>CM023861.1:35474193-38168790 GCA_013389735.1 Phaseolus lunatus
TTATTAACATTTATTTTTTTACTAGATTCTTTTTCATGTTCAACATTGTTTAAAATTGTTTTATTTAACATACTACTGATTATTATTTTATATTCCTTTCATATATCATAATATTTTTAAATTTTAGACATACACCCATACCCAAATTTTAAATACTATTTTACTTTGTAAAATATTTTAAATTTTCATAATAATAAATAATTATGAAAATCTCATTAATATTAATCTTTGTATTATATAAATGAAAACATATACTTGATATTAATATATATAACTATAATATAATACAATTATTTTAAATTAACTAAAATGTGTTTTAAATTATTAATATTTTAATTTTTTTTATATATAAAAATAAATTTTTAATTTTTACAATTTTATCACATTAAAATATTTTAAAATAATTTATAATCATCAAATTATTTTTTTTATTTAAATAAAATTTTTTATATATTTATTCTAACATATTTCAATTCAAACATATTCCACTTTGTTTTCAAATTCTAATCCTTCCACTGGATTCTCACGTCTTCAATTTTCCACTCTGTAATCCATAAGAGCATAATTGCTGACCTGACAAGGAGAGAACAGTATTCTATGCACTGTCACGGGCCCGCCCGCTCTAAGGAATGGTCTATTCCTTCCAACAAAACCTTATTAAAGCTTTTTCTTCTTTTTTTCCCTTTATTCTCACTTTATTTTATACGGCGTTAACGGTATTAAATTATTTAACTAATAATAAAGTACTGAATGTACAATAAAAAATTAAAAAATAATAAAGTGGTGACTTATACCATTTATCTTTTTCACTTTTTAATAAGTTTTAATTTATTTCTTCCTATTTTATCCTCAAACTATTTATCCTCTTGTTAAAATATTGCATCTATTAAAAAATATTTTAATAAGATTCTTTAAAAAATAAAAAATTTATCATTTTTTAAATTGATATAACTTATCCTTCTGTCACCTTCTTTCACAGCAACAACCTTATAGATATGATGAGCGCAATAAAATCATTTTTTACTTTTTGTTTTCAATTATTCATTAGGGTTTTAATTTATCCCTGCAGGAATCTTTAGAAAACGAAACTTTTTGAAAATAATGTTAGGGTTCTAATAATTAAAGGTAGAAAAGAAATCATAAGATGAGATGAATCTACGCTAACGTTAAAAGGCACTAATAATTGATTTGATTGAGCATATATGTGAAATTGTATTTAAAATACCTTTTTATGTGATTTTGCTTATTCTGCTTTTCCAACCGAGTTCCAAAATTGCTGAGCCTAAAATTAAAAATTAAAAGATGGAATTATGCAGTTTAATTTTTAATTACATAATATTTTGGTAAATATATCACAAATTCAAAAATAATAAAATTATTATTTTTATTTTAAAAACAATTATTTAAATTTTAAGTGAGGTGGGACGTTTAAAATGGCAAATGTACGATGACTAGCCCCTATCCTATGACTTTAAAAAAAGCTTGAAAGCACTAACTACCTAGTACCCACACAAAAACTTCTATTTAAAATAAATAATCACTTTTATTTTAAAATATAACACACTAGATAAAAAGACAATTTTTTAATAAAAATATTAAAAAAATGGAAGTCCAATAACAGCTTCATAATAAAATATTAGACATTTTTATTATAAAAGTTACTATATATTAACTTTGAATTTATTTATTGAATTTAACTGTAATATGTGACTTTTATTAATTTTTTTATATAGTTTTTACTTTAACATAGGATTTTAAGTGAGGTGGCACGTTTAAAATGGCAAATGTATGATTACTAGCCCTGTCTTATGAGTTCGAATTGGATGGAACCATTTTTAACCTGGTTGGTGGTTGGACGGCATTCACACCTTTTTTATATATTATATCAATTTAAAAAATATAGATTTTTTATTTTTTAAAACAATTTTATTAAAACTTTCTTGTTCTTTTAATATATTCAATATTTTAATAGGAACATTTATTAAAAAGTGAAAAGATAAATTAATTTTAAATATAGAGGAGTATAAATTATGGTATGAATAAAGAGGTAATATTGATTTTGGTACAGGAGTTTAATATAATTAAAATGTCTCAGCATTATTTAGCTATAGTAGCCGTAACCACTGACTATTGTCCTTCTTCTGAATGGAGTTTCACATCTTTAAAATGTCTTTTCTCTCATTATTGACAATCACACCTCAATCTCCTATATCCAAAACTGAAATCATTTCAAATTACAGGAATATACTAATATAATATAATTTCAAATTTTAAGATAACGATTTCTAAAATTAAAATAAATAAATATATTTTTTCTTAAAAATGTATAAAAGATTAACAAATACTTATTTGAATCCTTGTATATTAAAGCCAAATATATTTGCTGATAAAAAAGAAAAATATTTTACTTAAAAAAATACACTAATAAAAATTATTAAATAAAAATTAATTTTAGAAAAAAATAATGAATTGTTATATTGACTGAATTAAATATTATTTTAAAGATTAAAATATTTATTAATATTTAAAATAATTTTTATCATTAATAAATAGTTTTTAAATTAGTATTAATTACTATTAAATTTTTAACTACTAATTATTTATATTCTAAATTTAGTAATTAAAATTTTATTAATTAATTAAATATTAATTTTAAAATTATTTTTTATGATTTAAATTTTAAAATTATAAATATTTGTTATCATGAATATTTATTTTTTTATACTAAGTCATTTTTCATGTTAAACACTATTAAAATTATTATTTAATATTTAGATTTTTATGCTACTGATAATTATTTAATATTCCTTTCATATATCATAATATTGTTAAATTTTAAATATACATAAAAATTTTCTTACCCAGATTTTAAATATTTATTTATTTTTTAAAATATATTAACTTTTTTATAATAATAATAATCATGAAAATCATCATTAGTATTAATATTTTTATATGAATAAAATTATATACTTAATATATACATAATATAATATAATACAAATTATTTTAATTAAATAAATATGTTTTAAATTAAGTAATATTTTATTTTTTTATTTTTTATATATAAAGATAAATTTATAGTCTTAAAATTTTACACTATAAAAAATAATTTAAAATACCCTTACAACCATTTCAACACTCACCTATTTCAATAAACTTTTCTCACGTATCTTTAAATACATTTAATTTTTTTCACACAATTTTCTCAAATCTTTGTAAACACATTTAACTTTTTTTTCACACTTTTTTTACTTCTATTGCGTCACATCCTCGATTTTCCAACCTCCAATTCAAACAAAACACAATTGGAGTTGCGACACTTAACGGTCTACACTGTCGGCACATCCACTGTAACGAATGGTCAGTTCCTTCCAACAAAAATTTACTATAGCTTCTTGCTTCTTTTTTCCCCTTTATTCTCACTTTATTTTATACAGCGTTAACAATATTAAAATATTTAACCAATAATAAAGTAGTGAATGTACAATAAAAAATTTAAAAGAATAATAAAGTGATGACTTATACTATTTATCTTTTTCACTTTTTAATAAATTTTAATTTATTTCTTCCTATTTTATCCTCAAACTATTTATTCTTTCTATTAAAATATTGCATCTTTTATAATAATATTTTAATAAGATTCTTTAAAAAATAAAAAATCTATCATTTTTTAAATTGATATAATATATAAAAAATGAGTGAACCATATAGAAAGTGATAAACACATTTTTCTAAAGACAGCAAGCCAGAACTTAAAATGTATAATCATACATTTTTTTTTATCAGCAATAAGCAATTAAATTAAATTGGCCTACTTAAGAGGTGAACAAACCTTCACACATAGAAAAAAGGACAAACAATAACTTTTCACCTACTCATCTAATCCATAAATACACCTCCTACTGCCTACCCTGATACTTACCAACTAAAGAAGAAAAGACTAAAGAAAATACATACATACTAGAGGTTCTAAACACCAATCAGAAAACGAGAAGCTTACTAATGGTATCTTTGAAGAGATCCAAGACCAAACTTTAACTTGTGCCAGGAAAAAAACTTCAGTATGATCAACCACACAAATAAACAATTATTCTGATGACTCCAAATCTCACTAACCACCGCTATCCAAACATTGCAATAATAAGAATAACAAAAGTAGATGCATCCAGAATTTTGAAATGTTCGAAATGTGACCTAGGGACGATAAGATCAACAAAACTCACTCCTAACCAAACATAACAGAGATTCCAAATTAGCCAAGCGACTATGCACCCGAAGAATAAATGATTTGTTGATTCCTCTGAAGTCCTGCACGTGTAGCAAAGATTGCTCTCGACCTCTATCCCTCGTCTCTCCAAATTTATCTTGGAAGCTACCTTGTTTTCAATCACCCTCCAAGCTGTGACATGAGCTAAAGGAAACGCCTTAATCCTCCAGAAAAAATTATACAATATCGAATCTTCCTCTCCTCCATCTCCCCTCAACATCCCATAAGCAGATTTGACTGAAAACGATGTTGTCACACTATCCTTCCAAATCCATTTGTCCACTATCTCCAACTCGAGATTCTTGTTAGAAATCATCTCTAAGAGTTGGCTTACTTGATCTTCCTCCTAAGTAAAAAGACCCCTTCTCCACCTTAAATTCCACTCCCAAACTCCATTAACCTATAAACCACAGTCACATAGATTTACCTCCTTAAGAACAGACAAAGAGAATAATCTCGGAAATCTACATTTTAAGACTTTGGTGACTACCCAATTATCTGTCCAAAACAGAATATTTCTCCCATTTCCAACCTCCCAATTAAAACGATCTTCGAACTTCCCTCCCCACTCCTCTGAACTCCAAACCTTTGTCAAATCTCTCCACCACAGAGAGACTTTGCTAATATTAGTTTGTTGTTCCATCAGGCCTCTCCATCCACCATACTTAGATTCGATGACCTCCCTCCACAACCCCCCTTTGTCTGAATTCAGACGCCATATCCATTTGCCCAGCAAGGCCAAATTAAATTTTTTGACATTAATAATGCCGAGCCTGCTTGCTTCCTTGGGTTTGCAAACTTTATCCCAAGCAACCCATGCTATCTTTCTTCCTTCTGACCCCCAACCCCACAAAAAATTCCTCTGTAAGCACACAATCTTCTTCAACACGGTAGACGGTATCTTAAAGAGAGAAAAATAGTACAGAGGTATAAACTATAAAACTGACTTAATCAAGCATATCCTCCACGCCATCGAGATGAATCTCCTCTTTCACCTACCTAGCCTGCTCTTAACTCTGTTAACCACTTTGTCCCAAAACTCACTCTTCTTGTGACACCCCCCTACAGGCATCCCAAGTATTTAAAAGGAGTTCTCATCACTTCACAATTTAAAGTTGACGCAAAACGACTAATTTCCATTTGTTCCACCCCAACCCCACCAAGTCTGCTCTTGAGGAAATTCACCTTTAGACCAGATGCCAACTCAAAACAATTCAGCATAATTTTAATGTTAAACACGCTTTTTATATTTGCCTTACAAACAAACAAAGTATCATCAGCATACTGGAGCATATTTACCTTTATCGACTTTTTCCCAATCTCCAAGCTCTCAACCAAATTTTTTTCAACCGCAGTCCTCGACACCCCTGCTAGACCTCAACCGTTATTAGGAACAAAAACGAAGCTAAATGATCGCCTTGTCTCAACCCCTTCTTCGGAATAAATTCCTTAGTAGGGCTCCCGTTTACTAGAACTGACATCGTCGCTGATTTCAAACAAGCTTTAATCCAAAAAATCCACTTTTCACAGAAACCAAGTATGCCTAACATATAATAAATAAAATCTCACCTCACAGAATCATAAGCCTTCTCATAGTCCACCTTAAAAAACACATATGTATAATCGTACATATATGCATATGATTTTGGAAAATAATGTATACTTACTTCCTATTATTAAATAAACACTTTTGTCATAATACTTGTCACATAGTGTAGCATATGATGAATTATAGCAATTACTGTTAGAGAAATAATGCAACAGATTTATTACTTTTTCAAAACTCTATTTAACACTCAATTCATACAATAATTTTGCAACAATTTCCTGTAAATCATAAAATAATATCCAGAGAAACACTTACGAAATAAGATGTACTGTTAAATTGAAAGCTTTGTAACAAAAGAAATACTCAGTAAAACAACAGAACATACTAAAAACAATACAAAATGAACTACATAGTTGCTTTTCTTTAGGTCCTATAATATGAGTGTGATCAATATTATATTTAATGTCAACACATCTCAATTAGCACAACACGTTAATTGCATTATTGCAAAAAGTAAAAAATAAATAAAAAATCTGAATGTAACCCTGGATAATTAATAAACACATGGAAATATCTAAAACTATGAAGAATGATTGAGTACCTGTCATAGCTTCTGTCTCAGTAGTTTAAAAAAAATATACAATTCAGGTTAATTTTAATTAACAAAAAAATCTATTAATTTTTGTTCAAGCCATTGGTGTGGTGACTGTCCTGCTTGTTTTTGTAAACAAACAACCAAATTCCTATCTGAATGCATTACGACAGTTAGTTATTTTAATTCATTTTTTTAATAAAAGCTTTCATGGTAGGCATCACTATGCAACTTGACAATTCAGCTAGGCTGACACCTCAAGTAGCAACAATCATCTATCATTACATGAAAAAAGTATTATTAAAAAAAATAAAAAAAGAAAGAAAATACAAAAATATGGAGAGACTAGACCAAAACCCATATGTTAACAAAAACGATACATAGGTAGACTGTACCTATTTATAAAGAATTCTAAGAATAGACTAGATGGAAGCCTATTATACCAATGAAATGGTTCTCTATGAATAAAGCATAAATTAGCCAATTTATCAGCACACACATTCCCTTCACAAAAAATATTAGTAACCCTAAACCTGATTTTCCAACAGTAATTAAGACAAATATTTCATCGATTACGAATCATCCACGAAACATTAGTCCTAGCAGTGAACGCAATACAAATCAAGGAAGAATCACATTCAAGCCAAACATAAGTAAGCCCCAACTTTTGAGCTTCCTCCGTAACATGTATAACTCCATAAAACTCAGCAACAATAGTAGTCTGAACATCAAGAAACGCAGAGAAAACACCAATAAATTCTCCCATACTCTCACGAAAAATACGTCCACAAGTAGAAGGACCAGGATACCCCTAGTAGCCCCATCAGTATTAATTTTAACCCAGCCTGGTGAAGGAAACTCCCATCTAACAGGAAGAAGACAAAGAACTTCACTACTACGAGTATTAATACCAAAGAATTTAATCACATTGAAATCCAACATATCATTTGTCATTGAGGCTTTAGAAGAATTTTCCACTAGACAAGTTAAATCTTTAATTATCGAAATAGCCGTAAAAACCTCAATCTTTTCCTGAAATCTAGCAAAATTCCTCATACACCATATGATCCAAATAGAAAATGTTATCACAACAGGCTTAATCAATTTAACCAAAGGACTACCATCACTATAAATAAAAGAAAGAAGATAATCTTTATTAGAGAAATGAGAAGTAACAAAAATCTACCGAACCCAACTCCAAATATGCACCGCATTAGAACATTCAAAAAATAAATGTTGAATAGATTCCTCATGCTTTTCACAAAGCGTACACATAGAACATATATGCAAACCTTTATTCTGAATATGTAGATCTGTAGGAAGTCACTCATGAAAAACCTTCTAGAGTACTAGAGTTTTGGAAGGCGGAATAGATGAAGATCAAATGAATTTACCCCAACCACAGGGAACTCCTAGTTCTAAGAAAAAAGTCCTAGCCGATTTAAGAGTGAAACGACCAGATTCATCTAGAGTCCAATTAGGAATATCCTATTCCTCCTTAACCATGATATGATTAAAAAAATGAGGCATGTGCTGTAAAGATAAAGGAATATTCCAATCACAACCTGTCCAAAACTGAGAGACTGTATCTGGAATGCTAGCACTATCAGATACTCCTGCAATATTTGCTAAAGAAGTAGTAGAACACCATTTATCATTACAGAAATTAATAAAAGAACTTGTACCAACAGTCCAAGAAGTATAATCAAGTATAGGAGAATAAAACTGCTTAATTACAGGCTAAAGAGATGAGGATCTATAAATCATTTTAAACTCGTATTTTGATTTAAGAACCCTGGGTTTCAAGAGAAAAGATCAAGGCTTGGTTCTATATGCAAAGTTCCAAGCAAGCTTAAGAAGATATGCATAATTTTCATGATGAAGGTTAATAATCTTCAAACCTCCATTCTTAAGAGGTGAACAAATCGTCGTCCAATTAATTGTAGCGATCCTTTTTTCAGAATATCACCAATCTAAATGAAATTTCGAGACCACTGCTCAACTTGCTTAAGAAGTGAAACAGGCCATTTATACATATTAAAGCTATAAGCTAGAAATCTAGTAATCACTGTATTGACCAATTGAATCCGACCCATCATGCTAAGAGATTTACCTTTCCAAGCTGCTAGCTTCAATTTGACTTCATCAGCCAAAGGTTGAAGAAATCGACACTTTGGAGCACCAACAAAGATAGACACTCCTAAATAATTGAAAGGCAAACAATCATGACTACAGAAAAGAATACGTTGAATTTTGGTGACAAATCTTGCAGAATTATCCATGGTGTAAAAACTCCTTTTAGAATTATTAACATATTGCCCAGAAAAATCACCGTATGTTTTAAGAAAAATACTCAAATTTCTAAGAGACTTAATATCCCCTCTACAAAAAAAAAAAAAATGTCATCAACATATAAAATATTAGAGGGAGTGAGATAACCTTGCGGACTAGCCATATGTAAAATTTTCTTATCATTCACAAGCTTAAAGATACCTCTACTAAGAACTTCCTCTGCAAGACAGAAAAGTAAAGGAGACAAAGGATCACCTTGTCTGACACCTCTACTGCAGGGAAAAAAACCCACCAAACTTCCATTTATTCTGATAGATAGCATAGCTGAATGGAGAATTGTACTAATCCAACCGACAAATGAGGGGTGAAAATCAAAGCGTGTTAAAACTAATAATAAGAACTTCCAACTCAAAGTGTTAAAGGCTTTATGAATATCAACTTTGTAAGCCACATTACCTACTCTAACCTTTTTAGAAAGTATGTTAATAGCTTCAAAAGCAATACCAATGCAATCCTGAATCTGTCTACCCTGCACAAACCCATATTGATTAGGAGAAATTATTCTAGCAGCCACAAGTGCAAGCATATCTGCCAATATCTTGGAAATAATCTTAAATTTGAAATTAGCAACAGTAATTGGCCTGTAATCTTTAATGGAATCAACACCCTGAATCTTAGGAATAAGAGATACCACATTACTGTTCATCCCAGGGAGAACCCAATTTTGTTTAAAAACTATTGAACAACATTGCAAACATTTATCCCAATAATGTCCCAACAAGAATGATAAAAAAACTCCACCAAAACCATCAGTACCAGGAGCATTATTACTATTAAGACTAAAAACAACAATCTTGATTTCCAAAGAGTCAGGACATTTAATCAACATCATATTCTCCTCAGAGGAAACTATCTCAGGAATATAAGAACCAATAAAATCCTCCATACTACTTGTATCTTGAACATTAGAAATAGACTCAGCATAAAGATTTTTACAAAAGTCCAAAATATGATCCTCAATGAGTTTAGGATCCTCAGTAACCTCATTATCAATTCATAGACAATGAATCCCACTAGAATTATTTCTCCTTTTGACCACAACATGAAAAAACACAGTATTTCGATCTCCATCTTTGAACCATAACATCTTAACCCTTTCTTTCCAAAACAAATATTGACAGTGAAGAGCATGATCAAACTCCTCCTTAGCAATCTTTTCTTAACAGAGAAGTCCATCAATATCAGACAAACTAGTAGTCTCTAAGTTTTGTTGAATACCAAGGAGGAAACCCTACTTTAGAAGAACTGCATTGTGAACATTACCAAAAGAATTTTTATTGCAGTCTCGGAGCTCAATTTTTAGTCTTTTTAACTCATGTTGCAAAATAAACATAGGACAACCAACAACCTAATTAGCCCAATAATCATGAATAAACTTCAAACTTGAAATGTCCTAAAGCCATATAGAAAAGAAACGAAAATTGCTAACCTTCCTTAAAGAATTACTAGCAAGACTAGAAAGAATAGGGGAATGATCAGAACAATTTTTAACAAGAACTTGATAAGTACAAGAATCTCATTCATCCAGACACACTCCATTACATAAAGCCCTATCCAGTCTTCTATGAATACTATGCGACCCTTTCCTTCCATTACACCCAGTATAAGAGGGTCCAGTAAAAGACATACAAGAAAGATCATTAGTATTAATCCAATCAAGGAATTCATTACAAGAAACCTGATTAGGAACCACTCCCCCTTTATAATCATCCACCGAGAGCACAACATTAAAATCTTCCATTATACTCCAAGGCCTTGTGAAGGAATTAAGATCCCTCCACAAAAACCGTCTAGCCAAGTATGTGTTAGCACCATAAACACCTACAAAGCTAAAATATTTATCATGCAGAAGACAAGTTACTGAAATAAATTGATCACTGACCAAGAAATTTTGGACAAGATTAGGAACTAATAAACACCAAAGCTTAGCAGCTTTATTAATAATAGGAGACGTAGCCACCAAATGCATATTAACAGATTTGAAAAGAACATCGAAAGCATTAGTGTACGACATCATGGGTTCAACAAGAAAAACTAGGAGGGGTTTTCCAGTTCTCTAACATTCCAAAAAGAATGAGGAGACCTTCATTGCGACTTTGTAAAGAGAACTGCCTTAGTAGTTTTTCTGGATTTACCAGTCCCCTTAGGTGGTCTCCCTGGTTTTCTTTTAGTGCAAACTATTTCCTCCCCATTATCACTGGCATCCTCCTCCATCTCATTAGGATCAACCCAAAATTTTGAAATGACCTAATTTTCAACAGTGATATGATTTGAATTAATTTCAACAATGGTAGTCGAAATAGTTGACGCACCAAAATGAGGATCACCTCCCACATCTGTAGTTTCCAAATCATCAAGAGAGGAAAAGTATTTTGCAGGACCAATGATAGTGCTTTAACATCATCCCTAGGAGATTTAGCCTTCCGAGAGAAGGACGGAGATGGTACAATCACAATAGCAGAGACTTCCACATTATGACCGTAAATAGGAGTCTTAATTGGTGCATCTGCATGTGATTTAGCCCTCCAAAAAGAGGTAGGACGCAACGGAGATGGTACAATTATAGGAGCAGAGACCTCCTCATGATGATCATCAATAAGATTCATAACTGAATGTGACTCTAATCCCTTGGCTTGCATAACAGCAGGTGAATTCCTTAGCATCCCTGGTTCTGAGAAATCCAAAGTGGGAGTGGACAACCCCTGTCTGGGTGAGGACCTATCATTATTCGAGGCTTTCTCGAGAGTGGGCATATCTGCAAAATCATCCTCCACGCCATCTATTTTATCAGTAACAAGGTGATCCAAGGGTGACCTTGCATTAGTCTCACCAGGAGCATCAACTTTCAATTTATTCGTGGAGCCTTCCACAAGTTTCAGCTGCGAATCTTTCTTCCAATACTCGATACTCTTTACATTGTTAACAGATATTACTAAAAAAATATTGATTTGCGTTCAAGTATGACAAATTTTACCGATATCCATCTATAATTAGAAATGGATATTGATTTGTACTAAAAAAAAATAATTTTAATATATCTTTCAGTAATTAGTAAAATCTATCAATAATTTCATCTGTCTATAAAATATGTTGATAAAATTATTAGTTACATCAATCTATCTATAATTTTCGTAGATAAACTAATAATTTCTTTTAGTGATTTAGTCAATAATATGGTTTTAAATAATATCTCATTTCTTATAATTACAATTATATTATCTAATTTTGTTTTGTTATGCCATATTAACAAAATAAAAAATATATAATGCGAACTTAAGAAAATAACTAATTTAGTTGGTTCATGTCATGTTTGTTTTTTCGGCATTCATGTCATGTGTTTATCTAATTTAGTTGTCTCATGTCATCTTAAAAAATTATGAACTATTTATAACATATATTTGTAATTATGTTGTTACTGATTTTGAATAGAAAATATATTTGGTATCTTACACAACGCAAGGACTTAGAAACCTCTGTATTCTTCTTCTAAAGCTTGAGGAAGATCCAGTGAAAAAGTTAGACATATGGTTGTAGACCTGCAACATTAAAATTTTATTCATAATTATTGTCATATGCAAAAGAATTATTTTGAAATATAAACTTTCACTAAAAAAAAAAAGATAAAAATGTTGACCATATTTTTGTATTCTTTTTTAGTAATATTTTTTTCATGTAATGACTGATGATTTGTATTATTTGATGTATCAGTCTAACTGATGTCAAGTTGCATACCTAACATGAAAACCTTTTAAATAATAAAATAAGATAAAAATATTGACCATTGGCAAGCAAATTATTGATGAGGTTGTTGTAATAATTGATTCCTTCTTGGTTTATACCTCCATTCCGCTTTCCATCTATTCATAATTTTAAAAAAATTAAAATCATTAACATGAATGATCCAACTACAATAATTACGAAAATAATCATTGTTCATCAACTTTTATCTCACTTGGTAGGATTCTAGACCAAGAGATGGAGAATCTGTAAGCATCCAAATTCATATTCTTCATCATCTGAACATCTTCCTATTATATAAATGGAAAACAAATCAAAAAATAATTAATTACAATGAGGGAGGGAGATAATTAGTTTCTTCATTGATCCTATGTTGTTATCACTGAGAATTTAGAGTTTACCTTGTAACGATGATAATTAGTTTCTACATCTCCATTACTTCTATCCTTTATCCTCTCTGCAAGTTATTACACATTTTAATCATAAAAGGTGAGTGAAGTGTTAAATTACATAATGTCTAAGAAACCATGTTACTGGTTTGGAAAGGATTGGGTTTGTAATTGTAGAAATTGTTTTGGTATTTTCAACTGCTATGGCCGTAATAATGATTATAGTCTTTTGCAATAGTCGTTGTAGTGTTAGTTATGATGAAGCAGGGAAATTACTAAAAATTCTAGAGTTTTTGCTTGTTGCTGAAATAAATAGAATCATATTACAATAATGATTTCTGTTGAAAAAAAGTATGTAAACAGTGAAATCATTATAAATGCAATAATTTCTTAACAAAATAAAGAAAAGTTAAAAATAAAAGTAACTTTTTAAAATTAGTGTCATTTCGTTGCGAAAAATCGAGATATTATATATGAGATATGTGACTCTAAATAAAAGGAAATTAAGTGCGACACTGTCGGATAAAGACACAATGGCCACAAGAGCAAATTCTCAATCCAATAGAAAATTATAATTTTTTTTTTGTTATTTTCTGAAGAAAAAAATGTCCCTTAGTTTATTTTATAGAAAACAGATGCTTTGACACCATTATTTTGATTTGGCATTCTTTTAACAACTGCAAATAATAACAATATACCATTTTTTACAGTATTAACAATAAATCGTGTAGCTATACATTGGATTCGTTTGCATTGATTTGTGCTACTACAGAAAATGAGAGAGAGAGAGTCCAATAAGAAGATATTTAAACATGGAGAAAGTGAATGAAAAATAAAGATAAACAAATAAAATTTTGAAAAATAATTTAATTGATATGATAAAATAAATAATCTTATAAATTTATATATTTACAAATTATTAAAATATGTATATTAAAATTGAATTATCATTAACTTAAAAACATTTAAAGAAGTACAACTCATTTCAAATTAAAATTTTGTCTCGTTATAAATTGGGTATTAACATATTCGATTATTTGATATAAATTTGAGTTGAAATAGATTTTAAATGAAAATAAAGAATGATTATAAAATCTTAATCAAAGGTTATATTTTAGAATAAAAAATATTTTCACATAATACCAAATTTTAAATTATTTTTTATTTTTTTAATTACTTATTGTATTACAATGTAAGAATATATATATATATATATATATATATATATATATATATATAAACTGTTAGTCGAGGTTTAAGGAGAGTGAATTTTCCTAACTGAGAGATTTGTAACAAGGGTGAATTATCGTATCTGAGATTTTGTCCGTTTTGGAGGTCAGTGTTCCGTCACAATTTTATGCATAAAAAACATCTCGATGGATTGGAAGAGGAAAGAGCATATGAACTGTCTGTGACCTTTAGTCCTGAGCTATATGAGACTATATTGACAGTACCAGAACAATATATATATATTCTATTATATGTAAATTTTATTAGTAAATATTTTTCTTACAGTGAAAAAAGTTTAATTTTTTTAAAGTTTTTCTTGCTTTTTATGTATTCTTTGTGTTAATCGAAAGAAGGGGTAAGAGATATATGTCTTATGTGAATCAATATTAATCATAATTACTAGCTGAGTTTGGTTAAATTGTTATTGATAAAAATTTAAATGATTTAATTGAAATATTTATTAATGTAACTGATATATAAAAACTGATGTTGGATTGGTGTGGAAGCTGGTGTTGGATGCTGGATGCTGGATTGTTGGTTAAAGGTGATATAAGGCCAAGAACTTCTTTCATACAGGCGATGCTGAAAGAGCTAATGTCACAAATACTATGAAGCCCAATCAGATAAAATGGGTGCTGAAATAATCTTTTCAGGTCTGGCAGGAGTGGAAGCAAATCATGTAGCTACAAGCTTTAGCATTTAGCTAGTGTGGGCCTTGTAGGATGTTGTCCTATATACATCTAAATCATAAGCAACCAAAGTAGAAGCACGTGTAGACCAAATCTTATATATGTTGAGACATAATGACGAGCAGATGGAGTGCTTGAATTTTTTTTATGGTGTAGTTTTATTGTTGTCATGAGATGCACCCGATGGTGGATTGAAGATGATGGGATGCTGTCAAGGGCACAACAGGGCAGCTTGGCTTCATGAAGGAGTCATGTTTCTGTGTGGCAGCAATAGAGTTCAAACATGGGACCCCTCGGGAGCAGTATTTAGACACTTTTTATTGCACAATATAGCAGCAACCATGGCAAACCAATTTGTGTTTTTTGATTGGTTTTGTTGTCTTGAATTCTTTAATTTTCATGTGGTTGTTGATTCTTATATAAGGGTTGGAATACTTTTTAAGTGTCCCTCTTAATTTTATTTTATTATTTATTGATAAAAAAAATGATTTTTGAAAAAAATGTACTTTGTATTATATGAGTAGGAACATGAGACATGCTATCATAGATTACTACCAGCTGCATGTGCTTCTTGCTACCATTGAGAAGACCATTAATTCTGCTTAATGGTGTGTCTGAATTCAATATGGAATAATTTGTGCACCTCAATTGGAAGGTCAAATAGCTGGACATGGACATAAACAATGCATTTCTTAATGGCTATCTCAAAGAAACTGTGTTTATGCATCAACTGAAAGGATTTGTAGACTCAACTAAATCTGAACATGTTTGCAAGTTATCCAAGGTAATTTATGGATTGAAACAGGCCCCAAGAGCCTGGTTTGACAGCCTAAAAAATATCTTAGTCAGCTGGAGTTTCAAGAACACCAAAAGTGATTCCTCACTATTTACTCTAAGAGGTACAGATCACATTACCTTCCTACTTATATATGTGGATGATATAATTGTCACAGGGAACAACACCAAGTTTTTGGAATCCTTCATCAAACAACTCAATGATGTGTTTTCACTTAAGAATCTTGGTCCACTGCACTACTTCTTAGGCATAGAAGTTCAAAGAGATGCATCTGACATGTACTTAAGCAATCAAAATACATAGGAGACATCCTGAGCAAGGTTATCAAACTCGCGAGTCTACGTAGACTCATGAGAGGTCAATAGACTCGACTCGTAAACTCGTAAGAGTTTACTTTCACATGAAAAAAAAATATTTTAAAAATATTTGCACCAAGTTTTTCCAATTAAAAAAGAAAGCACTGCAAACATAAAAAATCTACACCTTAATAAAATAAAAAAAACCTAATTTAGTACAGCCCAATAAAAAAACCCAATATGCAGTCCAATAAAAAAAACCCCTAATTCCCTAAATCACACCACAGAAACCCTAATTCCATCACCAACTTAATTCCAGCACTACCGTCGACCTGCCACCCACGACCACTGCAACCGCACGAACCACCACCACCACCATGCGATCTCCTCTGGAGAATCGCCACCACCGCGTGACCTGCTCCGCTCGATCGCCACCACCGCACGACCTGCTCCGCTCGATCTCCACCACCGCACGACCTGCTCCGCTCGATCTCCACCACCGCACGACCTGCTCCGCTCGATCGCCACCACCGCCGCACTTGTTCAGAGAAGACGTATAACTTCCGCACTCCAGAAAAAGACACAGCACCACCAAAACGAACGTGAAACGAAACACAAACCCTAAAAGCACACCGTTTTAGGTTAAAACGAAAACCCAGTTGAACTCGCCAACTCGGAGCTGACTCGCGAGTTTGAACGAGTTCACTGAGTTCATACCGAGTCTACCGAGTTTACTCCAAAATCGAGTTTACTACCGAGTTAACTCGGTAAGGGTATGTGGACACTTAAACTCGGACGAGTCAACGAGTTGACTCGCGAGTTTGATAACCATGATCCTGAGAAAATTTAAAATGAAAAATACTTCATCTTGTCCAATACCTATGATAACCGACAAGCAGTTTACAGCTGAAGGGGAGAAATTACAAGACCCAACCATGTTCGGACAAGCTATAGGAGCTTTGTAATACTTAACAAACACAAGACCCGATATAGCATTCTCAGTTAACAAGCTCAGCCAATTCATGAGCTCTCCCACTAGCGAGACATAAAAAGATTATTGAGATATCTTCAAGGTACCATTCAACACTGCCTACACATTAAACCATTAACTGACATAGACTTAGTAGGATTCTCAAATGTAGACTGGGCAACAAGTGTGGATGATAGAAAATTCATGACTGGTCAATGTGTCTTCCTTGGTGAAACACCTATTTCTTGGTCTTCGAGGAAGCAAAAGGTAGTCTCAAGATCCAATACAGAGTCAGAATATAGAGCATAGGCTGACTTCACTACTGAAATAGCATGGACCCGTTCACTTCTGGATGAATTGAAACTCCCTCTGCCAAGAAAACCAACATTGTGGTGTGATAACTTGAGTGCTAAGGCACTAGCTTCAAATCCAGTTATGCATACTCGATCCAAACACATTGAAATTGACGTGCACTACATCAAAGACCAAGTACTGCAAAATAAGATTATTGTAGCCTACATTCCGTCAGTTGATCAAATAGCTGACTGTCTCACTAAAACATTAACTCATATACGATTCAACCAAGTCAGAGACAAACTTTGGGTGACTCCCTCACCCATCAGTTTGAAAAGGAAAATTAGAGATAAGATCCCTTAATATGTGGATTCCAATAATTACGCTTGATTGTGTCAATCCTTATAATTATTGTAATTATTAATCAATGGTTATCAACATTGATTGTTACCTTATTTATCATAGTGTCGTTATACTGGATATTAAATGTACAATTATATATCGTCAGATTAAATAGTATCGTGATACTGAATATTAAATGTACAATTATATACCGTCAGATTTGGACTATATGTATACTATAATCAACAAATTAAATAATATAGAATACGGTACGCCTCACTCTTAACTTGTTGCCATGTCAAATTATAGATATACTTATTACAGTACAGAGTGAGAAAGAATAAACAGATTGAACAAAATTTAGTGAATTAGACGTAGAAAGTAAATCATACCTTAAAAGTGTTGTTTTAAATCCTGCAGAATAAATTGAGTATGTCAAATTTTGTTTCAAGAGACGGAAAGGAGCAAAAAAAAAGGAAGAAACGCAACAAACAAAAGAATAAACATAAATATTAAAATAAAAAATAATATCCTTTTTTATTTGAAAATACAACGAAAATTTGTATATAATTAATTACAAATAGTAAAGTAATCACTTATATATATATATATATATATATATATATATAATATAATCAATTATAATATACTATAAATATTATATTTACATAAATATACAGTTATACAGCTTTGAATAATAATTATATTTGTAAAGAAATAATTAAACTTAATATAAAAATAATAAATAAATAAAATTAATTAATTTCAATTTTAATATCAAGTAAACTAATTTATTTTAATAAATAATTATTTTAAAATATCACTTTTTATTTATTAAATATTATAATATGTTTTATTTAAAATTTAGTTTTAGTTTTAATTAACTTTAAAAAAAATACCTTTTTATATTAAATTATTTAAAAAAAGTATTTTATAAAATATTTTTTAAATATATTAATATACAATCAAATTTATTCTATTAAAGCAATTAAATATTCATCATTCATTCTTTGTTCCTCTGAGGACCTTTTTTTTTTTTTTCTTTTCTTAATTTTTCATCCATACTTGTTTAAGGTAAGGGTGTCCTTCTTTTTCTTACTTTCTCCATCTTGCTATAAAAGTGGTTTGAAAAAAGTGAGGTAATTTGATTCAATGGAAAAATACTAAAATTGAGTAGAAAATTTATTGATGGAGATGACTAATTTGATTAAATTAATGAAATTTATGTGAGTGAATTTTTTTTATGTAAAGTCAAAATTGTTTTGGAGATATATTTTAAAACATAAATATAAATATAAATATATATATATATATATATTAAAACTAATTAAGAAAACGAAAATAAATTATTTCTTAAAAATAATTATTAATACAAAAATATTATTTATTAATCGACAATAATAATTTAAAAGAATATAAAAAACCCTCAAATAAATAAAAAGGACAAAATGGTCATTTATACAAGATATCCACAGATCCTTTACTTTCTCTCCATCCTATTCATAACTTCTCTCAATTCCGGTAATATACTGAAATCACCTATTCGGAAAACCCAAAATCCTCATAAATATAGTGAAATGTTTCTTCGTAAAGAGTAATCTTGTAATAAAAATATTATAAAAAATTCTAGGTTTGTATAAAATATATAAAACGTGTATTTAAATAATTAGATGTATTTTCGGGGTTTTATATTCACAATGTTAGAAACTTTATCAATAATTATAAGATATTGATGTGAAGAATCTTCCAAGAACTATGAAAGATTCAAGTCATGAACCGTATGAATGACTTGTTGCTAAGGAAGTTATCATCGTCCAGTTTGAGACTGATCGGTGTAGTGAATTTATATGGAGTAAAGAATGGAAAAAGAGAAGAAAAGAATATAAGAAAGGATTACCAACACATGTAATGACAAGAGAGAGAATAGAAGGAAAAGGAAACAAAATATATTGTAGTGTATACCCCACACCGTCTAACACACACCCTTTACCTAACAAAATTATTAAAATTAAATGCTTGTCTGATTCGTCATTTGGATGTAAAAAAGGAAAATGAAATATAGAATGCGTTATTTTAATACATTATTATTTTAAAATATCACTTTTTATATATTAAATATTATAATGTTTTATTTAAAATTTAGTTTTAATTTTAATTAACTTTAAAAAAAATACCTTTTTTATATTAAATTATTTTTAAAAAAGTATTTTATAAAATATTTTTTAAATATATTAATATACAATTAAATTTATTCTATTAAAGCAAATAAATATTCATCATTCATGCTTTGTTCGTCTAAGTAACCTTTTTTTTTTCTTTTCTTAATTTTTTATCCATACTTGTTTAAGGTAAGGAGTGTCCTCTTTTCTTACTTTCTCCATCTTTGTATAAAAGTGGTTTGAAGAAAGTGAGGTAATTTAATTAAATGGAAAAATACTAAAATTGAGTAGAAAATTTATTGATGGAGATGACTAATTTGATTAAATTAATGAAAGTTTATGTGAGTGAATTTTTTTGATGTAAAGTCAAAATTGTTTTGGAGATATATTTTAAAACATAAATATATATATTTTAAACTAATTAAGAAAACGAAAATAAAATATTTCTTAAAAATAATTATTAATACAAAAATATTTTTTATCAATCGACAATAATAATTTAAAAGAATATAAAAAATCCTCAAATAAATAAAAGGGACAAAATGGTCATTTACACAAGATATCCACAGATCCTTTACTTTCTCTCCATCCTATTCATAACTTCTCTCAATTCCAGTAATATACTGAAATCACCTATTCGGAAAACCCAAAATCCTCACAAATATAGTGAAATGTTTCTTCGTAAAGAGTAAATTTAGCATAGCAAAGAGATTGTTAGTGACAGCAAAAGCAGAAAGAAAGAAAGCAGATATAGATGGATCTGAATTATTGAGACAGAAAGAGTGAAATGAATTGAAGAGAAAAAGTTAGTTGAATACCATAAACATCAGAAACAAGAAGAATGACGAGGATGGCGAGAGGAGAAGCAGTGACATAGGAGTTAACACCACCGAGGAGAAGCGTTGAGGATAAGGAGCGTTTGAATAACATTCGCCTGCTACCATTTCTCTCTCTTTTTCTCCTTCTGTTATGCTATTCCCAAACCCTTGTATTTATAGGAAACGGATCCTCTCTTACCAGCTTTCTCTGTGGCCCTTTTCAACGTTTTTCTATAAGCCCGTTCATCAAATAAAACTAACAGTTTAAAATTAAAATTGGCCCCTCAAAGGAAAAAGTGTATTCAAGTTATGATTTGTTTTTTTTAAATAATTTTTTTCATCAGTATTTCTTAGATGCTTTGGATTGTAAATTGTAATACATTTTTACAATTTGTTACGAGTGTACAAAACTTGATGAATCAACTTAATTATTTTTTTATATTTCTATGTTTTACTCTCATGAGGAAAAGTTTTTATTTTTATTTTTTTAAATATAAAATATTTTAAAACACAATTCAATTTTTAAATATTTTAATACTAATATCAATTTTCAGAAAACTATAAGTAAAATTTAGTCATTCATTCGGCATTAAATAATACTTACCATTAAATAAACACAATTCTGTTTCGATGTCACTGTTAGTGTCATAAATATATTTTGATTTCCTAAACTTGTAATGAATGTGACTTTTATTTAAAAATGGGAAAATGGTCAGAGTTGGTTGACTTTTTATAAGAAGGAAAAAGTGACTAAAATATGATATACTCAGCTTTTTGTATATTTATTATAAAGGTTTGGTACATAGTCCTTTTCCTGTTTCTGGTAGTTATGTTTATTTTGTATTATATAGAAGTTGGGACAACCCAATGATTTCTTTTTAATATATTTGTTATTGTTGTAAAAAAATTATATATACAATTCAAAAACTTTGAAAACATATATTTTTTATTTAAAGCTTTGATTTGAGTAATTTAAATGTTTATTTTGAATTTTCAAGGTCTACGTTGGACAAATTTAAAACAGAATTTGGTTCAGTAATCTAAATAATTTTGTGAGAATTTTTTAAGTTCTTTATTAAATTTTATTCTTATATTTAAATTTCTAATTTAAATGAAGGATCTTCTTCAACTCATATATATTTCTTCTAATTATGCGTCAATCAACATAAATTTTATTTATCTCTAATCCCTTATGCACTTTTTTCTATCCTTAGTGAAAATTATCGGAAAGGATACTTTACGATATTAATTATATTTTAACTTTTTCATTTGTATATTAAAGTAAATGCATTTATATAATCTAATTAAAAATTAAGTGAAAAATAAGAGTATAAATAATAATTAAAAATATAACTAATATTATTTTACCACACTTAAAACGGAAAAAAGGAAATATTAAATAAGCATTAAATTAATAAAAAAATAATAAACACATACTTTATTGAAGAATATTAAATAAGTTCTATTACACGAGACTTTCTAACATCTAATAATAATCATAATGTGTTATAATAATAATCATAATGTGTTATAGGGAAAATGATGTTAGACTCCCAGAAGTCTAATTTTTCTGAAGAAAAGCTTTGAACCATTTTGCAGATTGTTTGGCATGTCGCTTCAAATCATTTTTGTAATCCACAAAGTTTAGTCCAAACCGCACATTATAACCATCTTTCCATTCAAAATTGTCCAACAATGACCATGCAAAATATCCCTTTACTCGTACGTCATCCCTTATCAAGTCAGTAAAAATAAATTTATATTAGATTTAAAAAGCAAATAAATATTAGTATGTGAGAAATAATGCATTACCTGATTGCTGAGAGTAGATAATAAAGATGACGATAATAATAGTCAATTCTATAAGTATCTTGAAGCATTTCTTTTACGGATAATGTTGGATCAACACTAATATCACCCATGCCTATAAATAAAAAATAATATACATTAATATGTTAGAAGAAACTTTATATTAAAATTCTATATTTTGAATATTTTTTTAAATATCCAACTTTAAAATATATTTTGAAGATAATAAAAATGAAACTTGGTATAATTACCATTTTCTGTTATGTAGATCAAAGGATTGTTGTACTTAGCACTAGTATAAAGCAATAATTTTCTAATTCCTTTGGGGTAGATAAATAACCAACTTGGACCAAACTGCAAGTGTAATTATAAGTTAGTTATAGAAAAACCAATAACTAAACAACATGTATCTATAGTTTAACATGACCAAATATGTACCTGTGGACCAATAGGAATACCATCGCGAACAGCTGGCCAATGGAAAAAAAAATGTAATTTTCACAAATTCAACATTTATTATAACTTAAATAATTAAATAATTGATAGATAAAATGTTTCCTCACTTAATTGTTTGACATTTGAATCTGTAGTATAACTTGGTTTGTTTGCTTTGGATGCATTGGCAGCATAGTTAGTGGTGTAATAGTTTAGTCCAAGAAAATCCATTGAACCAGCAAGAAGTTTTGCTTCTTTTTTAGAGAACTTTGGCAATCGTTTACCAACTAGGGAACACATGCTTTTTGGATACCTTCCTGATGTCAATGGTTCCATGTACCTATAATTATTGTTACATATGAAAATTTGAAATTTGAAAACAGTTGAAAACAAAAGACATAAAAAAAATGCATATATTCTCTTCAATAATATGTGTTCTCATGACGGTATTTTTATGTACAATTATGTACTTACCATCCAAACGCGAAGTCAAGTGCACGTTCGGAAGCTTCTTTATCTTCTTGGCTATTTGAATATGGTTCAAACCAATTAGAATTAAGTGTTATGCCAATTATTCCTTTCTGAGTATTCTGCATAAAATGTTTTGAATGTTAAATAAACAAAAGAGTTATACTAGAGTACTTGAATCCTCACAACAATGTGGAAATCTAATAAAATATGAAGATTTAAAAGTTCTCATAAAGGCTAAAAAAACCTTAAACTTTTTCTTGTAGACATCTACTGCAGCTGCATGAGCAAGTAATTGATAATGTGAAACTATATAAGGTTCTGTTCCTGAGTCACCACCAAGACAAGTTGAATCTAGCCATTTAGAGCATCGACCTGGTGCAAAACTCCCAACTGTATAACCGGTACTACTGTACGTCAATGGCTCATTTAGAGTAATCCAATGTTTTACTCTATCTCCAAAATGTTTGAAACAAACTTCTGCGTAGTCTCGAAAATCACCTCTGAAAATAAAAAAAGAAACAAAATTCATTATTTTAAATTGATAATTAGTAAACAATTTAGTATTTTAAAAATAATTATGTTCCTTAATGCATTTATTGAAGTGTATCATGTTATACCTAGAAAGTTGAACTATTTAAAAATTGTTTTGTAGCACAATAGAAAATCTTCCTTGACCATATTTTGAATAGAAAATAAATTTCGTATAACTTACACAATGCGACGACTTAAGAACCCTCCGTATTCGTCTTCCAAAGTTTGGGGAAGATCCCAGTGAAAAAGTGTGACATATGGTGTTAGACCTGCATCATTAATATTTCACACATAACTACTGTTATTCTCACTTACTATAAAATGTAAACTTCAATTAAGAAAAAACAAGAGAGTAAAGCATGAATGTTGACCGTTGGCTAGCAAATTATCGATGAGGTTGTTGTAATATTTGATTCCTTCTAGGTTTACACCTCCACTCCGCTTTCCATCTATATATGAACAATTTTTAAAAGAAAAAACATTGAAATCGTTAAAGTGAAAGATCCAACTACAATTATTACGAAAACAATAATTGTTCATCAACTTTTATCTCACTTGGTAGAACTCTAGACCAAGAGATGGAGAATCTGTACGCATCCAGATTCATATTCTTCATTATCTGAATATCTTCCTGTTATGTAAATTGAAAACAACAGGCAAAAAATAATTAATTACATTCAAGGAGAGAAATACTTTGTTTCTTCATTGATCATCACTAAGAATTTGGACTTTACCTTGTAACGATGATATTGGTCAACTGCTACATCTCCATTACTTCCATTGTTTATCCTATCTGCAAGTTATTACACATTTATAATCATACTATTGTGATCAACTATTTCTTAGTTTAGAAAGTATAAGATAATTTATATGATATTATGAGAGATTGAAACACAGAAAACAAAACCTGGATATTTGTGGGTGTATGCATCCCATATACTTGGTTTTCTTCCGCCTTCGTTTGCTGCACCTTCGTACTATTCATACATGTGATGAAGAAACATAAGAAAATGGTGAAATGTGAAGGGTTTTGCGATGTGAATAAGAAAAGCATTTACCTGATAAGCAGCAGATGCAGTACCGAAGACGAAGCCCTTGGGAAAACTGCTTCGATTTAGAGAAAGAACTTCAACAACAGATGACTGTTGTTGTGCAACACTAATCGATGAGCATGTGGTAATGAGAGTGAAGAACACCAAGAGAATAAACTCATCACGTGTCATCTTCATGATGTACACACCAAGCCCGTTCTGAGAGATTGATGATGAAAGATCCACCCTTTAGAATTCTTTAATGTATTAATATGAGAAAATTGAATGAATGCTCAGAAGAGAGATTAATGTGTATTTATAAACTTTTTAAATCTTGAGAAAAAGATTTTAGATAAATAAAAGATATTTAGTTGTAACTATATATATTATTTTTTGGAATGTTTAATTGTTTTTTGGTGTAAAATTAGATACAATGGTTTGTAATTTTTTTGTGGTTGTTTTTTTTTTTATCCAACTGTCTTTATCTTTTTTTGGGAGGTTGGCCTCTTATTTATGATTAGTTCTTAAATATATATTTCTGTATATGGAGATTAAAGAATTTGTATAATAGAAATTTCTATTATGCTTGAAATCGACTTGTCATCTATAATTGTTAAAAGAATTTAAGATTTTACAATAATTTTATATGTATAATGTTTTAGTTGTTGTATAAACAATATTTTAATAACCAATAAAAGGGTACTAGCATTTTAGGGTCACAGTTGACAAGTGTTGATATATACAGATGAATAGATACTATTTTGAATTAGGAATTATATAAATATGTTCTTAAAGATATAAAAATATTTCTTCTTATATATGCTAATATGTCGTTCAAGTTGAAGATAATCTACTAACTAAAAATATGATCAGAAGTTATTATCTTATCGAATAAAACAAATTCTAAAATACATCAAATAACATTTAATAAATGATGATAATATTTTATTTTATCAACAAGTAACCACCTAATTTTTTTTCTCAACTACTAATTATTTTAGAACTCCTAAATTACTTACAAATATAAAGAATAAAACTTAACTAACTATCTATATAGGAATCTCTCTATTAAACTTAGGCCTTCCTAAGGAAAAAAAATAGTAACAGAAAAATTTAGAAGTCTTTTTAACTAACTTTGAAAATAAAAAAACTACCGAAATAAATCTTCATTTGTTTTATTCAAATTAAATAAATTATTATGCAAAATATAAAAGATGTTGAAATTTAAATGTTGTAACATCCCATTTTGTATTCACATACTAGCCTATTATTATTATAGTATTATTATGATTATTAATAATATTACTGTTAATAATATTATTAATATTAATGTTATTTTTATTAATAATTAATAAAAATGATATGAAGACTGTAAGTTATTTTTGTAACATCTCTATGAAGCTGAAGGAGGGGACACTTTGGGACTTCCTTTCCAACTGGTAAAACCACTCATGGCACACTTGATATATATATCATTAACCCCTACGAGCATTCGATCCATCTATCCCAACTTCTCATTCATTATCTTAAATTTGATCACTCTATTATTGTTATTGTTAAGAAGAATATTATGGATTTCTAACTACTTATATAAAGGTGAAACTATATATTATGGATTTGTAACTAATTTAGTTAGTTCATTTCATGTTTTTTGTTTTTGTTTTTTTTTGTCGGCATTCATGTTATATGTTTATCTAATTTAGTTGTCTCATGTCATCTTAAAAAATTAATAACTATTTATAACATATATATTATAATTATGTTATTACTGATTTTGAATAGAAATATATTTAATATCTTACACCATGTGATATCTTTTTACACCATGTGATATCTTTTTCACTGGGAAGATCCCACTGAAAAAGTGGGACATATGGTTGCAACACTAAAATTTTATACATAATTATTGTTATACGTAAAAAAATTATTTCGAAATGTAAACTTTCATTAAGAAAAAACAAAATTAAAATGTTGCCAGTTGACAAGTAAATTATTGACGAGGTTGTTGTAATAATTGATTCCTTCTTGGTTTATACCTCCATTCCGCTTTCCATCTATTCATAATTTAAAAAAAAATTAAAATCATTAACATGAATGATCCAACTACAATAATTACGAAAACAATCATTGTTCATCAACTTTTATCTCACTTGGTAGGATTCTAGACCAAGAGATGGAGAATCTGTGAGCATCTAAATTCATATTCTTCATTATCTTCATGTTATATAAACGGAAAACAAATCAAAAAATAATTAATTACAATGAGTGAGGAAGATAATTAGTTTCTTCATTGATCCTATGTTGTTATCACTGAGAATTTAGAGTTTATCTTGTAACGATGATATTGGTCAACTGCTACATCTCCATTACTTCTATCGTTTATCCTCTCTCCCAAGTTATTAAACATTATAATCATAAAAGGTGAGTGAAGTGTTAAATTACATAATGTCTAAAAAACTATGTTACTCATTTTGAAAGGATTGGGATTGTAATTGTAAAAATTGTTTTGGTATTTTGAACTGCTATGACCGTAATAATGGTTATAGTGTTTTGCAATAGTTGTTTTAGTGTTAGTTATACTGAAGTAGGGAAATTAAGTGCAA
This sequence comes from Phaseolus lunatus, assembly GCA_013389735.1. Taxonomy (NCBI): domain Eukaryota; kingdom Viridiplantae; phylum Streptophyta; class Magnoliopsida; order Fabales; family Fabaceae; genus Phaseolus; species Phaseolus lunatus. Next base: position 35,501,558 of record CM023861.1, read on the forward strand.
CACTCTATCTGATAAAGACGCAATGGCCAACCGAGCAAATTCTCAATCCAATAGAAAATTATAATTTTTTTTTGTTATTTTCTGAAGAAAAAAAATGTCCCTTAGTTTATTTTATAGAAAAAAAAAAATGCTTGGACACCATTATTTTGATTTGGCATTCTTTTAACAACTGTAAATAATAACAATATACCATTTTTTACAGTATTAACAATAAATTGTGTAACAATACATTGGATTGGTTCGCATTGATTTGAGCTACAACAAAAAATGATAGAGAGAGAGTCTAATAAGAAGATATGTAAACATGGAGAGAGTGAATAAAAAATAAAGATAAACAAATAAAATTTTGAAAAATATTTTAATTGATATGATAAAATAAATAATATTATAAATTTATATATTTATAAAATTATTAAAATATGTATAATAAAATTGAATTATCATTAACTTAGAAATATTTAAATAAGTATAACTCATTTCAAATCAAAATTTTGTCTCGTTATCAATTGGGTATTAACATATTCGATTATTTGATATAAATTTGAGTTGAAATAGATTTTAAATGGAAATAAAGAATGATTATAAAATCTTAATAAAAGGTTATATTTTAGAATGAATAACATTTTCACATAATACCAAAAGTTTAAGTTATATTTTATTTTTTTAATTACTTATTATATATATATAAGTTATAATGGTCAGTCGAGGTCTAAGGGAGTAGATTCTTCTAACCGAAAGATTTGGAACAATGGTCAATCACCGCATTTGAGATAGTGTTCGCTTTGGAGGTCGGTGCTTCGTTACAATTTTATTCGTAAAAAGCATCTCGATGGATTGGATGAGGAAAGAGTAAATGCACTATCCGCGATCTTGACTCCTGAATGATATGAAACTATATTGACAGTACTAGAAAAAAAAAAAATATATATATATACACTGGTGCAGAAACGTAAAACAAATGCGGTTATTTTCATTTTACAAATGCGGCTAAACAACCGCATTTGATCAACACGCATTTGTAAATAAGAGATTTACAAATGCGGTTAAACAACCGCATTTGTAAATACTATTTACAAATGCGGTTGTTTCCCGTAACCGCCTCTGTAAATGCTCCAGAGGTGTGCCAGGTTTCATGAATGGCAATGATTTACAAATGCGGTTGTTTACCTTAACCGCATTTGTAAATGAAGGCAATGATTTACAGATGCGGTTGTTTACCTTAACCGCATTTGTAAATCAAGGGAATGATTTACAAATGCGGTTGTAGTAAACAACCGCCTCTGTAAATCACATTTACAGATGCGGTTGTAGTAAGCAACCGCATTTGTAAATCATTCCCTTGATTTACAAATGCGGTTAAGGTAAACAACCGCATTTGTAAATTAGGTTTTTTTTTTTTAGAACTATTTGGTTAGTTGTTTTCCCATACGAATTATCTTATGCAGTTTCATTATACCCATCCCAGCCAGGCAGACAAATAAACAGATTCAGAGAAACAAAGTCAATTTATAGTAATTGATCAAAATGTATACAAAAATAGTAATAATCTCTATCTATTCTTACACTATTGATCAAATCGTAGAGTTATAAAAGTTTAGGAAATATGTGGACCAAGATTGTCTCACATATGTCATGGCTTCCGAACTCATGGGTTCCTCATCCGTGAAGAACTGCATTTCAAAATGGTTGACACATAAATTAGTTTTAAGATAGATAAATTAGTTTGAAGTTATAAAAATAATTTAAGAAATCTTACCTCTTGCCAATTACTTGTAAGACCTAGTCTTACAATGGTACTCATCCATTGCATGACGTAATAGCCACACTCATAGCTTCCTGGTTGTTTATTACACTATAATTCAATAAATTGTAAAAGTTAGTATAATTAAACAATGAAAAAAAAAAAGAAAAATCTTACATACCTTTAATCTTATCCAGTTCAAATTTTGAAAATTTGAATTCGATCTCCCTTTTAGAATGTTATATCCACGCCATGAACTGGTTGAGACAAAAAACCTTGTTAGTGGATTACTTATAGTATCAACCATAGTTAAGTTTATAGTGTACTTACTTATCAATGATATTCTTAAAACTTGTGGATATCTTCTTGTGTAGGGAACAGAACCACAAAGCCGTCCTATCCTTCAGTGATAAGACAAGTAATTGCCAATGACCCCTATATCATCCATGAAAATAGTTGAGTAAATTTATAAAACATGAATATAATAAACTTTTAACATATATATATTTAAACTTACTCGTTAATATAAGGGCACAAATAAACCTCTTTTCCCTCTTTTTCCAGGGTGTTAGTGATGTATGATTGGGTCTCATTTGTCTTTGCTCCAGTGGGATTAGTATATGCAGGATCTAAGAATCCATACACATTTTCCTTCCCCTCAGTGACAGAGACACCATTCAAAAACCTACAAGTAATTAGTTAAATCATAATGAATGCTAATTTAACATAAATGAAAATGAAATGTAGGTAACGATACTTACATCATAAAAAATTGAATGATATTTATATTCAGCTCCTGATCCCCAGCTACAAATTCTAGTAGATCTGACATGTATATGTACAATGGTAGCTCAGGGTTTGTTTCAAAAAAGGTATCATCCCATGGAACTTCCAGAGGATCTCGTCCAAGTTGTCTAGCAACTATAGCTAAGGAAGCTATAGGATCGTCAAGCGGAACCTCTTGTTTCTTTTTCGGACTTGGTTTCCGACGAGGTTTCTACAAAAAGAAAAAAGATTTGTTATAAATTACATGTAATATATAAATATAAATTAGCACATGAAATGAAATTATTACCAGTGGTTGTGGCATATATCGAATCAGGTGTCTGGGCCAGGCTACAAAGGACTGAAATGCTTCGGCCACAGTTGTTACCTCTTCTGAAGGTAGTGGAAGACGAGCATCAGGTACTCGTACTCTTTCAACCGTGACCTTTGCTGCATCAGGGGAGAGAGGAACGTTATGTAAGGTGGTGGCGTCTTCATAGACTTTTCCAATGGCCACCACCTGAGGAATGATGCCACCTTCTACCAGTAGCTCACATTGCCTCGTCTGGCCAATGATATCATCCCCTGATGCTGTAGGAGCTGCACAACTCCCCTTTGTGCTCTTGGGAGCGGGACTAAGAAGCGTCTGAATCGGCTGCTCAGCACAAAGTTGTTGCGATATCTCTTGTCGCAACTCTAGCCTCATCTTTTCCGTCTCCCTTCTCATCTCATCCATTAGTTCCTGACGTAGCCTTTGCTCCATTTCTTTTTTGCTCTCTTTGGAGGAGGAGGATGAGTGTCGTGGTGCAGCTCCAAAATAAAGTCTAATCCCAACTCCTTGTCCAGCTGCACGAACACGACCAGAGTGCTCAGGTTGTCCAATTGCTTCAACAAGGATATCGCGACGACCATCAGCAAGAAAATTACCTTGGGAGTCCAAGGCATCCTGCAAGAGACAAAAATCATGAGGTTTTATTATAAGTAATGCATCATAATAGATGAAAAAAGGCTTAAATAACTTACAATTTTTTCAATGATAAGCCCTGATTGCTCTGAACTTGGTGCACCCGACTTCTTAATTCGGGCCCTCTTCCATTTGTCATGGCGCGTAGGTGGTGATGGAGGATAAGTGACCCCTGTTTCCACATCCTGAGATGCACTCCCCTGTCTGGATTGCTCCTTTTCAACCATCAGTGCTTGCTCAAGCTTTCGATACCCCGCACGAGACATTACGTGCGGGGTAAGATTCTTTAAAGCTATTTCTTGAGCTTTCTTCCGCCGATGCTGTCATAATTGAAATAAACAAAGTGAATTCAATAATATTAACTCATTAATGTTATATAAGTCAAAATAGTTAAGTAGCTTCACTTACAGTCCATTCTTCAGTTAGACGGCTTTCTTTAAAAGCAAGCCATGTCTCTTCATCAATAAAATTGTATCTTTCACAAGGACTTTCATCCTTAAGCTCACCAAAAATGTATCTCGTCGTGAGTCTTGACTTAAAGGCGCGAAACTTTAGTCCGATATTGGATAGAATCCTTGATCGAAGCGGTTCCACATTAGGAATTTCAAAATTTGCCTGGAAAATAACATAACCAAAGTAAAGTTAGTCAATGAATATTAAATAGCTTTATATGATAACAATAATTATGTAAAGCTTACCAGAACATCCTCCCACAGCATGTTTCGGTCGACCTCTGACACCTCGTCCCATGAATTAATCAAAACGGAGACTCTCTCACGAGAAAGAACTCCAAGATAGCTATTAAACTCATCTGCATTAGGACCTGATGCCATTCCAGTGTTGACGTCAATGTCAACAGCTGTCTTCTCACCAGCGGCACGTTTCTTTGCCAGACGCTTCATCCTAGTAGGTCCTCTGTTGCCTCGTCCGGATCGGGGTCTAATTGGAGTTTGATCGTCACCCATATCTCTGTTAAAAAAATTATTTAACAAACATTAGTTCATCTGCATGGAAAGAAAATCATATCAAACAAAAACATAATATAGTAAATGCATATTATAAAAAAATATTTCTAAATTTATTACCATAATGGGTTACAAGTTCATATGTAAATTCCTTCACTGTGGTCTTTACGGGTTGCATGTACATGATCAAGTACATCGTCATCTTTATTAGTTATCATTGGTGTGAATGAATGGGGTTCACCATTTTCAATATCATCTATGGCCTCCCCTTGTTTTTTCCCGTGTAAAACAACATACCAATGTTCTGACGTAGGATCTTTCACGTAGAAAACTTGAGATGCTTGTTGAACCATTATAAATGGCTCATCTCGATACCCTATCTTTCGAAAGTCCACTAGTGTGTATCCTGATTCATCAATTTTAACCCCACTTTTATTGTCAACCCATATACACTTGAAAACTGGAACTGAAAACTTAGTATAGTCAAGCTCCCATATCTCTTCTATAAATCCATAATATGCCATTGATCCAATTACAGGATTTGTATCTTTCGAGGTGGAAAACTGCATTGACTCGGCTTCAAGAGTAACACCAGAATTTTGAACTGTACTCTTTTCATCCATAGACTTAGTGTAAAATATACAATTATTCACTTCGTACGCTTTACAAGAAATGACATCAAACTTCAATCCAGCAGCCAACCAGGTCAAGGTCTCCGATGCCGTTGAATCCTTTAACACCTCCTCTTTAAACCAAGGCATGAATGTTCTATTATGTTCCATCAAGACCCATTTGTCTGCTTGTCTTGGATTATTTGCCTTCACAATGGCTTTATGAGCTTCTATGTAAGGTATAACTTCATCTGTATTATTCAATATATACAAATGTGCTTGCAAGACTTCTGACCGAGATTTGCTTACAATATTCACACCGCGTAAACATTTACTTGTAGAACGCCTATGGTGCCATGAATTAGCTGGAAGACCTATTGGATTTGCTTTTGACATGTAATCTGAACAAAATTCAATACTTTCTTCAGCTATGTACCTTTCAATCATTGAAGCTTCTGGACGATAATGATTTTTCACATAACCTTTCAAAATTTTCATATACCGCTCAACAGGATACATCCATCTTAAGTACACTGGTCCACACAATCTAACCTCTCTAACCAGATGCACAAGTAGATGAACCATGATGTCAAAAAAAGATGGAGGAAAAAACATCTCCAATTCACATAAGATAACAATAATTTCATCTTGAAGTTCATCTAGTTTTAATGGATCAATGACTTTACAACAGATGGAAGAGAAGAATGAGCACAAACGGGTTATGGTATGTCTAACATTTTTTGGTAAGATCCCACGAATAGCTACAGGCAGAAGCTGTTGCATCAAGATGTGGCAATCATGAGACTTCAACCCAATTAGCTTCAAATCTTGCATTGACACTAGGCTCTTCACATTTGAGGAATGTCCTTGTGGCACTTTTACACCCTTTAGACATTGACAGAAACTTACTTTTTCATTTTTTGACATGGTATAACAGGCTGGGGGCAAATATGTACGCTTACCCATTTCTATCGGTGCCAACTCCCCTCGTATGTTCATCTCAACCAAATCTAAACGAGCATTTAGACCATCCTTCGTCTTCCCGTTAATGTTAAGAAGTGTACCAATTAAGCTATCACACACATTCTTCTCAACATGCATTACATCTATACAATGTCTGATTTCTAACCTCGACCAGTACGGAAGATCAAAGAAGATTGATTTTTTCTTCCAAATGTTAGTCACAACTGACTTTTTTTTTGACTTACCGAAGGTGTGGTCTATGTTATTTACCTTTTCGTAAACCTCAGCAGCAGTTAGTGGAGTTGGTGGACCACTAGTCTCTTGGTGTCCATTAAAGGCTTTTTTCAACCTCCGGTAAGGATGATGACTTCTAAGAAACCTCCGATGGCGAAGATATACTGTCTTCCTTCCATGTTTCAATTGTTGAGAAGCAGTGTCTTCTTCACATATTGGACATGCTTTATGACCCTTAACACTATAACCTGATAAGTTACCATATGCCGGAAAGTCATTGATGGTGCAAAATAACATGGCATGAAGCTTGAAAGTTTCATTAGCAAATCCGTCAAATACTTGAACACCCTCATCCCACATTAACTTCAAATCTTCGATTAAGGGACTTAGATAAACATCTATGTCATTCCCTGGCTGTTTCGGACCAGATATCATCATAGACAACATCATGTACTTTCGCTTCATGCACAATCCAGGAGGTAAGTTGTAAATAACTAGTAAAACAGGCCATGAACTGTGATTTGTACTCATATTACCAAACGGATTCATTCCATCTGTAGCTAGACCAAGTCGGATATTTCTTGATTCTTTACCAAACTCTGGAAACTCATCATCAAATTTCTTCCACTGAACAGAATCAGCTGGATGTCGGTACATGCCATCACATTTCCTCTCATCTGCATGCCATCTAAGATTCTTAGCATCGTCTGGGTTTGCAAACAAACGCTTCATCCTTGGAATGATGGGAAGATACCACATAACCTTCATTGGGGGTCCATGCTTTTCCATCTCTTCAATAGTATCATCATCTGTTTGTTTCAATTTATAACGTGACAACCCACACCTTGGACAACTTTTCAACAATTCAAAATCTTTCCGGTATAATATACAATCATTAGGACATGCATGTATCTTTTTATACTCCATACCCATTGGACAAAGAATCTTTTTGGCCTCGTAATTACGATTAGGTAGAGTATTTCCCTCTGGAAGCATATCCTTCAACAGCTGGAGCAATTCCGTGAAACTTTTATCGGTCCATCCATTTAGTGCCTTCAAATTCATCAATCTTAACACTGCCGACAACCGTGTGAAGTTATTAGTTGATCCAGGATACAATGGAGTCTCTGCATCGCTTGACATACTTCCATATCCATGCGCTTTTGCAAAAGACTCAGCTCCCACATCACGAATCATGTCCTCCAATCGATCATCAACTACATCATCGTGTTCTGCTTCATCCGTGGTGGATCCCACATATTCTTCAGTTACGGAAACACGTGGTAAATTTAATAATTCACCATGCCATGTCCAAGTTGTATAAGATCGAAGAAACCCATCACATAGCAGGTGTTCCCTCATGATATTCACATCCAGTATCCTTCCATTCAAACAGTTAACGCACGGACACCTAATCTTTCCTCCATCACGACCACTATTAATCGCGTTACGCTGCGCAAATTGTATAAATTCTTCTACTCCTCTTTCGTACTCATCACTTATACGAGCACAATGAATCCAACTTCGATCCATTATATATTCTGCAATATAGATACCTAGGATTTTCTAATAAGTGTTCTATCTCATGCATTTGCTGAGGGTCGAACACCCCCGGACTCAATACCAGCACGTATTATTGTCGGAGGTCCAAATACAAACACGATATTCTATTATAATGTAACAACTAACATAACATAAATTCTACTATAAACTAACAAATACTTACTAAATAATTTAAATTTTAGAAAATAGAAATTATATAATACAAATTATATAAATTAATACAAATTTATATTAAATAATATACAAATTATAATACATAAAAAAAAATATTCAAAGTACAGCAAAAAAAAATTAACAAAACTAACATAAAAACTACTAACTAAATAATATAAATTTTAAAAATTAAAAATTATATAATATAAATTTATGTTAAATAATATACAAATTATAATAAATAAAGTCAAAAATTCAAAAAATCAACTAACCTTGTGTGCGAAGATGATGATTCAACTGATAGAAAACCAGAGGTGGAAGCGGGGCGCGACAGCGGCGAGCAATGCAACAGTAACTTCAAGCACTGCGCAAGGAAAAAACCATATATAAGAACAGCATTCCTAAAGGAGAATGAAATGGGATATATACGAAACTCACAATGGAAGCAATAACAATGAAGATGCACAGAAGCAAGGAACACAGCGCAGCGCAGCAACAGCGACAAGGAAGAGCAGAGCAGAAAGAGTGAAAGTGCAGTGGCGCGCTTCAAATTTTAGGTTAAAAACATTTTACAAATGCGGTTATTAGTTAAAACCGCATTTGTAAATGAAAGTTTTTCATTTACAAATGCGGTCATACGCGTGACCGCATTTGTAAATGAAAGGCATTTCATTTACTAATGCGGTCACGCGTATGACCGCATTTGTAAATGAAATGAATTTCATTTTACAAATGCGGTTATTAGTTAAAACCGCATTTGTAAATGAAAAACTTTCATTTACAAATGCGGTCACGCGTATGACCGCATTTGTAAATGAAATGCCTTTCATTTACAAATGCGGTTTTAACTAACAACCGCATTTGTAAAACAAACTAATTTCAAAAATGCCACCGCGTTTTTAACAAAGGCGTTTTAGCGCGAAACCGCACTTAGAAAGGAGTATTCCTTTCATCATTTTGCACTAGTGATATATATATATATATATATATATATATATATATATATATATATATTCTATTATATGTAAATTTTATTAGCAAATATTTTTCTTACAGTGAAGAAAGTTATTTTTTTTTTTTAAGTTTTTCTTGCTTTTTATGTATTCTTTGTGTTAATCCAAAGAAGGGGTAAGAGATATATGTCTTATGTGAATCAATATTAATCATAATTACTAGCTGAGTTTGGTTAAATTGTTATTGCTAAAAATTTAAATGATTTAATTGAAGTATTTATTTATAACTGATATTTAAAGAAAATATCAGTTGTAACATGTGACATGTTATCACAGATTACTGCATACAGTCAGCTGCATGTGCTTCTCGCTACCTTTGAGAAGACCATTAACTCTGCTTAATGGTGTGTTTGGATTAAAGAAAAGATTTGAGGGAGTGAATGTGTGAGGATTTTAGAGGATTTATGAGGATGTGTGAGGTTGTTTGGATTGAGGGATGTTAAAGTGAATCAGTGAGGATGATTTATTGAAATTGTGAGTAATTTGATTGTTGAGTACAAATTTATAAATTATTTTAAAGGGGTAAACTGTGAGTTTACAAATTTACCCTTGTTATTAAAATTATTTTTGAATTATTATATTTTTTGTAAAAAGATAGGTATTTATATAAATTCATTATTTATAATTATATGTTATTATTAATAGTATAATTCAATATATTTGTTAATGTAATATTTAATATATTAATTTTAAATATTGTATATATAATAATAATATTGATAATGATAATAGTAATAAAAATAATTTCATATATTTCTATATATTTATATATAATAATATTAATAATTATTATTATAAATAAGTTAATATGTTTTTTAATTATTTTAATATATAAGTATATTTATAAAATAAAATTGCCATGATTTATTTCCTATGATTTGATGTGCATGGAAGAAGTTGCAGCATGGGAAGTGAATTGAAGTTGGTGGTTTGAGAGAATTCACAAAAGATACCAAATCATTCTTCCTTCCCCAAAGTGACCAAGAATCGATTTTGGTTCAAACAAAATATAGTGTCGAAATCGATTATTTAAGGAAAACAATATGAAATAGAATTGATTCTACTCAAAAAATAAAGAATGCAAAATTGATTTTCATTGTGTTTACGGTGAATAGAAAATCGATTATAATCTTAATCTTCTACGACAAAGTTGCTCTTCCTGGACAACGAAAACATAATGCTAGTAAGGGTATGTATGTAAAATAACGTTGGTTCTACTTTTCATCGCCGTTAATCTTTATGCATAAGAGAAGAAACAAATATTCATGTCATCCGCTCCCCCATCCTCAAACCACTGAAACCAAATACCAAGAGTTGTATATGTACTCGTATGAGTTGGAGGGACCCAAATAATTCTTGCTGTGTGCATACAATTGCTGACGTATTAGTATTATTTGCGTCGTATTCCTAGAAGACTTGCTCTTGGTTTGGTTGGCTCAGCTGGACTATACTATATAATTCCTTAAATTGTTAAAATATAATTTTTCTTCCACCACCTATATTTTTTACTCTCATGTCTCCTCCACGTCTAAATTCCTTCTATTTTTGTTAAAAAAATGTTATACTATCTTTAATACATTTTAAATAAAGATGTCTCTCCATCGGTACTACCGGTATAAGAAAAATTAAGTCATTATTTTAAGTGTTTAGATAAATAGTAGAAAAAAATTATATGTATTTTTTTGTTTTTAATTGCAAAAACGTTATGGAGATTTGTGCAAAGAACAAGAAAAACGTTTTCATAAATAATTGAAAATAAATTTTTATGTTTAAGGGAAAAGAATTTTACTCTTTCGGAAAAGTGAGGTTCTTGGAACCGTTCCAAATGTAGAGACACCGAATCGTTGACAAAGATTCTTCAATGTATATATGAATATTAAGTGAAAAAATTAAATGAATGGTTGAATGAGAGATTAATGCATATTTATAAACTTTTGAACACCTGAAATAAAAACTTAGATGATAAAAAAATATTCAATGATAACCACATGTTGCTTATTATATATTATATTATATTATATTATATATATATATATACTTAGATTATAACAAGACTAGATATAAATTATCTCAACATTTAATGAAACCATAATTTTGAAAAATAAAATAAAATAAATTTAACCTCTATATACACTACAAGAAATACAAGAAAATTATTAAATAAAAACTAATTTTAGAGACAAAAAATAATCAGTCGTTAGAGACTAAAAAAAATTTTGTTTTTGAATTAATTTCTACTATTGTTAAATAGTTTTTAAATTGGTACTTAATTAACTACCAAAGTTTTAATCACTAATTATTTAGATTCTAAATTTAGTAATTATTTAATAATTTTTTTTTAAGTAATAGATGGATGATGAGAGAGAGGGATATATGACCAGTGTTATATGATATTATGACTCATATTATTATTGGAGTCTCACTTTAACCAATCATTTAAAAGAATTTAATCATTATAAATGTTAAAGATGAGATAAACATTTTTTTATAGACTTAATGTATAATTATAATTGTTTCTTATATGATGAATTGTTATATGTTGAATTGAATAGTTAATTCATTAATTGTTTTATTTATACTTGTTTCTTATATGTTGAAATGATTAGTTAATTCATCCTTTTGTTTTACTTATACTTGTTTTTTTATACGTTAATTGAAATAGTTAATTCATCTTTTGTTTTATTTGTATTTTATAATCTGCACTGTGATTATATTTTAATATTAGAACATATGATACTAGAGCTAGAAAAGGCTGTAGAATTACATTACGTCATTTTATATTATTTTCATTTAGTTTTGTATATAGTTGGTTATGTAATATAAATATGAATTAAATATAAGCCTAAGATAATAATATGTAGTTTGTGTGTTTTATTATACCAAAAACTATATACTTTGGGTGTTAGATTGTTTTAGTTTCTTTTAGAAAAATCATGTAATAAATTTTCGTCACTTTAATAAAATATTCATGCGATTTTCTATTTTACCTTTTTCATGTCTATATTAAAATAAATGCATGTATGTAATCCAATTAAAAAATTGGTGAAAAATAAGAGTATAACGTCATACTTAAAAAAGGAAAGAGAAAATAATAAATAAGCTTCAATAAATTAATTAAGAAAAATAAGAAACACACACTTTATTGAATATTATTAAATAAGTTACATTACATTAGATAAAGTCGAAGACAAGAGTGTGTGATAGGGAATATGAAGCTAGTATCCCTTTAGATCAAAGGTTTTTTAAGGAAAGCTTTGAACCATTTTGCGGATAATTTGGCATGTCGCTGAAAATTGTTATTATAATCCACATAATTTAGTCCAAATCGCATCAAATAACCATCTTTCCATTCAAAATTGTCCAATAATGACCATGCAAAAAATCCCTTTACATGTGCGCCATCCCTTATAAAGTTAGGAGAAAAAATTGTTAGATTAAAAAAATTAAAGAAATACTAATATGTGAAAAATAATGTATTACCTGATTGCTGAGAGTAGATAAAAAAGATGACGATAATAAGAGTCAATTCTATAAGTATCTTGAAGCATTTCTTTAACTGATAGTGTTGGATCATTATAATCACCCATTCCTACAAATAAAAGTACATATAGTAATATATTAATGTTAGAAGAAAAATTGGTACAAAATTATATTAGAAGTTATAGATTTTTAATAATTTTATTTTAATATTTACTAGAAAATATATTTTAAAGATAATAAAAATGAATTTTGATATAATTACCATTTTCGGTTATGTAGATCAAAGGATTATTATACGTTTTTTTTATATAAAGCACCAGTTCTCTAATTCCTTTGGGGTAGATATATAACCAATCTGCACCATACTGCATGTACAATTACAAATTAAGTTATAGAAAAATGAATAAAATAATAAGGATCTATATGTAGAATTTGACACGACCAAATACATACCTGTGGACCAATGAGAAACCCATTGCGAGAAGCTGGCCAACAAAACAAAAGCAAAATGTGATTTTCACAAATTCAACATTTATAACTTTTTAAGTAATTAAATAATTAATAGATAAAAGGTTTTCTCACTTAATTCCTGAACATTTGCATCTGTAGTATAACTTGGTGGGTTGTTGTGGGATGCATTGGCATTGGTAGCATAGTAAGTGGTGTAATAGTTTAGTCCAATAAAATCAAATGAACCAGCAAGAAGTTTTGCTTCTTCATCAAAAAACTTTGGCAATCGTTCACCAACAAGGGAACGCATGCTCTCTGGATACTTTCCTGATGTCAATGGATCCATGTACCTATAATTATTATTATATGCGAAAATATCAAATATGAGAGTGGTTGAAAACAAAACACATAAAAACAATTACATATATTCTCTTCAATGGTGCGTCCTCTCATCATCTTCTTCTCATGTAGATTTAAGCACTTACCATCCAAGCATGAAGTCAAGTGCTCGTTTGGAAGCGTCTTTATCTGCTTGACTATTTGAATATGGTTCAAAATAATGAGAAATAAGTGTTATGCCAATGACTCCTTTCTGAATATCCTGCATAGTGTTTTGGATTTTAAATAAAAAAAAAGTTATGCCAAAATACTTGAACCCTCACAATAATGTGTAAATCTAATAAAATGTGGAAGAATTAAAACTTCTCATAAAAACTAAAAAAAACCTGAAACTTTTTCCTGTACAGATCCACAGCGGCTGCATGAGCAAGTAGTAGATAATGTGAAACTATGTAAGGTTCTGTTCTCGAGTCACCACCAAGACAAGTAGATTCAGAGCATCGACCTGGTGCAAAATCCCCATTTGCATAACCCTTACTACTGTAGCCCCATGGCTCATTCAGAGTAATCCAATATTTCACCCTGTCTCCAAAATTTTCAAAACAAACTTCCACGAAATCTCGAAAATCAGCTCTGAAAATCAAGAATACAACAAAATCATTATTTTAAATTCATAATTAGTAAAAAATTTAAAGAATGTAGTCAATAATGTAATTTTAAGTAATACCCCAGTTCTTTTAAGTACACGTGTTATCTATTTTTGTTTTGTTGTCATTTTAACAAAAAAAATATTTAATAATTTAGTTGAAGCATGTAATGTGTTTATCTGATTTAGTTATCTCATGTAATGTCATCTTAAAAGATTAATAATTATGCATAGCATATATTTGTAATTATGTTACTACTTATTTTGAATAGAAAATGTATTTGATATCTTACACAACACGAGGACTTAGAAAACCTCCGTATTCTTCTTCCAGAACTAGGGGAATATCCCAGTGAAAAAGTGTGACAAATGGTTGTAGACCTGCAAGATTAAAATTTTATATACAATTATTGTCACTTAAAAAAATTATTTTGAAATGTAAACTTTCATTAAGAAAAAACGAGATTAAAATGTTGACCGTTGATAAGCAAATTATCGATGAGGTTGTTGTAATATTTGATTCCTTCTTTGTTTACACCTCTACTCAGTTTTCCATCTATTCATAATTTAAAAAAAAAAATTGAAATAGTTAATACAAAAAATCCAACTACAATAATCAAAAAAAAAAAAAAAAAACAATGGTTATTCATCAAGTTTTATCGTACGTGGTAGGATTCTGGACCATGAAATGGAGAACCTGTATGCATCCAAATTCATATCCTTCATTATCTGAATATCTTCCTGTTATATAAATGGAAAACAATAAAAAAAATTAATTACATTAGTGGAGAGAGATAATAGGTTTTTTCATTGAACCTATGTTTTAAACACTGAGAATTTGGAGTTTACCTTAAAGCGATTATATTGGTCAACTCCTAGATCTGCAGTGGTTCCGTCCCTTATCCTCTCTGCAAGTTATTACAAGTTATAATGAGACTATTGTGAATTATTTTTAAATTAAAAAGTGTATAACATAATTTATATGATATTATGAGAGATTGAAACACGACAAACAAAACCTGGGTGTTTATGGGTGTATTCATCCCAGATACTAGGTTTTCTTCCACCTTCATTTGCCGCACCTTCGTACTATACGTACATATGGTAAAGAAACATAAGAAAATGGAGAAATGTGAAGGGTTTTGTAATGAGAATAGGAATAGGATTTACTTGGTAAGACGCAGATGCAGTCCCAAAAACAAAGTTTTTGGGAAAACTGCTGCGATTGAGAGGAAGAACGTCAATAACAGATGCCGGGTGTTGTGCAACACTAATGGATGAAAATGTGTTAACAAGAGCCAAAAACAGCAAGAGTATAAACCCTTTACGTGCCATCTTCAGTGATGAATAATACTGTTTCTGCTTAATACATAATGTTTCCCTAAGCGTCTCCTTTTATAGGGCTCAAAAACTCTTACTTCCTATTATAAAATAAATTTATATCATAATAATCTTATAAAGTGGAGGACAGGAGTAGATAAGAACGAGGTATGAGATATTTTGAATAAAATAATGTTACAATAAAACTATTTATTAGTGTTCTATATCTACATAATTGTCTTTATTCTATTGTCATTCTTGTTTAGTAAGTGGTTTAGTTTTTCTCTTTTAAATTATATTATATTCTTCTTCCTCATAATTACGTGGATGAGGGTTTAAGCATAATGGATTCATAAAATTAATCTACTTATATTAAATAAAAATTTCTACTTCGATTAATCATTTATTATAATTAATTTCAATTTTTATTTTAGCTTTCAACTAAAAAAAATCAATTTAACCATGTTACAAAAAAATATTTAAGATTTTTCATCTAAGAAATCTAATTACATTTTTAAGAAATACAAACACCTGAATATTATCTTTAAAAATGCAAAAAACACAACTTTATAATTATAGAATTTAATTTATAAATTTAAATTAAAAACTTAAATGACTAAATATGTAGAAAAACTTATTTGATATAAACACGTAAAAAAATAAAAATAAATAAAGTCTATGCATACGTAAACATGTTACTTTAGGAGACAGAGTGAACGGATACTTCGCACAAGGAAACAGATTCTGACTTTAAAAAAGCTTGAAAACACTACCTAGTACCCACACAAAGACTTCTATTTAAAATAAATAAATCACTTTTATTTTAAAAATATAATACACTAAAATCATACAGATAAAGACAATTTTTTAATAAAAATATTAAAAAAATGAAGTCCAATAACAACTTCATAATAAAATATTAGACATTTTTATTATAAAAGTTACTATATATATAAACTTTGAATTTATTGAATTCAACTATAATATGTGACTTTTAATTAATTTTTTTTATACTTTTTACTTTAACATAGGATTTTAAGTGAGGTGGCACGTTTAAAATGGCAAATGTACGATGACTAGCCCTGTCCTATGAGCTTGAATTGGATGGAACGATTTTTAATCTTGTTGGTGGTTGGATGGCATTCACACCTTTTTTAAATATTATATCAATTTAAAAAATGATAGATTTTTTATTTTTTAAACAATTTTATTAAAATTTTCTTGTTCTTTTAATATATTCAATATTTTAATAGGAACATTTATTAAAAAGTGAAAAGATAAATTAATTTTAAATATAGAGGAGTATAAATTATCGTATGAATAAAGAGGTAATATTGATTTCTTTTTAATGTATTGGTACACGACTTTAATATAATTAATATGTCTTAGCATTATTTAGCTACAGTAACCCTAACCACTGAATATTGTCCTTCTTCTGCAAAGAGTTTCACATCTTTAAAATGTTTTTTCTCTCGTTATTGAGAATCACACCTCAATCTCCTATCTCCAAAACTGAAATTATTTGAAATTACAGGAATATACCAATATAATATAATATTTCAAATTTTAGGATAACGATTTCTAAAATTAAAATAAATATATTTTATCTTTAAAATGTATAAAAGATTACTAAATACTTATTTGAATCCTTGTATATTAAAGTCAAATATATTTGCTGATAAAAAAGAAAATTATATTTTACTTAAAAAAAATACACTAACAAAAATATTAAATAAAGATTAATTTCGGAGAAAAATAATTAATTCTTATATTAACTGAATTAAATATTATTTTAAAGAAAAATATTTATTAATATTTAAAATAATTTTTATCATTAATAAATAATTTTTAAATTAATATTAATTAATTATTAAATTTTTAACTATTAATTATTTATATTCTAAATTTAATAGATAAAATCTTATTAGTTAATTAAATATTAATTTAAAAATTATTTTTTATAAATATTTTATTAATGAGAATTTATTTAATGATTCAAATTTAAAAATTATAAACATTTATTCTTATGAATATTTTATTTTTTTATACTAAGTCATTTTTCATGTTAAATATTGTTAAAATTGCTGTTTAATATTTAGATTTTCATGCTATTAATTATTATTTAATATTTTTTTCATATATTATAATATTGTTAAATTTTAAATATATACAAAAATTTTCTTATTCAGATTTTAAATACTTATTTTTTTTAAAATATATTAACTTTTTCATAATAATAATAATCATTAATATTAATATTTTTATATAAATAAAATTATATAACATATATATATATATATAAAATAATATAATACAAATTAAATAATATAATACAAATTATTTTAATTAACTAAAATATATTTCAAATTAATTAATATTTTATTTTTATTTTTTATATATAAAAGTAAATTTATAATTTTATCCTATTAAAAATAATTTAAAATATCTTTACGACCATCACAAAATTCAACTATTTCATTAAACTTTTCTCACAAATCTAATTTAACGTATTCTAATTTAAACACATTTAATTTTTTTTTTCACTTTCTTTTCAAATTTTCATTTTATCATTTCCTCAGCTTTATAGTCCCAAATTCAAACAAAACATAAGTGCGATTGCAACACTCAACGGTGTAGACTGTCGGCACGCCCACTGGAACGAATGGTCAGTTCCTTCCCACAAAAATTTATTACAGCTTCGTGCTTCTTCTTTTTTTCCTTTATTCTCACTTTATTTTATACAGCGTTAACAATATTAAAATATTTAACCAATAATAAAGTAGTGAATGTACGATAAAAAAATTTTAAAAAATAATAAAGTGGTGACTTATACTATTTTTCACTTTTTAATAAATTTTAATTTATTTCTTCCTATTTTATCCTCAAACTATTTATCCTTTCTATTAAAATATTATATCTATTAAAATAATATTTTAATAAGAAACACATATAATACGTTGTGTGTGAAGACAAAGTTGGTGAAGAGTAGAATGAGAGCGGAAGCGACGACGACGACAGCAAACGTGGCAGCAACGACGACGATGACAACGGTAGCAACGACGAGACACACAAAAGCACAATGAACAAAAGTGCAACACAATGAAACTGTGCTTAAACAATGCAAATGCCAAAAACAGAGCGAGAAGGAACTACAAACGCATAAGGGAATGCGAATGGAGAGGAACAACAAACACCAAAGAAGAGGAAGAAAATATGAAAAACATAAGTGGTGCGCTCCAGGTTAGGGTAAAATTTGATTTATGAGTATGACTATTTGTAACAGTCGCATTCATAAATCAAGCCATTTTATTTATGAGTGCGGCTATTTGTAACAACCGCATTCATAAATCAAAGCACTTGATTTATGAATGCGACTTTTTCAAATAGCTGCACTCATAAATGAAAATAATTTCAAAAATGTCACCACGTTTTGTAGGACAACAGTTGAGGTAAGACGCATTTAATAAACAGTAGTTGTTTTATGAGGATGTGTGAGGTTTTTTGAATTGAGGGATGTTAGAGTGAATCAGTAAGCATGATTTATTGAAATTTATAGATGGACGTCGATAAAATTTGTCGTACTTGAACGCGAATCAATATTTTTTAGTAATATCTATTAAAAAAACACAAAAATATCTTTTTGATAAAAATTTCATCTATAAATTTCACAATATTATTATAATTTTAATAATAACATGAATTAAGATAATAATATTATTATTAATAAAAAATAATAATAATCAAAATTATAAAAAAGTAATTAATATTAATAACATTAATAACAATTACAATAATAATAATATCAATGTCAATAATAATAATATTAACATTAATGATAATAATAATAATATTAATAATAGTAATAATTGTTAACATATATTATTTCTACTTAAATTGTTTACTTTTATGTTAACCTATATTATTTCCATTTAAATGGTTTACTTTTCTGTTTTAAGTTGTTGAGTTTTGTTTGTTCTTTGACCCAACTTTCCTTTTCTATTTCAACTAGGGTTTAGTCTTTTTCTTATATATACACCATGTATTTTACTTTCTAAGAGTTTCTTTTACATTTTCTTTTCTCTGCCTTTCTCTCTTTTATGCTTTAGCCATGATTTCTTTTTCTTTTGTAATTAGGGTTCATAAGAACCTCCTTTTCTCCATTGCTATTACATGTGATTACGTGCGCTCCATTTATCACCACGTCAAGCAAGGAATACTCATGTTCATTAACTGTAATATGGTATCAGAGCCTACACTTCTCTCTGATCTTTATTTCCCTCTTTACTATTCGTAGTGGTCTTTTTTGTTCTCTTTCAAAATATTGATTGGGTTTTCAAATTCTTGTAAGCAATGTCCGATGAAAACCCCACATCGACTTCCTCATTGAATGAAAACCCTAGTCTTTACAGTTTTAACATTAGTCGCACTATTACATGCAGTTTTTGTGGTAAATATGGTCATACTAAGGCTGTTTGTTTTCGCAAAGTGGGTTTTCCTTCTAGTGATGTTAAAACCTCAAAGTTTTCTTCTACTAGAAAATTTTGCACTTTTTGTAATTGTCTTGGTCAGACTATCAACAACTGTTATAAAAAGCATGGGTTCCCTCCTGGCTACAAATTCACCAATAGGACATCCCAAGCCAATACTATGATTACTACTAACACTTCTGAGTTTTTTTTTCTAAAGAATAGGATGTAAAGGGATTCAACTTACATAGTGTCATTTCCTAACCAACATTTTGCGTAAGCAAAACCTTGAGGATCTTATCACTCATATTCAAATTAATCAAGTCGGCACCTTCTCTACGGGTAAAATCTCCAATACTGAGCAATCTTCAACGGGTAAATTTCTCTCTTCACTATCTGCTGTAAAAGAATCTTAGATTGTTGATTCTGGTGCCACGGATCATGTTTGCCACAGTTTGAGGGTTTTTACTACTTACACTAAAATCAAACCTGTTTTAATTAGTCTTCCAAATGGCCAAACTGTTTATGCTACATATTCTGGTTTAGTATGTTTTTCTGCCAAGTTTTATATGTTTATATGTCCCTTATTTTCAATTAAACTTAATATTTGTTTCTAAACTCACACATCAACTTAAATGCACTTTAACTTTCACTTCAACCCAATGCATTATAAAGGACAATCTCACCCAAGAGAGGATTGGTACAGTTAAAGCCATTGCTGGCTTGTACCTTGTCACTACCTTGCCTGCTTCTAGCCATTCTAAACCACATAGTTTTGCTCCTTTTATTAGTTGTAATATATCTGACAAAACACTGTGGCACTATAGACTAGGGCACCCTTCACTTGAAAGATTACATGTCCTAAGGAAACAATACCTTTCTTTTTATTACTGTTATACTCATCATGCAGGTGACACACTTGTAGTCGTGCAAAATAGAGAAAACTTCCTTTCCCTTTAAGTAATACTACTACCTCTGCTATTTTTGATCTTGCACACTTTGATATTTGGGGACCCTGTTCCATAATTTCTACGCAAGGTTTTCATTATTTCTTGACTATAGTTGATGATTACTCGCGTTATACTTAGGTTATTCTGCTACATAACAAATCTGAAGTGCGTCAGCACATCATTAACTTTATTGTTTTCGTTCAAAATCATTTCAAAACTACAGAACAATTTGTACTGACAATGGTGTTGAGTTTGCCATATCAAATTTTTATGCTTCAAAGGGAATTATACATAAAAAATCTTGTGTTGTAACACCATAGCAAAATGGCATTGTGGAACGTAAACATTAGCACTTATTAAATGTAACCCGGGTTTTATTTTTTCAAACAAATCTTCCTCCTATATTTTGGGAATTTGCTGTAAATCATGTTGTTTTCTTAGTAAATGCTATACCTACTCTATTACTTAATAACATCATTCCTCATGAAAACTTGTTTGGAAAACCGTATGACATTTCTTTTTTAAAAGTATTTGGTTTCCTCTGTTATGCTAGAACCATTACTGCAAATAGGAAGAAATTAGATGATAGATCTATCAAAGGTATTTTTCTTGGCTTCCCGCAAAATACAAAAGACTATATTGTCTTAAATTTTAAGTTTCATAGCATAGAGATATCAAGAGATTTAATCTTTCATGAAAACCACTTTCCATATAAATTGGATAGTGGCTTGACTAGGGACCCCAACACTTTATCTCTCCCTATTTCTAATGC
Source organism: Phaseolus lunatus (assembly GCA_013389735.1). Taxonomy (NCBI): domain Eukaryota; kingdom Viridiplantae; phylum Streptophyta; class Magnoliopsida; order Fabales; family Fabaceae; genus Phaseolus; species Phaseolus lunatus. The sequence continues at coordinate 35,522,953 of CM023861.1, forward strand.
ATATAATTCTGCTCCTGATTTTTTTTTTTTCTGATACTGCACCTCCTGCCGAGGCATGTGCCTCTGCTCCTACACCCAATACTGCACCTCCACCAGCCTCATTATCCTCTGATCTTCCAGAAAATAGTGTCTCTGCTCCTGCATCCAACATTGCACTTCCACCAGCATTATCACCTTCTGCACCTCCAGGAAGCACCTCACCCGAATTACCAAGAAGATCAGTTCGTCCTCACTAACAACCTGCCTATCTTTCTGATTTCCATACTACAACTAACACTGTAAGTAGCAGATATCCTATTCATAATTACTTGTCTTACAATTTCTAATCTTCTAATTTTAAACATTTTATTTCTTTTATCAATTCTCATCCTAAACCTCGGTCCTATAACGAAGCCTCCAAACATGCTTCTTGGAAATCTACCATGCAATCTGAGCTCCAAGTTCTTGATGCTAACAATACTTGGCAACTTACCCCTCTCCCTCCAGGTAAGAAAACAATTGGTTCTAAATGGGTATATAAAATCAAATACCATTCTAGAGTTGTTGCCAAAGGGTTCACCCAATTTGAAGGACTAGATTTCTTAGACACTTTTGCACCTATTGCTAAACTCACTACCCTTCGCCTTCTCCTTGTTGTTGCCACTACCAAAAATTGGATTTTAAAACAACTTGATGTTGATAATGCCTTTCTTCATGGTGATCTCCATGAAGAGGTATACATGACCCCCCATCTGGCCTCTCTCTTCCTTCCCCCAGCATGTCTGCAAACTTCAACAGTCTTTGTATGGCCTTCGGCAAGCTGGTCGTCAATGGTACGCTAAGCTTTCTACTTTTCTTTTATCAAATAATTACTCTATTTCTGCTGCTGATCACTCGCTTTTTCTTAAATATAATAACAATAAACTCACTGTTATTCTTGTTTATGTTGATGACTTGATCTTAACTGGTGATGACACGGAGGAAATCAATACAATTACCGCATTCCTACACAATCACTTCAAGATAAAAACTTTAGGTCATCTCACTTACTTTCTGGGATTGGAATTGCTCGTAACAACACTGGTCTTCATTTAAGTCAACGCAGATATACTCTTGATTTCCTTCAAGAAACAGACATGCTTGATTCTGCACGTATGACCACTCCCATGACTCACACCTCTCGTCTCTGCACCCACCAACCTTCATCAACAAGCAGTCTCTTGTATTTTACGCTATCTCAAGGGCACTCCTAGTGATGGTATCCACTTTTCAAACACTAGCACAATTTAACTTCGGGTTTCAGTCACTCTAACTGTGTCACTGCCCTACCACTAGAAAATCAGTCACCGATACTCCATCTATTTAGGGAACTCTCTAATTTCATGGAAATCAAAGAAACAACAAACTATCTTTTCTATTTTAGGTTGTTGGGTTTTGTTTGTTCTTTGGCCCAACTTTCCTTTTCTGTTTCAACTATGTCTTAGTCTTTTTCTTATATATACACCATGTATTTTATTTTTTAAGATACAAGTAACTAAGAGTTTCTTTTACATTTTCTTTTCTATGGCTTTCTCTCCTTTATGCTTTAGCTATTGTTTCTTTTTCTTTTACAATTAAGGTTCATCAGAACCTTCTTTTCTCCATTGCGATTACGTGTGATTACGTACGCTCCATTAATTATCACGTCAAGCAAGGAACACTCATCTTCATTAACGATAATAATAATATTAATAATAATAAATAAAAATATTATTAATAACCAAATAAGAGCGAGAATGTTACGAAAGTTTGAATCATGTACAATACTTTATCATAGTTATGGGAAATTTCAAAATATGGGCAAGGAACACTTGCTATTATGCTACAAAACAATTTTTTTATAGAAACAATTTTTTAAATAGTTCAACTTCTAAAGGATACAAATAATGATATACATTATGCATTAAGGGAGATAATTCTTTTTAATATGCTATTTTTTTAATTATCAATTTAAAATAATGATTTTGTTGTATTCTTGATTTTCAGTGGTGATTTTCAAGATTACTTCGAAGTTTGTTTTGAAAGTTTTAGGGACAGTGTGAAATATTGGATTAATCTAAATTTTCATTAATAAAAGATTTATAAAAAAATAATTTTTAAATTGATATTTAATTTATTAATAAGATTTTAAATATTAAATTTAAAATATAAAAAATTAGTAATAAAAAATTTAATAGTTAATTAATATTAATTTAAAAATTATTTATTAATAATAAAAATTATTTTAAATATGAATAAATATTTTAGTCTTTAAAATAATATTTAATTCAGTTAATATAATAATTAATTATTTTTCTCTATTTAATAACTTTTGTCAGTGTATTCTTTTTAAGTAGAATTTTTGTCGTACATTTTCCATTTTAAATGGGTCACCTTACTTAAAAGTTAAATAATTGTTTTTAAAATAAAAACAAAAATTTTATTACTTTTAGAATTTGTGATATATTTACCAAAATATTATGTAAGTAAAAATTAAACTGCATAATTCCATCCTTTAATTTTTAATTTTTGGCTCAACAATTTTGGAACTGGGTTGGAAAAGCAGAATAGGCAAAATCACATGAAAAAAGGTATTTTAAATTAATTTAAAGCAACTGGTGGTGCATGGAATTTGCAATTTTTTTTATGAATAAAAAATATAAACAAATAAATAAATACTTGAAATATCCAACCGTTTTGAAAAAATCACCCGTACATAATCATTTTAGAAAATTTGTCTACAAAATTCCTTGTTCACTCTTTCCAATAAATCTCCCTCACTTGGACCTCACTTACACTGTGTTTGTTTCTGGGGGTGGCACTGTAGCAATGACGGATGAGAGGGTGCCACCCCCGTTTGCTTACGTGAGAGAGTGAGGGTGAGAATGAGTGAAAAGATGGGGGAAGTTTTGGTTCTCTCATAAGTGAAGAGAAAGGAGAGTGGAAGGAAGGGAAAGCCACGTAGGATTTAGGTAAATACTTTTCTGCCCTTACTTTTAACCTTACACAGTTTCCATAGCTTTCCATGCATGACAGCCATAGGCACTGGCACGCACTGCATGACAACACACAACACTCTGCGCATGAGATTCCTGACTTTGGTTCAGGAATCTCTTTGACCATCTTGAATGCATGTGAGTGTGTTGGTGAGAGTTAGCTGCGATCCAGGAGTGTATAAGAGAGGTGTGTGCCAAGGAAACCAAGCAGAATATTTTGAATTCTTCACACACAGAGTTGCATTGGTATAGGGTGCTGGAGAATGTCTGTAGTAAGCACAGAGGTAAGACACTGAGTATGCTTGAGTATGGTAGTTGATATCTGGTCTTAGGTTACATTTTCTTCATTTTGATTTATGAGAAAATCGATTATCACTGTAAAAGCACGCAGGCCATAACGATTATGTAGTTGAAAGTAGTTGGTAATCGATTAAGCTCTTCACATAATTGATTATCTGAACTTTTTTTCGTGCGATAATCGATTATGCAGGATGTGGTTTTTTCAACATAATCGATTATCTCTCACCATAATCGATTATGTGAGATTTTGAACTAGATGCATAATCGATTATGGTTCTTAAAACTTTGTATAATCGATTATGTGCTTTTTTGAAGGGAAGTGATAATCAATTATGTTCATGATTTTTCATATTTTTTGATTTTCTGAATTTTTTTTAATAGTTTTTCAGGCACGCTTTAATCTTGCTTGACACTTGCATTGTGGTTTTGTTATGCTCTCTTAAGGTATGTGTGGTTTTTTTAAAAATATATGTTTTATTTATCTTTAAATTTTGTTTGAATGTTTATTATGTTTGGAATGGAATTTGTTTAAATCATGTTAAAATAGTTATTTTTGTTAATTAGTTTGTAAATTTAGATATGAGAAATCTATTAATTATTGTGTTAAGTTGGTTATGTATTTTCTGTGAAGTGAATTGAAAATGTAGATATCAAATATTATTATTAAAAAGATTATATAAATATTGTAGTAATTTAGGGTTTAGGCAGAAAAGTTAGAGAAGAAATTTGAATTTTTAATAATATGTGTAGACACTTATTATTTTTTTAACATTTAATTGTTTATAAAAAACATTTATTTATTTAACAATATATTTTTACAAAGTGGAAACAGAAATTTATTATGCTTGTTGTTATTTTTGTTTTAGATTTTACATACGTTATTAATCTTAAAATTTAAAGGCTGAACATAATATGTTGTAGTAATTAAAAGAATAGAAAAAGTTTAAGAAATTTGAGTTTTTAATAATATATGTAGATAGGTTTTTTTGTTTTGTTTTGAACATTTAATTATTTATTAAAAATAGTATTATTTATTTAAAATAAAAAAGTTTTACAAAATTTACATAGAAATTTGTAATGTGTAGGGTTTTTTTCTTGTACATTTAAAAAAAATTATTAATCTTATCATTCAAAACATTATAATGTTTTAACAATTAAAAAACAGAAGTTTACAGAAGAAATTGGAATTCTTAATAATATGTTTACATAGTTATTATTTTTTTTAAGATTTAATTGTTTAGGGCTTAGGATTAAATTTTTGTTATTTAAAATTTTTTTTTACATAATGAAAATAGAAAATTGTAATCTTTGACTGTTTATTTTATTTTACATTTTGTTTAGAGAAGGAATTTGAATTTTTAATTATATGTAGATAGTTCTTATATTTTAAATATTTAATTAGCTATTTAAATTAGATTTTTTTTATTGAGAATATAATATTTTTACATAATGGAAATAGAAAATTGTAATATTTAGGGTTTTTTCTTTAACATTTTACATAAATTATTAATCTCATAATTAAAAAAATTATCAAAAAATGTTGTAGTAATTAAAAAAACAAAAAAAAATTTAGAGAAGAAATTTGAGATTTTAATAATATGTGTACATAGTTATTATGTTTTAATATTTAATTGTTTATTAAAAAGATATTATTTGTATTTTAAAATATAATTTTAGAGGAAATAGAACTTTTTAATGTTTACTGTTTTTATTTTTTGTTTTAGATTTTCCATAAATTATGAACGTTATAATTAAAAAAAATATATAAAATATGTTGTAGTATTTTATAAGACAAAAAGTATAGAGAAGAAATTCTAATTTTTAATTATATGTAGATAGTTCTTATATTTTAAATATTTAATTACTTATTTAAATTAGATTTTTTTTATTGAGAATATAAATTTATAAATAGTTCTTATTTTTTTAAAATGTAATACGTTTTAAAAAAAAAAGATTATTAGTATATTAAAAAATATTTGTACATAATGAAAATACAAATTTGTAATGTTTATTGTTTTTTACTTTTTAGATTTTGCATAAATTATGAATGTTATAATTACCGAATACAAAATATGTTGTAGTAATTTATAAGACATAAAAAGTTTACATTGAATATTTGTAAGTAGTTATTATAGTTATTAATTTTTATGTAATTGTTAATTTAAGGTTATTTATATTTATTTGTTTTTTTATTAATTTGTAATATTGAAAAATTTAATTAGTATATATATTTATATTATTTTTCTGTTATTATAGAAATTAAATTATATCATCATTTAGATTTGTAATGTTTATTAAAATTAATTAAAATTAGGTTTTAGGGTCACTGTATCGGTCTAGTTTTACACTGAAATAGTAACCCCATTCGGTATGTTGTATTGGCACTTACCCGTAATGATGGTTCTGGATGAAACTTAAAGATTAGATAGATACCATTATGAATTCGGCAAGGCATTATGACGAGGAAGAGATGGTTAATTTCGAGGAAATGATTGCAATTTCTGATGATCTTTTTGCGGCAAACATGAATTTAATTTCACGAATCCTAGAACAAATTAAGAGAAATAGTCAAGGTGCATCAGTAATGATCCTTTGTTTGATTGGTTTTGGATTGAATTTGTTACACACGATGCGTACTAGAAGCAATTGTATGAGTGACTTCCAACCACAAAAAGAGCGTCGCAGACAAGAATTGATGGAGTACCTGGTTCACACTAAACAGTCTCGTGATATTAGTCGCATGGGACCAGAAGCTTTCCTTGAATTATGTCAACGAATATGGGAAACTGGACTTGTTAAAGATGCATATCGATCAACCGTCGAAGAACAAGTTGCGAAATTTTTACACATTATTGGGCATAATGTGAAGAATCATAGTGTGTCATTCTTTTTCCATCGGTCTGGAGAAACAGTTTCCCGTCACTTTCATAATGTTCTAAGTGCAATTTTAAGGTTGGAGGGGGAATTTTTAATTCAACCAAATGGAATGATTGTAGAACCGCAGATCCTTAACAACAGTCGATTTTATCCCTACTTCAAGGTTTGTTTATGATAATATCATTTTAAATCATGTATCATTCATTTTGTGTTTCATTAAAGTTATGAAATTTGGTTTACATTAGGATTGTTTAGGGGCCATAGATGGGACTCATGTACGTGTTAAGGTTGCACGTGCTGATGCACCTCGTTTTCGAGGGAGAAAAGATTGGCCAACCCAAAACATATTTGCAGCTTGTGACTTTGACATGATGTTCACATATATCCTGGCCGGTTGGGAAGGAACTGCCTCGGATTCAAGGATATTGAAAGACCCTTTGGTGTGACACGTCCTTTGGTTATTCCAGAAGGTTAGTTTTAGGGGATTGGGTGTGCATAACAATAAATAGGTTATAGTACTATATACTAACGCAGGTTTCCACAATCTTTGTAGGAAAATACTATCTTGGTGATGCAGGTTTTATGTTAAAACCAAATATAATAACTCCTTACCGCGGGGTTAGATACCATTTGAAAGAGTATTCGCGAAGAGGGCAACAAAATGCTAAAGAGTTGTTTAATCTTCGACATTCATCACTTCGAATTGTAATTGAAAGAAAATTTGGGGTGTTGAAAAAATGATTTCCAATTATAGGTGATGACTTTTTACGGCAAGTGCACCGCGTTGTCAGAAGTAATAATTGTCCCTAAGGACGGATATCGATCCACAAGGAATAGTGAATTATCAAGTACAGTAATCGCTAAATATAGAACAAAACAATTAAAAGAAAACAAATCAAAGAGTAATTGTGTCAATTGGAAAAATGGGATTAAGTTTCATCTGTCTCACTCTCATGTATTTTGATTAGTATGTCAATATTAAGTTATTTGATTGAAATTGATGCCCATATAAAAATTATTTATATCGATTCCTCGCATATAAAATCCTTAAAAATTTTCCCTAACTATCAATCCCTCACATAATTATAAGAACAACTTAGAACGAAACTCAGACGTTAATAGCAATTAACATTTCAAGTTTATTCCTAGCACTCAAATATGTTAAGTATTGTTGTTTAGGTCAGAACCTTAAAAATACTTTCCATTCAGATTTAAGATTCTCAATTTGTCACAGAAAATTAAAAGTAAAACAAAAATACCAATAATCAATCAAGAACTAAATATTTTAATATAAGATATCACCTCAATACATAGAGTTCGAGCAGATTACTCCCAATCCCAAAGGGTAGAATTAGCCACGCATACTTCTAGCACTTTCCATTCTCCCAATTGGGTTACAATTCACTCTATGGTGTTTTCCTCTCAATCTGGCACACTAGGGTTGTGCCTCTAGTGCTCTATTTAACCTAATTTATTAGGGTTGAGTGGCTTCTTGGGTCGCGCTTATGGGCTTAATAATAAAAATATAAAAATAACCCAATTAATCTGACACATTCTTGTTATTGAGTTGGACTTTTCTCTCTCTCTTTTGCGTGTTCTGGGCCTTCCAGCTTTCTCCTTTTAACATATATCATTCTTCTTTAGTCCAAATCTCCATTCTTCCATAAAATCCTACAATTAACACCAAATTTAGGAATAAAATGCGCTTATTCAATTAAAATCATAAAAAATGTAAAAAGGTATAAATTCATAAATTATGGATTATTTTATATGTAAATTGGCAATTAATACTTATAAGTGCCTATATTTTAAAATCAAATATTACGGAAATTAGGCACTTATCACTCTCCCCAACTTAGAATCTTGCTTGTCCTTAAGCAAAGTAAATGAATATATTTGAATTTAAATATCAAAATAGCTTAATTCACTAAACAATAGATTAAATTAGAAACTTATGATGCTTCCAAATTCAAATATAGAAAAATATAGACACAATCAACTTCCAGGATCAAATCAAAACAAATAAATGACAATTCATCAAGGAATATCTTCTCATATGCTCACAGGTAAGTGTTTCTCTCTATTTTTACTGAATCATAAATCATAGTTGCTTTTCATTTCATCTTCAAATCACAAACATATTGGAAACATGAATCTTGAGGTCTTTTCCAGGGTTGTAATGAGGTTGGGCTTCCAAAAAGTATTGGTTTTTTAGATAACAAAATGCACATCTTAAAGAAGAAGAACATACCTAAAATCCAATTATAGAGAACATATATGTTATCTAATCACCATTTTATTTATACTTCACACTTTTCCTCATTTTTTTTTTCTAACTCTTCATGATTTTCATGATGAATTTTTGTTTTCCTTTTTTTTTCCTTTTTGTTTTTCTTCTGTTCCTCTTTCTTTTTCTCATCAATAGGAATAGATTCTACCTATTTTCAACTTTTTGAGCTTTCAAGATTTAGATCCAATTATTCCCTTTTCTATATTTATTGCATCTATGTTCTCCTTCCTTAAACATGCTAAAGGGTAGGAAAATATATTATCAAAGGTTAAGGTGCAATAATAACAAAAATTCTTAGCCCAAAGGGATATATAAAAAAATGGAATTCTAATATGATAAAGGTTGGCTATTTGGCCCTGGTTTCCTAATTAACACAAACAAATGCCTCAATCATCTTCATGCTCTTTTAAGATGTAAGAGAAATAAAAATTAAGCAACCATAACTGTCAATTCATCAACAAAACTCTCAAAACTGTTTAAGATTCACACACTCACTTGGTTTAATTGATCTCATTCCTTTTTGTTTTGTCATTCTCTGTCTTAATCAATCATCCTGTTAAATTTTCATGTATCACAATTTTAATTATATTTGAATAGGGATTCAATCATATTTTCTTTTCTAACCCATGTCTAATCATCAACCTATTTAATATCTAAATACAAATTCTTTTATATATTTAATATATATAAATACTTGCGTAAGATAAAAACTAAGAATGAAATAAAAGAAAATAATGAAACTAAAAATAAAAATAAAAATAAATAAAACTGAAAAAAAAATAAAACTGAAACTAGTAATAATAAATAATTAATTAAAATAAATAAATAAGAACTACATAAATTTTAAATAAACTACCGTAAGCTAACCGTAAACAGAAAAACTAAAATAAAATATAATAAAAAAATCAATATCAAAAGAAAAAATAAAATAAAATAAATCTAAAAATAATAAAAACAAATAAAAGCAATTAAAAGAAATAAGAATTAAAACAATAAACACAGAATAACAAATCACTAAAAATAAACACAATAAAAACAAATCAAAATAATTAAAATATTCAAAATATTTAGGAAACTATACTCAATAACTCAAACTTGTTTCCCAAAAACTGCGCCAAAAACTTGTTGACTTTTTACGGCAAGTGCACCACGTTGTCAGAACTAATAATTGTTTCTAAGGACGGATATCGATCCCACAAGGAACAGTGAATTATCAAGTACAATAATCGGTAAATATAGAACAAAACAATTAAAAGTGTGTTGAAAGTTGTTATAATGGCAAGAATTAACAAGAAAACAAATCAAAGAGTAATTGCGTCAATTGGAAAAATGGGGATTAGGTTTCATCTGTCTCACTCTCATGTATTTTGATTAGCATGTCAATATTAAGTTATTTGATTGAAATTGATGCCCGTATAAAAATCATTTATATCGATTCCTCGCATATAAAATCTTTAAGAATGTTCCCTAACTATCGATCCCTCGCATAATTATAAAATCAACTTAGAACGAAGCTCAGATGTTAATAGCAATTAACATTTCAAGTCTATTCCTAGCACTCAAATATGTTAGGTATTGTTGTTTAGGTCAGAACCCTAAAAATACTTTACAGTTAGATTTAAGATTCTTAATTTGTCACGGAAAATTAAAAGTAAAACAACAATACCAATAATCAATCAAGAACTGAATATTTTAATATAAGATATCACCTTAATACATAGAGTTTGAGCAGATTACTCCCAATCCCAAAGGGTAGAAGTAGTCACGCATACTTGTAGCACCTTCCATTCTCCTAATTGGGTTACAATTCACTCTATGGTGTTTTCCTCTCAATCTGGCACACTAGGGTTATGCCTCTAGTCCTCTATTTAACCTAATTTGTTAGGGTTGAGTGACTTCTTGGGTCGCGCTTATAGGCTTAATAATAAAAACATAAAAATAACCCAATTAATTTGAATCAGTCTTGTTATTGATTTGGACTTTTCTCTCTCTTTTTTGTGTGTTCTGGGCCTTCCAGCTTTCTCCTTTTAACATATATCATTCTTCTTTAGTCCAAATCTCCATTCTTCCATAAAAACCTGCAATTAACACCAAATTTAGGAATAAAATGCTCTTATTCAATTAAAATCATAAAAAATGTAAAAAGGTATAAATTCATAAATTAGGGATTATTTTATATGTAAATTAGCAATTCATACTTATAAGTGCCTATATTTTAATATGAAATATTATGGAAATTAGGCACTTATCAATAGGCAGTGGGACTGAGCCACATTATGATGTCGATAGTATGACAAAAATTGTTTTAGCTTGTTGTATTCTGCACAACTTTCTTCATGGGGTCGACAATGATGAGGCTCTGATTGAAGAAGTAGATCATGAATTGTTACAAGAAGATGTACAACCAACCATACCCATGGTCGTGAGCATGATTATAGGCTAAGGTGTCATATTAGGGACACTATAGCAAACAAAATGTGGGAAGACTACGTAAATAATTAATTTGATGAAATAATATATTTTATGTTTTCTTTCAATGTTTGTCATTCGAACTTTATTTAAGTAATTTAGATGGATCGCGGGAAGAATGTTGCTAAAAATTCATCAGGTGGTTTTCGAGTTCACTAAGTGGACAATGGAGATGGACCTACTTTTGCTAAATGCAATGATAGAAGAGGTACGTCGAGGATGTAGAATTGACGGTAGTTGGACCACTAAAGGATATACCAACATTGTCATGTCTCTACACGAGGCTGGATTATCATGTATTAAGAAAAACCATGTCAAAAACCGTCAAAAAAGCCTGAAGGACAGATGGAGGGAAGTACATGATATGTTTGGTGCATTGAGTGGTTTCGCATGGAACCAAACCACCAATCGTTTTGAAGCGGGACACGAAGTTTGGAATGACTTGATAAAGGTACGTTCATAACTATATTTCAAAAAAAAATACATTAGACTTCACATTCTTCATAATGTAGTAATATGTGAGTTGTATTTAGGCCAAACCATCTGCGGCGAAATGGCATGTGAATCCCATTTGCCATTATAACCTAATGGAGGAGTTGTGGTGTAATGACAGAGCCAACGGAAGTCGGGTCAGGACAGCCCGTGACATCAATCACCTCCTGACATAAGTAATTTCAGTGTTAACCTTGACGACAATAATATGGATTATATCCCCAAGCATCCCAACTTTGAAGAGGCCGATGACTACGTCCCATGGTCACCTGCACCTCATATTCAATCAAGTAACACTCCTTCTGACACTCCATCAAACACTCCTTCTATGCATTCTGCGGGCTCTGCGGGCACATCCTCGTCTCGAGGATAAAAAAGAAAAGGGCCCACCATGGACGGAATTGATGAACATTTTGCTTTGTTGAATACAAATCTTCAAGAATGTGTTTCCTCAATGAAGGATCCAAATAAGAATGGCTCTGAGTTGGTTGACATTGCTCGTGCACAAGCAACTGCAGCACAAGATATAGTTGTGGAAATTAGACGAAGAAACGACTTATATACTGAGCATGTACACCATCATCGTTGCCATGTTTCCTACCAATTCTCTGAGTCTGATATTTGGACAATGCTGGTGGAGCTTAACATCCAGGATGAATAGGTCATGGATCAATGTTACGAGTTTTTATGTGAGCATCCAGGAAGAGTTAAACAACTATTTGGGATGCCATATGAGTGTCGCATGACAAAGTTGTTTGCATTTATGACTAGGCGTTGATTTCATACCTCTGCGTCCATGTTACCTTTGTGTGTTTCACTTTCATGTTGTCCTTTTATTTAATTTGAGTTGTTGTGTAATTTTTCGGTGTATATTTGTTCCTGTAAAATTATTATCAGAACTTTTAATATTGTAGTTCAGGAATTTTAGTATTGTCTTTTCATTGGTCATGTAATATTTTGTTTATGAACTTCTACTATTGTGTTGGATAAGTTCTACTATTATGTTTATGATATTTTCATAAGTTTGGTTTACTTCAATTTAAGTTTTACTATTTTGTTTATCATATTCTCATTTATTTATACAAGGTTATAATTGCATTATACATGGCATCATCATCCCACAAACGCCACCGAACCCGTAAGGGTAAAGCTCCAGCAGAAAAGCATGTTGTTCCTCCTCCTCCAGCAACGCATATTGCAGAAGTTCTTGATTATTCAAGATATTTTAGTACAAAATGTCAAATGACGATGTTTGAAAATCTATTTCACAGAAGAGCATTCTTATCACCAAAAGCTATGCATACTCCATTTTTTGTTACTGCAGGGTTTGAATTCCAAAACCTTCTGAATTTCTAAGGTGTACAAGCTTTCCTTGGAATGAAATTTCCGTATTATGAAGACTTTGTTAGAGTATTTTATACAAATCTCAAGATCACACCTATTGGTCACCTTTGTGTTGAGATTTGCGGAAAGCGAATAAACATTACTGAATTGGATTGGATAAACATTGCCAATCTCAGGTATGACGGTGTTAGGTTGACCCCTAGGACGATCCCTGAGGAAGTGAACTTTGATCGAGCACTAGCATTATCGTCTATGATTCGTGAAGATGTTCAAGGCCAAAATGTCAGAAATGTCGATAGTCTGAAAATGAATGACAGACTATTACATTACACATGGGTCCACATCTTGTGCCCTCGTGGGAGCAACTTCGCACAATTATTGAATGAGGATATTTTCATGCTTTGGTGCATCAAAAATAATATAATGATTAATTGGCCTCATTACATCATGCAACACATGATTAAATGTAGGGATAACAACATGCCTTTGCCGTATGCAATTTTGATAACACGGATCTTACACGTGTATGACTTCAACTTGTAAAATGAGTCAGCAATAATGCTAGGATGGAATCATTATTTTGGGAAAAAGAGCATGACGAAATTAAATATATTCCATGTCAATGGCGTATGGCAGCTTGGTAGGCCTCACCAGCAAGATGAAGAAGATGATGAAGAGGATGAATTGCCACAAGAAGCTGTCGGGGGTGGTGAACCTCAGCCCGTAATCCCCAACCAAATGGAATTGTTAACCCAAATTATGACCGGCATACAGAACTTGAATACCTGGATGGACTAGGTTCAGGATACTCTGGCTGACATTCGACGTCATCAAGGCCATTGATGGTCTTATCATTATGTTATTGTCATTATTATTTTTATTTTTATTTTTCATGTTGAACATTAATGACTTCTTTGTTATTGTTATTTAATATTAACTTTTTATGGTAGTTTTCATGGAACTTATTTAGATAATGATATTGTTTTCAATGCAACTTTTATAACATTTCATTTCTATTATGCATAAATAAAATTTGGGCTCGATGACATAATTTGGAACTTCAACAGCATTGCTTAAGTCGTCTTGAATGTCTACATATCACAGCACATCGTCTTCTAGTTGTACCAGGTGTGTTGTGCAAAAACCTCATACTTTTACCCATTCTACTACGAACTCAAGTGCTTTCATTCCTCTTATTTGTGATTGTGGAGAGTTTGTTGTTTTGAGAATAGCAAAAACAGAAAAAAAAAAAAATGCTGGAAAACGATTTTGGGGTTGTCCCAAGTACAAGGTAAAATTTCTTAATTTAGGTTTGATAATCGATTAAGAATGTTATTTTAAACTTATTCATTGTTGAATTTTATTCTTTTCTTCAAAACAGATTACAAGTGACATGGTCCTAGGTTGTAATTTTTTCAAATGGTACATTGAAGACGTTGCTGATGAAAAAGATGTAATTATTGTCAGACAACGGAGGCAGATATGTCTTCTAGAAAACCGTTTGAAGGACTCCATAAGAAGGATTAAAATATTATTAGTGGGAATATGTTTTCTTTTTCTAATTAACATTAGTATGTTCTTCATTTTTGCATAATTCTAAAATTACAAACAAATTAACATATTTTTATCTCTTTCCGAATCAAATGTAATGACTTTATATTATATATTTTGAGAACTACATAATATTCATGTTGTGTTCTAAATATCCATTTATTTTTAAAATATATTGATTTTGTTAATGATAATAATGAAAATCATTATTACTAATCACTTTATATATATATATATATATATATATATATATATAATAATTTAAAAAATCATAAATAATATTAACATTATCTAATAAATTAACTTAAGTAACAAAATCAATTTCAAATAATAAAATAGAAAATAATAAATTATACTTACATTTATAATTATATTTAATTATTTTGTTGAATTTTACATTTTTTTCTTTTATTTATAAATTAAACTTTAAATTATTTTAATTAACTAAAATATGCACAAAATTAATAATTACTTATTTTTTTTATTTACAAGGATAAATTTGTAATCTTACAATTTATACTATTCAAAATAATTTAAAATATTCTTACAATCATCACTTCACTCACGCATTTCAATAAACTTTCCTCACACATCCACTCTAAAATATTTCAATCCAAACAACCTCAACTTTCTTCACACTTCCACTCCTTCACCCTTTAATCCAAACAAAGCATTAGACAGTTTTACAATAAATAATTGAAAACAAAAATTAAAAAAAAAAATTATTGTGCTCATCATATCTATAAGGTTGTTGCTGTAAAAGAAGGTGGCAGAGGAGATTATTTATCTTAAAAGATCCATGTTTGTTCACACAAAAAGGGAATTTTGCTACATGCATAAAAAATTATAAAAATATTAGAATCTTCTTTATTTATCTTTAAAAATCCATGTTTTGCACAGGGAAAACTTTCTCTAATTTTAATTCCCCTCGTACTTGTTATTTGTGAATACCCAATTTTAGTCGGACAATAAAAATAAAAAATGTAAAAAGTAGAGAATTAAAGGAAAATAAGAATGTTTCGTTTATTAGTTATTTTGATTTAATTTAAAATAAAATCTAAATACGATTTTGCTTATTTCCCATTTTGGTTCTTTGAGGAGAGGTCTCAACAAGGAAGATATATTATAAAGAATGTGATTTTTCTTATTTCATATTTTTCTTTTGCAACCCAGTTCCAGAATTATTGAGCCAAAAATTTACAAATGTGAAGTTGACTTAAAAATAAAAAGGTTTAAATTATACAGTTTTAATTTTTATATATTATATTTTGCTACATGTATTAAAAATTATAAAAATATTAGAATCTTCTTTTTTTATTTTAAAATTTAATTGTTTAAATTTGAAGTGAAGTGACACGTTTAAAATGGGAAATGTGTGATGACAGTCCAAACCTAACCTACGCTATTCCGTGTGCTTCCATGTGCTTGGATAGAATGGCATGGCATGACGTTGATAGAATGGCATGACGTTGGACTTCCGTGCGCTTGGATTGAATGGCATGACATTGAGCCTAGTTGGTTGGATGAGATCAGATCCACTCATTTTTTATATAATATATCGATTTAAAAAATGATAGATTTTTTATTTTTTTAAAGAATCTTATTAAAATATTATTTTAATAGAAAGGATAAATAGTTTGAGGATAAAATAGAAAGAGATAAATTAAAATTTATTAAAAAGTGAAAAATATAAATAATATAAGTCACCACTTTATTATTTTTTAAAATTTTTTTTATTGTACATTCACTACTTTATTATTGGTTGAATATTTTAATATTGTTAACGCTGTATAAAATAAAGTGAGAATAAAGGAAAAAAAAGAAGCAAGAAGCTGTAATAAATTTTTGTTGGAACGTTCCAGTGGGCGTGCCGACAGTCTGACCGTTGAGTGTCGCAATCACACTTATGTTTTACGTTATCTTCTTTGATTTCGAAAGTGGAAAGTTGAGAAATTGAAGAAATGGAAGTGTGAAAATTTGAAAATAAAGTATAAAAAAGGTTAAATGTGTTTAAATTGAGATATATTAAATTAGACGTGTAAGAAAAATTTATTAAAATAATTTGAGATATATTAAATTAGACGTGTAAGAAAAATTTATTAAAATAATTTGAGATATATTAAATTAGACGTGTAAGAATAATTTATTAAAATAATTGATTATTGTGATTGTTGTGACAGTATTATGTGTTGTTTGTGTGGTTCAAAAGAGGAGTCTACTAATTATTTATTTTTTGACTGTAGAATTGCTTGGTTAGTGTGGACTCAGTGTTTCTCGTGGCTAGGAGTATCTTCGACTACTCCTGTTGAACCTCTCGCACATTTCATTCAGTTTTGTGATGCACCTAAGTCTATCATTCCTGTCTTGGGAAGCGTGTGGATCTCGGTGGTTAGTGAGGTTTGGGGACATAGAAATAAGGTCATTTTCAAAGGTGGTGTGGTGGATCATTCTGAGATTTTTACTTTGGCTCAATTGAAAGCTTGGTCCTGGGTAACTTCCAAAATTCCTTCTGCCTACTTCTCTTTCTCTGACTGGTGTCTTGCCCCGTTATCTTGTTTGAATTCTTTATAAGTTGCCTACTTCTGGGCTAGATTGGCAGGCTTTGCTTGGTGGATGGTTGTTGGTTTTGAGGATGGTATGTTGGTTGTTGGTTTAGGAGGGTATGGTTTGTTGCTATGGTGGCTGCGACTTGGTGTTTTATAACGTAGTTTTGTTGGACATTGTTGTATCAGTCTGGTTTGGTGCTTTAGTTTTACTGTACCTAAGTCACTTTTGTTAGGAGCTGATTATTTTTCCTCTATTGGTAAGGAGTGCTTGAGGATATGTGATTTTATTTTATAGTTTGTATAAGGGTTGAACAACCCTTGAAGTGGTTCTATTTATTTTATTTTTATTGCTGATAAAAAAAAAGATATTTTAAATTATTTTTAATAATATATATTTATAAAATTACAAATTTATTTTTATATATAAAATTTAATTAATTTAAAGTATATTTTAATTAATTAAAATAATTTATATTATATTATGTTATATATGTTATATAATTTTATCATATAAAAATATTAATATTAATGATGATTTTCATGATAATTATTATTATAAATATATTTTAAAAAGTAAATGAATATTTAAAATTTGGATAAATTTTTTTATATATTTAAAATTTAAAAATATTATAATATATGAAAAAAACATTAAATAATAATTAATAGCATGAAAATCTAAATATTAAACAGCAATTTTAGCAATGTTTAAATGGAAAAATGACTTAGTATAAAAAAATAAAATATTCATAAGAATAAATGTTTATAATTTTTAAATTTGAATCATTAAATAAATTCTCATTAATAAAATATTTATAAAAAATAATTTTTAAATTAATATTTAATTAACTAATAAGATTTTATCTATTAAATTTAGAATATAAATAATTAATAGTTAAAAATTTAATAATTAATTAATATTAATTTAAAAATTATTTATTAATGATAAAAATTATTTTAAATATTAATAAATATTTTTCTTTAAAATAATATTTAATTCAGTTAATATAAGAATTAATTATTTTTCTCCGAAATTAATCTTTATTTAATATTTTTGTTAGTGTATTTTTTTTAAGTAAAATATAATTTTCTTTTTTATCAGCAAATATATTTGACTTTAATATACAAGGATTCAAATAAGTATTTAGTAATCTTTTATACATTTTAAAGATAAAATATATTTATTTTAATTTTAGAAATCGTTATCCTAAAATTTGAAATATTATATTATATTGGTATATTCCTGTAATTTCAAATAATTTCAGTTTTGGAGATAGGAGATTGAGGTGTGATTCTCAATAACGAGAGAAAAAACATTTTAAAGATGTGAAACTCTTTGCAGAAGAAGGACAATATTCAGTGGTTAGGGTTACTGTAGCTAAATAATGCTAAGACATATTAATTATATTAAAGTCGTGTACCAATACATTAAAAAGAAATCAATATTACCTCTTTATTCATACGATAATTTATACTCCTCTATATTTAAAATTAATTTATCTTTTCACTTTTTAATAAATGTTCCTATTAAAATATTGAATATATTAAAAGAACAAGAAAATTTTAATAAAATTGTTTAAAAAATAAAAAATCTATCATTTTTTAAATTGATATAATATTTAAAAAAGGTGTGAATGCCATCCAACCACCAACAAGATTAAAAATCGTTCCATCCAATTCAAGCTCATAGGACAGGGCTAGTCATCGTACATTTGCCATTTTAAACGTGCCACCTCACTTAAAATCCTATGTTAAAGTAAAAAGTATAAAAAAAATTAATTAAAAGTCACATATTATAGTTGAATTCAATAAATTCAAAGTTTATATATATAGTAACTTTTATAATAAAAATGTCTAATATTTTATTATGAAGTTGTTATTGGACTTCATTTTTTTAATATTTTTATTAAAAAATTGTCTTTATCTGTATGATTTTAGTGTATTATATTTTTAAAATAAAAGTGATTTATTTATTTTAAATAGAAGTCTTTGTGTGGGTACTAGGTAGTGTTTTCAAGCTTTTTTAAAGTCAGAATCTGTTTCCTTGTGCGAAGTATCCGTTCACTCTGTCTCCTAAAGTAACATGTTTACGTATGCATAGACTTTATTTATTTTTATTTTTTTACGTGTTTATATCAAATAAGTTTTTCTACATATTTAGTCATTTAAGTTTTTAATTTAAATTTATAAATTAAATTCTATAATTATAAAGTTGTGTTTTTTGCATTTTTAAAGATAATATTCAGGTGTTTGTATTTCTTAAAAATGTAATTAGATTTCTTAGATGAAAAATCTTAAATATTTTTTTGTAACATGGTTAAATTGATTTTTTTTAGTTGAAAGCTAAAATAAAAATTGAAATTAATTATAATAAATGATTAATCGAAGTAGAAATTTTTATTTAATATAAGTAGATTAATTTTATGAATCCATTATGCTTAAACCCTCATCCACGTAATTATGAGGAAGAAGAATATAATATAATTTAAAAGAGAAAAACTAAACCACTTACTAAACAAGAATGACAATAGAATAAAGACAATTATGTAGATATAGAACACTAATAAATAGTTTTATTGTAACATTATTTTATTCAAAATATCTCATACCTCGTTCTTATCTACTCCTGTCCTCCACTTTATAAGATTATTATGATATAAATTTATTTTATAATAGGAAGTAAGAGTTTTTGAGCCCTATAAAAGGAGACGCTTAGGGAAACATTATGTATTAAGCAGAAACAGTATTATTCATCACTGAAGATGGCACGTAAAGGGTTTATACTCTTGCTGTTTTTGGCTCTTGTTAACACATTTTCATCCATTAGTGTTGCACAACACCCGGCATCTGTTATTGACGTTCTTCCTCTCAATCGCAGCAGTTTTCCCAAAAACTTTGTTTTTGGGACTGCATCTGCGTCTTACCAAGTAAATCCTATTCCTATTCTCATTACAAAACCCTTCACATTTCTCCATTTTCTTATGTTTCTTTACCATATGTACGTATAGTACGAAGGTGCGGCAAATGAAGGTGGAAGAAAACCTAGTATCTGGGATGAATACACCCATAAACACCCAGGTTTTGTTTGTCGTGTTTCAATCTCTCATAATATCATATAAATTATGTTATACACTTTTTAATTTAAAAATAATTCACAATAGTCTCATTATAACTTGTAATAACTTGCAGAGAGGATAAGGGACGGAACCACTGCAGATCTAGGAGTTGACCAATATAATCGCTTTAAGGTAAACTCCAAATTCTCAGTGTTTAAAACATAGGTTCAATGAAAAAACCTATTATCTCTCTCCACTAATGTAATTAATTTTTTTTATTGTTTTCCATTTATATAACAGGAAGATATTCAGATAATGAAGGATATGAATTTGGATGCATACAGGTTCTCCATTTCATGGTCCAGAATCCTACCACGTACGATAAAACTTGATGAATAACCATTGTTTTTTTTTTTTTTTTTTTGATTATTGTAGTTGGATTTTTTGTATTAACTATTTCAATTTTTTTTTTTAAATTATGAATAGATGGAAAACTGAGTAGAGGTGTAAACAAAGAAGGAATCAAATATTACAACAACCTCATCGATAATTTGCTTATCAACGGTCAACATTTTAATCTCGTTTTTTCTTAATGAAAGTTTACATTTCAAAATAATTTTTTTAAGTGACAATAATTGTATATAAAATTTTAATCTTGCAGGTCTACAACCATTTGTCACACTTTTTCACTGGGATATTCCCCTAGTTCTGGAAGAAGAATACGGAGGTTTTCTAAGTCCTCGTGTTGTGTAAGATATCAAATACATTTTCTATTCAAAATAAGTAGTAACATAATTACAAATATATGCTATGCATAATTATTAATCTTTTAAGATGACATTACATGAGATAACTAAATCAGATAAACACATTACATGCTTCAACTAAATTATTAAATATTTTTTTTGTTAAAATGACAACAAAACAAAAATAGATAACACGTGTACTTAAAAGAACTGGGGTATTACTTAAAATTACATTATTGACTACATTCTTTAAATTTTTTACTAATTATGAATTTAAAATAATGATTTTGTTGTATTCTTGATTTTCAGAGCTGATTTTCGAGATTTCGTGGAAGTTTGTTTTGAAAATTTTGGAGACAGGGTGAAATATTGGATTACTCTGAATGAGCCATGGGGCTACAGTAGTAAGGGTTATGCAAATGGGGATTTTGCACCAGGTCGATGCTCTGAATCTACTTGTCTTGGTGGTGACTCGGGAACAGAACCTTACATAGTTTCACATTATCTACTACTTGCTCATGCAGCCGCTGTGGATCTGTACAGGAAAAAGTTTCAGGTTTTTTTTAGTTTTTATGAGAAGTTTTAATTCTTCCACATTTTATTAGATTTACACATTATTGTGAGGGTTCAAGTATTTTGGCATAACTTTTTTTTTATTTAAAATCCAAAACACTATGCAGGATATTCAGAAAGGAGTCATTGGCATAACACTTATTTCTCATTATTTTGAACCATATTCAAATAGTCAAGCAGATAAAGACGCTTCCAAACGAGCACTTGACTTCATGCTTGGATGGTAAGTGCTTAAATCTACATGAGAAGAAGATGATGAGAGGACGCACCATTGAAGAGAATATATGTAATTGTTTTTATGTGTTTTGTTTTCAACCACTCTCATATTTGATATTTTCGCATATAATAATAATTATAGGTACATGGATCCATTGACATCAGGAAAGTATCCAGAGAGCATGCGTTCCCTTGTTGGTGAACGATTGCCAAAGTTTTTTGATGAAGAAGCAAAACTTCTTGCTGGTTCATTTGATTTTATTGGACTAAACTATTACACCACTTACTATGCTACCAATGCCAATGCATCCCACAACAACCCACCAAGTTATACTACAGATGCAAATGTTCAGGAATTAAGTGAGAAAACCTTTTATCTATTAATTATTTAATTACTTAAAAAGTTATAAATGTTGAATTTGTGAAAATCACATTTTGCTTTTGTTTTGTTGGCCAGCTTCTCGCAATGGGTTTCTCATTGGTCCACAGGTATGTATTTGGTCGTGTCAAATTCTACATATAGATCCTTATTATTTTATTCATTTTTCTATAACTTAATTTGTAATTGTACATGCAGTATGGTGCAGATTGGTTATATATCTACCCCAAAGGAATTAGAGAACTGGTGCTTTATATAAAAAAAACGTATAATAATCCTTTGATCTACATAACCGAAAATGGTAATTATATCAAAATTCATTTTTATTATCTTTAAAATATATTTTCTAGTAAATATTAAAATAAAATTATTAAAAATCTATAACTTCTAATATAATTTTGTACCAATTTTTCTTCTAACATTAATATATTACTATATGTACTTTTATTTGTAGGAATGGGTGATTATAATGATCCAACACTATCAGTTAAAGAAATGCTTCAAGATACTTATAGAATTGACTCTTATTATCGTCATCTTTTTTATCTACTCTCAGCAATCAGGTAATACATTATTTTTCACATATTAGTATTTCTTTAATTTTTTTAATCTAACAATTTTTTCTCCTAACTTTATAAGGGATGGCGCACATGTAAAGGGATTTTTTGCATGGTCATTATTGGACAATTTTGAATGGAAAGATGGTTATTTGATGCGATTTGGACTAAATTATGTGGATTATAATAACAATTTTCAGCGACATGCCAAATTATCCGCAAAATGGTTCAAAGCTTTCCTTAAAAAACCTTTGATCTGAAGGGATACTAGCTTCATATTCCCTATCACACACTCTTGTCTTCGACTTTATCTAATGTAATGTAACTTATTTAATAATATTCAATAAAGTGTGTGTTTCTTATTTTTCTTAATTAATTTATTGAAGCTTATTTATTATTTTCTCTTTCCTTTTTTAAGTATGACGTTATACTCTTATTTTTCACCAATTTTTTAATTGGATTACATACATGCATTTATTTTAATATAGACATGAAAAAGGTAAAATAGAAAATCGCATGAATATTTTATTAAAGTGACGAAAATTTATTACATGATTTTTCTAAAAGAAACTAAAACAATCTAACACCCAAAGTATATAGTTTTTGGTATAATAAAACACACAAACTACATATTATTATCTTAGGCTTATATTTAATTCATATTTATATTACATAACCAACTATATACAAAACTAAATGAAAATAATATAAAATGACGTAATGTAATTCTACAGCCTTTTCTAGCTCTAGTATCATATGTTCTAATATTAAAATATAATCACAGTGCAGATTATAAAATACAAATAAAACAAAAGATGAATTAACTATTTCAATTAACGTATAAAAAAACAAGTATAAGTAAAACAAAAGGATGAATTAACTAATCATTTCAACATATAAGAAACAAGTATAAATAAAACAATTAATGAATTAACTATTCAATTCAACATATAACAATTCATCATATAAGAAACAATTATAATTATACATTAAGTCTATAAAAAAATGTTTATCTCATCTTTAACATTTATAATGATTAAATTCTTTTAAATGATTGGTTAAAGTGAGACTCCAATAATAATATGAGTCATAATATCATATAACACTGGTCATATATCCCTCTCTCTCATCATCCATCTATTACTTAAAAAAAAATTATTAAATAATTACTAAATTTAGAATCTAAATAATTAGTGATTAAAACTTTGGTAGTTAATTAAGTACCAATTTAAAAACTATTTAACAATAGTAGAAATTAATTCAAAAACAAAATTTTTTTTAGTCTCTAACGACTGATTATTTTTTGTCTCTAAAATTAGTTTTTATTTAATAATTTTCTTGTAGTGTATATAGAGGTTAAATTTATTTTATTTTATTTTTCAAAATTATGGTTTCATTAAATGTTGAGATAATTTATATCTAGTCTTGTTATAATCTAAGTATATATATATATAATATAATATAATATAATATATAATAAGCAACATGTGGTTATCATTGAATATTTTTTTATCATCTAAGTTTTTATTTCAGGTGTTCAAAAGTTTATAAATATGCATTAATCTCTCATTCAACCATTCATTTAATTTTTTCACTTAATATTCATATATACATTGAAGAATCTTTGTCAACGATTCGGTGTCTCTACATTTGGAACGGTTCCAAGAACCTCACTTTTCCGAAAGAGTAAAATTCTTTTCCCTTAAACATAAAAATTTATTTTCAATTATTTATGAAAACGTTTTTCTTGTTCTTTGCACAAATCTCCATAACGTTTTTGCAATTAAAAACAAAAAAATACATATAATTTTTTTCTACTATTTATCTAAACACTTAAAATAATGACTTAATTTTTCTTATACCGGTAGTACCGATGGAGAGACATCTTTATTTAAAATGTATTAAAGATAGTATAACATTTTTTTAACAAAAATAGAAGGAATTTAGACGTGGAGGAGACATGAGAGTAAAAAATATAGGTGGTGGAAGAAAAATTATATTTTAACAATTTAAGGAATTATATAGTATAGTCCAGCTGAGCCAACCAAACCAAGAGCAAGTCTTCTAGGAATACGACGCAAATAATACTAATACGTCAGCAATTGTACGCACACAGCAAGAATTATTTGGGTCCCTCCAACTCATACGAGTACATATACAACTCTTGGTATTTGGTTTCAGTGGTTTGAGGATGGGGGAGCGGATGACATGAATATTTGTTTATTCTCTTATGCATAAAGATTAACGGCGATGAAAAGTAGAACTAACGTTATTTTACATACATACCCTTACTAGCATTATGTTTTCGTTGTCCAGGAAGAGCAACTTTGTCGTAGAAGATTAAGATTATAATCGATTTTCTATTCACCGTAAACACAATGAAAATCAATTTTGCATTCTTTATTTTTTGAGTAGAATCAATTCTATTTCATATTGTTTTCCTTAAATAATCGATTTCGGCACTATATTTTGTTTGAACCAAAATCGATTCTTGGTCACTTTGGGGAAGGAAGAATGATTTGGTATCTTTTGTGAATTCTCTCAAACCACCAACTTCAATTCACTTCCCATGCTGCAACTTCTTCTATGCACATCAAATCATAGGAAATAAATCATGGCAATTTTATTTTATAAATATACTTATATATTAAAATAATTAAAAAACATATTAACTTATTTATAATAATAATTATTAATATTATTATATATAAATATATAGAAATGTATGAAATTATTTTTATTACTATTATCATTATCAATATTATTATTATATATACAATATTTAAAATTAATATATTAAATATTACATTAACAAATATATTGAATTATACTATTAATAATAACATATAATTATAAATAATGAATTTATATAAATACCTATCTTTTTACAAAAAATATAATAATTCAAAAATATTTTTTAATAACAAGGGTAAATTTGTAAACTCACAGTTTACCCCTTTAAAATAATTTATAAATTTGTACTCAACAATCAAATTACTCACAAATTTCAATAAATCATCCTCACTGATTCACTTTAACATCCCTCAATCCAAACAACCTCACACATCCTCATAAATCCTCTAAAATCCTCGTACATTCACTCCCTCAAATCTTTTCTTTAATCCAAACACACCATTAAGCAGAGTTAATGGTCTTCTCAATGGTAGCGAGAAGCACATGCAGCTGACTGTATGCAGTAATCTGTGATAACATGTCACATGTTACAACTGATATTTTCTTTAAATATCAGTTGTAAATAAATACTTCAATTAAATCATTTAAATTTTTAGCAATAACAATTTAACCAAACTCAGCTAATAATTATGATTAATATTGATTCACATAAGACATATATCTCTTACCCCTTCTTTGGATTAACACAAAGAATACATAAAAAGCAAGAAAAACTTTAAAAAAAATAACTTTCTTCACTGTAAGAAAAATATTTGCTAATAAAATTTACATATAATAGAATATATATATATATATATATATATATTTTTTTTTTTCTAGTACTGTCAATATAGTTTCATATCATTCAGGAGTCAAGATCGCGGATAGTGCATTTACTCTTTCCTCATCCAATCCATCGAGATGCTTTTTACGAATAAAATTGTAACGAAGCACCGACCTCCAAAGCGAACACTATCTCAAATGCGGTGATTGACCATTGTTCCAAATCTTTCGGTTAGAAGAATCTACTCCCTTAGACCTCGACTGACCATTATATATATATATATATATATATATATATATATATAATATATATATATATATATATATATATATATATATAATAAGTAATTAAAAAAATAAAATATAACTTAAACTTTTGGTATTATGAAAATGTTATTCATTCTAAAATATAACCTTTTATTAAGATTTTATAATCATTCTTTATTTCCATTTAAAATCTATTTCAACTCAAATTTATATCAAATAATCGAATATGTTAATACCCAATTGATAACGAGACAAAATTTTGATTTGAAATGAGTTATACTTATTTAAATATTTCTAAGTTAATGATAATTCAATTTTATTATACATATTTTAATAATTTTATAAATATATAAATTTATAATATTATTTATTTTATCATATCAATTAAAATATTTTTCAAAATTTTATTTGTTTATCTTTATTTTTTATTCACTCTCTCCATGTTTACATATCTTCTTATTAGACTCTCTCTCTATCATTTTTTGTTGTAGCTCAAATCAATGCGAACCAATCCAATGTATTGTTACACAATTTATTGTTAATACTGTAAAAAATGGTATATTGTTATTATTTACAGTTGTTAAAAGAATGCCAAATCAAAATAATGGTGTCCAAGCATTTTTTTTTTCTATAAAATAAACTAAGGGACATTTTTTTTCTTCAGAAAATAACAAAAAAAAATTATAATTTTCTATTGGATTGAGAATTTGCTCGGTTGGCCATTGCGTCTTTATCAGATAGAGTGTTGCACTTAATTTCCCTACTTCAGTATAACTAACACTAAAACAACTATTGCAAAACACTATAACCATTATTACGGTCATAGCAGTTCAAAATACCAAAACAATTTTTACAATTACAATCCCAATCCTTTCAAAATGAGTAACATAGTTTTTTAGACATTATGTAATTTAACACTTCACTCACCTTTTATGATTATAATGTTTAATAACTTGGGAGAGAGGATAAACGATAGAAGTAATGGAGATGTAGCAGTTGACCAATATCATCGTTACAAGATAAACTCTAAATTCTCAGTGATAACAACATAGGATCAATGAAGAAACTAATTATCTTCCTCACTCATTGTAATTAATTATTTTTTGATTTGTTTTCCGTTTATATAACATGAAGATAATGAAGAATATGAATTTAGATGCTCACAGATTCTCCATCTCTTGGTCTAGAATCCTACCAAGTGAGATAAAAGTTGATGAACAATGATTGTTTTCGTAATTATTGTAGTTCGATCATTCATGTTAATGATTTTAATTTTTTTTTAAATTATGAATAGATGGAAAGCGGAATGGAGGTATAAACCAAGAAGGAATCAATTATTACAACAACCTCGTCAATAATTTACTTGTCAACTGTCAACATTTTAATTTTGTTTTTTCTTAATGAAAGTTTACATTTCGAAATAATTTTTTTACGTATAACAATAATTATGTATAAAATTTTAGTGTTGCAACCATATGTCCCACTTTTTCAGTGGGATCTTCCCAGTGAAAAAGATATCACATGGTGTAAAAAGATATCACATGGTGTAAGATATTAAATATATTTCTATTCAAAATCAGTAATAACATAATTATAATATATATGTTATAAATAGTTATTAATTTTTTAAGATGACATGAGACAACTAAATTAGATAAACATATAACATGAATGCCGACAAAAAAAAACAAAAACAAAAAACATGAAATGAACTAACTAAATTAGTTACAAATCCATAATATATAGTTTCACCTTTATATAAGTAGTTAGAAATCCATAATATTCTTCTTAACAATAACAATAATAGAGTGATCAAATTTAAGATAATGAATGAGAAGTTGGGATAGATGGATCGAATGCTCGTAGGGGTTAATGATATATATATCAAGTGTGCCATGAGTGGTTTTACCAGTTGGAAAGGAAGTCCCAAAGTGTCCCCTCCTTCAGCTTCATAGAGATGTTACAAAAATAACTTACAGTCTTCATATCATTTTTATTAATTATTAATAAAAATAACATTAATAAAAATAATATTAATAATATTATTAACAGTAATATTATTAATAATCATAATAATACTATAATAATAACATTAATGATAATATTAATATAGGCTAGTATGTGAATACTAAATGGGATGTTACAACATTTAAATTTCAACATCTTTTATATTTTGCATAATAATTTATTTAATTTGAATAAAACAAATGAAGATTTATTTCGGTAGTTTTTTTATTTTCAAAGTTAGTTAAAAAGACTTCTAAATTTTTCTGTTACTATTTTTTTTCCTTAGGAAGGCCTAAGTTTAATAGAGAGATTCCTATATAGATAGTTAGTTAAGTTTTATTCTTTATATTTGTAAGTAATTTAGGAGTTCTAAAATAATTAGTAGTTGAGAAAAAAAATTAGGTGGTTACTTGTTGATAAAATAAAATATTATCATCATTTATTAAATGTTATTTGATGTATTTTAGAATTTGTTTTATTCGATAAGATAATAACTTCTGATCATATTTTTAGTTAGTAGATTATCTTCAACTTGAACGACATATTAGCATATATAAGAAGAAATATTTTTATATCTTTAAGAACATATTTATATAATTCCTAATTCAAAATAGTATCTATTCATCTGTATATATCAACACTTGTCAACTGTGACCCTAAAATGCTATTACCCTTTTATTGGTTATTAAAATATTGTTTATACAACAACTAAAACATTATACATATAAAATTATTGTAAAATCTTAAATTCTTTTAACAATTATAGATGACAAGTCGATTTCAAGCATAATAGAAATTTCTATTATACAAATTCTTTAATCTCCATATACAGAAATATATATTTAAGAACTAATCATAAATAAGAGGCCAACCTCCCAAAAAAAGATAAAGACAGTTGGATAAAAAAAAAAAACAACCACAAAAAAATTACAAACCATTGTATCTAATTTTACACCAAAAAACAATTAAACATTCCAAAAAATAATATATATAGTTACAACTAAATATCTTTTATTTATCTAAAATCTTTTTCTCAAGATTTAAAAAGTTTATAAATACACATTAATCTCTCTTCTGAGCATTCATTCAATTTTCTCATATTAATACATTAAAGAATTCTAAAGGGTGGATCTTTCATCATCAATCTCTCAGAACGGGCTTGGTGTGTACATCATGAAGATGACACGTGATGAGTTTATTCTCTTGGTGTTCTTCACTCTCATTACCACATGCTCATCGATTAGTGTTGCACAACAACAGTCATCTGTTGTTGAAGTTCTTTCTCTAAATCGAAGCAGTTTTCCCAAGGGCTTCGTCTTCGGTACTGCATCTGCTGCTTATCAGGTAAATGCTTTTCTTATTCACATCGCAAAACCCTTCACATTTCACCATTTTCTTATGTTTCTTCATCACATGTATGAATAGTACGAAGGTGCAGCAAACGAAGGCGGAAGAAAACCAAGTATATGGGATGCATACACCCACAAATATCCAGGTTTTGTTTTCTGTGTTTCAATCTCTCATAATATCATATAAATTATCTTATACTTTCTAAACTAAGAAATAGTTGATCACAATAGTATGATTATAAATGTGTAATAACTTGCAGATAGGATAAACAATGGAAGTAATGGAGATGTAGCAGTTGACCAATATCATCGTTACAAGGTAAAGTCCAAATTCTTAGTGATGATCAATGAAGAAACAAAGTATTTCTCTCCTTGAATGTAATTAATTATTTTTTGCCTGTTGTTTTCAATTTACATAACAGGAAGATATTCAGATAATGAAGAATATGAATCTGGATGCGTACAGATTCTCCATCTCTTGGTCTAGAGTTCTACCAAGTGAGATAAAAGTTGATGAACAATTATTGTTTTCGTAATAATTGTAGTTGGATCTTTCACTTTAACGATTTCAATGTTTTTTCTTTTAAAAATTGTTCATATATAGATGGAAAGCGGAGTGGAGGTGTAAACCTAGAAGGAATCAAATATTACAACAACCTCATCGATAATTTGCTAGCCAACGGTCAACATTCATGCTTTACTCTCTTGTTTTTTCTTAATTGAAGTTTACATTTTATAGTAAGTGAGAATAACAGTAGTTATGTGTGAAATATTAATGATGCAGGTCTAACACCATATGTCACACTTTTTCACTGGGATCTTCCCCAAACTTTGGAAGACGAATACGGAGGGTTCTTAAGTCGTCGCATTGTGTAAGTTATACGAAATTTATTTTCTATTCAAAATATGGTCAAGGAAGATTTTCTATTGTGCTACAAAACAATTTTTAAATAGTTCAACTTTCTAGGTATAACATGATACACTTCAATAAATGCATTAAGGAACATAATTATTTTTAAAATACTAAATTGTTTACTAATTATCAATTTAAAATAATGAATTTTGTTTCTTTTTTTATTTTCAGAGGTGATTTTCGAGACTACGCAGAAGTTTGTTTCAAACATTTTGGAGATAGAGTAAAACATTGGATTACTCTAAATGAGCCATTGACGTACAGTAGTACCGGTTATACAGTTGGGAGTTTTGCACCAGGTCGATGCTCTAAATGGCTAGATTCAACTTGTCTTGGTGGTGACTCAGGAACAGAACCTTATATAGTTTCACATTATCAATTACTTGCTCATGCAGCTGCAGTAGATGTCTACAAGAAAAAGTTTAAGGTTTTTTTAGCCTTTATGAGAACTTTTAAATCTTCATATTTTATTAGATTTCCACATTGTTGTGAGGATTCAAGTACTCTAGTATAACTCTTTTGTTTATTTAACATTCAAAACATTTTATGCAGAATACTCAGAAAGGAATAATTGGCATAACACTTAATTCTAATTGGTTTGAACCATATTCAAATAGCCAAGAAGATAAAGAAGCTTCCGAACGTGCACTTGACTTCGCGTTTGGATGGTAAGTACATAATTGTACATAAAAATACCGTCATGAGAACACATATTATTGAAGAGAATATATGCATTTTTTTATGTCTTTTGTTTTCAACCGTTTTCAAATTTCAAATTTTCATATGTAACAATAATTATAGGTACATGGAACCATTGACATCAGGAAGGTATCCAAAAAGCATGCGTTCCCTAGTTGGTAAACGATTGCCAAAGTTCTCTAAAAAAGAAGCAACACTTCTTGCTGGTTCAATGGATTTTCTTGGACTAAACTATTACACCACTAACTATGCTACCAATGCATCCAAAGCAAACAAACCAAGTTATAGTACAGATTCAAATGTCAAACAATTAAGTGAGGAAACATTTTATCTATCAATTATTTAATTATTTAAGTTATAATAAATGTTGAATTTGTGAAAATTACATTTTTCGTTTTTTTTTCCATTGGCCAGCTGTTCGCGACGGTATTCCTATTGGTCCACAGGTACATATTTGGTCATGTTAAACTATAGATACATGTTCTTATTAGTTATTGGTTTTTCTATAACTAACTTATAATTACACTTGCAGTTTGGTCCAAGTTGGTTATTTATCTACCCCAAAGGAATTAGAAAATTATTGCTTTATACTAGTGCAAAGTACAACAATCCTTTGATCTACATAACAGAAAATGGTAATTATACCAAGTTTCATTTTTATTATCTTCAAAATATATTTTAAAGTTGGATATTTAAAAAAATATTCAAAATATAGAATTTTAATATAAAGTTTCTTCTAACATATTAATGTATATTATTTTTTATTTATAGGCATGGGTGATATTAGTGTTGATCCAACATTATCTGTAAAAGAAATGCTTCAAGATACTTATAGAATTGACTATTATTATCGTCATCTTTATTATCTACTCTCAGCAATCAGGTAATGCATTATTTCTCACATACTAATATTTATTTGCTTTTTAAATCTAATATAAATTTATTTTTGCTGACTTGATAAGGGATGGCGTACGAGTAAAGGGATATTTTGCATGGTCATTGTTGGACAATTTTGAATGGAAAGATGGTTATAATGTGCGGTTTGGACTAAACTTTGTGGATTACAAAAATGGTTTGAAGCGACATGCCAAACAATCTGCAAAATGGTTCAAAGCTTTTCTTCAGAAAAATTAGAAAAATTAGACTTGTGGGAGTCTAACATCATTTTCCCTATAACACATTATGATTATTATTATAACACATTATGATTATTATTAGATGTTAGAAAGTCACGTGTAATAGAACTTATTTAATATTTTTCAATAAAGTATGTGTTTATTATTTTTTTATTAATTTAATGCTTATTTAATATTTCCTTTTTTCCGTTTTAAGTGTGGTAAAATAATATTAGTTATATTTTTAATTATTATTTATACTCTTATTTTTCACTTAATTTTTAATTAGATTAAATAAATGCATTTACTTTAATATACAAATGAAAAAGTTAAAATATAATTAATATCGTAAAGTATCCTTTCCGATAATTTTCACTAAGGATAGAAAAAAGTACATAAGGGATTAGAGATAAATAAAATTTATGTTGATTGACGCACAATTAGAAGAAATATATATTAGTTGAAGAAGATCCATTTAAATTAGAAATTTAAATATAAGAATAAAATTTAATAAAGAACTTAAAAAATTCTCACAAAATTATTTAGATTACTGAACCAAATTCTGTTTTAAATTTGTCCAACGTAGACCTTGAAAATTCAAAATAAACATTTAAATTACTCAAATCAAAGCTTTAAATAAAAAATATATCTTTTCAAAGTTTTTGAATTGTATATATAAATTTTTTACAACAATAACAAATATTTTAAAAAGAAATCATTGGGTTGTCCCAACTTCTATATAATACAAAATAAACATAACTACCAGAAACAGGAAAAGGACTATGTACCAAACCTTTATAATAAATATACAAAAAGCTAATTATATCATATTTTAGTCACTTTTTCCTTCTTATAAAAAGTCAACCAACTCTCACCATTTTCCCATTTTTAAATAAAAGTCACATTCATTACAAGTTTAGGAAATCAAAATCTATTTATGACACTAACAGTGACATCGAAACAGAATTGTGTTTATTTAATGGTAACTATTATTTAATGCCGAATGAATGACTAAATTTTACTTATAGTTTTCTGAAAATTGATATTAGTATTAAAATATTTAAAAATTGAATTGTGTTTTAAAATATTTTATATTTAAAAAAAATAAAAATAAAAACTTTTCCTCATGAGAGTAAAACATAGAAATATAAAAAAATAATTAAGTTGATTCGTCAAGTTTTGTACACTCGTAACAAATTGTAAAAATGTATTACAATTTACAATCCAAAGCATCTAAGATATACTGATGAAAAAAATTATTTAAAAAAAACAAATCATAACTTGAATACACTTTTTCCTTTGAGAGGCCAATTTTAATTTTAAACCGTTAGTTTTATTTGATGAACGGGCTTATATAAAAACGTTAAAAAGGGCCACAGAGAAAGCTGGTAAGAGAGGATCCGTTCCCTATAAATACAAGAGTTTGGGAATAGCATAACAGAAGGAGAAAAAGAGAGAGAAATGATAGGAGGCGAATGTTATTCAAACGCTCCTTATCCTCAACGCTTCTCCTCGTTGGTGTTAACTCCTATGTCACTGCTTCTCCTCTCGCCATCCTCGCCATTCTTCTTGTTTCTGATGTTTATGGTATTCTACTAACTTTTTTCTCTTCAATTCATTTCACTCTTTCTGTCTCAATAATTCAGATCCATCTATATCTGCTTTCTTTCTTTCTGCTTTTGCTGTCACTAACAATCTCTTTGCTATGCTAAATTTACTCTTTACGAAGAAACATTTCACTATATTTGTGAGGATTTTGGGTTTTCCGAATAGGTGATTTCAGTAGATTACTGGAATTGAGAGAAGTTATGAATAGGATGGAGAGAAAGTGAAGGATCTGTGGATATCTTGTGTAAATGACCATTTTGTCCTTTTTATTTATTTGAGGGTTTTTTATATTCTTTTAAATTATTATTGTCGATTAATAAATAATATTTTTGTATTAATAATTATTTTTAAAAAATAATTTATTTTCGTTTTCTTAATTAGTTTTTTTAAAAAAATATATATTTATGTTTTAAAATATATCTCCAAAACAATTTTGACTTTACATCAAAAAAATTCACTCACATAAACTTTCATTAATTTAATTAAATTAGTCATCTCCATCAATAAATTTTCTACTCAATTTTAGTAATTTTCCATTTAATTAAATTACCTCACTTTCTTCAAACCACTTTTATACAAAGATGGAGAAAGTAAGAAAAAGAGGACACTCCTTACCTTAAACAAGTATGGATAAAAAATTAAGAAAAAAAAAGGTTACTTAGATGAACAAATAATGAATGATGAATATTTATTTGCTTTAATAGAATAAATTTAATTGTATATTAATATATTTAAAAAATATTTTATAAAATATTTTTTTTAAATAATTTAATATAAAAAGGTATTTTTTTTAAAGTTAATTAAAATTAAAACTAAATTTTAAATAAAACATATTATAATATTTAATATATAAAAAGTGATATTTTAAAATAATAATGTATTAAAATAACGCATTCTATATTTCATTTTCCTTTTTTAGATCCAAATAACGAATCAGACAAGCATTTAATTTTAATAATTTTGTTAGGTAAAGGGTGTGTGTTAGACGGTGTGGGGTATACACTACAATATATTTTGTTTCCTTTTCCTTCTATTCTCTTCTTTTCTCTCTCTCTTGTCATTACATGTGTTGGTAATCCTTTCTTATATGTCTCTCTCTTTGTCCTTTCCTGTTGTTCATCATGAAAATTTTTCTTCTCTTTTTCCATTCTTTACTCCATATAAATTCACTACACCGATCAGTCTCAAACTGGACGATGATAACTTCCTTAGCAACAACTCATTCATACGCTTCATGACTTGAATCTTTCATAGTTCTTGGAAGATTCTTCACAACAATATCTTATAATTATTGATAAAGTTTCTAACATTGTGAAGTGTAACTCCCCGAAAATACATCTAATTATTTAAATACACGTTCTACATATATTTATACAAACGTAGAGTTTTTCAAAATAAATCTATTATAAGATTATGACTTATAGACATACAAATGTTTACATATTCATAGCTCAAAATAAAACTCTAAAATCTTTAAGAATCTCCTGCACCTGTATGGTCATCTACTCGTTTTCATTGCAGTTCAAAACATAACAAGAAAAGTAAGGGTAAGCTAGTGTAAATAAAGTTTTAGAATATACACCTTTAAATCAAAAGAGAAAACCAAATTACATTACCAATTCTTCAATTATTCCATATTCTTTAAAACCCAATAATAAAACCGTTCTCCTCTTTTTCTCTCACCCATCTTCCCATCATTGCTTACCTAGTCTTCCTCCATCTCACTACGAGGACCGTTACACTTTTTCTTGAAAATGTCCATCTTTTCAAAGATTATACCGACTTATCCAGACACCTCAGCATGACATACTTGATCTTTATTTCGGGTTGAATAATTATTGTTATTTGATAATTTATCGATCAATCGACTGACTTAACCGAACAACACAAAAAGATATTGCAATCACATGTTGAGAGTTACAACTATAAAGTCCATATATAAAGAGTAAAATTTTCAAATACTAAGTCTTTTTAGAATTTCTTTTTATTTGTGTCTTTATCTTAATATTTTTAATAAATTTAATTCTCTTACTTGATAACAATAAAATAAAACAATTTTATAGATAAAATAAAATAGAAATAGAGATCAACTTATAATTTATGTTTAAACGTCTTATATTAAATTTTAACATTAAAATATCTTTTATGTAAATTAAAAAAATTGTCATATTATTAAAGTTGACTCTAATAAGTTGTATTATGAAATTAACATAAACCAACATAGTGAACACATGATAAAAAATTTAACTCAAATTTCAACCTTAAGCCTAATAAACATATTTCTATTGCACCATAAAAAGAGAATTTGTGAATGAAGAAATTAAATGAGAAAAAGGAAACAAATTTTGGTTGCCATAAGCAACCTTAATTAAGGGTGAGATTTGTGTTTGCATGAAAAGGGGAACATGGAAAGTTGAGTAGATGGTTGCATTGTGTGTTACGTGGAAAGGGGAGAATTATGTAGTATGTGTGTAGGAAAAAAAAGTTTTGTCAAATGAAGCCTAAGATTCATCGAAAAACAAATATGACAAAAACATAAACTCTATCACTAAAACAATTATTATTTTAAATTGATAATTAGTAAAAAAATAGCATATTAAAACGAATTATTTCCCTTAATGCATACTGTATCATCTTATACATCATTATTTGTATCCTTTTGAAGTTGAACTATTTAAAAAATGGTTTCTATTTAAAAAATTGTTTTGTAGCATAATAGCAAGTTTTCCTTGCCAATATTTTGAAATTTCACATAACTATGATAAAGCCTTGTACATGATTCAAACTTTCGTAACATTCTGGTTATTATTTGGTTATTAATAATATTTTTATTTATTATTATTATTATTAATATTAT
The DNA here is from genome assembly GCA_013389735.1 of Phaseolus lunatus. NCBI lineage: Eukaryota > Viridiplantae > Streptophyta > Magnoliopsida > Fabales > Fabaceae > Phaseolus > Phaseolus lunatus. The sequence goes on from CM023861.1 coordinate 35,559,613, forward strand.
TACTATTATTAATATTATTATTATCATTAATATTAATATTATTATTGACATTAATATTGTTATTATTGTAATTATTATTAATGTTATTAATATTAATTGTTTTTTTATAATTTCGATTACTATTATTTTTTTATTATTAATAATAATAGTATTATTATATTAATTAATTTTATTATTAAAATAATAATGCTGCAAAATTTATAGATGACATTTTTATCAAAAATATTTTTGTGTTTTTTTAATAGATATGACTAAAAAAATAATGATTCCAGTTAAAGTACCACAAATTTTAGCGAAGTCCATCTATAATTACAAATAGATATTGATTCGCACTAAAAAAAATAATTTTAATATATCTTTCAGTAATTAGTGTTGACAAAATCTGTTGATAATTTCGTCTATTTGTAAAACATGTCGATAAAATTATTAGGTACACCAATCTGTTTATAATTTTCGTCGATAAACTAATTTTTTTTTTTATCAACATTCATGTCATGTGTTTATCTAATTTAGTTGTCTCATGTCATCTTAAAAAATTAATAACTATTTATAACATATATTTGTAATTATGTTATTACTGATTTTGAATACAAAATATATTTGGTATCTTACACAACGCGAGGACTTAGGATAGGAAATCTCTGTATTCTTCTTCCAAAGCTTGGAGAACATCCCAGTAAAAAAGTGTGACATATGGTTATAGACCTTCAATATTAAAATTTTATACATAATTGCCATACGTAAAAAAATTATTTTGAAATGTAAATTTTCATTAAGAAAAAAACAAGATTAAAATTTGACCGTTGGAAAGCAAATTATTGATGAGGTTGTTGTAATAATTGATTCCTTCTCGGTTTATACCTCCACTTCGCTTTCCATCTATTCATAATTTAAAAAAAAAATAAAATCATTAACATGAATGATCCAACTACAATAATTACAAAAATAACCATTGTTCATCAACTATTGTTTCACTTGGTAGGATTCTAGACCAAGAGATGGAGAATCTGTATGCATCCAAATTCATATTCTTCATCATTTGAACATCTTCCTGTTATATAAATGGAAAATAAATCAAAAAATAATTAGTTACAATGAGGGAGGAAGATAATTCGTTTCTTCATTGATCCTATATGTTGTTATCACTGAGAATTTAGAGTTTATCCTCTTTGCAAGTTATTCCACATTATAATCATAAAAGGTGATTCATGAAGTGTTAAATTACATAATGTGTAAGAAACCATGTCACTGGTTTGGAAAGGATTGGGATTGTAATTGTAGAAATTGTTTTGGTATTTTGAACTACTATGACCGTAATAATGATTATAGTGTTTTTGCAATAGTTGTTATAGTGTTAGTTATGATGAAGCAGAAAAATTACTAAAGAATCTAGACTTTTTTGCTTGTTGCTGAAATAAATAGAATCATATTACAATAATGATTTTTGTTGAAAAAAGAGTATGTAAACACTGAAATCATTATAAATGCAATAATTTCTTAATTCTTAATTAAATAAAGAAAAGTAAAAAAAAAAAAGTAACTTTTTAAAATTAATGTCATTTCGTTGCAAAAAATCGAAATATTATATATGAGATATGTCACTCTAAATAAAAGGAAATTAAGTGCGACACTCTATCGAATAAAGACACAATGGCCACAAGAGCAAATTCTCAATCCAATAGAAAATTGTAATTTTTTTTTTTTGTTATTTTCTGAAGAAAAAAATGTCCCTTAATTTATTTTATAGAAAAAATGCTTTGACACCATTATTTTGATTTGACATTCTTTTAACAACTGTAAATAATAACAATATACCATTTTTTACAGTATTAACAATAAATCGTGTAACTATACATTGGATTGGTTTGCATTAAATTGACCTACTATAGAAAATGATAGAGAGAGAGTCCAATAAAAAGATATTTAAACATGGAGAAAGTGAATGAAAAATAAAGATAAACAAATAAAATTTTGAAAAATAATTTAATTGATATGATAAAATAAATAATATTATAAATGTATATATTTATAAATTATTAAAATTGAATTATCATTAACTTAAAAAACATTTAAATAAGTACAACTCATTTCAAATTAAAATATCAGAACAATATATATATATTCTATTATATATAAATTTTATTAGTAAATATTTTTCTTACAGTGAAGAAAGTTTAATTTTTTTTAAAGTTTTTCTTGTTTTTTATGTATTCTTTGTGTCAATCGAAAGAAGGGGTAAGAGATATATGTCTTATGTGAATCAATATTAATCATAATTACTAGGTGAGTTTGGTTAAATTGTTATTGATAAAAATTTAAATGATTTAATTGAAATATTTATTAATGTTACAACTGATATATAAAAACTGATGTTGGATTGGTGTGGAAGCTGGTGTTGGATGCTGGATGCTGGATTGTTGGTTAAAGGTGATATAAGGCCAAGAACTTCTTTCATACAGGCGATGCTGAAAGAGCTAATGCCACAAATACTATGAAGCCCAATCAGATAAAATGGGTGCTGAAATAATCTTTTCAGGTCTGGCAGGAGTGGAAGCAAATCATGTAGCTACAAGCTTTAGCATTTAGCTAGTGTGGGCCTTGTAGGATGTTGTCCTATATACATCTAAATCATAAGCAACCAAAGTAGAAGCACGTGTAGACCAAATCTTATATATGTTGAGACATAATGACGAGCAGATGGAGTGCTTGAATTTTTTTTATGGTGTAGTTTTATTGTTGTCATGAGATGCACCCGATGGTGGATTGAAGATGATGGGATGCTGTCAAGGGCACAACAGGGCAGCTTGGCTTCATGAAGGACTCAAGTTTCTGTCTGGCAGCAGTAGAGTTCAAACATGGGACCCCTCGGGAGCAGTATTTAGGCACTTTTTACTGCACAATATAGCAGCAACCATGGCAAACCAAAAGGAATTTAGTCACTTTTTTTTCTGCATAATTCTGCAGCAATCATAACAAACCAATTTGTATTTTTTTTATTGATTTTGTTGTCTTGAATATTTTGATTTTCATGTAGTTGTTGAATTTTTATAAGGATTGGAATATTCTTGAAGTATTTCTCTTAATTTTATTTTATTCTTTATTGATAAAAAAATGATATTTAAAGAAAATATACTTCGTATTGTATGAGTAGGAATATAGGACATGATATCTCAAATTACTGCACATAGTTAGCTGCATGTGCTTCTTGCTACCATTGAGAAGACCATCAATTATGCTAAATGGTGTGTCTGGATTGAAAAGGAGATTTGAAGGAATGGATCTGTGGAGATTTGAGAGAATTTATAAGGATGTGTGAAATTGTTTGAGTTGAGGACATTAGAATGGATTAGTGATGATGATTTATTGAAATTTGTGAGTGATTTGATATTTGAGTGAAAATTTATAAATTATTTTAAAAGTGTAAAATATAAGTTTATAAATTTACTCTTGTTATAAAAAAATATTTGAATTATGGTATTTTTTGTAAAATGATAAGTATTTATATAAATTTATTATTTATAATTATATGTTATTATTAATAGTATAATTAAATATACTTTTTAATGTAATATTTAATATATTAATTTTGTATATTGTATATATAATAATATTAATAATGGTAATAGTAATAAAAATTACTTCTATATATTTATATATAATAATCTTAATTATTATTATTATTATTATAAAGAAGTCAGTATATTTTAAAATTATTTTAATATAAATATATTTATAAAATAAAATTGTTATGATATATTACCTATGATTTGGTGTGTATAGAATAAGAAGAAGTTGCAACATGGAAAGTGAATTGAAGTTGGTGGTGTGAGAGAATTCACAAAAGATACCAAATCGATTCTTCCTTCTCTAAAGTGCCTAAGAATTGATTTTTCAAGGAAAACAATATAAAATATAATCAATTCTACTAAAAAAAATAAAGAATGCAAAATAAATTTTCATTGTGTTTACAATGAATAAAAAATCGATTATAATCTTATTCTTCCACGTACATAAAATAATATTGATTCTACTTTCCATCACTTAATCTTTATGCATGAGAGAAAAAATAAATATTCATGTCATCTGCTCTCCCATCCTCACACTCATCCTTAAACCACTGAAACCAAATACCTAGAATTATATATAATTCCTTAAATTGTCAAAATATAGTTTTTCTTCCACTCATTTTATAACAAATCTTCTTAATAACCTTCCACCACCTATATTTCTTACTCTCATGTCTCCTCCACGTCTAGATTCCTTCTATTTTTGTTAAAAAAATGTTATACTATCTTAAATACATTTTAAATAAAGATGTCTCTCCATCAGTACTGGTATAAGAAAAATTAAGTCATTATTTTAAATATTTAGATAAATAGTAGAAAAAAACTATATGCATATTTTTGTTTTTAAATGCAAAAAGTGATGGAGATTTGTGCAAAGAACAGGAAAGACGTGTTCATAGATTTTTGCTACATGTTGAAGGTGGTTAAGGAGGACCCATGTCAGAGAAAGCAGACGCAATGTTAAAAGCAGACACCCACAGTGTGTTGTTAAATTGCATTACCCCACCAGTCTATTTTAGAATAACTTTCCAGAAGTATACCAGTCATAGTTTGTTATCAATCTCGTTATGTCAGACCTCCCATTATTACAATCCTTCAAAGGTTTTCAGAGGGTAAGTGTAAAATTATAAATTGAGTAAATAACGTGTATAAAAAATGTTGAAATCGAAATACCACAAAGAAAATATTTTCTAATGGAGTCAAAAATATCAAACCAATTGTTATTAAATAATTGAAAATAAATTTTTATATTTAAGGGAAAAGAATTTTACTCTTTCCGGAAAAGTGAGGTTCTTGGAACCGTTCCAAATATAGAGACACCGAATCGTTGACAAAGATTCTTCAATGTATATACGAATATTAGGTGAAACAATTAAATGAATAGTTGAATGAGAGATTAATGCATATTTATAAACTTTTGAACACCTGAAATAAAAACTTAGATAATAAAAAAATATTCAATGATAACCACATGTTCCTTATTATATTATATTATATATATACTTAGATTATAACAAGACTAGATAAAAATTATAATAAGACTAGATATAAATTATCTCAACATTTAATGAAACCATAATTTTGAAAAATAAAATAAAATAAATTTAGCTTTTACATACATTATAAGAAAATCATTAAAAATCATTAAATAGAAACTAATTTTAAAGACAAAAAATAATTAGTTGCTATATTGACTAAAATAGAGACCATTTTAGAGACTAAAAAAATTTTATTTTTAAATTAGTTTCTACTATCATTAAATAGTTTTTAAATTGGTATCTAATTAACTATCAAATTTTTAATCACTAATTATTTAGATTCTAAACAAATTTTAGTAACTATTTAATAAATTTTTGTTAGTAATAGATGGATGATGAGGGAGAGGGATATATGACCAGTGTAATATGATATTATGACTCATATTATTATTGGAGTCTCACTTTAACCAATCATTTAAAAGAATTTAATCATGATAAATGTTAAAGATGAGATAAACATTTTTTGATAGACTTAATGTATAATTATAATTGTTTCTTATATGTTGAATTGAATAGTTAATTCATTCTTTTGTTTTATTTATACTTGTTTCATATATGTTGAAATGATTAGTTAATTCATCCTTTTGTTTTATTTATACTTGTTTTTTTATACGTTAATTGAAATAGTTAATTCATCTTTTGTTTTATTTGTATTTTATAATATGCACTGTGATTATATTTTAATAATAGAACATATGATACTAGAGCTAGAAAAGGCTTGTAGAATTACATTACGTCATTTTATATTATTTTCCTTTAGTTTTGTATATAGTTGGTTATGTAATATAAATATGAATTAAATATCAGCCTAAGATAATAATATGTAGTTTGTGTGTTTTATTATACCAAAAACTATATACTTTGGGTGTTAGATTGTTTTAGTTTCTTTTAGAAAAATCATGTAATAAATTTTCGTCACTTTAATAAAATATTCATGCGATTTTCTATTTTACCTTTTTCATCTCTATATTAAAATAAATGCATGTATATTATTCAATTAAAAAATTGGTGAAAAATAAGAGTATAACGTCATACTTAAAAAAGGAAAGAGGAAATAATAAATAAGCTTCAATAAATTAATTTAAAAAAAAAAAAAAAAACACACTCTTTATTGATATTTATTAAATAAGTTGCATTACATTAAACAGACTTTATAAAGTCCAAGACAAGAGTGTGTGTGATAGGGAATATGAAGCTAATATCCCTTAAGGTCTTTTAAGGAAATCTTGAAACCATTTTGCAGATACTTTGGGATATCGTTTCAGATTGTCATTATAATCCACATAGTTTAGTCCAAATCGCACTGTATAACCATCTTGCCATTCAAAATTGTCCAACAATGACCATGCAAAATATCCTTTAACTCGTGTGCCATTCCTTATGAAGTCAAGAAAAAAATTATGTTAAATTTAAAAAATAAATAAATACTAATATGTGAAAATAATGTATTACCTGATTGCTGAGAGTAGGTAAAAAAGATGACGATAATAATAGTCAATTCTATAAGTATCTTGAAGCATTTCTATAACCGATAGTGATGGATCATCATACTCAGCCATTCCTATAAATAAAAGTACATAAATTAATATATTAATGTTAGAAGAAAAATTGGTACAACATTATATTAGAAGTTATATATTTTTAATAATTTTATTTTAATATTTACTTGAAAATATATTTTAAAGATAATAAAAATGAATTTTGATATAATTAATTACCATTTTCGGTTATGTAGATCAAAGGACTATTATACGTGTCTTTGGTATAAAGCAACAGTTCTCTAATTCCTTTGGGGTAGATATATAACCAATCTGCACCATACTGCATGTACAATTACAAATTAAGTTATAGAAAAATGAATAAAATAATAAGGATACATATGTAAAATTTGACACGACCAAATACATACCTGTGGACCAATGAGAACCCCATTGCGAGAAGCTGGCCAACAAAACAAAAGCAAAATGTGATTTTCTTTTCACAAATTCAACATTTATAACTTAAGTAATTAAATAATTAATAGATAAAAGGTTTTCTCACTTAATTGGTCAACATTTGCATCTGTAGTATAACTTGGTGGGTTGTGTGTGGATGAATTGGCATTGGCAGCATAGTAAGTGGTGTAATAGTTTAGTCCAAGAAAATCAAATGAACCAGCAAGAAGTTTTGCTTCTTGATCAGAAAACTTTGGCAATCGGTTACCAACTAGGGAACGCATGCTCTCTGGGTACTTTCCTGATGTCAATGGATCCATGTACCTATAATTATTATTACATGTAAAAATATCAAATATGAGAGTGACTGAAAACAAAACACATAAAAACAATTACATATATTCTCTTCAATAATGCGTCTTCTCATCATCTTCTTCTCATGTAGATTTATGCACTTACCATCCAAGCATGAAGTCAAGTGCTCGTTTGGAAGCATCTTTATCTGCTTGACTATTTGAATATGGTTCAAAATAATGAGAAACAAGTGTTATGCCAATGACTCCTTTCTGAATATTCTGCATAGTGTTTTGGATGTTAAATAAAAAAAAGTTATGCCAAAATACTTGAACCCTCACAATAATGTGTAAATCTAATAAAATGTGGGAGCATTAAAACTTCTCATAAAAACTAAAAAAACCTTAAACTTTTTCCGGTACACATCTACCGCGGCTGCATGAGCAAGTAGTAGATTATGTGAAACTATGTAAGGTTCTGTTCCCGAGTTACCACCAAGACAGGAAGAATTAGAGCATCGACCTGGTGCGAAAACTCCAACTGCATAACCATTACTACTGTAACCCCATGGCTCATTCAAAGTAATCCAATGTTTCACCTTGTCTCCAAAATTTTCAAAACAAACTTCCACGTAATCTTGAAAATCAGCTCTGAAAATAGAAAATACAACAAAATCATTATTTTAAATTCATAATTAGTAAAAAATTTAAAGAATTTATTCAATAATATAATTTTATGTAATACCCCCATTTCTTTTAAGTACACCTATTATCTTCTTTTTTTTTGTCATTTTAACAAAAATAAATAAATATTAAGCGAACTTAAGAAAATATTAAATAATTTAGTTGAACCATGTCATGTGTTTATCTGATTTAGTTGTCTCATGTAATGTCATCTTAAAAAATTAATAATTATGCATAACATATATTTGTAATTATGTTACTACTTATTTTGAATAGAAAATGTATTTGGTATCTTACACAACATTATGACTTAGAAAACCTCCGTATTCTTCTTGCAGAGTTTGGGGGATATCCCAGTGGAAAAGTGTGACAAATGGTTGTAGACCTGCAAAATTAAAATTTTATATACAATTATTGTCACTTGCTTAAAAAAATTATTTTGAAATGTAAACTTTCATTAAGAAAAAACAAGAAATTAAAATGTTGACCGTTGTCAATTAAATTATTGATGAGATTCTTGTAATAATTGACTCCTTCTGTATTTACACCTCCACTCCGCTTTCCATCTATTCATAATTTTAAAAAAGATTGAAATAGTTAGCATGAAAAATCCAACAACAATAAGCACACAAAAAAAGAAGCAATGGTTATTCATAAACTTTTATCGTACTTGGTAGGATTCTGGACCATGAGATGGAGAACCTGTATGCATCCAGATTCATAGCTTTCATTATCTGAATATCTTCCTGTCATATAAATGGAAAACAATAAAAAAAATTAATTACATTAATGGAGATAGATAATTGGTTTTTTTATTGAACCTATGTTTTTATCACTGAGAATTTGGAGTTTACCTTATAGCGATGATATTGGTCAATTGTTACATCTCCATTTTTTCCGTCCCTTATTCTCTCTGCAAGTTATTACACATTATAATCAGACTATTGTCAAGTATTTTTAAATTAAAGAGTGTATAACATAATTCATATGATATTATGAGAGATTGAAACACGACAAACAAAACCTGGGTGTTTATGGGTGTATTCATCCCACATGCTAGGTTTTCTTCCACCTTCATTTGCCGCACCTTCGTACTATACGTACATATGGTAAAGAAACATAAGAAAATGGAGAAATGTGAAGGGTTTTGTAATGAGAATAAGAATAGGAATAGGATTTACTTGGTAAGACGCAGATGCAGTCCCAAAAACAAAGTTTTTGGGAAAACTGCTGCGATTGAGAGGAAGAACTTCAATAACAGATGCCGGTTGTTGTGCAACACTAATGGATGAAAATGTGTTAACAAGAGCCAAAAACAGCAAGAGTATAAACCCTTTACGTGCCATCTTCAGTGATGAATAATACTGTTTCTGCTTAATGCATAATGTTTCCCTAGGCGTCTCCTTTTATAGGGCTCAAAAACTCTTTCTTCCTATTATAAAATAAATGTATATCATAATAATCTTATAAACTGGCCGATGGGAGTAGATAAGAACGAGGTATGAGATATTTTGAGTAAAATAATGTTACAATAAAATTATTTATTAGTGTTCTACATCTACATAATTGCCTTTATTCTATTGTGATTCTTGTGCAGTAAGTGGTTTAGTTTTTCTCTTTTAAGTTATATTATATTCTTCTTCCTCATAATTACGTGGATGAGTGTTTAAGCATAATGGATTCATAAAATTAATCTACTTATATTAAATAAAAATTTCTACTTCGATTAAACATTTATTATAATTAATTTCAATTTTTAGTTTAGCTTTCAACTAAAAAAAATCAATTTAACCATGTCACAAAAAAATATTTAAGATTTTTCATCTAAGAAATCTAATTACATTTTTAAGAAATACAAACACCTGAATATTATCTTTAAAAATGCAAAAAACACAACTTTATAATTATAGAATTTAATTTATAAATTTAAATTAAAAACTTAAATGACTAAATATGTAGAAAAACTTATTTGATATAAACACGTAAAAAAAAAAAGAAAAATAAAGTCTATGCATACGTAAACATGTTACTTTAGGAGACAACGGATACTTCACACATGGAAATTCTGACTTTAAAAAAGCTAGAAAGCACTAGCTAGTACCCAAACCAAGACTTCTATTTAATAAAAATATTAAAAAAATCGAAGTCCAATAACTACTTCATAATAAAATATTAGACATTTTTATTATAAAAGTTACTATATATAAACTTTGAATTTATTGAATTCAACGGTAATATGTGACTTTTAATTAATTTTTTTATACTTTTTACCTTAACATAGGATTATGATAAATTTCACACTTTAATTAATATATTATATATTTTTAAAATATATTTTTATTTTTATTTTTATTAGTCAATATGTTATTTAAGAGTAAAAACTACAAATACTATTTCATATCAACACATTTTGAAATCTTAAACTTATAATTTTTTTACACAATTAAACAATGATAAGAATGTTGGAGACTCTATATCGACTATTAATAATAATATTTTATATTATATAAATGAGTATAAACTTTATCTTAAAAATTAATTTTATAAATTTGAATTAGATTTTGTTTTTTTTTTCTTCTTTTTTTTAATAATACTTTTTTCATGTAATGACAGATGATTGTTGTTACTTGAAGTGTTAGTCTAGCTGAGATATCATGTTGTATAATAATGTCTACCATGAAAAATTTTATCTAATAATTAGATTTTATGTGGATGTATATCAAACCATTAATAAATTTTTTTTGTCTAATTAATATTTAAAAATATGTTAAAAATCTCATGTTAATAGAGTTAAGTTTATTAGAGTTAAGTTTAAAGTCTCTTGATAAAAATATCTTTGTTTAAGAAATTACTTACAAATTTCCGTAAAGCTTTTCCAAAATTAGCCAAGTACGAAGTTCATAAATTTGAAAATAATTTAATCATTTCAGTGATAAAATCGAGATAGGAGAGAGGAGATTTGATTCTGAGAGAAATTACGTTTTCTTTAATTTGCGAGACTCTGTATAGACAAGGAGAGAACAGTATTCTCTATAGACTGTCACGGGCACGCCCATTGTAACGAATGGTCAATTCCTTCCAACAAAAATTTATTACAGCTTTTTGCTTCTTTTTTTCCTTTATTTTCACTTTATTTTATACAGCATTAACAATATTAAAATATTTAACCAATAATAAAGTGGTGACTTATACTATTTATCTTTTTCAATTTTTCATAAATTTTAATTTATCTCTTCCTATTTTATCCTTTCTATTAAAATATTGCATCTATTAAAATAATGTTTTAATAAGATTCTTTAAAAAATAAAAAAATCTATTATTTTTTAAATTGATATAATATATAAAAAATGAGTGGATCTGATCCCATCCAACAAACCAGGTTCAACGTCGTGCCATTCAATCCAAGCACACCGAAGCACACGGAATAGCGTAGATTAGGCTTGGACTGTCATCACGCATTTCCCATTTTAAACGTGTCACTTCACTTCAAATTTAAACAATTAAATTTTAAAATAAAAAAAGAAGATTCTAATATTTTTATAATTTTTAATGCATGTAGCAAAGTTCCCTTTTTGTATGAAAAACATGGATTTTTTAAGATAAAAAATCTCCTCTGCCACCTTCTTTTAGAGCAACAACCTTTTAGATATGATGATCACACTAAAATCTTTTTTTACTTTTTGTTTTCAGTTATTCATTGTAAAAACGTCTAAATGAGGTCTAAGTGAGGGAGATTTATTGGAAAGAGTGAACAAGAAAATTGGCCACCATTGCTTTGGCCACCATTGCTTTGGCCACTTCTTCTCCTCAAACATTATTTTTTCATTTGAAAATTCCATTATTTTGTGGACAAATTTTCTGAAATTATCTACCGGTGTTTTTTTCAGGTGGGTTGGGTATTTCAAGTATTTATTTATTTATTTATATCTTTTATTCATAAAAAAATTGCAAAATCCATGCACCACCAGTTGCTTTAAATTAATTTAAAATACCTTTTTTTTATGTGATTTTGCTTATTCTGCTTTTCCAACCCAGTTCCAAAATTGTTGAGCCAAAAATTAAAAATTAAAAGATGGAATTATGCAGTTTAATTTTTACTTACATAATATTTTGGTAAATATATCACAAATTCTAAAATTAATAAAATTATTTTTTTTATTTTAAAAACAATTATTTAAATTTTAAGTGAGGTGGCACGTCTAAAATGGCAAATATATATGAGCTTGAATTGGATGGAACGATGTTCAACCTGGTTGGTTGGATGGCATGAGATCTACACCTTTTTTTATATATTATATCAATTTTAAAAATATATATTTTTTATTTTTTAAAACAATTTTATTAAAATTTTCTTGTTCTTTTAATATATTCAATATTTTAATAGGAACATTTATTAAAAAGTGAAAAGATAAATTAACTTTAAACATAGAGGAGTATAAATTACGGTATGAATAAAGAGGTAATATTGATTTCTTTTTAATGTATTGGTACACGAACTTAGTACTTTCTTTTTTGTGATGATTAAATATTTTTTGGATGGAACTGAGCATTAATTAGTTACAGTAACCGTGACCACTGAATACTGTCCTCTTCTTCTGAATAGAGTTTCACATTTTTAAAATTATTTTAAATTACAGGAATATACTAATATAATATAATATTTAAAATTTTAAGATAGCGATTTCTAAAATTAAAATAAATATATTTTTTCTTTAAAATGTATAAAAGATTAATAAATACTTATTTGAATCTGGTATATTAAAGTCAAATATATTTACTGATAAAAAAAATTTACTTAAAAGGAATAGACTAACTAAAATTATTAAATAAAAACTAATTTTAGAAAAAAATAATTAGTTATTATATTGATGAAATTAAATATTATTTTAAAAATTAAAATATTTATTAATATTTAAAATAATTTTTATTATTGATAAATAGTTTTTAGATTAGTATTAATTAATTATTAAATTTTTAACTGTTATTTATTTATATTCTAAATTTAGTAATTAAAATTTTATTAATTAATTAAATATTAATTTAAAAATTATTTATTAATAATAAAAATAAATTTAAATATCAATAATTTTTATTTTTTAAAATAATATTTAATTTAACTATTATAATAATTAATTATTAATATTTAAATATAATATTTTAGATATAAATATTAATACATATAATTCGTTTTATATAAAAACTGGATTATATGACTTTTTTCCAAGAAAAATTATATGCAGAGCATATCGTAATGAAAAGTTGTTTTCTTTTTTATCATAAAAAATAAAATAAATATAAATTACTTAAAAAGATGATTCAATTTTTTTACAGAGAAATTTTTTTTTAAAAAAATCATCAAAAGCTATCAACTCAAATTCATCATGAAAAGATAAAGAAAACAACATAAAAATTACCTATTCAAAATAATCAAAGACTTTTAAAAAGTTAATATTATACTATAAACACATAACATTACAAATAACAAAATAAAAATAATTTATTTAAAAAATGTTATTATATTAATTAAATTAAATATTATTATATAAATTTAAAATTTAGTAATATTTATATTTAAAATAAATAAATTTTTATTTAAAAACATTAGTACATTAAAAAATTGAAGTCTAATAACAATCTCTTCATAATAATTTTCTTTATCTATTATATTATTACTAAAAAATCATAATAATAATAATATACTTTTTAATAATAAAGAAATAAATTTATATAATAATTATATTAATTACAAAAAATTAAAGATAAAAATAATAATTTTATTTAATATAAAAATAAGTTTTTATCAAATATTTATAATTATAAATATTTAAATAATATTTTAAATAAAAATAATTATAATTTATAAATAAATAACTAAAATTAATTTTTTAATAATTTTTAAATATAGAGATAAATTTATAAACCTACATTTTTATTAATTAAAAAAACATATAATTTTAGTCTCATCCATCACATCCCTCACAAATTTCTATACTTTATACTTAATTTACTTTAATTTAAATATCCTAACTTTTTTACAATTTTCTTTTATATCATCTTAATTTCACTTTATTTTGACTCATTAATCTAAATAAAGGATAAAGAGCATAAAAGATGCTGCATTCCAGCTCAGAAATCTGTAGGTTCAAATGTTTCAATAATATGGAAGAATCATAGAATAATATTCCAAGTTTTGTACCCACTTGGACCGCATCACATGTTCCCTATCCACCCATGTGACCATTGCATGTTTTTTCAGAAATAAAAGAGAGTTTTGTCTTTTATGTATCAGACTCAAATCTAAATGATTTAGTCTTTTGGAAACTTGACAAACTTTGCCTCTTCTTCTTTTGTACAGAAGCATGATATTTTGAGATCCATCACATCAAAAATATTCATTTAATAATTCAAAAATTAATTTTTCTTTTAATTTAAAATTATAATATATTTTTATATTATTAAAATGAATTTTAAACTATACATATATGTAATTTTTTCAAAAGAATATCAAATTATTATTTTCCATATACATATATCGCGAAGTCGAAAAGTTTTGAAAACCAACTACCCAACTTTTTACGAAAAAAAAAATCTCTAAACCAAAATTTAAAGAGTAAGTAAGTTTTTCGCAGATTATCAAAGTAGGATGATTATATTTTAGCATCCTTTCCCTATTTTATATTTACATTACAAGTTTTATTATTATTATTTTAATAACTCTTTATAACATTTAATTATAAATATATCTTTTGTTATATATTTTATTATTAAAATAATCAAATCAAGAACGGTGTATAACTTTTTGAATGTCAAAATATGATGGTAAAATATAATCATCCCGAAGTTAGTTGTATATTTCTAATACGCATTTGAATTAATTCTTTATTGTTTAATCTTCTATATATGTCTAGTGAAAGAAAAATAAAAAATTGTAGAAACACTTAAATCACCTGGCAGTATATAATTATTGAAGAGATCTGATAGTTATACATTTTTTATGATTTATACTTTCACTTAGACCATTTTTATTAATAATCTAATTAAATAACTTAAATTAATATTTTGTTATTATTATTTAGGATTTTTAAATGGTTGTAATGGAGAATGCAGGGTGTTAAAATAGTTTTATCCACAATATCGAAGCTTGAAGATAAGATTGTTGGACCATGCTTTTTGATTCCGATATTCTGACATGTTAATAATTTATTCCTAAATCTCATGATTTCTTTTTGTTCTGTTTGGTAAAAATTTGTTTTTATGAAGCCTCTCAAGATTCCAGTTAGAAATCTGGGTTTGTAATTATTGTGTTCTGTTTTAAGTGCATATAGTCTAATTATTATATGCAACCTCGAAAATTGGTTGAAAACTAGTTCAGGTTTTGAAAAGAACTTCAAAATCACTTCAATTTTTTAAAACTGATTATAGACCAAGTTCAATTTATATTTTATATATATAAGTAAGTCCGTACAATATTTTATCGATTAATATCTTTTTAATTTTTACTTAAATTGTTAAACAGTTAAATAAAGTATTTAACTGATTAATGAAAATAAATACTACTTCTAGATGTAAACTTTAAATTATAAAAAATATTATATTGTAAAATAATATTCATGTATAATTACTGTTCATAGCATTTAGGTCAAATTTTAAGATAGAGTTAATTAATATATAACTATTTTCATCAGATAGGTGATCAGAAACACATTTGAGAGTTTTCTAAATAACCTTCATTTAACTAAGTTCTTTTTTATATAAATTTGTAATATTCATTAATTATAAATAGAAAAGTCTATTTTAAAACTATTTGATATCTATAAATTGATTAAATAAAATATGAAAACTCTCTCAAATGTATTACAGTTTCGTTTCAATTGAAAACTAAGTTATTTTTCATTTACCATATTGGATTAAAATTAACACTGATAGGACTATTAGAGGTATCCTGATCTTACTATTCGTGGAGGTATTTTTCGTAGGAAAATGAAGGAGTTTATTGGTATTTTCTCTGTGTTTCTTGAAGTTTAAACTGTTATGATTATTGAGTTTTATAGAATTATACATGTTATGGAGGAAACTCAAAAAATGGAATTTATTAATGATTGACTTGAATGTAATTCTGCCTTGGAAAATTCAGGTTTAGGGTTACTTATATTTTTCGTGAATGAAATGCATGTGCTAATAAGTTGTCTAATTTAGGATTTATTCATGGAGAACCATTTCATTTGTATAATAAGTTTTTATCTAGTCTATTCTTAAAATTCTTTATGAACAGGTATAATATACCTATGTATTACTTTTGTTAGCATATGAGTTTTGGGATAGGTTCCCATATTTTTGTATTTTTTTTAATAATAATTTTTTCATACGGTGACAAATGATTATTGTTGCTTGAAGTGTCAACCTAACTGATATATCAAGTTGTATAGTAATGCTTATCATGAAAACTTTTATATATATATATAAAAACTAAGTTATATTTATAAACTTCAATGGATTTAATTTTTGTCCATCACGTTATTTAAAGTTCACTGTCTTTTATATTTTGCATAACACATTAAATAATTTGAAAAATAAATAAACAAAATCGTCTTTCGGGAACTTTTATTTTAAGAATTAGTCGGAAAACTTAAAAAAAAAAATCATACTGTTTCTTTTCTAATAAACATATTATCTTTATACGTTGACACATTCGAATTCATATTAAATGTATTTTTTCGGTAATTAAATAATTTTTTATATTGACTTTAAATGGTGTTCACAATAATTTTTTTTTCTCTTTTTCTTAAAAAACGTATAAATTCTTGTTGTCAAAAGAAAATAAAAAATCTGAAAAAAAAGTGTATGAAGACAAGGTTGAACGTAGAATTTTTTTGTATTTCAAAAAAATTAAATCAAACTTAGTGAAATGAAACTCTCTTCTATACACGAGACTAAATTTTCTTCGATGATATTTTTACTAGATGATTCTAACCCTTTAAAAAAAAATATTAGTATAAAGTGTTTGTTTTTCAAAAAAATAAAATATAAAATATATAAATTACTTAACAATTTTTTAACAAGTAAATGTTGGTGTGAACTAATCAGCGCTTGGGATTCCAAAGACATATAAAACATTATATGATTGGAGATGGAAATGACGAGGCACCTAAAGACTTTGATAAAAAAAAGGTTTTGTCTAAGTGACCCATTTTTTCATTTTTTTTAAATTTTTTTTTCTGCTTAGAAAAATGATGGTTGTTAATGTAGGCCACACGGTTTAAACCAAGCTGGCATCCATGATTCTCCAGGATTCTTCCAAATTTTCTCTATTATAAATAAATTATAAATGCCTCTTCATATCATCACTCAAGAAAATTAATAAATTTATCTCAAGTCAAAATTGTAATTATATGTTTTCGTATTATCGATTATGTATTATTTTTGGGAAATGCAGATTTTAAGTTTGTCGTGTACAATTTTTAATTACAAATTAAACAAATCATATCAAACTAAATAAAATTATTTTTCTTGAATAATGATCAAATAATTAAATTTTAGAATGGATAAAAATGGTTAATTTATTATAATATATTATTTATTTGTTCAGCACTATATTATACATGTATTAGATACAAACATTTGATAAATACTTGTATTTACCATTTAAGTTTTTATTGGCACTTGTACAAAATGTAAGGACAAGGTGGAAGGATTATGAAGTGAGCATTGATACTTATACAAAAGGTGGTGGCATGTTAACACCACAAACAAACACTAGAAAACATACATTTCACAAACCAGATTTCTTTGACACTACATATAGTAAAAACATAACTTAACACCACATTATAATAATATTCTAATACTTAAAATTTAAAAATAAATTAAATATAATTAGAATAATATTTTGTGTATGTTTTTTATTCTTTGTTTTGTGATGGTAACATATCACCACTCCATACCAAATTCAAGATAGATGGTTTTTTTTCTCTCTCACTCCTAGATAGTTACGTAAATTTGTTAGGCGCAAACTCTTTTATGACTAGATTGATTTGAACATTTTGAGGTTTGAAGCCTCTTGTATCAGGTAGGTGGTCATTTGTAATATGTATTTTTTGGGTTGGTTTTGAAGATTATGAAATAGTCTCAAACTTGTTAACTTGTTGTATAGAGTTGGAGTATTCTTTAAATATTATATTTTATTTAATTTGTTATTTGTTGATAAAAGAAATAAATTTTTTTATTATTATCAATACGTTTAATAGGAGAATATATATTCCATGTAGTTGTGGTTTAGTATATTTTTAGCTATGTATTCTTTAATTAAATATTTTAAAATAAATTTAATTATACTTAAATTTGTAAAATTAAAAAAAATTATAAAATTCATGCTTGAATTTAGTATAAATGACTCAAGACCGATTCTTATATTTCTGTTATGTTTTTATTTTCATGTATTGAATTAATTTAGATATAACAAAGACAAACTTGTTATGACCTAATTAATTTATTAACTTGAAATCTTAATTTTTTTTAAAAGATTATGTTATTTTGTAATTAGATTGATACTTGAAAATTAGACTTTAAAAAAAAATATCTTAACTCAAATTACCATACTCAATTCAATTTGCTCAATGAGTTGGATTACATTTAACATAAAAAAAAGATATAAACTCAATCAAATCCAACCCCATTAGATAATAGGTTTGTCCAAATTGTATCCAAGTGGCAAATACCTCTACTCATTGTACTAGTAATAATTAACTTAACTACCATTATAAATAATTATTAATTAATTGACCATAGTGAGAAAGAAGAACCGTATTATAAAATTTCATTTTCAAATTATGATAGAAATCCTTGATAAGTTGGAAGAAATTGAATGATATCTAGTCAAACTTCATTTTAACACTCCATCACATTGGTTAATTATTTAAACTGGGTGGATTCAAATGTGTAATATTTTACTATATGTTTTTGAAGATAATGTAATAATTTCTTAATTTTATACTTAATTAAAAGGTTCTACTAGTAAAAGAAAAAAATATCCTATAAAATATCTCAAGACTTATAACTTGAGATATGAATGATCACTACAATAATATAATATTATATAATATAATATTATTAAGTAGAAATTAATTTTAGATGCGAAAATATTTAATTATTATCTGATTAAATTAGAAACTATTTTATAAATTAAAAAAATTATTGAATCTAAAGTAGTTTTTATTGTTAATAAAATTTTATAAAATAGTTTATAAAATTGGTATTTAATCATTTTTTTTATATATATAAGCTTTCATGGTAGGCATCACTATGCAACCTGACATCTCAGCTAGGCTGACACCTCAAGTAACAACAATCATCTGCCATTACATGAAAAAAATATTATTAAAAAAAATGAAAAAAAGAAAGAAAATACAAAGATATGGGGGGACTAGACCAAAACCCATATGTTAACAAAAACGATACATAGGCAGACCATACCTATTCATAAAGAATTCTAATAACAGATTAGATGGAAGTCTATTATACCAATAAAATGATTCTCTATGAATAAATTCTAAATTAGCCAACTTATCAGCACAGGCATTCCCTTCACGAAAGATATGAGTAATCCTAAACCTGATTTTCCCACAGTAATTAAGACAAGTATTCCATCGATTACGAATCAACCACGGAACATTAGTCCTATCAGAAAATGCAGCACAAACTAAAGAAGAATCACATTCTAGCCAGACATTAGTAAGTCCCATCTTTTGAGCTTCCTCCATAGCATGTATAACACCATAAAACTCAGCAACAATAGCAGTTTGAACATCAAGAAACACAGAAAAAGCACCAATAAATTCTCCCATACTCCCTCGAAAAATACCTCCACAAGTAGCAAGACCAGGATACCCCCTAGCAGCCCCATTAGTATTAATTTTAACCTAGCCTGGTGAAGGAAACTCCCATCTAACAGGAAGAGGACGAAGAACTTTACCACTACGAGTATTAATACCAAAAAATTTAATCACATTGAAATCCAACATATCATTCTTCATTGAAGCTTTAGAAGAATTTCCCACTAGACAAGTTAAATCTTTAATTACCGAAATAGCCGTAGAAACCTCAATCTTTTCCTGAAATCTAGCAAAAATCCTCATACGCCATATCATCCAAATAGAAAAAGTTATCACAACAAGCTTAATCAATTTCACCAAAGGACTACCATCACTCTTAATAAAAGAAAGAAGATCATCCTTATTAGAGAAATGAGAAGTAACAAAAATCTGCCGAACCCAACTCCAAATATGCACCGCATTAGAACATTCAAAAAATAAATGATGAATAGATTCTTCGTGCTTTTCACAAAGCGTACACATAGAACATATATGCAGACCTTTATTCTGAATATGTAGATCTGTAGGAAGCCGCCCATGAAAAACCTTCCAGAGTACTAGAGTTTTGGAAGGCGGAATAGATGAAGACCAAATGATTTTACCCCAACCACTGGGAACTCCTTGTTCCAAGAAAAAAGTCCTAGCCGATTTAAGAGTGAAACGACCAGATTCATCTAGAGTCCAATTAGGAATATCTTGCTCCTCCCTAACCATGATATGGTGAAAAAAATGAGGCATCTGCTGTAAAGATAAAGGAATATTCCAATCACAACCTGTCCAAAACTGAGAGACTGTATCTGGAATGCTAGCACCATCAGATAACCCTGCAATATTTGCTAAAGATGTAGTAGAATATCATTTATCATTCCAGAAATTAATAAAAGAACCTGTACCAACAGTCCAAGAAGTATAATCAAGTATAGTAGAATAAAACTGCTTAATTCCAGGCCAAAGAGATGAGGATCTATAAACCATTTTAAACTCGTATTTTGATTTAAGAACCCTGGCTTTCAAGAGCAAAGACCAAGGTTTGTTGCTATAAGCAAAGTTCCAAGCAAGCTTAAGGAGATACGCATAATTTTCATGCTGAAGGTTAATAATCTTCAAACCTCCATTCTCAAGAGGGGAACAAATCGTCGCGCAATTAACGGTAGCGATGCCTTTTTTCAGAATATCACCAGTTCAAATAAAATTTCGACACCACTGCTCAACTTGCTTAAGAAGTGAAACAGGCCATTTATACATATTAAAGCTATAAGCTAGAAATCCAATAATCACCGTATTGACCAATTGAATCCGACCCATCATGCTAAGAGATTTACCTTTCCAAGATGGTAGCTTTAATTTGACTTTATCAGCCAAAGGTTGAAGAAATCGACACTTTGGAGCACCAACAAAGATAGGCACTCCTAAATAATTGAATGGAAAACAACCATGACTACAGGAAAGAATAAGTTGAATTTTGGTGACAAATCTTGCAGAATTATCCATGGTGAAAAAACTACTTTTAGAGTTATTAACATATTGACCAGAAAACCGTATGTTTTAAGAAAAATACTCAAATTTCTAAGAGACTTAATATCCCCTCTACAAAAAACAAATATGTCATCGGCATATAAAATATGAGAGGGAGTGAGATAACCTTGTGGACTAGCCATATGTAAAATTTTCTTATCATTCACAAGCTTAGAGATACCTCTACTAAGAACTTCCTCTGCAAGACAGAAAAGTAAAGGAGACAAAGAATCACCTTGTCTAACACCTCTACTGCAAGGAAAAAAACCCACCAAACTGCCATTTATTCTTATAGATAGCATAGCTGAATGGAGAATGGTACTAATCCAACCGACAAACGAGGGGTGAAAACCAAAGCGTGTCAAAACTAGTAATAAGAACTTCCAACTCAGAGTATCAAAGGCTTTATGAATATCAACTTTGTAAGCCACATTACCTCCTCTAACCTTTTTAGAAAGCATGTTAATAGCTTCAGAAGTAATACCAATGCAATCCTGAATCTGTCTACCCTGCGCAAACCCATATTGATTAGGGGAAATGATTCTAGCAGCCACAAGTGCAAGCCTATCCGCCAATATTTGAAATAATCTTAAATTTGAAATTAGCAACAACAATTGGCCTGTAATCTTTAATGGAATCAGCACCCGGAATCTTAGGAATAAGAGATACCACATTACTGTTCATTCCAGGGAGAACCCAATTTTGTTTAAAAAACTGTTGAACAACATTGCAAACATCTGTCCCAATAATGTCCCAGCAAGAATGATAAAAAACTCCACCAAAACCATCGGGACCAGGAGCACTATTACCATTAAGACTAAAAACAGCAGTCTTGATTTCCAAAGAGTTCGGACATTTAATCAACATCATATTCTCCTCAGAGGAAACTATCTTAGGAATATAACAACCGATAAAATCCTCCATACTACTTGTATCTGGAACATTAGAAATAGACTCAGCATAAAGATTTTTATAAAAGTCCAAAATATGATCCTCAATGAGTTTAGGATCCTCAGTAACCTCATTATCAATCCTTAGACAATGAATCCCACTAGAATTATTTCTCCTTTTGACCACAGCATGGAAAAAAGCAGTATTTCGATCTCCCTCTTTGAACCATAACATCTTAGCCCTTTCTTTCCAAAACAAATATTGACAATGAAGAGCATGATCAAGTTCCTCCTTAGCAATCTTTTCTTGACAGAGAAGTCCATCAATATCAGACAAACTAGCAGTCTCTAAGTTTTTTTGAATACCAAGGAGGAGACCCTGTTTAAGAAGAATTGCATTGTGAACATTATCAAAAGAATTTTTATTCCAGTCTCGGAGCTCAATTTTTAGCCTTTTTAACTTATGTTGCAAAATAAACATAGGACAACCAACAACCTTATTAGCCCAAGAATCATGAATAAGCTTCAAAAATGAAATGTCCTGAAGCCACATAGAAAAGAAACGAAAATTGTTAACCTTCCTCAAAGAATTACTAGTAAGACTAGCAAGAATAGGAGAATGATCAGAACAATTTTTAACAAGAACCTGATAAGTACAAGAATCCCATTCATCCAGACACTCTTCATTACATAAAGCCCTATCCAGTCTCCTATGAATTCTATGCAACCCTCTCCTTCCATTACACCAAGTATAAGAAGATCCAGCAAAAGGCATACAAGAAAGATCATTAGTATTAATCCAATCAAGGAATTCATTACAAGAAACCTGATTAGGAGCCACCCCCCCCTTTACAATCATCTCCTGAGAGCACAACATTAAAATCTCCCATAATACACCAAGGCCTTATGAAGGAACTAAGGTCCCTCCACAAAAATCGTCTAGCCAAGTAAGTGTTAGCACCATAAACACCTGCAAAACTAAAACATTTATTATGCAGAAGACAAGTTACCGAAATAAACTGATCATTGATCGAGAAATTTTGGACAAGATTAGGAACTAACAAACACCAAAGCTTAGAACCTTTATTAACAATAGGTGACGTAGCCACCAAATCCATATTAATAGATTTGAAAAGAACGTCGAAAGCATTAGTGTACGGTACCATGGGTTCAGCAAGAAAAACCAGTAGGGGTTTATGTATTTTAAGTAAACTAATCAACATCTCCACAGTTTTGTGATTTCCCAATCTTCTAACATTCCAGAAAAATGAAGAGACCTTCATTGTGATGATGTAGTGAGAATTGCCTTAGCAGTTTTTTTAGATTTACCAGTCCCCTTAGGTGGTCTCCCTAGTTTTCTTTTAGTGTGAACTATTTCCTCTCCAGTATCACTGGCATCATCCTCCATCTCATTAGGATTAACCTAAAATTTTGAAACCACCTGATTTTCAACAGTGATATGATCCGAATTAATTTCAACAATGGCAGTCGGAATAGTTGACGCACCAATATAAGAATCACCTCCCACATCAGTAGTTTCCAAACCATCAAGAGAGGAAAAATGATTTTGCAAGACCAATGATAGTGCTTTAACATCATCTCCAAGAGATTTAGTCTTCCAAGAGGAGGTAGGAGGCGACGGAGAAGGTACAGTAACAATAGCAGAGACCTCCACATTACGACTATCAATATGAGTCTTAACTGGTGCATTTGCATGTGATTTAGCCCTCTGAGGAGAGGTAGGACGCAAAGATACAGCTATAGGAGCAGAAGCCTCCACAGGATGATCATCAATAAGAGTCGTAACTGAATGTGACTTTGATCCCTTAGCTTGCATAACAGCAGGTGAATTTCTTAGCATCCCTGGTTTTGGGAAATCCAAAGTGGAAGTGGACAACCCCTGCCTAGGTGAGGACCTATCATTATCCGAGGCATCATCGAGAGGAGGCATATCTGCGAAATCATCCTCCACACCACCTATTTTATCAGAAGCAAGGTGACTCAAGGGTGACCCTGCCTTAGCCCCACTAGGAGCATTAACTGTCAATTTCTCCATGGGGTTTTCCACCAGTTTCCGCTGCGGATCTTTCTTCCGATACTCTTTACGTCGTTTAGGAACCACAGTCCTCCCCTGTTCCCGTTCATCAGAAGGTTTATTTTGAAGCCTAGGACGACCCTGATCATGGATCGCCCCGCACTGAGCAAGCTCATGCCCAATCATTTTACAGTGAGAGCAAAATGGAGGGAGCCATTCATATTCCACACCAGCTACAAAAGCCAAGTCTGGACGTTCAACCAAGAGGTGATCGGGAAGAGGGGACAACAGATCAATATCAACAAGCACTCTAGCAAACATACCCCTATTCTTTCTCATAGTATGCTCATCCAAAGATAAGGGAGTACCAAGGCCTCTGACGATGGAAAATATCGTCCTTGGTTTCCAATACTCCAAAGGCAAATGGTAGATTCTAATCCAGGCCTGAGTTTTGATACTCTTCATGGTAGCTGGCACAAAGTCTTTTGTCCAGACAAATAGTCTCAAGAAACCAGGAGATAACTTCAAGGAACCCATCCCGAGGGTCCATCGCATGTCTTCTAAAGAAGCGAACTCAAACTCATAAAAACCCTTTCCGAGAGGAATTGCTTTCCACGGTCCTAGAGTCTTCCACACCGACGACTGCAACTTTTTAGTTAAATCCAGGTGAGTGAGAGGTTTATCCCCCTTAGATAGAATAATCCGACCATGAAGATGAGTCTTGCAATCCTCAAGGCCAGCCAAGTAATCTGCCTCATCAATTCGAACCACAATCATGTCTCCCTTAATACAAGGGGTAGGTAGCTCGGACAAAGGTATGTCGCATGTAGTTCCCAAAGCCTGAGCAAAAGTTTTCCTTTGACTAGGCATAGCATTTACGTTCTTATCAAGAGCTGCGACTTCACAATTTTTCAAACAAATCCATAGAATAAGGAAACCCTTAGAACCCTCCGCCATTTCATAACAAGTTTCTGCAAGAACAGCCCCGCCAGCAAACCACAACTGCTCACCGCACCACTGTCGTACACAATCGCATAAAATGTTTTGTTGCGCACGCACACGCACACCACCGCACAAGACTCGTGCGTCTCCAGCAACAACCCTCAGTACCGTGCACTGCACCAGGAACTTCGTGCAGCACCGTCAAACCACAACCGTGCCACCCACCGTCACACCTCCAAAAAAAAAATCAATATCTAATGATTCTTTACCAATGTTTTAGCTACTTATTACTTTATATTCTAAATTAGTTTCTATTAGTCTTTTAGAGACTAATTTAGAATATAAAATAGTAGTTACTAAAATCTTGATAGGTAATTTATATACTAATTTAAAAATTAATTTACAATTTTTTATTAATAATAGAAATCATTTTTTTTTTAAAAAAAAACTTTCATGTTAGATATCACTATACAACTTGACATCTCAGGTAAACGGACACCTCAAGTAACGACAATCATCTACCATCATATGAAAAAATATTATTAAAAAAAGAAAAAACACTTTAAAAACAAATAATTTGTTAATTTTAAAAATAATATATAATTTAATTAATATAATAATTAATTATTTTTTATCTTTAAATTTAATTGTTATTTAATAATTTATTTATAGTTGATGTTGGTAGTTAAATTTAATGATCTTGATCAACCTCTTAGTACTTGCCGAGTTACATTCAGCAACTATTTTGAAACATTAATTAGAAATGAAAACTTAAGTCTATTAACTTTCACTAGTTGGAAATGACTAAGAGAATATTGAGATTATGAAGAATAATCATAGTGTTTCACTTCACTCACCTCTATCTTTGATTGTATATGTTAATTAAATTCTAAAATTGATTATGAGATAGAGTCAGATATTAAAGACTGTGTCAAAAGTAAGTGTAGGGAGAAGACGCTCAACGAAATCATAAATGTCGATCGAAGAGATTTTTATTTATTTTTTTCAAATATATCACATGATTACATCTTAGAAACAAGAGGCATAAGTGAATAAATTTTGGAAATTTATCATAGCTAAGGTTATTTAACATAGGATTAAATACACAATTAAACACGTATTTATGTAATTTAAAGTTAAACCAAATAAATTTATAATAATATAATATACATTTAAGAATATTTACAAAATCAATATTTGTTTTTATAAATTTATTATATCATTAGTATAAAAACTATATTATATGACTTTTTTCGAGAACAATTATATGCAGAGCATATCGCAATAAAAAGTTGTTATTATACTATAAACATATAACACTACAAAATTAGAAAAAATAGTTATTATATTAATTATATTTAAATATTATTATATAAATTTAAAATTTATTAATATTTATATTTCAAATAAATAAATTTTTATTTAAAAACATTAGTAGATTAAAATCATACGTAAAGATAAAATCCTTTTATTAAAAATATTAAATTAAAAAATTGAAGTCTAATAACAATCTCTTCATAATAATTTTTTTATCTATTATATTATTTAAAAAAATCACTAAATATAATTTAATTTTAAAAATAAAAAATAATTAATTACTATAATAGTTAAATTAAATATTATTTAAAAAAAAAATTATTAATATTCAAATTAATTTTTATTATTAATAAATAATTTTTAAATTAATATTTAATTGATTAATAAGATTTTAACTATTAAATTTAGAATATAAATAAGTAGTAACTAAAAATTTAATAATTAATTAATACTAATTTAAAAATTATTTATTAATAATAAAAATTATTTTAAATATTAATAAATTTTTTAGTTTTTAAAATAATATTTAATTTAGTCAATACAATAATTAATTAAATTTTATTAAAATTAATTTTTATTTAATAATTTTTGTTAATGTATTCCTTTTATGTAAAATCTTTATATATTTTACTTTAATATATGAGAATTCAAATAAGTATTTATTAATCTTTTATACATTTTTAAGATAAAATATATTTATTTTAATTTTAGAAATATATTCCTGTAGTTTCAAATAATTTCAGTTTTGGATAAAGGAGATTGAGGTGTGATTGTCAATAATGAGAGAAAAGGCATTTTAAAGATGTCAAACTCTGTTCAGAAGAAGGACAATATTCGGTCGTTACAGCTACTGTAGCTAAATAATGCTCAGTTCCTTCCAAAAAATATATAATCTTCACAAAAAAAAAAATATTAAAGTCGTCCGCCAATACATTAAAAAGAAATCAATTTTACCTCTTTATTCGTACGATAATTTATACTCCTCTATATTTAAAATTAATTTATCTTTTCACCTTTTAATAAATGTTCCTATTAAAATATTGAATATATTAAAAGAACAAGAAAATTTTAATAAAATTGTTTTAAAAAATAAAAAATCTATAATTTTTTAAATTGATATAATATATAAAAAAAGGTGTGAATGTCATCCAACCAACAAGGTAGAACATGGTTTCATCCAATCCACATGGGACAGGGCTAGTCATCGTACATTTGCCATTTTAGTCATCGTACACAAGTTGAATCTAATTGCTTTTAAAATAAAAATAATAATTTTATTATTTTTAGAAATTGTGATATACTTACCAAAATATTATGTAAGTAAAAATTAAACTGCATAATTCCATCTTTTAATTTTTAATTTTTGGCTCAACAATTTTGGAACTGGGTTGGAAAAGCAGAATAAGCAAAATCACATAAAAAAAAGGTATTTTAAATTAATTTAAAGCAACTGGTGGTGCATGGAATTTGCAATTTTTTTATCAATAAAAAATATAAATAAATAAATAAATACTTGAAATATCCAACCATTCTAAAAAAAAATCACCTGTACATAATCATTTCAGAAAATTTGTCCACAAAATCATGGAATTTTCAATGAACAAATGATGTTTTAGGATAAGTAGTGGCCAAAGCAATGGCGGCCACTTCTCTTGTTCAGTCTTTCCAATAAATCTCCCTCACGTGTCCCAAACCGTATAAAAGGAATCAACAATCCAACCATCATGCTTAATGCTGCATAATTAGATTCTGCAGAACTAAAGATACAAAATTTGCATAAAAGATAGAAGATTACATAATTAAGATTGCCTTGCTCCTTCCATTGTGGTTGATCATGAGCTGGAAGAAGTATAACATCTAAACAGGCACCGTAGAGCGTGATCCACATTGAATTAGCAAAATAACTGCACCAGAAAATACACTTCTTGCACTCCAGCTGCTCATCACAATAACTGTTCCAGCTTCAATAATAAAATAACCATCACAACAGACCCAACACCCATATGCAATGTTGTTAGCTGCTCTTCATCTCTTGCAGTGCTCAAATGGGGACGTTTTTTAAATATTCTCATGGCCGCATCTCCCTTCAGAGCATGACTGTGTGATCCATAAACATAAAATTTGTTGATTTTCCTTTAATTTTCTACTTTTCACATTTTAATTTTTATTATCCGAGTGAAATTGGATATTCAAAAGTAACAAGTAAAGGGAATTCCAATGAGAGAAAGTTTTTCCGTTTTGTGAGAAAACATGGATTTTTTTTGAAGATGAAAACTCTCCTACCCCTAACATTATAAGAACCCTAACATCATTTTCAAAATGTTTTGTTTTCTGAAGATTCCTTCTGGGATAAAATACAACCGGTCATTGAATTTTTGTCATTCCTGTCATAATGTTTGATTTAAAATGTTGAATACTCAACCCTAGCAAAAACGTGGTGGGATCCATTCTTTTTAACATTAGGGTACATTCATCTGATTTCAGTTTCAATACTCAACCCCAAGAAAAAGGTGGTGGTATCAATCATTTTTAACATTAGGATACATTCATCTGATCTTATGTTTCAATACTCAACCCCAACAAAAACGTGGTGGGATCAATCATTATTTTTAACATTAGGGTACATTCATCTGATCTTATGTTTCAATACTCAACCCCTAGAAAAACGTGGTGGGATCAATCCCTTTTAACATTAGGCTACATTCATCTCATCTTATGTTTCAATACTCAACCCCAACAAAAACGCTGTGGTTCCATCCTTTTTATCATTAGGGTACATTCATCTCATCTTATGTTTTCTTTTTTACCTTTTAATTATAAGAACCCTAACATCATTTTCAAAATGTTTCGTTTCTAAAGATTCCTGCTGGGATAAAATACAGACGTTCACCATGTTCTCTCACAGATCTCCCTGACGTTTTTACAATGAATAATTGAAAACAAAAAGTAAAAAAAGATTTTAGTGTGCTCATCATATCTACAAGGTTGTTGCTGTAAAAGAAGGTGGCAGAGGAGATTATTTATCTTTAAAAAATCCATGTTTTTCACACAACAGGGAAAACTCGTACTTGTTATTTGTGAATACCCAATTTGAAGTGAAGTGACACGATTAAAGTTGCAAATATGTGATGACAGTCAAAACGTAATCCATGCTATACTGGGTGCTTGGGTTGCATGACACGATGTTCAACTGGTTCGTGGATGGGATGAGATCCACTCATTTTTTATATATTATATCAATTTAAAAAATGATAGATTTTTTATTTTTTAAAGAATCTTATTAAAATATTATTTTAATAGATGCAATATTTTAATAGAAGGGATAAATAGTTTGAGGATAAAATAGGAAGAAATAAATTTAAATTTACTAAAAAGTGAAAAAAGATAAATAGTATATTATTTTTTAAAATTTTTTTATTGTATATTCACTACTTTATTATTGGTTAAATGTTTTAATATTGTTAACGCTGTATAAAATAAAGTGAGAATAAAGGAAAAAAAAGAAGCAAAAAGCTGTAATAAATTTTTGTTGGAAGGAACTGACCATTCGTTACACTAGGCGTGCCGGGGACAGTCTACAGAATAATGATGAGCGTCCCATGTTTGACTCTCGGAGTGGAAAGTTAAGCATTAAGCATGTGGAAGAAAGTGAGATTTTGAAAAAAAAAATATAGAAAAAATTTAATGTTTTTTGGATTGGAATAAATAAGTAGATCTGTGGGTAAAATTTATTGAAATAGATGAATATTGTGATGATTGTAAGAATATTTTAAATTATTTTTAATAAAATAAAATTATAAATTTATTTATATATATAAATATTAATTAATTTAAAGTATATTTTAATTAATTAAAATAATTTTTATTATATTATTTAATTTGTATTATATATATATATAAGTATATTATTTTATTCATATAAAAATATTAATATTAATAATGATTTTTATGATTATTATTATTATGAAAAAGTTAATATATTTTAAAAAATATTAAAAATCTGGATAATAAAATTTTTGTGCATATTTAAAATTTAACAATATTATGATATATGAAAAGAATATTAAATAATAATCAATAGCACGAAAATCTAAATATTAAATAACAATTTTATCATGTTCAACCTGAAAAATAAACTAGTATAAAAAAAAAAAATGTTGATGACAATAAATATTTATAATTTTTAAATTTAAATCATTGAAATAGTTTTTTATTAATAAAAATTCATAAAAAATAATTACATAAATATTTTTAATTTAAATCAGTATCTTAATTCAATAGTATAATATAATATATATATATATATATATAATTATTCTAAAGTTTCAATATTAAAAGGGATACTCATTAATAGAATAAAAAAATTAATAATTATATTAATAAAATAATTATATTATTATTTCTATTTATAGAATTTTAATATTGAATTTCTCGTTAATAAAATCAAATCTTAATTACTATAATATATCAATATCAATTGAATTCTATTATTTATATTTTTAGAATTTAAATATTTAAATAAATTTTGTACTCTCATTAATAAATCAAAATTTAGATTATTATAATATATAATTAAATTTTATTATTTATATTTTTATAACTTAAAAATTTAAATGAATTTTCTATTCTCATTAATAAATCAAAATGTAGATTATTATAATATATAATTGAATTCTGAATAATATAATATAAATAAAATTATTAAAATAATGGCCTATAATTTCAAATAATATATTTTATTAATTCTGAGTAATAAAAAAAATATTCTTTTAATATTTCTAAAAATAAATACTAACAAAATATTAAATTAGAAAAAAACAAAAAAAACACAGAAAAAAATCAAAGAAAAAATCATTAAAAAAATTAGAAATTCTTTATAAAAAAAACAACGTAACTGATTAAGGGAATGGTTCATTTAGAGTAATCCAATATTTCATTTTGTTTCCAAAGTATTTTGAAACAAACTCTTGTGTAGTCTCAAAAAATCATCTCCGAAAAGAAAAAATACAATCATTTCTTAAATTGACAAATTTGAACAAAATTTAGGAGATTAAGAAAAAAACATCTCTTAACAAGTTTACTAAACTATATCATCTTATATATCATTCAAGAGTCTTTGTATTGTGATTTTTGTTGTAATTACTGATATATTGGAGAAGATATATTTGTTTTTTTTATCAGCAAATTACAAGATATATTTGTATTATTAACTAGTTTTTAGGATACTAATATACTGCAAATTTGTTTGATATTTTTTTAGTTTATTTAGAGATTTGTTTGAAGTTTTTTAGGAGTAAATAATGTTGGCTTCTTTTGTATTTAAGCTAACACAGTATTCTTTTAAAATAATGAAACAAAATTTTGTTGTCTTGTATTCTTTAATTGTCAGGTCTGGCTTGGAATATTTATTATAAATAAATTTTTTTTATCCGTAAAAAATAAATAATTAAATAGAACTATTTCAATGATACTTCAATTCTAAAATAATAAAGTTCACCTAAACAAATTTCTAACACAAACCAAACACATCACATCACACATTTATTGGAGTACGTATGTAGATAGTGACATTCTGAACTACTTAAAACTAGATGAGTTCTTTTTAGTAAAAAACAAAAAAAATTCAGTATAGCACAGATGGAAATAAAAAATAATATAATCATTACCAAAAAAATTATTAAATAAAAACAATTCATTATTATATCTTAATAATTAAATTAATTAATATTTTAGAGAAAAAATATTAATATTTAAATTAATTTTTATTATTGATAAATAGTTTCTAAATTAATATTTAATTAGTCACAAAGGTATTAACTACCAATTTTAAATACTATTAATCAATAATAGAAACTATTTATTGATAATATAAAATAATTTAGATATCAATATTCTTTTAATTTCTAAAATAATATCTAATTTTACTAATATAACAACTAATTATTTTTTATTTTTAAAATTAATATTTATTTAATAATTTAAAAATAAGTGTTATTCACTCTCTACTATAAATTATTAAATAGAAAATAATTTTAAAGACAAAACATAATTAATTACTATATTGACTAAATTAGAAACTATTTTAGAGACTAAAAAATTATTGACATCTAAATTAGTTTTTAAATCTATAAACTAGTTTTTAAATTAATATTTAATTAATTAACAAGATTTTAGTTACCAACTGTTCTATATTCTAAAATTGGTAGCTAAAACTTTATTAGATAATTAGATACAAATTTATAAACTAATTAATAAATTTAGAAACTATTTTAGATACGATAATTCATAAAATAGTATTTAATTTAATCAATATAATTACTATTTATTTTTTTATCGTTAAAATTAATTTATATTTAATAATTTTTTTAGTAGTGATTTATATATATATATATATATATATATATTATTCTACTAAAAGTATTTATCTCATATAAATACATATATATCTAATTATGATAATACTAAGTTGAATAGAAAATATTTGTATAACTTACACAATGCTATGAGATAAGAAACCTCCATACTCTTCTTGTAAAGCTTGGGAAGTATCCCAATAAAAGAGTGTGACATGGTTTTACACCTGCAAAGTCAATATTTTCAACATGATTATTATCATTTACTTTTTAAGTATTTTAAAATTTTAATTTTAGTTAAGAAAAAACAGGAAAGAAAAGCATGAATATTTACCGTTGACTTTTAAAAGATCGATGAGGCGCATATAGTAATTGATTCTTTCTCAGTTTACACCCTTCTCGTTTCTCGATTTACACCCTCCTCGTTTGTACCATCTTTTATCTCGCTTGATGTGATTCTAGAGCAGGACATGGAGAATCTATATGCATCAATATTAATATTCTTCAAATATTTTCCTAGAATGAATAAATTAAAAGAAATATTTTAAGAGTATCAGAACTCTTATAAAAAAACTTAATCCTATTATATTTAGCTTTTTAGTTTTTCTTATTTCTTCACGTTCTTTTTCACTCTGAATAAAATTAGATATTCACAACCATCAAGTTAAATAGAAATAAAACAAAATTAGAGAAAGTATTTTCCCTCTCCTTGATATAATGTTAGTGATAGAAATAGAAAAAAAAACCTGGATATTTATGGGTGTAGTTGTCCCATACACTTGCTTTTCTTCCATAATAAAATGCCGCTCCTTCGTACTTTTGGTACATATTATGAACATAACAAAATCACGTGAGTTTAGTTTGAAATCTCAAAGTTTAACTTCTCATAAGAAAATTGACTTGATGTTTGATTTTTATATTTAGAAGCAATTACATATTATAA
Source organism: Phaseolus lunatus (assembly GCA_013389735.1). Classification (NCBI taxonomy): domain Eukaryota; kingdom Viridiplantae; phylum Streptophyta; class Magnoliopsida; order Fabales; family Fabaceae; genus Phaseolus; species Phaseolus lunatus. The sequence goes on from CM023861.1 coordinate 35,593,490, forward strand.
ATTTTACTTACATAAAAAAAACATTTACTTTGTGTGATAAGTAGAATAAACTGTAATAAAAGCATATTTGTATGTGTTTTACTCACTACGTACCTGGTAAGCAGCAGATGCTGTCCCGAAAACGAACCCTTCGGAAAACTGCTTCGATTGAGTGCAAGAGCTTCCACAACCGATGCAGGATATTCCGCAGCATTAATTGGAGGTAATGTGGTAACTGCTACAGGAGCTAAGAGAAGAAACTCGTTGTCTGCCATGTTTATGAGACTCTGATTCTGCTTAATGCAGTACTGACACAGTGCAAAATAGAGTGTAAAACACTAAACATTTCAAAAACACTGAAGTCTCATTTTAATTCATGTGTTTGATTTATGATATGCGTCACAACTAAAAATAATAATTTTATAATATATAAATAGAATGAAATCATTTTATAAATTAATTTTTTTAAATAAAATAAGATTTAAAATCTAATTATTAATATGATATTAGAGTTATTTAAAATTTATCGTGAGATTAACTATTGAATTACGTATTTTTTTTTAAATTTTTTTATTAGTAACAAGCAAATAAATAAACAAGATCACTTAAAAATATCAAACTCTCATACAAATAAGATATACAAATACATCTTTTTTATATTTAAACTTCTAATCATCTATATACATTTATCTATATAAATTTATAGAAGAGTTGGCATGATAAAAACATTATCTTAAAAGTCAATTATAAAATTTACTTGATGTTGAAGTTCACTTGTTAATAAACAATTTTTTTTTCCACTTACGAAGAACTTGAAGCTTGAAAGGAAAAATCATTAGCTTTCACTTTCCATAACTGAGATATGAATTTAAAACTCACGTAAAAGCAAACATGCAAATAATCGATTGCTTAAAGAAGTGATTAGCAGGTGAGACCTTAGTGGCAGCAGCAGCACGACCACCGATAAGCGCAGTTCCGAGGGCCAATCTGCGAGAGACAAGGCTAAGATTGGTGGCATCACCCTCTTGAACATCCTCCTTTTGTGCCATGCAAACAATGTGTTTTCGTTGGGTGCTCCCCACATCCCTCTTTGGCAAACCTTTTGACTTGAGTGGTTAGGACACGCAATTGTAAGAAATATTAAGAAAATAATGATTATCAAATTATACATAATTATTGTATTCAAATATTGTTCGTTAAAGGAAGGAAGTGATGTAAATACACATAAGAAAATAATAAATCTCTATTTTTCTTACTATCTTTTTATCTAACATTTTCTTATATGGTATTAGAGTACCGATTCTGGTGCTCTAACGGTCTCTCCATTTTTAGCCATTAAATAAGAAATCATGTCTGACAAAGAAGGTACAGTAATCTGCTCACACGCTCAACTGTGGTCATCTCATCTACAGGCATGATTAAATTCAATGACAACAATATCACAATATCAGACTCAAAGATGTTTTTGCGTTCCTTCTTTTAATTTAAATCTCATGTCCGTTAGTAAGATAACCAGTTCACGAAATTGTTGTGTCGTTCTTTTTCCACATGGTTGTGTTTTGTAGGACTTGGCTATGGGGAGGATGATTGGCTCGGGTAAACAACAAGCAAGCTTACACTACATGCCCCTCTTCCAAACCAAGCCCATGCATCTCAAATTTTGACCGATCCTGATTTATGGCACAAACACCTCAGACATCCTTCTCCAGCGCGTTTACAACTTACATCTTCATTACTACTAATCTCATTCCCATTCATAATAATTGTAGTATTTGTCCCAAACCCTTTCTTTAAGCACAATAAAATCTCATTTTCCATTTAATCTATTGCATTTTGACATTTGGGGTCCTCATAAAACCCCAACTCATTTTTGGAAAATGTTTTTTTTTTTCATTATAGTTGATGACTATAGTAGATGCACTTGGGTATTTCTTATGAATCACCAAGTCTGAAACTCAACATCTCTTAGAATTATTCATTACATTTGTACAAAATCAATTTCAGACATCTATTAAAACCATTCGCGTTGACAACAGATTGGAATTTATTTCAATGCATAATTTTTTTCTCAAAAAAGGTATTGAATGCCCGCACTTGCATCTACACTCCTCAACAAAATGGAGTAGTAAAACGCAAACATAGACTCCTTTTAAACACACGAGCCCTCCTATTTCATTCCCATTTATCATTAGAATTTTGGGGAGAATACATTTTAACCGCCACATATATCATTAATCGCTTGCCATCACCTTTACTCAAAAATAAATCACCTTTTGAGATGCTATATAATCTCCCACCTTCACTTTCTCACCTAAAAATTTTTGGTTGTCTCTGTTGTGCAACTGTTGTTTCACCTAAGCTAAAATTTGATCTGCATGCTCGACAATGCATCTTCATTGGTTATCCTCTCAATAAAAAAGGATAAAAATTATCGAACCTTCTCCAGCCGACCTTCCTGTTCGACGATCTAGTTGCACATCAACTCCACATTCCTAGCTTTGAGCCTACGTAACGGGATCCCAAGCCAATCATTCGACCACTACCCAAGACCAACCAAATGGAACCAGGTATCCTATGTATCATTTTCTTTTTAATTCACGATTTTCTTCTAAACATAGTGCATATCTTGCTAACATCACAGCCACCAAAGAACCTCATACTTATGCTCAAGATATCCTTGATCCAAATTGGCAAAAACAATTGGACGAATAGTTTTCCGCCTTGTAGCTAAATCAAATGTATACCTTCACACTGTTACCCGTCGGGCAGAAACCCATCGGATGCAAATGGTTATATAAAATAAAGTACAACTTGGATGGCAACGTCGACAGATATAAGACGCGCCTTGTCACAAAGGGGTACACTTAGATTGAAGGTGTCGACTATTGTGAAACTTTTTCACCAACAGCGAAATTAACAACTTTGAGGTGTCTCCTCACCATAGCAGCAGTCAGAAATTGGTTCTATTCACCAGCTGGATTTGCAAAATGCCTTCTTACATGGCAAATTGCACAAAATTATTTACATGGACTTGCCAACCAGACATCATCGACAAGGGAGAACATTGTATGTCGATTTATGGTCTTAAACAGGCATCCCGGACATGATTTTCAACATTTTCTCATGTGATTAAATTTGCAAGATTTCAACAGTCCAAAGCGGATAACTCTCTATTCACAAGACAAAATAACCCATTATTTACTGTCCTTTTGATTTATGTGGACGATATTCTTTTGACAGGAAATAATCTAACAAAAATACAACATCTTAAAGATTGTCTCTTACAACGATTTCACATTAAAAATCTTGGAGACTTAAAATATTTTCTTGGAATTGAATTTTCCCGTTCCAAATATGGTATTTACATGTCACAAAGAAAATATGCACTTGATATTTTGCAGGATACGGGACTCACAGGTGCTCGTCCAAAGAAATTTCTAATGGAGCAATAGCTAAAACTCACACCGGACGATGGAGAGTTATTAAAGGATCCAATCAAATACAAGCAACTTGTGGGACGACTGATATATCTCACGGTTACTCAGCCTGACATAGTGTTTTCGGTTTGGACCCTAAGTCAATATATGCTCCACGAAAACCTCATTGGAATGCTGCAACTTGAGTCCTCAAGTACATAAAAGGATCACCAGGACAATGATTACTATTGCCATTTGAGAACAATCTGACATTGACAGCTTATTACGACTCAAAATGGGGAGGTTGTCAGACAATTCGAATATCAGTATCTGGGTATTGCATTTTTCTTGGTTCTTCTATTATCTCATGGAAGTAAAAAAAACAACCGACAAACATATTAAGATCATCTACGGAAGCATAATATCGCGCGATGGCCAATACTTGCCAGCAGCTCAACTTTTTATGTGGCAATCAAGCGGCCTTCCATATAACAGCAAACCCAGTATTTTGTGAACACACAAAAACACATTGAGATAGACTGTCACATTGTGCGAGAAAAATTACAAACCGGGATAATCAGTCCTTCGTATGTACCAGTTCACAGATATTTTTACGAAGGCACTAAGTAAGGAACATTTTTTGACGCTGCGACGCAAGTTGGGATTCATGATCTTCACCTACCAACTTGAGAGGAGTATTAAGAAAATAATGATTATCAAATTGTACGTAATTATATTATGTTATTGTAATTATTATATGCAATTAATGATAGAATCTAATGATTAGTGAATCACTACATAATTAGCTTATAATTAGCTTGTAATTTGAAGAAAGAAAGTTTTGATATACTTTTATTTTTTTACATGGAATAATGTAAAGACATATAAATAAATCTCAATTTTTCTTCCCATCTTCTTATATACCCTTTTTTTTATAAGAAGCTTGTGTGTAGGCCATTCTCCTCATAATACAAATATTCACACCCTTTGCCCTCTGAATCACCCACTGTATACAGAGTCTGTCCATGCAACAGAATCCTCTGTAGCTATTAAAACTGTTACATTGCAGAGTAAACTCTATTATGTTCAAGTCTACACATGTTCTCATAGATTAGGTTTTCGCACCGTTCACGTGGGTATTTTCCTGTTACCTAAATGGATTAATATATCTTTTAGGTGCACGGTTTCATAATGAACAACTTCCATTTTTTATTTATTTCAGTGGATTCTGTTATATATATATATGTTCAAGTCTAGACACAGATCTCAAAGTTTAGGTTTTTGCATCGTTCACGTGGGTATTGTTCAAATATTACTAATACTAATTAAATAAGTCTTTTAGGTGCACGATTTCATTATGATCTATTTTGATAAATTTTAATTTTTTATTACGATGTGATAAGGGTGATGATTATAAAATAGAAATCGTTTTTATTAAGACAATTTTATTTATTTTTAAATAGAAGTCTTCATATATGACAACTTTTATTTAAGTGAAGTCTGCATTTGACTATTTCCTTTTTTTTAATGGGAGTCTCTATGTATGCAATTTATTTATTTTTTATATTGAATTAGTAATTTTTATTTTTTATTTAAATTAAAGAATTAAAATTTAGAATTATAAGATTGTGTTTTTTATATATTTTCAAAATAATATTCAGCTGTTTATATGTTTATGATGATAAATTTTAAATAATTATTTTTAGCTTATCAAGAATTGAGTTTTATATGAAATAAAATTAAAATTAGTTATTATAAATATTTAAACTAAAATAAAAAGTTATTTTTTTATCGATAAAAAATAAATAAAAATTAAAAAAATATTTTAGAATATCCAACCCTAATAAAAAAAACCGTACATACCTAACAACTAAAAACTCGCTTTGGTTTCCTCAAGAAAAAAAGCTACTACAAAGACCCTATAGTAACAGAGTAGCTTATACTGCACCAAACAGCAGCAGAACTTAAAGCACCAGGCTGCATAAAAAAGCTTATCACGTGCCATCAATTTGCACTCTAGTTCTTCATTTTAACTGATCCCTCCCTGAGCCTCGCAAATGCTGGCTTAGATTGCCGCTTTCTTTATTTTAAATATTCAGTTGTGATTCTTGTTAAGTAATTTTAGTTTATCTTACAGAATACATTTACTATATATAATACATGTCACAAATATCATTATATATACACTAGCGGAACACATACCAGAACTAATATCTATCCATATTTTTTGTTTTTATAATTATTATATTTATATATATATTTTTTAAATTAAAAAAAGTAATAATAAGAAGAAATAACAACTAAATCAAATAAAAAGAATAGATAAAAATTATAATTTTTAAAAGAGATGAAGATATGAAAAAAAAAATTCAACTATTCCACTTCTAATACTGTTTCGTTGAGAAACTAATCCACATTTAAAATTTAAAATTGATAACTACTTTTTATAAAATGACAGTATTTAAGAATAAAAAATAAATAAATAATTTTTAATTAATTATAAAAACAATTAGTTATTTAATAAATACTTAAAAAATAAAAAATGATTAAAATATTTAACAGAAAACAATAAATAAAAATATTCATAAGGATAAAATTGAAATAAATTTGTGTTAAAAAAAATAATAATAATGAAAAATCTCTTTTTATTGTGTCTATGCACATTTTTTACTTTTATTATTATTATTATAAGTATATTATTATATGAGTATTCATATTCTTTATAAATCATTAAGAAAAAAATAGATAAATATTTTTTCATCATTCATGAGTTTCAACATACAATTTTAATAATTACAATAAAAAATATATTTCCTGCCTCCTATCCCCTACCCCCTACCTCCTACCCCCTACCCGTACATCTTACATCCTACCTCCTACCAATATATTTTCTAATCTCTTCCCTCTTCTTCGTATTAATGCCGACATTAGTACGCATCCATCCTCCCCCCATTGATGCCCACATCAACAATAATATTAAGATATTCTATAAAACTTAAGGTGGTGCTCCAATCAAATTTTTCTTTATCATAGGGCTCTCATTATCGTTCCCTTTTTTTTCTTGATTTTTTTGTAAATTTGTTCTTGAATGGAAAAGAAGGTCGTGATAACATCCATGTAGCGCATTTGACAATTGTGGAACACGCGAGGTATCAAAACTCTATACCTAAAGCAAAAATTTGAATGCTCGTGAGTTTTTTTTTTATTCAAGTAACGGTTTGGGATATTTTGCTTCTTTATCTTCTTCCTCTTTCGCCTCCACTTGGTGTACGAAAATGAAAAACAGAGTAAAAGAAATGAAAATGAGGAACAACTTATACAACTTGCATTGATTGATGGGAACAAAATAAACAATAATGACATTGGTTCAATAAGAAATACTTTTATATTGGCGATAATAAAAAATTAAACTAAGTTTTTTTGTCGTTTACATTCCTTTTTTTATGTTTCTTTTCTCTCTTCAACTTCTTTTTCTTTTTGTTCTTCTTTCAATCTCTCTATCTCACACTTCTCTCAAAGTTTTCTTTTGTAGTGTGCCTTTTTTTTCTGTTCCAGGAAGTTAAAGTAACTTCCCATCAAACCACAATTCAATTAAAAGTTCAACTTACTCATTCTTCTCGAATAATAAATGTAATGCACATCTCTTATACAGTTTTTTTCAAATTTAATATTAACTTTTTTTTGTTAGTTTTAAATATAAGTAAAAATAAATTTTTAAAACTAAAAACTGTTTCCGCTGAAATTATAACATGATAAAATAACCAAAATAAATTAATAAAATAAAATATTAATAAAGATAAAGTAAGAACAAATTTATATCAACTAAAAACAGTTATAATGGAAGATCTCTTTATACATTTTATACATAGATATAGAGGGATGTCTTTCTCCGTATTATTCAAAAGAAATAAAATTGTTGTTAATGAAAATTTTCTTTCATTAAATTATATCAATAATCAAATTATATAAAATATATCATTCATAATATTTTTAATTTTAAAAATTTTCAAATTTTATTTATTACTTTCTTATTTGCATACTTAAACTGATAAAAATGCATAGTAAAAAAAAACTTTGAGAGAAGTGTGAAAAAAAATTAGAAAAAAAAGAAAAAAAAAACATTAAAAAAAAATAATATAAATCATATAGAAAGAAATTAAAAAATAGATATTTTCTTAGCATTTATTATTGAAATTTCTTATCTTATTCTTTTTTTTTCTCTTTATTATTATATATTTTTTAAGTGCATATTTATGTAAAATTTTGAATAATACCTACTACAGATTACAAAATAAACAAAATAAATTAATAAAATAAAATATTAATAAAAATAAAACAACAACAAATTTATGTTAATAAAAACAGTTATAATAAAAATCTTCCTTATATATTGTTATATTTAAAATTATCCGTAACTTAGTTCGTTTCGAGATATGCACCGACAGATTTTAATATGCATTTATAATTGATTCTCTATTTATTTTATATGTTCTTTTTAACGAATCCCCTTTTTATCTATTCCATCCAGAATATGTCCGTAATGGCCAAACTGCCCCTAACACAAATAACTATATTTTTCACCTATATTTTCCATATTGTAAGCCCAACCACACCAATCTCAAGTGGAACCATGAGCACATTCTTTCATGTCTGCTGATTTTAATTGGGATCTAATGGATGTATTGTTTTTTAAACTTTTACCGGAATATATTACAGTTCTGTTACAGCAAGTAACCTTTTTATAAAAATATTGAAATAATTTTAAATATTTATATTTATTTATTAATTATTGTTGATAACGTAGAAACAACTTAACACCAACTTCTTCAACTGCAATCACCACCACCACCTTGTGCATGAAACCTCCCATCCCTCTCCGTTCCACAAAATCTATCTTACATTGCTGTTTTCTCTGTCATCACTCTGCAATCCTTTGTCTCCAAACTTCTTATATATTAGTCTTGGATTTGGGTTATGATAGTTATAGATGTTCTATTTTTGTGTTAAGTAAAATAGTTTTCCTTACATTGAATGGAAGTGGTATAACGTTATGACGACTTCAAATACATCTTCTAGTCTTTTGAATTCATGTATATATAAAGACACTGTATATCTTTTTTAAATTGGTATCTAATTAACTATCATGATTTTAACTATCAACTTTAGAATTTAACTTAATTGATAATTAAAACTTTGTTAACTAACTAGATATTAATTTAGAAACTAGTTTATAAATTTTATTAATAATATAAACTACTTTAGATATTAATAATTATTTTTTTAGTCTCTAAAATAGTCCCTAAATTAGTTAAAATAATAACTAATTTTATTTTAATGATTTTCTTGTAATGTTGATAACGGTATCCTTATCCACTCCTTTATCTGGTAACAAGTATATATCATCCTTAAGAAATGTTAGCTTTTGGAAACCAGTACTCAATAAATTTAAGAAAAAGCTAACTGCTTGAAATGGGAAACACTTAGCATTTGTGGTAGGCTATGCAAACCAGTGTCAAAAACTTTGCCCCTTACTTATCTTTCTTCCAGATGCCTTTAACAATGGAGAATCAAACTAGCAAAATTCAATTGAACTTTCTTTAGGGTTGGATAAGTGAAAATAGGAAGATTTCATGGATAAAATGGGAGACTTGAGCATGAAATACCTAAAACTTTTAATATGGCTTTGCTTACTAAATGAAAATGGAGGCTGAGGGGAGATGGAAAGGAACCTTAAAAGGAAGTTATAGAATCTAATACTACAAGAAAAACACGGATTAGCTGCCGCAGATAAGTTTTGGCCAAGCATGGAATGCAAATAGCATCGACCAACCTAATGTTAGAAGGAGACGAAATCTCTTGTGTTCCAAATCCACTTTAAGAGAGAGCTAATCCAAAAAAAATAAAAAATAAAAAAAATCAAATTCTCTGCATTGGCTTGTGAGACGCAAAGGAAACTAATTTTTTAATTATTTGGTATGAGTAGCATCTCTCTAGCTGACGCTTTTATTCTGTATATATCTATTTAATTATTATATAAGTTAAGAATAACGTGGGCTTGAGTGACATTAATTAGGATAAAAGGGTTTTTTATTATTGTTTTGTGCATCGACCTGACCAGCGCTAGGTGTTAGGTGAGATGCATTAGCCTCTACATTGGCTAGGTCGACACAAATGATTTTAAAAATAGCTCCATGTTTAGTTTTCTCACTTACATGGACTATTTTAAAAATAGCTCCATGTTTAGTTTTCCCACTTACATGAACTTGTCCCCTTTTCTTTCTCTAAATTTCCTATTTCGCATTTTCCATTTTCGGCATCATAGTGTCATTTTCCATGTAGTGCCTTCTTTTCCACCCATGTGCATTCTTCTTCTTTTTTTCCACAACTACTAGTCTATTTTTTTAGTAGCTTCATTTTGATTGCTTTGGTTCCTTCATTTTAGTTGCTCTAATTCAATAAAAAAAAATTCTTGAATTTCATTTTAGCAAATACTATGGAAATATTGTGACTATATAGATATTTAACTAGCATTTGCAGTTGAGTTGTATTAAATTTATTATAATTATTTGTGTTAAGGTAGTTGTGTTGGTGAGATTGTTGGGAGTGTTACTTGATTAATTTGTGTTGTGATTGATTTCAAATTGAAGATTAATGAGTTAGAAATTGAAATAAATTGGGAGATTATAATGGTTTGCAGGTTTATTAGTTTCCTGCAAATTAAAATCCTTTTTAAAATTTTGTGGGCTTTAGCGTCGACCCCACATATTGCTTCTTTTTTTAAAAAAAATTGCATGATATTTAGTGTCAGCCTAACCCACACATAACATTTTTTTATTTTTTTTGTGTGTGTGTTAGCATTGACCTAGGCTCACTAAGCCCACGTTTTTTCATAAATATTAAAATATTTTGTGTCACCTTAGCTTCGACTTGTCCCATGTTACTTACGTTTCTTCCAAGGCTGAAGCTAAGTGAACTAGCTTCTTGGGTTTTAGTGTCCACCACTAGACCCTTCAAGCTGTGATTTGTGCAGATGGAATAGTCTTTACCTTCCAGAACCTCTCGAACAAAGTCATATCCTCATCTCCCACCTCTAACTTTATGGAATTATAAGCAAATTTCATTGAAAATCTCAACTACTTATTATCCCTCCAAATCCAACTGTCCGCTACACTCTCCCCCTCCTCAACAACCTTTTTATTTTTCAATAAAAGCAACAATTGAGCAACCTGATTCTCTTCCCACACAAATAGATTTCCCCTCCACGCCAGTTTCTACTCCCACCTACTATTGTTCCACCTGCCTGCATGTATCAAAGTACTACCACGATCTGCGACAACCAAATACAGGCTTAGGTATTTATGCATTGACGCTTCAATATCTACCCACTTATCTTCCCAAAACCTGATTTCCTTCCCATCCCAATTGCCCACTCGACTTTATCTTCAAACTCACACCCCCAAGCATCTGAGTTCCAAACACTCTTCATATCACTCAACCAAATAGATTTCTTATTATTTATGATCGTACTTTTTAACTTCCTCCAACCTCCGTATTTAGATTCCAAGATTTCTTTTCATAAACCAATTCTATTTGTTTTGAGACGTCATATCCATTTACTTAGTAAAGTAATATTAAATGATCTGAGCTCTTATACCCCAAGTCCACCGTCCTCTCTAGACGTTCATATCCTATCCTAGGACACTCAGGCTATTTTTCGCCCCTCCAAGCCCTAACCCCACAAGAACTTTTCATCCTTTTTCCCAATTCCTTCATAATCGACACCGGCATATAAAAACGTGAGAAATAGAACAAGGAAATAGACGTAAAAACAAATTTGATCAGACAGACTATTCCTGCCATCGACAAAAATTTTCCTTTCCACCTTCCCAATCTTTTCAAGCACCACTTCCCACAAACCTAGTCTCGTACAATTACCTCTTACTTTCATACCCAATTAATTAAAAGGGGCTTTCATGACATCATAATTAAGGACTAAGGCGTACCTTAAAAGTTTATCAGAGCTAGTACCCTCCCCTCTGACTTTACTCTTAGAATAATTCACTTTAAGTTCAAAAGCAAGTTCAAAACACACTAGAGTAGCCTTAATCGCCAACACACTCTGCAAATTCACTTTACTAAAGAATAACATGTCTTTCGCATATTGCAACATACTCACTTTGGTTTTCCTTTCACCAATCTCAATGTTTTCTAATAGGCCCTTCACTTTTGCCTGTCTTACTACTCTTGCCAAGCCCTCCGCAACAATGAGAAAGATAAATGATGTCAAAGGATCACCTTATCTCAAACCCTTCTTCGAAATAAACTTAGTCGTTGCACCACCATTCGCCATTCACCAAAAACATTTCTAAACAATTTTTAATCCAACCAATAAAGAATAATCAGGCAATAATTTATAAGTGAAATTTATTATAAGCTATTTCATTAATAAAAAGTTCAACAACACACTTTATTGAAATTTATTAAATAGGCAACATTGCAGTACATAGTCTTTTTATAGTTTTGTAACATATATGTGTTACAATGCTATTATCCTTGGCGGTTTCAAGAAATTTCCAGAACCATTTTGCTGAGAGTTTGTCATATCACTTCAAACCATCGTTTCTGTCCACATAGTTTAGTCCAAATCCTACTGTATAATCATTCTTCCATTCAAAATTGTTCAATAGTGACCATGCAAAAATCCTTTTACATTGTTTTTTTTAAATCCTTTGGGATAAACATATAACCAATCAGATGCAGTCTGCAATTTAAATACGAAGTTATGTAAAGCCAAATGAAATAATAATAATAATAATAATGATGATGATGATCTTAACTTAAAATTTGACATTATTTTTGTACATGCCGGTGTGCCTATCGAAATAACATTATGATAAGCTGGCCAATGAAAAAAAAAGCAAAATGTGATATATTAACAAATTCAACATATATAATTTAAATAATTAATAAATAGAGGTTTTCTGACTTAAATAGTTGACATTGGAATCTGTAACATAACTAGGTTGGAGTTTGGATGTAGGTGTAGGTTCATCTTTGGGTTGATTAGCAGCATAGTTAGCGGTACAATAGTTTAATCCAAGAAAATTAAATGAATTAGTACGAAGTGTTGCTTCTTGTTCAGTGAACTCTAACAATCGTTTTCCCACTAAGGAACGCATGCTCTCTTGATACTTTCCTGATGTCAATGGTTCCATGAACCTATAATCATTGTTACAAATCAAAATATCAAATTTCAGTTTTGTTGTCTACTTCTAACAATGTATACTCTTTTTAGTAGTCCAATATCTATGGCCTACAAAAAAAATATACTATACATACCTTTCTTGTTGTTTTTCATCTGTTGTTAGGGTGTTTATTTTGTATACGAGTTGAGATATCTCTGAAATACCTCATATTAATTCATTCTTTTTTTACTGATAAAAAAAAATCATGCCCATATCATATTAGTTACATTCTCTTAAATATATAATGACTCTAGCCAATCTACATTTAGTCAGAGAGTAATCATATAGAGTTAATCAGTTACCATCCAAACATGAAGTCAACTGCTCGTTTAGCAGCGTTTTTATCTGATGGCGTATCCAAATATGACTCAAACCACGCAAAAATAAGTTTTATGTCTATCTTTCTGTCATCACTTGTCTGCGTAAAGTGTTTTAAATGTTAAATTAAGTATAAAAAAAAACCTATACCAAAGTTCTTGAGTCCTCGTAACAACGTGAAAATCTAATCAATATGAAGATTTAAAATTTCTCATGAAGACTAAAGAACCTGATACTTTCTCCTGTACACATCTAAAGCAGCTGCATGAGCAAGTAATTGATTATGTGTGACTATATAAGGTTCTGTTCCTGAATCACTACCAAGGCAACTTGAACTTAGCGATTCAGAGCATCGACCAGGTGCAAAATTCCCAACTACATAACCTTCTCTACACTATAAGTGGATGACTCATTTAGAGTAATCCAATATTTCACCTTGCTTCCAAAGTATTTGAAACAAATATTTGCATAGTCTCAAAAATCATCTCTGAAAAAAGAGAATACAACAAAATCATTTCTTAAATTGACAATTTAAATAAAAATTTAGGAGATTAAAAAAAGAAGATCTCTTAACAAGTCTACTAAACTATATTATCTTATATCTCATTCAAGAGTCTTTGTATAGTGATAAAATTATTGTTCCTATACACATACAACCGATACAAATTATCTACTTAAACTTTTTGTTGTAATTACTAGATATATGGGACAAGATATATTTGTATTATTTTAACTAGTTTTTAGGAGACTATTATACTACAAATTTATTTTAAAAATTCATTACAAGAAAATCATTAAATAAAAATTAATTTTAAAAATTCAAATAATTAGTTATTATTTAATTAAATTAAAAATAATTTTATAAATTAAAAAATTATTAGTATTTAAATTAGTTTTTATTATTAATAAAAATTTATAAAATAGTTTCTAAATTATTATTTAACCATTACCAAAGTTTTAGCTATCTACTATTTTATATTCTAAATTAGTTACTATTAGTCTTTTAGAGACTAATAGCTAAAATCTTGATAGCTAATTTAGATAATAGAAATCATTTTAGATACAAATAATTTTTTAATTTTTAAATTAATATATAATTTAATCAATATAATAATTAATTATTTTTTATCTCTAAATTTATTTATTATTTAATAATTTTCTTATAATAAGATATTTCTAGCGTGACAAAGAATTTAATTAACTATTTAGAGTGACAAAGATAATTAGCTTTTCATTGATCCTACGATATCATTCTTAATTAAGAATTTGAACTTTACCACATAACGATGATATTCGTCAACTGCTTCATCTCCGTTGCTTCTATCGTTTATCTTCTCTGCAGGTTAGGACAGATTTATAATAGACTACTATCTAGGGCTTTTCTTGAGTTTCAAATATATAAGATAATTTCTAAAAATCTTAGAAACAAATACTTTTCTAAATTATAAGAAATAATTTATAATTGTTTTAGTTCAATGAGAATTTTGTTATTTCTTTTAGTTTTTCTTATTTCTTCACGTTCTTTTTTTTTTTTTACTCGAGTAAAATTAGATATTCACTACTAACAAGTAAAATTGAAATAAAACAAAATCAGAGAAATTATTTTCCCTCTCCTTTATATAATTTAGTGAAAGAAAGAAGAGAGAGAACCTGGATATTTATGGGTGAAGTTGTCCCATACACTTGCTTTTCTTCCATAATCAAATGCCGCTCCTTCGTACTGGTGGTACATATTATGAGCATAACAAAATCATGTGAGTTGAGGTTGAAATCTCAAAGTTTAACTTCTCTTAAGAATAAATAAGAAAAGTGATGTGATGTTTCTTTTCTAATCAGCAATTAATAAATAAATAAATAAAGATTATTTAGGAGTGATCTAATTTTTATACAAATCATAACACAACAAAATTTTTAAAATAATTTCCAATTTATCTAAATCATACTATGCTACAGAAAAAACAAATAACCTAAATTAAAGAATAAAAATTAAAACCTTTCTTATAATAACAACAATCACAAAGTTCAGATTCACTTTATCGAAAACCTTAAACAACAACAACAGTAAACCCTAAACAACAACCAGTAATGTGATATTTTGTTTATATATTTAGAAACATTTTTGCATATTATATACTTTACTTACATGAAAAAAAAAAACATTTACTTTGTTTGTGATAAATAGAATAAACTGTAACAAAAGCATTTGTATGTTTTATTCAGTACGTACCTGGTAAGCCGCGGACGCTGTCCCGAAAACAAAGCCTGTTGGAAAACTGGTTCGATTGAGTGAAAGAGCAGCGATGCAGGATATTCCGCAGTATTATTTGGTGGTGATGTGGTAACTGCTACAGGAGCTAAGAGAATAAACTCGTTACATGCCATGTTTATGAGACTCTGATTCTGCTTAATGCAGTACTGACACAGTGCAAAATAGGGTGTAAAACACTATTTCATGTTTGATTTATGATCTGCGTCCAAACTGAAAGTACTTGAACAACTTCTTTTTTTTCACTTACGAAGAATTTGAAGCCACTCACACGTAAAAAGAAACATGAAAATAATCGATTGCTTAAAGAAGGGATGAAGGGTAAATACCAGCTTCCTCGAGAGAGGGTTGTGCAGCAGCACCACCGACGAGCGCAGTACTGAAGGCCAATCTGCGAGAGAGAAGGCTAAGGGTGGTGGCATCACCCTCTTGGACATCCTCCTTTTGTGCCATGCAAACAATGTGCTTTCGTTGGGTGCTCCCCACATCCCTCTGTGGCAAAACTCTGACAGGAGTGGTTAGGGCACGGAGCTGCAAGAAACCTTGTGTAGGCCATTCTCCTCAAAATACAAAATATTCACACTCTTTGCCCTCTGAATCACCCACTACATATAGAGTCTGTCTCGTGCAACAGAATCCTCTATAGCTATTAAAACGTGTCTTCCATTGCAGAGTAAACTCTCTTATGTTCAACTCTACACTGTTCTCATCCTTTAGGTTTTCGCACCGTTCACGGTAGGTTACTCATCGCAAAATCCAATCTAGATCCAATAAAATAAAATGAATTAGATTTAAAATCCATATCAATTTAAACTAGATCAAATTTAGAAATTTTCAAATCTATTTAAAATAGATAAATTCTAGATTGAATCCACTTTGTTAATTAGATTAAATTCATGTTGATCTGGACACGGGCTAAATTGATTCGATTTGGGTCCATATTGACTCAACATGGACCCAGACTGACTCGGCTAAACCTAGACTTGGGACGTGTCGGTTAGATCTGGGTCCAAGCCGACTCGGCAGGACATGTACTCGAACTGACACCACTCGACATGGGCCTGGATCAGCTGCACCTGACATTAGCTCGGGTGGACTGGGATCGACATGGACCCGAGCCGACTCCACTCCACATTGGCCCGGGTCGACACCACTCAACATGGGTCGAATTGACACCACTCAACATGGGTCCAGGCCAACTCCACTCAACATGGACCCAAGACGACTCCACTCAACATGGACCCAAGCCGACTCCACTCAACATGGGCCTGGGTCGACTCAACATAGGCCCAGGTTGACTCGACATGGCTCTGGATCAATTCGACATGGACCCGGATAAACTCAGTTTGATAAGGGTCTGGGCCGACTTAATTTGACATTAGCCCAGGTCAACTATCTTGACATGGGTCTTGGTCGATTGGGCTCGATATGTAACTGAGCCGACTCGACTCGATCTAGACCTTGGTTGACTTAGATCTGCCTAGACCTGGGCCCGAGCCTACTTGATCCGAGCTTGGACTGACATTGTTTGACCTAGATCTGGGTTGACTTGGCTCGATGTGGGCCCTTGTCAACTTAGCTTGATATGAGCCAGGGCTGACTCGGCTCGATATGGACCCGGACTAAATCGACTCGTCATGGGCCTGAGTCTACTCGACTCGTCATGAACCTAAGCTGACTCAGCTCGTCATGGACCTGAGTTGAATTGGCTCGACCTAGTCCCAGGTTGACATGGCTTAATATGAGTTCAAGTTGACTTGATTCGAGTTTGGTCCGGGTTGGCTCAGCTTAACCATGATCTTGGTTGACTTGGCTCTGCTTGGATTTGGATCGACTCAGTTGAACTTGAGTCAGACCAATTTAACTAGACCTGAGTCTGGATTGATTAGGCTCAATCTAGACTCAGATTAACTCAAAATCTAACCTAAAACTATTTTGAATAATCCAAAAATATATTTAATATATATGTAATCCATATTCAATTGGATAGATTGAATTTAAAATTTAAATATATAAATTTAAATTTAAAATAAATTTATTTAAATAAATTTAAAATAATATAAATTTGGATAATTATAGATGGGATACCGGGTATTTTGGAGTTACCTAAATGGATTAATATATCTTTTAGGTGCACGATTTCATTAAGAATAATTTTCATTTTTTATTTATTTTAGAGTGGACTCTCTTATATACATGTTCAAGTCTACACACAGATACCAAAGTTTACGTTTTCGCATCGTTCACGTGGCTATGCTTCAAAAATATTACGAATACGAATAAAATAAGCCTTTTAGGTGCACGATTTTATTGTAATAAGTTTTAATTTTTTTATTACGAAGTGATAAGGGTGACGATTATAAAATAGAAATCGTTTTTATTAAGGCAGTTTTAATTTTTTTAGAATAGAAGTCTTTATATATGACAACTTTCATTTAAGTGAAGTCTGTATGCTTTTTCTTAATGGAAGTCTCTATGCATGTAATTTATTTTCTTTTTATATATAATTAGTAATTTTTATTTTTTTTTAAATTAAAGAATTAAAATTTAGAATTATAAGATTGTGTTTTTTATATATTTTCAAAATAATATTCAGCTGTTTATATTTTTAGAAGTAGTTATCTTCTTTAGATGATAAATTTTAAATAATTATTTTTAGTTTATGAAGAATTGAGTTTTATATGAAATAAAATTAAAATTAAAATTAGTTATAATAAATATTTAAATTAAATTAAAAAAATTTATTGATAATAAATAGATTAAATTAAATTAAATATTTGATGGATATTCTAACTCATATTACTACAAGAACATCATTAAATAAAAACTAATTTTAGATATCAAAATAATTATTTATTATATTAACTAAATTAAAGACGATTTTATAAAATAAAAAAATTATTGATATCTAAAATAGTTTATATTATTAATAAAAATTTATAAAGTAGTTTCTAAATTGGTATTACTAAGATTTTAACTACTAACTATTTATGTTTAAAATTATTCTTAATTAGTCTTTCAGAAAGTAATTTAAAATCTAAAATATTATTACCTAAATCTTTGTTAATTAATTTAGATAAAAAAAACCATTTTATAATATTTTATTAATAATAAAAATCACATAAAATATCAATAAATTTTTAATTTTTAAACTAATATTTAATTTAATCATATAATAATTAATTATTTTATGTTTAAATTTAATTATTATTTAACAATTTTCGTGTAGTGTATATACTACTAAGAAACTATATATCTTCAATTAAATCTAAAAAAAGTCACCAACGCAAAAACCTATAAATATTGTATATACCTTATGTCCGAATTGAATTGTACAATGAAACTTAACTCACTCTAAAATAGGAACTTTAAACTTAAAAAAACAGGGAAGTGATGAATCTTTCTATAATAACGTCTTTCTTTTCTTACTAGACTCAAAGTCAGACAACAACATCTAAATTCACATGGAAGTTAAAAGTTATATTTAACGGAAATAAATTAAAATTTTGAATTGAAGGAAAATCATTTATGAAGTTTATCCCTTAAATCCGCTTTCTTTATTTTAAAAATTCAATTATGACATTTTGGATTTTGCATAATCCTTAGAAAAGAGAGTAGTTTGAGTGAAAAAAATGGGTCATCGATAAAATGATGGACGACTTAATGGGGGTTCATATAAGTGTAGACATAGTAGAAAATGGATATGGAAATTAAGTAAAAATCAACAATATATTTTTGTCTAAACTACATATAAGACAATAAATTAAGGTGAAAATGGGGTTAGGGAAAGGGGTGATATCTATTTAAAGTTGTGGAATGTTAAGGCACTGCCTAATGCAAAAAACTTTGCTTGATAGCCACTAAAGACAATTTTAGAAGAAAGGAAATAATCCAAGTTGAAACTATTCATCATCTGATTTTTTTTAATTCAAAATTGCAAGATAGGTATGGGTTAAATGTGATACTTTGGGTGGAATAACAAATGTAATACATAATCAACCCATAGAAAACTTTAGTCAATTTTGTATTGCACAATTTAATACTAAAGGAAATTTGATTTGGAAATGAATCGAGTAGCCATAATATAGAATTTGTGAAAACGAATTCACTAAAAAAAGGAAATGGGTTTACAACATGGACTTCACAATGAATACTCTAATCAAAGTCATGGCTATAATAAAAGCAAAACGTGCATAGACAAGTAAATCATAATCCAAAAAAGATCATATTTTTTTCCTTCTTAACTTCTGCTAAACGTGTACATGTGCCATGACAGGGCAATTTGTTGGTGTTGAGAAAGCAACCGGCGTCTAACGCGGCGTCTCGGTAGGTAATACAGAACATATTCAATCTTATCAATGTTCCACCCTCCCTTAGCAATGGTTTATATAGATACTATTTTTTTTTTTTATATGTATAATGTATCATGCTATATAGATATTAAATTATTCTTATGTAGATTCCATAAATATAAATATGAGTGCCTTCAAATTTAAATGAGTAATATAACTCTGCTCTTGTTGAAGATTCTTTTAGTAAAATGAAAATTTATTTTTTCAAGAATATGAAGTTACAAAATATACTTCTCTCACATTTAGTTTATCTCTTAAGAATATTTTTGTAAATTATATCTTTCCAAAATAGTTTCTCACCAGACTCTCTACAAAAATAATTGTCTCAAAAAGTAAATTTTGGCTTTCTTAAATTAAAGTAAAATAAAAATTCCTGTGAAAGTATCACGTTTCTGGAATTAAAGAAAAACTATTCTCCTCTTCCTTTAAAAAATGTGATGCATATAGTTTTAGTCCTATTAAGTGTGCGCGATAGATATCAATTAAGAATTGCTATAAAATAAAAAATATGTATAAATCAATTTGATCCTGGTTTTAGAATTAGTATTTTTTAAATTGATTTTTATTTTGATTTCAAGTCCATTGAGATAGTGACTCCTAAGCGATGTGAGACTATATTAACATTCTGAAACAAATCCTTCCGTCGAGGGCTAAGAAAAGTCCATTGAGATAGCATCTCTAAGGTCAATCACCGCATCTGAAGTATTGTCTATTTTTGAGTTCAGAGCTCGTCACAATTTTGCCTTTAAGAGGCATCTCGATGGATTAAGAAAGAAAGAAGTATATGAACTTGACCTCGACTCTTATGCGATGTGAGAATATAATAGATGTACCAGCACAATTTTAAATCTAAAATAATTTAAAAATAAAATAAATATATTTAATAGATATTAAACTCTATTAAATATAATAATAGATAATATAATAGCATAAAAATATTGATTTTAATATAAAACATTTTTATATGAAACTCAAATATTATTTTTTAAAATAAATATTAATTAAAAATATTTTTTGATAAAATAGATCTTCCCTATATGTTTGACGTAAATCAGTTTTACAATTAAAATTATTAACACCCTTTTTCAGCAACATTATTAGCACCCTAAAGATTAAAAAGCAAACATTAATATATATATATATATATATATATATATATATATATCTATATATATATATATATATATATATATATATATATATATATATATATAATTCAAGTACTTTATTTAGTACATAATATCATGTATTACATTTCTTTAATCAAAATATTAATTTGCATACTATAATTTTTTTTTTTAAACATAGCCTTTAATTATACATTATTGATAAAAATACCACGCATTCATATCCATTAGTTTTTCCTTGGGAGATTTTCATCTTTGCCAATGAAGAAATATTCAACTTTAAATTAATTATGTTACTGCCATGTGTTAAAGGATCAATTCCTTCTTTTTTTTTTTCATTTAAAAAGAAGGTTTAGTCATTCTGTTGAAATAATAGATTTTATTATGTTACGAATTTTTTTATCACTTTATATACTTTGATATTTTCACTTTAATTTTTACAATGAATATATAAATTTTTAATTTATAAAAATATAAACAAAATATTCGAATTCTACTGAAATATCATTTCATTTAAACAAAATAGTTTGATTTTTATTTGCTAACTTGCGCGACCTTTTTTTTTAAGGCCATTGGACATTCATTTATAATGAGCCGATAAAAAATAATAAGGGCTTTTCTTTCTGGGCAATTGCTTCCTGCACCCAACAATTTTGAACCTGCACCCAACATAATTTTTGAAATTCCAAAAATACCCTTTATTCTGGAAATGAAAATTTGGAATTTAAAATAACGTATTCCAGAAAAATAAATTCGGAAGAGATTATTGTATTTCGAATATGAAAATCCGGAAAAAAAATCAAAATTCCATTCCAAATAAAAAAATTCAGAATTAAAAAATGTGATCTAGAAAAGAGGATCCAGAAAGTATTTTGTATGTGCCCCTTTATAAGGGTATTTTCGTCTTTTCGCTTGGCATTGGGTGCATTAATCTGGTGCAGGAAGCAATTGCCCTCTTTCTGCCTTGTATGATTTCTTTCTGGGATATTTTTTCCTGCACTCCTACATTTTTCTTTCTGCACCTTTACATTATTTGAAATACCAAAATTATCAGAATAATTTCGGGTGATTCCAGAATAGGAATTTTATAAGCAAAATGAGTTTTTGGAATAGGATTCTGTAAACAAAGTGTGTTTCTGGAATAAGAAATCTAGAAAAAAAATTTTCAGAACATATTTTTTTAATTTTCAAAATGGTAAATCCAAAATTCATAAAATGTGTTTTGGAAAGTATGTTGTGAAAATACTTGAGAAAGGATAATTTGAAAGTCATTTTTAAAAGGGATAAAATGGTCTTTTCATAAAATGATGGGATGCAGGAAACCATTTGTTGGGGTGCAAGGAGAAACACCATTCTTTCTGCACCCCTTTCTTTTATACAACTAGTTGGTCTTTTTTTATTTTATAACAAATGAACACTAGTTTTCGAAGGTTTTTTTTTTATATCGTGCAATATCAACTTTTGAACTCATTTCCCTTCGTGTCAAATAATTGGTCCAAACTTAATGATATCCTTGTTAAATTTGAAAATGTCGTAGAAGATAATTATCACATTATGAATCACCTGAGTGTTTTGTTTTTTAAGAAAAAATGTTACTTTCACAATTATACAGTAAAATGTACCAGTTTATAATTATTTTATGATGTAACACAATACAATTTTAAAGCTTCATCTTCACGTGAATTCCCACATAAAAATTATTTTTCTTGTAGTTATGACTTAATCCAGAGTTGTCAACGTATCAATTTTTTTCAATATTTTTTTTAAGAAAACTAAGGTGTTTCAGGTGTTTTGACCAACTTCTTGGCAAGAACTTTTATTATAAAAAAAACAGTAATGAAATTTACACAAATTAGTTTATACATAAAGCAATTTTTACTTTTAAAAAATTCATTTCACTTTTATTTCTTTTTCGTACAAGTTCTTGCCAAAAAGTTTATCTGAACATAGGCTAAATTGAATGGAGAAAGATGAAGGTGTGTAGTGCATGAGCATTGATTGGGCATATTCAAACGTTCTAGACAAACAAAAAAACAACGTGGATGACAAAGTGAGAAGAAGAAGAAGAAGGGCGTTTTTGAAAGAAAAAAATGACCGTTTGAAAAGAAGGTACTTATTTTTGAAACGTTACATTGAAAAGTTATATAGACCCTAAATTATGACTCCTACAAAACATCCACAATTTTCATTTTCGTTGGGCCAATAAAAGATATGAAGAACATGGTTTCTAGAAGCACGGATCTAGACTCTCTTTTTTTCAATGTTTTCTTTTATTGTTGTTACAATCAAAAACTATTTATCTATATCTTTTTCTTTTAATTGTTTAAGACGTATTTTAAAAATAAAAATAAAATTATAATAGAGTTACCAAAACTCACAATAGATAATAATTCCAATGCAATGATTGATGCTAATATCTTAACAACTCTTATACGTATTTTTTTTTTCTATGGTTTTTAAAAAAATTATAGTTTTAGTTTAATTATCCATTTTATGTAGGTTATTTTTTGTGTTGATTGAATCCTAAATCTAACAAATTCATTAAATATTATCGAGAATTAATTTATTTAATTAAAATGTAATATATATATATATAAATAGATAGATGTAAAGAGAGACACTCAAGATTTTTTTTTATTGAGTATGAACATTTGAGTTGTATCTCAGAAAATAACGAGATGCCTTCAAGACCTTTACTAATAAAAAAAATACACTGCCATAAAATGGTAAGTTTGTGTTCACAATAATTATCTTAAAAGTTATACCAAAAATAATTTTAATAGGATAACCACAAAAAGTATTAAAATTAAACATATATACATGATAAACTAGGTATTTTAAATCCCTTCCCACACAATGTTCCAACATTAGAGAAGAACAATAATTGGTTGAGGAAAACATTTGCTCCTATCTTTTCACATCCTAAAAATTGAACTAAAAAACACAACTTTATAAAAATCTCTCCCTTCCAACCATTGTTACAGAACTACCACACCAGTAAAACAGTTTTAGCATATGATGGACTTTTTATGCACCAAATTTCTTTTGTTAATAGTACTTTTAAACTACAAATAGAATTGAGAACTGTTCTAAGTTTAAACAGGTGCCATTCGAGGTTCATTCTTACAAAATGAGTCTAGATTCAGAAAATTCAGACTCGTGAATGTCATTTTGAATTTTCCTTTAATCTTTCAAGCTTGAGAGAGAATGGAAGGACTTCTGCAAATGATAACTACTCAAAAGTCAAAAACAGTTTCCAGACATGTGAGGTAACGACTTGAGTAGTTCTCCTCAGCAATTCATTCACTGTGACAAGACTTATAATTAGAAGCAAAGGAATCATTCCATTTTTTGGGTGCTATGATGATGGAAGAGGGAGAATAGAAGATCAAATTGAAAGTGAAAGTGTAGAAAAAGGTTTAAACTTGGAAGTGCTATAGCATTATAAGACAACAGGTAGCATTGTAAACTCTCAAATTCATGATTGAAATAAAGAAAAGAAGGAATTAATGATAGGGTATCACCGAATGGAACCCTCAAAATCAGACTTACCCAGGAAAAAGGAAACTAAAAATGAGAGAAAAGAAACAAAACAAGTAAATAAAATAAATGATACTTGGGCCTCACTTCCTATCTGATCATTGTAACTGGTAATATGAAAAGGAAGAAAGCTATTGCACAACTTTGAAAATGGTTACTTGCATTGCACACCCGCTTCAGCAGCACGACGAGGTGTGTTTTTGCGCCTGCTTCCATTATGCCTAAAACCATTGGACTTTGTCAACTCAGCAGTGGTGCTTGATCCATTGCCAATGCCATTTTCTTCCTCAACTGACTCTAATTTCTCTTTTACCTGTGAGCTTCTCTTCCTTTTCCTTCCATTTTCTGTTGCTGTGGGACTTTTAATCTCCTTGTTAGAGATTCCATTCTTCACACTGATGTCACTGTCATCTTCTACTTTCTCTACTTCTTCATCAAATTCATCCTTTAGCGGTTTTTGTGGCCTCCCTCTTCTCTTTTGCATGGGAACTTTTTCATCCTCTCCACTTGCAGTATCCTCGTGATTGATAACAGTTAGTTTTTTACCCTTTCCTCTACCTCTACCCATGGTCTCAAAATCCTCACAAAACACGTGCTCATGCAAACAAGGATGACACCTGCAAGAAAAAACACACAATGCCACACATACTACTCTGTTCAATAGAGATGCAATAATAGGATTCTTAAAGATAAAGAAGTAGAGCCTTTAAAAAGGGTTGCAAAAACACAAGCTTAAGAGTCACCTCTACAGCATTACAAAAATGAAAATCTGATCTGAAATAATATCATGGCTATGATTTGTTACAGGGCAAGAGAAGAAATAAAAAGAAGTGTATTCCTCCATTTTATTTTATATAGAAAGAAAAAAACTTTTTCCTGCCTAATTGTGCTTCAACTTGGCACACTTTTATTCCCCTGGCTTAAACCAATATACTGTACTTCCGGGGCTTGATCTTTCAGTGAGGCCACAAAATTACTAAATACTTCAATTTTTAGCAGTATGGAAAAACTTCAGTCTTTAAAAAGCTGAAAACTAGGTAAAAGAGATGCATCTTCCCAAAACTCATAAAAAAATAGATTAGGGCATATAGGAACACTAAGAGAAATTGACAGTTCAGTGAAATTGTAAAACAATTGAGAAATAATGAACAAAATAAGCTTCCTATCTCTAAACCCCAAAGAATCTCCAGAAGATTCATAATAAACCACGAAAGCAATAAGCTTGTAATTGGAGAGAACTGATAACAATCGAAATCCACCAAGTCACCATAACCTCTCGAAACCCATAAATCGAAGCACAGAGAACAAAAGCGGGCAAACGAAACGCATTTCTAATCCTAATCCAAATTCAAGGAACAGAATAAAAACAGCAGCAGCAAAAATAGAAAGAAATAATTATAAAAAAAACATACTAACCGGAAATGAGGATAAAAAGATTGGCACAGGCAGCATGAGACTCAAGGAATGGAATCTGCCAAAGCCCTCAAAAGAAGAACTCTAGAAGAAGCAATACCCAGAGAGTTAGCATTATTATTTATTGGGAAGCAAGTAGATTCGAATAGTGAAAAACTGAAAAAAAAAAAAAAAAAAAAAAACGTAAATTTCAAAAGGGCATAAAGAGAAAGGCAGAATGATCTTAAGAAGATGAATAAGAAGGAGAAATAATGAATACCCATATGATGAAACATTGAGAGAGATTGATTGATAGAGTAAAACGAGGATTGGGTCTAATGGAGTTCCAAGTTTGAAGAGTGTGGCTTGTGAGAAAGAAGGGGCCAAATGAAACAGAGGCGAAGTAGGGATAGAAAGAAAGAAGAGTTAATAGATATTTGTCTATTGGTTCTGAGCCTGTGACTCTGTCCACTTGGTGTATTTATTTAATGCTTATATCCCTAAATGCAAAGCGTGAACAAGTATAAATCGTGAGGGACATTCTCGTAAATTCAAACCAAAGTGTCTGCACAGATAAAAGAATCGTGTACAATGAGCAGGTACACATATAAAAGAACCGTTAGTGGTTGTGTTTGGTGCTTACGTGTGTTGTGCACTTGTGTAACCTAGTTCAGTGCATGTCGAATTTTCAAGTGCAGATTGCATGGAATCTGTAGTGTCTTTCAAGTTCCAACAACAACGATAACTGAAACCTAGGTAATTGGAAAATGAGACATTCTCTTGCTATTAGGGACATAGATTATTGCATTGCATCATGTTTCAAATTAGAATCTGTGATGTGAGTAGGATTCAGACACTGCTTTACTTTGTACCCTAATAGAAAAATATTATGAAATGGACTACATTGAAATCTATGACAAAAAAAATTAAACTTGTTTGACAAAAATTAAATATAAAATATTTGTTTTAAGCTATTTTGCACTAATCATGTTCATGGATAAAATAGATGGAGGATTTTATAAATAAAACTTGTAAAAAATATTTGTAACAGATTTAAGGGTTTAGGGTAACGTAACAAATGATTGGGCTATCAATGTGTTATTAAGTCATTAAAGAACTAGTGCTACTTCATGAAGAAGACTAAAAGTGACAATGAAAAAATGTTCAGGAATTTTCACCTATCAAAACTTAGGTTAAAAATTAAAAGCAAAAATTCTTAAAAATTATCTATGGGTGCAGAAAGTTTTATAAGAATGAGAACCAGAAATGGAAATATAAATTTGATTCCTTCAACTTAAATGTTAGCATATATATATATATATATATATATATATATATATATATATATATATATATATATATATATATATATATATATATATATATATATATATATATTGATTTGTAAAACATGGTGATTCAAGTGAATAAGCTTTGAAATTTTTGGATTTGTATCCATTATCTCTTTTGTTTTTGCTTTAGTTGGTATGAGTATTTCTCATCTGAATTTGTAGTTTTTCCTTTATTGTTTTACTTACCCACATCTGAAAAAACAAATACATTTCATTGGAATAAAATGATTATATAAAATGATTACACACCCAAGTTGGTACTAAGTTTTTCATCTGTT
The DNA here is from genome assembly GCA_013389735.1 of Phaseolus lunatus. NCBI lineage: Eukaryota > Viridiplantae > Streptophyta > Magnoliopsida > Fabales > Fabaceae > Phaseolus > Phaseolus lunatus. The sequence continues at coordinate 35,620,755 of CM023861.1, forward strand.
TTTGTGGTTGAATAAAAAAACACCCAATTGAAAATCAACTCTTGGACCCTGCTATTGACACCCCAAGTTTGTCTTAAAGTTGTGAAAACACAAAAATGATTTTGGTACTTGGTTAAAATTACTTTTCACAAAAAATATGTTTTCATTAATTAAAAATCAAGAAACTTGTATCTGTGGTGTTATTTTTCATTTTCCAAATAAAAACATAAGGAAAAATTGTTTTTGTGTTATAGTTTTTTAAATAACACAACAAAGATAGATTTTCATTAAAAAAAAAAAATCCTTGTATAATTTTTTATATAATAGAAACACAATCATGACACCTTAAGACACAAAGCATTTTTTTTTATACAAGATGCTCTAAGTGGAGCACTCAGGTCTCACACAGTATAGCTACATTAATTAACAGTGTATACATTTCAACCCACCAACCAACACTAAGATTGAGTATCCAAATTTCTCACTTCGAGATATCTTTTAATTGATATTAATTTTTTATCAAATAAAATAAAATAAATTAAATTAAATATTTATAAAATATATTAATATGTACAAAACAAAAACTAAACAAAGTTTGTGTGTTTCGTAACCCTTACTTTGATCCCCTATATACTAGTAGGTACACGACGACCACCTTTCGGTCTACGTGGCCGATCGAGATCCACCTTCATAAATATTATTAAGTGAGCTATTGTACTTAGAGTTGAATGAGTCAAAGTCACTCCGAAGAATTTAGAAAACATATCCAAACGTCCCCCTAATATTGTGGGATACGTTATGTATATCTTAGTAACTGATCATAGGTCCATAAAATCAAAACTCATAAGGTAATCTTATAAATATAGTGCTCAAACCAAAAAGAATGTATGTTTTTTCCCAATCACAGAACACTTCACCTGAGAACACTATCTTACTTGAACATCGGAGTGCCTTTTGCAGGTATCCTTTCCCGTCCAACCAAGGACAAAGAAAAGACTACAAAGATGGACTGAACGAAGAAACCGACACATCAACAATTATACGCGCAACAACAAATAGTGCCTGGACCTCCTTTTTTCCATTCAGGTACACCCTAAAAAAATATTCATATCATAAAAATATTCATATGATAGACGTATTACACAAACAAATCAAATATGAGCATTTAAGCACAAATTGTACACTTGCCCGTGTTAGACTTTAATTACTATTAGTAAAAAATATACACTTTAACACATAAAATATTAGTCTAATTAACATAAACTAGTAAAATAAGCTAAAAAAATTTTTTTAGTTGTCTGTATTAGGTAAGAATTACGAATTATTGTTACTATTACTATTTATTAAAAAATTGTTGATTAGAGAGAATCTACTACATTTATGTTATTATAATTATTTATTAACATTAAATTGGTTAGAGTGAATCAACCTAGCTCTCATAATTAAATATAAAACCTATCATAACTACACAATACAAATTTTATTATTATATATTAGGATTATTTTTATATGATAATTATTATTATTATATTGTTAATAATATCATTAACAGTATTAATAATAATAATCATATATATTGTTATTATTATAATAATAATATTAATAATTATTATTATATAATAGTATTATTAATAATAATAATTTGGATTTCGATTTTAAAGTTAGGATTTAGTTTGGATTTCAATTTACAAATAATTGGAATTTTGTGATTAAATTTGAAAAATTTTTGGAGAATGAAAACAAAACAAAACATGATGTATACTTGGAATCAGCATAATTTTATTTTATTTTTTATTTTATCAATGAATTAATTATATATGTGTGATTTAAAATATCTACAGTTTAAAAAAAAGGACTAGAGTAAAGTTTTAATAATCATTGCATACCTTAAAGTTAATTTAAATATGATTTAAAATACCTACAATTTTTATTATTTTAAATCATACTTTTTAAATATAATTTTTTTTAAGTCACATCACAAAATTGTAGTTTAAACATCCATGATATATATAGTAATTCATAAGTTATATTTGTAAAAATGTTATCTTTTTCACTTTTATTAATGCTATTTGGTATAAATAGTCAATGATTTATAAGCGGGATTTGTGGTAATCCTTAAACTATAGTTATAAAATTGTTGCATTTTCCATGTTTAGAAAATAGCTATATATGTGTGATCTAGTTTAGTGTTGCAGTGAATATACTTATTTTTGCATGTGACCTAAAGTTAGGAATGATTTTTAAAGGTTTAAAATTTAACAAATAAGGAATAAAAAGGAATTATATAAATAAGAATAAAAAAAAATAAGTTATAACAATTTTATTTTTCATAAGAATTTAATCTCTTTATAAATGATTTTCTTTATATTCTTTTTAAAATATTAAATTTATTCACTCAAGCATTTAGTATGAAACTTGAAATGATTTGCTTAAGTCATGAGATGAGGCTCTAGTGAGAAAGAGGTCAAAATAATTCTCTTTTCTTTAAAGTTGTTATCATTTATTAAGTGATGTAAGGTCATTCAAGTGAAAAAAGTCTTTCGATATTTGAAGAAGCAAAGTCATCAAAGCAACTTGCATATGATGGTATATATTTAAAGGATGAGATGATTTTGTGGTTATGTGTGTTGGGAAAATTAGAACTAATTCTCCCTTTTTTGTGTAGATACAAAATGGGTACTTGCAAAAGCAATAAACATATAATAGAAAATAGAACAAAAATAAAATAATGAGACTAAGAATTTTTAATATGGAAAAATATTCTCAACTTGAGAAATAAAAACTCATAGGACCTAGTCCAAAAAATGTCTCCTCTATGAAAGTACGATTACAATATTTGTTTCTCTCACTCTGCGAAGATGTCAATCTCACTCAACAAGGATGAAATACAAAGTTTCTCTAACATCTCACTAAGATTTTTAATCTCACCATTATGATGATTATCTATTCTTTCACATTTACTTTTTCTATGCAGCTTTTCTCACTTATTTGTCTTTCTCTTCCTCACAAGTTTTCTTTATACAAAGAATGAGAGGAAGGCTTCTTCACAAAGGGATAGTGGATAATTAATGTTCATCACATCTTCAAGAGAGAGTTATAATTCCAAGACTTTTGGAATGATCATCATTGAATATATTCAATGGATCAGTTACCAATATTCATTGGTCATAGTCTCCCACTAAATTAAGGAGGGATTCCCAACAATTTGTGTGTATATTGATACATTTGTTGATATATATTATATGTGGATACCTAACATGGTATTGTGAGGTTTAGTGAAGGATACATGTGATAGTATAGTGTGTCAAAAGAGCTATAATATTAAGAAATTTATTGCAAAAAGAAAATAGCATAACTTTATTGATAGTAGGTCACATGGATTAAGAATTAGGTTGTGAGAAACTCAAAGAGATTTGTGCATCTAATAATTACAAAGTAGATGCAACAAATCTTGTTTACATATACCATCAATGACGAATTTTTCAACATGCTATGATGGGTGAGATGTTATTATTTAGTGAGATATGCTTAATATGAATTTTTTAGAAGACATCCATGACAAATTACTTTGATTTATTAAGATAAATTGAAGAATTTTGTAATATTTTATGTAAGTGATTAAGATGTAATTTTTTTGGTGATGTTATCTAAAGTGAGAATACAATATATGTAAAATATAAGTAGATGTGTTAAATTATTAACTCGTCCTCATATATATATATATATAATTGTTATGATCATACTTTATATAAAAGTATATAATATAATATGTTTTATTATGTTTTATGTCTACTTATTGCAAAATGTTATATTTAGTGTTACAAGAGTATATATGAGAAGGTTGATAACTATTGGTAACGAATGGGTGCGGTCATATTTCTACTATGTCAATAAATAAATTGATCTGAGTGTTTGATAATAAAAAGTTGGTTAGAGCTGATGACCATTTGAAAGTGATTATCTAATAAAAATTAGGATTTAGGATAAAAGTGTTTAAAAACATATAAGTAAAATATTTGTGTACCATTATAAAAAAATGTGAGCAAGCATTTGGGTTATGTTTCTGTTCCTAGTGAGTCATAAAAAAAAATTGAAAATGGTATTTGAAAAAGATGAAGTAATGTTTATGTTTATTGGGAAACAATAAACTACATTATTAAAAAAAATTGTTGATAATAGGATACGTATTAATATATATATATATATATATATATATATATAAACTAAAAATTAAAATATTTTATAATATATAAATAAATATAAATTTTATTTTATAAATTAATTTTATAAGATTGAGTTAAACTTAAAATTTAAGTATTTAAAAATAAATGAAAGACTTAGCAAATTCACATATTTAAAAATAAATGAAAGACTTAGCAATGAGTGTCTTCAGATATCTTTGATTTGCATATTCTATTACTCTCTCGCATGTTCTCAAACTAATTGAAAATTTGAAATGCAATAGAAGTTAGCTCATTGAATGGAGACAGTATCAGAAAAAATGATGGGAAGAAACATTAGTGCGGAAAATCAGAATATTTAGTAAGAAAAAGAAGGTACATAAACAACTTTTTATTGCATTCATATAATTAAGAAAGTCAAAAAGAGAATCACTGTGGCAGAGAAAGTGCAGTTAACTCAACACGCATGTTTGCCTTTTAGTTGTCACCAAAGTTACTCTACCCCTTCTGCCAATCCTCCTCCTCTTTATATTTGCATATGAACTTAATATGAATTTCTATTCATGATATTTTATATTTTCATATTGAAACAAAAATATTTATAATATATACATGGTCGTAAATTTTACTTTATAAATAGATTTTGGAAAATTAAGTCACACTTTATTGTAGATTTCATATCAATTATATATAAAAACATTTTATAATATAACTGAATGTAAATTTTATCTTAAAAATCGATTTTATAAGGTTGAGATAAAAAATTTTAATATGTTTTTTTTTAGGAGTGATCCAACCTTTATACATATATGTACCTTAACCTTCTCTTAACGGGAAAAAAAAAAAAACACATGCCAAACTGATAATAGTCACAATTCCTAACAAAATTAAATACACAAAAAGGTGTCAAGAAACCAACCTTATACAAGTCAAAGGGTCCAAACACCAATCAAAATAAGAAAATGAAACAAAACAGAATTTTGAATAAATCTAAGACTGAACATTTACTTAAACCGTTGCAAACACTTCTGACGCATCAACCACTCCCCTTTTAAAAATGATAATAATTCTTGTGATTCTAGATTTCGCTCACTACTCAAACTCAGATTGCACCCCAAACATCATTAACTGAACCTGAAGTACTACACATCCTAAACTGTAAAAAAATTGACACAGGATCGTTGTGAATTATGAGTTTTACACCAAACCACTCAAAGCATTGACTCTAAACACACAAAGCAAAACTGCAAACAAAAACAAATGACTGTCAGACTCCTCCTCCTTCCTACACAAATTGCACAAAGAATTTTCTACCACTATTCTGCTCCTTTCCAAATTGACAATAATAGCAATCTTAACAAGAGTTTGTTGAACTTATCAACTCATCCGCTATAAATATCTGTAGATCTCAACTTTATAGGTCGATTTTATAAGATTAAGCTAGATTTAAAAATTCATTTCATATTATTTAAAGTCAAATTCTTAATACTCATCCTTAAAAAAACAAAAAAAGTTAAGCAAGTGGGAGCATAAAATGCAAATGAGTTGCTATAAATTTCCATAAGTGTGCGTTTTCATTTCACATTCAACTGTTAACTGTTTTTATTTGCTCATCTTAATTTCACTGTTCTGTTTATATATATATATATATATATGTATATATATATGTATATATATATATATATATGTATATATATATATATGTATATATATATATATATGTATATATATATATATATATATATATATATATATTCACGATACTGTTACATGACAGAGAGGAAGTAAATATAATTTTAAGTTTTTTATATTTTAATTTTTAATTAAGGAGTTAAATTGTCATATGAAAAAAATTAAAAACCACAATAGATAGTAGCTAACTATTAGTAGACATTAGAAGACTAATTAATTGAAATTTAGTGCACCTTATTATGATTGTATAATGTAAAATATGATGTACTTATAGTATAACAGTTATATATATATATATATATATATATATATATATATAAATAAAGATTGTATATTTCCTTTTTATAAATTTATGAGGTTTTGAATTATAAAAATTAAAACCTTAATTTTACGGGCATAACTTATGTTAATCAACATTAATTTTTAAACTGAATGTCACTCTTTTCATCTTCTCATTAATTACCATTGTTACTAATCTAACAAATTTTTTATTTGAATAAAAAAATCAAATACTTGGAATGAGCTGTTTTATATTTAATATGTGAATTCGTGTAACTTAAACTAATTAAAGTGTGATCATTAGAATGAGTTGAGTTTTATTTAATACACTTACTTGGAATTGAGGCTGGTAACAAATTTATAAATTTTAAAACTAAAAGTATATTATATCATATAGTGATATAATAATAATAATAATAATAATAATAATAATAATAAATCATTCAACACAGTTATCTAACCCACCTCCATTATATTTGTGTGTTGGGTTGGATTTTTAAATAGAAAAATGTAAGACTAACTGAAATAAATTTAGTTAGGTTTGGTTGAAATTTTTATTAAACTATCAAATATAAACTACTTACATCCTTAGACAAAATACAAGTTGTTTGAGACATGAATCGCCCAGAATGTGTGGATATATTTAACTACTATACTAACCCACTATATAACATTAAAAAATGTTAAAATATAAATATATAAATTAAGTAAATTTTTACGTTTATTTAAGATAAGAGGAATATTTTTAAAAGTAAGTGGAGAATGTGGAAAAACATTTATAAATAAATTTAAAATAATTTTTTCTTCGATTATTCTAAATTCCAATTCTTTAAACTTATAATCACTTTACCTTCTTTGTAAAATTCACTGTTAATCATTGATCTTTTTCATCAACACATTATATCACTCAAGAAACAATAAATATTATATTAATATATATATATATGGATATATATATATATATATATATATATATATATATAAAAATTGAAAATTTAATCTTGATAAATAATTATTTCCCCTACAATTAATCATGATCATTTTCTTATTTTCTTTTGAGTTTGGGAAATGGATGTTATGAGAATTTGAATAAATGGAGATGTTGATTTTGTAGGTATAAGCTTCAAAAGTTTTATTATCCTATTTAAAAGCTCATGAATACTGGTGAATTACATTTGATTAATTGTTTTTATTCAAATGTGTTGAGGATTAGTTGAACATTGTGGAGTAGAATTAGTAATTCCAAAAACTTAATACTAATTTTTGTTGATGATCTCATTTGGTTTATGTTAGTTTTGGTTTAATTAAAGTATTGAATAACCAACATTTGATTAAGTTGATATATATTTAGGAGCTGAATAAACATCTTATTATGATTTTTTGACTCATAAATATATTTAGTAAAAATTATTCGGATAGATTACATAATTCATAATTATTTTTATTTTTTATTTTTTTTAATATATTATATTGAGTTGGCATTTAAATATTAAGACGTCGATTGAGTGATACTTAAATTGTAAAGATACATCAATCAATTCTTTATCATTTAAAATTAATATCATCTGAACCGTGTGAATTTGCTTAAGTTTATGAGTTGACACTCGTGCGATAAGTTCACAACTTAATCGATGAGTCCTCTTTTTGTCAGTAACAAATTGTTCAAGTGATATAATTTCATTCAAACAGAATAATATTTGTTGTTGTGGTATGTTGTAATTGAGACATGTATTATGTATATACTTAGATGCATGGTGTATATATTGTTGTATATATTATTAAATAAAATGTATACTGTTTGAGATTTTCTATCGACTAGATATGTGACTAAATTATAGTATAAAAATGTGATATAAACCTCACCTCAATTTAATTTTGTGAGATTGAGTTTGCCTTAAAATTTATCATTTAGAACATATGATAATATATATGTGATTAGATGAAAAATGATCGAATGAATATACACAATAATTTTATAGTTTGAAAGTAATATTAAGTATATGGATTTTTTTTTAAATATCTTAATTAATTTAAATGAAAATGTTATGAATGATATATATTATATGTTGTAACGTTAGTAATGTTGTATTTGTTTCTTTATTCTTATTCCCTATATTTTCTTCTCTTAATTTATATATATTTTTCTACGTAACAAACAAAGCACACATACAAATTAAACACATAGATTAACCATATTTAAATTAGATTATATCTTTTATAAAGTGTAAAGAGGTTTGCAATTCCATGATTGGACATGTATGAGTATCATTTTGTCCTAATCATTAAAATAATTTTTATGTAGTGAAATCAACCAAAAGCATCCAAACCACACATATGAAAACCATTTTATTAAAACATAAGGATCGCGGAATATTTGTCCACGACAAAGACACCTGAAAGCCTTCCATCATACTCACTAGAGCAACATTCAGATAACACAAATGCCCACATCTATATATGCTTTCAAAACTGTAATGGAAAACACCAACTTATATTCTTTCATGCCCTCCCACTTGCATCTTCAACTTCAAGATTCAACTCAAATTCTTTCTCCTTGCACTAATTAATTTTTTAATACAATATGTTCTATTTCAACTCGTGTCAAAATATATCGAAGTAATTGTCTTGAAGATCCTATATCAATTAGTGATAAAAATATTTCATTGTATATAAGTGGATGTAAATATTACATTATAAGATCGATTTTATAATAATTAATTATATTTAAAGTTCACTTCTTAATATGGTATTAGAATTATTTAGAATTTATTATAACAAAATTTATCAAATTATCCGATATTAAAATATTCATAAATATATAATTTTACGTATGAATTGAATACTAAACATAAAAACATTTTATAGTACGAATGAAAATCTTATCGTGTAAATTGATTTTATAAGATTTAATTATATTTAAAATTTACTTAATAATAAAATTAGTTTTTGAAGAAGGAAATCAGTGAATGAAGAAAAAAAAAAAAGGCAATTCCAAAGCCTAAACCGTTTGGATTCCATCAAAAGTTTCAATAAAATCTTAATTTTCAGTAACTTTCTTTTCATGGTCCCTTTCTATACCAGTTTATTCTATCATGATGCATCACTACCAATTATTCTTTTTAGCTTTTGGAAGGGTTTTTGTCATTATTATTTTAGTTGAGTGTGATTTTGACTAGTTTCGTTTTACCAACTCTTGTTTAGGTTTTTTACTCAGCAAACAGGTCAAAAGTTGAAGAGGAAAAAAAGAGATTAGGGTACAAAAAAGAAAGGTATGTATATTAAATAGATTGACTTTGAAAAAAAAAAATGCTAATTATATTTTTAACACATAGCACTGGTAGTGTTAAAGATTTTGCATTATTAATTAATTTCAAAACAATTTTGGCTTGATTTTTGGGAAGATTAGCATCGGGATTAATATTTTCACCACACGTATTAAGTTATGATTGAATTACACAGTATTACAAAAAAGCTATAGTATCCATATATATCCCTTTTAGATAAGTAGTAAGATGGATAGTAAACATAATAAAAAATGAATTAATATGAAAAATATTTCATCTGTACATTTTGATAATTATATTTATGTATTATTTATATATTTCGTTTAGTATAATCTCATGTTTTGGAGTCAAGACTAATAATAGTTTATATACATCTTTTATCATTAATCCATCCATGTATCTTTTAAAAATAAATTTATGATAAAATTATAAGTTCTAAAACAGATAATATTTTAAATATAATGATTAATCATAACAATGTATTAGTTCCACAAATTCCACAAATTTAAGATCAGAACATTGACATTATGTGAGAGAATTTCAAGTTCAACGAAACATTATAAATTATACATTAAATTAAATATATAAATATGTACATGTTCAGTTTGCTTTGAATTATATTGGTTGAAAAAATAAATTGATATTTCAATATTACTACATTTGTTATTTTGTTTTAAAAATATACTATTAGTTTTGTTCAAAAATGTATATCCGTAATTTTAATTGAATGTATATTTTACTTATTTAAGGTGTTTATTTTGAAGTATAATTGGTAATGTTATTTTTTAAAATATAAACCAACAATAAAAAATTAACAATATTCATTTCTTGTTTTCAGAGCTAAAAATTTCCGTTTTATAAAATGTTTTATATAAAAAATAGGGTGATGGAAGGGGATGGAAATATATTTTAATTTTTTAAACCGTCCCATTATTTTGCTTTTAAAATAATAAAATTAACAACAGAACATTCAAACTTAGTTGTTTGTGATACTAGGAAAACGTTTGTTACTGTATTATTTTATAATAGAAAATAATGATTTATAAGATTTATTATTTTTTAAAATTATATATTTTTATGAGTTACTAAGCTATATTTAGTTAACTAAAAATACTGTTGAAGATATTAATTAATCTTTCTGAAAATATTAATTTATTTTATTACCACATTAAGTAATATAATAATAGTAAACTTTTTTTTCAGACTATTTTTTTTTTCTTTTTACTACTAAAAAAAGTTAGACTGCTACCTCTTTATGAAAATGTTATTTATAGAAAATTTGATTAATCTTAAAATATAATTTTAATTAATTTTAATTGGTAATTACAATATTATTTTTAACACAGTAATAATCTATTTAAACACTCACTAACTCTAATTTATGTGATAAAATAGCAGCAGCATATTGTATGTGATATATTATAAAATGACATAGCGTTAGAAATAGGAAGCACCATTTGACAAAGTGTATCATTCAATATTTTACAGTAGTAGGTATTCTACAAAACAATCTCAGTCTATTTTTAATATTATTATTATTTAAAATTATATATAGAGATAAAGATATAATTATATTATTATTATTATTATTATTATTATTCTTCCACTTTCCAAACCTCTCGATAGTTAGGAGAAGAAAGGATCGAAGGAAGAAACCATAAAGCAAGACGCTTTTTTCCTTCTCCTTCACCTTCCTCTCTAATCCTGGGTTCTGTGCCCTAGATTTTTTCCATCACTTCTCAACCCTTTCGATCGTTCCTAAATTCCAAACCCTTCACACTTCCGCTAGGGTTCCTATGGATTCCGAGGACGATATGCACGACGCCAACGATATGGAGTCAGTCGACGACGATTTCTACAGTGGCGAGACCGAGGACGCTCCCATGGATTACTACAGTGACTACGATGACGTCGCCGACGACTATTTCGAAGACGCTGATGATTCTGACCGGATGGAGTCTCGTCGCCCCGAGGTAGGTCTATTCTTCGACTCACTTTTCTGATTCATTTCTCTTTTCTAGCTGCGAATGTTGTATCACCTGCTTTTACCAACTGTGAAGTATTAAGTGATTCGAGTGAAGGAGGCTCATAACTCGACTCTTGCGGCGGAGTTATTTGCTGCACTCGAGCGTCGATGTATTCAGATGAAAAGGATACTGTTCAAGCTTTGCGATGATACGTGATTGGTTTTAATAAATTCTGGAACTACACCGGAGTGTGTGGTTGGTAGGGCCGGAATTTGCGCTCAGTTGATCTCGACGACTAATGGTATTGATCAATCGCTGTAATCGGTTGATGTATAGAGAGGACGTTGGTTTAAACGGTGGAGACGATTTTCACTCCTTTGCTTTGCTGTTGTCTTGGAAATGGAAAACATCAAATGAATTATAACATGCAATCTCTTGGTTGTCTTGTGGATATGATCACGAGTGCCCTAGTTTCTAATTCAAGACCTATTGTGTTACTCGTGTCTCTGTTTTTTTCTGGAATCATGTTATGCCTGTCCGATTGACGGATCCCTGTTTGAATTTCAGCAAAATTTTACCATACTGAGGGAATTGGACATCCGGCAAAGGCAGGAAGATGACATCACAAGAGTATCGGCAGTTCTTTCAATACCGCGGGTTTCTGCGAGCATCCTACTTCGTCACTATAATTGGTCAAATTTTTTACCTTTTGACCTTGTATTGATTTTGTTTTCTGTTGCAGTTTTGTGTAAACGTATTGTTTGAGGCTGCATTGTATGATATGTAAGGTTTTGTGTTTTTTTATTGTTTACTCATATACTGAAGGAGAGTGAATTGGTGATGCAGGAGTGTTAGTAAGGTGCATGATGCTTGGTTTGCTGATGAAGATCAAGTTCGAAAAACAGTTGGTTTGTTGGATAAGCCAGTTTACCAGTATTCTAATGCTAGAGAGGTGAGGCGTGGTTGTTTGGGGTTTAAAACAGGTCAACTAATTTTAAATTTTCTTGTCATATGCTGCCTGGGTTTCATTTAATCTTCACTGCATGAATTATCTCACATTGTCCTCTTCTTGTGGTCAGCTTACTTGTGGCATCTGTTTTGAAATGTATCCTCGTTCACGGGTTAAATCTGCTGCTTGTGGTCATCCTTACTGCTATTTGTGCTGGGCAGGTATTACCTGTGTGCCATCCTTCTGTTCTTTGCTTGTCTTGACATTGTTATTTAATCATGTCTTGCTCTGTTGTCTTTTATTTTCTTTGGTTATAGTGTCAATACATGTACATCAATATTCTTTCCTTATTTTTTATAATAATTGTGTTAAATCACGTTCTTCTATTCTTTTTTACATGCTAGGATATATTGGCACATCAATTAATGATGGTCCGGGATGTTTGGGGCTGAGATGTCCTGATCCCACTTGTGGTGCTGCTATTGGTCAAGATATGATTAATCTTTTAGCGTCTGATGAAGATAAAGTGAAGTATGACCGTTACCTTCTTAGGTCCTATATTGAAGACAATAAGAAGGTATGTTGTAGATTTTTAAGTTGGGCTTTGGTGATGACGGTAAAGGAATTTATACAATTTTTTTTGTACTGCCAACCGCTATCTTGTATTATTTTGTTGACAACTTATGTCCAAATTAGGCATTCATAATTCTTCGCATCACATGTTGATTTAAGTGTTAGTGCTGCTACAAATGACTATAAATTCCTACATTTCATGATAAATGGTCCATTAGTTAACACATAATGTTTCCCTACCATTCTTATTTAAGTCGTGCTTATTTTTTATGATCATTGATGTTCTAAACTTTTTGACATCCTTCTCTATTTCATTGTCTAATCGTGCTCTCTGTGTTGTGTAGACCAAGTGGTGTCCTGCTCCAGGTTGTGAGTACGCAGTTACTTTTGATGCTGGAAGTGGAAATTATGATGTTTCTTGCCTTTGTTCATATAGCTTTTGCTGGAATGTAAGTTATATATAATTTGTTTTATATTTTTATAGCATTACGTTTTAGAATTTTCATATTCCACTAACTGGTGTGTTGTTGGATCTACAGTGCACAGAGGAGGCTCACCGCCCAGTGGACTGTGGCACTGTGTCAAAGTGGATTTTGAAAAATAGTGCAGAATCCGAAAACATGAACTGGTACACTATATTTTGAAATCTGTAGATATTAGCTTCTTGATGTGCTGTACTTGTTGTCCCTGTTTGCTGTTTGCAATAAAAATTATAGCATTTTATGCCTACTTTATGTCAAGGTCAATGAGTTTTTATTACTTTTTATAAATGTGTATTTATCAATGCCTTCTTATACGTGTGTATTTATCAATATTTTATAAACTGGACTGGTTATTGAACCAATTATCACATTGGTTCAAGGTTCAAGGGCTCAACCATGTTCGAACTGGTATCTATGTAGTATTTTAATTTTATTTAATATATTACATAATATTCATTAGACTCATTCATGTGAAGACTAATGTCAAATTACAATCCATTTTTTTTATTGAAATCTTTACATGTGTGTGTGTGTATAGATAGATAGATAGAAGTTGATAACACAATATTAATTAAAGGGAAAATTGGACTTCCCTCCCTTAATGTTATACTAAATTAAACTTGCATCCTCTCTAGTTTTAAAATAGAATCTTACCTCCGTATGTTTTTAATAAAAAATCACACCCACACTCCCTATAATTTTTAAACAAGCATTCACCTCCTTCATGAAATTAGTAAATGACATTTACATTTCATATGTTTTAAATAAGGTGATACTCGTATCTCCCTTATTTTATTAATTATTTGTTTGTTTATAAAAGAATCTTTAATTTTCTTAATTTTTTATTTAACTTTTAGTCAATATGATGCTCTTAATAAAATAAGGGAGTTGAGTGTCACTTTATTAAAAATATAAGGGAGTGGAGTGTTCTTTATCAAAACTATAAGGGGATGAACGTCTATTTTAGAGGGGATATGAATGCCCTTTTATTAAAAACATAAGAAAGGTGGATATCTATTTTAAAACTTGAGAGAGGGCATTATTTAGCATAACCTCAATATGGTCAATGCAATTTCCCCTTAATGAACACATTACAGAACACTAAAAGGGAGCAACATATGACAAATGATTCCTTTGTGATGGTTTTGCGCAACAAAACTATAGAATGTTCTACAAACTGGTGATCCTTTGTGAATATTTGATTTTTATACTTAAATTAGATTAAATGATAGCTGGAGGAGTGTTAATTCCTTAATTTGAAAGAATGAAAAGACAGAAAATGAACCTTACAAAACTGTGTTTTTACTCTTTTTTTATTTATTTACATGCTTACTGTATCAGTTCTTAATCCATGGAGTATTCATGTATTGCACTGCTCCATGCTATGCAGTGAAGTTCATAGTGTAGAAACCTAGCAATTCATGATTTTTATTTGATTGTTCAATACGGTTTGGGATGCAAAAGATACAATTGAGGAGCCAATCACATGGCAGCTGAAATTGCGTCACAAATTGATGGATTTTCTTGATACAGCTCAGAATTTTGGAATTGCTGTGTGCTACTGATTCACTGTGTAGCTTTGTAAATTGTGTGGGCAACACAGTTTGGTCAATATGATTCAATGTGATATGATGAAGTGAAAAGACACTTAAACTAAAAGTAAAGATGGACAGATATGCATAATGTGCAGTTTCCACATTAGTATGTAAGAAGAAAACCTATTTTGTTAATCTCTTTCTGCCAATTTGTCCTCAACTATACCTGATAACAGAGCTAGGAACAAACTTTAGAGTTCAGATTTGGACTACTTGGCTACCTACTGGTTTTGAGCAATAAGTATATGAAAGATATTCTTATCAATATATCTTAAAATATTGTATGACATCTTAGGTGATAGCTTATGATTGACTTTCATAGCTCTTCATGATTTCTTTCCTTATTTGATTTGATTAGGTTATAGAGTATAAATATGGGTAATTTTTTTTAAACAAAATTTCAGATCATAGCTTGCACATAAAATAATTGTGAATTTTTGCTTTGTAATTTTTCATAGATTCATTCTGTACATAAATCCTCATTTTGTTTTTGAGAGATAGATGTTACACATTTTGTTAATAAGATATAACTATACCTCAAATTTGTAATATATTTCAAGCTAGTCTTCATTGCTTCTGTGAATCATATGATCTGTTACAATTTTGGAGACTCAAGATTTGATGCACCAAACCAACTATTAATAAATGTCTTTCAGGATACTTGCTAACTCAAAGCCGTGTCCTAAGTGCAAGCGACCAATTGAAAAAAACCAAGGGTGCATGCATATGACTTGTACGCCACCTTGTAAATTTGAATTTTGCTGGTATGTTTTTTCCTACCTGATTATATTGCATGCTTCCACTTCTTTTTTCTTCCTTTCATTGGTATGAATGATGCTTTTATGTGTCTAGTGTCTCACTATTTCCAAACAACTTTAGCTTATGTGAATCTTTAACTAAACTTGATATATTTTTTTATCTGCATAGGCTATGCCTCGGTGCATGGTCAGATCATGGTGAAAGGACGGGTGGTTTTTATGCTTGCAATCGTTATGAAGCAGCTAAACAAGAAGGAGTGGTAAGGGACCTTGGAATTCTCTACTTTTCTTGATGCAGGTTTCAGGCTATACCATTATCTGACTACCCCTGGCATATATTTTGATAATGATATCTGCTTATGAACTTAATCTCATTGCATGTAGTATGATGAAACTGAAAGAAGAAGAGAAATGGCAAAGAATTCGTTGGAGAGGTACACACATTATTATGAGCGGTGGGCCAGCAACCAATCTGTATGCACGACTCCATACTTTTTCTATTCATTATCATTATGATTTTTTATTTACAATTTCCACATTCACTGTTTAATTTTTATTTTGCTTGAATTCCTTTTGGGTTAATGACATACTAATTTTATTTTTCTGTAACTATCAGTCAAGGCAAAAAGCTCTTGCAGATCTACACCAGATGCAAACTGTCCATGTATGTTATACATACTTTATTTTTTGTTTTCTTCCATCTTATCCCTCCTTCCTCTTCCCTCCAATTAGCTTGCATGTGGTTTTGACAACTGAAGTGAACTATAATTTTCTGCACTAGGGAAAGCTGATTTTTAAGCGTGCTTTGAAACTTTTAGGAATAATGGAAAGTGAATTTGCAGAAGGCAAAATATGTTTAGTTCCTCAACTCGGCACAGTAAAAATATTAATTTATTCATCCTTTCATTGTACAATAATAAAGAATTGAATGTTGAATAAACAGACTGAAAATAACCAGCCAAGTTTTCGGTCTTTCCTGCATTCCTCATGGCTGCACTTTTTTATTTTATTTTTTGCTTCTTTCTTAGCCTTTTGATTATTTTACTGTCAGTTGTTTGTCAATATAAACTCTGAAACTAAAAAAACAAATATACCTCCTGTATGGCTTTGGCATTTTCTTGCTTATAATTAGAGCTTAATATATGCTTTTCAGGAATTGTAAAATTGTGTAGTAATTGTCCTTTTTTCCTTTGGCAGATTGAGAAGCTTAGTGACACACAGTGCCAGCCTGAATCGCAGCTTAAGTTCATAACGGAGGCCTGGTTACAGGTATTATTAATGACTTGGTATAATAAATTGTAAAATTTGCTGATTGTTTTATGAAGCTTTCAATTTTTTTTGGACTGAGTAGTAGTTTTTTATGAGGAACATGTCTGGACAACCTTCTTTACAGAGACTTGTGAGAGAGAATAAATGAAAAGGCACAATTAAAAATACAAACCTAAGAAAAGTTAGATGAGAAAACTTCTGCATATTAACTTACACTGTAGTTAATTTTATTTTTTCTTTATTTTTTGCTCCTAGAATTGGTTATGGAAAAGTTCTTTCAAACAAGTTTTAGGACTCATGATGGTCTTATGATGAGAATGTTTTCAACTGTTGTGAACTGGAAGGCCTTCTAATTTGAATTTCATGTTGGCAGATTGTTGAATGCAGGAGGGTGCTGAAATGGACATATGCATATGGGTACTATTTACCGGAGCATGAACATGCTAAAAAGCAGTTCTTTGAGTACTTACAAGGTTTGTTTATCACCTTTAATTTTAATTTGAAATGTGTTGCATTTGTGGTTGTTCCCTCTACAAACGGTACTTTTATTCCCACCAGGTGAGGCAGAATCTGGTTTGGAGAGACTTCATCAATGTGCTGAAAAGGAACTACAGTTATTCCTAAATGCCGATGGCCCATCTAGAGAATTCAATGACTTCCGCACCAAACTAGCTGGATTGACCAGGTAGATGTCCCTGTTTGTATAGATGCTCATGTTTCTATATTTTATATACATCTGATACACCAAGCTCCATCTCAGTGTCCACATTCTGGACAATATCCGCCAAGCCCGGTGTATATATTTTCTGAATGTCGGTTCTCTCGGTCTATCAATTTGGTTCCAGTGTTCAGTTATGTATGTTTTGTAATTCATTTTGTTTTGGCAGTGTGACTAGAAACTACTTTGAGAATTTGGTGAGGGCATTGGAGAATGGTTTATCTGATGTGGACAGTAATGGGGCTGCTTCGAGCAAAGCAACGAGCTCCAAAAATGGAGCAGGGAGCAGCAAGGGGAGAGGAGGAAGAGGAAAAACAAGTATTCGAACTAGCATATCTGGCAGAATGACTGATGACAATCATTGGTCTTGTGAACATTGTACCTATGCAAATGTTAGGTCTGCCACCACATGCCAGATGTGCAATCAACAGCGGCGATGAAACTTGGATCCTCCATTAGAAACAAATGTCTTCTGCCTCAGGCCAATGCACCAAAAGCTAAAATGGAGTCTTTACTTCCTGTTATATCATCTACTGGCTCCGTTTTGTAAGGCTATTTTAATGTGAAAGGGGGTTAAGTCGCGTAAGAAAGGTTATCCTCTTTGCACTCCTATTGGATACATCACAATTTAATGTATATAATGTTTTATCTTAAACTTTCCGTGTTGGGTTTATGCAACAGGCTTCTGTAACTGAATCTCATATACAGAACATACTGGAGATGAACACAAATGTGCTTGTTTGTGTCCTGATTTCTTCTAAATCTCTCTGCAGCTTCTTTAATTTTACCTTCAGTTCTGTATAAGTTCCAGTTTTTCTTAAATTCCAAGAATAAGGGACCATTTGACACAAATACATACGTATAACGCAGATTTATAGCTCCTGTCAACTTTTACTGGATTCAGAATTTCACACTTTTTTCAAGCTATGGAATGTGTATGCTACTTTTTTATCTTGTCAAACACGCTAAGGATACGTAAAATAACATTATAAATTTTAAATATATTCAATGTTTAGTGTATGCAAGTAATAAATTAAATAATAATAATAATAGAATATAATAAATAATATGCTCAAATGATAATTTTTAAATTGAGTATAATTTATAATTATTCAAACGACGGAAATTATAAAGTAATATTTTATTTATATAACCACTTTTATATTGTAAAAAAATAATATCTTAAAAATTATTTAAATAATTAGTATTTAATTTTAATGTTCTAGTAAATTATATAACTTAAATTTACGTGTTAAAATAATTTAAAATACATATAAAGATAGCAGGTTAAATAAAAAAGTTATAATATATAAATGAATATTAATAAAGTTATATTTTACTTATTGAGTTACCTTTTTTTCTTAAAATTATATGAATTTTTGTAAAATTAATATTATTATTAATTTTCTCTCTCTCTCTCTCTCTCTAGAAGTAATGATACACTGTAGTAATAAAGATAAAGATAATATTATTATGTTGCGTAAGAAACATTTTCATTCAAAATTAACTTTGTAGAAGCTTAACCAAAGCCAAGCTTACTCGGATTCTGCAAATCCTCTAACATAACGACAGCAAGACAAACAATAATGAAAGATTCCACCAAAGAAGGAAGCAAGACGATATTGTCGTTGACTTGGAGGTGTTAGATTTGTCCTCTAATTTCGTATTCTTGAACATCTTCAATTAATCAATTACTCAAGTCAAAAAGAGTGTGATGATTTTCAATTCCCCCACCAACAAAAGCAGAAGTTCAAAAATGTATTCTGCTTATACCATGACAGTAGAATTTAAGAAACTGAACATAAACTCACGAGTTTAATCCTCAACTTAAAAAAAAACATGTAAATTTAGTAATTCTTGTATAAATTATTATATATTTACAATTAAATAAACAGTAAGCGAACGATATTGACACTCATCTCGCAGATAACAGAAAAAAAAGTAAACAAAAATAGCCGAATATTGAAAACTGAACAAAATCTATGGCTTCCCCAATTTGCTTCCAGGATCCATCCCCTCTTCTGAGTTGGTGATGACATAGCTAGTTTCTGTGAGAATCGGGAAACTGCAATCTTGCAGTATCAAAGAAAGTCTTTTGTTGGTCCATAGAGAATCCAAGGCTAGAAGAAACACATACAAACCCACCAAAACAGAAATTGCAAGACAAAGATATTTGTCTTCTGTGAAAGTTGCTTGAGACATTAATCAACACTTAGAGAGAGAAAGAGAGATGATGCCAGTAAATATAGATGACTGAAATGGGTGTTTGAAGTTATATATGCATAGAAGATGAAGGTATGAGACAGAGATATTTTAATGATTAAGTTAAGGTTAAGTGTATCTTGTTGCTATGTTTGGGGGGAAGTATATAATGTCATGTTCCCACCAACTTGCCCTAAATTCCAATTCCAAACATTTTCAATTCAATCATGAAACTCTGGGTAAACATCAAGCAACAACGTGCATGTATCAGAATTCAGAAACAACAACATCAAAATATATTTTAATTAATAAACTAATTTTAGATACTTTAGAATATTTCTTATATATTATTAATTCTAAAAAGTAATAATTAAATGTTGAAGAAAAAAATCTAATGACTTGTGCAAGAACATTTTTAGATGATATAAAAAATATATTTCAACAAATAGTTTAAATATAAACTTAAAAGTAATTAAAATGTATTTATTAAATATATATTTTTGTTAATATATGAGTTTTAATCTAATTTTCTTTTTTTTTAATAATATTTTTTTCATGTGATGACAAATGATTTTTGTTATATACTTAAGATGTCAGCGTTAAGATGCCAGCATAACTGAGATGTGAAGTTGCATAATAATGCTTAATATAAAATTTTTTATATAAAAAATGTATTTATTAAATGTATATTATAATTAAAATTTTAAAACTTAACTGAAAATTTAAAATATGAAATCTTAATTAAATTTAAGTTATGTATATTTGTATTTAACTATGCTGTTCAGTAATCTCCAAAAGATTATCTTATTTCATGTAGTGCATAATTTTACATATTTTAACTTGTGAAATGTTAAAAATTAATAATTTAGTAGTAAACATAGTTTATAAATATATTATTGTATGTGTATAGAGTAAATATATTTAAGCATTAATTATAAAAATAAAATATTTTCAATTTTTTTATATGCAGAAGTTAAAAAGTAATCCTATAAAAAAAGTAAACCACTCAATAAAGTACTTAAATTAAAAAAAAATTATTTTAGATTGTTCTGAGATTCGAAAAAAGTGACTTTTTTTTTTATGAATGAACTTCACATAAACTATAAAAAAAACTCCTCTACTAACTTATTTCAAAACTATTTTTCCAATTTTCCTATGAAAATAAATTACTTATTTTTTTGAAGTGTTCTTGTAAAAGTGTTTGAGCTTCTAAAAAAAGAATATAAACTCACCAAAAAAAAAAAAATTGAGCCTGAGGAAACATATATTGGCCTAACAGAGTCGATATACACATACATGAAATAGTTAATACCAATTCATTTAAAATAATGAGTAAGAATCGAATTGAGAAATAAGTTATTATATATATACTAATATATTAAATATATTATGTTAAATTAGGTGTGTATATATATATATTTGTTAATATATTTTTATTTAAAAATATACTTTATATATATATATTAAAATATGCCTTATTATTAAATTTTGTAACTATGACTTTTATCTTACACTAGAATTTTAATATATGTATTTTTATAAGTAGAGTATAAACATGTATCTATATACTATTTATTCGTTTTCATATTTAACATAGATCAGGAATACATATCCAAAAAATAAGTATAAGCTATAAATAATATAACATTTATAATAGGAATGATAAATAAATTAGTACTTACGAAAATATCAGAATTTTATTTGCAACGAAAAAATATTCAGATTAACTAAATGTGAGTATAAGTATAGTCAAACTCGTAGTTCTTCTATTTCCTTCATTCCTAATCCATGTCATACATTTTACAAGTTCTGAGTATTGCATGTTACTTCACAATTTAAATCAATCAACAATAAAATAATTAAATTAATAAATATAAAAAATACTAATAAAAAATACACTTGAGTTATACTTACTAGAGTGTCATTTTTTTAAAAAATAACAATTTTTTTATATATCATCGAATCTTTTAACTTAATAGTTATACTAAACATTATCCACTTAGCAATTTAACCTTGATAATTACTAATTTTTCACACCTTATATTTGCATATCACTATAATAATTTACATATTTACATATCACTATAATAATTTACATATTTACATATAGAATCATCATTCATTAAAACTATTTTAATACATTAATTATCCTTTGAAAACCATTTATAAAGGGTCAAATTAAGTTCTTGACTACTAAGAAGTACTCTTTTTTGGATAAGAAATTATACTTTTCAATAGGAAAGAGATAATATGTAATATTGTCATTGCTTATAACATTACTCTTGGGTGACGTTGTATAAAATGAAAAAATAATTAATTGGACTATTCTTTTATTAGAACAATCATTCGTCACCTAAACAACTATATTCCCAAAGAAAAAGAGTACTTAATTCTCTTTTTTACTTGCTCAAACTATTAATGCTTGATTATTTAAATGTTATTACTACAGCAACATGGAAAAACTTGAACAAGAAGTTTTTAACACATAATTATTTGCTTGTTACTTTCACGTCGTTGGAACAATTAATTAGTCACTTGAATGAAATGAGTAGATATAAAAAATGAAAAGAAACTAAATTTGAACTAAAACTCAACAATTTCCATTCAAAACACATCATTTTCATTTCTTATGCAAACCAAATCTAATGTTAACCCAAGTTGACTTTGAATTCTCATAATAATCATCAAACATATAAATCATATTTCAAAACCAATTTTGTTATATTTCCATGTCAAAAATCAATAACAATCATATTTTCAAAATTTCTAACTCAAAATATAATTACATCTCTATCAATTTAACATCTCTGAAATTTAGTACGATCAAATAACCTTCAGATAATCAAATCATAAAAAACTATAATCATACTATTAAGCTTAACTTTCAACCTTCTCAACAAAATCAATATTAAACTTTGTTTTGATATGCTTAATAGTCTCACATTGGTTAGGAGTCGAGACCAAAAACAATTTAAATACATATTTCTTCTTTAACCATCTAAGGCGTCTTTTAAGGACAAAATAGTGATGAAGCTCCAATCTCCAAAGAGAACAATAATTTGGATGTGGTGATTGACCTTAATGATTCTATCTCAACAAATTTAAGGCCAAAACATTAGCGCAGTTTGTGGGGATCAAAAAGTGGTTCCACATATGAACTATCGTTCCCTTAGCCCTCTTATTCCGGTACACCTAATATTGTCATATCACTTAAGAGTCGAGGTCAAGGACAATTTACATACACATTCTTCCCTTAACCCTTCGATACATCTTTAAAAAATAAAATCCTGACAGAATTCCAAACTTTAAAACAAACACTATCTCAAATAAAGTGACTAACCTTCATGATTTCAACTAAATAAAGTCAGAACAAACTTCAAAATCCCCAATTCATTCAAAGCTGATGTAATTACCTAACATATAATTCTTCTAATTCCTATAAGTAAGATTATTTAATAAATTTATTCCTTAAGAATTATAGATAACTACTAAGAAGTCAAACCTAAAACAAAGATACCAATGTGGACTATTCTTTTATTTTAATAAATACATACTATGTTTATCAATATTAATATAAACATTTACTAAAATTAATAAAAGCATTACATTTAATCATATTATTAGTATAACTATATCTTGTATTTAAAATGTCAAAGATGTTGACAGAACTAATAATTAACAACATTATACAATTAAAATACAATAATAACATATCAAGAAAATATTTTTTTATATATTTATCTAAAAGGTTATACATGTAATAAATACTATATTATATTTAACTAAAACTTAATAAATACATTCTATTTAATTACAATTAAATATAATTATATATATTAAATTTAATATATACACTCATTAATAATATAATAAAAAATGTTATATATATTCTTTTGAAAAGTCAAATATTTAATAATATTATAAAAACTAATTATATATTATATTTATTAAATAAATAAATAATAAAAAACATAAGGATAAGATTTATTTATTTATATATTTATAAAAATATTACGAAGATATTTTTGTATCAGATAATTTTTTTCATATATAAGAATCATAAATATTAATAATTGGGATTTTTAAGAATGATAAATTCTATTTAGTTAATAAAAATTATTACTCAAAATATTTATATAAATCTTCTAAAATTAAATATAGTGTTATTTTTACAAAAATATTTAATTAATTATCTTATTAAATTATTTAATAAGAATAACATAATATGATTTTTCATTAAAAAAATTTCTTTCATTTTAGGAAAGTTACAATCAAATCTCCCGCAATTTTTTTTTATAAAAAAAATTAATATAATATCATTACCAAAAAAATTTATTTTCTAAAAAACGTTATTTTTTGGGAAGTAAACTAAATATGAGTTTTCATTACCAAACTATAAATTTTCTTTATACCAAACACCTCCTGAAAGGAAGTGTAAAAGAAAAATTCCAAAAATTTGAAATAAGAAATATTTTTAATATATAATTCATTTTAAAAAATTAAATATGTTTTATTTTATAATATCATAGCAAACTATTATGTTTTAATTAGTTATTCAACTATGACAAAATATGTTGAATTTATTCTACTACATATCTACTGCCTCTCACGTAATATGCATCAAACATTAATTACGTTATCTTACTTTTATCTAATTTTTATATCATTTTTACTAAAAACACACTAAAAACAAAATGAAGACAAGATTAGTGCAGTTTACTTTTTTGGACTAATTTAATTTGTTTTAGGATTAAGAGGCAACAAATCAAACGCTAAATGATTATTATTCTATCACGATATATTAAGAATTTGGAACTAATATATTTGTTAGAAATAAATAGTCTATGAAATTATTTAAAATACACAAACAATCTTTATATATATATATATATATATATATATATATATTAATATGATTGTATCATTGTATAAAATTAAAACTTGTAACCTCTAATATATTCTGCAAATTTCCTGTATCATTAGAATGAGTTCATATATGTTTTGATTTAAAGTTAAATAAAAATAATTTTGGATAAATTAATTTGTAATATTTAATTATAATAAAAAGCTTAAACCCCAATTCTGTATATTTTTAATAAAATAATAATTAATTCTATAACTTAAACATATTGGGATATACGGCGCGAAAGCCTGAGCGCGCGAAGCTACCTTGTTTGGCATTAGGTTTACTTAAGTTAAATCTAATTATTTATTTATTTTTATTATTATTATTATTATTAATATTATTTTTGCTTGGGTACATCACCTATGTATTCTATGCCCTAATTTATGCTTTTATTTTCTTCTCTCTAATCCCTTTTTCTCTGCCTCTCTCTCTAATTAAATCTCTTGGTCAACACAAACTTCACTTGCATCTCAAAATACTACATCAAGGTAACCATTTTCCCTTTCATTTCTTCATCTTTTTTTTTTTTTTTAATTTTTCATCTTTACTTTGTGTGTTTATCATGTTCACTACTTTTTAATTATGCTGAGTTGAGTATGGTTTAGAATTATCTGTTTTGATGCTACATCTCTAATTTTTAGATTAATTAAGTTTTAGGTGTTTTGTATAGTTGTGTTGGGACTGTTTATTTTGCAGAGTTTTACTCTTTTTTTATATACATAATTCGATGAATTTAATAGGATTGAAATATTTTTAAAATGCTTTATATTTATTTATTTATTTACTGATAAAAAAAATGTGTATATTTTTTTTCTAATGGTGAATTAAAATATTAATTCTTCTCTCAAAAAAGTAAAGATTTTTTTTTTTATATATATTGGTATGTTGCTTTTGCTTTTATCTTCTCATTTTTCTACCGGGAATTATCATCTCTTCTGAGTTTATGAATGAATAGTTATGTATTTTTATTCTAAACCCTAGTGTCTTTGTTGTTGGCTTAGATTACTGTTGAATTGATTCCATTCCTTTTACCTAACCTATTAAATCAACTTATGTCATAACTTTATTTGTTGTTTAGACTTTGGTCCAATCTTTTGGCTTTTTCATTCATTCACATATTTTAGGTTTTCTTTTCCTTTACTCTTTTTTTTAAATATTAATAAAAGACTGATTTTATATCATATATCTTCTTGTTTATTTCTTTTTTTTCATTATTTTTTTAGACCGTCCCATTTTTCATTTTTTTATCAACTATAAAAAAAAATAAGAATCATTTTAGGACTCATTAACTCATTTACAAAATCGTATAGAAACGAATAACTTTATTATTCAAAAGCTTGTCACTAATTAACTTTTTACTAGAATAAATACAATTAGACTAACTCAAATAAATCACTTATTTAAGAAATATTAAGTATGAAAATTTGATAAAGTATGATAAAATGTTTTGTAAAATTGATTTTGCTTATTTTTTTTAAAAATAATGTAATTTATATATTTTTATTCTAAAAAAATAAACAGTGAAAAGATAAATTACTATATATTTATTTAATAATAATTTTATCATATATATATATATATTTATATCAGCAATGAAACGAATAATATATATATATATATATATATATATATATTTTACTAAATTTAATAATACTATCAAATTTATATATATATATATATACATATATATATATATAATATTTAATAGATAAAATAATTAATATCTTGCTTAGAATATACGAAAATATTCAAAATATATTAATTATATTTTATAACATTTTTAATTATATGATTAGAATATTATATATGTATGTAGTTCAGAATTAAATATTAAAAATAATCTTAACTTATTTCAGAATATTTTAAATTAGTTTTCTTATTTCTTATATATGTGTAATTATTAAATACATTTTATCATTATATTGCTTTGTTTTCATTTATTAGCACTAGTTTATGTATCTTTACAAGAGTTTGTAATTTTATGAAGTAAAATATCATCCAATCATTCCTTATATTTTACAAATTAATTTTATCAAAAGCAAGTTCTTCAAATTAACAGAGCATTAGTATGAATATAAAGCCTTAATATATTAACAATAATATTGAATTTGTGTTCAAAGTCCTTTAACAAATGTATATAATTGGCTTGTATATGAATTTTCTTGGTAATCTCAATGCTTAATCCTTGTTAAATCATGTAATGTATAACAGATAATGTGTATTTTTCTTTTATCATATGGTTTTAACATTAATCTCAAATATATTATTTGTTTGCAGTAGCCTCACAAAAACAAAGATGATACTCCAAACATGTTCTCTTCAATTTCAATCCCTTTGAAGCCTGCCTGGTGTGTTTACTCTCAATTTTAACACCTTTCAACCCTAGTAAGTTCATACAAATAACAAATGGAAAATTAAGATATATGGGAATATTTATAAACATTTTAATTATTATATTCATATTGCTAGAGTTTGTATTTTTTAGAAATCATAAAAAAATATTTATAATAATTTCGTTTACATTTTAACAAATATACAAGGATTATATTTTTATATAAGTAAACGTTTTGTCTTAAAACTTAATTAACCTAACAAAATCGTTTTTGATAAAATTAATTAAATTAGTTTATATATACATCAATTAAAAAAAATGTCCACAAGAAGTTGTAGTTACCATTTTAAAGATAAATATTATAAAAATTACAATGATTTTGTCATACATAAAGCATTAAATAAAAATATATTTTTAAAAAATATAATATCATAGTTTTTTGGTACAATAATCGTGTATTTTTGAAAACGCGATTGAAGTTTTTAATATTGGTTATTATTTCAATCCAAAGTGCGAAGCTACCGTGTTTGTTTTGACATTGATTTTACTTAAGATTGAATTAATTGATATTAAACGCCAATTATGACCTTTTAGTACACACATCACCACTTTAGTGGCGTTATTTGCTCTTCATATACCTTAATACATTATTCTAATCCCTTTTTCTCTGCTTCTCAAATCTCTTGGTTATGATCACAACTGCGTTATGCCACTTTCACAGGTAACCCTTCTTCTTTCAATTCTTCATCACCTTCTTCTTACACTATTTTTTCATGTGTATAAATTTTCCTACCATGTTTTCTCTTTTTTAATTCTTCGTTTTCGCATTATCATAATCTCTTGTAGATTATGAATCAACGAAACGTATTTATGACTTGCTCGCTGCTTTGTTTCTATCATTCAATTTTCAATCGTCAATTTTCAGATTTACACGATTGGATCCATGTTTTGGAGAAGTGATAGATGAACACTGAAACATTGAATGATATCTAAAGGTATTGTTGGTTATATGAAGTGATAGAAAGAGAAAAGTGATAGATGTTTAAGGTGTTTAAAAATAAATATATGTTTTGTATATTGGTGTTTATTTTATAACTTTTGCTGCTTAAGCTTTGTCCACTCTTCTTAGGTTTTAGCCCTTTTTTTTCTGTGATGATATGATGTGCCACTATTTGCCTTTCTCATTCATTAATTAACATATTTGATATTTTCTTTTTCTTTGTTCCTCATTTTAAATATTAACAATGAAATGATATATAGTTGAATGTCTTCATCATCATGAGCTACATTTGGTTTAAACTTGAGATTAACAAAACTCAATTCACAAAATAATGAAAAGAAATTTTTACTTTGGAAGTACAAAATAGCTGAGTTATCTTTTAACCAAAATCTAAACATGTTAACCCTTGGTTCAAAAATATTTTTTTGTAAGTTTCTTCTTCAAGTTTTCCAATTTGATATCTGTTTTTCATTGGGCTTGCTTGTTAGGAAACCTTTTGAAAGTTTTATTTTTGATTAAATTAATTAATTTTACAATAAAGCTATTTTATCTTAAATGTTTTTATTCTAGGAACAAATAAATGCTAAAATTTGGTATAATGTTTTTAATCCACACAAAACAAAACCCATCCAAACTTGTTTCAATTATGCATTTTTATCATTTTTTTTGTGTGAAACTAAACAAGATAATTGGTAATTTAATAATGTGAATTTGGATGATGAAATGTGAATTTAAAGAAGCAATACTTGTACCAAAGCTCTACTTTAGTGACCGAGGGGAGTGAAATCTTTTTACAGTGATATTTTTTTCTTCTGCTTTTTTTTTTTCTGTCTTTTTTTTGCTCTTCATTTATACCCGCAAACTATAAACTATATGTAGGAAGATGTTAACAACTGCACAATGATTATAATGATCATCAGATGAATATAATTTCAAAATTCTCAATTTCAGTAAAATATTATTCTCTTTCCCGTTGTACTCCTAACTAAATTGTCAATATATTGTACTCATATATTTAATCATATTTTATTTGTTAAACCAATGTAACAGTGTGGCATTGATTCCTAGTGAGGATAGCAACTGGAATGAGTTTAACAGCAAATGGGACTGGTTTCTGCATGGCAACTGTACATAAAATGACAGGTCATTTTTGTAATCTTAGAAACCAAGTGGATGATATTTGCCTGCAAGTATCATCAGACAGCAACAGCAAGTGGCCTTCGCTATCTGTTGAAGACAAATGTTATCCTGCTAATTCATTTCTTCCTTCTGTCAATGTTTTAGCTTTTTGGTTGTTCTTGGTGGCAAGCTCTTATTTTCTTTTGCGCAAAAGTGTCAATACTTTTGGCAGTTGTAGAGAAAGACATGCAGAGAAAGTTTCTTCATCTGACAGTACTGTCTCAAATGCAAGCATAAAGAATGATGCAACCGCTGCATATGATAATCTTAGTATCTCTGAGAGCTCAGGGTGTTCTCATAGAATTTCTTGCATGAACAGCTATGAGTGTGATGCTTACTTTGAGATTTCAGATTTGGACAAAGCATGTTACATGAATTCTTTACTCAGCCTTGAAGATGATGACTCTGAGTGGCTCTCTGATTTAATGCCTTGTGGAAGTTCATCTGATGAGCCTTCAACTCCTCTTAGCTACAAGTCTGATGCTTACTATGAGATTTCGGACTTTGAGCAAGGAAGTTTCTTTCATTCTTTACTCAGTCTTGATGATGAAGATTCTGAATGGCTCTCAGATTCGAAGTCTTTTGGACGTTCATCAGAGGTACCTTCAACTCCTCTTAGCTACAAGTGTGATCCTTACTATGTCATTTCGGACTTTGAGCAAGGATGTTACATTCATTCTTTACTCAATCTTGATGATGAAGATTCTGAATGGCTCTCAGATTCGAAGTCTTTTGAACGTTCATCAGAGGAACCTTCAACTCCTCTTAGCTACAAGAGTGATTCATATTATGAGATTTTGGATTTTGACAAAGAAAGTTACTTGCATTCTTTACTTAGTCTTGAAGATGAAGACGCTGAGTGGCTCTCAGATTCGAAGTCTTTTGGATGTTCATCTGACAACCCTTCAACCCCTTTTAGCTACAAGTTTGATGCTGCTTCTGAGATTTCAGATTTGGACAAAGCTGTTTACATGCATTCTTTACTTAACTTTGAAGATGAAGACTCTGAATGTCTCTCAGATTTGAAGTCTTATGAATGTTCATCCGAGAACCCTTCAACTCCTTTTAGCTGCAAGATTGATTTAGCTTCTGAGATTTCCGATTTGGACAAAGCAAGGTACTTGCCTTCCTTACTCAGTTTTGAAGATGATGACTCTGAGTGGCTCCCAGAGTCAAAGCCGTTTGCTTGTTCATCAGAGAACCTTTCAACTCCTCTTAGCCACAAGAGTAACGCTTTCTCTGAGATTTCAGATTTGGACAAAGAAAGTTACACACATTCTTTAATCAATCTTGAAGATGAAGACTCCGAGTGGTTCTCAAATTCGAAATCTTTTGAATATTCATTTGAGAACCCTTCAACTCCTCTTAGATACGAGGGTCAAATTTCGCATTTGGACAAAGCAGGTTACTTGCATTCCTTACTAAGTCTTGAAGATGATGACTCTGAGTGGCTCTCAGATTCAAAGCCTTATGCATGTTCACCCGAGAACCTTTCAACACCTCTTAGCTACAGGCCTGACGCTTTCTCTGAGATTTCAGATTTGGACAAAGCAAGTTACATGCAATCGCTACTCAATCTTGAAGGTGAAGAAGAGTCGGAGTGGCTCTCAGATTCGAAGTCTTTCGGATGCTCATCTGAGAACCCTTCAACTCCTTTTAGCTACAAGTTTGATGCTGTTTCTGATATTTCAGATTTGGACAAAGAATGTTGCATGCAGCATTCTTTACTCATTCTTGAAGATGAAAACTCTGACAGGCTCTTAGATTGTAAATCTTATTATGAATGTTCATCTGAGAATTCAACTCCTCTTAGCTCCAAGTGCGATTCTTACTATGATGTTTCAGATTTGGACAAAGCAAGTTACTTGCATTCCTTGCTCATTCTGGAAGATGAAGACTCTGAGTGGCTCTCAGATTCAACTAGTTGGGACATTGTGGTTCCTCCTTCAGTCTCTACTGGTTCTTTCCCTGGAGTAAACTTTGGCGACTCAGAAGATAAGAATCTATTAGAAACGGCAGGATTAGAAGAAAAGTTCAGTGCTGATGAACCACTTTTTTGGCCATTGGAAGGGAAAGTGAATTGGAATTCTGAGGAAACCTGGAGTTCATTTTGTACCTCCCCAAGGAGAAGGTTTGCATTGAACTCTAGAGCAAGCAGATCAAAGAGAAAGGAGTGTAATGAAGAAAAAGGCAGTGAGGGTCTGTGCAGTGTGAACAAAAAGGAGTATTTAGCTTTGGGTGAAGAGCTACCCATTGAGACATTGGTGGGGCTCAAGGAATTTGATGGACATGAAGGGCTTCTTCTTGATTCGGAATTCAATGATGCTTTTATGCTGGGCAAGTAATATGTCCTATAACCTTCCTAACCTTATGAACAGCGACATGACTGCAACTTACTATAGTAAATCACCATATCAGAAGACTTAGGCTGTTAACCCACCTTACCTGTTTATATGATCTAATGTTTTTCTGTGTCTTAATTATGTATTATCCTAATTCAACAACATAAGTACTTAGGCACGGTTGTACATATAGATCACATCATGTTCCAGCAGAAATAGTTAGGTTACTGCTAAACTTTTGACTATGCTCATGTATTTTCACAGTTTCTTCATTTTGTTTTTGTTTGGTTTCTATCACATCATTGACACTGAGGAACTTTTATCTGCCGTTAAATTTACCTCCCAGGTTAATTTTGTTGTATTGCTGCACCTTTTTTTCTAATTTTATTATTAAATATTGAGTTAAATATTTTTTTGTCCATTGAATTAGACATGTTATTTTTATTTTCTATAATATAATGTAAAGTGAAAATTGATTTTTATTTCTGGTTCAAGATATAAATTTTTTTAATACTTAAAAAAATTATTAGAATGAATTTTTATCTGTATTTTTTTTTATTTAATATAACAAATAAATTTTTACTGTAATTATATTATGATATTCATGTCAATAAAAAAAAAAATTTTGAGGGTGAATTATATTATAACATCTACAATAATAATAAAAAAATGAGAATGTAATGAAAATGAAGTTTTTTTCGCCTCCCCACATGCCTCATTTTTATATTTAAGGTCAACTCATTGTCATGTGCCCCAAAAATTTAAAAAAACTAACTTTAAATAATTGAATGGATTCGGCAGGTAAATAAATGCAAACACAAGAACAAAACTCAACAACAACAACCATCTTATTTTATCTTTTCATTTATTCGTCAAAAATTAAAAAAAAAAAATTTCTTTAAATTGAGCCAATTTAATCTCACGTTAGTCTTCATCTTTCTAAAACTTCCAAATTCTTTTCTTAAGAAAATTAAACCGATATTCATATGATACTGTACAACTTTATAAGAATATCTTCTGCAATATATATTTTTTTATGATCATTATTTTAATTTCCTAAAATTAATTCAAATTTGTTGGATTAGGGTTTCGCCTTCTAACGTTGAGTAGACATAAATAAATAAATAAATAATCCTTCTTGCGATGTTTTTTTCCGTACATATTACAAATTTCAAAATTAAATAAATATATTGTTTATTGTCGGATGTCATTATAGTTTTTATTATTATTAAGAATAGTAATAATTAAAATCAAATTTTATGTTACTCAGTTATGAGACATAAGTCCCTACTACTTATGCTAACTAATAATGATAAATATATATAGTGTTTAAAGATAAATGATTAAGTTTTTTTATTTTTGGTTTTTTTTATAAATGGTTGGTACAAATAAACTAAACCATTTGCGGAGTAGGATATATTTTCATAAAATTAACTCATTAAGTTAATTAACAACTTGCATAAAAAAGGTTAACAACACAAACATGTTTAATTATATATTTGGTATAAAGTAGTTGAAAAGTTAGCTCATAAAATATACCTAAGATAAGAGTTGGATTCTTATAAGTTAACTTTTCAATTAAATTAAAATTAGTTGATAAAATTAACTTAAAAAAATAATTGATAAATATAAAAGGATATATTTAGTTATTTAAGCTGAAAAGATATTTGAAATATTATGCTATATTTATAGTCCTTTATTTTTTATTTATATTTAAGTAGGTTTTTCATTTAAAAAACAGTTTCATATTACATATCTTAAAAATTAAATTAAATTATTTATTTTTAAATGTAATCCATAATTAAAGCTGTTAATAATTTTATATAATAATGGTTAAAAATTCTACAAAACCTTACTTATTACCCTGAAAAGGTTTCGTATACAAAATTAAATAACAGTTTTTTAACCCCATAATAATGCGTTTTTATCAAACTATATCCTAAAATTTGTAACAATTGATGTTTAAATATAACTTTTTTTGATGAATCATGTTATGTCTGTGCTGGAGAAAGCATAATTCTTTGATCCAAAAACTTGAATGGTCATGTTTAAATTTTAAAAAATAAAAATGAGAGAAAAGAAGAGTTTTTGGTTATATGTTTTCTATAAATATGATATATTTTATTAACATAAATATTTTTTAATGGGAAACCTCTGTACGAATATCCAAAATTTTAGTTACAGTATTTTTTTAGTAGATAACATTTTAATCCTTTTTTACATATATATTGTCATGTAAACAACTGTTCGAATAAAAATTGAATTCGGTATTTTTCATATATTTCGTACAGAACTTTTGGTAATTAATTTTTAAATAATTAAGAAGTTCCTAATACTTCACTTTATCGATTAGTATTTAGTTTTAAACTCCGCTGATATTTTGAATATTTTTTTATATATATAATTTCTCTAAAAAGAAAAATGTTCCATGCATAGTTTTTAAATATTGTGGATTTTCGTTAAAGTTCCAATCATAAAAAAAATATAGCTACAAAAAACTAAACACAATATGAACAACTAATTGAGCCCTATACCAAAACAATAGATAACTAAGTTAATTTTTTTTATATATAAATGATTATCATGTGGTTAGTGCCCCAAAGATCCTTACACAGATCTTACCTAAATTTGAAAAATAAAAAAATGGCAGAGTTCATTGAAAAAGAAGATAAAGAAGTATAGACTATAGATGTTTAAGTCTCGAGAAGATAATCAACGAATCTCAGAAGCAACAACTTCAAAATAGCAATGTGATTTTCTAATATATTATTTTTAAATATCATTGACATGTTTTTTTTTAATATTAGGGTGAAATTTAAAGCAATGTAATTATAAAAATACTACTTTAAGGTACATGAAATCCTCTAAAGTTCTTCTAGGGTTGGGTTTTTCATTTAGGCACTCTTCCAAGTATGTATTTGGGATTTTATTCTTTAGACTTTGAATACTTTGATAAAAACACATTTGAATATCTTTTTATCTATTTGTAATAATAATATTGGTTATCTATATTATTCAGATAATTAAATTAAATTTAAGTAGCATTAATCATGATTGATAGGTTATTTATTATACAGTTTTTGATAGTTTTATTGTTAAATGTTTAAATGTTATTTTCTGATTAATAAATATTTATTGTGTATTTTATTGAGATATTGGGATGTTGAGTTAAATCTTTTAAATACTCAAATATTACACTACAAAATCTCAACATCTCAAATATTCAAATAATACATTATAGTACATCGTTACCTCGATAGTTAATACGAAATTCGATATTAACAATACACTATGAAATAATACTTAATAGCATACTAATAATAATATAATATAGTAGATATAAAAGAGTGCACTAAAAAGAAAGTTAAAAAGTGTATTATGTTAAACTTGGGTTAAAAATGAATTAAGAGATTAAAAGAATTTAATAATTAAATATTAATTTAATTACGAAAAAGAAGAAAAGTGAAAAAAGGTGTAGTCTAGAGACAAGCGTGTGATTTGATCTGGCCCCACCCCGTAAACG
Source organism: Phaseolus lunatus (assembly GCA_013389735.1). Lineage (NCBI taxonomy): Eukaryota > Viridiplantae > Streptophyta > Magnoliopsida > Fabales > Fabaceae > Phaseolus > Phaseolus lunatus. Next base: position 35,655,965 of record CM023861.1, read on the forward strand.
TCCAACCAAAACACATACAACGTACATACATGGAAAGGGCATTTTGGGAAATACGTGCGATGCAGGCCTCTAACTTCGAACCTTCTCTGACTCTGCTCTTCTTTCTTCTTTAGAAATTGCAACTTCTAACTTTTGGCTCTTTTTCGTTCCTCACCAAATCCAAATCCTCTGTCTTCTTTCACACTGCCATTGACCTCTTCTCTCTTCAGGTACTCTCCTCTCTCGCGCGATTCTCCTTCAATTCTCCTTTTCCCTCAATTCATTTTATTGTTACTGTTAATCAATAATTTGTGTTCCTGATCGTCTATTATTCTGCCTTCTCTCCTGCGATTCCACTTCCAATTTCTGTTAATGTGTTGTTTAATTTAGCTATTTGAATTTGCATCGCTTAAATTCCCGAGTTTCTTTTCTTACTACCCGCGCCACTTTCGATTTTAAGCTCCGTGTTAATTCGCTACCTGCTACTGTCTTTTCCTTTTAGCCACCCGTGAATTTCCCCTCTTTTTAGCTCAGAGACAGAACAAAACTTTAATTTCTCTGTCTCCTCCTATTTAATTGACTACCTTAAACTGTGTTTCAAGTTCATAAATTATAGTCTCTCTCTTTCTTTTTTTTAAATTGGCTTAAAGATGGTTTTATTTTGTGGTTATGATTGCACGATTCGGTCGCAGTAAAACGCACTGAATGTTTGTGATTATTGGCTATTATTGTTTTTATTTTTATGTATTATATTTAAATTTTGAATGTTAGAGTAGCTCATCTTATCAGTTATTGCAGGAGATTGCTTTTAATATCAACTGCAATGCGTGCACCGGCGTTACTTGCACAGTGCTTACCTGGATTAGTGCCTCATGATCGTGGAAGTCTCAGCATATCCTCCGTTCCTGAGAAAGATCTTCATCTCCCATCACCAGCCGTGGAGATTCTCCCTTCCAAGGTACAGTTCCTGTTTCTACAATCAGCTATCCTATCACCACCACACAACTCCCTAAAAAATGTTGTGTTTAAAAAGTGTGGCGCTGATTTAAATTTGTCGTGCTTTGCAGGCAGTTCACCATGACAAGGATAATGGGGAGAATATAGATTATTTTAAGGTACATCTTAGTGTGGTTTGTATTGTAGTATTTGTTTTGTGAAGGATGGCTTGTCTCCTGAATGTACAATTCTTTATGGCAGATTGGTTTTATAGAAAAAGGTTTTAGATTTTTGTTGTTGTCTTTTTTGTAAAAATATCAATACAGTGGATGTAAGTTTTATATCTTGATATTGATGTATGAGAGGCATTGGTTTCATAAAGATTTTTATTCGATAACAAAATTTGTCTGCTAAGTCATACTGAAAGAAGATCTTTTGGTTACATTTCCATGGTTTATTGTATGCTTTTGAAGTGTTTTACACGATGGGTTTTCAATCTTTTTTAATAATACCTAATATTTTTCCATTTTCTTGAACACTGTCTCATTTTTATTTTTTTTTAAATTTCCTCGAGTAAATCTTCAACAAGATTAAGGTAACGTTACAGTTTTATAGTTTCACGCTGATGCTCTCTTAAACCTCTGACAGGGTTTAGTTAGTGTTGCTGATATTGTTGGATTCAGTGGCTCGGAGGCAATATCCTTGAAACCTGACGGTATGTAATTGATGTTTTCATGCGAACAAACATTTTCTTCCAATTTCATACGTCCATAAAAGTAATATACTTGAGAATTAATACAGCATACATCCTTATTATGTTATAATAGTTTTTAAACCAAATTATTATTTGGCATGAAAGGAAAGTGACAAATCTTTAAGGTTAGCTTATTATCATCTTAAAAAATTTAACCAAGCTCCAAATCCATATTTTATCAGAAAAAGGATAATGACAAGATTCGTGTTTGAGGAAAATGTCTTCTCACGGTTATGCTTTTGCTACATATATGTAATTTATTGTCTCACGAATATCAAATTTACGCATTTGACTTTGTAGGTTCTCTGAAATCCTGGACTAGTTCCATTGATCTTGTCAGTGTTCTTAAGCATGAGATTCGTGATGGGCAACTGACTTTCAGAGGAAAAAGAGTACTTGAGGTATATTATGCATGAACATTTTGTTGCCTTGATCTTATTCAATTCTTGCACTGTATTCGTCCTGTCCTCACTTTTCAAATGCTCAAAAATGTTAGCTACGTCTATGAAACTTCCTTCTTTTGTTCTTCCTTGATCCCTATTCTTTCAATCATGTTTGTTCTATTCCCCCTGGTTCTTATTATAAAAAACAAGTTAGTGTGTTAAAAACACTATCGCTTATTTCTTATAAAAAGGACTAAAGGTAGTATTGATCATTTGTAATTTACAAATCTCTTTGCTTTCGAGTATTTTGCAGCTCAGTTGCAACTATGGACTGCCTGGAATTTTCGCTTGCTTGAAGGTATGCAGTTTTGGATTGGGGTATCCCTTAATCTTTTTGCTGGTTCATTTGTCACTAGTCTATTATGTATAAGCTAGAAAGAATACATTAGGTTAGGTAGATGTTTTCCTAAAGCAAATTGATGGACACGAACGGAAATTTAAATTGTGTAGGCAGTGGTTATTTGTCATTTGATTGCTTGAATTACACTGTCTTCTTGGTGTGTTTGGGGTAATATTACAGACAGACAATCAAGTAAATAGCAATACGAGAAACTTGTAGTGTTTTGGGGAGAATAATTAGCAACGAGTAAAGTTTTACCTCATTCAAAGAAATACACTCTTTGGAAATAACTTGATTTGTCCTCTATTTGGTTTTTTATTTAACAGGGGGCTTCTGTGGTGCATTTTCAAGATCAGAGTGCCGAAACTGTAAGATGCACAACTATACCAAATGTCCTTGCTAATCTCAAGCAAGCCCGTGATAGGCAGAGTCGACAGCCGGAATCTCCTCTTACTCCTTCAAGACAGACTCTGGCACCATCGGTTAACTTTTATGCTGGGGACTGGGAAGAATTACCAACCGTGCTGTCTATTGTGAAAAGTGATGGATATGAAGTTATGCCTGGAATGAGTTTGAGTTTTTCTGAGGAAGATTTTATGGAAGGATGTAGTAGCCAAGATGGTAGCATCATTGGTCATGAATCTTACTCAAGACGGTCTAGGAAGCTCTCAGGAAGTCGAGCATGGGAAAGAGGCAGTGAGGCGGATCAAGGAGAGGGTGGCTATGATGTTATCTTAATGACAGAGATTCCATACTCCATTACCTCTTTGAAGAAGCTGTATGCACTTATTAAGAAGGTTTGTTTTCCTATGCTTGGTTGTCTATACTCACTGAAAATCTTGTATATGCTTTCCTTATTCTGTTGTTTTGGTAAACATCGCACATGTGGCATGTTTATTAGACAAGTGGCTGATCATCATGTGCTTGGATATGAGTTGTGTCTTCCACCCTCATTTGTTGATTGATTTATTTTTAGCCTTGGGCAGTAGCGGCGTATTTATAATGATGCAGTTGTAACTATGCCTCTGCCCTGATTTTCGAAGTTTCTCCTTTTCTATTTTAACTGAATTATTAATATTAAATTGAGTTTCAAATTGTAACCGCGTAACTTTAATTCCTCTTCCGTATTTTCCTTTTGATATCAGTGCTTGAGGCCCCCATATGGTGTGGTATATCTAGCTCCTACCAAGAGGCACTATGTTGGATTCAGTAATGGAGTACGACAACTAAGAAGTCTGATAGACGAGGAGGGCGTTTTTGGAGCACATTTAGTCAAGGATTTGGCTGACAGGGATATCTGGAAGTTCTTTCACAAGTAAACGATAATTCGAAAACCAGATACTTCCTTGGCAGACATACGTTAAAAATTCTAATGACACCATACATTTTACAATGTGAATCACAGGCATTCTTTTGTTTTTTAAATCTATAATTTCTCCATTTTTCTTATAGCTTAGCAATAACGGAGGTCTGAATTTGAATGATCAATTTATGTGAATCATCATCTTGAAAATGCCTCATTTAATTGAGTAAATTCTCACATTAGTCCTCGAGATTTCTTTGATTTTACAAGGTGACATTCATTTTAGTTTTTTTAGGGTAAAACGATAGCAGAAAATAAAGTAATAAAAAATCTTTTAAGTGATAGACTAATAGGAGATTTTTGAAATCTTAGGGATTAATATATGATTCTACAGTCGCGAGGATTAATGTGGAGATTACTCCTAATTATTTTGCATACTTATCTCGACGAAAGAAATGCAGATAATGGCATTGTAAATCAAACAAACGGTAGTGTATTGAAAAAGTAGTTGTACTATATTACCATTTCTTATTGCACGTGCATCATTTTCAGCTAACACTGTACGTACCTGGCTGGATTTGAGTGGAACGCCATATTAGAGTGAGAAGGTGCGGTGTAAATCTAAAGCAAAAATCGACCACCAGGTTTGAAAATGAATACAGTAATTTTAAAGATCTTCATTAAACAAATGTTTATTAATCCATGCATGATAAATAATCCTAAACATGAAAAGAAGGAAGTAAAATTTAAAAAAATATTAACAGGTATCCTAAAGGTACTGGTTAAAGAACTAAAAGTAAGATTTGTTATATTAAAAAATATTAATATATATTTATGGTGACGAAACTTAATATTATAGGGAAGGAATAACTTTAACGATAGAAGCGAGTCACAGCGATTGGTTGGAATTAGTAAGTAAAAAAGTGTGTGATGACATTGAAGGTTAAATATTAAATACTATTTCTTCTAATTGTTTTAGCAAGAACCAATTCACTAATTTATAATAATTAAAAATAAATAAATTTAATGAAATGCCAAAAGTGAAGCCTCCCTCAGTTTCCTTCTTCGAAGGTAAAAGAAAGGAATCACATTCAGATGAGACGTCACACAAGCTTTTAAATTGGGCCAATAAAAGCAAGCCCATAAGCAGAAGGCTCTTGAAGCAAATGTTAAAACCCCAATCGAAATAGAGAGTGCGTGGGAGAGAGTAAAGCGAAGTGAAGAAGAGTATCGAAGGATGGAATCTGGGAGTGTTGTTGAAGGCGAAGAGGAGGAGCATAAACGCGTGCCGTTCAGGGAGAGACCTGAGTGGTCTGATGTTACTCCACTTCCGCAAAACGACGGCCCCAACCCCGTCGTTCCGATCCAGTACACGCAAGACTTCGCCGAAGTTATGGATTACTTTCGCGCCGTTTACCTAGCAGATGAACGCTCCCCTCGCGCCCTCGCTCTCACCGCTGAAGCTATCCAATTCAACTCCGGCAATTACACTGTACGTCTATCTAGCTCTCTCTCTCTCGATATCACAACCTAAATAAATTCGAATCGCGTTTCAATTTTCCTCTGCTATAAATGTTCACTACTCATTCCTCACTAATATGTGCGTCGTATAATCATATTTGAAGTTAATGCTTCCGATTGTATTTTGCGTATGACGATTGAACTGATTTGTCTGTGTTCTTTTTTTTTGCAGGTGTGGCATTTCCGGCGGTTGTTACTTGAGTCGCTTAAAGTTGACTTGCAGAGTGAACTGGAGTTTGTGGAGCGTATGGCAGCTGGAAATTCCAAAAATTATCAGATGTGGTGAGACGCTCTGCTCTGCTCTTTGTTCGTTACTTTGCCGCTACTTCATTATTGCGATTGGCAATCCTGTTAGCTTGTTCAACAACTATTGTAAGATTAGAAAATAACTTTGAATCAAAATTTTCACGTAAACTAAATCTACTTGCAATTACTGTTTCCGTAAGATTGGTTGTTTGACTTCTCCCAAACCTTATAAGGATTTTGTTATTAGTTAGGAATCAAATAAATATATATTTGTCTTTTCATATAAGTAAATTTTGTCATAGACTTTGTTTTGATAAACTTCTTTATGTAATAGAAGAAAATAAGAAGGTAGAACTTCTTCATAAGCTAAAATCAAGTTGTGCACTTTAGTTTCTGGATAAGTTAAAGTAAATAAGAGTGCTACCAAAGTTAGGGGTATAAGTTGATTTTAGCTCACACGAGAAGCACAATTCATTTTATCTTATTTTCTTAAATGCTTATAAACAAGTTTATTTAATAAAGGGTTTATACTGTGAAAATTTATGAACTGTGGTGTCTTTGAAGCAGGTGCTTTGAAATGCTTCTTTGTTCATAATAATTAGCCATTCCAGTTGCACAAAAACATTATTACCATGATTCTTCTGTATGCTATGTTTGGTATTTGGCAGTCGTTTCTTGTGTAAATCATGTGCGTTCATGCTGTCGTGAATTGAGGTGCTTCTGAGTATAACTTCTTTTTATACACACATCATCATATTGATCTTCATGCCAGATGTTTTGTAGGCATCATAGACGATGGGTTGCTGAGAAGTTAGGACCTGAAGCTAGAAAGGACGAGCTTGAGTTCACCAAAAAGATACTCTCTAATGACGCCAAACATTATCACTCATGGTCGCATAGACAGGTTTGTATCTCATGTTGTCACCTCAAATCTAAATGCTCACAATTTTAGCATTTGTATCTTTGTCTGAGGCGTAGTTTAATTATTGAAACCCTTCTTTTGTTGCGTGGACAGTGGGTTCTTCAAGCACTTGGAGGATGGGAAGATGAGCTTAATTATTGCTCAGAACTTCTTGAAGAAGACATTTTTAATAATTCTGCTTGGAATCAGGTATGCAACTATGTTACCTGTTATCTTTAGTCTGCACAGGACGCGTCATAAATACTCATCATGGATTTGCTTGATTGTTACCTAACTAATTGAGGTCAGACGCCTTCTCTCACACGCCCTCGTACCCCTAATCTTACATATCTAATAATTACAATTGAAAAGTAACTATCTTCCTTGTATTTTGTTAAAGTTCCGTATCAACTCTAATTTAATCTAATGAGATTCCTTATTCTCTTATAGGCTTTTTACTAACTTTAGATCTCTAATAGTAAATTGATTTGAGGATCAATCTCTTCAATATAATTTAGCTAGAAAGAATTCAATGCAATGCACAGGTATTTTATAAAAATGTAAGAAATTAAATTAAAATATTTTGGAAAATTAAATTAATTGACAAATATTATTTCAATGATAAATATCTAATAAGCATAGAATTTTCCTTAATTTCTAAAATCTCTAAACTATTCTAATTAACAAAAAAGATATTTTAGTGACGATTCACCAACATATTGTTATATTTACTGTTGATTGAAGGAATTTAAGTGTTGATCAATAGAATTATGGAAAGTAAAAATCTTCTTTATTCGAATAACTAATGACACATGTTACTAGAAATTCATGGTTTTATCTGAATAAAGATTTGCATGTAAAATATTGTTTAAGAAGAAAGTTACATATGATGTGATTTCCTCAGAGAAAGGGTATGATTAACTTCGTGAGAAAAAAGAATGAGGTCTCAAATTTAATATATGGGTGTGAATCAACTAAATTCTGCAATAAGAACTGTTAAAAAGGAAAGATTGGCCACATGTTGTACTTGACACCTTCTTGTCTTCTTACCCTGCCTAATTAATTAACGAAGAAATAAAATCATTGAGTAATATAATATGCTCAGGGGTAAAGTTATTAATGTTTATGACAAACCTATTTTACTTTTAAAAAGTTTTCTTCCTTTTTTTTTTCTTAATTTAGAAAATTAACATTTAATAATTTTTACAGAGATATTTTGTCATAACAAGGTCTCCTTTCTTGGGGGGGCTAAAAGCTATGAGAGAGTCTGAAGTGCTTTACACCATTGAAGCCATTATATCCCACCCTGAAAATGAAAGCTCGTGGAGATATCTACGAGGACTTTATAAAGGTGAAACCACTTCATGGGTAAATGATCCACAAGTTTCTTCTGTGTGTTTAAAGATTTTGAGAACTAAGAGCAACTACTTGTTTGCTCTTGGCACTGTTTTGGATCTTATATGCTTTGGTTATGAACCAAATGAAGACATGAGAAATGCCATTGACGGTGTAAATGCAGTAGATATGGATAAACAGGATGTAGATGATGTTGGGAGAGGGGAACATCAAAATTTAAATATAGCACGAAATATTTGTTCTATCCTAGAACACGTTGATCCTATTAGAACCAACTATTGGATTTGGCGCAAGAGCAGGCTTCCTCTATCAGCCTAGTACCAAAGTTATTAAAGGACAACTCTGTCATGTGTAATTTTTACCTAAGTTCGTTGGAAGTGATGCCTCACGTTTTTTCTTTCAGTGCTGATTTATTTATCTTTGTCATGTCATTACTGTCATTTTGAGTGTACGGATTGAAAGGCAAATATAGTTTAGTCTTTTCCTTTGGTTTCAAATTAGATCCATAAATCATCCCTAGCTTATCTATATATAAATTTAGTGAATACATTAAATTATTAAAAATTAAAATTAACTGTTCTGGAGGATCTTTGTATTGTTAGATTAACAATGCGCAATTCAACAAAGAAAATTTTGGACAAAATGAGGAGAAGCAACGAGCAGCAGAGACGGACAGAGATTACCTCTGATTTGAAAAACCAGCTAATCAGTCGGATCCGATGAACTGATATGTAGTGTTAACTTTTTTCATGATATAGATGTATAATCGTAATATATTTTTCATTTGAATTCTAGATAAGGATACTTTTATTTAATTTTTTTTATATAATATTTGAATGTGGTGTGAATAAAAGTAACGTTGAATTAAATAGAGAATAATTTATCTGGATAAATATTGGTGAGAAAAGTGTTAATTTTTAGAAAAAGAAAAGTAAGTTGATAAATAATTTCTAGTTATCTTAAAAGTTAATACACTCATTATATCAATAATAAAGAGAATATACTCGTCATTTCATATGTAATAATTTATAATTTAAAAATAATGAAAAATATATTTATATTTTTAGTGCATTCAACTTAAATTCTACTTCTTAAACCTCTCGTCATTTCATATGTAATAATTTATAATTTAAAAATAATGAAAAATATATTTATATTTTTAGTGCATTCAACTTAAATTCTACTTCTTAAACCTCTTGCCATTAAAATAATCGTACTTTAAAAAATGTATTAATACGAGATTATATTTTTAATTTGTATTCTAAAATTATACATCAATAAAAATCAAGTTGTACAACTATTACAAATATTGATATCGTTTCTACCATTTTTTTACTTTACTTTTACCCCTATTATTTAATCATGATTGAAGATCTTTCATCTTTTTTTCATTTGTTTTCCTATTCTTCTTCTTTCATTCGTTTTTAAGTGAATATAAGATTATTTTAATTTGACAAACATAGAATGGAGATTTTAATTGTTATAAGAAATAAAAACTAGAAATGATACATGAAGTGAGTATTTCTAAATAGTATAATAAACGATAACTATAAATTTAAAATATACAACTATATATAAATTAAGAATACTTTTTTTATTAAAAATCCTTTTGAAATCATCATGAGTATATGAATAATATTTGTTAAAAAAAAAATCAAGTTTGCTTTCAAGTAAACCCCTAAGATACAACAGGGACAAGATACATGTATCATTAGAGAAAGGTTGGTGATTTTTTTTTTTTTTTTAAATTACCGAAATGGAAAGAATTTAAAATATTTATAAGAATGTACAAATAGTGTTTTCGAGCTTATGATTTCACTTTTTAATTAAAAAACTGAAAACTTATTTGTTAATGCGATTTCATATTAGTTATTTTTTTAAAAATAAAAGTAGAATTATATGAACAAAGTATATGCTTTATAGTAGATTTTTTATTTTAGTTTTAAACAGAAATCGTATTTAGCCATTCTCTTCTCTGTTTTTGTTCTCTTGACCTGTGGCAGTTGAAAAACTTCACTTTTAAATTATCATCACCTCCTTTCTGTTTCACCCAATCATGTGACTCTCACAAATATCACAATAAAAGTTACCATCAATCAGTTTATTTGTATACTTTATTTAAAAGATAATAATTTATCTAAAATCATATTATTATACTTTTTTTTTCTTTATCCATAATTTTTTCTATTATCTGTAAGAATTATAGACTCTTACAATTAAAAATTAGTTGAGAAATCAAAGAAAAAAAAGTCTTAAGAATATTTTAAAAATGAATTAAATACAAATAAATATTATAAACAAAAACCAACTTATGAAGGTAAGGGGCATTCCGAGAATTGAACTCGGGACCTCTCGCACCCTAAGCGAGAATCATACCACTAGACCAAATGCCCATTTGTTAATATATTTGTATATAATAATTAAGAACACATTTAAATTAATCATTCTTATATATAAAACGAGATTTTATTGTTTTACAGCATACCCATAAAAAAGTTGTGAATTATAATTAGATTTAGGGTCTAAACAGCATAAATATATCTTGCATGGTTTATGGTAAAGATGAAGATGTGAAGTAAAATTAGTTTAAGATACAGGAAACACTTTTATAGACAGCTTATAAGGGAATTATGATTAAAGTTTTACAAAAAAATGTGTCCAATCTTCTTAAAAGTTAATCTCAAAAAACAACATCTAATAAATCAAATACATGAATAAAGTTCTTGGAGATGTATGATAATTATTATTTTCAAAAATTTGTAGAATGAAGATTTTGCAGTCTTAACATGATAGTAAAGTTATTATCTTATAATCAGAAGATCCTGGCTCCTCTCACGTTAGAAAATGAAATAAATAATTTCAGGATATCAATTCTTGATATTACAATTTACATGTACATGCATGTGTTAGAAGGTCAATACTTGATATTTCTCTTATTTCAAAGGAGTCAAATCCTTCCACATGAACCTCAGAAAAGGTTTATCAGCTCCAATAGGGTAGATTAAGGCTTCTTGTTCAATGTAAGTTTTTCGGAGTTGGAAAAGCTTGAAGCCTCCTTGTATGCTGATGGACAGAAGCTACTTACAAGACACTCTCCACAGTGAGGCCGTAGAGGAGTACAAATTGATCGTCCAAATCCTACCTATTTGTATTCAACTCAGAGAATGATGTATACACAATGTTGTAATATAAGACAGAAGGATAAACAAGCTCCAACATGTATCAGCCAAAAGAAATGAGCTTAGCATACCAAAAGAGGATTTATTGGAACCCATTCTTCCTTCGGAAGCCATCGTTGCAGCCCTTGCCTGGTTTCTTCTGGTGTCAAAGTTTTCTAGAAAAGGGAAGAGGATTGATAACTTTCAATTTGTAACACTAGAAGCAAATAATTCTTATCTGCTGAACATACTCATAATTGCAGCAAATACTATTAAGAAAAGGACTTTAAGCCTAACTCAACTTATGAAGTATTTATCTCTGGTTAATGTGGAATCTTCAACAGATACCACGGTTAACAAGTGATATGGTGCGATAGATACCACGGTTAACAAGTGATATGGTGCGATAGTGAATCAGTGACATTCCCTTGTTCTGACACAAATATTAATCACATAAAGATATATAAGCCCTGAATTCTTAGGAATTCTTTGCAAATATTTACCTCCTAATTGCCTTGTCTGTATCAGAACCTAGATGGCTAGATGTTGGGAGACAATGAACCATGCAACAAAGGCTAATAATACTAGACAGTTGGCTTAACACTTGGCATCTAAGTTTTGAATAAGAAACGAAACTAGTAACACTTTGTAATACCAGTAAAAAATATTATAATAAACATATATTTTTCAATATGAATGTCAATTTCAGAAAATCAGTGAAGAAGCAAAAGATGTGATGCCACCAAACTTGTATGAACCTGTTTCGAGCCTGATCTCGAAACCCACCCAAGACGATTGCAAATGCGGTGGACGTGAGTATCTACACATATCCCTTGGACATTGTTCCATCCCTTAATCATAACCTATATTGCCACTAACAAAAGTGAATTTAAAGAGGGAAAAAATCGCACACTGTTATCACTAATAAAATGAGCTTAAAAAGTATAAATAATCATTTCTTGTCACTATATGTGACACTCATTTAGGAATCAGTCCTACTATGAAAAAAAAAGATACATAAGTTTTAGTTTCTTTATCCTATTAATAAACATTGGTCCCTGATGATTTCATTATATTTTACGCTTTAGTTCTTAAAAAACATAAACTTTAGTCTCTGCGCACCTTTGTAAGGACTAAAACTTGAGATGTTTCATACAGGGAATGATTATTTTACAAAAACTAAAAGGAAAAGTGCTATTTGAAATAGAAAAGCATTTTGTATGTACCAGATGAGCAATCTTTGGACCTACTCCTGGCAGCAAGAGTAGGTCCCCAATTGAGCTAGGTATGTCTCCATCATACATCATGAGGCAAATATTAGCAATTTTCTTCAAGTTACTGGCTTTTCTTGTGTAAAATCCAACCTTGAAAAAGAATACTATAAAGTATAAGCATACGGTACATAACAACGAAAGAATTTGACATGCTAACATGAAAATTATGGAAATAATGGATGCCTCAAAAGTAGCATCCTTCATTTGCCACCAAATCCATATTATTTGAATCACATGAGAAAATGGTTTCCTGCAGCTACGATAGATACTTTGGCAAAGAACATACAGGGTAAATCAAATTTTTGATTGTTTCTTCATCAGCTTTGTTCATTGCTTCAGCGGTAAGAAGGCCATTTTCACGAAGACGTTGAGTCGCTCCTATTCTTAAAAGTACACACTTGTAATTAAAAATCTAAAACAGTTTAAATAAGCAACTTGAGTATGATCACACTAAGAAAGCAGGTGATTAACATGATTTGGGGAGGAGGGTGTCAAGCAGAAGTATTTTTAACCACAAGTATCTCGATCAACACCAAACCAACTCATAAGAAATTACGACATCACTTTCAATTGAAAACTTTAGGACAATGAATTTATGAGTCAACTTTCTCATTTTTACTCAATATGAGACTCAAATTCACTTTGATTCCTAACAAAAAATAATATTAGTATCTTTTTCCTTAGATTAGAATAAGTCTGTGTATACTGCAATGCAAGCTAACAACAAAAGAAAACCAAGAGAGTCCTTAAAACTGTAGAAGGCATGTATACTTACCACGAGTAACATGCTCCTTAGTTTGGCTAGATAAAAGGGAAGATGCCAGGACAGCAAATCTTCTTTCCTGGTTGTAATCATCAGAATTTACGTAAGGGTAAATTTCTCCATAAAATCATGCTTCATACAGTGTGCTGAAATTAGAAAAAATCTAATGATCACCGTAGTTAATAGAAAGTCCCTGTGAAAATCCAACCAATTCAGGATTCAAAACTTGTATTGATGAGTAATTCTAATGGAGACAGCAAATAGGTTATGGATTAGTTGGATGAGAATGAGCAATGCATTTAATGGTTAATGGTTGAATCAAATTATGTGATAGAATACCTATATCCTTCTCTTCCCCACTTTGGGATATAGGCTGAAACCAACTTAGTTTTCACCCTTCAATATCAAACCAAAGTCATGATAAGTTTATTCAATTTCATCTCATTCCATCCATCATTATAACTGAGGCAATGCTATAGAAAGTATATATTATAATTTAATTTATAACTTTATAATCACATTTCTAAAACACAAAAACAAAATACTGTGTTTATTTCCCCCCTGCACGTGAAATAAACAGTAGCAGGATACAATGCTAGATCTTAGGAGGTACACTATTATCAGCAGCTTCCTCGCGTGCAACTGGTTCATGTTCATCTGCCGAACTCCTCATTTGGCGAATCCCTTGAAGAACCTTTTCCCAATTCTCAGGGGCTTCACCTGCATACATGAACTGCAAAATTTAAGCTTCCTGAACCAAGGACACAGCCTGGAGGAAAGAGACACTCACTCACCTCTTGGAACCAATTCATTTGCAAATCCTGGGATCTCCTGCATGGGAATAAACTCACATCACACGTCATCAGAATGAAACTTAATCTTGAAGATGCAGTTAACAGGTTCATATCACAAGTGAAAGAGTTTTCATAAATGGGACAATTAAAGGATTCAAAAGTTCTGATTGAAAATTGAAATTCCGGAGGTGAGAAAAGCTCAAACAACAATGAAATTCTCACTTTCTGATGGTTTTCCGTTTCAATTTCGGGAACGTGTTGAAGCTGCAAGCTTTTTCTGGTTCCTTTGCTGGTCACAGAAGCTCCAAGTTGAGACACTGAAGCAGAAAACAAAGTAGGAAGTTTATTTGTGATGGAGATGAAAAAAAAAAGTTATTCTTAGAAAACCTGGATGAGGTTTTGAGGAAAAAGATTGAGTGGTTTTGGCTGAAAGGGAGACATGGATTCGGCCCAAACCAAACACAGAAACGACCGACATCTGAGGAAAAATGTTGTCTGTTAGATGTTTATGTTTTGGAGTGAAGAGAATAGCTGGCTTCTACCAATTTATCTTGTTTCTGAATCAGAGGGTATGACTATTAATCTTTAACTATGGTCCAGGACTGCATAAAAATTTATTGTGATTTGTACGAATAGGTGCCTGTTAATTAAATTTAAAGAGATGAGATCAATTGAGTTTTATGTGTTCCATATACACATGCTATTTTGAGTTCATCCTTATGGAGTTTAATCACACTAAGTGGTTTATTTGTTGGTGTTCCATTCTTATGAAATTATCATATACGTACTTGCTTATAAATTTTATGCTACTTCTCAAAGGTGGATTCCAAGCTAATGTGCGTTCCTTAGGTTCTTGGTTTTGTTAACTGCAAGTAACAATATTAAGGAAACTACAGTGACTATTTTGATGAATGGTGTTTGATTAATATTTTGAAAGGCCTTTTAGTTTTCAAATTTGATTGAATAAAGTTGGAAATATTTTCAAGTCATTTCTGAATTTTTGTTTTTAAAATTTCTTCTTGAAATAAGTTTTAAAATTTAATGAATTTTGGTTGAGAAATTTTTAGTTTTGAATACTCTGCTCAGTTTCAGGGACTGGGCACACACATACTCTTTTACATGATATATGCTCACACTATGTGTATATATGCACGTTTATTTGTTATTTTTATATGCGAATACATCATTCCAACAATGAAAATAATAAAAAGATAAAATGTTCACCATTATCCTTGAGATACTGATAAAAAATTTAAATTTTTTTAACAATTGTTCTATTCATGATTTTTAATGTATTTTTCTTATTCTTTAATAAAAAAATTCTTTTGATGTTTTCAACCTCTGCAATGCACGACCTAAACTAAAATTACCCATTAAAATTAATAATGTAGATTTTTTTAACTGTGTTTGTACATATTTAGTTACCATTTTTTTTTATAAAAATACAATATTGAATATGTATGAAACTATTTATAATCAGTTTTTATTTTGATGGAGAACTACAAATGATCTTATGTAAATATATTACAGAAGGGCTTCATTTGAAATAAAATTCGTGGGGGTGACTTTTCCAATACAAAACTGATATTGAAAATGTGTATTCTTTTCTCATAACAATATTTGATCATAGAAAAAAGTAGTCATAAAATAATTCTACAAAATCTTCCCATACACTGTAAACAAATTAAATGCATTTTATGATTCTGAAATCACTAAATATTATATACTCTGCAATTGTTTAAGGTTCTTCTATTGAAATCAAAGATTTTTTTTAATGTAATCTCAAGTGATTATTTATTATATTTCTTTAGCTTTTCTTATTTTAATGTATAATTATGTATTTTTGATAAAATTAAAAATCTTTTGACGAAAAACGTAAGCTCAATTTTAATTTTGGTTTTGGTTTTCTTTTTCATGTAATTATAGTTACTTAATTTTAAATATTCGTAATTTTTGGTTCAAAAATTTTCTTTTAGATAATTTCAATCCCTTATTTTTTAATTACATGTAACTTTGTTGAATTTTCAGATTAATTATATGCAAAAATTGATTTATTCAAACAAAATATTTAAAGAATAAAATTAAATAAAACATTAAATTTCAAACATTTAATATTAATATCATATAGTAATATCAAAGAGATAGATATGAATTGAGTAATTATCATCATGTATTAAATTTTTGTTTTCGTCCTATCGCTTTATTTTCCATCACATTATCACATCTATAAAAGAAATTCTTACACCCATACACACTAAGAATGAAGTATACGTGATCCATGTGAAATAAATATAACATATTTGATATTAATATATGTATGAAAAATTAAAAATAAAATATACGCATAGTAATATGCCCAGAGCTTGCTTTATCAGGAATTGGGTAGGGATAAAGCGGAGCAGCCGCACAGGAATTCATTCTTCACGACCCATGAATCATCAGGAGCTTCAAGCATTTGGTCCACACTAGAGAACGACAGAAAACGGTTTCAGCAAAACAAAAGTATCAACAAAACCCTTTATTTATAAAAAAAATATTGACAAATACTACTATAATTTATAGACAAAATCGTATATTTGCTGGAAACAAACATTCACCTCTCCCAACAAAAGAAAAAATTTACTCTCCTGCATATTTCACGTACTTCGGGCATGAATGGTAGAAACCATCTCAAGAAACATTTTACCAGCATTGCAAAGAATGAAAAAATGGCATCTATTGCAGGTTAGTGTCATTAGCATCCGGCAGCTCTCAAGAATTTATCGTAGGGGCTGGAAGGAGGTAGCCTCAGAGAGTGTTGCAGCCCATAGTCAGGAGAATAGTGGAGTGCTTGATCATGTGCATGATATGATTGCTGAGTTACTAACTTCAAATCACTTTTTGAATATTCCAGTGCCTATACAATGAACATTGCCGATAAATAATAATCGTTTCCAGGAAACAAATCTAAACCCTACGAAATTATTCTTGTTTACTTTGGGAGTAATACATCGGTCCACAAATAAGTTAAAACATGGCACAAGACAAATCATGGATTCAAAACCTGACAGACAGAATGGTCCTACCACCCCATCCATCAATTATATAAAACAAAGAATATTTGCGATACACTTATCACACTCCTAAAATATTCCTTGTCAGAGGTTGAGATCTCACGAAGACTGTGTGCACTCTTTGTTCCAGTCTTACATGATATGTGATCTATACCAACGAGTGTTGCCGGTCTTAGTCATCAACAAATATATGTTCATACCATCTCAAACTGGGTAATAAATTTCAAATAGAAATACCGAGTTCATGAAAATAAATTTATAGAGAATATTATCACAGATAATTGTCTTTAAGTTTATGGGTGCATTTCAGTTTTCAAAAATAAAAAATTGGTTAATAATTAGTTCAAACCCTACCTGAATGTAATCAGCCACGATAGTCAATACGCCAAACTTTCAAAAAAAAAATATAACCAATTGAATTGCAAATAGATCCTGAATTTTTTTTCAAAATATGTACATTCATGACTGAAAAATTAAACTTCTGTAAAAAAAAATGCTAACCTTAGTTTGTAGAGGGGCAACTGTAACTTCTTTTCCACTTGAAATAATTATGGCGTTATTCTCTTGTCGATGCTTGAGACTCTGAATGACGGACATCTTCTGTTGTTTCCCTGCTACAAGTGCCTCGCACTGGTCCTTCATTTGGTCATAAGGTAGAGGACTTGACGAAGTGGAGAAACTTGCAACTTGCCGTGAAGTTTCCAAAACCTATCCATAAAATAATGGCCATAGTATGTTTAAGGATAGAAGAAATAAAATATCCTCTCTCCGGTATCATACAAACAAAATCAGACAAGTTTTTACCGAATCTAATAGTTGATTAACATTTAGAACATCAGGGTAGTTGGTTGACTGTGATGTTTTGCGATCCGACTGGCTTCCACTATGCTCAGGTCCAGTCTCTTCCCCCATCAAATCACCCGGAATCATTATCTGGAAAACCAATTACAGCATTTGGCACACAAGTTTGACAAGCCACTAATGTTAGATGCAACTTGGAGACTTTTACCTCATCAAAACTTGGGATTTCAACCAGAGCAAGAGGAGAACATGGTCTTGGTGTCTCCATAAATGATAATGGATATGCATCATCTGGGGAAAAACCCTGTAGAAGTTGATTCTTTATGCTGGACAATTCATCCTGGTAAATATGGAAAACAATTCTAGTTATCTCCACATACTTGCACACCAGTACATGAGCCACAAATTGAGCCCTCAGCCCACATACGTTTATACAGTACTGCAACTTCTGCTAAACAGTCCACATTTTTTGCATGCTTCACAAGTATTATTTTCTAAAATATAAAAGTATATACTTTGATAATTTCCACATCCTTGCTACTCAGAAGTTCAATGGCGATACACCAGATATTATTTATCACTCTAGTAATTACTATGTTCATGTATCATACAATAAAATGCATTTAGCACTTATTGGCATTAGTGTCTACGACGTAGCACTTGATTAATAGCAGCCTAGGAAATAGTCCCCTCAACTAAGTATTTCTCAAGAGACTATAAATATGGATGATATGCAGAACCTATGTAAAATATTACACCCTACTGAATAACAATAAAGCATTTACGTTCTCTAAATTCTCTCTAAAATAGTATATTCTATCTTCCTTTAAATTCTACCCTACTACATTCAAAATAGTGAAGCAAATCAAAATACAATGTGTCCTCACTATTAACCTTCATCATTTTTCCTTACTCCTTATTGCATTTGGAGGGGTTGTATGTCAATACATATTAAAGAGTATCAAAGCCACATTTCTTTAGCAAATCATTAACTGACTATTAATATAGGTAAAAAGTATACTATTAATTTTCCAAGCATATCAACGTATTCTTTAATCAACCCAAGCAAATTCACATTACCTCAGACAATTTTGTAAATTTAGTCATAAAGTATGATATTACAGTCTCTTTCAACTGCCTGTCATCCAATTCTACAGCTAAAAGAGACTTCAAAGCAGCCACCTCATCTTCCTGAGATCCATAAATTATATTCTCTGATTCTTTACAGACAGCCAGCAGTCGGATATCATCAACCAATTCAAGAAAAGGATCTACCTGTGTGGATTTATAACTTTAATCAGTCAATCTAATGATGAGTAAAAAGTGAAAGTATGTAGTGACACTCAATTTTAAAAGGAAGATGAAGGAATGAAAAATGTGGATCAAGTCCAGAGGTAAGGTAAAGAAATTAACTGTTGCCTCAGTCAGTGAAGCTTTAACTATTGGAATTAGATCAGGGAGACTGCAAGCCCTGGCAGAGAAGATAAGCATGTATGAAGCCAAGGTAAAAAGGGACCTCCTACGAGATGGTTGTAGACCTCCTTTAACAAGCACGTAAAAAAATGTCAGAAAAGTTTCACCAGAGAAAATATTATTCCCAATTAAGATGATTTTCTATATATGTAGCAGAACATTTGGAGAACCCTAGACTTTGATTCCATTCCATGGGAAAGAACGTTTCTTTGTTTTGTATGAAAAAAGTCATGGAATGATTATTCCACTACTCAAGCCTTGATTCCATAGGGACAAGATTTCTCAACGTCTTTCCTTCATCCAGAGTAAAATTTTGTCTGTAAATCTCACCTTCCAAAGAGATCCTCCTGAGGGAAAATGCCAGTTGAAAACATCTTACTAAACCCATGTGACTAGACACCTGCAAAAAACAATTAGAACTTCATGAACTTAAGGCAAATCAACCATGCAATATTACAAGGCTTAGAAGTGATTAAGATTAATTTTAACATATGTAATATGCACAATTTTTTCTTCATTTCTGACAAGATAAAAATTCCTGTCAAAATACAACCACTGCCACTAAATCAATACCATTTGAATATAGTTTTACTCCTATTGTAAATAGACCCTTTCTTTTTGTTAAGCTCTTGACAGCTGTACTACTTTGACAGTTGTACTACTTTGATAGCTGTACTCAGTAAACTAACTCCTAGTTACTTAGAGATTGTTAGGACATTCTTCTTAGTCAGTTACATTCTGTTAGCTTCTCTAGATCAGCAATATATAGCTGACATAACTCATGTACTTTGGCTTTTGATTTTCAATAACGCAATACAATTTCTTTTTATTCTAATAACAAGTGCCCTAATGGAACTAGTTATGTAGCATTAAATACCTTAGTAAACATTACTAGTTGCCTAAAAGGTAAGTTTTAAATATTCTGTATTTCTAATAGAATAGATACTTCCTTTCCCAATAAAACTTTCTACTTTTTTATTTTTTTAATGACATTAGTTAGCATATGTCTTCATACAATTATAAATGAGTAACATTTAAACAAGATGAGTAAAGTAACTTTAATAGTCTTTATCATAGGTCTTTATAAGCAATCAGAACACTAAGTACGCACAAAAACCATACTCACCTTAGAACGAGTAAATAATAAAGCAATGCTATAGGTGTGTGCCATTGCCTCATAATTTGCAGGGCCATTTCCCACAGATGTTGCCTGGACCCAGATTGAAGAAAGCAGAAGACTAACTTGATGACTGCTTAGCCTAAGAGAACTTTGATCCTGAAAATTTCAGACTCAAAATTTAGTTTGGAACTGGAACAATGAAGGATCAAGGGTCTCTATTGTTGGAACTAAGTAACTCAACCATGTATTTAACATAATTGAACTAAACAACAATAGTTAAAATTAAATTACAATGAATGCGAATTGCAAATTACTTTCCCTCTCCTACCAAAAACACACTATTAAATACCTACAATTATTAATGATACGTAAACAAATTCTTACCTCGTTTCCATCAGTTAGCTTAGGAGAAAAACTGTAGCCCCTATATGGATGAATTGCATATTTCTTCCCATTGACACCAGATATTGTCTTTCCTTCTTCCAGTTTCCCGTTAAAGTTTTCATCTCCAGAAAAAGTTTCATGTGCAGTGGAGAAGCTGTCATTCTGTGCCTTATGAGCAATCTTTGTTTTGTGGTCCAACCAAGGAGAAACCATGGATGGCGTAAGCACCATAGAGAAGATGCTGTGTGCTCCAATTTGTGTTTCATAGTCGGGATGAGCCATGGCCAGGAGCAATTGATGAAACAAGGCATCAGGGAAAGCCTGGATAAGTCAAAAGGTGACCCAAAAGTTTAGATATTTACTAGACCTACCTAAGCATAAAATCCCATTTCCAATCCAAGTAGGAACACTTGCCTTATTGTGATATGACACATTTGGAATGGAAGTGATTAATTTTGCTGTTTGATAGATAGCAGAGATTATTGATCTTGCTGTGATGGTAGTAACGGGGATATTCTCCAGTGCCACAGCCATCAAATCAAGAATTGGTCCTATATCCCCAACCTGTTGTTATAGTAGAACAGATAACAAATTGGATCTGTGGATATCTAGAATCCAGGAAACTTTACTCAAAAATCACACCTAAGGCCCTCCAGTATGATGCCAAGTGTGAGATAATAAAAAGTTACAAAGACAAAAAAAAAAAAGTGATACATAATGTAGCACAAATACCTTCTTTGAAAGTTGTAATATGCACATTTCTAAGGCAGACTTAAGTTCAGTATTCAACCTATATGTACCATCTCCAATGCTGGATGTTTCAGCTAAATTTTGCAGGCATTTCCTTAAATGTTTAATGAGATCCGATATTGCACCAATGATTGCAACTGAAGCCTGCTGCTTCACATTTTGTGCAAGCTGCGTGGTGGTTTTAATAATATCAATCTGAAGGATAGGCTTCTTAGCAACATTTTTATGATCCAAGTGCTTGACCAAAATGGACAACAGAAGATGGGAGTTATCTCCTGGTGTTCAAAAAGTGATAATTATTTATATAGAAAATTAGATAAAAACTGCATATGTAAGAAAAAGTTATAACATTGAATGTTACAAGGCTACCTGATTCTGCTAGAAGGGATTGCAAATACAGCAAAATACAAGAAGCAACTCCCTTTTCAGAAGACCAGTGGTTTTCAGCATCAAAATTATGAAAAAATGGTTCAAGGACACGCCGCACAGTTGTAGCTTCCTTAGCCAATTTGGCCATATTATACAAGCAAATTTTTGACCAATAAGCAGGATCTTTAGCAGTATCTCTGTAAAAACAGTGAACACAATGGTTGTCCGGATGTCATATGTTGGCTTTATACCAAGACGGAGATGGGAAAACAGTTATAGAAGACCTACAACTTGGATTCTGTCTCAGTTCCTGTCACACCATTGAGTAAGGAAGCATCCTTCTCCTTGATATCTGATAAAGAATGTAGGTCTCCTCCTTTGGAATATCCTCGGACCAACTGGCTCTGAGATTGTGAATTCAATTTCTCTACTTTGGCAAGATTGGATTTGGATTGGAGATCCGTGAAATTTTCCAAAATCACTGATATAATCTATTGAACAATCCACCCACCCAACAAATTAAGACAAGTATAAACTAATGTTTAAAGTCAAATGCTGAATTGTGGTTATAAATAAATACATACAAACTAAATTACATGTTTAATACAAGCCTTTGCATAATGTCTCTCTCTCTGACAGAATCAACGAATAAGAAGAGTTGGGAAATAATACTTACTTTGTCAAAATCCATGCAAAGATGTGAGTGATCTCCCATGAACTGCACCTGGACAAACATAGGGAGGAAGAACAAAAGGCATCCAGTGAAGGTATGAGTGACCTTGAAAGACAACTAACCAAATATACTGTGGTAGGAACAGGGTAACCAGTAAACAACTTGAATGATTTAAAGGTACCACTCTAACAATTTTGTTCCCAAATAAAGCTTCTAGCCTTCTACAGTTTAAATTACTAAAAAAACCACTTTCACTCTTTAATTTTGGAAATTTTCATTTCATTATTTAGATTACAACGGCTAATTTTTTTTTAATAATATTAGTTAAAGAAAGTTTCTATCAGTATGAAGAAGTTCAATATCTAATGACTATTAATCACAAATAACTAAAACTGTTAGTAACCATCCTTGTCATACTCTTCAATTGGAGAGTTTGATTACATAAAAATCATCAAAATGTGCAGATTCTTGCACATATTGATAAAAAAAGAACAGAGAAGTCCTTGCAATTATAGATTTACAGGAATACAAAAGCAAATACTGCAAGAACAATGGACCAAAGAAGGAGAAGTACCATATAGGATAGCGCTTGTAGACCAGCTGAACGTAGAAGCAGAGCTTGTTCATTATCTCCCTCTTCTTGAGCCAATTGACATAGGTTTGGTATAAAACCCTCTAAGTTGAACATGTATGTACCATTTGTCTACTTTAACTCAAAGGGTCAGTATCACTAAATTTATGGCATTGAAAAAATAAAGTAGAAAAAAAAAAACTTGATCTGCAAAATGCAATATATCAAGTACCATAACCTATAATAATAAAGACTTTAAAGTTAAATTTAAATTAGTGAAACTGCTTTAAATGGGTGGAAAATCTTTTGCCAACTGAAGCAATCCTACTGTAATTTTAAAACTAACAAGTCCAAAAGGTTGATTAACCAAATACCTGGCAATTTGTAAATTCTACAAGAGTCTTGCAACCTAAGATCTGCATTTCCTGTGAACGAGTTTGCTCTAGAAGCGTTCGAAGGATCCCTAATAAACTATTGGCAAACAGCGACCTGCAAGATTAAGAAGCATGTTTGAATACCATTACTCACTATAGCAAAGAGTAGCATCCAACAACGAAATAAATCAAATGAACAAGAACTTTATGGTAAGATGCTTTAGATAATAGCAAATAGGACTACAGGAGACAAAATGACACTTAAAGACCCTGCTTAAGGATACTAAGAAAAAAAAATTGAAAAAATAAAGAGTTCTAAGCCTAAACATGTGTTAAAAAGTACCCATACAGCCAAAAGCGTTTACATGAATGAAACCTGGACACAAAGAACTCATAAATGTCCATAAATTTCAAAATGGCATCTGCAATGTAATACATTTATGGTGCCTGAATCTATTCATTTGAAGGTAGGTCCTTCCCCCAACACCCAAATGTGTTTAAATGAATTTGGTCAGGATCAAATAATAATCAAATCCAAGGAACACGCACTTAACTTATACTGTGGAAAACTTACATCTGCTCCTTACATGTCGATAACAGTTTCCTATATACGCACAAGACCACTTTCACCGAACCAAAGTTTTCATTACGCAAATCCTTATAACATCTTTGCTCCAAGTTCTCAGTAATCTGCCAAGACAAAACAGCAAATAAATTTAGATATGATAGAGATCAGAAATCAACAGCGAAAATGAAAAGATTCAGTACTTAAAGTGACTAAATGGTGTTTGTTTAAATTTAATAAATTCCAAATAAGATTTTGGTGAAGAAAAACTGAAAACATTCAGCACATGGAAAGGCTTATAAATACATTCAGTAGCAGTTTCTTTATTTAAGTATTAAATAGAAATGATTTCCTTTAGTTTAGCCACATTCAAAATATTAAATAATCAAGTTTTCCTCCAATAAAACATTCAGAATTTATGAAAATATTGTGAAGCATTACGGATCAGTGCTTCAAATTTTATCACTGTAAATCTCAGTGCTTAAGTTGAAATTATATAGTTTTTTTTATAAGAAACACTATAGTACTAAGCCTTATATATACTAGATTGATATTAACTTAGTAAACTGATAATTTATATGCATTTGAATGTATAGATATATTTATTATATTCATAAAACGTATTGCTAACCCGTATTTATACTAATCATAATCCTAGCTAATTAGGGATACAAATGGTAAGATAAGGAAATGTGGTAATTTATACTAAGAGGAAATAGGGAAACTAGTTTTAGGGGATAACTAGAGATATTTTAAGATATGATATAATATTTTTTCATATATTCTAACATCAATTTTATCAAACAAGTGTTTATTGAATGGCATCCAACTGGAACTTCTACAGTAATACTATAATCAAATCTAACAGTTTCTTACGAGAATGATTATATTTAATTTCCTCCACCATCTCATAATGAACAAACTAGCCTAGAAGAGTTGAAAACAAGGGGGAGATTATTAAGAATAAATTACCTTAGGAATTCTCAATGGATTCCTAGAAGCATACTCACATAGCTTTCCAATTTTCCTATCATTAGGCTCAGCAACCTGAAAATTACAGTAATCATCACATCACCTGATATGAATCAGAACAGGGCTAAGAAGGGCTCTTAAACATTCTCTGTTTGCTAAATTCAAATAACCTTAACCAGTACAAGAAACAGGTCAAATCACCCCGTTGCCTGCATTTATCATTATTCATCTTAACATAACAGTGCACCAGCCACTCAGAGCAATAGTAATGATACATACACAAGATGGTATCACTTAGTTTAAAAACTACACAAATAAACCACCCGATGCATACATTAGCAAACAATTACCAAGTCAACTTATAATTCTTGGGTCCCGTGAGACTAATAGCTACCAAGCAAAGACTGTGTAACAACATAAGCTGAAAACCTCACCTGATTACGTGGGAATATATCAGCCATCAACTTCTTGTAACGTTTCACCGGTTGCCTTGATCTTGCTCGCAGAGAAGGACAAAACACACAGAGGTTACCACAGACGGGCACAACCCGCCTGGACATAACCCCCATTTTGCAATGAATTCACAAACCCTGCCCTGAAACATTTTCCACAACAAAATTCACTTCCCAAATTACCTCAACCATTCACGTTCAACTAATCAGAACTCAAATTCATACGAATTCACAAACCGAATCCAATTCAGCTCGATCAAGAGCCCGCACAGGGTTTAACCACAATAACAAACGAACGCTCGAAAATTGAGGAGCAAACAAGAGCTATATACTGAATTAACTCATCGTCAACAATTCGCAGCGAGGATTGTTAGGAACGTACCTAACCTATTCAAATTATACAATTTCCACTCCTTCGCAAAATGAAGCGTCCGCGATCGCGATCTATGCAGAAAACAAAATTATGAAAAGAAAAATAATCGAATACTGAAAATCTTTGTATGAACTTGATCAAATCCAACGGAAACCAAAACCATATAAAATTAAATTAAAAAAAATTACCAAGGAAAATGTCGATGGGGTCGGGGTCGGGGTCGGGGTCAGAGTCAGAGGTGCAACTCTTCCCCTGCCATTGGCGCTATTATGAAATGTAACGGTTTAATTCTTACAACCAAAATCTGTATTATAATTAAACCACCATGAACCCATACATGTCATTTATCATCAATATTATTTATTTTTACATATAATATATTGCATAAAATTTTATTTATTAAACAAATTACGCTACTATAGCATCATCGCATATCGTGGAACGTTGATGTGGTGAGTAGCACAAAGTTGACCACACACAACGCTTCATCATCACATGCTATCAATTTTTTCATAAGAATTAACGATTTTGTTATTTTATTTTTTGCAAAAAGAAGGATAAAAAATATTAATTGATAGGTTAAAAGGGTTTTGAGTTGATCATTCCAACTGTCCCGAAAATTATGGGTTGGTGCCTTTTTTTTATATTGAAATTTGATTTTTAGAAAGTAAAATTGGAAAAGAAGGAAAGGAAAGTGACCCCATTATTTTCTTTTCTTTTCTTTTTACTTTTATATTCTCACGCCATATCATTTCTTTCATCTTTTTGCCAACGCTTTGCTTAGTTGCACATGACTCTTGATCAATCAAGACCATCTAATGTTGTTGGAAAAAAATCTTAAAAAATACTATAGTTATTCCAATTTATATACAATAATTATCAATAAGATATTATCGAAACAATAGTATGGGTACGTTAAATTTTATTATGGTTGAATTTAACGTGAAAGTTAATATGTGAGAATAATTAAATTTGTTTTATGCTTTTTGTGTAACTTGCATAAGAATTGGTTTTGCTTTTGGAAGTTCTTTTTTATTTTGAAATTAACTCAATATTATTAAAATGGGTACCATGTATTTGTATCCGAATAAATTTGAGAGAGTTTTTGTTGTTTGAATCCATTTATCAGGACAGATAAGAGTATGGAGAGAAAAAAAAGTGAAAAAGAATTAACTTGTTTGTAAGTAAAAAAAATGATACGAAAGTTAGTTAGACTCGAAAGATAAGATAAAATTATTATTCACTTTACATACATGCAAATATAAACACTAAGTATACATATACATATAAAAAATAACAAATAATAATCGGTTAAGTTTTTTTTTTTAATTTTTAAATGAATATCGGTTAGTTTTTTTTTTAATTTTTTTAATCGATGTAATCCATTTTAAAACATAATCGATTATGCAAGAGGTTAATTGAGTAAACCTTTTTTAATATTATGCAAGCCCCATGATAATCATATATACAAGTATGAAAAACATTCACTAAATTCAATACTTCCCCTTACTTTCTTTTTATATACCTTTAAAAGTTATATTAGTAGAAAAAAAAAGCTTTTCATATTTTAATAAATAATAGTATAACTTTTTATTTCATATATTTCTCGCTCTATATAATCCTTTTTATATACCTTTAAAAGTTATATTTGTAGAAAAAAAAAAGCTTTCCATATTTTAATAAATAATGGTATAATTTTTTATTTCATATATTTCCCTCTCTATATAATCCAATAAAAGTTTATTATTATTATTATTATTGTCATTTTCCCAGTCATGGTCTAAATCATTAACAAAA
This sequence comes from Phaseolus lunatus, assembly GCA_013389735.1. Lineage (NCBI taxonomy): Eukaryota > Viridiplantae > Streptophyta > Magnoliopsida > Fabales > Fabaceae > Phaseolus > Phaseolus lunatus. The sequence goes on from CM023861.1 coordinate 35,683,460, forward strand.
TGGATGTTAATAACATTAATGTTAATTTTAAAAATCTTCTATAAGAATTACTTACAAATTTAGTATGAATAATTTATATATCTAATCAAATCTGATAAAATAGATCGAATTTGAAACAAATCTATTGGATTTAATTAATTTGATTTTTTTAAATTTAGATGTAATTTTATAGTTAAATTAATTTAAATCTATATTCACATATTGTTAAGGGTTATAAAATTGACGTTTAGTATTTTTAATGATTATCATATTTTAATTATAATTAGTTATTGGTAAAAAAAAAAAAAGGCTTTTCATAACAATAACATAAATGAACAACAAACCAAAGTTTCACACAATCTTCGACATGAATCAACATAACACTAAGACACCAAAATTGATGCCCTATATGAATGGATGCTGGTAAGAGCTTAAATCTAACCTTCATGTTCCACCACCGCAAGACACCATTCCACAACTTAGTCATTTACTGATCCACATGTTCCACTGTAAAAGCTCTGAATTTTCCACTCGAGTCACTTAATGTCATGTGACCAAACCTCATTACTCACATAAATATGGTTCATAACTAAGTACATATAAAACTTTTAATAACTACATAGGTATCATAAGTACATAAAACTTTTAATTACTACACCAACAAAATTTAGTGTAAACTGCATAAGGTGGTCCATGATATTAAGATTGATAATGGTTTTGTGAGGAAATATTACCAAATGACAAAAATATATTGTTTTTAGCAATCTTATTGGTTTGTTATATATTTTAATCTTCATGGTGCAGTTTGAAGGATGTTCATAACAACTCCCAAATATTTCAATTTTCATGGTTAGTCAAATGTTCCAAGCCAAGTTTTCTTGTATTGGTAACCACATTTCTACATTGGAAATAACGTTATAATATTGAGAAAAGTCAATAACAACTCTTCTATTAGTATGAAATTTATTAAAAATTTCAATTCAAACCACAAAATTCTGTGAACATAAGCCGTTTATGAATAATGAATTTATTGAGAATATTCTGCGACTAGGCCAGTCGCCATTTGAACACCCCGAACACAACTTCACAAGCATCAATTCAATAAGAAAAACAAACAAAAATCTGGCAACCGGAGCGGCCACCTTATTAATCAATCAATGTTGATACGAGCAAAGAACAAAAATGGTTGCCAATTTCTAAACAATTTGTGATCCCAATAATAATAATAGCAATATGCAATAGTGGCTCAGAGTCAAAATTTTAGTGTGTGTGGTGAAGAATTGGTTCAACAATGAAAGATTCTCAAAATTTAAACTCACAATTCGGGGTAAATTAATCAGTGAACGCCGGAAACGTGGACGCCGGCGTTTTTGATGGAATGGAACAAGGGAGAGACCATGACGCGGTAGTGCGGTGGACGGGATTGTTCCTCGCGAGGGTCAATTTGCACGGTGGTGACGCCGATTTCTCTGAGGCGGAACCCTAGCTTTTCCCCGACGCGAGAGGCCACTTTACCGTCCCAGAAGCGCTGGGATCTAGGGAACCGGTTGAGCTGTGCACGGTAATGAGCCACGAATTCCTGCTCCGACGAGGAGGCCATGGCTATAATGGAGGAGGTGGTGGTGTTGGTGACCTGGGCGGTGATTTTCCGGCACGACAGCACCAGCTGCAGTACGTGGCGGTGGTTGTTCTGGTATGTACCCGCCATCTCACTCGCGCCGTACGACAACTTCTTGTTAGTTTGAAGACATTAGATCACATATTCACATGCTTCTTCTACTTCCAAAATAACTATTATTATACTATTTAACATGTAATTATTAACATATTGTAGTTATATATTATAACAATTTTTTAATCAACTCTTAATAAATAAAAAATACGTTATATGCAAATTTTTTAAGTGTATGAAATATATTTTCCAGAGAGAAAAAAATTCTTATCTGGAACTAAAAAAATTACAGTTTTAAAGTAATTTTCATTTACCGGTTACAATACTAGTTATACATGTTTGAGAGAGGGTTCCGTTCCGTTGAGTGGGGGTAAGAAGGTCATTTAAAGGAGTAGATGGGGGTTTAAATAGAATTCAGGTTGTGGGAATAGTAATTTGAACATTGTGTATTTATTTTTTAATTTTGAAATAAATAAATAACACCTGAGCGAGCGTGTACTGCATCAGTCCGTGGTGTCACTCTTCTCTGGTCATGCGTCCGTACATCAATGGTGACTGAGTGTTTGTGACTCTATCGGATTCGGAGAGACCCACGCTGATAAACCCGACCCGATCCAAATTTACCACTTTAGGTTGCTGGACCTAATCGGAGGAGGGGCGAGTAAGGCTTCTCCAACTTTTTCTTCCTCGTGCTTTTTTCAGCTCCGAATTTGTATTCATCAAGAAAACCATTTTTTTTTCTAGAACTCGTGCTGTGAATTTTTCGGCTATGTTGAAACATTCCATCAGGAAATACTAGTTTTTGTGAGCAGTCAATTTGACAAACAGTTCAGAATTTAGATGGGGCATTCATGGGTGAAAGGGAAGCTGTAATGCAATCTTAATAACTTGCATGTTCTTCTTGCAGGTTTTACAGGAATATGTTGAAACTTGGCTGATTTTCTCTCCGGTAATTCTGTGCTGGACAGGTAGTAAACTGTTGTCTTCATCTTCTCGCATTTTTTGAAAAATTCTATGTATATTGTTAATTAATGAAAGTTATCATGCTCTTGTTTGTTTACTTGGACAAAATAATAATAGTTAAATTCATCAATGTTCTGTGCTAATATACACTTATCCTGTGTCCAATTATTTTTTAGTCTAGGGTTTTAGAGGTATCTTACCTGCAGCTATGGTGAAAGAAAAGTCATGCACAATGCTCTCTAAATTGTGATTTTTGTTAGTGAAATGTGTATCTCTATTTGCTTGTAAGCTCTAATTAAGGCTACAAATATCTTATATTCATCCAAGAATTTTGAATAAATAGGATGGACAATATCCACATACAGTCTTTATTCTGGTGTTAGCACCCAAGCATACTAGATTTGAAGCTTGGATAAAAAAGTTGAGTATATGCTTATTCAGTAAGAGCTTATCACCTAAGGGATGATGTTACGAACTCAAATCTCACAATAGCGATTAACAAAGAAAATAGATCGATTATGGAAAATAAGGTCTGTATTATTTCTGAAAACAAAAGGAACTTCAGTGGAATGAACTTTCATACTGCCACTGACCTACGCTCCTTCAGAGAATCTAAGTTCTCTGCCCATAACAAACTATTTGATTCTAGTCGAAGTCCTCTCTCCCGCTCTTCATTTCATATAGTCTGGCTCATAATGGCCTTGGGAAGTTGAGGTGCAAACTGCACATTTGAACCCAAATTCATTTTTTGAGGTCTCAACTTGTGAGTGCTCAATCCAATGAAGTTACTTTGATAGGTTATTGTTACAACTCTCCCACATACCCTCCTTCTAGCTCCTTTAGATAATGTTTGACCCAACTTCTTTTACGCTTCTCTTCTTTCTAATGGAAAAGTTAAGCTGAAGACAAATTAACAATATCTCTAAAAACTAAAAGTAGTTTTTTTTTAATGATGGAAAAGTTGAAATTGGAAAGTAGAGTATAACTGGAGGAGCTTTTTCTTTTGAGGAGAAAGGAAGCCAAAAAGAAATAAGGTCAAATACTACCTTAACTTATTTGATAAGCTAAAAAAAGCTTGAAGGATGATTAATAATTATTTTCACAAGCTTTGTCAAACAACTTCGATTTTTCAACCTAAGTGCTCATATGATAAGAAATACTACATAGAAATTCTCCTTGGGTTTTGTTGTTTTCTTTCTGGTTGAACACTATTATCAATAGTTATGGTTAGATATTCAAATAGGTATTGTTTGTCGAATCAAACCTTTAAGTTAAGGCGTAGACTCTTATGATTTCACAATTATGTGTAGAGAAAATGAGTTAACTTGTCAAATTCTTTTTTGGAGAAACTTGGTAAACTTGCAAAACTATGAATATTGTATAGACTCTCAAGTCAATAAGCAAGTTAGCGGCTTTGGAATCAATGTAACTTTTGCCCCTCATTAAACCCAGAGTCACAGTGTTTTATGCTATGCACTGCTTTTGAAGGCAACGTATATGTATAATTTTACTATGATTTAAATGATGTAAAGAAATTAACTCTTTTTGAAATGTTTTCGCTTTAAGAACTATTGTTTTTATGAATTTACATATGATTTTGGTCATCTCTGTATTTCGATCTTATTTAGTAATGATGTACTATCTCGCTTTAATATTTTGGTTTACTACTTTGTTTTATTATGGAATTGAAATGTTACATGATTGTTGTGTCAGACAAGAGTACTAAAGTTATGCATATGTCATGAATAGTTTTTTAATATATTTTTATATTAGGTAGACTGGTACGGAATGATAATCTAATTATTTGTGTAATTCTTCTGCCATAGTAGGGCTATGGATCACGAATCTGGCCAGGGATTTGATTCAGATGACAGTGAACTTGATATGCAAGCAGAAATTAGTGAGAACCACGGGAAAATAGATGAATTTTCAAAAAACCTAGAATTATGTGGAAGTGAAGATGAGAAGTTTGTCGAATTACCTGCAACAGAAATTTCAACAGATATAGAAGCTGTTGAACCATTCATTGGCATGGAGTTCAATTCAAGAGAGGAAGCGAGAGAATTCTACATTGCCTATGGTAGGCGAATAGGGTTTACAGTACGAATACACCACAACCGTCGTTCGAGAGTAAATAACCAGGTTATTGGTCAAGATTTTGTCTGCTCAAAAGAAGGCTTTCGGGCAAAAAAGTATGTACACAGAAAAGATAGAGTGCTGCCTCCACCACCAGCCACTCGAGAAGGTTGTCAGGCCATGATAAGGCTGGCTTTACGGGATGGAGGGAAGTGGGTTGTCACCAAATTTGTTAAGGAGCATAATCATAAGCTAATGAGTCCCAGTAAAGTTCCATGGCGAGGATCTGGGAAGCACTTGGTTAGCGAGGTATGTCTTTCCATGACAATGTACAATGTGACTATATGGTTCTTAAGAACTCATATATGATCTATAGTTGAATACACAGTTCCAAAATTCTTTTTTCTTTGTTAGTTGTTCTTCTGTTGTTGTCAAAGGAATGAAATGCAAAGAGGTCAGTCAAACAGTGCACTTTTAATGAACAATTTAAGTATGCTTTAATTGAACTGGACATAATTTAAGTATGTTTTGATTGAACTGATAAGATCTCCCCTCCTAATGTTGTGGGATTTACATCAATTTTGGAGGGATTCAAATAGACATAACAAGATGAGTTTGTCTAGCAAAATACAAGTAAATCCTTAATTTTGTGTTGAAATTGTAAGTGTTGATTACTTTAGTCCGAGTTTGCAAAACATTTATCACTTTCGTCTTTTATGTCTTGGCCCCAACCATTTACTCAGATTTTCCTGCCTTCTCGCTGGTGCCTCTGTTTTTATCTATATCCTCCACTGGTCCAACCAAAACCTTCCTGTTAGCATTCCTGTCATGTAGGCTTTTAGTTATTTGAAGGCAGTGTTTCCCATGTTGCCTAGGATTTTGGATTCATTGATTCTCCTAAACATCTTCCTATATATTCCTAAGACCATAAGGGAGTCCTGTCAATATTACATCAGGAAGATATGGTAATTAGTAAATGAGATATGGCAGCAACTTTTAACAAACTATTTTGGTTGAAATTTATTTAAAAAATACAACTTTTTTAGGTCCCACTTTTTGTTTTCCAAAAATAAATGAGTCACGCCATAATTTTGTAGTTTTCAGAAATTTTAACCAATAATTGAGTGTCTTGTTACACTCCTATTAGTCAATTATACCTGACATTGACCTGTATTGAGATTTTACATAAAAGGATGAGTCCTTTCCCCAGCACCCAAGAAAGAAAAAAAAAAAAATAGCTGTGAATCTGATTGATTAAATTGTGAAGTAACATTGATAGCACATCTCAAGCTGCTTGGATAAGTTTTTTGATGATTTCATTGTTAGTATCGCAGGATGAAAAGGATAAGAGAATCCGTGAGCTATCACTTGAGTTGTACAATGAAAGGCAAAAGTGCAAACGACGCTGTGCTGCATATGAAGAGCAGTTAAATATGATTCTGAATGATTTAGAGAAGCACACCGAACATATTTCTGAAAAAGTTGCTGCTGTAGTACGAAGTATAAGAGAGATTGAGGAGGAAAAATCAGATTCAGATGGTGGGTAGTTGGTGCTATTATAGCCTGTTTCCTCATTGGAGACATCCTGGTTGAGATTGTTAACTCTTCTAGGTATTGAAGGCTAACATTATTCTGTCGGCATTTAGATGCGATTTTGCTTGAAGTAGTGTGCTGTATCATGTAGCGTTCAAGTTAAACTTCAGGCAGCATACAGTTTACTCGGAAATTCATTTTCTGGTGTTTACCATGTCGTGCATTATGTTGGTGCTTAAAGTGTAATTCATACATGATTTATTATTCTTGCCGAAAAGCGGTGAGTATAACTGAGCCATTTCATTCTTCCATTTGACTAAATTTTTAAGATTCTCAGTGATCACTTAACCTTTTCCAAGTTTGTAAGATCGTGGTTTGCATCAACTATCGACTCTACTTGCCCCTGCTTGCGTTCTGCTTACGTATTTAATCATCACTTTTCATTTTCATAATAAAGCCAAATTTATCTCATTTTCTGGTGTACAGGTATTATTTGTTGTTATCTTGTCATTTCGTGTTAGATATCACTTAAAAGATAATCATACTAAGGTTAAACATTAATCGCAAATTTTTAATTCCATTGAAGTTGACTTACGAACATACTTCCAAATAAACATGCAGCTTGTAGCAGGGCATTATTCATGCATATGCAGGATTTACCAACTACCAAACATGCCAAATAATAATTAATCAAAGCCATGTTACCTTATTTTCCGCAAATTTATATCCCAAATCCACGCTGTACTTTATAAGAAACAAAAGAGTGATCAAAATTCAACAGAATCATCCAGCACAGTTTTACAGAGTGAAAAATGGAATCAATCATTCTAGCCTCAACTTCAACAACAAACACAACACATTGTAACAGTAGCAGTAGTTCCCTGATTCCAATGTCCCTCCAAAGTCAAGAAAAAAAAAATTAAGTTCTAGCATTACCAAGGCAAGGTTCATCTCATTTAATTTACCAAGCCAGGTGCTAACCCTCCAAAAAGTCCATTGGAAAAAACATAAAAAACACACTCCTGGACATGTGCCTCTTCCAAAACCATAAAAACATGACATGCATGGTAAGTAGGAGGAGGCACGGGAGCAGATTACACACCTAGGAGAAGATGAATTGAGATGGGTTTGGTCTAAATCTTCCATGATAAAGAAAAACCGTCACATGTTGATGCTCTGGTCTAATCCTCACGAGACACACACATGTATATATAACTGAATTACCTGACATATGAAGATTAATCCTAAATCATGTAATAATTTCTCCCCAGATTTATTTACAACATGGGAATTGAACCAAACTGATGTGTAAAGTATCTGGAAACTCGTTGAGATGAAATGATGACGTTTCGAACGTGGAAACCAGAATCATTAGCTTCCGAAAAACGCATCCGAAACATGAAAGCAAACGGAAGCAGGTGGAGAAATCAAGTGAGAGCACTGAAGCCACCCCCTTTCATCATTTGCTTGAACTCCTTGTAATCGACCATTCCATCTCCATCAACGTCCACCTTCATGATCATCTTCTTGCAATCCTCCACCGTTCTTCCCTGCTTCAACCCTAGCGAGGACAAAACGGTCCTCAACTCTTCCACAGTGATGTAGCCATCGCCGTTCTGGTCGAAGACGTTGAAGGCCTCTCGCATGTCCTCCTCCTCGTTACGGTCGTCCATGATGTTCTGGTATAGCTCCCCGAACTCATCGATGTCGACACACCCATCGCCATTAACGTCTATTCTCTCGATCATCAGGGTAAGCTCCTTGTCGGGAATGAAAATGCCCAGATTCTCCAACGAGTCATTCAGCTCCTTCTTCGTGATTCTCCCGTCACCGTTACGGTCGAACATCTGAAACACGCGCTTCAGCTCGTGGGGGTCCATTGGTGGTGAAATTCTGGTGATGAGCCTCGAGGAAGAAGAAGTAGTAGAAGAAGAAGAAGAAGGTGGTGGTGGTGTGGTGGTGGTGGTGGAATGGAACCAAGAAGTGGAGAGGATGGCTCGCACCTTCTTGGGAACCAGAAACAGGAGAAATGGGTGTAGGAGATTGTAAAGAAGAAAAAACCTGAGCAAAATAGTTGGCATCGGAAGAGGAGTTTGTGGGGCTTGTTTGTTGGGTGAAGAGAGATTTTTGGGTTCTAAATAAAGGCTTCTTAGGTTAGGCAATTAGCTTCGTTATTTGCATTTATATATATACACATAAGATAAACCAATTCCAACTACTACACTTTACTTACCTTTTTCCTTCTTCTTGCAAAACATACACTCACACACACTTCATGGAGCCATGCAAGAGCTGTCTGTCCTTTCACTCACTTTATCTTTCACGCGTATTTCCATCATTAAAGGTTAGACTATAAACTAGTGAGTGATATGTTTGATAATCTTACGTGAGATTACAACTGAAAAAGAATAATAAAGCTAAATTATGTTTTGAATCTACTTATGAATATGATACCATTATAGTTATTTAGAATTTATTATAATGAAAATTTGTTAAACTTATCAAATTATTTGTTATCAAATCAATTATTTTTGTATACGAATTGAGAATCTCATCGTGAACTGATGTTGGAAAATATTGTAAATAAGAGTACTTGATACAAAACAGTATTGTTGAGTGCTGATGCATAATTTATTATACATGCAGAGTATTTTACTGCAGAGTTTTTACTGTAGTTGGTTTGAGAAAGCAGCATAATGATGGTTGGAACTTGGTTGTTGAAAGACGCGTTGAAATTTAAATAATGGGTTTGGAAGGGAAGGGGTCATGAATGTGAGTTGAATGGTGTTTGTTGGCTTACCTGTAATTTAAGTTACAGTGATTTTGATGTAATGAAGTGATTAATAATGTGGAACAGTGGAAGTGGTGCCATCACACACAATAAATTAACATAGACCCTCTCCACTCTGAATGCCTCAAACCCCAACATTTATTATTTTTTATGAATTCTTCTTCTCTTTCAGACTACCCAATCACCAGCTAAAATCTTTCTAAAAGGTGAATCTCAGATCCAAACTCTTAATATTACTAATACTATATGTATTGACTCCTTTAAACGTTTATGCTATCACTGAAACATCTTATTATAATTTAATTACTCATCTTAAATTTTAATTTTATTAAACTTTTTCTCTTTTACTAATGAGAATTATTTTAGAATAATGATACATTGACAAAGTAATTTTTTTAATTTTTATTCTTATTTTCTTATTAATAGTGTCAGCTAAGGGTAATGGTTACACAAAGGGGTAACTAGGGCTTAGAAAAGAACCAATATTTAGGGCTGGAAGTGACTTAAATGAAAAGAAACATTGATGAAGTGAAAAAAAAAAAAGTGAGTTAAATAAGGTTGTAACATAGAAATATGAGTTTAAAAAGCAATGGGGTGAGTGAAAGAGCGTTAATAACGGATCTAAAATCTAAAACCTAAATTAAAAAGAAAGAAAAAGAGAGAAACTTTAATTATATTATTATTATTAGAGAAAGAGAAAGAGAGAGAAACTTTAACTAAATTATTATTATTATTATTATTATTTATTATTATTATTATTTTCGGTGACTTACTCAAAGACCTGTTTGCGCGTGTTTGGTAGGGTGCTAACACGTGGCATCTTTCTGTCCTAATAATTTTTGGGCGTTAGTGTTTGTATAAGATAATGATAATAATAATAATAATAATAATAATAATTGTTATAATAAGTTAGTTGGTCTGTTAATTAGGTATAATCTATTACTCCGTCCGGTGAGGCACTTTAAATAAGATTACATAGGTTAAAAGTTAGTTAATCCGTCTAACTTTTTTATTAATCTTTCATTTTTACTTTTATTAATTATTGTTGAATTAATTAATTGCAACGCACCACTGTCAACATTTTTTTTTTAATAAAACAAGACTCCTTATTTTTTTATTATCAAAACAAATAAAATTGTAATTGAAAATAGTGTAATGATTTCAAACAAATATTTTAACCAAAAATTTTAAAATTTTCGTCTTAAAAAATTCAATAAAAATATTTGGTTCCCACCGAATTGCAGATAATCTATTTTAGACCAAGTAAATGCTTCAATTCATTATCCTAAAATTATATCTGTAACATATATATATATATATATATATATATATATATATATATATATATATATATATATATATATAAACAATACTCACATCATTCATATATTGAAGATAAATCAGTTCATTGTTATTTGAATTGAGAACTTGAAAAAAAACTATGGATATAGAAGTGGAAGATATTATTATTAAGTTTTTTTTTTTTGAAAAAATGTTGAGATGATTCGGCATCAACGAGTGATGAATATATATTTTATATAAAAATGTTATAACATTTTTTTCAACTCAAAACCTTAAGGTCATTAATATTTTAATCTTCTTTTTTATATTTTATTTTCCAACACATTCCTATTTAATGTCCAAAATCTTAAAACAATTGATATTTGAATTTTTTTTATTATTTTGTTCTTTAAGCATATTCCTATTCAATGTGGGACAAATTCACACTAAAAATCTCAATAATCATTTTTTCAACTACGAGTTTCTTTCACAATGGTACTAGGGTGATTTGGCACTAATGGATGAGCATTTCATATAAGAAAGTCCAGATATCACTTCCAATCCAAAACTTTAAGACATTGGGTATGTGAATCTTTTATATATATATATATATATATATATATATATATATATATATATATATATATATATATATATTCCTCTTTAGACATATTCTTACTCCATGTGAAACAAACTCACACGAATCATAACAATTTTAAATTAAAAAAAGGTGAAAGTTCACTTTATAGATAATAAATAAATTACAATCACAAAGTAAAAAATGGATGTTTCTCATAAAATAACAAAAGAATTATAAAAAAAAAAAATTGGATTCAACGATAATTCGTTTTTAGATATTTTGTTTTTAAGAACATATTAGTTTTTCATTATTAAATGCGCAAGAGAAATAACTAAATAAAAACTCAATTTTTAAAAGAATGATCAATATGTAAAACATTGATTCATATTGAGTTATTTTTGAAAGAATAAATAAAGTATGTCATTAAGTTATTTTTGAAAGAATAAATAAAGTAGTTTGTTGAAGTTTTGTTTATCAATGCTAAAAGAGATAGCTTTTTTCACATTATCCAATGCATAATATTGTTCATATTGATGAAAAGTAATTCTATATGACAAAGAAATATGTGAACTATTGCATGCTACCAGGTGAGAAGAAGTCATTGCACACTTGTAAAAGCAAAATTTTGATTCAAAAGGTAATATTTCTATTTGTTATACTATTCAATATTTGAAGCATAAGGAAATGAAGTTTTTTTGGAAAAATAGGTCTATTTCCTTTTGTGACTAAAGATGCAACTAAATGAAATAACATTAATCGATTAACCGAACTATAGGGACATTAGAAACAAATTCTATAACTAGTAAAAAAAATTGTAATAGAGAAATTTGTACCAACCATACAAACAAAGTGACAATGAGATATGTCAAGGGAAAGGTGTGTTGCCCACTCAATTAAAATTTGATGCCTCATTAGTAAAAGAAATTCTTGACTACTTAGAAAAGTGATCATGGTTTAAACTCATTTTAATACATGAGAAAAATATTTGTTGTATTGATGTGTATATTGAGATAATTTTATTAGTAATTATTGAATTAAAGTAAAATGATTTTTGAAGTTGTACATTAGGATTATTGAGAGTAAAAGAATTTTTACTCAAAACAAGATAAAACAATGATATAATATTGTAGTACATACACATAAAACATTGACCAAAAGTTCAACAAAAAACATGTCTAATGTGTTTTCATAAAATAATGCACCCTCCATTTTTAAGTGTGTTTTATCCTTTAAATACAAATTCTCTTAATAATTTTTAAAAAAACTTGATACATACTCCATCAACTTTTTCCTTTCCTTATTTTCATTATTGACATCTTCAAATAGAAACTTGTTCATATCAAATTTTGCATGAGCTTTTTAAGTTTTTTATATTGCATTTCTTCAGAATTTTATTCAAATAAATTTGTATGGTTGTTGCAACACATCCGTATGAATTTTCATACGAGTTTTCAACTACAAAGACTTTTCATTTCATGGTTAAAATATGGTTGTGTTAAAAAGAAACAAGAATGTTAATTTAAATCAAGAGATTAAAAAATAAAGAATAATTTTTTAAATTATTGGTTCTCAAATTCTTTTCCCAATATTTAATAGGAACATAAACAATCATATATTTAATAGAGATATTTAAAAAAATAAACAGTTAAATTTATTGGAATTGTAAAATACTGTGTATATAAAAGACCCATTTTTTAAGTGTGTTTATCATAATGACCAACGTGAGTACAATAGGAAGGATAAAAATATTTGTAATTTCTCATATTAAATGGATATTTATAATGTAAATGGCATTAATGTTATTATAAAATATGTAAAAAAAGTTTAAATAAATACTTAGAAAAATATAAAAGATAGTAACAAAACTATAAATAAAATGGATATAAAATTGAATTTATTCCAGAACATCAAATTCGTAATAAAAAAATTGGTGGAATTAAAAGAGGCTTGCAAACAAAAAAAACATGCATATTAATTAATTAATAACTTAACAAAAAACAATATTGTATGAAATGTTAAAAAGGAAACGTCGCCTGAGAGATTCGAACTCTCGCGGGGAAACCCCATGTACTTAGCAGGCACACGCCTTAACCACTCGGCCAAAGCGACATTCGATGATCCATTGGGTAGATTAAATATTAAAAATAAAAAATACTTATATGGAATATTACTTCAAATAAATATATTAAAATATTATTTTATCTAAACATTTAAAGTTAATTAGAAAAAAATATCATTTAATTATAATACTAGAAATACCAGAATAAGTTTTTTTGGATAAATATAAAAAAAAAGGCTTTAAAACTCCCCCTACAAGTACATTTTCTAAAACTTTATTTTCCATTTTTAGCTGAGTCTGACATTCTCCGCAAGATTTGGTATCAGGTACTACTCATGCTCCTTCTCTTTCTTTCTTTTTCTACTTTCTTTATATAAAATAAAGACCGTTTTTTTATTTTCTCTTCCTTCTCCAAATTCCTTGTCTGTGCTTCAATCTCATTGCCACCAATGAGAGCTGTTGCGTATCTAATAAACTCTCTTAGCTATTAAAAACGAACCCAGAAAGAAAAAGAAAAGAAATTTGCAAGAATATGATTTGAACCTTAAAGAAGTTCATGCTTCCTCGTACTATGGATTGGACAGTAGTTAAGTTACGCATTGTGTCTGTACTGAGTTATTCCACCTTTGATTGCATCTTTTTTTGTAGCAACCATTTGGAACAAGATGCTTATGAAGTTGTGTTCAACAATTACAGGAGCACATTGTGTATACAATGTCTGATAGAGCTTCAGAGAAGAGAAAGTTGTCTGGAGGAAACTCTGATATTCATTTACGCAATACAAGGCACAAGACAGGGCAAAGTTTTCATCAGAATAACTGTGGTGGAGATGTAGAAACTGGTGTTTCTTCACAAGAAAAAGATTTAACTTCTTCACTAATGGAAATTACTAATGTTCCCCCTCTTTCTTTTGAGTATCATGGGTGGTCAGAGGAGGGGATTAATCTTTGTGTCGATTTGAATTCATCCCCATCATATTGGGCTAACAGGTATAGAAATGAGGTATGTGTGAGTGAGAATGCGTGTAGGATGAATGAATGTAAGAGTCTTTGGCAGGATCTTGGTTGCTTAGGAGGGAGTTCCACACAAGGAAAAAGTATAAATGAAAACCAATCCACTGCCTTAGCTTTAGTTAGTTTTGCTGCACCAAACAATTATAGTTTTGATGCTGAATCTTGTGCTAAAGATGTATCTAAGAAAACCCTTAATGCTAATGATACTCCATTCATTAAATTAATACGTGGTCCTGACACACTAAGGCATCATGATTCAAAGCCTGGTGATGAAATTTTTGAAGATGGTGCAAATGATGGACTCCCGGATTTAGTTGATCCTAAGAACGATTTAGTTGTGGAAAAGGGCAACTCAAGTGAGATCAATTTGGACACTGATGGGAAGAATCTGCCATCATTAGCTGAAGAACGGGTATGGTGCTATCTCTGGCCTTCCAGATATGTAATGTATAGTTTTTAGTTTTCTTTCCAGTAGGAAGGCCTATTTGGATCTTTGTTTGAATGTGAAAGATTCATATTCTTACTAAATGCAGTTTCCTAACTCTTTGTACTTGTAAACTTCAGCTTATTATTCATCTTAGTATCTTTTTCACTGTAGTTTGATCAGGTATTTGTGTGCTATTTTATTTTCTCATTATTTGCTAGTTGTTTTCTAGGGTAGCTCAGCTCTCTTTGTATGTTATCCTCTATTTTGTACTTTCTTAATCCTTTGTAACATACCTGTGAAAAAAACTTCTGATTTTTTATGTTTGTGTGTTGGAGAAGACGATAAAGTATAGGGTTTGTGTGTATTGACAATGTAAACAGTTCTATGGGACCTATACTTATCTTTGCTTTTATGAATTCACTTGTGTTGAATGTATAAAACATACCTTTGTTTGCAGGAGGTGGGCAAAAATGTTAAGGGAAAGGAGAATTCAGAGTAATTACTCCTCTCTGCAACATCTCTCTAAGTTAATTAAATTTTTATGTAACTGATTTGAGCATGCTCATAGTCTGTTTCTTCCAGATGCTACCAGTTTGATGAACCGCTTAAGAAGTGTGGTGATTTGGAATCTAAGATGAAACATCGCAAGAAGAGAAAACACAGACACTCTGAGGGCCAAAGTTCCACTGATAAACCTGTTGGAAGGTTCTTAAGAAGCATGAAGAAAACTGTGACAATTTGGCCTAGAAGATCCACACGGCTAATCTCCAAGGTGCTACAACAATTACTGCACTAAATACAATTATTGACAAAACCTGAAATAAACCTATTTATTTGTAAAGTAATTACTTTATATTGTGAACATCTTGGAAATTTCTCTTTTGTGTATTTATATTTGCAAATTACTGAACTTCTTTATTTCCCAATTGAAACACTTAGCCATATTGATATACATTCCATTCCTTCCTCTTTACAGAAACATACAAGATAACTTGTTCAATTTGACTCTTGTATGTACCTGGTTACATACCATGCACAGGTACCTAGCTTGTGGAAGACTTTCTTCATACTTTTTTTGTTACTAACTCATCAAAAACAAATTACTCTGTGGAGTCTTTTCTACTCATTTGATGCTATCACATTTTTTTGTTCCTGTTCAGGTGCTTGTATGCTTTATCTGAAAGCATTACTTCCAGAATTCTTAAGGAATCAAAGTTATGAGAACCATAAAGATTATAGAGACAGGTCTTGAAATTGAACTTGTACATCAGATTAGATGAAAAACTTGAATTTTTGGTTCTGACTTGATGGCTGCAAGTGAAATTGTATTGTACATGATTGTTCTTTTGAGGCATACACAACACAACAACGAAATTTGAAATCAATATACATGAATTCCCTGTCCAAGAATTTTCTGCATCTGGGCTATATCCTGAGACAAATGTTCAATATCATTAATTAAAATTTAAGATGATTCTGTTACTGTGCATGTTGTTGCTTTATTATTCTTTTGAAAGAAATATACTCAGAAAGAATAATATTTGGATATATATATATATATATATATATATATATACATACATATATATATATATATATATATATATATGACATGTTTGGGAAAAGTAATTTCAGGATATAATTTAGCTTTGTTTTATGAAGATATTGTTTATTTATTTGCTTTTGAAGTTGAATAGAACAAACTTTGAACTGATGAAGTGTACTTGAAATGTGTCTCTGTTAAACCTTAATTATAAAATTTACATTATAAATTAAATACTCATGTAGCAATTTTAGTATTAAAGTAATTTTGTATGTAAAGTATTTAAATTTATATGAGATTTACAAAATTAAGATTACTAATTTCTTTAACTAGTTAATTTTGTAACTGGCAGGATAAAAATACCTTAAAAAGGAACCAGAATTATCGAAATGAAAGTTCAACTTAAATTAGAAAATATGACAATTAACCTATATAATAATATAGCTAATTGTTATTCATTCTTTGTTTAATGAGTTAAGAAATTATTAACGTTATTGTACCTTGAACTCATCAATTGAACATCTAATAAAACGATTTGTGGGCTCGAGGAAGAATGGTAGGATTCACAATAAATGACTTTTTAATTAAAAATTATGAGGAATCGTATTGTAATAATTTTAACTTTTTTACTTTTAATTATGTATCTAGTAAATGAAGAACACTTACTAGTCATTTTTTTAAAATTAAAAATATAATGCGTGTTTATAAATAAATGGAAAAAATTGTGTTTTAGTCTTTTTGTATTTTTTATATATTTCAAATCAATAAATTAGTTCTCAAACTTTAGGAAATAAGTGAATTTAGTCCATTTTTTTTTCAAAGCATTGTAACAGTAAAAATTCACTAGCAAATATTAAATTTAAATACAAAGAAAAACTAATTTAAAATATTATAAAATTTGAAGGACTAATTAATATATTGGTTCAAAATATAGGAACTAAAACCTAGTTTGACAAAAAAACTAGAGACACTACAAACATGTTCTCTAAATAAATCTATATTATTATTTAGTAATTAATTTAAAATATTAAATTTCATTTCATTTTCAAAACATGATCCTTCTTGAGTTAACTAAAGTGTAAGATGTTTCTAATGTGTGTCTCGAACCCACAATGTAATTTGTCCTTTTCCTCCATTTTTTTTTATGGAATAACGGTCTTGTTTGTCTCTAGTAAGTTTTTTCTCCCACACAAATCAAGAACATTAATTATTCTCTCTCATATATATATGGATTAATTAGTTATAAAATAAAATATAAGAAAGAAAACCCTTTTGTTTTTATTCTTATGACGATTTATTCCTCGAATTAATAATAGTAGGGTTAGTTTTATATGGTTAAAAACAAATCAGCAATTCCAATATCAAAATATAAACTACTTTAATTAGCATTTAATTAATAGTTAGAATTAGAGAGATAGGGTTTGTCTATTTTGAAGAAGGACCTAAGTTCCAATAGTTTAATAGAGTTTTGAAAGTTCATCATGTTTTCTACCACTTTTTTTTTTAAAACAATTTTAAACTATATAACACAAACACTCATACAAAACTGACACGAATACAGAGAGATATAATTTTTAAAATGTAGGACATGGATACACAGATCTATATATTATAAAATTATGAATTATATAAATTGACAATAAAGATTTAAGTGCACAATTATGTTTCAGATTTGTTTTTAGCAGAAAGATGTTTTTCATTACTAGTTCAAAAGGATTTATCCTTATTTTTATAATCATAATAAAAATTTATACAATAAATTTGATTTTTTAGAAAATTAATGTTATTTTTTCTTTTTAAAATTGTGTTAGAACTATGCTAAAATTGTCAAAAAAATTCAATAAATATTTTTTGAACTGGACACTTCATCAATACGGAAACGCCATTTAAGAAGAATATCTAAGACTCATAAATTTTAAACGATAAAGGAAACTATAGAAAAAAAACACTTTGATTTGAAAATTCTTGTTTCGTTTACAATTTTTTTATTCTTTTAAAATCTTATAACAGAAAATCTTGTTTGAGTATTTGTTTTGTAAAATGATAGTTTCAAAAGGTCCCACAAAATATACTAATTTTTTTACTATATATTTAACAATCAATCAACAATTCAAATTTGTGATAAAATTCATTTACAACCTGTTAATTGGAGAATCAAATAGACATTATTTAACAAAAATCTATAATTAATTATAAATAGCATCATTGATCTTGTAATTAATGGTCATTATTAGTGTACTTTAACCTTTGAACCACATTCCTCTCATCCTAAAGTAGTCAAATTATTGACTCACCAATTTCATTAGCCTTAAAACTATGGTCAAAGTATTCAAAATATTTAATGAAAAACATAATCTTAAGTTTTTCTTTTTAAATATCACTTTTCATATTTTTAATTTAAAAAAAATTCTTAACTAATACAATTATTAAATGATGAATTTAAAAAATAGTGATAATTGCGATACACAGTTTTACATTTTCATCCGATCACAAATCTTCGTTAGTGTAACGATTAAGATATATAATTACAGTAAATAGTAACAAACCTATATTTATATACGATTATTCGTTATTGTATATAAGTTATTTTACTCTCATTTTTTTACATTTTTTAAAAATTAAAATAGAATATATTTTATTGTACACCAAAAAAATGTAACAAATTGCATGAGAAAGTTTACCAACGGTGCATGGTGAAAAAAAACTTATGCACCACGCACGAAGGCATGAGAATAAAGAATTGAAATGGGAAATATTTTTGGGGAAAGGATTGTTCTTGTTCCCATGGCATGATAAATATACCTCTCTTGATGAAAGTAAAATTCAGGAAAATCTGCCATGGAGAGATCAAAATGCATTAACTGTGTTATTTAATGCTTTCACCTACATTTCCACATATTCAGAAGTAGCAGTTTTGTGTCATTTAATGCACCTTCATCTCCCTCATTCTATCTTCTCTTCCTCTTGCAACCTCCAAACACCTTCAATTCTTGATCTATTATGACCGTTTCTTCATTTCATGAAAGTTTTTAAAACACAAGATGGAGCTGGTTTTTCTTCTGCTAAATTTTTCTCTTTCACCTAACAAGCAAGGCATAACATCTTCTCTATTAAAAGTGGACTGAAGAAGGTCCAGTCAAACTCCTTGCTATTTGTGCTGCTGATTGTTGCCTACTCATGCATACAAACCCACAATCAAGATTCTGATTTGGCTACCTATTTCACATCCAGCAACAACAATGGCCTTATTCCACTAGTTATTTTATGTCCCCACCACTCTTTTTTCATTGTTTGGGGCCTCTTCTCCTTGCATTGCATCCATGAAACAGTGAAAAATCATGAGGTAACGATGTCTTTGTTAGTTATATGAAGATTGTTAGACTTGTTCTCTCCTTTTGAACTGTGCTTCTTGCTGAGTGGTCATAAGGTGTTTCCAGCTGACATCATTTGCCAGAATTCTACTCTTTTTCAAATACTATTCCGTGTCTCAATTCTTCATTTCTACTCTTTGAACATGAACCTATGGCCATTCCGATTTGGGACTCTACTTGAGGTTGTGGTTTTCTCATGCTTGTGGTTGCAAGTTTCAAGTCTTGGCTCCATGTCTTCCATTGCAGTCTCTTATGGCGACAAAGGGTCCGCGTTTTGTGGCTTGAAATCGGATGGATCTCACACTGTAAACTGTTTTGGGATGAACTCAGCCATAATTTATGGAACACCAATTCATTTTCCATTCTTTGGTCTAACAGCCGGTGATGGCTTTGTGTGTGGGCTTTTGATGAGTTCTAGTCAACCGTATTGCTGGGGTAGCAGTAGCCATGTTGAAATGGGTGTGCCACAACCTATGGTGAAGGGAGCTCAGTACCTAGAGATCAGTGCTGGGGATTATCACGTTTGTGGATTGAGGAAACCATTGACTGGAAGACACAGGAACACTTCTTTGGTTGATTGTTGGGGCTACAACATGACAAATAACTATGTGTTTGAAGGGCAGGTTCAATCCATCTCAGCAGGTTCTCAATTCAATTGTGGCTTGTTTTCTCAGAACAGAAGTGTGTTCTGCTGGGGGGACGAGACAAGTAGCCAAGTTATTAATATGGTCCCTAAAGGCATGAGGTTCCAGAAGATCTCTGCGGGAGGGTACCATGTGTGTGGAATCTTAGAAGGGGTGGATTCTAGAGCTGTTTGTTGGGGGAGGAGCTTGGTGGATTTGGGGGAAGAACTTTCAATTTCGTTGACACGTTCAGGACAAGGACAAGGTAACGTTGAATTGGCTCCCAGTGATCCCATGCTTTCTGTGGTGGGAGGGAAGTTCCATGCATGTGGCATTAAGAGCTATGATCGTGGAGTGGTTTGTTGGGGCTATAGTTTCAAAGCAGGCACCCGAGTTCCTAGTGGGATTAGGGCCTTTGAGATTGGTGCTGGGAATTATTTTACCTGTGGAGTACTTGTTGAGAAATCCCTTATGCCTGTTTGTTGGGGTGTTGGCTTCCCCACTTCTCTCCCTTTGCCTGTCTCACCAAGAATGTGTAGGTCTACTCCATGTCCTCCAGATTACTTTGAAACCTCACAAAATGGTCTTTGCAAGTCACCAGATTCCCATGTTTGCATGCCATGCAGTGCTGCTTGTCCTCCTGAGATGTATATGAGAAGTGGATGCAATTTGAAATCTGACATACTTTGTGAATATAATTGTTCTCTGTGTTCCTCACCTGAATGTCTCTCCAATTGCTCCACTTCCTATTCCAATGATGCCTCTGGTAAGAGAAGTGAAAAATTTTGGTCTCTGCAACTGCCGGTGATTATTGCTGAGATAGCTTTTGCTGTTTTCTTTGTTTGTATTGTGTCCATAACTGCGGTGTTGTATGTTCGCTACAAGCTAAGAGATTGTCAGTGTTCTTCTTCAGCAAGAGGGTCAAAGGGGAAGAAACTAAAAGGGAGTTCCTCACACCAAAAGGAGAAATCCAAGGTCCGACCAGACTTGGAGGAGTTCAAGATTAGGAGAGCACAGATGTTCCCCTACGAGGAACTTGAACGAGCAACCAGTGGATTCAAAGAAGAGTCCATAGTGGGGAAGGGAAGTTTCTCTTGTGTGTTCAAAGGGGTTCTCAAAGATGGGACTGTTGTTGCTGTTAAGAGGGCCATAATGTATCCCAACGTGCAGAAGAATTCCAAGGAGTTTCACACTGAGCTTGACTTGCTTTCTAGGTTGAACCATGCACACTTACTCAATCTACTAGGCTACTGTGAAGAGGGTGGAGAGAGACTCCTGGTTTATGAGTACATGGCTCATGGCTCATTGCATCAACACCTTCATGGGAACAAAGTGATGAAAGAGCAAATGGATTGGGTGAGAAGGGTAACAATTGCAGTCCAAGCAGCTCGGGGAATCGAATATTTGCACGGCTATGCTTGTCCACCAGTAATTCATAGAGACATAAAGTCTTCAAACATCCTCATTGATGAAGAACACAATGCCAGAGTGGCTGATTTTGGTTTGTCACTACTTGGTCCTGCAGATAGTAGCTCCCCACTGGCCGAACTACCAGCTGGGACTCTTGGCTATCTTGATCCTGAATACTATAGGCTTCATTACCTTACCACAAAGTCTGATGTATACAGCTTTGGCGTTCTACTTTTGGAGATATTGAGCGGCAGAAAAGCTATTGACATGCAATATGAAGAAGGTAACATTGTTCAATGGGCGGTGCCTCTGATCAAGTCAGGAGATATAGCTTCAATCTTGGATCCAGTTTTGAAGCCTCCTGCTGATCTTGATGCATTGAGAAGAATAGCTAACGTGGCTTGTAAAAGTGTGAGAATGAGAGGGAAGGATAGGCCGTCAATGGACAAAGTGACAACAGTTTTGGAGAGAGCTCTTGCACAGTTGATGGGGAGTCCTTGCATTGAGCAGCCAATTTTGCCAACTGAGGTGGTTTTAGGAAGCAACAGACTGCACAAAAAATCATCTCAAAGGTCTTCAAACAGGTCAGCCTCAGAAAGCACTGATGTGGAGGATCAGAGGTTTGAGTTTAGAGCACCCTCATGGATCACTTTCCCCAGTGTGACTTCTTCTCAAAGAAGATCAGGCTCAGAGGCTGATGTTGAGGGAAAAAATATAGAAGTGAGGAATTTGGGCAATGTTGGAGGTGGTGATGCTCTAAAAAGTCTGGAGGAAGAGATTGGTCTTGCCTCTCCTCGAGAGAAACTCTTCTTGCAACACAACTTCTAACCTTTTTGATTTGTTTTGTTTTGTTTTGCTTAATTGAGTTTCATCATGAATTATTCAGTTCCCATTTTCATGGAGTTGTTCTGTGATAATATTGGCTCCTTTTTTATTAGATACAGAATCATGTCAAACCATAATTTCAAGTCATTACTGTTGGCAGTATTCGTGTCAGTCAAATATTGGGATCATTATCTACTAAGAACCAAAATTCCAAAGCAAATTAAGGATCTGATTATCAGAGACTTTTCAAAAGACTTCTTTATGAACTAAAATTAATTTATACTTGAGATAAAGATAAGTTTATTTGAAAAAAAAATAATTTTAAAATTAACTTGTATAACTACGGAAACACACCGGTCGAAGAAAGTAGAAGAAAATAAAAAAGAAAACACTAGAACACGAAAAGAGGGGTTTTTGACCACCACAGAAGTTTTTTTTTTTTTACCAAAATAGGATTCTATTTAAAAAATTATAAATTTAGGTGTTGTGCCAACTTTGATATGAGTTGAAGTTGAGATAACAAAGTCATCTTTAAGTTGAGATGATTTTCTTATAGAAGCCGTGTTATATTGATACGAATTATTTAAATTTGTAATTTTAAAAAAAAATTATTTTAATTATAAAAAAATCATATTAATTAAAAACCCCAAAAACAGACATATTTTTACATTTAACTTCTATAAAATTACAAGAAAGATACATATAATTTAACTATTTTGAAACATAGTTAATTATATTATAAATACTAATCAAATATTTATAATCGTTTAAATATTTTATTATGTTAATGTATATAATTATTTTAATATTATTTTTAAGTTTATAAAATAGTTACTTCATTAATTAAATTTTATGTCACATCAATTAAATCAATTTTCACTTACAATCTCTCATTCAAGTCAAATAATTTCACTTTCCAACCTTTCATTTTCTAGTCTTCAAACACAGCACTAAACTTATTTTATTTTATTTTGAAGTTCACCTAAAAAATCAGCAAATTAGCACGAGTGTCTTACAAGTTACAACATCTTAAAAGTTTACTTTTATCAATTAGTTATAAATATTTCGGGACTTCTTCACTTGTTTTCTTAATAATTTGCATAAATAGATAACAAATAATCTACCTATTTTGTTTCAAGACATTTTTTTACTAAATAGGGACTTTTTCACTTATATTATTACCTTTTTACATAACATTAGGGAATTTTGTTTCGAAATATAAACATCCCTTCATTTAAACTTCATACTTGTGATTTAGTCATAGGCAGCACCAAATTTTATACATTTATTCTAGACTATCATATCCAATAAAGTAGTAATTAATTCGTTCATACTAGTTTTAATATCAATTGGATTCAAGCCGAAAAAATGCTGGATTTAACTCTTGTTGTGTTAGATGGTAATGCAATGTCGCCAATAATAACATGAACTCATTCATGTAAGTTTGGCAATAATATACTGAATTAAGACTGTTCATTCTCAATATTATTTGAATGCTATACAAAGAAGACAACCATGGATAAAACTTTACAACATCAACAATGGAACAATATAATTCTGCCAAGGCATTTGCATGCCTGTTATGAGTTGAACATTGTTAGCTTAACTTGAGAAGAATGGATTCAAAGGACCTGTACATTGACTGAACTAGTTTCTTCTACAACTAAAATCTCACAGCATATGAAGCAATCTAATGAATTATTAAGTTCCATTGAACTTAAAAAACTGAACTACAGAACTCACCTGACACCTAAAGCTTAAAGAAGTAAATATCTAGGTCAGCAACTATATTATTGCACGACATTTCTAGCGGCACTTTTGACCCGGACAGTTGATTCTGCGTTACATCCAGTGAAAAAGAATTAGAAAGACTGGATTGCTGAGCTGAATCTATCTCTGACTCTGTTGTTCTTTGGTTTCCATCTCCTTCACACTCTCCACTATGTGTTGTATTTTCTTTGAAAGGCTTTCATTATGCTCTTCAATGTGCTCAAATATCAATTCAAGATGCCTTTTATAGGTTGCAGACCGTTTTTTCTCAATAGCCAACTGCTGAGATAGTTCTCGAATTTTATCATGTTCATTCTGGAAATTGCAATAGAACAAAAGATGTAAGCATGGGAAAAACTCAATTCAAAGAGACGATCATCAAATGCTCTCAAGCTACTTTTCACATAAGGTCTCACAAGGACTAACACAAGCATATAAACAAAACAGAAGATGTTGTCAAAATATTTTCCATGCATCTTAATAGAGAAACTCAAACATCAACTAAAATTGCAATCAATAGCCAATAGGCCTAAATATCAAGGATTTTACATTTGAGAATGTTTGGCCCAAAAGCAATTTTCGGTAATTTGTGTAAGGTGGGAATTCTATTAAGCAAAATTCAAACTCTTGTATGATGGGTTCGCTAGACAGTCAATAGCACCAAGTGAGTGAGTGAGTAATTATCTAATCTATGATCTATCAAGGATAAAGTAATTACTAGCAGAATAAACCTAACCATGTATTGCATCTCAGTGATGTAAAGAACACTAACTCACCGGGTATTGCTCGTAAATGCAATCCCTTCTACCTTTTCCAGGTGTCAAAGGATGTGCGTGCTCCTGTATAAACTTAGTAACAACCCATTTACCGGAACTTACTTTCCTCACCAAAATCATTGCCCTGCAGCCAACCCTAGTCTCTGCCCTTTGCCTTACAATCTTTTCACGTTTGTCAGGCATTCTGTAACCTTCTCTGTTGCAAACAAGAGCCCGTCCAATAGCAGATCCATCACGCCTTGATCGTGAGAGCTTACTCACACGTATGATGAATCCAACACGGGTAGCATATGCATTATAGAATGCATGTGCTGCAGCTTCAGAATCAAACTCCTGTCCCACATAGGGCTCATCAGCTGACACAACCGATACTGCAGGAATTCCTGATGGGATTGTGTCCCCTCCAGAAGAATCTTGAGTTATATTATCATCATGATCATGTTTATAAGCAGGATTGAAAGAGCTGCAACCTACTTTGTTTTCATCAGCTGTGCTGCAACTGTTAATCTGCCCCACAGTAACATTTCCTACTGTCTCACCATTAATGGAGCCATCAATCCCAAACTCCACTGCAGCAACAAAATATTTTCTATAAGATTTTCAGTGCCAGGCGACATGCTACCCAACAGTGTATGAAATTGATAAAAATACTCGTCCATTGAAGATAAAAATTATGAAAGAAAATGAGAACTACATTGTCCTAATTTCAAAATTCTTAAGTGATGTTTTTATTTTAAGAAGAAATCTTAACAGCAGAGGGACATAAACTGAGTACAAAACGTCATATAATGTAATAAGTACAACAAAGTATCAGAGAAAGAAAGCCATACAAGTCGAAATCATTAATAGAGGACAAATACACTCCTCTAAACTACAACAGTTAAAATGGATTTACCACTTAGGCAGTTACCAAGCTTAATTCAAAGACTTTTCACGAAGTCAGTGTGAAGGAAGAATGTGTCTTTCAAAGTATGACAAACAATCATGTCATGATATAGAAAACATCAGTCAACTTCAGACAAGTTTCTTTTTGTTTTTAGTACACAAAAGTTATGTTTGCATAGAATAACAGAGAAAAAAAGATGAGAAATTTATGACTCGTAATATACCAAAAGAAGCATTCCAAATTATATTCTCTATTTATTTCCATTTCTCCAAAGCTTATTGTAAATCGAACACCGATAACACCACATAAAAAAACTGCCAGAATTTTGAGTTTGATATCAAATGGAATCAACTGTTAAGAACCGCTCACTCATCCAAGAGTTAACAAGCACTGAAATTTGCAAATGATTTTCTAAGAAAACGAGAGAGAGAGAGAGAGAGAGAGAGAGAAAATACAAGCTAACTAACATATTTAAGAATCCATCATTTCATAACAGAATAAAGCTTTCTGCACCCCAAAACATTCCATCATCCTAAGGGAGTGCAATGCATTAGTCGAGGTTTCACGTCCCAGCCAAAAAGATAAAAAAAAAAGATGGATTTTTTTGCCCACTTTCCAAATTTTCTCACCCGTGAAACAGAGCATTAAAGGGGATTTGCAGGTCTTCGGCTAAAGTTCTTACACACACTACAGTTCAAACGAAACTCACAAAGTCAGCTACTTGGTTCATTCCCATTAGAAAAATAATAATTACAAGGAAGAATAATTGAAGCGCTTCAATCAACACTGGTAACGCTGTCGTTTAAGAAAGCGGAAGAGGGAAAACCCTAAAACCCAATCGGAATGGAATTGGAGCAATTGAGTGGCCAAAGCGAAGAGGGAGAAGTCGTAAAAGTGGTAAAAAAAAAAAAAACTTACTGAGAATTGAGGCTGACGCAAATTCGATTGTCGTAGGAAGCGACCGTGATTGTGAAAATTTACTTTTATGTTTTTGTGTTCCGTGCAGAGAGAGCAGATTCATTCAGAACAGAGGAGGAGGGTTCACCTGAGGACAACCATATCAACCCTCCTGTGTGCCTCACCTTACGTGTCAATCCTTCGTTCGAATCCCACCAAAAGTCAACCTTTTCATTTTAGTCAATTTTAAAAGTCCTCAAGTGGACACGGGGCAGGCCGCGTGTGATTGGGACTCGGCCCATTTTCACAGCCCACCCGTGTTAGTCTTTTTATTTTTCGCCATTTTCAACTCACTTCTATTTCTTTTATTTTTTTAATTGTTGGAATAGTTTTTAATTATTAAATATCATCGCTATTATTATAATAATAATTTATTTTGCTGAGAATGCATTTCAAACCAAAACAAATAACTGGAATCAACCTTAAGTGGAAACTAACAGGCTATTTTGGAAGACAAAATAAATAAATAAAGTGGATAGAAATAAAAATAACAATAAAAATGTATTTAATTGAAAAAAATAAAAATTAATATATAAATAATGAAAAAATAGTAAAAAATATTGGTGGGTCACTCACTTTTATTTCTCACTGGTAATTTTATCACTTTTTTTTTAAACTCACAAAAATAGTCTTCTCCTCTGATTCTTTTTCTTTTTTATTTATGTTTCTGGGGAATTGTGCAATATAAGTGGATTCTTAAGGATAATGTTCTAAGACATCTTTTAATACTACTAAAGTAGTATTTTAGTTATATAGGTTTGTATTCAGAATCTGATTCATTCGTTGTTCTGTTTTTGGAGAAAGATGAATACGAAAACAAAACGCAATTAATTATTACCTCTCTTGCAAAGATTTTTTTTTCTTCTATATTATACACGCATTCTTTGATTCCCCTTTTATAAGCTTCAAATTGACGCACGAAATACAGTAGAAAATTGTTAAAATTTTTGTTTAAATGTGAAAAAGTGATGGAGTTTGGAAGGTAGGTCAAAAGATGCATGCATGGACGATCCGTGTAAGTGAACTTCAGTTTACCTAAAGTTATGCCAATATCATGGTACGTGCACGAGAAGTGCTTTTATGCTAAGAAATTCATTTGAGATTCATGGCTTTTCTTCTTTTCATACATTTCTTATTAAGATTGATTGAGTTTATGGTGTTAGTGGGGATCCAATTATTCATTCATATATAATTTTATATAAGATAAATGTAAATTTTATATAAAATGTTTATGTTTGTATATAAAGAATATAGGTTACAAATTTTATATCAATTAAAAATAATATATTAATTTATAGTATATAATACATATTAATATTAGTTTTATAAAAATAAATTATGTTTAAATTTATTTTTCTAGGTGTTATTACATGAGACAAAACCGCTTTGATAGATAAATAAACATACATAATGTCAGTACATTAATTATAAAAATCGTTCTAATATTAATCTACAGAGAGAATAACTCAATTTATGTCTATAAATAAATTAATCAGTTTCATGTTAAAATATGTATTTATTAACATTTATTACACTTAACTATTCAAAACCAATCACTATGTCAGAAAATTATGATAATAAATATTATTTAATATTCTAACTGATAATCGAAATTCAAAGATAAATAATACTTAACAGGTTACAACTCAATTACAACGGAACAAGATTACTTTCCTCCCCAAGGAGAAATCCTAACTAAATTTTAGTTTATATTTTGAATATTACGTTTCAAGTGTCTTAGAAAAACAATATTAAAAGTAACGTGTATTGTTGTGTCTCGAAACATAGTCTGTGTACTCTATTGAGTTTATGATATTTCAAGAAACTTAAAAAGTGCATAGATATTTTGCAGTGTGACACGGTACTGAGTTTTGTTCTCTTGTTCCTGTTTGTTTTGTGTGCATTCTTTGTTCTTGGTCTTTTTCTGATTACCCAAATTGTTATTTGTTTAGGTAAAGTAAGGAGAAAGAGGGAATAGGAGTACCAAACAGAGCGTTGCGTCCACACTTTTTGTTTATCCCTTTTTCACAAATTTTATTCTCTTTCCAATCTTAAATCATCCTTTGGATATCTGCAATTAGAATAGGAAAAATGGCATAAAATTAAATAAAATGTTAGAGTGAAAATATAAGTTTAAAAAAGTTATATAATTTAAAACTATTTTATTTAAATATGGATTAAAATATTTTACATTTATCTCAAACAGGTTTTATAAGATAATTTAATATATATATATATATAGTTTATAATTATTAAATCATAAATTGAAAAAACGTGCATGCTTACGTCTGACGCAAACGTAGGCATGGTATAACGTCAATGCAATAAAACATGATATATATTGGTACAAAAACGATAACTCAAAAAAGTTTGACATCTTTATTTTATACCCCACGTGAAAATTAAATTCATTTTCCGTTAATTAATATTTTTTTTAAATATTATATGTTTATCAAGTTTTTTCATGTAAAATAAACAAATAAATATCACATTTATTACTATTATGGAATAAAGCTTAAAATATTAATGTACTACAAAACATGTTAATTACAAAATAGATGTATTTGACCAAAATATATCAATACGTATTTTTATATAATATATTAAAAAATTGATATGAAAATTCTATATTTGTCTAAGATTACTACTAGAAGAGAACATGTACCAATAAATACAATCATAGAAAAAAAAACCAAAACAATCATACAAAAAGTGAATTACTGAAAATTAAAATTGATCTACAACAAAAAAAAAATGTATATTAAAATGTCTAAGTAATAAAGAGATTAACAACTTCCATGCATATAGATATATAGTGAATCTAAGCATAATTTAATACTAGATAAATATTAATATATAAATGTGTTGTGGAATACTTGTATTAAATATGTTCTACTATGTATAAATATCTAAATTTAAGATTTTGATCAATGATAGATTTAAGTTTCAAATAAAGTGATTTTTATCACAATCGATATTTATACACTTACAATGTACAAAAAAAACTCCCTCACAAAAAACTTCCTCATAACTTATCATGCATGATCTATTACTCTACGTGACTTTAGTTATTAGTAAAAATAAATTTTGTTATATTGTAAATTCATTTACATAATATTCGCATCACATCACATCGTCCTTGTTTAAATAATTGTTTTTTTTTTATAATGAAAATCATACCAAAAATATAACGAATTATTCTCTTACTCTCTTAAACGAGAAAACTTTCACTTAAACAAAATATTATTGTTTAAATAAGAAAAATCCACAACTTTAAGTCTTATATCTACATTTTATTTTATTTTAAGTGAGTTATATCTGCTTAAAAACAAAATATTTTAAAAAATGTAAAAACTTTTTACAAGCTATAAAATAAATCTAAAATAGTCCACAACATTTTCGTACATCGATGTATCCTTGCTTTTACAATTATAACATTCACAACTGCTTTTAAATAACACCTTAAAATTTCAATTAGTTATTTAAAATAAAAACAAAAAAGGAGCAAAATAATCTATTTAAGTTTTACCAACTTATCAACTTCATCAAATTTTACTTATAATATCAATATCAAATTAATAACCATATCTAAATGATCTACTTCCAAAATTTATATCCCTAAACTAAAAAACAACATATATTATCATTTAAAGTCAAATTTGTTTAATCATATACTAATTCAACTCTATAACAATATACTTTGAGTTATAAAACTATTAATTGACGTTTTTAAATGAAATTTGTTTTGCTACCGTTTAAATTATACGATCTTATATGAAAGAGATGAAAGTTGGAATTAGAATCAAAGAAAAAAAAGAGAATTAAAGAGAGAAAGGGAAAGCATATAATTTGTTTTTGTATAAAAATAAAATGGGAAAAAGGAGAGAAAAAAAAAAGAAAAATATGAACGGATCTGAGTTCATGAGTCTTAAAGTTCAAACATCACTTGAATATTATCATTATTATTTTATTAAAGTAAACCAAATTAATCAAAATTTTAAAATATATAATTAAAAAAAATGGGAGCAGAAATAAACTAGAGATAATATAAAATAATCAAAGGTACAATCTAACTAGAAAAAACAACATTAAAAACATAATACCGTGACTTTACAATACTAAATAAAAATCAGTTTTATTGGTGGTTAACATTTGAATCACATAAAAATATAAACAAATACATTATGATACTAATAATATACCTTAGTATTTGTTATTAATAAAATAATTTAAGAAAATCAAAGTATTAGGATAATTTTTTAAAAATATATAAAAATTAAATTAAACCTATAGTTTTTTTGACACATTAAATATTGAATAATTGAATGTTTATACATGTTGTAATTGTTAATTTGATGTGGCACCTTAAAGTATTAGTAATTTAATTATAGTAGAATTGGGGTAAGTGTGAGAAAAGGAAGTTTGAATTTAAAAGAAGGGTAGACTCCAAATCCATCAACATTCACGCCACAATACAAACCAATCACTTCTCACCAAAATTCAACAACTTGTTTGCATTAATTAATTAATTAATCCCTAAGACGACACCTTCTTAAAATAATTCCACTTTAATTTTCTTCGAACAAAATATAAACAACAATAACATGTCATTTATTAAAATAATCTCACTTTTTTAATGTATGCTGTATTGTTTTTTTATATATCATAAATATTGATATAGTTTGTTAAAAAATAATTCAATTCTTATTCAAAATGATATATTATCATATTTATTATCATAATTAGAATTTTTAACCACTATCTTAAGAGAAACCATTAGCGCATTGTGAGAACGTTGGTTGAAAGTGGTACGTTGAATCACAAACATATATTAAATCATAATTTTTTGATAATAATTATGATTATTCTAAAAGTTTCAATATTTAATAGATTAGTTGGTTGAAAGCCAATTACCATTAAACTCTTACTATAATAATAAATAATAAATAAGAATAATAAAAAAGGGAAAAATTTCAATGCAGAACTCCTTCTATATAATCGCCACCAAAACCAATGTTTTATTCTCTCTCTTTCTCTTCATCTTCTCTCAAACACTGTTTCAAAGTCCAAACACATTCTCTCTCTTCCCATGGCATTCAACAATGGCGTCCCTGCCACCGGCACCGGCCTAATCGCCAGTTTCGGCGAGATGCTCATCGACTTCGTTCCCACCGTCTCCGGCGTCTCCCTGGCGGAGGCTCCGGGCTTCCTTAAGGCCCCCGGCGGCGCCCCCGCTAATGTCGCCATCGCCGTCGCGAGACTCGGCGGCAAGGCCGCCTTCGTTGGCAAACTCGGTGACGATGAGTTCGGCCACATGCTCGCCGGAATCCTGAAGGAGAACGGAGTCCGCGCCGATGGAATCACCTTCGATGAGGGCGCCCGCACCGCCCTGGCGTTCGTGACCCTACGCGCCGACGGAGAGCGTGAGTTCATGTTCTACCGAAACCCCAGCGCCGACATGCTCCTCAAACCCGAAGAACTCAACCTTGAACTCATCAGATCTGTATGCAACTTTTCCCTCTCTCTCTCTCTCTACTTTCTGGCAATTTTTTTCTTCACCTTTTCCCGGAAAACCAAGTCTTTTGTTTTATGCGTCTGTTCATGATTGAGATGTGTGACCTGTGGAGAGAGACCGTGATGTCACGCGCATGGGAGTACACGTGGGCGTGAGTTTTGAGATGTTGCCACGTCAGGTTATGTGCAGTGGGGTCCATCACTAGATCTAGGATTCACGAGTAGGAGTCACCATCCTTTCGTTACGTTAAAGTTTTCGAAAATCGATGATTTTCTTTAATTCGAAATATTGCCGAACAACACCCATAATCAACTTTGGCTGGTGATGGTGGGTGGAGGTTGGTGGATTATCGCGGCACGTGAGTCACGTGCTAGATCCATTTGGAGATGGATCTGTTTCCTTTCGATCCAACAAAACAAAACCAATAAGTACCTTTGCGCAACTCAAGTTTTTTTTTCTTTTTCAATTTTCTAAATTTTATTTTTTCTATGATTTTTCTTTGCCGTTCGTGGTTGTGCACGCACTAGGATGAGTGTGGGATTTGGGAGGATGAATTATGCGTTTTGTGTTGTTATCTGTTTGACTATTGCTAAGATCATTTTTTGTTGTGTTTCTTTAGTCTTCGTGCTGTCATGACCCATGTTGTGTTGGCTTTGACCAACATCTCCACGCGATTCAAGCCTTTATTTATTCTCTTTTCTTTTTCTGATTGTTTTCTTTGATTTAAGTAATTAATAGTATAGATTTTATTGTTTAAGGAAAATGTTAGAAAAATGAATTTGGTGTTTGATTGAATCCCGAAATGTAAGCAATGATCAGTGGAACTGTTAAAAGTGTATACATATTTAACTTGTGATTTCTATCATTATGAAAAAAGCAAAGCTTTTGACATTGCATATGATTTTCTTGTTTATATAATGTAGACGGCAACATTCTTTATGAAAATATATAAAATGAATGTCAGTATAATATTTTTGAAATAATCAAAAGGGTAAGTTTGGAGTTTAAAAAAGGGGGTATTATCAAAAAAACGGTGATTTAATTATAATATATATATATCCGTTTGCTTGTAAATGAGGGCTGTGACTGTGGGTCCATAGTTTACAGTCTATGACAGCGAGTAAGGATTATAATTACAAAAAAACAAATAAAAGAAAGTGTATGATTCAGTGCCTGTATCATGCGTGGTACAATGAATTCAATTATGTTTTGATGTAGGTTATTGATAATTGTAAAAGTGATTTAGCATTTAGCAGAGTGAGATAGGTGGGTGTCTAACTGAAACTTGACATGGCAGGCAAAAGTTTTCCATTACGGATCAATTAGTTTGATCGTGGAGCCATGCAGATCAGCACACTTGAAGGCAATGGAAGTTGCCAAAGAAGCTGGCTGCCTGCTCTCCTATGATCCCAACCTCCGTCTCCCCTTGTGGCCTTCGGCCGATGAAGCTCGTAAGCAAATACTCAGCATATGGGAGAAGGCTGATTTGATCAAGGTCAGTGATGTGGAGCTTGAGTTCCTCACAGGAAGTGACAAGATTGATGATGCTTCTGCTTTGTCATTGTGGCACCCCAATTTGAAGTTGCTCCTTGTCACTCTAGGAGAACAGGGTTCCAGATACTACACCAAGGTAAAAAATAACTTCACTTGAATTACCTATTCCTTTTGTGTCTTTTACCATTGTGTTGAATCTTGGATGCTTTAATGCTGTCACAGTATGGTAGATCCGTAGATGTTTGTTGGGTTTGCTGTGATGTGTCATGGTCATTCTGAATGCTTTGCAAGTAAGATAAGCTTGTAAACAAGTTGCTTTCAGGCTGGGCCGGGGCCACCACGTGTTTTTCTGCTTCTCATCATCCTTTCCCTCCTTTTTATCAAAATAAATCAACCTCTCTGCTTGCTTTATTCTCACTTGTTGCGTCATTAAGGGTAGCTCTGCAATTCCAGCCCACTTTTGGGAAAGATTAAAATTTGAATATCCTGCAATAGGAGAGCACATCAAAAGGGCTTGTTGTTTGTCATGAGCCTTTTCTCACCTCAAATATCGTCGAGGGCTATAGTCGTGCATATGCTGCGGCCTAGAAACTAAAATTGAACTGTGTGCGTTCAGTTTTTTTATTGTTTTCAAAATAACATGTTTTGTGATATTGTGTGGTACTTTGACCTTAAAACTGAAGAATTTGTTCAGGCAGGTATCTAACGTCTGCAGGTGTTTGCGGGTCTCATTTTACAATAATTGTGCTGTCTCTTGAATGTCTTGTGTTCTGAAACACTAATGAGTTCTTAATTTTTGTGTAAACTAGAGTTTCAAAGGATCAGTAGATGCTTTTCATGTCAACACAGTTGATACAACTGGTGCCGGTGATTCCTTTGTTGGTGCTCTGTTGTCCAAGATTGTCGATGATCAGTCCATCCTTGAAGTGAGCACTTAGCTACCGCATTCCTTAAATAACTTACTTGATAGTAATTTAAAGTGATAGATGTACGAATGGCGTTAAATTGATGATTGATCAATTTCTTACTTACTGATTGCAGGATGAACCAAGATTAAGAGACGTACTCAAGTTTGCTAACGCATGTGGAGCAATTACAACTACCCAAAAGGGAGCAATTCCCGCCCTTCCCAAAGAGGAAGATGCACTGAAACTGATCAAAGGGGCATAGAATCTTTGGACAAAATACTCAATCATTTCGTTCTCTTCCCCCAATGTTTCAATTTTCCTCAACGTTTTCGGATTTGCTTGCTATCAATTTACGAGGGAATGCCTCTTGATTTTCTTTAGTACTTTTTGTTTTTCCTCCTATGCACTGACGGCGAGATCATGGGTTTTCAGGTTTTGCCAAATAACGTTTTCTATCAAGTTTTGAGAATTAGCAATGGAATGAAATATTGAATCATAAGCTCGGCCCACAGTTGCAACTTAAACCTCCTTTTACTTTAATCGCTTAAGTTTCTGCCTTGTTCAGTTCGAGTTTGCATAATTGTTTTTGCAACTATAATGTTTACGTCTTTACGCAGTTCAAAAGCATTAGTAACCCAGACAAAAATCATCCACGGCTGCATTAATCTTTTAAAAGGAAATTAAACCTGCCAAATCGTTTTACTATAACACCTAGGATTTGGTACAAGACTTAGTCTTTTAATTTTCCGGGAATTTAAAGTCCACGACGGCAAAATGTTTTAACATCAAAATTTACTGGATGTGAAGTGTGACAACTTTTTAGTTATAAAGTAGTGTTATAGTGCGCCAAGCCAAGTATAGTCGTGACAAATAATCATCACTCCATGTGCGTGAGGAGATCAATTTATTTCTTAGTGGACTTTGGAAAATGTAGCAAATCAATGCTTCCTGTACGATTTACAAAACATGCTCATTTGGTCCGAAACTCCTTGTAAATGCCCGAATTATATAAACCATGTTGGTATGATCTATTCTCCAAGGAAGATATTTTCTGATGTTTCCTTTTGTTTGATTTACTTAAATAAGTTCTATTAAGTACACCTCGCCCTGTACCTGGTGGGTTTCAACTCTATTCTGGCAGGTAAAGGTGACATCTATAAGACGATAGCTTGAGGATGGCATTCACTAACCTCCATCTTTAACGACTTCCAAGCACTTGCACATCTTTCCCACTTAGCCTGCATGTGAGCCAGAAAAGCCTCTGCCCATTGTTCATTACTCCCTCTCATGCTTAGATCATAAGGCACTGAAAAACTGTTTCAAAGTGCTTAAAATGTTAGATATCTCCCTATTTACTTCTTATAACATTCGTATGACTCTAAATTCCATTCATTAACAGAAGACAACAATGCGACCATGAAGGTGATCAAGACTCGTCCAACATAAAACAAAATATTATATTTGCGAAGGAGCTATGACCAGAACGTGAAGTTGAGAGGTGATTTAAGATCACCAATTAAAGCCAACGGTCTGGCAGATGCATACTTGAAAAAAGAGTGAAAAGTAATAATGTGTGCATGTTGTATAACACTATCACATTCTTCAGTGACAAGCTCTTTAGGGGGTTGGGGGATGCAAGACAATTATCATCCCAAGGTATCAACCTAATTCCTGTATATCAGTTCTCAAATCTCAGGCCAATAGCCATGGTGTAAAGTGCAATATATAATGCATCCCCACCTTTTTATTGTTAAAATCATTTAGCAAAAATACAATTATTCTATATCAAAGCCGCATATATGAAATCAAAAACTCATCTTAAAAAATCATGGGAATTGCAATACTCGGTACAATTGTCACTTTTTCCACCTTTTGCTTCCAAGCTAAAGCATCTTTCATGTATACCAAAGTTTACAAAAATTTAAAGTAGAAAAGAGCCATCTAACACAAATGCCCCAGATCATTGTTATTTTTTTTGGTAAAGTCAGGTCTCCTCCTCACACCTTTTGAATGTGGGACAAATTCCAGCTTGGGTGTTAGCTTGGCCCAGGTCACAATATGCTTTCAGTGGGTTTCAAATCCATACATACAACTAAAATCTACCCATATGGATTTCAGTTTGTCACTAAAGCAATACCTCTAGATCGATTGCCAAAGCTTCTAATTTACTAAATGATATTCACAAATCCAAATGCAGTAATTACCTTAACAGCTCTTCAGCCTGGATCCCTTTCTTGAGAGCACTATTCCTGCAACATCTCAAAACGAAGTATTTTAATAGTTAATCAATCCAACATATTTGGTAAGTAAATAATAACAGACGAGCAAATATCACATTAAATCTTGGACTTATTTAATCTTTATCATACTCTATTTTTTGGATAAAAATATCAAAACAAACATATACTGGAGAATTTAACAGTTTCTACATCAAGTATGTAATGGAAGTTTCATAATCTAAGGCATGAACAAATGCCCAGGAAAACAAACCTGCAGACAAACACTTGAAAAATATGAAGATACTTGGTCGAAAGATTATAAATGGCATCTGCAATATGCTCCTTGCCAAACAGATAAACCACTGGATATCCTAGAAGCCATCTGAAGCAAGTAAATACAATAAAATGAGATACTCCCATCACATATATGGAATAAGATGAAAATAGCTATGCCATTCTATAAATCACTGTTGAGACAGCATAAGTTCATACTGGTTTCTCAAATAGACCGAATTCGGTGACAATGCAAATTGCCTTGATACAAACTAGTTTTAGTGAGTGTATTACCGTGACATACTAATCCAGTCTCCAGTTATCCATAACAGGTGACAATATTAACTTTATAGTTTCATTGGCATTCAGGGTAAATATAGCAGTGTAGACTGTAGACAAAAATTTTATTTGAATTTGAATCATCCCACTCCTTGAATTGAAAGAATCAGGTAGGACTTAGTAAAAACTGATAATTGAAATCTGTTAAAGTCCTGGAAGGGCTAAGAATCTGACACAATGAACTGCCCATTCAGCAGAAAAAAAAAAAGCTATAACATATTACAACATGCAAGCTGCATAACATTCCTCCAGGCTAATAATGCCACAAACTCTACAATGTACATGGAACACTGTTGATAACACAGCAGATAGATGGATAATCAGTAGAGTTGTGCGGAACAAGAATTTAATTTTAAGAGAGTCTTCCGTGAAGAATGGGAACAAGACTAATCAATCCTTTCTCCACCACAATTTTGCAATCATACCACACTGATAGCAATATAGAAAATAGCAAAACAAAATGGGAAACCAGAAAATTGGCAGAGACCGGTTAGCATAATCCTTATAATCAGAGTCAGTCGAATCTACGTGCCATATGGGCGAAAAATATATTCAAATGAATGAGAGGTGAAAATGTAAATGTACATATATTGATTGAAAGGGAATTAGAATTACCCATTCAAGGTGGGGACAGTGATGTCAGTGTTGTCCATGCAGTCACTGAGATCAATGCAGTCAGTAGTAGAACGAGAGGGTAAGCTCTGACTCTGACAAGTGGCGTTGGTTTCATCGGTACATTTGACCTCTTGCGACGGCGAGGGGTCAGTGGTTCTCTCAGGAGAGAATATCGTCAAAAACAACCTCTGAATCGATAGTAGCTGCATTGCTAACTGGCTTTCCTCAATTTTTGTTACCATCTGAAGACACGCAAAAATGATTGACGAAACTGAAAGCATGAGAAATGGTAGAGACAGGAGAGGGAGAAATCGGCGGAAGTAGGAAGACCTTAGGGTTTTCGGATTGAAGGTCGACAAAGAGCAACGGTTGGTGAGAGTTGAAGGTTGAATTGAGAAAGTGCGTTAGTTCGGTTAGGTGTATTAAGTATATCATGTCTTGAATAACCATCAATCGTATATGATCGAAAATCAGAGATTCCTAGAAGTAGAACTGAAGATGAGATAACGAACAACAGATAAGAGAATGAGAATAGAATATAAGAGAAGAGGATTCACCTTTTGTGCGAGTTGGAGGAGGGAAGAGAGGTGGTGTTGGAGTTGAGGCATGATTCCGCCGTA
This sequence comes from Phaseolus lunatus, assembly GCA_013389735.1. NCBI lineage: Eukaryota > Viridiplantae > Streptophyta > Magnoliopsida > Fabales > Fabaceae > Phaseolus > Phaseolus lunatus. Next base: position 35,721,978 of record CM023861.1, read on the forward strand.
GTCTACCATTACAACCGGTCGCATTCTTGTAATCAGAGCAAGCATATCTGCAGCCACGCCATGAAACGAATCAGAATCAACGATGAAAGAAACAAGGAATTGAAAAGAGAGAAGTGAGAAAAAAACCTAATTGCAAGCGACGCTTGGAAGAAGGTTTGAGGCGCCAATTAATATTGGTTAAACAACAATCCAACACCTTCATCCCTTCGTCCAATTCTGAAGCTTCCATTCGATTGTGGTTATCAATTCAATATCCTTTTTCCTGATACCCTTCTACTCTATATCACTTCAGTTCAGTTCAGTTGGCTGCAGTGCATTGCACAGCATCCACTGCTTCCTACAGTTACTGTATCAATCTTAGATTTTGGGCCAGCCCAGCCATGGTACCCATTAGCCCATATCAGGCCCATGATGCTCCCACCCTCACTCATACTGGTTAAGGTAAATTCTCCCTTCATCTCTACCTTCTCCCTCCACCTCAGCATTAATTGTAAAAAATCGATTTTAATATTTTTTAAAAATTAAATAATCTTAAATAAAATATAACATCATTGGATCTCTGCACCATCATATCTTTCTTCCAATTGCAATACTTTCATTATTTTCCTTACAACATTTGATTAATATAGCAGTTCCATACTTGAGTTTGTGTGAGAGAGTTGGTCAGAAAATAATATTTTTTTTTTTAATTTTATAAACAAATATCACAAAATTTATCTTAACCACCACTAAAAAAATGAAGAAGATCACATCCCACCAAATTTAAAAGATGATATTGTTGGAATTAAAAAAATATGAATGTAAAGGTGAAGGTATAAAGTTTCACGGAGAATTTTCTGTTTCTTAACCATCCTCTCCGTTTCTTAACCATCCTAGGATGATCTTGAAAAATTTGTTTGTTTTCTTAATTGTCTTTTACATTTATTAATTTTATGAAAACTATTCTTTACTGTTTTTTTTTAAAATTTTTGTAGTTAATAGATAATAAATTTTATATGAATTAATAAGATGAATTTATAAGGATGGAGAAGGAAGAGTAACCAAAATTGAAACTGAGTTAACCAAATAAAAGTAGACGTATTAATTAATACTAATCAGACCTATTCCTGAATGCTAAGATGTAGGATTTTGATTCTAAGATGAGTTTGAATATGAGTAATCCATTTTTACTATCTTTCCTAATTACCTATACACTAGACTAACTAGTAATAATAAATAAAATAACATTGTTTCTTGCATACAAACAAAACGAACTCAAATTGGTGGGATCAATTGGGAAGATGTGGCTGTGGGAGAATCTCTAGTGCATGAAGCATACACAATGACTAAGGACAAGAAATTCTATGTTATCCAGCAACAAAACACGTAAAGTACAATACTTATCAACTCCACGCAAGTTGCAAAAGTTATTGTCCTTAGTGAAGTATGAATAATTGAATATACAACATATCAACATGTCTGGTTGGAATAGTTTATTCTGAGAAAATAATAATCTTTCTCGACAGTTAACTAAAAGAGCTTTTACAAAAGAAAAAAACAATTATTTCCCCATAATTAGTCTTTCCAATCATGCATGTAACATCTCATATGGAATCCGTGTGCTTAGCCAAGATCAGGCACAGTGAAGTACTCATCATCATCATCATTATTTAGGACTTCAATCCTAGGCTTTTTCTGTGACATGTAGGACTTGGAGGTTCTGTATGAGGCAACACTGCTGCTATTATGAGTCACTGGAAGCTGAGGTACTTCAGCTGCAGCCAAGGCTTCCTGAATAAATTGTTCACCAAAAATACCTGCATCTGTAAGCCATTCCAGCTCTCCAAATTGTAGAGATTCCTTCTGAGCACAGTAATAAAACCAGAGTTACAAATATTATAAGGGAAGATAAAAAAAAAACTGAAATCAAGTACTGGAGTTTAATACATAACTACAAAGTTATGTATAAATATGGTTATTTTTCATACAAATTTGAATGCTTGATTATGTGGGCATGTGTCAAAATAAGTAAGAAAACAATTTTGTGCAGCATTAATTCAAGACAAACTGTTCAATGTAATTCTTGTCCTTATCAATCTCTTGATCAGGAAAGAATCAATGAAAACCAAACTGTATTGATCACTCTTGATAACAAAAAAGATGAGTAAGTGTCTTATCTGATACTTGCATTGAAATTTTCAAATCTTCCAGCCACATCAAACCCGATTATAATGTTCACATGTGCCATGATGATTGGCTAACCCTTTTATTATTCTATATGGCAGTTCAAAGATGTTCAAATGCTACTAATTTATTTCAACTATAACACTTTAATTACTTAGTAGAGTTAGTTCATTATATACATATGCAACTCAATTGTTATGAAATAAAGCTGCCTCTTACTTTCTCAGGTGATTCATAGCCTGTTAATTCCAAAAAGTCATCAACAGGCCAAGAGGATGTGAAGCTAGGCACTTGCTGAGAAGGAACTTTCGTGGAAACTTGTTGTGCATTCCTATTGGGAGGCTCCAGGTGACTATTTTCATTGTCTTTGGTGCAATTAGAACTTGAAGCCACTCGGATACCAGTAGCTAGGAAGCGCTGGTGGTTTGCAGAAAGGCTTCCAGGTGAATGAATTGGTTCATCACAGTCCTGACAGAAGAGTGCTCTGTCTTCAACACAAAATATGAATGCTGGCTTGTCCTGTTGGTGGAGAGAAAAAGAAGAAGACAAAAATGAGCAACAAAACAACCATAAAAAGTTTTTACAATTACAACATCAATCAGACAACTGTATTCCCATTTCAGAAAAGGTATTAACTCTTACACTATACTTGAAATAACCAAAACCAGGTCCCATCAGTTAACCTAGCTCAAGATCCCAGTGTTAAGGTAAAATTTTCAGTCAACAAGTGTCTACATAATACATCTAATAAGAACAACATAGAAAATAGCAAGTGACATTCTCAGCACACACCACCAGAAAGTCTAATCAAATGTTAATATGTCTTTAAGAAATAAAATAATACTTGTCCAATGTTTAATAGGTTCAATTGGGCCTTGGTATAACATCATTATTAGCATGTGTATTGGTAACAACGAACAAGATCAACATAAAACTAGCTCATAAAATTATTGAGAGATGACTTTATGACATCATAAAACTAGAAGACACAGAAATTTGATGTTCTTACTTGGCAAATGTCACATCTGGGAAGCTTGTTTGATAGACATTGAAGAAGAAGCCTTTGGTGCTTGCTTGCAAGCTTGTTTGCAGCATGAACTTCAACATCACATTTGGCACACAAAGCTGCCTCATCTGCGCAACAAATCACTGTTGCTGGAGCTCTCTCACACACATCACACTGAATTTTCATGTTAGTTCTTTTTCCTTCTTGTGCAACAATGAAACTGGTCCTTCTTTATCAGAAAAAAATATACCAAAAAAATTGTCACAAAAAGAAATACTCAGAACCCTTTAGCAGACAGGAGTTTGTAAGGCCAAAAAAAATGAGAACCATGGTGTAGAAAGATTAGGACAAGTTGTAGAGATGAGAACAAAAAAAGAACATAATTAACATTTGAAGTACTATAGAGAAGTAGTATTTAATGTGGTTGAGGACAGAAAAATAAGTGACTGGATGAGATTTGAGAGCATGTGAGGAAGATAAGGAGTTGGATGTTGCATTGCACATCAGTTTCTGCAGCAACAATAAAACCAACATGGATTAGTGGGGTCACCTTGTCAAAGCTGTGTGTGGCTGTGGATGCATCAACAAGTACAAACCATTTTTGAGTGGACACTGTATTTCCTAGATATTCATTCTATCATCTCAATAATAAGACACTAAAAACAGCTGCATTGTAGCTTTTGAAATCTGATGCAACTACTTATTTTGAATAATTGTGTGTGTAGATTAGTCGTCTTCATTGTCAGTCAATTTATATTCAAATCAGTGTCCCAATTTTCCAATGTTAACAGATGTTCTCCTCTCTCTAATCTAATACTAAATATCTGTAGCTTAATTTTTTTGTTCATGCATTACAAATATAAATAATAATAGATAAGTTATTTTTTGAAATAATTTTATTAAAATAATTCTATTATCTTGATAAATACATTATTTTTATTTACTATAAATATAAACATTAATCTAATAAATTAAAAATTAACATTTCAGTACAAATTAATAACATCAATCAATTTAAAATTAAATTAAATTATAAATATTTTATGACGGTGTGATTAATTAAATGTTCAACCATCATGCATTTGATATTTCAGTCAAAAAATTGACATATTCAATTAGATGGAATGAATCGTTATCAGAATCAGCCATGGCCACATATAACATTGTTTTTAGAAAACTTGTTATTTTAAAAAAGTATCTTATAATAATTTAAACTTTTAAGAAGATAATAATTCAAAGGCTGCATACTTTTGTGAATTTATCTTGATACAAATTTAGCTTAATAATTTAAATCAATCCAAGATTATATGCATGCTTGGTTTCTTTCTTTAGAGATATTTTTAAGTTCTTCCATATAATTGAAAAAAAAAAAACAAGTAAAATCAAATAATGTAATTAAAAGTTACAAGAAATCGCTCAAATGTATTTTGTTTAATCAATCATTTTTTATAATTACTAATTGACATTACAAAAACAGTAAACTATTTATTATGGAGTAATAGTTAAATATTCTTTACAAACATTACAAACACTGTGTTCACATAATCTCATTTTTGTTCAACCATGGAATGAAACATCTCATGGTAACAAGAACCAAAGATTGTGAACTCATTTTGATCCTAAAAACTCTTACTTTAACTCGTCTCTTAGACACCTTACGCTGCATGCCCAAAACAACTCCCATGGCTGCTTCATTGACCTCCCTCACTGATCTCTTCAACTTTTCCTTGAAGCTCCCATTGTTGTTTCTTTCCAAACTCAAATGGTAACTGTTCAGAAACGCTCTTCTTGCCTCACAAAATTCACGACCACGCCTAGACCACCCTCCATGGTCGAGTTGTGGATTGTGTTCTACATGGGGCGATTCATCAGAAGGTTCATTTGGACCTACCTTGGAGTGTCGCATTACAAAACTCCTAAGAAATAATGAGAACCACATGTGTGGATGTGCAGAAACATTAGTAGCAACAAAAGAGTTTATATAGTTAGTAACATGTTGGTTTAATTTTAAGATAAACTTAGCTTAGTGGTTAAACCATAATGGAAATTAATATAACCAGGTTGGTAGCTTGGTTACACCCAAGATCAAGATTAATCAGCAAATCCTCAAAGTTTGATGCGTATAAATTGTTCTTGAAATTGACATGTTAATTATTTTCGCGAATGTTGTTTTTGGTAGATAACTTTAACCACCGTTGAAAGGCAATGAGATTCACAAACTTGCAGTGAGGTTTTCCCTTCTAGAAGGGATAGCGTAAGTCAAAAGTTACATGCTATTTTCTTCATCTTCTTCTTCTGATTATGTTTTCAAGGTTTTGAATTTGATTCTCCATGTGCATGGAATAAGCAAAAGGAGTTGCAACTAAACCATTACAACTCTTGCCAAATAGCAACAAAATAGTTGAAATTTGCAAAAGCGTGGTATAAACGCTACCAACTGCAATTAATTCACTCTAGTCAGCAAGAATTGCAATTAGTTTCTCCAAAGTCTATTGCTACTTATAAATGAAAAGAATATTAAATAAAAAAAATACTAATATCTAGATAATCTTCAATCAGATTACAACATAATAAAAAAAATAACTTTTTTATTAAAATAAATTAATTTTAAAATTATATTATATCACATCATAGTTGTAAATTAATATCTTTCATGTAATTGTTAAAGTAATATTTTTTAAATAATTTTTTTTATTAGAATAAATTTTAGAAAATTTAATTTTTTAATAAGAATTTGATTTTAAGTTATATATCTAAAAATGAAATTTGTATCAAATTATATATTAATATAATCGATATGGAATATCCATGTAAATAACTGAAAACTATAGACTTAGAATTATGAATTATTTTATAATTAAGATTAGGCATTAGTAGAATCTTTTTCCCAAAAAAACTTTCCCCAAACAACTCTGTTCTCGCATTATTTAGAGAACTCTACCCATTTACAGTAACAAGAATTCATCTCACAAATATCTCAATCTTTTGAGGTAATTATGTGTTTTGGTTAGATGAAGAAAAATTCACTGGAATTCCACTTCCAGATAACGGAATTCACACATTTGGATTATAGATTTTTTAATTTTTTTTTAGAAATATATATATATATATATATATATATATATATATATATATATTCAAATTACTGATACAAAATATTAAAGTAAAACAATTTATACTATTTAAAATTTTTTGTTATTGTATTTAATTAATAAACTAATTTTATTAGTCTAAATAACATTTAGATAGTGATAATAATATTTATTAAATTAAATTGATGCTAATAAATTAAAAATGTTAATGTTAAAAATTTTAGTTTAATATCTAAATTTTAATTAAAAATTAAGAATTTTATTATAATTAATGCTATATTGGTAATAATAAAATAATAATTTATTATTAATTTAAAAATTGGTATTGTATTAATTTAAATTTATTATTGAATACAAATGTTAGGCAAAATTTAGTAATAATATATTAATTTACGAATAAAATTGTGAATATAATGATAAATATATTACAAAAGTGAATTTTGTTATTAATAATTTGAATTTATTATATAGTATGACCTTTGGTATTTTTATAGATAAATAAATGCTATATAGTATGGTTTGTCACATTTAACTTGATACCATAGCTTTTTTAGGCATGATTTGAATGGGAAAAAGAAGAGAGAGAAAAAAAGGAAAGTGTACAATCTTATTTAAATGTTTTTTTAAGTAAGTTTATTGTGAAATTAGTATTAAATTTCCAACATAACACAACTTACTTTTTATTACTTTTAATTTAATCAAAGTTGAAAAGTAAAATGATTTAATCTAATAATTACTAACTTTAGCTTTCAAAGGGGAACTGAAATCCATTATCAAAAAATTAAATCTAATGCAAGCAGCACCAACCAAACATGTTATATATCTTTATTATGGGTTAGAGACAAAAAAAAGAACAAATTTTTATTACTTGTGAAACCAAGGAGACCTAATTCAGTTCAAGTTTTTACTTTCAACTCAATTCAACCATTAAATGCATTAAATTTTGTGTTATTAATAGCAGTGCTCATAATTCATTGTGAAGTGCCAAAGCCATACCAGAAGACATAGTAAAAGTTCTTCGCCAAACAGATTTATTTCCCATTTAGAAGCACTTAACCTTATAGAATGAATTGTTGAACATAATATCCAGCCTAAAAAGTTGAAGCAATTCTATTCAGATAACCACAAAAAAATACCCCAGATAACGAGTAACTCGTCAACTATAAACAGAGGAATTTACTTTAAAAGATATACATAACAATCCAGCCAAAAAAATGAAGCCACTCTTAAGTTTTCTAAGTTTCTGTAGTATTACAATATACTGACATATGCAAGAATTAAGGAATACAACAGATGCTATGAACTCAATCATAAAAAAATGGCTAAAAGAATAATAATCATCCCAAATGGAACTCCATAACCCTTCAGTTCCTCCAATATATCTGCAGACAAAATCATTGTACAGAAAATGCAAAATGATTAAAACGTGTAGAAAATATATACAGGGCCTTTAAGGCCATATAAAGTCAGGTAACAGCTAACTCAATAGACATATATAAGGCCTAATAGTTTTTATACTTGGGAACATGTTTTATGTACAATTCCTACTCTTATCTAGGCACTTTTAAATCCAAAATGAGAAACCAAACATAAGTGGATGTATGTTTATAAATTGAGGAAGTTGAGAAAAACTAGATTTAACACAGAATATTTCGATGGTGGTCTTACATTTATAAAGCATCTATAATCGTGTTATCAAAAGGGTTATCTTATCATCATATCACAACTACAAAAAACTCACCAGTTTTTTACATCAGTTGGATTATCTTTGTGATCTAGTACAAGTTTAGCATGTTGTGAAGCAGAAGAGGAGCCATCTTCTTGAGGACCTGAATGAAGAATATGGGAAAAGCCCTGTCCAATTGACTTCCACAATCTAGTAGGTAAAGATGTTTGTACATCGTCACAATTGACAGCAGATGATGGTTCAATTTCTCTAGCTGAAGCAGGATCAAGATCAGAAAATCTGAAAGCACCCAAAACTTTTTCTGGAAGCTCTGATTCAAGTTGGCTCTCAATAAGAAAAGCCAAGTCAACAGTCAAAGTTGAGATATAACCAAATGCCAAATGAACTATTGCACTTGCAACCATGGAAGACCCTATATCCATATCTACTTCTATGAAATTCTCCCCCGTGCAATATTTACAGGAAAGGGCACGCCCAATTACACAAATAGCCTGCTCTCCAACAGCTTTTCTAACAATCCAAGGACCTTTTACAATGTTGGCAATCAGCTTTAGCCTTGAGTTTCTGAATGCATTGTCACCCTTCAAAAATTTGTCCATTAGGGAATCCTCAACAACTGGCTCTGTGGCTGTAAAATAAGCAATGGCACTATAGTTATCCTTGGTTGGGACTTGAATATTGAAGGCCCATACAAAGGGTTTATCAGCTTCTGGAAACTCATTATCAATGACCTTCCTAACTCGACTATTTGGATCGTTTAATATCTCCCCAATTTTCACAGAACTTTTAATCCAATCAAAACCAAGAGGCTTCAGCAGATAATCACCAGCAGGAACCTTAACCCTTGTCTTAAAATACTCAGGGCCTCTGACCATGAATACATCGCCAGGAGGGGTAGCCCAACCATTTGAACAATTATCTGGCTCAAGAAGTGGAACGGCCCCTTCAGATATTATCCTATCTATCCATTCAGATTCCTTTATATCACCAACGCTGGCCATATGGATGCTGCTTCCCCAGCAATAACAATATTAGCTTCTTTATAGTAATGGAAATAAAATGGAAACACTTACTTTACCAACATGATTGCAAAATAAACAAGAATGCTGCATGCATAAGTCCTAAGATCATCCAAACTCCAAAATTTACAAGCTTTGCTGAATATAGACAGAATCTGTCTCTAAGGAAAGATCATCCCTAACTCCCACTAAAAAGGGCGTATACCCAATTAGCAACTATGACCAAATACGGAAATCAAAGTAGACTTATTGTCGGTAAATTTCATTGATAGAATAGAACTCCTTTAGGGTTTTAAAACTTAAAACCATGGTCATGGACTTCCATTGTATTCTACTAGCACAGACGCGCAACAGAACCAGATGAACAACAATAATTCATTGACTTTTTCTACATAATAATATACAACCTTTGTGTCATAGAGCAGCCAACTACAATGCAAAGAGCCAATAACCCGTAGATGAAGAAGGAATTATACCATCAGTTGAAAATGTTAACCTAATGATAAATCAAATTTGGAATTTATAAGATGGTTACATTAATCTCATAACTGAATACAGTTTGAAAAGAACTCTACTTTACTTTAGGAAACATGTAAACCCTTAGGGAAGAACACTAGCGAGAATAGAATGACACAAAACAATGGAGAGTAAAAAAAAATTGCTGCTTAAACAATTCAAGGAAACAAGGTTAATAAAAAAATAAATTGAAGTAAAGGAAGAGGAGCAAATTGTTAAGAGTGAGGAAGGAAACAGCATTAACAGTCAATTTAGAAATGAGAAGTAAAGAAAGATAGATAGAGATGAAATACCTGCGTCTTTGTGAACTGAACAGAGAAATCAAAAGGGTAAGCAGAAAAAAAAAAAAAAACAGCACAATTCTCTAGTTGAAGTTGAATTAAGGAAGAACCGAGATCAAAGGTTGGTTTTTTTTGGGAGAAAAAAAGGAAAAGGTTTTCGTGTTGGGGAACACTACGGACAAACAAAATGGCGAAGAACTCAACTTTACAATCCACGTCATCCACTATCCACCTCTTGTTCTGGTGGACTCTCCCACCTCTTATACATATATTTAATATATTTTAATTTTTTTTTACCAAATTAAATATTATAATCATACATTAATATATTTTAATTTTAAAAAAATATTTATAAAATAAAATATATTTAATTATGTCATTTATATTTACTAACTAATTTATGAGTTTGTTATAAATGATATTTATTCCTATTTATAAGTCATGATTCATAATATATTTTAAATTTACTTTTTTTTATTAAAATACTCCTTATGTACTTACAAATATTTAAGATAAGTTCATTTTTATCAACTAAATTAAGTATATTTATAATATTGATGAATTATCTAATTGAAACTTATAAGTATAAGGGAGAGAGTATCATATGAGAATTAAACAACTAAGAAAAACATTTTTGGGGTATTTTTTTACTTCTAGAAAAATATTTTTCTTAATTTTTAACTCACGCATTACATGGTAAAATTTAATTATAATTTTTATTATAATTATTTATCAATAAAATGTATAAAATATGTATACTGTATAATCAAAGTAAGTATATCAAAGTAGTCTGAAAAAACTAATAAATTTGTTTAAAATATAAAATATACGAAAATATATTAATTATCATTATAGAAAATCAAAGCAAATAAAATTAAATGATGATGATATATTTTAAACATGGTCAATGTGATTAATTAAGATTATGAAATATATTAAAACTAAATTGTGCAAGAGGTAGACGAGTAAATGAAGAACTAAAACCACAAATCATATCCAATTTATAAGATATTCTTTTACTGTGTACATAGAAGATATACGTAGATATACTTAAAAAATATATAGATGCGAGTTTACCTTCTAAATAAAGTTCAAACAAATGGTGGCTTGTTTCGTAACAAGCTATCTTGCCTTCTAAAATTTAAGTTCCAAAAAACAATTTATCTCATATGGTTAACTAATCAAGGAAAAGTCTATAAAAACCAAATTTAGAAAATTAGTACTTTTATATTGTAATGTATGTTTCCGAATCTATCAGAAATTTCCAAATTTAAAGTACATATAAATACATTAACCATAAAACATGACTAAACACATTTTGATCTTACCTTTTACTTAATTACTGAATTTAACACACTTAACTAAACAACATATGTAAAATTGATGTAAAAACTTAATAATGATATTTGTGTTGATTGTACTAAATACTTTACAATCCAACTCAATCCTATAATGGATTGATCATATCAAATCTAAGATACGTATTTAATAATATTTATTGTTTTTAATCACATAATATTGAACATTAACTTAAACATAAGAGAATGTTTTATTAATACCTTCATGCGTATCAATAAGTGAAACCTATTAAGAATAAAAACCGACCGAGAAACTTACTAACAACTTTAACAATCTAAAATAAAAGCACAAGTTTCTTGATTCTAACTAGCTGAATCCAACTTAAAGGTAGGCTTGACCAATAAATTTGAAGTCTAAAAAGGATTCAGTCTCAAGTTAATCCAGTTTCTCAATGTAATCCAACGAACCCCACCCAAGCAGTCCGATTTCACAATTTGAATGATATGAACAAAAGTTCTTACTTACGAAACAATGTATCCACCAAGAATCTTAATCTGAATGAAACAAAACAGTTTTTACTTTCTCATTGTCGTTAGTAGATTAAGATAAAATAAAACAAAGCATGGTTGTTTGTAGAAGTACTCTACATGTTCCTGTTACTTGTAGAAGCACACTACGTGTTCCTGTTTGCTCATAGCATTGGTCACTCTCACCACAGCATCATAAATTCATAATCCTTATGGTTATGTTATTTTGTCCATTCAGGAACCAGCACAAAAGACATTTGGGAATAAACTACCACAACACTTTTTAACAAATCAATTGTTGTTTTCCAATGCGAACATCGTGGACAACGATAGACAACCTACTCCCAACCATAAATATCATCATCAACGATGCATGTTTGCAACACTTCTCAAACCTTTCAAATACCAAACTCTACCAAGTGCTTCTACTTCTACCATGTTAGACCATCACCATTGCACCTAAACTCTGCTTTCTCCGCTTTCCTTTCTCATTCTCCCGTTCCATGCATGGAGAAAATAAAACTAAAACTACTCATCAAGGATGAAACCTTTCTTCAACACCCTTTTGTTCTAACTCTTATTCTGGTTTTTGGCCTTGTTATGATGGACCCTTTTCATCTGGGTCCTGTGTCTGAGCATGAATTCAGACCGGTGAAGCATGACATTGCACCATACCACCAAGTCATGAAAAATTGGCCTAGGGACAACATGAGCAGGTTAGCACTCTACGGGAAATCAGAATTCAATAATGAAGTCTTTGGACCAGAGTCGCTCGAGTTCGATAACATGGGTCGTGGCCCTTACACTGGTTTAGCCGATGGACGCGTTGTTCGATGGATGGGAGAAGAACTTGGTTGGGAAACATTTGCTGTTGTCACTTCTAACTGGTAGCTATCACCAAAACCATACTTCATTTCAACTTTTCTTGGACTCCAAATTCAGTACATAAATTAAACAAACCAACCACAACATTTGTTTCAGTCTAAAAACCAATTCCATCATGCATCTACTTTGAATATTCAAAGGAGTTTGTAGTTTATATTGACCAGATAAGATTTTCTTTTCTGAATGACATATATGGTTTCATATCAATGAAAAAATACCTGTTAAGAACTCGATAGTAGATCGTCTGATAAGTCCAACAAACAATCGTTAGAATAGGCTCAAAATGACTCTAATGTCATATTAAAAGATGAACTTTAAGTCTAACTCAACTTCATAAAATTGATTTTTGAAGTGAGACTTGTACCCACTTATATACAATAAAATTTCCTAATCTCTAGCTGATGTGGAATCACTAAAAATACCAAATTCACATGCTACATTAGCTAAACATATTTTGAAAACGTTGTTTCATATGTCTACTTATGAGTATATGTTTGTGTCTTGCTTTAAAGGACGGAGAAGCTTTGCTTCAGGGGCAATGATTCGACCACTGACAAGCAATGGAAGCATGAGAAAACATGTGGGCGTCCGTTGGGCATAAGATTTGACAAAGAGAGTGGAGATCTATACATAGCAGACGCATACTATGGCCTTCTTGTAGTTGGACCTAATGGGGGACTCGCCACATCATTGGCAACCCATGTTGAAGGAAAACCCATTCTCTTCGCAAATGACCTTGACATTCATACGAACGGATCCATCTTCTTCACAGACACCAGCAAAAGATACAACAGAGTGTAAACGTTTATTCAGTCATATACTACATATTTGACTATTGTTTTTAATGGATTTAGGTTCTAATGGTAGCCTTGATTACTTGTTTTTGTAGGGAACACTTTTTTATATTATTGGAAGGAGAAGCTACTGGTAGGCTTCTTAGATATGATCCTCCAACTAAAACAACCCATGTTGTCTTGGATGGCCTTGCTTTTCCTAACGGAGTGCAATTTTCTGAAGACCAATCTTTCCTTCTCTTCACTGAAACCACCAATTGCAGGTAACTATATCTGCCTAACATGTCTAACTTACACAACTAAATATGCTGTTCAACAGTTTCATAGAAGATAATTGGTGCAATCAAAGAATTACACCAACCACCTTAAAAATCGTAAGAATCATCTTAGTTGGTGTTGTTTAACCCTCCTAAAATAAGTCCCATCTAAAAATTGATGATAAATTTGAAAACTTGGTTTCAAAAGTGCATATGGAATAAACAACGTGTGCAATGAGAGCGTAAAATGATCTTAAAGTTCATGATTCGTGTGTAATATTTGATAGAAATTGAAGTGCTGCATATATGTCATAGTGTGTAACACAATCGTTCGGGAATGACATGATGACAGGCTAATGAAGTTTTGGGTAGAGGGTCCTAGAAGTGGAAGTGTGGAACTTTTTGCTGATCTTCCGGGGTTCCCTGACAACGTAAGAATGAACGGAAAAGGAGAATTCTGGGTGGCAATAGATTGTTGTCGCACTCCAGCACAAGAAGTTCTGAGTCATAATCCATGGTTGAGGAACATTTACTTCCGTTTGCCCATCAGAATGAGCTTGTTGGCTAGAGCAATGGGGATGAGAATGTACACTGTGGTTTCACTTCTGGACGACAAGGGAGAGGTTTTGGAAGTTCTTGAAGATCGAGAAGGTGAGGTTATGAAGCTGGTCAGTGAAGTGAGGGAGGAGCAAGGGAAGCTTTGGATTGGAACTGTGGCTCATAACCACATCGCCACTTTATCTTACCCTTAAAATCAACCATATATATATAATACTACTAATTTCTTATTTCGTCAACCTTTTTTCTTTCTAAGCCTATTCTTATTTTGGATTAGGATTAAGCGTGGAATTGCATTATCTCTCTCTCTATTTTGGATAATGATAATCAATAACATACACTTTGCAACTTCCATCTTCTGCTTATGCTTGCTTCCATCCACTTTTTTACTTCTTACGCCACAAACACTCATCAATGAGTAACTAAAAAGCTTTTGCTCTAAATAACATTGAACTATCGTAAAAGTAAACAAAATGGCTTTCGATTCAATTTTCACTAAATTTTGTATTCAATTTTTATGAATTAAAAAGTAATTATATAAGAAATTTTTTTGAAAATTTTTCATCCAGGTCCGTATCTTCTTTCTTATCTTCATATTAATTATGAAAAATCAATTTTAATTTTTTTAAAATTTTAAATAATTTTAAATGAAGGATAACTTCACCATTCATGATATGAAGAAAGAGTATTTTTATCATTTCATGCAAAATAGGTAAAGAAATGTGTTGTAGACTGCGTAAGTTGTCATAAGTTGTCAATATATTCTCCTTTTAAATATCATTAGTTGCACTCTCCTGCCTCCTTTCCAACTGCACTTACATTATTTTCCACTAGCAGTGTATGAGAGAGAAATTTAATCATTTGAACTTGTTCATTGAAATGTTGGGTCTGGGATTGCTTCCAAATTTTGACTCTTACAATTTAGTAGAGAGTCTTTTGAGAGAACATGATCGGTTGGATTTGTGTGTTAAATTGGAAAGAAAATTGGAGAAACAGAAGTTGCAGAAGTTGTGTAGAGTAGGTCAACTAGATGCTGCTTATGAGAAAGCAAAATCAATGCTTGAAAATGGTATTCCTTTATCAGCTTATGCGAGAGACATTTTTGAACAGGTGTTTCAGAAGTGTGGCAAGTTAAAAATAGCCCGTCAGTTACTGGAGAATACTGAAAGAGTTAAGGAGGCCGAGGAGATTGACAAAACATAAATATCTAGAGCAACAAAAGTTAAATCTTTGGCTGTTGGAAGTTGGAACAATTTTGGGTTTTTTATAGTTGATACTTATATTTTACCATAATTTCCCCCCTCAACCTTAGTTTCAGTTTGTATTGTATCTTTTAAAAGTCTTGCATTGTCCCGTAAAAGCTTCAAAGTTTATCACTGTAAATTGAATAAAACAAAAGAAAGGTATTTGCTCTTCGATTTTTCACTTACCTGTGACGTCTTTTAAATTACCAAACTCCTATTATATGCTGATTGCATGTTTTTTCCGTACCTGGGGTAATGTGGCAGAACATTCTCTATCAGAGTATTTCAATTATATATCTTTTTTGTTGATGATTTAGAACATCTCGTTTATTATCATGGAATATAACTTTGTTACACTAATTTCAGGATACAACTTTGTTACCAGTGCAGAATTCTTGTAGCTTCATTCCATTTTATCCTTTGCATATCTGATAATCTGTGTTTTCTGGTCTTTTAAGAAAATTGTGCTGGGCTGGGATTTAGCAAAGGCTGCTTCTTTTGTCATATGCCAAGCTGTGATGGCATTGACAACCCTTCCTCCCTATTATTCCTCATCTTCTCGTTTCTTCTTTCCCAAAGACTCCACAACATTATAGCAAACATGGTATTTGATTTTCATAAGCTTTGTAAAAACCAGTTTATCAAACGACTCCACCTCAAGTATAAGTGACTCAATCCAGGTCCACAGTCTTGCATATCTCCATACCTCCACATGTGGTGAAAAGTATTCTTTAAATTTAGTGAATTTAAGAATGAAAGTATTTATTTAATACAATTCAAATTTGTGATATTTTATGTAGAAAATAAGAATTTAAATTTCAGATTATTTTTTGTAAAACTAAACCAAATTTATTTAATTTTAAATACAAACGAGTCTAGTTAGTTTGAGAAGTATTAAAAAAAATCACAAACTTTAACTTAAACAAACTAAAAATATAACTATTTTGTAAAATTCAGCCAAGCTAATCCCAAACATGTTAAAAATATAATAGAACACTTTTCAAAGAAAATTAATTTGCGATGCACAAAAACTCTAAGCGATGAAAACAAAATCAAGCAGAAGATGCACATTTTATATAGAACAATCCTCAAGATCAAGGCGCATTGCTATTACTCAGAAGAGATTCATCATCATTCAACAAACAAAAAAAACAACACAATACTTTTAAAATTATTTTAAATTCAAAATAAGTAGCTCCATAAATGAGATATTTTGATCCATTAACTTTAATTTATCCAGGATCATAAACAAAAACAGGTGAATTGGAGCATATTGCATTGGCCTAAACTCCTTTAATGGGGAAGAAGAGGGAAGAGCAATGAGTGTTCGGTCCAAAAACTTGAGCTCCGTATTCTATGCAGATTCGTACCATCCGATTCAAGCTGGCAGCATCGACGGCACTGATGTTGTTCCTCACGACAATGCCGTTTATCGTGCTCAACTCTGTTCCTCCATTGGCCTCTGTATGTCTTTCTTTTTCCTTCCTTTTTTAATAAATTATTTCAATTTTGGTTCCCATCTGTTCTTAAAATTTGAATTTTGCAGATGACCCACATGGTGATCCTAAGGCCACTGGAGACCCTTATTGCACTCTCTTCGTCGCTCGTCTCTCTCGCCTCACCACACAAGATACTCTCCACAAAGTACAATTTTTTCTTTTCTTTTCCATGGGGTGCTAATAGGATATGTTCAAGTTATATTGCCTTCAATACGTGATAAATACAAATATCTAGAAAATTGTTTCCTATTTCTTAACTTTGTTAATGTAGATTTTTTTTTTCTGAAGAAGGGAGATAAGAAATAAAGTATACATGGTTAGGGTTCTATTCTAACCCTTACTAATCCCATAAACAATGGATCAACAATAATATGAATAGAACATATAGCTTTTAAGTTTGGAACTCAATCGTGTTCCTTGAAGCTCATGAGATACTTCCAAGAAGGACATGGGTTGATTACAATTTTGTCAAAACAATAGAGCATATTGTCATTTATTCTTTTGCTGCCTCATTTTAAAGCATAATTAACTTCTCGGGTAGCCTAACCCTAGTGCTTTTGGAATGTGTTCTCAACTTTCAGGTTATGAGTAAGTATGGCCAGGTGAAGAACTTGCGCTTGGTCAGGGACATGGGTATCATTCTTTGATCTACCTTACTTCTTAACCTTTCTTTGTGATTGTCAGTTTATTTCCCCTCCCTGCTCTACGAAAACCTATTTTACATCTTCAAATTGTGCGGTTTTGAAAAACATCTGAGTGGTGCTTCTACTGAGCATGCAGGTCAATATGATTGAGTCTTTCTTGATTTCTTGCTTGTATAATGCTCTGCATTTGACTATGTTTTATTGTGTTTAAGCCATTCTAAGAACTACGACTAGTCGCAGGAATCTTGATACTGTTCTTTTCAGATTGTTTTTCCACTACCATTTGTTTTCTATGTTATGTAGATAATTTAGTTCTCATAGTACACGATTGAGAACAATATGTTTCTTTTATGAAGTTGTTTTTTTTAGAATTATAAACAGATTTGGGAATGACTTGTTGGTCTGTTGATAATCTGCCTCAACTACTGGAAAAGTATTCTTATTGAGTCTCTGTAAATGTTCATTTGCATACAGACATAGCATTTCCAGTTGGGCTATTTGTACCACATTTTGTATAGCCACATTTTTTTGTTGAATTCCTGCCATTGATTTGGCAATGTTATGAGTTCATTCCATTGAATGATATGTATATAGTTATCTTTTAGCCATATTATTGTTTAGCTGTGGGATTTAAGGTTTTACATTGGATTCATTTATTTTTGGTTGCAGTGACCGGAGATTCTCGTGGTTATGCTTTTGTTGAATATGAAACTGAAAGGGAGATGCGACGAGCATATATGGTGTGATAACATACTAAAACTGTTTAATTTTTAGCTTATGAAAGCAAAGCTTTATGACTAACAAAAAATTAGAACATAATGTTTTGAATTTTTTAACAAAAGTCTTCTGATTTTACATCCTCCGGCCAAGTAGCAGATTAAATCATCAGGATTTCACCCGACTTGAAAAACTGCTTTTTATTAAACGTTACCGTTATGGGAAATTATTGAATTTTCTCATTTTGCAGGATGCTCATCATTTGATTGTTGATGATTGTGAAATCATAGTTGATTACAACAGACAGCAATTGATGCCTAGATGGATTCCTGGAAGGTTAGGTCAGTTAAAGTGACTCATTCTTGAAGTTGCATTTCTATCTAATGAGCCAAATCCATCTGATTAATTTTTGTTCTGTTCTACAGGTGGGTGGTCTTAGTGGTAAGAAGGAATCAGGACAACTTCGTTTTGGGGGAAGAGAACGTGCGCCCTTGTAAGTTTCAGTTCTCTTGTCCCAAGTCATATCTGAAAACATTTTTCTGAATTGTTATATATAACCTAGTTTTGAAAGATTTGTGATAATCTGTGTGTTATCTGACTCTATTACTTGACCAGGAAATCAATCCCATATGAGGAGTTGAAGAAGCTTGGCATACCCCCTCCACCTGAGGGACGATACATGTCACGCTTTCAGGTGGTGTTGTTTTACCATTTGGAGCATATCTCATTTGGAAAAGATGTTTGATTTATCATGATCTGATCTTTATATTTCAAGATATTAAAATGACAATTAAATGACTTTGTCTAGGATTGGCCATTGTGTGTCATAACTCATGATAAGTATTTGCTTGTTAATTTTTGTTTTGTTTTTGTCCATGCATGTAAAGGTTCCATCGCCTCCAAGAAGAGAAAGAAGCCTTTCAGACAGGGAAGAAGACTCTCATAGACATAGAAGGGGATCCGACGACAGATACAGGAAGGAATATGCCCTCAGAAGTTCAGTGGACAATAAGGAAGAGCACTACAGAAGGAGTTCAAGACACCGAGATGATGATCACTCCCGTGGAAGGAGCTCATCAGAGAGGAGTGGTCGTTACCATGAGAGGAGTTCATCCGAGAAAGAACATCTTCACCGGAGATATACAGACAAAGACAACAGAAGCTCATCTGAGAAAGGACATCGACACCGAAGTTCTACTGACAAAGACAAACATTCTCGGAAGAGAAAAGAAAGAGATGAACGGTCTCAAAGGCAGGGAAAATACAGTCGCCATTCCCCTCACGAGGACTAAGTCTACTCTGCAGCATATTATTACCCTTCTGCATGCATGGCTTTGTGCTGTGTTTGCTATATGCATGGGAGAAAATGGGAATGCAAAGTTTCAAGAAGATGCTGTAATACTGTAACATTATCCATTTTACTCTTATATAATGCTTAATACAATATTATAGTTCTATTAAAATTAACAAATAATGTTTTTCAGAAAATCTTTACTTTCAACTTAATATTTTATTTGTTTTATGCTTATTAGCTAAACTAATATTGTTATTGACTTTTAATTTTATTTTTGTTTTAATTCAGCATAATAATTTAAGTTTTTTTAAAGACGTCAATAAAAATATGATTTTTAGCAAATCAGAAAATGAAACATTTTGTTAAATATATTGATTCTACTTTCAGGAAAAAAAAGTCTTTCAAATTTAATCAATTAATTTTTCTAAAATTGTGGAACGGATAACAATAAAAAAATTAATTTCGGAAAAAGCATAAGAATATAGTTTCTTACTTACATCAATCATAAACAGAGGAAAATAAGAATGCACATTTATATAGTCAAAGTAATTGCTATTTTAACTTATTGATCAATTTTGTTATCTTTAAATCTTATTCTTACAAATTTATTAGTGAAGAAAATATTTGAATGATATTTACTAAAGCTTTATTTTTTTAATTAATAGTATATTTTGATAAATATACAGTATTTTATACTTTCAATTTTATCTTTTATAGTATCTTTTGAAAATTTGTAAAACAAGAAAAATGTAAAGTGTAGTAGATCTTCTAAGAAAACGGTAATTTTGTTGCAAGTGAAGAATTTTGCATATAGATCATATTTTTGTAGAAGTAAGCTTTCAAATTCCTTCAAAAGCGTCCAGCATTCAAGTAACTTAAGTTAGCTTAGTGAATATTGGAAGCCTTTGAGAGAACACGAAAAGTTCTTCTGTTAACCTCAGTTTCGATATTAGTGAAAGACATCTAGGTTGGTATTTATAGACAACAATGGTTGGCCCTTGGTCTCAGAAAGAGGTTAATTAACTCGAATACATTCCAAAGTCATGTCGAACTTTCTTCATTATTCTGTTCTCCATGTTTTGGCTTTGCTTTTATTTTCCATATCTCTTTGTGATACGACAACTAAGTTTATCGTTTATGTCACTATTATAGTTTATTAAGATTGTATTTCGTATAGTTCAAGTGCTAAAACCAAACACTAAGAAAAAAATATACATGATGGGTTCATAAATTGAAAGAACTGAGAAAAGTAACGAGCTTGGAGGAATATAATATGTGCAGTTAGCTTGTGACAGATAACTTATTCTGCATGTAAAGTGTCACAGCCAAAGCAGTGTCCTATCTGTTTCTGGATACTGTTACTGCATATATATCAGAATGTCAACGCACTTTGATGATTGAAATGACTTGAAATGACTGCATAATTTATGTCAACTCAATACAGAATCTTAGTAGTTTTTGCCTGATGCATTTAGAGACATTTCTATTGAGAAAAATACACAATTTGGGTGAGAAAATATTGATATTCAAAGTGTGCTATATGCATGCAGAGATTTTCTTTTTATTTCTCAAAAGCAAAGGAAACCACAAACAGCCATGTTTTTTTAGGAACAAATTCTAGCCATTTGTGATCAGTAAAGTAACCTTATCTAAAATACGGTGAATCAAAATCATTTTGTGAGAGAATGAATGAAGCATCTGATTATAAATAGGTGTTTCTAGTTTGTTTTATCATGAATTGCCTGTGTGAAGGATTTGAAAGGAGAAAGCATTCAGTAACCCTCAAAGGCTTCCGCTACTTCATGTTAATTACCGTCAAAATCAATCATTGATTAGGAATAATTAAGGAGAAGCGGAAGTAGTTTGGGGGTTCACTGAAAGCTTTAAACCTGTCTTCTCATGCTTTCTTTATATTGAATTCAGTGAGTTCAACACTTAAGTTGCTCAATATTTGAGCTTATTCATTTTCATCCTCTGTCAATTCAAATCTCTTTAATTTTCTAACTTAACTTTATTGTTTACTTTAACTTATTAATCTCTTACTTTTAGATCAAAATTAATGTGAGTATTTAGCAACAAACTACAAATTATCATTGTAATGGACAGAAAAATCAAGTGCTTGGTCATACATGCAGAGAAATTATACTTTATTTTTCTGCTGATAAAATCAAGCCTTTTATTAGTCATTTTGATGGTTAAATTACAATTTTTTTACCATTACATGCATTATTCTTAGGAGAAAAAAATAGTTAAGATTATTTAAGATGGTCTCTAACTTGGGCATACATTACATTAGATCAGTATTTTATTTTGTTTTATAAGTAAGGTTAAATATATATTCTTTTATTAAATTTTATTTTACTAAAGGTCATATTTACATCATTCAAAAAAGTTGTTTCAAGTCTAAAAATCCAATCTATTTAAGTAAACATGAATAATGTTTTTTTAATATCACGAATATATTACATTTATTATAATATATTAAAATCATATACTGATTTATTCTTCTTAATTATATTATGCACATCCTTAAATTCTATTTTTTAATCTTGTTGAGACAAAGGATGATTTATAGTTTTAATAGTCTTGATAAAAAAAAGTATTAAAATTTAAGGAGATAAAAGTGCTTTCTTTTATAGAAAAGACTAATTGAATCCTCTCAAAAACAAAGCATACAAAAGCAATAAGGTCTGGATGATAACGTTTCTAAAAACAGAAGAATGGATGCTGAGGAAATAATATTTGTATGAGTTATTGGATTATAATAAATACATATACAAAGTTGGTTAAAGTTGGTTTCTCATATTTTTATTCCAGTCTAAATCCTTGTGATATATAATTTTAATCTTAATAAAATTTTATTTATTCATTACCTATAAATATGATAAAAATATTATAATACTTATTAAAATAACTCATTACAGATTATTGTTAAGTCTTATTAAAGTAAATAAGTAACTGATATTATTACTTCTAACAAACATGTAGTAATCTTTGTTAATAGTTTTTTTTATATATATTTACCATGCTTAGTATTATTATGGAAATATGACGTAAATAAGTTAAATTAACATTTATTTTTTTCACAAACCAAACTTTTATGTTTGTTTGAAAAGTTTGCCTCTACTCGTTTAAACTACTACTGCTTCTTCATACATTATATAAGAATATATGTGAAAATTTTATTATTATTATTATTATTGTTTTTGTTTTTTGGTGTTGGTATACTATATTTTTTTTCATGTCTTTTTGATTGACTGCAAAATAAAAATAAAATAAGAAACCCTAAACTTAGCCATCTTTAGATTTAATGCTCAATTATTTTCTTTTAAATAAAATAATTTAAAATAAAGACGCATGTGAGTGTGAGTAAAAAACTAATATAATCTCAAACAACTCATCACTTAAAATATCAATAAACTGTAATAAAAAAAAATTTAGAAACTAAAATGCCAAAAGAAATTGCTAAGAAGTAAAAAACAACTATAGATGTATTGATAGTGTAACAGCCGTGGTTTTTCTCTCTCACTCCATATTCTCCTTTTTTTCCTTCTCTCTTAATTTCCTTTTCCAATCTTCATCCATTTTAGAATCTGATCGGACCACGTCGTAGTTGGGGAGTTAAAGAACATTTCTACCCGATCAGAATTTTAAATAGAGTAAGTTCATTTTTACTCTAAAGATCCTTTATTCTTGGTTTTTTGGTATGTTTTAGTCATCAATTTTGGTGGGGTCAGTTGAGAAGATTAATCCTCTCAACTTATTCTAGTATATACTGAATTTATGTTCTGTTTGGATAACTTGCATTAGGCCCGTAAATCTTAAAGCTTATCCAGACGGTGGAGAATAAAATTCTAGAAGTTGCTTGGGAAGCAAGCAATTAAGGTAAGGGAAGCTAAATTTAAATTTTTATAGCACCCTAGGCTAGAAGATTCTGGATGTGGAAGGGACGTGGTCCCAATATTTAATTTCTCTGGTACGGATGCTGTGTGTTTATATTTTGTGTTATTTGTTTATATAATATTTAAATTTGTAAAAATATTTTATTTTGATGATTTAGTATTTAAGTGTGGTTTTTTTTATGTTAAATAAACTTTTGAATATTGTGGATTACATTTTGAATGATATTGTATGATGAAAATGATATGGAATTGAATTCATACATTTGAGATAATGTATGGACTGATGTTTGCTGTGTATTAAGTATTGATACCTATGTGGTAACAGAGATCTCCGAGCTTCACTGATGATCTAAGTCACATAGACTAAGATATCAGGTGGTGAGAAGCTGATGGAGGAGTTCATGCACACCGTGACATATGAGATGCACGGCTTGGGTTGTATTGAACTTACCCTGACCCTTTATGTTGGATTCGCTGGTAATCTTTGGATCAGGTGTTAGTCTCTGGTGGGACTTACTTAATACGAGTCTTCCGAAAGATGTTGTTTGTTGAATATATTGGATGTGTAGATCCATGTGAGATCTATGTGATTATTTTATTATTGAGATTTTAAGAAGATTGAAAAATTGAAGAATTGGTCATGTAATTTGGTTTTCTCTTTTAATTTAATTGCATATATTATAAAACTTTATGTTCACTAGCTTACCCTTGTTTTTCGTGTTGTGTTTGAACTGCGATGACTGTACTATGTACACGAGCAGATGACCATACAGGTGCAGGAGAGCCTTAAAAGTTTCAGAGTTTTATTTTGAGCTATGGATATGTAAATATTTATACTTATATAAGTCATAATCTTGTAATAGAAATATTTTGAAAAACTCTAAGTTTGTACAGAAATATGTAGAATGTGTATTAAAATAGTTATAGAAATTTTCGGGGTGTCACATTTAATGGTATCAGAGCGGTTCATCCTAAGGATAACCTGAGGGTAGTGGGTTTAGTGCGTTTCTCCTGTGTGTAGATTTTTGTTCAAGTCTAGCTTCAAGACTTAGATAAAAGTGTCTAATAGGATGTTTAATAAAGTTGTTTACTTGGAATCTTGTTTGTGCTTGAGTCAAAGTAGTTGTTATGAATGAAGCTGAAAGTATTAAGAATGAAAAGAATCTTGATAGAGTGGTGAGGGTGCACACTCATGACTAAATCAAGATGATTTTCTATCTTAATTCTAAATCGTTAGAGTACATTTTAGAGATAAGTCTTGATTGATTTTGTATCTATTTTGTGTGTTTTTTAGTTAATTTGACTTAAAGAAGTAGTTGGAAATTTTTAGTAATTTCTAACCTAATTCTTTATGTGCTTAGAAGATGGCACGTAGATCACCTACTCCTCCTCCACCAGTAGATATGCCCAACTTAGCTCGGGCAATAGAGATGATGGCAACAACCTTGCAACAATAGAGTGCTACTATGGCACAACAACATCATGCCGCACTTCATCAATTAGAAACCGCTAGATTAGCAGCAGAAGCGTCTCAGCTTCATCAACAACCTCATACCTTTAGTCTGGAGGATTTTCTGAGACCCAATCCACCTAAATTTAATGGGAAGGTAAATCCAGATCAAGCAGACCAGTGGGTGAGAGACATAGAAAGAATCTTTGAAGCTACTCAATGCCCAGAAGAGAAAAAGTTATCTTATGCCATCTATATGCTTATTGAAGAAGCTGAGTTTTGGTGGATAGGTACGAAGCAGATAATGGAGGATAGAGAAGAAATTGTCACTTGGGAGAATTTCAAAGATTTATGGAGGAGTATTTTCCTGATAGTGTCAGATATGCAAAAGAAATTGAATTCATGCAGCTGGAACAAGGAAATCTTTCAGTCACTGAATATGCTACTAGGTTCAAACACCTAGCTAGATTCTACACCCAGACCATGACTGAGGCTTGGAGATGTAGAAAATTTGAGTTTGGGTTGAAGCAAGAACTTAAAGAAGTGGTGATTCCTATGTCCATTAGAGATTTCCCTGCTCTAGTGGAGAAAGCAAAAGTGGTGGAGAGTTTGAAAAGTAGTAGCAGACTTGCTAAGCCTCAAGTGGGAAGACCTTCTAAAAGCATGCTTAAATATGAAGATAGAAAGAAACCTTATTTCAGACCTCAATCTTATAGCAGTGGAAGACCTAGTTCTCATTCACCACCTAGTCTCAGATGTTTTAGATGCGGTGGGCCACATGTTGTTAGATTTTTCCCTCATCCAGTGATAAATGTGATATGTGATAGATGTCACAGGTATGGTCATGCAACAAAAGACTGCCGCGTCCAATTGGGAGCTCCAAATTCTGGCGGAGTGCAGCAAGTACAACAAAATAATAATAAAAAACCCAGAGCAGCTGGCAGAGTTTTTGCCATTAGTGGAGCTAAAGCTTCACAGTCTGATAGCCTTGTTAGAGGTATTTGTTCTATCCTTGGAACACAGTTATCTATATTGTTTGATTCTGGGGCAACCCATTCTTTTATATCTTTTGATTGTGCTAAGAAACTTAAGTTGCCAGTCCGAGAATTAGAAATTGAGTTGGTGGTATCTACACCAACAGAAGGTATTATTGTAACTTCTTCCATGTGTGCTGAGTGTCCAGTGATTATAGATGGACAGAGATTCAAGATCAACATGATTTGCATACCTCTAAAGGATTTGGAGGTTATATTGGGAATGGATTGGTTGTTTGCTAATCATATCCTTATAGATTGTGGTCGGAAAAAGTTAATTTTTCCTAAGTTAGGAGAAATGCAGGTTATCTCAGCTCAACAGTTTAAGAGAGAGATACAAGAAGGTGCAGAATGTTTTATGTTTTTGGCTTGTTCTATAGTTACTGGCAAAGTACAGAAAGATATGTTTGTAGTTCAGGAGTTTATGGATGTATTTCCTGATGAGATTCCTGAACTTCCACCTAAAAGAGAGATAGAGTTTGCGATAGACTTGATTCCTGGAGCAGGCCCGGTGTCAATTTCTCCATACCGAATGGCACCAGCAGAGTTAGCTAAATTGAAGAAACAACTAGAAGACTTATTAGAGAAACAATTCATTCGACCTAGTGTTTCTCCATGGGGAGCTCCAGTGCTATTAGTGAAGAAGAAGGATGGTTCATCACGTATATGCATAGATTATAGACAATTAAACAAGTTAACAATCAAGAATAAATATCCTCTTCCTAGAATTGACGATCTAATGGACCAGTTGCATGGAGCAGTTGTCTTTTCTAAGATAGATTTGCGCTCAGGTTATCACCAAATTTTAGTGAAAGCGGAAGATGTTCAGAAGACTGCTTTTAGATCAAGGTATGGTCACTTTGAATTTCTAGTTATGCCATTTGGTGTGACGAATGCTCCAGCTATCTTCATGGATTATATGAATCGAATCTTCAGACCTTTTCTTCATAAGTTTGTGGTAGTGTTCATAGATGATATCTTGATCTATTCTCGTACAAGGGAAGAACATGCAGAACATCTTAGAACTGTCCTGAACATTTTGAAAGAAAAACAATTATATGCTAAACTTTCAAAATGTGAGTTCTGGATGTCAGAAATACAATTTTTAGGACATGTTATCTCTGTACAAGGAATATCAGTAGATCCTTCTAAAGTGGAGGTTGTGCTTCAGTGGGAACGTCCTAAAACTGTTACAGAAATTAGAAGCTTTGTGGGGTTAGCAGGATATTACAGAAGATTTATAGAAGATTCTTCTAAAATAGTTGCTCCTTTGACCCAATTGACTAGAAAGGATTATCCTTTTGCATGGACTGAACAATGTGAGAGAAGCTTCGAAGAGTTGAAAAGAAGGTTGACTAATGCTCCTGTATTGACAATCCCTAATACCAATCAGCCTTTTGAGGTCTTTTGTGATGCTTCCTATCAAGGATTGGGTTGTGTTCTAATGCAGAATAAGAAAGTTGTCGCCTACGCTTCTCGTCAGTTAAAGGTGCATGAAAGAAACTATCCAACTCATGATCTAGAATTGGCAGCAGTTGTCTTTGCTTTAAAAATATGGAGACATTTTCTTTATGGAGTTAATTTTAATGTGTTCAGTGATCATAAAAGCTTGAAGTATTTGTTTGATCAGAAGGAGCTTAATATGAGGCAGAGGAGGTGGATTGAATTTTTAAAAGACTATGATTTTCAGCTAATATACCATCCTGGGAAGGCAAATGTTGTTGCAGATGCGTTGAGTCGTAAAAAGATACAAATGTCGTCGCTTATGATTAGAGAGCTGGCATTGATTGAGGATTTCAGGAGTATGAATTTGGAGGTTTCCATGTCCTCAAATTGCATTAGTTGTAATACACTAGTTATAACTAATGAATTTTTGGAAAAGGTGAAGGAGAAGCAATTGGAAGATTCACAATTGAAAAACTTCATGGACTTATTAAATACTGACAAGGCTTAAGACTTCTCTTTAGGAGTGGATGGTATTTTGAGATTCAAAAATAGAATATGCATACCAGAGGATAATGAACTAAAACAAACAGTGTTATCTGAAGGTCATAAAAGCAAACTCAGTTTACATCCAGGAATGACCAAGATGTATCAAGATCTGAAGAAGTCTTATTGGTGGTATGGCATGAAGAACGATGTAGCCAAGTTTGTAGCTGCTTGCTTGACTTGTCAGAAATCAAAGATTGAACATCAACGGCCCGGAGGCATGTTAACTCAGTTGGACATTCCAGTGTGGAAGTGGGACAGTATCTCAATGGATTTTGTTACCCACTTACCACGTACTTTGAGGAAGCATGACTCTGTTTGGGTCATAGTGGACAGGTTGACAAAGACAGCGCACTTCCTACCTATAGATTTGAGAATCTCTATGCAAAAGTTGGCCCAAATTTACATAGATGAAATAGTCAGATTGCATGGTGTACCCTCCAGCATAATATCAGATAGAGATCCCAAATTCACCTCCAGATTCTGGCAAACACTTCAAAAAGCTTTGGGGACTAAACTCAGACTTAGTTCAGCATACCATCCCCAGACTGATGGACAATCAGAGAGAACTATCCAGTCCTTAGAGGATTTGCTCAGGACTTGTGTGTTAGATCATTTGGGCAGTTGGGATGAAATTCTACCCCTGGTAGAGTTCACTTACAATAACAGTTACCAAGCTAGCATAGGAATGGCTCCTTTCAAGGCATTGTATGGAAGAAAGTGCAGGACACCTCTGTGTTGGTTTCAGGATGGTGAAAGTGTGTTAATCGAACCAGAATTAATACAATAAACCAATGAGAAAGTCAAAATGATTCATGAAAGATTGAAAACATCTCTCAGCAGGCAAAAATCTTATGCAGATCAAAGAAGAAGACCTTTAGAATTCTCTGCGGGTGATCATGTCTTTTTGAGAGTTAAACCGTTCACTGGTGTAGGAAGAGCACTCAAAGCCAAGAAGTTGACTCCTAAGTTCATAGGACCTTATCAAATTCTTAGGAGAATAGGTCCTGTGGCTTATGAAATTGCCTTGCCTCCTCCCTTAGCTAACATTCACAATATTTTTCATGTATCTCAGCTAAGAAAGTACGTACCTGATCCCAGTCACATTCTAGAGTCTGATTCAATCCAGGTGAAAGAAAATCTGTCATTTGAAGTGAAGCCAATCAGAATTTTAGATTCACAAGTGAAACAAGTTCGTGGAAGAAATATTCTCATGGTGAAAGTATTGTGGGATCTCATCTCTGAAGACTCCACTTGGGAAATTGAAGAGGAGATATGAGCATCATACCCTAATATCTTTATTGGTAAGTTCATTTTCGAGGACGAAAATTTTTTGTAGTTGGAGATAATGTAACAGCCGTGGTTTTTTAAAATAAAAACCAAGAGACCGCCGCCCCCCCCCCCACCACAGTGGCTTTTCTCTCTCACTCCATATTCTCCTCTTTTCCTTCTCTCTTAATTTCCTTTTCCAATCTTCATCCATTTTAGAATCTGATCGGACCACGTTGTAGCTGGGGAGTTAAGGAACATTTCTACCCGATCAGAATTTTAAACAGAGTAAGTTCATTTTTACTCTAAAGATCCTTTATTCTTGGTTTTTCGGTATGTTTTAGTCATCAATCTTGGTGGAGTCAGTTGAGAAGATTAATCCTCTCAACTTATTCTGGTATATACTGAATTTATGTTCTGTTTGGATAACTTGCATTAGACCCGTAAATCTTAAAGCTTATCCAGGCGGTGGAGAATAAAATTCTAGAAGTTGCTTGGAAAGCAAGCAATTAAGGTAAGGGAAGCTAAATTCAAATTTTTATAGCACCCTAGGCTAGAAGATTCTGGATGTGGAAGGGACGTGGTCCCAATATTTAATTTCTCTGGTACGGATGCTGTGTGTTTATATTTTGTGTTATTTGTTTATATAATATTTAAATTTGTAAAAATATTTTATTTTGATGATTTAGTATTTAAGTGTGGTTTTTTTTATGTTAAATAAACTTTTGAATATTGTGGATTACATTTTGAATGATATTGTATGATGAAAATGATATGGAACTGAATTCATACATTTGGGATAATGTATGGACTGATATTTGCTGTGTATTAAGTATTGATACCTATGTGGTAACATAGATCTCCGAGCTTCACTGATGATCTAAGTCACATAGACTAAGATATCAGGTGGTGAGAAGCTGATGGAGGAGTTCATGCATACCGTGACATATGAGATGCACGGATTGGGTTGTATTGAACTTACCCTGACCCTTTATGTTGGATTCGCTGATAATCTTTGGATCAGGTGTTAGTCTCTGGTGGGACTTACTTAATACGAGTCTTCCGGAAGATGTTGTTTGTTGAATATATTGGATGTGTAGATCCATGTGAGATCTATGTGATTGTTTTATTATTGAGATTTGAAGAAGATTGAAAAATTGAAGAATTGGTCATGTAATTTGGTTTTCTCTTTTAATTTAATTGCATATATTATAAAACTTTATTTTCACTAGCTTACCCTTGCTTTTCGTGTTGTGTTTGAACTGCGATGACTGTACTATGTACACGAGCAGATGACCATACAGGTGCAGGAGAGCCTTAAAAGTTTCAGAGTTTTATTTTGAGCTATGGATATGTAAATATTTATACTTATATAAGTCATAATCTTGTAATAGAAATATTTTGAAAAACTCTAAGTTTGTACAGAAATATGTAGAATGTGTATTAAAATAGTTATAGAAATTTTCGGGGTGTCACAGATAGTAAAAAACTTATTTAAATAAAAATATAAATACATATAATAGTCATACTTAAATATTAAATATCAATATATCACTTTAGGCATCATTCATAACTTAAAACTTAAGAAATACTAATCATTTGAGGATACCAATAAAAAATACAAAAAAAAAAAATTATAAGTGAAAAAGCATTTTAAACAGATATCTAAGTTAGTCGAATATTATCACTCGGCTTTTATCACCATGAGAAAAATATCACCATTTGTAAAACAGAATGCAAGTTGGAGAATTCAAAGACAAAAGAGTATTGGGATTTAATATTTGCGGAAAAAAGTCATATAATGTTGGAAACAACTTTATTTACTAAAAAAAGTCCCTTCCGGTCATGTGCTATCAGAAGTTAGTGAGTACTGCTAGTATAATCATGTGTTGCTTTAGCTACATAGTTAATAATAATACCAGTAGTACTACTAGTAATGCTACTATTAATAGTACTACCAAAGGTACTACAAGTGGAACAATCAATGATACTACTAATAGTAGTACTAGTGGTAGTACTTATGATAGTACCAGTAGTAATACTAGTGATAGTTCCATTGGTCATAGCAGTGGTAGTACCATTGGTATAACAAGTGGTAGTATAATTGATAGTACCAGTGGTACTACTAGTGATAATACCAGTAATAGTATCGTTAGTACTACCATTAGTAGTACTAGTGGTAATACCATTGGTAGTATCAGTGGTAGTACCAGTGGTACTACCAGTGGTAGTTCCAGTGATAGTTACATTGGTAGTACCTCGGTAATACCTACTGTGGCTCACTCATTATGATAAGCAACTACTCATTATTATGTATCATTCACATTTCTTCTTGCTATTTAGATTTCTTTGTTACTATGTAAAGTATAATGGTAGGGAATTAGGTAAAAAAAGGAAGGAAGTTTCATGTAATAATTTAATTCTAACTACCACATCAGTAGTATCCTCGGTAGTACTCTCAGTAGTACCCTTGATAGAACCTTTGGTAGTACCATCGTTAGTACCTCGGTAGTACCTACTGTGGCTCACTCATTATGATAAGCAACCACTCATTATTATGTATCATTCCCATTTCTTCTTGCTATTTAGATTTCTTTGTTACTACGTAAAGTATAACGATAGAGAATTAGGTAAAAAAGAGAAGAAAGTTTCATGTAATAATTTAATTCTAACTACCACGTCAGTAGTACCTCGTTAGTACTTTTGATAGGACTTTCAGTAGTTGGAGGAAGAATTAAAAAAATAACATAGAATTGGAGGAAGAATGTATGGAAGTAGAGGGAGAACATATTGAGGTGGGAGGAAAAAATTGTGAGTCTAATCTTCCGTAAAGATTAATTATGTAAATTATGTATACTTTATATCACTATTAGAGTAGAAACTTAAATTTTTAATTGATTTTCTATTTTATAGTAAGAAAATGTGAGAAGAAACGTAATAAAGGAAAACAATGTTAAAAATGTTTATTGAAAGATTTGATGAATGAATGAGGAAGAAAATCAGTTCTGTGTTGTTTTTTGTATTCTCTGTTGATATCCATAATAATAAGTAACGAAATGAATGCCCAAAGATTGTTGAACCGCGAAAAATGGTGGTAGAAGAAGTGTTGGAACACGTCAACGTGTTACGTGCTCTATTCAAACTCATGTATCTGATATGATAATGTAAAAAAAAGGATCAAAAGTTGAGTGAGAACAGTGGTAGCTGCAAATCAACCTGCAACTGCATCATGCTAAACTTTCACTCTCTCTTCTCCAAATCCAAATCCAAAATCGCCAGCACCGGTTATCTTCTTCGTGCAACCACTACATCCCAATGCCTTCACACCAATATTACCACCCTTCACACTCCCAATGCCTTCACACCAATATTATCACCCTTCACACTCCCAATGCTAACAATTCTCATCATCTATTTTCTCCTCGCTATTCTCACCTGGCTTTCTTATTCTCTAAGCCACCTGCACGTTCCAGTTCTAGGGTTCCGACTTCTCGGACTTTCTTCACGGCCTCGTCCGAGAGGGAAACCATCGACTACGACGTCGTTATCGTCGGCGCCTGTCCCGCCGGCTTATCGGCGGCGATTCGCCTCAAGCAAATGTGCCGCGGAAGAAACGCCGATTTGACTGTCTGTGTCCTCGACAAAGGTGCCGAAGTTGGTGAGTGGCGTTTAACGTTCTTAATTCATTTTTTTCATTATTTTTTTTTATTTGATTTTATCTCTTGATGTGAATGCGTCTTCGTTGATATTTGCGATTTCTGTGATGTTGCGGTTAGGTGCTCACATTATTTCTGGAAACATTATTTCTACAAACTACTTACTACGAAGTAGTTTGTAGGTTCTTTGATTGATGATTCGAACTGAGGTTTTGTTTTTTATCTGCTGCAGGCTCCGATCACTACTCCTGTTTCTTCTGACAAGTTTTGGTTTCTGACCAAAGATAGTGCAGTTTCGCTTCCGTCTCCTTTCAGCAACAAAGGCAACTATGTAATAAGGTTTCTATAGTATTCTACTTTCATTCCATACGGCTAGAGGCTATAAATTTATCTTCGTGCTGAATCAATTGTGTGGAATTTTGATTTTTACTCAATTGACTGATGAATCTCGAATTTTGCAACTGTGTTTTTTCTCTCTTTGGAAATTGATGTATAATGGTTATAAGCTTCACGAACCATAATTTGTAATAACTAATGAGATATATTTCTGTCTTTGCTTATGGTTATTTAAAATATCTCTGCGGTTTACTTGTTAACTGTGTAAATATTGAATCTCATGCAGGCCGCAGAACACTTCTGGCTGAGGGATGTCGAGGATCATTGTCAGAGGTTTGAAAATCAAATTTTAGGATTGAACATATTCAAGTTTTTCCTGTCAATTACTGTTTTCATAGTAACACTTTCAATCGTGTTTCTTACAGAAAATAATTAAAAAGTACAACCTAAGAGAGAGGGGAGGTGCAGAACACCAGACATATTCTTTGGGAATTAAAGAGGTATTCATGTGTTTCATAAAGAAATTCTTAAAAAAAATTATCTTCATTGTTTTGTGAAAAAACTGCAATCTATTTGGATTGTGCTTATGTGTTTAATACATTAATGAAGAATAATTGATTGCTGAGTGTTCTAATAACCAAATATGGTATCTGTTTTCGTTAACCAAATATTATACTATTAGGTCTGGGAAATTGATGAGGAAAAAATCAGCCTGGTGCTGTAATCCACACTTTGGGATGGCCTTTAGATCATAAAACATATGGAGGATCTTTTCTGTATCACATGAAAGATAATCAAGTAAGACTTTGTTTCCCTGCCCCCTGTTTTTAGTGCCATGCACTTCTGAATGGTTTTCTGTTCTTAATAAGTATCATCTTATACGTTATTAAGGAGTCATGTGCATTTATTTTGGCTGACTTTGACTGAACTATAGAAGTTGAACTTCTACCACTAGTTTTTTAATTCATTTTTTCTGACATATATTCCTCTTTTCAAGAATTTCATTTACTATTGTGACAGATATCCATCGGTAGTACCCTCGGTAGTATCCTCGGTAGTATCCTCGGTAGTACCCTCGGTAGTATCCTCGGTAGTATCCTCGGTAGTACCCTCGGTAGTATCCTCGGTAGTACCCTCGGTAGTACCCTCGGTAGTATCCTCGGTAGTACCCTCGGTAGTATCCTCGGTAGTACCCTCGGTAGTACTCTCGGTAGTACCCTTAGTAGTACCCTCGGTAGTATACTCTGTAGTACCTTCGGTAGTACCCTCGATAGTACCCTCGGTAGTACCCTCGGTAGTACCCTCGGTAGTATCTCGGTAGTACCATCTCGATAGTATCCTCAGTAGTACACCTGCTAGTATCCTCGTTAGTACCCCTGGTAGTATCCTTCCCAGCTAGTATCATCGGTAGTACCCTCGGTAGTATCCTAGCTAGTACCCTCGGTAATATTCTCGATACTACTCTCGGTAGTATCTTCGGTAGTACCCTCGGTAATATCCTCGGTAGTACCCTCGGTAATATCATCGGTAGTACCCTCGGTAATATCCTCGGTAGTACCCTCATTAGTATCCTCGGTAGTACCTTCAGTAGTTCCCTCGGTAGTATCCTCGACAGTATCCTTGGTAATACCCTCAACACTACCTTCGGTAGTATCCTCGATAGTACTCTCAGTAGTATCCTCGGTAGTACTCTCGGTAGTATCTCGGTAGTATCTCGGTAGTACCCTCGATGGTATTCGTGTAATACCCTCGGTTGTATCCTCGGTAGTATCCTTGGTAGTACCCTCGGTAGTACCCTTGGTAATACCATCGGTAGTTCCTCGGTAGTTCCTCGGTAGTTCCTCGGTAGTACCATCGGTAGTTCCTCGGTAGTTCCTCGGTAGTACCATCGGTAGTTCCTCGGTAGTACCCTTGGCAGTATCCTCGGTAGTACCCTCAGTAGTATCCTCGGTAGTACCCTCAGTAGTATCCTCGGTAGTACCCTCGGTACAACTCTCGGTAGATCTCGGTAGTACTCTAGGTAGTATCTCGGTAGTACCCTCGATGGTAGTACCCTCGGTAGTACCCTCGATGGTAGTACCCTCGGTAGTACCATCGGTAGTTCCCTCGGTAGTTCCCTCGGTAGTACCCTCGGTAGTTCCCTCGGTAGTACCCTCGGTAGTGCCTCGGTACTACCCTCGGTAGTGCCTCGGTACTACCCTCGGTAGTGCCTCGGTACTACCCTCGGTAGTGCCTCGGTACTACCCTCGGTAGTGCCTCGGTACTACCCTCGGTAGTGCCTCGGTACTACCCTCGGTAGTGCCTCGGTACTACCCTCGGTAGTGCCTCGGTAGTACCTCGGTAGTATCCTCGGTAGTACCCTCAGTAGTATCCTCGGTAATACCTCTGTAGTATCCTCGGTAGTACCCTCTGTAGTACCAGTGTCGCAACAGTAATTTAACCTAATACGAGAGGTCCTGTTGATTCGCACAATTGGTTATCGCGCTTGTTTGAAAAGCCAGTGGCGCAATGCTACCAGTAGTAGTACCATTGGTAATGTCATATTTAGTACTAGTGGTAGTGCTAGCAGTAGTAGCTTTGGTAATACCATTGGTAGTACCTGTGATAGACCCAATGGTAGTACTAGTGGTAGTACTTTTGGTAGGACCATTGGTAGTACCAATGGTAGCTGCCACGATCCACTGAGATTCATCCCTATTCGCTTTCATTCGTAAAAATAAAAAGTAGTACCGGTAGTAGTACGCTTGGTAGTACCCACGGTAGTACCTTTGATAGAACCATTGGTAATACCCACAGTAGTACCCTCGGTAGTACCATCAGTAGTACCCTCGGTAGTACCCTCTGTAGTACTAGTGTCGCAACAGTAATTTAACCTAATACGAAAGGAACCGTTGACTCGCACAATTGATTATCGCGCTTGTTTGAAAAGTCAGTGGTGCAATGCTACCAGTAGTAGTACCATTGGTAATGTCATATTTAGTACCAGTGGTAGTGCTAGTGGTAGTACCTTTGGTAATACCATTGGTAGTACCTGTGATAGACCCAATGATAGTACTAGTGGTAGTACCATTGGTAGTACCAATGGTAGCTGCCACGATCCACTGAGATTTCAGGTAATTCGCTTTGATTCGTAAAAATAAAAAATAGTACCGATAGTAGTACGCTTGGTAGTACTCACGGTAGTACCTTCGGTACAACCATTGGTAGTACCCACGGTAGTATCCTCGATAGTACCATCAGTAGTACCCTCGGTAGTACCCGGTACTACCCTCGGTAGTATCCTCGGTAGTACCCTCGGTAGTACCCTTGGTAGTATCCTCGGTATTACCCTCGGTAATACCCTCAGTAGTACCGTCTATAGAACCAGTGTCACAAAAATAATTCAACCTAATACGAGAGGAACCGTTTATTCGCACAATTGGTTATCGCGCTCGTTTGCAAAGCCAGTGGTGCAAATCTACTAGTAGTGGTACCAGTGGTAGTACCATTGGTAATGCCATATTTAATACCAGTGGTAGTGCTAGTGGTAGTACCTTTGGTAATACCATTGGTAGTACCTGTGATAGACCCAACGGTAGTACTAGTGGTAGTACCTTTGGTAGGACCATTGGTAGTACCAATGGTAGCTGCCACGATCCACTAAGATTTATCCCTGTTCGCTTTGATTCGTAAAAATAAAAAATAGTACCGATAGTAGTACGCTTGGTAGTACTCACGGTAGTACCTTCGGTAGAACCATTGGTAGTACCCACGGTAGTACCCTCGATAGTACCATCAGTAGTACCCTCGGTAGTATCCTCGGTAGTACCCTCGGTAGTATCCTCGGTAGTACCCTCGGTAGTATCCTCGGTAGTACCCTCGGTAGTACCCACGGTAGTACCCTCGGTAGTACCCACGGTAGTACCCTCGGTAGTACCCACGGTAGTATCATCGGTAATACCCTCAGTAGTACCGTCTATAGTACCAGTGTCACAAAAATAATTCAACCTAATACGAGAGGAACCGTTTATTCGCACAATTGGTTATCATGCTCGTTTGCAAAGCTAGTGGTGCAAAGCTACCAGTAGTGGTACCGGTGGTAGTAACATTGGTAATGACATATTTAATACCAGTGGTAGTGCCAGTGGTAGTGCTAGTGGTAGTACCTTTGGTAATACCATTGGTAGTACCTGTGGTAATACCATTGATAGTACCTGTGGTAGACCCAATGATAGTAGTGGTGGTAGTACTATTTGTAGTACCTTTGGTAGGACCATTAGTAGTACCATTGATAGTACAATGGGTAGAATCATTGGTAGTACCAGTCTTAGTATCATTTGTAGTGCCATATTTAGTATCAGAGGTAGTGCCAGTGGTAGTACCATTAGTAGTACCTGTAGTAAACCCAATGGTAGTACAAGTGGTAGTACCATTGGTAGTACCTTTTGTAGAACCGTTGGTAGTACCATTGGTAGTATAAGGGGTAGTACCAGTGGTAGTACTACTAGTAGCACAATTGCTAATACCAGCGGTAGTACTAGTAGTAGTACCATTAGTAGTACCAATAGTAGTACTATGGGTAGTACCATGGTAGTACTATTGGTACTACCACTAATAGTCCCATATGTAGTACCAATGGTAGTATCTGTTACAGTACCAGTGTTAGTACAATTGATAATACCATTGGTAGTACCAGTGGTAGTTCCATTGGTAGTACTAGTGGTAGTACTAGTGGTAGCCGCCACGATCCACTGAGATTCATCTTTTGTCGTTTTGATTAATAAAAATAAAAAATAGTACTCGTAGTAGTACCATTGGTAGTACTCTCGGTAGTGCCTTCGGTAGTACCCAATGTAGTACCATCAGTAGTACCCTTGGTAATACAAGGGGTAGTAATAATGTTAGTACCAGCGGTAGTACTACTACTAGTACCATGGGTAATACCAGCGGTAGTACTATTGATAGTACCATGGTAGTACCATTGGTACTACCCCCGGTAGTGCCATATGTAGTACCAGTAGTAGTACAATTGATAATACAATTGGTAGTACCATTGGTAGTACTAGTGGTAGTACCATTGGTAGTACCAGTGGTAGCATCAATGGTAGTATCAGTGGTAGTACCACTAGTAAGACCATTGGTAGTACCATGTGTAGTAACAGTGGTAGCTACCACGATTCACCTAGATTCATTCCTTGTTGCTTTGATTCGTAAATATAAAAAATTAGTACCGGTAGTAGTACCATTGGTAGTACCCTCGGTAGTACCCTCGGTAATACCTTTGGTAGTATCCTTGGTAGTATCCTCGGTAGTAACTTCGGTAGTACCCACGGTAGTACCCTCGGTAGTACCTCGGTAGTATCCTCGGTAGTACCAGTGTCACAACAGTAGTTCAACCTAATACGAGAGGAACCGTTGATTCGCACAATTGGTTATCGCGCTTGTTTTAAAAGCCAGTGGCACAATGTTTCAAGTAGTATTACCATTCGTAGTACTATTGGTAATGTCATATTTAGTACCAGTGGTACTACCTTTGGTAATACCATTAGTAGTACGTGTGGTAGACCCAATGGTAGTACTAGTGGTAGTACCATTGGTAAGACCATTGGTAGTACCGGTGGTAGCTGTCACGATCCATTGAGATTCATCCATATTCTCTTTGATTCGTAAAAATATAAAAATAGTATCGGTAGTAGTACGCTTGGTAATGCCCACGTTAGTACCTTCGATAGTACCCATTGTAGTACCCTCGGTAGTAGCCTCGGTAGTACCATCAGTAATACCCTCAGTAGTACCCCCGGCAGCACCCTCGATAGTACCTTTAGTAGTACCATCTGTAGTACCAGTGTCGCAACAGTAATTCAACTTAATATGAAAGGAACCATTGATTTGCACAATTGGTTATCACGCTTGTTAGAAAAGTCAGTGGCGCAATGCTACCAGTAGTGGTACTATTGATAGTACGATTAGTAATGCAATATTTACCACCAGTGGTAGTGCCAGTGGTAGTACCTTTGGAAATATCATTGGTAGTACTTGTGGTAGACCCAATGATAGTACTAGTGGTATTACTACTGGTAGTAGCTTTGGTAGGACCATGGGTACTACCATTGGTAGTACAATGGGTAGTAACATTGGTAGTACCAGTGGTAGTATCATTGGTAGTGTCATATTTAGTACCAGTGGTAGTATCATTGGTAGTGCCATATTTAGTACCAGTGGTAGTACCATTAGTAGTACCTGTGGTAGACCCAATGGTAGTACAAATCGTAGTACCATTGGCAGAACCATTGGTAGTACAAAGGGTAGTAATAATGCTAGTACCATTGGTAATACTAGTTGTAGGATTACTATTAGTACCATTGGTAATACCAGCAGTAGTACTACAGTGATACCATTGGTAGTACCAACGATAGTACTATTGGTAGTAACATGGTAGTACCATTGGTACTACCACTGGTAGTGCCATATGTAGTACCAGTGGTAGTACCAGTTGTAGAACAGTTGGTAGTACAATTGATAATACCATTGGTAGTACCATTGGTTGTACTAGTGGTAGTACCAGTGCTATCACGATTGGTAGTACCAGTGGTAGGACCATAGGTAGTACCAGTGGTAGCAGCCACGATCCACTGAGATACATCCCTTGTCGCTTTGATTCGTAAAATAAAAAAAAAGTAATAGTAGTAGTACCATTAGTACCCTTAGTAGTACCTTTGGTAGTACTCTCAGTAGTATCGTCCGTAGTACCCTTGGTAGTACCCACGGTAGTACCCTCAGTATTACCATCAGTAGTACCCTCGGTATTACCATCAGTAGTATCCTTGGTAGTATCCTTGGTAGTACCCTCGGTAGTACCGTCTGTACTACCAGTGTCGCAAAAATAATTCATCCTAATACGAGAGAAATCGTTGATTGGCACAATTGGTTATCGCGTTTATTTGTAAAGCTAGTGGCGTAATGCTACGAGTAGTTGTACCATTGGTAATGCCATATTTACTACCAGTGGTAGTGCCAGTGGTAGTACCTTTGGTAGTACCTGTGGTAGACCCAATTGTAGTATTAGTGGTAGTATCATTGGTAATATCTTTGGTAGGACCATTGGTAGTATCCTCGGTAGTACCCTCGGTAGTACCTTCGTACCCTTGATAATACCCTTGGTAGTACCCTTGGTAGTACCCATAGTAGTACCCTCAGTAGTACCCTCAGTAGTACCCACGGTAGTATCCTCGGTAGTACCCACGGTAGTATCCTCGGTAGTACCCTCGGTAGTATCCTCGGTGGTACCCTCGGTAGTATCCTCGGTGGTACCCTCGGTAGTATCCTTAGTAGTATCCTCGGTAGTACCGTCTGTGGTACCAGTGCCGCAACAGTAATTGAACCTAATATGAGAGGAACCGTTGATTGGCACAATGGGTTATTGCGCTTGTTTGTAAAGCTAGTTGCGCAATGCTACCAATAATAGTACCATTGGTAATTTCATATTTAGTACCATTGGTAGTACCTGTGGTAGACCCAATG
Source organism: Phaseolus lunatus (assembly GCA_013389735.1). Taxonomy (NCBI): domain Eukaryota; kingdom Viridiplantae; phylum Streptophyta; class Magnoliopsida; order Fabales; family Fabaceae; genus Phaseolus; species Phaseolus lunatus. The sequence goes on from CM023861.1 coordinate 35,762,596, forward strand.
GTTGTACTAGTGGTAGTACCTTTGGTAGAAGCATTGGTAGTACCAGTGGTAGTTGCCACGATCCACTAAGATTCATCCCTATTCGCTTTGATTCGTAAAAATAAAAAAATATTATCGGTAGTAGTACACTTGGTAGTACCATTGGTAGTACCCACGGTAGTACCCCGGCAGTACTTTCGGTACTATCCTCGGCAGTACCATCATTAGTACCCTCGGTAGTATTCTCGGTAGTATCCTCGGGAGTACCCTCAGTAGTATCCTCGGTATTACTGTTTGTAGTACCAATGTCGCAACAGTAATTCAACCTAATACGATAGGAACTGTTGATTGGCACAATGGGTTATCGCACTTGTTTGTAAAGCTAGTGGCGCAATGCTACCAATAGTAGTACCATTGGTAATGCCATATTTACTACCATTGGTAGTACCTGTGGTAGACCCAATGGTTGTACTAGTGGTAGTACCATTGGTAGTACCTTTGGTAGAAGCATTGGTAGTACCAGTGGTAGCTGCCACGATCCCCTAAGATTCGTCCCTATTCGCTTTGATTCGTAAAAATAAAAAAAAATATTACCGGTAGTAGTACACTTGGTACTACCCACGGTATTACCTTCGGTAGTACCATTGGTAGTACCCACGGTAGTACCTCCGGCAGTACCATTATTAGTACCCTCGGTAGTATCCTCGGGAGTGCCCTCAGTAGTACCCTCGGTATTACCGTCTGTAGTACCAGTGTCGCAACAGTAATTCAACCTACTACGAGAGGAACCGTTGATTGCACAATTGGTTATCGCGCTTGTTTGAAAAGCCAGTGGCGCAAAGCTATCAGTAGTGGTACCATTGGTAATGCCATATTTACTACCAATGGTAGTGCCTATGGTAGTACCTTTGGTAATACCATTGGTAGTACCTGTGGTAGACCCAATGATAGTACTAGTGGTATTAGTATTGGTAGTACCATTGGTAGAAACAGTGGTAGTATCATTGGTAGTGCCATATTTAGTACCTGTGGTAGTACCATTAATAGTACCTGTGATAGACCTAAAGGTAGTACAAGTGGTAGTACCAGTAGTAGTACCTTTGGTAAAACCATTGTTAGTACTATTGGTAGTACAAGGGGTAGTACCAATGCTAATACCAGTGGTAGTACCATTGATAATACCAGCAGTGGTACTAGTAGTAGTACCATTGGTAGTACCAACGGTACTACTATTGGTAGTACCATGGGTACTACCACTGGTAGTGTCATATGTAGTACCGGTGGTAGTACATGTTGTAGTACTAGTGGTAGTACAATTGATAATACCATTGGTAGTACTAGTGGTAATTCCATTAGTAGTACTAATGGTAGCACCATTGGTAGTACCATGGGTAGCACCAGTGGTAGCCTCCACGATCCACTAAGATTCATCCCTTGTCGCTTTGATTGATAAAAATAAAAAAATAGTACCTGTAGTAGTACCATTGGTACTACTCTTGGTAGTGCCTTCGGTAGTACCATCAGTAGTACCATCGGTAGTACCATCAGTAGTACCATCGGTAGTACCATCAGTAGTACCCTCGATAGTACAACGGGTAGTAATAATGTTAGTACCAGTGATAGTATTACTAGTAGTACCATGGGTAGTACCAACGGTAGTACTATTCATAGTACAATGGTAGTACCATTGGTACTACCATGGGTATTGCCCTCGATAGTACCCTCGGTAGTATGCTCGATAGTACCCTCGGTAGTATCCTTTGTAGTAACCTCGGTAGTACCTCATGAGTATCCTCGGTAGTACCCTCGATAGTATCCTCGGTAGTACCCTCGGTAGTATCCTCGATAGTAACCTCGGTAGTACCCTCATGAGTATCCTCGGTAGTACCCTCAGTAGTATTCTCGGTAGTATCCTCGGTAGTACCCTCGGTTGTATCTCGGTAGTACTCTTGGTAGTATCTTCGATAGTACCCTCAGTAATATGTCATTGTGGCTCACTCATTATAATAAGCAATCTCTCATTATTTTGTATCATTCACATTTCTTGCTATTTAGATTCCTTCATTACTACATAAAGTATAATGGTAGAGAATTTGGCCAAAAAAAGAATGATATTTCATGTAATAATTTAATTCTAACTACCACGTAGGTAGTATCCTCGATAGTACTCTCAGTAGTATCCTCAGTAGTACCCTCAGTAGTATCCTTGACAATACCCTCGGTAGTATGCTACGTGGCTCACTCATTATAATAGGCAACCGCTCATTATTATGTATCATTTACATTTCTTCTTGCTATTTAGATTCATTTGTTACTACGTAAAGTGTAATGGGAGAGAATTACATAAAAAAAGAATGATGTTTCATGTAATAATTTAATTCTAACTACCATGTCGGTAGTACCTGCGATAGTACCCTCGGTAGTACCCTCAATAGTTCCTACTGTGGCTCACACATTATGATAGGCTACCACTCTTTTTTATGTATCATTTACATTTCTATTTGTTATTTTGATTCCTTTGTTACAACGTAAAGTATAATGGAAGATAATTACGTAAAAAAAATAGGAAGTTTCATGTAATAATATAATTTTGACTACCACGTTGGTAGTATCCTACTTTGGTAATAGCTATGGCTCACTCATTATAATAGACAACCACTCATTATTATGTATCATTTACATTTCTTCTTGCTATTTAGATTCCTTCATTACTATATAATTACTATATAATGTATAATGGTAGAGAATTAGGTAAAAAAAAATAAGGAAGTATGGAGAAGAAGACATTAGACTCCCTACATAGTAAAAACATAGAATTAAAAAAATTAAAATTTTTGGCGGTGGAGGAAGAATTAAAAAAAAAAACCATAGAATTGGAGGGAGAATTTATGGAAGTAGAGGGAGAACATACTGAGGTGGAGGAAAAAATTGTGAGTATCTTCCGTAAAGATTAATTATGTAAATTATGTATACTTTATATCACTATTAGAGTAGAAACTTAAATTTTTAATTGATTTTCTATTTTATAGTAAGAAAATGTGAGAAGAAATGTAATAAAGGAAAAGAATGTTAAAAATGTTTATTGAAAGATTTGATGAATGAATGAGGAAGAAAATCAGTTCTGTGTTGTTTTTTTGTATTCTCTGTTGATATCCATAATAATAAGTAACGAAATGAATGCCCAAAGATTATTGAACCGCGAAAAATGGTGGTAGAAGAAGTGTTGGAACACGTCAACGTGTTACGTGCTCTATTCAAACTCATGTATCTGATATGATAATGTAAAAAAAAGGATCAAAAGTTGAGTGAGAACAGTGGTAGCTGCAAATCAACCTGCAACTGCATCATGCTAAACTTTCACTCTCTCTTCTCCAAATCCAAATCCAAAATCGCCAGCACCGGTTATCTTCTTCGTGCAACCACTACATCCCAATGCCTTCACACCAATATTACCACCCTTCATGCTCCCAATGTTAACAGTTTTCTTCATCTATTTTCTCCTCGCTATTCTCACATCGCTTTCTCATTCTCTAAGCCACCTGCACGTTCCAGTTCTAGGGTTCAGACTTCTCGGACTTTCTGCACCGCCTCGTCCGAGAGGGAAACCATCGACTACGACGTCGTTATCGTCGGCGCCGGTCCCGCCGGCTTATCGGCGGCGATTCGCCTCAAGCAAATGTGCCGCGAAAGAAACGCCGATTTGACTGTCTGTGTCCTCGACAAAGGTGCCGAAGTTGGTGAGTAGCGTTTAACGTTCTTAATTCATTTTTTTCATTTTTTTTATGTGACTCTATCTCTTGATGTGAATGCGTCTTCTGTTGATATTTGCGATTTCTGTGATGTTGCGGTTAGGTGCTCACATTATTTCTGGAAACGTTTTTGAACCTCGCGCACTGAATGAGCTTCTTCCGCAGTGGAAGGAGCAAGAGGTGCGTTCGGTTTGTTTTTAATTGTCGATTGTGTTACGAAGTAGTTTGTAGGTTCTTTGATTGATGATTCGAACTGAGGTTTTTTTTTTTATCTGCTGCAGGCTCCAATCACTACTCCTGTTTCTTCTGACAAGTTTTGGTTTCTGACCAAAGGTAGTGCAGTTTCGCTTCCGTCTCCTTTCAGCAACAAAGGCAACTACGTAATAAGGTTTCTATAGTATTCTACTTTCATTCCATGCGGCTAGAGGCTATAAATTTTTTACTTCGTGCTGAATCAATTGTGTGGAATTTTGATTTTTACTCGATTGACTGATGAATCTCGAATTTTGCAACTGTGTTTTTTCACTCTTTGGAAATTGATGTATAATGGTTTCAAACTTAATAATGTTTATTCCCTGAAAATAAAATCCGAGATTGTTCAATGTTTTTCTTCGCATATCTTTAGGTTTGCAATGTTTTCTTCACGTATCTTTCCTCCCACTCTGAAGAAGCTTCTTATTTTGGACCATGTGTTACAGCCTAAGTCAGTTAGTACGTTGGATGGGAGCAAAAGCTGAAGAGTTAGGAGTGGAAATATACCCAGGATTTGCTGCTAGTGAGGTATTTCTGCTTTTTCTTGGATGTTGCTTGTCCACGTTTGTTGCTGTTTACAAGTGTTTTTCCTGGCCAGATATTGTATGATGCAAACGACAAAGTTATTGGTATTGGAACTAATGATATGGGAATTGCAAAAGACGGTTCAAAGAAGGAGAATTTTCAACGTGGTGTTGAGATCAAAGGTTTTCACTTCACATGTTTCTTTCTTTCAAACATATATTTGTGAATGTTCCCATCTTTTCTGAGAACGGGAGTGGCAAACTTTGAACTTATTAGTTGTTGATAGAAACAAGTTTTGGACGCAGCCACTGTTAAGCAGTTATCATTTTTATGGCATATGATATTCTTAAATATGAAACAAAGCACTGTGCATTTGCTAGATTTCATTGCTCACTCCGAGCATATGATTTATCTGCTTTCCCTTATAAGCTTTACGAACCATAATTTGTAATAACTAATGAGATATATTTATGTCTTTGCATATGGTTATTTAAAATATCTCTGCGGTGTACTTGTTAACTGTGTAAATATTGAATCACATGCAGGCCGCATAACACTTCTGGCTGAGGGATGTCGAGGATCATTGTCAGAGGTTTGAAAATCAAATTTTAGGATTGAACATATTCAAGTTTTTCCTGTCAATTACTGTTTTGATAGCAACACTTTCAATCGTGTTTCTTACAGAAAATAATGAAAAAGTACAACCTAAGAGAGAGGGGAGGTGCAGAACACCAGACATATGCTTTGGGAATTAAAGAGGTATTCATGTGTTTCATAAAGAAATTCTTAAAAAAAATTATCTTCATTTTTGTGAAAAACTGCAATCTATCTGGATTGTGCTTATGTGTTTAATACATTAATGAAGAATAAGTGATTGCTGACTGTTCTAATAACCAAATATGGTATCTGTTTTTGCTAACCAAATATTATACTATTAGGTCTGGGAAATTGATGAGGAAAAACATCAGCCTGGTGCTGTAATCCACACTTTGGGATGGCCTTTAGATCATAAAACATATGGAGGATCTTTTCTGTATCACATGAAAGATAATCAAGTAAGACTTTGTTTCCCTGCCCCCTGATTTTAGTGCCATGCACTTCCAAATGGTTTTCTGTTCTTAATAAGTATCATCTTATACGTTATTAAGGAGTCATGTGCATTTATTTTGGCAGACTTTGACGAAGTTGAACTTCTCCCACTAGTTTTTTAATTCATTTTTTCTGACATATATTCCTCATTTCAAGAATTTCATTTACTATTGTGACAGATATCCATAGGCCTTGTCGTTGCTTTAAACTATCAAAACCCTTATTTGAATCCGTATGAGGAATTTCAGGTAATTTTTATCATTCTCATTACATGTTTAAAAAGGATTGCCTTCTATAAGTTACTCGGTATTGGCCTTGGTTCAGATTTTTTTAATATGGAAACATAAAAAGGGAAGGTTAAGGATTTACTTGTTTAAATTTTTTAAAAAACATTCTTATTTTATAAAGGATACTAACAAGTAGTGACTTCAAGAATATGAAATAACTCATTCCCAAAGCACTTGAAGAAAACAGAAAAAGGGAATGAAAAAAATATATATCTTTCTACTGTTGCTGTACACCTGTCTTGTAAATAATTTTCAAAACTTTATACTTGTTGAATGAGATTGATTTTTGAGTATTGTATTTGTGAAATTGTTTCAAAAAATGGTTTTTAAAACAAAAAAAGTGAGGAGAAACAAACATACCATGAGTATTTTCAAAACTGCAAAAATAAGCAAAAAAGTTTCTTCCCTCGTCCCCAGCAATTAGGTGGGTAGAATATATTATGTATAATCTGACAAGCCAAATTAACAATTATGTTTTGGTTCTTTTTGTGAAACTTTTACTGGTTTGTTGTTTTAATACAATATCTGTTTAAGAATATGTGAAACAATTGCTGAATTCCTGATCCCTAACACTTGTTTAATTATTTTCTTTGACCCTTCCTTCTCTCTCCCCTTTTGTTTCTCTTGGTTCACAAGAAACTTAAGCATCATCCTGCAATTAAACCATTTCTGGAAGGCGGAACAGTTATTCAGTATGGAGCTCGCACCTTAAATGAAGGTGGTTTTCAGGTACATCAATAATAAAGTCCCTTTTCTTATATGCAATAAACAGGAAAATAAAAGAATATAGAGAAAAATTATCTTTGTACCACATGTTGCCAGCCTCATGAGGTGTTGCGCTAGTGTTACAGATGTACGAGCAAAAATGAAGCATGGGTAATGAATACTCCTAACTTCTAAGATTTCACTTGTAAAATTGCATAGTATATGGTGGGACATTAAGAATTTAAGATTGGAAAGATCCTTGGGTAAATGCAAAGCAGGATTGAACATTACAACACAACAAAGTTTAAATTGTCCAAGAGACATCCTAGTACTTCTGAAGTGTTTCATTGTGTCTGACCCCAGCAGCTGTCTTTGTTTAAATGGTTGTGTTGTGCTTCATTGTCTTGGGCAATGTGTCTACTTATTGTTACAATGATGTAAGGCTCGGTTAATGTCTTTGTTGGTGACATGAAGAGCTTTTATAGAAGGGAGTCTAGTTCATTGTTTATTATCTTATTGGTTGCTTGATTAACTATTATTTCCTGCAGTGTATTATTTCTTTACTCATTCCACATTATACAGATACAAATGTGATTCTAGTTAAATTTCAGTCCATCCCATATCCAGTTTTCCCTGGTGGAGCAATTATTGGATGTTCAGCTGGCTTCATGAATGTGCCTAAGATAAAGGGAACTCACACAGCAATGAAATCAGGTAGGGGCTCACTCCCTTTTACCGGGTGATTTTTCAGCATATTACTAATTAATATTTTTCTACTGAAGTTAATTTTGTAGTTTTGGTTAAAGGAGTCTTGCATTACAATTAATGTTTCAGAATTTCAATGGTAATATATAGGTATAGGGATATTCATGATTTCAAGAAATTAATCAGTACTTGACATGGATGTAAAATATTGATCTGCAATTTTAAGGAATTAACAAATTTTTAGAGCCATCTTGGTTATTGCATTTGTTAAGTGATCCCATCAGTTCATTCTTAATCATTATCTCCATATGACATGCTAATAGCAATGTTTCATAGTTACTAATACATGTATTTAATACATCTTTTTTGTAGGAATGATTGCAGCCGAAGTTACATTTAGTGCACTTAATGAAGGCCTAGATATGGATACGTATTGGGATGCTTTGAGGAATTCATGGATTTGGGAAGAATTACATAAATCTCGGAACTATCGACCGGTTAGTGAAGCAATTTGTTGCCAATTTTGTTTTTATTTTCTTTTTTGTCTCTCCCTTACATCCTTGTTGAAGGTTACCGAAAATTTTCATTTCATGGTGATTTTCTCTTTCATTTGGAAACCTTGAGCATATAAACTGATATTAGATAGCTATGTATCAACTTGCTAAGTTCTAGAGTACATTATACCATTATAAATGTAAGATTGCTGTAAAATAACGATATAAATTCTCATAGCAAAAATTAGATGAATTACAGTTCTATTTGAACTGAGTATACCTGGATTTCCAGTCAGGATCCCATGCAAAAATCCCGAAAAATCATGGATTTCTTCTTCTATTAAACCAGGAAAATCTGACCCTAATGATTAATCAAATGGAAAAATTCAAATATATATTGTAGTGTTATAACTTATTTTCGTTACCAACAATATCAATTTACATTTTCATTAATATTTAAAATATTTTTAATTTAATATTTTGTATTTCATAAAATATCATACAAAGGAATTAGATATTTATAATCTTAATTTCAGGTTTTGGTACTTTAAAGTTATTTTTTACAAAGATATGATTTAATTACAAACTACGTATTAATTTGATTTTAAAATAATAATGATAGTAAAAGTGAAAACTAAATCTGAGATAAAATATTGTCCGTGTATTATAGAGAGAAGATTTGCAGAAGGAAGGAATGTTATTTTTGTAAGAATTGACCCAGGCTTTCTAATGGATTTTAAGAAAGGCAATAAATATCATAAAAATACATGAAAGTAAAATGCATTATCATATGAAAAGTCATTTATGCTCATAACATAGGCGGCAAAAGAACTAGGGTTCTCATGAGACTTACTTTATATATAAAGATTCAAAAATCCTTTAAAGTATTACTTTCCAAAATTGTAAATTAATAATACAATGATCAATGCATGATTATTATTATTAATCCCACTTAATTGTCTCAATTCATTTGTTGATATAGAAATTATGATATCTTTTAGATTGTTTACTTGTTGTCCTTATAATTATATCTTTCATTGTAGGCCTTTGAATACGGGCTTATTCCAGGACTGGCCTTAAGTGGTCTGGAACAGTAAGATCTAACTTTTCTCAAGTGTTCTGTCCTCGCCATTTAACACTGTAGACTAGTCTTTTCTACAATTCTTTTATCATCTTGAGAATTCACTTACCTTGTGTTATTCCTATCAGTTACATATTCAAGGGGAGGCACTCATTTACTTTGAAGCATGGCAAACCTGATCATGAAGCTACAAATGTAAGAAACATTTTTCATGGAATTAGGGGTACACATAAAAAAAAAAAATAGTGTAGTTTTACTTATTTTCTTTTGAAAAGTGATTATATTATAATGCAATTGGTGATTGTTATTCACATTTATGCTTGATAATTACATAGTTGGAGTAAGATTTTCATTCCTTATTTAGATATTCTGGATGGAATAAAAGGGCATGGTTCTTTGGTAGTGTGACATACATGCCATTATTTGTTATAAATGGTTGGAGAAGAATGACATAATTTTCAAGGATTTTTTTTCCCTGTTACCTCTTATATGTTATAAAGCGTTTTCTTTTTGTTCCATCAAAAAGGTTTTTTTAGAAGTCTTTCTTTATTGAATATGAAGATATTAGTGACCTTTGCTTATTCTATTTGTTTTTCTTGTTCGTTCATTTTGTTGTCTAATAATAACAAATATAGCAATTAGCATGTCAGGGTAATATATTTATATATATTTTGTCATTTATGCAGGCTGCACGGTTTCATTCTCCTATTCACTATCCAAAGGCTGATGGTGTCTTGTCCTTTGATGTACCTTCGTCTCTGCACAGGTTTTGGAACACTCACTCCTTTCCGTTGCTTACTGTTGAGAGTTGAAACAAACAATAATTTTTAATTAGAACTAAACCAGAGGAAGGTAGCAAGGCTGTTTTGATGTTAGTTTCTAAAATAGACAAAGTTACATGGTTGACTTTCTGATCTTGTACCAGAATAATACATTATTAAAAGAAATTAACAAAAGGAGAGAACATAGTGAGAGTGACATTCAAATAGTTAATTTATATAGCTAAATACACTTAATCCTTTATAATACTATTTATATTTTTTCTTATAGAAATAGGTTTCTATTTCTTCTTCCGCCTCGTCCTGTAAGAAAGTGCTAACCTTCTGCCCATTTATGAATCGGCTTGGTACTCTTGAGTTGGGTGATATCTTCTTCTATTACAATGTTATCCAGTTAAAGTTAGAGAGTAAACTCAACTGTGTAAGAACCACTTTAGTTTTATAAGATGGCATGGCACTTCATTTTTATATTGTGAATGAAAAATAAAATCAATGTTCATGGATTTATATAGTAATAATTTGTGTCAGCTCTGTTTAAGGCCTTAATAAATAATGGCAAAAATTATTGATTTATTAGTCAACAAATAAAGTTTGCAGTTCATTTTCTTCCTTTATAGACATTTATATTTAGTTTGTTCACAGGAGCAACACAAATCATGAGCATGATCAACCTCCTCATCTTCGTTTGAGAGACCCGAAGAGTCCCGAGCTTATAAATTTACCAGTGTATGCTGCACCGGAATCGCGATATTGTCCTGCACGAGTATATGAGTAATGGCTATTTACTAAACCTTGGTTTCTGAAAGAATTCAGTTTTTTAATCATTTCTTCATATTTTCATTTATTTTTCCCAAATACAGATATGCTGCGGATGAGAAGAATCAGATGAAATTGCAAATTAATGCACAAAATTGCTTACATTGCAAGGTAAACTTTTAAACCAATTTCGTTGATTGCTTGAATTTTGTGATTAGTATTATATGCTCAAGATATAGCATTAAATAGTTGAGAAATAGTACTAGATTTACATAACTTATTTCTGTTGTGTATACATCTAAACTTGCATATATTATCAAACAATTAACAATTATTCTGAATTTGACTTTTTACCACTGCATGTTTTCCTAGCCCTTTAATAAATTTTATCATAATATTATATTTCTGTGTTGGAAGTGTGGTTTGAAATAGTAAACGTGAGTTTGTAACAATTTGTTTTGTTTTTTCTTTCATTGGAGAGAATTTGTTCCTGTTTATAAATAAAGGACAGTGTAAAAAAAGTTAATGTCAGTGCATTCTAATTAAATCCTTTTCTTTTTCTGCTTATTTGTGATTTTAGAATTCCCTAGTTGACATACAAACATGTTTGTGAACTTAATTATTAAATAGCATTTGTTTTGAACAATGGTCATTAGTATCATATAGTCAGCCGCTCATGATGACCTGTGTCTATTTATCATGTACATACTTAGATGAGATCTGGCAGGCTTTGACCTTCTTAGATATACGTTTAGGTGTTTATCATTGTATCCTACACGGTTTAATTCAGATCTTTAATATTCAGGCTTGTGACATCAAAGATCCAAAGCAAAACATTGAGTGGACAGTGCCTGAAGGGGGTGGAGGTCCAGGATACTCAGTCATGTAGATTAACAATGTAGTCATCCCACGCGTTTCTGTATTATTCACTATATTTATGTCCTCCCCCAAAAGTTGGAAGGTACACACTAAACGAATATTTGCAGCAATAAAATGAACTAGAGATCGCTCTCCATAAAGTTAACGAATGTTAAATTATTCTGTTAAATTGTTTGCTCTGGAGTATTTTTCATCCTTAAATATGCGATTATTCTTGCCGTCATTTGTTTTAGGGCACGTAGCTGCGTGTTTTCAGTTTCACTTGGCAGCTATTTCATCAAAGCCTTTTTGACAATCGTTCTTAAAATTATTAACGCTCAATTATCCTTTTTAATTTAGCGAGTTATAAATATGTTCCCACTTATTGTATTTTTGCAACTTGAACATTTTCATTTGGACCAAGAATCACTCTTTCTTAATAAAGGCACTAATTTGATTTAAATTTTAAACATTTTAAAAATTTCATGATGACAAAACAATTCAAGTGATGAAAAAACGAACAGTTTAGCCTGTGATTTCCATATCAAGCATAAGCAAACAAATTCAAATTGTACAACCATCGATTTTCCTAACTCTAACTTGAACAGCATAGGTAAATTGCCATTTATCTTTGACGGCTCAAATTGCAAATTTATGTTGAAGATAGCGGGTTCAGAATCGTTATTGTTGTTGTAGGCACTTTATTAGCACCGAATATTCTCAAGTTAGCTTGCAAAAGAACAATACTTCCTACTTCCTTGTGTGCAAAATCCTCTAGAATCCTCTCATTCAGGGGGAAAGCTGTTTCTTTACACTGGAGAGATGTTTATCGCGAAGCCTGCGAATGGTGAATTTTGGAGTTGCCTCTGTTTCCTTTAGTTTGCTAGCTGATTCTAACACTATTGGTTTCCCTAATGGATTTTAGTAGGGTTTAGGCCCCCTTTGTTTCAACAAATGATTATTTACGGCCTCTTTTTAGTTACTTCCTTCACAGGAAGCCAGAAATGGTGCTTCAAATGAACATTCGAATCTCCTTAGTACCTCCGGTGACAAGGTGGTCTCCAAGAAGACAATTCCTCGGGACAACCTGCACCAACTTTCTCAACAATACAGGAGTTAACCTATTTTGATGTAGTTGTAGGCCAAAGGAACTGACAGCAGACTGGACCACATGGACCTTACCTACCCCTGTATATCCATAGAAATTAACCAAGTATCAATGAATTTTAGTGTTACACAATAGCAAAGATGCAAACGCATTATTCTCAATCCCTAACTAGGACCATTTGTACTGTTTAAGAATGAAAAAATGACAGCCCATTATCTAACTCACTAGGACACAAGACAAGGGGGAATCTACCAAGGCAACAGAACAGATAAGACAATAAACAGTCTAAATTCTCAACAGTCCTTAGCTCCTGAAGGATTTACATCTGACAACGCATTGTCTTTGGGACATAGAGTAGGTGAAGCTTCTCTCATTTTCAAGTCGGTTGATTGTTGGTGCTGCTGTTCCCTCTGCTGTTGCTGTTGTTGCTGCTGCTGCTGCTGCTGTTGTTGTTGCTGCTGCTGCTGTTGCAGCATTTGTTGTTGAAGCTGCTGAAACTGATGCTGCTTCTGAGGATGAATTTGGAGTTGTTGAAACTGCTGTGCAGCTAAAAGGGTGTGCATGGCATGATTATTAGGATAGAATTGCTGGCCCCCTCCAAAAGAGGCAAAGTTCAGCATAGGTCCTCCTCCATTAGGAGGCATAGCTTGTCCAGTCAGTATTTTCAAATGCTGAATTTCCTCTTTTAATGCGTCATTTAGTGCTACAAGAAAAATATTCAATTAATTTTCTTAATATCAGAGATAAACAAGATAAAGATTCCGTATGCTCAACCTTGCATATCAAATTTCACGCAAGATAGTAAGTTTCACCATTAATCATACAGGGACCACAAACCCAACAACAAAATTTAGATGTCAGCTATACACTAAAATGCAATTTCATCCAAGACAATTATATGTATTAATCCACTGCAAGTAAGATATTATATACAAAGATCATATTGTGTCATAAAGTTTACCAACAAATATTTTCAAAGATCATATTGTTAAATTTAAGATCAGCAATAGCTTTAGAAAAATTTACAATTGTATGATCTTACCATCTTGCAAGTGAACTTGTTGCTCCATGGTTTGTAACCGCAGCTTCAGTTCACTGTTCTCAGAATTCAAGCCATTTGTATCCCTCTGCTCATAATCAACAATGATGTGTAAATGATAATCCTCCCAATAGCTTTTCAATTGGAATGTGAAATGGTAATACAGTAGTAAATCACGGTATGTCTAAATATTACCTGCAAGAGACTTAATTGTGCAGACAAAGATGTTGCTTCCGTTTGCAATGTTTGTACCTTCCTTTCAAGCTCAGCAATGTACCGCATCTTCCTCTCTTTTGACCTCGCAGCAGACTGTCTATTTGCCCATATCCTGAAACACAATTTAAAGCAGTGTTTGCCTGTTTGTCATTCCATTTTTCAGGTGCAAGAGATAATACAAAATAGGTCCATGCAGACAACCAGATATGTCAATTTACAACTAAAGGAATATGAGCAGACTCTGCATATATGCCCTCAAGGGGTGTTCGAGTGTGGCCCACTGGGCAGAGGATCAAAAGGGCAAAAAATGGGACATTTTAAACAGAGTAGTCATGATCCAAAATACAATTTTAGAAAGTAACGTACTGTGCCAGTACTTCCAAAACATGGTCTTCTGTATAGCAGATTAGAGATAAGCCAACAGGATGTTAGCCATTTCCTTTTAATAGACTCAAACAAACTGACACCTTTAAGCCTTCCCATCTTTCACTATTTCCCCTGATATATTGAGTTTAATAGTGCCCACCAGCTATTACGAATGTTTCACGCAAAGAGAAATGATAACTACCTAGATACATAATGTCATCCTTCATAAGACAAATGCACGTAAATATCAATCAGACAATCACAAAGGATCGAAATATACAGCAATTAATAGTTTATTCGTGAACAGACCTTGGCTACTCTTATAAAGTGTGAAAGTGAACGAACTTCCAACGATGAATAAAGTCATTTGTTGTGATTGTGAAAAATATATGTATGAATAATAAAAAATGAAGTTAAAACCTCAAGCATAGATTTTCTAATCAACAATTGTAACTACTGCCTTTTATCTTCTAAAAGTACACATCTCTAACTTTAGAAAAGTTTATTGTCCTGATTAAAAACATTCCTGTACATCATCTCATTCTAGCACGTTTTATAAAAGAAAACTTTTTAAATCCAAAAGCAGTACCATAAATACTATTTTGTATTGTTCTCCCATCAAACATGGAGTTTCACCTCACTAATCTGGGTAATAAAGTATTCCATTAAATGTGAATTCATATTACCGAGATGAAACTCTTCTCTGATTGGAGAGAAGCTCAAGCAGTACCACCCAATGGTTCTGCATCTAAGTTTATCCCTAACAAGAAATGAGGTAACAAAAATGCAAGGGATTCGAGAATGAGTGTGCTAAACATGATGTTTACAATTGACTTATCGCCCAACATATGAACAAGAAATAATGCTCCAAGGAATTATAAGTTGTACCTTTTCGCACGTTTGGGGTCAATCAAGGCAAGCTCGGCAAGCTTAGCAGCTGACATTGCCTTTTTGGAATCTGCCGCAGACAAGTCTTCCGAACCAGAAACCAGCATCTCAGGCTTTATGGTAGTTGATCCATCCATGGATTGACTATGCTGGTGTCTAACTCTAGGCCGTTCATGAGTACCAACAGCAATATTCTCTGCAGAAGAGGTGGGTGCCCCTGACGCTGATGCCGAACCCGACGCTCCCATTGCGCTAGACGGTTCGCCCATTTGAAACGTTGACGTCGCCGACGACGAATTGAACTTATCCATATCAAGGTACATGGACAGCAAGTCCTCCTCGGCTTCATCGGAGAAGGAAGGCCCATCGGCACCTCCAACCACACCAAGGTCACTGTCAAAGCTAATATCATCCGGTAGGGTAAGAATCTCGGAATGAGCACGCCTATGACCTCTATTTCTCGGGGGATTATCGGACATTCTGCTAATATCATGACTAAACCCACTAGACTCCGGCGTGGAAATTCCCGGGGCCAGTGGCGGATACGACGACGTCGACGACGACGACGGTGGCTCAGATTTCACACTAAACACAGTTCCGGTGGGCGAGTAACCCGAATAACGTCCCGAGGGAGGTGGCAAACCTCCACCGTGGCCTAGAGATTTGTCCTTATCCATGGAGACGGAATCCTTAATCTTAATCCGTCTAATCCACTACTCCAAAACCCTAGCTAGCAATATCTAATTAGAGAAGAAAAGAAAGGAAAATGAAAATTTGAAACGGCGAATTCAATTAAACATACGAGTTTGAAGTTGATGACGAAATGCACGGTGGTACCTTTAGGCGAAGATGGTGAAAGATCGGAAGAAGCAGAAACGGTGAAAGTGAAAACCCTAAGAGATCTGTGAGAGAGAAAGAGAGAGAGAGAACGAAACCGAAGCTTCCAGCTGAAGACATTAGACATTAAGACATTGGACAATACATTACATATAGACATACCCCTCACTCTCTCGGACACTAATATTTAATAAATAAATGTCGGAATGTTATCAGATTAAATAATAAATAAATAAATAAAACACTTCCTCTACCGTATTAAAATTATATAATTTTGTTAAAATCATATTAACAATAACAAAATAATTTACTCGATGGACGGTACAACAAAAATTGTCTCACTAGATATATTTCCTAATCTAATACTTATATCTAAGTTATTTTCTCTCTCGTATTCATCTTTTGTTAATCATATTTTTCTCTTAAAAAAATCAGAAATATTTTGAATTTAATTTCTATATATTATCAATCTATCTTTTACGTAATTAACTAACATGATTATTATAAAAATCAATAAGGAGTGTGTAATAAAGGGAGACCAATTTAAAGCAACTTAACGATGTGTTACATAATTTGAAAATCAATTTTGGAATATTCTTTTTTTCTATAAAAATATCTAGCCCTAATTTTGGAACTTTTTAGAAAAATTTATAGGACTTGTGTAAATAGAATTAGTTGAATTCTGTCTCAGTTGCTTCCTCTGGTATTAGGACTGTTGAGTTTTTCTTTCTCTTCTCCTTTCCCGATTTACCCTTTTTTTGTTCTCTTCCCACTTTTTCTCTACGTTCGCCATTACTTCAGGTTCACTTTGGAGCAGAAGCCAGAAGTAGTGAACCAATAAAGCAACCAACTTTCTCCCACCCACCCTTATTTCATTGGAGAGCAAACCCATTAATATTTTCTCATGCTTGTAACCGTCACACTTTAATGGATGAAGAAGAAAGGACTTCCATATCTATGTGAGTTATTAATCTTTTGCATTGGCTTTTTTGATGACCAAGTTAGGTTTTTGTGATTTTTAATTACGATATATGGTGACTGAAATTGGAGATGTGGTTGTTCTTTGGTGCTTGTGTGCATAATTATGAGGTGCACTAATTTGATACCGTGCTTCAAACATTTTGGCGAAAGAAGAAATCGTGTTTCCCAACGTGGGAGACTTGCTCCCGTTTCCCACCCTAGCCTCATTCTCCTGTTCATTAAAATATCCAATCAAAATATATAAAGAGACACATACACACTGAAGACCAATTATCCTGATAGTTTCATCCTTCAAGTTCAAATAGAATACAGAGATAGAGAGAGTTTTAAAGGGAAACGGCTAAAAGATAGTTCTGTGTAAGTTTTTCTTTTTAATAAAATATCTTTCTCCATTTAAATTTTGCAATTCTCTAGTGTTTCTAATGTTTAAAGTACATTTTAGTTTATCTTAATTATTTAGAACAATTTGTTTAATCCCTAAAACTGATTGGAAAAAATCTACAATTATCTGCAAAGTTGACAAAATATTTGTGTAGCATATTATAAGAAAAGAATAGCAATTTGATCACTTCCTTTCCTTTCTTTTATACTACATGTGTAATTACATAAATTCTCAGTTTATGAATAAAAGTTATAATTCCGTTACACTAATTACACGCATTTGGACTTGGCATGATTAGAATATTATACCATAAATGAAAGTTGGTTTAATTCTTCATTAAACTATTGCGAAAGAAAGTTGAGTGAAGCGACGGTTATTAGTAAAATTTAAGTACTCTTTTTTTCAAGCAATCTCTAAATTATTTAATTTAATAATTGTGAATGGTTGAGAATTCTATCTGTAAATCACATGGTTCAGAAATGAAAGTAAACGATTCGCGGACTAATTAATTTCTGTATAAACAAATTGGTCAACTCCTCCGACAAAAACCTCTCTTTCTAAAATACAAAAAAGTCTGGCAGTGGATCTCGATAAGAAGATGTGGGAGGAAAAGTTAGTGTGATAAAAGAGGTTGAAAAAGAAGGAAGTAAAAATGAAAAATAGATGGGTACATGATAAATAAGGTGGTCGTCACCTCATGCGGCACAGGGACACGTTCATCTCTATGTACTGCGCACTCAGCAATCACCTACATACACCTCCATAGAGACTGGACATTAGGAGTCATATCCATTACTGTACCAAACCTTCTCATTCATCACATTTCAATTATGTACCAAGTAAATCACACCACTCATCAACATTTCAACTGGTACAAATTGACATCATTATCATTATTTCCTTATCTGGGTTAAAATATGGTTCTTCTGCATAATAACTCAGTTCTGATTGAAACTTTATAATCATATATGTTCCCTTACATCACCAATGCGCAATCAAACGGCTTTTAAGATGTTTAGATTTTTAAACTAGTGACATTTAATCATCAATATTCGCCGTCATTAATATAAAATCAGGTTAACAGTATTTTTCGCACAGAAAATAATTTAAGCATAATTCCTCATGTTTTAAAAATAATTGACGACAAATATCAACAATAATACTGGGCACCCATCAGAATCTCTAAATCATGCGCATGAAATATGTACCTACGATATACTTCTACTCCGAAGTCATACGATTAAAAATACTAGAAAATGATACATGACTAAGTAATAACAAGTAGGAAAACAATAATCCAAAAATTAAGATTTGAAAAAAAAAAAAAATCTCCAATCAGTTTATCCGTAAGATATATACGTTAAGATTCTTTAGTTGAGCTCCCTGCCTATCCATATGTTCCCCGACTTGAAAGCGATTTTATATACAGAAAGGAATGAGCAAAATGAATTCATACTACAGAGAATTTCCGATTCAGAAACGCGTCCCAGTTGGGAGCACAAAAGCATGGTTAACAACAGTAAGTACTCAACAGAAATATGTACCGGCATCCCGATGACCAGGGATTGTTGGAAGTAAACGTAAATTTTTTTAACAAGATTCCTTAAAAGTTTCGTATGCTAACCCAACGCAGAACGAGGAAAAGTACTGGTGAAAATAGATTGAAATTCCAGGATCATAAAGCTAAAATGAAATCAAAATAATCATCGTCTTCAAGGATATAATCGATTATCAAAACCATACCTGTTTCCGAACATTGGTTATGGAGTAAACCACAAACACACACACACAGATCCACTTTCCTACATTTCATAATTAGACCAAATAAATTGACTTGGATTGCTTTGCAGGGAAATAAAAGTATAAATTTATACCAATGACATGAAACATTTGTACCTAAATATTCATTATCAAATTTGTCATCCTGATGAATTTTTACTGGCAGAGATAACAACCAGCATTACAGATGGAATTGCAATGGCTACCTATTTAGATAAATCTTCGTACTAAGAAAGAAGAGTAAAAAAGTTCGGCCCAGGTGTTAAATTTTATTAAGGTATAAATCATTCGGCATTAAGTCCTTTATTACATTGGGAATGGAATTTGAGGTTGAATCACGTCAATTGCAATCACGTGGATATTTACGCATTGGCAATAAAATTGGAAAATGCAGTTAGGGGTTCATGTTTCTCGCCTAGAATAAAGCACAAAAGATGAATTAATCAAGAAGGTCATTTAGGAGAGACATTTTCATAAGCTTCTGATCAATTAAAAAACCTATCCTATCCTCTAACGCCAGTTGATGAAGTATTTAGGATAGATTCAGCAGAATGAATGCAAACCAATCTTCATATTATATTGGATACGAAAGAGTCATGACAAGGAAGCGTAGGAGAAAAAAAAGGGAAAGTCAGAAATGGCATTTGGTACCCAAAGTTTAGATTCTACTAATCGTTCCATGAGAATGGTTAGACGCCAAAGCAATAAATAACAGTAACTCACTTTACAAATTTCACCAGAAAGTGTCTTCAAATAATCTTTCGAAGCACACTTAAGATCCTTTACATAGTTCAAATTACAACTCTGAAATAAGTTATAGTGATTGAGTTCCCAACCCAAATAATATTTAACCTCCTAGGGGAAGAAAGTGTCTCAGACTACAGCTTAAAAATAATGGGAAACAACATTTAAAAAATATTCGGTGCAATTGCAGCGTAGTGAAATTCAAGACTTAATTATTATGCCGTATTTTGTCACGATTAGATATGTATGCAATTAAAAAAAATAAACACAAACACTCTGACAAATACTGGAAATAGATAAAATGAATCAGGCACATCTTATAATTTAAAGACAACTAATTTAAACAGATCAGAAATAAATAATAATTGATAAATTTAACGCTACTGTTAAAAAATAAACAGAAGTACCTCTCTGCTACAAAATAAACAGAATCATTATGCACGCACTCTAAGATGTGTAGTGTGGAAATTGTTACATAGTTGAGGTATCTATATATGCATGAAACCATTTATGAAACTAAGTCACTAACTGGCATTGTTCTACCAAGGAATGTACTAAGGACAGTACCAAGGAACAAATGCTGTCAATACTCCCAACAAAATTCCTAATAACCCCTGAAAGTAACTAAACAGCCCCTTCTCATTGATGACAATTTAACATAAATTTGCAAAATCAATAACATTTAACCTAAAACACAATGTCACAAGGGATTGAAGAAAAGGTGCAAACCGATAGGCATAACCATAACATCATCATCCACCAATAGTTGAATTGAATCATTCCCACAAACAGAGGACCTATCTTGATCTATTTCCTTAGATTCTAGCAGGAAAAAAAATATTAAAATCGAAAACAGCCTATGATTTCTACTACCAGAATTTGTGTCCTATGTTTAAATTAAATATTTAGTAAAACAATACGAAAAGCTATAGCACATAACAATACACACACAGATCTAACAGGAATGAAACAGAACCTACACCATTTTTGATACAGAATATAGAGCTGAAGATATGGTTTCCATGAACAGAAATTTACCATAAAAGAGCATATATGACTTCCATTAACAGAAATTTAAAGCACATATGACTTCCATTAACAGAAATTTAAAGCACTGTGCAATGAGGTAGCAAATTTTCTTAACATACCTGAAGAAGGTTTTCCAAATGTTAGTGAGAAAAATATAGCAACTCTTGAAGATAACCAAGATGATGGAGGAACATGTACACTTAGCAAGCAGCACTCCAGGGACTATTAACAGATTATGGGCAAAACTGTAATCAGAAAAATCGACAAAATAAGATATAAATATAGAAAGGGCAATCATGCAAAGCCTAAATGCACATTCCTAAATATAGCAATGAAGGGCAGAAAATAAATGTCACACTACAACTAACAGTGAAATTCTATTTATTGTGTAAAGAAAAAATAACAGAACAGAAGTGGTATAAAACTGCATAATTTTACTGGTCAACCACCATTAAGACAAATTTTATAATATTCACGGATGTAACCACACTCATTTTCACATAATGTACACATGGAATTCTAAATAAAACTTACTGTTATCTAGCAGTATAATAGCATGTCTGGAAAAGTTTTATTTATTTATCCACAAGAACACAACAATTTTTTGTATCCTAGAATTCAAAATTAACGGAATTAAAATAACATTTCAAGCTATGTTATTAATAGCAGCAAATACTGGCAGTATAGCGCCAGAACAGAATAGCAGACACAATATCAGAGGCAGTGCAGACACTACTGAGAAGCACAGTCGATATACGAGAAACGCCCTTATGTTTTGATCCATATTAGTTATTGGAGGCAGTTCTTCAGCTTCAAAGGAGAAAAACCCTCAGATGAAATCACATTGCAATTTCCAGCAACACCCTAAACTTTTTCTAACACACCTGATTTTCACATCCATTTTCCTTTTTGTGCTATGTTTTCCATTTTCTCTCTCCCAGTATCAATTTTATTTGTTCTTTTAGAGGTTAAATTTTGTTGTTTCATTGACTTTTGTTGTTATCTACTCGTACCAATGGTGGATGGAGAAATAAGACAGAAGGCCCAATTTCCAACATATAAACACAACATTGCAGCCTCCATTCACAAAATGGCCTAGAGGTTGGCAAAAATAATCTGTCATCCCATTCCGGTATCATGCCATCATTTAACAACATTGTCTGATGTACAAGGCTTATTCGTAATGGGTAGAGGGAAGATGTCTTTCCAGCTTCTTTATGATCATGACATATTAAGTGCCTCAAATCGGTTCATAGTTCATTTGATTGATGCCATGGTACTTGGCCTAGTGATGGAGGGCAATCTGATGTTTCCTTCCTTTGTTATCCTGATTTGGTTGGCTTGATGCTTGGGCCAACCAAAGCATGGCCCACCAGGCATCCATGCAAGTCTTGGGCCGTCCAAGGCTAGGTCAGCTACACAACCGCAACTTGCAAGAGCTGCAAACGCGAAGAGGGTTGAGCTGAATCTGCCAACCCAGCCACATTCCCCTACAATAGCTATGATTTCATGATAGCGAAACAAATTGGCAATTTCAAAATGAAGGAGAAAGAATAAGGCTTGAAACAAAGTTAGGTATAGAAACGGAATGTTGTGATTTAAGCAAATTCTATTATTCTTTCAAGATCTTAGCATTTAAGATGGGCAGGGATGAACATATTTGAGGCAACTTTCCAACAAAGCAAAGAAAATAAACAGAATTGAAGTAAACTGAATCATTTTTCTGACAAGTGAAAATCAATTAATGCACCTCAATATGTGAATAAGTTACATGAAGGAGTTTCCAAAATAATTCAGAAGCATAAGTTGATTTAACTAGTGGGGAAAGTTAGATTCATTTTACCTTCTTCACTTCAACTTTTTTCTACAAGTACTTCTTGACAAGTTTATCTCAGCTGGGTTCTAGAGCTTCACAAATCTTAAATACAAATGAGTAAAAAGAGTGATTACAGTATAATAGAAGTGTATACCCAAGACTAGTCAGACTTAGTAGACAACCAGCTCATGTGAAAGTTGGGGTTCAAGATGCAGGAAAATATTAGGAGCCAACTGCAAGCAGTAGGACGACTTCAGCCGCACATTCAAGTTATGAGATTCTGATGTGGGATTTATACAGCATGGACTCTTCCAACATAATGGATAGCTTTGGGGTTTTCACAAGGTTCATAGTAAACACATATCAATAATATATGAAGGTACAGAGAAAAAAGATAATATATAATGTTTAAAACAACACAAGTTTCTCAACTTGTGGTAAAGAAAATTTAAAGTGAAAAACTAATAGTGCTTATTGATATCACAATTTAGTTTGATATTTCAGAAAATTACAAGAACCGGATATAAACAAGAAAACTTAAGATAAAAACACTAAAAAAAGGAAATCAGGACATTAAAACCTCAAGTTTTTTGCCAAGAAATAATTAAGGATCAAACATCAATTTACAACATGGTAAGAAAATTATTAGTAATAAAGGTACTGCAAGAAAAAGCATATAGAGAGAATTACCAAGATAACAATTGTTGTAATTACAGAAATAATGAATTGAGATTATATAATCAAGAATATCTAGACTATATATGTATTATTAGGAATGCTTTTATTTATTATTGTATCATATCTTTGTTATAAGAGGATATCAAATATCCTCTATTCAGCGTATTCATTTATTTTTCTCAATATAAACGAAGCACCCGTGTTGTCTCAGAGACACAATTTCACCTCAATATTTCTCCCTTTCTTAAGAGTTTAATGTGGTTTCAAAACTGTGTTGGCTTGATACCACTATCTTCGAAGAATTTTGTTTTTTTTAAAACTTTTCTCCCAATTTCTCTTTCACTATTCTGTTGCCACCTTCAGATTGTTTTCCTTAGTATTTCTTCCTACAGCTTCACATTAAAAAACATGTCTTCCAACTCCACACCAACCTCCACAACAGATTCTCATGAACGGGCCTAACTATTCCACTTGGGCTTTCAATATCAGGTTACGGTTGAGTGGATTGGGCTACAAATACCACTGTTGAATCCATTCCTATAGGAAATCAAGAACAATGGATAAAGATTGATGCTCAACTGTGTAGTGTTATTAAATCCACTCAAACCTATTTTACGCCCTTAATAGACATGTGCATCAATTAGGAGTGAGAGCAAGACTCATGCCCTTTATACAAATGACATTCAATCCTTCAGCCTCGTGCACCAAGATCTCGTAACACTTCTCACTCCACGACATTTGCTGTTTATCTTGAGTGCTTAATGCTGCCGTACTTGATTTTAATGAACTCCTTTAATCATTATAACCGCAATACATGCTTTATAACCTAGGGCTTGTAAGACTTGCCACAAGAGTATGTTGCTACGCATGATCAAATTTTGAGATCACTAGTAAACCTTACTATGACTTCCACATGATATGCGCTCCTCTGTATTCCTCAAAAAATAAACACTACCTTTGCATCACAAAATAATAATTTTGGATGCTCTTGCATAGGAAATTCTAAAAATCATCCAAAATGCAATCATTGTCACCGCATTGGACATACGATTGTTAGAAGTTGCTTGGGAAACTCAGGCGTCTCCTGATGTGTCACCAGTTACTCCTACATTAACAGTTGACTCTTCCACAATGTTTCTCTTTCTAATCTCAGGTTTTTCTTTTTCAAAAAAAAAATAATTAAGAAAATTATCATCATTAATAAAGGGGATACTGCAAGAAAATATATATATATATGTGTGTGTGTGTGTGTGTATGTGTGTGTGTGTAGAGAGAGAATGACCAATATAACTATAGTTAAACCTGCCAAAAATACTAGAAAAGAAACCATTAGTTGACATCTACAGTAACTGAGACTTTTGGCATAATAGTAGTAGTAAAAGAAAAAGAAACTGAGAAATGCGTACAGGGTTGGAAAAGAATCAAATAGAGGTGCACCTAATTGACAGTCAAAATTAAAATAAATCTGCAATATAATATTTTAGCCCCAACAAAATTTCTTTCTCAGTTTTAAGAGAAAAAAATAGAATAAATTGACATAATTGGCCCTTCAAGTTGCTGAAGAGATTAAGAATCTCCACAGCACACAAAATTAGGAAGAAAACAGCATGCAGAACCACGAAGTTCTTTCCATAGAATGCTTCCCTGAAAGAACACATCAACTTGCAAAGGTGAGCTAACTTGTGGCTTATAGATTTTACACCTAAGCCATCATAAATAGATGACATTGCAATTTCTGAGGTCCATTTATTCCAAGGTAATAGCCACAGCTTCAAGTTACATTATATATAACAATAATTGACAGTTTAATCAAGTGGACTTTATATAGAATAAACCTCAACGAAATAATTACATCTAGTATGCCGTCCCATATTGGGCAAATGCAATTACCCATTAATAATTATAATACACCACTACCCACAAATGAGGTGGACTAGTATGTCGTCCCATATTGGGAAAATGCCATTACCCATTAATAGTATAATACACCACTACCCACAAATGAGGTGGATTACCTTTTATAAGCTAGGCATTATTTATTTGTTTCTAGAAAAGTTGCATCATAGATCTAACTTCGGGAGACAAAAACTATAGATCACAGGCAAACTACAAAAAAATATCAAAAACAAATAGTAACTAATGTAGTATTTGATAACATCTCAAGGTATTTGTCTTCCAAGTGTATCACAGAAGTCATAAATTAAACTTCAACAATAAGAAAGCTAACAACTACTCTCGAGTAATCGAAATACATAAGATATGCTAATATTTATGAAATTAATCACTAATATAAAATTTGATAACGTCTCAAGGTAATTTGTCTTCTAAGTGTATCACAGAAGTCAAAATTTTAAACTTTATTTAACAAAAAGAAAGCCTACAACTACTGAGTATCATAAAAGTACTCTAGAGTTGCTGAAATGTGTAAGATAAGCTGCTAAATACTGATCACAAATAAAATAAAATAAAAAGCAGTTTAAAACCATAATTATTAATAGCAAATGACATTTTTTTAGGCGTACCCTTTATACAAGCATAGTTTGTATCATATTAATACATTTTATGTAGTAAAAATAAGTCAACAATAGTATTCAGAATGAAAATTTTCGCTTAATGTTACACAACACCAAAACAATGGAAGTACAAGTTCAAGGTTTATTAGTAGTTCACTGCAGCTGAATAGTAGTTGAACCGACAGTATTTAAAATTAAACTTAATATAATTTAATATTATAAATAATAAACTATTATACAATTATACTAAACGACTATATTACAAGTTTTATAAGGTAAAAATGAACTATAAAGGACACAACATTTATACTATGTTTAATTCTTAAATGTGTTTTAATTTGGTGTAAACATGTTTTAGACTAAATTAAAAATATAAAAAAAAATGAAAATTTATGAATATACCAGTTCAAACCGGGTTTGTACTGTGTTTTTATTTGGTGCAAACATGTTTTAGATTAAATTAAAAATAGAAAAAAAAATTAAAACTGAAAGCTTATGAATATACCAGTTCAAAGCAGGTTTGTACCAACTATTATCGGTTTTGGGCCAGTTCAACTTGTTCTCACTAGATCTGATTTGAGATGAACTAATATTTTTAAGTTGACATGCTGGTCACCTGAATAGTCAAACTGACAGGTCTGATCTGGTTTTTAAAACAATGTTTCCATGAATGAAAAACAAAAATTACATCTAAATTACAACACATGCCAACTTTAAACTAATCTAAAGTCTAACTTAGTGTATTTCAATTTTGAATGAGGTAGGACTTGAGTGTATAACTTTATATCATTAGATCTAAAAGGCAGGGAGTATTCAATAGAAATAGTTGCAACGAGATGAACCATTGTGGCCTTAGAACATCACGTCATGTGGTGATTTCCTATCACAGCAGTTTTGACAGTAATCTTGGGCACTATCTCAGTAGAGCTGTTGCAGAAGCTATCCTCTACAAGAAAAAAGCCCCATCTACATCCCCATGTTTTATCACTACATACAATTTTTATGGGTATTTTTTTATGTCCCTGACCTTTCTTTCATAAGAAACACGGTTTTCTGTTTCAACACACTTTACTTAGTGTAAGCTGACCTATATTTTCATAAAAAGACACCCCTTTTAGTTTCCAGACAACCCTACACTGTTGTTCCCAGGTGTCCCATGCAGGTATCCGCTCTTCCTTTTCATTCTATTCATACAGCACAAAGTCTCTAATCATGTGACATATCATAGCTTGTAGGTCTCTATGTTGTATGCTTTTATAGATGACATAGACTGGCTGTTGGCCAGCTAATAAGAGCTGGGCCCAGACTTACTAGCCAAGTCCCAAGCATAAAAACGATAACATAGTACAAAGCAAGCATAAGTTGATACTAATAATACTATATTTATGCTTCCTTCTTTTCGGCTAAATAATACTAAGAATTTTGAGTTTCCATCCATCCGAACAGCAAACTGGACAACTTTTCATATAACATATGTACTGCAAGACAAAAGGAAACATATAGAATGTAGGCACAAGAAGTGTGACACGTGAAAGCTGCATCCAATTAGGACAGTATACCGCATGTTATTATCAACAACTACATTAAAAAAGTACCATTGTAAATACATATGCCAAAACCTACCATATAGATCACACCAAACCTAATAATAACTAACAAATTGACTAAAAAACTACTAAAGGAAACGCCCAAACAAGTTACCTACAAAATCTAGCAGTTACGCCTGCCTTTTCTCCTCAAATCCCTCCATCCCCAACCCCCTAAAAAAATACCCTCATAAGGCCATCCTCACAGAACTGGATAACAGCATAGACTCATATTTGCTTACAAGTGATAATTTTATCCTTTTAAGTTCAAATACTCAAGGCTCGCATTGTTTCTCTCATAGTACTACCAGATGATTTTCAGATTTAGAACCCAGAGATGATTTATTCATAAAATATGCAACTAAGCTATGCAACAGGTAAGCAATATGTTTATTCCCGGGGCATAAAAAGATTTGGGAAAATAATACAATATGATGACAATCCCTAGATGTAAAGAAAATAATCAACCTAATCTTATTACAATATGAAGAACAATTAAAAGAATTAGTCAAGGGATAATTACTCACGGAAAACAATTCTTATTGTTGATTTCCAGGCCCATGCTCTCCTTGGGTTTGCTGTTGCTGTATCTGGAAGAGAAGGTTTGCAGCAAACTGTAGTGTTGAGTGGTACCTCTGGTTCTTATCAGCCTCTAATTCGGAGTTTCCCTGGCCAGCTCCACATAAAGCAGGTTGAAGTTGCTGATTTGGGGGCTCCGAATTCATGTGTTGCTGTGAAGCAGCATTGGAAACTTGGTTGGATGAGGGAATAAAATTATTAGGTTGTTGGAATGCCTTGGAACTATATAGAACAGAGGGATCTGTTCCCTGAACTACTCCATAGCCTTTCTCAGAGCTATGGGGGACTTCCACCTGATACTGTTGACTGACTTGAGGGGGAACAGCTTCCTGTCCATTTTGAGAAGGTATAATGAAATTAGTCAAGGATGTAGACGATGAAACAGCACCTAGCTGCTGAAGACATGAAGTCGTATCATGGAAATGAGAACTGCCAGAGACAACTTGAGCAGGGTGCCCAGTAGAAGATGCAGGTGGATAAGGATATTGAGCATTATGAATACTCCCAAACTGTTGAGTATGATAACTAGGTGGTTCGGCAGTTCGCTGATCTTGTTTCCACAAATGAGATTGATTTCCATCATTAGATGCAACAGATGGAAAAGGTGGTTTCACATTAGAAGGACCAACCACTGTCATTGTGCCACCAGCTGTTGATGATTCTATAGTTGAAGGGAGAAAGGAAGTTAAAGTCGCAATAAGTTCAGGGGTCAGTGTAACTCCCGCTTGAGATGCAGAAGCTGTATAAGTAGAAGCAT
Organism: Phaseolus lunatus; assembly: GCA_013389735.1. NCBI lineage: Eukaryota > Viridiplantae > Streptophyta > Magnoliopsida > Fabales > Fabaceae > Phaseolus > Phaseolus lunatus. The sequence continues at coordinate 35,791,153 of CM023861.1, forward strand.
AATCAGGAGGAACGGAATGAGCTGGAGGAGTGGCACTGGTAGCAAGATGAAGCGGTTTTGGTAGACGCTTAGAATCATCATGCAACAATCTGTTATATTCCATTGGTAAAATTGGTTGCTCCTTTATAGGGATTGAACCATACTCAGGTTGTGAAGGGGGAATCTGTTGCACATACTGAGTAGAGGGTGAAGGAAAATGCATTGCTTGTTGAACAGATGTGCTACTTGGAACTAATGGAAACTTAAGAACCACACCATATAATCGTTCAGGTCCTGTGACTTTCAAAACCTTGGTCAAGAAATCAGAGAGAGGTACCAAAAATAGAGTGGTGTTATCAGTAAACTTGGCAACACCAGCACGGTTTTTTGCTTTAAGGTAACGAAGGAATTCAGTGTATGAAGCAAAATCCTCTTCACTATCAGGGAGAAAGAAAACAATTTCAAAGCCAATTGCATCAGCATAGTGTTTCGTTAACATATCCAATCCAGTCCTAGCAGCACAATCTACAACATCAGGACTGCAGCAAAAGCACAGAACAAACTTTTAATTACAACAGCAAAAGAGTAGCCTGAAAAAGTAGAGTCAGGAGGCTATCAAAACATTATCCACGAAAGAAAAAAAGGTAGACTTAAAGGAAATAGGGAAGGCAACAATGTCCATTTGTACACATGCAGATTTTACAGAGTGAATAAAGTGATAGTTTTCCCTTTGCGTTACTTCCAAAATAACTTGCCATCCAAATCCATACCAAAACTATTATGTGTATGCTTGGATTATAGTTTGCACAGCCCATGTGAAACTATATTTCATCAACAAATTTAAACCAAAGTTCAGGAACACAAGACACTTGCAAGAACAATAAACAGACTATGCTTCCTAATCGTAGGCAGCTAGAACAATGAAATATAACAGAAAAGCTTGCATGCAGTGCAAAACACTGAAAATTTCATGTCAAGGTTTTGTGCAGTAAAGAAACAACATGCAAAGGAAAAATTATATTCTGCATAAGGACCTTGCAAGAAACAGGAGATTAAAAATTACAATTCTGAGGATCAATATAATTTCCTTCATCCAATCCCTTGAATTTCTAAAAAATTAACCAAGACATTCAAAAGAAAAGGGAAAATTATACTCACATCTCAGTGCCTATTCCTTTTCCTATAGGCACACATCTAGCACGACAAACAGGAGTTCCCCCTTTTGCAATAATTCCACGCCATATATGTTCAATATCAGGTTGGACAGAACCAGGAACTCCAGATGTGATCCTAGTGCCGACTGGACCAAGGTGACTCTTTGGACCAGAACCACCTCCATCAATAATTGGATCAATTGCAAATGGTTGTTCTAATCTTAATCCACGGTCATCAAAATTTCTTAAAGGAAATGAAGCATCACCAATAAGCATAGCATCATCTATCCTCGAGCGTTTAGAATCTCTTGAAAATTGGTTTGTGTCAAGTACATCCCATGGACCAGAGGAGGACCTAATACCAGGCATAGGAGAAGAAAGCATACCAGAGGCAGGAGGAGATGGCCTTTTCCAGCTTGGACCCATTTTAGAGCTACCATCTTGAAATTTGTGAAGTGTGCCCATCTCATTAAAATCAGGACCTGAGTTAAGAGGTTCAAGACCTTGAGGAACAAAAGGTCGAATTTGGACATTAGGTCCACTAATACCACCAGGTGGCAATTGCCCGGGAAAATTATTTGGAACAATAGGACGATTTTGACCAAATACATCCGTTTGTGGTGGTCGAAATGGATGCTCGTTGACTAATCCATCAGGTAAAGGCCCTTTACTTCCAGGATAAAATCCAGGGTAATCTTTGCCTGCTGTCAGATCACTGCTTGAATACATAATCGTTATTCGAGGATCATTAAAAAGCCGTCCTTGAAGGCCCTCTTTGGCACGGCGAGCTTCATCAATGCTTCTAAATTCAACAAATGAATAATGTCTAGAAGGAAAACTCTTGATTTTCTCAATTTCACCAAACAAAATCATGGCATTGTGGAGCATTTGTTCATCAATTTGAAATGAAGGAGGAAAACCTATCCACAAAATGTTACTGGGTTGACTATTCCTCCCCATTGAAGGTTGTAAATGCTGTGACACAAGAATGAGTATTTAGAAGGAGCATTAGTAAAGTTCCTAGTAAAAGGCATATAGAAAAGTGAAAACATTAATCATTTTATGTACCCACTATTCCTAACAAAGTACGGTACACGTCTTACCAAACATAAACATAGCATGTATCTAATCACAGATAAACAGAACTAAAAACAAATTCAATTAGGATAGTGGTACTCTAACCTGTGGTCTAGCCTGAAACTGCCCTTGGTCAACCAAAAAATCCTATAGAAATCATTAAAGGAAGCATTAGCCATATGAGAATAATAGGCAGAAGAGTAAATATTAAACAGCCAAAAAAAAGGTAGCTAAAGTGCTAAAGATTTACAAGGAAACAACCCAACTCAACAATTTCTATATAAAACATGAAAGCAAAAGTTGTTGAAGCTGATATAGCTGACACCCAACAGACATCATTGAAGATATCAGACAAAGCTTTAAATTAAAGCAACCCAAGCCATCTTTTCTATTTACAAACATTTAGGAAGTTACTGAAATATGGTAATATTGATCAATTTTGTAATGATTAAGATTTAACTTGCGAGATTGTGCGACCTTATGATCTACATCCTGATCACACCTATTCAATTTAGATTGCCAAACCTGACTCTGACTCTCTCTCTCTATCACACACACACACACACACACGTGAGTGAGTGAGACAGCACATTTGAATTTAAGCTAGAAGAATATGATTAATTTTGCAGTCGCGTTGAGTCTATGACCCCTCCCGATCTTAGGTACAAGAATCTTGATCTTAACAAACTTTCACATTTACTGAAAAACAACATTTTCTTTACAGACAAGTTTAAAACAACCACTTTCCACTGACCTGAACGAAACTACTTTATAGACACAACCACGACACATCAAGATGCTGCTAGCATAACAGGCAAACGAATTAACAAAAAAATGGAAAATGAACGAAACAGCAAATTAATCAAAAGAAGCTTACTCTATTCGTAGATTGTGACCTAAGGAAGTCTACAAAAATATGGCCGCCACCTAATCGCTTCCCGTTCATGACTCTCATGGCCCGCGTAGCATCATCCAAATTGAGAAACTCAACACACGCAGTACGACGGTCTCTGAAGAACTTGAAATCCTCAACCTTACCGAATTTACGAAATTCCGCTTCCAATTCCTCCATCGCTAGAGCGTGGCTGACACCACCCACCCATAGCTGTTTACACGGTCTTGCCTGAAAACACATTACGTCCATTTCATTATTTAATCACCATTATTACTCTCACTGAAAAGTCACATTGCGAAATCAATCAAAACTAAATATAAACGCCGTCAGTTTTCACGAACCGGTATTGCAAATTCGATTCTGATTTGAAAGCCGCGGAGCGACGCGCCTTGTAAGTTGGTTTTCGCGGCCTTAGCGTCTTCGACGCGTCCAAACAACAGGAAAGCGAAGGTGCGTGAGGAATAGGAAATGAGAGTATCGAGAGAACCGTAGGGAGCGAAGAGTTCCATGAGATCGGAATCGGCGACCTCCGGCGGCAGATTTCCAACCCAGAGGTTGTTGGTTGGGGTTCCCCACTCCTCGCTTTCCAGGGATTTTGTAGGAGGCGGCATTGTAATCCCAAAACTGCAACAATGGCGAAGTAGGTTTTGCTTCCAGGCAGGGGAAAATCCCCAAATGTATTTTATTATCGCAAAGAGCGTTTCAAACCCTAGAAATGAAAGAAATGAAATTTCGATTTTTCTTGGAGAAACCTCGTTTTTTGTTCTATTCTTATCAAAGCTCTCTTTAAGAACATGCAGACAAAATTCATAAAGTTTGTGGTTAAATAAGTAAGACTCAAAAAGTGTCATAATTTTATTTGCATATTTTAAAAATAAATCCACAATTACTTTATGCATTTCCATATTTTCTTTCATCTTCAATTTTTTTAAATATCCATTTTTCCTTTTGTTATTTATATCTTTTGTCGTTTTCAAACTTCTTTTTGCTGATAATCTTGCTAAGTGTTGATAGATGCAATTGTGATAAATGCAGCAAATTGTTTTATGGAAGATTGGGTTTCAATCTTGGGATTTTTTCTATATTTTTATTTTTATTTTTCCATCTAGCACTCTTTTATTTTAATTTTTCTATTTAATATTTTTTTTTCCCTATCTAGCACTTTTTTATTTTTTATTTTCTTACCTAGCACCATTTTAAAAATAAACTAAAAAAATAATGAATTAAAAAAATTGATAATTTTAATTTTAAATGCATTAAAAAAATAAATATTTTTAATGTTTAAAATAGTTAGAAATATAATTAATGAATAAAGAAATGAGTTTCTACAAAATAAAAGTAAAAAAGTAATAAATTAAAAATATTTAGTTTAAAATTTAAATTTTTTTTAAGAATGAAGAAAATAAAAAATTAAATCCTACAACAATATAAAAGTTGAATCTATAAACATAAATTAATATTTATTTTTATTATTATTGATGATATAATCATGTTAATTTCAAATAAAAAATACATGACATAATTGTAAAAAAACCAAAAATCAATTAGTATTAATTAGTAATGAACACATATAATATTGAAGTGTCTACCCTAAATGCAAAATCCTAAAAAAGAAAAAAAAACAATGCAAATGCTATCATTCTTTATTTATTTATGTTTTTTGTTTTTATTTTTATTGTTGCTGTTTTTATTTTCTATATTTATTTATTTTTGTATTTTTTCTTCTCACTTTTAAGCATTAAGTGTAGTATTTACATTAGTTTTTTTCTTTTCTAGGATGTTGCATTTAGAGTAGACACTTCAATATTATATGTGTCCACTACTTATTAATACTAATTGACTTTAGTTTTTTTATAATTATGTCCTGTATTTTTTACTTGAAATTAGCATGATTACACCATCAATAATAATAAAAATAAATACTAATTTATGTTTATAGATTCAATTTTTATGTTGTTGTAGGGTTTAATTTTTTATTTTCTTCATTCTTAAAAAAATGAATTTTAAACTAAACATTTTTAATTTATTACTTTTTTATTTTTATTTTGTAGAAACTCATTTATTTATTCATTAATTATATTTCTAACTATTTTAAACATTAAAAATATTTATTTTTTAATGCATTCAAAATTAAAATTATCAATTTTTTTAATTCATTATTTTATTTATTTATTTTTGAAATTGTGTTAGATAGGGAAATAAAAACAAAATGGTATTAGATAGGAAAATAAAAACAAAAGGGTGCTAGATGGTAAAATAAAAGTGTAAATGGTGCTAGATAGAAAATTCAGTCTTCAATCTTCCGAATTAATCAAATATTAAACATGTGTTTGTATTGAAACTATTTAAGTTTTTATCCGGATTAATCAAAGAGTAAAATTAAAGAAAATAAATTTTTAATTCCACAATTCCAGAGTAAAAGAATGAATTAATCAATCTAAAAGAAAAACATTACATTTTAAAATATATTTTTATATTATATAATCTAAAAATAAAAAAATAATTTTAAAAAATATAATTTAATACATCATCTAAAAGTGAAAAAAAAATTAAATTGTGGAATGCAAAACAATTAATTTGTTAACTTCTATTGTATTACATCATTTAATTCGGGATTTTTCAATTGCACAAAGTACTTTTTCTTTTACGTTTCTTGTAATATATAGATGTATAGGAAAAAAACTTGACCATATACCCGTGGGAGGGGAAAGGAAAGGAAATGAAATGAGAAGAAAGAAAAAAAGTCAATTTTTTTCAAATTTCAATCACATATTTCTACCAATTGTAAAAAAAAAAAACAATTAAGATCATGCATATAATATTAATAACTTCATTACCATCAATTACAAATTATGAAAAACATTTTGCAATCTAATTACATTGTAAATCCCAACATATATATATATATATATATATATTTAAAATTTATAAACCATGCAAGCTTCCTAGTTAAACCTAAGATTTCATGCAAATCTTAACATACTATACAAATAATTTATTACTTAATATTTGAACGAATTTTACACGTAAAGTATAATTGATTATGAATTAGGGTTTAATTGATGAAAGACTTCAATTAACTATATTATTTTTCAAAATTTATAAAGTCATGCATAATCGATTATCCTAATCATACTTAGTCGATTATGTTAAGGGTTATAATTAATCATGGACTCAAACCTAATCGATTATAACCCCTTCATTTAACACAAACAACAAGTCAATTCAAATCAAATGCATTTCTTATGCACACATCGAAGTTGTGTTCTTTGATTTCCAAATATGACCACATTCCATACACACTATCCAACATTTTTTTATAAAGCTTAAATCAATGTACCAAATCAAAGCTCAAACATCACAAACATACAGAGTTCATGTCTTCTTTGGTGTTAACTTTTGTTCTCAACTAGTTCAACTATCTTCATGTTCACCTCGCCCTCTAGACCTCAACTCTGGACCTCAAAATAAACCATGTTATCTACCTCCCCACTCAACATTAACCAATAAGAACGAAAGCAGATAACAAGATAGCTTACCTCAAATTCCAAGAATATAACTTTCTCTCCATACAAGAATGACCTATTTTCTTTTCCCTTTCATAAACTCACTCCTTCCTAGACGTACAACCAACTACATAGCCATGTGAACTTGATATTTATTTAGAAAAATCACATAGGAATATCCTCACTTTACCTATTCATGCAAAATATCCTATTTACCTGTAAGTTAGAGCCTTGACCTAGTACGCCCATCTCATAAAATATACATATACATTTTAAAAATCTTAAGCTACATCCAACAATGGTTAGAGTTCCAACAATGGTTAGAGTGTAAGTCCAACATTAGTCTACATTTCTCAACCCAAACATTTGAATTTTTTTAATATTTTTGAAGTCATAATCAATTATGGTATGTATTAGTAATCATTTAACCAACATGATTTAATCAATTATCAGCACATCAAAACTCCTCTTATGCAAAACCAACCTTCACCAACTCAATGCAAACCAAATTTACATTGACACCTCCAATTCCCATGTAGGAATACACTAATAATTACATAATAATCAGTGAACTTTCCATGTAAATCACCCCACTTTAGGGTGCTTCCTCCCTCTAACCTCTCAATCATTTTTTTTTTCAAAATGAGCTCAATTACTATAATTCAAAACTACTATAGTAACTGTCATTCTTAGCCTTCAAATCTTCATCATCAATGATAGGTGTAGATGGTGGAAGAAAAGAAAAAGGAAAAAGAAATTAAGGTACACTGTAGTAAATAAGTGCAATAGTAGAAACAAATAAATGACAAAAAAAAGATATATAATTAAAAATTAATTTTAAATAGTAACAGAATTTGGTTTAAGCTCATAAAAAACTATGTTAAACCAGTTCAAAAATATAAAAAAACTAAGTTGATTCTTTTAAAATATCAAATTAAATAAATATAAAAGATAAAAAAGTTCATTTATAATTTAATCTACAAATTGATACAATTAGTTTAAGTTTCTCTTTAATTTCAACGTTGCTACGTACTATTCACTAGTTCCATCAATTAATAATCTCTGAAGGAGTTTGTCTATATGAAATACAATAGATTTATATTATATCTGAGAGTAAACAAAAATAAAGCAGGCCGACAAAAAAAAAATCATTTATATATCCAAGTATTGAATACGAGAAAAAAAAGAGTATTATTTAAAGAATAAATAAACTAAATATTATCCAACTTTTTTTAACAAAAAGATTATTATTATTATTAAAATAAAATTATAGTATTCAATTATTAAAATAATTACAACAATAAATATTATTTTATTTTATTATAGGTAATTTTTTTATTGTGGATAATTATTTGAATTCTAAATAGTTATACAATTCAAATCAGTCCACGAATATGATTACAATTTTTTATTCAAATATTTAATTAATTTGAAATTTTTAACAACTGTAGTATATGTTTATTCTAATAAAAATAGAGATTCAATTTTCAATTTTGAATATAAAGTCGCCACAAAAGCAACTTTATCCTGATTGAATAAACCAATTAAATACAAAATAGAAATCTCAAATACCTTTTTTAATATAAAAAAGGAATGTGCATCGATTCAATTCAGATTTGCATGTAATTAGCCAAAGAATCCAAATCAAATATTTTTCATAGCTCTAAACTAAAAACATGCCTCAATTCAATTACACCTCAAAATAGCAAGACTATTTTCTCAGGCCCCAACTACACAACTCCCAAATGAACTCAAGAACAAAATTCTGAAATCATATTGAGAAAATAGCATCAAGCATATATTATTCCAAAGATGGATTCATACTCTAACCCTATACAGAACAAGTGTTTTCAGAATAATAAATATAAATAAAAAAATTCTAAAAATTATCCTTTGTTTGCCGGATGACAGCAAGAGCTTCTGCATCATTTGCTGTGGTAGCAATATTTAATGATTGTCTGATTGCAGCACTGGATGTACGCAGGAATGGATTACAAGCCTTTTCCACCTTCAGTGTGGTGGGAATCTGAACAAACACTACTCATTAATTTGGTCCAAACAAAATAGGCAAAGGATTCAAACAATGATTCAAACATTTACAGAAAAAACTAAGATTCTGGTTAAACAAGCTTCTCCAGTAATTATAGGAAAAGCAAATAACAGTCTGTTTCAATAAACTTTTCCATAAACCATGAAAAGAAAATAAGAAGAAAACATGTCAAATTATTTAAAATTCAACAAATTAACTTATGCCTAAGCTAGAAGAACTTATTTTTAGAGTTTCCAGCTTAGGAAAAAACTTATTTTGTTTTAGTTTTAGATTAATAAGAGGAAGTGCAATTGTGAAACTTACTGTGGGCAAGCCTTTACTTCGAAGGTAAGCTACATGAGCAGCATAGGATTGAAGTTCTTTGTTTTCAGGTTCGATGGACAGTGCAAACTTTGTATTGCTCTGCCAACACCAAAATAACAAAGTCAATTTCACAGCACTTAGGCTAAGAAAAGGAAGCAAAAAACATGATGGACAAGAGTAAGTGTAACTCACCAACGTATACTCGTGTCCACAGTATATATTTGTATCATCTGGCAGGGACATGATCTTTTTAAGAGAAGACATCATCTGCAACATGGATCAAATTGTCAACAACTGAAGATCTCAACCCAAAAAATATTTTTTGAATTTTGACATTTCACCTATACGTGTCATACAAGTTCCAATACGTGTGTCCAACTTGGAAAAAGGAAAAAAAACAGAGAAGTGCATTTTTACTAACCTCCTTAGGGCTTCCTTCAAACAGCTTGCCACATGATAAGCTGAACAAAGTGTCTCCTGTAAAAATTGCCCCAGATCCAGGAAAGTAGAAGCTTATATGGCCTACAGTATAAATCAAGTAAAAAAATTAGAAAAAATGAGTTACACAAGAGAAAACTAATATATATATTTTTTTTTACACTTTTCACCATTAAGAAGAATTAAGAATGGAAATAGGGCATGAATGTGACCTCGGGTGTGACCAGGTGTGTCCATTACACGCACCTCATGGCCAGCAAACATCCACTTATCACCATCATTCAAATGGATATCAATGCCAGGAATCCTTTCCTTGTCAGTTCCTGAACCAATCACCTGCATTGCAGCATGGGAAGTGTTAAGTCAACATCTATGCAAAGTAGTAGCCAGTAAGCATATAAAAAGTACACAGATTATCAACAGAAAGTATAATAACTCTGCATAAAATGTCATACAAAATACCTTTGCCCCATATCTTGCTTTCAATTCTACATTTCCACCAGTGTGATCATGATGATGGTGAGTGTTGAGTATGTATGTCAAATTTCGATTTTTCCTGCTCAGGACATCTATGACAGGCACAGCTTCAGAAGGATCAACAACACCAACCGTACCCGTATCCACATCATGTAAAAGATACGCATAATTGTCCTTCAGGCAAGGTACCTTACAATTTTTTTTAACACCACAACATCACAAATTTAGCTTTCAGCATATTTCTTCAGAAAGCTTATCATAATAACTAATCCAAGAGCCCCATGTCAACTGAAAAAGACGAACAAGAGACCTCTCACCAATTCAATCTGCAACGAGGAAGACATATTGGCAACACTGCAAAATTGAGCCACCCTCAGCGTGCGACTTGCTCCACGCAGCGTTTTCAATGGAGTAGAAAACAATCGCATAAATCCATACAGAATGCCTTTTCTAAAGCAAAGTTGTCTGACATTTGGCCACACGCACAATCCACTTCGCACCTAAGAAACACAGAATAATCAAATTCCATCCCCAAACCAAACATTCATTAGAAACCTCTTCCCCAAAGTATCATGAAACACACACACACACACCTTGGAAGATAGGTTATAATCACAAACCAAGAAGCAGAGAATCAGATAATACACATAAACACAACTAACTCCATAATTATATTACAAAATATACCAAACTCAATTAATTCCAAATCACACAGGATAGAAAACGGACAACACACCGAATCAAACAATTTTGTTTCAGCAATCAAAAGCAAAATACCGTCTTATCATTCATTGAATGCCGGAAGAAACACACACAACGTTGTGCCACGAAAAATGTTTGGTTAAGTTTTTTAGACAAGAAATCAAAAACATCATCGGACGCTGTCTTTGTTTTTTCCTCGTTTCCTCCGAAACTCTAACAGATAAAAAAAAACCCCAAATTTGAGAAGATAATTATGCTCTGAAACGAAATCAAAGACCCAAAAAGAAAGGAGAGAAGAGGGGAAGAGAGAGAGAGAGAGAGAGAGAGAGAAACACAAACCCTGGAACAAGGAAAAGTGGCCATAGCAGATGAAGTCTTAGAGAGAATCTGGTGCATCTATGTATGGTGTAGTTATGGTTGCAAAAGGGAAGGAGTTAAGAGTGTGCGTTGGCACTATTTGGTTGAAAAGGAAGTTGCTTTTCTCTCTTTCTCTTAGCACCACCGTGTCCTCCACCACCACCCCTTCTTCATGTTCCTCATTATTCACTTTCACTCATTTTTTCTGAGGTGGCAAAACAATTCAATGCCATGGCACCCTAAACACCAAGACATATAAATATTAATCAAGTTTATCTGTGCATCACACCACCACACACCATTTCTTAATGCATGCCACGTTGACAGCTATTCTCACCTTCCCTAATCCTCTCCAATTTTCCCATTTCCATTGTTTCAACCCCTTTCTACTTTATGTGATGAACATTTTTCCTTCTTTGCAAAAGGTAAAAACAAAATCAATAATTCCAATACTAACCAATCCAAAGAAAAGATCATTAGGGCTATCGCTTTTGGATTATGAAGTCTCATATCCACCCCTTTAGTTTCTAAATTTCATGAAATTAAAAATTGAATTTTTAACTTGTTTCTTGATTATTTATTAAGGTTCCAAACTTTTTTTAATTTATTAATTCTAAAGACCGTGTTAACAACGAAAGCACAATAATAAACTAAATTATTACAAAAGGAAAAATAATTACAAAAACTTTTTGTAACAGGGTTAAAATTAAATTGTAAAGAAGTCATATATCCAAAAATTAGTTAAAAAATATAAAATTAGTAAAAACATATACTACATCAAATTTTGAACCATTTTTACTAATGTTGTTTTATTATAAGAAGATAATTCTTAAATTTTGTTTTAAGAAGATCATTCTTAAAATTTGTTTTAAAACCATACCAATGGTGACATTTTTAATAGCACACGCTCTTAATATTCTCTTACAAAGTTTTGTCTTATTTTAAGTGATCTTACTAAGATCTTCTTAGTTTTACTTTAATAGTACAAAATTATAAAACTCATATTTTATAAGTTTTTATATGCACTTCATTTTTCACAATCTAAAAAATTATTTCTTATAATTCATTTTTATAATATTTATCATACCACACATGTTCAATAGAAAATTTCCTATAAGATGTATATCTTAAATTTAAATTTAAGACTATAGGTGCTTTGGAGATGATTTATTTTTTTTAAAATACCAATTGTGACTTAAATTTTGTTTGAGTTGACATTGTGAGTGGATTTGGAGAATGAAACCATGGCACACGTGTCATACTACCCACCACTCTTTTTTTTAAGCGGGGTGAAGGAATAAACACATCCATTCATTTATGTTTCACTTCATTATAACACAAAATCCAAACTATATAATTTTATCAATAAAAATACAATGGAAATTTTTCCCTTCTAATAAATTTTCAAAAAAATATATTAAAAAATAGAAATTGAATAAACATTTGTTGAAAAACATTTAAATTGGTATTCTAATTTAATTTGTTATTATTATTTATTAAGCATTAAGTCATAAGGCAAAGGGAATATTTTCATCAGAAAATGTCTGAAATGAGAAGCCTAGTCTATAGTGAGTGAGAAAGTTAACTGAATCACAAATTTATGATTGTAGTCAATTTATGGTTAATGTGATATCTACTACAGTTCCCAGTTAGGCACGGATAGTGCAATTGCAGCTTGGTCCTACGATGCACATCACAATGAAAGATGGAAATAAAGATTTGCTTGCTTCAATTATGCACCAGGCTACTTGCTACAATCATAGTGCACATCTCAATGTTTATTCTGTAAGACCAAGGAATGCATATTGGAGCCATGAAAAACTAAAATTTGACAGGTTTTAGGCCCTTTCTAATGCAGCAAATACATATGATATTCACATTTTAATTACTAGTTTAGTTTACATGTTTAATGCAGCAAATTTATAATGTAAAACTATGATAAAATGTTCACAATTACTTCCAGTATATGTTAACAAGGTATCAGAAAACATTGTTGATTTTTAAGCAACTTGTTTATAGCATGGTGCTTCAATGTTTTACTTTCACTCATTGCTGCATATTGCCATTTCTAGAAGTTACTGAATCAGACTCTATAATTAATCTTCTTGTCAAAGTTATTGTTCTTACACGCGCAGTGAAGAGGCCGTCTCCTCAGCCACATAGTTACGGTAGTTTGGTGATATGTAATGACGTCTCTTTAGCCACATAGTTATGGTAGTTTTGTGACATGTGTCAACGTCCCTTCGGCCACTTACTTAGCAGTACTCTTTCTTTGGTGTGCCATTTAGTTGTGTTGTGCATCACAGCCACATATGAGGTCTCACTAATAGACTTAGGCTTTCACATGACTCACAATTCTTCAGGCTTATTGCATTTCTTTCTACCGATATCTTCTTGGTTGTATTTTAGTTACCTATGGAAAAGGAGGATTCTGAATGGTATGCATGTAAATTATGGGGCAGGGGACAGTGGTCCAACTCAACCTCATCTTGAGTGGAGTATGAGCAACTTCTTGTCTTTGGTAAGAAAATCCATGCGTGATAGTACATCATAACAAGAATATGGAAAACAATAAAGTATTTCGTGATCCATGCACATGAATAGAAAAGAGAGAGTAGCAGGCTTACATAGTCATAATCATCAGTGCATCATTGGGATCTGTTTGCAAAATATCAAGTTTCAGAATCAGAAGTCAAAAGTCATGGAATAAGTGAGCATAAACTCATGTATGATTGTCTCCATTTTGTGTTCACAGACATTTTCCAGAGGCAAAAATACTGCTATTATTCCATCTTCCCAGTCCAATGTTCCAAACTGTGTTCTATATAACTTTTCTTCCTTCCTCTTTCTTAGAGATTCCATTAGTCATCTACTCATTCCAACATTATTCTATGCTATCTGCAAGATCACTTTTTGCTCCAAAATCCAAATATTAGAAAGAAAAAAGTTACAAAATTACAGGACAATAAATTAACCCATAAGAGTGTTTGGACACGTTTATCTATAAACTTTTTTAGGGGAGAAAAAAATGAATGACTTTTCCATAAACAAAAATTAACTTGTTCATAAAAAAACTTTAAATGTCATATGAGAAAACTTCTACCAACTAATTCATGCATAAACTAATTTCAATTTAGAAAGACTAATTCCTTTTTATTCTTATTTTTCTTTCCTATTAGAGAAATTTGTCCAAAAAGTTTGATACGAGCAAAATGAGTAGTTGCTACCTTCTGCTAAAGAAATAGAACTACAGTCAATAACAAAAACAATGAAGAGGTAAAATAACCTTCTATTTCGATATTTATCATCCCTTATCATTCAGAATCAATATGTCAAATAATGTAACTATTTAGCCAAGTGAACCAGTACTGAGCAAAACTTTTGTCAACCTCATTTTTGTATTCTGTAAAAAAAAAAAAAGAGGATTTTGAAGTAGAAAAAGAAAGAGGACAAGTGGCTGCCACAAGATTCTTTTTTCAATCTGAAATTACAGAACCAATCATAACTAAAGAATGAATAAAATAATGATTGAAATTTGAAAAAGACATGGCCTTTGCTAGAATTGCTAATGCTCGTCTTCCTGTTACTAGCCTTTAGCCATGAACTCTTTCAAATTGCGTACATCACAAATTAAGATATTGTTAAAAAATGAACCAGCCTTCATCTGAAAACTCAAATTTAAATTTTATCAGGCTTCAGACGCTTAATGAAGCTAAATTCGAATCAATTTTTTGAAAGTGTTCCATTGCTATGAAATTTGAATACCTTTCTGTTTATATAGTTGTGGTTCAGTTCTGCAAATTTGATAAAATTGTGCAGTAATCAGTGAAAATCCCAACCCCATTGGGGACATCTAGCAACATAGTTTGAGTAAGGAATAACAGCATAATTGTGAATGAGTAATTAATTGTTTGTGTAGAGGGTGGAAGTATCCAAACTACGTAGTTTTTGTTTGTGAAATAATCAGCGGGCTGTAATTGAATTTGATATTGGTGTACATACAACTTAAGTGGGTTTGGAGTTTTATTTTCAAGGATGTCGCACTATTTGTCTGTGAAGATTCATGTAAGTCGTAGTAATTCGTCATGGAAGGAATATGTCCCACATCGTCTATTTTCCTATAAAAGTCATTCTATATAAATAGGTAATCTACAAGAGAGTACGCCGAGCTAAGTAGCGCTAGCTTGTAACTCATGTGAGGGCAATAGAGTGATGGAACATGGCTCTAGCTACGCTCGGTTGGGCTGGGGGTTGCTATATGCTGGCCTGCCCACTCCAAGCCAGGAGATGGTCAATGGAATTTGGGCGAAAGCTTAGGTTTCTTTGACCCTAAACTGGAGGGTAATGCGTGAGGCTGGTTTCACAGAGCAGCGACAACCTCCGGCTCTTGGCAGTGGAGGGTTAACAGGCTGCCTGCATCTTCAGCCCATTATCAACTGGGTGTGCCAAGCATATGAACCATCATTTTTTTAAAAATTATTAATGGAAAACATCTTTTATTACATTTTTATTAATATTTTACTTTTGTTTGGTTTTGGGAGTAGGGATTAAGACTCATTTGAAAGTTTTGATTTATTAAAAGTGAATCAAGTTAAATCAATTTAGTATTAAAACTTGATAAGAGGATTAAAATTGTGTCGAGTGTATAGTAATTTTATCTAAAGAATTTAATGAATATATCTTGTAAATGAAATTTCAAGTCGATTAAACAATTTTTGAATTTAATTAACTCAGTGAAATTTTACTTACCTAACAAATCTACTGTGATAAAAGAAAGAAAATCAAGTCATGGAGTATGTCTGATCTAAGCTATACAGACATGTTTCCTTTAATAATGTTTGTTTTGAAATTAAAATTAATGGAATTGTTATGAAGTGGGATAAATTAAAGGATATTAGTAACTACTAGAGTCAAATTATTTGATAAATACATGTATTAATTTATCCAATAAGGTACTATTAGATATGTTTTTTCTCTTCCAAAGTTTCGTTAAGCAAAAAATAATAATAATTCAAGTTGAGAAATCTACTGCGTGTTAATTAGTTTATCAGAGTCATAAAAAATAACTATCCATGATTTGCAAAATATGCTCTGAATTTGCCCATAACAAGTTAAAGTCAGTTTGAACTAGAAAGTTCTTTTAAATTTTTTTAGGCAAATTCCGTGATAATATTCCACTTTAGATAAACACTGAACAACTAAAAGCACAGATTATTATTATTATTATTATTATTATTATTATTATTATTATTATTATTATTATTATTATTATTATTATTATTATTATTATTATTATCGGGTATAAAGAAGTCAAAATGAACTCTGCTTCTCATTTGAACAGGCTGACTCTGATTGTTGTTTCCGAGAAAGTTGGGTCAAGTCAGCCCAAGAAAACTTTCAATTTCCCATGTTCTTGTTCTTTTACAAGAATCAGATGCATGCATTTTTATCATCTTTGACTTTTACCTTCTCTAAATTATATAATATAACCAAAGTTTATTTTACGAAATTATGCTTTATTTGTCCACAACTTGTCCTGCATTGCACACTTGAATAGTTCCTGCTCCCAATATCATCCTTCTGTTTGTACAAATAAAGTTGCAAAGAATTACAAGTATAACTTGACTGATATTTTTTTCAAGAGATTAGATACTAAGTAATAGGGTGAATGATGATGACACACTAATACAAGTATAACCTACATTAACAAAAAAAAGTCTGCATAATTAGTAGCTTTTTCACTCTCACTGCTTGCAATAACTATTCTACATTCATAAACTTGTTAGTTGCTTTGCTAAATACAATTCATTCGTCTTTGTATTCCTTAACTAGATCACAGTTTTATGCCTCATTGCTGCTATTATGGTTTATCCAGAAGACTGGTACTTAATTCCCTTCATGAAAATTTCACTCATGGTTGGATATGCTTCATGGTTATTGGGAACCTGTGATTTGATTGACACCTGCATGAATTTGGAAACGATGCAAGAACTGAAGGAAGGGCATTAGAAAAGATCAAGTCAGCTTATATCTTCCACTGTTTCAATTTGTATAATTTCACCTGAACAATATTCAGAAAAATGAAAGAAAAATATCCTCACAAATCATGTTTGCTATCTCCCCTAGTAAAGATTATATTCCATCTATACCTCAAACCCCATGTAGGATTTATGTACAAACAGACGAAAGAGGGGACAAAAAATAAGTGAAATTTAAAGGGGACCTCGGACAGCTTTTAGTGACCAGGTTTACACCCACTCATCCCTACTACTTATGCATAGTTAAGCTAAGCTATGTACTCCTTCATCTTTTAGCTTTAATCTGTGTTGCTTGGATCTGAGGTGACGATTGTGATCCACCACTGAGTGCAGCAGCAGCAGACTCAACATGTGTAAGAAGATATTCATATATTTTCTTCCTCAACCGGTCAATTGTCTCTGCTGATATCTGGCATGATTCTCCCTCATCCTTGCTCGAAATTATCTCATCTAACCAGTCATTAACACTCTTTAGTTGAGTGAGCATTCCTGCTATTTGGTCATTACCTGACAAGGTAGTGTCCCCATCACTGTCTAAGAACCTCTCAACAAATCCCAAAAACCAGTCTCGGGATTGTAACTGCAACATTTCGACCAAATTAACTACTTCATTGAGGCTATTTCCTCTAACCCATTCAGTGGGTGGTTGGAGGACTGGCTGCTTCGGCCCATTTAATAACCCATCACCTGGTTTGCGAAGTGTTCCTTGTGAGGCATGCTTAGAATTAGCTGTCAGACGGGCCTTTGCAGGAACTTTTGATGAAGCATCTTCACTTGAATTGTGTAGAACTAACATGGGTTGACTTCCCACGATAGTCTTTTGATTTTGAGAGCTGCTTGAAGCTGGAGGCCTGGATGTTTGAGATTCTCTTGTAAAAACAGCAAAGGATGATAGATTGGTGGTCAAGGCTGCCTGGACCCAGGAAGCCGCTTGTTTTTGTCTGTCTGATTTTACTTTTAGTACTTCTTCCGCTGTACCCTTTTCATAATCTGGAGATGAACAATCTGGAATGGGTTTTGATAAGGATTCAGATATTATCCGGGTACTATTCAAGCTAGCATGAAGAGTTAAAAACTGCTCTACTGCTGGCTGTGGGTTTTGTTCCTTAGCAGAATTAGTTAGCTCTGAATATGTTCTGCCAGAAACATCACAAACAAACGTCAGCAACAACTTGGTAGGAATTAGAACATTTTGACACAATAGTCCCTCATATGGATTAAATATATTTATGCATAAACCTGAAGTCCTCTATATATTCAGCATCTCACCATGGTAAATGACAAAGTCATCATTAAAAATGTGAAACGTGTACATGGTATGTCTATCAAACTTATCCCTTAAATCAACCAACAAACCAGTTCTGATAGCATTTCATATGGATTGCATTCGTGCACACTTTCTTTTCTTTTTGTCTAAATATTTTCAGAAGTGTCCAAGAAATCTCTGCCTCACATAAATAGTTAGAGAGCAAATTAAAGTATCCTGAATGTGATTTGGAGTTTGTTAGCTTTGGCTGATTTTGATTTAAAAATGTCACATTCTCCACATGTGGTTTACAAGTCAGTTCAAATACACTTCACTTACCCACGTCTTATTTTTACCCTTAAACGTAAATGTGTAATGGAGAAAATACAGGTATGAATATATTCACACCTTAGACATTGCAGTAAACTCTCTGCAGCAGCAGCCTCTTGCATAGCCTCAGTTGCTGCTATCTGTGCTGCATCTCTCTGCATCATTACTTCCTGTAACAAATGTGAACATAGAATAGGAATGGAACAATATGGTTAGTAATGCTTTTGCACACCGGTTTATAAAAAACCAAACAATATGGTTAATGAAATTCTCATCTGAGCAGAAGATAAAGTAAGGTCATATAATATTCTGCATAATGTATCCAGTAAGTAGTGATATATATTTGGAACAATCACATGATCCAACTTTATACCTGCAGCACACTTATTATATGGTATACATTATACTTATTTTTAGTTGTTTTTATTCAGGAGACAATATTTTCAAAACACCTTTGCTTTCCTTCCTCTTTTCAATTGCTACTGTCAGTGGACAACATATGCTTTGACAGCCAAGAACCAAAGTACAGTGTGAAAGTAAAGGAGTTCTTAATAGATATACCCTTCCAAGTTTTGAAATAGATGAGGGGAGTGAAGCCCATTGAACAGTCACATCTGTCACTTTTCTATTACTTAGAGAAACTTTGACCAAATTTCCAGGGAGGTTAGAAACTTCTGCTTTCTTTCCAATGGAAGCTCTTTGCTTGCTCGACTTTTCTGGTTCTGCAGTAGTTCCATTAGCATTAGCCTTCTTTGTAGACGTTTGAGTCTTGTGTTGTTCCTTAGAGGGTTTTGTTGGTGCTTGGATCTTCCCCTCCTCTTTAGATGGCCCTTTTTCGTTTGAAATGCTTCTCCTCCTAGGAGTCTGGTAGAACATAAAATTAAGGGAAAAAATATATGTAGTCATTTAATTGACCCAATCCATGGAGGTAATGAAATCCAAGTCTCTCATACTGACACTGACTAAGCTTAATAGCAGATTATTCCGCATGAAATTTCGAAAGGAAAACAATAAAAAAGGACAATTACTCCAACAAGCCTAGGCATTTGACATTAAGAGTTTCTGAAAAGAAGAAATGGCAACTCACACTTAGTTCAGGCTTAGGATCAAACTTGGATGCAACCCTGGTTTTTGAGGACTCTCTAGTCTTGACCTCCATACTCCCTTCCCAGCTCTTCCGCAGAGCCTTAGTCCCCAGCTCAATTCCCTGCACCAAATTTCTAATCGGATTCGCAATTTTCTTTGCAGCAGGACTACTAACTCCACGAACCAACTTTCCCGTCTCCACCACTCCCACCTTACCCCCAGCCTTAGCCTGGTGTTGCCTGACCCCATTGGAAAATTTCTCAAATGAGATCGGCAACGAGTAGCAGCTACTTGGGGACGAAGGAATGGACCGCGAATTGGTAGACCTCAATCTAGTCAAGGACTCCTTCTTCACCTCAATCTTGAGTGGAGGCTTCACTGGCTGAGGCTGAGATTTGCCCCTACCAGAAACAGCACTAGTCTTGTTGGATTGTACTTCCTCCTTACCACTCCCACCAACACCATTTGATCTCACTCTCTCTCTCCTCTCCCTCTCTCCAACCCCACCACTATAAACTTTCCTCGGAGACTTCGATCTATCCATGTCAGAAACACCAGAAGAAACCCCATTCTTGTCCTTATCATTGTCAAGGAAAGCAAGGGAATGAGTTGCAACAATATCCTCAGGGGTTCCAACACAAGGGTGTCTCCCAGGAACAGGCCTAACCCCTCTCAGAATGGGGACAGGAGAAGCACCCTCCAAACGATCAACAAACACAAACTGACCCAACTGAATCTTATCACTGAGAATGAGATCATCATGTTCATCAGGGAGAGAAACATAAGTAGCATGAGATGAATCAGAGACTTTGAGGTAAAAACCTTGATTTGGGAAAAGTTCGCCCCCTGCAAGTGCCGGAACAATGCTCACAACCTGCAACAGCGAAGACCTGTGCTCACCACCAACCTTCACATCCGTGTTCATGTGCTGCAGAAGCTTCAGAAGCACCCCCGGAACCAGATTCGCCATTGTTTCCTCCACCACCCTCAATATGCATCCCCAACAAGAACAAACCCTCTTCTTTCTCTCGATTCAAACAAACTCAGGCACAAAACTACAAATTAAAACCCGGGGAATTGATTTTCTTTTAACAAATATAGCCTAACTCATAGGTTAACCAAAAAGGACAGAGAGTTTTCAGATTAAGAAAAAAATCAGATTTGGATAGGCCAGTTTAGGTAGCAAATTTTAGAACAAAAAACAACGAATATGACAGTATCACTAAACAGGAACGTAATTAATATCGAATGACCAATAGAAATGAAAAATATAAAATAAAGGGATGGAATTTGTTTGTTGTACTCTACCGCTACAGGTAGGTGTACAGAACAGAACATTACAAACAACCTGCGCCAAATATTTGGTGGAAATACCAGAAATTATATGGGAGAAAAAGAAAAGAAGATTAATTGGGAGTGAAATGAATATTTTGAGAAGGAGAAAGAAAAAGGGTATGAAAAGTAGAGAGAAAAGAGTGAAGAGAAGAGGTATAATTGGCGGCAGGGTTATTGCATTGCATGATTGATACGCAAAGAGGTGTCAGCCTCTGACAAAGAAACACATGCTCTTCAACTCACACAAAACGCTCTTCACCTGACCCACTCTTTTTCCTTTGCTTTTGCTTGGATTGAATTCAAGAGATTCTACTTCTGAGCCACCATTGTTCTCTACCCAACCCACTCACTCCAAACCTTCTAACTACTTCTATCAGGGACAAAAGGCCATTCTCCTTCCTAACTACCTATGGCCTAAATTTCTCATTCTCTTCTCTTTTACCATCATTTGTTTTTGTTATAATTATCTCAACATATAAGGAAGGAATGGTTTGTTTTTTCTTCTTCTTTTGTGTCAAAGGTTTAAGGTGGTTTTTTCATCAAAATCATATAATTTTATTTCATAACTATTAGAATGAAAAAGGAAATTATGATCAGATCGAGTAAGATGTCTCTTGAAAGCATAACTTTATCTGAAGAAATCGTTATCAACGAAAATAACTACTTGAGTATCTATAAAAGTAAAAATTGAACAAATTTGATTAAAAGATTACATTGAAATTAGATGAAAATAATTAAAATTATATCACTCATACACGATTTCAGTTATTTTCTTCTCATAATAAAATTGAATGAGACATGCATAACCTATTTAATTTTTTAACAAAATAAAATTAGTACAAAAATTACCCTTTTTTAGTTACGCATTGGTATAAAAAAAAAACATTAAGGTTGAAGTTTGCATAGGATAGGAGTGATTGGAAATGGGTGCATGTGGGAGGCAGCGTTAATCTTAGGACCAAGGTAAGTGGCTTGTCGGCTACCAACATAATACGCCTCACAACACTATTAATGCAAACACACACATTTTTTATTTTATTTTATAATGTCTTTGTGTTTATATCCAATGTTTCTTTAACCATCTTTATTTTCATCTAATCCTTCTTTCTCTTCTGTCACAGAGAATAAACTTTAATCAATAGATATGTAATACGTATTTATCAAATTTAAAATAACCATCTATTTTAAAAAAATAAATAATGTTTTTTATTTTAAAAATAAGCTATAAAAACATAAATCTACTTATTTCATTAGATAAACACATAAAATTATGATAAATTTTCATATTAGATGTGTTTATCTTTGATACATCTTACTTTTTCTCTATAAAATTCGTGCAATTATAACATATCATGTGTTTTTTTTTTTTTAAATAGCTTATAATGTATTAACATGTGATAACATTGTATGCGTTATCTATATTATTTGGGTGACTCAAATATGAAACATTATTTTTCGAACCTTCCATGTACGTAAACAAATTCAAACTAATAAATTATTTTAATTTTAATAAATTGTTTTAATTTCAATTTATAATTTAATTAACAAAATATGTTGAAGCAATGAGCTTTTTTTCATGGCTAGTAAATTTTTTGCTGATTGGTGGTGTGGGAGGATGTTATAAGTAAGAATGTTAGTGTATTTAGGATAGAGTAATTAATATTTTATCTAAATTAAAACAAGATATTTTAAAATAAATAAGGATTAAATATGTGAAATTGATTTTCGTTTTGATTCCAAATTTTAAATTTCTTGTAGTAAAAAACTATTGTTTTTTGTATTTGATAATTATTAAATGCGGATATATTTTATACCTTTTTTATATTATTGTACCTGTATTCATAAATTGTATATTATTGAAGAACTACATATGTTAAGTATACCCTTGTTGCATTTATATATTTTTTTTTTGGAGTTTACGATTTTTTAGATATAAAACACTGTCGTTTGTTATGTACATTCCTGTAACATTATTAACACCTAACACGTGAATGACATTATATTTATATCCAACCGTTGACCAATAATCCAGCAATTAATAAGTAATTAAGGTGAAATATTAAGATATAATTTTTTCATTGCAAACCTAAAATCATTATCATTATCATTATTATAATACATTTGACAGAAGAATATTTGGAGAGAGGAGTGATTTTTTTTGTTAAAGTCAAAAGAGCATATTCTAATTATTATAAGTATGCATGTATATATAGTTGATACTATTATAACATAAATAAAACTACAATAATTTTTTTATTTGAGAAAATGACATTTATTTTTTAATTCTAATTATTGTATTGAATTTTAAGGTACTCAGATTTCATGCATTAGTTTATATTTCTTTAATATTTGACAATTATTATTAGAGTTGAATATCAACGTGTTGGCACTTTTTTATTCTGATTTAATAATGAGGGAAAAAACATTCGTCTACATTATGGTTCAGGAATTCAGAAATGCCATTAAATTTTTCTATTTTATAAAACTATGATGCAAATATTTTCTTTTATATATTTTCATACTAATTAGATTTTCACTTGTTTTCTGTACTTCTTAGCTATACAATGAATGCTAAACATATATAGTAAATATTTAACTATTTTATTAATATTGTAAATTAGATATTATCTGTTAAAATAACAAATAAAATGAAGCACGATAAATTATATAATTGGACTTTTTTTAGATAAATTATTTTAAAAATATTTTTTGGAGCGATTTTTAACTGTCTAACAGAATCAAAATCGTAACATTAATAGCATATTAGCAATAATTAAATTTATACATCATAAAATGCATCTGTGATAAGGTGTAAAAGTTGAATATGGCATACATGCTTTGCCTGTTTATGAAGTAATATAATATAATTACATACTTTCATTTCTAAAAGGGGCATGCATTATCTTTCTAATCACATCTTCATGTTCTATGAAACATATCTAAATACAAATTAATTTTTAAAACGAAAATAATTAATTA
Source organism: Phaseolus lunatus (assembly GCA_013389735.1). Taxonomy (NCBI): domain Eukaryota; kingdom Viridiplantae; phylum Streptophyta; class Magnoliopsida; order Fabales; family Fabaceae; genus Phaseolus; species Phaseolus lunatus. The sequence goes on from CM023861.1 coordinate 35,815,105, forward strand.
TTATATTAATTAAATTAACGTAAAATATAGGAGAGATAAATCGGTATATCCGTCTATTCTTTGAACTTTTGTCAATTTTAATGGAAGTTTTTTTTGTCTTGGTACAACTATCATCATAGATAATATTTTATATTTTAAATTATTTAGATATCTACTCTATTTTCATTCTTATGTTTCTTTCTGTTTTAAATTATTAAAAAAGTATTTTTAATTTATTAACTAACATAAAATTATTTTATTTTAATTAATTTTTAATAAAAAAAATACTCTTTTGTTGTATTCTTTTATTAGAAAGTTGTTTGATTATTATTTAAAATAATACGAAATCAATTATAGATGTGAGTATAAATCCAGCATTATATGACATAAAACACAAATTTCATAGTGTTTAAAAGATATATAATTTTTTATTTTGAAAACCATAATAAATATGTAGTGAACAATGAAAAATATTATCTAAACGTGTAAATAAATTGATTTTATTCTTAATAATCGTGTAAATAGATTGATTTTATTCTTAATAAAAAAAAACGAGTGACTGATAAAATTATTATTTTAAGAAAAAAATAAAAATTTGAAATTAAATTTGAATTTCTATTCAAAGTAAATGGACGGATTGATGTTTTGTTCGAAAATTAGGATAATTTTATTTGATTTTTTTTAAGGAAAAAAAGATAATAAATAACGAAGAATAATTTGTTTTTCTTTTAAACGTGGTTTAAGAATTAGAGTTATAAAGATTGAATTTTGGTTTATTTTAGTGCGATTGATTACCTAGAGAATTAATTATTTTGTGGGGATAAAATTATGCAGAGAATTTGCAAAATAAGGAATGATATGGAAGTAGTTGGCATAATTAGTTGGTGTGAAAGTTAATTAAAGGTAAAGTAAGAAGTTTTAGGTTAGAAGGCATGAAGAAAATGATTAATGGAGGCCCCATAAAGGATCAATGCTTCTCCAAATCCATCTCATCAATAACCTCCAACCAACACAAATATTTCCTTTCATGTAAAAAAAAAAAGTTTATTAATTAAATAATTGAGTTATAATTTCACATGATCATAATTATTCATATTAAATTTGTTCAAATTAAACATTAGTAAATAAGAAAATGATGAAATATTCATGTTTTAATTTATATATATATATATATAAGGACAAGTTAAAAAAAAATTATTCAATTACAAAATATTAAATAATATAATATTTAATAAAAAATATATGGGTATATAATTTGACTTCTCCCATATATATATATGCACATACAAAGATAGTAAAATGAAGAAAACATTTATAATTATTATGGAATACCACTAAAAAGAGTGGTATATGGATATTTATTATTTTTAAATAGTTGATTAATACATAATTTCTCTCTCTTTTTATATTATCATATATAAAATGAATATTCATTCTCCCTCTTTTGGTGTCATTTGACATTCTGTGTTCTATATGTATGATTTCTTATGAATATTCTTTAGTCTTTTCTTACCATCAAATTCATAATGACTAAGACTATAGTTCATAAATTGACTTGATGACTAGTTTGGACAATTAGAATAATCATAATTATAAAACGCTTTGGTTTTTTATGGAAAGTGAGTAGCTAAGAAAATAAAGAAATAAAATTATAATGAAAAGTGAAATTATTTAAATTAAATGAAAGAAAAAAAAATGATTTTGTTTGTTATTAATAATTTTAAATTAAAGGTTTAATTTATTTTTAATATTATTTCATTAATATAATAATAAAAAGTGAAAAAGAACAGTTCTATCAATTATATTTTTTATTTTCAAAAAAACTCAATATAATAAATTATATATCAAACATAATATGCAATGAGTTTTAAGCCTTCCCATGGTTTTTTCTTCATTTTTGTGTGGGAACCAAACCACAACATGCTTCCTCTTTATGAGTCTTTCTTTATTCTGACCTGAACTTTGAACGGATGCAAACAAAATGGAAGATAATGTGAACATAATGTTTGGGGTTAAATTGACTTATCTGACATTTTTACGAAGTCTTCCCTCAACCAATCCTAACATTTTTAAAAATATTTATGTTAAAATTTTAGTTTGTTATTTTTTTTTAATAAAATTTTCATGTTAAACATTATTATACAACTTGACATTTCAGTAAGACTGACACTCTAAGTAACAACAACCATTTGTCATCATATAAAAAAATATTATTAAAAAAAAATGAAAGAATTAGACTAAAACCTATAAAAATAATTTATAGGTAAACTATACCTATTCATATATCAATAACTAATTATTAGGGCAATATGAGGTACATTTAAGCTATTTAGTGATTAATATATCTACAGTTTTTTTTTAACAAAAAGATAATGTTTTTGTGTAGTTCTTAATGAGGTTAAATTTTCGATTCCAATTAATTGATCTTTATATCTTCATTATTTATAACTATTAATTAAAAATAATGTGTAGTGTAGCCCATTTTACCTTTATGTCTTAATTTATTTTATTATTTATAAAAAAGTTATATAACAATAATAAGGATTTTTTAAAATTTATATATATATATATATATATATATTATGACCAATTATTTTTTGTATTGATTTTTCTAATATTTTATATTATTATTATTATGACGGACACATATGTTTAAGGGCATGTGTTTTTACTGATATAATATTAAAAGGGTAAATTGAAATGAGTTATGTTTTGATATTTTATCTCTTATATTAATGATATGATTATATTAAATTTTATAATATTATTTAAATTTCATATTTTATTAAAAATATAATATAAAATAATTAAAATGTTATTGTAAGTAATTATTAACTGATTTATAATATATAATAAAGAAGTAAATGAAAAACATTTAAAAGCCCAATGAAGGAGTTAAATATTTAAGGATGTATGAGTAAGGTGTGTGTGGTCCTATCTGTAGTGTGGCTCTGATCCATAAAAGCGGTGCATTCTACCTTCTGCATATAAGTCTCAAAGTAAGAAAATTGTAGTTCACATTCAAACCTTCTTCACTAAATTCTATTAATGGTGTGTTTGAATAGTAGTTAACATTTTTTTCAATGTGAATTTGAAAAATTGGAATAAAAAATGTTTTCTTATTAACATTTTTACAAGGTTAAATACTTTTTATTATCTTTCAAACTTTCAATTATTTCATTTTTCCTCCTCTTGTCATATTTGGTGAAATGAAGATATTTGTAAAAACACTCTAACGTTCAAGATAAATTTGATTATATTCATTTAGAGTTCAACATTCATTACCTTTTCTCTACCTATTATCATATTTGTAGTTTTGCCTTGAATCTTTTCCTGTAGGTAGAAATTATCTTAGACTTAATACATGTCTATCTCATTGAGATTAACTTGTTGTGTTGTGAAGATAGTATTGTGTAATATTCTGAATTTTGATCCACGAATTTGTCTGACTTGTCAAATAACTATTGCGTGTTCAAAAAATACTAAAGATTGATAAACCGTGTATCAAAGCATTTTAGATGATACTTGACAATACATTTGTCCCTAAACTTAAGTGAACTAAAAGAAAAATTAATTTCTTTTGTTACCATTTAATCCGTCATGGGAATAGGGTGGGTAGGTATAGTTAGTATATCATTCAGATCCTTTTTTCTTACGAAGTTCACAATAAATTTGTATCAATATTCTGTGTGGTCCTCCACTTTTACCATTTCCCACTTGTTCAATTCATGTGATGATTTATCTTTTTCCTTCTTAACTCACTCTGGAGGTTGAACATGAATGGTATACTCAAAATGTTGTATTGTTTAAAGTGGCATATAACAGATGGGGTGGAAAATTCTTCCCTGTGATTATTAATACAGAAGTGGAAAGTTGAATGGTCAAGAACACCAATAACAAAAAAATACTGTTAATGCTTCAACCCCAAATAAAAAAAGCTTACACTAGTATGGTCAAAAGATGATCATAAATACCACACGAAAACCTCAATGTATCAAAACAATGACTGATGGGGAAAAAATAATCTAAATAGTAAATCCTAAACAAAAGCAATCAATAACAAACACAGAGTATTTAGACATTGTGCATTGATATGTTATCATCATCATCTCTCTCTCATTGTTCAATATGGGTGATTCTCTACTTGTAATAAAAGATCAAAGTTCACATTGATGTACTTTCTTGTCCCAATCAAACTGAAGAAATAGATAGAAAAATCCAATGTATAATGTTACTTTAACAAAGACTAAAATTCTTCAAATACCTTGAAAACCTTCCTTACGTTAAGCAGTACTAATTGTCCTTGTCTTCTGTCTGGATAATGTTTGCTATACAAAGAATCACAGACCACATACTATGATCCTGAAAATGAGAGAACCAAAGATAAGTAGTTGCAATCAGAATTTTAGAAGTCAACATCCTAGGTATTTCTTTTCTGACCCACTGGATCACAGTAAAATTTGTTCAAATAAATAAAATTTGTTTTTCATGACACGTATTAAACTTAGTTAAAAGCTTTGAAAAAAATAAATTAATATATATATATATATATATATATATATATTCTATTTACACCTTTAAAATTCAAATTTTTTTCTTTAAAAAATATATTTCAGATTAAAAAATTTCGAATTCTAAAAATACCTTATGAATTATAAAATTCAACTTTTTCTTTAAAAAATATATTTTAGATTAGAAAATTCCGAATTTTGTAATTCAGAAATACTTTCAAGATTTTATAGTCCATAATGCATTTAAAAAAAAATCATTCTAGATTTCTATATTATATAATTCAAAAAAATTTCAACCATTTTGAAAAAAAACATAAACAGAATAAAAAATATTTTTGGTATTTCTATATTATATAATTCAAAATTTTTCCAACCATTTTGGAAAAAAAAACATAAACAGAATAAAAAGTATTTTTGGTATTTCTATATCATATAATTCAGAATTTCCAACCATTCTGAAGAAAAACATAAACAGAATAAAGAATATTTTTAGTATTTTATGAAGTATGGGATGTGCTAAAAAGCTATATCCATTACAAATCTATATATTGTTCCTGAGTTTTGTAGGGCATAATTTGAACCCTCCATATTGATTAAAAACTTCTAAGATATGAGATTGTGATATCTGTACTAAAATAATTTTGAATTGCTTATTATTGGTGTGAAAAGAATCAACATCGGAACACAAACTTGATAAATCTACTTCAAAACGCTCTTTGGGCCAAAATGCAACAAGGCCCATAACTGATGTAATCTACTCCAGAAAATTTCGCTACAACCCAACATTCACATTTGTACAACAAAAAACCAAAATTAGTTCATTAAAGTAGGTGTAATTTCAGTCCTTAGTGTGTTCTCGACTTATACCACGTTCCTCAAGCTATAATTTTAACCAATGCATTTTGAGTATGTTTCAATTTAGCATCTGAAATTGTTTTTACAAGAAAATAATTGTTTCTGCAAAATTTGAAAAATTATGAATTTCCTTGCATTAATTTTGATCAAAGTAAATTTGACTCCATTGATCTTTGTTTAAAAATATTTATTTGAAACGTGATTATGACCAACTTTTACAACGAGGTGAGAAGTTGGCAGTTAGAAGAACAGTTCTACATCTTTTTACATCATTCCCTTGCAATTTCTATTATTAATTTTCTTGCAGATAACTACCATTTTAGAGCGAGGAGAAGTTAGCATTAGATATTGACCAAAATATGTTTTTTTTATCTTCAGATCTGTAGATAAGGATAGATAGACATATTCTATGCTACAGTTCAGCCCAAAACCAGAATGCAGAAACGACTCATAATCTTTTTGACGTCAAATTAAGGAGGTCCAATCAACTAGCCACATAGTTGGATTCGTCTTAAACATAATACTAACATGATCCCAAAAGGAAAGGCAAAAATAAAATAAAAACCAGCCGTTTTACTAAATATGAATTCCCAAAATCCAAAGCAAAACCTGATCTTCATCAACAGCAGTCAGAATCACACATCCTGCACACTTAAACCTGCAAAAGATACATGTAAAATCATCACTTAAACAAAGCTCTTCATCAAAAATTAAGAAAAAAACAAGACCCAGTTGCGACATGCAAATTCACTTGTTTCATTTTCTTAGCCCTAACACAATTTTATCCTTTACTTTAACCATCTTGAAGAACCATTCCAATTAAAGCCAAAAAACATAAATATACCATTTACCCAAAACAGAACACCTAATGTTTACATATACACAGACTAACATGTAGCACTATAGAAGCATCAAACATAACAGCAGAAATAGTTGAGTAACAAACCTGGAGGAAGTGATTGCTTCAACTTATCAGCCTTCTCAGAGTCAAACACACACAGGGTGTAAAGGTACTTGGAGCAGCGAACCTTGAACTTCACCACATCTTTGCTCCTCTTGATTTTCACAGAGCGTGCATCCTTCCTCCTAGCGGTGAGGAGGAAGTCTTTAATCTCATGAATCTGCTTCGGCTGCACAAAACACCAAACACACCACACACTACATGTCAACATCAACTAGCAAAATACGGTAGAAAACCATAGAGGCACAGCCCGAACAATGATAGTAAAATTCACGATACTTACAAATCATCACAAGCTACATAGAACAGTAACAACAAAGCCTTATACAACTAGATTAGTCATCTAAATTGATCACATAATGTCATCTAACTCGGTTAATGGCTGATGCTTCTGGGCACATGCAATATAATCAAACATTTTACAGATTAAAGGGCATATCTGATTATTCCAATCTCTACTGCTGAAAGAATTACACAAGCAAAATGGCTTAACCTGTACCAATCAAAAATCTGTTTCAGCTTCATAATCACAATTGTACTTTTATACTAGAGATTGTAATATACTAAATCCACATTGGGCGTTGGCTGATCGTTATTAAGAAATTGAAAAGGGAGAACGTAAAAGCCTTTGTTTTTACTTTGTAAAATGCAAATCCATCAGAGAGAGGATACTGCACAATGCTACTAGAATTAGCGAAGATAATCGGAATAGAAAAAAATACCATAGTGAAATTCTGCGATTGCCTCCTCGAAGGCTCGATCTTGGCCCGTCGACTTTGCTCTCACACTAGAGATTCAGAATCCACCTTGTTAGGGTTTATAAACCAAACCCTAGGTTAAAATTTCCCTACCTATTTCCGCCAGAAGTATCAATTAAATGACACCCATATCCTTCACTTAAATGGTCCTCACTTAATCCGGGCTAAGCCCAAAGATATATGGCTCGTTTAACTCAGGGACGGACTATGCAATCAGCACCACCATAAATTTAAATTGCACCCATAAAATATATGAAAGACCAAAATACCCCTTACATATATTTATATTAAACCTACCTTCTTCTTCCATCTCCATTGCACCCCAAGCACTGCACCCCTTCCGTTTTTTCTTCTTATGTTCGTGAATGCAAGAGTCTTGTCGAAAGTATATTAACGACTACGTTGCACTGTCGTGTTAATTGAAAAGGTAAATGTTTATGTGAGTTTTTTTCTTGATTCTTCTGAGTTATTTTTTATTTTTTTTATTTAAAAAATACATTTCATAATGCAAAAATTTATAATGTATGCATATATTCTGGATTGTGTGTTTCGAGATCTGATAATACATTATTTTGTAATGTTAAAATGTGTTTATTAATTTTATAAAAGTAATTATGGTTTGTTATTATTATTGACAGATATATAATTAAAATCATAGTGATCATTATCAAAGGTAGAAATTATATAATAACTAATAATGGTTAGAAAAAATGGAAAATAAGTTGTTACTGTCATTAATATTGTGTTGTCACCAACTCCTATAGAACATGATAAGATAGTAAGATTTGCTCAGAGACTTACTTATATGTTACTACTGAGTTACAATAACCATGTGGCTTGTAGACTATGAGAAGGTAAGGATGAAAAATGGAAGTCGTTCTCCCACAAAAACAAACTAAGTTTGAGATTTCTCATCCCCAAATTAATTAAGTCTGTCATGCTTAACATCATATTATCATCATTTGCAACATTAATTATGATATAGATAATATTATACAATTTCTTTTATCATTAAACATATTAGATATTATGATGATTTATTATATTTACTATAAGTAAATATTATTGTTATTGAAAAAAACATAAATGACATATTTATTTTAAAATACAAAAAATTACTATTTGAAATAAATTAATTGCGTTTAAAACTAACTCAAAAAAATATCAAAACATTTTTAAAAAATTCAAAAAAAAGATGTATTATGAATTGTGTATTGTGAAACACTCAAGATGTATTCCGAAATATATAGTCAACCCAGAATAAAAAATAATTAATTTTAGAAACAAAATATATTTAATTATTATACTTACTAAGTTAGATAATATTTTACAAACTAAAATAATATTATTAGTGTATAAAGTTGTTTCTAATATTAATACAAATTTATAAAGTAATTTATAAATTAGTATATAAAGTAGTTAGTAGTTAAAATCTTGTGTTAATGTTAAATATTAATTTAAAAATTATTTTATAAATTTTTATTAATAATAAAAACTAGTTTAAATATCAAATTTTTTTAATTTATAAAATAATATATAACTTAGTTAATATAATAATTATTTTTTATTTTTTATTTTTTTAATCAAAATATATATTTTATAGTTTAAATTGTAAATTTCGTAATACAATCTTAAAGAAAAAAATTGGATTCTAAAATTATATGGGGATCCATTTTAGATTACGGGGTGCATTAACATAACTCCCTTTTGAGACTCTTGTTAATGGACTGAATGATGGCCCAAATAATTATCTGGGACATATATGATTTATCCAACCGATAAATCATACTGAATATTTATTTAATTCCCGTAGATTTACAGTTATTTAATAACATAATATGGTATTATTTTAATGTAATTCTTTTAGGCTAAGTTCTTTATAAACGTAAAATGTTTATAAATAATTTTATATTAGAACCAATTAAATGTAAAATATTTGTAAATAATTTTACAGTTTAAAGCCAGAATATTAATTTTAAAACTGATAATAAATATTATAATTTTCATTAATCTTGTTGGTGTACTTAAAATTAGCTTAGTTTTCTGCTGTACTTAAAATCCTCTTAAATCTTACAGAAGTTTGGATGCTAGATCTGGGTATCAACCAGGATGTTTTTTCAAGAAAGTTTATATGCAGCAGAGCCAATTTGGGGAACATAATCTGCATAATTTTGCAGTCAAAGTTCTGCATAATCCTGCATAATTGGGACTCTGCATATACTATGCTTTTTTTTTCTGCAATTTTCTGGGCACTCTTTGTAATGCTAGTGTTGGGTTTGAGACACCTATGAAATGTTTCAATTAATCTCATTTATTCTTTACTGATAAAAAAAAAATTCTGAAAAAGGGAATAAAAAGGACATTTACTATTTCCTTTATATCCTGGATCCAGTTTGTGTTGAAGCATCTGCATATTCCTTTGATGTTGTTGTTGTTGGTACAGTGTTTGAATAGTGCATGGAAATAGTGCATGGAAGTGTATTAAAGAAAGAAAAGGGGTGAGAAAAAAGGAAAAGAAGATTGTGTTGGTTGTGATGCATGGAGTGTTTGTGCATGTATATATGCATGAGTACGAGAGAGAGAAACCAAGAATGTAAGTTATTGTGAGGGTGTGATAAGCAAGTAACGTATAAAAGAGTACTAATAGTACCAACAAGTCCAATCTAAATCCAAAAAGTTGCTTGCCACTACGTAATGTTGGCCTATTCAAACTAAAAAGCATTGCTCAGTGATTAAAGCAAATATGCTATTCAAATCAAATCACTGCACTCATGCTACCCACCAAGCTCTCTCATGGGTCCCCTCTCTTCTTCTTCCTCTCTTTCATTCTACCTCCCAATTCTAAACACCTCATTAATCATCCATAAACTTTCATATTAGCCTACTTTTCAAATAATCTCTCAAAGGTTCTGCTGTGTATCACCATAAAAGGGATGTGTGCTTCAAATAATGCTTAAAATGTATAGTGTTTACTCATAATTGGAGGCAGATAGAAATGAAAAAAGCTCCATATATATATATATATATATATATATATATATATATATATATGTATAGGTATATAAGGGATGAAAGAGTGTGCATGAGAGTGGGCCATGGAGAAAAAGAAGAAATTGTAGAGGTTCATAACTTTTGAAAATTATGGCACATGTACGATTCCGTGTTTCCCACTTAACTCATCCATTTCTCTCTTTTCACCAACTTGCTTCTTTAAAGCCAAAGCCTCGAGAAGGGTAGACTCATTCTACATTATCTTCTCTTTTGATCACATCTACATCACATATATTCATAGGTAAAACACAAAAATTTTTCTTCTGGTTCTTCCAACTCGTACATGTAATTATATTTGTAATGGATGATCTAATAAGAATTGATATTGAATAACGGTTAACAAATTCTCGTTAAAATAAATTAAAAATAACTTTGATATTATATTAATAAATGAACTTTAAAAATAATTTAACTTTATGAAATCGATTCATAATATATATTCACTTATATATTATAAAATATTTTTATATCTATAAGATGTTGAACAATAATATTAGATAGATTTCAATGATACTCTTAATTTTATTTTTTACCCTAAAAATATAGTTTAAGAAAAACAATTGTCCAAGCATTTTAAAAATGCTCTCTAGCTATAATTAACAATTAACACAAGATGAAGGGAATAGGAAGATAAGAAAAATTATTTATATAAAATACAAATAAGCAATATAAGAAAGATATATAAAAAAGTGTATATATATATATATATTTATAAAAGTGTATATTAAAATAGTAGAAGTTTATAATTTATAATTGCTATTTGTCACTCACTCTTGCCCCCTTCAAATCATTTTGAATCTAAGAAGATATTATGTCATCATATTACGATAATTAATAATACTATTAAGTGATATGCACAAGTCTGAGTCATATTCCTACTACCAAGAGATTTGAGAAGTTTTGAAGGTACTTCAAATCATAGTTTTGTTATATATATAAACTATATAGCAGAAAAAAAAACACTATTACCTATAATAAAAAGAATTTAATTACATCCCATAATGGAGGTTTTTTTAGCTTATCTTGGTTTTAATTTTGTTCAGTGTGGAATTGAAACTACTTTACAATGCAGTGATAGTGACATATTAAATAAATTATAATGTACAAGTGTGTAAATTATTTTAAAAAATGGAAACCCGTTGTCATTATCATTGCTTTATTGTTATTTTACTTTGAAATTGGATAACAATAGGCATGTTATTTATACTTCTTGGAATTTGTTTGATTTTTAACTTTCTTTAAATTCCCCTCAAACTTTAGTTGGGAAACTAAATTAAAATGTATAGAGAAAACTTATTGCACTTCACAACTTTTTCTTCTATGATAATTGAATTTAATCGGATAAAAAATGGTAATGTAAAGTGCTATTTTAGGTCAGAACAAAAAGAATTATAGTTTTATCTAATTAATATTAATATTTATTAAGAAATAAACTTTAATATTAACTACCTTATAAAACCAATTAATAAAATAACATTCACATAGATATTATGAAAATTCCTAATTTCTGATTCGCTTGGAATTTTCAAACAATATTAACAATTAGTAAAGATCAATATTAATTACTATTATACATTCAAATTTCTAATTGTAAACAATGATATATAACAACTAGCATATTGTAGAAGTTAATTATATATGTCCTTTACTGAACTAATTATTTTAATTGAGTTGGATTTTTAAAAAATGTTGTAGTGATGAGTATTTTATCAAATTGTTCTTATTTAATTTGATTTTTTTTATAAATAAATTAAAAAAATGATATTTTAGATGTTTCAACCTTTACCTAACTAAAAAAAACCATCCACCTAACTTTCATTCCTCAGGCACTACAACATAAAAAGAATAGGCCTAGGTTTCCCAAAAATATAGTAGAGCACATCAAGCATCAAACTCTGCATAAAGTCCTCTTCCCTCTCTAACTATCTAATTCAACATGGTTGATATTACTTATTGAAGTTGATGTTTTGGTATATATTAATAGTCTTAAAGTGAAAAGTAATAATGCAAATTGCCACCAATAACACATTTGTTATTTGTAAAGTGTGATATGTCTGTTTACAATAACTTTTTTTTTTTATAGTTTTTAAGAAAATCATAGTTATTTTTGTCATGTTTAATTTACATTTTAAAAATTAAAATCATCAATAAACATTCATTCTAAAAAAATGATTTTTATACAATTTTTCCATAAAATATTTTTTATTGGAGGTGTGAATATAACTTTTTTGAGTTAAAATAAAATTTCTACTCTAAAAAGCATATTATATTATTTTTATTAAAATATTTAATATTACAAAGAATTAAAAATTTGAATGATAATGCATATTCCATTTTATTTTTTAGGAAAATTATATAAATATTTTTTAAAAAATTACCAGCCAAATAAATTTTAGTAATGTCAAAGAATCACATATTCTTTAGGATTCCTAATTCCCATATATGAAAAGTTTAACTAGTAGCAAACGTTCTTCTAAGATTTATACATTAAAAATAAAAATGCAATATTTTGTATTTTATTTCTTTTCATTTCTACTTTACAATATACTAATAAGTGTATACTTAAGGATTCTACTGGTATGTATATATAAAGAGAAGTAAATTTTATGACAGAAAGACCATGTCACCAGGATTAAATATATAATCTATTAGGCATATTAATATTTATTATATTTTTTATCATTTTAATTAACAAGTGAAAATCCAAAATCTCCTTCATTGTACACTTCAAGAAATAAAATAATGGAAAATTAACTTTAGAAATAGTTCTGTTAATAAAATATTTGTCTAATGAGAATTAAATATAATATTAAATTAATATAAATTATATAATAACTATATTGTATTTACAATATGATGTATCAATTTCTATCACTAAAAAATATTAAATAAAACTAATTTTAGAAAAAAAAAAAATTAATTTATAAATTTTTATTAATAATAAAAACTTTTAGATATAATAATTTTTTAATTTATAAAATAATATTTAATTTAATCAATATAATAATTAATTTTTATTTTTTTAAATTAGTTTTTTATTTAATGATTTATAGTTGATTTTTATACATAAAAATTATATAATATACAAGTAATTAACGTCTAATAAAATAAAAAAATTATTAAATAAAAATCAATTTAAGTGATAAAAAATAACTAGTTACTAAATTAGTTAATATAAATACTATTTTATAGACTAAAAAATTAAATTCTAACTAAAATAATTTTTATTATTAATAAAAAATTAAAATTTAAAATAATTGGTAGTTAAATTTTGTAGTTAATTAGATAATAATTTTAAAAATTACTTTATAATTTTTTATTAATAATAAAAACTATTTTAGATACCAGTAATCTTTTAGTCTATAAAATAATATTTAATTTAATTAATATAGTAATTAATTTTAAAAAAAATTAATTTCTATTTAATTATTATTTTTGTAATATATAAATATTAATAAATGATTTTTTAAAAAATTTTAATATGAAGAAATACTCGATAAGAGTTTTCATTTACTCATTAATGAAATGGAAATAAAAACTGAGTCTATTTGGATAGAAAGATAGGAAAAGATTTGTAAACTTTTTACTACTTTTTTTTACATTTTTAAGCAAAGAAAAAAAAACTTTTAATTTGTATCATATTTTGTAAGAAATTACTCTGGTTTGACATTAGTATTGCTGTAGTTATACATATGAACACCATTAATGTAGTTCCATGGGCAAAATTTTCTAACAGAATGTACAAAATATAACTCCATCACTTCATTTTTCTTTTTCTTTCTTCTCTCCATATATACAAGTATCTGGAATTTCAAAAAGTTTGTATATATGTGCATAAAATAAGTTGTGCAGAGAACATTATTGATTGAAATCTGACATGGCGTACCAATGCAGAGTGAAAGAAAAGAAGCTGAGAGAAACAATCCATGTAGAAAAAGGAGAAGGAAGCATGGCATGGAATTCATAAAAAGAGCACAAGTGCAAACACCTTCAAACAAGAGCAAGGAAGCAATGAATTGAACTTCATCATAACAAAAGTTTAAAGTCTAACAACACAAACTCCCAAGCAAAAAAGCTAGCCCTTTAAAGGAGAGTTTGACAGGAGAAAGATTACAAAACATGCAAGAATCACAAGACAAAGTTAAAAGAAAAATCCATTGCTATAAACTCCATCTCATTAATACTTGCTATTGCTATATATCCTCAGAAGCATGCACCTTAATTTCCACTGTACTTCTCTTCACTCCCTTGGTTTTAATAAGCTTTTATATCTACCTAGCTATATATATATATAGTAATGGTAACAAACACAGGTATATATATAATAATCTTAGATATACAACATACATGTTCATTGATTTATTCATTCAATTCAAGTACATTTAAGTAGTATAGTATGATTGATATTCTAGGGTTTCCATGCTGAAGCCCAAACCACTGGTTCCTCCTTCCATGTCAAGTAAATCCCTGAGAGATGATCATCACCCTGAGACACCACAAGTGACCACCCTGGTTGGTACCTCTTCAGCAATGCTTTCACGTCATCCACCACATCATCGCTGAATCCTACCGGCGAAAATGCATTCCTCAGCCTCTCACACCACTGAGTTCCTCTCTCCCTCCTCTCACAACAGTCAAACTCGTCTCCATCATCTTCTAAATCATCACCGCCACCACAGCATGCCAAAACCCTAACTATGCTCCTCGAACACTCCCTCTCCAACATCAACCTCTCGTTGCTCGTCGGGGGAAAACTCTCCTCCAGCATCTCGAAGTAGAGAGAGTAGAACTTCAGACACTCCTCGAAGCACTTCACGAAATCCTCCCTCGAGCTGCAAAAATCAGCTTCTTCCTCAACAACGGTCACCACTTTAGGACCAAGAGACTTGAACACGCGAATCAAGTTTTCCCTCTCTTCAACCTCCACTCTTCTCAACGCCCCAACGCAATTCACGGCGATAGCTTCGTCTTCCTGAACCCCCAAGCCTTCTTTTGTGAGATCCCGGAAGCCACTAATCACGTTGAATTCAAAGGGCACGCCCATGAGCCTCGCGAACTTCTCCATCCGTTGACCAACCTCCTTCATCACCGACCCCGCAAGCGCCACCACAGTGAGTTTGAGGTGTGGCGTTTCGTCGTTTCGCGTGGCCAAAGCTTCCAACAAAGTAGGCCACTGCGTGCAAAGCGTGTTGCTGAGATCGATGATGTGGAGTTTGGGCTCTCCCTCCAAGGCCTCCAAGATGGCCCCGTTGGAGGCCACGTGTCCGAACGTTGTCCAAGGGCTCACCTCTTGAAACTTGAGAATCAACCTCCTCGCGGAATCGAACGAGTGGCTCTTCTCAGCCACGGAGGAAAGCGTCTTGTAGCATCTCTCACCGGACTCAGTGGCTCTGCAGAACAGGGCTTGCAAGAAGTAAGACGCGAGTTTTTGATCGCAGTCACCGTAGGGCGAAGCAAGCTCGTTAAGCATCCACAAAAGGTGGTGTGTTTTGGTGGAGTCTCTCTCTGATATTGCTTTTGCACACTCTCTGAGAAGCTTAGGTGCCCATTTTCCATCTTCGTTGGGCTCAGTGGAGTCCGAAGAACGACTCGTGGATGTGTGGCTCTGGTTGCTGCGATGCATGTTGTTGTTATCTAACGCTGCAGCTTCATGAACAATGTTGTTATTATGGTGGTGGTGGTGGCGGCTATTGGAGTGGTTGTTGGATTGTGGTGATGGCTTCTTTGGAGTAGTAGTGTAAGGACTTAAGTGCATATTGATGTGTGTTTTCTGTAATTTTTCTAGGGATGGAAGGATTGTGGACAACAATGGACTACTCCTTCAACTTCTTTGACTATTGAAAGCCCCTTTGAACTGAAAAGGTGGATCTATGAGATGCTAATTCCAATCTCTTTTGTGCTCAAATGGCCAACACAAAACCGTGATTTCCAAATTATATAAAGGGTCCTTGTCACAACTTGTCATAGCTTCTTCCTACTATTTTAATCACTTTCCATCTGTGTCTATGTTTCTGCTAATAATAACTCATATATTCTTCAACTACAACCACTTCCTTCTTGTTAACTGGGATATATATATGTATATATATTGTTTGATTATTTACCTTCCCTGGAAAATAATTTCAATAATTAATACATGTATGTGGCAGCTGTGTTTTTTCTTTTTTGACTTTGAGCAGCTGTCATTATTATGTGGTTATGTATATATGATGATATATGTTTTCTTAGATTTAATACCCATTATTACACTTTATTTTAGCTTAATATTCTTTTTATTTGTTTTTATTGTTGGTGTTATTATCATATGTTTTTAATCACATCCAGATTTTCTATTAAATAATGATGTTAAATACAAAATAATTGAGAACTTTTTTAGAGAATAAAATATTTTATAAGGTTTAAAACATTTTAAGCCCTTTAGTTTGATTGAAAGCAAACTTATTTTATTTTACTTTTTTATATAATATATTTGACAATTTAATTTATTATCGTTTAAAAAAGTGCCTATTTGTTATTTTATGTATGGCAATTTTTTTTATAAATATAAAAAGTAAGAAAATTACAAAACTTTTCTAACACAATGAGATATTATTAGTTATGTGATAGAATATTTATCTTATATCTTATTTGCGAAAAATTAAGCAAAGAAAGCTTAATGATTGAAGCAAATGAATCGTTGATTACGTGAACAAATTAAAATATAATAAGTATATTTATAATTATGTTACTTCCATTTTGCGTTTGATGGGTGAAGAGATATAAACGATCACATAGTTTTCTACAGTAGAGTTGTGTAGATAATGTTAAAATCATTTTAAGAAAGAAATTGCAGATTAGAAGGAAAACAAAACAGAAATTATCTGTGAGCAACAGAAAAGCTTGGTGCTATCGATCGCTGTTAATTCAAGCTGATGATAGAAAATAACCCACTGTTAGGGCAGTGGCAGCATAATTAATTAAATAAAACTCTACTTAATTAAATGATCTGAGTATATCTATTAGTGGAGACAGCATGAGAGAAATTAACTTCAGGCAATAATAAAACAAATGTATGAAAATAGTCACAAATTTAGCAGCAATTTGCATAAATTAAGATGAGGAAAGGAACCCATCAATTCATTGACATGGTAGTGTCTAGTTTAATTCCAGAAGTTGGTTTGGAAGGGATAGAACATAAATTCCAACATATAAAATATGTGGGTTAGGAATCCTCAATCACTCGATAAGGCAATCAGATCATTCTAAAAGAAAAATAACAAACAACATATTTCTTTACTGAATGCAAACAAATAGATGATGATAAAGGATATAGATCAATACTATATATATATATATATATATATATATAACATTTTTATAATGATGCTTCATGTTGTTCTTAGACATTTGAAACTCTGTTGACTTCGCTATTAATCTTAAATTGCTCATAAATATGTACATAATCCATGCCTGTCAGATTAATTGTGTCTTCTCTTATTGTCTCTCTCTTTTTTAAGAAATGTTTTCTTTTGATTTTTTTTTCCACAAGCGTGATCATTCATATATGTTCTTATTATATATGTATTGTCAATTGCTTACTAATTAACAAAATTAAGCACAAGAAGATGATGATAACGACATAGATGCCTGATCATGACCTTCCTCCTGCTTTGATTGGCATCTTGAGGGTATATGTCACCTTGTAAAGTTCAGATATCAAAACAAGTTATTGCATGCATAAAAAATTACTCATCTTTTCATCGTCTTAATTCTACTCTAGAACACCAAATAAGTTATTGCTGCATAATCTTTTCTGCATAACCTTTTACTAAATATCAGAAGCCAGAAGACAGAAAAGAGGACATGTGTTGTTTCTTTATGTACTGAACTTAGATCCTTTTCAAAAGCTTCAACTGTAAACTTTAGGAGACACACAATACAATTATTATGCTTTACAACATAAACGATTTTCAAGGAAAAATGATCACTTGTTTTAAAAGGCTATTGATAAAAAGTAATCAAAATCACATTTGATATGCATAATTTAGGGTTAAATATGTTTTTTTTTATCCTTGAAAACGAAATTTTTGTGTTTTTTTTTTTCAAACTTTAGATAATCCATTTACTTATAGTATAAAAACATAATTTGTTGTTGTTTTGATGGTAAATGTGCACTATAATAAAATAAAACTTCACATTAAATCAATTTCATATAAAAAAATAACATATTTTAATCATTTTTATATTAGATGTACTTGAATGTTTTAAAGTTTGGATAAGAAGTAAAACCAATTTTGTGTTATAAAGAAAACATATTTAACTCTATAATTAATAAGAAACTTTAGCATCCTTGCGTGTTTACATGAAGTTGCATTTAACAATAGCTGAAAATAAAATGGTATCAAATGGAAGTTATTCCCCAGCAATGATTAGGGAAGAAGACAAGGTTGAGAAAAGCTCTTGTTAGCAGCATACCATCTAATCATTGGAGAAAATGTCTTTGCCATAGATTCATCCCTTTCTTAATAATTATTTAACTTTGTTAAAAGGGTTTATGGGCGATCCTATTGATGGTGGTCCATGATTTTCCAACTTTTCCTTGTCCACTTATTCATCATATTCTACAGGATATGAACTTTTCTCACAAATCTGTAAAAAGTACCATACTTTATCACATGATTTTTCAACTTAACCCTTGTAAATTCCAGTTTTGTACGTAATGTTGATCATATGATTTCGTCATTCACTATTTAATTTTAGACTAATTAAACTTAATTATTGTCAAATCTCTAACAAAATAATTAGCGACTTCAAGGGTTTGGAAATTGTGTTTCTCCCTAAAACCAATCAGTTAGCTGTATTTAGACTGATGGGAAAAGGAAAGAAAGAAAAAGAGACTGGGATAGGGGATCCTTTAGAGTTAGGAAAAGTGAGTAGAAAGGAAAAAAAAAGTTTGTAATTGATATATAAACTTGGTTGTATATTAATATATTTAGAAAATATATTATAAAATGATTTTTTAAAATAATTTAATGTGAAAAATATTTTTTTTTTAAATGTAAATTAAAGTTAAAAATCAAATTTAAATTAAAACAATAAAATTTTAACAAATAAAAAAAATGTATTTCACAATAAATTTTATTAAAAAAAATTATCAAAATTTAAATAATAAATATATTCAATTTTATTTATTATTTAATTATTTTAATATAAAATATATATTAACAATATTTTATGAATTATTTTAATATTTTAAACTTAATTATTCATTTTATTATAGTAATAAAAATATATTTATAAATATTTAATCATTATATGTCACATATCAATTTAAAATACATAAAAAAATTAATTAATTTTTTTTCTTACAAAATAATTATTAAAGATTAAATTTATTATTATTATTATTATTATATTATTTATTTTAATTATTTATTATATTGCAATTTTAAAGTAAATATTTTACTACATTTATTTTAACATAATTGATAGATATAATTAATTCTCTCTTCGATAATAATTGATTATGGGTAGTTGTTAAAAAAAAATTTCGTATATTAGCTGGAAAAATTAAGAAAAAGTTTAGTATTGTTTTTCTTATTTTAATCCTTTGATTTTTGATTTTTTTTTCGTGCTTCTGCTCTCCCATGTTTTCGTCGTTGGAACAGAAAAGGGGGAAAACTATAAAGAAAATTGTTGCATCATAAACTTTATCTTTCTCAAAAATGTATTTCATCAACTGCCATTAACTAACTGCACATGCTTTGAAGATCTTATGCAACAGTTGTTCTCATACAAATTTCTAAATGATGATCATCTGATTCAATTCAAATTAAATTCTATTTAGTTACATGATTTTAATTTATATTTAATTATAATTTCAGTTCAATTAATTAAACATATTTAATATATTTTAAAAAATTAAAAACTTAAATTATCATGTTATTAGCAATTAAAATGGTAATATATTCTTCACTTATAACTAACATAATTAAGTGTATTAAAATCGTTTTTATTTCTCAATACTTCACTTGAATATTAATCAAAATTATCTTTTAATTTCACACAGTTTTAATGAGTAACCAAACTCCTTCTATCCTCACACGACTTCATTTTTTCAAAAAAGTCTTTTCAACTTTACATTATTTTAACATATATAAGTCATATGTACTGTGTGTATGACTTACCTATATTTAAAATATATTTTTTTACCCATTTTCGTAAGAACTCAGAGAGATTACTCCTGTTATGTAAAATTTTCTTTATATTCCATGAATAAAATACTTTTGATCACCCAAAACTCATTTTTCCCCCTATGAATTTCCAGTGACCCATGTGCTACCTAATAGAACTTATGCAAAGAAAAATTTTTGAAAATAACTTTTATCAATCACATCTTTAATATATCTTATCAAAGTCTTCTAGCTTCATATGCAAGCAATAATTTAGATAAGCTGATGGAAAATTGGAGTCACATGACTTGTTTCAAAGATTGGCAGATGGAGGTAGCACTTTGAGGAGGCTGACGTTACATGCCTCCACTAACTTCCCGCAAACATTGATTGATACATCCAAGAATGGGATGTCTCCAAATCTAATTTTATTTTCCTCTTGATTCTTTATGCACCACAATTACCTTGAGTCTTTTCTAATTTCACTACACACTTTTGTTTCTTTTTTTATTATTTCCAAGAATCTCCATTTAATCACGACCAAATAGGACACTGAAGTGTAATAATTTTAGAATAGAAGACATCGATTTCATGCCTCATTCAGATGTCTATATGCATGGAGCTAGAGCACTACAGACAGTTTAACTAACCTCACACCAACATGCTTGTTAGTCACGCAAATATACATAAATACATGCCAACAAAGAGAGACAACTACAACTTAGTTTACTTCCCAACTTGTACTGCAACAACCGTGCAACCCTATGCAGAGTTGTAGGCATGACAACCTTAAGCAGGAAACAGAAGGTGGTGTCTTGTGTATAACTGTAATTCACTGGAGTGGCAGGACAATGGGTGTGAGCCACGGCAGAGTTAAAGGTAATGATGGTGACAGGTTTGGAACAACACAAATTGATTGGTTGCAGCTGTTGTGTTATGCCAATGCTTCAAACATAGGGCATGGTTTTTTCATTTAGCGTCTTGATGGATTGGGATGAACTAATGATTTAACATATGCCTTAGTAATTGCCACCACAACCAGCACCAATGCTTTTCAAGCACAATTCATGTACTACTTAGAAATAAAAACAATTCTTGGCAATGCTAATGTATGAATAAGGGAATATAATTTCCCACCTTTACTAAACTTTCTCAAAGTTGAATTACTAAGTAATTAACGGTAAATATATTACTATTAACAAAGTTGAATAATAGTCAAATACAACTTATAAATTTGATCTAAAATATTATTGCCAAGAATTCCATTCCCAGAAAAATAGTTAATTGGAAATCAAAGGTTCTGTGTACTAAACAAACACCGCTTATATTCTGCTTTTTAGAGCGGGGTAAAAATTTTGGATTTTGATGGAGCTTAGTGAAAATTCATCTATTTACCCACCTCTTCCTAGTGAAATGATGGCTTTCGTTGTTGTTTTAAATGTTTCACAACAGGTGCTCATGTAAACGCCGACAAGAAAAGAAATAAAAGACACAGGATATAAAACCGACCATGAAGCCCCAACATGGCAATGTCAAGGACCCAAAACTACTAGAGGTCATATGGATAAAGATAAAAAGGAGCTTACGGACCCAATAAAAAGGAGTCATAATGGAACTTGTCAGCAACTTTTAATGATCAAGCTAAGCTGAACGGACACTTCTTTCTGAAAAGTACTCGATGAAACAAGTAACATTTCATACTGACTCCATCATCTATCTATATACAGAAGTTTGCTTAAGTAGATTACTCTGAGATATAGATATGAGTGTTAGCTATAGTCAGGAGATAAAAAAAATCAAATACAATACAATAACACAGCTCCATCAAAAGATAAAAAAGGAAAAGTTGTGACGTTCAATTATAAAGGTGCAGTAGCTGTGGTCTAGCTAGCATAACTAGTGCTTCCATCCCTTTGAGTGACCATCTTGCATGTAAGGCTCTAAAAATCCAATAAACTGAAAATAAAAGAAAAAACATTGAAGAGAAGTACGTTTGAGAATTATTTTAAATTGACAAGTGCTTGATAAAAATGAATCCTGCAAGTTGAAAAGTAAAAACTTTACTCCAGGTTTAAACCTTACTCCCAGCCATTGAATATTAGATGAGTCCAACAGTAGTTACATCAAAATGCTTAAGGTTGAACATATTGTCATACTTCAAATTATGAGACAAGATAGGACGGTATACCACGCTTTAACCAGTAATGGAAGCAGATAAATAGCAGAATTTGGTGGGTATCCACACACCTTACTTCCATCTTCATTCCAGCGTGCACCATATCCATCAGCAACCCTTATTTCAAAGACAACTCCATGTGGTGGGACAGTATGCACATTCAGCCAACAACAATGTGCTATTAAGCGGTTCATGGCCTCCTTTGCAAGCATATTTTTATTACAATCTAGAAGAACATTGAAAAAGACAGGATCAGTGAAAACATGATCAACTTATTTGAAAGCAGTACACACTATTAATATACTCACTAAACATTCCAGCAGACACAATGAAGCTAACTCAGAAAAACATCTTCAGACAAATTCTGTTAGAGCTTAAAGTCAAGATGTCTGCCTGGTTTTGGATCAAGACAAGAGCAAGCTCAAAACATGAATTTTGTACTCTATTGGAGAAATAAGAAAATTGCAGGCCAATTTTCGAAATAGGTGGGATAATCATGTTGTAGTTAACTAATTGAATGTGGTGTAGTTACAGAAAGTATGTTTTGTTTTTCTATTTGACAGTAGGAAGTATGTTTTGTTAGAAATATCAACTTAAATTTCCAAATCAAAAGAAATAAAGAAGGGTTACGGTAAAGGAGGCGGATTGCTTATGAAATTCATTCAAGGTTCATAGTACAAGAGATGTGACATTTCAAGATTCATGGATTGGGAATGTGAAGAGTAATTAATTTCATCCTTGGACATACTGACTATATAAAGGCGGTCTAGTGAAGAGTTAATGTATTCAAATTCAAGAGAGGATTGAGGAATCCACAAGTGGGAGAGGTCACTTAAGTGGAGAGTCTCTTGTGAAATGAGAAGTGAGTATTTATCATCCTCTATAACTCTTGAGTGTAGAGATACTCAGGTGAGTAGGGTGATAATACACACTCAGGGAAGGTTTTCAAGTTTTCATAAAACTTAAAATCTTTTTGACATGGCAGATACTTTTACTGGAGTGTTTAAATAGTCATAGGCAAGAGATGTCGAACCAATGTTGTGTCTATCATTTTCTTTTCATTGTATATGTTCCTATTATCAATCCTTTGGTTGGGAGTTTTCCCAACATGATTAACAATGTTTCATGCTTATTTTGTTTTTCTGCTAATCAGGGCTGAGAATTATTTTCTCAGAGAAGAGCCTTAGATAAGGCTGGTTGGATAGTTCATCTACCAAATTTGTGTGTACTATAGAATTACATTAAGTTCCAGTTTTAAACCTATCAGATTCTTCTATGGGAAACAGATTCCATGTGCCAACAAACCTAGACAACCAAGGCAGAATCAAAATCAAAAGGAAATCACAAACATATATCTGAAATATTTCAATTCACAAAAAGAGTCCTTACCATTTCCATTTAGAGAACCCCAATAACTACCTATACTCCTACAAGCATGCTTGGCCAACGCACGAGCTCCATAAGTCAAGCCATTTTCCTGAATAATGATCATATAAGTGTGGATATATAATTTGACAAAGAGCATCATAGCATCATCCTATAGAGACCCAAAAAAAATTATTATAGTGAAAACAGTGAAAAGTTCTACAGAATCTTAACACGTGTTGTTAATGTGGAGCTGTGTTGCTCTTAAGGTTCTTACATTTGGATTGCAGGGAAAATTAAAAGAGGCTAATAGAGTTGATATTGGCGGAGGAAGTGCATCAGAAATTGTCCCTGTGGTCTGCATCAGACCTAGAAGGCCTTGAACACCCTCATAGCTTAATCCCTACACAAAAGTAGGACAACACAATAGTCAGAAACTATACTAAAGAATTTCTAAATGAGAACACTTGGGTGTTACCATGAACACATACAAATACTTCTGTCACTCCTGTGCAACAGATCAATGAATAATTACTAATACTAAGTTAACCATTGTTATTCTGCATGAGATAAACACTACAATCATGGGTTTAGTATTCAACTTTCACAAATCAAAGACAACATCAAACCAATAGTTAATCATGTATACAACAAGGTGGAAGCAGCCTTTTTAAAGGAGTTGTAGATGATTTTCAAATCCAATAAGAGAAAAGTTAATATGGTATAAAAGGAAATTGAACCCACACAGAATAAGCTAGCCAAAGAATCATATGGTTGAGGGGTGAATTTTGAAACAATGATTGCAAGAACACCATTTTCATGTTCCTGCTCCACTGTGTAGAACCTCCGGTAGACTTTTACACCTGTAATGCTATCCAAGTGTTATTCTGGAAGAGTCCACATAAATCTGGAATTGATTAAGACAGAATAAATGGTGATTCTTTCATCTTAAAAACTTTTTGGATTATAAACACAATGTTGAGAACAAATAACCACTTCGAGTACTTAGTTTGTTCATTTGGAATTGAATAACTCTCAGAATGGCTATTTGTCTAGTAGATACACAATCCGATTCCACTTCTTTGTCTATAATAAGGATATTCAGTACCTTCTTCCGCACTTTCAACTCCTGGAAGAACTTTTCCAAGGCTTTCTGCCTCTAACATGGCAAAGAATGTCGGATACCGTCTTACTCCCTACACAGCAAAGCATTGATGCAATTAATGCAAATCAAATCCATTACAGAATGAAGCAATATTGTTAACCACACAAAGCAGTACCTGAACTTCGAACACCACAGACTTGTTAAAGAGAATCAGATTTCCTGATTTAATCCTGGAAACCAAATTAGGGGTTAAAATGATAAATCAAAAAATTAAAAGTAAAATGGCCTTCTATAGCTCATAGTAGAACTTAGAAAAAATGAAACAAAATCACATAATTTTGCTCCCTAGACAGGTGAGAAAGGCATTTGATTCATTTTGCTTTTGTTATATTGGAAGGACTAGCACCTAGATAGGTATATGTAGCCCAATGGAGAATCAAACCTTTCACGTGTTCACAACCAAATGTTAAAGAATTCAGCTCATATTAGTTGAAGCCACAAACCCTTTCGAATTTTGTTCTTGACATGAAAAATCACAAATAAGCCAGCTGTTTGTTCAGTTGGTTAAGTTTGCCTCCAATTGATTACCCAATGCTACTTTCATATGTATTTTACATCTAGAAGACTCAGTTCCAAAAATTCAGACCACAACCTTTAATTTAACTCAATTTGAATCACATGCATGATAGTGTGCCACTCTTTTATAGTGGAGGAAATGTGCATAACTAAGAGTATATTTTTAATTAAAAGTAAATCAATTGAACCTATTGTACTTCCGACTAGCACACCTCCCTTCAATTGTTTTTAGGCCATCTGCAGGAAATAAAATCATACTCCATAAGGCTTAGTACTCATGAATTACATGAATCACAGTAGGAGTGAAAATGTCATGTTCTGATAATCAAGGTACTTTGGGTGCAGTTTTTATTCTTTCTTTAAGTGGCAATAGATGATTTTTCTAACCAGCAACACGGTTTAGCAAAAGCACATAATTTCCAGACCTGATTACATTGAACTTCATCATATTCAAACAAAGTACAGACTGACAAATACCGGTTAGCTGCGAAAAGAAAGGCTCTTGGACGTGGAGTTCAAAGGAAACACCCTTCAAAATCTGTTGAAACAAAACACTAGAGTGAAATCAGCTTATGCAGTCAACTAAGTGGACAAATGGATCAGTTAACACAGCATTCTTTACATTTACTATTTCAAACCCCTTTTCCAGAATCAATTTGTGCCACTCTTGTTGTTTCTGCTGTGCGGAAGAATCTTCAAATTCATGGCCCATGGCTAAATTGGCGCCTGTTCTACAAAACGTTTCAGAATGCATACACCTCAACAGAGCTGAAGCCAGACACTTGTACAAGGGATACGGTGGCACGCCTTCCAAAGAATCTGCAAAACAGTTAAAATACACACATAAAGAACAACATTTTCAACTCAAATCATAGAAAACAGAATAGTGTTTAAGTACCATGTAAGGATGATGGGTGTGTTGGGTCATCTTTGAGAAGGGTGGAGCAGAATTGGGAAGAAAGATTGAGATGGTGAGAGCGAGAACTGAGACTGAACCTTACAAGTTCCTCTAAACAATCACCCAGCTTCACCGGAAACGAACACCCATCACCATTTTCATCGTAAACACTACCATTCTTCTCCATTTTCCTCTCAATTCTATTACATTAATCATTATGTGTTCTATTTCATGGAATTAATCTTCCGACTGTTTGTCAAACAAAAGGTTCAAATTATCCATAAATTATAAACAATGTAAATTGCATATTTAAAAGAAAAAAAAAAGATTTTGCAATTATATACTTACAAATATATTTTGGATTTCATAATAAAAATTAGACAATTCAAAATATATTTTAATCCACAAATATATTATAAATCACACTATGTAAAACATGTTCTAAATTATAGAATCCAATATATGTTTGATCGAATACATTTGTAGATTATACAATTTAAAAATATATTATTAATTATACAAGTCATAATCTATATATACTTTCTAAATTATATAATATAAAATATACTTTTAGATTTCAAAATTTGGAATTCTAATTATGGATTGCATTTTAAATTACGTAATTTGAAATATATCTTATATTACGAAATTTATAAATACATTATGAATTATGAAATTTAAACATTATAAATATATTTTAAATTATGTAATACAAATTTTTTTAATTACTCAATTCAAAATATATTTTTAATCCCAAATACATTTTAAATTGAATAATTCAAAACATATTATTTTCACAATCCAAAAGTCTGGCACTGAATAAAATCATTTTCTACGTGAAGAAATTAAGGGATGCAAAAAGTAACTGCCATTTATAAATTATATGTTAAAAACTAGATTGGGTCTTTCTCCCTGCACCCAACAAATGGCTTCCTTCACCCCATCTTTTTCAAAAATGACCATTTTATTCTTTTACAAAATGAATTTCAGATATATATATATTTTGAATATTTTTAGAACATATTTTCTGTAACACATTTTATTAATTTTGAATTTATTATTTCAAAAATTCAAATAATATGTTCTGAAAATGAAATTTTAGAATGGTTTTTTGTCTTCTAAATTTCCTATTTTAGAAATACACTTTGCTTATAAAACCTCTATTCTAAAAATATCTTTTGCTTATAAAACCCTTATTCTGGAATCATCCAAAATTATTAAGGATAACTCTGGTATTTCAAAGAATGTAGGGGTGCAGGAAGAACAATTTTGGGGTGTAGGAAGAAATACCCAACTAGATTGCAAGATCACCCATATTTTGTTGGCTCATTAAACCATTGCTTATTCTACCTCCATGTTTTCTTCTTACACCTTAATACACCATGAGAAATGACAAAAATGTTAGTTTGTGCAATTCGATGAGGAAGATTCTAGATTGAATGATACAAAAGGTCTTAGATGGTATATTTTAGAAAGTTAAAAAAATAGGTGTTGTATTACAAATTCCACAAACTATAAGTGGAATTTTTTTATATTTTAAATGGTATAGTTTATAATACATTTCCAACTTGTAAAATTCATAAATGTATTTGATTATATAATTTGAAATTAAATTTTTTACTTCCAGTACAATCCAAAAATTTATTTTGGATTTAATAATATGTAATAATTTTTTTCACTTTTAGATTTTTCAATTTACAAATATATTTTCCTAAAAATTAATCCACCGAAATTTGTATATTTTGAATATCATCAAAACTTTTTAACAGTTATAAACAAGTATAGGAGATTTTGTTGTCATTCTTAAAATGATCCTAATAACATCACAGGACTTCTGTTTATATGATTTGAAAGTTAAAAGATCCTTTTATAGAAAAAATACTCATTCATTTATTGTACGATGATTGTTGTACATCGGAATACCCAAAGGACATTCTAGACACCTTTGGTCTATGTTTTGGGTTGTGTATATGTATTGACTTTGTACAAACTACAAATGTTGCACTATACAGGATTACCAGAAGCTGCTTGCGCATTTGCATTCCAGTACCCTGTTCCTAAGTTCTTTTGGACCAAATCTAATAAAATAATTGACTATTGATGAATTTAGATGTTGTCAAATCTCGATCTCTTTAACTGCTCTTTTTTCCATGGCTTCGGTTGGTGCAAAATGAGGCTCCACAGAACCATCTGAAAGATTGCACAGATGCTCATGGCGAGTTTTTACAGTCCACAACACAATTAACAACACCATGATCACTGCAAGAAGCAGCATTCCTAGCCATACCATCTCAGCATATTTCTTCAAAGGCTTGCAGTGGTTGACAAGGACTTGAGAGAATGCTTCTTTTACTAGTTTGCATTCCAACAAGTGTTCCACACTTGGATACACATTCAGTACGCCCTGAATTGAATTTGTGTAAGCCTCAACTCTCGTGTACTCGCTGCCTGTTATGTAATACAA
The DNA here is from genome assembly GCA_013389735.1 of Phaseolus lunatus. NCBI lineage: Eukaryota > Viridiplantae > Streptophyta > Magnoliopsida > Fabales > Fabaceae > Phaseolus > Phaseolus lunatus. The sequence goes on from CM023861.1 coordinate 35,843,955, forward strand.
ATTGTCACAGCTTCCATCAATGGCATTCAAACAAGTGAATGGTTTCAATGCCTTGACAGGGAAATGAAGGTGTTAGCATATCTTGGTCTGGTAATTAAGGGCAGAAATAGAACTCATCAAGATAATGTTACCTTTGGGATGTCTCCTATTCTTATAGTGTTCTCAGGGCAGTTCTCTGGCTGGTATAAGTACTTGGGTGGAGCTGAGAAGGGGTTGCAGACATGAACAAGATTCACATCTGATGTTGCCTGCATGGCTGATATGTTTGCATTCACCTGGACAATGACCAAAACCAAAACATTAGTCCTCCTTCATCAGCTGGCTACGTTGGATTCAACACCAATATTGTATAAATAATGCAACCGTAGGATTCCAACACCAAAATATAAGTCCTTGATTTGTGAGAAAATCCATCTTAGCAACTTTTAAGACAATTGGGCACTTAACATTGGTGCTGGTTAGTCAATTTGGTTCTTGAGATTAGTGTGTGCTAGGACCAAATTGACCAACTGCAGTAAAAAAAATAGGAATAAACAACATTTTTAACAGATCATATTAGCTAGTGATAAATTGACCAACAATCGTTTATGTTAGGAACTAGACTTGTTTTTTTACCAAATTGATTGGTTGTGTCATTTGAGGGAACAAGTTGATGTTTACTCTTATTTATATGAGTTGAAGATTCAGTTTATGCTTCTATTATGTTGATTGGTGTGCAGTCATCATGTAGAAGAGGGAGGAGGGAGCTGATGCTTCTGAATTGTGATTTTGCAAAAGTTACCTTATTAACAAGGTCGTAGATCCCCGCACTGACATCAGATAGAACTGATTTTGCAGAGAGCAATTCATCACAAGGGAGGATTGAACTTAGGCTGTTGTTATAGGGATTTTCTTGAAAGTTGTCAAGAGCTGTGCATGCATCACCTGAAAATCTATGACAAAAAAAAAAAAAACTCTTAATATTTAACTGAATCTTCCATCTTATAAACATATTTATTGTAGGAAAAAAATTTACGCTGCTGAAAATATGTAATTCTTTACTTTTCTAAGAAGAAATATACTCCAAAGAATAGCCAGCATATCACTGTCATCAACCAGCATAATATGACAAGCCTGTGAAAAAAGAAGAAAACAATAACACAAAATTTTATATCTGCAACACAAAAAATATATGTATACATAATAAATAAATACACTTGCTTCTATGACTTCAAGCTAATACAGTTTAGCTTGCTTACAGGTATACTGCCCGCCGTAACCTCAGTACTCCAGAAACTGTTCACAAAAATTTCCAACATTTTATGAGAATTATGCATCATCTGTAGAAAATCAAAACAAGATGTACAGATTTGAATTTGTCATTGATCTGAAGATACAACTCATTACTGTTGAGCATATAGAACAACTTAAAATACCTGATAGAGCTATTACAGCAACCAAGTTCATGCTTATGATCACTGTGGTAGTTACAAACCTGCAATCAAAAGATTTCCCTTATTATCACGAAATGCATTATTCATTTTACGATTCATCAGGAATAGGAGAGATAGAGGGGAATCTTACACTAGTTTCAAGCCCTTGTTAATAAGGCGCCTATTCTTCCTGGCTTGTTTTGCAATGTTTGCAGAGGCATCATCAAGTCTCTCAGTAGTGGAGTCAAGATTTACTGTAGTCTCAGCAGTGACATTGGCTTCCATAAAGTTACTTTCCATGTCTTTTAATGCTCCTGTTGTGTTCTGTATCGTTTCTGATGCCTCATTCGCTGTCTTGATTATAATATTAACAGCAGTCTTAGCTTCAGAATGGAATCTTGCACTCCCAGCAAGAACTAGCCCAGTTGCAGCTCTGCAGAAACAAGAGCCATTCATACATACATCACTTGTGGAAAAGCCAGGAGTAATATCCATATACTAAGGTTAGAGAGACAAGGATGAATCACTTACATAGCAAAAGTGGCGAGTAATATAGCCAAAGGAATTGAAAGAACACAACTCTTGTAATTACAAGGAAAGACCTTCTTAATCCTTCTTCCGTCATTTTTTTGGCAAACCAAGGCTATTACCAAAATGCTTCCATATACAATTCCACACAAAAGGCAGAGCACCCCAATTGCATATCCATATACTCCAGTGAAGATCACCGACTGCAAAAATGTTAAGGACATGTTAACAACATCTTTGCTGTTACAAATTACATTCATAAAAGAAAAAGTTGAGAGATTTACACTCCAATAATGCTTGTTGGTGATGTTAAACCCTCCTCTGTATTTTTCGAAATTATCTAAAGGATCCACTCTAACAGTATTATCCGACTGTCTAATGGTATCTGACACATTCTCTGCATCAAGCATGAACATCATAATTCTCATTGTCAATAACACAGCTAATAGCAAAACAAGTGGAATCTGTACTTTATATCTATCAGTCACTTAATTCGGTCTATACAAAATTAAGCATCATATTTTCTGCAAGATAAACATAATCATTCTCTTTGGACCATCAAATACAACATTATACATGCGTTCTCTACGTTTATTCTATAATAGGTAATAGATTATTTAAAATTACTATAAACTTCTTTATCAGTAGGGGACCTGCTCTTAATGGCTTTTTAAAGCGTGAAGGACAACATAATAAATGGTCCAAAACGTTAATGAATATCATATTCATATCAAATAGATTAATTTCCATTTGATTTTTCCCTTAAATGTATGCCCTCAATTTAAGGTTGTTGCTTTCCACCTTACGTCTATTAGTCGTGTACGTTATTTAGTTCTTACCCAATTGGGCAATTCATGACATTTGACAAGGAACTGATTTTTCAATCATATCATTAACATTAACACGTTCATATATCCCTAATCTTTTCTAGATGAATATATACCCGAATACCCCCAAGTGCATGGCAATTTGAAAAAAATCTGAGGCAATATATTGAATCTATGAGGAAACCAAATCTTACCCGCAGCAGAATCACTGGGTGAGAGGGCTTGTGATGCTACATATGGGAAAATCAAGACTGCAATAACTAAAATAGATACTAGGGTGTTGGTGGTGTTAGCTTTGACCATCTTTAACCTGCAAAATCAAGAACCAAGAAATGTTCACATATTCTGCTTAAATTCAACTCTGAGCATTTTGTTCTGTAACTGAACTAGAAATAAAACATACGCAATCAACCAGGGTAGAGGGAAGAAGTTTCTAATAACGGTTCACGATATAATATGTACATGCATGTTAGATACAAAGAAGAAGCAATCTTCAGTTTTCTGTGGTGCAATTGCTTAGAACTTTTTAAAGTTTTCCTTTCACATAGAATGAGTTGGGTACAAGGAAAGAACATTTTTTGACTGTGGAAGTGCATGTGATCATTTCCAAATAACTTACTCGGCAATCTGAGATACGAAAGGTACTGGAAATTCACTCCAAGGCCCTGCAAGAAGCTTCACTGGTTCCAGAGGATACCCGAAACCCTTTTATTGGCATATAATCTTCCTTCTCAAATCCTCTCTAACAAAAACAGATTCAGCTTGAATAGCCACATTTGGGTGCACAAAAGTGTGTATATTTATATGTAGGATAACAACAATTTAGACTAGTCAAATGGCATTCTTCAGGAGGAAGAAGCCAAATCGAACCTCAACAGAAACACAATGGGATCTTTGATATCTCTATTTAACTAATTCTCAAGACAGAAAAGAACAAAATAAGAGCGTGGATGGGTTGGTTTCTTTAGCCAAATGTTTATGGATTAATTGGATCATTCTTTTCACCCCTTTGAAGTTTGCAGTTCACACGTTAACTTTTTCGGGTGCTAACACAAGCTAAAAAAATCTACGTCCACTTCTTGTCATCAACTGTGAGGAATGAACCATCGTGGTACCTTCATTCATCATGCATAAAGGTAATTACCTAATAAGCAAATTGCTTAATAAAAAAATCTCCAAAAATGAATGATAAAGTAAAACAACTAATGAGGTTAGAGAACTTTTGATTATCATTATTATTAAAAATAGGTTAGTGAATTCAGAAGGGTGAAGAAAAGCGTGTGAAACACTTGCTTACAGTCGTAGAAAGTTATAAGTTTTAGTGTCAAATTTGTACCTAATCCACCTCTGACCTGACAGACAACTACTTCAGATTAAACATTTGAAAATAAATATGTGACATGTATTACCAAATGATACTGTAGTTTGTCTAAACCATGAAGCTGAAATAATGCGTTTGGACCCAAACCTTGTTTTCTCTTTGTTTTCCCTCATAAAGTCAAAAGATGGCAAAGGCATGACTTTCTAGTCAAGGTACCATCCCACCTGATGTCATCGTTGCACACACGCTTTCTTCCATCTTTTTTTACTGTTTTTTTATTCTGATTTTTTTTTTCAGTAATTGAAACAAGAACATTTCATTACATTTACGGTTTAGGGTTATCACTTTAGTTAGTTTGATTAATATATAATTTCACACAAGTCTCATATGAAGAATGTATTATGAAGAATGTATTATGAAGAATGTATTGAAGATTTCACATGCTTGAATTAAGTTGTTTAAGTTAAGTTTAATATCCATCTTTTAATAAAAATTTAATATAAATTAATTTATCAATTAATTCTCTTTTTTCTTTTTACTATTTTTTTTTATCATTAGGAATTGAAGAGGTAACTATACCTCCTCAAATAAGGTAAAAGTTACAAAATTAACAATATAACTTTCATTAAAAAAAGTAAATACTTCTGATAGTGAGTTAATAATCTTTAAATAACGACGAACTCGTTTTAAACGTGCCCTTTAAAAAAGTTTTTTTTTTTTTTTTTTTACAAAAGTTAATAACTTCATGTAGGTGATATGACTTTAGGATGGTGTTAAAGTTATTTATATTATCGCCTAATCATAAACCACCTTATAAGGTAAATTTGTTTATTTTGGTAACTATTTTAAAAGTTAAACTAAACGTGATTTTAATTAATTGACAGTATAAAAATTTACACCCATAATAAAACTAATTAAAGTCTTTAATTAATTTTTATTTATTTATTAATCAAAACCGTATGTAATATACCAAATCTGCCTTCGAATAAAGGATATTTTTCATCCTTAAAAGAATCAAATACGATTGTTATGTATGATTTTCAAAATTAATAGTTCTTGTCTCTTATTTTTTTTTAAATAGCACCCAAACTTTAGCTCCTAAAATTAACATTTTCTCTCTTACATAAGGGTCAAGGTTTGAGTATTGAAAAAACTAGAGAAATTAAAAGTGGTGTTTTAAAAGTCAAAAATAAGGAAGAAAAAGCCTCCCTAAAATAAATGGCACCCTTCATGAAGGGTCAAACAAGGCAACAAAAAAACTGTATATATGTGTATCTGAACATAAACTGTAATGATCATTGACCAAATAAAATTACTCATATGTATGTTCACAACCTAATACTTAATTGCACTTTTATATTAACTGTAAAAAGTCTATTTTTATTTTTTTTTTAATTTAAATTTAAATGAAGTATAATTTCATTTTTTTTTAATAATCTTAGCCACACTCTCACATTCACGTACATTTCTTTGAGTCAGCTTATTTTTCTTTCAGTTAAAATAAGCTCAACACTTCAAATGTAGGCAAAGTGAAAGCATCCAAGATGGAGAACCTCAACACTTCAACTCGTTATTATTTATTGTAAATTATTACTGCTATTGTGGAGGCTGTGTTTGCTTTTGGACCTTTATTGTGTTTTTTCTTTGTTTTTGTATTTAAGCTCTGCCAAAGTGGAAGATGGTTTATGCAACTATGAAAGATCAACTTTAAACAAAGAATCAATCAAAGTGAGTTCCACGGAAAGTGCTTTATATCAGACCAGAAGTGAGTTTGTCGGATTAATTATGGACAATAACGAACAAATTAGAAAAAAAAGTTTTTATTCCGTTTCTAAATAAAAGTCTAACTAAATAGAAACTAAAGCTTTTAACCTTTTATGGATTTTTGTAATTTGAGAATTTATGTCCAATTTTAAAGTTAGAATACATTACAATAATAGCTCTCAATTTTTAAAAAAATATATTTACTCTTTTTTGCTATTATAATGGTCTCTTTTATTGAGAAATGTAAATATAATGTTTTTAGAACTTAAAAAAGTGCATGTATAATGCAAAAAAAAGAAGTGATAATGTGATTCTTTAAAAATATTTTTTATATAAATTTTTTTTAAACAAACTAGAATTTCAATGTAATTCGAGAAAATAGTAAAGAGTATCCATACATTTTACTCTAAAATTTAAATCCTATATTTTATTTAACGAATTCAAATTCAAAAAGTTGACTTTACGGGCATTTCTATGTGTATTTATAATGTTTGATTTATAACTTTTTATTACTATATTCACTTATGCTACGCTAAAATTAAATTAAAAATAATAATAATATGAAGATAGTATGTAGATTTAATCATAAGGATATTTTTTTACTTGCTCTGTTCTTTTTTCAGTGTCTGGAGGAGAAAAAGGTGTTCCTTAATATTTCTGGTTTATAAAGTTTAAGACTGCATTAACTATTTTTTATCAATTATATTTTACTTTTGAAAATATTAAAGATAATTAAATACAAATGTTTTAGATATTGTACTTCATTATAGACATTTAAATATTTGTTAGATGGAGAAGGAATAGATTTAATACTCTAAATCATTATGAGTAATTTATAAAGAATAAAAAATATCAAAATGATAAGAGTATCATTAAATTTTTTTATTACAAATTATAAAAACATCAATACTAAATCTTAAACCAAACTTAAAAAATCAATACTAAATCTCCAAACTTTAAGCACAAACATTAGAAACTAAGAGTATATAAAAATAGAAAGTGAAAAGAAGAAGACTTCACCATTCCAAGGTTGCCATGTCCCCATATATTAATTATTACACCACAAAACCAGACTTACATTTATCCAAAATGTGAAAGACAATGGCAAAACAGACAAAGGAGGCAAGAGTATAAAATGTTCATAATGAACTCCCAAGTCGCAACATATTTATTAATTTCACAACCGATTCTCATAAGACCATTATTAACAAGAATATAATAAAATATGCATAGTGAAATGTACCAACAGAAATAACTAACGATAAATAAAATTATACCACAACTTATTGACCTAATTGCCTAAATTTAACTCAATTAATACCAAGAATACTAAATAATTCCTATAGTATAGCTAAGTTAGGCCAACAAGGGAACAAAAAGCAGGAAAATCAACAATAGAAAAATAAAATAAAATAAAAATTATTTTGAAACTAATTCAACTTGATGATTATCAACAATTATTCATTCTTGCTTTTTTTTTCCAAAAGTAAATATTTTGGGTCAACTTGATTGGCGTTTGGAAGTTATTGTCCTGACCAAGTGCAGGCAATGAATTTTGTTTATGATGATTGTGGAGGGAGAGCTGTTCTTGGAAGTATGGAATTGGCTAGCTCTTCATTCACCTTCACAGGAAGAGGTGGCATTTGCTTCATCACCTCTGGTGAATCATTTAACCTGAAAACAAACACAATAGTAAGCTTTTTCATCAAATCAAATTGGACTAAAATGACAATTAGAATCACAATAGAATAAACATAGAAAAGAACAAAAAAATACAACTCACTCGTTCACAATTTTAAGGATGTTGTCTCTAGTTTGGCAGAAAAGATTGATGTTCTCCTGTACCTGGAAACAAAAATCATTAACAGGTTAGCTTTAAAACCACAAAAAATATCCCTTAGAATGGAAGCCATACCAACAACAATAAACTAGACCACCATTTACGGATCCATAAATACATAAAAAAAAACACTGGAACACCAATCATGCCAGATTGTTGATTAAATTAACACAAGATATGAAACAACAAACACATAAGAGAATTTTTCAGCGAATATATTTAAACAGACATATTCAGAGTACATTTTCTTGCATTTACGTAAACAGCCATAACATAAAGCATAGAAATATTGTTCTCACTCTGCTAATATAAGATATTAATACTTCTTTCTCTGTATTTGGTATTTTAACTTAAATCTGTGATCTTGCTTTCAGAATTAAGGCAGGTTCATAAATGTTGCTTCAGTTATTGATTTGTGTAGACACGTGAAGAAAATATACATTGAATGTTATAAAATTAGAAAAATAACTCAAGTATATCATCGTTCATATATATTTTCCCTTTGTTTTATTGCCTTTCAAGTTATAATTGAAGAAACCCGACTCTTGACTGTAATTCTTTTCTATTATAACCTGAGCACAGGTTTCTCGCACTAGTCTAGTCAAACCAAAACCTCAAGTATGGCTACCAGTGCCTCTGACAACATCCTAGGTCTGAGAATTCTTGACAAAGACAAGAAAACAAAAAATTGAAATGAATTGAAAACAAGGATGTGAAGAGAAAATATATCACAAGAGAACTAGGATAAAATAAATTGCATAAGACTGACAGCCACAAAATGAATACAAAACCTTTAATAAGTCCGATTCAGAATTCAATTTATGACAGCCACACAACAGGGAAAATCAGTTAAAATTGTTCTCAATTCACCTGGAAAGCAGAAAGATTTGTGGAGATTTGATTCAAGGCCTGTGCATTTTGCTCTAATAGCTCACCGGTGGGACCACCAATTTCTGCAAAAGAAAATCCAAATTCAAAAACAGAAGTTTGAACATTTAAAAAAAAAAAAAAAAAAACTGGAGTCCAGTAAATTTTTCAAAGGTGAAAGAAGTGCCTATATGATACATTGAGACAGAGAAGCCTGCATTGTCATCTTTGCATGGTGTAAATCACCACATCCAAATCTATGAAAAAATTCACAAGGTATTAAACTAAGTTACTGAACCTGAATAAGAGATGCCATCATCGTTGTCCATTGTAATCATTGGTGGAGCATAAGGAGAGACATTGGACCGAGCAGCAAAGTTAGATGACTTCACTGCAGGATCAGAAACCCTTTCCTGGAAACCAAATAAGACTCGATAAGCATCTAATGTCCGATTGAACATGCATAGAAACAATAAAGAAAGAACCTAGAGTTTCCAGTATTTCACAAATCCAATAACACTTAGTTAGCTTTCTTCCTTTTTTACTTTTCTTTAGTTACACTTTCTTATTATTTCAAACAGCCAAGATGCTAAATCATCACCTAATTTAAAGAGTCAAAAGAAATGAGGGGACAAAATCCCATTCAATATTATTCCTGGTTACAATATTTAACACATACAATACACTGTCTATTCCAAAACTAAAACAATAATAATAACCATCATCATGCAATTTGTTGAGCAATCATCACGTGTTTAAAAGGAATATTCATGCAACATTTTGTCCTTCAAAAATGAAACATTTAGAAATCCAGCAATAGAAGGTGCAAGAATACCTAATGCTTAAATACTTTTTTGAATATTCAGATTTGGAAAATAGGGGATATTATTTTGATAGAAGCTAACAATGTTTTGTAAAAAGAAGTGGAGTATATCACTTTTTGTAATCATGACATGCAGCAAAGCTTCTTTTTGTTCTCTTGAGCTTTTTGGCTAAAGGAGCTTCTAGATAAGTTTATAAGCTTTACAAATTTCAAAAGCCTGATAATTGTCTCACCACACAAATAAAAAAAAGTAATAACTAATAATTTGTAATGAAGTGTATAAGTTCGTATATGAATTCTAAGAGTTTGTCATCATCCGTTTTTAGAAAAAATAATACAAGGAGAAAACGAAAAGAAAATAGTAGGCCCAGACAGCCTCAGGAGAAGAGATAATTTGTTTGATATATTATGAACTAAGGAAAGGGGTTCTCCACAGTCATAAGCAAGCTACAGAAGAAAGTGTACAGAGGTCAGCTCTTGATCCACATAGCAAAAGGATGCACCAATCTGAAGACTATCAAGAGAATTTACCATAGATGTAGGTTATTAAAGACAAATTTCTCACTTAAATATGTATATTTTGAAACTTGAAATTTGGAGTCCCAGGGTCCTAGCATAAGCAAGCAAAAGAAACCAAGAATTTGACATATTCATCCACATAGATAGATTTAAACACAACCAACATTCATAGATTAGAAGAAGACCTTTAAAAAGGCATCACTATAGGCATGAAAAAGAGTGAAATGCAAAACAATCTAAAAATGTATACAATAATTATAAAAGTATGCAACTAATGAAAGCAGTACCTTTTTATCTTTACTTTTCCGAGCTAAATTATGATCATCCTTCCTTCTCTTGCTATTCTCTTTCTTCTGCGTGAAAATGAAAAATAAAAGTCATTATAATAAGTGATCACAGAAACTAAGTATAAAGCAATCCCAAAAATAACAGTAAGCTTCTTTATTTCTTTTTGCATTATATAAAGGGTGGTGAGCAATCAGTCTTTAAGAACTTATCAAAAAAGGTATCTCACACCATACTAATGGTGGATCCAGTCATCACTGACTTTTTTCTTTTACAAAAGCAAAATTATGGTTAGTCCTAAAGAATTTTATCAGGTGTCTTAGGTAATTCAATAAACCTAATTAAGAATCCTTCATCTAAGCTGAAGAATAGGTCATGAGGAACTCACGAGGGCGAGCATAAGAGGCCAAAACCTGATCAAATTTATAAATGCATAGTTCCAATATTCAGTTGATATCTATCATGCAACAACATATCAAAGAAAAGATTTTGACGTCTCTATCAAACAAGAAATTTGCACAAGCATGAGCTACCCTCATTAAATGTTTGAACACTTTTATGGCAATTTCTAAAAAAGGAATCATGATAAGTGATAGCCTCCAACCTTGTAGATATATGATCCAAATAGATAAGAAATTGATGGACATACACATAGATACACTTATGCCTGATGTAACATCACCCTTATCAACTTAGGGCGAATATGTTTTCAGAATGTCATAAACAACTCAAGAAAGCAACCAACAGGTTTTAACTTACATTCATCCACCTGACTCGCAGTGCTACATCACGAACTGTTTTATGCTGTAACTGTAGGGCAATCTTCGCATAGCGCACTATGTTGGATTCTGAGGCATACCTAAGAGGAGAAATTTGGAATCTTCATTAATTTAATGACTAACACTACCCATATAGAACTTCATAAATACCCATTTTCTCATCAAAAGGGAGGAATCAAACAGTACGACAACAAAAAAGAATTTACCATGCAATCTAACTGGCATAGCAAATCAAGCTTTTTCTTTAAGCAATTAATTAAATATCACTACTGATAAAGATTTTGATAATGATATTAATTTCAAAAGGTCAGTTTCCTATGTTGTAATGATTTCAAACTGCCATCACAAGATAATCGACTTAAAGAAGATATCTCCACTGATACATATGATACAGTACAATTCAGTTTTGGATTGTCCTAGTTTCTAGTAATTCTTTGCGCAAACAGAAGTAAGCAGCCATTTACAAGATGATAACAGAAAAAAATACAACATTTTATGAATAAAACTCTGAACACCCAGATCTCAAATTGGATTAGGACCTTTTTATATTCTACAATTAAACTTAAAACTTAGGCTGACAGGATCATCCACGAGTCGAATTGGAAGTCAGTTTACTGAATTCATGAGACAGCTTGCATTTTGGCTCGTTGCAAACAAGCTTTAGCTTTTCAGTTCACATTAGACTCGTTAGCTAGTTATCATTTTTTTATTATAATTAATAATAGTAGTAGTAGTAGTACTAGTAGTAGTAACAATTATAATAGCAATAATATTTTTGATTCAGTATTTAAATTTTGAATTTGACTGAATCGTGAAAAAAGGAAATCTTAATTAATTGAAGTTACAAGGTGGAACATATTTGAATTGAGGCTAAAATATTAAACTCAGTTAATGTTTAAACTAAGGGTAGAAATTAGTTTATTCAACTCGTTTTAGAAAAGGAAAACGGCTTCGATTTGTTTATGAACTTGAGCTAGCATAGAAAGCCATCAAAACCCACTTCCAATCACATGAAGCCACAAAGATAAGATTTAGCAATTGCATATGAAGGGTACCAAAAAACACCCCCAATCTCCACTTAAAAAAAAACACTCAAATCAAACACCAGTACAACCCCAAAAAACCGAACACAGAACAAAAGAAAAAGATATACTCACTTGGAGAGTCCATCTTCCAGAATGGCTTGTTCTTCGGCAGTCCAATCGAGTGAGATACCAGGGTTGTGCTTCATGGCGAGAGCCGCACCGGATGTCTCTGGAGCAGAAGACGACACGTGCGTGTGCTCTTGATGGTTCCCAGATGGGTTTGCCATCGACGACGAAACGATAACCCCTTTTCTTCAAACGCCTCAAGTTTCAAACTTTCCACCTATGGCTTATCGGAATTGACGGTTAATTCCCGCCAATTACCGTCACACACCAAACACCATCGACCCAGATGAAAAAAGGGGGAAAAACCCACAATCAAAATCAAAGCCAGAGAGAGAAAGAGATGAAAGCGAAAGTGATGAGATTGAAGGAAGGAAATGGAAGAGATAAGAGAGCGAAAGCAGAGAGGGGTTTTGATTGAAGGTAGAATTGAATGAAACTGCAGAGAGAGAAAGAGAGAGAGAGAGTATTAAACCTTTTTTTGAAAAAAAAAATTGAAGAAAAAAGAAAAAAAAAAGTTGCCTTTTAAGGAATTAAGATTTTCTGCAACTCATTACCCACTGGGCCACTATACATAGAATTTGTACGGGAAGAACTTCTCATGCTACGCGCAAAATGTCACTTTTACCCTTTTATTTTCTTTGTAAGATTTTTAAATCACTTCAAACATTAAATACAGACAAGTTTCATCTTTAATTATTCATTTAATTTCTACATAAATATTAATTGGTTTTTATAGTTAAAAGTTATTTCATTTATTTTAGTCTTTAGATATGTTATTTTTAATCTTTTTAATTCCTCTCATCCAGAGTTATACGAATTAAAAAATTGTATATATTAGAAATAAAATAAATGATTTTTAGATGTATAAAGTAAAAAATTAAATGTAAATAAAATTTGCTTAAATTTAACTTTTTTAAACAGTTGATAAATTTATTGTATATTAAATTTTGAATTAAATGATAATATAAATATTTTTAGTTTTTATGCATTATTTTTATACTTGATAATTTTCATATAAAACAACTTACGCAACTAATACATATTATTTATTTTTGACATTTATCTTGTAATAATTTGTCGGCCGCATGACACTTTTGTCGAATAAATAAATCGTCATCGCATTATAATATTGTCTAGATTCTTTTTTATCGAAATGGCATTTCTTTTTTGTTTTTTATTAGTATTATTCAAATGTGAAAATGTAAAAAAAATAAAATTGAGAAACAGGAATTAAAATAAAAATATTATAAAAGAATACTTTTTTTAGTAGATTCCCTATTTCATCTCTGGGTTTGAAAATAAAAATAAAAATGCTGACTAGAAAAAAATAAACACAACAATGCATTAGAACATGAACACGAACTTGGGAAGGAAAAAAACCAAGAAACAGATACCATTACTTCTCATTCAACAATTCAAATCCCTAAAATTACTTTTGTAATTAAATATTACAAATAAATAATAAACATTGTTAATTTAGCATAGCAAGATACGGAATTTTTTTGATCAATTTATATTTCCATAAATTAATTTATAATGTTAAAAAGACGATGTCTTTTGCTTACAAAATGAATTATTAAAATTAATTTGTGTGAGTTAAAATGAAAGTTCATACAAAACATCTTACGTAAATTGTGTTTCTTTTATTGGGTCATAGTGCTTTTCATAGCAAAACCCTTTTTTCAACGTAATAATTAATAAAATCACACAACTAAAGACGCTTTTGAGTTTATTTGAATAAAAATAATAATAAGAGAAGTCGTTTTCTTCACAATTATTGAAAAGGATATAATAAAGTTTTTTTTTTCATAATGGAAATAATATATATATATATATATATATATATATATATATATATATATATTCTAATAATTTATATGAGGCTAAATATTTCTTTCAAGCTTCTTTAGTTATCAACCTCTTCACTTTTTCAGTCACCTTCTCTCATATATTTTCTCTCATATATTTGTGAGGGTAAAATATTTATAAAGATATTTTGACACGTTAATCGAAGTATTTGTTTAGTTTAATTTTATTAAAAAAATCATTATCTTTTGTTATGATTTTTTTTTCTATTAAGCTTTATCTTGTGTTAGGATTAATACAAGTCTAATGATCTTTTAGTTATGTTTATAATTTTTAATTATGTTTAATTTTCTTATTAACAGGAACTTGATTTGTCGAAAAGTTGAGTTGTGGTAAACCTTAAATTCTAGATTTTGGCAGTACAAAATATATTCACTTTATATGGAATATTTACTAACAATGATTAATTTCTGTAAAAAAAAAATATAATTGGTTTTAATCATATATAATTTTCTATTTATGAAATTTGAATTTAAGATTTTGTGTAAGTTTAAGGAAATTTAAATTAAATAGAAAAAGTAAAACTATATACAGTAATGTTCTATGGACGTCCAAGTAAATGGCGGTGGTTACAGTCATGGGCCTATGCTGAGGACGAAACCGACCCAACAAATTGGCCCAAAAGATGAAAAAATAATAATTGAGTTGGAAAGGCTCTTGCTTCCTGCACCCATCATTATTAAATACACCTCACTACTAATATGTAAAGACTAAAATATTCTCTCTCACACTACACCACCATTGCCAGCACCGCTATTTCTGCTACATCACCGCTGAAAAAAAGAAGAGAAAGAGAACGCTGTAAAGAATAAAAAAGAGAGATCGCGTTGAAAAAAAACAGTCATGGAAGTTGCATTTTGAAATAAAATACGAAGGGCAATTTCGAGATTTAAAAAAATTATGGGGTGAAGGAAGAAGAAGGATAGGGTGCAGGAAGAAACTTGTGACTACCCGAGAAATTTAATAAAAAAAATTAAAGAGTAAAATTCAAAAAATAAATTATTAGAACTGAAAGAAGAAAAATTAAAATATTTGATGAGAGATAATAAAGACAATAAGTCCAAAATTAAAATTTTAGCTTTTAATCATGAGATTTAAGTTGATATTAGTCTCAATGAAATTTAAAAAACAATATCTGTCATGTAAAATATTATATTTTATTTAAAATGAAAATATATAATGCCCATAACTTAATAATGTTATTAATAAGATATGATACATATTCGCTGAATGGAAATAAGTTGAGACTGAAACTGAGCTATTAAATTTAATAGCAAGGGATGAAAACATAGGCACCACAGTATCATTCAGCCTCGTATCCACTCTATCAATACAAATATAATATAACTGTTTAAATAAAATATCTTATATATGTAAAATTTTGTATGCCATATGTGATTATTTAATCATTTAATTATTAAACAATACTATTAATCTCGTTTGTTATTCATTTTCTTAAAGAAATCGAGGCTAAGAGTTACAATATGTATTTAAGAATGTCTTTTATTCCTAATGTTACTTGTATGATTATGATGAAGAATTGTTGTTTTTTAATTTAGACATACCAAGTTATAATTAATATACCTAAAGTCGAGACTGACTATACCTTAAATTCAAAGTGATTAACAATATTTTATAATCGGACTCTAATTATCAGCAATGTCAATCATGACTTGAAAGTTCAATTCAATGAATTATAATTGTTGAGTGGTTATTTATGAACCATAATAGTTATCATAAGATCAGCCTAAGGTTCACAAACTCTTTTTAAGTACATTTTATCTTATTCAATACATTTATACACTTATATTTGAGACACATATTATCACTTTTTGTTTTCTTATTGACTTATAGTTTCTTTGAAGTGAATATCCTCTGGAGACCAACTGAAAGTACAACCACTCTGAGAAATACCAAGATCCTCATTACAACATTCTGAGTACATTTCTAATAAGAACAATTAATATTTTTAATAATCACATGCATCTGTGAAGTTTACAATAATAAGTGTAACTATGAGCATATTAGTAGTTAATGGATAGGATAATGAAAATTAAAGTTGTTGGTCAGACATAAAATTAAGTATTTTCATTTTAGAAGCGTATGAGTATTGTACTATAATATTATTCTCGTCATTTGAAGAAATAGAAAGGAGTTGATGTTGAATAACTTAACAACAAAATTATAAACCTTTATTACGAACTAATTAACTTCGTATTCACTCAAGCAGACTTCTTACTTAAACTCAAGACAACGTGTTTGTGTTTGTCCTCTTGCGTTGCATATTGGAAGCTGCGACCTGGCTTTAATACCACTCATCATTGTCATTACACGGTGTTTAGAGCACATTCAAAAGAAAAATGAATGATTGCATGCTCAGTTAAACGTTTATGCGATGGAAATGTTATAGGGTGAAGTAGTATTTACTTGACATACAAATTAAAAGCCTCTTTAACTAACCTTGCTTTCGCCTGCTGAAATGCAATTAAGCTCGTTTTATAATTTATGCTTCCTCTATTGTCAAAATTTTAAACACTTATCTTTTCTTCTTGCCGACAAAAACCAGCTCCAACTTTGCTTATTCTGCTTATACGAGGATCATAGCCCAATTCACATGTTAACGTGTTTCCTTCCCCTTCTTGTGTTTACTTTTATCACCTGCCAATGTGTGATCCAACTTGAAGTGTTTTCCATATTAAACAGTCAAAAGCTTTATAATCAAGTTGCGTTAAGGCAAGCATAGTAAAGTATGTTTAAAGAAGGAACAAACCCATTATTATTATTATTCATAAAATAACTAAGCTACGTTTACCTCCTATTTGTTTCCATTTGACTAGGAATGATACATTATTTTTCTCTGCGGGTAATACCAAAAATGGCCTATTATTGATTTCTTTCAGTGATCATTTGGAATTTATTCAGTGCATATGGTTGTGGTTTCAACATCACAAAAATAATAGAATTAACCAGATCCACTCTGACTGCGATGAGATAAGAGTAAGATGGCACATGCTGCATCTGGAATCCATAATAATACTCATCGTTCACTTAGAAAACTGCAGTTTTATCGATTTGTAGGAAATATTGGATCAACAAAAGAACCATTATAGTGGGCAGAGTATTGGAGACCCCAAATCGAAGTCGTGGTCACATGCAAAGCACGTTACTTACTACCCACGTCAGAGCATTAAATAGCTTTAGAAGGAATGAAGGATGTTGAAAACGCCTAGGTGCATGTGAACAGCTCTATGCCTCACTCTTCCGCCACACGGTGCCGCAAAGCTTGGATTATCAGATTTCAAATTTGGGCGTAAATGGAATTAGAAACTCATTATTGTATGAGTTTCTATCATTTTGATTATTTATTTTATATTCCACTATGATGTTGTGGTCGGTTATGCCACTATGACAGTGTGCTATATAAGCAGTAAGGGGGAATACGTTACTGGCAGTACCGCAGACAAAGAAACATAGTTTTATGCAAAGAGCAAGAGTAAGTCGGAAGTGGCAGTGACCCAAAATGGAGAGAATTATGTGTGTGGCTTTGCCACTAGTAGTTTTTGCAGTGGCGAACATGTGTTATGGGATGGCAGATGCAGCAGAGGTGAAACCTCCGCCGACATATTTGAAGTGGCATTATTACAAGATCACCAATACATGCCGCGACGTGGAGGAGTATGTCCGGCACGAAGTTAAACTGTTTTGGGATAATGATACAAGCATTACGCCAAAGCTCCTCCGCTTGGTTTATGCAGACTGTTTTATCACTGTATGTACTCTTAACTTTCTACCTTATTTATTCTGGTACTGCTTGTAATTTTTCTTTTCTACACACTTCTCAACTTTCCAACACAAGGGAAAACTTGCTGGTTTAGTAGCCGAATACTTGACTCTTTAGGCAGGGATGACAAAATAGCCAGACCTTGCCTAGTATTCAGGAGGCATAGAAAGATAGTGTTGTCAAAAGTCTAAAATAACCAAATCACTTTGTTCATTTAGGTAGAAGGAGTTTAATAAATTAGAGTTTAAAGCATAGGATGACAGTTACGTAATGCATAATTTGTTTTTACAAACCTTTCAGACGAAAGGATGTATTTGTTCTTTTTCCCCTCTAAACCTTAAATCATATTTTGTGGCCAAGGGATGTGATGCGTCCATTCTTCTTGACGAAGGACCAAATCCAGAGAAAAAAGCAGCACAAAACCGGGGGCTTGGAGGATTTGTAGCCATTGACAAGATCAAAGCTGTTGTCGAATCACGATGCCCTGGAAAAGTCTCCTGTGCTGATATACTCCACCTCGCCACCAGAGATGCTGTTCATCTGGTACTCTCTCAACACCCACTTCTATATAGACGCATACTAGTCTATTTCCACTGGCCCCTTCATATATGACTTAAGCGGGGGTAAAAGTAACCGATTTGAGGACTAATGTCAACAGGCAGGTGGACCAGCTTACCCAGTTTTTACAGGAAGAAAGGACGGCAGTATATCAGATGCTGCATCGGTAGACCTTCCATCACCATCCATCTCGCTGCAGAAACTTCTAGAATATTTCAAATCGAGGAACTTGAATGAAGTACACATGACAACACTTTTAGGTAAGGAAAACCTACATTCCACTAGATATTACATACTATCATATTCCTAATTTTTTGGTCGGAATGAATGTGTTTGCCAAAAATCAACACAGGAGCACACACAATGGGCCGCACACATTGTAGCTACATTGTTGATCGTCTATACAACTACAGTGGGTCCGGAAAACCTGATCCAAGCATGAGTGCCACTCTACTAGGATCATTGAGAAAACTTTGCCCACCAAGGAAGAAGGGACAGACAGACCCTCTGGTATACCTAAACCCAGAATCAGGATCAAATTACAACTTCACAGAGTCATACTACAGAAGGATCCTATCCAACGAAGCTGTCCTAGGAGTTGATCAACAATTAATAAATGGTGATGACACTAAACAGTTAACGGAGGAGTTTGCCATTGGATTTGAAGATTTTCGGAAATCTTTTGCTGCATCAATGTACCAGATGGGGAATTTCAAGGTTTTAACGGGAAACCAAGGTGAAATACGCAAAAATTGTCGATACACAAATAAGTAGGAGGCGAAATCAGATGTTTAGATGGACTAAGATATGCCCAGTTGAAACAGATTTGTTTGTGTTTTGAAGGTAAAGAATAATACATGAATAATGCCCTCTGTCTTTTATAACTAGTGAGTTTCATCAATTCAAATCACTAAAAAAATCTTATTGGTATAGCATGTATAAAATATAAACATAAACCCTTTCTGTCAATTAAAACCACCACAAAAATTGACTACATGTTCCCATATCTTTCAACAATCCTTCCTATGACATATCCACCTTCTATTTCTACTGGTAAGGTGTGCTCTTTCCGTACTCCAAATTCTCTGGGTAGTAATAAACTTTTGTACAATTTTCTCCAGAAATGAGTTGAACCAAAAATTCAAAAGAAATAAATTGTTTGCAATAACATGTGCACTTGTCCATGATATAGATTGATCAACCTGGGAGCAACCAGAGTGATGAAAAGTTCTCTTTCAATCTTTTCAGTGGCTTCAAGAGGAGGAGAGTAGAGAGAATATATTAATACAATATAAGGAATGGAGAAAAAAAAAACAAACCATATACTAAAATAAAAGGAAAGCAATCTTTAATATGATCTTCAGAAAATCAAATGCTTTGCGGACGGAACAAACTCGTAATATACAAGAAAAGCTAAATAGGAATATTTAAAAAAAACGTATGTATACCTATACATACTTTTTTTTAAATATTCCTATTGAAACGTATGTATAGGTATGTTACATGTAATCCACTTTGATAAATTTTATAATCAATTGTAGCACTACATAAATAAAATCAAATTTCTATTGAAAATCCTAGAAATCAATTATCTGAGGCCGCTCCTGAATGATCAACCGTGCTAATGAAATGACGCCCGCGCATCCTCAAATGATATATTGCATGTGTTAATTACAAATAAACTATTTAAAAAGTCTTAGAATCCTGATAGATAAAGGAATATGAGAGCCTATAATATTATTAATTTGAGAACTCAATGAGCTCAGTGACTCTAGGAAAAGACACAGAGTCCAAGACTCTTCCCAGAATGAAGAATACTCTCCTAACCGATTTCTAACAATACGCCAGACTGATTATCCTGACTCTCCTCAAATACTGACTCCACTACCCGTTTATAAAGCTCCGACACAGCTAAGAAGCCCCGCTTCCGCGCTTCGGACGCATGTCGGACACGGACCCATACATGCACGACATGGTGTCACACGGCCTAGCTTTTGGACACGCCGGATATGACACGGTCCACCTCCTTGGACACGTTTGTCACATAAAAAACTAGCGAGAAAAGAGAAGACCACGCCGTGAGTTGCAGAGACGACGCCATTCCTCAAGCTCACAGTTCCCCTACTCTCCCCACTAGAGTACAGTACGGCGACGGCGTGGGCTTCCGTCTTCGAAGGCGAGAGGCTGACGGCAGCGGTGGAACATGAACGATCTCCAAAATTTGCTTAGAGATGAGCGGCGGCGCTGTGGCGGAGGGGAGTTTTGTGATGGTGGTGGCAGCTACGAGAGGTGAGGCAGAGAGAGGGAGACAACAAAGAGGATGAGGATCCTACAAAAGTGAGACCTTTTAATTTGAATTTAATATTATTATTTAATTTATATTTTTCAATTTAAATAAGATTTATTATATAATTATATAATATTATATATTTTTTTAATAATTTAAATATTATATTTTTATTTTACTCTATTTTTATATTACAAACATAAAATTATTTTTTACAATTTAAATTTATTTTTAAATAGTAAATTAAAGTTTTATTAAAGATTAATATTTTAAGATAATATTAAAGTTTTACTTAAGAAAAAAGTAAAATATTAAAGATAATATTTTTTATAATAATCATATTAAAATAAAAAATATATAAAATAACCTTGAATAAATATAATATATTATACTATAATAAATACAATATATTATATTATAAAATATAAAATAACCTTAAATAATATAATTAATATATATATATATCCTATAATTTTTAATTTAACTTTATCCCGTGACTGTGTCCTGTGTCCGTATCCATATCTATGCTTCATTGCTATACTTCCCTCATGACACCTCACCCCTTACTAACTAACTCCTTTTAACTATTGGTCGCACTCTCTTTATCCTAGTGTAGACCTGCCATATTCTAGATCTTTCTGTATATTAGGCCAATAAACATCTACTACTGGGCGCACACCCTTTTTCCTAGAGTAGACCTACCATAATCTAGGCCTTTCAGTATATTAGGCCCATAAAGATCTTCTTGATGCCTAGAGAGTCCTTTTACAGGATGTAATTTTCTTCATATGGTAGAAACTATAAAAGCAAAAACACCTACGTTGCTCAGTCTTACTCTCGCAGGGATAAATTTTAAAGAAATAGAAGCAACAACATACAGATACACCAACATACACATATACAAAAATATAGGACATTGCTCCTATATTTGATTCTCTACATATTTGTTGCTTTTGATGACAATTGTGACAATTAACTTCTCCTTTTGATCATTCCACAAAAGTTATACCCAAAGTATTCGCTGCCACCCGACAAAAACATTTTTTGGTCATTAATAATTCTAGCATAAAAGTGGAAGGGAAAAGAGTTTTGAATGCACCACTCTGAAGAAATGCCTTGGTGAAAGACCATCCAGGAATCAAAATAGAAACCTTCAAAAGTCAAGCAAACTAATAAAATGTAATTCAGAATAAATTGATATTACCTCATTAAAAGAGTAATGAAGACAATCGACATACAGCAGCTTAATGAACCTCCAAGAGCAAAACCGCTTCAAGCTGCAAAGTCTTCCATCCAAAGTGGATAAGTAATGACTAAAGTTTCAACACCAAACTCCCGTTTGGAAATGCAGAGCCATATACGTGAGATAGTTATTGTCATTCAGAGCTTCTGTCTCAAGTGTATTGGCAACCTTAATCCACATTCTCCTCACTATAGTTCATTTTCTTCATTACCTATCGAGAGATGAGATTTTAATTTCAAAAACAAAATATTAGAAATATATAAGGAATAAATACATTTTTTAAGTATTACTTAATCCATCTTGTATCAAGTAAAGCAAGAATCCCAGTGCATCAAAATGAAATGAACTAGACTAGCAAATTCCAGCTATATTTCCACAATTTTTTATCCTTAAGAGATTATCTTTGAATGCAGGTTTAGGACTAACTCAACCCAAAAAGCTAAAGCAGGAGACGACAGTTGTCCACCACTTATATGTACTATTTTCTCCATACCACAAAATTGAACATACACAGATGGTTCAAGAACTGATGAACTATAGACCTAACAACTACTAGGATGCACTTTAATATCATCTTACAATTTGAACTTACGACTTACGCCTAACTCAACTCCAAAAATAAGCTGATGCAAGAGTTATCTTCTACTTAAATACATTATTCCGGTCAAATACAACTAATAATCAATATAGAATCTTCAACAAACTAAAACAATGATTAAGCATTCACCAAATAAAAAATGACACAAGGTTAGCAAAAGCAGTTAATACCTCAACTATGAGTAGCACATAGAGGAACATAACTAACTTAGGATTTACCTTGTTAAAATATTTCTTTTGGAGTTTGATTGCAGTTGTTACGCATCTTTTCACATTGATCTTTAACATCTTGTCATTGAAGATCTATGAAATATAAATTTGGTATATAAAGTTAGAGAACGCACAATAATGATTCAATTTGGTATATATGAATTGAATGAACCACCTGAGGAAGGAATACTAAGTTATAACATGAATGCAGATCTCATTGAGAAAAGAAATTGGTTGAGGAAGGAAAAACACAGTTAAAAAGAGATCTCATTAAGAACATAAAGAAATTCGTTTCAACTTTCAAGAAATGATTATGGAAAATCACAAAAGGACTTAAAAATTGATACAATAAAATAACCTAAACAAACCATGGTCAAATGACAAAATAAAATGAAAAAAGAAGAGCTTTATTTAACTTTCTGGTCCCTATAATATATGTTTGTTTGTTTTTGTGTCCCTCCTAATTTTTCCTGCTTGGGTTCCTCTTTAAACAATTATATTTCGTTTAAGCCCTTAATTTTATTGTTTTATTTCCAATAAAATCGTAAACTTTTGAAATATTGTGGTGAAAATTTTCATTTTAATCTCTATTGTTTATGAATCATCAGGCCTGCATTCTAATCTATGTTAGGCACAACATCACTTGAAGACAAGGGCCAAAACAGGAGAAAAAGTAAGAGAATTAAAACAAATCAACCTTTTAGTCATGGGGACTAAAAAGCTCTTTAAGCCTAAAAATATATTGACATAGGGTTTTAGTAATAAACAGTAATACCAGAACCAGGCATGAGTTGATGGAAGAAAAGAAAGTCATCAAATAGGTACAAGCTCCTTTAACCTTTCTCAACAGAGTACATCAGACATCATTAAATAATAACACTGATGCAATTATTGAATGTTAGTTTGAAAATGCCATGAAGGTACAAAGTCCATGGAAGAATACAAGTTTCCAGAAATAGAAGTTTCTGCAATTTCAACTTCACATCTTCAAAAACCATAATCCAAACAAAGGTACCCAAAATCAAACATTTTAAACATAAAATAGACGACAAAGTAAGAATGGTAAAATAGTTATAACTTTTGAAACAGCAACTAAATGCCGAAAAAAAATAAAAACAAAAGATTAAAGCACCTGCCTTTATTATATCATCAAAGGAGTGAGTTTCTCGAAGGATCTTCTGGCGGTTTAAAACCAGAATTGCTGCAACACAGAATATGGCCAACTCATTATTTGCTTTCATTGTAGAGGAAACACTGCTCATTTGAGCTCGATCACTTTTTTGCCACATATTCCTTGCCAAGCCACAAAAGGAATGGGATGAGAACGGCTTCAATTTGATTCTGTATCCAGAGGTATAAGTTCCTTCATGATTCGAATGTGGGCTGGCTTGTGCGTTGTCATTTTCATTATGATTTGACTGTGACCTACCCTTCACACTACCATCATCGCTATCTGCAATTACTTCTCTCAAATCATTGCTTGAGTCTCTAGGAAGATGTAACTCCAATGCTTCCAGGCAATTCTCTTCTAAGTCATAAGCCAAGGATTCATCAAAGTCAGCTGCCCACATCATCTGCACTAAACAAGAATATTGTGATCATGTACCGACAGACCAAATCATTGATGTATGAAAAGGATGATTAAAAAATGGCATAAAATATTGTCAATTTAAAATTACAGGCAATATTCTTATAAATACACACATACATTGTTACAAGATACACAAACTACTATATTATCAATAACTTCATAAACGCTATGGTTTTCATTAATCCAACCCTTGAGTTGTGATTATATATTATTTTATGAGTGTAATGTTTATACACTAACAATTTAAAACAGTTCCACACGGTCAACAAATAAAAAATAATTGACGATATGATTTTTAAGGTAGTTAATGTAAAAGTTAACAAATTTACCATACATGATGATTTATGATTGGATGACCATGTAAATCTGTTTTCCATTGCAAATGCAAGCTCTTATTTTAATTCTTTTTGTCAAATTCTCTCAAAATTGCACAACTATAAGCATATAATGAAAGAGTTTTGAAAATTCTCTCAAATTCTCTCAAAATTGTTTTATATATTTTAAAAATATATATTACATTAATTTTGATGTATATGAATAGATTATCAAATAATTTTAGAGCAATAAGATTTTATAAATACAATCTATATATGACAAGAACATTCAATCTAACATTAGATTTCTTAAAAATAAAATTATCTTATAAAAAATCGTTGATTTTTATTTTTATTTTTTTTATCAGCATCATTGAGTTATATAAAAGTTAGTTTAACATATAGCAATGTAAACTAATCCCTTCCCATAAATATGTCGTTATTGACCTTTAAAATTCATTTCAATGTTTTCAGTAATCCAATAATCTCTAGACTTTCTCTTGAAGTAGAAGCAGACAAGCAAAAAAATAGTTCCCCAAAAAGTAGCTATTGAATTAATTGGTTCATTTTTTAAGATAAGGGGTGGGGGGAATGAATCACAAACCTCCCACATTGAAAGAGCCTCATTGAAAGACAACTCTCTTCGAAAAAGAACTAGCAACATACGAAATGCAAAATGAAGGCTTTCAGCTCCGATTTTTGACAGGTGGGCAAACATTTCTTTGTCTAACAGTTCAAGAATATGCCATAATGCTCGCAACTGCTTCAACACTCTAGTTGGCCCTTCCATTTGAAAATTTTCTCTCTAGAGATATGTGAAACAAAACAAGTCAGTCACCACAAACTAACTTACATAGTTGAAACTTAGCAAAGTTTGTGAATACCATTCTCCTTAAAAGCATCTCAAAACACCAAAACGCATCTGCATTATCCTCAAATATTACAACAAAGGGAGACAGCAAATCGCTCATACCTAAAATCCAATATTCAGTGAAAAGATAAGTTTTGGCATCCAGAGTCAGTGAGATAGGACTCTTAATAGAACAAAATCGTCAGTAAGAAGTCAAGAAATACCAAGGAAAAAACATAACCTTGGCAATACCCTGTAGCAGGATCAACCCAAGCATAGACAGCAAGAATATCTGACATTCTAGCTAAATTTCTCGTGTCCTCGTAGAATTCAAGATGACTATCAGTCCTCACAACATCAACAACTGAAAAGGAGTAATCTCGTTAGCTAGAAAGAAGATCAGGACAAAATATTTGCTGTCACCAAAAAGAGAAGATAAACTCTCGCTCCATGTTTAACTGGGGGAAGAGGGAAACACTCTATACAACTTAGGTACCTATCCTATGCAAGGTCCAAAGCCATTCTGATACTCTCTCTTCACTGCAAGGCCATGCTTGAGAAACTGAGGATCTTATCATTGCTGGCTGAGGTACATCTGATATTTTTAGTTGATTTACCATCTGTGCTTGATAAACTTGATTCTTAGACAGAAGTTCCAGTTCTTCCGCATTAGGTGAAGCAATTCCAATTTCAGAGTCCATGGGATGTAAGGTCGGAAGAGGTTGTTTGCTATTTGATTCAATAACTAAATCTACATTGTTATTAATTCGAAAGCTATGCATACTGTCATCTTCAAATCTTGATTCTTCTGGCACAGGAAGTTTATCCCTGTGCTCTGTGCCTGACTGTCTATCTTTACCACTATTCCCAAACATATTAGTGACAGATGAATGAGAAAAATCCAAACTACTGTCACTTACATAATCAGATTCCTCTTCTTCTCTCCCTAACTTTGGGGAACTGGAATTTCGTTGACCAGAAGAATCATACGCTGCATTATAGCTTACTCTCAAATTAACTAGGTCAACCCCATTACCGGAGCTTTTCCAATGGCTTGCTTTTTCCTCTGTACAGATATTGCTCCTATCACAACATTTTTCTACTTCAACGTTATTATCATAACAAGTGGATTCTTCTGTATCATCTTGTAATTTCTGTCTATCTTTGGATAAAGTCTTATCATAACAAGTGGATTCTTCTGTATCATCTTGTAATTTCTGTCTATCTTTGGATAAAGTCCGCATATCCATTACTTTGGATCCAACAACATATGCCAATGAACCAGTTCCTACACTTGAATGCATTGTTTGGCATTGCTTAATCAGGTCACTATAATGCTCCCTGCAAGGACAGATCCTTGTGGAAGTCAATAAATAATAATTGCATATTAAGAATACAAGAAATATGCTACCCTAGTTGAAACAAATCATATGGCCATTGAATGCCAAAGTCATTTTACCAATAACACTTCCAAACATTGACACAATGCACAGATAGTAACCAGTTGCCAAAGGAAGGTAGATATGCATGCATTGCCATATGGTTACAGTTATCCATGATAGAAATATTGAATTTAGCAAGTTCTAAGTTGTGACACTCCTGGCTAAAGATCATAGATTCAATATTCATTATGTGAAAAATATCATACAAGATTCCAAAATGAGAGGAAAAAGTAAAAGGAAGTGGAAGGATCCACACCTCCTAGCTGCTCTCAACCTTCTCCGATACTCAGTAGTGCTGCTCAGTGTATAACAACCTAGTAAAAACTCCCAAACTTCAGGTCTTATTGATGGATCTACACCCTAACAAAAATGTGTAAAAAGGTGTAACAAATCAGGAAGACCAACAATTCATTAATTTGCTTCAAATTTTAGATAATTGAAACCCAAATGTTTGATGCTTCTAGAGTACAGATCTACACATTCATATTGATGAAAAAATAAATTAAATTACAAATTTTAGTAAACATCAAGTAATCTACGACAAATATATTCAGAACACAGCAAGAAAGTAACCAGATTGGTTGACTCAGACAAATAACTTGAAGCTTTTTATGATGTATTGATGAATAAAAACACATATATGTGGGAATAATACTAAGAAGAGAAACAACTTTTTATCCCATGTATGCAAACTGATTTGCATATTACCAATTTGGTATAAAGT
Organism: Phaseolus lunatus; assembly: GCA_013389735.1. Lineage (NCBI taxonomy): Eukaryota > Viridiplantae > Streptophyta > Magnoliopsida > Fabales > Fabaceae > Phaseolus > Phaseolus lunatus. The sequence continues at coordinate 35,871,534 of CM023861.1, forward strand.
AGAGATTAATTCCTAGTATGATGTTAAATGGATAATGAATGGAGTTAGTTGAGGGCATGGCATAGGATTTATTAAAGTTGTGCCAATAGGCCATGACTTAAGGTAGTTCTTTTCTATTTTAATGAAATTTGGATTACTTATGAACTATTTGTTAAATAGTACATGTGCAAGACATTGGTGTACACTGGGTTCGACCTTACAGACAGTAAAAAGTTAACTACATATTACATAAAGTTAGGCAGGGTTGTTCGAATCTATTACTCTATGCACAATATTTTTGTTTCAGAAAACATGAATGGGTGTACCAAATTCATGAGCATGCATCATCCTAAACTGGAAGAAGATGATTATGGTGAACAGGTTATGACAAGGATAATTGTGCAGGCAAGTAAAAGAAGAAAATAATCACGGCTTAATGACAACATACCCCCAGCACAATCAATTTTAGAGCCTTCCGGAAACCAGACACCTTTCCTTCACTATCTGACATGGCTTGCCATTTGTCTGGCTTTAGCATTCTCTTTACCTGCTCCATGAAGATTAATAAAATCATTAAAAAAAGTCACATTAATACCTTATAAGAAGATTATATATCTATAATAAACAACAAGATCTCCTTAGATGCCCAACAGTTCAAATGAAAAACAGAGAGGAATCTCCACTAATACATACATGATTACATACAAACATTCATATATTTACATACATACACATATATACATATATGATTGAAAAGGGGGAGTTTGAGGGTTCTCAAATCACAATATGTATTCTGCTATAAAAAACCGTGTAAAGTGCAATCAATCCTGAAGTTTTAGGGCATTGTCAATTGATGAACTAGCGTTAAATTACAAGAGATGCTTTGAACTGATCATCCTATGCCCATTTTACACAAAGGATAACACTCAAAACAGCCCTGTCATCAATCCTTGACACTATAAACAACGTTGAGAAAGAAACCTAAAAAATTGTTCAACAAATAACAAAATGCTGCCTACCATTAGTCTAAGATAAAATATAAAAAATAAAGTGCAGTGCAAGCAGTCTGAGTACGATGATGCGATAATGAACGACAGAACTTGAGCATAAGCAATGCAGTTAGTAAAACGCGGTAGAGTTGTAGTCTTACAGTTACAACAACCTTTACAGGCGAGTGAAAAAGGCAGGGATCCCCAATGTCGCGCACGATGGAACTCACTTTTTGAAAACTGACAGCCCCAGCTTTTCCACATTTCCATTGCTTGTCTTCCTCACCACAATACATCACACCCACTCACCTTCCACCGCAATCACCAATCACAGCAATGTCAATTTCTAACTACACACATAATAAACCCCTAATTGCATGCCGAACTAAAACCTTCAATGTTACATTACTATTGTCGCTGTTACTATCATTATCGTTTCAATTTCAAAATTCGATCCACGAACGGTGCAATCCACGAACGGTGCAATCCACGACTACAGATATTCCTTCTTTTGCAGAGATTGAACGAGCAATAGTCTACGGTCAGAAAAATACGCTGAAGAAAGAGTGCGAGAAAAAAATTAAAATTAAAAAAAAAAAATCTAATCATGAATCGCAATCATACCGAAATGTAAGCAATGGAATCGAGAGGGAAATGAGAGAAAGATCGAAGACGATGGTGAAATGGATTGATTGATTGATTGATCGTGACGGAAAGGGTTTCAGTTGCGATGAGAGAGAGAGAGAGAGAGAGTGATGAAGTGATGGAGTGAGTGGAGGCTGAAGTTCAGGTTGAGGAGAACCTCCTCCGTGCGTGCATCGTCGTTTGCTCAAAAAACAACGAAAAAAAGTGAAAAGACCGTTTTGTTTTCTTTTCCCCGCAAAACACTTTCGATAATTTGAGGATCAATCTCTTCTCACTGCTTTCGGCCAAATTCTAATTCTAAGTACATTCAAACGAGTTAATAATTATTTTAATTGATAATTATGAATAATAATACCGTGTTTAAGAGTTTTCAAACAAAGTAAACAACTACGCAGTCATAAATCACCACTTCAAAACCACCCATAAAAGCGCGTGATGAATTGAAAAAAGTTTTGTAGTTTTCTTTCTTTCTTTTATATTTTTACAAAAATAAATTATCATAGAAAAACCATGATTATAATTTTTTTCTAAATTTAAATATAACACAAATATCTAATTTTATATGTTCGGATATAAGAAAATTATCTCATCTAAAACAAATATAAGAAATAATTATATTTTAAATATTTCTTTAATTCTGGGTTTGAATTATTGGGTTTTTTAAATATTTTTAAATTTTTAAACAATTTCCAGTTATATTATAATAATATTCTACCAAAAGTTTTGAAGTGAGCCAATTTATTTTTAAACAGGTTAATTTGGTTTAATTTTATGAAAAAATATCAAAAGTAAAAAAAAATTAAAATGTGTATGACAGTTGTAAGTGGTTTGATTTATATTATTTCTTGAAATTAAATCAGAACTTATGATGTTATTACTTTAATTAAGTGATGGAAGACAAATGAATTCATCAAAGAAAACAGGTTAAGAAAAATAGTCATAGCATTCAAGATAGTATATAGTAAAAAAATGGTTATTTACATAATCAATTCAACTTAGTTCATTTAAAAGTGAATTTAAAAAAAAATAATTGTACCTACTACTAGTTGGTAGGTAAAAGAACTATATTCACTTAATTTAATATATATAGTTTCTAATTTTTTTTCTTTAATTTATCTTTTTTCTTATATGAAAATTAAAACCAATTTCTAAACAATTGAAATAACCATAACAATGAAAACCATTATATTAATATTTGTTAATAGTAATTTTAAATATCATATATCAAAGACAAAATTATATGATAATTTTAAATATCATATATCAAAGACAAATTTATATGATAATTTTAAATATCATAATTATATGCATGTTAAACATGAAGACTAAATAATAATCCTAAATAATATTTAAATATAATATAATAATATCATAAACCAATTCAACATGGTCATTTTAAAATTTAAAGTAAAAAATATATAATCCAAAATTATTTTGACCTGTTCAACTGCATTAATGGTTTTTAATCGTGTAGCAGCAAACAAGATTTTTAGTGAATTAGGTTTGATTTGAATTACCGAAATTTGCAATGCTTTTTAGCTTAATTAATTAAAATCAAATCTCTAATAAAGCGGATTAGTACATTAATGCTTTTCTTTAAAAAAATGTGTGAGTAAATATATTAAATTTAATGAACGACTGACGAAATTATAAATATTAAGTATATTAAACACAAGTCAATAATAAATATTTAAATGTTTTGTTATTCTTTCTTATTTGGAGGGTTGCAATATTTTTTTTGCTGAATGCATATACTTTCATACTTAATATAATTTAAAGATATTTGTTAAAAGATAATAAAGTTAATTAAATTGATATTTTGAACTCCCAACTCAATCTACTGTCTGTCTAATTTTTCAACCTCATAAATTACAGATTTGGACTAACTCACTCCTCCATTTTTTAAATAAAAATATAATTAAAAGAATATAAATATATATAATTTAAATTATTAATATTTACTAATTAAATTATGATTACTAATTATAATGAAAAAAATTAAAATATAAAATTTAATTAAGTCAATTAGAAATATTAATTAATCAATTAAAAAACTTAGAAAATATCTACACATTAATTGTGATTCAATATATATATAGAATTAAAAAAAGTAAGTCACCCAACCAAAATATAAGACAAACCAAGACTTAGGAAACTCTAATGCAAAGTCTCGTATTGATCTAAACTTGTTTGTCTTAAATATTGAAAGAATACAAAATGAGAAAATTGACTATGTATTGATTATAATATTTGTATATTATTATTATTATTATTCCATCGCAAACTATTATATATAAAAGGTTTTATAAAAATCGTATAAAGGATTATTTATGACTATTTCACAAAGTAAAAATTGTAATGCAAATAATACATATTTATTAAACATATAAAATATATTGATGAACACTTGAAAATACTTATGTTACAAAAAAATGGTAAAACATGTCAGTTCGTATTGGTCTGATTTGCTTAACCCGTTAGTCCAGTAGATAACAGACAGATTTTTTTATTTTTGTAACTTTTAAAAAGGGATCTCAAGTTTTTTTTGAATAAAAATTAGTGGTAGTCAATATTTTATATAAATTTTTATTTACATTAATTTCGTTATACATCATTTAGTTCGTTGAAATATTGTTGATATTTACTCTATTTTGTTATGTACTAAACCTTTTTCACTATAATATTAAAATTTGATTTAATTTTATTGGTCTTTCTTTGACTTTTATCGTATGATTGTAACTACATAAATAAATCTAAAACAAACAAAAAAAATATAAAAAAAAATGAAAAATGACTAATCAGCCCGCCAAACATGACATTTTATTATTTTCAATTCGCACAATTTTGACGGCGCAACTTGCCTAGTCCTGCTTTTGCCAGATAAACGGTGAATTGGGACAAACCAGGCTCACTTTTTTTGCCACTCATAATTGCAAAGTGTTGACTACAATTGTAGTAATTGTAGTAGCATAGTATTTAGGTATTTTTGTATTGGATTTTTTTTAATGTGTTACAATCTATTATAATCACTAAAATAAAATAAATTTTGGATATATATATGTATATGTATATATAATTTATTTGTAACAATTAATGATGAAAATAGGTTTTTTCCAATTGTTTTTTCTTATACTTGTTACCTGCAATCTACTACTTGCTACTTGTTATCTATTACCTGCTACCTGTTACCTACTACCTATTATCTATTACCTACTATCTATTACCTACCACCTGCTATTTGCTACCTGCTACCTGTTATCACTATCTGTTACTTGTTACCTATTACCTATTAACTGCTACCTGTTACGTGTTACTTGCTACTTGTAATATGTAACATGCTACTGTTACTTGCTACTTGTTACTTGCTACTTGTTATCTGTTACTTGGTACCTGCTACTCGTTACCTGCTATCTATTACCTACTACATGCTACCTATTATCTGTTACCTGCTACCAGTTACCTGTCACATGTTACCCGTTACCTCTTACCTGCTACCTGTTATCTGCTACCTATTACTTGCTACTTGTTACCTGCTACCTGTTACCTGTTACCTGCTACATATTACTTGTTATATGTTACCTATTACCTGCTACATATTACTTGTTATATGTTACCTATTACCTGCCACATGTTACCTGTTACCTACTACCTATTACCTACTACCATATATTTGCTACCTACTACCTATTATCGTTATTTGTTATCTGTTACCTGCTACATGTTACCTGCTACTTGCTATTTGCAACCTGCTACCTGCAACCTGCTTCCTGTTACCTGTTACCTGCTACCTGTTACTTGCTACTTGGTACCTGCTACCTGTTACTTACTATCTGTTACCTGCTACATGCTACCTCTTACTTGCCACATGTTACCTGCTACTTGTTACCTGCTACCTCTTACTTGCTACCTGCTACATGTTACTTGTTACCTGCCACATGTTACCTGTTACCTATTACCTGCTATTTGCTACCTGCTACCTGTTACCACTATCTGTTACTTGTTACCTATTACCTGTTGCCTATTACCTGTTACCTACTACCTACTATTTGCTACATGTTACCTGTTACCACTATCTGTTACCTATTACATATTACCTGCTAACTGTTACCTGTTATGTGTTACTTGCTACTTGCAACCTGTAACTTGCTACCTGTTACCTGTTACTTGTTACCTGCTACCTGTTACCTGCCACATGTTACCTACTACCTGTTATCTGCTATCTGTTACCTGCTACCTGTTACCTGCTACATATTACTTGCTATATGTTACCTGTTACCTGCCACATGTTACATGTTACCTACTACCTGTTACCTACTACTATATATTTGCTACCTACTACCTATTATCGTTATTTGTTACCTGTTACCTATTACCTGTTAACTACTACCTGTTACCTGCTACTTGCAACCTGCTACCTGTTATCTGCTACCTGTTACTTGCTACTTGGTACCTGTTACCTGTTACATGTCATCTGTTACCTGCTACATGCTACCTATTACCTGCTACCGGTTACCTACCACATGTTACCTGCTACTTATTACCTGCTACCTGTTACGTGCTACTTGTTACCTGCTACCTGCTAGATCTCACCTACTACATGTTACTTGTTACCTATTACCTGCCACATGTTACCTGTTACCTGCTACTTGTTACCTGTTACTTGTTACCTGCTACCATTTATCTGTCACATGTTACCTGCTACCTATCATCTGCTACCTGTTACCTACTACCTACTATCTGTTACCTGCTACATATTACTTACTATATGTTACCTGCCACATGTTACATGTTACCTACTACCCATTACCTACTATCAGATATTTGCTACCTATTACTTGTTATCGTTATCTGTTACCTGTTAACTACTACCTGTTACCTGCTACCTGTTACGTGCTACTTGCTACTTGCAACCTACTACCTGTTACCTACTACCTGTTACTTGCTACTTGGTACCTGCTACCTGTTACATGTTATCTGTTACCTGCTACATGCTACCTGTTACCTGTTACCTGTTACCTGCTACCTGTTACCTGCCACATGTTACCTGCTACTTATTACCTGCTACTTGTTACCTGCTACCTGTTACTTGCTACTTGTTACCTACTACCTGTTACATGTTACCTGCTACATGTTACTTGTTACCCGTTACCTGCCACATCTTACTTGTTACCTGCTACTTGTTACCTATTACTTGTTACCTGCTACTTGCTACGTGTTACCTGCTACCTGTTACCTGTTACTTGCTACCTGTTACCTGTTACTTGCTACCTGTTACCTGTTACTTGCTACCTGTTACCTGTTATCTATTACTTATTACTTGTTACTTATTAGTTGCCACTTGTTACCTGCTACATGTTACCTGTTACCTTTTACTTGTTACCTATTATCTATTACTTATTACCTGCTACCTGTTACCTATTATCTGTTACCTGTCATCCTTTACCTGTTAATTGTTACCTGCTACCTGTTGCTACTTGCTACCTATTACATGCTACTTTTTACCTGTTAAATGCTACTTACTACCTGTTACATGCTACCTGTTATGGCTACCTGCTACGTGTTGTCTGCTACTTGTTACCTGTTACCCTCTACCTGATACCTACTATCTATTACCTGCTACTTGTTACCTGCTATCTGTTACCTGCTACCTGTTACTTGCTATCTGCCACTTGCTACTTGCTACCTGTTACCTTCTACATGTTACCTATTACCTATTACTTGTTAGTTGCTACCTGTTATCTGCTACCTGTTACCTGTTACCTGTTACCTATTAATTGTTACCTGCTACCTGCTACCTGTTAATTGTTACCTGCTACCTGTTAATTGTTACCTGCTACCTGTTGCTACTTGTTACCTATTACTTGCTATCTGCTACCTGTTACTCATTACCTGTTTTCCACCATTTGTTATCTGTTACCTGCTATCTGTTCCCGTTTACCTATTACATTCTACCTGCTACCTTCTACCTACTACTTACTACCAGTTACATGTTACCTGCAAACTATTATCTGCTACCTACAATCTATTACGAGATACTTGTTACTTGTTACATGCAATTTGCTACTTGTTATCTGCTATTTACTACTTGCTACTTGCTACCCGCTTTCTGTTAATTGTTACCTGCAAACTGCTACATGTTACATGTTACCTTCTACCTGTTACATGTTACTTACTACTTGTTACCTGTTACTTGTTACTTGTTACTGCTACATGTTACCTGCAAATTGTTACTTGTTACATGGTACTTCCTACCTGCAATCTGTTACGTGCTACCTATTACCTACAATCAGTTACTTACTACCTGCTACTTGCTTCCTATTACCTACTACCTGTTACCTACTACCTGTAACATGCAAACTTTTAATTGTTACCTGCAAACTGCTACTTGTTACCTTTTACTTGTTACTAGGGGTGACAATGCGGACCGGTCCGCGGTTCGCTACCAAAAAGTGCGGGGTAGACTTAGTAATCTAGTCCGCTGACCTGCTTTGACCCGTCCTGCATAACTCACAGCCCGCGCGGGCCAACAGCGGGCCGGGTTGGCCCGCTAGCCCGCCTAAATAAAAAGATAATTATTATTTTTTTGTAAAAAAAAATCATAAATCATTCACTCATTATTGCAGTGTGACCTTTATTTTATTTTATTTTAAAATTTTTAATTTAATGTACTTAAAAATTGTTTTATTTTAATCATTTAATGGAGTTAGTTTTAAGAGTGACAATGAATTTAATTTTAAATAAAGTCTTATATTGTTAATAAAAAATAATATAAAAAAATAATATAAAGAAGAATCTCAATAGGATAATTAAAAAATTATTCATTTCATTCAAATTTTTTTGTAGCAAAACTTTGATAAGATACTCTTATACATTTACATACATATATAGAAAAAAAATAGATGCAAAGCAAAACTTTAATTATTTTTAATCAAGCCTTCTAATAACCTCATACTTAAAATTTATAATTTTATCTTAATTAAATGAATTAAAACACTGATGAAATTTTAATTTTTCAGTAGTATAAATAAGTTTTTTTATAATTAATAAAATTTTTTATTTTTGAAAAAAAAATCTTACGCGAGCTGGCCCGTAGGCCTGCGAGTTACTTCTTATCCAGGGCGAGCCAGGAAAATGAGTATGCACTCCTAGCACGAGGCGAGCCTATCTGACCTGCATTTTGCTGGCCAAACACGGGGCAGGCCTATACGTGACGAACTAGCCTGCATTGCCACCCCTACCTATTACCTGTTAGATAGCAAGTAATATGTAACAGTTAGTAGATAATTTAATGTATTCCTTTTTTTTAAGAGTTTTATATTAATAAAAAAATTAAAATTAGTAATTTACAAATTTTGAGAATGAAACAAATGACGCAATTGTTTTAATATAACTATATTAATTGTTTTATAAATTTGAATTTGTTTAATATATTTTTTACTGTAACTCAACTTACTTATTAAAATTGTACATTAAAATTTATAATTGATGAAAAAATGTTTTTTTTTAATGATATTTTATATTTAAAAGAAAAAATTAGATACACAAGCCTAAGAGCACCGGTGTTCGTTGTAATATTAGTTATATCAACTTTTTCTTAGTGTATTACTTGCCTTTTACTATTGTGAGACACAATAGTAGTTGCTTACACCTACAAGAATAAAATCATCTTTTTAGTTCTCACATGACACGTGCATTATTTATAAATGCTTATACACTGCAGACATGATTTGTCACAATTCATATAACATACAAAGAAATCTGAGGAATAAGTTAATCTTAAAATTTCAAATAGATGATTTAACAAAATACAACTCAATTGACTTTTTTTTCCTATCTAATGTTATTCAAAACATGAATTCAAAATTTAAAATTAAGGAAATAGAAATAACTCTTATTAAATTTCGTATGATGTAACAACTTTGTATATATGGTAAAAAATATCCATTATCTTTTATTATTTTTTTATAACTTTAATTATCAACAAAACTAAAACTATGTATATTTCATTGAAATCTCTAATTTAATATTAAAATCTAATTAATAAACAATTCATATACAGAATGTTTTATTAAAATTTAATTATCATATGTGTAAATATAAAAACTAATATCATTCGAGTGGTGTATTATGGTCACTTCAGTGATAAGATTGTTGAAATATACATTAGTTAAACGATTTACTTAAATGTAATCAAACAAATTCTCCTTCCAATTTATCAAATTTATTTAAATTCAAAATATTTCTCAAGGCATATAAATCTACATAGACATTTTTTTTTGAAAAGGATATCGTGCTCAACACTTATAATAACAAAAATATTTAAACACAAAAAAACTTACTTTCACCACACAATCAACACAATTCAATTATGAGACTCAGATACTTCTCTTAAATGATGTGTTCGTATCAAACAGGCTTATCAAACATCGATATTCATACGACACTTGCAAAACACGTATTGGTGAAGTGTCTAATTCAAAAAATATTTGTTGAATTTCTGACAATTATAGTACAATTCTAACATAATTTTAAAAAGAATAAATACATTAATTTTCTAAAAACTCAAACTTATTGTATAAAGTTTTAATATGATTATAAAAATAAGGAACAAATCCTTTTGAACCAGCCATGAAAAAAATCTTTTTGTTAAAAAAAAAACTAAAACATACTTGTCCCCGTATTAAATTCATAATTATATAATATATAGATCCATGTCCCCGTATCCTACATTTTAAAGATTATAAGTATCTCTGTGTCAGTGTCGTATAGTGTTAATATTTGTGCTACATAGCAATTCAACAATCAATCCACCCAAATAATTACATCTCTATTTCATTTAATCAATCCAAAACCAAATTAACAATAATAATTATTAGTTATCTAACCTATAACTTATTTATAATAAAATTTCTATTTAACCAAAGTTAATTCAATGAAAATATTCAAGGAACTATCATGAATTGAGAAGGGTTAAGAATGTATAACTTGCTCCATTAATTATGTTTAAAAAAAACACACTAGTGCACATTTAAACTAACAAATAAATAATTTTTTTCTTGTGACATTAAAAATGATCAAAACCAACATAAAACTCAAGATACAAAGGAAAAAAAAAAGTTGACTTAAGTCAAGCACCTCTTGATCAAAGATTATAAGAGAAGTATGATGGAGGAAAAAAAAATATTACAAGCTTAGAGAGAATACCAAGAAAATTATAATTCTTTTAGAGAAATAATACTTTAGAATATTAACCATCAAATAGTAACAATTTATAACCCTAGTATTTAAAGTAAACCATTATTTATTTATTGCTAATTAATGTAAAACATTTATGTGATCTAATGTTTTTGCAAAAACAAGTTTTACAAAATAAACCACAAAAACTCTGAGAATGTTAATTATTTTTGTCACGTATTTGTGTTTGTTGTTTCATAAAGTTTATCTCAACACATTAAGTAAAAAATAATATCGTTTATACTAGTGAAATTATCATTTACCTGGTTTTTTTTTAACGATAAAACAAATACAATTTTCTTTAATATATGAATGGTCTAAAAAACATTAAAAATGTAAGATATTTAACTAATTTGACACACACGAGAAGTTGAGTTTTTCAAATAAAGACAAATATATCTATATATCAAATTACCTTTTTCATGTCTCGTTATTAGTCAATGGCGTCGGAGTTGAGTAATAATCAAGATACTTCTTTGAATATATAATAAAAATTAAAACCACACATAAAATATTATATATATCTGGAAAAAAAAACCCAGAAACTGAAGAAGACCATTATTTATTAGCTAATTTTGTTGAAAAACATGTTGTTCCAACCAAAACAAATCGTGACAACGTTAAACATTCAACTTTCCCCTGTTTTGACAACTCTGTTTGGGGTGGCCAGCTGATGCACAGAAGAAAATAAGATAGAAAATTAATATTTAAAAAAAGAACAATTCAATAAATTAATCAATCATATTGATCGATATTCGACAAATTATTCGGTCTTGGTGATTAATCTAAACAAATCATATAATTTGGTTTATTATAAGAGATTATCAATGACTAAATAATAAATTATTTATAAAGATCTAATATATATTTTTAATTAGTTTTTAATATTAATTTTATATATCGAATACTTACTTAATAAGGAAGAATATCTTTTGCAGGTCAATTTTTACGAAAGACCAATAAATTAGAAAATGAAATTCATATAACCTAATGACCGACACATTAACCATCATATTATAATTTTAGATATTGTTTAGATTTCCTTTATCTATATAAGTAAATTAATATTTTAATTATATTTATTTTATTTTTAATTGAAATATTATTATAAAGTTGTGAAAGGAGATTGTGGTGTATGTGAATATTTATTGAATCCCAAAATAAAATGGAAACCTAATCCCAGAATTGTGAATCCCAATAAATGAAGTAGCTTCTTCAAACACGAAGCTTCTTTTTGTCAAACATTTACGCCGTAAGATACTAAAATAAAAATTTAAAAATGCATTAATCTCAACATCACATGCACCCTCATAATGCAGGTGCCCTAATATGAAAAAAAGAGGGCATTTTGTAAACATAACCCGTAATTAACTTTAAACTCTCTGAAGGTATGGAAATTTTCAAAAGGATCTGAAACATAAGAAAACTATTATTATGTTTTATTATAAGTAAATATGTTCATGAATAAAACTATGCGTTATACAGAACTAATGTATTAATATATGCAATTAAAATAGTTTGAGCAGATATTTTGTTTAAATTATTATAAGTTGACTTAAGATGCCTCCTTGCCATAATTAAAAAAGTCAAAACAAAAATTCATATCTGTCTCTTTTTAAAAAATTGTTATTATGGTACGATTTTTCTATCTACCACACTTTTCTAAAGCAAGTACTTTATAAATTTGATTAAATTAAAAGTAAAGTAAAGACGTTCTTGCATTGATCTTTCAATTTGGATGAACATTCTATAATATATTTAGCACGAAGTGAAATGAACTAACTATAACTTATGTAAATATATTCTGTATAATATAATTTTAATTGATGTAATTGTAGAATCTTAAGTTAAATTTTTTATATCATATCGATTTCGCGTGTTAAATAATTTATTTGCGTATATTTTAAGAAATACATGTTGCCTCAATTATAAGATGTAAAACAATTTCAGATTAATATAATTTTTTTAGATATATCTCTATAAATAAGAAATAATTTGAAAAAATAATTAAAAAGAAAATAAGAATATAGATTTTGTACACACATAAGAAGCAAAACGAGATTGAATATCGATTGGAGATATTTAATTAGTTTATATTTATATATATATTGATAAAAAAATTGGGATCTAAAACGGAAGAGACGAGTGAGTTGACATAGTTAAGAACGCCGTACAAGGGTGAGAACGGCTAGGAAAACCGTCTTTCCACTTTTAGCAACCAAAACAAAACCTTCTCTACTGCTTCCCTCCAAACAATTCCGTTTACTAGTTTCTCTTTCTTTTCTTTTCAGCAACAGTTTCGTTTCTTTTTTAAATTATTTCCATTTCCAGAATTTTAAATTCTCACTGCGTCCACATCGGAGCTGAGTTGCTTGCACCTGTTTTGTTGAATTCTATGAGCAGAGATTTCGTCATGCTCGAGGATTTTAAGGTCGGTGTGACTCGCTGCCTCTCTCACCAAACCTATTTCTAGGGTTCTCGTGCTACCAATCCGCAATTGCCTTGTCAAAATTGTTTTCTATCTCAATTTTTTTAAACTATGTTAACAGTTCACTCATAATAACGAGGATTGGAATCCCTCGCAATTTGCCAATCGTTGACAAGATTTTCAAATTCTGTGTCCCTTGCATCTTACGCCGTTTTATTCCTCAACATTCAGGTTTTGGGAACCCTAACTAAGTTCGTTGTTATTGAGTTCACTTTGTTAGTTTTTTGATGGCTTGTTGTTTTTAAGGTGTATGTTTGAAATGTATTTTCACCTCTATATCTAGTTCAGCAGTGCCGTTTTGTAGATTGGAATTCTCTTTGGGGTTTGGCTGCATAGCTTTGAGGTATGGGAACGCCGGCCTTTAGGTTGTTGTTCATGGATCCGGATTCTCGGTAGTGTGAAGACTGTAGAAAATGAGTTACAAGAGGGATATGATGGTGTTAGATTAATATTTAATATTTAATATCGAGATTGTAAAAGGACTTTAAATCAACTCAACGAAAATGCTCGTGCAATCAGTAATACCAAGTATGTATATGCATACTGATATTAGATTTCTAAATTTTGCCTAAAGAGCTGAAATTTTATTTTTCTTCTTTTAAATATTTTTAGTGCAGTTGCGTATCCTGGCTTGAGCATGTGCTTAAAACTTACCATTTTAAAAATTGTAGGTTTCTAATTATCGATTAGTAAATTTTATTTTTGCGTTTTTTTGCTGATGTTAATTTGCTTGATCGATGCAGGTAGCTAATTTGAGTAGGCAAACTTACAGACTTCGAGAGTGCTGGTGAACATGGAAGCAACGTCTCCTGCAAATTTTTACTCAGAGGAACTCTAACATTGGATAAATTTTCCAAGAAGTTTGATTTCCAACCCAAGTATGGAGTACCCTTTTTCCTCCAAGGAAAGAGAAATTGGGGATTGGCAATCTTCTGGAACTCAGTTGGTGGGATCAACATCGTTAGATGCCAGAATGAGCAATTCAATATCAGAGGATATGTCCAATAGCTTCTCAGAGCTCATGAACTTTGATACTTATGCTGGTTTGTGCAACAGCCCATCCGTATCTGATCAGATTTTGGCTAATGAGCTTCCGTCATTTGCTTCATTATCATATTCATTGCCTGATGGATTCAATCTAGTCCAACAGAATAATGGGCAATGCTATATGTCAGAAGTTGGCAGAAATAACAACGATAGGGAAAGCTCTCCCATTTATGGGGAGAAAGTTGCGTGTCAGCAAATGGACACCCTACTTGGTTTCTTAAATGATGCAAATGAAGCAAATAACTTGAATTCTAAGCTAAAAATTAATGGCTCTCCTCAACATCTTAATAACTCTTACGCAGGTAATTATATAATGTCCAGGCCACCTGCTTTGTCACTCGATGAGAGAATGCTGAGGGCTTTGTCCTTCTTTAAGGAATCAGCTGGAGGGGGGATATTGGCACAAGTTTGGGTACCCATTAAGGATGGTGATCAATTAATCTTAAGCACGAGTGAACAACCTTATTTGCTAGATCAAATGCTTGCAGGATATCGTGAAGTGTCCAGGACATTTAAATTTTCTGCAGAAGGAAAATCTGATTGTTTCCTAGGACTTCCTGGTCGTGTGTTTACCTCCAAAGTTCATGAGTGGACGTCAAATGTTGGTTATTACAGTATGAATGAGTATTTAAGGTTTGAGCATGCAGTTAATCACCATGTTCGTGGATCAATTGCATTTCCCATATTTGATGTGCACTCAGAATTGTCATGTTGTGCTGTACTGGAAATTGTTACTACAATGGAAAAGCCAGATTTCAGCAGAGAATTGGAAATTGTTTGCCGTGCACTCCAGGTATCTGTTTCTTTTTCCAGTGTTACTTACCTTTCTGCACTTTTCTGTCTGTCTCACTGCATTTCGAATGAGTTTGATGGCAATTTACCTGGTGACCTTCACCATAAAGTTCAGAATTTTCCTTACGCTCAATTTGTTGCTCCTCTATTACAAATATACGTGGAAGTAGGATGCTTTTAGGGTTATGCACGAGTTGAGTTGAATTGGGTTGAGCTGAGTTTGGATAAACCCATGATCCAACCCAATAAAAAGTTCTCGAGTTAGATTGGGTTGGATAATGTTTTGAAATAATGAAATTGTCAAACAAGTATATTTGATAATAAAGCTAAACACAATTTGTCCAACCTAATTGAAGCAATAATGCAAGTAGTCAATCACAAAGCGTGCAAACTAATTCAAGGCTTCAAACCAATGAAGCCACAACACTATTTGTCTAAACTATTTAAAGCTTAAAAGGAAATACAACAGAATTTGTCCAAATTAACAAGTCATAACCGCAAAACAACATATTGACATAATAGTGAATATAATCTAAAGTGTAAACTAACAAAAGCCATAACATGACCTATGCATGAAGTCTTGCCCAAAGCCCCAAACACTACAAAACAACAAAATAATATAATGAATTACTAGTAAGATCAAGTTCTTCCATGCAATGTGCAAAATTTAAAGCCAATATTAGTTTTACCTTAAAGAGTGGTTCTATTGTTTTCGGTCGCCATAAGAGTCTTCTTACTAGTAGTAGTAGTCTTAAGAGTAGCAATATTTAATGCTAAGCCATATAACTCTAACAATTTTAACATCTAGGACGAAATATTAATTCTTATTCACATTGTAAACAAATGGAAAAAAAAGAAAAGTTAATAGCAGTTTTCAAACCCAATTCAATGTTTTCAATATCATGTGATTAAGCTCCCAAATCATTAACAAAATGCTTATCACCTTTGACCCAATTTTGGGCACAAATCAAAACTTTACCTGTTGGGGGACTCAAAGGACTACTAAAGGGATCAAGTACACTACCTCTTGTACTAAAGAAAGTCTCAAATGAATAGACACAAGAATGACCAATATAGCTCTAGCCATGAAAGAAAGGACATGACAATTGATTGCTTTCATCCTCCACCATGTTGAAAAGTCAAATTCAGGACTACTTCAACATCATCCTCCAAAAATTTATCCAATTCATTCCTTTGCTCATCATCTTGTTTTTTCTTCATTCTCATTCTAAATTGGCCGTCCCAATCCTCACCATCATCATCACCATTCACCATTGTTTGGAATATTTGCTAGTTTAGAGGCAATTTTTATAGCCAAAGTACTCCAAGTACTACTTTCAACGTAAATAGGATCTTTTGTTGCATATTCAAGAAAAAATTTCCTTATGAGATCATCCAATTTTTGCGCAATCTCTTTACTTTTATCAACAACATACATTTTCTTGAAGCAAAGTTGAATATAGTCAAATTTAAAACATGGGTCAAGTAATGCAAACCACAAGAGATAGTTAATCTTAGCACTCTCCCAATACTTACTAAACTTCAATTCCATATCTTTTGTATTAGTGTATCCCCTTGCTATTCTCCACTTATTAAAGGATTTATGAATACTAACCAGTATCTTAAAGAAGTTATTAGTAGTAACATACAATTAACCAGAAAAAGAAAGTGTTGCTTCATAAAACAGCTTCAAAGAATTGACAAAAACACAAACATTTCCAATCGTCTTATTTAGAGGACATCCTCCTTCATTAGTAAGGAGATTAAATACATATACAACCTCAACATATTCAAATTGGTAGAAGGTATGTTCATATTTTTTAGCAACCTCTTACGTCAAATAAGTTGAAGTCCATGTAGTTGGCACATCAAGACATAACATAGCATTAAACTAATTTCCTCCGTACACTTCTTAGAAGTAGCTAAATTACTTGGGGAAAACATAACAAACGTGCAAATAACCTTTGTTTTATTAATTGAGGAGTCAATTCCCTTTAGTCCATCAGTCACAATTAAATTCAAAATGTGAGTGAAACACCACATATGCTTGAACTCTTCATTTAGCAAAGTTTGACCATTCTAAACACTTAGACCTCTGTTCAAATATGCAATAACTTCACTATTAGCACTTGCATTATCAACTGTTACACAGCAGTTCTCTAATTTTATCCCCATGGTTTCGCCTTTGTGGCCGACTTTCAAACAGAAACTTCAATATTTTATTGTGTAACCTAAATGCATCATCATATAATGAGTTGTCAACACACATTATTCATATTTTGAATGAGTCCATGTATCTGTTGTAAGTAAAACCATATGTTTATTGCTAGATAGCAAGCATTTCAAATTCTCCTTTACATCATTAAATACAAGCATGCAGTAGTCACATGGGATGGAATTTTAAAATAGGGTTGAACTTTCTGTATAAACTTCCTAAATCCTTCATTTTCAATAAATCTGAAAGGAAGTTCATTAATTATTATCATCTTAGTAAATGCAACCAGAGTCAGCTCTTGGTTGAATTCAACACGATTCAAATTCATGACATTATGGTCACCCTCATCCTTCTCCAATAGCCGATGTATTTTTTTTCTTGTCAACATCCCTATTAAGGTTCATATAACAACCTTTTACATGTTTAATCTCGTTAGTGGTTCAATATTTTTTATTGTTTGCATTATATGGCTTGCCACAATACTTGCAAAATGCATTATCATCTACCCTATAGTAATGAACCAAAACCCTCGAAGGGGTCTTATAGCAGGTTTTCTTGACCCTAGTTGTGTAGGAACCTTTGGCATTGATTGTGATTGAGCTTCAAATGGAGGTTGAGTAAGATCTTCGGAGGGTGTATTGTTGGTTCCCACAACATAGGACTTGAGTCATACATACTTCTAGTGGTAGACCCAACACAACTTTTCCTTTCCGTTTGTGTGGAAAAACTGTGCATTATAGAACAATTACAAATCATTGATCACATGTCACAAAACCAAAATTATATAAATTAGACAATACAATACAAGATTATAATGTTGCATTGGGAGAAAAGAAGTTCAATTTTTAAAAATACCATATTTGAAAATTTAGAGAAGGTCAGATAAATATAGGAAGATTATTGGGAAAACAAAGAAGCATCAGAATTTACATATGAATACATAGGATGTAATTTAAATATGAATACATAGGATGTATCTATAGGAATAAAAGGCATTAACAAAGAATGCATACATACATTTCATAGTAAAATGTTACACTAACAATTTCGAAATGGGGAAATACTTAATGATAATCTACAAAATAGTAAATATTGATGTATAGGGTGAGTAGCACAGAGAGAGAGGTATCTAGGAACTTTGTTGTCCTTCTCAATTTTGCTAACTTCGGTGAAGAAGTTTTTCAGAACCAAATCATCATTGACGATGACCACGTGGTTTATCTTTGAGGGAGACAAGATTACACGAGATTGAGTTAGAGAGATGAGGGGCATTATGGTGGTGCTAGATTGGAGGCCATGATGCACCACCACGAGTTTCAATGTGGGAGAGCAAAGGTGTGGGCACTGGTGGTGATTAGAGGGTTAGGGTTGACGCGATTGACTATCTATCTTTGTGAAGATGGAATGTTTTTTAAAGGTTAAATAGTCGGTTTAGTAAATATTGACATATTTCGTTTCTAATATAATAAGGAAAAAAAAGTCTTAATACAAAAAAGAATAATTTTGTTAATTTTGTTTGAATCCATTAGTGGTTGAGGTAATTGAGCAAGTGGTTGGTCTTTAGTAATTCCCACATGTGTTTCTTAAAAGGATAATTAACCTTTATATTCAATTAACCTTGAAGGGAGCCTTTTACCCTTTGTTTTTTGCTTTGTAAACTAAAAATCCTTAATGGATCTCTTCAAGGTTATTTGCATATTAATTTTATTTTTTTCTTAAAAAACACACGTGACAATTTCTAAAGACCAAACACGTGCTCAATTACCTCAATTATTAACAGAGTTCAATCAAAATTAACAAATAAAGTTTTTGTACTAAGATTGTTTTTCTTTTTTCTTATTATACTAAACGAAATATACCAATACTTGTTGTACTAAATCAACTATTTACTGTTTTTTAAATGATGATATGCAATATAGATGTTTGTATGAAAATAAAACATTCTTGGGTTAGGTTAGGTATCTGATCATACATTCATAACATGTCACCAAACCTGTAGATGATTGAGTTAGTTTGGATTAGGTTGAGTTTGACCCATTCGCAAACAAAATCCAACTCGATTTATTTGGTTCCTATTGGGTTGGATTGAATCATCGGGTTACCCAATCTGTTGAACACCCTTAGTTTCCTTGGTTTTATGAAGGGATGGAGGAATTTAGGCAAAGATGTATTCAATAGACTGCATTACTCGAGTGTTTGAGTTATTTCAAAATGTATCTTATATTCTCTTGACTGGGAAGCATCTTCAACTTTTGCCATGATCTTTTGAAGACCATCATGCATCTCGGTCAATTCAGTTATGGATGCACTCTTCAATCACTTAGAAAAGTAACCCTTTTTTTCTATGCATGAACTCTTCAATTTTTTACAAAATGTAACCTTTCTTTTTTATATTTTATGACTTTGAACATTATGCTATAGTTGCAGGTAGTAACAACAATGTATTTATCATGATTTTGTGCAGCTTGTAAATTTAAGGACTGTCAAGCCTGTTCGATGTCTTCCCCAGGTATTTGTGTGAATTTATTTATTTTGCCTATTGATATTCCCCCACCTGGCCCACCTTAATTGACCAGCATGGAAAAACAAGCTGAGTGAAAATTCTTCAAATATTAATTTGAGGGACTGGGGGATTGAGATGTGGTTTCATCTGTATTTTTCACTTGCAATATTATTTCTTCTTCTGCAGTGTCTTTCAAACAACAAAAAGGCTACTTTGACTGAGATAGTTGATGTGTTACGATCTGTCTGTCATGCCCATAGATTACCACTGGCACTGACATGGCTTCCCTGTTGTTACACTGAGGGATCAAGAGGCGAAGCTACAAGGATACGAATTAAAGGGGGTCATTCAACTAATAGTGGAAAAAGCATACTCTGCATTGAAGAATCTGCTTGCTATATAACTGATAGAGCACTGGAAGGATTTGTCCGTGCATGCACAGAACATCCTCTTGAGGAAGGGAAAGGTATAGCTGGGAAGGCTCTTCGATCAAATCATCCTTTCTTTTGTCCCGATGTAAAGACATATGATGTTAGTGAATATCCAATTGTCCACCATGCACGCAAGTATAATTTGAATGCTGCAGTTGCAATTAGGCTAAGGAGTACTTATACTAATCATGATGATTACATATTGGAATTCTTTCTGCCTGTTAATATGAAAGGGGGTTCAGAGCAGCAACTTTTATTAGACAACCTCTCAGGTACCATGCAGAGAATTTGTAGCAGTTTGAGAACAGTTTCAGATGTCGAATTATCAAGAATACAAAGTTCACAAGAAGGGTTTGGAAAGAAAAATGCCCCCTGTTTTTCTCCTTTGTCAAGTCGAAACTCTGAAGTACCATTAGAAAATGGTGACTGTTATTCTGTCCCAATGATGTCATTGAAGGCAACTAACGCAAGAGACAACAAAATTGAGCCTTCTACTGACAAGGTACACATGCTATTATTAGGCTGTAATAAATGAATTTTATTATCTTGCAAATTTTGTAATAGCATGTTCTTGTTAATGTCGAATTATGCGAATAATTTTCCTCCTGAAACGAATGGCTACCTAATGTATATAATAAACATTTTTAAAGCTCTTAATATTCATATATTTCTGGTAATTCTTAACCAAGAAGATTGCATATGTCAACCAAAATTGACTGTTTATAATTTATTATTATAGTGATATAATGGCAGAATTAAATGTGAAATTGCTGCTCCATTTGAGGACACATGTGCTGCAAGTGATTATGAATTGTGGAGTAGATCACGGGAACAGAAATACTGAATGCTCTTTACACTTCATTTTTTTTATGTGATTAAGTTCTCTGCTAATTGAGAAAAAAATTGATATAGTTTATTTCATCAACTTTAGAAGTTATGGGTGGTATAACAGTTTCCAATATTTCCTGAGATATTTTTTTATCATGTAGGGAAGAAATGGAACAAAAAGACAGGTCCAGAAAAATAGAAGCACATCAGAGAAGAGTGTTAGTTTGAGTGTTCTCCAACAGTACTTTTCTGGTAGTCTGAAGGATGCTGCAAAAAACATCGGTGGTTAGATTCCAACACTATTTATACTAGTTTCCGTATACTCATTGACCTGGCTTATTTATTTTGGATTAAGATGACTGGTATTAATTTTTTTATCAGATTTACACTTTTTGGGTTACGTTGGTCAATCTCAACCATCATTTGAGCTGTATACCTTGTGAATGCTGTTATGAATTTCATTTTTCTTCTCCAGTTACTATTTTGTATGGAAAACAATGAATGCATATCACCATGTATTTTATGGTGGAGTTGTTTAAATGGTGCTGATTGCAAGTAGCACCTTTTAATTTGAAGCATTCAATTGTCAGTATTGTATTGAAAGATACAAGAGGGGTGTTTAAAGAGTGGTACTTGTCGTATCCTAGCTTCAAAGCAAAGTGCAATTCAATAGTATCCTCGTTAGATGATTTTACTTGATATGTGATACAACTGTTCTATCTTAAATAAAGAATGCCATTTCGTTGTCCAAAAGAGATGTTCAGTATTTCTGAAAAGCAAATTCTTGTTAATTGAAACAATTTTGCTATTGACAAATATTTCTCCTTTGACCAGTTTGCCCAACAACACTGAAAAGGATATGCAGGCAACATGGAATTTCTAGGTGGCCATCCCGCAAGATTAATAAAGTGAATCGATCACTGAAGAAGATACAGACTGTGCTCGACTCTGTCCAAGGAGTGGAAGGTGGGTTGAAGTTTGATCCCTCTATGGGGGCATTCGTGGCAGGAGGGTCAACCATCCAGGAAACTGATGCACATAAAAGTCTTCTGTTTCCTGAGAAAAGTATTGTAAAAAACGCTGCACCTATTACACAAAAAGCAGTCTCAGTACCACCTGCACCTTGTAGTGAAGTTGAGAATTTTGCATTTAAGTTGGACGAGAAGTTGAAGAAAACCAATGCTTTTTCCGTTGGTTGTAGTGAAGATTCAAAATCAATGGCAATTGATGATGGGTCATGCGAAATGGAAAGGCTTTGCACCAAGGTACAGGATTGTCCTGAACAAGCCTGTTTGGGTTCTGTTTTTCCAAAAGAACAGGATAAATGCATTCTGAACAAGAGTGCTTTGAAAGTAGAAAATTTTAAATGCAGTATTCGTGGCCAGAATTCAAATTCATTGATTGGCAATCAGATGGACATTGGTGTTGATGGAGATGTTGGGGTTGTTGAACCTAACCACCCTACTTCCTCAAGCTTGACAGACTCATCTAATGGCTCTGGTTCAATGATGCATAGCATTTCGTCAGGTTCTCAAAGCTTCAAGAACCAGAATCAGTCCAATGTTAAGTCAACCATCGTTGATAGTGGGTCTAAACTAATTGTCAAAGCTATCTATAGAGAAGACACCATTCGTTTCAAGTTTGATCGATCTGCTGGTTGTTTTAGCTTATACGAAGAAGTTGCAGCAAGATTCAAACTACAAACTGGGTCATTCCAGCTAAAATATCTAGATGATGAAGAGGAATGGGTGATGCTGGTGAATGATGCCGATTTGCAAGAGTGTCTAGAAATATTGGATGATATTGGTACATGCAACGTCAGGTTTCTTGTTCGTGATTTGCCTTTCATTTTAAGCAGTTCTGGCAGTAGCAATAGCTACTTGGGAGGCAGCTCATAGATGTGGTGGGTGACTTCGATGTGAAAATTCAAGTCTCGCTTTGACAAGATGATGTTAGTTTTTCTAATCTTTAAGGTTCTGAATCTTGAGGAGTTTGAATCTTAGCCACAAGCCACCTATGCCAAGTGCAAAGCTTCATTTATCCAAACTTAGTGCATTGCCAAATTATCATTTCTGAACAGCTTTTTGGAAGATAGGAAGATGCGGTTCATCGGAAGTATTGCGTGTTAAATACATGGTTATGTACATATCGAACACATAGCAGCAGAATAGAAATTTGTAGTGGTAGTAGTAGAAATCAGCACTGAGGTAAACAGTTCTGCAATGCTGTGATCGCACCCTGTAATTGTATAGACAATTACATAATTGTATAGATAGATAGTATCTGGATAGATTGATTGATTTCCCATGACATAATATAGGTAAAATATGATTATGTGGATAAAAGAGGACAATCCAAGTCACGTGGCTACAACAATAACTAATTCAGTACTGCCCCAAGGCGATTATAAGAATTATTACTTCAGATTTGGGTGATTGGTTCTTTTTCGACTTCAAATGACAAAGACGAATAACATGAACCTCTAGTTGGAAGCGACAATTCTGCTCTGCTTTGGCTTTGGAAAATTTTATTTTGTCTCTATCAGTGTGTATAGTATAGAAATTCATTCTTCCATGAGAATGAACATTGGCATCCCGTATTCAAACACTAACTTATCTGCAGAGTGCTGTACCTATTTAAATGGGATTTTCTTCTTCACGTTTACTTTTTCATTGGATGTTCTAGCGGTTCTTTTTAAAGTACTCAGAAGAAGACCAAACTGTAATGTTGCTTCAAATTACAGATAATGAAGAACCGATTCCTGCACCTGAAAAATGTCTGAATCAACATTTAATAAATATAAGCGACTGCAATGGTGGTTTCTTGTGGCACCCAGCATAGCCTTTCTTATAATAGGCCAATTTGGTGCTGTTGTTCCTGGAAGATTTACAATGATCAGGGGGAAAATAGCAAATGGGTGGCTACCCCAGTCCAAACTGTTGCCTTCCCCTTCTCGTTCGTTCTAGGCTTCAACTTCGTTACACCTTCCGTCGAAATTATTGTTTTGATATGTTTTGTTCTGGGATTCTCAATTGCTACTGCAGTATGATGTGCTCCACTGAACTCTTATACGTCTCGGCTTCTACCTACTCGCTGATTTGTGTGCATCACAGTTAGCTTTTAATGTAGTTTTCTCATGTTTTATCATTGCTCAAAAGTTCACAGATTTGATCATAAACTCTACAATGGTTCTGACTTTGTCTGCTTTTCGCCTTGCTGCTAACGAAGACTCGAATGAACCATCTGGTCTTTCCAAGGGAAAAAGTACATTATTGATTTCTATGTACCCTTGGAGATTCTGCAGTGTATGCCACTGGCCTTTGAGAAGATTCTAAAGAAGTAAACGTTTTCTGTTGTTTTGGAGATGCAAATCTTCACATCACTCGTTGCCACTGGTGCTTCTATCATATCATAGGCCTATTTACAAGTAGTGACGTACTTTGCATGGAGAAATGAAGCACCAGTGGTGATGTTGACTTGATCTTCCTAGTGTCTTCCCTCTACTCCAATATACTGTTTACTTAGCTGAAACTCCTATGGCTGTTATTGTTATAGATTTATGATAAGATGGAGTCAAGATAATTTCTTTGATTTTGGCTCTATGGGGTTTTGCCTCTTATATCCATCGGAATTATCTTGATGATTCAAAGGCAAGACATTCACAAGCTCTGGTTAAGTCTCAGAGTGAAGCTGCTTGTTCAGAATATTCCATTTCATACATATGCTGAAGTACCATCTTTCTTTCTGATAAATAATTTTTTTTATACTTCCAAATCAATATTTATTAAAATTAATACATTTAAAAAATTTCTTTGTTTTATATATCAATATTTAGTAATATGTAAAATTTGTAATAAATAACTTTATTATTCTTGAATTCACTACGTTGACATAAAACCAAAAACTAAAATTAAAATTTACACATTTATAAGAACTAAAAACAATTATTTTAAATTTTATATAAATAAATAAATAACAAAACAAACTTATAGGTACCAGAATCAAAACTCACTAATTATATATAAACTCAAAACATGTTTAATATCATTCATAAGAAAACATTAAGAAATTCAATTTTGGGCATGGATATAATTTGCATTCTATAATAAGTTATTAGAAATGCGATTTAGGTGACCCTTGCCTCTAATGTAATTCAACTCCATGATATAGCATGATTCGTGATTTATAGGAGTACATTTATATGTTGTATATTTGAAGAATATTTAAAAAATATCTTTAATATTTTTTTATTTAATTAATACTTAATTGATTTTTCGAATATATTTTTTACATAATCTATGAAGTAATTAAGATTCATTAAATACTTTAATAATTGACATAATGGATCGGTCACCAAGACCGAGTGCCTCTACCGATCAGTACCAAATTCATTAACTTTTTTTACATAATGTAAATTTCACATCCTTATTAATGTTTACAAATTTTCATATAACTTTTAAATTATTTGGATTCTTATAATATTACTTAATTTTAAAACATGAAAATATTTATTATTGGACAATATGTTTATAAAACAATAAATAATAATGAAATTCAAGTTATAAATTAGTTAAAGTTATATTTTCTATATAACGATATATAAAAAAAAAACTCCCTTACACATATTTTATATTTTTACTTTTATCTTTAATTTTATTTTAAAATAAAAAAATTCAAATACTAAAATTAACCATAGACAAATTTTAAGAACAACCCTCATTACAAATTATTTAGGATATTTTAATAACATAATATATTACAAATTACTCATTATTTGTTTTATGATTATTATGATGATTTTTAAAAAAAAATAGAGATAAAAGATGTGTTTTTTTTATTGGTACGTAGAGATAAAATATATTATTAAATGTTGTGAAATAATGAAAGATTTATTTGTGAATTTAGGAAAAGAAGAAGAAGAAGATTGGATTGGGATTTGGATGAGATGGAGAAATGCTTTACATAGGTGAAGGAGTTGGGTCCCACTTTAGAATATAGAATAGAAAAATAGCAGATGAAAGGAATAAAGAAGGTGCTGCCAAACAAAACGCGCCTCCTTCTTCGCCGTCTAATTGTAAGGCGAACGCCACCCGAATCGATTGGGTTGGGTGCCAAGAGCTAAACCTGAGCATAGAAAAATTGTTTCTTTATATGCCGTCTCTCTGCAATTCCCATGGAACATAAACCACAACCCTCAGGTTCGTTTTCTTCACCCAATTCTCTATCGAACACTTTTTTTTATATTCTTCACCGCTCTGTTTTCTCCAAACCCTAAAATCCTTCGCATTCCACGTAATTAACAATCCCTCGATCTGTTATCTCATCCATTATCATCAATTGATGCCTGTATAATCTGAATATTCTGAAAACGAGTTTGCTTTCTGTTGGCCTCATACTGGAATCGAATCATGCTTCGATTATATTCTAATTTATTTTAGTTTTTAATTTTGTTTGAAACGGCCTAATTTCACCTTTGCTCACCATTCTCTAAAAGGTTCCTTTTTATTGATATATACGAAGTATGGCTCTAAAAATTTCTGATATTTTGGCTGTGTGTGCAAATTTTTGTGGCAGGAAATAGTCCTCCACCAAAGCCCTGGGAACAAGCAGGTTCCTCGTCGGGGCAAGCGCCTTTTAAACCCCCGTCAGCTGGAAACACGAGTGATGTAGTTGAGGCTTCTGGGACTGCAAAACCTGGGGAAATTGTTTCTGGTTCTGACAGGACTGCAGCTGTTAACAGGAATTCTCTTGGGAGGCCCGTGCCCACGAGGCCGTGGGAGCAGAATTATGGAAATAACACACATGGAGGTGATTTCTTCTTCCTTGTTGAAAAATATGTCGTGCTGTAAACTTTTCTATTGCTTGGGAATTCATTGTTTGCCTATTTTAATGAACCTTGTTATTTTTATTATTGTAATATATGCAGGATATGGTTCTACACTGAATTATAATTCTGGATATGGATCTGGAATGTATGGATCTTCTTATGGTGGACTAGGAGGAGGAATGTATGGTTCTTCTTATGGTGGGGGACTTTATGGTAACAGTATGTACAGGGGAGGGTATGGTGGCATGTATGGGTCGTCCGGGATGTATGGAGGGGGAATGTATAACAGTGGCCTTGGGGGCCCAATGGGTGGTTATGGCATGGGTGGTGGTCCTTATGGAGATCAAGATCCCAACAATCCATTTGGTGGCCCTCCATCCCCACCTGGATTTTGGATTTCTGTCCTACGTGTGGTGAGTGATATGATGCTTTGGTTAATTTAGTTTTTCTTCCTTAGGAGTGTTTGATGAAAATGAACAATGGTCATTGTTTCTCCCTATTTGGTTTGCTAGATTCGATTGTTTGTTAAGTCATTTAATTCTTTACTACTAGCAATTCATGTTCGTGGTTCTTTTTTTTTTTTTGTGTTGCATGTTATTGTGCAAAAAGAACCGAAATCTTATGTTTCAATCTTGGCATTATTAGTTAGGAGTGCCTATGAGCCATGTGAGACAATACACTATTATAATAAGGATAATAAGGATAATCTCAGTGTTTGTTTAATTGTGTTTATTTTGAAGAAATATTTGCTTATTTTTAACCACTTTCTGAGAAAGCTTCTGAAAAAGATGTGATTCCAAACATTCTGCTAATCTTTTGTAGCTGGGCATTATTGGTCTATAGTGAAACTTCTAGTATTTAAAGTGCATGGTTATTATAAGCAGCATAGGAATATTATATTTCGGTACCTATATTAATATGCATATGATTTTGTGTTATATGTTATTTAAATCTTTTTTGCATATAATGACAGATGCAAGGTGTGGTTAATTTTTTTGGTCGAATATCAATACTTATAGACCAGAACACGCAGGCTTTCCATCTGTTCATGACTGCACTTCTCCAGGTATTGTATTTGTCGTTCTCTTTCCATTTTATGTAATTTTGTCTATTTGCTAATTGTATGCCCAACTTCTATGACTGTTGGAGGAATATATTCCAGTGAAAAAGGAAGGTCATTTATGTTTTTAATTGCTGTGAAATTTTATCTTTGGGAAGGATCACTTGTACAATGTTTGATTGGGTTTATTTTACACAAAGTTGTCTAAAAATGTGGTCGGTGAAATTGTTCTCCTTTTGATATTAATGAAATGTAATTTTTTGCTGCCAAATTATGAGAAAGGGTATGCAAATGATGCAGTCTCTTTCATACAAAAATTTAGGTGTACTTGGTCATGCATGGTGAATGATAGCCTATTCCGGCAAAACCAATATCAAGTCCCTACCAGCTTTTCTAAAGACTCACAATTTTCAGAAGCATACCGATTAATGGCTGTGTTATTTCCTCGGAAAGCACTCTACCTTATGTCATATTTATTTTAGTATAGCAGGAAGCCAGTTGGGTATATAATGTAACACTATCTTTGGATTTGTTGAACTCATTTCTCTGCAGCACAGTGCTAAATCTGGGAACTCATTCTATAATGTACAACACTTTCATTTTATTGTGTTATAAGTGTAGTTTAATTTAAGAAGATTACTTGATCTCTATTGCAGCTGTTTGATCGCTCTGGTTTATTGTATGGAGAGCTAGCTAGATTTGTGTTGCGCTTGCTTGGGATTAGAAGTAAGTCCAAGAAGGTTCAGCCTCCAGGTCCAAATGGACAGCTGCTGCCTGGACCATACAATTCTTCTGGAGATGTAAATTACATTGAGGCACCAAAGGCTGCTCCAAGTGGTTCATGGGACAATGTTTGGGGAAATGACTACCCTCAATGATAGTTGAAGAAGTTATTCTGCTAAGAGTTCGTCCAAATACATTGAAAAGAAGAGGCAACAGCATTCCACAAGAAGATACTGAAGCTGCAAAGTGGTGTATATCCCAGATTTTAAATTCAGTTTCCTGTTCTCTTTGCTTGCGTTGGTCTTGATTTTACTGGAAGGAGATCTTAAATAAGATACCATCCCTGCATTATACCTTGTAAGTGTTTTCTTTGAAACTGCAGGATGCTTATATTTGCTCCTTATATGTATTATTTTGTATCCATAACGTAATATTTTATAACCTTTAATAAGATTTTCGTGGGCCATTTAATTACGTTCCTTTTCGTATATTCTTCAGCTTTGCTTTACGTACGATCAATAATTTCTAAGTTAAATTTTAGGTTTAATAAAGTCTGGTGCATAATTTTGATTCTTCATTAATTTTTTTGTTGGATTTAATTATTTCTTTCTAATAGTTGCAATTAAATTCTTTCATGACAATTGGTCCGGTCTTACGCCGTAGTGATTTAATTACTATTTTAGATTTTTCAATCTACAAGATTTCCTGTAAATGAATTATGTTTGAGAACATGACACTGCAGATAGAAAGAAATAAAATTTTATATTTGAAAAAAAAAACTTCTGTGATTGGAAAATTGTTTATTAAAAATATTTGTATTAAATTTTGTAATGAAAATTACCCTATAATTTTTTTTTATATTTCGGACATGTTTAAATTTAAATAATTTAAAAAATATATTTTAAATTATCATTCATATTTAATAATATTTTATTAAAGTTTTCGCTAAATTAAACGAGGGTAGAGGAAGAAATCATTGTACTCCTACCTCAAAAATGCATCTTACTTTAAACTTCATTTTGGCTAAAATATGGACTAAGGAAACGTTAATAAGAAAATAAAAACTCTTCTACTTCATATAATGAATCTCATTATAATTTTATACTGTTCAATATATTTTGATTAATAATTTAAAAAAAAGTATGTTAAGAAATATATTACTAACACTTCTTCAGTAAGAGTTGATTGGTAAGTATATAAGTAATTTCAAACATTTTAGTTTAAAATTAAAAGTGTATTAAAAGTGCTTTTAGAAAATATAATAATTAGTATTTTTATGATTCAATATAAAATTTAAATTAGAGAATTGTTTTCATTTAAGTTGTGAATTATGTACGAAAGACACTACGACATAAACACGAATATATATATATATATATATATATATATATATATAAAATTTATAAAATGTAGGATATTATATATGAATCTATATATTAAATTAACAATAAAAAATTATTTGTATAAATAATTTTTTTTTAAAGTGAAAAGATATTTTTTATGATTAATTTAAAATAATTTATTCTTTATTTTTATAATTATAATAAAATATTATACAATAAATTTAAATTTTTTAAAAAGTTTTATTTTTTAAAAATTGTCTTAAAATTGTATAATTATAGAATTATCAAAAATTTAATAGTCCGTCGCCGATGCTAGAGATAGACTATTTAACAGAACTATGCTATCCTATGTTGTGGATCTGTGTTATCTTGCGCACTCACGTGTGTGAAGAGGGTATTGATTAGCGAGAAGAAAAACGAACAAGAAAGCATAATTATTGATTAGTAGAAAAGGAAAAGAAAAAGAGAATTTTGCGGAGCATTGATTCATGAATCATGATGTTGCTTGCACACACAGATTCAGTAGTCACTCACTAGCTCTCAAACAATAACAAAGTGTCACTAATAACTAACAAGCAAAACAGAACACGAATTCCATTCCGACAGATCAACCATGAAGAAGAACCACGACGACGACGACGACGACGCCCAACACAGCAAAGACACTACCGTGGGAATCCTAGATTCTCGATTCAACCAGACCCTCAGAAATGTTCAAGGGTATCTATTCTCCTTTCTTCTCTCTACTTAGTTACTTGCTTTTAATTTTTCCTCCTAATTCTATCAAAAACTCACGATCTCGAGAATTTCGCTGCCGGATTTGCTGATCTTCACTTCCTAATATTTTCATCTGTTTGATTTAGAAAACCCATTAGAAATTTTGAATCTTTTTCGCATTAGGATCACGAATTTTCGATGGGTGAAATTCTAATACACGGTGCTTAGGAATGGTTTATGTGCGTCTGGTGTAACCACCCCATTTTGATGTGATTGTGATCCGTTCAATCAAATTGGGTAGTTTCTTTTCATAGTATATGGATTGTTACTGTGAAATGCTGGGGTAAAGGTAACGGAAGCATATGCCATATACAATTGATGGGAATTTATAATTTTACATTGTTCCTTTGCGAAGGTTACTGAAGGGTCGTAACATTCCTGGTAAAATATTATTGAGCCAGAGGGTTGGTTCTCCAGATTACTCAAGCTTATCCTCACCAACTTATGTAAGGAGCTCCTCATACAGTGATACTGGCACAAGTGACCACGCATCCGAGAGAGTAGAGGTGATTTTAATACATTCACGTTTCATTGTTGTATGTTATACTCACATACATATCTCTGAGATTCATGATGGGTTGCATTTCATCAAGTAAAACCTCTATTCTTAACACAGAAGGAAGCTCAGAGTACAAGTAAATCATTTGGTACTCCCAATGAGAATAAGTTAAAAGTATCGGCATCCAATGTAGAGAGCCTGTCTGAAGAAGTTCAGAAATCTTCATTGGGTGCTAGA
Organism: Phaseolus lunatus; assembly: GCA_013389735.1. Classification (NCBI taxonomy): domain Eukaryota; kingdom Viridiplantae; phylum Streptophyta; class Magnoliopsida; order Fabales; family Fabaceae; genus Phaseolus; species Phaseolus lunatus. The sequence goes on from CM023861.1 coordinate 35,903,151, forward strand.
GCTACAGATTCTGCTAGGGTTGTCAAGTTCACTAAGGTGCTTTCTGGGACGATGGTTGTATTAGGTATTATAAGCTCTCCATTTTCATATTTTGATATCACTAATGACTCCTTCTTCATTGCTCTTTTATACTGTGGTCGAAGTGTCATATTTAGCTGAGCCGTGTTCCCATATTAACACACTCATGACACAGTTGCCTTTGCTTTTATAATTTTTTCAATTTTAAGGTTCAAAATAATTTTGCAAGGCAATCTGAGTAGTTCATGCCTTTTATCCCTTGGTGGCCCAAAATGTTGTACATATGTCAAACATCTCATTTTTTTATAAAAAACATTTTTTTTTGAGAAAGAGGAGAAATACAAAGCGACAAGAATAAGAAGTCCTATGAAGCTAAAAATTACTGGAAAAATGAACTGAGAGCATGATGCATAAAGGACAGAATGCAAATATGTCTGAATATCGAACAAATGCGTAAATTTTCTTAATTTCTAGACACATTAATTTCAGATGAAGTCTTGGAAATGCATGAGAGGGGGATCCCCTCTCAAGGGTCCTCCTAAAATTTAGTATGGGATCCATCTCCCAAGTCCATAGAAATAAGATATTTGGAAGAGTTCTAGCCTTGAGAGATGAAATTCCAAGGGCTAGCATGAGAAGCTTTAAAAGCAAAATTGGCATCCCATTCATTTGAGTGCAAACCATACTTGCTTTTAATAACTGTATCCCCGAGAGTAAAAGCTTCAATGGGAAACCGCCCTCAGCTTCTTAACTGACAAAGCAGTATCGTGAATTAACAATATCCAATTAGTTTTCTATTTTTCAGCAATGAACCAATGATTCAGGCCTTATATTTCTTCCTCATCTGTCTGTAGAGAAATTGCGTGAATTATCTTGGAGTGGTGTTCCAGATTACATGCGTCCTACAGTGTGGAGACTTCTCTTGGTAAACTCTGTGATCTTAAGCCATTTATCTTACTCAAGCATGTACTTTCACGACAGTTATCAGTCATACATTGGAGTTTAGGTTATACTTTGTAAGGAATAAAATAGCATTGAGGGTGGGCTTGCAGAAATGTTCTTTCATAAGGATCTTGGTGCTGCATACATAAACTATAAACAAGACCACACACAAAAAGTAAATAGGCTAACCACATGTTTTCTATGGATACTCATTTTCTTATTAAAAATTTAATGATGAACTTTGGAGTTCAGGGATATGCACCAACTAATTCAGATAGAAGGGAAGGAGTTTTGAGAAGAAAGCGCCTTGAGTATCTTGACTCTGTTTCTCAGTATTATGATATTCCTGATACAGAACGCTCAGATGATGAGATCAATATGCTTCGCCAGGTATTCTCGATTGTAACATATTCCTAACTGATTAGTGGCAAAATTAAGGTTCTTCATTTTTACTACTTTCATTTTATGATTGTTAGATTGGTGTTGATTGTCCAAGAACTGTACCTGAAGTGTCATTCTTTCAGCAACAGCAAGTTCAAAAATCACTGGAGCGTATTCTTTACACATGGTTAGATACTACTGATATCTTGTTTTTTTGTGTCTGAATTTTGAGCTAGTGTTCTATGTTGTGAATTTTTTTGAGGTGAAATAAGGCTCTTAGCTTACACTATATTTACGTAGCATTTGACTTGGTTTTATTTGAGTTTAAAAGCTACTTAAAACTTAAAGTTAAAAATAAGAGCTTTAAATTAAAAATGTTAATTTGTAATTCTACAATTTTTTGAAGTTTTAAATTTCTTGTATAGTGTGTTCTTGGATCTTGGGATTTGAAATAAAGTAGGAAAAGGAGAAGTAGAAGTCAAAAGCTCCCAAAACTAGTTTGTTTAGAAGAGAATCCCAAAATAAGTCGGGCCAAACACTACCTTAGAACGGGGCTTTCTGCTTCTAGTTTTTCAGATTCTGTACTCAATCTTTTTTTTTTGGACAATAGTAAACAGATGATATTATTCCATAGGTTAGCATATGCCATGAATAATTTATTATTATGTGTCATAGTTAAGCAAGCTCCAAAAACTTGTGGTTGTGATCTACATGATGAATTAACTTCATTCACTTTTAGACTGATCATATATTTGTTTCCACTTATCTTATGATGCATATTTATTGCACTTTCTGAAGATGCTGAGAATAGCTGCTATGATATTGTATGCTTCTGTTTCTTCTTAATAGTAGTTTAGAGCAATAGCTTGAGAAAATGAAATAGGAAAAAAAACGATAGAACCACCGTAAACCTTTGTTAGAGCTTTCCCATTAAAGTGCATGACTCAGTTGTCAATTGGATTGGTAGCAATCTTTACCCAGATAAATACTGTGGAACTCTTTTCTTCTGGATTTTATCCTTGTTGAACTGATTTTTTTATGCTTTTGTCAGAAGTTTTTTACTTAATTTGGTTTCCTGCTTTTCTGCCAGGGCAATCCGGCATCCTGCAAGTGGATATGTTCAGGGGATAAATGATCTTGTTACGCCATTTTTAGTTGTTTTCCTATCAGAATACTTAAAAGGGGCCATAGATAATTGGTCAATGTCTGATTTATCTTCGGATCAAATCTCTAATGTAGAGGCCGACTGCTATTGGTGTCTGTCAAAGTTGCTTGACGGCATGCAAGACCATTATACATTTGCTCAACCAGGAATTCAAAGGCTTGTTTTTAAGTTGAAGGAATTGGTCAGGAGGATTGACGGTAACCTTTTCTCAGGACTGCTGTTTTTTCTTCAAGTATATATATAATTGCATGAACTTAAAGACTCCACTTTTGAATATGAATGTTGGACATGTGTTAAACCTCAGTTTAGGAAAATATAACATTTGACTAATTATCCTGTCACACTATATTAATGCTCTCTCGTATTTTACTTTGCAGCTATACTGAGAGAAAATAAGAATAAAATTGAAAAATAAAGTAAAATGAATGAATTAAAGACTTGGTTTTTTCAACTGACTAATGAAATGAAACAATTTCTTTTAAAAGGTGACTGATATTTTGAAATGTGGGAGTATATTATGATTCGCATATCTCAAATTGAATCTGATACTGAATTTTGAGTTCCACCAGATCCTGTTTCAAGCCATATGGAGGAGCAAGGACTGGAATTTCTTCAATTTGCTTTCCGCTGGTTCAACTGTCTTCTAATTCGAGAGGTTTGCTTTCAACTAATTTTTTTTTTTTCTCATAGAGTGCAATATTTTTTTAACTTCATGCATACATCATACATTGGCTGCATATCAAGCCTTGAAAAAACTTGTAAATTTAGTCAGTAGAGGAATTGGGTAGTACAAAAAAATTGGCATAATTTTATGCTTATGCTAACTCTGATTTATGCAATTAGGTACCCTTCCATTTGGTCACACGTCTTTGGGACACGTATCTAGCTGAAGGAGATGCCTTACCAGACTTCCTTGTGTATATATTTGCCAGTTTTCTTCTAACGGTGAGCCAGCTTGCTTTGGTCTTTTCACCAATACAAGTTATTTGAATTACATTTCATCCTGTAGCCAAGATTTCGAGGGGTAGTATTTGTTGGTCCATTTGTCAACATCTTTCCCCCTACTGCTGGTACATTGCAGTAGGTAATGGTAATTATGATTTTCATTTTTTTTTTGCCAGAAAACACTTTCTGTCATATTGTGCATTTTAAAAACCATAGAAAAACACAGTTGTGATCTATTATGTTATCTTACTGTATAATCTAGCATAACTTTGTGATGGATGATTAATGATTATGGTGGCCACAAGTAAACTAAAGATTAATGAGAAGCTCTATGTTCGATTTTTGTTTCTTCATTTATGTAGGTCGTATCAGTGTTAGTATCCTATTGTCCATTCGTTATTTATTAGGTTCCATTTAGGATGCCAGGTTACATAAACTTTAAGTAAGTTGATGTGCAGGATCTTACCCTTTCTTGTCAGTTCTCGGGTCTAGTAGGAGTCGTTCTACATGCTAGTTAAATAAATCCATTCTCTGGTTTCTGTTTTCACTTCAAAGCACATAATCTAGTTATGTTTTTCCTAAGTATGGTTTATTAGGTTGTTTATGTATTCTATTTGTCACCATTTATAGTATAGTCGTTTTAGAATAAATATATATTATCTATTTTATCAGTGATATTGATTATGAGTAGTAGAGAAGGAACATCTTCTAATCTCTATGACTGTTTTATCAGTGGTCAGAGCAGCTCCAGAAGTTTGATTTCCAAGAGTTGGTAATGTTCCTTCAACACCTACCAACTAAGAACTGGACGCACCAGGAGCTCGAGATGGTACTTTCTCGTGCGTTTATGTGGCACAGCATGTTCAACAACTGCCCCAGCCATTTAGCTAACTGAGCAAGCAAGCAAGCAGTTGTGATTTTTCTGTATTTAGTCACTCAGTTTTCTGGTTCTTTCCTCACTTCCCATCCAACCTTTTTTCCCCTTTAGTGTGAGATGAACTAATTTTTTTGACCAATTTTTACCTGTATTTTGCCTTGTAATATCTTGTAAAGGAGAGACAAAAATAATCAGGAGAGAGAGAGAGGCTTTTTATTGTATTAATTTTTTTATATATGCACATTCTAGTAATGTCAGCAGGCTATGATAGTTCCTTGCCATTTCTTGGTAGAATTCATACCATATAGTTTTCAAATTCAATTATACTAAGGAATTGAACCCCATTGAAAAGGGAATTCACACAGTAATCATATTTCTAATGATAAAAGGGAAAGTGTTAAATACAAATTTGTTTCAACAGGATTGTTTGTATTTTCGTCCCCCACACCCTAATATTAATGTATAAAAACGTTTTTCTCAAAAAAAAAAAATCCAATTTTCAAATCGATATCGCAAGCACCACATATAACTCGGGAAAGGATCATCAGATTTGAGGTAAAAGTCTACTACAAATGTTTTTACATTCCAAGAGCATATAATAATCATTATAACATAAGATTTCAATTCAAGATTAATAGTACTATTCGCTGCAAACCAGTGCCACCAACACCACCCTGAAGTAGAAGCTGCAAAATTTCATACAAGATCGACACGTTTCTTTTTGGGCTGAACACAAAAGAAAACAAACATAATGATATTATTATTTATAGAAAAAGAGAATATATGTTCCCACGAATGAAGTAGGTATGCATAATCTTACTTTTACTTGTTGAAGTTGTTGAAGGAATTTATCAGGGAACTCCACATAGTGAAGACAATCTTGTTTGAGAGACTCCAGCAGTTGTTGCTGTTGCTGTTGTCCGTTTCTTTCTAAATTTGTGATCAACACAGTGAAAGTGAATTTATCAGGTGAACAACCCCATTCCTTCATGGACCCGTATATCTCCATCGCCTTCTCCGTCATCCCAGCTTGCAAATACGCCCCAATCATCTCACCGCACATCCTCGTGTCCGGTTTCAATCCCTTCTCCAAAACCTGAGAGAAGAGCTCCTCCGCCATGTCGATTTTCTCGTTTCTTCCGAGCAACAGAATCATGTCGGCGTAGATTTGCAGCAGCGTATCATGCCCCACCTCCTCGCGAATGAAGTGGAAAACCTACTTTACAAATTGAATTAAAAAATATATATATAAAAAAAGTGATGATTGTTGAAAATGAAAGAGACAGTGTGAGTTGCCTTGAGGGATAAACTGAGTTGGTTTTGTCTCAGCAATTCGTCGAACAGGTTTAAGGCGTCAGGTTTCAAAAGGCGTGAGAGTTTGGCGTTGAGAACGTGTTCGGGGGATTTGGCGAGTTTAAGGGCGTGAATGACTTGAATGCTTTCTTTGGAGAGTATCCTTTTGCGCCGCCGCGCTTTGTAGCCTGAACGGAGGCCGCATACCGTCACTCCTCTGTTGCAGTTCAAATTCGAGATTGAAAACCGCCGCTCAAAACCCCATAGCGCCACCCTCTCAGAGACTCTCAAAATCATTTTCAACCAAATGCTCTCCCTTCACAAAACAGTCAAAATATAATTTTCCCAATTTTATTATATATTTTTCAACAATACTTTTTTTTTTTCTTGAACTCATATAATTATTCATTAAAAAAATTACAATGCATCATTTAAATTATTTTGGCGTACCATTGACTTTTTTTAGTATTTATAAGTCAGAGGTTCATTTTCAAATTTTTGTGTGTGAAATAAAAAAGGTAGCTTGAAGAAAATTGCAGAGAGGAGAGAGATGGGGTCATCGTTATCGGCGTCAAAGAGAGTGGAGAATAGTTTGTCAAACTCGGGCGATTTTGACTCGGTATGCGACTCGGCCTTCTCCCACTGCCTCGCTCTCACACAGCACGCTTTCCAAGGAGTGCTTCCCTACCAACTCAAAACCGCCTCCGACTACATCCACGCCAACGCCACACACCCGCTCCTCCGAAAGTGGCTCCCTGCACCACCCGATCGCACTCAAATCGACGCCGCACTCCGCCTACTCCCTCCGAATCCCGACGACGACTCCCTCCCGCTCCCCCTTTTCAAAAATGGGCCCACCACCTCTACACCGACGCCGTCGTCTCCGCCGCCTCCAAAGCGCTCATGGTGCGCCTTCCCGTCGGCGTGGCCGGGATCGTCGGCATCGGCGCCGTCACTCGCCCCCCTCCTCAATTGGTTGGCACCTTCGTCGGAGCCTACTCCCTTGGCGTTGCTCTCTCCATTTTTCTTGGCTTATCCACTTAATATAATAATAATAATAAATAAATAAAAAATAATAATAATAATAATTGCAGTTAAATTTGTCTCTTCCTAAATTGTATCATTTTCCTTTCCTTTTATATTACACCCTTTCATGTTTTTTTATTAGTTTTATTATCTGTTTTTTCATTCAAAAATAAGGCAAATAACTAAAAGTACAGAAAATCCATGGTGGGCTATGATTAATAAAATCAAAATCAAAATGTAAAAGAAAAATTAATGCTATTTTTATTTTATTTTACTCCAGAGGAGCAATTACAGTAATGAGATAAAGTGAGGCAAAAGAAGCCTTCAAAAGTAAAAATAAATGATACAAAATGATATCATTTATTATTCACAGTATAATGATATATAAAATATTATGAATTTAGCAAGTGAGATTATCACCGGTGGCAACACCCAATTGTCTGCAGTATTCTGTGTAGTAATTAACGCGAGCCTGAACAGTGCTGGGGTTGGCACCATCACACTCAAGTGCACCATTGATGGCTCTTATGGTTGCACCGAAGCCCTGGTTTATGACAGGCCGCACGTGCTGCATCCAGTACCACAATGCTGTCTTGAAAGACACCACAACATCGTTCGACACTGTCTCTGGAGCGCTCAATCCGTCGAAGTTGTTGGCATTTCCTGCTGGTCCATAGTTGAAGTTCCAAGACAATTGGATGGGACCACGACCGTGGTAGCCTTTGCTGGAAGAACATGGATACTGTGCAATCGAATCCTCATCGCAGTAATCCTTGCTTGCACCATCTATCTCTTCGATGTAGCAAAAATCTGCACCCCATCATCTCACAGTTAGAAACATCGTAAAATAACCTCAATCTATGTCACCATGTTGATTCAAGTTCCTCAGTTTTTTCAATTAACACTTAACTAACAAGAAAAAAGGGATTTTTATATGAAATGCTAATTCTTACGTCCTGTTTCATGTGTGAAATGGGCAAAAGCAGCTGCAATCTCGCGTTTGGAGTCATCCTCGGAACCAACTCTACCGAAGTCACTGTAGGAATTGAGAGCAGTGAGGAAAGCATCTCTTGTGTAAAAGTTCTTGCCAGCACAACCAGAATCAGCTTGATCAATTATGCCGTTGAAAAATTCTGCTGTGACAATGTCAGCAACATTAACGTTGTTGCTTGGGGGGGGACTTGTTGTAGTACAAGGACCCTGCTGGCACCCTGTGCCACAGTATTCTTCACCAGTACCACAGTACCCATGTTGGCTGCAGCATAACCCTTCTGCACAGCCACAGTTCTGAGCACCCACATTTTTTGGAACCATAACAAGGGCCAGTGCTACAAGAACGAACAACAATTTGTTTCCCATTTTTTAGGGTGAAGTTCTGAGATAGTATGAATTTGATTGAGGATCAACAATTGAGTTAGGGGTGTATTTATACTGATACTGCCACTTGATACCTTGGTATGGCGCCTAGGATAAATGCGTGTGGTGTCTGTGGTTGAAAATTAAGTTTGAATGTTCAATGCAAAATTTGAATGCATTCTAGAATGTTATCGTGTTCATTGCTGTGGGTCAACTTTGATTTGTCAACTGTCATAAAGGGGTACATAACCATATGCATAGTGATAGTTGTGTTCATAAGGTATGATGAAAGATCTTATATTTTTAAATCTTAAAGTTTATTATAGTTTTGTTCGATAATTTTAATATATTCTAACATTATTTAGAGTTGATGTTAAAAATAGTTTATATTTTTTTCTTTAATTTTTAATATGTTTTTAAAAGTCAAAATTGTAATAGGATTGGAAACTCCAAAGTTAATTCGATGATTAATTTTAATAAATTTAAATTTAATATAGTTGTAGATCTTATGAATTGATATAAGATCTATGATAATTTATATATATTTTTTATTTATTCTCTAAGAATAAAATCACTAAGATGGGTTGAATTCAATTTGTCAACATAATTTACAATTACACTCTAAAATTACATAAACATGAACTAAAAGTATATTATGTTATCTAAGTTATTCGCGTGGTGAAGAAAGTGAAAGTAGGAGCATTCAATATTATTAGAAAAGTCAAAATTCTAAAAGAATCTAACGTAGGAGATGAAATTGACGCAACTTAAATATAATTATTTTTTATTTTTAAAATCTAAATTCGTTAAAATTATTTTCAACCATGATTACAAGAAAACGTGTGAAGTCATCTGGAATGGTCAAAGTTGTATGGTGGAAAAGAAGGGCCACTGTTACAGCGATCGTTCTTCATTTATATTATTTATTTATTACTCAAAATTTCAGAATATTACGAATACTTTATGGTGCGTTTGGTTTGATAGGATGGGGAAGTACGGCAACGGAAAAGTTGGAACTTTCTATTTTTTTTTATTTTTTATTTGTTAAAGTAAAAGGATAAGGACGAAATTTATATGAGACCCACACAAAAATTAAAGATGGATCCTTCTAAAAATTGTGAATATATTTTATTTATTATTGTTCTGATAATATTAATATAATATGTATTTTTTAAAGATAAAATCGTGAGAATATTCAACTTTAAAATAGATAATATTTTAAATATGTGTTTGACCATGTTATTTTCTAGATTTATTTGAAGTCAGAACAATTATATTTTTAACCTTAACTAACTTAACTAAAATGCATGTAACTTCAAATATAGTTATTTTAATTATAAATTTGAATCATCTAGATTGTATGTTGAAAATGGGAAATTATTTTAGCAACAACTTATATTGTTTATTTAAGGAACTAACTATTGTCGATTTTGAACGTTTCAAAGTGATCCAAAAAATAATCAAATAAGGACTTCAAGAACTACTCTGAATTTTGGGTTACAAGGTCTTTTAACTTTGAGTCATATGATGGATCTCAAAACTAATAGATAAAGGTCAATTTTTCATGCATGCGATCCACTTTTAAATTTTTAAAATTGTCTTTTGCAACTGAAAATCAAGAATATAAAAAAATATATTCTGAAAAAAACAATTTTGAAATAGATTGGGAAATAAAATTTTGATATAAAATTGAAAAATTAACACATCCTATTATGAAAAAACAATTCCGAAATACAAAAATTTATTATGAAAAGCAATCTCTAAAAGTATATTTTGGAAAAAGAATTCTATAATTCAGAAAATATTACAGAAATCCAAATCTAGAAATGTCTTCAGAAAAGTACTTTTATCACTTCACTTGAGCATCATGTGCATGTCACCACATTCTCATAAATGAGTTGTAGCATAAATACTAAATAAATAGAAAAATTGGATTTGGGCTTTACAAAATCCAGCCCAACACAAACGATGAAAAAGCAAACAAAGTGATAAGACTGTTTCTTCCTATACCTCCATATCTTCTTCTGTCACCCTATACATATCATGAAAATACATTTTTTTTTTGTGTCACCTCCATAGAGTAACTTCTGGATTATGTAATCTGAAAACGCATTTGAAAAAAGACTTTCGGATTACATAATCCGAAAGCTAAAAAAGACTTTCAGATTATGTAATTCGAAAAATAATTATACATCTAAAAAAGGTTTTCAGATTATGTAATCCAGAAGTTAATTACAGATTTGGAAAATGACTTATGGGTTACGTAATCCTAAATATTTCAGAGAAACATTTTTTGAATTACGAAAATTTATGAAAATGAGAAAAAAAGGTATGAAGGTGGAAAAGGAAACATTCAAGTGATAAAAGTCATTAACATTCAATTATTGAGTTGGATTTATCCATTTAAGGTTAAGGGTCAATTCGTCATTTTAATTTACCTTTAGGGTGTCAGGATATATTTTTTGAATACCAATAAAGTCTTGATACTGTATAGACATACGCGTAAAATCCTTATATTTTTCTAGTTTAAGATAAATTATGTTTAACAAAATATTTCCATTTTTATACATCTACCGTATTTTACTTTAATCAACACAGAGTACAAAAAATAATTAAAATAATACGTATAAAAGACTACAAAAAAAAATATTAAAATGATGTAGGATGTACAATCATGATTCTTAAGTATATGATTTTTTTTTACTAAAAAAATATAGGGTCTTTAATTTTCATTTCATTTAAACCTAAATTCACTTATATATTTTTTTTATTTTCATGTACTCTACTTTTTCTGTCAAATTGTATCTACTGCATAAATTAAAAACAATAAATTATTTTAATAATTAACTATATATGTAATTGATTAATGTTTGATTATAATCATAATAAATTAATGTTTGAGAAAGTTTGCTGAAAAATGATCCCACGATAACGAATTCTGTCCGAGTGAAAAAAAAAAAAAAACAGTTTTTACATAAAAGAACATGTTCGAAGATAAAATACACTGTTTAAATAATCATATATATTACGAAATTTCATATTCATGAAATAACTAACTCTTAATTTTTTTTTACTAAATTTGTATGAAACATCGGACTTTATTTTATTTTATTTTATTTCACTTTATTTTCTTTGTAGGTTGTTTATTGCTTGTTGTAAGTATCTATTTTATCTCTGCACTAAATAAAAAGAATTAGTTCTTTTTGAAAATAATTATATAATCAAATATTTCTTTAACAGTGTGTTTGGATTCAGGGGAGGTGCCAATGCGAAGATGGATATGCGGGTGACACCTGCGTTTGCTTCTGCTGATCGTTGCGGGTGAGGGAGGGCATGGAGAGAAAGTTGTGAAGATTTCCCATCTTCGCAACAATGAGGAGAAAGTAGCGAGCATCGACGAAAGCCACGTCACGATGAGGGAAGTTACGTATCTGCCCTCCTTATTTACTCACAACTGGGACCACTCTGTGCATGGCTCTGCATGGTCGTTGGTCGTTGCCCTTATTTACTCATGTATTTAAGCATTGCCATGGTTTTTTTCTTCATATAACCGATTAGCACTGAAAATAGAAGGCATGCATAATCGATTATGAGTGCTGTTGTTTTTGGCCCATAATCGATTATAACCTATGTTTTAAAATGGGTATAATCGATTATGGGGCTTTTGAAGGTGTAGAGATAATCGATTATCTCTATGTGCAAAACCAGCCTATAATCGATTATGGCCTATGTTTTAAAAGGGGCATAATCGATTATGCTTCTTTTTTTTTTTTTTTCAACCCATAATCGATTATGGCCTATGTTTTAAAAGGGGTATAATCGATTATGCTCTTTTTGTTTTTTTTTTCAGGCTTCATTGATGGTGGTTTGTTGTTCTTGTTGGTGGTGGTCTCTTCATTTCATAATGCTTTGATAAATATATACTTTATAGTAGGAAATATCATGAAAATTTTGATAATTTTCTGATAAGTGTAAGTATAAAAACTAAAACCTGAAAATACTTTAAAAAGACCTAAATAATAATAAAAAATGAAAAAATAATAGTAAATGATGGATTTTTGGAATTTTTGTTGACCCCAATCTCCCTCGGGGATTGCCCATCGCGTTCATTGCGTCCTTTCGAACAACTTTCATTTTTTACGCGTCTCCATCCGACTTCTCTATCAAAAGTTATGGCTATTTGAAGTTTTTTCAACCTAATTCTTCCCAACTCCAAATCTATCAATTTTCTCTTTAATATGAGGACCCCTCCATTAAATATACACCAAATCAAGTTCCCACAAAAAAATTTGGATAAAAAATCATTTTCTACCTATTTTTAATGAATTTTACAATATTTGCCTGCCAACCTCAATTAATATTAAAATTATCAACATAATTAAGTAAGAAAATCAATTTCAAACAATAAAATGGAAAATAATCAATTTTGAGAATAACGACAACACAAAAAAATGCTGGACAAATATTTGTATATATATAACATAACATAATTTAAAAAATCATATATAATATTAAAATTATGTAAATAAATTAACTTAAATAAAAAATATCTTTTTATTAATTAAATATTAAATAATATAATTATACTTTAATTTTAAATTATAATTAACTAAAATATGAAATATGATTAATCATTATTTATTCTTTTTTTATATACAAGGGTAAAATTGTAATCTTACAATTTACACTATTCAAAATAATATATAGTATTCTTACAACTATCACATCACTCACAAATTTCAATAAACTTTCTTCACACATTCACTCACCCACACCCCAATCCAAACAACCTCAACTTTCTTCACACTTTCTTTACACTCCCACTCCCACTCACCCTCAACTTTCCACTCACCCACACCCTCACAATCCAAACACACCTTAAGTCTTTTCAAAATATGTTAAAAAAGATATACTTAATTTTTATTAGAGTTTTATATATCTAAATTTTAATTTAAGAAATATACGTTTAAAGTTTATTTCAGAAAATAGAATAATTAAGTTTTAAAATACATTAATGCGGTTTTATATATAAAAAACAAATAAGAACACTTTTTTTCTCTAAATAAAAGAATATATAATCATTGTAAATATTTTTTATATTATTTTATTATATTCACATTTTTTTTAAATAATTTTTTTCATATTTTTTAATTTTCTTTTTTTAATCTTTAAAATATAATTTCAAAACATTAAAATTAAAAATTAAAAAAAAATACGTGAGATTAAAAAAGAAATAGAGAATGATAATTAAAAAATGTTACATGTAAAAAAAAATAATAAAATTTTAAAATTTTAATAATAAAATAAAAAAATAATTTAGAGTAATTAAAGTGAAAAATTCCAATTATATATAGATATAGATAATTATTTGTTGAAAAATAATTTACTAAATTATTTATGGATGTTAAATATAACTGTAATTTAAAAACTCTTATTCAGAGAAATACATGTAACTAAACCGTATAATATAAGAAAAAGGCGCAGGATACTCCAACCACAGCAGATTATTTCATTTCTTCGCTCTTTGCATCTCCGTTCAAAATTTCAAAAGCCACACTCTCTCGATAACCAAACCGAATTCCTCCGTCGTCTCTCTTCCCGTCGCCCCGTCCGGCCACCGTGCCCTCCCACCGGAGCAGTCCCTCAATCGTCACAATCAACCCAAAACTGATACAACAGTCACTCTTCAGCTCCTCTTTTCTACCTCTGCCAGAATCCGTCAGTTAGGTTCTGATCAACCTCTCACAGATGCGTTACTTCGTTTTCAATTCCTTCCTTGCCTTATGTAGTATGTAAGATTGAGTTTGACACAAGTCATGTAATATGGTGCGTTGTTCAAGCTATTTTGCTTATGGTTTCACCCACAAATTCTTTGGCAAACCATGTCAAAAACATTACTTTAGGAACCATTCTGAAATTTCTAGCATCTATGGAGCACTAGAGTCAGTGAGCACAATGAGTGGATCGATGAGGAAGCCAATAAAATATGTTATTTGCAGTGCACTTAATTCTTGTGCAAAAACCCTAAATTGGTGTTTGGGTATACAAATCCATGCTTTCATGATTCGATCTGGATATGAAGATAACTTGTTCCTCCGCAGTGCACTTGTTAATTTCTATTGCAAATGTTTTGCTATTCTGGATGCAAAGAAGGTATTTAGTGACATCAAAACACATGATCAGGTTTCATGGACTTCACTTATTACGGGATTATCGATCAATGGACAAGGAATAGAGGCCTTCTTGTTGTTCAAAGAGATGCTATGCACCCAAATTAAGCCGAATTGTCTTACCTTTGCTAGTGTCATTAGTGCCTGCGTCGGGCAAAAGGGTTCCCAACATTGCTCAACTCTTCATACTCATATCATCAAGCAGGGATGTGATGCTAACAATTTTGTAGTCAGCTCATTGATTGATTGTTATGCTAAACAGGGACAAATTGATGATGCTGTACACTTATTTGTTGAAACTAGTGAGAAGGATATTGTTGTGTACAATTCTATGATATCTGGATATTCTAAAAACATGTGCAGTGAAGATGCATTGAAACTATTTGTAGAAATGAGGGGGCGAAATTTGGGTCTTACTAATCATACTTTATGTACCGTTTTAAATGCTTGCAGCAACCTTGCATTGCTCCTTCAGGGAAGGCAAGTGCACTCTCTTGTTATTAAAAAGGGTTCGGAAAAGAATGTGTTTGTGGCCAGTGCTTTGATTGATATGTATTCGAAAGGTGGCGATATTGACGAGGCTCAACGCGTGTTAGATCAGACTTCTGAGAAGAATAATGTGCTGTGGACATCCATGATCATGGGTTATGCTCAATGTGGGAGAGGTTCAGAGGCTTTGGAACTTTTTGATTGTCTATTGACCAAGCAAGAGTTAATTCCCGATCATGTCTGTCTTACTGCTGTCTTAACAGCCTGTAATCATGCAGGATTACTTGACAAAGGGGTGGAATACTTCAACAAAATGACAACAAATTATGGCTTGTCTCCTGATATTGATCAATATGCTTGCTTGATTGATCTCTATGCCAGAAACGGAAATTTGAGCAAGGCAAGGGATTTAATACAAGAAATGCCCTATGATGCTAATTATGTAATATGGAGCTCTTTCTTGAGTTCTTGTAAGATATATGGAAATGTAGAACTTGGGAGGGAGGCTGCTGATCAACTTATTAAGATGGAACCATGTAATGCAGCACCATATTTAACATTAGCACATGTCTATGCAAAAAAAGGTTTATGGAATGAAGTAGCTGAAGTCAGAAGACTTATGCAACAAAGGAGAATGAGAAAACGTGCAGGATGGAGTTGGGTAGATGATTTTACTCGTCAACAATCAAATGAAAACTAAATAGTTAGAAAATATTTTCACAGAAACCATGGAAACTTCATTATGAATATAAATACTCAATTTTATTTTAATGTGAACTTTTTTATGCTGCTTATGCTAAAATTTCGCTTTGCATGCAGAAAAATAATTATTGGCTGGCATTTTGAAAAAGATTAAGGACGTGATGTAAAGAAATAGTGTTTCAAAAAATTAAGACATTCATTAAAAAGAAAGATATTAATTTTCTCAACTTTTGTGTGAAGTCAAAGATAAACACAAGAAATAGGATGTTAAATTATAAAAACCATTAACTTGATGTGCATGAGAAATACATAAATATCAAATTTTCAAACAGATGAAATAATAAATATAGTATGTGCAAAATATTATTAAAGAAAACAGTTTTGTCAAACCTATTCTTGAAGTAGCTTATCCTCACACTTATACGTTATTCTTATTCTTAGTAATTCAATAAAATTTCTTAATGATCACCGTTTCTTTTAACAACATATTACCTATTTTATTTTTTAAAGAAAATTATTTGATCCTAAAAAAAAAAAAGTGTAATGTTAATAAATAAATCTAGTATTATTACCAAAGAAATAATCTTAACTATAAAATTAAAATTACCCTAATCATAGAACATGTTTGTTGTCTCCCTCAATATATAAAGATCTTTTAAGAAGAAAGAAATCATCTTTGGTTTTGCCAATGATTTCAGGTATAGAAATTTATATTAAAGGAAAAATTAGATCACGTGATGTGATAGAGAATTAATGGTTGTTAGAAGATGTGTTATGACTGCTAGTTGGAATTAAGCTTGCAAAGGCTTTTAAAATTATTGGTAGGTTATTAGGTTTAATTATGTTTTTTTAAGATCTAAGATTAATACGTGAGGCATAATATTTCATCAATTAATTTTAATTTCATCTCAGAATATATATATATATATATATATATATATAATATCATATGACTTTCATTTTAAAAGATATTTATTAGAAAATATCTATTAGTATTTTTTATAACAATCAAATTTAAAAGATTTTACCGTAAATAATTTGATGCAGAGGATCAGATGATTCAAGTTTCCTAACGAATCCAATAATAGATTTACTAAAACAATATTCATAATCTATTTGTAAGTAATAAAAATTAACAATAACAATAAAGTAAATAGAATTTGTGATTGTTCAATAGAAAAATATAAAAGATGATTAAAAAGAGTTGAGAATGAAGGTTGACTTTCAAATTTATTCACCACAATTTCTTTGTTGATTTTCTTAAGATTATCACCATTTAATCCTCACAAAGATGTCAAACTTAATTAAGCAAACATTAATAAAATTAAATAGAATATTATCAACAAAATAAATGTCTACGGGTGTATTTAGTATCTCATTAATTCCAACTTATACTCGTGAGATATTTATATTCTATCTCTCAAATTACACGAACCAGAGATTGATTATAACTAAACGAACTAACCAACAAATCAAAGTAAATAAAATAACTGAATTATCAATAAGCGTCTAAAAATATTTTCTTTAAATTATTTGTCCAAACCAAAGATTTACAATAGGGTAACAGTTGCTGAAGTTGAATATATGCAAGAGAATACTTACATTGACAATCACAATATAAAAAAATCCACACTTAACTAAATGTCTATCACTTTCATTACAATCACAATGATATTTTTGAATTTTGAATATTTTCTCTCATTAACATTTAATTACTAAATAAATTACAACAAATACATATTACATCTTTTTATGTTTTTTTATATAATATTTTTGCAAATATTATTACATCAATTTCTTATTAGCATTTACTTAATATTTTGAAACCATTTTATATTAAAAAATTATGTCCATTGTAATTCCGACTTTTTTTAACTTCACATCTTCAAAATTATAATTTTAACCCTACAATCATTATTAATTATTCCCTATATTTTAGTAATAATTTCAAACATTCTTAACCTTCTAATGTATTACTAAACATATTAAAAAACTCCTTTCTATATTTTTAACAATCTTAATTCGGTAAATCTAAATAATAAATAAATATATTTTTATCGTCGTATATAAAAGATAGTATAAAAAAACTCAAAAATTTCCTAAAAACTATGAGAAATGAATATTATTAATTATTATTTATTATTTATACTTCTATTATTGTTATTATTAAAGTTAACATTAACATTTTATTTATGGTCACATATCATCAAAATCATCAAATCACGTAATTTTTATTTATATTTTTTACACAGAGATTAATAATTTTTATTTTATTTAAACCACTTCATTAAAAAAAAAGTTCTTCAAAATTTCATTCAATTCTTATACAAACTATTATAATAACCAAAAAAAATTATTTCTATATTATTTTACAAAAATAAATTTTACAAAACATTTTTATATCCTATAATTCCTTCTTTCAAACCAATTAAATTTTAATCTAAACATTTTAATAAATTTATTTAAATTTCTTTCTTCGGTATAAATATAAAAATTACACTTTATATATTCACTCATTATATACTTTCTATTGCGTTTTTTAAAATATTTCCAAAATTTGATTCAACGAATATTAATAAATATTCACAATTTTTTTATAATTTCTTCAATTTTAATTTTTTTATCACCAGTTATATTTCTTCTTACATAATATTTTATTTTTTTCCATCTCTCAAACTAAATAAAATTTTAATTAAATTAACTTAATAATTTTTATCATTATTTTTATTATTTTTTCCGTTTTTTCTCTCGCCCCTATATTTAAAAGAAAAACTCCACCAAGAATTGGACAGAAGCGGAATTTCGGAAACCTAAACCACAGCTCCAATGTGCCTAAAGAAAAGCAAAAAGCTTTTGCCTCGGAACTCGAATTCCGGTAGGGATATGCGTCGCCGATGATCGAAAATGAGTGCCAATGTCGGAAATAAAGTGCAAACGGTCCGGTGGGAGAATTTTTGGAAAATCCCTAAAATTTTAATCGATTCCAAATCCCTAATGATTTTGGAAACCTCCAAATGTTCATTGATTTCAGATTCCTAACATCGTTTATTTGATCGTCTTGATGTCCGATCGAAGTCTTGTTTTCAGGTGCCTTTCTTTGTTTTTGTCTTTCTCGTCTCACTCGCGAATCTCTTTTTCTTTTTAGGATTCTCTCTATGGGGTTTTCTTTTTGTTGATTGAAATTAACGGGTTAAGAATGGGGTGTGCGTCCCACATTTGACTTTGATACAGTCAAGAAAAGTGACTTTAGGGTCTTTGGGTAAACTCAGTGGTGCCGATATTTTAGGGGTAACAATGTTTGTGCTACTATACAAGTGTGGCGTTGTTGCTGGTTATGGTGGCGATGGGTTAGTTGCATATGGATGTGGTGTTGAGGGCTATGGAACCTCTGATGGTCCAGGCATTGGTGGGGTTTATGAATCAGGTTTTGGTGTTGGTAGTGCTATCAGTCAATCTTGATGACGAAGGATCCAATAAGTAACCATAGTAATGTGGGTGATGACCCACACTTTATTGCTCTAAAATCCATAGATGCAGTTGCTTTTACATAGGTTAAAATCCAAATGGATGGTGAATGACAATTTATTTCATATCTTCAACCATATGTGATCAGTTAGTACATAGTAATTAAATCTATGGGTTGTTCTGGAATGATGTGACATAGCCAAATCATACATTCATGTGCTCCATGTGGTAGCGAACATTGTTTCTAAAGCTGGCTCTCATGTTAAAACTAAGCATGCAAGCAAGCTTTGGGTGATGTTCACGGTCCTCATGTTGAAGTGCATTTCCCTGGTGATAAACCAGGAGATTGGTTGTTTCCTGACCAGAATCGGAACAATTTAGTTTATCCAGAGTAAGGAAAGACAATGACCAATTTTAATTACTATATAAGTTTCTTCTCGTCCTGTGTTGTCTTTTTTTTTGTTGAGTATTCATTGTTCCATAGTGAGGGCAAATCATACAACACTACATATATGCATCCTCTCGTTCCACTCAATCTGCATTTGCTGCTAGTTCGTCAGGAAGGGAAATGACCAAAACCCTAAAGTTAAATGGCAGAAGTCATTTTTTATTTTAGGAACTTTTATGTTTTAGGTCCAGGACAAACACCATCCATTATCATTTTTTTTTTCAATTTGGGCCATAAGTTATCTATTGGATTTTCTGAAGTACCATAGATATATTAGAATAAAGCAATAATAGCAAACAACATCATTATTCGACCTCATTCGGGACCACATGTAACGTAAAATAATTCCAATTTGGAGGCAAGTACTATTAGACACAATATGCTCATGAATAGAGTGTGCTGAAAGTGAAGGTTCTGAAGGTTCGGCATCGACATTCTGATTCTCAATTTCAATGTCACAGTATTCCTCATCCTCTGACGAATCTTCAATTGACTCTAGTTCTCCACGTTCTATCTTTAGATAATTCATTAGATTGTTAACTGCCACATTTCCAAGAGACTACACCTGAGATAGACCATTTCCTAAGAAATAAATAGTTGAAACCAAAACATTTCTCCTAACTGGATGTTTATAACGATTTCTTATTTCCAAATCCAAAACATTATTGTTTTTAGTTCTTTCCTTTCCCTCTACAATTCCATGAGGAGGAGAACCCATTGGATGCTTCTAGTATCGTGGTATCAATGGACATTTTGATTTTTCACTCAGTAGGGATTGTTTCCCTTCAAATGAACTTATTGTCTTGTCGTCATATCAAGATCTTGCTTCCTGGATCCATTTTCTGGATGCAAATCTAGGAAAGAGTTTCCTCTTACTTAAGCCATCAATTTTTAGAGAAGCATTACTACAATTCGCGTCAGTGCTCATATCATGTAGCTGATTTTTAAGATTTAGCATCTCCGATTTCATCTTTTCTACTTGCAAGCTCCGAAGATGCTTTAACTCTTCAGCTTTACGGATATGCCGCAGATGAACATGTCAGAATATATGACTTTAAACAAGAGGGGGGTGAATTGTTTATAAAAGATTTCGCAAACTTTGAAGGTATAATGAACTTCAACGCAGAATCACAGAGAAAGAAATCAAGGAAACAAAATTGTTTAAGTTGATTTCCAGAAAATCAACCGGTTGTTTTTACAATTCAACTACTGTTTTTATCAGCAATGATTAAAACAACTTAAAAACAGAATGTAAAAGAGTTCAGGGTAAGAGAAAAGCACACAAGCAATTTATACTGGTTCACTCTTATCTCAAGAGCTACATTCAGTCCCCAGAAATCACTGGGTATCTACTATGTAATCAAAAATCAGATTACACACAACCACACCAAAGAAGTGACCTTTAACACCTCAAGCCACACACTTCCTTTGGCACACAACACCACAGAACTCAGAACACTCTCTGATTCTGCACTTACAACAGTTATCCAGAAATACAAGAGATAAAGAAAGGATTACACCTAATCAATATCAAAGCAAAAGAATATAGAGCAATCCTATTCCATTCCTTTGTGAAAATCCAAAAGCTTGATGCAAATCTTGAAAACTCAAATCTGTTTTCTCAATCTCAAAATGTTTAAATTGTTTCCTTAAACCTTTGGGAGCGTAAAACAACCTTTATATACTCCAAAGGTTTGTTAAAAACATTTAAAGCAAGAGCCAAAATTGTTAGAAAACATTTAAAGTTGATTTACCAAATTTAACAGAAATTCTATTATGGATTTTCAAAAAACAATCGGTTGAATTTTCGAAACAACCAATTGAATTGGTTTGACAACAAAGTCAACCAATTCAAACAGCTTCAAACCCTTTTCAAAAACTACTAAGTGTCAAACAACCGATTGAAACGATAAAATAATTGGTTGTTTTTCCACTTCTTTAGAAAACAATATTTTTCAAAAAGGTTTTGATTTAAATCAGTTTTAGATTCAAACAAAGAGTGGATTACACTTTAATCTACCCAGATCCCACCCACACAAGCAATAATTCTAGTCTTCCACCAAACACCTTCGATTTGGAGACATCAAAGCACAAGATCATCCTTGATCAACAATCTCCCCCTATTTGACAAAGACAAATCTCTAGTTGCTTGTGTTGATCTGTTTGAATCTAAACCAGCACCTTCAAAACAAAATTTATGCAAACACAGAGCATATAAAACAACAGGTTATCAAGGCACACAAACCAATTTTCTGCATAACCAAACTGAGCAGAAAAACCAGTTAAAACAGTGTGTGTGCAACAACAACAACAAAAACAGGTTTAAGCAACAAAAATTTAAACCATTCAAATCCAGAGTTTTGTAGCAGTTTACAACACATAAACCACACACCTTCTCCCCTTATTTGTCTTCACAAATAGAATGAAGAAAGGGTAAAATAGAATCAAGAAAGAGATTGTTTAGAAATTAAAGCAACAAAAGCATAACTAACAACTAAACTTGGCTTCAATCTTCCTTTCCATACTGCAGCTCAAAGAGTTGGTTTTGAACAACTTCAATCTGTTCATTTAGGTTCTGAAAACGTGCATCCATGGAGTTGAACCTTGTGACACACAGATCATGCAGACTTCTCTGGTCATCCGCAAAGCTGCCCATCCTATTCACCATCAATCTTTCAAATGGTGACATTGATGTTAAGTGATCTCCTATGTTTCCAGCACTTGGTCCAGCACCAAAATCAGTAGCATGTTCATCCTATTGAGCATCAACTCTAGCACCTTCAACAACAACATGTTCTTCCTCTTCATGTTCAACTTGCACACCACTTGAGGAACCACCTTGGTCTCTATCTTTGCTTATCCATCTTCCACCAATTTTGGTGAATCCCATCTTACTAAGTGAATCATTGTTCACTTCTTGTGATGATTTCACCACTTCATTTTGTTCTTCCTCAAGGTCCACTTCAAAATAATTCAAGAATTTAGAAATCAAGATAGCATATGGATAGTGGTAATCACTTAACCTCATTAATTTCTGCATGTGTTCCTTGATGATGTGGATCCATTTTATCTTGACCTTGTTCATGATACAATAAATGTAGACAAGGTCCTCCTCGGTAAGCACAGAGTGATTACTCCCCCTAGGTGCGAGCATCCATGTCACAATGAAGACAATTAACCTTTCACTCAGCTTTAATCCACCTACCGAAAAGTTTCTCACTTTTGCTTGAGGATTCTTCAAGCAACTTCTATAAAACTGAATTTCGTTATATTCTTCCACCACACCAATATTTCCTTTGTTAATCCTCAGTCCTGCATACTTTAAACCAGTAATGGCAGTCCAAACTTCATGTGTAATCTCCATCTCAATTCCTTTTACATGAGAAACCAGATTATCATCAACAAATTGCAGATTGGTATAGAATACCCTCACAAGATCAGGATATATGTTTCTTGACATTTCCAAGAACCTCTTTAGCAGTTGCTATTTGAGAAGACTCCTCAGCTCAGCCAACTTTTGCTCTCTTAACCAGTTGAAAGAGATGAGCTTTGGGTTATTTATAGCTTTCCTACTTGTCTCATGAAGGTATTTCTCAATCTTTTCATCTTCATCCGAGAACCATGCTTCAAGACGTCCTCCCCTCCTAACTGCCCTAGTTTTAATCCTCTTTGATTAAGGGGGTGTGGAATCCATGGAGGTAAAGTGGAAAACTAGAAAACAGAATGAGATGTATGACAAATTTGAGAAACAACAAGAGATGTGGCAATGGGTTGTTTTTGTGCAGAGAAACAACTGCATATGAGATTATATATGCACAGAAAGCAGTTCCAATCCTTGGCTTTTAGTGGGTTTCCGTCTTCAAGAAAGAGAATCTGGTCCAAGACTTCATAGTGGCACGTCACTCAATGGCAGTTTTCACATGGACAACACACGAGGACTTTGACTAGTCATAAAGACTCTTGATTTTCCAACAAATTATGGAATATATTCCATTTATGACTAATGTAACACCCTTCTGAACGAAATCAAACTCATGATAAATGCCCTTTGACCTATAACTGCTTGAGGAAAGAATTTGCAACAGTCACAATGCATAGAGAAATCAAATCAATTTAATGCAGTGTTGTCAGAGGGGAAACAATCGGTTGTTTCGTGAAAACAATCAGTTATTTTTCTGTGACAGCAATTAAGGCATTTCACAAATCAAGAATGGCAGACAGAGATGAATCAGAAAGGAAAGCTTCACATACACCTTACATAGATGAAAGATAAAGATACCAATTAAGATTTTTCATACTCCAAAATTAAAGAAAATTCAAGACAAGAAAAATAAAACAAATAAAGTCTTATCATTTTGACAATGTAGTTCTCTCAATGAGTCATAGATCATGATCAAGAAAATCCTCTTGACTTCCAAGAAGACTAAGTCTGGTACAGATTTGTAGTTGGGAATCCAGAAAGAAACTTTTCCCTTCATAAGCTTGATCTTTTGACTCAAGTATCCTTGATCTCTTAGAATTCCTGCAAAACCATAAAATCAAGCAACAAGATTTGGTCCCCTTACAAATGTGGGTCCTTTGGCATTAACTTTATCATTAGGAACCTCAGAATTCTTGGTAACCCATCTCATAACACCTTTAGAAACAGAAAATTTTCTAATTTTACAAAATCTAACAGAGTGACCCCTCTTCATGCAATAAAAACATGTAACAACTGGTTGTTTTTCTAACACTTTTGAAAAAGGCTTTGAAATCCCACTCTTCTTAGTCTGTGGATTAAAACCTAAACCTGATTTTCCAAAAACACAATTTTGAAATGCCAAGATAGTCTCAAAGTTGGATTTTCCCTTTGAAAGCTTATCCACAGTTTTCACAAGATAATGAACCTTCTTTTCAAGAGATTCACAATTTTCACAAACAAGTAAGTCACACTTGCAAGAAGAGTTCTTGTAAAGCAATTTCATATTTTCGAAATTAATTTTTGAATTCTCCAACTCTTCTTCCAATGCCTTGACTCTATTTTCAAGTAAGTTATTCAACCCTTTCAACTGGTTGTTCAAGAGAGCTAATCGATTAGCTTCCTTATGTGTTTTTTTAAAAGTTTGAAGGAGCTGACTATAAGGATTGTTTGCAGCCATGATGGTGAATTGCACATAAACAAGCAAGAATCGATATTTGGAAGAAATCCATTGAATGGATATAATTAAGCAGACTTGCAACATTCACAAAACACAAGAAAGATGTCATACATAAATGTGTTGAAGGCAATAAAAATTTCACATTTGTAGCAAAAACACAACAGATGACAAGTTCGTTCTTATATAAAAAAATTACCTAATTGTGAGAGAATCTGAAAAGCATATGAACCTTTCTAGTCCAAGGTTTTGGAGATCAAATCAAGTTGAAGAATGAATTAAACGACAAATTGTGCCTTACATAGAAGTATAGCTTGGTGTAATTAACCGTCAATTGTATGGCTTAAAAGATAAATTAAAAAGAAAACCACTGCATGTAGAAAGGGTATGCAGTGAGCAAATTAGGAACATAGCTACATCTCAAAGTACTCTAAAGACAATGTTTCAAAAGCAAGTTTCAATTTGATCAAAAGTCAGTGTAAAATTCTCTATTCTATAGATATAAAAGAAATTGTCACATCATAATTGTTACTCATGTCTTTCAATTGATTTGAATACTCGAGTTATTTAAACAAGAGAAACATAGAATCCAAATGTTCATATGAACTGAATTTCAACCTAATATCTTTTTCGAAAATTGATGTGACAGAAAAATATATTTTTTTTTTATAATTATTTTAATTATCTTATTATTTTATAATTTATTATTAATATTTTTATTTTATTTTATATATAATAAATTTTTTATTTTATTTTAATAATAATTATTTATATTATATAATTAATTATTTATATTTTATTTTATTATAATATAAATATAAAAATTAATTAAATAATAATATAAAATATAAAATATATTTAATATAATAAGTATAAACATATATATAATAAAACATATAATATATTTAATAAATTTTAAATTAAAACAAAAAGTTATTATAAAACTTTAATAAATAAAAAAGTAATATTTTAAAATAAAAGTATATTAAAATAAATCATTAAAATTTAGTTATTTTTATTTTATTTATTAATTTAATATTTTTATTTTATTTATTTAACATAAAACATATATTAATGAAATATTAAATTTATTTTATTTTATTAATTTTTTAATATTTTTATTTTATTATGAATTTAATTATTATATATTTTAAAATAAAATATAATATTTGTTACATTTTATTTAGTAATAATAAAGAAACTTAAATTATTAAAAATGAACTTTTCTCGCGTTTGAGAAAGGAAAGTTTGAGAATGAATTCTTTCTCGTTTTTGTAATTTTTTACCTAGTTTTTTTTGAGTTTTTATCTCCTTTTATTTGCTTTATATGTTTCTATAGTTGGAAACAAACAGGGCATTAGTGATTCGAAAATGTTTTATTAACACCTTTTGTCCACTAACATATACTTGAAGCCGCGGATGTGGCATTGAGTGAGAATATAGCAGTGTGATTTTTGTAATTCTTATGGGAGTGATGTAGCACTAAGGACATTTTTGTAAGAGTGTAAGTGTTTAGTGTTTAAGTGCAAGTGTGGAAGCGGGAGAGTTTCGAACAAATTGAAGGTTGAACGAAAGGGAGAAAGAACCAGCGACCTCGTCCAAGGAAGAGAGAAAGAAGTAGCAGAAAACACGGACCAAGCAGTAGAACAAGCAAAGCAAAAACCATACTTTTTTTCAGTGTTGGGCGTTGAAAATTAGGTAAACGTCTTTCTAGTGCGGTCACCGCTGCTTCTTTGTTTGTTGTTCAAGTATTCAACGTCATTCGGCCATATATTACACCGGTTAGATGACTTAACTAGTGTAATATGAGCCATATATTGCACCCATGGAAGAACTGGTTACCCACCCTACCAAAACTGGTTACCTAACCACATGTTCCTCCACATGTACTGGCACACACAAAATTGGTTACCCGTGTGCCTGTAAGTGGTCACTTCTGTGACGTTTATGGGCACCCACTCTTCATGAAAAAAATTCAAAAAGTTTTTGAATATGATTTATTATTCAATTTATTAGAACACTATTGTTAATTAATATAATTTATTATCATCTTTTAATCTTCAGATGAAATGCTTAATTGTGTTTTTGGTTAAAGGATAAAAATTTAGTATGACCCACGACAATTTGAATAAGGAGATTATCGATAAATTGTTATATTATTTAAATATTTGAAAATATTATTTCCCAATAATTTAATGACTGAAAGTGAAATGTCGAATTTAAATATTGTTAATTAACTTTTTATGATTGAGCTTTTTGAAATTATTTTATCTGTTGAACTTAAAATTAGTTGTGATGGCTCATTTTGCCATCCTATAATAAATATTCTAAATTAGAGTTATAAAAACAAAAACTAAATACAACAATGGTTCAAATTAGTTAACATTTAAATAGTATATTGGATTAAGAAACACTTATTAACACAAGTGGTAATCACATGTAATATGATTAATACGATTAATGTCCAGATCTTAAAATCTTAATAATATTACCTCCAATATAAGAAAATTATGATTGTAAATTAAATATCACAAGTTTTTCGTTTATATATGTAATAGATTGATTATGATTATATATCATCTAAAAATTATGTTGAATATTTTTTTAATTCTACATAGAAAGTTTAAAATTATTTTTTAAATTTATCTAGCTGGGTGATCATTCTTTTTTTTTTTTTTTTTTTTTACATTTGCTTTCTTCTATTTTTATTTTTTTCTTTTCTTTTTTCTTTATTTTTTTTTCCAACTCTCTTTTGTCTACTTTTTAGGATACAAACAATTGTTATGTAAAGAAACTATTTTGAATTATATGTAAATTTGATTTTGAATGATTAAGTCTTATTGTTGCTTGAGTTGTTGAAATAGTGACTTTTGATGTTTGGATTTTGAATTAATTATGTTGTATTTTGTTTGAGTTTTAAATTTGACAATGAGTTGGAATACTCAAAAAGAGTTATGTTGGTGAAAATATGTGAATGTTGTAATAATTGAATGTAAATGAGTATTTTAAATTCACTTTAATAAATACAATGCAAAAAATTGAATTGGAAAACTAGTTTACGATTTGTGCAAATTTAAGAATGTTTACTGTAAAATGATTCTACGAAAACGAATTTGTTCGAGAGAAAAAAAACAAAGATATAATTATCTTTTTATTTGTTAAAAAAATCAAATATTAACTTTACTAATCAAATTTTAAAAGGTTTAATGTTGTTTTAACTTTTTTTAAAAAAAAGTTTAATTTGATCTTAACTTTTTTTTGAAAAATTCAACGTGGTTTTAACGGTAACAATATGTATAATACTACTTACAGAATCTGTCTCTTTTAAGGAGAACAATCTAATAAAAAGTACAACTGTAAATCATTTTAAAAAATTTAGAATCATATTAAACCTAAAAGAAAAGATTTTATAAGAAAATTTATCAAAATAAATATTAAAATAATATGTATATTACTAATTAACTAAAAGTAAGGGAATTAAAAAGTTTCATTTATCTATTATCCATTCATAAGTAAAAAAACAACTGAATCAAATCCATCCATTTTATTTTATAAATAATTAACTATCTATCTATCTATTGTTTTACAAAATACATAGCTGCGGTTATATATATAAAAAATAAGAACACTTTTTCCCTAAATAAAAGAATATATAATAATTGTAAATACACAATTGTTAATTTTTACACATTAGTTTATATTGGATAATATAAATGAGATTCTTACTGGTTTGTGGTGAGAATGAATCTATTGATCAGACTATTAATATAATAATCATTATTATTTGTTGAAAAATAATTTACTAAATCATGTATGGCTGTTAAATATAAATATAATTTTAAATATTTAATTTTTGTAGGTTATGACATTACTAATGATTAAAATTAATAATTTTTTAAGAGAAACTAATAATATTTAACTATTTTTATTAGGTTCCATAAGTTAAATACTTGTCCTTTGGATGGATTGATTACCTATTTATGAAAAAAATATTATTAAAAGATTTGATGAATCTTTATCAAATAAATCATAATGATATAAGATTTTTTTAATAAATCAAAGTATTTTATTAATCGTATGTATTAGATTAGATACCGATAATATCTTTTTCAAATACAAAAAACAGATTATAAAAACTGTTATACAGAGAAATACATGTATGAGTACCATATAATACAGGAAAAAGGGCGCAGGATACTCCACCACAGCAGATTATTTCTTGATTGTCTTTTGGGTGTTTCTGTTTCGTTGTGCTCTTGCTTCGCACCTCCCTTCAAAATCTCAAAAACCACTCTCTCTCTCTCTCTCTCTCTCTCTCTCTCGATCACACCGAGAGAACCTAACCAAACCGAACTCCTCCGCCGTCTCTCTCTCCGTCGCCTCGTCCGGCCACCGCGCCCTCCCACCGAAGCAGCCCCTCAATCGTCTCAATCAATCACTAACCGACACAACCGTCCCTCTTTAGCTCCTCTTTTCAACCTCTGCCGGAATCCGTCAGTTAGGTTCTGATCAACCTCTCACAGGTGCGTTACTTCGTTTTCAATTCCTTCCTTGCCTGCCTCCTCCTTCGGTTTCTCTTCTCAATACCTATCTGCTTGCTATTTATTTCTATGCATGCTTTGATCCTCTTAAAAGCAGCTCGTAAATTAGGGTTTTCACCTTAGGAGAAGCCGCAGTTTCCCGAGGAAGACCACAATGGAAGATTTATTTCCGCCAGGGGAACTGTAAATAGGACTAGCGATAGTTTACGCCGCACGAATCTTGAGTTTTAACTTCAACTTCCAATCATTGTACTTTAGGAGAAGTTTCCATCTGGCCTAGTATAAAATCCAGGCACTTTGGTTTCTGATTTTTCTCTTTCTTCTAGGGTTTGGAATACTGTAAATTTCGGTAAATGTTGTATTTCTGAAAGAAATAGAGCTTCAAATAAGTTCGCAATGTAGGGAGCGGATGGCAAATAACACGTATGCGTCGGGGGCTTGGAACAGAGTTAGGGACGTTCCCAATCTGCAAGTCCTCGTAGAATCTTTGCTATGTGTGTTTCTGATTTATAGAGGGTCCTTGGTATAAATGAGTGAGGGTAGGCAAATATTAATACTTTGGCTGTGATTGGAACGGGGAAGAGGGGAAGAATAAGAGGTAATTGGGTAAACTTCCCCCCAAACCACGAGTTTCTCATTGACCCAGGCTTGTTTGCTGTTTTTAAATGCCTCTTGGAAATAGCAGTAACAGTCATTTGTGTGGGAGGGCATTTTTTCCCCGTCAACCTGGAGCCTGAATTTTTTATGTTTTTCTTTTAACTTTTTGACCCTACAAATTTGTTCCGAGTAATTTCTATTTTTTTAAAATGTGTAGTTTAAGTCCCTTTGAATATTATTTTGTGATGACAATTACTGTCACTTATATGGAAATGTATACTTTCCACCTGATTCTCTACTTTTCCAGTGAGTCGGATGTTTTGCGGTTTATTTTTTAACATGTGTTAAGTCAGACTCAGTAAATACCATTTAGAAATTTCAATTTAGTTACAGGTAATTTTTAAAATTGTATAGTTATATAAGTTTTGGTAGATGTGCAAATTATTCAGTGGTTTTGCATTTTTCAGCTCACCAAAATTTTCTATTCTTTGATATCTTGTATGTTCTTTTAGCAGCAGTTCCTCTTCTAATGTTCTCTTAGAAAATCAGCTCGATTTCATAAATTGTGCCTTGAAATCTCATACACAATCTTTGTTTTTTTTTTGTCTCATGAATATATATATATATATATATATATATTTATTTTTTCTTTTGTTATCACTCCCAGATTAGAGGGGCAGGGGCTGTAAGTGAGGATGAATTTGCAACAAGCTGGGCAGCCCAAATCCTCCAATGGATATGGCCGCCGAAAATCTGAAAGAGAAGGCGCAATTAAATCTGAGAATAAAATCCTGTCTGGCAAATTAAATGCCAGCAGATTAACAAATACAGGTAAAATTCAGGGCTGTATAATTTATTATTATTTGTTGGTTGCCGCATTCAGAATGTTGATATGTTTCCTTTGTTGTCAAAGGTGTGTTGACTGGCAGTAAAGGTGGCAATTGCGAGAGTCCTTCACATGATCGATTAGTATATCTAACAACATGTCTTATTGGGCACCAGGTGGAAGTCCAGGTGAAAAATGGATCCACATACTCTGGAGTCTTTCATGCAACAAACACAGACAAAGATTTTGGTATGTTCTGTTGTAGTTTTTTATTAGAAAATGTGTCTTAGTCTCTTTACTTTCAGTTAAACTTGGTTTTAGTTTTTATACTTTCAAATCGATGAAATCTGTCCCCAAACTTTTGAAAATAGATTTTTTGTCCCTCCCAACTAATTTTGTTGGTGACAAAATCACATATTGCAGGTACAAAAGTCACATATTTTAAGTAGTTGGAGATTGATTTCATCGATTTAAAAGTATAATGACAAAAACCAATTTTTACTAAGTATAGGGATTAAAAACACATTTATCCCCATTTTTATTGATTTTGATTGTATCGTGAAGACCATCTTGTATTATTTCACAGCCAACCGTAGCAAAATCGATGAACATGCTATTTAGGGAAATTATCCCTTTTTGGAATATTTTGTTATTTTTGTTAGGATTTGTCTTATTTTAATAAGACTTTGTTTTAGGAGTTATTGCCTAACTGGGATTTCACTAGGCTTGTTCTAGATCACTATCTGAATAAACTTCTGCGGCTGTTTTAATTATTAATTTTATAATATCATCATATTATAGGGATCATTTTGAAAATGGCTCGCTTAACAAAAGATGGTTCATCACGAGGACAGAAATCTGGTGCAGAATTTGTCAGCAAGCCCCCTATCAAGATTTTAGTTATACCTGCCAAAGACCTTGTTCAAGTTACAGCACAGGTTTCCTACTTTTAAACTATTTGCAATGTCTTTTGGAATGTGGTAGTTACCAAGCTAAAGTTTCTGTTGGAATGCTGTATACTCAGCAATGATTTTGGTGAATTTAGATTAGGAGAAGTAGCTTTTAACACATTTTTCACTTTTTGCTGATAATGTTATTTGCGTTTCAAACATGGCAGGATGTTGCTATTGCCAGGGATGGTTTACCTAATGAATCTCACCATGATATGCATCAGGAAATCATGGTTGATTCATTGATATCTCAATCTCGTCATGTTGAGCTAGGGAGAGAATTAAAACCCTGGGTACCTGACGAAGATGATCCACAATGCCCAGAACTGGAAAACATATTTGATGGCCATTGGAATAGGTTGCTTGCTTTTTATAAAATAATTTGTGAACGGAATAAATATCAGTTTTTCTTAACACTTCGACTCCCGTTCAGACTGTTAGTTGCCTTTATTAGTACACCATATTTTTAGTATACAATAAGAAATTTCTTTAGAAGTGTCCAGCTGTAAGTAGTAGACTTTAGAATGATATCTTTCTCCATTTTTCATTGACACCATTTCTCCTTTTATTATCAACACTTCCTATTGGGTATGTCGAAAGAATAAAAACTGGAGACCAAGAAATAAAACCTTTTCATAGGTACTAACATGTATTTCTGGATGACTTCTGTAACCATAATTCTGTTTAGGATCCATTCACTTGCTATTAATAAATATCTGAACACTTTGTTATGGATCTGATTTTAATAAAGATTGTGAGGGTTTATAGGCATTCTATTTGTTTTCTTGTGTTGCTTCAAGTATATTTTTGAGATTTTAGACAATAATCATTGGTGGAAGCTAATAAATGCTGCCAAAGGAATTATTATAAGATCATTGGCACACAATTGATGTAGCAAAAGGAAATAGGATTTTTTATGGTATATCCTTAATGATTAAAAAGAGGCTGGAGTGAGTATATGAAATTAACTAAAATACTATGATTATTTTATACACATGTATTTTCATCTTTATTTGACTAAATTCAAAATTTTCACAGAATGCCTATTTTTGTTTACATTGGTATTTTTTTTTTTGTATTTTTCAAGGGGATGGGATCAGTTTGAAACAAATGAGGCATTGTTTGGTGTCAAAAGCACGTTTGACGAGGAACTCTATACAACAAAGCTTGAAAAAGGGCCTCAGACAAGAGAATTGGAAAAGCAAGCTTTAAGAATAGCAAGAGAAATTGAGGGTGAGGAAACCCAAGATCTTCATCTTGCGGAGGTTAGCATGGTTTTAATACTTATTGTTCTGGTTTTTTTATTTCTGCTTGTGAATTTCTGCTGTTTTTTGTTTAATAGACTATTGAATTCTGCAACCTATATAAATTTTCTCAACAGGAAAGAGGCTTTCACTTGCATGGAGACTTTGATATTGACGAAGAAACTAGATTCTCTTCAGTTTATAGGGGTAAACGTGCTGATGACAGTGGATTTGATGAGGATGTACTGTTTGATTCCCACAATTCTGATACTTTTGGTGGTGTATTTGGTTCGGTTGTTAAGAGGTCTAGTGAGATTAGTGGTGGAAAAGGCAACGAAGGAGCTCGAACATTGGCAAATTCCTCTGTGGTATCACTTCAATTTATTGTTTAATTATTCAAACTGTACTGTTAAGTAATTTTTAATCGTTTGTTACATTTGGAGGGCACTGGCTTGACCTTCTTTTTCTGATTAAATACTACTACTGTTAAGTTTTCATATAGATTAGAGATATGACCAATGTCATCCCTACAAGACTTGGGTTGTTGTCACCATAGAAGCCAGTTTTGTAAGGCTAAATCAGGTCTCAAGTGTGTAAATTATTAAAACTACCATATTTTATGTATGTGTACCTTATTTAAAGTAAATAGTTTCTTTTAGATTTTCTTACATTCCAAAAATATTTGGTTATGCAATTCTGTAGAAGTAATTGCTTATTTTTGTAGAAGCTCTTTCAAAATGTTTGCAAAAACAAATGATTATTTCTTGAAAATGAGCTTAACCAAACATGTGTTGAAGACAATGGTTTGTTATCTCCCACTTGATTAGAAAATATTAGTGAGAATTCTGGTACATGACTATTATTTTAAATGACACATTCGTCACTAAGTTCTGTTTGAACATGTCCTAACAATCCCAAGTCTTGTTATACTTTTGAAATTGGTACAACATGAACCTCCAATTGATGCAGTTGAGTCTTGTTGGGGAGAACTGTTGAATGAAGTATTCCTTTTTTCATGTTTTTGTCCTTGTCTCACCCTCCTCTTATGATATAATTATTTTACTATCTAAACTCACCTTAGTACTTGTTCATTTTGTGTGCAGGATCACACACCATCATCTCAGTCAAGTACCTGTGTTGATTTAAGCCGTTCTGGTTCTTATGATCACGCTAAGCAGTTAGCATCTGAACTGCCTGCCGTAAGCTATTCATCAGTGGAAGGGGAAAGCAGGTGTTTGTTTGCTTTTTCTCTTCTGTATATACTTATTCTCTTTGTACTGTTTTGTATACATAATTTTTGTACCCAAACAAAAAACATTAAATTCATCTTCATCATGATTTTTAATATGCAAATCTGCAGGATTCTGGAGAACTCAATTAGTAATCCACATGGAGACAATGATACCAAGGAAGCAACTCTGATTGTGAGTTGAAGTTTGTGCATTATCTCTTAAACTTGTGTCAACGAAAGTATCTCATGAGACTGATATTAGTTCTAACACTCCAAATCTCTTTTTTATTTTCTTCAATTGATGCAGCAAGCTGAAGATGTTCAACTGTCGAAATCTGAGGGTCTGTGAAATCTTTTTCTTAGCTTTCTTAAATTGAGCGGATTTAAAATGTTGTGCCTGAACAAATGAACTAACCATTTTCATATTGTTGATTATTCTGTTTATTGTAAAGGAAGTCCTGAAGCTTTCTGTTAACACTCTTCAAAGTGCTTCTGAATGGCAGCTATAACCTACATTTCAATTTGGTGGCTGCTTCTTTCATGATATTTTTATTCCTCTAATCTTGGCAAATTTTGGTGCAGATTCACAGGGACCACTCTACTTGAAGAAGGATGGCTCTGATAAAGGTGTATTATCTCCTAATGCTAGCTCCTATGCCCCTTCAATTCATACTACATCAATAGCTCATGAAATGTTATGGGGATCACGTGGAGATTTAATTGAGGGTTCAGCATCTGGCAAGGTTAATGGGGAAACAAAATCAGTAAATTCACGTGGGACCCCATATGGGTTAGATTCAGTTGGAGGCACTGCAGCATCTTCTGGTCCTGGCTTATCTCCAAGTTCATCAGTTGGTTCACTGTCTTCTGAAAAGTCAACTCTGAATCCCCATGCAAAGGTGTGAAAGTTCAAGCTTGACTTTTTGACATGGATTTTTTTTTCTCTATCTGGTTCAAGTCTTTTATATTACCGACATATGTCTGAGTTTCACCTTTTATGTTGTAAGGAATTCAAGCTTAACCCTAATGCAAAGAGTTTTGTTCCATCACCTGCTCGGCCTCCCACTCCAGTGTCCGATGGTTCCTTCTATTTTCCAACTACTGTAACTACTGTACCAAGTATGCCAGGCATGCCCATGGGTATTGGAGTAAGTCATTTGGTGCATTTATTGAATATATGGTAGTGCATATAGTTAGGGAGTGGATTTACTTCTATGAAGTTTATTGCAGATCATCAGTATAAAAGCGTTATGATTTTATGACAAATTAACCCGGTTGTTCCACATATCCATTTTGCACGTTGGTGCAGGTTATAATTAGCAGTTTGGTTATCCTATCCAATGGTGTTTTAAATTTCTGCTCGTTACTTAATCTATATAAGAATAAAGGTTTCATTTTGCTGATTGCGTAAAATAGTTTACAAAAGAAGCCATGCAGAATTGTTGGGTTTGGCTTAATAATCTCCTCCAGCCTTGGTTCTGTTAATAAACTTGATTGTTTTGTACATGTCTTGCAGATTGGACCTACTTTTGCTGGTCCACAACCTATGATGTATAATCCTCAGGTAGCACCAATGCCGTCTCAAGCATATTTTCATCCGAATGCACCACAGGTATAAGATCACATACAGTATCTCTCTGTTGACTGTTTCGTAAATATTGATGCTTCTGGGTAATTGCTTATCATCATCATCATCATCTGATTTCAGTATGGACAGCTCCTTGGTCATCCTAGGCAAGCTTTATACATGCCGAGTTACCTGCCCGTAAGAACTCTCGTGCTTAATTTTTTTAAATTGGTATTGCTCATGTCTTGAACACTGGGCAGATAAATATAAAACCTTGATGTGTCATGCATGTTGGATATTCTTCCTTGACAAGTACATTGGTGGAACATGACGTGTCTTTACTTACGCATATCAAACTGAATTTGAACAATCTTATCTGTCGTCTTATATAAAACAGTTTTGAGGAACTTTATCTGGTTATTAGTGTTCTGAGAACTCTATCTTCTCAAATCAATATTTTACAGGAAATGCCATACAAGGGACGGGACTATTGACGACTTGGCTATTCGCATTCTTGTTGGCAAGTGAAATCCTTGCTTGAAAAGAATAAACAAAGTGGTTGTCCTGATAAGTTTTAAACGAGGATATCTGCAGCTGTTGCGAAAATCTCTAAAGGCATATCATGTTATTTGCCAAGTTTGCTAATTCTGGGATATCATTTTATGACCTTGTTTTAACCCATGCATATACCTTTTGGGGTTTCTCAGGCTTTGGTTGTGTAATAGATTATCTCAGATTGACCTTTCCCATCCCTTTTTATTTTTCCCTTTTCCCTTTTTCAATACAATTCATAGCTTACTTCTTTTAACCTCAACTGCCCCCATTTATCTCATACTCGCACATATCTGCTACCATTTACTCTAGCTGTATACTCTGATTGGTTAGAAACTACTAGGATTTTTTAAATTATTCAGTAATTCAAAATTGTTTTTATTAACATATGGGCATTTGTGGATGGTAGTTAAAGCTTAGTTTCGCAGAAAAATAGAAACTTAATTTAAGGATAACTAGGTCGAGTTAGTATATTGATATATTCCAATAGCAAAGAAACGCAATGACATGTTTCCAAATCCACTCTGTACAATATTCAAGAACATAATGGAATATTCAAACAACTCTTGATAATAAAATATAGTGTGTGGCTAAATTATTTATGAGCTTTGTACAAACTATAATTATTTCACAACTATGTTATTTATTATAAATCAAAATATGACTTATGTTTAAGAAACTTTATTCATTATGAATTATTAGCATACCGTAGCTTATGTATTGATAAGAATAAAATGAGAATAGTTTGAGATACTTGAGATGAGAATTTTACATAAATGAAGAGAGAAAATAAAATACTAGTAATATTTAATTAAGGCCCTTATTTGTTATATTTATATTCTAATTTATGATTTAGATAATTTTATCGTATATTTTATATGGGAGACAAATGCAGAAAAAAACACCCAACCAACAGTTGAAATGTTTGTTTTAGGATATACTATTACACGTCTAAGAATTACTTTTTTTTAAAATGTTTTTGCAACCTTAAAAAATAATATATTAGTTTATATTTTATATAGGCTAAAAGTTAATTTTCTATAGTTAGTATTTGTTTTGTTAATGGAAGAAAATGAATATTTTAAATTTACTATAAATAAATATTTCAAAATATATAAACTATATTTTGAAACTATAATAACCAAACAATTTTTTAAATTAAGTTTATTATCCGTTGGAGAATAAGATTACAATTTAAATTATTTAATGCAAGTTAAAAATATAATTTATTTCAAAAATACTTATTTATTATAAACTTGAATTATATATTAAAAAAAATCCTTTGTGTAATACCGAACTTAACATACTAACTTATTTAAAAATAAAACTCACAATTATAAAACTTTTAAACATTTTTTTTAGAATGTAATAATATATCGTGAAAAATAGGATCAAGCATATACTTTATTATTTAAACAATATATTGTTTACATTTAATTTCTCAAAAATAAATTAACTTATTTTATTTTCACTTATGGAGATGTATCCTATCAGTCTTTACTTCCTTACACGATAATAAAAAAATATTTTTTGTGAAAAAAAATTACATTTAACATATTTTATAAATAGTAAATTTAAATGAAAATATTAAAAAAAATTAACAGAAAAACGGAATACTGACTACTATGTTGAATGAGTGTATCTTTGTTCAATTATTATCAACTTGTTCAAATTCATAGTCAAAACAATTATTGTTTCCTGCATCATTATGGCAAGAAAGAAGAGGTAATAAAACCCTCTTTGTGATTAAGCATTCATTATCATCATTATGGGTTTCGTTTTTTTTTTTTGGAAAACTATGATTTGTTAATACCATTCAACAAAATTAATGGTGGTAAATTAAACATTATAAAATTTAATTAAAAAGGGAAACAACAATTTTTTACATTAAAAATATAAATATAGTAAGTAATTTCATTTGAATAAAAATACTACAATTTTAAGGTGTTTAAAAATCATTATAAAGATTTATATTATTATTACTAGTAAAATCATATGTCCCTTCACTTATCACTCTTTTCTTATGAAAATGAAAGATAATAAAATTATTATTATAATAATTATTAAAATAAAAATATAATTAAATTATAAAAAAAATTCATAAAAAGTAGTTATAAAAATAAATAATTTTTAAATTTGTGTCATATGCAAATTTTCTTATTATGTATGTGTTTCTTTTATTATTTTAGTTTAAAAAAAGAGTTACTTAGTAAACTAGTAAGAATTTGTATACACAAAAAAAGTAGTTAAAAGTGATAATGTCTTTATTAATACTAGTAAAAACACAGCATAATGTGTACTCATATTTTTTTTTTTTATGAATAATTCATTTAAAAATAAAAAAATAATGCAATTTAAAAAAATATATACATATATAATTTTTGTAAAAATAGTAACTAAACAAGTATGTAACAGTTATTTTTAAAAAATATGTTATTTAGTTATTTTGAAAAATAACTATTTAATTATTTATTTTATTAAATCTATAAAATTAAATAAAGAGAATTCCTTTTTTATGTATACAGATTCTTATCATTAAAAATAAAAGATATTAAATTCTAAACAAGTTTCATAAAAAGTGACTATAAAAACAAATATAAATATTTTTTTAAATTTTATTTTAGGTAATTTTTATTTATTTTGTATGTAGTTCCTTTCTTTATTGGTAGTTATTTTAATTTAAAAATATATTAATTAAAGGATAAAATAATGAGAATTTTTATACAAGAAGAATCCATTTTATTAATGTTTTAGACTACTAGAAATACATGGACCTGTGTGTCTACTTTTTTGTTATGATAACAGAAAAAAATAGTTCTTATCATAAATATTACAATAAAAAATATTATCAAATTTTAAAAGAAGATATGCTTATAAAAAGTAATTATAAAATAAATATTTTTTATAATTTTATCATAGATAGTTAATTGAGTTTCAAAAAACACTTACAAATCCAAAAGAATAAAATAGTAAAATGAAATATATTTATAATAGTAAGATTGGTAATAAATTGTATATACTAAAATTTGCGACTAGAAAATGGTTATATAAATAATCTCTTTATTAATAGTTGTAGATTATAAATTATTATTAGAGTTAAATTTTCAATAATTTGAACACAGTTGTTTACACTATTAATCCATCAAATCAAAATGTTAGAGTAATTAATTAATACAAAAACTGTTTTCAAGTACATTTATATCAAATTTATATTTATATTATTATTACCATTATTATGAATTTAATTTAAATGAATTAAAAGTGGAACCATTTTTAACATTATTATCTAATTACAAACTTATTAAACTAACAACATTAGAAATCGCCAAGTATACTATTTTTAATTAATTAATAATATAAGAATTTTTTTCTCTACCTCTCTACACCATATCATTTGTTACCATATTACTTATTAGCTTAATATATTAAGCGGTTTTTGAATGTAATACAGAAATAATAGTTCTCTTCTTTTGGTGAGTTAATAAAAGAAAATAGTTGTCTTCTGCAGATTTAATATAAATTAATCTGTATAAATTATTACTTTGCCAGTATTAAATAAGAAGAAAAGATAAAAGAAATACATCAATGGGGTTTATGCAGCACAGGACTGAGGCTGAAAATTTGGAGGCATTGAAGGTGTAATAAGAAAAGCATATGATAGCAGCAAGAAGCATGATGATGAGAGTGTGTGATGCTGATGCTCCATTACAAAGTTCTTAATTTATTTTTTCAAAACCAGCCAAGAAGGAATATCAGTAGGGACAAGAAAACTACAAAAGTGGAATGGATCACCATAAATTATTTTTAATTCAAAGATATTTTGAAACTTTGATTCTGATTTTGAAAAATGGTTTTTTTCTCTTTAACATGGTAAGTTGGGCAGGTAGCAGATGAGTGTAGTTGGTTTGTGTTAATGCAACAGAATCACTGTTTTGAAGACTCAGTAGAAGTTACTTTAAGGGTCAAGACTTAGCACTAAAGCCAAGAGACCAAAAAGACCAAAACAATGATGCACTCATTCAAGTGTGATGTGTGACTCAGAGTCTCTTCTTTGCTTACAAACTTTCAACCCACAAGACATGCACACCTTCTGATTCCTCTCCAATTCATCCAACTTCCAAGGTGTCTCTCTTCTTCCTTCTTTTTTCCTTTTCCATTTATCTTTGCTTTCTTTCTTCTTTCATTTGTAATTCTATGGCATGCCTGTGAATCTGTAAAAGGGTAGTTATTGGAATGATGGAACAAATCTTAGATAGATAGTGAGTTTTCTTATGTTGCAGAAGACTACTACGTGGCTGAGACACTATTTCCAGGATTAAACTTTAAAGAGGAAAATTTACATGTATTCTATTTGGTTAATTTAATTGGCTTTTGTTCATGCACCCCAAACATAGGAATCTTATGTTTTCCTGAGGTGATAAGTTTGTAAGTTGTGACTGTTTCCTGAAAGCCATGTTTGAGAAATTGATTAACTTTCCTATTGTTGGTTTATCCTCTTTTTTCACAATTGAAGTCAAAATTCCATGCACCTGTATAGGAAATCTAAGGAAAAGGGAAACAAATAAATTAGAAAAAGAAAGGAAGAGGAAGAAGAGAATTTGAAGAACTTGTTGTCCATTGAAGCATTTCCATGTTTGAGATTCAGTTTAACTGTTGACTGTTGTTGATTGAATTGAAGAGCACAAAGAGTTCTTCAACACAGATCATTTCCTCTATATCTTGCAAAACTGCATGTAGTTTTCTGCAAGGCAATTCGGATATCATGGTTGAGGAAGGATAAGTTGATCCAAGAGTTGAACTGCTATCTTGGTTCTTCTGATGATCTCTATCAAGTCCTTACTTACAAGTACCTTTTATGGTTTTTCCTCCCACAGTCTCTTTCCACAATCCACAAACTAGAGTGCATTTTCTGAAACACACATGCACACGCTGGATTTAAGTCCATTTCCTAAACATAACGATTCTAAGTTGTTATCCGAACTTGTTCATCATTCTTATAGGGAGCTGTAAAATTGTCATGTTCCATTAGAG
Organism: Phaseolus lunatus; assembly: GCA_013389735.1. Classification (NCBI taxonomy): domain Eukaryota; kingdom Viridiplantae; phylum Streptophyta; class Magnoliopsida; order Fabales; family Fabaceae; genus Phaseolus; species Phaseolus lunatus. Next base: position 35,944,102 of record CM023861.1, read on the forward strand.
TTTGATATAGTTACTTTATTTCGAACTCTCAAGAGGAGTATATATTGGCTGCTACAAAAATGTGTGTTGAAGATCTGAAGTTATAGCAAGATCCAGGTTTCTCAATTCTATTAACTTTTTGTTTCCTTTTTTGAAGTGAAGTGGATCATTGTTCCAAGAGGTCGAAAAACAATGAATTGCTTGTGTGAGAAAGACTGTGGTCTATTTTCTTCTCATTCAACATCACCCAATGTTCTTGGATGCCCATCATGGGGGCCTTCAGAATCCAGAAGTTTGAGCTTAAAAGGGGATGTTCTGCCACAACAATGCCACAGGACCAAAACATTGAGCTTTCAATTCCAAGAACTGGATTCTTCTTCGACTCATTCGGGTCAATCTTCTACAAAACTTGGTTCATCACAATCCGGTAATTGGATTTTAACCCTGTCTTTTTGTATAATTCTGAATGCTTGTACTTATCAACTAGTGTATTGTCATTTCTTTCTGCTTTGCAAGATACTGTAGCAGTACACTGTTTTGCAATAGATATGAAATGGAGCACTACAGTTATATGACTGTGATGTGATTCTATGTTGCATTATCTCCTCACTCAGCATTGGCTATTGGATAAAAGTTATATCCAACCATATAATACAAGATTTTCTTCCAAAATTGGAAACTGTCTTACATGGCTTAATCAGCATCAGAAAATTCTTGTCAGCTTCCCTGGCATGTTACTTGATATACCATATTGATAAGTATTTGGTCTGCTTTGGATAATAGGTCAAATGTCTGTCCAGCATAGTTCTACAGATTCAACACATGGCACAACCGGGGGGAAAACTGTGGGATGTGCCATCAGGTCATTTATGGGGAATCAGGATTTCACCTTCCCTCCTCCACTACTGGATCAGAGCCAAACACTTGTAAGTAGATATATCTTCAAGTTCTTGTGGATGGAAGATACATGCATATGTTTTCCTAAAACTTGTGTTTCAGGCTCATATTGCAGGTCACTATGCTGATCCAGGCTATAGCAGCCTAATGGCTTCTTCATATGGTTCACAGTTTAAGGTAATTAGTACTTCATTAGAGATTATTATTCCTGTCTTTTCATTACTGTTTATTTATGTCACCTTATCTACCTTTTGGTATATTGAGATTCTCCTTAAAGAAGTAAAAAACAATCTTCAGTTTTGATTATTGACTGACATTTCATGGAATCACTTTATGATTTGGTCAATGTATTTTACTTATCTATTCCTTCATAATTCCTAGTGAGTTTGATAGGATTTTATTTTCTTCCAACTTGCATAAAATTCAGTTTTACTTATATTTCTCTTCATCCTCTTTTAAGAGCCATGTTTCTTAAAGTTTTAGTTCTCTAAATTATTTAATCACCTTGCACAACAAAACCATGACACTTGTAGCATGAAGACAAATTCTGAAAAACACTGATGAGATTCCTAATGTCCAGCCTGTGGAAACTGCTCCTATTCGAATTCCTCTGCAATTGGACATTAAAGAAGAACCCATATACGTGAATTCAAAGCAGTACCATGCTATTCTGAGGAGAAGACAGTATCGAGCAAAGCTTGAAGTACAAAACAAACCCATCAAGGATCGCAAAGTAATAAGCGTGTCTATGTTTTCTCCCTACCATTTCTCTTAAACCAAACTAAGAACACTGTTATCATGCAGCCTTATCTTCATGAGTCCCGCCATCTACATGCACTGAAGAGAGCAAGAGGTGCTGGTGGACGCTTTCTCAACACTAAAAAGCTTCAACAATCAACTCGTACACGTGGAAATACTGCAGAATCTAACATGCATCAAATAGAAAACTACAGGGATGGTGATGATAATGCCACATATGCTTCTAACAGTGATGCAAGAAACATGCAGAATTATACATCTGATAAGGGTGGTGGCACCACAGCAGCACCCTCTATTTGTCTGCATGTGAATGACTAAACTCTGGCTTCTGCTTGTGCTCCATTGGGAAGTCATCCTTGGCTCATATTCATTACTCTGTTGCTATTTATTATTGTTTGTTTTGATTTCCCTCGACATTGACATGAACCTATTGTGTACGCTAAAGTTGTTTTAAACTGATTTGTCAATAACATTGTTTTTCTATGTTAATGCCATTCTGCAACATGTCTCGTTGAAATTCGTTTACGTGGCTTCTAATGTTTGGTTTCTAATACCAATTCTGTAACTATAGTTCCGATATTTTCTATACGCCAATCATTTTCCTTCACACAGATATTTTGGTGGATAATGTTGTTTACTGAAATAATAGTCACAACTGCAACAGCCGTATGAAAGGTGCTAAAGTAAACACAGAACAACTTCTGCATGCTACCAAGATACTAATAATAGGGATATGTTACTAATTAGGTACAATTTTACATTATAGTTATCAAAATAGGTAAAATTTTAAAATTTATTAAAATAAGTAAATTGTGTTAAAGTAACATTATTATCGTAAAAATTTTATTACTTTTCAATTTGATGTCATTTGGCACTATTTATTATATTAATTAGGACAATTGGGACAAAAAAAAAAAGAAGCAAATCACCATTTTTGTCCTGGTTACCAGCATCTTAAAAAACTGAGATACGTTAATGGACAGATGAAAATATTATAATTTGAGTGATAATATTAATATATGTCGACAGAATAAAATATGAAAATGTCAATAAATACTAAATTAAAAACTTGGATACAACCGCAGAAAGGGACAGAAATTTATTTAATATTCTTATTTTTAGAGAAAAAAATTCAATATATATTTGGCAGTTTTTTAAAAGATAATCTTTTAAAATTTAAAATTATTTTATTCTAACTAATATGTGTGTTTTATATATTTATTTAAATTATTGTTAGAATTTGAAACCTTAGTTTTAAAAAAAAACGATATATTTATTAAAAGATAAGACGAGACAGAAAAAGAAGAGATGGTTGCAACTTGCGTGACTTGGTGGGTCCCACACGATAAAATCATTGGTACGGAATAAAATAAAAAGAAAAATGAAAATAAAAATTGTGTGGAAGCAGTGAGGTTGTAACTTAATTGCAGTGGGAGCGAGCACAGAGAATCGAAGGAAGATGATTCATTGTTCATCATGCAAATGAAATAAATTTCACTCCACTATACTCAAACGCAGCACATACCATAATCCTGCGACTGCGTTTCTTTTGTTCTCTCTTCTCTCTCTGAATTTTGTGAAATAAAGTTGCGTTTTGCAGTGTGGTGAGACCCTAAACGACCTCGTTTTCACGTTCTCTGAGAATGGAAGCGCGAAGTCGCTCCGTGGAAGACATATTCGAGGATTTCAAGGGCCGAAGAGCAGGCATCATCAAAGCCCTCACCACCGGTAACCAAACTAATGTGCTTTTCAATTTCCAATTCCGATTACATGCACCGTTAAATTCATTTATTTACCACTGTTCTTCGCAAATACCTGTTCCTTTTTCTTTTTTTTTTTCATGATGGTTTAACAAATTATGAAAATAGAAAAAAATAATAACCATAAATCACGAATCATGGCTAGGGATCGTTCACTGATCTACTGTAGCGGTTTCTTTCTTTTTGTCATTTTCGATTGACAATGACATGTTAACCTGCGACCAGTTACTGTTCCGTTACGACATTCGGTTGGTTGTGGTTTAGAGGGAAACAGAACGTCACACCTGTTTGTTGTATTGAATGAATCGAATCCTTTCTTTCGCGTTTGATGAGACTCACGTGACGGATTTTGATCTTCTATTTTTTAGATTTCAATGCATGAAGGTTTTAGATTTTTTTTTTTTTTTTTTGTCGTACTCGTTTAATATTTTCGGCCTTTTTGTGCTGTTGCAGATGTTGAAGATTTCTACAGCCAATGTGATCCTGGTTAGTTACCCTGATTTTAGGTTTGAATTGTTTTTTTTAGCGGTTTGCAGTTACTGGCTCCTGGGTTTTTCTCGTGCTCTTACTTTTCTAGTACATGTACTGAAATTAGGTTGATATTCGAGCATGATTATTTTATCTAGTGTTTCATTTTCACCGTACCCATCTTGAGGCTCTTGCTAAAGGGATGTCAATTCAATATGGGTAGCTTTTATCTTTGTTGTGGTAACTTGGTCATGGATTTATTTCATTTGACGATGACAATTTACTGTTCTCTATCATTTGACTGTTAGCTTTGAACGCCCACTTTTTTTTTTTTTTGGTTGAATGGCCTTGTTTTTAATCATCAGTCAATGTAGCTGCAAATTACTTATTTCCTTCTATGATTAAAATATATTGCCGTAGGCTTTGGAAATATGATAGACACTTGTGGAATGACAGTAGGCCACTAGGGTTGGTATGATGCTAGCTTTCCCCATAAGGTTTGTGATCGGTTACGACGACCTTACAAAGTTACATAGTTGAGGGGAATGTACTGTTTTTCCATCCCTAGCATCATTCACCCCGAGAGATAGGATGACATGAAATGCTTGATACTGCTTAAAAACCTCTTGGCAGTAAATATTTTTCGGGAGTAAAGATATTATGGAGTTATTCTAGCTGCAAATAAAAGTATTCTGTAAAGGTAGAATTAACAGTCATTTTATCCATATTAAATTTCTTTCCTCTGTAGCTAGTTTATCTGTGTATGAGCTTTATCTATATATCCTTTGTTTTATTCTTTCAGAGAAGGAGAATTTGTGCTTATATGGATTACCCAGTGAGCAGTGGGAAGTAAATTTACCTGTTGAAGAAGTTCCTCCAGAGCTTCCTGAGCCTGTCCTAGGCATTAACTTTGCCAGGGATGGCATGCAGGAAAAAGACTGGCTATCTTTAGTTGCTGTTCATAGTGATACATGGTTGCTTGCCCTTGCCTTTTATTTTGGAGCCAGATTTGGATTTGATAAAACGGACAGGTATGTCTTACTCGGAGAATAACTCGTATATCTCATGTCAACTTGTAAAGGATTTGGTTCGAGATGAGGTTGAAAATAAGGGAACTAAGGAAGCAATTTAGGTCAAACTTTTCTGATTTATCACCTTGGTTCAGTGAAGTTCCTGTGGGATTTTTTAACTTTTTGTTTTTCCTTTCACCACCCTCCTTGCTGAGTACAAGTTTGGCTGCATCACTGTTTTAATCTCATTTGATTTATAATTTTGTTGCTGACTAATCATTGTAGAAGCAGTTGCCCACCATGGAGAAGGGCGAAGATGTTAAAGTATATAATAGCACACTTTACCTTTTTCTTTCTGAGAAAAAAATGTTGAAGAGGAATAGAGAGAGAGAGAGAGAGAGAGAGAAAAGGAATAACTGCATCGTGTCGTGACTACTGTTTACTGGCTTATCTTAAGATGGTGCAAGGAGAAAAAGTAGTAGTAGGGGCTTTTATACTAGTTTCATGTGAATTGAATCTCCCTAGTTGACTTAATATCTGGCACCTAAATGAATGTTCTCTCTGTCATCATTTAGTAGGCTGTGTATTTGTTCTTGATAGTTGGTAATTTGATTATGTTTTCTCATGCGTCAATGTACTCATGATTTGTCATTTGTAATGCAGGAAACGACTATTCAGTATGATCAATGAACTACCGACAATATTTGAAGTTGTTGCTGGTGGAGCAAAGAAGCCACTTAAAGAGAAGTCATCAGTTTCAAACAACAGTGGAAACAAATCTAAGTCTATCACTAAAGTGGTAAACAATATTTTTCTCCTCAAACCTTGACATGAAATGTAAATACAGTTTGTTCATAAATACCTATCTCTCCAAGCTGTGATGAAAAAAAATCAGGATGTTTTTCAGGTGTAGGCTGTTTATAGAATTTTAGCAACCTCTGAATTTAAGTTCCCTTGGTAAAGGATTAAAGAATGTATTACATGTGCATTAAATATTATAACCAGTATAACATTTTGGGAAGTATTTTCAGAAGTTTTAGGAGTTTTGTATCATGGTATCTCCAATGTATAACCCTTAACCTAAAGTATGGGAAGCTATGGATTATCAGATTGTTTTTCTCTTTGCAGTTTTTAATTCTTTTATACCCATTGTTCTGACCTTGAGTCTGTGAGATTATGTTGTTCAGGTCAATTATTGTATCTAAGATATTATCTATTTTGGAACTTGATTTTTTCACCACAATTTTGTTGTTAAACTACCCTTCACCTTGATTCCTAAATGATGTAGGATTTCTTAGCATATCAAAACAAACCCCCAAATTGAGAGCTAAAGGGTAGGAGTGGCCTCATACCCTCCTTTTTGTTCCTATAGACGGTGTTAATGTTCTGACCAAAATTCTTTTGAGATAACATCATTAGAGTTAATCAACAAATTATAGATATTGTTTGCTTTGAATTTTAGTGACTTTATCACGGTTTTATCATTAAAAGGTGTCTCGGTGAGTTATAAATTATTGTGCGACTTTTAGGCGTACCTATACAAGCCATTAGTCGATGGCTAAAAGTAGGAGTTGTTTGGAACCTTCCATTTTGTCCCCACGAGTAGCGTCAAAGTTTCGACCTTAAGATTTTTAAGATAACATTGATAAAGTTTATCATTGTATTCAAGATATTGTGAATTTTGAAGCCCCATGCTTTTGGGAAAGTTTTGTCCTTAAACGATGTTTCAAAGAGTTGAGAGTGTAAAGTTTTTATAAACTACCATTGGCATCGATTCTCAAATGATGTGAAACTTTTGGATGCACCATTTTTTTTCAAATAGAAAAAATAGAGAATTGGTTTGGGATGGTGCATGTGCTAAGATGAAAATTGATATTAAGACTTAGAACTATAAACGTTTGGATAAACTTCAAAAATGCTAGAAATAAGGCTTGTAGCTACAGCTTACCTTTCAATTCCTTGCCTTAGCCATTTCAAGGTGCAAACATTTAGTATTAACTGTGATGATTTAAACTGGCTGGCACTGAATTGGAAAAGAAAAGAAGAAGAAAAGAGCAAGTAGTTTAATTGATTGATTTAAGCAAAAAGGGAAACGACTATTTAGATCAAGAAGTAAAAGAGTTCTTCCTCATTCTAGACCCTGTCACCCAAAACAGTATAACTTGTTTTATAACTTACCCTTCAATCATTATCTGTTCTGAAGGACTGAGGTGTTACACTTACAATTTGTTAAGAAAAGAACTTTATCCTTAGCCTTGCTTTTTTTGTATTAGTTTTGACCTCACATTCAAATGAAAAATGGTGTAGGATGGGATGGTGAGATAAAAAGACCATGAGGGATCCTAATATGTTATATAAAGTTTTTCCGTTGTTATTTTTTTAATTCAGTGTATAAGAACATTAGAATGTGGACATTCATTGATAGCGGCATCTCATCATCAATGACCGTCAATGGAGCAGTCACTAGGTTCTGTATATAGATGTTCTTGCAAATATGTGTGGGAGGAGCTTAAGAGTATCTGACTTGTATGGGAAGTGTCATCTTGTTTGTGGTTCTCTTTTACTCATATAATTTGTGTTCTTATCTAATTGTTGGCTGGTCCAGCAGCGGGTTTCTGAAACCCAGGGCAGACTGTCAAAATCATTGTTACAACAACCAAAGGATGAGGAAGAAGTACTAGAAGAGCAAGAGCTAGATGATGAAGATGAACATGGAGAGACCTTGTGTGGGGCATGTGGTGAGAATTATGGTACTGATGAGTTCTGGATTTGCTGTGACATCTGCGAGAAGTGGTTCCATGGCAAATGCGTGAAGATCACCCCTGCCAGGGCAGAGCACATCAAGCAATACAAGTGTCCATCGTGCAGTAACAAGAGAGCTCGCTAATCAAGTTTCCTTCATGGACAAACTTTGTTCCAGCCTTTACTAATCTGGTTAATATGTTTTTTCTTTCTAGATGTAGTTGAAGGTTAGTTTTTCTGTTTGACACATGTAGATTTTGTCTTTTTTGTTGGTTGTCTGGGTAAAGTTGTGTCTTTTCCCAAGCCTTGAATCCACGTTGGTATAAGCTTTATATGAATGGGGTTGAAACCATAATCTCTGGCCACCCTAAATATTAAGGAAATTGAACTGCTACCACATTTCCGCCGAATGAATGAATGGCATTTTAACATCTTAATTTTCACTCCCTTTTTGAGTGTTTTGAGGGAAGAGCATATCACCAAACCAGAGTGAATTATATTCAAGATTCGATATATTTTAATCAATATGTATATATTATATTATTTTTTTGTTAAAAAGTGTCACATTGTATCTTTATAAGAAATTATATTTTAAAAATTATTTGTGATTTTACAAAAAATTCGATTAGTAAGTGTAACATTAAGTGCATTTATATGTATACAAAGAGACACACACAAATAAATGCATATGTTTAGATGAACATTAAATTAATTTTTAAGTAAGCAATGTTGGAATGAATGGGAAAGGGATTTATAATATGTTGACATTTGCTAAAGGCTAAAACAACTCATTCTTAATTAATGATACTCTCACTGCCACCAATTTGGTAGTGCCAATGCCCCACAGTTGAATTGAATAGATAACGTCTGTTTCAATGCAAAAAAATTTAATTGAGATTTTTTTTCTGGAAGTAAACATTTAAAAATAGTAAATAGAACAACTACAAAACTAAAACTTAGTGAAAAAAATGTCCAAGTTATATTTTCCATAAAATATAATTAAAGGTTGAATATTAATTAAAATAAAGTCAACTAATTAATTTGAAATACAATTATATTATATTTTCAAAGAATTTATTTATACTCCAAAATTTATTAAAAATTCTTTTTTTCCTTGGTGCTAATTAGTTTGTGTACACAAGTTTAAATTCCTACAAAACCAATTAGGTTAAGTATTTTTGAAGATTAATTTCATAAAAAAATACACAAAGAACATATGTGTGTTAAGTTTCTTGTATAATTTTGTAAAAAGATAAGAGGGATTATAACTGAACTTCTTCTTTGTAAGTTTTTAAATATAATTTACAATTTCAATGAATTCTTGAATATTAACTTTATTGACTTATTTTGTCTTTATTAGACAAGTTGTTAATAATACTTAAATGAGTGGATGATGTAATTAGCTTATTAATTTCCAATGAATATTATCACCTATTAATTATACAACACTTTAAAGGATTCTCTCGGTTGCACATTAATTTCCATCTTTAGAAGTAATATTATTTTAGTAGGATGAATATAATTTTCACTTATTACATTATTTGGTTGAGAAATTTATAAAAGGGGTGTAACTTTTCATGATTTTTACAAAAAATAAATAATTTTATAAAAAAATAGATAAGTCGTGCTTTGTGCTTCAAATGAAGACTTTCGATTCTCTTATGAGTTGTACTAATCTCGTCACGTTTTTATTTCTTTTCAAAATCTCTCTTTTTTTTTTCAATTCTTATGTTGAAGTTATGCATAGAGAGACGAGTTTTGAATTTTTTTTACACAATTTCATATTTGTTTTAGCTTTGTTATGTTTTTCTGATGTAATTAGTTATTTTTTTATTTACTTTTTAAATTTTGTATTTAACTATTTGTAATCGAATGTAATTCAAATAATTTATTATTGTAATTTAAACTTTTTATGTTAAATAATTTTTTATTATAATGAAATTACTTATAATAAAATGTAATTTGGTAAAATTTAAATGAGAGTAAGTTTTATATTACTATGTACATAGGATTGAAATGTGAGTTATATATTTCTAAGTTGTATATACATATGATGACTCATACAAACTTTACATTCATCAAAGAATCATCACTATTAGAAAAAGTTTAAAAAAAATCATAAAAGAAAACAATTTAAGAGAAAACAAGCATGTAAAAAGAAATGAGAAAATCCACAAATTTAAAAAGATGGTGCAAATCGTGACAACTTTATAACAAAGTACAATTTCATTTTAAAAATATAGGAATTGAGAAAAGTTACAGTTTCTGCATCCATGGCGGAAAAGAAAACAAGAGAGAGAGAGGAGAAGGTTTGCATAAAGGGAAGTGGGCACCGGAATGGTAGGTGTTGTACAATAGGGTGACCAAAATCATTTACCTTTTTAAAATGAATTTACTTTTTAGTGTTTTTTAGTACAATATATTGTTAACATTAAACCTAAATAATAAATCAAATAATATTTATAAAAAAAACCACAAATTTAAAATCCCTACCAAATGTGAAAATGATAAAAAAAAACTGTCTCATTTTGGAACTCAAATATCACTACTGTAAAAAAATGTACAATACTAAATGAGAAGAAATTTGTTAAAAGATAATTATCATAAAAAGGGTAAAAAAATTTACGATTAAAAAGTGTTGGTGAGGTGGCACGTGTCAGTTATAGTGATATTAAAGAAAAGAAAACTACAAGTCTGTAATAAAAAAACATTTATGGACTTGGTTTATAGTAGGTAAATATAAAAATGATTGATTGAAGTTTTTTTAATATAGCTTATTTTTTCCATTTTTTGCCGTTAATGGTTATAAGATCTGTATTAAAATAACATACTTTTACTTATAGACAATTTGAATAAGTACTTTTTTATTAAATTGGTTCTTAGTGAATAGTAACTATCCACAAATTATGAATAACGAGTATATACATATAATAAATTAACTTAGAAAAAATATAAATGATAGGATTCCTAATAGACAATTAATTAGTTAGACAAATCAAGTATCGAAAAAAAAAATAGCACATATAATATTTTTAAAAGAATATTTAAATGGAAGATAAAGCAATTTGCATCATTATGAGATTATTATTACAAAAATATGCAACTAAATCAAATATATATGTACTTGTAAGAGCTTTTGAAATCAAATATATGTACTAAAAAAAAATTATAAGTTTTTAAAAAAAAATATGTTCTTATAAACTTATTAAAAAACCATCTTCTTATATATTTGATAAAGAGTTCACATCGACTAAATGTTATGATATTTTATAGTATATAAGTAGATATAAATTTTTTTTACCGTGAAGTGAAATTGAGTTAGACTTAAAATTCACTTCTTAATATGATATGTTTAATTAAATAATTATAATTATTTAATTTTAAAAAATTAAACTAATTTAGTTCAGTTTTGATTTTTTTTATGTCATTTAGTTAATTTAAGTTCAATTTTTGTAATTGCCTCACACATAGTGGGTATAGTTTTATTATCCCACTACTATTTTTATTAACTTAAAAAAAATCTAAACTTGAACAACAAATAGGTTGAGAAGGAAAATAGGCAAAGATCAAGTAAAGAAAGTTCCAATGTAAGAATAAAAATATATTGATGATATATATTCGCAACTTTATTTTTAAAAAATATGATTCATTTTATTAATATAATAATAATAATAAGCAGAAAATAAATATAAAAATTAAAAGGTCTATTATATTAATAAAATGAGAGATTAGGTGTTATTTTTTAATACAAGATGTCAAAACATATTTTTCTTAAAAAATATATGGTTTGAAGATTTGGAGAATATGTGGTCCTTTTTTTCAGTTTTTTGGGGAAAGAAAGAAAGAAATATGAAAATATAACCAATTTGAACTTAATGAGTGAAGTCATCACATGCAAGCATTTCATGTCCTAACCTAACCTTCATGTTTTAGAATAATACAACAAACCTCTAATATATGGATATTCTTCATCCCCAAATACTACATTTTAGGTTAGAGGATCAAAAAGGAAGGATTCAATTTTTTTCTACAATTTCAAAATATTCTTATATTAAAAATTAAATGTGACCAATGAATATTAAATAAAATGATTTTCTTTTGTCATTTCTAAAATTTAAAACATTTTTTTAAATTAAAATATTCAAAAAACTACTTAATCCACATTTAAACAAAGTGAATAAGTGGTTTTCTTAATGCTATCTTTTAAAAAAATAAATTATATTTATTATAAGTCAATCAACTTTGAGTCACAAGAAGTCTATTATCATCTATTTGATAAAAGATTATGTTAACATATTTTTAAAAAAAGTTAGATAAAAAAATTTGAGGATAAAATTGAAAGAATTATTATAATAATAAGATAAAAAAAGGTTATTTTGACATAAATTTTGGAGCAAATGGTATTATTTTGTAGATAGCTATGGCAAGGAGTAATATAAAAAGAGAAATGTTTGGAGTGTGACAGCAGATCGAAAGCACAACACAACGAACGCTCAATCAATGGCTTGCACATCTCTCTTTCAGTCTCTTCCTTTCTCTCTCCAAACCTCTAAACGGGCCTCTCCCAAGCCCGCGGCCCACTTCGTTATCCGAGCCCAGTCCCCCATCACTCAGAACAACTCCGCCGCCGCCAAGCAGCGCCGCCCCGCAGAAGAGAACATCCGCGACGAGGCCCGCCGCGTGAATGCGCCCCACGACCACCATCTCTTCTCCGCCAAGTACGTGCCCTTCAACGCCGACCCCTCCTCGACGGAGTCATACTCCCTCGATGAGATCGTGTACCGCTCCCAGTCCGGCGGCCTCCTCGACGTCCAGCACGACATGGCTGCCCTCAAGCGCTTCGACGGCGAGTACTGGCGCTCCCTCTTCGACTCCCGCGTCGGCAGGACCACCTGGCCCTACGGCTCCGGCGTCTGGAGCAAGAAGGAGTGGGTCCTCCCCGAGATCCACGACGATGACATCGTCTCCGCCTTCGAGGGAAACTCCAACCTCTTCTGGGCCGAGCGTTTCGGCAAACAGTTTCTCGGCATGAACGAGTTGTGGGTCAAACACTGCGGAATAAGCCACACCGGCAGCTTCAAGGATCTCGGCATGACCGTTCTCGTTAGCCAAGTCAATCGCCTGAGAAAAATGAACCGCCCCGTCGTTGGTGTCGGCTGCGCTTCCACCGGTGACACCTCTGCAGCGCTGTCCGCGTATTGCGCTTCGGCCGGGATTCCTTCCATTGTCTTTTTGCCTGCTAATAGAATCTCTCTTGCTCAGCTTGTTCAGCCCATTGCCAATGGAGCCTTTGTGTTGAGTATCGACACTGATTTTGATGGGTGCATGCAGTTGATTCGAGAAGTCACTGCTGAGTTGCCTATCTATCTGGCTAATTCTCTCAACAGTTTGAGGCTCGAGGGGCAGAAGACTGCTGCTATTGAGATTCTGCAGCAGTTTGATTGGCAGGTTCCTGATTGGGTCATTGTGCCTGGTGGGAATCTTGGCAACATTTATGCCTTTTACAAAGGGTTTAAGATGTGCCAAGAGCTTGGACTTGTGGACAAGATCCCAAGGCTTGTTTGTGCTCAGGCTGCCAATGCCGATCCTTTGTATCAGTACTTCAAGTCTGGGTGGAAGGAGTTTAAGCCTGTGAGGCCCAGCACTACCTTTGCCTCTGCCATTCAGATTGGTGACCCTGTTTCCATTGATAGGGCTGTTCATGCCATTAAGAGTTGCGATGGGATTGTGGAGGAGGCGACTGAGGAGGAGCTGATGGATGCTATGGCGCAGGCGGATTCCACTGGGATGTTTATTTGCCCCCACACTGGCGTTGCTTTGACGGCATTGTTTAAGCTCAGGAACAGTGGGGTTATTAAGGCCACTGATAGGACTGTGGTGGTTAGCACTGCTCATGGCTTGAAGTTCACTCAATCCAAGATTGATTACCATTCTAAGGATATCAAGGACATGGCTTGCCGCTATGCTAACCCACCCATGCAAGTGAAGGCTGATTTTGGGTCTGTTATGGATGTTTTGAAGACGTATTTGCAGAGTAAGGCTCATTAGGTAGCCTTTGCAAGTTTTGCTCCGCCTGAGTTACTCGTTAGTATTTGTTTACTTTTAGGCACTACTGAATTGTCTTTTCTATGAGCTAGGTCTGAGTGTTGTAATAATTTGCTTGATGCATTATGGCATCCATATTGGGGCAACCTTAGGGTTTTTGTTGTAGATTTTTCTTTGTTGAGTCATTGCTAGCTCCCGTAGAAAAATGAATTGATACGAGGAGGAATGCATATTGTTGGCTTCTAACGGGCCAACCCCTCAAAGAAAACAACCAGCAAATATATTTAGAACAGTTTTCTTTCATGATATGTTATTGTTTGGCTTCTTACGGACAAACCCCTCAAAGAAAACAATCCCAACAAATATAATTAGAACAGTTTGCTTTCATGATATGTTATTGGCATTTAGCTCTTCAGTATGTGAGAAGTGATTAAATCAAGAAGAAAAGGACAGGAAGGAGCTGCCTTGTTGGACCAAGCATACATGTTATATTGAATTACTTGAAGGCAGCACTGCTACTGCAGCAATATATGCACGGATTAATTGAAGCCGCACAGATTGAAATAGTAGTCAATTTAGATACTTCATCTTGCACTTTCTTCAAAAGATGAATTTTCGTTAGCCATTAAGTATAATATCTTATAGTATGAAATTTGACTTTTAAAGGCCTTCGCTCTGCTTTTCATTCTGCCAATGTAGTTTACTGCTATTGTCTCACTGATATCAAAACAGAAAAATTGCCCTTGCAAATTTGCATTTGAGTTGAAGTCATTGTAGAAAAGACAAGAAAGGCAACGAGGAATTGGAGTTGCATTTTGTAGTACAACTTGCACGAGTTATTATGAACGCCTTGATTCTATTAAACAGTGAATTACTGCATTATTCGCATCCTTTAATTAACCCATTAACATAATTTAGTTTTTCGAATTCCGTTGTATAACAAGCGGACTTTAGTTGCTTATTTGTACGCAAAAGGTTTCACCAAAGAAAGAGCAGAGATTATCTTGCAACCAATCAGTTTTCAATACAGCAACAAAAGTTTTATTTTCTTCACATCTTTGTAGATTTCTTTTATAGTAGTTAATATTATTCTCAACAACAAAATTCACCTCTGATCCCAGTCATATCTTACAACATAATCAAAATCATTACAGCTAAATAATTAATACAAAAATTCAGTGGGGGTTCTGTAACATTTTCAAGAGGAAACTGAACAGAAATTTTGGTATAAGATTGAGTAAAACACTTCGCTTGTATTACTGCTCTTACTGGGAGACATGTACTGCACGTATGGTTTCCCCTTATTATGGGTAGTCTCGCAAAGTTTCTTAGGTTCAAAGGAAAAGAAAATCGTGTAAGGGAGTATAGACACATTACTTACTCAATTATATTATAATTAAATTTCGTAATAAATTACCAACATATAATGTTTTTTTTTTCAAAATTAACTGTTAAATTAAAAAATCTTTTATATAGAAATATTAATACAAAATTATTGAATACTTAATTTGTGTAGATAAAAATTAATATAGTATATATCTTTTAAAATATATTAAAATATAATTATTTTAAAAATGTTGATAAAATTTAATATAAATAGCCACGATGATGTGAAATTACAATTTTGAATAAAGTTTATTTGAGACTTTAATATCAAAATGATCATTCTATAATATTTTTTGAAATAAAATATTATATAATAATAAAAGAATAATTTTTTTAAGTATTAAGTGAATGAAAATGATGTATCATTCTTTTACATTTCAGGAAAAGAGAGAAAAAGAACAATTCACAATTCATTCAGGGGTTAATCTTATTTTACACCAACCAGTATAATTCCCTTTTTAAAATGGAAAATTGATTACTTGTTTTTCAGGCCATATCACACAGCATGGTCAAACTCATTATTACAACTAAATAAGAAATACAAAAAAAAGAGCAACTGGTGTTTCTATATCTTATAAAAAAGAAAATTGTGTAAAACTTTTCGTGTAAGATTGAGTAAAACACTTCCTTGTATTACACTGAACTTACCGGAAAAACTACTCTATGTTTTGAAAAAACTGCACAAACCTTTCCTTAACAAGAATGTTTGGTATGGCTATGGTCTCTCCCTAATTGTCTGGGCTTACTTTGTTTAGATTCAAAGGAAGAATTTTATAGGTTTTGAAACTAGAATCCAGGCAGAGAGGATACAGGGAATCATTCAGCATTTTACTCTATTATTTCCACTCCTCAGAGGCATTGCTTTTTCCAAGGAACCATTGTCTTATTAACTCTGTGTTAGCCTCTTGCCAAGCAAACCAATCACAGCAAGGTGATGTGTTGTTCACTGCACGCAGTATCAAAGGAAGTGTTAAGCATATGCTATGAGTCCCAACATGCAGAACTAAATATTGCAGGCGTTATATACATTAAAAAAAAGGTAAAACAAAAGAATTTGGACTCAAATGCATTCGTGAGATCGAAAAAAATTCACTTCAGTACAAGTCTCAGAAAGAAAGCAAAAATATAAGCGAATAAAAGAATAAAGACATAGCATCGATCAATTTTGCACCTTAAACAGCTTTGGTTTTGGAGAGGGGCGTAGATTGGATGTACCAATCCCTTGCTTCTCCTCCATCCTCAAACCAGCTCTGAACCTTTCAATAAAAGTATCAGCTTTGGTGTCAACATCAGGGCTAGGATCATAGAACAATAAGATTGCGGATTCTTCACCATCTTCACTTCTTGGTGACACCACAACTTCATCTTCTAAATCTGGCGAACCACCACTCGAGCTACTAATGCTATTTATTCTAACAAAGTCACCCTGCACCCGGAACTTCCACGCCGGCATCTTGAACGGCGGCGGCGGAGGCGGAGGTATTGGGTTCAAAGGTGACTCGTTACCAGTGACAGACACATTTTCCTTTGAGAAAGTCTCTATCTTGTTTGATTTAAGGGAACTAGCCACACTCCCACGAACTGGTTCGGTTTTGGATAATGAAAAATGCGGCGATGAAGCAGACTCAACTTTCTTCCTCTTTCTTTTCTTAGAAGGAAACAGATTATGAAAAACTGAGGAAGCTCGAGGTTGTGAATGAGGTTCAGAATTTCGAATATGCTTAAGATTTTCTAAGCTTCCTTGTCTTTGTTTCTTCTTCTTTCCCTTCGAAGATGTCAACGACTCTTTAGCTGCACTTGTTTCCTTATTCTTATTTTCCACACTCCTCTCCCCCCCGGGAACTGGTGGTGGAGACGCCGGTAACGGCGGAACCTCTTTATCTACCACTTCTGTGTTCTTGACGCTCTCTTCTTCAAAGTCAAATCTAGAATAACCGTTAACGTGTGTGTCATCATAAAATCGCCATCTTTCATCGGAGGATAGCCACGGCGACTCTTGGCGGAGATCTGGGTAGGAGTTGAAACTTCTGAGCCTGTTATACGATTTGTAGGGCGTGCGATATGATTCCTCGTACCACGGTGGCGTTGTTGTAGGGTTTGGTTTCTCGTACTGGTGCGGCGTGTCGGAGAAACTTTCGTTGTCGTTGTCCCTGCTGAGGAAGGCGCAGAGAATGGCGAAGAGGATAAGCACGAAGTTGAGGGAATCCCAGCTCTTCTTCACCGAATTCGGTTTGAAAAGATGGTAGGGGAAAGAGTGCAACGCGGAAAAGATGGTGGGAATTATGACCAACATGAATGCAAGTGCAATCACCAGCACGCATATCAGAAGTGCACCGGAGCTGAGGAACAGCGAGTAAGATCGGCGGAGGCGGCGGTGGCTGTCATTCTCCGTCCAGAAGGTTGGCGGCGCGTCTTCTTCTTCTGCTTCCATTTGGTTTTCGCTTAATGTTGTTAACAATTCCTTTGTTTTTATAATGCCTTTTGTGTTCTTAGTTTGCTTATATAGACGTAAATAGGTGATTAATATTATTATATTAATTATTTATTTTTTTGCCGAATTTTATTATATGAATTTAATGAAATATTATATACATGCAATTTCTTATGTCATGCATGAGTAAGAAGCTATTTGCAATTCAGGGGGTATAAACCATTTTCCATGTGCATTTCGAAATGGTCAAATTTCAAGGCTAAAA
Organism: Phaseolus lunatus; assembly: GCA_013389735.1. NCBI lineage: Eukaryota > Viridiplantae > Streptophyta > Magnoliopsida > Fabales > Fabaceae > Phaseolus > Phaseolus lunatus. The sequence goes on from CM023861.1 coordinate 35,961,844, forward strand.
AATATTGGTATTTTTATTTTATGCTTGAAGACTATTACAACGAACCAATAATTGGACTAACTCAATTCATGCCATATCACGTAATCACGTTGCTTCTGCATCAAGTTTATTATAATACTATTGCAAATTATAGCTGCATATCTTTTCTTTAAACTTTGTTTTTCCCACAACTTCCTAGGTTTTGCTGTACCTCTTGCTGTTGCTTCTGAACATGGCTTCCATAAAGACATTAAAATAAGTTGAATATTTAGTTACCATTTTTTTAAAAGACAACACACTATGCTTCAAATTACAAGTATTTATTAGTTTTAAAAATTCTTCCAATAATACTGTGTTGTAATTGTCAGGGTCAATCACCATATTCAAGAAATTATCCGTTTTAGAATTCAAAATTCTATCACAATTTTGTGACATTTCGATAAGTTAAGGAAGAAACATGTATATAAACTAATATTTCTATAAGAGACTATTGAATGTTGATTAAATGTGAGATTATTGATCTCCAAAACAAATAATATCTCAACAAATTTAAATTATTTCTTTTCATACTATCTCTCTGAATAAAAGGGTAATTAATATTTTATAACATTCATTTTAAAGATTAATTTCATAGTTTACTTGAAAAAAACATTACGTATGTTGTAGCATACACTAAGATGATGTGGTCATAGCCGTGTTTTCCTAGTGAGATTACTAAAACATCTTAAAAATTTGGAGTCACGTAATTGCATAAATATCAACATGAGAATGATAAGTAACGGAAAACATGAATAGGATTAATAAAATATGTTATTAATATATTTTTTTTTAGTTAAATAAAATTGGTGTGATTTTCAGTTAACAAATTATTTACCTAAAAACAAAAGTGCAAAGATTAATATAAAACGTAAGAAAAAAGCAGAAATATATTGCCAATATTATCAAGGCTTTATATATCCTCTATTCAGTAAAATTTACTGAATAAAATAAATAAATATTAAAAAACTAGGTTACTTATATATATATATTTATTTTTTTTAAATGTATTATTTGATTCCTTGTATAATGTTGAAGAAAGCGTGTTATGTAACGGACAGCTTGTGTTTTTGTTGTTTATTACGTTAATAGGAACCATTGTCTAATAAGATTGAAGCATGTTCGATTATTTCGCCTTTCTTACGTTTTGTGCAAAACATGTTTTCTGAATTTAGACATTTGACTTTATCTTTTAGTTTATCATCCTATTTACAAGGAACATTCTTTGAATTTTCCTTTACATTTAAAAATTGAATTTAACTACAATATGTGATTTTAAAAAAATTATAGTTATTTAATTATTTTTGGTGCATGCAATGATATATAATTAGAATTTAAGACTACTAAAAAACTTAAATAATTTCATATATAGTGTCGATTAATTTACGCTTTTCATATTAATGGTACACTGTTATTTAATTTTAATTTTAATTTATTATATATGATTAGATCATTTATTTGTATTCAATGAGAAATTATTGCTTGGTATATATATTTTTTAGGAAAAAAAATAGTTTATGGAAAACTATATCTCTATCTCTCATTCTAATATAAAACATGTAATAATAGTTGAGGAATGTTTACGATAAGAGGAATGTTTATCAAATTTACTAGCAATTTAAAACTTGATTAAGTCTATAATTTTATTTATTACTGTAATTTATATTTTTTGTGTTGAATGTGAAGATAGATGAACACGGTGTGTAAGACATTTTAAAATGACGATATCTTGACAACTATGGATTAGATTACAAGTAAAAAATAAATATTTTTTTATTAAAATGAAATAATTTTAAAATTATATTAATCTAATTAGAGTTATAAAGAGATGCATTTCAATCTGTAATTGTTAGTAAGATTTTACTGTAAATAAACTAAAGTTGGGTTTACATTTAAGACACAACGAGATTCATGTGTATTTATGCTAAAAATAGAAAAAAAATGTTCAATAGCATAGACATGAATCAATGAGATAACAACCACATTGGTTATTGTAGTGTTAGATTTTGTGAAATCAACGTTGTTCTTGATTATGGGTTCAAGTGCAGGAGAAGAAGAATCCACCTTCATCGCCGTTGATAGAGATCGGAACAGCCAACACGCAGTCAAATGGGCTGTGGAACATCTCTTGAAGAACAATTCTCCTTGCACACTCGTTCACGTCATAACTAAGAACTTATATCACAGTACATTGCTCAAACTCATGCTTCAAACCTGCAACTATATATTTGAGCAATGTGCTATGTTTCTAATGAACACAATTTAAATTTTTGCATACAAAAATAGCATCATTTTTGGTAATGTACATGCATGGATTTTTGTTTACTTTTGATTTGGTTTGTGTAGATGATTTAGAGGTTTTCCCTAAGCAAGGTTGCCCACCAACAGAAGAAGAACTACATCAGTTTTTTCTTTCCTTTCGAGGATTTTGTGCTCGAAAAGGGGTGCTGAAAATTATTAGTTTCATTACTAAGTTTGAGTTAATATGAATGTAGATATGTTATATATGAGTTCATGATTATGAGCATTGAATATTTCAGGTCGTAGTTAAAGAGTTAGTTCTGCATGACATTGACATAGCAAATGCACTTACTAATTACATAATTCACAACTCTATCAACAATGTTGTTGTTGGTGCTTCTCGCTCCAACGCTCTTATAAGGTCATTCTCTTTCTCTCTCACAAACTACCACATGCAAATTCTTCTTGGCTATGCTAAAGCACTATAGAAGTTCCTGCAGAAATCATAAATGACTGCACACAAAAATATTTAGTGGTAATTATGTTGCACAGGAAATTTAAAGATGTAGATGTGCCAACTAGCTTGGTAAGGTCTGTGCCACAATCTTGCATGGTGCACATCATATCAAAAAGAAAAGTGCAGAATATTCGACCAACAGGTCATTCACAAAATATTAGTATTGCTCCATCAAAATCTCTGAAAAACATTAGGGAGAGTTTTCGGTCCAAAGATTTAAACAGGTGTGAACACAAAATATTTATAACTTGATGGTAAATGTTGATGAATGATTTTATACATTTTTTATACTGTTATATATGCAGAAAATCACTCCAATACAGATTTTGGCAAGGCTCAAACAATGACGGGTTATCTCAGGTGACACTACACAAGACCAATGGAGATACTACTTCCCCAAAACCAGTAGATCAAACTTGCTCTTTACAAAATTCAGCCAATAAAACTTTTCTTAAAGGTGACTCTTCAAGGTTGTTTGATCATCAAATGAGTGACACATCAAATGAAACTCAAGATTGTAGGAGCAAATCTTCTAAAAAGTCTCTGGTAGGTGATATTTCATTATATAATTTTGTATTACCCTTGAGATTTTTTGCATGGTTTTTCCATCATAAATGGATGATTAAAGTTTGGTTATATTTTATAGAAAGGCATGGACATAACAATAAGTAAATTAGAACTCGAAATGGAGAGAAAAACGAAGAAGGTAATGTTAATTTTTTTACCTCACTCTTTGGTTTTTAATATAATCCTCCAAAACAATATTTTTAAAGATTAATGTTTATCATTTAGGCAACGACGCTTGAAAACATTAGACAAGAAGAGGGAGACATGAAAAAAGCTAGGCTCGTTGAAGTGCCTACATTGACATTGCCAAAGGTGGGAAGACAAAAAACTAAGGCAACAATGGAGTCAACTGAAATATTAAAACCAGAAGCAATGAAAAGTGAAAATGGAAAGCAAACTGAAACAAAAGTCATGCATGAAGAAGAAGATAAGAATAAAGCATTAAGTGAAATTGCACACAACAAAGTTCCATTCAAAAGATACAATATTAAAGAAATTGAAGTAGCAACTAATTACTTTGACAATGCCCTCAAAATTGGTGAAGGTGCATATGGACCTGTTTTTAAAGGGGTGCTTGATCACATTGATGTTGCTGTTAAGGCCCTGAGACCTGACATAACCCAAGGGGAGAAACAGTTTCAACAAGAGGTAAGTCATACTTTTACTTTTCCAAAAAACAAGGAGCATCATGTTACATGAATATTACAATTTTAACCAAAAATTCACTTAAGTCCCCTTTATTTGACAATATAGGTTATAACTAGTTGTTTTTTCTCAAATTTTGGTACATGACAGGTTAGTGTTTTGAGCACAATAAAACATTCAAACATGGTTAAACTATTAGGTGCATGTCCAGAGTATGGATGCCTTGTGTATGAGTACATGGAAAATGGAAGTTTAGAAGATCGTCTCTTCCAAAGAGATAACACACCAACAATTCAATGGAAAGTTAGATTCAAAATAGCATCTGAAATTGCCACAGGCCTCCTTTTCCTTCATCAGACAAAGCCTGAGCCTATTGTGCATCGTGACCTCAAACCAGCAAATATTTTGTTGGACTGTAACTATGCTAGCAAGATCACTGATGTGGGTTTGGCAAGACTAGTCCCCCCTAGTGTAGCTAACAAAAGCACTCAATACCATAAGACAACTGCAGCTGGTACATTTTGCTACATTGATCCAGAGTACCAACAAACAGGACTATTGGGTGTTAAATCAGACATATATTCACTAGGTGTAATGCTATTACAAATTATAACTGGAAAGCCTCCAATGGGTGTAGCTCACTTAGTTCAAGAGGCTATAGACAAAGGTAGATTTTCAGAGGTTCTTGATCCAAATGTCACTGATTGGCCCGTTGAGGAGACTTTATCTTTTGCTAAGTTAGCTTTAAAGTGTTGTGAGATGAGAAAACGAGATAGACCAGAACTTGGTTCTGTCATTTTGCCAGAGTTGAATCGACTTCGAAATTTAGGAGAAGTAGTCAGTAACATTGTTCCTCACAAATAGGTTAATGATTAACTTACTACATTTAATTGTACCAACTTATACTTTTATCAAAATACAAGTTCATAAGAAAAAACTCACTACTTTGCAAAAGTTCAATATCATACATAAATCCGTATTTTTTTTACAAGATGTACAAAAACTTAAGTCATTCTAGATGTACATTTTTCTTCTCCAAAGTTTGTGTTTTCTTTATGACATTTTCCAAAAAAATTAGCTAGACAAAACCATGGTGTAAAGGTTTCATGTTATGTAAATTTATGTATAATTTTATATAATGTATATTCAGGAAGAAAATGAATAACAATCCTAATATGAGAATGAAAAAAAAAGATCAACAATCTCTCTAAGTTTGTATATTCGATTTAGATCAATTAACCACATTTATTTAGTATATTCGATATATTTGTATTTGTACAAATTTTTATTTTTATTTTTATTTTTTTGTATATTTAGCAAAATGAAAGACTATTTTATAAACTTGGTTAAAAGTTGATAAATAAGTTAACCGAATTATTAATAAACTAACTAATAGATGAGTTGGTAATGGTAAATTAGTATAAAAAAGTATTTAAATATGTTTGATTAGAAGAATCGGCATAGTAATGAAAATAAAAAATATTGATAGTCATATGATAATATTCTATAATATTAAGATAAATATTTTGATTCTATAACTAATATAAGAAATACATTTTAGATAGTTTGAATAAAGAATTAATGGAATTAATCTAAAAACATATATTTTTATATATTCTCTAGAATTAATCGAATAGATCTATGGAAACAAAAATAATATGAATTTCTTTAGAAAAGTAGTAAATAGATGTCTAAATTTACAATAGAAAACCCTAATTAAAAGTTTATTTTTACAATGGTTCTAAGTATTGTCGAGGTAGAAAATTTACAGTAATTTTGTAATTTAAATAGTGTATTCATATTTTTGTTCTTATTTTTATTTTATTTTATTTTCTGATTTGATAAACTCCAGACACTTTTAGAAAATAAAGAAAAAGAGGCATGGATAGTATATATATATATATTTTTTAATTAGGGAAAGAGTGAAAAATTTAAAAAGAAAGAGCTCAAACCCACCCACCCTTAACTTTTCCTTTAATTCAAATTTGTTTTTTATAATTTATTTTGGTGCAAGAAAAGAAAAAAAAGCATAAAAAGTTGGCACGCACAACGTCAAGAAAAAAAAGACTTGGCGAGCAACAAGCAAGAAGTTTCTCATTTCCGGTTCGAGCCGAAAATAAAAATCTAAGCAGACCGGACCGGGTCTCTAACGCGCCGCCATTCCCCAAATCATAACTCTCGAAACAGCGTCGTTCGTTCATCTGCAACTCTCTGATTGTTCCTTTCTCTCTGAAACCCAAACCCTAACCCTAACCTCCACCGGCTGGAAGCCTCTCCAATGGCGTACCAGACCCCTGATCGAGATTCAGGATCCGATCCGAAGACTCCAACGCGTCTCTATAATCCCTACAAGGACCTTGAGGTCCCCATTCGCAACCTCTACCAGCTCCCAACCTCCCCCGAGTATCTCTTCGTCGAGGAGGCTCGCCGCAAGCGTCGATCCTGGGGCGAGAACCTCACCTTCTACACCGGATGTGGCTACCTCGCCGGCGCCGTCGGCGGTGCCGCTTCCGGCCTCGTCGAAGGCGTCAAGTCCTTCGAGACCGGTGACACTGCCAAGCTCCGCATCAACCGCGTCCTCAACTCCTCCGGTCATGCCGGGCGCGCCTGGGGCAATCGCCTCGGCGTCATTGGCCTTCTCTACGCCGGCATCGAGAGCGGGATCGTGGCGGCGAGGGACACCGACGACGTCTGGAACAGCGTCGCGGCGGGACTTGGCACTGGCGCGCTGTATCGCGCCGCGAGAGGGGTGCGGTCGGCGGCGGTGGCGGGAGCCGTTGGCGGCGTCGTGGTTGGAGTTGCTGTCACCGCGAAGCAGGCTTTGAAACGTTACGTGCCTATATGAGAACGACGCATTTTGTGAGCACTTAATTTTTCTTACTTTATTGGGGTTACTATCAATTTTGAGCGATTGTTGGGGTATAAGCATTGTTATACCAGCATGTGGCAGTGTTTGCCGTTGCAAACAATTGGTTTTACTGTTATGCATATTTTTTCAGCTTGATTATGGCTAACCTTTCTAATGTAATTTGTCGAATCACCATGCATGAATAATTAGGACGGCTTTAATGCTGGATATATAGCATCAAAAATATCGTTCCTCTGTAGTGGATGCAATTGGAAGATTGTGTAATGGGCGTCACAAAAAGATTTTGTGGTATATGATTTGATAGAAGTACTGGTTAGTTAATATTTGTGCTGAAAGAATCCCGCGTCATATTTGTGTTCTTATGATTAATGAATTCAGGGGATATTCATTTTAGACTCTAATAAGATCTTGGATATTAGAGCAATGAATTGGGTGCCAATTTTTAGCATAAAGTATGTATCATCTGGTGAATATCATTGGAGATGTTCTGTTTAATAAGTTTGGTATGCTTGTTTTTATGCCGTCGTATCTCTTTATATCTTGAGATACTAGCAAGTATGTTGTGTTCAATCTTTATTTATATGATTTTGTAATAGCTAATAGTGTATTGTCGATAACTATCATGCCATTTATTCATCTAATAATTTTATTTAGTTTAAAGGAGACATTTGTGCTCTATACGAGTTAACAAAACATATGCTGATCTACTATGGGTTGACTGCATATTATCTGATGGAGCTATTTCATTGATAAACTACTATTAGTGTCTGCAAGGAACTTTTTTCCCGTTAAAAAAATGTTTGCAAAAGTAATTAGTGTTTTGACGGAATTCAGTTGACAGTAGATGCCATGTTTTGTACTTTCCATCCTTGTCATGTAAGAACTTCTAATTTGGTAATGTAGCCTACACTTTTGATGCAATAAGCTCATAAACAAGCTAGAGCACTATTAACCACCTCAATCTCTTACCTCTTAATTGATGCTATTAATTCTTTTGCTCAAACCATAGGAATAAAAATATTCACTGAGCTTTTCTGTGTACAAATTACCCATCATGGCTTCATGCTTGTCTTGCTAGGTGTTGTTTAGGGCTAGAATTGACTGAAGAAAAGTTTCTGAGCTATATTTGTGTTGGTTGTTTTCTAGAGAAGGGGTATAAATTGCCAATTAGCACCGAGGGATTCTCCCCCTTATTTTTTTCCTTCTGTGGTGTTTTTGTGCAACTCTAGTTTCTTATGTATCCTTCTTAGAGATTGTGATATTTGGTTTCTCCTACATAATACAAGTCTTAACTTGGAAATTAAAGTCATGGTGTTCTAAGTTTCTAGGTTTGAAGTTTAAACCCAATGTTGCTGTTTTTTCTCAAACATACACACAAAAAAAATTAAAAATTAACATGGCCCTAGAGATTTTGAACTCCCAAAAATATATTTGTTATTCGCTTGCATATTGGAACGCATTTTTTACCGAAGTTATATTTCTACTTTTGGTTAGTAACTTGTTTCCTTTTGGGATAGGAGGGGCGGAGGAGGGTGTTTATACAGTCATTCTTCTTTTCGTTTATAAATTAAGCTCAACTTTGGTTGATTATTCTGAACTTCATTTTTGATACTGAAGTTATTTTTATGCTTTGACACTCCATTGCCTTTATAAGTAGAGCTCAATTAGTTGATTATTATTACAGTCTAATTGGTGGGACTAATTCTACTTATTGGGAAAAAGGCTTTGATGGTTTCTCCTTTCAGTAGAATGGTTTGCCTTTTGCTTGTGGTGCTTTGCTCATAACATGATGAATGGTATTCGTAGGCTGTGGTTTTGTTCATGTGGTCCTTAGATGCACTCAATTTGTCCCAGAAAATGGGACAAATTTCATTTCGAATGAGATTGTTTGGTATTATTGTCCGTAGAACTAAACTGAAGTTAAACATTTTGGGTTGTCTGAATGGAAGAAAACAACATGATGAATGATGACAAGAGAGAAGAAACTATGGCCGTATAAATGCCAACTATGCTTTTTGTTGGGACAAGGACCCATCACAGTGAAGATTTGCACTCGATCTTCTTGTTTTTACTGAAAACAGTGTGTAAAAAAATAACTCTCGGCGTTCTGCTTTAGCTGCTCAGCAAGATTTTTTTTTTCTTAATGAGTTTGATTTCAAGAAACCCATTTTTTAAATAACATACCTATCTAATTTTTTTAATTTAAGAAAAGTTTATTAGACAAAAAATAATTCCTTCAAAATAGAAATAACTTTTTTAATTAAAATTAAATAAATCTTCTAGTATAATTTATTTGAAATATAATTGAATATAAAAAATGTGAGTTTGTAAAAGTTTATTATCATCCGAATAAAATTGGAGATAAGTTTCTTAAAATAAGTTTTTTAAATTAATGACAAAAATACCGTGAAAATCACAAAAATGATTTAAGAACTTTTATAAGGAATTCCTACTAAAGATTTTTAAGCATTTAGCTCCAATTGCTCCTGAACTAAATTACATGTGGTGTCCTCCCTGCCAGCTGCTCGTGTAAACGGAAAACACCTTTGTACTCACCAATAAAAAAAACCACTTAATAATCAATGTACTAATACTTTAATTATATTTTTTCACTTTTAATTTAAAATATTAATATATACTATTACATTATTAAAATTGATTAAAAGTGAGTGTTTTTAAGAATGCTAAAAAGTATAATTTTTTTCAAAGAAAAATAGAGGGACAAGAGAACTCTCCATCTCACTGCGAGGCCTTTTGTTTTGAAGAATACCAAACATTTATTAATTCATATTTTTTCTTGGGCTTTTCTTCTTTTAAGTAATGGCCCAATTTTAGTTTTACTACTACTCATTCTTTTGATGAACCTATTTCTTTTAAACAAGTTTTGACTAATCCATATTGGTTTCATGCCATTGCAAATTGAGTATGATGCCATGTTGCAAATTATACATGGTCTCTTAATCCTCTCCCTGCTTATTGCTTATGCAACAAAGTTGGTTATAAATGGGTTTTTAAAACCAAGTTTTGTAGTAAAACCAACAAATCTTGTTCTCACCCAAGTCATTTTTTCACAATGACCATTAATACATCTCTGTGGCAACTTGGAACAAACAGTTTATATAGATCAACCATTTTTTAATATAATATTAAAATTTATTCTCTTGTGATCAATCTGCATCGAATCACCATAAATAGTTATTATATAGTTACATGTAGGAGATGTTTGTGTGAGATAATTTTCCATTTCTGTATTTTAATGTGGGAGAGATGGAGTGCTAAAAATCCCACATTAAATTAATTTATAATATAAAATTAAATTAATTTATAATATAAAAGTAAAGACAATTTTATCTTATAAGTTTTTTTTAAAAAGATTAATTAGACTTAAACTAACTTAATTCAACTCTTTTCTATATAAAATTAAATAAAAATTTATACCTTCAAGATTGTTCCGTATAATAATTCATATTTTTTTTTTTTTTTGTGTTCTTATACCCATATTCGCATATAAATTTTTTTGTAAAGACGCAATCAAAATTAACATGTAAACAGGGTTAATTTGAAAATAAAAAATAACTATTAAAAACCTGAATAACATATTACAAGTTAGGTATAAAAGATATTAAAAAGCTTAGAAATAAAAAAAATTTAATATAAATGAAAGATGAAAAATTATTTAACTTAGTTTAACCATGCATCTAAAATTATGCTTAAGAATTTAAAGATAATATCAAAATCAATTTACAGCCACAAGAATCAAGAAGTTGGACAAGTTACGTTATTACAATAGCTTTGTAGAAGATAAACAATTAAATAAACACATTTCTAGGTCATCATTTTAGAAATAAAGATTAAACTAATAAAAACAAAAAATCAAGTTAAATATTGCTATAAATTCATTTGGGATGTGTCACCTTTGAAAGCTGTCCAAATTTGACACTTGCCCTTCACGTCAAACGAGCCACATGCACACTCATACTCTGTGTTCATGCATGCTTTTTGTCCTTTCTGCATGGATTCTGTGTGACACCTTGCATTTTCAGGACTAGTGCATGCTCATCCCTATCTGGGACATGCATCTGTAAATTATCACGCACATATCCTTAGGATCAAACAATTGTTAAACTTCAACAAACTGTATCATTAAAATGTTAATGTACACAATTAAGAATAGCTAGCTATAAATAACAAAGCTAGGTTTTGGTTGGTTTGCTCACAACAGACACAGGCTTTCTTCTTTTTCTTGTTTTTGTTTTCTTTCTTGTTCTGGGAAATAAAAACAGTGGTGTTTGTAGGTTTTGAAAAGATGTTTCAAGTTCCAGGGGTGTCAGGAATCCTCAACCCAGGAGGGCATGGTCATAACAAGATCAAAGGGACAGTGGTGTTGATGCGCAAGAATGTGTTGGACTTCAACACCGTCTCTGATGTCACCAAAGGAAACGTTGGTGGAGTGATTGGAACTGGTCTCAGCGTTGTTGGTTCAACAGTTGACAGCCTCACTGCTTTCTTAGGCCGAAGTGTCTCTCTCCAGCTCATCAGTGCCACTAAATCTGGTGGTTAAACAATTTCTTCTTCCTTTCAATTTTTTCCATCTTCATCTATATGAAAAGTTAAGTTAATCAGTAAACTAATAAGCATCACTTTCAAGTAACTTCTGATGAAAATCAACCAGTGTTCCACTGTATATGATTTTTTATTGATTCATATATAGAGTTTAAACATAATCGGTGACTTAATATTGTGAGTGTTATGTGTTGCAGAAAATGGAAAAGGAAAAGTTGGTAAGGACACGTTCATGGAAGGGATCATTACTTCGTTACCAACTTTGGGAGCAGGAGAGTCTGCATTCTATGTTCGTTTTGAGTGGGACGATAGCATGGGAATCCCTGGTGCATTTCACATAAAGAATTACATGCAAGTTGAGTTTTACCTCAAGAGTTTGACTCTCGAAGACGTTCCAAACCAAGGAACCATTCGCTTTGTCTGCAACTCATGGATTTACAACGCTAACATTTACAAAAAGAGCGTGCGCACATTCTTTGCCAACCATGTATGTAGTTCACAATTCAAATTCAGTATATATGTAGTTTACTAGACCCTCTCTAATGGGAATTTCTTTGGTTAATTTCACACTAATTAAGAGTTATATAAAACTCGTTTGATGTAATGTAGACTTATGTTCCTAGTGAGACGCCAGCACTACTTGTGCATTATAGAGAAGAGGAATTGAAGAATTTAAGAGGAGATGGTACTGGAGAACGCACAGAACATGATAGGATCTATGATTATGATGTATACAATGATTTGGGTAATCCAGATCTAAATGAAAATTTAGCTCGTCCTATTCTTGGAGGCTCTACCACTCATCCCTACCCTCGTAGGGGAAGAACTGGTCGATATCCAACAAGGAAAGGTTAGTCTTCTGTGTTTGAATTCGTATGGTTAACGTTGAAACACTGATTTTTTGTAATGTTGTAACGTTATTATCTTTGTCAGACGATGAAGTTTTTGATATATTGTTGTTTTGTAATGAATTTTGAACTGAACAGATTCGAATTGTGAGAAGCCAGGAGAAGTTTATGTTCCAAGAGATGAAAACTTTGGTCACTTGAAATCTTCGGATTTCCTTGCATATGGAATAAAATCTTTATCTCAGTATGTCTTACCAGCGTTCGAATCTGTGTTCGATCTTAACCTGACCCCGAAAGAGTTTGATAGCTTCCAAGATGTTCGTGACCTCTGTGAAGGTGGAATTAAGCTTCCTACACACGTAATTAGCACAATTAGCCCCTTACCAGTGGTCAAAGAACTCTTTCGTACCGATGGCGAACAAGTTCTCAAGTTTCCAACACCTCATGTCATTCAAGGTGATAAATTAAATATAATGAACTCCACACACACACACATATATATACTTGAAATCTCGAATGGTACTTTGAACATATGCAATCGTATAGTATCAAATTCACAAATAAATCCGAAACTTTTGTTTTGGATGAAATTAATGTCTTGGAGTATTTTCAATTGATGAAGAATTCGCTATCCATGTTGATATGTAAACGCTCACTGTAATGACACATGAAGAAAAAACTAAAAACAGAGAGAAGAGAAAAAAAAGCAAAGAAAGCAAGAAAATATAGAATTCTGAGATTATGGTTCCATTTTAACAAAGATTTTACTTGTTTATTGGGCAGTGAGTAAGTCAGCATGGATGACCGATGAAGAATTTGGAAGAGAGATGATTGCCGGAGTAAATCCTAATGTGATTCGTGGTCTTGAAGTGAGTTTAAACACTTGTTTCTAAAACAGATTACAAAACCAAATTTGATGTCCACCTGCAATAGCCTTTTGCTAGTGATATATTAAATCCTAACGAACAGTTTTTTTTCTTCTGTAATGAATGGTAGGAGTTTCCTCCAAAAAGCAATCTGGATCCTGCAACCTATGGTGATCAAAACAGTAAGATAACAGCAGATGTGCTTGATCTAGATGGAAGCACAGTGGACGAGGTAAACATATTGTTCTAATTTTCCACTTTATAAAGTAAAATATACTTTTGTTCTGATATGAATTTCATTTGTGGAACAGGCTCTTGCTAATAAGAGGTTATTTGTATTAGATTACCATGATATCTTCATGCCATATATAAGGAGGATAAATCAGACTTATGCCAAAACTTATGCCACAAGGACTATCCTTTTCTTGAAAGAAAATGGAACTTTGAAGCCAGTGGCCATCGAATTAAGCTTGCCACATCCTGATGGGGAGCACTCAGGTGCTGTCAGTCAAGTCATCTTACCTGCAAAAGAAGGCGTTGAAAGTACAATTTGGCTACTAGCCAAAGCTTATGTAGTTGTAAATGACTCTTGCTATCATCAACTCATGAGCCATTGGTACAAAAAATTTCAATGCATTCAACAATTCAATCTCTGATCTCTCTCTCTCTCTCTATATATATATATACTAATTAATGTATGAAATGTTTATTCTGTTCATAGGTTAAATACTCATGCAGTGATTGAGCCATTCATCATAGCAACACACCGGCACCTTAGTGCGCTTCACCCAATTTATAAGCTTCTAACTCCTCATTATCGTGACACCATGAACATCAATGCACTTGCCAGGCAGTCTCTAATTAATGCTGATGGCATAATAGAGAAATCCTTTTTGCCCTCAAAGTATTCTGTGGAGATGTCCTCGGCGGTTTATAAGAATTGGGTTTTCACTGATCAAGCACTACCTGCAGATCTTATCAAGAGGTAAGTAAATCTCTTCAAACATATAACAAATGTAGACTTATATCTAAGATCGAATCATGGTTTGAAATATAGGTTTATATTTTGTTGCAAAGCATTATGATGCAAGTATGTATATATAAATTTTGCTTGATTCAGAAAAGTGGCAGTTGAGGATCCATCAGCCCCACATGGACTTCGTCTCTTGATAGAAGACTACCCTTATGCTGTTGATGGACTAGAGATATGGGCTGTGATTAAGTCATGGGTCCAAGAATATGTGTCATTATACTATGCAAAAGAAGATGATGTCAAATCTGATCCTGAACTCCAACACTGGTGGAAAGAAGTTGTGGAGAAAGGACATGGTGATTTGAAAGACGAGCCATGGTGGCCTAAGTTGCAGACAACTGAGGAGCTTGTTGAAGTCTGCACCATTATCATATGGACTGGTTCAGCCCTCCATGCAGCCGTTAATTTTGGTCAATACCCTTATGCAGGTTTTGTTCTGAACCGCCCAACTTCTTCTAGAAGGTTGCTTCCTGAGAAAGGCACACCAGAATATGAAGAAATGGTGAAGAGCCATCAAAAGGCCTATTTAAGAACAATTACATCAAAGTTTCAGACTCTGATTGACCTTTCAGTGATAGAGATGTTGTCAAGGCATGCCTCTGATGAGATCTACCTTGGCCAAAGGGAAAACCCATATTGGACCTCTGATTCCAAAGCCTTGCAAGCCTTTCAAAAGTTTGGAAACAAGCTGAAGGAAATTGAGGAAAAACTTGCAAGTAAGAACACTGATGAGAAACTTAGAAATCGACTTGGACCAGTTGAATTGCCATACACTTTGCTTCATCCTACCAGTGAGGAAGGGTTGACTTTCAGGGGAATTCCTAATAGCATTTCCATCTGAGTGAGCCTGTGGTTTCTCTTACTGTGTTTTGCTTCTTTCCAATAAAAAAAGATGCAAGTGATGTTATCAGTAATCTTTTTGTATTATACTGATATATTTAAAACTAAAAGCATATAAGAAATATAAATTATTACTGTTAAACACAGATGAAGATACATATAAGAAAATGAATCTTAAAATCATTAAAATTTTATTTTACTATATTAGATTAAATTAGAAAATAAAATATGAGTTAATGAAATACACAGATGTCAGTGTAACACAAAAGAATGACACATGACAATATATCAGAAAAATTTAGAACATCTGTCGTAGGTGACACTTGGTTTTTATACATAAGTGATGTTCTTAGTGTGCCCGTTAATACAGTTGTTCAGATGAATCTGTGATGAAGAACCACGTGAGAAGAAAGGTGAAGGCACCCACTGTAATTAAAAGGAAACAATCATTCAACACCGTTAAGGGAAAGTGAAAGAGAAGAAAGAACGAGAAGAGGAAGAAACAGAAAATTGTTTTATTGGTGTGTTTAGCAAATTACAAGGGTGAACTTATATAAAACAAATAGAGCAGTAAAACATGCGCCAGGCCCCAATACCCAATACAAGCCCAAAATAACTATCACCCAATCCAAGCCCAAAATAACTTTATCACCGGTAGTTTACTTTTTCTTCACCGATAAATTACTGAGGGAATAAAGAAGTCATGAATGTATCACACCATTTGGTTTTATGACATGACTTTATTATTAAATTTCAGTGAATTTATTTATTTTCAATTTATATTCAAAACGTTTCAATTTGTATTGAAAACGTGTAATCTTCGGACGACTTTTATGTGTATACTTAGTCATGCATTTCTTAGAATGTTATATATATATTTATATATTTATACTTATTTAATTATTCAATTATTAAATCTATTTAAAATAAATTAAATTTAGTATTAAAATTAACTAAATTATGTAATATTTAATTATACTCGTTAAAATTATTAAATTATTTGATAACAAATTTAAAATATAAAATTTCATTAAATAAAAATTAATTTTAAAAATAAAAAATAATGAATTATTATGTAGATTAAATTATATATTATTTTAGAAATTATAGAAATCATTTTAGTATTTAAAGTAATTTTTATTATTTATTTAAAAAATAATTGTGCTTTATATTTTAGTGTTTAATATTTTAGTATAAATATTTTATATAAAAATATTAATTATGAAATAAAAAATTAATATTATGCATTTGGTAAATAAATAAGAATAGTAGGAAATATTTTAGAAATTATTACAAAAAATACATTGAAAATATACAATATTTTAGTATAAGTATTTTTGTATAAAAATATTAATTGTGAAATAAAAAATTAGAATTGTGCAATTGGTAAATGAATAAGAATAGCAGGTAATATTTTAGAAATTGCAACAAAAAATACATTAAAAATATACAAATTAGTAGTGAAATGTGGAAAATATGGATTGAGCGACTTTGTCATTTTTAAAAAATATGTCAATTTCAATAATAAATATAAAAATTTTTACCAAATAATGTGTGATTGTTCTTGGGGATCCGCTCATAAAGAATAAGGAGTAAGATTATTTTGGTGTTTGCATGGCAATAGACTTGCTTTCATTTTGTTTTGTATTATGCAAAAGACAAGTTTCATTATAATAAGAAGCAGAAATACATTTAGTAACTTGGAATATGTAGTTAATGATACAACAGTGATGAAGGAAATAGATTCCTTCTATTTCACATTTATTTAAAAGCTGGAAAGTTCAGGAAGCATAGAAGCCTTAGATGGAGATACTGTTGGGAATTCCTCTGAAAGTCAACCCCTCTTCACTTGAAGGATAGAGCAGAGTATAAGGCATTTTAGCAGGCCCAGTTCGGTTTCTCAATGTCTCATCATTGTTCTTCTGTACAAGCTTCTGTTCAATCTCTGCAAGCTTCTTTCCAAACCTCTTAAAGGCCTCCAATGGCCCTGCATCAGAAGTCCAATAGTCACCACCATCTCTCTCTCCCAGGTAGAACTCATCAGATGCATGCCTTGACAATATCTCTATAACTGTAAGGTCAATCAGGGTCTCTTTCTTCCCAGTAATTGTTCTCAAAAACTCCTTCTCAGGATTCTTAGCCAATGCATCATACTCAGCAGACCCTTTCACAGGCATGAATCTTCTGCTAATAGTTGGCCTGTTCAGGATTAAACCACCATATGGATACTGTCCAAAGTTAACAGCTGCGTGAAGGGCTGAAGCAATCCAAATGAGGGTAGTGGAGACTCCAACCAACTCTCCACGTGTTTGCATCTTTGGCCACCATGGCTTATCTTTCAGATCACCATGACCCACCTGAACAAGTTCTTTCCACCATGCTTGGAGTTCGGGGTCTTTTTGAAGTGCCTCATCTGACTTGTAGTAG
Organism: Phaseolus lunatus; assembly: GCA_013389735.1. Taxonomy (NCBI): domain Eukaryota; kingdom Viridiplantae; phylum Streptophyta; class Magnoliopsida; order Fabales; family Fabaceae; genus Phaseolus; species Phaseolus lunatus. The sequence continues at coordinate 35,979,275 of CM023861.1, forward strand.
AATGCCACATACTCTTCCACCCAGGACTTGATGGCATCCCATATCTCTAGCCCATCAGAAGCATAAGGATAATCCTCAATCAAAAGCTTAACACCGTGGGGAGCAGATGGATCTGCAACTGCAACTCCTCTGACCACCCAAATAACATTCATTAGTATGAAGTCTGAGATCTTTTTTTATACTAATTTGTTAAAAAACTTTAAAAGATTACTTACCTCTTGATAAGATCATTGGGTAAGGCTTGATCAACCAAAGACCAATCCTTGTAAATCACAGAGGACATTTCCATAGAGTACTTACTCCACAAGAATGTTTTCTCTATGATACCGTCTGCATTGACCAAGGACTTGCGGGCAAGCGAATTGATGTTCATGGTGTCACGATAGTGAGGAAACAGAAGTTTGTAAACAGGGTGAACCACACTCAGTTGCCTGTTTGTTGCTATGACGAAAGGCTCAACAACCGCATGAGTGTTTAGCCTGTCATCCATGTTATTGCGTTAATCATGTATTCACAAATACATTAAAAAAAAATTAACTTCATTGAACTCATTGTGAATTGACAATATCATACCAATGGCTAACGATTTGATGGTAGCACGAGTCGTTCACAACAACATAAGCCTTTGCCAGTAACCAAATGTAAGCTTCAACTCCCTCGTACGCAGGCACATAGACTTCGCTAACAGGACCATGCTCATCACCCTGACTATGCGGCTTACTTAACTCAATGGCTAATGGTGCCAATGTTCCATCATCTTTCAAGAAAAATATGGTTCTTGTAGCATAAGTCTTTGTGGTAGATGAATTTATTCTCCTCAAATATGGAATGAGATAGTCATGGTGATCCAAGATGAACAACTTCTTGTTCTGGATAGCCTGTTCAACCAAGTATAATTCATTAACTAATTGTGCTATTCATTAGATTCACATCAAAGAAATGTGAAATTGGATACTCATATCATTACCTGCTCAACAGTGAGCCCGCCTAATTTAGGCTCCAAATGTTCTTTCGTTATTATAGAGGTATGATCACCATAGGCTTGAGTGTCCAGCTTGCTACGTGGTGGGAACTCCTGCATTAAATTTAGCATGCAATGAGTAATCTCAAATCAACCTTTTGGTTACATGTATATACTTTCTCACCTATCAACTTTGAAATTAAGCTTACCTTAAGAATCTTAATGACATTAGGATTGACACCAGCAATGGTTTCTCTTGCAAATTCTTCATCAGTCATCCATGCAGACTTATCCACTGCACCAAATAATAACAATTCAAAAGTCCATCCATGTGATTGAATACTGAATAAAAAACAGGAGTCCATTGCTAATATATAAAGATGTAACTTTTGTTCTTATTCAAAGTATGTAGCATACCTTGCATGACTTTAGGTGGTGGATACTTGAGGAACTGTTCACCATCAGATCGGAAAATTTCCTTGACAATTGGTATAGGAGCGTATTTGCTAAGAAAGCCTGTAGGCAATGTAACTCCACCTTCGTAAAGCTTGTGCACTTCAGCGAAATTATCAAACTCAAGGCTCAAAAGACTTCCATCGAATGCATCAGTCAACACTGGCAACACATCTTGGGATACAGATTTCAATGCGTAAGCGAGAAAATCGGATGACTTCAAGTGACCAAACGCTTCATCTCTTGGAAGGTAAACAAAGTTGTCGGGCTTCTCACTGTTAGGATCTGTTAGAGGAACACAGAATACATGTTAGGATCCTAGGAGAGTAACTGTTGCAATGAAGGAACAACCTTAACCAATCAAGTTATGACAAAAGAGAAACATGAAAAGTATATATATATATATATATATATATATAAAGCGAGTAACCTGTTTTAGTTTTTGGTCTTCCGGTTCTTCCTCTGCGAGGGTAAGGTAAGGTAGAACCTCCAAGAACGGGGCGAGCGAATGCTGCACCTTTATCTGGGTTGCCCAAGTCATTGTAGACATCATAATCATAAATCCTCTCCCATTCCTCACGTTTTCCAGTTCCATCGCCTCTTACATTCTTCAATTCTTCTTCTCTGTACTTCAGAAGTGGGGCTGGTGTCTCGCTAGGAAGATATGTCTGCATTATTATATGATGATATGATTAATAACTCTGTGTTTTTGATCCATGTGGTGTCTTAAAGATGAACAAAAAAGGGTGATATGAAGTAGCTTACGTTGTTGGCAAAGAAAATGCGATCAGTCTTGTAGGTTTTAGCATTGTAAATCCAAGAGTTGCATATGAAGTGAATGGTTCCATGGTTTGGAATGTCTTGCAGAGTGAGAGACTTGAGGTAGAACTCATTCTGCATGAAATTCTTGATGTAAAATGCACCAGGAATTCCAAAATCAGTGTCCCATTCGAAGTTCACATCGTATGCTTCTTCACTCGCTCCCAAGGTTGGCAAAGATATTTGCCCTCTTAACTTTGTCGCATTTCCAACTTTTCCTTTCCCGTTTCCTATATCAAATTTCACACAAAATTTAACATTTTTCAAACTTATTCTCCTATTCTTGAAATGATTAAGAAAAAAAAATGAAATCACACTTTCATAATATATATATATATATATATATATATATTAACGTTTCTGTATTTTGTTTTATGTAGATGTGTACAAAAAAATATACGTATATTTTACTATACACATAGTAGGTATCATCAGTATCCTTCGGCCAACAAAAGTTAACTAATCGTTTTCATGACACAAAGAAGGTATTACTAAAATAAGTTTTGTTTCTATTGGAAAAGCATTTACCTAATGAAAGATAAATTACTATACTATAAGCATGAATTATATTAATTTATTGTATGAGATCCACCAACAAAAGTTAACCAAACATTATCATGACATAATACACGACTAAAATAAGTTTTGTTACTATTAAAAAAAGCATTTGGGTGATGAAAGATAGATTATTGTATCATAAACATATATTCATATACTATTGATGTAGGGTATGAGAAAGTAATAAGTAAATATAAATCAGCTTTACACGTAACAGTGTATATAATAATAAACTAATTACTTTTTAATATAACCATCTTAATGATCATTGACGATTTATAATTAAATGAAAGTATAACTGATACGTGCTCATTAAACATGCATGACATTAATTAATATCAATTTATTGCATCCATAAATTAAAACAGTAATATTTATTTATTAACTGTGCTTTTACTGGTGAAATAGATAGTTAATTTTGAAAATTTACTTAAAAAATTTATACTAATCTTATAAATAATTGATGTGAGATCTCAGACAAAATATAAAAAAAGAGTGAGTGAGTTATTACTGTCAGCCTTGGTAGAACTGATCAATTGGACGGAGATGGAGGTGGCAAAAGCAGTGACAGTGTCGACGACACTGCCGAAGATGTCGACGACGGTGCCAGGGATGGAGGCAGGGTTGGTGATGCTGTTGATGTCCAACACATTCTTTCGCATAAGCACCAAAGTTCCCTTTATCTTCTGACCCTTGTCTCCGAAAATTCCTCCTAACATCTTTTCAACTTCTTGTTTTCAACTAAACTCTCTTCTTCGATGAATGAACAACACAACAACCAACCTTCTTATTTATAGACATCAACTTCAACTATAACACACTAAACCCAAAACATGTTTTTAATTTTTTATTCTTTTACGCATTCAAATCACGATTAAGCCATGTGGCGGGCGTAACCACCATCATAAACCAGTTCAACATCATTAATTATTCTTTAGCTTTTGGCAAGTGGACTCTATTACTCTTAATATTATACTAATTTCTCCATTAATTTGTAATACTCTTCACTTTTATTCCTTCAATGCAAAATAATCCTCCCAAAACTAACATGATGATTTGCAATGGGCATCATTTCCACCCCTTACAAGTTGGGGTTTGAGTTTTTAACCACTTTTTTTAAAAATCCAATCCAATCGAAAAATATTTTAATAATAAATCACATACCGGTACCATCAGCATGATCGATACCTTGACTCGGCATACAGTCCAAACTAATCGACATGATCAATATCGAGACTGATTAATGATCTTATATTTATTAATCTCTTTTTATTAGGTCCATTAGCAACAGTAGACTCACAACAATTACGTAAATTAGCACATACCCCAAAGGATTAAGTATGCAATCATCTAATTTTAAATATTGAGAGTGTTAAGTGCTAAAATCTGACTTGGGCGTCAAAGTACCTTTTGCAAGTAACATCCGAGTCCGGAGTTAGAGAGGAGGAGTAGAAGAGTAAGTGTGAGAGTTCAACTAAAAAGAAGGAATGAAGTGTAGACCAACCGATCGAGAAAGTGGTTCAATAGTTCTCTTGGTTCTAACCCCGAACAAATCAGATAGAATTTATTTTTTACTCAAAATCGATAATAACCAATAATTATTATTAATTTATGCGCACAATTTAATAATGATGTTATAATTAGTGTCAAGATTGGTTTTAATATAATAATTTGGTTGTATGAGCTAATCACGAGTTTTGTATATAATATCATATATGGTTTAGGCCGTAAACTAGATAAGGTGAATTAATATTTTAAGTTTTATAATTGTGTATTGAGGCACGTGTTTTATTAGAACTATTTCAAGTTATTTATTATCTTGAATATATTTTTGTCATACATCACATATATTAAAATATTACGGGACTCTATTTTAATATTGTTTTTTTCTTGATATTTTGGAGGAGTCATTTTCAGGGAAAAAAAATGATTTCTTTTTATTTTTATAATTCCAAAATCTTAAATTTTACATATATATCATATCCCATGTTGTAATAGAGGAAGCTTATAAGATTTATCTCTTAATCTTATCATTCTTGTCATAAAAATAACATAAGGCTCACTTGATCATTAATAATCCATATGCAAATATTTCAATATTTTCCAAAAAATAAATTCTTCCTAACATAAAATTAGATTACGTGTAAACTAGTTCTCTTATAATGTTTTTTTTTTAATTAACTTATTTACAAAATAGTTGTAATTAATAAAAAATGTTTATTTATTTTAGAAATATTTTTGAATAAATTTATTTAAACATAAATGAACAGTCAAACTTATACACTTAATTAAAATTTAAGCAATAAAATCTCTTTATTTAATGGTGGTAAAATATAACTTTGAAGTGATAAGTGTTGATGTACGCGTCTAGTTTTCAATCCGATCAAGAAAAATTAACAACTAATTTTAAATAATTATAATCTTATTCGATCTAGGATCGGCCCTTGATAATCACGTCGAGTCCAAATCTTGAGGGAATCAGAACAATTTAGGAAGATGCCAAGAAGAAAATTTTGATTAACTGTTTTTCTAAATAAATCATTTTATTAATTTTTCAACCACAATAATTATAGTATAATTTTTTCTAGTCCACTACTTTTAAAGTATCAATTTCATGGCATTTTTTTTTTAAATAACTATAATAATTCAGATATAATGAGTTACATATATAGTTAAGTTTTAATTTAACTAATCATGTATTTAAAGTATGTTGGTTAGTTTTAGATTTTATTAGAGAATAATAATTGTGTTTAAGTTGAGAGATATAAATACTATTTTACCCGACAATTTGTTTGCCAATAACACATTGGTCCTTACTTTTAGGCTAGCAAACAGGAAATAGAAAAGGAGGTGAACTTAGTGATTGAAATATATGTAAATAGTGAGCAAAGGATTTCTATATTATAGAAGACAAGCTCCTTCCTTCCTCCATCCTCACTCTCAATCATCCTTGCTATTACCATGATTATTAAATAGTATATTCATTATAATTGTCATTAATACCATTTATCATTATTATATTATATAATTGTAAAAGACTAAAAGAGTAGTTATTATCAATTGGATAACTAATTATTCTTTCTCAATCATGTTATTTTTTCTCTCTTTCTTTTCGTGTTCGGACTTCGAATCTCGGTCAGGTGTATACTTGCAAAAGGTTATCCGACGTGTAAGTGAGTATTCGGTATTTGGGTGTTGTTAATGCTATAACAATGACATATCTTTATTTTGTCTTATGTGCTTATACAATTGTAATGAGCTTTATCATTGATGGTTTGTATTTAATGTGTATAATCATAAAAGTGGTATTACATAATTTATTGTATATTCCTTTTTACCTTTATGTATTCCTTTTTTTTTTTGTAGTGTTTGACTACTTATCCAAGATTTCTTCATTGTATTTCCAATATTGTTATGTAATATTTTTTACTTTTTATTATAGAGGTAATCTCGATCATGTTTAGTACACTAGTCCTTAGGTTAGGAAAGTTTTGCTTAAGAGTCTTTGCAAGAATTTTTTTGGAGGTGTTCTTTGGTGATGGCCGAGATGGTCTCCCTACTTGGAGATGGAAAGTTGTGCTCTTGTGCTGACCATAATAGTCGAGGTCAAGGCTTCTAAGGTTTCTGTTACTGAAATGAAGAAACTTCAAGAGGAGTTGATGGAGTCGACCAACTCTTTAAAAGCTATGTTAGAGGCAAACACAAACCTAAAGGAGAAGGTGAAGTAGGTCGAGGCTCACTGAGATGTCATTACCATGGAAAAGAGACTGTGAAGAACTTGTTGTATGTCTTCAAAGCAAAACAAGAGAAAGATGACCACTAACATGAAAGAGCCCGAGCAAACTCTGACCAAGATGACTGATGACCACTTAGTCGCGTAAAGTTTTTTAAACAAAAACTAAGGTTCCCCTAGTGTAGAACATGACTAACCCATGTCGAATCTCCAATGAAACATTTCATATATTTTCACTGCTTCATATTATGTGGAGAAATTGCATCAAACATAAAAATTCACATTCAGCTTCTTGAGCTTGGCCAACTCCCTCTATAGCTCAACTAACAAGGTCATTTGGTCTGCATCGATCATTCAAGTGTCAATTAATTTTTATTTGTCATTTGTCATGTCTCTGTTGTTACCATTAAGATCTTTTTCACGTCATTCTCGACTTAAGAGTGGACGTCAATTGTTTTTGTATGAACCAAGAAAGTTCCATCTCTTTCCTAGTAATTTGTGTCTTCTGAGATATTCTTATCGCGATGTTAATGATCTCCTTTAGTGCAAGAAGAAGATGTTTAACTACAAAAAGTATTATGACATTCAAGTGAATCATCTTTGATAATTGAGAATGATAAATATTATTAAAATATAATTTTTACTTCTCTCTTAATATATATGGATGGACCTGAAATATAAATATTGTAATTAATCTCATATTAATTTGATAATACGATATATTTATTAAATGAATTTAAGATTAATATCATGTTTAATTATTTTTATTTGTCATTTTGTGAAATATTCTCGAGAGGTATTTTCAAGATCGTTATGTAATGTTTGTTGTCAAGAGATGTAATGTCGATCGTATAGTACAGAATTAAAAAATTGAGTCTTTTAGTACAACAGCTAAATTCTATTCAAGGGTTGGTATTTAATCAAATAGAAGATCGACACGTGGCATTATCATATATGGTAAACATCCCCACAGACAAAAACACTGCTATTATTGCTTCATACAATTAAAATATGCTTTTTAATTTATAAAATAATTTCATTTTCCTAAAAAAATAAACATTTCTATACCGATGAAAACAGAATCAGATATATCATCTATGCTTTTTTATTATTTTATGAATGAATAAAAAATATTGTATTTAGAAGTAAAGAGGCAGTAATAAATAGGGAAATTACCTTTTGATACTCTAATTTCCATTTAATAATAAATTATTATATTTAATTAATTAATAAAAAAAATAAAAAAATAAAAAAAATATATTTAATTAAATAGGAGGTCCCAACTCAATAATTTGTTTTGGGTGACTTTACTTTTCGTGGCTCACCGTCACTGTATTCTGTACCTGCCACCATTATTAATATCATTATTCCTTCATTGCACCACCAATAATTCCTATAGTTATCAATGTTTAAAAACTATAAAAAAATATAAAAAATTACCTTTAATTTCTTTTATCAAAGATATTTTTAATGATGATAAAAAAATTTAAAAATCAAACATAATCTTTTTAACAATTTTTTCTTTATACGTGTGATCCCAGAACCCAATGATGACATTTTTTTTATAATAACTACTCTATTTTGTTTTTAGGAACACAATAATTTGAAAAAAAAATTATGAATTATTTGTATCTAGCACGTGGTTGTGTGATTTTGAAAGATTTTAGAAAACAGACTGAAACCATCTTGTCGATATTAAAAAATAGAGATTAGGGTTTTGGGTGCGGCCCACCATTTATCTCTTTCTTTTTTAAATTATTTTTTATTAGATTTTTCAGTGTAATTTATTCAAAAGTTGATTTGGTAAAATAATTTTTTAAATTATCCATGTATATTAAAACAAACAAAAAAGTTATCATTGTCCTCTATCATTGGTCAGCCATGTGTTGTTATTCGGAGAGTGGTTGCTTTCACTTTATTATAGTATATCTTTAGAGGAGAAAATGGGATATAGTTTCATCAAAATCTTATTTTAAAAACTTTTACATTTAAAATATTAATTAATTAAAATAATATTGTAGTTGTTATTGTTTATTCTAGTATTAAAGTATATTTAATATTCTCATATTAATATTAGTTATAGTTAGAAGTAGAGTTCAATAACCATTTAAATACAATTCTTTGACTTAATTCACTAAAACATCTTTTTTAAGTTGTAAATCTTTTAAATAGCAAATCGTGACAAATTTTTGAGGTGTAAAGCAAAAAATAATTCAAATATAATAATTTATCCTAATGATATTATTTTAAGAATCAATATGTTTTTTTATATATATTTTTATCCAAAATTGATTTTCGTTCATAATCTAAATCTTAAACATCATAAATCATTTATAATAAAAAAATTATTAAAATGAATCTTTGTTTATATTTTATGACAAACAAAATTTTGATATTAACATATTATAATATATTTCATCTTGAAAATTCAGTTTCTTAAAAAAAAAACATAAATAAAAATTTATTTTAATAATTTTCTTACTATAAATATATATATATATATATATATATAATCTTTATTTAAATTAATTTGAGATTCATTTACAGGTAAATGAATGAGTCGAAAAGTGATTGGTGAGGAGGAAGAAGAATGAGTATGAAGTGCATGCATGGAGAAAGAAATAGAAGGTACCTACTGAGAAAGTATTAATAAAATATAATAATAAACCTAAAACGTGTAAGGGTGTTAATGGAGAAGCATTTTGATGCTCTCTGGAAGAGATTGAATAAAGATAAGGTTAGGACCCATCACGTGATCTTATTTTACTGTGGTTTTGCTCTTCCAAACTCGTGATATTCGTGTCTATATTCTATTGCACAGTTAACATTATATTATTATTATATTCACCCTCGTGCACCACGTTCATTTTTTTTTATTATTAATTCCTCGTTACTTTATTATTTAATTATGTAACCCCTTCATTTTCTATAATTCCTGTGCCACGTAAACTATGTTTTTATATTTGATATTTCATAAGCATCCCTCACATATAAGAGACAAAAATAATAATAATAAAATACATATATTAACGTAATACATTGTCTTTTCATTAAGAACAATGCAATTTCTTTCATATTTAAACATAAAAGAAAGGAGGTTGTAATTTTTTTTTTAATTTTGTTGACTGTGAAAATATAATAATTTTAAATTTTAATATTAAGCCTTAAGGTGAAAAGTGTGATTAAATTTTAAAAATATTATTGATAATTATTTATTGGGGGCAGAATTGTCGATTAGAAGCTATCTAAAAGCAAGCATGTAGAATTTGCTTTTCTGATGCATTCACATATGTAACTGCTGACTTCGTCGACTTTAATTTACTTTTATTTTTTAAAATCATGGACTCATATTTTCTAAAATATTTTCTTTTTATTTATTTAATGTCAATTTATATTATATAATAATTCATGTATATATATATATAATTTTGAACTATTATTTACTTTTTTTTCAAAATTGATGTTAATATATGTAATGATAAAATTATATATTGCGTTTTATTTATTTTTAACTTTTTTATTATGTTAATATGGTTTTTTATTATTGTTTGATTTTTTTTCATCAGCGTGTTAAATTGTTGGCATGAAAAATATTTATAATTGATAAAATAATAGTAAAGTTAAAATAAAGTATCAAAACAAAACCCTAGAAAGTAATAGAATAAAATAAAATAAAAACGAAGTTAAATAATTCATACTAATGGTATTATATCTAGAAGAAAAAAGGTCTGCGACTGTTCTGAGAAGCGTGTCTTTTTTCTTGTTGTTTTGTTGAATAGGTGGAACCACGTGGATACAATGTAAAAAGCATGTTTTTTTTTCCCTATCAGTATTTTATTCTATATAACGTATAAAATATTTTTTTCACTTTTATGTAATTAATTTTTAAATGAAAATATTTTCAAAATATATAATTTATTATAAATCTTAAAAATAATTCATCATATTAAATTATTTTAATTGTTCATAAATTCTTCTAAAAATACTAAAATCAAATCCATAATTAAAGATATACAAATTCTTTCCTATGAATTACATTTTCTGTCTTTATGTTTTTCTTATTTTCTCACTCCACAAAAATATTAAATACAACTGAAAAATATTTAATAATCATTAATATTGTAAAATGACGGTAAAAATTGACTAAATTTTGTAATAATTTTTTTGAAATTGCCCTTAATCCATTTGATTGTGGTCCGATTTAGTTTGGCAAAAACAATCATGACCCATAAAAATCAACCAAGTAGGATTGTGTTTTGATTTGATTTTATCCTAATTTATTTTATAAACAACCCTAATTTTCACAAATTTTCCAGTTTATTTTTAAGGTTTTGGATTTAGGATTTTATCAGTTTACTTTGTTATGAATTAAATTTATTTTGATATTTTTATTAGTTATAATATTTTATATTATAAAAATATTACATAATTAATTTTATTAAAATTTAAAATAATTTAAATGTATTAAAAGAAAATTATATATAAAATATTTGTATTATAAAAGTATTATATACGTAACAAATCATTCTGCATTCTTTAATATAAAAAAATTTTAATTTTAAAAAATGATTTTTGAAAGTCCGGTGGGTGGAGACCCATCATGAGCTATGGGTAGGAAGAGAGGTGCTTACTTCTTTTGTTTTGTAGATTTTCAATTTAAAATTGTATTTGTGATTTACGATTTTTATATAAATTTTTTTTATTAAATCGTATTTGAAATATACAATTTTATAATTAAATTTTTATTTTTCATATTCATTTTTAATTTAAAATTGTAAAAAGTATTATTTTAAACTACACTGAATTTGTATGTGATATATGTTATGTCTTTGATTTTTAGAAAAATTATACAACATTGATTATTTTAGTGAAATCGTATTTGTTATGTACGATTTATCTAATTATGAAATTTTAAAAAAATAGTCCAATTACCAAAAAACGAAGTGAAATTGTATTAGCTTAATAAAAAAAACCCAAAAATTACAATTACTCTAAATTAAACTTTATAGACTTAAAAACATAACTAGATATATGTTTTTTTTTAATCATGATCTTAATTATAAATAATTTAGGAAATATTATTTATTTTGCTGTATTCTTAAAAGTAACACGCTGTAAAAGAGCTCATTTTTAAGTTATTAGGTGCATGTTTACAACATATAGTAATTTTTATTAGAAATATTAATTAAATTGTATATTTTTTTATAAAATAGGCTTGTTAGGACAAAATTTTATTTTGTGTTTGTAAGGAAATTTTTTTAAAGAAAATTCTAATCACATGAAACTCCCTCGTTTAATCTTAAATCTAATAATGAACATAACCTTCAAAATATAAGTTTTTACAATTTTAAAAAATTGAAATAACATTTTAATTTTTCATTGTCTTAAAAATTAATAAAAAAGTTAGATACTTTTAATTTGGTAAATATTCACATAACATTTAAATAAAAGCATCATTATATATGAATAAATTACTCTAACTATTATATATAAATCAAAATTGTCACACTCGTCTTACTTGTTTGAATTCAAGTTAAAAGACTCAAACCAACTATTATCTTCTTTTCTTTTTTTTTTAATCAGCAATAACCAACTATTATCTTATACATAACATTGTGGTAATATATTTAACATTTTTTATCATATATATTTGAAAGAAAATTTATTTTAACTTAAAATAAATTACATTTTTTTACTCCAATTAGTTTCAACAAAATTTTTAAAATGAAATTCATATAGGCAGTGAATCTCCATTTAACAAATACATAACATTACTTCTTATTCACTAAAATATTTATATTAAAAAATAATTAATATCAAATGATTTGGTTAATATCCGGAAAATCATCACATCAATAAATTTTAAACCATCATGAGAGTAATTATTTGTCCATATTATTCATTTATAAAGATAGTAATAAAAATTGACCAGTCTTGTATAGATTTATCGTAGGTTTAGTCTCTTTCGTGTAAAGAATGTGAGTTTATTTTACTGGACCGTTCCATCTAGGAGGTAGTCTGGAGTTCAACTTGTGTAAAAAAAAAAAATTTCTAAAAAAAATTAAAATTTTATTAATTATAAAAAAACCTATTTCTTCGGCTGAAAAATTAAAATTTTATTCTTATTTCAATTCATTCAATTAAAATTAAAATATAAATAAATTTAAATATAAGAATTATTAGAAGACTTATTAAAAAGGGAAATTTACTTTTAAACTAGGTTTTAAACCTCTAACCGAAAATCAGAAGTAATCGAAATCTTTATACATATATCACTATATGAAGAATTAGTTTTTACATTAAATATCTCAGATTAAAAAAGTCTCAACATTTCTAAACCATATTATTTATAAAATATTTTAACGAAGATAACTAATTTAGTTGAGTATGTTATTATGTTATTGAATTTTTTTTTTAAATTATTTTTTATTATCAAATTTTAAATATAAAACTTTATTTACAACTAAATCCACACTCAAAATATTTTTTTTACATTAAATATTTTTTTTAAATAAAAGAAAAATCACACAATAATAATAAATAAGGTATTTTTTTATATAAAAAAATTATTATTATTTTCTTATATACGCGGGTGAGCCAAACCAATCTTCCAATTCCACTATTAATCCATATAGTACGAATTATATAAAACAAACCTAAATTAATTAAAGAATTAGATTAATGAACTCGTCTCAATTTTTTAGTAGCATCTACCGCCCCCATTTCCATCCCAATTCATTTATCAAATTTAAAGATGCTATTTACTACACTTTTAAAAAGTTTTCTATTTTTTATTTGTTCTTAAATAATGAAACGAAATCATTTGTCTTGAATACTGCAAACAATATATCTTTAGAAAAATAAAAATAAAAATTATAGCACAACATTAGTTATAAAATATTTTTTAAAATTATAATTTTAATTATAAAATAAAAACTCTTTCTATTTTTATGTGAATATTTTTTAAAAAAATAGAAACTAAAAATTAATTAATGAATATAAAGATAAAAGGGTAAATTAAAATAAAATAAAGGTGTACATCAAAACATAGTTAAAAAATGGAGATTATTAATTGTTATGATAATAGTGATATTTTTCATGTTTCTCAAATTATATTTATAAATTTCACCTAAATTTGAATATAGTAGCGCAAATTATAAGAAACTTGGCAGTTCTTCTCTATTTCTTTTTACATAGAAATGATCAATTCATCTCAGTATGGATAGAATATTCAACGCAACACTCTTTATTTTATTCACTAAAGAAATAAATATTTTTAAATAAACAATCACTTTCAGTTACAATTATTTTAGCGTAGAACTTCATATTGAGACTGCAAATTAATTTATTTGTTAAGTAAAAATCTATTGATAAATATACAATTCAACAGTTTCTTTACTATAATTATTAAAAAAATAAAAAATACTCAAAACATTTAAAATCTAAAGTAAGAATAAAAATTGAGTTTGTGTTATAATATAAATACAAAAAATATATTTAATTTTAATGATTTTGTATGTATAATGCAATTAATTAATAACATAGAAGTTTGAGTCTACCATAAATCTTCACAACTTCCAATAGATCAGGAAAGAATCTGCAGTAGATGTAAATCTGAAAGAGTGAAAAAAAAAATTTAAATATAGTGTGTAAGGAAATGAATTGGAAGGATGAAATTAATGGAGATGCTGTGTGAAGGCAAATACGAGAAAACAAAGCATAAAAAAACCTACATTTTCTCTTGCTTCCATTTAACAACTCTATATATTAATAAAATGAAATTATTTAATGAAAATATAAAATGAAATTATTAAATAAAACATCAATAAAAGTAGTTGTAAGATAGTACTATAAATTTTGATGGATATGCAAGTATGAGGTCCGTATATTAAATGACGTGTCAACGGGTTGTGCTCAAAAAATAAATTAGAATATCACATTAACAATATAAAAAGTATTTAATAATATGTGTTAAACTGTTAAAATAATCACTTCAAACTACCCTATTGGGGAAGTTGGTATATTAATATTAGTAAAGAAAAAGAAAAGCCTATTATCCGTTAGATTTGACAGTTGATGTTGCCTTTAAATAGGAGCACATGGCCATTGGTGTTGCTCATTCACACAGAGAAGAAGAAGAAGAAGAAGAAGAAGAATAAAACAGCAAGATGTTCGGAATCATAGGAGGCAACAAGGGTCACAAGATAAAGGGAAGTTTGGTGATTATGCGAAAGAATGTGTTGGATATCAACAGCATCACAAGTGTCAAGGGTGTCATCGGAACAGGAATCAACATCATTGGTGGTGTAGTTGATACTGTCACTGCTTTTGCTTCCCACATCTCCATTCAGCTCATTAGTGCCACTAAGTCTGATGGTAATAATCACTTTTTTCATCTTATTAATCACCCCATTCTTCTCTTAAAATGCTATGCATATACATTCATAGTAAAATGATATTTTTTTATCACAAAGATTTGTTTTTTAAGTTGATTAAGTTTTGTGTGTATTCGATGTGATAGGACATGGAAAAGGGAAGGTTGGAAAGTCTTCAAATTTGAGAGGACAGGTATCATTGCCAACCTTGGGAGCTGGAGAAGATGCATATGATGTTCATTTTGAATGGGACGCTGATTTTGGAATTCCTGGGGCATTTTACATTAAGAACTTCATGCAAGTTGAGTTCTACCTTAAGTCCCTAACTCTCGAAGACATTCCCAATCACGGAACCATTCACTTCATATGCAACTCTTGGGTTTACAATTCTAAAGTCTACAAGACTGATCGCATTTTCTTTGCCAACAACGTAAGCTACTTCATATCACCCTTTCATGTTCATCTTTAAGACACCACATGGATCAAAAACACTAAGTTATTAATCATATCATCATATAATAATGCAGACATATCTTCCTAGCGAGACACCAGCTCCACTTCTGAAGTACAGAGAAGAGGAATTGAAGAATGTTAGAGGAGATGGAACTGGAGAACGGAAGGAATGGGACAGGGTTTATGATTATGATGTCTACAATGACTTGGGCTACCCAGATAAAGGTGAACCCTACGCTCGCCCCGTTCTTGGAGGTTCTGTCTTACCTTACCCTCGCAGAGGAAGAACCGGAAGACCAAAAACTAAAAGAGGTTACTCACTTTATATGTATAAACTTTTCATGTTTCTCTTTTGTCATAACTTGATTGGTTAAGGTTGTTCCTTCATTGCAACAGTTACTCTCCTAGGATCCTAACATGTATTCTGTGTTCCTCTTAACAGATCCTAACAGTGAGAAGCCCAGTGACTTTGTTTACCTTCCAAGAGATGAAGCATTTGGTCACTTGAAGTCATCCGATTTTCTCGCTTACGGATTGAAATCTGTGTCCCAAGATGTGTTGCCAGTGTTGACTGATGCATTTGATGGAAATATTTTGAGCCTTGAGTTTGATAACTTCGCTGAAGTGCACAAGCTTTATGAAGGCGGAGTTACATTGCCTACAAACTTTCTTAGCAAATACGCTCCTATTCCAATTGTCAAGGAAATTTTCCGATCTGATGGTGAACAGTTCCTCAAGTATCCACCACCTAAAGTCATGCAAGGTATGCTACATACTTTGAATAAGAACAAAATTTACACCTTTATATATTAGCAATGTACTCCTGTTTTTTATTCCGCATTCAATCACATGGATGGACTTTTGAATTGTTATTATTTGGCGTAGTCAATAAGTCTGCATGGATGACCGATGAAGAATTTGCAAGAGAAACCATTGCTGGTGTTAATCCTAATGTCATTAAGATTCTTGAGGTGAGCTTGATTTCAAAGTTGATTGGTAACAAACTATATGCAGCCAAAAAGTTTGAATGAGTGCACTTTGCTTTTCAAATTAAGATTGCTGACCTCATCCGTCACGTGCTGAATTGTCCCAGGAATTTCCACCACGAAGCAAGCTAGATACTCAATCCTTTGGTGATCATACTTCCATTATAACGAAAGAACATTTGGAGCTTAACTTAGGTGGGCTCACTGTTGAGCAGGTAATCAAGTTTCACATTAAAATTATTGCACTGCAATCTTCCTGCTATGTTTTGCAACTACTCTTTGTTTTTTCGTTTTTACTCTAATGTGATTCCAATGAGAAGCAATCAATTAATAATTATACTTGGTTGGACAGGCTATCCAAAGCAAGAAGTTGTTCATTTTGGATCACCATGACTATCTCATTCCATATTTGAGGAAAATAAATTCATCTACCACAAAGACTTATGCTACAAGATCCATATTTTTGTTGAAAAGTGATGGAACTTTGGCACCATTGGCCATTGAGTTAAGTAAGCCGCATCCTCAGGGCGACGAACATGGTCCTGTTAGCGAAGTCTATGTTCCTGCATACGAGGGAGTTGAAGCTTACATTTGGTTACTGGCAAAGGCTTATGTTGTTGTGAACGACTCGTGCTACCATCAACTTGTTAGCCATTGGTATGATATTGTTAATTAGCATTGAGATCCATGCGATTAAATTTGTTGATCTATCTACCTATAAATGATTAACGTAAACGTGAATGGCAGGCTAAACACTCATGCAGTTGTTGAACCATTCGTCATTGCAACAAACAGGCAATTGAGTGTGGTTCACCCTGTTTACAAACTCCTGTTTCCTCACTATCGTGACACCATGAACATTAATTCACTTGCCCGCAAGGCCTTGATCAGTGCAGACGGTATTATAGAGAAAACATTCTTGTGGGGTAGATACGCTTTGGAACTGTCCGCTGTGATTTATAAGGACTGGTCCCTCCACGATCAAGCATTGCCTAATGATCTTGTCAAGAGGTGAGTAATCTTGTAAAGTTTATTAACAGATTAGTAACATATGTATTGCTTAAAAAATAGACAATCTAAATTTAATCAACTCGTCAATGTTATTTGAGTGCAGAGGTGTTGCAGTTAAGGATCCATCTGCTCCCCACGGTGTTAAGCTTTTGATTGAGGATTATCCTTATGCTTCTGATGGGCTAGAGATATGGGATGCCATCAAGTCTTGGGTGGAAGAGTACGTGGCGTTCTACTACAAGTCAGACGAGGCACTTCAGCAAGACCCGGAACTCCAAGCTTGGTGGAAAGAACTTGTTCAGGTGGGTCATGGTGATTTGAAAGATAAGCCATGGTGGCCAAAGATGCAAAGTCGTGAAAATTTGGTTGAAGTCTCTACTACCCTCATATGGATAGCTTCAGCTCTTCACGCTGCTGTTAACTTTGGACAGTATCCATATGGTGGTTTAATCCTTAACAGGCCAACTATTAGCAGAAGATTCATGCCTGAGAAAGGGTCTGCTGAGTATGCTGCATTGGGTAAGAACCCTGAGAAGGAGTTTCTGAAAACTATTACTGGAAAGAAGGAGACCCTTATTGACCTTACAATTATAGAGATATTGTCAAGGCACGCATCTGATGAGTTCTACCTGGGAGAGAGAGATGGTGGTGACCATTGGACTTCTGATGCGGGGCCATTGGAGGCCTTTAAGAGGTTCGGAAAGAAGCTTGCAGAGATTGAACAGAAGCTTGTACAGAAGAACAATGATGAGACGTTGAGAAACCGCACTGGACCGGCTAAAATGCCTTATACTCTGCTCTATCCTTCAAGTGAGGAAGGCTTGACTTTCAGAGGAATTCCCAACAGTATCTCCATCTAAGGCTCTATGGTTGCTGCAGTACTGTGCCTGTTTTCAGTAAATGCAAAATAGAAGGAATCCGATTCCTTCAGCCACTTATGTATGGTTAAGTTATGCATCTGGACTGGTTGAATCTTCTCGTGTGTTTGTTATTAATAAAGAAATTGTGTTTGTACTTCGTATGATCTTGAGAATATAATAAAAGCAGTTACCATGTTTAAATATTGTTGGCATTGCAAAATGCATCCCATTACTTCTTAAATAATGTTCATTTCTCAAGATGTAATTTTTCTTTCTGTTAAACATGGTTCATAATGAAAAGTTTGAATGTGATAGACACAGTCTATTAAAACAGCAATGTGACCATGATTAGCACTGAGGTGGTAGTAGTAAAGTACACGGAAACATAGATTTTATCTAAGTTTGAAGTTTGTTTTTTCAATTTGCAATGCCATTTTAGACTTAAAACCTTTCAACTCTAAAGAAATATCGGATTTGGTGGACAAGTCCTCCAAAATCAGTTTTTTCTGGTGAAGAAAATTTGTAGAAGTTGAGTCAGTTATTTTAAGAGATTTGTATTATGGATCTGATGTTGATGATGTGAGGTTGTTTTTCAACTCTATCCTTTTTGTACTTTATACAAAGCTTTTGTTCATTCTTCAAATGTTATTTATCAAATAGGATAACATGGTGAAAAATGTTGATTACTTGAATGAAAGTGACGCTGAATGTGAAGATAAGATAAACCTTACGAAACCCAACACAGTCTTTATTCAACGTGACTTGGGAAAAAAGAAAGAATGCTGGGACTGGTGTTGTGTGTGAGCAATTCACAGAAAGAATTGCAAAAAAGGAATAAATCTGTTGCAGAAGAGGTTGTGGTTGGTAAGGCATAACAAGTCTTTTTTTTAACTTTGATATGAAGAAAATGAAAAAGTTTGTTTAATTAATGTTAAATGTAATTTAAATTAATCATATATCATCATATGATTACAATTTATTTCTTTCATCAACAATTTTTTCGATTGACGTAATCATCATTATTTGATGATAATTTTTATATTTAATGCAATTGAAATACTATATCCAAATAATAAAAATGAAAATCTAATAAATCTGAATCTTCTTCATATTAAAACAAAATATTTGAAACTGTTTATATGAAATGAGAGCATTTCAAATTCCGTACATTTAATTTTTTAAAATAAAAATTCTCTGTCTAAGGATAATTTAAATAGTCATTTATTTTTTTCATCCATTTTTGTCCTTTCCATTAAAATTGTATTTTTAATATGATGAGTTTTTAGTGTGTAATAATTATTATAATAACTGTAGCTAAAAATATATACGACTATTTTTCTTAATTATGTTATTTTTTTTCTCGTATTATTAAAAATATGTGAGAATGCAAAATTGTATCACGAATTACCCAAACAATAAAAAAGATTATATTTTCACCGAAGGCCAGTGACGTTAATCTAGGCCCACTAACATCGCCTAAAAGCAAAGACTAAGCAAAATACTTCAGAATTAAAAGAAAATAAATTATTTACTTTAATCATTGTTTTTAACAGTGGGCATTTGGTCTAGTGGTATGATTCTCGCTTTGGGTGCGAGAGGTCCCGAGTTCGATTCTCGGAATGCCCCATCTATGTTTTTGTGAATTTTATTATTTTTCATGCAAGACTAGTGCACAAAGCAGTATCTCTGCCTTCATTGTTTCAAAACAATTTACAAGCAGATTTGCCTTTTTATTAAGGTCGAAGAAGAAAGACATTAAAAAACACAGTAGATACGCATGCAAGTGGAAGAAAGAATTCAGATTCCTTCTCTTCAGATAGAGATACTATTGGGAATTCCTCTGAAAGTTAATCCTTCATCACTAGAAGGGAAGAGCAGAGTATAAGGCATCATAACTGGTCCATGGCGGTTTCTCAGTTTCTCATCATTGTTTCTCTGTGAGAGTTTATTCTCAATTTCTGAGAGCTTCTTTCCAAACCTTTTGAAAGCCTCTAATGCCCTTGTATCAGATGTCCAATTTGGATTGTCCCTCTCCCCTAGATAGACCTCATCAGAAGCATGCCTTGACAAGATTTCTATAACAGAAAGATCAATAAGGGTCTGAAACTTTGGTGTAATAGTCTTCAACAAAGCCTTCTGAGGACTCTTCTTCAGCTCCTCATACTCAGCAGAACCCTCCTCAGGCATGAATCGCCTGCTGAGAGTTGGACGGTTCAAGATTAAACCTCCATAAGGGTACTGTCCAAAATTAACAGCTGCATGCAGCGCTGAAGCAGTCCATATGACAATACTGCAAGCTTCAACTAGCTCTTCACGTGTTTGCATCTTAGGCCACCATGGCTCGTTTTTCTTGTCACCATGACCCACCTCTACCAGTTCTTTCCACCAAGCTTGGAGCTCGGGATCTTCTTTCAGTGTGTCATCTGATTTGTAGTACAAGAAAACATATTCATGAACCCATGTCTTGATAGCATCCCATATCTCAAGTCCATCAACAGCATAAGGGTAGTCTTCTATGAAGAGGCGAAGGCCATGAGGGCACTCTGGATCCTCGGTTGCCATTCCTCTATATCACAATTTATAACATGACATCAATTATGTTTTCAACTTTTGTTAACAATAAATTAAACCAGGATGAAAATGAATCACCTTTTTATAAGATCAGCAGGCAATGCTTGATCTGTAAAAACCCAATCTTTGTAAATTACAGCAGACATTTCCATAGAATACCTTCCCCATAAAAAGGTTTTCTCTATAATTCCACCGTGGTTGACCAGATCTCCCCGAGCAAGGGCATTTATGTTCATGGTGTCACGATAGTGAGGGTGCAGCAGTTTATAAATAGGGTGAACAACACTGAGATGCCTGTTTGTTGCTATGACGAATGGCTCAATAACTGCATGTGTATTTAACCTGTTATCCATGCAAAGATGTTAATAATCATTCTATAGATATATTGATTGAACTGTTTTTATATTATTTTGCTGAGAAAATTTATACCAATGGCTGACTAGTTGATGATAGGAGGAGTCATTCACTATTACGTAGGCCTTTGCTAGAAGCCAAATAGAACTTTCAACACCTTCATCTGCAGGCAGAAAAACTTGACTAACAACACCTGATTTATCACCCCCAGGATGTGGCAAACTCAGTTCTATGGCAAGTGGCTTTAACGTTCGGTCTTTTTTCAGGAAAAGGATGGTTCTGGTTGCATAAGCCTTTGTGGATGTTGCATTTATTCGCCTTAAATATGGCATGATTGAGTCGTGATGATCAAGTAGGAACAATCTCTTGCTTTGAATTGCCTTTCCAACCAAATATATTTTACTAGTTATTATTCATAAAAGCAACAACCAAAATAAAACGAAACACAGAAAATAACAGAGTTCATCAAATAGACTATCACTAAGAAACACAGTTTCATCATATTATGTACCTCATCAACAGTGAGCCCTTCTAAGTTAGGCTCTAGGTGTTCTTTGGTAATTTGACTGGTATGATCACCGTAGACTTGGCTATCTAGCTTGCTTTGTGGAGGGAAATCCTGCAATTGTAAATATAGAATCATTATAAGAAAATATATGATCGATTGTGATCCTGCCTTAGATCATCCTGCAAATATTATCAATGCCAAACGTAACACACAAAGGAATTCTAACCTTTTAGTTTGCTGTATTTTTTATAATAACAAAATCTTGATTAGGCTTACCTGAAGAAGACGAATCAAGTTTGGATTTACACCAGCAATCATTTCTCTTGCAAATTCTTCATCAGTCATCCATGCTGACCTACTCACTGCTCAAGTAATAACAAATAACCATGTCAGATATGAGTGATTCAGAGATCCATAGGCACTGATGTTGTTTCGGACCATTTTAGATACAAGTACTTAATGTGTGATACCTTGAATTACTTTTGGAGGAGGAAACTTAAGGGTCTGTTCACCATCAGTCCTGAAGATTTCCTTGAGCACGGGTAGTGGACTTATCTTGCTAAGTACATCTGTTGGCAGCTTAATTCCACCAGAATAGAGTCCATGAACTTCATCAAAGCTATCAAACTCATTGGGTGTGAAATTCAAATCAAAAGCAGATTGCAATGCTGGAAGAAAATTTTGTGATACGGATTTCAGTCCATAAGTCAGAAAGTCTGATGACTTCAAGTGTCCAAAAGCTTCATCTCTTGGAAGATAAATATCAGTGCTCCTACTCTCACTTTTTGGATCTGTTTCATCAAAATACCAGAATTTATTAGCGACAAAAACATAATTATTCAAACTCATAACTGAAAGTAAGTACTTCTAAACAATAAGCAACATTCATCCAACATAGCCAGCACAAATATTCACAGTATGGATCATTCTAGCATGATCAAGTGTAATAATGAGGAAGTTGATGACCTGACATATTATTAGATGTTACTTTCAGTGTTAAAAAAATTACTGAAAAAGGTTACATGAATCTTTATTATGACTAGAAATTAAAAATAGAAATAGAAGCCAAACCTTTCCTTGTTGGTCTTCTACCAGTCCTCCCCCTACGAGGATAAGGCAAGGTGTCAGACCCTCCAAGAATAGGACGCGCATGATTTTCACCTTTATCTGGATCACCTAAATCATTGTAGACATCATAGTCATAGATCCTGTCCCACTCTTTACGTTCTCCTGTTCCATCTCCTCTCATGTTAACTAACTCTTCTTCTCTATACTTCACTAATGGAGCTGGTGTTTCACTCGGAAGATATATCTGCAATATGACATTGTTAGCTTCATCTTTTCATCCAAGTTATTGAAGACTTAAGAAGATGTACTCGACCTGGTTGACAAAGAAGATGCGATCACTTTTGAAGTGTTTCGCATTGTATATCCACGAGTTGCAAAGAAAGTGGAGGCTTCCATGGTTTGGAACGTCTTCAAGAGTCAAACTCACAAGGAAGAACTCAGTCTGCATGAAATTCTTGATATAAAACGCTCCAGGAATTCCCATCTCATCGTCCCATTCAAAATGAATTTTGAATGCAGATTGGCCAGCTCCCAAAGTTGGCAATGAAGTGATGATACCTTCCAAAAAGGTAGCCTTTCCAAGCTTCCCCTTTCCATTGGCTAACCAAAGAAAAGAAAAAGAAAAGAAGACAAAATCAGTGAAGCCGTTCTACCATGTTTTGGTGAACTCCATTAAAGATATACACACAAAAAAGAAATTATAGATATGAAGTGAAAACAAGAAGAACAAACGGACCATCTGGTTTGGTGGCACTAATGAGCTGGAGAGAAACTGATCTACCTAAGAAGGCAGTGAGATTATCGACTGTGGAACCAAGAATGTCAAGCCCTTGACCAACAATTCCCCCAACACTGGTTACGCTATTCACGTCCAACACATTCTTTCGCATCAACACTACTGTCCCTTTTATCTTGTGCCCCCTATTGATCAGACCAGACACACCCGAAAACATCTTTGCAACCCACCAAAACTATGTATGACTCTTTCTTTTGGGAAGGACTAGGTAAACATCAAGGAATGCTGAAAGGAAAAACTGGTGAGGGTGGTATTTATAAGCAGGAACACTGAGAAACCAAACCATGCGCAAACTCTCATAAGTGCATGCAATAAACATTAAATATTAATGTTCACCTACCTAATATTTGAATTAGTAAATCATATTTTAATAAATAATTAAGCAATAGCTAATTTTATAAAATATATATTTGAAAAAAATAGTATGAGAAGGTTGTATAATTAATATTTGCTTATAATACTGAACTCAGAGCCATGCATGAAAGCTGAGGATGTTATATGATGACACCTACTCTTCTCGTACTCATGTACACTTTCCTGTAAAGCCACTTGTCCCAAACCCTTAACACGTGTCTACACCATTACAAGAGCAAATTCACTACTATGTAACACTGTTTATTACTGTATTTTTTACATATCACAAATCACAATTTAAAGGATAAAACACTTTTTTTTTTTATATTTAATGTTATCAATATTTTTTCCTATTTAAAAGGCAGATTCCATACATTAATCACAATTTTTTCTCGCAATACAAATTTTAATAGTATAAAAAAATACGTAACCCTTTAATTCACAAAATTACTTGTATATAGTTTGGTGAGCATCTAATTTGAAACAAGCTTATCCTATAAGGAAAAAACAATATGAACTGCAACATGGGACACATGAAAATTGAACTGATAATTACGAGTTTTGATTATGGTCTTCTGAGACAAGTTTTCTGCAATTTCGATGGCGGTGGAGTCTTGGCACAGTGCTGCAAACAAATGACACCTTTATACCAAATTCCATAAATAAGGAGAAAACATTATGCATGAAAGTTTATTGAACAATCTATAAATCGTCTTACCAAATCATAACACTTTCTCATATCGTTCTTCCTATTTCAATAGCTTAAGATTTTTTTGAAGAAAAATTTTTAGGTGAAAATAGAGTATAGTATGAGTTCATGAAGATAAAATTTGAAAACTCACAACAAAAAATACTTACAAGTTGTTGCTTAATAAAACCCTCAAAAGAAGATAAATTTTAAAAGGGTTGTGATGTGAGCTGTCGAACTGAGTTCATGCAAGACAGCAAGGTGCAAAAATGTTTTTTTTATAAAATCATTAGCCATATACAATTTTTTATTCACTATTAATTAATTTCAAATTTATTGAAATGTAATTTTTAAAATAATGATTAATTCATATTAATTAAGGTAAAATTTATTGAAATATAATTTTTAAAATATTGAAACATAAAATTTTAAGTAATCATAAAATAGTTATATCCACTACAAAATTGTTAAACTTTCTTTAAACTGAAGTAAAATTATTGTTTTTCTTTTTGTTATTTGAATGAATAAAAAGAAGAACTTTTCAGTGTAAATATGAAATTAAAAAGAATTAAAAGGAAATAGGAAAGTAAAGAAGTAAAGAAGATTGAAGAAATAAATGAACCGCAAATAAATTATTTGTAGTCTCTAAATAAGTCTGAGATGATATTGATATGATACTAAAAAGTTAATTTTAGGTTAAACTAATTTTTGTAAAATTATTTTTTAAGATAATTTTTATTCATTTACATATTATACAAATTTTTATTTTTTAATGTGAAATTTTAATATTTATAGTGTAATATATAATTTTTTATAATATTCAACTTTGAGTTACTTATGATGACAAAGTGAGGTAGCTGTGTGCGCTGACTCACTTAAAAAACGTGAAACAAATTATTTATTTTAATTTGTTTATCCACTTAAGTCTATCTCGCATAACTCGTAATCCATACGGATCAAGCGAGGAATGGGACGGACTAATCCACATAATCCGCATAACTTAAAAATCAAAAAGTTTTTTTTTGCACCTTCATATTTTCTTCATACTATTTCATATTCTAAAATTATTCATTCCAAATTCTACAACCTATAATATAAATTTGTATTTTAGATTATGTAAATTTGAAATATTGTATAATCTAAAACACAAATTTTAACTTTCAAATTCTATAATCTTAGAAATCTTTGAATTTCACATCTAAAATATTTTACTCATGTCTTATTTAGCATGTGTAGTAAGAATAATATTATAAAACTATTTAGTTAATTCATCTAAATAAATAAAAAAATAATTTAAAATTTATATTTAAAAATTTATTTTTTGTTAATTTTAGAAAAAAAATATTTTTTATGTGAGTGACCCACCAACCAATCCTAAGAAAAAATCAACCTACATATTATAAGAAAATTGTATATAAAAAGATGGTAAGAAAAATGGAGATTTTTTTATTCTCTTATATGTATTTACATCATTCTATGTATAGGAAATATATACAAGTGTATGAAGACTTTATCACTTTCTCTTTCCAAATTACAAGCTAATTGTGTATGAATCTACTAATAATGAGATTCTATCATTATAAAATTAATTGCGTATAATTACGTACAATATTGTACAATAATTACATATAATAATTGTATACAATATCATACAATAACGTATAATAATTACGTATAATTTAATAATTATTATTTTCTTAATACATATATTTACATATTTTGTGTGGACGCGCCTAAAGAATTGCATAGCCATCCCTATTATCTAAGGCAACTTCTTCCTGCACCTCTACATTCTTCTTCCTGCACCCCTACGTTCTTAGAAGATACCAAAATTGTCCTTTACACAGTTTTGGTTGTTTCCGGATTAATGATTCCGTAAGCAAAAAAAGTATTTCCGGAATAGAAAATCTGGAAAACAAAAAATCATTCTGGATTAGCTTTTCCAGAACACTTTCCGGATTGATGAATCTGGAATACATTAAAACACGTTCCGAAATGATGTTATGGAAATATTTCGGAAAGAGCAATCTGGAAATCATTTTTTAAAGAGGGCAAAACCGTCTTTTCTGATAATGTAGGGGTTCAGGAAGAAGAATGTAGAGGTGCAGGAAGAAGTTGCCATTATCTAATTGGACCTAAACATATTACTGGGCCAAAATTTTGGGACTTTCATAATGCAATTACTTCCTGCACCTCATCAAATTTAAACCTGCAGCCATGCCTACATGAAATGATAAAAATGTCCTTGAATAAAAGAAAGTGTGCATTAAAATATATTCTAGAATCTCTTTTCCAGACTATGTGTCCATATTTATATTTTTAGAACACGTTTTTCTAATTTCAATTTTTTTTTTTCAGAATATAGTTTTTCAGAATGAAAGATAATTTTAGAAATTTGAAAACAAATCACAATGGGGTAGATGAATTATTAATCTACTTTGATAATACACGTGGGGAATATTTGTTTTGAACTTTGTTTTCCTTTTCTTTTCCTAACTTGTTTATGTATCTCTTTTCATTTTCGAAAATATATCTCTTTCTTATCTGTTATTATATATTTTAAATTATTAAGTTACAATGATATCATAGATATAATATAATTATATTATTAATTAAAAATAACATCAATAAAAATTGTATAGTATCATATTTGCAACAAAGATACTTGCTTTAACTCACTTTCACTACTTATACATTATCAATGAAAAGATCACCCATTGTGACAATAAAAATAAATAAAATGGATGAAAGTTAGCAAAACACTACAAAATAATTTAAACACACCCTTTAAAAATAGTATAATAATATAACAATAAAAAAAAAACTTTTAAAGTCTAGTTAAAGTATTTTATGACTGACATTAATTAACAATAATAACGACTTATATTTTTTAACTATGTTTAAATTCTTGATGTTAAAAGAAAGTATTTTACGAAAAAATAATTAATACTGTAGATATTATGAATTAACTACTATAAAAATAAATAATCATTGTTTCTATTAGATGATGAAAAGCGAGAGAATAAAAAAAAGAAAAAAATTAGAAAGGAGAGATGAAATGAATATAAAGTGTGATAGTTTTTTTATTATTAATTTTTTATTTATTTTATTACTTCTTTTGACATACTTTAATTATTTAATTATTTATTATTATTATTTATATTATTATTATTATTATTATTATTAAAAAGTAACCAAATTAGGACTAACATCACTTCATTAATTGTTGATTCACTTATGGTATACCACTCATTTCAATTTCTAATAATAGAGCATAGATTTATGTAAGAATAGAATTTTTCTGTTACTAAATTGGACATTTTTTATTCATTCAATGCCAATTTTTAATAATAATAATAATAATTTATATATAGAAGATTATTTTAAATTCGAGCTATTGTTGATTTTGTTGGTTTTTATTAAAAGAAACACAGAAACATGAAAAAGAATATTAAAAAATCTAATTAATTATTTACCACAATCTTAACTGAATTAGTAAAACTAATAAAAATCTTAATTTATTTGGTTTCTTTTATTTTTGAAGAAAAATATTGGCCACTCTTTTTTTCTTGAACCCAATATGAAATATATAGAAATATTGTACACGATCAATTAAAAAAAAAGATATCTATTATTTATTTATGATTAAAATAATAATATTTATTTTGATACGATTGTTATGGGTGATGTAACGAAAAACTAGGTAGAATTGCATAGTAGAAGAAAAAGCAGAAGTAATGACATAAAAAAACCTAAACTAAACACATTCCTTCTATTCTATTCTCCTTTCTCTTCCCTACAACTCCACGGCGCAGATCCGAGGAGTTTGGGAAACCCTAATTCCTCTTTCGCTTCCCATTCTTTGCTTCTCTCTTTCTCTCTATTCCACCAACTTCAGGTAACCTTAACTTCTCTCTCTGTCTTCACCAATCATTCTTCACAAATCCCCTTCTAATTCATTTTTTTTTTGTTTTCATATCCCTCTCCTTGTTATGTTTTGAATATGTGCTTCATCTCATTACTTTCTTCGCCAAGCTTTTCATTCGATTTTAGGTGTTATGTTTTTGTTGTTTGTTTTGTGTTTAGTTCGTACTAAAATTTTGAATCATCATCGTTTTTTTTTAGATTGGTGCTCTTTTTTATTTTCTGTTTTGGCGCAGATTTGATTAATTCACCGAATTTTGATCGGTTTAATATGTATTTTTATTTTATTATAGGTGGTTTTCAATTGTTCTGTAGTTTTTTTTTTCTTATCTGGCATCTTTCGAGAAGAAAGGGATTTTGCATAGCTAAGAGCGCCTTTGCCTTCTTTCACTTGTGTTCCCGCGTTGATTTATTGGGAATTAATTTTTGTTGTTGGATTTGGATTTGTTAGGTCTTTTTATGTACACGTGTCTGTTTAATTTTACTGAATTTTGTGTTCTGCAGTGATGGCAGGATTGGCTCCTGAGGGTTCTCAATTTGACGGTCGGCATTATGATTCTAAGATGAATGAATTGTAAGTTTTGCGCTTTATATTTTTCATTGTGTGTGACGCTTGACGTATTTATTCTTATAGTTTTCTGTAACTTAATTGTTTTGAAAATTAATTGCAGGCTTTCTGCCGATGGACAAGAGTTTTTTACCTCATATGATGAAGTCTATGATAGTTTTGATGCAATGGGTTTACAAGAAAATCTTCTGAGAGGCATATATGCTTATGGTATGGCAAATGATTTTTTGTTTTTTCCCTCTGGTGCTTATTCAATACTAGAGAAATATTGGGAATACTATCTTTTAAACACTCTCGACAATGGTTAATGGGTTCCATTTTTAAAGAATTGACTCATCTCCAAAGTTACTTTTCGAGACAACTGAATTGACCTTTTACAGAATACACCTACAATAAAGCGTGTGTTTAAAAAGTAAAGTGTGTATGTCAGTGAGTGTGACAGTGTCAATTAGTCAGCAATTTTTGAAGATTTGGATTAACTACTTTTATTAACTAATTTTAGACATTGTTCTCTGCAATGGTTACCCTGTTGGAGTTATGCTGTTTCATTCATTATCTCTGCAATTGACATATCTGGAACTTCTTACAATTGTAATTAAATTTTAGCAAAACTATTTAAATTATCATTAAATTCGGATTAATTAATTTACTGAAGTGGAGTCAAGGTGCAATTGTTTGTGTCGTCACCATTAACCTGGAGTCGTAGGATCTAAATGTGGAATTGACCTTTTCAAAACAAGGATGCCTACTATTTGGCCCCTGCCTGGAACCCCTGATGTTGGGGAGTTTATAGCATCAAGTAATGTACCAATATAGGGCATTGAATCTCTTTTTTTTTTTTACATCATATGCTTGGAATTATTGTTTTCTGAATTTACATCCATTTCAAACTACTTTGTAGAAGATTACGAAGTGGATCTGCAGGGAACAACCATATGATATCTATATTTTTTATTGTTTTGAAACTGAAATCTTCTTTGATGAGTGTGGCATGTTTAGAAGAACTAAACAAATGTTATATGCAGTTAACTGTAGCCCAAGTTGATGTGTAATCTCTTATTCTTCGTTCTATAGGTTTTGAGAAGCCTTCTGCAATACAGCAAAGGGGGATTGTTCCTTTCTGCAAAGGTCTGGACGTGATTCAGCAGGCTCAGTCTGGAACTGGAAAGACAGCTACATTCTGTTCAGGAATTTTGCAGCAACTAGATTATGGATTGGTTCAGTGCCAGGCTTTGGTTTTGGCACCAACAAGGGAGCTTGCTCAGCAGATTGAAAAGGTTATGCGAGCTCTCGGTGATTACCTTGGTGTCAAGGTTCATGCTTGTGTTGGTGGGACCAGTGTTCGTGAGGATCAGCGCATTCTCCAAGCTGGTGTACACACTGTTGTTGGCACTCCTGGGCGTGTGTTTGACATGCTGCGCAGACAGTCTCTTCGCCCTGATCACATAAAGATGTTTGTTTTGGATGAGGCTGATGAAATGCTTTCACGTGGTTTCAAGGATCAGGTTTGTTTGTTTTCCATTCGTTTGTTGAAAAAAATTGAATTTGGTGTTTTTTTGTTGACTTTCATCTAACATTCTTTCGTGCATATTACTGTTGGATGAAGTCATATTGAGTTACATAACGAACAGTTTTCATTTTTGTGCATGAAATGCAGATCTATGACATCTTCCAGCTACTGCCAGGTCAAATTCAGGTTGGTGTATTCTCTGCTACAATGCCACCTGAGGCCCTGGAGATTACCAGAAAGTTCATGAATAGGCCAGTGAGAATCCTGGTAAAGCGTGATGAATTGACCCTTGAGGGTATCAAGCAGTTTTATGTGAATGTTGACAAGGAAGAATGGAAACTGGAGACATTATGCGACCTTTATGAGACTTTGGCTATCACCCAGAGTGTCATCTTTGTGAACACAAGGCGCAAGGTGGACTGGCTCACAGACAAGATGCGAAGCAATGATCACACAGTCTCAGCCACTCATGGAGACATGGACCAAAACACTCGTGATATCATCATGCGTGAATTTCGCTCTGGCTCTTCTCGAGTTCTAATCACCACTGACCTCTTGGCTCGTGGTATAGATGTACAGCAAGTGTCTTTGGTTATAAACTATGATCTGCCAACCCAACCTGAAAATTATCTTCACCGCATAGGGCGAAGTGGGCGTTTTGGAAGAAAAGGTGTTGCCATAAACTTTGTGACACTCGATGATTCCAGAATGCTATCTGATATTCAGAAGTTCTACAACGTGACTGTAGAGGAGTTGCCCTCAAATGTTGCTGATCTGCTCTGATGGGTTAATTTTTATTCTTTGTTAAGTCATCAGAGCTATTACTTTTTTGACAATTATTATTTTTGTGTTTTTTTTTCTTTTTCAATTTTTACCGGTTAGAGTTCAAAGACCCTTTACTTTATTTATAATGGATTCTATAAAATTTGTTTATTTGCTTCATTAGTAGGTTGCCCAAAGACACCTTTTTTTCTTGTGTGCTATGCATAATGCCTTAACCTCTTAATGGTAAAATTTATATTTCATCTTAACTAAGGCATGGAATAATGTTAGTTTTTAAGTGAAATTTATTGTAGAGTTATTATTTAATTTGATTTAAAGATATTTTGGTTAAGAAATTATATTAATCAGTCCAATCATGACAGTTGTTTATGATTTTATCATTAGAGGTTTTAAATTGTGTTTTCTTTGTGGAACTCCTGTCCTTTTCTTTGACACTAAAGGGTTATTATAAGTTTCATTTTATTTTTTCAAAAAACAAGCAGTTAGTTGATTGAGTTGTTCCTTTATTCGATTCAATGAATGTGGTATAACAATAATAATAAAAAGAAAAAAAATTATACAATAATGTTTTAAGATAGTGTATTTATAATAATTATTTTAAATATTATTGTTTAGAGAGGATGAAAGATAATTTTTTAGCGGTTTAACAATCAAGTATGTATATGTATCACGTTTGTAGCATTTTGTGCGCTTTTGAATTCATCAAGTATGTATATGTATTACATGTGTAGCATTTTCTGTACTTTTGAGATTTATGCGTTATAATATCGATGAGTGAGCAATTTCTTCTCTTATCAGGATATTCTCTATGGTGGTTTGAAATCTAATACTTTGAATTTCTTCTTGTTCATACATGCCTAATTGTTTTTATTCCATTCTCTGTTAGGCCCCATGTTTGCATAATTTAAGAAATTGTGGGATTTTCGTTGTTCTTGAAGACTTCAAACTAACTAATAACGGGAGAAAAAGTATGAGGTAATGTTATATTTTTGCACATTTTTTGTATTTTTGAAGAAAAAATTAGTGATTTGCAAGAAAAGAAGACAATTTTATTATTCCCTGAAGAACTGTAATCCCAAAAGTTTTGCTACTTATTTGTTTGTTTTCTTTGAAAGTCAAATACTGGTCTGCTTAGTCATTGGTAGTCAATAGTGAACACTGATCTTACCTATTATTTCACAAAACAACAAACTTCTTGTAACAAAACAAATTCCCTTAACAGAGTCATCATAAAATATGAGAAATAAACACCTCCATTAACATCACTATGTTACAGAATTTTCACATGTTCAATTGATGGAAGGGAGTTATTACAAAATCTTTAAATAATATTTCAAGTCAATATTAATAAAATAATCTATAAAATAACATTAAATAAATATAGCAATGCAGTATTTAAACTATTTAAGTTTATGTTTCTTTATAATTTAATTTAATTTAAATTACTTTATATTTATATGTTGTATGTTTAGGAGTGCCATTATGGTTTATTGATATATAAAATTTAAGTAAGTTATTTATTATATTTGTTTTAATTTTTTCTCTCGAAATCATTTTTAATACATAATAAGAATGAAAATAAAGATAAAATTTTAAAAAAATGCTATTTCAAATCAGACACATAAAAAAAGAACAAATTTATTTAAACAGTATTATATAAGAACAAACAAACATATCATTACTTAAGATTACACTTTAAAATAGCAATGAAATAGTTGGATTTGATGGATTGAAGAAAAAGGTGATACTGAAATAATTGCAGATTATTTTGCACGCAAAGTTTTGCATGCATAATACTGTTATCACACCATGTGCCCCATCCCCACCAAGAAAAATTAGAGAGAAGAACACATTTCTACAGTGTTATGAATGAGTTGGCTAGAGTAGCTCTTGCTGCATTAAGATGCATTCTTCAAAAACTACAGTGTTAAAATCCATCGTTTTCAATACTGCATAATGAAAGTGTTGTTGAGAGTGAAAGATACATGCTAACTCCTCATCAAGTACTTCTTTTAGTGGGACACTAGCAATACACTGAACATCATTACTTTAATGGTGCTAACACACTTATCATCATAATTAATAATAATTAATTGATTTGATTTGAGATTTCACTTTCGGCCAAAACTTTAAAGCCAAGTTTGTAGAAAATTGTGAGAGCAACTTTCCAAATGCTTGCTGCAATGAAAGAGGACAAATATTGGAACTTGGGAGGTCCCTAATAATTACCTTTGGTAGTTATAATGATTTCTTTTAGAGTCTTCTTCTTTTTTCACTTGCACTAGACTGGTATTTGCCACTGAAAAATTCATGTGAGTTGCAGAAATGGAGGTTTTTCTTTTACATTTTGGGTTGCAGAAACCAAGCAGTCACATGTGGGGAACCATGGGAGCAGTATTCAAGAGGGTGGTCCAGAATGGTCAAATGAAAATCAGAGCATTTTGCCTTTTCACCAACACAGATTCATCTTAGAGTCTCGTGAAAATTTGACACATCAATATGTCATTCCTCTTTTCCTATTCCATTTTATATATTATTTTATCATTATTTTATTTTATATGTTATTTGATCATTTGTGGAAGATCATCCCCTAAAAATAAAAATATTTCAACATTATTATAATATACACAAGTAGAAATCTTATATTATGAATTAGATTTATAAAATTAAATTAAATTTAAAATATACTTTTTAATATAATATTATCATAATTATTTAGAATCTATAGTAATAAAAATTTATTTATTATAATTATCATATTATTAAAATAAATGCATTTTTCAGAATCACAATAAACTCTCTACAAATAAATCTTAAAGAATTATTTTTACAGACATAAAAGAAGTTTTGATTTTAACAATTTAAACTTGTTTTTCCCAAAGTCTTTTTTTTTTCATCTCACCATCTTTATTCTCATCTTTCACCATTTTTTTTTATCTTCATTGTCATTTTTGTTAATGTTATTGTTTAAAAACATGTGAGGTTGTGGATCCATTCTTTTTCAAATGTGAAAGAATTATCAAAATGAGTCCCTTGATTTGATATTCCTCCAAACCATCTAGCTTTTTCTTGTCTTTTGATTATCTTGTCTAAAATAAATAATGATTTTAGCATTGAATTGCTCAAGTTTTTTTTAGATCTTTATCTAGATTCAACACATTTTTATTATTATTATTTTATTACTTCATATAAGTTGAAGTAAGCTAATTTTCATGACTTTTTTTGCAAGGTTTAAATAAAATTCTCTTGCTTTAAATCATTAAAGATTTTACTATCTTTCAATTCCTTTCAGTTGTTCATATTTTATTTTATTTTTATATAGATTTCATCATGATCTTCAATTGTTGTAATTTTAAGCTTATGTTTCAAAGTGAAATAATTTGAATAAATCTCTTCTATCACAAACGAAACTCATGCACCTTGTTTGCAAATGCTTACTCTTTTTTTTTTTTCATTCAACAAAAAAAGTTGAATAAAACATTTTACACTTCATTCTTTTAAAAGTTAGAGAATAGTTATACTCTATCATCTTTCTCAAACTTAATAAACTTTAAAAGGTATAAATAGAATATTTAAAATATATTTATATTTGTAGAAGTTTTTGTAAATTATCTAAAAATCATCTTAAATATATTTTGTGTTTAAAGGAGTCTTTGTAAATAACTAAAAAATATTATACATTCCGTAACCTAAGCAACAAATAGAACATTTATCGTAGAGATTTTTTTACAATTTGGAATGTTGGTAAATAAATAAATAAAAAATCAAACACTACATGATCTATAAATATATCAAAAAACAGTAATCAGAAGGTAATTGAATAAAAACCTAGCCAAATTGAAACATATAATCACAAAATAACTTTTAATCTTTTCTATTCTTAAATGATCTATTCATCTCTCAATCATCCAAATTTATTATCACACAGCTTTTAATTACTAAGTCTATATTTTGATAGTGACGGATAAAAATGTTATTTTATTATTTAAATATTTTATTATAAAATAGAACATGTACCCGTTTGATTTGAAATTGAACATATCACTTCCTATAGAAAATTCACTAATGATATAGATTCAATACATTAAGATAAAATAAAAAATATGTAATAGATCAGATAATATATTATAA
This sequence comes from Phaseolus lunatus, assembly GCA_013389735.1. NCBI lineage: Eukaryota > Viridiplantae > Streptophyta > Magnoliopsida > Fabales > Fabaceae > Phaseolus > Phaseolus lunatus. The sequence goes on from CM023861.1 coordinate 36,014,739, forward strand.
ATCTTATAAATATGTAATAAATGATGTTTTATTAAACACACGTATTAGATATAACTTATAAATAAAATAATCCACTATAATACTATAAGTTGACATAATTGTAAAAAAAAAAAAAAACGTTTTTATAAATATACCATTCATTTTAATACAAAATATTTATTTAATTCTTAAAAAACCTTTTATATATTTACTCTAACTAAACATCAAGAAGCAAATAAAAAAAAAAAGAAACGACCAAGAAATCAATATAAATTATCCAAGTTGATAGCGGGTAAGTACAAAACAAAAGTTTTCATTTTGATATTTTCATAAAAGAGTCGCAATAAAAATGTTATTTTATGCTCCATTTGACTGTTAATTTTAACACTTGCACGTGTGAAAGCTAGTGAATCCAAATACTCCATGAAGTTCTGCTCTGCAAAGAAAGTTGTATCAGTGTCACCCTACCCTACACATTTTCATAATGAAAACATGTCACCTTCTGCTGCCTCCAACTCAAAAAGATTTTATTATATAAATTAAAGAAAGAGTTTTCAATTTAATATCACAATCTTTTTTTATTTTAAAAAAATATGAACTGTAATGTAAAAAGATCAACACTATAATATAGTCTAAATTAAAGTAACAGAAGCAATAAACAATGCCTAATATACAACTACAAAAAAGCAAAGCCATAAACCCTTTTATCTGAACTTGTTCTTTCTTACTACTCTTGAGGGCATTGTGGTTGGCATGCTGATGGAGTTCAGATCCAAATCATGCAGAGATGAAAGGCTCCAGATTGAAAGCAACTGCGGAGGCAAGGTGGCCCCAACAAGCATGCAAGATCTGAGGTGTCACAGTGCTAATAATGGTTCTTCTGGTTATGTAAACCAGATAGGTAGCAGTGGTAAGGAGATGAAGGTGAAGAAAGGGAAAAGGGTAGCTGCTAAACCATCAAAAAGTTGGAGCTTTAGTGATCCTGAGTTGCAGAGGAAGAAGAGAGTTGCTGGCTATAAAATATATGCAGCAGAGGGCAAAATGAAAGGCTCTTTGAGAAAGAGTTTCAGGTGGATCAAGCATACATACACTCAAGCTCTCTATGGATGGTGGTGAATCATGTTTTCTTCTCTCATCTTCATGTTTTCTTTTCTGTAATGAGAGTTACTTTTTTTTGTCTCAGTAAATGTTTAAATTAAATCATCCTGTGATAGTAGTTCTATCCTATTCCAACAAGATTGTGTTTCTGGTTCAGAAGTTTAACTCCCTTTTGTATGAAATTCCATCACTACTACTACTGAATTTCTTTGTTATCAGTTCAAATTTAAGATGAATATACTGGGTTTGAATTAGATTTTGATTGGTCAATTTTGTATTTTAATTATATCTGTCAAGAAGAAAATAAATGAAAGCTTTATGAAAGAATCACTCTGTTTCTGTTCTGTTTCTAAATTCAAAACAAGCAAAAGAGGGTAAGGAAGAAAATGATGCCCAAAGAAGAAGTTTTCTCCTTTATCCCTGTTAATGTCATAGAATGATTCAACATTCACAAATATCATTAAACATTCCAAACTGCATTACCAATCTTGCAGACCTCAATGACTTTGCGTATACAAATTTGGTTTGAAAATAAGGTTTTAAACAATGTCACAAATCTTTTTCAATGCTTCATCAACTAACAATACAGAAAAAATTATTTTGTTTATGACTTTTTTGTCTCTATTAAAGAGAGAATAAAACACTTAAATGATGACTTTAGAAAAACTTAAGAACATAGACTTGAAATATATGTAATAAATTTGAACGACACTTAGAAATATGAGTTTTAAAATATTTGTGAAGGATTTGGAAAACATGTTAGAGCTTAGACACTTGTTAGGGATTCACCTATCTACATTTATTCATCTTGGAGTTGAAAATCTTTTCCGCAAAACTATTTTAAAACACTACTTATTAATTTGAATTTTAAGAATTTAAAATCATCTTAAATCATATTTTAAAAATATTAAAATTATATAGTGTTGTAATAAATACAAAAATAAATAAATATAAACACTTAGATCCACGTCCACTAAATATAATAAACATCGACTACAAATAAAGATAAAACTATCGACTATATGGTTGATTTTTCATACACAAATATTTTGTCTCAATCAATTATTTTCACATAATTTTTTAAATTATATTTTAAAACAGTATTTATTAAGAGGCGAGTCAAATTAAAAATAATAAACTTTAATTTTACAATTTTGTTTGACTTTTCTCAAATTAATAACACCATAACCAAGTGTAATGACACAAAAGTAAATTTTGTTTCATTTAAATAAGGTTCTTCATTAAAAATTGTTGTATGGTTTAATGAATTGAAAAATCCACTAAACAATGGTAAATTAATTTAGAGTCGCAATTTAATGTATTAATCATTATAGATATCAAAATTTGTTATGGCGGGCCAGCATTGAGTCAAGTCCCATATAATTAACAACTCATCAAATTTAAATTATTTATTGTTTAAGGCAATACAAACAATTTTTAAATGTAATTGTATCAATTATTACTAGTATAAAATAATTTATTGGCTAAAATATCGATATAAAAAATGGGAAAATATATGTTTAAATTAATTAAGCATTGAAGATTTGTTTTAGAACAAAATAATATTAATATTTCCCTAATTTTTATAGTGATATAAACAGAAGTAAAAAGTAAAATTTGTTTAAGTAAAAACTTACGTGTTTAATATCTCTAAATTTAAAAATATTAAATATATTTTACACTATTAGAATCAGTAATAAATATAAATTGGATAGCTTTAATGTGTACCTTAATAAAACTTTCTTGCCCAATAATCGACATTTTCTCAACGAAATAACACCTATTTGTTTAAAAATGACAATTAATTCTGGCGATTTCAATGAAAAATACATGAATATAAAATATGTGATTAATTAAACTATTCCTCTCAATCACATTCAATAATTAAAAAGCAATCTCATCAAAATTAGTACTACAAATCTCTAAACTAAGGGAAGATGAATGGACCCCGCAAAATCACGTTTAGAAAGACATATCTTGGTTACGAATTGCCCAAATAAATTGCAGCAAAAGCTGCTTTAGCCTATTTCTTCTCTTCCAACCAAACACACCATTAGTAGTACCTCTTTTGCACATGAAAAGAGGTCGCTCTCTAGCTATACGCGGATAAAACTAAGAAAACGCGCCCTGAAATTTGTAGTATTGTAGCACCGATAGTTTTACACAGTTGGTAGCTAATGAAATTTCCCACTTGAATGTCAATAAAAAGACATGGGACTTTACTAAAAAATATAAAAGAGGAGACGATGGTAAGTAGAACAAGGATGAGTAGACGGTCAACTGTATTAACAATAGCCTTTTCAAGACCAGATTTGTAAGGAAACAACTAGAGCATATCTTTCTTTGTATATTTTAGTGACAATTACCATCTTGTTGCCGCTTTCCTCCAACAAAATGCATAGACAACACTTCACTCGGTAGTTTATAGGACTCATTTAAAGATAGGTGGTCGAGAATGGCTGCCTGACAGATTTTAACACTGTAACCTCTCGTCATTGAAATTCAGGGTCTCAAGACCTCGTATAGTTGACTCAAAATTCTTCATGTTCGATGTATTTCTGCCAAAGGATATTTGGTTGTGCTCAAATGACATGATAGATTCTTTGAGCACTAGAGATTTTACGGAGCGCTCCTGGACTAGCATTCATGGTTAGAGGATGAGAGGGCTCACTCTAATTGCCCACGGCTGCATCACGACTACTGGATACAGCACCTCGCCTTGAAGATCCACTTGGACGGAACAAAATAGAGCTAGACAACTGCATACAGCATACAGCATACACAACTTAAAATAACGGGAAAACCAACCGTGGTTTTTAGTCACCATAGCATAAATAAATATACTGACCATAACATCTTTAGTTCCAGTTGATTCACTTGGAACTGGGGCTTTTGGTCTAGAGTTTCTTCTTAGAGCAGGATCAGATGAAGGAAGACCAACCAGTATGCCTACTGTTCTCAACACCTGCACAGAAATTTCCCACATTAAAAGCCAACAATGCAAAAGCAGCATACCAGTAAAACACGGAAAATAGGTAGGCAAAATAATAGGAAGAATATAAACAACTAAGATTTATGAGCTAAGTAAGGAACCATTTATTACTAACACAATAATAGATCAGGGACATAGAAGTGAAAAGGAAAGAAAATTATACCAGTCTGTCTATCAGCATTTACGACAGCTGGCGGCACCCCAGAACTTGGTCCAGTAGCAGAATCCTGAAAATGTTACTTAAAGTAAGACAATTTAATATCAAAAGCAAATATCAACCTAATGCCACTGTATAGCAAACCTTCACTTACAATAGCACGAGGAGCAGGTGTGGCAATTTGAGATTGCTGATATTTCAAAATGGTCCAATCAAAGACATAATCAAACTGAAATCCTGTAACAAGAAGAGAACAGCAGCCAAAACACATAAATTACTTATTAAAACATTACCATCGAGTTCTTAAAAAAAAAGTGAAATATCACTTGAAAAACTGAATGTTCAGACCTTCACGAATGAAAAGGGCACGGAAAAGCCTTTTCAAATAAGCATAATCTGGTTTATCATCAAACCGCAGTGACCGACAGTAGTGGAAGTATGAAACAAACTCAATTGGGTAGCCATGACACAAAGACTAACAAAAAAGCAAGCAACATTTTGTCATGATCAAGGGCCACATAGATAATATGTACCAACACACTATTTTATACACGGTTTTTCTCACCTCAATAGAAGTAGTAATTTTCTTCTCACTGATTATCTCATACTTCTGTTTCTTAGTACCCGCTTTCAATCCCTGCCACGGGAGACTGTACAAAAACTGAGTACAAAATTAAATTAAAAGGTGATTAAAAAAAAAAGACAATAAAACATAGGAGCATGAACAACTACCTTCCTCTCAAAAAATACATAAGAACAAATCCAAGTGATTCCAAGTCGTCCCTACGGCTTTGCTCTAATAAAGAAAAAAAGGGTAATCCCGAATCTCAGAATCAATTAACAATAAATACAATGACAAGGGAGTTTAATAAAGAGATTCATTGAGCACGCACCAATTCCAAGATGAGTATTCATACTAGCGTATCTAGCAGTTCCAGTCAAATTCTTATTCTCTCTGCACAGATTACAAGCAAGTGACAATCAGAGAAACCCCACAAAATTCAACTATTATTTTTAAATAATAACTTGGAAGTACTGTACAGACACTCATATAAAATAAAACAGAATAATACAAAATCATCATTGAGAAACAACTTAACAACAATTATATGCACTAATTATTGAAACATGTGTACACAATAAAAAAATAGTAAATATAACCAACAATTGGAAATGAAAGAATTTAAATTGGATTGATTGTCTGTGTAAACTCTATACTTTTATCCTTGCACCTTTCAATTTTCATATAACTCACAATGTAGCACCTATCAGTTAACTTATTCAGTTAATCATAGAACTTTGAAAAGCATGTACATTAAAATTTTCAAGCAATTCCATATCACAGATTCACATTTGGTAGTTAACAGATTTATCAATATTATTCTACAACTACTCAGAGGTCTAGTGAAAATAAACTAGCTTCATATTTGCCGCAATTAGAATACTTCACAGCTGCATAAAGTAACAAACCAGAGGCACCACCTACTTCCCCCGCCACACACCTCAGTGCTGCTGAATAGAAACCAACAACTCTTTTATTAGGAAACCCCTCTAAAAAGTCAGTGTCCTTAAATAACGATGTAACATTTTCAGATATTGGATTTGCCATATTCAGTTCATCACTATCCTAATTCTTCAAAAATAAAATTAGTTTTAGCTTTGCTACAAGCACACAAAAATAAAAAAAAATGAAAAAGAAACAACATACTTGTAAGTAATATGTCGATGGGTAGAGATGTCTCTGTATTTCTTAGCAAGACCAAAGTCAATGGCATAAACCTATAAAAGAGGTAAACTTTATTAGGATGCATCCAAGTTCAAGAGATGACAGAAAGGGACAAAAGTAAAATGATTACAAAAGCAAGCATCAAACTAATACCTGATTTGCACGCCTCCCTAAACCCATTAGGAAGTTGTCTGGCTTGATGTCCCTATGTAAAAATGATTTGGAATGAATAAATTCAACTCGATTTATCTGCAAACAGTACGAGATTGCCCCATTTAAAACAAAATGTAAACGTAAATTAGAAGAGTATCTACACAATACAAGACATCCCACCATCTGATCAGCAAGCATGAGAACAGTTTTGAGGGACAATTTCCGGGTACAGAAATTGAATAAATCCTCAAGACTAGGGCCCAGTAAATCCGTCACAAGGACATTGTAGTCTCCTTCAATACCAAACCATCTCACGTTTGGGATCCCAGCTGTCAAATAAAAATAGTGAACCAAAAACATTTAAGCTGAGTAATACAGATTCTACACAGTAAGCAAAGAGATAGGAAGGATAGAAATTCAGTAAGAAAGGACATTACTTCCTCCTTCCAGCATTTTATATAACTTCGATTCATACAACAATTGAGGATGCTTGGTTTTGACATTTTCCTTAATCAAAACAAAGAGAAATGGAAAAGAAACATTTCATAAAACATATCTCTAATCCTCAACAGTCAACACAGTTCTTTAAAAAGTCAACTATCATCAATGCCATTAATGACAGAGGATAAGCTGCACCAAATATATGACCAGACGCCCCCATGGAGTTGTGAAACTAAGGCACAAGGGACAAATTCATCAAGAAACAGACTTACGGCACACCTTTTGCACTATTAATTCCTCTATAAAAATTAAATCAATTAAAACATTGTCCAACACTACATTGCTTATCAAACACGTTCCCATGAAGCACATTCGCTAAAACTGAACAACACGCCTCCACGAGACTTCATAGTATATATATATATATATATATATATATATATATATATATATATATATATATATAGACACACACACACAACTCTTTACAATTTCCCAACAAAAGATGATAGACAACGGACCACACCTAAATGAACTATAGTAACATTTACCAACTCATGCAAATTGTGTTTCGGATTAGCAAACATTAAAAGTAGAGGTCAACAATTTCTGAATTAGTCACAGTACTCACGAGCTTAATTGCAACCTCTTCATCTGTATGGATATTCACACCTGAAAGAAAAATAAATTAAAATAAATAAATAAATGAAAGTAAATAAGCATAAATTAAAAGCGTGGAAGAAAGAGAAGAAACCAAGATAAATCTCGCCGAAGGATCCGCTACCAATCTTGCGGCCAAGACGGTACTTGTTTCCAATCCGAGGTTCCATTGGATGAGAACGAAACCCTAAGGTGGGGAATTAAACCCTATAAATTGATAATTGAGAAAGGACGGAGTTGGAAGTAGCAGAGAAATTGAAGTGGAAAGGAAGAGGACATAAATGCGAAATCAGGAAAAGGTGAGGATAAAATTGGAAATGAGACTTTCCCTCTCTCCAGGGTAGAGAGAGAGAGTTGTTACGCCTCCGCTGTCTTCTTCTCCTTGCGCTTTTCATCCAAACAAACGGATTTTCTTTCTCTGTTTTTCAGGAGCATGCAGAAAGCAGCAACTGTCTGCTACTGTGCTTTTTTCTTCTTATAAAAAATTAACTATTTTTCATCCTTTTTTTCCTTTCATATATAATAATTGTATATTTAAATTAAGTGTACGATAAAAGACAGACAAAATAGCATCTAAAATGCAAGAAAAAGGTAAAAAAAATTAAAGTAAATTATAGAGATGGCAAAAGGCAAAATAAAAACAATTAGGGTATAATTCAGAAATAAAAACCACTAAAATAGATTTACATTTTAAACAAACTTTATTTATTAAACTAATTTATGAATTAGTCAAATTAGATTATATAAAATACTTGATTATTTTTTTTTATCATTGTGTTGGTAATGAGAAATTTTTGCTAGCTTTATTGATGACTTGATTTTTATAATTTTGATTAATTATTTTTAACAGAAAAAATTCTCACAATCAGTTTTTCTTATTGTCAAAAATAACTTGTTAAACACATTCCCAAACCCTTCATATTCAGCTTAAATTAAGAGAGAGTATATTGAAAAAATATTATTATTTTCATATTTTTTACACAAGAAATTTTGTTACACACAACACTTATATCTTTTTTTTTTCTTATAAAGGTTATTTTACCACTTAGATCGAGATTGTATATCGATATTTTAATGATTTAATTTAAACTTATTGATAATAAAAAAAAGGCTTTTGTATTATTGTTTAATTATAAATTGTATATATTTGTGCAATAATTATTTTAAAATTATATTTAATATAGTATTTAATTGGCTAATAATAGAATTTTGTAGTGACAGTAAATAAAAATAAAGTCATACTCTCTAGTGTGAGCAGAAAAAGAAAATTAATTTGATAAGTATAAAGCAAAAGAAGATATTTTGATGTAATTTTTGGTTGTAAGTGGAAGATCTGGATAGCCATAGTTGTCTAGTACAGATAGAAAAGTGCTGCCATATCCAGAATAGTCCTGACAGGTGACAGATACAAAAGAGAAAATTGTACGAGAATTTGTACTCATGTGGCAAGAATATTATAACCATTTTTGTCTTCTTTTCTTAGACTCCATTTCCATCCCATTAGCGTCCAGTTGGTGATGAGTACTCTTTCTTTTTCTGTCACTTTTTTATTTCAGATTTCTAATCTTTCTCATAACTTCTATTTCTATACAAGTGCTTTAATAGAGTTTTAAATATCAGTCAGCAAGAAGTTCAACAGTTTTTACTAGCAGAAGTTAATTTTGAACTAATGATCAAATTAATTGGGAGTCACTGAATGTGATTAAGATGAGTCAATAAAATTAATGTGAACCACACATTTGCATTGAAACATTTTTTCAATGAAGAAATGGCGTTTTTCATCAAAAAAACACAATGATATATTTTTTTAACTTCGAAACAAGCTATACTGTCCGAGAAAACATAAATTGTAAAACTGTTTAACACTACTTGGCTGCTTTCATTTCTTCAGCATCACTTGAAATACACTTTGATCATTCAGAACTTACTAGCTTGGTGAGCTCTTCTACTTAAATATGTTACATACAACAGCTCCCATGCTTTTTTTCTTAATGCAAGGGGCTTTAATTCACCCCCACACATAAGCACGAAAAGAATTTAAATGAAACTAGAGCTAAAAAAAATTAAAAAATGCAACTCCTAAAACGATTGAAAACTAATAAATTGTGTTTTTAATTGTCATGATGGGGACAAAGACCCCACTGAAGACTGCTGCTTTTTCTGCAACTTACCTCTAAAATGCCTAATCTTTGCTTCCACTCTTGCCGTGAATCCAATCTTCGTTTCGTGCCTGGCTTTAGACCGCTCCCTCGTCCACATGTGTTGATCTTCAATGTCCTTCTTGTAGTACTTGATTTCTTGGATAATGTGATGATCCATGGGATGAAAACATCTTTGGAAGGATATGTGGGCGAGATAAGGAAGAACACATGTGATTGTTACTAATAGGGTTGTTGTCCAATAAATAGGAGCGGGAGCAAGAACCTCCACCAATATTTTGTAGGCAGTCTTGCAATATTTTGGTGGAAGCATGCCATATAGCAAGAGAAACAGGTACCAAGTGGTTATGCTGCCCCACACAAAGAGGTGTTGAATCCAAGTGAAATGGCTCATTGTCAGTGCAATCTGGCAATTGACAGCCCATATGATGCAAGTGAACATCGTGGTACCAACAGCAGCCATGTCTGCGATCTGGCCATTGATGCGGAATGCTTGGTCATAGAAGATGATAATGACTAGGAAGAAGATGACGAGGGAGGAATAAAGACCATTCCCCATCCATCCCAAGATTCTATACCAGTCAAAGAACAAGTTTTTGGGTCCTTGCTGATACAGTGCAGGAAACTGCAAGATGGCACATCAAAAGTTATATTTATCCAAACACGGACAAAAATACAGACTACATTGACGGCGTTTCAACAGAACAAACCTGTAAGCAAACTTCTGATGGAACATCTTGTTCAAAAACTCCAAGAGAAATGACAGGCAATGATGTAAGAACAACATTGAACAATATCATGTACCAGTCATCATAAACCGATTGTCCAGAGAAGCCCGCAAAGGCCTCAAAGTAGAAAATGGTGAGGCCAAATGCTATATTTTTGTAGAAGAAATAACATATCTGGTATACATAACGAATTACTTTAGAAGGGAAATATACATAACAGAAACAAAATGCAAAAGTATTACATTTATTTCTATCCATGCACAGGATAACAGTGAACATGACATCAAAGACATTGAAGACATGAGAATAATGATCAAGATTCAAGATAAATATATCAATTACCATTTGTGCAATTCTCTTGTAACACCAGTGTCCATGGACTACCAGAAGCCGCTCCAAAAACCGGAATTGGGCAATAGAAAAGTCACTGGCCATTACTGCCTGAAAAGAATTTGAAAGCTTGAGTTCTACAACTTCAACAAATGGTACATGCTTCCAAACAGAAAAGGTACACATCTGTTTTTTCTTTATCCTAAGTACTATAGAACGAGTGTTCTAGGCCAATTGTAGATTTTAACCAAATTATTCTTCACAATTGATGACGTAAAATTGTAAATATGAACTGTGATCAGCAGGTTCATCATTTTGCATTATTTCACATGAATGGAAGCACACAAATTTGTTAAATTTAAATCTTAATCAGCAGAAAATTTCGATATAGCCCATATTCATATTTCATAGCAAAAACTATAAGTTGGACCAAATAATCGAGTAGAAATTTTATGAAATAAATATTAATTTTATTAACTATTACGCTAAATGCATTGTTAACATTCAGGGAACGGGCAGCTGATAGGATGGAAAACAGTGTTGAGCACAATGAAAACTTTTGCTTTTCAATATATCATCAGAAATACGTAAATTCAGACTGGATGTTCCTCATGTGGTAGTTAAAAATAAAACAAGGAAGGTAGATAGATTCCATTCAAAGCAAGAAGCTTCGGCCATGATCAGCGCTAATGACAATAAAATTATTGAAAAGGCTTGATAAAAAAATTTCTCCCGAGTCCAACTAGAAGAGCAAAGTCTAAAACACAAACATGACAGGCTCCCAACATTCCTAACCTCAGTCATTTTTAAAAATGCTAAAGGTATACAAAACCAAAATTTGATTTGTATTGTGAAAATGAATAATCATAGTGTTGCGACATGAAAAAGTATGTTACATTAGAATACATCATGCGCATAATTATGCATAAAAGTGATGGACACTGACCTGCATACCTTCAACCCCACTGATTCCAACACCAATGTCAGCTTCTTGAATCATGCCAACATCATTTGCACCATCACCTATGGCTAAAGTGGTCTTCCCAGTTCCTTCTTTCACTAGCCTTGTAACCTGACTCCAAAGGAATAAGCGAGTAAGACACAACAAAGCAGTACACATTTTATATATACTCATACACTTGATAAAGAGATAGACATTAAATTAAGTTCGATCAAATCTACCTGCAGAAGCATTTAAATAAAAATAATTCACAACAGAACTCCATAACTAATCTTTCTCATATAACCTCAACATAGAGAGCTACACATGTAGTTGTCAATGTTTCTCACTCCAATTATTGCTAGTAGCATCATTTATAGTGATCCATTATTGAGTTGAGATGCAGTATAAACTACTACAGTAGATCTCACAATGGAACCAATGAAAAAGGAAACGTTCTTACCAATGCTTTTTGCTTTGGAGACACACGACAACAAATAACAGATGCACAACCAACAGCCAGTCCCAAAAATTGGAGTTTGACATCATCTTCTAAAGCATATGTTAGAGTTTTCCCATCAATAATTAATGCAAATGCAGCATGTGGATCCTTGTCCAGCTTTATCATTTGCGAGGCATTGGTGATTTGATTCAAGATGTTTCCTTTGATGACCTGTGGAGTTACAAGAGCCAAGCCTAATATCAGATGAAACTCATGTCTATTAGTGAATTTTCTCTGCTCCATCTCAATGAAAAAACTACCTCTTTCGCATCATAAGTTGCTGAATCTGAATTCATTGTGATACAGATTTGCCTCATGCCCTGTCGAAGCAAACTACAAGCAAATCTGCAGAGAACAGAAACAGAAGTTTCACAAAATTCAATTACAGAGACATTTTCAAGTAACTCAACAAATAAATTTAGAACAAAAATGAAATGGTGTTATGTGGTTAAATAATTTGCAGAAGACAGACCCAATGTTGATTGCAGTTTCCATCTTATCCCCAGTCAATACCCAGATCTTTAGACCAGCTTGAGCAAGTTTGTCAATGCATTGAGGCACCTGAGGAGAACAAAATGTTGGAGATGGTAGAGGCAGAGAGCGAAGCAGGAAGATATGACCATATAAATAATGATAAACCTACCCCTTTCTGTAGTTTATCCTCCACAGCAGTAGCGCCAATAAGTATCAACTCCCTTTCCATAACATCTGAAACCTGATCAAGCATTGCCTCTCTGTCCGGCCCAACAGCTGTTTTGGCCTTCTGAAACTCCTTATTCCAATCAGAGTACTCTTGGTCATCAAGCTCTCTATAGGCCACGGCTAGTGTTCTCAAACCAGCTTCTCCATATTCATTCAAATGTCTAGTAGTAGCATCCAAATACATTTTTCCATTCTTAGACAGTCTATCAAATATGATACTGCACAATCAAGCAAAAAAAATAACGGATGTCAAAGTTTACCGAGGGACATTGAAAGTGTCTATAGTAAGACAGCATACACGTGTATTTTCACAACAAATTTTCTCTGGAAGCAAGGTGTTGCTGTGATTATATACTATGCTGGTAGAATACAAACTCCATCATGAAGAGGATTTTAATTATTCCATTGTTGAAACTGATAGAAGGTCTACTTGATCATTAACACCGTCCATTCAGCTGAGCTGACCATATTAAAGACAAACTACACTAATATGCTAACCTGTCAGCTCCTTTGCAAAAAAGAATGATGTTTCCCTCCTCGTCTCGCGCAATCACTGACATGCGCTTTCTTTTGCTAGTAAAATCCAGCAGATTCAAAATTTTATATTCTCTGTATACAAAAATAAATAAGCGTACAAATAAAAAGTAAGAATTATGACATCAAAAAGGAAAAGGATAAGCATGGTAGACTTTGTTGTGAACGATCATCTCACCTTTGAACCACTTGTCCTGAGGCAGCAAATCTTTCACGAATGACAACACTTGATTGAGTTCTCCTATAAAATTCAAAACCAAATTCTCTAGCTGCTACTAGAAAAGCCCCTTCATCAGGTGACTCGGCCTCATATGTACAATTGTCAGTCTCCTCATTTAGTTCAGGGATGGCTGTATGGCAAATTGCTAATATCCGGAAAAACATCAAAAGGACATCCGCATTGGGTTCTTTCATCCAGTTACCATTCATAAGGCGATCATCTTCAAAACCAAATCCCTTTATGGAAGTCCTTCGATCTTTATGATCTTTGGAATTAACAACAGTCCCCAGTTCAAATTCTACATCTTCAGTGATATTTTCCCATGGCCCTTTAGTATCCTTAGGCATGGGAAAATTAGACATATCCAAGTCCGGCTCCTCAAGATCACAAGCCATCTGCTTTGCTGCAGCAAGTTCAACCTCACTGGAGCGAACACCATATGCAGTACCGGCAATGGAGCACTTCAAAAAGTCCATCTGGTTGCAAGTTAAAGTGCCAGTTTTATCAGAGAGGATGGTGTCTACCTGACCCAACTCTTCATTCAAATTTGATGTCCGTGCTTCAGCTGGAGTTCCAGTCTCATCATCATACATTTGAATGTCTTGATCAATGAAGGTTGCCTGTAATACCTTCACAACCTCAATTGAAACATAAAGCGAGATAGGAATCAAATATCCATAGAGAATGAGTGCTGTAATCAGATGGCTCATCCCAGCCAATCCAATTTTCCCAGGATCAAACTGGTATTCAATATTGTCAGGCCGTAAATACCACCACGATGGGGCTTGGTATTTGGTCTTTGCAACAAATCCTATCGAACTAATAAAAGATATCAATATAAGGACAGTGAAAAGAGTATATATGATATAATCCATCTTCTTTTCTATTGTGCTTCTTTTTGAAGGGGATTTTGTAGAATTCTGCATGACTTTGCTGTCATGTCCAGTGAAAATGACCACTCCATAAACATGATCAGTGTTCCTAAGCTTCGAATCTCTGAGGAGAATTTGACTAGGATCAAGAGGATAAACCTGATTTTCATACTCAAAGTTCCCAATAAAAGTATAAAGATTGGGATTTGGATCTTCACAATATATTGTTCCACAGAAATCCTTAAAAGCCTCATCGTTATCCAGAGACAAGGTAGACTCCAAAGATCTCTTCACCTTCAAGTTGGTCTCCCCATCTAAATTCATTGTCTCCACATAGCATATTCCATCCTCATAACTTGACGCCAAGAGAAGCAGGTCAGCTGGAAAAAACTGATCCTTTTCTACTTTTACCACATCCCCAACCACAATCTTCTGCCACGATCTTAGGCCAAAAGTGCCACTGCCCATGTGGCGAGTAACTTTCCGTCGATTAACTTTGACATCCTGAAGGAACCTGCGAAAATCCTCCAATGCCTCCTTCACCATACTAAGTCCCACAACAAACGCCAGAGGAGCAATCATGCTCAGTGGGCTGAAAGGTGAAATTGGAGAAGCCGAAAGGCAAGCAGCCAAAAGAAAGTATATGTTAGCAACCCTTCGAAACTGTTCAAACAATGCCTTAGGCATGAAGGTGATGACATTGTACTTGGTGGTTGATATATCATTCTTGCAGTAAAATAGAGAATTTTTTTCATGGAGCTGAGGCTGGTTGCAGAAGACTGTTCGCGAGTAGCCAGGACCTTGAAGTGGATGAGGCACCTCCTCAGTGGTAGTCGGCTTCAGGCAACCAAATGTGTAAAGATGGCTCCGACGGAGCCTTGACCTGATCCTCCCCCGTGCCATTCTACCCAGATTTCAGCTCAAAGGTGGTTTATAGCTGACACATCACCACCAACAGCAAAACCTAAATTTGCTTCTAGCCTCCGGGGACCAGTTAAACCTCCTCCCTTATCCCCAATTTTGTTTTTCTGAAACCTGACAAAATACATACACAAAACAAAACTATCAACAACTGCACACAAACGTGATGATAATTTGATAAATATCTAGGAACCTAAAAGACAGCTACCAATTGACCAAAACAACCCAAAAAAAAACCTAAATTGAAGCGTGAAACGTAAAAACACGAAATCGAAACAAAAGAGCAAACATTAAAACCCCTCAGGCGTTCACACATCAGAAATTTCAAAAAACAATCCGAAAGTTAAGAGGGAAAAAAAAACCAAAGCAGAAGAGAGATCTTGTGACGGTTCAGTGAGGTCTGAGAAATTGATTGAAACAAAATTGAGAAGCTAATGCAAACGCGGCCATCTCAAGAATTGACAACAACTGAAAGGAAGGACCGAAACGAAGGTCATACCAGGATCACTATTCATTTGAAATTCGGGCTTTGCGAAATAAAAAGAGGAGAGAAGAAAGAAACATTGAGCTAGAGAGAAAGATCACACAGGAACAAAAACCTCGAAATTGAAAAAGAAATAATGAATTGACATAAAAACAAATAGACGAAGATTTCGAAGAAACTGCATTCCGCACAAAAAAACACGTTTAGAAAACGCACCATTGAATAGTAGCGTCTCCATAGAGCGGAAGACGGCAGAGGCTGAAACAGAACAGAACAAAACAATGACAGCAACAGATAGTTAGAAAGATAGATAGAAGCTGGTTATTGTGATTGTGTGTGTTGAAGGTTCTGAGAAGAGTGATTGCATTGGTATTACTTTTCACCTCATGAGAGAGAAAGTGATAAGAAGGGTACCAATTTAATGAAAACTTTAGGATAAAATAAATACAATAAAAATAACTACTACTACTACTGTACTATAAATTAAATTAAATTAAATAAATAATAAATATATTATATTACCCTTTGAGAAGAAGAAACTGGAGAGTGAGAGAGAAAGAGCGTGTCACTGTGTCCCTTTCCTTCCTCACAAGTCCAAACAAATTTCTGGGCCATTCTATCCATTTTTTCTTCTTTTTCATAATTTCACACCTTCCACTTTCTTCTTCTTCTTCACTTTCATAAATTAAAATTAAATTATATAATATATTCTTCTTTTTCTTATTTTCTGGAAGGATCAACACGGTTTCTTGCGTGAAACATGGGTTTCATCGTGAAATGCCAAATGGCCTAATAATAATAAACCTGTTTTTGTATAATACTATAGCTATAGATTAAATTAAATAATGAATTTAAGAAAATGCGACGTGGACCCCACTTTCCGACGTGGCAGGTCCTTACATCAGATTCAGAGGCACCTAATAATGGGTTTGTCAGTAACAGGGTATAGGATTTTTGGGCTTCCATTTGTGGGCCCATATATGCCACGTGGATGAAATTGATTGGCTTTGAAAAAGTAGGTAGGGCTACTACACTTTGGTGAGCCTAAATTTATTTATTTTTATCTAATATTGAAGAAACACACGTTGAAACTGTCAACTGAAACTCCCTTAGGTCATAGGTACTATAACATTGATATAATAATTATAAATTTATTTATTTTATTATATAGTTGTATAATATTTTTTATTATGTAGTTGATAAAGTAATATTTTCTTTTAAAACAGAGGTAACGTTTTCCTTTAAAAAAAAAATATTTTTTCCTAGATTCTAATTCTAACTTGTATGTATTATTAGTGTTTAAATGAGCGCGTTATTTTTTAAATGAGTTTAATATCTATCAATAAAAATAAATTTTATATTATGTAAAAGAGGGGTTAGTTTGACGTAACGTAATTAAATTACAGTAATGATAAAAATATTAGAAAATTGTATATATTAATATAAATTTCTTTTTTAAATGATTTGATATAATTCAATACTGTGTGTGTTTTTCAAAAGTAGAGTTGTAATATTGAGAAAAAAAACTTGACGAAACTAGATAAAAATTGAATTTTGTGGCTAAGATGTGCATACTTGCCCAACAAGAATTATTTTATTAGAAAAAAGTTATTCAAAAATATAAATAAATATTGAGAATATATATCTGGTTTAACTTTTTGAATTTCTCTTTTTCTTAAAAAAAAATATCTGTGAAACGCTTTTTGTAGAAAAGAAAGTTTTTTCAAAAGCTTATAGACACCTTATTGACGAAGTCTTCTTTTTTAATCCTGTCGCAGTCTAAAATGCTAATTTAAAAAAAAAACGTATATTAATTTCCCATTATGAGTGTTTTATAGTCGTTTTTTATTAAAAAAAAATGTCACAAGTTTAGGGTTTATGCTAAATTATATTTGTTTAATGTGAGGTTTTAAATTGTTTATTTTACAGAAATAAAAAAAAAATGCTGGACGGTTATGTAGTTAAATGAAATTTTAAAAATTTTAACATTTTATTAATTTAATTTAAAGTTCAAATTAAAAAAACAACTTGTAGTTAAATTTTCGAATTGTTAACAGAGGTATATTTACTAAATAATTTTTCATTTAATATATATATATATATATATATATATATATATATATATATATATATATATACACGCGTATTAACTTTATTAAATTATATTCAAACAAATTACTCTCGTATTGTAAAGATGTAACCATCTTGGTTTTTATGAATGTAAAGGAGACAATTTAAACAGAATAAAAATATTATTTTAAGCTATAGAGTATATATAAAATATAATATTTATTATTTTTTATAAATTGTCATCGTTTTAAAATTGTATTCTTTTAATTTTAAAAAGATGTTTTATGTACTTTTCTATTCGGGAAATTAGTATAATATGTATTAGGTAGAGTCTATTTAATTATAATTTTTATTAAGTAAATTTTTCTCTTTTTTCCTCAAATTTCATGTCTTTTTTTTTTTATGGTTGTGACAATGTTGTTATACATGAAATTTTAATACAAAATTTACGGTTCTTTAGTTATAATGATATGTGATTGTTTAATTCTTTTTTTTTTTCATGAACAAATTAGGACATTCCTAACTTTTGTTCTCTTTAGAATAGTTTCTTAAAAGCAAAAATTGTTTAATGTGAATGGAATAAAAGAATAAATTAATTGCAAAACACGGTTTAACATAAACTAACAATTAAATAGCTAACATTTAATGGTTAATTAAAGGTCATTAAAAATATGTTATAGATTGGGCCTCTCATGAAAATCAAACCCAATTAAACTTCATCGGATTATACAAACAATATTTTTCTTTAGCTTTAAAAAGAGTATTTGTGGATAAATATATCCAACCAAACCATTAAAAAAAAAAAAGTGTTTCTTTTGCTAAGGAATCACAATGCTTTAATTTGAATTTCTCTTCCCTCTTTTTCTACATTTGAAATTCAATTTTATATATTATTTTTCCAACATTAAAATAACATATTATCCGTTTAAAAGTTTTTAAAACAGTTTTATCTTTAAAAAATATTTTAATAAATTAAGAAATAAATATTAATTCAAATTATTATTGACCTTAATTCTTAAAAAATGTAAAACTATATATTGATCGTACTTATCATAATCATCATTTTCAACCTTTAAACATTTTATTTTAAAATGTTTGTTTTCATAAATCATAAGGGAAAAAAAAAAAAACCTCATGGATGAGACAACGTGTACTACATTAATTATGGTCATGGGATTGTATGGTTGAAGATTCATCTACTATATTTATTCATCAACCAATTTCATATGTGAAATAAATGTTCAAAGGAACACAAAGAATTCACAACTTCATGGCAGCACCATGTGATCTTGCTTTAAACATTCCGACACCTACTTTGACCTTTATTAACAAAAAAAAAAACGAATCAATCATGTATTCTCTGTATCTTTGTATTTCAGCTTATTACTATTTTACTCGTTTTAATTGTGCTTTGGATCATTTTAGTCTTTTAAATTCCACTAAAAATGATTCAGTTTTTCATTTTAATGTTTTTAAAAAAGGTTTTACCACGTGTTTTTTATAACCAGTTTTTATTTTATTTTATTTTACATTCAAATTAATATACCAACCCTGCGTTGCAATAGAAAATTAAATTTAAATAATTAACATTATAACCTGTATTGATTTGTATGTAGTAAACTTAACATTGAAGATATTAATGAGGTTTTAAAGTTTAAACTAAAAATGAAAACTAATTAATTTTACGTAAAAACACGTAAACAGTAACATATTTAACTTAATAACATATTTTTGTTTGGCAATTATTCCTTTCACACTTATATATCAATCGGTTTTCCTTAAAATGGATTAGTTTTTTTTTTTTTTTTCCAATTCAGTTCGTTTTCCTTTACACGCCATGAAACCTTGTCTTTTCCTTTATGTTTTATATATAAAGGTTTTTTGATTGCTTGATAAACAGACTACATATCAAACCCATTTAATACGTAACAAACAATTTATTAAAAATTAAATATATTAAATTTAAAACCTAATATATTAATAAGTGAACTACATCTCCAATCCATTACAAGAAAATTATTAAATAAAAACTAATTTTGTAGATAAAAAAACAATTAATTACTATATTGACTAAATTAAATACCATCTTAGAGACTGTAAAAATTTTTGGTTTCTAAATTAGTTTTTATTATTGTTATATCTAATTAGCTATCAAGTTTTTTCTACCAAGTCTAATTAAGTGTTAATTTAGAAACTATTTAACAATAATAAAAACTAATTTAGAAATCAAAAATTTTTGTTGGTCTCTAAAATGATTTATAATTTAGTCAATATAACAACTAATTACTTTTTATGTCTAAAATTAATTTATATTTAATGATTTTTCTTGTAGTGACCTCTTACAATATCATATAATTCGCGTGTTAGATTCTATATTTATGAGTATTTTGATAGCGGTCTGAGGAGGAGTCTAATAAGTTTAAAAAAATTTGTTATAATGAATTTTAAACGACTTTCATATTATATAAAAAATAAACCTTAAACCTAATTTAATTTTATAAAATTGATTTATTAAACTTTTTTGTGTTTAAAAACTTGTCTTTTTCATATTTTCAAGACTGAAAAAAGGAATATATGTTTTTGTTGGTGAACTTCTCGTTAAATTTTATTGTGATAGTAACGATAAAGAATTTGTAATGGTAATTATAAATAGAAAGGTGCGTAATTGTTGGGATTGATCATCAAATTTTTGACAAAGTCAATTAAACATTTAAAGGGGACATTTATAGAAGCAAATGGGTTATAATACTTGATTTTTTGTTTTGCACCTTCTTAATTCTAATTACACCCTCCGGTCAATTTCCTTCCTCTAACATACGTTTAAAAACTATTTCCAAAACATCTTCTTCATCCTTAATTAAAAAATAAAACTGTTCTTCAATATTCAAGAGTTTTTATGTTAATATTTAAGAATTACTGCAGTTTATCTAATTTAAGTAAATCAATACAAACTTACTAACAGTACTTTTATTTTTTATTTTTTTATGAATAATGTCTAACAAAAACAACTTTAATTTATGAAGTATGTTTTAAGTCCTTATAAAATTTAGTTTCAATCATTCATTGTTCATGAATATGTATATAAAAACATATCATGTTAGAAACCACTTTTGAATAATACGTGACCCAACATATTTATATTTATGTTATCACTAAATAATAATAATTGAGTTTATTTTTAAATCTCTTATAATTTATGAGAACCAAAATCAACATTTGTTAAAACTAATGTGGACAACTGTGATGTTTATATAAACTAAGAAAACCATTGAACTCCATGAATTAATATGGTAAAGTGAAATGCAGTTGAGTCATAAAAATATATAATTATAAATTTAATATGTTTGCACAAATAATTTGATAATTCCAAGTTTGATTTAAACATAAAATTGTGGTATTTGTTTTAAAATACAGCAACTTGGTTGAAGATACTGCATAAGTATCTCCCAATTACAAAAATAAAATAAACTTGGAATGGAATGATTAGAAACATTTATCAGAAGCATATTTATTACTCTTCAATTATTGATGATTAATAATATAATTTTTGTCCTTTTTTTTGTATTGTTATCAATTTTCATTCCTCTGCAGACACTAGAAACAGTGAAAGCAAACACTGATTTCCTTTCTTTGGGAAAACGTGCATCACTCGTTCAGGATAAAGAGAAGAATTTGAAGCTCCGCTTGCACCCATGCCCGAATCAGGGCATTCAAATTTTCAATCTGAAGAACATTTTTTTGTAGAACAAAAAGCAGAATTCTTGTTAAAGTGAAGGAAGAAAGGTTATACCAGGGGTGAGGTTATTGCTTAACCTGATTCACCACTTCATTCCTCATATTTGGGTTTTCATTGAACTTTCAAAGTTCTTTTCTTTCTATTGTATAACTATGTTCTTGTTAGTCTGAGTGAAAATATTCATCTGGGATATTGTCTTTGTTACATGTGTCAGTTAATGTAGTTCTCTTTTTGGGCTTGCCGGCTCTTAGAATGGACCACCAGAAAGAGAGAATTAAGAGAGGGTGCCAGAAGATTTTGGAAGGAATAAATTCAATGTCTCTGGTAAACTTAGATGAGCAGCAAGTGCATTCTCTGGTGATGATGAGAGAAATAGCACGTGGGATTGTTGATGACCGAGATAGAAAGGTACTACAATAAGATATAAACGGCTACTGATACAAGTGTTTTTGTTACACAATTGTCTTTGTCCGGCTGAACATTACCCTCATAAATTGGGTGATATTTGCAGGTGACTAGGAGTGATGTCACCTCACCACTGCCGTGCGCTACAACATTGAGAAAATGGTTCACAATGATTCCTTTGAGTTTGAGGGTTAATTCGCTATGGATTATGTCAATGTTGATGTTTATCTCTCTCTTAACTGACTTGATGCAGTTTGCAGGTCAGTGCATCCAGGATATCATTCAGATATTAAGTGGGATGTCCTTTGAGGGTTTGGATGACCAAAGGATGCACTTAGTCACGAGGATGAAAGAAATTGCACGTGGGGTTATTGATAAACAACCTTGAGTTGCAGTGCCTAGGCCTAACTTGCTTGCCAAACAAGTAGGGGATTAGTTGTGCTTGCTGTCTTCTTATGTTTTAATTTGTCTCATTTTGTCTCGACTTAAGATTTCTCTATAAGGTACATTGATCAGTTTTACAGGTTGGCTTTGTGGATGAAGGAATGCAAGATAGTCCCGTGGGTGAGTCAACCAAGATTTGCAATGGGGATGCCCTAATCGATGGGGCACAGAGCATGACTAACGAAGATGTGATGTTGGATGTAGAACACGTTTTAAGATTTGAGAATGGAATAGATGAAATACCGGAGCCTTTGTTACCATGCTTTCAGCAATTTCTTATGTGGCCCCTTGATGATTGCATCACCATAGAGTGGGTTCAGGATGTGATGGTCATCCTTCAGAAGGCTTCACTGAAGATGTTGCCATCTAAATTCTGTCATGTTGTGCTGACCCTTTTGGTGGACAAATTGACACATGCTGCTTGCATTATTTTGTGTAAAGAACCAAACTGTGTGGAGATCAATTGCCAAGGAGAAGATTCAAGAGTAATTGTAGTTGGCGATATTCACGGGCAATTTCATGATTTAATGTTTATTTCAAGCATGCGGGAGTGCTCTCTGAGAACCTGATATACGTTTTTAATGGAAATTATGTAGATAAAGGAGCTTGAGGAATTGAAGTATTTTTGGTCTTACTGACTTGGAAGGTAAGGTGACGTCTGCAAAACTTATTATATGTTGAGGTCCTTCATGATCTTGTTGGTGGTTGTTGCCTTGTTGTGTATATTCACCAGGAAGATAAAAAAGGTCACAGGAGATATTGTTTATAAATATTTGTATGACCTTATAACTATTATGATTGACAGATAGAATAATTACATATATGTTACACACTGAGTATTTATTAGTATGTAAAGGCTGTTATTGCATATTCTGGTATTGATGCCTCACAGTATTTCTACTTCTTTGACATCATGAATCAAGATATTGCATTGTATGGTTTTAAGAAGGAGGTGCGGGCCAAATATGGTGATCAGGGTGATGATGTCTACTATAAATTCCTAGAGTGCTTCAAGGAGCTTCCATTAACTTCAGTTTTTGCCAACTGTGTTTATACTACTAATGGACGACTCTTCCGTAGTATACATGCTACCCCTTCTCAGAAACCTAAGCGAAATAAAACACGGAGAGTGGATCTTGGCTCTTTTATCTGAGTTATCTAAAGTTAAAAGATCTTGTGTAGATTATCCTTATGAAGGTCCTAACATATTATTGAGTGACTTTCTCTAGTCAAGACCATCTAACAGGTATGGTCTGAGGGATAATACAGGTCAAAAGTTAGGTTTATGGTGGGGTCTTGATTGCACCGAGACATTTCTAAAGCAACACAATTTAAAGTTAGTAACATTCAAAATGATAATTTGACTATAACACTGAATGCTTATTTTCTTAATGTTTGAAGTAATGTGAAATACTTATTTATTTTGTTGAATGAAGTAATTTGATCAAGATTTTCCTAACTTCTAACGAATAATATAGTTATACAAAATGCTATAGTCATGATATTTTAACTTCTCAGTATACTCTAGTCAGAAAACTGAATAGGCTGTATTCCTATTGTTTTGGAGAATGACTCAGGTCTTTTGCATTATTTTACTGGTTCCTCCTTGTTTATCACAATTGAGTGTTTGACTGGAGGTTGAGAGAAGATAGATAAAAAACAGCCACAGAGTGTTTTTATTAGGATAAAAATTAGTAATACAAAAATTTCGAATTGATTTATATTAAGAGATTCCTATTTTCCATTATTATTTATAGACTTCCAGTCTGCTGAGAGGTCTGCAGTTCTATTTTCGCAGTTCACCTGCCTCTCTTGCTCATCTTTGTTTTGTATCCTATGATCCTGCTCCACAAGAACTTCTTTCATCTATACTATTTACACTCTAGTGTAAATGAAAATGGTAATCTCACACTGATTTCCAGCACTAGACTCGACTTTGGGTGGAATTTGAGTTTTTGCTTACCCACCATTGGTGTGTGTCGACCTTATCCCAACATGAAAAGCTTCAAATCTAGACTTATCTCTGACCACTTCTCTCTTTTTACTTTGTTTCAGCATAGTCTGCCTTCTTTTCTTATTTCTTTTATATTCATATGTTCAGGAAATTTATTTGTTAACTGAAAATAAAAAAACATTATAATCATTTGTTCTAGCAAGGAAATTGAATTATTTGTGTTTTTTTTATTTGTACATTTGGTGTGCTAGTTCCCCATTCTTGTTTTCAAGAATTCCCTTGTACCAGGAAGTAATGGTCCTGTTTATATTCTTGATTTTTTTTCATTCTAATTATCGGGAATGCAATCATTAAAATACCATGCTTGAGCTTAGTGTTAGATTTTTGGACCTATTATAACATATTTTCATTAATGATATATGTCATTGCACAAAATGGATTGCATGCTTAGATTTGTATAAAAAAAATCAGTGTAAAATATTATTTGACTTATTTCTAATTAATATTACTCTTAGTAAATACTATTTTTTCTGCATAGCTGATTATCAGATCACATGAAGGACCCGATGCAAGGGGTGGTGGAGATGATGATATTGGGGATATGCTGAGTGGATACAACATAGATCATGATGGAGAATCGGGAAAACTTTGTACACTTTTTAGTTCTCCAGACTATCCACAGGTTCAAATTTGCATACACAAGTAGCATTTTTTTTATCAATATTATTAATTTGTTACTGGTTTTATTTTTCATATATGACCATACCTATATATGATTTTTATTTTAAATAATGTTAGAAACGAAACACCATTACTTTAACATATATCATTTAAATAATTTGCCATTCCAAATTAATCCAGTTTATGCAATTGCCAGTTAAGATGGTTACAATTTTCTTTGCAAGTAACATCTAATGTTTAGAATTTAGACATGTAGGTGTTGAAGTTAACATTGGCTTTGATGTCTCCAAATCTATGTGGATTGCTTGAAGACTTTGATGATGGGTTTCTGGGTGTGTTTTAATAGTTTGAATTTGTAATCCACTCATAGAATTGATCCAAGGTTATTTGAATCTTTAACCTTTTGAAAAGATGAGTTTTCCAAAAAGCTGTTGAAATTTCGAAACAACAGGTTATTTGACACTTAGTGGATTTTAAAATGTTTTGGAAAGCTTTGCCTTTGTTTTTGCTATCAAACCATTTTAACCGGTTATTTCGAAAAATCAACAGACTGTTTTTTGATAATCCTTAATAGAATTTGTTAAGTTTGGTAAAACTGTTTTTTCTCTTTTCAAACGGTTTTGGCCTTTGATTAAAAGTCTTTAACGGCTATTTTTGAGGCTATATATCCTGTGTTTACATCTCTGAAGATTAAGAGATCAAATTACCAAAAGATTGAAAAAGATTTTCAAGTTTCCAAGATTGCTTAAGGCTTTGGATTCTTTCTAAGGATGGAATAGGATTGTTGTGTATTCTTTCAATCCAATCCGTGATTGTACCAGGTGTATTCTATTCCTTTCTTTCTTTGATTTGTATTTCTGTAAAGAATTGGTGTTGCACAGAGTCAGAGGGTGTTCTGATATGTGTTATGTTTTTGCCAAATGAAGTGTGTGTTCTTGAAGGGTTCAAGATCATTTCTTTGGTGGGTGTGTGGTTGTAATCTGTGGTTGATTACATAATGGAATACCCAGTGGTTTTTGGGGACTGGATGTCACTCTTGGTAAAGAGTGAACCAATATAAACATTTTGTGTGAATATCTCTATCCTTACACTCTTTAAACTGCTTTATCTTTGTTTTTATAAACTGTTGATATAAACAACCGGTTATTTCATATTTTCAACCGGTTGATATTCTTGCTTTTCAATTGCTTAATACTTAAACAACTGGTTATATCAAAATAACAACCGATTGTTTTTCTGCAAACAATTTTAACAACTTTGTTTTCTTGCCTTCTGATTGCTCTTTCTGTGATTCTTTAAAGATCTTCATTCTTAGCCAATATTTGCGAAAATCTTTTAGTTAACAATTCACCCTCCTCTTGTTAAGGCCATTAATTCTAGCAGTAGGATGATGGGATACTTATTTAGAATTAACTTATCCTAGCAATGATGGAAAATTCATACATAATTAACATGTGGTATACATTTCTGGTTTCAGTAGTAACTCTGCACACAGGATTTGTTATACAGGCATAGTGATTTTTACACTTCAAACAGTTCTAACCCAATGAGATTTGCAGCATCTGAAATATTATATCCCCTAAAAGCTCTTTTATGCTGCAGTTTGGTAAAAGGAGATGTAACAATAAGGGGGCGTATGCCGTATTGAAGTCACCTGATTTTGCCAGTCCTTCCTTTCAGTCATTCAAAGGGACAGAAAGACAAATGGTACTCTTTACTTATCAAATTAACATACAAAATGTGCATCACATGTTTTCTTTTCTACTGTAGGGACATGGAAGTGGGGATAACTTCCGCTGGGAAGAAAATGAGATTTGTATTGAATTTGGATGAGATTTGAAAATAAAATCAAGTAATCAATCTGGAAATTTGTGGTTATAAGGAGAATTTATGCAGTAAAATACTTTAATTTATGTGAGAATTGTCTCTTGAAAAGTTTCTTTGCTTAGAATATATTCATTTCATGCTAATTATAAATCAGAAAATTATTGAAGTGTTTTTTTATCATCTGACTTTTTTATTACTTGCTTCTCAGGTGGATCCCTATGTTGATTTTGGTGCTAATAACATTGATTCGAGTAAACTAGACTCTTCTCAAAGTGTATGTTAGCAAATAGCTTTTCCAAGAAGTGCTCCTCGGCTTTCCTTTTCATGTGATAACTATAGGATGAATGTATAATTGCATGTAAGAACAATGTAAATTCTAATAGATGTAGACAATGTTGTGCTCCATATATTTCACATCATTTAGCCTTTGGGCAGTTATTGTCAAGCTTTATATTCTAAATTGTGCATTGTGTTAGCAAGAGATATTTATTCAATTTTTTAGTCTTTGGTTTATTGACATTTAAAGTGGTATTATTTACAGGTCTTTGTATTTTCTTCTTGTATTAGTGGATAAAATGGATTCTTCGCACGAGTTAGAATGCTTGCCTACTAAACATTTATATTTTTTAAAATGTGTTATGTTTGAAATGTGAGATTGAAATTGAATGTGAATTTTATCTGTCTGTGTCCATATGGATCTGCAACATTCTGGTGTTGAAGTTAAAGCACATACGGGAAATAAGGCTTTATTCTTATCACTTAAAGCTCCATTTATTATGTGTCTCTATGCCTATTTCATGTGTTAAGAAGACTTCAGATGCCCAAAACATCTGTTCATAATCATTATGTCATATTGCTGGCTAGAGCTGGAAACACTGAATCAGCTTACTTTGTGCTGACTGACATGAATGCACAGACCTCAACCTCTACCCTTTTTGCTTCTGAAAGATTTTATCCAGAAGGGATGAGACCTGAGTTTGACTTTGGGGCATTAGGTGTATACAATGGCCCATGTTGGAGTGTTGAGCTTCCTGATGGATCAGGTGGCCCTCAAGTTGCGGAGGTTCCAAGGGCATCATTGGTGGAAGGGTTGCCTCTGCCTCCAAACATACAGGTAGCCAATGTCTTTAGGATATACCAACATCTTTGTTAACATGGTTAGGCCAAAACTAAAGTGAGGGTTCCTTTTGCAGGAGCCACACAAGGCTGCTTATAAGTATTGGTTTGAGCTAGTTGCTGGCCTGAAACATATGATTGTAACAAGGGTGAGTTTTGACCCATGCCATTGTTTGTTGTTTCTCAAATGTCCCTTTTTTGGAAATCAAGTTGGCGTTTTTAATTTATAGAGACTGAGAACAGGACCCGTGTGTCTGCTCTCAGAAGTAGTGTTAGGAAACGAAAGGATCAGGGATAGCTCATACATGGGGCACTGCACTGCAGACAGCACCATGTGACAGTGATTAAATTATCTCTGCAACATGTTTAATTGTCCTTTGTGTAACTATTATTTAACTTGGTAATTCTTGCTTCAATGTAACAAGTTTTAGCATTGATGTTGAAGGCTAAAACTAAACTTGTATTTAGTCTTAAGTATATTGCAACTTCAAATTACAATATCCCCATTTGAACTTCTATACATGTCACACGAGTTACCAATCAATATCAACATTTTAAGACTTTAAGAAAAGATTTTTAAAAGAGTAGAAGTATGCAATTCTAAATAGAAGTAAACAATTTTCTAAGTAAAATATATTTGAAATATAATTAAGTAAAAATAAAAAAATATTAAAATAAGCATTTTTTGAAGTTTTTTATTATTAAATAAAATATAACGAGTTTTTTTTTTTAAATAATGTGACACCGAGGGATTAAAAGTGTTACAGGAGTTTGAAAGACTTTTTATAAAGAATCTTTATTAGAAACGTTAAACTTTTTAAGGAATTTTCAGTAGAAATATTCTAAGGTATTACAAAATAATAAATAGAGAAAATTAAATAACCTTGTTTAAATTCAAAATACGTGTTTATGACATAAACAATTGAAAAAAAGTTACCTGTTAAAGGAGTAGATAGGATATGTTTTGAAAACTATTTATTAAAAAAGTAGATTATAAAGACAAAAAATTGTTTATTTTATTAATTTTTTTTTAAAGAAATAAGCCCTGTCAAAGGATTCATTGCTTACATATTTCCAAAGTATTTTTTAAACATATTTGTGATCCTAGCAATCTGACATGATCTACACGTCCCAAAGAAGGCCAATTCAAGCATACCATGAAGAATATTTATTATTCTCTGAGCAATTGGATCTAATAACAATGCTCATACTTTTTATGTCATTAGTTGCTAAACAAAGTCTTAAGCACAAAAAAAAGATTAAGATATTTCAATTCAAATCGGATAAGCACTAATTAAAATTTTTGGTTGCATCTTTCCTATCATTACAGTGATTGTTGGCTACACGACATGAAACTCTGTCTAAAATGCCTTACACCTTATTTATTTTTTCTTTTTTTATAATATTTTAGCTCTAGTCAAGGTTAAGAAAAAGAGTTTATAATTTTTTATAAATGGCATTAATGTTTCAACCTTAAGTTTGTTGAGAGAGCATTAATGATTTATTGTTAGATCAATCACGGCATCTAAGATATTGTCCGTTTTAAAATTTTTGAATTCTATCACAATTTTGTTTTTAAAAAACATCTCAGATTAAGCAAGAAAAATATATTTAAACTACCTTTAATATCAATTCTTAAACCATATAAATATTATAATCTCATTTCCAATTATTGGATAAAACATGTTTTACTTTTTTTTACCTAATATAAAAAATAAAAAGGTAGATAGGAAATATATTATTTCTCACTCTTTTATCTTTCCCTTCTTGTATTTGTTTGATGAGAGAAATAGTTGAAAATGGAAAATTTGAAGGTGTTGATTGGTTGAGACCTTAGTTTATCCAAACAAGTTTGCATTATTAAAGTTGAAGATTGACGTCATGAAATTGATTTTTTGTGAATGTAATTATTCAAGTTTGAATTTATGGACGGAGAAAAAGAAAAGAAAACAAAAAAAAAGAGAGACATTAATAAGTAAAACTAAAAATCTATAATTGAAATGGAAAATTTAGAGTTAAGAACGCCCAATTCCATAGGGGAAGGAAGGAAGCTGTTTGATTACTCTCTTCTCTTATTTTAAAGGGCGTTAGAAGCGGTCTAATAATATTCATCATTTATCAATCACTTTTCTTTCTTCATTTTCAGCGCTTTATTGTTCCACCTTTTTTTCCTCCTCTTTTCCTTCTTCTTCTTCATCTTCGTTAGGGTTTTTCTTTGCAACTGAATCCGTTAGCAACGACGTCGTTGCAAGATGATGCCCCCGGGACTTGTCTCCAATCTACAAGAAGTGCTTAACAGCCGCAAAGGCGATTCCAATTCGAACTCCAATGCGGAGCAGGAACAAACCACCGAGACCTTGGAGACTGTTGAATTCGACGAGTCAAAGCCTATTGTGTTGGTCACCAACAGCGATGGCGTCGATTCGCCTGGCCTCACGCACCTCGTTCAAGCTCTCGTTCAGCAAGGCCTCTACAATGTCCACGTCTGCGTTCCTCAATCGTAAGTCTGTAACGTAAATTGAATGCAGATTTCTACAACATTTTCTTGTCCTCTCTTTGTAATGTACTGTTGCGTAGGGACAAATCGGCTTCGGGGCACTCCGTAACCCTCCGAGAAACCGTTGAAGCCGCTTCTGCCAAAATTAGTGGCGCCACCGCCTTTGAGATTTCTGGTATTATCTATTTGCGGCTTCCTGGCTTGTAATAATAATAATAATAATAATAATAATAATAATAATAATAATAATAATAATAATAATAATAATAATAATAAATAATAATAATAGTAATAAGAATAGGAATAATAATAATATCTACGCAGTTATTTATTGCGAGAATTTAATTTTTTGTATAATTCAGGAACTCCCGTGGATTGTGTTTCGTTGGCGTTATCTGGAGCTTTGTTTTCGTGGTCAAAGCCTATGCTGGTTAGTGTTTGTATCGTGTCACTTGAGATTAATTATGCGTGTGATTGATTGTTATCATAATGAGGACTGAGGATTTGTGGATGACGATGTGGTTTGAATTTTCAGGTTGTCAGTGGGATTAACCGGGGATCAAACTGTGGCCATCACATGTAAGTTGTGCATTTTATGGTTAGAGATGAACATGTAGATCTAGGTTTGTACACGATCTAGGAACTTTAAAGTCTTTTTTTATGGACTCGTGTTTATCTCGTGCTTTAAAAATTTCCAGGTTCTACTCAGGGGTTGTTGCTGGAGCTAGGGAGGCGTTGTTATGTGGTGTACCGGCGTTATCAATATCGTTAAATTGGTAATTTCTTGATTCTGTACATTTGGTGCTTTTGTGCTGGGCATTATGAATTGATATTGTGTCTGGTTCTAGGAAGAAGGATGAAAGCCAAGAAAACGACTTCAAGGATGCTGTATCAGTCTGTTTACCATTAGTAAATGCGGCTATTAAGGATGTTGAGCGGGGAACTTTTCCCAAAAGCTGTTTTTTGAATATAGAAATTCCAACATCTCCTCTGAGTAACAAGGTAAGCAAATTTTATGATATAGTGCTCAATTTTTTTAAATGTTTTGCTCCTTTATGCAAATGCGAGCTCTTGGGCCATATCTTGTGCAAAGTTTAGTGAGCATGATAATATTGTTGGCTGATTAGATTCTAATGATTTGAAATGTTACATAGTTATATCTTTCTTTTTGTTTACTTGGATCCAATGTAATAATTCTTTTGATAGGGCTTCAAATTGACCAAGCAAAGTATGTGGAGATCCACTCTGAACTGGCTAGCGGTTTCCACTAGCCGATATCCACCCGGTCATTTCATGGCCAATCAAGCTGGCCTTGGTCTTCAGTTTGCACAGCTTGGTCGAGATGCTTCTGCAGCTGTAGGTGTCCTACATACTCATTATATCATGCCTTTGTGTTCTCGGTAGTCCGAAGTGATTTTAATGCTTCTATTCTAATAATGATGGTTCTCCAATCTTGCTCACTTATCAACCTCAGGGTGCAGCTCGTCGAATGGCTACACAAAAAAAGAATTTGGAGGTTGTTGAATCAACTGGAGCTGCAGGAAAATCTGATCCCAACAGGGTGAAGAAGTACTTCAGACTAGAGGTAAATAGGAGGAAAAAACAACTCTTTTGTTGCAGTTTTTTCTATCACCCTGCAAAAAAATCCTGTTTATATTTTAGCTAATACGTTTGTGTCATGATTATGATTTTGAAGATAGCAGTATGTGGAGGAGATTATCATAAAAAATGTTTTTGTGTCGCGTGTAATCTTAATAGGTTTATTTTAATCACGGGTTCATTCACTACATATTTCTTGTGACACCCCCTCAAGTTTGGTGACATGATTCGGGTTTCTAATTTCCCTTGCACTTGTTTATATTTATAAATATATGTATTCCAATTAAATGTTTTTGAATTCTTCGTAGAAGAGAACTTAGCTATACTTCTTGTATCTTCAGTTTTTGGACAATGAGCAGGAAGAAGTGGACGAAGATCTTGATTTCAGAGCACTTGAAAATGGATATGTAAGTTGGAGCAATAAATTATTGCCTTTTTAATTAACATTAGTTTCTTTTATTTAGTGTACTTATTTTCCTTATGGGTGCATGCCACTATGCTGGTATCTTCGGGGGCCACCGATTTCCCCCGTTCTAACTGATTATTGCATGTGATCTGCTTGAACAGGTTGCAGTGACTCCGCTGTCTCTTTCTCCTCATATTGAATCTGATATTCAAGTGGCAGCTTCTGATTGGGTTTCTGCTGTGCTTCCTGATGGACAATAACTTTAGTATGATTGTGTACATTTGAGATTTATGATGATTCTTTTTTTTTTTTTTCTTAATTAAAGCAAAGATGGAGCAGAAGCGGTAGTCACACACCAATTCAATAGTGGATTTCCACCTGTACTATTTTTTTTTTACATTTTTTTGTTCCCTTCTTCATTGTTTCAGTTTCTTTGGTCACTAAGTTATTTCTGATTTGAAGCCAATGCTTCTTGTAATTTCTTGGGCATATTTTAAAAAAATGCCCTTTCGTCTGTTTGTAATATCCATTGTGAGCAAAAACACTGAAGCAGCTGTAATTTTCCGCTTTTTTTTTTTGTTTGAAATAGTTAAACTTTGGATTGAAGATAGTTAAAATGTGCACTGATGGAAATACACTTATAAGTTGGTTTGCACTATTGCATTTGGGTGCTATTGTGAAGAATATACGTTGAATTGAAAAAAATAATCGCGTTCAAATGACATTTGTTATTGTTTTTGAAAAAAGAATATAGCTTCATTTGTTACGAAAAAGCTTTATTTATGGCGTTAATTTTGGTATGCTTTTACTATAAAAAAAAGTAATTGTAGGAAGATAGTAATAAGTGAAACGTGAAAGCACAGTGAGGTTTGGTGGCAGGCTGGACTCGCTAAGGCATTGTAGCACCGACAGAGGCGTGATGGAAATTAGTGTCCGCCGACTGCATGGAAACGATTCAATGTAATTTGAACTTACAGACTCAAAAAATTACTAATACAAACTTGCAATTTTTATGTTTTAATATTGTTTAGTGTTTCACTGATATATTAATTATGAATTTTCCATGAGTTCAACCAGCATAAAATTATATATACTTTGTTCTCTGAATTTTCTTATGTTCCGTTATAAGTGTGATTGGTACAAGTTGGCTAGACTTATGTATGACTGCGTTAAAAAGTGTTTTTATGCTCATCCTTTCTTCGACATATATAAGTTCATCCTAAGGTTTTAGAGAGCATTTAAAAATAATAAAAAAAATATAATAAGAATGTATACTACTCGAATATTCAATCTATTTCAAAATGTATTTTATTTAATTGTATCATATCAAATGCAAACCAATTAAAATTAGCGAACAACCTAACCACAACGCAACGTCCCACACCATTACTATTTTTGGTTCAGTTCCAACAAGAAGATTTGAATCTATGATGTGATCTTAGATATAATATTTAAATCCCTCTCACCTTACCGTCATTACTCAATTATATCATAATTTTATTACTTTACAAATTATTATATTTAATTGAATGTTTGTTCAAAATGTTATTTTATTCTGATTTAAATATTCTTTTATTCTTCTGGATTTCGTGTAAGATTTGCAATTAACTTTTTTTTTTCTTCTTTTAATAAAAAAATATTTTTATTTTGGTCTATTTTGTTTATTTATGTTTGTTTAGTAGAAATGATACAATGTTTTTCTCTCTCTTTTGGTTTCAATAGAATTTTACATTGATTTTCAAATTTTTTTCTTATAGTGGTCTATTATCAAAATTTTATCTTTTGTTTTAGTTTGACATCTTTTAAGCGGGGAATTATTCATTAAGGAAGTGTGTAAGGGATTAAGTATGAGGACACATTTTTTTTGACTTTTTTTTTTTAAAGAAAAACTATTCAATGTGATAGAATCAATATCATTTTTTTAGTTAGAGTTTCTACTTGCTGTTTTCTTTAGTTGACCTTATTTAAAGGTGAAATCCAAAAAAATGAAAATTAAAAGGTATAATTTCTTTTTGGAATTCTTCCTTTTAGTTTCACCAACAAGTAGGAAATATAAAAGAAATGATAACCTTTTAAGGAAGCATCATTCTTTTGTATCATATTGATTATTTTTTTCGTCAAACAAAATAATTTAAAAGATACGTATGTCAGTTCTATTCAGCCCCTTAATAAATAATTTTATTTTAAAAACGTCAATAAATAACATGGACAACAACATATGAGAGACTAAAATGAAAAAAATAATTATTGAGGATAAAAAAATATATAAAAATTTATTGGAAGAAAAAATATTAAATAAAAATATAGAACATCAGTTTTACTTAACAATCACTCACTGACTAGTTGTTTAACGATAAACAGAAAACAAAAGTGAATGATTTATTCAGAATCAAAATGAGAAAATGAATTATCGAAAATAATGTGCAAAGTCTACAATTTTTAAAAAAAAGTAAAAAAATATTTAACCTTTTAATAAAATAAGAAAAATTTCAGCCCATCCCAACCTATGAAGTAGTGTATCAGTAGTCTGATAATCTGGGCTTTGGGCCTACTCCATGCAAGCTAAGGACTGGTGTATACATGAGTTTGATTTTATGTGCAATTTAGAAAAATATACTACAACAAAAAAATAATTAAATATAAAATTAATTTTTTTAAAAAATAATTAGTTATTATATTAAACATATTAAATATTAATTTTTTTATATAAAATAATTTTTATTATTAATAAATAATTTTAAATCAGTATTTAACTATCAAAGTTTTACTTATCAACTAATATTTTTTCTGTTTTAAAATAATATTATAATTTAATTAATATAATAATTAATTATTTTTTAATTTTAAAATTAATTTTTATTTAATAATTGTTTTAATGGTATCTTCACCTTGTTGAGGATAAGATAGAATAACTGCAGCAGTGTAAGATCTGAGGAATTTCCAAAGCGAAATGAATAAAATGTTTGATTACTAAATATTGTGGAGAATGGTTGAATTTTAGTGTTGATTGATAAGATGGATGAATTGCTGTAAAATGCAAATGGGACATATCCTGCTTACTTTATGGGCATGGCTCATCACAATACAAATATATTTTTTTAAATAACTAAATAGTTTTTCTTTTAAAACAATTATTACATAACTTTTTTAATACTCTTTCTACAAAGTCATATACATTTTAAATTGTATTATTTTATTAGTTATTCATCATCATAATAAAATTATATATATTTTAATATAATAAAAATGTAAATACATCCGCAGAAGTTTAGTTACTATAAAACACTTTCTGTTATTCTCAAAAGAGTAACCTTATTAGTTTCATCTTTTCTTACAAAAGATGATTTTTATTTTTGGTTTATTACAGATTTTGAATCTTGGTAATGTTTCTTTAGAGTT
Organism: Phaseolus lunatus; assembly: GCA_013389735.1. Classification (NCBI taxonomy): domain Eukaryota; kingdom Viridiplantae; phylum Streptophyta; class Magnoliopsida; order Fabales; family Fabaceae; genus Phaseolus; species Phaseolus lunatus. Next base: position 36,050,471 of record CM023861.1, read on the forward strand.
TGCTGTGGAAAGGGGGAAATGAAGCATAATAACAGAAGAAAATGAAGAAAGATTGATGTGGCAAAAGGGGTAGGTTAGAGTGAAAACGCAGACTTTATTTTGATAATTTTGTGACCTAACTTTCTTGCTCAATTCCTGCGAAGAAAAGGCTCTGAGATTAATAAAATGAAATGATGGTGAAGAGAGTTGGCCCATAAGAAAGAACACTTTCTAAGATTCTGAGCCATGAAAAATTGATTAGAAAGAAAAACAAGGCCCACCCTTTGTGTCAAAATGGAGCAATGAGTCCACTTCCATGGCTATGGGACCTTCAAATTATTGAACTAACGCGGTGCCGACTGTGATGAACAAGAGAGAAAGAGCTTTCCTCAACTTTCTGTGTCTTCTCCTTTTCTATTGCAATTTGCAAGATGAGGGATACCATTTCATGCTCATCCAAACATAGTTAATTATGAAGCCAGAGAAGAAGAAAAAGGCAAACGGGTAGGTATGCCACAATCATTCCATGATTGAAAGGACCTTTGTCCCCCTAACTTAGATTCTTTCAGAAGATTCCATATCTCACCACAATCATGCTTTCTCAAGCACTGTCAAATTACTTTATTTCCTTCATTTTTCTCAACCCATCTTATCATTCATTTTTACTCATTTTCTGCATCTTTTTATGACAAAATCTTATACCTTTTCCCAGTTTCACAATCATGAATGAAACTATACTGCAAGTATGTTAATTTTGTTAATCTGTTATAATTCCAATGATCTCAGATTTTTTATATCAGATCTAAAAAAAAAATACTTATAAATTAGTAGTGAATACTGATTTTTAAATCTGAATCTCCACTTTGAACAATAAAGGTAACTGCAAGACAAGAAAAACCAGACCTAGTTAGGTTATTTGGGTAGAGTAAACATGTTTTACTATCTTCACTGTGCTTAGGTAACGGCAAACACAAGAAAAGGAAGTGGAAACAGGGACAAGATGTAAGAGATAAACCAACAAGACGACCAATGGAATCTCACAACCATTCTCAGTTTGGAACTTTATCATTTCTCTCTACCAACATGTTTTAACCTTTCTTTTAATTGACTGATACTTTTATAATGTGAGGCTGAGAATAAGAACCCGAAGTTTTTCTTCATAAACTTGTTTATGCATTGTCTTTTTGTCATTGTGTTTACACTTTACAATTATGTGTGAATACTGTTTTGATTGTTCGGCTTGAACTCCCAACTTCAAACTGAAAAATCACTCAGATTAGGTGACTTGAATCATAGATATTCTGATTCATTCGTTCACATTTTTTGGCGTATGGTGTAATGAACATGTTATATATATGATAGACATCTTAAACACAACTTGTATATAATTATACAAATTATAAGTCAAAAGTCCCTTTTTGTCTCTCTACAGTGCCTATACTTTAAATTATCTAATATGATTGGCTTAATATTTTAAGTGAAGAAAGCGAATGTTAAGGAACGTGGCAGAAAAATTGACAACGAGTTTCAATAGCAATTCTGAGAGAGAGAGAGCAAACATTACTATTAGGGCAAGATACTGATACATATATAACTGGTTGGTGTTTGTGTGCAAGTAATAGTAATTGATTTACACATTCATTTGGTTTTTCACGCTTTGTATATATTCCTACACACTCAATTCTTTGGTCTTTTAATATGAGAAAAATACCAGTTCAAATAAGACTAATCCATTGATTGATCAACCTAGAATGAAATCTTCTTTGCTTCTTCAAAACATGATGATGATTCAATAAAGGAAAATATCCCTTTTTAATTGGCAATAACTTTTCTGTTACTTAACTATTTTAACTAGAGTATGCTAAAAGATATATCAATCCAGTCACACAAAAAATATATATATCATGAATTCTAAGTATAAAACTTGTGATTTACACATAATAAGTTCGAAGATGGAAGAGTGAAAGTAGAATATGAAGCAAATGCATGGAAAGCTGGAGTTGGGGAAGGCGAAAATGTAGTTCTCGGAGGAACTATAAGCATACAATCTTATGAACTCATACATAATTTACACACACAACAATTTGTCAATTTCTCCTTATGATTCTGTTTTTGTTTTGTTTTGATTTTTATGCTATGATTTGGTGTTTTGGTAAACCGGAGAATTGCATAAGCTGAGAAACTTATAAAGAGGAGCTATATTTCTGGTTTTATGTTTTTGTATTTCTAAATTTTCAAAGACTTGTTCTTTTGCTTTTTGTTGATTGGCTATCTTGTTCAAATTGTGCAAGGTGGAAAACTTATGAATGAGAATTATCTCAGGTTATATGTTTTTGAGTTTTAAAGAAGTTTTTACATTTATTCTTTTATTTGTTGTTGATTGAGTGTCCTGAACCAACATATTATTCCTTATCTCAAGTCCCATTTTGTACGAGTTGAACACTCTAAATGCTCTATTTTATTTAATTATTTTTTATTGATAAAAAAATAATTTATACTTGTGTTATTTTACTTGGATATGAAATATGACCAGTGATATTGTATTTTAGAAACCAAAATTACTAATAATCCTCAAATATTAAAGATCTTTTTGTAACCAAATATTAAAGACATATCACTTAATAAACATGTATTTAGAGGAAAAACAAGTTTTATTTTATAAAACAAGGATGGAAAATGGGACGTGATGTAATGGATGGGTCTTAATATTGTATTGTAAATATTTATACATGATGAAGTTTGAATGATATTGAATCATGATAGTCTTTAAAGTGATTACGTAATCTTTAAATATACCTTTTTTTTTTTCTGATAAAGCATATAAAAAAAACTCTTATTATTAAGAAGAAAATATATGTACTAAATTTGAAATATAAAACATCATCGATCAAATTACTCAAATTAACTTCGTTTAACAATAAACCTGAGTCCTCTTACATGTAAATGACTTTCTCAAAATAGCTGTGATCACTAATTATACTTTAATTTCAATATCAAAGGGGGAGTTTAATTTAATAATTATTGCTATTTCTTATTAATGGGAGTTTAAATTTTATCTGAAAAAAAAAATCTTCTTTCTCTATGTGTATACTGATATAGACGTAGATAGATTCCCTTGAGAACGTTGAGTTAATCAATCTTCCATTTTTCTCACTCTTCTTTCGTTTTTCAAAGCACTGGACGTGACGTTTTGTTCTTTACTCTTTTTCTAAAACTTTAACCATAGTATAAGCAAGATCAAATTTTCTCCGGGTAATGCTAATCTCAAGACTTAAGAAAAAGGATGGTCCCTTACAAATATATATACACGGTACCATGCAAAAGTAAAAGGACTTTTTTTTCCTTAATGGAAGAAGATAATAGACTTTGTTTCTATGGCTAAAGTTAAAGAAAACTTGTGGAAAATGCAAAAAGAAGTATATGTTGATATGATACCCATCTGTGCCATAGATCTAGAGTTGTAAAATTGTTCTCTTCAATCACAATTAGTTCTTATTGTTTTGATAGTTATCAGTTCATATTTGTTGTGGCTGGTTTAAACGATCACATCATAACATGGTATGTCATATAACAGACAGAACACCTTAGCCTAGCTAGGTCACATGTAAGGGCACTTTGGCCTCAAGTGCCAACAAGTTGACTATGGTGTTTGTTTGTACGGTTTTTGTCTTTGTTATTACGTTGTCAGAGAGAGAGAGAGAGAGAGAGAGGGAAAACAAAGGGCACTGAGTCAACTTAAAGTGCACATAACTATGCATATGATTGTTATACAACATCCAGCACTTCACAAGAGAAATAAAAATCATACATGGATACGTACTTTTAGTTGACAAACATGTGAAAGAACCTACATACATTTATGGAACATAAGCAAACATCGTTTAATGGAAGAGAGCCAGAACTAGCATGGCTCAGAGGTTTGCCAATAGGAGATCCACTTACCCTCTTATTCCAAAATTCAAGAGAAATTAAATGCATATTACCCCCCCTCTTAAAATGCATGGAATTAATTGAGCTCATCACAAGACTCCCACTACTCAATTATATATACATAAAATTAACCTATTATATAATAGTAATCAATGCTTATGATGGTGACGGCAAACTTTGAAGGAATGATAGGTTTTATGCCTATTTTTCTGCTTGATAGAGTGATGCTGATGAAGATGATGTTGTTGAGGATGGCAACGACGACATGATGATGGCATCGATGTACTCCACTTGATTGGGTGCAGCAATTTGATCTTGTGCACGAATACCTGGTGTGTAACACGCAACAGCATCCTCATGTTTGTGTAGTGAATTGGCAGAAGAAGAAAATGGGATGCTGCAGACATAATCCTCGATGCTCTCGCACACTTTTGGCACAATATCAATGGTCGGTTCCACAGCGTGCTGCTGCCATGTACTTGGATTGATGAATTTCTCAACGATTAAGTGTGGGGTGGTATCACTTTTGGTGATGATTGTTTGACTTTCTTGATTTGGATTAAGATGAATGGGTTCACACCCCAACGAGGACCATGTACCTAATTCATACAAAGATGGAATAATGTTGTTGGATGGTGGCACTGTTTCTGGCATTGGATTCTGAAAATGTAGGAAATTGTTGGCATTATTATTATTATAGTTGTTTATGTCAATCTTGATATCATTGTTGAGATGATCAAAGGCTTGTAGGATTGGGGCTGGGATGATGGGAAGGTATAGCTGGTCTAAGTGATGATGGGAGTTTAGGATAGCGTTGTCAGTTAAAGGGAAGAAACTTTCCATGGAACCATTGGCAAGACCGTGAATATCAGAAAATGTGGCTAAAGAAGGAACAACATCATGAGAAAGCAGCTTCTTCTTTATGCTTGAATTCCAAAAGTTCTTCACCTCATTATCTGTTCTTCCAGGTAGGTGCTTGGCTATCTGAGCCCACCTGTCCAAAACAATGCCCTCTTGCTAAGAAAAGTGAACAAACAAAACTTTCTGATATAATAATGCTCACTTTGATCATCATCAAAAAGAGCAATTAACGGGGAAATGATTATTAAGGAGAAACTAAAAGGAAATTTCTTAAAAATAAAATAAAAAACCTGTTGCCAAGAATACTATGAAGTTCTATAATGAGCGCTGCTTCTTGAGGAGAAAAGCTTCCCCGTTTCAAATCAGGTCTTAGATAATTTATCCATCTCAATCTGCAGCTCTTTCCACACCTCTGCAGGCCTGCACTTCAGAAAATAATTAACCATATAGGTAATTAAGAACTTCATGAGTTTTTTCTAGAATACTTATAAACCACTGAATGAAGAAATCTGAGTTTGCTGACAGTAGTGATAAATAAAATTACCTGCAAGTTTTGGGACTGAACTCCAGCAACCGTGTCCGTAAGTTGTGATGTAGTTGATGAGTTTTTCATCTTCTTCAGGTGACCATAGTCCCCTTTTGACCTTCTGCTTGTTGCAGCAAGAGTGATGCCCCATATCTTCAATTTCCTTTTTCTCTCTCTCTCTCTCACTCTGGCTATCTTATTCCTCAGATTCAAATTAAACCACTAGTGCAAAGAGCCAATGGGCAAACAAAGATCAGTTTTGGTATTATGTTTGAATTTGAATAATATATGAAAGATGAGTTATGTATATAAGGCTAAGAGTCAGGGAGAACAAAGAAAGGAAGTTGTAGGTAGTAGCTTTAGCCCTAGGTTTGAAGAGGTTATATGGAAATGTGAAAGGAATGGTGAGAGGGGACTGAACAGAAAATGGATGATATGGTGAAGGTGTGAGTACACTGAGGTGGTGAATTTAATGAGAGAAGCTGTACCATTGTGGCCCGGTTAGGGTTTGTAGCAAAGGGCTAAAATGTGCAGTGTGACACTGCAACAATTGTAGGCCTTATAATGGATCCTTGTTAGCTCACTCTGGGATGGGCTGGATTGGACACGTGGCACACATGCAGGCTGGTGGGGCCCACCAAGTTATCAGATGCACGTTGGACACACGCAGATAAAGAAATTATTTTCAAGGGTTGGTTGGTGACACTTGCATCTCAATTGCTTTATGGATAGAAACACTAATTATAGATTGATGCCTTACCAATTTGATTAGTTGATTAATTACCTCTCCAGTTTTCCCTTTTTGTTCCTTTGAGAGCAGTAACTATGTATAATTGCAATGGTGAAAGATGCATGAATTCACTTCTTATGGATCACTTTTCCAATCATTGGAGTTCAACAACAACAAAATGTAAAAAAAAGCTTTGGAAATTGTGTGAGAAAATAGGTAGCTTGAAACTTTTATTTCTCTGATGTGAACAATTTGATGAGCTCGAACTAGCAGCAGATGTCAGTTTTATTATTGAATATATTGCATGCATGTATAAAGTTCTGCAAGATTTTGGATGAAAAGCATCAAATTAAAGGTAGAGTTAAGGGCTGGGAAGACAAAGGTGGCCAAGGCCCTCTATGATATAGTATTTATGATCAATTAATTTTTTAATCTCAGTGCAAAAGTTTGTGCATGCACTTCTAGCAACTTGGCCCTCCATAACACATTATATTTCCCCAAGTAATTATTTCAGTCTTATTCATAAAGGTTTTGTTTTTCAGTGCCATGTATTGCTAGTCATCAGATAATCTAATTAACAACATAGATTAAGGGCCACAAGTAGCATGATCAAGATAGATTTATTATTTATTATTAAAAATCTCACATGTGATAAAAAAAATTTTACGGTTAAAAAGTTATTAAATAAAAAATTTTATACACTAAAAGTAATTAGTTTTTATATTGATTAAATTAGATAATATTTTAGAGACTAAAAAAATTATTGATTTCTAAATTAGTTTCTATTATTGATAAATAATTTTTAAATTGGTATCTAATTACCTACCAAAGTTTTAACTACCAATTATTTAGATTTTAAATTTGGTAGAAAAAAACTTGGTAGCTAATTAGATACGAATTTATAAACTATTTATCAATAATAAAAACTAATTTATAAACTTTTTTAGTGTCTAAAATAGTATATAATTTAGTCAATATAGCAGTTAATTATTTTTGTTTCTAAAATTGATTTTTATTTAATGATTTTATTGTAGTATTCATAATATATAAGTGGTTACAAATAACTTCTTATAAGTTGATTTTATAAGACTGTATTAGATTTGAAGTTCACTTCTTAATATGATATCAAAGTTAGGTTAGATTTTATCTTAATAAAAATTTATTGATATTATTAGGGTATTTTTATTAAACAACATTTCATAGTGATTTTGAATTAAACTTAAAATTTACTAATTTACTAAGTAGTTTAACCAATTTCACAGATTAGCTATCTCATCAAATTAGTAATCTAGTTACATACAAAACGCTATTTTGTAAAAATTTCTAGTGTTATATAAACGTTAATATTTGGCCTTTTGTTTTGATGTATTTGCAAATTAATTAACTTATATATCCATGCATTACGAGGTTAGGTTATATTATAAAACATTTTAACATTCTTTGTTAGTTTATGTAGCAAACTATAATGTTAATTTTAAAAGAGTAATATTTATTAGGAAAATGTTTGGGGAATCTGTCCAAAGGAGTAAAAGCAAAATTGCCACCAAACGCGGTCAAAGGTAGTGATTATTTGCTGGATTACTTAATCATCACGTGTTTCTTTTTCAGTGAAATATGAGCTTCATAGCATATATACTCAAATCTTATAACATAAACTTATAAAAAAGAGGAAGTTTTTTTTTTTCTTTTGAAAGAAAGAAAAAAAATGTGATAAAGTAATTAAGCTAATTATTTGCTAAAAAATATATAATAGAAAAGTTACATCCATACACAGTACAAATTAAGTGGTCCTATTGTGATGATGAACACATCAAAGCTAATAAATGTAAAAAACTAAAAGAAATAACAAATAATCACAGTTAACCTGCAATGATTTTCATCTTATGTGAATATTATTACAGAATCTTTGAAAGCATGAAAATAATTTTATCAAACAATACCGTGAAAAAAAAAATCATATCCAGTAAGCAGTTGAACACTAATAGTTTTATGAAATGAAAATTGATCTATTAAAAGTGAGATTTATATTACATTGACAGTGTGTATAATTTTCTTATATTGTGAAATTATAACTTGGATAACGAGAAAAACATGCTATGGAGTTTAGACTGCTCTGGTTACTGAGTTTTATGGGGTTATACATGCTATGGAAGAAACTCAAAAGTTGAGGCTTACTAATGTCTGGTTGGAATGTGATTCTGCTTTGGTTTGTATTGCGTTTACTGCTAGGACAAATGTTCCTTGAGTGTTTTGGAATCAATGGAATATTTGTCTTAATTACTGTGGGAAAATCAAGTTTAGGATTACTCATATTTTCTGTGAAAAGAATGTTGTGCTGATAAGTTGGTCAATTTATGATTTATTCATAAAGAATCTTTTCCCTAGTATAATAGATTTCCATCTAGTTTATTCTTAGAATTTTTTATGAATAGATATAGTTTACCTACGTATCGCTTTTTATTAGCATATGAGTTTTGGTATAGTCCCTTACATATATATATATTTTAATATTACTTTTTTCATATGATAACATATGATTATTGTTGTTTGAGGTGTCAGTCTAACTGAAATGTCAGGTTAAATAATGATGTCTAACCTGAATAAAAGAAAAAGATGAAAAATTGTATGATTTAATTTTGATGAGAGTTGAAATGGTGTGTATCTTGGGTGATAGGTGGTGTAGGCGTTGAAAGCTATATAAGGCATATGCTTGACTAATTGAGTGAATAAATGGTTAAGTAATGATGAATAATCATTCTTACGCATATTCAGACTAACCAAGTTTAATTGAAAACTGACATCATAATGTACCAATCCTTCCAAATTTGTCATATGCCTGCCAGGCTCATGTCTTTAAGAACAAGATTCATTCAACTCTTTAACTTTACCAAACTTTTATACTATATCAATTAATACCAATAAGATGTTAGTCGATTCAAAAATAAACATGTTAATCGTTTTTCTCTCAACTAGACTTTTTTTTTTCTTTTATCGACAAAAAATAATTAAATTAAAAAAATATATTTTAGAAATATTTCAATTTTTTAACAAAAATTAAAACATATTAGTTAGTTTAAAAATGACTATATCTTAACATATTCTTGAATGATGTAAAACTACTACATATATCGCTTAATTATTTTAAATAATAATATGTAAATTCTAACTATTATTAGTATACACCCTACTCAACTATACAAACTACTTCTCCTATTGTTTAGATTTTTTTTTTTATCAATTAAGAATAATTTTTAGAAAAACTAATGATATAAACATTTATGAGTAACTTAAACGTAAATTAGTTTTAGTTTATGCAAAATATTATTAGTTATTACTTTTTTATAAAATTTATGAAAAAAAATATTAAAAATGAACACAGTCAACAACTTTAATGGGTTTTTTATTATAAAATTGATCCATGAAGCTAGATATAATTAATTAGTTTGTCCAAACAATAACTTTTTCTAATCCACAACGCAACCCTTTTGCTTGTTGACCATAATTCATGGCTATTATATACTTGTCCTTTGAGAGCTAGATTCCCTTGCGATGAGTTTTGCATTTTTAGAACATAAAAGTTTACAAATTCTAATAACAAAAAAATAATTTTGTGATAATTGTGTTGCGTTTTTTTTTCCAAGAAAGAATTTATATATTTTTTAGATATTTATAATCTAATTATCGATAATTCGTCTTACAGATAATTGAATCTTTCCTACACACACAATTTATTGTGACAGGACAAAAAAAAATGAAAGAAGAGACATTTTTCTTTAAAATATTTAAAAATAAAAATTGAATTTAACCAAACAAAGAAAATGTTCTCAATTCAAATAAAAAACAACTATATAACAATAATATATATACTCCTGAATTTATAATATCTGATATATATATATATATATATATATATATATATATATATGATAACTAAAATAAAAAAAAACAAAACAATTACATAAAAAAATGAATTATTTAACAATTGAATTACTATACAATATTTCATATGTGTCATAGTATTAAAATATTTAAATTAAATATTATATATTTACGATGTATAAGATACTAACGCCTAATATATTTTAAATATTTCAGTTTTACTTTATAAAACAAACAAATCTATTGTTTGAAAAAAAAAAATTATCTTTCGTTTCTTTTATCATCCAAAAAAGTTTTATATATAATAATATGTTATCATTGTTCTTCTTTAACAGAAAAAAGGAATTATATTTTAAAAAGTTGGTGTCCCTTTTAGTAATAAAATTCATATCTATACACCCTGTATTACTATAGCTACGGACCCTAATTATTATAGTTACGCATCCTTAAAATTATTTTCTAATCGCAAATAATTTTTACAAAATATAGTTTTTTAGTATTGTTTCACTCTCATAATATTTATTCTTTAAATAAAGATATAAATGTTAAAAAAGTTATTAATTATGATTCAAAAGTTATTCTTACATTAAAGAAAGAATAAGAGAACTAATACACATACAATCGTTCATACATTAATTTATATATAATTTTTTATTATTATTATGGTTAATAATAAGAGTTAAATATATTTTTCGTCTTTGTTATTTTATTGCGAAATTAATTCTTTTTAATTCAAACTTTCAATATCTTAGATGTTTAAAGAAAGAAAATTGTTAAAATACTTAATTATTAATTTTTTTATATATAATAATTAAATTTTGAATGTAAACTATATTATAATATTCATTTTATTACAAATATTTATAAAGTCTTAAATATAGATTAGAAAAAAAAATCCAATTTACGGTATATGAAAAAAAAAATATTTAACCCGATAATAATAATACTAATAAGAAAGAAATATTTTTAAGAATAATAATATAAATTGTTGAATGCATAATATTTAAAAAAAATGTTTGTGAATTTGTTAGTAAATTAATATTAATAAACTATTATGCAATTAGCAGGTAAAATATATTTAATTTTTAAAAATGATATTGGAGCTTTTTCTTTATATCTAGAAAGGGTCCGGTTATATTCTTCTCTTTGCACTTATGGGGATCTGAGCTTATAATAATGTATAAAGTTTTTTTTCTTAAAGCAAAGCATACTTTAAATATTTGAATTCGTGTTCAAATATAATTTATATAAATAACACAAACTTTTAACATTTTTTATACTTTTGATCAAATTTAGATCTAATGCATCACTATCTTTTTAAACTATTATTAACTTTTTCATTAAAGTTTCTAAATTAAAAATTTTCAATTCAATCCTTAATCTTTTGTGATTTTTATAATTCAATTCTTAGAATTAGTAAAATAATCACAAATCATTATTTTTTATTTTTGATACCTCGTGAAAAGCTTTAAAAGGATTCGTGAATCTAAGAATATATTAAACAAATTTTATGTAAAATTTTGGTTTAAAAATTACTCGTATGTTACCATCATTGATCATTTTAACAAGACTAGAATTTCAAAATTTCTTGTTTTATTAATATTTTTATTTTCGAGTTTCTTATAAATATTTCAAATATACTAGGGTTTGTTTTGGGTGATTTTCCTGTTTACGAAGATGTATTTAAATACAAAAAACGTAAACAATATTAATGCTAAACTTTTCAAACGTTTATATTTTTTTTCTAAACATTTACTTTTAATAAAAAGATTTCTGATGATTATATTATTAATATATTTTTCTATTATAATAAAATAAATACGTAAAATAAAATAAAATAATTTAATATTGTATAAATACATGTTTCTATTAATATTTAGAATAAAGGACATTAACATAACAAATAAAATAATTTAATACTTTATTAATATATGTATATATATTAATAAAAAATAAAATAAACTAATTAATTTGATTTTTTATATTTTCGTAAGTAACTTGTTTTAATACATTGTTTTCTGAACATTTAATTTGCTAATACTTTTTTATTTTAACTTCAAAATTTATTTGAACTCTAATTTATATTTTAAAAAATTTATAGAAGAAACTATTTTATTATATCAATTATATTTATTACAAACTTTTCAATTATTTTTTACTTTCTTTTCCTTAATCTAATGATTTATTTTGTTTATTTTTTTTTGTCCTTTATCAATTTCTTTTTAATTCAAACAAAACACAAATATGAAATAAAAGGATAACAAGTATAGTATGTGTTTTAATGAATATCTACATAATTAACTCGGAATAAAGGTTTTATAAATTTATTTTCTTAGTAAAATAATTTTGTTTGGATATTTTTAGTGAATACAAGTAATTCAGAGTAATTTTTTAATCCATTTTTTTAATCATATTTTAGCCAAACCCAAATTATAAGATAATTACTTTTAGTTAGTAATAAGTCAATAACCAAATATTTTACACATAAAATAAAGTTCGACTTAAACTAGTACGAAAGTAAACAAAGTTTTAAATTATTATGAGAAAAACCTAATTAATGGACTTATAATATTTGTTAAAGAGTGAAAATAAAATGGTCATAATAATAACAATAATAAATTTTCCTACATTTATTTATATATAAATTATTTTTATTATTGATATTTTTCTCCCTTTTTTAAATATTCGTAAATATCTCTCACTAATATTAATATTAATAAGGAAGATTTAAATTTGAAAATAGTATGATTTATATTTTTATTATTAATGATTATGTTATTCTTACTGGATCCATGATGAGATTTTGTCTGCTTCTTTTTCTGCCTTCGCATTCCAACGCATTCTTTACAATTTCATGTAAAACGTTTTACTTTTCTATTCATTATTTTTTAAATTTAAATCTTTAACAAACCTCTTCAGAGATAACTCTTAAGCCATTCTTATCATTTATTTATTTATTTTTTAAGTAACTACAACTTTGTAACCCACTGCATTATAGTATCACACTTTCTAAATTATTTTTAAAAAATCATAAAATTTATGATTTATTAACATCTATTACTTATAAATTTACAATTTAAAATAAATTTTAATTTATATATATATATATTAACGCTTCCCATTTTAGCAGTCGTAAAAGGCTTATTAACAAGACATTTTCACGTCAAATGCTAATAAGTTCCTTCAGACACACTTTAAAGAAAAAAACATAAGAAGTTTTTTTTTTAATCAAAAAATTAATCTGTTTATTATAAAAAAGATATAAAAAAATATTTAGTAGAATTTATTCACGGTAAAAGAATTTTGCATTCTCAGGAATTATATTTTTAGAAATATTATATATATATATTTAAAATTTTCAAATAAAAGATAAAAAAGTTATAGTGAACATCAGGAGTTATTATAGATAATAACTTTTATTCCTACGAAAATATATGAAACAATAACCCGTTTTCATGGAAAAAAATAAAAACAGTTAAAAATGTAAAGAACGACTATTTGGGAAATGAAATATATTTTATAATTTTCCGACAATATAAAAATATTTGTTTTCATCTATACGTTTGTGGAAAGGAAAGAAGATGACACATGAAAGAAACATAGTGATTATTATGATTCCTTTTTCTAAAATAAAAGAGACAGATATTCAATTAACCTTTGTGTGATTTTGAGAAGTTATAATTTAAGAAAAAAAATGATCTATTAAGGAATGAATAAAGAATAAAGAGTGGTAAGAAAATGTGAAAGAAGATGTTTGTGTGATTTGTATCCAGAAAATGGTAGCACTGAAAAGAAGGGAATGGGGACAACTTGAAGAATATAATTGCCATTCAAAAGCAGCTGGGCAAAAAGTCTGCTTTTTTTGCATCCTGTTGGGGGATTCCTTGTAAAGTAGTACTAAAAATAATTGCCTCATCTAATCTTTTCTAGATGGGATGCCCTAAATTATTAACTGCATCTTCTCATAATTCATATCATCAAATTTACTCTTCTTATCTTTATTTTTCATTTTCAACCTTTCTTTTCTGCTATATATGTATCTGGGTGTTACCTGTTACATACATATATACATACTTATTTTTTAATCATCTAGGCTGAACCAGTAAGAGTGTTTCACAATTGGAATGTGGGTGGCAAAATTATGAAGCATAAACTAAAGACAACCTTCTGTTTCATGTGTTTGTTTGGCTATTATTGTTGCATACTCATTCTGTTTGACCATTTCACATCCTTCCAGGTTCTATAAACCTCATAAATGCAGAGCATGTTTGGATGTCCACGGAGTTCAAAGTATCTGTACTATCATCAAAGTAACACATTTTTTCTTCATTTTTATCTTTAACTTAACTCAACCTCTTTATCACGCGGAATCTTCTACTCATCTTCTTTCAACTCATACTACATAATGGATGGTCCTATAGTTGATCATCTGATCAGTCAAAATTTTTTTCGTTAAGATCGACTTAAATGTTGTAATGCCTAAGTAGTGAAATTTAAATTTAACTTAATGTTATAAAACTGACTTAAGATAAAGTTTACATCCATTTGTATAATATGAAATGTATTTATTTCTGATCGGTGAGATCTTCAAAAAGCTTTTTGTGTCTTGGATGTTAGATACTGCATTAAAATTCCAAAAAACAAGTTCTCAGATTTTACTCGGACATAATCTTAATGTTTTAGGATTAAACATCAAAGTTTTGTCGTCTACATTGATCACAGAAGAAGTTCGAGCATGATTATCTTTTGTAAAAGATACATATAGTATCAGTTTTTTTCCGCAAATTCTGTTTCTGTTAGTTGGAAGTGGATCCAATTTGTTATGCAGGAATACGCTGGAGAAAGCAATGTTTTTGAAGTTTGAACAGAAAACAGAATAAATTATTGCTTTAGGATGATATTAATTACAACTGGCGGGTAGCCCTTTGAAGAATTCCATTTGTAGTAAAATAAAAGCTAAGGGGAAGTTTTTTTTTTTCTGTGAAACAGACAGCACGAAGTTCTTATAATTTGTTGCTTCTGGGAGAAAAAAGTAGGAGCTTGGCAAGGTCATGATGGAAGAAACAGCTAGTTAAAACAAGATTCCTAATTAATTGCTGCACATGGAACATTTAATACTTCTGCCCTCTTTGCTTTATTTGTTGAGCCATCAAAGGACTCTAGTTGTCAGAGTCTTTTGTTTTTTTTCCGCATTCATAGAGATATCAAAACAAGTACATGAAAGAATGCCATGTAATTTTTTGTCCTCTATTGATTTCAGATTGGTTTTGGTATGAGTCATTTTCAGTCAAATGCTAGTTTCCTCCTCTTTTTCTTGCTTTTCCCCCTCTCGAGAGGGTGGGGAATTTTCGTGCTACAAGGAAAGAAATCAAGATGCATTGTCCCTTGAGATACAACGAGAATCTAAATAAAGAAAAGTTGCATAGGCCTCACCTAAAGTTATCTTCAAATCTCTTTTGCAACCATGGTAAATATCTACACTGTTTATAAATTCTATAGTTCATCACAAAAACTAAAATTCCTGCATTATCTGTAATGTACGTGTATTTCTATAAATGATCAAGGGCTAAACTCATATTGAACTCATATCTGCTGGAAGAAAAGTCTAAACTGTGATAAAAGTACTACTGATATAATAAAAATGGAACATGCTTGAATTTGAATTTTGATGACTGAATCAATAATTGAAAGTGATGCTTACAGCTGAAGGGCCACATTAGTATTGATGAGTATGGCCAGTGCAAATAATGGGAAAAAAAGAAAGAAAAAGAGAACAGAGGTTATATTCTTCATAAAGCAAGGAAACAAGACTAGAAATGCCCTACAGAAAAAGGGATATCCAAGAAAGTAGGCCTCCTATAAGGCCCCACTGCCCCCACTTCGTCTTCCTTCTATTCATGGCAATCCCCCATGAAAGGAAGCTTGCACACTTACTCCAAATTGAAGAAAGCGTCTCACACTTTTTCTTTCCCTCACTTGAGAATCCCATCAAATGACATTCAAAAAAATTTACAACTTTTGGCGGCATCCTCATTTCTTGCCTTTGTTAGCGCATATTCTTACGTGGAAAGCCTACATAGCAGCCTCGTCTTGTGCACGTACACCATGCAATATACTCTCCAAACCCTTTTCACTATACGCCATTGCTCCTCAAATTCACCTTTCAACCATTCTATTCTTTGCTCTCTTCTGCACTCAAAATGTTTCATTTGTATTATTTGTGTCTACCAATCTTTTCTTAGCGGTTAAATGATGCACAGATTCTTCAATTGTGACGATAATAATCTGTGGTCCTTGCATGATTGACTGCAACTGGACCATACTGCATTTTCCATCATTACATATTATGAATTGGACCACGTGATTTCACTAACTATTAAATTATTCTTGTTGCTTAAGTGGAGATAAGCTTTGTCAAATAAAGCTTACACATCTCTAATCTTGAATTGATGTTTTTTGCATCCTTCCCATCGTATTGACAGTTACTGCCCTGCAGTTTTGGGTCGACCATGGAGCTACTGGTGCAGAAAAAACAAACATGATTTTTATTTTGGTCCACAAGTAATAAAAGAACTGTTTCTGATAGATTCAGTTGAAGATATTAAATAGCAAAGTGAAATGATTAAGGGGTTTATTGAAAATTTATTAGATAGTTTAAGACTACACCTTCAACATGGTCCCAACTCTCAATGAATCTTTATGTGACATTTACATTTTCCAACTTATAAAAAAATAGTACTACTTTATTAGATTTCATGTTCAGATTAGTAAAGACTGTGGTAGCTTTAACTTTTGATTAATCTTATGTGATATTTATTTATTTATTTGTAAAAACTTTAATAATACTTAATTGGATATCATACAAAATTAATTAGATCACAAGTTAAATAAATGTTAATTTGTAGTAATGCAGAATGGGACACCCTCACCAGTTGCATAGTATTATTTAACTAGAGCAAGGTATCTAATTTTGAATTTTTTTTATTATTATTAAGGAAGTCTAGGTTAATTAGTGAATAGATTTTTTTTTTCTTTCAAAAATAAGGTTCCCAGTTGAAGCCCAGCAACTAAAACATATGTAGGGTGTTCAGATGAGAACGGATCCCAATTGAAGCCCAGCAACCAAGCCTGCAACTGACAATGTTACAGGCTGCAACATAGTGTTGTCCTTTTTATTTGGAACAAAAAATTCAAAATTCAAAATTCTTAATTCTTGAAGGGAGAAGGAGTTAAAAGAGTACTTTAATTTTATTATCATTATTTTCTGTCACTGAACAGAACTATAAATATCAAGTAAAACTTACAAGGTTGGTATAATTGTAAATGTCACGGCAAAATAATTTAGTAGTTAGACAAGAATCAAGAACAAGTTCTAGACTGAATAGACAAAAATCAGTAGTTAAATGATGCACACACAAGCTTCTCTAATTCTTCCACAGAAGAGCGTACTATGATGCAAGCACATGTACAGATGCATCAGTTCAATCGAATTTTCATGGTCGTTGTTGTGTATACATCACAACAATTATGACTTAAGCGCATAAGAAGTCTAGTTTATTGAGCTAATGGAATCCACAAAATTGTGGTAAACAAAAATAATGCATATATAGTTTCCAAAAGGTGAATAATACAATCTTCATATTAAGCTCAATTTCTATTCGAGTTAGAATTCACACGGAGAGCCACTTATGCATATATTAGTGTGTAAAAACCACCATACAGACTAAAATAGTGTACTAGTTTGCTATTTCATTCTTCACACAGAACAAAGCCATATCTACACGTCAACTAGCCCTTTCTCCTAACTTGGGCGCATGTTCATCTCAAACAGTCAAGGTGGCAATGGACAACAAGCTGTTGCCACTGTTACAGAAACTCATACCCCAATTTGTCGTTTTTGATAACTTGCCCTCAGAGGGGTTGCACAAGAATCCTTCCATAAGTTAACTGAAGGGTCAGAATTAGAACTGCTTCTAGAATCTCCATTCATCAAACCTGAGGTTGTGCTGTGAGGCACACACTCCTCCATTACAAGACTCTTTGAATTATGTGAAGAACTCCTGCAAGTTTTCAGTTTAGCCCTGGTTGATTCTGTCAAATTCATGTAGCTTGGTTGATGAACATCTCTTTCCTCTGTTGCTTCCATTAAAACAGTATTGGTGGATGGAAAAGATGGAGATCCAGCTGTATAAGAAGTTGACAAAGGGCTATCATCACACATGCATTCAGAGCTTATGGCCGAAGATGATGAAGTGGATTGGCTGGTTATTGGAGGTTTAACTGCTGAAATCCTGGATGTCACACCATTCTTTCTTGATTGAAAAACAGGAACAAGGTCTTCACTCTTCTTGTAGATTGGACTCTCCCAAGGCTTGGCCTCCATCCAGCGTTCCAACAAGCTACATCCTAAGCTCTTATTGTTTAGATTGTGATGCTTGAGAGGAGTCAACGCCTTAGTGGCTTTAGGATTTGGACTGGCAACCAGTCTTGACTGCTATATGCAAGCAAAATATATATTTCAACCACATGACTTTTTTAAGTTGGTAGCTACTAAATCTTACCAATGAAGCAACCTTATATATAAGCAAATATTCCCAATAACTTCATTACCTGTGTGGAGAGAGAGTATGCCATTGCTCTATCCCTCTTCACAGCTCCTTCTTGCCTCATTCGTAGCTTTGCTTTAACTTCATCCATGGTTCCAGGAATATCACACCATCCTTGCTGATAACAATTACAACAAAAATGCTACATGTTAGCATCTCCGAATCATGATTAGAGAATGTACATAATCTTGACGCAAATTATTAACCTCAATTTGCTTAGAAGGATCAGCTAGGTTGCGATATTCATCAAGTAATTTCTGCACTGCTTTCCCTTCAGGAGAATTCCTCACATTCCTTGCCCTCACATGCGCCTGAACTCTAAGAAGAGCCTGCATACACCTCAGAGTGACAGCTGCTTGCTTTCTGACTAGCCGGCCTCGAAAAATAGCTTGCAGCCTTACCACTGCCCTCAGGGCCCTCAAAGCTCGTCTAGCCTGCAAAACGTATCAACAGGCTTAAGTTAAATATGAAAAATAAAATAAAGAAGGTAAGAACACAAACATGCAAGCAGAATAGACACATTCATAAATTACTAATCACAAGAGACACTTGAAAATCGGACTAGTAATATGAAAATTCATTTTCACTTGGGATGAGATAAGCTCTGAGCTTATTTGAAATCATAAAAAACACAGGCACTCCATTGTTTTCTAATTTCGATCTATTTGTGGATCTTGTACAAAATCAAACTTCATAAGTGAAGAGATCATGCTAAGCTCAGGAGGTCCCAACTTCCAACTTCTAAATCTTAATTCTTCTTTATCCTAAATTGGAAATTCAAATTTCCAAGTCACATCTATCATAAATATGGGTCTAATTTAAGATTTAAGTAAATAATTCAAGATATATTAGAAAGCATACACTCAGAACATAACTAACAATCTTAAATTGTAGGTTAATGCATCCATGATCGTGAAAGTTACCAAGAAGGCTCGAAACACAGCCTGAATGCGGATGGCAGCCCATTCCTGCTTGATGAGCTTGAAATCTTTGGGAACCATCACAGCCACCGCATAAGTAAAGGAAGAATCAGGTACAGCAGCATCACCAACTTTCTTCACGTTGGACCCTTCTGAAGAAGCTCTCCATAGCTTCCATTTCTTCTTGCTCTTGTTGTCACCACCCTTCTCCTGATTACACATTACATTACCCATACTCTGTAAATAGTGAATGACAGAAAAAGACCAAATAGAAACACATACAAAAATAGTTGGTTACTTCACTCACTTGATCAGTTGTTGAAGTTGAGGTTTTTCGAAAAGGAATGAGTGACTTGAACCACTTTCCCGAAGCACCCATTGGAGAAAAGTAACCGTTTTTGCAGAGGAAACGGAACGGGTAGGAGAAGTATAGCTTCTACTGTGGAGCACTGTGAAAGAGAGAGAATTTTGGGGTTTTAGTTCTGTGTAAGAGAGAGTATGGAGCGTTGTGTTGTGCTGTTGGGTTAATTAAGGCAAGGTTGAGAGAGAAGGAAGTTTTGAAATTTGAATGTGTTGGTGGAAGAAAAAGGTCGTCAAATCACATTATAACGGTAACTAGACTCTGATACTCAAAAATCAAAACTCGCTTTTTCTTCATTTCCCACGCGCGCTCCGATTTGACCCTTATCACTACCAATCGGCGGATTCCTGACATAGCCTCACCCCTACACAGCCCATTAGAATAAGGCCCAATATTACAAAGCCCAAACTCTTTCTTACATATTCCTTCAATAATGGCTGTTTCTTCAACTCCATAGCTTCTCCACCTCCAAGGCAAAGATTATTTTGTTCTCAAAAAATACATTTCAGATTTCATAATTTGGAATGTATTTTTCTACTTACACTTCAAGAATTGTAAAACTCAAAAAAATATTTTTGAATCTGAAAATATCTTATCAATCCTACTATATAAATATATATATTTTTAAATTCATTCTAGATTCAGAAATATATTTTAAATTGTACAATTCAAAATATATATTATAATAAGAAGGGTTCCAGATTTTACAATATACACGAACAAAATGAAAAAAAAAAAACAGAAAGCAAATGATACAAACACCACAAAATCACATACCACCAAAACCACTTAAAAAATGAAGAAGAAGTCATCATACTCTCCATTAAAATAAAAATTCATTCCATTAAAATAAAAATTCATGATAAGTTTGGAATTAAAAAATATATATGGAGGTATAGAGAGAATTTGACTCAATAATTAATTCTAAAAATTTCCAATTAATTCAAGTTTTTCAATAACATAGTATATAATCAATTATTTTTCATTATTCATTATCGTAAAATAATTTTTAATTACTTATAATAAGACACTAAAAATAATTATGTGAAAAGAAGATAAAATCTTCAAAGTAGAAAAGTAACATTTTTAAAACTTTTATATTTATGATAATCAATAATTTACAAGGTAAATTTCTTCTAAAAAAAATCATGAACTCAAGACCTATGTCTATAAAAAAGTGTTAAGAATCTTGAAGTAAGAAATTATTCATTCAACATTTATTATTTGTCTAATGGGTATCAAAATGTTTATTATAAGAATATTTTATTTTATCAAGATAGAACACAATTTGTATCAACGTTTAAGTGTAAAAAAAATAAGTTTGCACATTAGTAAGTACATTTTGGTACTCACCATAGTATTCAATAAACACCACCTATTATAAAATTAAAAAAAAAAGACAATTATAACAAGAATAAGCTAGACATTGAATTAGGTATATAATGTGTCATTATAAAATGTATTTATAGGCTTTCTAAGCTTATATCCAAATAATTTGATAAAGCTTAGCTCTCAAAGAGCTTTAGATTTAATATTATATCAAACAACAATCTTCTTCCTACCTTCACAAAGGTCAAGTCAAACATTTAATGATATGAGAAAAAAAAATCCTCCCAACTCATTAACACTCATCAGATTGTCAAAATAGTGTTGGTCCCATAAATCGATCTAAAAGCTAGAAAAAGAAATTTACATATAAAAAATTATGACTTAAGTTTAATATAGATTGAATTGTTTCATAAAATAATAATTATATTTTTTAAATTAAAAGAACATTATCTTATTTAAATATACCTACATCTATTATAATTTAAATATAAAATTATTATAAATGATATTAAAATTAATTTTTTTAATATGATTTATTTTTTAAAAATAAATCATTTGATTTTTATTTAGATTTAGAATTTATTTTTTATTTTATAAACGGAATCAAAAGGATTTGTTGGCCTATTTTTAGGATTGAATCTAAAAATAACATTTTATTTCAAACATAGAACAAGTCAAACCAATATTATATTATTAGATGATCCATCAAGTAAGATCAAACTATATTATTTATGTTGACATATAATAATAAGAGGTAAAGTTTAACTTTAATACAACTTTACAAAATTGATTTATAAAGTGAGATTTATAATATCAAAACATTAAATATTAACATCAAGTTATACAACTTTAAAAACTTACAAAACAAACACCATCAGATACCATTATGACGATAAACACATATTTTTAATAAAAAAACTTTTATATATATTTAATTTTTTTGAATTAAATACCTCGAGACTTATGTATGGAAATAATTAAATAATTTGTTAACTCAGAAAAGGGATATAAGTAGTTATCATAGATAAAAAAAAGCCTTAATTCAATGAAAAATATTAAACAATTAATTAGAATATTAACCAAGTTTAACATCTTCATAAAAAATCACTAAATATTATTCCTATGGTCCATGAATAGTCATTACAACATTCATGTAGAAAATAAGTTGTATCTCAAGGTAAATGATTCTTCACCTAAGATTGATTACTCTTAGTTTATGCTTTCCATTACTAACTTAACTATTAAAAAAAAATGTTTCTTACAATGACATCCTCTTTCTTTCATCAAGTATAATTTGAATCCACGAGCCAGTATAACAAGAGATAATTGTACATCTTGATAAGTACAAGATTAAACATCTATTTTTTTTTTTATTTTGTTGTTTTATTTACACAAACCAAATCTTTAACTTAAAAATGCTTTAATAACCAAGTGCACATGCATGTTCCTATATATTAAAAGTACTCCGCATTATATACCAGGAAACAATTACTTCAAGTTATGGTTTTATATTTCTGAGAATGTAATTCACATAAATACCATTTTGGTTAGTTTTGAATATTCTTGAATACTTTCTAAAATCTAAATTAATTAAAATAACAAACAAACAAAATATAAAAGCTATAATGGAGGTTACAAAGTAACTTTTTATCTTTTTCATGAGAATATAACTTACACACCCCTCAACATAGAAATAAAAATTAAAAAGGTGTAACTTTCCCGAAAAGAAAACATACTGAAGAATATTTTTTATACACAAAAATATAAATTTATATTTATGAGAATAAAAAAAGATTCCGTGAACATCCTAAAGTGTCTTACTTTATAAACAAAGAGCAGGACCTGCTGAACACCAACGTAGTGCATGATCAAATCCACATCAAGAAGCAGGGAAGAGAAGTTAATAAAAAATAGCTGTATTTGCAACGTGATTTGACTACACAAGAATGGAGTATTAAGACATAAAAAACAATTCAACAGAAACTAACTCAGCCTATGAATTGGCCAATGAAAACCCAAAGAAAAATAAAAAAAGCTGTTGGGTTAGTTCCTTTGTGACCTTTATAATACTGTAATATGTACCAATGGTCCAAATTAAAATGCTTAAACTGAAGCAGTGTCCACCATGCACTTCAATGTCCATGTAGCATTGGACTAGGAAGTCCCATGTTCACAAGCCTAGGTGACAGATGTTTAGTTCTTGGTCTTGGAGAAGGAATAGGTGCTTTGCCTGCAAATGTTCCCTGGTTGACTCTAGGTGAGAGATTGAGCTGTTCAAGTGCTTGAACTTGGAATTTTGTTGGATATTCTCTCACACAACCAATCCGAGGACCTACTCCAGTAGTCCATTTGCTTGACATTGGCTTGTTCTCAAGTACTGAACCTTCCACATTGCTACCAGAGTGACCCACATTTTCTTTACCATTATTATATGCATTGGCAGAGTCACTGCCATCCGCATTGCCTTCAAAGGGCTGCTCCTCATCATTGGCAGGTTGAGAAGGTGGGACATCTTCATCCATTGGATCTTTCTGCAGCAGACAAAATGGTTCAAGAAATTTTCAGCAAATTGATGCTTAGTGATTTTATATTGAAGGCCAATTTGAGATGCTTTTAAAGTGTTTTACCTTTACATTTGTCATATCCACTTTGTGTTCCTCCAAGAAGCTAATGAATTCCATAAAATTCTTCTCTGTTGGACGGTAGTGACCACTATAGGGCCATATAGCCTGCGTAAGATGTAAAATGCAGATCAATTTAGTTACAACATTAGTGCAAAAAATGAAAATAAGATATACTATTAGAACAACAATATCAATTTTTAGTTATCACATTCTTTTCTTCAATTTCTTTCTTTGGAATCTTGCATTTTTCAAGAAGGTTTATACGTATAAAACAGATTGTAGCATACGTGAAGAACTCCATGTTGAGCAACCAATCTTCCGGATGCAATGGTTGCACCACCAGCTAGAAAACTGGAGTGCTGAAATTGGCCTTTCTTCTTCTGCCCAACGTACAAAATTCTAGATGAGCTAAGGACAAAAATCCACTTGAATTCCTTGGTAGTGTGTACAAGGTCCTTGCTCTCTCTATAAACAAGTCTCCCTCCCTCTACAATCACTTCATATGCTTCCCTTTCTTTCTGCAAAATTCAAGGAACAACGTCGAAACTTTTAATATAAAGTCATCATAACTTCATAAGTGAAGTCTACAGTGCATTAATAAGATGCAATTGTTGCATTATAGAATTACTACAAGTATATGCTATATTTAGTGAAAGAACTTACTGGTCCAAGGTATTTTATGCACTGGTGCTGCAATTGCCATCTTGGACATGCTTCTAGATTCACTTCTTTGCCCTCTCCAACATCCAACCTTCATTCACCAAGATACAATTAAGAAATTAGAAAATAAGGATTAAGTTTTTTCAGACTAAAGCATTTAGCATCCACAGGAATATTCCAAACTAGCCCTTGCACCATTAACAATTTACCAGTAGAAAAAGGGCTGACAGCTCTGGCTACGAAACCAGACTTCGTAGTAGAAATGAAGATTGTGGCCATAACGATGGCGGGGATCAATCTGAAAAATATAAGGAAACCATAGCCTCGATTAATTGGCTTCTTTGGATTGATTAACAGAGAATATATGACCAAACAAAAGAAAAATTATTATCTTTAAAAAAATGAATTTAGTTACAAGTCAAGATGTAGACGGATAAGCTTACAGCTTCAAGCCAGTGTCTTAGTGCAAGTTTCTGTGCCTTGTCATCTTTGGACAAACCTTTTCCCACCTAACAGAGAGAAAAAAAAGTATAGTGGTTGTCATTCAATAAGATCCTAAAGGAAATTTTTTTAGAAAGGGGATGGTAAACTTTGAATACGTCTCTATGGTCCTAGTCAAATTATGTTAAGTACATCATCTTTCGGGCAATGAAAATGGTTCAAAGAAGACTAATGTGGGCCCAAATATTGAAGCAAAGTGCATAAAAAGATATTCCTTAGTCAAAGTAGACTAAAGTTTATGGCTTCTAATATTAAAAATACCTTAGCAGCCATCATCCTAGCTCTTGCCCATTTTGAAATAGTTGTTTCTGATTTATCAGAGTCAAAATGGGATATAGAGCACCTGTTAGCAGTAATCACTGAGTCCTTCCACCTGGACCAGAGAAAAAAAACTTAAGACAATCGTTTTTAATATTCACAGAGCACTAATCATTGATTTTGTATCGCTAATATAACCTTAAAAAAATGCTTAATGCACTATTTTTTCTCAATAGTTATATACTTTTTTTAAAATTTATTCATTTTAATTTTTTTTTTTAAACCAAAAGCGTTCTTTAATCCTTAGAAGAGGCTAAAATTACTTAGTTTACGCAAATTTTTACATGATTGGCATGAAGTAGTATTCTCTAGTACTAAATGCAAATATAAGCTAAAAAAAGAGGACAATAATAGAGTTGGATATTGGGCAAACCACAGCTCCTCGCAAACAACTGCACAATCAGCCAAATTTCTTCTGATTCTGTAGCTCTTGTAGACTTTCTGAAGCTTAATTGCTGCTAATTCAAGATGGGCAGAGGATGTTGGAGAAAACATTTGTGCTGGTTTTTGTTTGTTGAATAAATCCTCTTGTGAACGACAGTTTCGTGAAAGCATATATTCGAACGAGAATGCTGTTTGGAGCTTCAGATTTCCAACCTTCCTTCTCTTCAAACTTGTAGATTGTTCAGCACTGGCATCAGCTATCTGATCAGGCTTGTAGAAATCATTCAAATTTATGTCGTTCTTGAAGCTCACTGTGACCTCTCCTTCCTTGTTTACCGTAAACATTCCCATTCCTATGCAAAATCTGTGCTCTACATTTTCCAGTATTCTCGTTAATCATTAGCAGTGACACTTCATGCAACAACTTGTTCGAGATATGTATACGTGAAAGTTTCAATCAGGAAGAAGAACAGTTAAAGGATGAACATACACTTCTCAGAACAAAAACCAACACACATATATCTTTCATTTCCTTAAGACTAAATCAGTCTCCAAAAAATCGTTAATGCTATTCAAACCAATGTTCAAAATTGAAAACAATTCACAATTTGACAATGATCTGCTTGATTTATTACTGGAGGATACATTTGGTTTTATGCTAATAAAAGGAGAATCATAATAAGCATTTCAAAACTGAATATTATTGAGTGTACATGGAATAGCTATAAAATACACATAGCAAAAACAAATTCATAAAGCAACAAATATTGAGAGAGTTTAAATAGAAGGACGAGACAGACATAACTCACCTGGTATTAAAAAGTGAGGTTGTTTATAGTTTCATGCATACAGCAGAGTCTTTGAAATGGCACTTCCCAGAGTCTTTATATACTGCACAAGTTTGGAAGAGGCAAAGCATATGTCATAGAAAAATGTGGACATTTGGAAATTTGGTTGCCAATGAACTGGTTCTGTTTGAATTGAAAATTATGTGACTTTCTGGTTCCATAAAATTGAGTTATTTTGAATAGTGAATAAAAAATAAAAAAAGGATATTGCGACTTGATGAACCCACGAGGTGTTTGAATGGGTTCATTCAAATATTCACACAGTATACTGAATATCTATATGATAGTGAAGAATAGTAGGTGTCTTACATGTGTGTATCTATACCATATATGTAACAAAACAGGTACACAATACCGTATGGTTTTGTACGTTCTGGAAGCAGAAGTGAAAAAACAAAGGTTGGTTTACACGGGGAGAGTGGAAAGAAAGAGAATCAGTCCAAAGCTACAAAGAACTGGTCCCAATTAAGACGTTGATTTATAATAAACGTGTCATTTGTATTTGTGCATGTCTTTAATAAATGTAGATTTAGATATGGATAGAATGCTACAAAGAAATGTCAAATCTTCTTTTTCAATCCATTATTACAAGTTCCAAGGATTTTCTTTTGTTAATAACAGTTAATACCATTCCTAATACATGTTTTTTTTTGTTTATAGAAAATTATTTTCTTCTTCTTTCCACACGTGCAAAACCCTTGTATATGTATCACTAAATATGCAGAAAAAGAAAAGTTTACACTGACAATTATTCACTTAAAAACGTGTTTAATAAGTTTAAGATGATGAAGGTAAATTTTAAAATAATTAGAAAAAAAAAAAGATTTACTAGTTTTCTCGTACAAGAGATAAAGTGAGACTTGAATTTGAATTTATTATGTATTTCAGATACTAACACGGACATTAAACACAACATTGAATATGAACACAGATAAAAAAAATTCAACACATATAATTTTTAAAATATAAGATATAATCGACATAAATTTTTATATTATATTATGAATCATATAATTTGAAAATTAAGATTTAGGAGAATAAATATTGTTGAATTTTTTTCTTTATGACAAAGAGATGTTTCTTATAATTAATATAAAATGATTTGTTTTTTATTTTTAAAAATTCATATAAAAATTTGAGATTTTAGAAAATTATTATATTTGTTATTTTTAAAATTATGTTGGAGTCATATTAGAATTATTATATATTAAAAAAAATTATTAAATTAAACAAGTGTAGTAGAAATGTCGTATGTATGTGAGTGTCTTATCCTTGTTTCTCAGCCACGTTATTTAAAAAGAGATTCATTTTACCTCTTTAGCAGTTAAGCCTGATGTAGTAGAGGAAAAAGCTTCAGATGGTGAAACCAGTGTGCCCAATGAGTGTGACTGGGAGGAGGCAATGAGAAAATCTGGAAGTTTTGATCTGAATGTTAATAGTTAATTCTTGGGTAAAAAAAAGTTTGCAACATAGCTACCTAAAACCTAGTAGAAGAAGGGAAAAGGTACCTGGGTTATGTTTATGGTGAGAAGTAGGGTGACAGCACAGAGGATACACTGGTAACTGCTTCTATGAATGTCACCAAATGGAACACTCTGGCTGTGGCTCATGGTGTTCCCAGGTAGTTACATTTATAGTAACACAAATAGATTAGTTTATCATGGATGTTTCATTGGTTCCAATCTTTAATTTGAATTAATTAAGGTTATTAAATTGGTCCATCTATTTGATTTGGTTGATTGAGTTTTAACAGAAGGACCACGAGTTGACCAAATGGCTTTTGCATTTTGCAACTGGTCATTAATTGCAGTGACGCATTTGATATGGAATATTTGTGCTTGAGATTCAGATGAAACAAAAATGGCTCTTGCTTCTTAAAAGTGGTCACAGTGACATCAATGGCCCTCTGCATAATGGAATATCTGTCATCAATAACAACACGCAATGCACTACACAATTGATGTCACAAGATTAGAAAAATGGATTAGCGTGCGTTGCATTCAGATCTGCTAAAAAATGGGGTAATATACAATTTTTTTATAATAAATAATACAATTATTATAAGAGAAATTTGATGAATGAAATAATTTTAAAAGCATCAGTTTCAGTCTTGTTGTGCCAAGTGGGGGTCTCTGATTTGGAAGTTTAAGACCAATGGTTGAATCTATGAGACTGATGGAAAAGGAGATGCAGAGTTTATGTATCTTAAGGTTTGCAAATAAATAAAATAATCCTGAGAAGACACATTCTTATACTGCTTTTTAAAAAGTTCTATGGAAATATAAATTGGTGCAATTTAAAGCTAAATTTCATCTTTTAGAATTTTAGAATTGAGTAAATGGTATATCTTCAATACGATTTATTTAAAAGAAATTTTCAATTACCTGAACGAGTTTGTAAAATTATAATCGTATATTCAAAATACGATTATAAATTAAAATTCTAACATGGGTGTACGTTTTTAAAATTATATTATTTAAAATAATTATTATATTTTTTTCAGAAGATATTACACAATTTTTATTTAATTTTAATTTACTATTGAACAATTTCATGGATTTTGAACCCATTTTTCACTTATTTTTTTTAGGTCTCAATTACTTAATCAATTCTCAATTCAATAGTCCGAATTTTGAGAAGTGTATGTATTATTATTTTCTTTTGTTATTGTTTCTTTTAACTCCTCTACACTGCTGGATTATTTTAATTTTTTTTTGTTAGAAATTCAAATTTAATACATTTATATATAGAGAATATAAATATACAGTTAATCTTTACTTTCACATGTGGTAAGTAAGCTAGTGTTTATTTATTAGAGTAAAAGACCAATGCCTTTTTATTTAACTCAATTGTTCATACTTTTCATTGGTATTAGCAAAGACCATATATTATGATGTTTAATTAGGTTCAAAATTAATTACAATTCCCAAAATTTTGAAAAATACAAAATATTAAAAATTTAGGTAATATTATTTCACTACTAATTAAAATATAAAAATTATTAGTGATAATCTTATAAAATGTTATTTAAGCTATAAATTGGGAACATCTCATTATAGTTGATATTGATTTAAAAATGGAATGATGATAAAACATTTAAAGATATTATATTTTATTAAATAACTAATAAAACGAAGGTGAAAGCAATATTATTTAGGAAGTTTTTATCTCATTATTGATTGAAAACACGGAATAATTTGATTTAATATAAAGATTCATAAAAGATGTTTCAGAAAAAGAGAAAAGAAAAGAAAAACTATATGAAAAATATTTCATTTTCAAAAATAAAATCTCAAACTTGCATTGTATATCTGCCATGGTTTTGTTATTCTTTCTGAGATAGATAAGTTTTAAATATAAGACGTGGCTTTTGGATTAAGTAAGGATTGCATTTTTTAATGGTTTAAAATTTGTCTAATGCCACACAAAATTTTAAAATATAATTATTGAATAGTTAATGATCAATGACACTATATTAAAAATATTTATTTATATAAATTTTAGATATAGAAAACAAATATTTATAATGTTCATTAAACAAGCTAAAATATTAATATTTTAAACCCAAATTCAAATATTTATTTTAAAATCTATAATGTAAAATGAAATTTATTTTTTTTAAAAATAATATATAACTTAACTTGATATTTATTCTTAATACTCCTAAATTGAATAAAAGTTTCATTTTTTCAGACATTCAAACTATAACCTGTTATGTGGAAAAAATAGGAAGCAGAAGATGAGGAACACCCAAATTTAATGTGTTCTAAAGAAATGGTCAAAATTGTGGATATTGGTGAAGAGATTTGTCTGTTTCCCAACAACTAACTCCTGCAAAGTTGACTCTAACCAGAGTAGTACCATATTAATATATCCATTTAACTAACTCAATAAATACTGCAGGTACACAGTCATTATATTTGCTGCTGCAGAGGCTAATGCTTATTTTTTTATTTTTGTTTTCTTCTGCTCCAGCTTTATATGAATAATAACTGCCACCCTGCCATTGATTTCTTTCTTCTGTATATGGCAATGAAATTAAAGCATCACTAAAAGACAATGGCTCTGCAGTCTAGATATAAAAATTGTTATTTTAATATGAAATGTCAGAAAAATTATGAGGGTCTTGCAGGTGTTTTCAGACCCAAAATGGGTGCTGTCATTCTGCAGTAGTGGATCACCATATATTGTGCATTACTTTTAGATTGATTTGAGAGAGATGGGAGAAAGACAAGGTTTGGCTTGGCTTAAGGGTGGAAGGGAATGGAAAACAGACTAGTCTTAGAGCACCTAGTGAGGTGTCAAAAGAAGATGAAACTTGTGCTAGTGAAGCAAAATCACTTGCTTGTCAAGCAAAATCTCTCACTGTTCAAGAATGACCTGATAAAAGTTTGAAGTTTATTCTGATCTTTTTGGGAATTACAATTCTTAGCTACCCTTTCTCCCCCTACTTATATTTCACAATTCACCAAATCAATCATCATGCCTTGCCTCTTGCTGTGAAGGGAGAAGCAAGATTCACAACATCATCATCACATTCATCATTTGCTGTTTTGAAAATAGAAAAATGAAAATAGCATGTTGTTTTCTGCTAGCTCTACAAATATTGAGTTGGGAATTTGCAGTTGTAGCAAGAAGATCCTTCCTTCCTACTGATACCATGTCCCATCCAGGTTAGTTAAACTACACAATATTTTGATGTCTGGCTTCTTAACATTAAGTGCTAATTATAATTAGCAATTATATCTTCATAAAATTCATACCTGCTTCAAATTTTCTGTCAGTGTCCATATATTTTCAAATGTGAACATTGCTCTTTGATAACTAACTATTTCATTCTTTTTGTACTATGTTGTTGTCTCTGCTCCATCAGGCCCCGAAGGGGCACCAGGACCAATATCTTCACCATGGAATACTGTAGAGTCAGAAAAGGTATGTCATCCTTCTCCCATGTTGGAGTTGCATTTGTGATGCTAATTTCTGGTATCCTATAGTTAACATGTCATATGAGAAATGATTAAGTAGTAGTAGATCATCACCACGTATAGCAATTGCTGCAAAATAATACTGTATTGCATATAAAGCTTAGTTGAGATCTTCTGACTTCCTAATACTGAGTGTGTTGATTTTCCTTTGTTAAAGGGTTTAATGGAGAAGGAAGTTATGTCAGATACTATGGAAAAAACATACAACAGAGGAGTGAGGAAAATAGGGTCAATTCCACCAAGTTGTGAGCACAAGTGTCATGGTTGCACGCCATGTGAAGCTATTCAAGTGCCCAGCACCAGCAGCAGAAGCAGTCATTTGGGCGTGCAGTATGCAAATTATGAGCCTGAGAGTTGGAAATGCAAGTGTGGTCCTTCCATCTACGGCCCGTGATGAATATATGTTCTTCTTCTTGTTCATACTCATTCAATATGAATATAATATAATCAATCTTCTCTTCAAAATATTACTTTAACAATTACATATTTAAATGCATGAGTTTTATGATTGTGATTTGGATAATGTAGTTTCAAAATTTCTTCATTTAAGACAAAAATAAATTGTAATTTATTGTGGTGCGAGTTATGAACATATCAACACTTAATCTCTTATTCAAATTCAAAAAATTGTATGATGTAATTGAAATGGGTTAACTTTCAGGTTCAAAAATATGATAATTAATTATTATTATTACTATTGTCTTTTAAGTTTATTTAATTTCATTTTGATTTAATAAACTTAATTATTAGTCTAAAAACAAATCAATTTGTGCGTAACATTTTTTTTTTAAGTTTTCAGCATTAGTTTGTAAATTAATTTAAATTATATATATAAACACTATATATCAATTTTATAAACTTTTCATAGATTATAATATTACCAACATTTTTATTTAACTAGTTCCTATCTCAAATCGAATCAATTCTTTAACTGATTCTGTTTCTCCGAAATGGCTTCCCAGGCAAGTTTCTCTCTTTTTCATTTTACAAAAATCTTAATCACAATGCAATACCAGAAAATTACTGATACATATCAACTATTTCACATTATTTATTTTTATTGATTCGTCAAGGTTGAATCAAAATTCGATATCTCTTTGTTTTTTCT
The DNA here is from genome assembly GCA_013389735.1 of Phaseolus lunatus. Lineage (NCBI taxonomy): Eukaryota > Viridiplantae > Streptophyta > Magnoliopsida > Fabales > Fabaceae > Phaseolus > Phaseolus lunatus. The sequence continues at coordinate 36,083,020 of CM023861.1, forward strand.
TTTCCTTTTTTCATTAGTTATATGAATCCAAAAGAGATCTACAAATCGAAAATGATAGATATGCGGATTCAAGATTTTATGCTTGTTTCTGTTTCAGATTCATATTATTCAGTACTATTTTCTAATAAACTTTACCGATATAGCATCAATTGATAAATCTATATCTGCAATAGTGGAAACAGTACTGACAGAATAGATTAAACGAGAAAGAGATTCGTTTTTCTCTTGTTTAGTCACAATTGAATACTGAAAGGCTTAATTGGATTCTCCGAGACAGTGAGTACTCTGTATATAAGTTATGGTTACCTGCATTCTTCCATTTCACTTGCCATATTTTTTATTATACGGATTTTGTACTGTCCCATTCCACAACCATGCGCTGGTATCACAAGTTGTTGAGAACTGGTATTGGACAATAGTGTGTTAAGAAAAGCGTGAATGAATGAGAACGATTATCGAAAAAAAATGTGCGTATCTTCCTTAATGAATGGAATGACGTGATAAAAAAATGATGAAATCTGATTTGTGTGAGGTATAGGCGGCATATAACTCTCCTTTCATGAATTGTTGGTACATTTTATCTGTAGGCCTCATGTCCGTTGATAAAGAATATTCTTCTTCTCGACTCAGAGGGAAAGCGTGTGGCAGTCAGGTATTTTTCAGACGACTGGCCAACTAACAGCTCAAGGATTGGTTTTGAGAAGTTTGTGTTCAGTAAGACAGTTAAGACAAATGCTCGAACAGAAGGTAAGCATCAGAGTTTGACAAACACTCATCACAAAACCAAATCATGATTTTATATGGGATGCTAATAGCTGGTATTTCGTAGGTATTGCTGGTTATAATGTCACGCAGATATAGGTCTTTAAAATATTTTGTTGTTTATGTAATTTTTGGAGCATAGATAGTCTTTCTTACTTTTAGTTTCAAAAGTGATTTCTTATGCACGGTGAGGTTATAAGTAATCTTGGAGCTCACAATAATCAACTAAGAGCTTTTGGCTTCTTTTCTATATCTTTTACTTGGGGCCCAACATTTTTTACAGAAAATTTTATGAAACATTCTAAATAGCCAGCATGTCTTGTTTCGTGCTTTAGCTCTTAATTCCTCTGATGATGCCCACCATTTCTATTCCCGTGTATCAAGTCTCCAAATTAGTTCCAATATATAACGGAAACATTTCTATCAATAATAGGCTTGATTTTCCCTCTTTCTCTTTTTGGGCATATCAACATGCATCCAAAATCATTATTTTCTATAGACCAAACTATAATAAGTACTGGTATTTGTTGTTATCATTGAATTAAAGAAAGAACTTTGTCAGAATTTTGGACTGATCAATTTGTCAGTGAAATCTGAGATATATAAAATATTGGTTATTCTTCCCAGTGTGGCTTTAAAAAGATTTCTACTAAGTTCTTTAGTCGGAGCATTATTTTATATTGCCATTTACCACCAAGTGGAAGTCTTTACTCGTGTTTATTCTATTTTTTTGGTAACTGTGTATATTGGTTCACATTATCTTTAGCTGAGATCACATTACTCGACGACAATATCATTATTTACAAATTTGTACAAGATCTTCATTTCTTTGTCACTGGCGGCGATGATGAAAATGAGATCATTTTAGCTTCAGTTCTTCAGGGTTTCTTTGATGCAATCACGCTTCTCTTAAGGTATTCAAGATTTTTTTTTATCTAGATTTTAAATACAGATGCATTTTACTCATCGTGCTTCTGTCTTCTCTTGTATATTATTTCTTGTGCATTATTTCTTGTGCCATTTACAGGAACAATGTTGACAAAAGAGAGGCGCTTGAAAACTTGGATCTTATTCTTTTATGCCTTGATGAGATTGTTGATGGAGGGTATGCATGTGTTATTAGTCACATTTCTTTCTTTGTATTGCAACTATTTTATTTATTTTCTAATTTTGGTCCTTCCTTGAAGGATGATACTAGAAACAAATGGACCGCTTATTGCTGAAAAAGTGACCTCCCATAGCATGGATGCCGAGTCCTCCCTGTCTGAGCAGGTAATCCAACACTCTTTCTGTTTTGTTTCTTGCATTAATGTATGCATACTGTTTTTACATTAGAGTCACATGACTTGCCATTTAGACCTGAGGTTGCTTCATTTATTCCTCATACTAAACTTACTTTTGAAGGCTATTATTATGTAACACTTTTTTCTTAAAGTTAATTTTGTTGTGAAAACTGAAAAAATCAATTTTGGTGGACAAGTTTTAGGTTAAGATCAGCATATTGCTTTGACCTTGGATCTGATGATTGTAAATTTCTGATATTGCAGACATTAAGTCAAGCCTGGACTACAGCTAGAGAACATTTGACAAGAACCCTTCTAAAATGATTTTGGCATGCACAGGAGTTTCGTTTATATTCATTCTAGAGTTTTTATTATCTAGACAGTTGTTTTATCTTCTCATGTGGTGAGCTACGGCGATGAGTTTTATATCCCTGCTGTTGTTATTTTGAAAACACTGAAAAGGTTTTATTTATCCTAAATAACCATTAAACCATAAAAACATGGGATTGTTTAATGTCACTTCTATGGCTGTTTAATTTTACTTCTTCCCAGTCAATTCTTTTCGCAGTTTTCTTGTGTTCCCCACACTATCAAACTAATGAATTATTCACAATCAAATTATCTATTTTGTATTAAAAGTTATAATTTTTTTAATTATGTGATAAAACAATTTACAGTCACATGTATTTTATTTACAACAAATTAGAAGCTAGAAAAGTGGGAAATAAAAAATAGTGGCTTAATTACATGATCAATCTTACGACTAATATTGACTTGTGATTTTTATTCTTCAAATTTTTTTACTTAAATTTAAGAATTCAATTAAATACACTAAGAACATAAGAAATCATACTATTATTTAATTATTGATTGTCTGGTAACTTGGGTGATGTTATTAAATTTTGTAACAATTTATATAAAATGATATTTGGAATGTTTTACTAGTTAATTGTCAATATAAAAATCTTTACTATAACCATGCAAACTAAATTTTAACCAATCATTCAATTTTATAAATCATTACAATTAGGTTTCCTTCATCAATTTTCTTTTGCAAAAAAATCCCTAAATCTATAGCTTTTACTCAAATAATTGAGTTTAGGGGAAAAATGGTTACAAATTTGATAAAATGTTTATATTTTGCCTTAAGCAATGTTGAAAAGGTTAAAAACAAAAGGTACAAGAGACTAAAGTAATACAAAGTAGCTAAAGCATTGGTAAGATTTAAAAGGTACTTATAACAAATTGTGAATCTCATTAAATGCATGCACATTTAGTCATTAACAATTCATTTCTGACATCCATAAATTGTGACTTCAAGGGGGTGGGGTACACGAATTGGAACTAACTTACACTGCCCGTTAATAAAATATGCATTTATATGTTACAACAGATAAGTAAATAACAGGCTGTGGATGTAAAAAAGTGTAAATATTTCAGCCAGAATATAGAAAAAGTTCAAAATAATATTTCAACATGTACAAAAATATAAGTTTACTCCAAAATTATGTCAGATCAAACAAATTCCCTTTAAACCTAGTTAGAACCAACGATTTTCAGCTAGTCTTAGCCCAGTATACCCATGTCCACCGAGAGGATTTTGAATAAACCTGATACTTAACATTGTTGTAGCGAGAAATCTAAGTGTCTGTGTGTGCGATTTTGGACTTCTGGTGGTTAATTTTCACCAGCTTCTAGGGATCTGTCATACATGACGCTTCTAGAAATTAGCCTAGTCCTTATCAAAGAAACTCCAAGAAAGTTCTGCAAAATCCATTAGATACAATGAAATATATACATTTTGTTCCCTAACTTCTCATCTGAATGAATGATATCTGTATCAAACCTGGGGGTGCTACTGCTGTCGCAGCCATACCTTTTGGGGGCACTGTCCAGTCTGCAGGCTCTGGATATCCATTCATTTCCAGTAAGGATGGTACCTTCCAGTTGTAGGACCATCGTCCTTCTCAGCTCCTTTCCCACTGTCATAGCCACTGATGCGGTTGAAACTACCATTTCTTCCATATGCATTACCATCTACATGGGGAATAGTGCCACCACCATAAACCCCAGGATTACCCAAAGAATTTAGTCCATATCCGCCATAGCAATACATCGGCCCACCATATCCAAAGCCATAACCATATCCACAATAACCACCATAAACAGTGGCAGCACTTCCACCAAAGCTTCCCTCAAAATAGCCATATGCTCCGTTCATTCCAGAATCTGTATAATGTCCACCTCTTTTTCCATGATTACGATTTCTAGAACTATTCCCACCATATCCATCCATTCCATTGCCAAAACCACCATATGACTTTCGTGAGGTACTGCTGTGATCAACTCCAGATCTTTTGGGCTCAGCTCTCTTAATTTCAACCTATATTTATTGTCAAAAAAGGGTGTCCCAAAAAAATAATAACATCAGGTTATGTGCAGTACAATAAGAACATCCTATTCTGATTTCAACAGTTTTACTAACCTGCTTGCCTCCAATTTCATGTATTTTTCCCACTGAAAAAACCTTTTCGACTGAATCTTCGTTGTCAAAAGTGACAAATCCAAAGCCTCTAGATCGCCCAGTATTGTGATCTACCATGATTTGGCACTCAATAACATCGCCATAAGGTAAAAAGTATCCCCTCAACTCATCTACAATGTACTCACACAATCCAGTAGTCAAAGACAGAATACACAAATTCCAATATAACCTAGAAGATTAAGGGCATCTGGTTCACTGTACCGTCACTGAAAAGTTGGGGTATTCCGCCTACAAATATCTTCTTTGTTTTTAGTACTCCAATACCTTCCATGTCCTCCCTAGGGACTGTCCTCTTCACTTCAACCTGATCAAACAAAATTGAATGTCATCAGGGACAACAATGTGCACTACTACAATGTTTGAACTGACATGTTCGCAACAAGAAGTTACCACTCTGCCATCAATGGTATGTTCCTGAGCCAAAACTTCATCTGCTACAGCTGAATCAGCAAATGTAACAAAGCCAAACCCCCGTGGCCTTCCGGAAAGTTTATTCGTCATTATCACTGAATCTGTTACTTCTCCATATTTGCTGAAGTAATTAAAAAATGATTCTGACAAACAAAAAGAAAACACATGCTAGAATGAGAAAATATATACATAAAGCAATATAGGTTTCATCTTCCACTACCTTCGAATGTTACCTTTCACTTCAGTAAGGACATATAAATAATAAGTACACAGAAAAATGAATGAATAAATAAACATAATAACACAGTATTTTGCATCAAAGATTCTGTGCTTAAGTTGAGTTGCATACATGGCATAAATCAAGGATGAGGGGGAAAACACTACAGAAACATTCTGATCCACATTTTAATTGTAATGCTTAATAACATTTCTCACCAAACAACAACCTACAAAATAAATTCAACAAAGATAAATGAGACCAGGGCCATGTTCAGGTTCAACTAAGTACTCTTAATCGGTACTTCAGACTCTCTTCAAAAGTCCTAAAAAATCACCATAGAACAATCAGCACAAGAAATCAATGTTCAAGAAAAACTGAGACAGACTGAAAACTACCAAACAGACAATAATGGAAAAGTGACTTTTTCTAATCATTGAACTAGTATCGATAGCATTCTGTAGGTAAGACTATAGCAGTCAGTGAACGGGTGTGCAAAGCAACTCATTTTTCAAAGCTGCCAGCCACTGAAGCCATAATTGCAGCCACTATAGTGGCAACTTCTGGCACTGTAGCAGCACAGCAGGAAGCCCTGCAGAAAACTCATTTGCCTCGAAACTGTGCCATTCACCTCATCCTGGTAATATTTTTCAACTGATAACCAGACTGTGACTCATGTATGTGTATATTTTAATAGTCAAGCTAATTTTTTAATGAAGAATTATAATATGTATCAAATAGTAAGATTCAGAGGCACTAAAAATAACTTCAGAATATATCTTATACATGATAGATAGTCTTCAGTGCAATAATTTTAAACTAGGAATAACAACTTAACCATAAGTCTCATAAAACAAATTATGAGTTATGTTTGAGTCTGTGAAGCCTTTTTCGTGGTCCTGCCATGGGTCCCCAGCCCACTGGACCAGAGGCTGGCCCAAATAGTTTTTGCACAAGACGGAAATGGAACCCACAAAGTGTGAGCACGGTAGTTTTTGAAGCCTGTACTCTCAAAGAACGAAAACTAGGCAACAAAACATGGAAGTATGAAGCAGGAATTGAATGAATGAGTGACAAATATAGTAGTAGATCAGAAGTGCTCCTCCTATTCCTTTTCATTTAATAATTTAAGAACAGCCATGCATTGACGAGAGAAAAAATAAATAAATCCCTTAAAATAAATTCTCTACTCCAACAATGGAGAACAAGTGAAGATACTACCTTGAGAAGTCTCCCAGGAAATGCCCCCAACGAAGAGTTTCCTAAGCAAGAGAAAAACCAAATCGTAAAATTATCCACAAAAGAGTGTAATTGGGAGGAATTGTGGCGCCAAGAACATGCAAGGAAAAACTAAAGATTCAAAACCCCTTTCTCCTCAAAACCCATGTACCACCACCCACTACAGAAGTAACTAACCCTGAAGACGGGTCACGAGGATTGGAAGAGGGTTTTACGAGCTCATCATTGAAATCACCATGGTAGGCGCCAGGTTCAGATTCGAATTGCAAGTGATGTTGAGAAGGATAATAATCCATCGAAGCTTTTTCAGTGTTAAATTGCTCTCTAAACCTACTACAACGCCCAAAAGATTGCAATTTCAGAAGATAAAAAATTGCACATGCTATGGAGTTAAAAACCCTAGAAGAAGAACTGTTCAGAAACCTCTCTCTTTCCCTTACCCACTACAGCTGCCTTTATCAACACAAAATTCCTCACTGGAAGCTGGAATGGATGATAGGTCCTGTAACTATGAAATATAAAAAGAGTGCAAAAATATATAAACAAACAAACACCTTTTAATTCTATTTGCCACTTAAAATTTGGGTCAATTTATTTACATTTCCAAACTAATATATTTAACCCTTTTTTTAGGAAATGTTGCCTGTTCAAATTACTGCATATAAAACAAGTGTTTATTTATGTAACAAAAAATTATAATAAATAAATACTTTTTAATTTCTGAATTATGTTTAAAATTCTGATAAATAACTTATGCAGGATTTTGGTCTATACTTAAAATTGAAACAATTATTACATACTATTTTTAAATAATAATAGTAATAATAATAATAAATTTGTGATTATGTTTTTAAATTCTAGATTTATAATAATGCTTATTGGAAGATACATATTTATAATTATGTTATTGATGATTCTTTTGAACCTTGTACTTACAAGCTATGACTCATCATTCTTGGCTTCATGCAATGCAAGTTGAGTATGACATGCTTCTACATAATAATACTCAATCTTTAACTTTTCTATCCTTTGGAGCAATTCTCGTTTGGATGTAAGTGGATTTTCAAATGAAAATATAATGTTGATGGCTCTCTTCAAATATACAAGGCACATTTAATAGCTAAAGGATTTCATCAATAGGAAGGCGAAGATTTTATAGAGACTTTCATCCCTGTTATTAAACCAACTACCATTTGTATTGTGCTTACCATTGATTTATCTTCTTGTTGGCCTATACATCAAATAGATATCAACAATGTTTTTTTTCATGGTGATATGGATTCTCCTATATATATGCAACAACCTCCAGGTTTTATTAACTCTGATCCTTCTTTTGTATGTCGTTTAAACAAAGCTATTTATGGTTTTAAGCAGACTCCTCACTCATGGTTTCAAAAACTTTCCAATATTCTTTCTCAAATGGGTTTTTCTTCTTCTAAAAGTGATAACTCTTTGTTTACACGGTTCAATGCAACTAGAACTTTTTTTATCTTGATTTTGTTGATGATATTTTAGTCACTGATAGCTCAAAACTCTTAATGTTGAGTTTTATAAACACTTAAGCACTTTTTTTTGCTCTGAAGGATCTCGAGCCTCTACATTATTTTTTAGGAGTTGAGGTCATTTGACTTAACGATAATTCCATTCATCTTTCTCAAACCAAATATATTCAAGATCTTCTCCGACGTACCAACATGGTCACCTCCAAGCCACAACCCACTCCCATGATTTCTTCTCTGCATCTTACTACTGATGGTTCGGTCTCTGTAAATGATCTTACTCTCAATTGTTCTATCGTTGGGGCTCTACAATATGTTACTCTCACTTGGCCTGAACTTTCCTTCTCCGTCAACAAGGTTTGTCAATACATGCACAAACTACAGTTGACACATTGGAAGGTTGTCAAGAGAATTCTTTGTTATTTGGCTGGCACCGCAACTTATCGTCTTTACTCTTCTCCAAATTACTCTATTGTTGGTTTCAGTGACTCTGATTGAGTTATTGACTTGGATGATCGAAAGTCAACCATAGGTTATTGCATCTTTGTTGGACATAATCTTGTTTCATGGTCTTCTAAGAAACAAAAAGTTGTTTCTTGAAGTAGTACGAGGGCAGAGTATAGGAGTGTTGTCACTGCTCTTACTGACATTATTTGAATCACTTCTATGCTACTAGAGTTTTGCATTTCCTTTTCCACACCACTGATTCACTCATACAATATGGGAGCGGTTCAACTTGTTATCAATCCCATAATGCATTCATGTTTAAAACACTTTGAACTTGATTTACACTTTGTTTGGGATTGTGCATTGATAAACATCTCACTCTTCTTCACTTACCAACTCAATTTCAAATAGTAAACATTTTAACCAAACACATCTTTAACCCTCATTTTCAAACTTTTAATCATAAACATAGGGTGCTTGAATTGCCTCCCCTAAATTTAAAAGAGACTATTAAGGGTATGCATGATAATTATGTTCAGCATGCTCCATGGGTTACTTAACTTTGCTTTTATATTGTTTATAATACCCATAACTTATTTGTTGAAAATACAATGAATAATATTTTTGTTTTTTTTACGGTGTCCTTTTTCTCTTTCCTCTCTCTCTCTTTACAAAATACAAATGAAATAAAATAGAATATTTTTAAATGATTAGAACAGTTCATATATTTATTTTTAAATGATTATTCTAATGAATTTGCATGAAAAAAAATCACATGAAATAAATTGACTAAAAGATATATAGTTATATGTATATTTGTGAAATATTATCAAAATCGTCTAAGAAGAGAGTAATTTTATACTCTGAAGATAGAAATAGAGACCCTTAAGTCAAGATCCAACTCATGGATGAATAACATAAGTAAAAAAAAATTATTTTTACCGATTAATAAAATTTTAAGTAAAGTTCTATTAAAATTTAATTTAAAAAAATAAAAGATTTAATTAATTTAGAAACATGTTAGTTTTATTTTATATTTGTAAGCTGTTTTAATGAATAGATTTATTGAAGTTTCATCATAATTTAATAGATTGGTATAACAAAAATGTTAATTGTTACAACAACTTTCAACATATAACTAATTTAATTACAAGAGTCAAATAACATTTTGTGCATTTTTCTGTTTTGGTTCCTTCTCTCTTCTTTCTTTGCAGGTTTCTCAAACACTGTCAGATGATAGTTCTCAGCCATGTTCAAACACTAAGAGTGCTGCTGCAAGGAATCTGATGGAAATCAAGATAAACCTCAATTCAAGAGAAGAAGAGCTAGGTTATAATTTAAGCTTTTCATCTATTTCCTAAATTTTGGTATGGGCCTTTGAATAAAATAAATAAAGTGTTTTTAGAATCTATTATTTTACCATAAATAAAGCAGTTTATGATTTCATTAAGTGTTATAATTTTTTTTATAAACCCAGTTTCATCCAAGAAAAGTAAAAACCAAAATATTAGAAAATGAACATCTTTTCTCCACATATTTGTTACATGTTATTTTCCCATAAATAAAGCTTTCTTTATTTATTATTAGGGGTCAAAAAGCCTATAAAGAGGGATTAATCTCACAAAGGCACTCACTCAATACTAATATATTTCATCTTTTCCTTATATTTCTCATTTTCTATAACTCTTATTCACTTAAACGTGAACAATCTTACATAAATAGTTCTTCCATCACTCTTAATCAAAAGCTCCATGACTTTAGTTGACTTACTGAAAATATCATCACCAGTATAAAAAGAATTATAAATAAGTGAATGGATAACCCATAGATGAGTTCTGATTCTCTTAAATAAGAAAACAGGTACAATCCTACACTACACTAAACTCAAAGGGTGCACTTTTCTTTAACTTCCTATTAAAGATTCACCTAACTTTAACAGGTTAAGTAATTGTGTTTTGACCCACGTTACTACAATTTCAATATGATAAAACAGAAAAACAAAAACCCCACAACTGAAGAGAATGTTTGTTCCAAACTGAACCTGTGATCCAAATGCTCTAAATCCTTCTTACAGCTTTTGGATATGTACTTTTGGAGGTACATCAAACATGAATTCAGGTTCAGTCACCTTCTTTCTTTTGATACCCATTTCCACCTTGTGCTATCAAGATATCCAGCTTGGCTGGACCTATAATGGCAAGAAGTAGTAGTGAAGGTGCACCATACACTCTCTTCAGGGCAGCTTTGGTGTTGAATTTGGCCACAGATGGCTTCAGAAGGCTCCAATTGCAGTCCTTCAGGGAAAATTTTACTTTCACAGCTCCGTGGGGGTGGATCCTGTGCTATTTGATGGAAGAGATCTAGCATGGCACACGATGGGTATCATGATACAGCTTCATGTTTTGGTGTTAATTTGTTTCATTGAAACTGATATAAACACAGAAATAAAATATAAGAACTTAATCTTAAACAATAACAAAGACCCTTAAACATAAATTATAATTCTTCAAAACCAAATTCATAAATTATTGTTTTTTTCTTACTCAGATGCCTGTTTAACAAGTTCCAATCTAACTTGTTTGTCTTTTGGCGTACCATAGGTTTAAATTAGAAGGGTGATGTGCTATACACCATTTGGCAGGAAATATAAATTTTATGCTTAAAAAGAAGAAATGAAAAATATTTATATTCATACAAGAACTTTAGATTATAAAATAAAATTTTGAAAATGAATATCCTGAAGTTGCTATATATAAAATGCTAACCTTGGCTTTAATCATCCAATTCATCATCATCTTCAAACTCTTCCTCTTCTTCTTCATCATCTTCCTCCTCCTTATCATCATCTTCATCAGCAACAATGAATCCTCTTAGTGTCTCATCATCATCATCTTCTTCTTCTTCTTCGTCAGCAGCTCTTTCCTTTCTTTTAGAATTTTTACTAGTTTTGGTATCTTTGTTGCCTCCTTTACTATCTTTTGACCTTGTGGAATACCTGGGCAGCTTACTTTTACGCATACCGACAACAGCCTCCTTATCATCTTCACTTTCACCAGTCCACTCGTCATCTTCATTGATCTTACCCGTTTTTCGTTTTCCCCTCATTGTCCTCCTCTCCTTCTCACTATCTTCTTCATCTTGGCTATCCTTTCTAGGTTCCTCAAGGAACCACTCCCAATTCTTCGCATTCCGAATCATCCCCTTGGGATAGTTGTCAAACTCGTGCCCCATCACAAGAAAACCAAACTCTGCATTTTCAAAATCACCAACTTGATAAGTATAATTTAGATCATAGTTACTGAAAAAGTCTACAAAATTACCATAGATATCAATTTGTATACATTGTAAAAACTCTTTATACCGTTTCTATGTACAGTATTTACTCAGGATAATACCTTCAAAAATACCAGTCACCGTGAAATGAAAAAACCAACTTGTTCATGAAAACCACACTCTCCAATACCCTTTTTTCTAACATGGCTAAAATTTAGTGAAAATTAGAGATCCATTAAAAAAGATGTTTTCTATAACAAATTTCGACCAGCAAGACTCGTATATTCAGAATAATGCTCAAGAGTGACACAGGACATTACACAACCTTCCACCGAAAAAAAGTATAAACATTTACAGCACAAGCATCCAACCCAATTCACATTGGAAATGAAGCCCGGAAGCAACAGAGTTAAGAACAAGGAAAGGCAGTGATACCTTTAACGGGATCGATTTCCGAAATGTGAATTTCGTCAAGGTTAAGCTGAGGGAGAGGTTGCTTGTTGCTGAGGGTGAAAGAGTACCAGAGGGGTGCGTTGGGAGAGAAGCAGAAACGATCTCCGGGTTGCAAGTGACCCTTCTCGAACTTTCTGAAGAACCGAAGCGCTTCTCCGTCGTACACCCAAAAGGGGTTCTTCCCCATCACTTCGAACGAAACCCTAGCATTAGCATCAGCAACATCTGAGTCTGAATGGTGGAGTTTGAAAGATACGTGGCGACGAGAAACTGTGCGGTCGTGGGTGCTGAATCCACAACCTCGTCCAAACACAGTCTTCTCATCATTCACCAGTTCCAATTTGGAACCATCTTCACCCTCCACTTCCACCTCCATGCTTTGAGTTTCTTCAGCCCACAAAAATCTTCTCTTTTCTTTCTGCTTTCAATTAACGGTACAAAATTAAACACCAAACAGCTACCATCCGAAATTCCATGTATACCCTCCTCCCTTTCCTTTGTATTCACTCAATTAATCAAATGGACATGTATTTTTTTTTAAATAGTAATGTTTAAGGATGAAATTTGTATTTTTTTATTTATTTACAATGACAAATTTCAACATGGTGGAGAGAAATTATTTGAAAAAACTTATCTGGAAAAATAATGTAAAAGAATGAGGAGAGAGAGGGTAAAATGGAGAAAAGAACAATCACTGGCTCTCCCTCTTATCTATAGTGGCAGTGTTGAGAGAGAGTTAGCATAAGGTGTTGGGTGTGGTGTGGGATAAGTGCAGTCTCTGCGTGTGTTGATGTGTTCCACGTTTTGCTCTCATATTCCCCATCACTTGAACCTTACACCCATGATGATCATGAAGCGTTTCTCTGCACCCATTTCACCATATGTTTCACCACGAGCTCAAGCTAGTAAGTGTTATAGTATCATCGTTATTCCTTTCAATTTCTAGTGTCCCTAATCATACTGTTTCAGTACCGGAGCCACCGTCGCGGGTTGGCTTCCTGGGCATCGGAATCATGGGGTCCCCAATGGCCCATAATCTCCTTAAAGCTGGGTATGTTACTCTCTCAATGCAGTTCTCATGCTATATCTGTTTATTTCTGTTTTGTTCTTCACCCTTCATCCATCCTTGTATGTTTTGTCGCACTTCTAATTAATTAACATTTTTTCTTGTTGTAGGATTGATCTCACTGTCTGGAATAGGACCAAGAGCAAGTGCGACCCTTTAATCAGCCTTGGAGCAAAGTGAGTTCTTTCATATTCAGATACAGGATTGTCATGACGTACTTGTGTTTCTGTGGTCTGTGGATGACACATGCATTTTTTAAGAGACTTGTAAAGAGAAGAACTAAATTTTCAAATTCAATGGGTTTTGAAAAGCCTTTGTATTTGTTTTCTGCAGATATAAACCCACTCCTGAGGAAGTAGCAGCATCTTGCGATGTCACCTTTGCCATGCTTGCTGATCCTCAAAGTGCAGTGCGTATAATTTGCTGTAGTTTTTTAAAGATAACATTTTAGTGTCTAAGCTGGTTAACTCTGTTTCATATCAGTTGGATGTTGCTTGTGGGAAGCATGGAGCTACGAATGGAATGGGTCCAGGGAAAGGGTGCTATATTTAAACTCAATTTTAATTTGCTTCTTGTATATTGGTTCAATTTGACAGATATTAATGGCATTTGAAATCAATGTTGACCCTTTTCTGCGCTACACACAGAATGTTCCCCCCTCTTTGACCACCCTCATTCCTTAATCTTATCATTGAAATGTTTTATCTCTAGTTTCATTATAGAGTAACCATATTCCATGGTTATCAAGACATTGCATACTTTGGTTCACCATGTGCCTGTTTAGTTGTTTACTTATTTAAAAATGACAAAATGAGAGATAGATCCTCGTCAAAAGGCAAGCTTAATACCTTACCTATTTTCATTCAGATACGTGGATGTTTCAACTGTTGATGGGGACACTTCTAAATTGATTAGTGGGCACATAAAATCCACTGGAGCATTATTTTTGGAGGTGAAGTTTTTTATAAATTTTAATCCTTACCTATTCTTTATGGCACATTCAGGGTGCTATGTAATCGGGATATGCTTAAATGCATTGCTTGCTTTAGTTGGATAGTTACATATAAAATTTTCTAAGTTGTAACACCTATAATCCCATTTCTTTGTACCCCCAGGCTCCAGTTTCAGGTTCAAAAAAGCCAGCAGAAGATGGGCAATTGATATTTCTTACAGCAGGTCACAATCAAGATTTTTTCCCCATTATAGCTCTCATTTGCTTATTGTTGTGAATGCATTTAGACTCTATTCTGACGAGAGAACTATTCTCACAAGAGTACTGAGCACTTACGGAATCTGAGGCTATGTATATAATATATTTCAGGGGACAAAAATCTTTATGAAACAGTTGCTTCTCTCTTGGACATCATGGGGAAAGTAAATATATCTAATTTTCAATTTAAATAAAATTCTCTAATTCTGGCAAAACAAATAATCAATTCATGTATGTTTTATACTTCTATACAGTCTAAATTTTATCTTGGCAATGTTGGAAATGGAGCTGCGATGAAACTCGTTGTCAATATGATCATGGGCAGGTCTATTACAATTTTTTCCTGCTTATGCTGTTACTTATCCTTTTTCACTAGTGGTTAAGTGACACTATTTTTCTTTCTATATTTTCCAATTATCCATAGTATGATGGCATCCTTTTCTGAAGGTTTACTCCTCGGCGAGAAAGTTGGCCTTGATCCAGATGTATTAGTGCAGGTATTTTGGCCATTTCTATGTCCATGAAATATAACCCACCTGATATGGTCAACAATAACCTTCTACTGGGAGGATAATGTTCTATTTATTTCTAATTTAGATCCAGATGTTCATCCAACAGTTGGATTGGAACAATAGTCAATGTAATTTGGGGATGCAGTAAATTTGATAGTTGAGGAACATTATGATAAGTGAGAATAATAGTATAGAATTTGAGAAATCAAGATGTGAATAAATTTTTTTTCACACTTGTGTGATAGTGTGGAGTCATGATAATCATCCACCTCAAAATGGTGTTAATTGAAGTGGTAATAGGAGAGACAGGAAGAGAAGAGAAAAGTTAGAAAATGTGACAAATAATCTGATGAGAAAAGAAAGAGAGAAATATGAAGAAAATACCATGAAAATGAGTTGAAAGAGAAAATAAATAGATGATTACATAGACAAGGTGAGACTTGTTGATTTTTTTTTCTTTTCGCAATATTTCTACCAGGTTATCTATGTTTATATTCCTAGGGTAACTACTTGCCTAGAGTCTGTCTTCCTTTGATGTTAAGACTCATCTTCATTGTTATTTATTAGAAGTAGTGTCATGACTACATAAAAAAAAGTGTTGAACCTTTATGAAATGGCAATTTTGCAGGTAGTTTCACAGGGTGCCATTAGTGCTCCAATGTACTCAACCAAAGGTCCATCCATGATACAGTCTCTTTACCCAACTGCATTCCCCCTAAAGCATCAGCAGAAGGTGTGTGAATGTTGACATTTCTGTTTTATAACTTTTAGACTTGATGATTAATATTTTTTCTCTCTCATACAAAACTAATGATGACAGGATCTAAGACTAGCCCTGGGGTTAGCAGAGTCTGTTTCCCAACCCACTCCTATTGCAGCAGCTGCTAATGAGTTATATAAAGTTGCAAAATCACATGGCCTTAGTGATCAAGACTTTTCAGCTGTCATTGAAGCATTAAAATCCAAATTCAAGTGACTTTCTTATGAACATGTTGAAGTTCAAAAGTGTAGTAGGTTAGGCAAATTGAATCAGTATAGACTTCCATTGTGAGCCTTGTCCATTTAAATTGATTCCCCAAATGTATAATATATATTTGAATATTTCCAATCACCTAAATTTTTTGGTTAAAATTATCCCAATTATGTATTTAGTAATTTTTGTTATCTGTGTATAAAAGTAGGTTTCGTTTATTTCAAAATGGTGCAACAAGACATAAAGTTGAAAGAATATAAGAACCCTGTATAACCTGCACCTCAAACCTTACTTAACTTTATAACCTGCATATTGTAATATAAATATATAAAAATTTGATTTGTAATGTTATTTAAGTGTGTTTATGTATTGTTCGAGTTATATCGGTAAAATGATATGATCTTAATTGGATATAAATCCGATGTGAGGTGATATGGAAAAATAGTTGTTGCGTTTCAACATATATTAGAGATTTTTTATCTTTTAGTTACATGAAAATAAGGAGAAATTAATGAAATATTGATTAATAAAGATTTTTTATTCAAATGGCTTTTATTCCTTATAAACTAAAATTTATGCATGAAGATAAAATATATGATTGTTATTGTTTAAATCTATTATGATATTATTTTAAAGATAAAAGATATGATTATTATTATTTAAATTTGTTGTGACATTATTCTTATGAAAAACTCTATAATTAGAGGATGATCTCTAAAAAGTAAAAACAAGTATTGTTCATTGCTATACATACTACATTGATGTTTTTATGTCTTCACTCACTTAATCGTCAGACTATTGTCAATAGATGGAGCTCTTCTCATTTCAATGTGACTTCTAAACACTTAAACTTTGCAATTACAAAGAAATCATCTTAAAGATATCTTTAAGCGTCCGACCTTATATTTAGGACAATAACAGTTTATTTTCTTAATATTATTTGAAGTCCTAGATTGTGTTTGCAAAGAGAGAAAATGAGAGGAAAAAAACATTAACATCAACCTCTTATATTTATTAATTGATCAATATATTGTTAGAACTTTTAAATAGAATATTAATATTATTTTCTTTTCTTTATTTTGAAAACCGTATGACTGATATTATGAGAATCAAAGAATAATTGATGATAAGATACAAATGAAATAAAATAGAGTATTTTAAAATGATTATCAAGAAGAATTTATATAATTATTTTTAAATGATTATTCTAATGAATTTGCATGAAAAAAAAGTCACATTCTTGATAGAGTCGGTCTAGCTCGTTTTTTCGAAATAAAAATTATTTTTTATTTATTATAATATTTAAAAAATAAATATATATAATAGTATTATAATTTAAATTATTAATCTTCATAAATTTAGTTTTAATTATTAATTATAATAAATTAATTTAAAACATATAGTTAATAATTAATTTAATTTATATAATTAAAAATATTAATTGATTAATTAAAATTTTAAAAAATATTTACATGATTAAGTGTTATATATATATAATAAAAAAATAAAAATTAAAAAGAGAAAAAAACTGAGCCGCTGGTTTGCTCATTGATAAGATCAAAGAAGGTTTTCAGATTCTAGGCTTCTTCTTCCTGCACCCCTACATTTTTCTTCCTGCACCCCCACAATTTTGTAAATCCCAAAATTGACCTTCACCTTTTATTTGAAAAAATTAGAAATTTTTAGGTTACTGGATTTCAGGATCCGAAAGTGTGCTACGGATTCATCAATCTGGAAGTGAATGTTTCGAAGGCAAATTGTTGATTTCCAGATTGCTGAATCTGGAAGTCTAATTTCTATTACGGATTGATGAATCCAGAAAATTACCAGATTCACCAATCCGGAAGATTTCCAGATTCACCAATCCGGAAGATTTCTGGATTCACCAATCCAGGATGAGAGATATTTTCGTCTTTTCATTACACTGTGGGGGTGCAGGAAGAAAAATGTAGGGGTGCAGGAAGAAACTGCCCAGATTCTATTGTACTACTATGGGCTAAGAACCCAGCCTAAATGAGTTGGACTAAAATAATTTAGTTTTTAAATTTTTATATATATTTTGAGAAATTAATTTCTAAAATGCTAGATTTCATAAAAATTATTTTATGTAATGTTTAAAATTATTTTTAGAAAAAGATATTTTTATATAAAAATAAAAACATAGGAGAGTTTTTAAAGAAATAAAATAAGTGCAAATAGAACGAAGCCGGGCCAAAACAACACTGAATCTTAAAAGAACCCTAATCGCAAAACTCAGTAACAGAAAAGCCATTCACCGCCGTCGCGCCTCCATTCCGCCGCTCGCGCCGTCAGCCTCTCTTCCGCTTCGCGCGCACTGCCATTCGCGCCTCCCGCAGCCGTCGTCACATATAGCCCAACAGTAAACGGAAATGGAGTGAAGAGAAGAAGAAAATGCCTACACTATTCTTTTTTACATGACCTCTTCCTATTCCTTCTCTTCACTGCATTGTCTCCTTTCGTTGCTTATTTTTTAATTTTTTAATAAAAAATATAAATAATTATGAATATTATATATTAAAAATATTTAATTAATTTAAACATAAAAAAATCATAATTTATTATTCAAATATTTTTAATAATAAGAATAAATTTATAAATTTACAATAATATTTTTATAAATTTATTTTATTATTTTTTAATTCAAAGAATCTCTAACACCTTTTTTTTATGTTAATTGATGAAATACTCAATATTATTTAAATTTATTTTAAATAAAATATTAATATTATTTTTTTTTTTGTTATGAGAGCATGTGATTGATATTATAAGAATCAAAGGATAATTGATAATAAGTAACAAATAAAATAAAATATTTTTAAAAGATTCTTAAAAAGAGTTCATATAATTATTTTAAAATGATTATTGTAATGAATTTACATGAAAAGAAGGTCACATTGTTAACCGTCGGTCTAGCTCTTTCTTCAAAATAAAATTAAAAAATTATATTTTATTTATTATATTATTTATAAAATACAAATATATAATAATATTATAATTTAAATCATTAACACATTCAATAATTAAGTTTTATCATTAATTATAATATATTAATTTAAAATATAAAGATAATAATTAATTTAATTATGTAATTAAAAACATCAATTAACTGTGAAGCCCAAATAGTTGGACTAAAATAATTTAGTTTTGAAATTTTTATATATATTTTGAAAAATTAATTTCCAAAATACTAGAATTCATAAAAATTATTTTATGTAATATTTTTTTGTATACTGCAAAAATTATTTTTGGAAAAAGATATTTTTAAATAAAAATAAAAACATAAGAGGATTTTAAAGAAATTAAATGAGTGCAATATAAAGATGTCCAAGAATGGGCCCAAAAAGAAAACCCTTATCTAATCTTATAAGAACCCTAGTTTATCTGAATCCCTAATTAATCTGAATATCTGAATCCTATAAGAACCCAATCGCAAAACTCAGTCACTGAAAAGCTATTCCGCCGCCGGGCCTTAGTAGTTCGCGATTCCGCCGCTCGTGCCGTCAGTCTTACTCTTTTTTCTCAACTGCAGCCCCTCTTCTCTCCCAAGTTTTTTTTTTTCATTGAACTGTTCTTCGCATTTTTTCTTTAATCCCGCAAGCCAATTTGTTGAGAGGTTTGTTTATTTCCACATTAATTTCGCCCTCTCAATTTTGATTTTCTTTTTGTTTCTTTCTTTCAATCAAAACTTGTGTTGTTTGTTTTTGCAGATGAAGGTGAAAAAGCAGAGGAGACATAGAAAAGCTTTGATCTTTTACACTGCTTGCTGTGGTTTTCGGAAGCCTTTCAAGATTTTATGTGACGGGACATTTGTGTACCACCTCCTTGTCAACAAAATAACTCCTGCTGACACCGCACTTGGCAACATTCTCAGTGCTGATGTCAAACTCTACACTACCAGGTCCCTTCTCTTTTATATGTTTGTTTAAACTATATTTATTTATTGGTTTTGGGTCTTTTGTTTTTGATGTTTTGTTTTTGATGCAGCTGTATTCTGGCTGAGTTGAAGAGACTTGGTCGCTCACATACTGAGATTTTGGAGGCGGCACGGAAACTTATAGTTGCTAGGTAAGGTAAACTATGTGAAATGTATTGTTTTATTATGTATATTTTAAATTCGTAATAAACTGGTGGTGAGAATGACAAATTGACTACTTATGTTATTTTAATATTATTTTTAGAAGGCATTTTAATATAAACATGATGTTTCTGGGTTTTAAAATATTTGAGGTTTTCTGGGGGTTTTAAAATATTTGAGGTTTTAAATATGTTTAATATTTGAGGTTTTAAATATCTGAGTGTTGGTATCTTGTGGAAATGGTCATTACTTTGATATTTACTCCAATCTTGCAGATGTGAGCATGATAGATGTGTGACTGCAGTTGATTGTATCAAAGAGGTTGTAGGAGAAAATAATTCTGAACATTTCTTTGTTGCTAGTCAGGACACTGAGCTCCGTAAAGAGTTGCAAGAGGTTTGATATTAGCCTATTACCACATTGCTACTGTTTGATATATTTGATATATGCTAGTGTGCTTAGTTTTTAGTTGACTATTAATAACAATCTTGCAATTTCTAATCCCATTCAATCAATTAATCCATTTAGGTTGCATGTGAAGCTGTTACTGATTGAGTCATTTGGAAGCATCTTTCTTGAGTCATTTGGAAACATTTTTCTTTTTGGTGTTATTGATTGAGTCATTTGGAGTAGCTATTTCTAATTAGAATGATTGAATAAAAATTTCTTTAACATCTTTGCCTTAGCATCTATACATCTATACTGTTTTTTTTTGTAATTGTGTTCCTATTTGTCTTATAATTGATATTTGATAATGTATTCTTTTTATGCACTCCTCTTTCTGTGTGATGCAAAATATTTGAAAACTTCTGGTTATTTATGTCTAGAATTAGCACAATTTTGTAAACTTCTGGTTATTTATGTCTAGAATCAGTTGAAGTGCTATAATGTTTATACTGTTTTTTTTGTAATTGTGTTCCTATTTGTCTTATAATTGATATATGATAATGTATTCTTTTTATGCACTCCTCTTTCTGTGTGATGCAAAATATTTGAAAACTTCTGGTTATTTATGTTTAGAATCAGTTTAAGTGTTATAATGTTTTTATAATGCTGCAATAGGTTTAGAATTGACATACTATTCTTTTTAATAAACTTGTATTAGGTACCTGGTGTGCCTCTTATATATGGTCTCAGAAATGCTCTTTTTCTTGAATCCCCATCTGCATTTCAACGACAATATGTCAAAACTTCTGAAGAAGAACGGTCTCATGTGACTGAGAAAGAGTACAACATATTGAATGATAGGGTGATGAATAGACAGACTTATGAGGAAGCTAACAAATCCATTACTGAAATAAGGGAAAAAGTGGATTCAGGAGATGAGACCATAAATTTTGAGGCAGTACAAAAGGATAAACCTCTTTTCAAGAGAAAAAGAGCTAAGGTTAACGAACGATGACAAATTAGTTATTTACACTATATTAATTAGCAGTTTACAATTTCCATTTATAGTTTTTTCTATAATAGTGCTTTTCAACTCTGCAGGGTCCAAATCCACTCTCATGCAAGAAGAAGAAAATTAAAACCCAAAATATTGGTCTTTCAAAGGTATAGGTTTAGCAATTTCTATTTAGCACATAAACACTTTGCTTGTAAATCATGATTTAATTTTGCTTCTAACTCTTGTGTAAAGTTGTTTTTCCATAAATGAGTTTGAGTTTAAATTTTATGCTATTGTTTTTGTACATTGAAAATACAGAACAATTTAGTAACTATAGTTCCTATTTAATTGTGTTGATTCTGTAAGCAATATTTAGCAATTTCTGAAAATGAACATCTTTTTCCCCCATTAAATTTTGTTAATGTTCATAATTTTGTCCTATGCAGGAATCGAAAGGAGACGGTGCAGTGAAGAGGTGTAGGAATAGGAAGAGGAAGAGGTCACATAAAAAGGAAATGCCTACACAAGGAGGCAGTTAGGTCGATTTATTTTATTCTTATCAAAGGAAGGCAAAAGTAAAGTGTATATAGATTAGTTTTACGTTTTAATTTTACCTCTAAAATTTTATACTATTTTAATTTTTCCATTGTAGCTAATTACTACTTCAAATGGAAGTAAAAAAACCTTAATACAAAATCTAGTTTTTCAAAAATGTAAAATAAGTAAATTAATAACTTTGAATGGAAGTAAAAAAACCTTAATACTAGTTTTTAAAAAACGTAAAATAAATAAAGGTAATGACTTTTAAATAAGCTATTAAAATAAGTAAAGTTAATTTTGCTCCTTTGCCAGGCGAATAAAAATAAGGCAAGCATAAGCTTCAGAGGGAAATGGGAAAGTGAGAAATGAAAAAGGGATTGAGGTGCAAGAAGAGTAGTTGATGATTGTGTACAATAGTAAGTTACTGATAAAAGGAAAGAATAGTTTAAACAAAATCTAAGTAAAAAATTCACCTTTTTTAATGACATTTTCATTGTAGTTTTAAAATAACGTTTTAACGATTCATTCATTATTACGTGTTCATCATTATTATATGTTGAGACTCTGATATAGAATGGAACTCAGATTTGAAATTTTTTTCTTATTATTTAAACATTTTTAATTGTCATAACAATTAATGTTTAAAAAAATTATTTATTTTCCTGTTTTCATTGACATACACTCAATGATTGACATAAATATTTAACAATTGATTTTTAAAAAAACTAAGGTCCATAGATTATAAATTTCAGTATATTTTGGCAGATATCAATTGCTAAACATAAAAAATAAATAAATGTAGGAAAAATAAAGTTATTCATATTCCTATGACTAACAAAAAGTCTCTCGGATACCAAGTTGAATTTTAACCTGTTAAAATTTCGAGATAAAATTTAGAGATAACTGGCTGTTTTTCTTACAGAAGCAACCGCCAGGATGCAAGAAATGTCAAAAGTAGAATTTTAACCTGTTAAAATTTTGATATAACCAGTTGCTTTTTACAGCTTCAGAAAATATCAAACAGTTTATACAAAAGAAATATAGAGAGATTCACACAAAACAATTATACTGGTTCACTCTCTTCAGAGCTACATCCAGTTCCCAGAACCACCCTGGGCAATCCACTATTTGTAATGCACAACAGATTACAAATAACATAATTACACAGATAAGATCTACTCACTTAAGATCACAAACACACTACCTTTGTAATTCAAATCAAACTAGAACAGCCCCCTACTTTCGCAGATTAACTGGTTTTCAAAGATTTTTGCAAATCCCAACCAAGTATGAAGGTCTTAATCAAATTACAGAAAGACAGACTAAGAAGATAAGAAGAAACAAGATTTATAAAACTGTTTGCAGAATTTTAACCTGTTAAAATTTCGATTTAACCGGTTGTTTATGTTATAGAAGCAAAACCAATGTTCAGGCAATGTGCACAGCTGAATTTTAACCTATTAAAATTTCGAGATAACCGGTTGTTTTTCTTACAGAAACAAAAGCCAAGATGCAAGCAATGTAAACAACATAACTTTAACCTGTTAAAATTTAGAGATAACCGGCTGCTTTTCTTACAGAAGCAAAAGCCAGGATGCAAGAAATGTCAAAAGCAGAATTTTAACCTGTTAAAATTTTGAAATAACCGGTTGTTATTTACAGCTTCAGAAAATATCAAACAGTTTATACAAGAGAGAGATAGAGAGATTCACACAAAACAATTATACTGGTTCACTCCCTCCAGAGCTACATCCAGTTCCCAGAACCACCCTGGGCAATCCACTATTTGTAATGCACAACAGATTACAAATAACACAATTACACAGATAAGATCTACTCACTCAAGATCACAAACACACTACCTTTGTAATTCAAACCAAACTAGAACAGCCCTCTACTTTCGCAGATTAACTGGTTTTCATAGATTTTTGCAAATCCCAACCAAGTATGAAGGTCTTAATAAAATTACAGAAATACAGACTAAGAAGATAAGAAGCAACAAGATTTATAAAACTATTAGCAGAATTTTAACCTGTTAAAATTTCGATTTAACTGATTGTTTATGTTATAGAAGCAAAACCAATGTTCAGGCAATGTGCACAGCTAAATTTTAACCTGTTAAAATTTCGAGATAACCGGTTGTTTTTCTTACAGAAGCAAAAGCCAAGATGCAAGCAATGTAAACAACATAACTTTAACCTGTTAAAATTTAGAGATAACCGGCTGCTTTTCTTACAGAAGCAAAAACAAGGATGCAAGAAATGTCAAAAGCAGAATTTTAACCTGTGAAAATTTTGAAATAACCGGTTGTTTTTTACAACTTCAGAAAATATCAAACAGTTTATACAAGAGAGAGATAGAGAGATTCACACAAAACAATTATACTGGTTCACTCCCTCCAGAGCTACATCCAGTTCCCAGAACCACCCTGGGCAATCCACTATTTGTAATGCACAACAGATTACAAATAACACAATTACATAGATAAGATCTACTCACTCAAGATTACAAACACACTACCTTTGTAATTCAAACCAAACTAGAACAACCCTATCCTTTTACAGATTAGTTATTTTTCAAAGATTTTCGCAAATTCCAACCAAGTATGAAGGTCTTAATCAAATTACATAAAGAAAGATTAAGAAGATAAGTAGAAACAAGATTTATAAAACTGTTAGCAGAATTTTAACCTGTTAAAATTTTGATTTAACCGGTTATTTATGTTAAAGAAGCAAAACCAATGTTCAGAAAATGTACACAGCTGAATTTTAACCTGTTAAAATTTCGAGATAACCGGTTGTTTTTCTTACAGAAGCAAAAGCGAAGATGCAAGCAATGTAAGCAACATACTTTTAACCTGTTAAAATTTCGAAATAACCGGCTGTTTTTCTTACACAACCAAAAGCCAAGATGCAAGAAATGTAAATAGCAAAATTTTAACTTGTTAAAATTTTGAAATAACCGGTTGTTTTTTACAGCTTCAGAAAATATCAAACAGTTTATACAGAAGCAAAAGCCAAGATGCAAGCAATGTAAACAACATGCTTTTAACCTGTTAAAATTTCGAGATAACCAGTTGTTTTTCTTACAAAAGCAAAAGCCAAGATGCAAGCAATGTAAACAACATAACTTTAACCTGTTAAAATTTCGAGATAACCGGTTGTTTTTCTTATAGAAGCAAAAGCCAAGATGCAAGCAATGTATTGCAAAAATCTTTGGAAAAAGAGTTAATGCGAAAGCATAGGGCTGTTCCAGTTTGGTTTGAATTACAAAGGTAGTGTGTGTGATCTGTAGTGAGATGATCTTATCTTTGTAATTGTGTTATTTGTAATCTGTTGTGCATTACGAATAGTGGATTGCTAGTGTGGTTCTGGGAACTGGATGTAACTCTGGAAGGAGTGAACCAGTATAATTGTTTTGTGTGAATCTCTCTATCTCTCTCTTGTATAAACTGTTTGATATTTTCTGAAGCTGTAAAAAACAACCGATTATTTCAAAATTTTAACAAGTTAAAATTGTGCTTTTTACATTGCTTGCATCTTGGCTTTTGCTTCTGTCCTCTGAACTCATTACAAGAGCCAAAGAGCACTTTTCTTTCCTACTGCTTAACCACGTTAGAGAAGGCTATATATACAGAGAATTTAGAAAATATTCGTTGTTTTGGTTCCTTCTATCTTCTTCCTTTGCAGTTTATCAAACACCGATCATTCACCATGTGCGATCATGGTTCCCGTCTTTCTCCCGACTGCCACGGTATCTTGAAACTTTTTCCACACTCATCTTTCTCTTACTTATAACTGTTTTATTATTCTACTCTCTTTATATTTTTGTTGGGAAGTAATTTGTGAACTGTTGAATTTGTCTACAGCTCATACTCCTTATATTCTTGAGGACCGTGATTATATGAACAACATAAGTTTATAATGTAAGCATAAATATAATCTTGTGAGATTAGAAAATTTACCTACATTAAGTTTTTAATTATGTTTCTTGAAACATTTTATCTTCTCTTTGATGGGAAAACCGCAGCAGAAGCAACACACATATTCACGAAACAATGCAAGAAAATAAACTACACAAGATTTAACGTGGTTCGGTAGACAACTGCAACCTACATCCACACGGACAACTATTAGGTTTTCATTTTTTTCCTGTGCACCCCAATTACAAGTACAATGATCTCTTTAAATAGAAAGAATAAAGGGACACAATGATTAAGCCCACTCACTAAACATGGTGTCTAGTCAGCCCAACCCAATTGGTCCTGGCTTCATACCCAACAATCTCCCACTTGAAGCCATGGAACAATGTTCACCTGCGCTTCAACTGTGTACATGTACTTCTGTAATCTGTTAACGGAACTCAATGTTCCACCCATAGTTGCCACCAGCCTTCTTAATCATTTTGAAGGCTTAGTTGAAACTCCCTTGAGTTTCAACACGTCAATCATGACTGAAACTGTCATTGACTCGTTCTCTATTCCTACCAACTCCCACTTACACAAACTACCGGATCTTGGAATAGCCTGAGAACAAACACTCTCCATACTCAACAAGAAATTTTCTGAAGATGTTTCATTAGCTGGAATACTAGTTCTCCTAACCCGTTGTCTTTTAGGGACCTCAGCTGAAACACGACCCGTGCTCCCACTGCCACAAGTACCTCTGACTGGTCTACCTGAAACTTTCCATGCTTGCTCATCCTGAATCTGACCTGTGGCTCTAGATTTCTCTCTTGTAAAGACAACCCTCTTCTGCCCACGAGATTCTGTGAACTGGACTTTGTTTATCTTTTGAAATGGGACGGTCACTCCCTCAGACGGTAATTCAACCATATACAACGAACCTCTCTTTCTTCCGCGAGCCTTTCTGAACTTCATGTCCCTGTTCGTCCAACTGCCTAACATAAATCAAACTTTTTGTCATCTGACATCCTTCAAAGTCCAGAAACCGACTGACGTCTTCAACACTATGTCACCCATGCCTATAACATCAAGAGTTCGGTTGTCTGCTAGTCTTACATTTCCAAAATCCTCAATAACTAGATTCTGCAATGCTTCACTGATGTGGGTAGCATGAAATGAAGCACCAGAATCCATGACCCAGGAATTCACACTGCTATCCGCGCAACAGACTAAGAGGTCCTCGTCGCAAAGTCTTTTGCAATGTTGACTTGTTTATCATTTGAGCATTGATTCTTGAAATGCCCCACCTCCTTGCAGTTCCAACATGTTACACTTGAGCAATCCCGAGTTTTTGACTGACTCCTTCTTTTGTTCTTGCTCCCACTATCTCTAATATCTTTCTTACCTCTGATGACACATAGTGATTCACTAGATAATTCCCCAGAACTCCTTCTTCGGACATCCTCATCAAGAATGAGATCATGAATCTTCTCAAAAGTGAATCCATCGGATCCTGTTGAACTGGTAACTGCTGTAACTGTTCCGAACCAACTGTCAGGCTAAGACAATAGCAGTAGTAAAGCTTGAACTTCATCATCGAACATAATGCCCACTGGCGTAAGTCTAGCTAAGATCGAATATTGATGTGCTCAGTAATTGAACTGTCATAACTCCGTGTCACAGCGAAAAATAGCCACACCCCGCGTCTAGCACCACACCGCTGCTACACCAGCAGAAAAATGCACGCGCCACCCTGCGTCTTCCGTCACTGCCATCGCACTGCACCTCCATGCCGTCTCGCTCACTGCAAGCACCTGCACCTGTTCGCTGCAAAACGCGATTCACCTTCGTGCCGCCTTTGCGAAACCCTACCGCCTCTGCGAAACCCTAGATTTGGGACGCTGCTGCAACCGCAATATTCACATCTCGAGTCGATTAATTTCTGCTGATCGGATCTCTAGTATGTAAACGAACCAAGCTCTGATACTACTTGATGGGAAAAACGCACGCGGAAGCAACACACATAATCACGAAACAATACAAGAAAATAAACGACACAAGATTTAACGTGGTTAGTTGCCAACTGCAACCTACATCCACACACAACTATTAGGTTTTCATTTCTTTCTTGTTGCACGGTAAATAATAAGAAAGAAAGAAGTTATCTTTTTGTGTAATTATTCCTCTCCTAATTATTTTTTTTTCAATAAATTTTGTCTACAATTGCCTTTGTTGACTATCGAAATGAAAGACTATTACTTAATTACAGTAATTACCTTTTTTCACAAGTGGGATGCTGAACCTGTTTTCAAAGTCATAATTACAGATGTTTTCCTCTTCCTTTTATGTGTTAATCTTGTGTTAATATGACTATTAGTCAGTAAGAATCTTTAAACTTTATACAAGCAAATTTTGTTCATAGCTATGGAAACTTTGCCTAAATTTTGTCTATAAATATTCATGGAAACAGTTTAAATTTGTGCAAATTTGTTCAAGTGAAAAAATTATAAGAAATAAATCAAGGATTTAGCTAATCCATTTGACACTCTATATAATTTTCAGCTTTCAGGTGAGCAGTATCCATAAATCCTGGACACATTCTCACCAAGAGTCAGGAAAGGGGTGGAACTTCTCATAGAACTGCAGGTTTGATGTTGTTGCCATTTATTCAATTATTGTGTGATCACTTAGGTGACAGTGGACTAATTGTAATTATAATTTACAGTGATAGAATACTCTCATTTTCTTCAAAATTTTAGTCTTGTGTCATGAGTTGAAATGGTGGAAGTATCTACTAGAACTCCAAAGAAATGGGAGACACTAAGAGAAAATGCCAGAGAGTGCAGAGATGTAGCAAGTATTTGGTTAACTCTCAAAGAATGTCATAGAATTGCAACAGTCATTTTAGATAATATACCTCTTTGCTTTTATTCAATTTCAAAACTCTGTAGGTTAATTTTTAGATGTAACAGAGAGTTTACTTCCATTCCTCTCACTTCATATTACAAATTTCATTTTTTACATGGACAAGGGGCCAAAGTGAGGTTCTGATTTTGTTTCAATATGCAGAAACAACATGATAAGGTGCAGGCTAAGTTTTTTGAGGAGCGATCAAAGTTGGAGGCTAGATACTTGAAACTCTATGAGCCAATCTACAAAAAAGTAAGTACATTGTTTATTATGGAACTTGTTTATTGGTAAGATATCTTACTGATTTATGAGATTTTGTGCTCAAAGATGGAATAATGATCTTATTGACAGAATCACTCACCGCCTTACCATGGTAACAAATTATCTTTTCTTGAATTGGTTTTGTTCATTACAGAGGTATGATATTGTCAATGGCCTCTTAGAGGTAGAAGCTACAGATGAAGCAGACAGAGCCACAGAGGGTAAGTTATTTACTTTTGTTTACCTCTGCAGACTTGTGCATTTTCTTCTGATAGCATCTGGACTGCCCTTTTAATTCAGAGAAAGGAATACCTAACTTCTGGCTAACTGCGATGAAGACTAATGACACACTGGCTGAATTGGTAAGGGAATTTATGTACATATGTTTTCTACAGTTTCCATTTGTTAAAAGGATTGTATAATAATATGTACTTTCATTTTCCCTCTTATTAGATCACTGAAGCTGATGAGGGGCCTCTCCAATATCTTAAAGATATCAAGTGGTGTAGAGTTGAAGCTTCCAAGAGCTTCAAACTGAAGTTTTTCTTTTGTCCTAATCCTTATTTCAGAAATTCTGTGCTAGAAAAAACATATCATATGATTGATGAGGATGAACCAAAGCTAATGGAAGCAACAGGGTAAGAAATATTTGTTAACTTGCAATTGTTTATATCCATGTTTTCATTTTCTGCAAATATATCTTTAATATTTAAACATTAAACATCACAGGATGGAGATTGAATGGCATAAAGGAAAGTGCCTGACACGAAAGGTTCTTCAGAAAATGCCAAAGAAAAAATCAAAGAATAATAAGCCACTCACAAACACAGAAAGATGCAAAAGTTTCTTCAACTATTTCCATCCTCCCCGTGTTCTTAAGAAAGGGGATCATGATGATGGTGATATTTGCAGTAATAGTGTACCTGTAGGTCTCTGATTTTAACTATCTATTATCTAATTGAAAGTTATCAAACATTTTCATTGACCATTGCTTTTGATGCTTTCTTGGATAGGTGGAAGGGATCCAGAAGGATTTTGACTATGGGTAAGTTAATTGAATGACATTTCTTATTCTACTTTTGATCCTAGTGACCAATACTCTTGGTGTATCCATTGGTCTTGATGGTATTAGATGAATTCACTTCAATAAAACTATAATTTCTAACAGATATATTAACCTCTGGAAGAAAATGTTGACATTTATGGAATCTAGTAATGATAGATGTGGCAAGATGAATGTTTATGGTGCTGTTTGTTACCATTTTTGGTTTATTGAGATGCATTTTTGTTGATGTGTGGAAGTGCAGTTGTGTAATTCGGGACCAAATCATTCCTCGTGCTGTGTCATGGTTCACGGGGGAGGCTACACAGTGATTTTTGGGATATAGATGAAGATGAAGAAGGTGATGGGATGAAGACTATGAGGGTGAGGATGATCAAGATGAAAAGCAAAAAGGAAGAACATGGTATAAGAGTCCATAATTTTGGCACATTCTGCTTCATTCTTAAACCAGACTACATTCATTGATTTATTTTTATTAATATTTTGATAATTGTTATGGTAACAGTGTTTTGTTGGTCTAAATTGCAGATTGGTGAGAAGGAATGCCCTACAGAATGGAAGTAGCAGTATTTTGCCTTGTATAAATACTGTAGATATGTAGGGTTATTTCGGTCATTTTCACTGCTTGGGTTTCCTCCATGTCTATTGAAAACATCTAAGAAAACTAAAAAATCATAATCAATCTTATTCTGCATTCTGCTTCTCATTTCTAATATTTTTATAAGTATTAATTATCTTTTTAAAATTTTATTCTAAATATTAATAAAATAATGATGCTATTCTTTAAAAAATAATAGTAAAAAATGAAAACAGTACATTCTATAAGTCTTTTTACATTCAAAATACAAAAAAGAATAAGCAAATATTTAATAATAAATTTTGAAAATAACAAATTTCTTTAAAACAAATGACATAAACTTTACTTTCTCCATTTTTAAGAAAAAGTAAAATGAAATTTTCGATATTATTTACTTTTTAAGAAAATGTTGTTTTTTTTTAAACATGGAAAGTGATTTTTAATTGATTTATATAATTCTTTAAAAGTATCCAATTCAATTCCAGTTTTAACAACACACAAAAAAAGAATTCAATTAAATTAAAACTATGTTTATGTTTACATTTTACTGGTATGTTTCTTCTCACACCCCTTTTCCTAGTTGAGATATATAATTGTATTTTTTTTTTCACTCAAAATATTTGAATTAATTAACTTATGAAATTATCAGACACCAACACAGTATAATATTTGAATAACTAAAGTGCTTTTTTTCTGTATTTCAAAAAAATATCTTTTATCGTTAAAAAAACTATTTTATTAGTATTGAAAACAATTTTTTAGTTGTTATAAGAAAATATTTGGCTTAACTTAGTCATCTAAATTTGGTTTTCACATATATATCTTTACAGATAAATTTTAAATTTTTTGATATCACGATAAATAATTGTATTACAAGAAGATTTTTGCATAATTTTCTCTCTCGTATCTTCTTTTATTTTCAAATTTATCTTGAGATGAAGGTGTTTCATGTTGAAAAATATTTCACATCCACAAAATGTTATTGAATTTAAGAAATCTGAGTACTTGGATGGTTTAGACAACACCACCCTCTCTCTGATAAATCTAGCAGCATTGAATAATCTTATATAATGTTTCTTAATTCCTTCATCCATGGTGATAGTGCAACTTTAGTATATAATTTACCAGATTATCTTAATGACTAGATTAAGGCATAGTTAAGAACCTTAGTTGCTTTATTTAGGTTGAAATGTTTGACTATTTATGAAAATAAAGAAAAGTGTTACCAATTTTCATATTATTTCAATTATGTCTGCTTATGTTAATGTGTCTCTCACTTTCTCTTAGAAAATGGAATTTGACCAAAACACTAGTCTATCCCTGAATATATTTAACTATACTTATCATGAAAAAGGGATTGTTTCAATCATGTATTTGTTAAACCATGTAATTAAAAGACTTTTTTATCCACAAATAGTACTTGTAAAGACTAGTTTTTTTTTATCTTTCTTTCCCTTCTATTTTTCCTACTAAACCAACTTTATATTACAGTCATGAGTTAAAAGTTTATATAAATAAATGATAACAAAAGTACTTGATAGGCCTGTAGAATGTGTTTACAATACATATCTTTTTCTATATTTCTTGTTAAATATGGCAAGAGACTAATAACACAATATTTGCTATAGTAATGTAATGAAAATCTTGAACACTAATAAAATGACACAGATATTAATGATTATTATGAAGTTACTCTTACAATGAATTGACTTTTCAATGGAATAGAAGTACTGTTTTAAACACACTTTTAGTCTTTATCTATAATGTTTGGTTTCAGTTGATTTTTGCCTTCTTCATGCTCCAAGCACTCAATTTTGTGATCTTGACAGAGGCAGTTCCATTGTTGAAAGCATATAATTGTGCCTTGTCATTGATTGCTATTGTGGGATACACTCTTGCTGTGATGCAGGCCCTCCCTTCTCCTTCAAAACTTTCTACTATGGAGTGATCAATCTGTGTGAATGTGAAAAACAAATCTCAGTTAGTTTATTGTTTCAAATATGAATAACTAATGCATGATTCATTTTCTCTTATGATCTCTTATGTAATATTCATTGAAGAAAATCTAACAACTATACGTCAAGCAATCCATGATGGGTCACTACAATCCACAAACTTACTTTTCATAATAAACATTTCTTGTAAGCTTTCATGAATTACATCATCAACTTACCAAAGTTCTTAGAGAGAGCTTCTCGCGGAGAGGGTCCACATCCACAAAAGTTCCATAGGTTGTCTTGTCGTTATCCTTATTCAAAGAAGACCTGTCAAAGTATTGAATTTGTTTAATCAGAGAGAGAGAGAGAGAGAAAGGTTTGACAAGTAACAAAGTCTGATGAAAGGAAAGAAAAAACATGTACAGGGAAAGGGACAGAGGACAAGGACAAACCTGCTTTGGTCGCTACACATGAGAACCAAATTTTTATTTTGGTATCTAAATATTCTAAAGAAAACTGCTGTATACTCTTGCAAGCCACGAGAAGCAAAAACTAGCAAACCAAAGGGTCCCAAACCACCTTTTACAGCTGCACCCTTTCGACCACACAGAATTTGAGGATCTTCCCAATGGTCCAATACCTCGGCCTTTCCAAACTTATTCACTTCAAATGAAACTTCAACGTCAGCCTGCCAACAAATATTCTGTTAATACACCCATTTTCTTATACATGATAATGCAAGATTTAACATATATTGCAGATATAGTAATAGTATATTTCTCTGAAAAGATTGTTCTAACATGTAGTAAAAACTACCTGTGTAGCAGTAACACCAGTTACTTGAAGAATTTCACCACCATTGACCACTTTGGAGGGCCAGTGGACAGGGTTCACACGCAAGCTTTCAATTTCAACCACCGGCCATTGCACCAGCTGTTTCCCCGATTTATGAAGCCAAATGGTCCTTGGAATAGTCTGCAAATATATATATTTCCCTTTATTCAAATATTTTGATCAACATAATTTTTTTGTTTTGTGTGGCTCTCACTTCATGGATTGGTGTATGCAAATATTAAACTGTTTATCATTAACCGTGCTGAATAAACCAGTCTAATTAGCCATAGATTAAGAAAAATAACAAATGAAGAGATTAAGTCCAACTTACATGGATTCCGGACCATCCTTTTTTGATATCATCAGCAACACTTGAGGATTCGTTAACCCAACCGAATAAGACCCTTCTGTTCTTTCCATCTTCAAAAATGGTTTTTGAGGCATAATATTTTCCATAGTCGTGTCTTAAAACGGGTTGGCTATCCTCAAATCCGTTATCCGGAGTGAAGATATCCTTGGCATAGTCATAAGTCCCAATCAGATAATGATCATGTTTGGTATCATCCAAGCTAACCTTGAGCACATGCCTAACATTATCACCATTCACTGATGTGTCAAGGCCAGTAGTTAATGGGCTCTTGTTCAGAACTGGATAGAAATCAGGGCACTCCCACATTCCAGTGCCTTCTGCTGAATGAAGGGGGTGTTCTGCTTGGACCCAGTTAACAAAGTTCTTACTCTTGTACAAAATTGCCACACCCCTTCTGTGTACTTTGCTTCCAATCAACACCCTCCAGTACCCATCTTTGCCTAGCCAAGCAGTGGTGGGGTCCCTAAATGAGCTAGAATTGATCTGGTTAGCTTGAGTTGGGGCCATTAGTGGATTTTTTGGTGACTTAACCCATTCCCTGAGTAATGGGTCAGAGAAGTTTTTGGGTATGGCTAAGTTTTGAACTTGGTGATTGTTAGGATCAATTCCTGTGTATAAAATGGCTGGTTTGCCCCCAGGAAGGATAGTGGCTGAGCCTGACCAACAACCGTTGATGTCAGACTCCTGAGAAGGGTATATGGCATGATCTAGTGGAGTCCAATTCACCAGATCCTTTGATACTGAGTGGGCCCACACAATATTGCCCCAAACAGCACCTTTTGGATTGTATTGGTAGAACAGATGGTAAAGTCCTTTGTACCTCATTGGTGCTGCACAAAAAGCCACATACAACCTTATCTTCAGCCAAGAATAAACATAATATATTGTCTATAATTATGCATGTTTTATATATATGTATATACACGCATACACACAAAAGTATAGAACATAAATTAAGGTGTGACAGAGAATAGAACTAACCATTAGGATCTGCAAGATATCCCCAGCATAGCATCAGATGACAAAAAAAAAAATAAGCAAAACAAAAAGTAGTTAGAGATATAAAATGTTCCCCATAGAAAATTGTCTTAAGGAAAGAAGATTTTAGAGTATTTGGTATTGTAGGAATATTGTACCATTTATCCAATTCTGGGGAGGTTGAAAATGATAAGCAGTTCTATAAGGCTGATGATCAGAGGAGTGAGAAGAAAGAGTCTGAAGACTCCTGTAAACATGGTGGGTAGCTTCAATGGGAAGAACACCATTGCCATAGATGAGAAAGAATATAGCAAACAAGAAGATTGGAGAGATGGCCATGGTGGCTTTCAATGGAAGGAAGTGAGGTGCTGGGAAGTTGTGTCTCATGTATCTACTTATAGATTGGGAACTTCTACAACAATTTGGTAAACAGTGTTGCAATCTTGACTATTAGAAGATTACTGTCTTCAAACAAAATATTGACAGTTGTACAAAATAGTACATTATCCATTATGAACACAAATAAAATAAAGTGAACACAAGTCATCAAGATTTTTGAACTGAAGAGCACAGTTCCTCTTTTCATGGAAAAAACTGCTGGCTATTGTTGAATTTGCAAATGGGGTATGACAGAAATCAAAGTAATTGTTAGTTTTCTTAGCAAATATTTAGAAAAATCAAAGATCGAGTCAGAGAAGCATATCTAGGAAAAGAAGTATATTGATTTTTAATTTTCTTAGTAGTAAATTAATGTTGGAAGTCAACTAAAAGCAGGTGCAGTTTTTTATTTCCATTTTCATTGGAAAATATGATTTCTACGTCATTAGATTCATATGGGTCAATAAAACATAATTATACTATTATTTTTCTTTCCTCCTAACTTCTCAGAGATGATTTTCAACTAGCTCACGTATATTTTAATATTTTAAAATTAAGAATCTTTTCACGACAAACAAATCAAGCTAATGAAAATAATATAAAAAAACTAACAAAAATAAATAGTAAAAGAAAATCATATGAAATATTTTTTATTCAAATAAACAATAAATAGAAATAAAAGATAGATTTCTCTAATGTGAATCTACAACACACTTAAGGACTGTTAAAACTTTTTCAACATCGTTTTCACATGTGAGAGAATAATCACAAATTATATAGTGATAAAAAAAAATGCTTAAAATAAACTTTATGGATGTCTCCTAAAGTGAATAATAATACAAAATATTGAAAAAATAATAATAATAAATCACTTATGAAATATTATTCAAAATTTAGAAGGAGGGAGAGAATTAAAAAAGTTTTACATAAATAATTTATTCATTTTAATCACTAAAAATATATTTACTTAATAAAATTTAAAGTATTTTTAGTGTAAGATCTTATTTTCCAATCTTTTATTACTTTTTAAAGGTCTCTTACGTAAGATTACGTATGATATAAGATTTTTTAAAATTTTTATTCTAATGGTATATTTTTCTTATGTAACATCACATATGATATATATAAGATTTCTTTTAATTTTTATTCTAATAGTATATTTTGCTTTAAGAGATCTTAAATAAATTTTATGTCTTATAATATTTTTATTTTAATTAAAAAAGAATTAAAAGTATGAAATTTTTTATTATTTGAGATTTAGAGAATTATCTAGTTCATGTTTCATATTAATGTTATTTTTCTTTTAAGACGAAATGTAAATAATAGATCTTATATTTAAGATTTTTATTGATGATGTACAACTAAAGATGTTTTAATAGTTTTTTTTATATATATTTATTATGATATTTTTTAATTTCATTCATTATCTTTAATGTTTTTATTTCATTTCATTAAAAAAATGAGATAATATCATCTTTTGCATTATGGAGATGCACTATATGAAATCATTATTACAAAGTTGTTACGATCAATTTATGTTGATCTGTAAAAAAAGTAAAATCAATTTAAAATATTTAGAATAGTAAAATAAAATTTAAAAAATTATCATGATAATAAAAAATAGTAAGTAAAAAAAACAGACAAACTAAAAATCTAGAGGACCATGATATTTTAACACTCAATAAAAATTTTATACCCATCTTATATTTATTATTTTTTCCCTTTTTACAAATACAAAAAATTATTATTTTTAATAACAATAGTACCCTTGAAAAGTAGATTATTAAATGGGTGGTGATCACATCCCTAAAACAGAAAGTTTTCATGAGCCTAAACCCTAAATTTTATGAGGTGTGTAGATTTTAGGCTTTATTTGGTGATATTTAATGAAAATCTTGGCAAGTTGAAAGCACCGAATTGAAGTTATCCATAGTAGGATTAAAGGGCATGAACACATGAACTGCAACTAGCAGAAGATAATTTCAATCTTCTTCTTCTTCTTTTCATCAACTGCTCGTGCTTAATCACTTTTGACATTATCTAAAACTGTGGGGAATTCAGCATTTCCAACTCAGAATAATCATGTTCTTATCTGCAATACCTACACTTTCTGTTTCCACCATAAGTTTTAAGTTTTTCTTCTACCATTACTTCAATCCATCTATATCCATTTCAACATTCATATTTCATTTCTCGTGATTGCATTCAAATTCATTCAAAAGTTATAAACTACTGAAGTGGGTTAAATTAAGACATGGGGAAATTTTAAAAACTTCATTGCATTTTTCTCAAAATTTCGAAAATTTTGTGCATGAAGGTTATCTTTTTTAGATTTTGACCCTTCACTTTCATAATTTATTAAAATCCATATTACCTGCAATTTAAGTCTTTAAAAATGGTAAAACATCTTAACTGTAATTTGAATTTTTTTATCTTTTCCATTTTTACAACCACCAAATCACCTAATCATTTTACTAATTCAATTTATTTATAGAAATATATATTTTCTAT
This sequence comes from Phaseolus lunatus, assembly GCA_013389735.1. Classification (NCBI taxonomy): domain Eukaryota; kingdom Viridiplantae; phylum Streptophyta; class Magnoliopsida; order Fabales; family Fabaceae; genus Phaseolus; species Phaseolus lunatus. Next base: position 36,120,653 of record CM023861.1, read on the forward strand.
TACTGTTATATTTTAAATTATACTTTTGGTATTTTTTAAATATATTTTTATGCTTATTGTATGAAAAATAGTAAAAGTTAAGATAATAAAACTAAAACTAGTATTAAATATTTTCACTTTAATCTCTCTCTCTCTCTCCATATATATATATATATATATATATATATATATATATATATATATATATATATTCATAACACTAAATAAATTTATAAATTTTGGTGGCATTAAGAAACTAATGGTTAAATGGTTTGAATATTCTAAGGAGGTGTTGGGCCTGGAGTATAAGTGTTTAAATGAAATAATATATATTATTAGTTAAGTTTTAATTATTCAAATTTTAATTCATAAAATCGTCGTCTTTAAAATTATTCAAATTTTCTCTATCTAAAACTTAACTGTTCATTTTTTTAAAAAATTTTTTTCTAAGATTTTGAGTTAAATATTCATAATTTTATTTAGAATAAATTTTTTTTTACTCTCGTTTCTTTGGTTGATTGTTTATTGGGTTGTTTTCATGTCCAAATGTAGTTGCTTGCATAATTTGATGGGTAAAGATTAACATGTGTTAGTCTAGAATGGTATTGATATTTTTAGTTTGATTATCAAAGATTTTTTTTTATGAACAAATTTGAATATAAGAGTTGTTGAATTTTAGTTTTGAGTGATTGGATTTTTTTAATAAGAGAATATATCTTTAATGATCTTTTGACGATGAATTTTGGAATAGGAAATGATTTAGTTGTGAGGGTTTTAGTATAATAGTTCTTATGTTGCATGTTTGAGAATTGGACTTTGAAGAAATTTTGAATACTTATAATTGTTATCGGCTGAATTTGAATTTTTGTTTAATTGGTTTTAAAAGTAAGGTAGATTTCTTTATTGTATTTTGTGAAAAATATGTGGTGTGTTGGAGTAAGAATGTTATGTTGAGTTAAGAGTGTGAAATTAGGAGTTTGTAGTTGATTTGGAGTATAGTTTTGAACTTAGTGGGAAGTTGATGATGATATGTAGAATTTGAAATATATATAAATTGTGTTTCAATGTATATAAGTAATATATATATATATATATATATATATATATATATATATATGAAATTGATTTAACTAATATGACATTGTATGCAGACCATAATTTGAATTATGTATTAAATGTTAGAACCTATATGATATACATATGATTTCACTAATAATCTAAGTTATATAGATTAAGATATTAAGTGGTGTGAGAAACTAAAAATAAGTTTATTGAACATAAGAAGTTTATTGAACATCTAACACCATGAGTTCTAGATTTTATATATCTTAAACTTATTATATATCTAAAAAAAATTAAAGTATATAATGTTTATATAAAAAATATGTCATTATCTGATAGAACTTGTTTGATACTTGTTTTTTTTTTTTGCAATATATTATTAAATATTCTTTGATAAATATCCTCTTTTATATGAATTTATATATGGTCTATATATGTGTATGCATATATTTATATATGTATGTGAAGAAATTATGATGAATTGAATTGAGCTATAAATTTATTATAGTAAGAAATGAAAATAGAATTAGGTTATTGTGATTTGGAGACAAAATGTTTTCCTTTTTCCAGCAACGTTGTCATACTTAAATTCAAAGCATGCAATTACAATAATGTTTTCAATTGTTTATCTAAATACTAATTAAAAGGGTGTGTTCTTCATTGTTTTTCTTTTTGTTGTTTATTTCTCTACTAAACGTTGCAAACCATCTTTTTATCACTAAATTTTCAAATAAACGTTGTAAATTCTCTCTGACTATTATTGCTTTAACTTTTGTTGACCAAGTTACAAAGTTTTTATCAATGCACCTTTACATGAGTCGTAAAACATGAATCTACCAGTAAAATAAATATTAATAATTATTGTAAAAATTATTTAAAAAATGAAAATCTGGATCAGATCCAAAACATGGAAAATTTCGTGTAAATTTTCAAATAATTTCTCACATTTTGTTATTCCACTGTGGGAAAGTAACCATGAACCCTAATAATTTAAATTTTTGCCATATGGTTCATGCAGACTACTCTATAAAAAGGAGAAAAAAAGGTCGTGGTAATGAGATATATAAAGTGTTATTTCCACACCACGTTTTCAGTATTAATTTTTTTATGGCTAGGTGCACTTAACTTTTTTTAACCAACATTTATCTCATGTGCCATTGAATTTAATGGACCTAATTGTATATAATAAACAATTAAATTGTACACATTAAATTTTTATTACCTTTATATAATAATTTTTTTATTACATAAGACATTCATAAGGATAGTTAATAGTTAGTTTTTTTATTTTTAAATTAAATTATTTATTTTAACCATTATACTATTTACAATATTTATTTTGATATTTTGACATTAACTTGAAGATATTGTTGATAGAATACATGATATTTATTTTTATATTAAACTCTATTAATTATCATAATAAAAGTAAGATGTCTACTTAAAAGCATAATATCGTACTTTATTTAAATTTAATTGAAAAGTATTAATATAATATAACTATTTAAAATGAAAACGATTTATTTAACAATAATTTCTTTTTTCACATGTTTAAAATTAATATATCTATTTCAATCATTTTATACTTATTTGTTACTTTTAACAAATAATTTTATCAAAAAGCTTTTAGAAAATAAAATTTAAATTAGTAACTATGAATTATTTCAGTTTTTAATATCGACCATTTTATTCTACCTTGACTTTGGAATGCATCAATACATTTAATTTGTAATTAATTTATAGCTCATCAATCTAATTAATCTGGACCAACTTAGTTATCAATGTTAAATCTAGGGGATTAAATTCATGATAAATTCCAAATTAATTTAGGTAATTGTCATTTTCATAATATTTCATCTACCTACCCTATGGAAAAAAAATCGTAATTACATTCATAATTTTCCTTTACCTATAAGAGAAAAAACAAAAAAAAAACTTTCTTTTCTTCTTCTTGACTTTTAATCAGATTGAATACTGCATAAAGTAAAATATTTTTTTTCTTCAATTTTATTTTTATTTTATTGCCCACCTTGTGCATACGGAATTTTGAAAAGGAATTTTTTAATTAATTACGTCGTTTACTATTTTGACTTCTTAATGTGCAAGTTTTTAAAACGGAATGCTTTTAGACTCACAAACTTATAGTATTTTTAATTTCATTTTGCTAATCATTTACTACCCAATTAAATAAAAAAATTTACCTCTTTAATAATTAAAAAAAGTTTGTAAAAAAATTAAGTACAATACAGTTTTCTTTTTATAAATCTCAGAATTAAGAAATTGGTTAATTTAGTTCATCATATTAAATATGTCTTGACTTTATACTTTTTAAAACTATATCTAAAATTAATAAAACACTAAAAATTAAAATATTCCACAAAATGTTTATTGAATTAATAAAAATTATTTGTAAGAAAATAAGTAATATAAGACAGATTTTATATATAAAAAAAAAAAACTACACATCACTTTAAATTTGAATATTTTAAAGATGTAACAGAAATTATTTATTTACCGATCATTAAAAATTAGGTTAATTAATTAAGAATAAGATGAGTGTAGGTTAATTCTTACTTTCTTACTATGCGATTTTGTTCACTTACTTTTGCCCCTTCTCGAGTAATAATGTTTTAGTATTAATTCTACTTAATAAATGTTTATAGAATAAGGATATAAATACTCATTGGAGATGCATGATTTACAATAATTTATAAGGAATTGAGTTGAGGAAAAAAGAGAGGAAAAAATGAAAAATATAATCAATAATTGAAAGAAAAAAAAATGAAAATTATTAACACAGGTGATGCTAGATTACAATTTAGAAAAATAACTAATTATCAAATTAGTGGATTCCAAATGTAGACAATGTTTTCTTCACCAATAAATTTGAACTTAACGCAATGATTAAAGTGTTCTTTTTAATTTTTAAATAATGGAGATTCTGTATTTGAGTTTTTGGAATAGATTTTTCAGAACAACAATTTTTGGAAAAAATTTTTTAAAATAATTTTTTGAAATATATTTTTGGATTTTGTTTTCTCGAATTCTTTTTCGAATTTTAAATTTGTCTTTTTGAGAATGGAATTTTAATTTTTCAATTTTATTCTAAAATTTTATTTTCAGAATACAACAATTTTATTCTGAATTTTATTTTTTAAATGTATTTTTCAATTATAGATTTGCAATTCTGAAATGAAAGAGAATTCTAGAATTTTGGAAAATTTTGAAAATTCAAAGTTTGGCAGGTTCAAAATCATTGGGCACATGCAGTGATTGCCCCAAATGTCAATTGCTTCCTATACCATACAACTGCAGCCAATTTCAGGAAAAAGACTAAAATATCCTTAAAAAGTCCATACAAAATATTTTTATAACACATTTTTCAATTCCAAATTTTTTTATTCATAATAAAAAAAAAATTCTATATTTTTATATACAAAATATAATAATCTTTTCCAGATCTATTTTTTGGAATACATTGTTTTTAATTCCGGATTTTCATTTTCAGAATAAAGAATACTTTCAAAAAATTTTAAATTGTGTTAGGTGTAGGTTAAAAAATGTTGGGTGCAGGAAGCAATTGCCACCCCAACTTTATGTACTTTTAATTGGGCCACCTTTTCGGACTCAAACCTCGCTAGTCGGGCCCAACTATTTATGAGATCTACGTCAATTTGGCATTTCAATCAAAAGAGCGGTACTTAGTTTCTCTCACATTACATTTAAATGTGATTTTAATACTAATACAAATACATTTTAAAAAATAGAAGTATACATATAAATAAAGTAAGGAGTGTGTGTATTATTCTATTATTAACATAAGGGTGTAAATGTTTATTTCAAAGTTAGAAAAAAATATATGAATGCAGTTTACAAATATATTAGGAGAAGTGGATACAATTTTAAATTATTCTTTTTATAGAGAACTGTAATTTTTATATTTTTAATTTTCATAATTTTTAATTATTCTTTTTCCAGTATATTGTTTTTAAATAGTAGAGGACGGGAATGACATTTTATTAAAAAATAAAAGAAATGCATGTAGTCTTGGGAAAAAATTGAAATTGCAAAATCCAATCCATAATTATTAAAATCTATATTATTTTTACTATTTAAATGAATTTATTTCAAATCCAAATTCATATATTTGAATTTAAATTCCAATCAATTTAATTGGATATGGATTAAATATAGATTGGATACATATTTGAATTATCTCAAATGGATTTTGAGTTGGCCCAGGTCCATATTGAGTTGAGTTAACCTAAATCCAGGTCGAGTTGAATTGGTTTGACTTAGGTCAAGCTGAGTTGGCCAAAGTCTAGACAGAGCCGAGTCAATAAAGGTGAAGGTCGAGCTGGATCAACTTGAGTTCATGTTGAGCCGAGTCGTCCCGAATTCAGTTCGACTTGAGTCAGTCCAGAACCATGTAGAGACAGGTCTGCTCGAATCCATGTCGAACCGAGTCGACCTTGACTCATGTCGAGTTGAGTTGACTCTATCCATATCGAGCCGAGTCAACCATAACCCATGTCGAACCGAGTTGATTTGGGCCCACGTCGAGCTCAGACTCAGATCTCATTAAACAATAATTTTGTCTATGTAAAATTTGTTTTTAGTTTCTTTAAAAAAAAAGTTATCCTTATTCCCTTTCTTTCATTTTAGAAAACACTACTTTTTAATATTTTAGATTATGCATTAATATAACATGAATTCAAGGCATTAATATAACATGAGTTCAGGTATTAATTTACACATGAGTTCAAGGTATTAATATAAAATGAGTTCACATGAGTTCAAGGTATTAATACTTAGCTTATTATTAATTATATACGTTGATAGTACTTAGCTTATTATTAATTACATATACTTTGATCACTGTATTTTTGTATATTTAGTAAACTGTCATGATGATGTTTTTTTATCTGGGTTCTAAGATAGTTGAGTGCTGGAATTTCTCTAGAAATGGGCATTTTTGCAGATGTGAGCATGATTGATAAATGAAGTGTAGTTGCTTGCATCAAGGCGGTTGGAGAAAAGGAGAAAAAAATTCTGAACATGTGTTTTTTAAGCATTAAATTAAGAATATTGCGAAGTGTGCTGATTGCGGGTTATTTTTTAATCTAACAAGTAATACACAAATGTCCAACATGATACCTCAATTACATAAAAGGCTTCCGAAATCCAGTATAATACACCGAAGAAAAATTTAATGTTCACAATAATGGTATATTGAATGATTTTTTAAATCATGCATGTAAAAAACTTGGATCATAAATAGAATATGTCGCAACAATTTTTATTTTAAACCTCAACTATCTAGTTAATGATTTCTTTTTCTAGAAATTCATGATTAGTGGTGTTTATAGTGTTATATTTTTAAATAAAAAAAAGTTATATCTTGATTTTAGCTATAAATTTTGACATTGATAAATATTTAATTTATTAATATCATAGTCTAATTATTCGACCATTTTCCCCCCATTTTGTTAAAAATAAAAAATTAATTATAATTTGTAATAATGTATTAACTTTTGTTTTGTAATTTTTTAACATGTTTTTTTTTAATTTCAAAAAGTTATAAATTAAAAAATTATCTTATTACATATTTTGCTTCAAGGAATGTTTCAAGATTGAAACTGATAGTTTTATTGAACAATCCTTTTTGGGAGAGAAGATGTTAACTCATGATTACACTAAGCTTGTTAAAATATATATCTTTAATATTAATATGTTTTGTATTTTAGTCAGATCAAAGTGATATAATTTTTTCTTTCTTTTCATTACTAACTTTTTTGGGACATATAGGATTGACGTAGTTGTATAGCAGACTTTCATACTTTTGTATTATTCTTTTTAATAGATTTTCAAAGAAATGTAGATTATTATTTTGCCTAATGTATGAAAAGTGTATATATAATTGTGTTTTTTAAACACTACAGAACAGTTTAACTCACATTGTTTGGATTGATACGAGATGTAAATGCCTGAAATAATATAAATAATATAAAATTCTACTGTTCAAATCCTCATCCCAAATAGTGGATAACACCTTTTATTCCAAAAAAAACCTTATTAAATAAAAAATAATTTCTAAAAATGGAAAAACTATAATGTTTTTGTCTTTCTTGAAAACCTAACTTTCAAAGCTAAACATATTTATAAACCAAACTACCACAAAAATGGTGAATCTTAGCAAACCACCAGCACCTCCACCTTTCCACCCAACTTTCCTTTATTTCCATAACCTCTGTTCTGGGAAAAGCAGAATTAAGGAATGAGAATAAACACATTTTCACAGCCTCACACTTCCATATATTTTCCTTCATCACATCTTCTTTCCTCAGCAATCAAAACATTTTTTTATATTTCATTAATGTTTTTTTGGTATTTTATTTGTACATAAATAAAACAGCAATTACATTTTACTTATTAATAAGTAAAATGATTTTATCATAATAATTTATGTAGGAGTTGAATGGTGTTACATTCACTTTTTTTATATATTAGGAAATAGTATTTTAATGACAGAAATGAGCTGGGAGAGCACATTGTGTCATGGTGGTGCAAGATCCCATTCAATCATGGAACAATAAAACAAGATAATGACAAAAGAAAGTATTTTTGTATTGCCAATTTTCTAAAGTTAATACGTGGTGCAGACAACACAACCTCATTGAAAGCTGAACTAACATAAAAACAATGTAGTTCTGCTGTACCCACATACACCTTAAGATTTGTAAATAAAAATAAATATATATTCGTACATATGAATCAAATTGTAATATATTTAGAAACATTCATGTATGTTACATAATCAGGCATAAGAACCAAACCACTACCAGACATATGTCAACGGGATTCTTAAGTTTGAATACATGCATTATCCCGAAAATTTTCAATTATATATTTTAGTGTTTGCCAAATGGCAGATTTATTTTCAATACCAGTTTACAATCTTTCCAAATTTCTCTTAAATGGCAGATCTATCTCTGATATAAATATCAGTATCAGATTTCAGTATTTCAAAATTTCTCCATTTATAATTTCTCTATCTTTTCACATAGATTCATTATAAACTAGAAGTTTTTTTTTTTTTTTTAGTTTTAATAATGGAACTATTCACTCTTTCATGGTCAACATATAAACTCCATGAAAGTTCCTATGCCAAGCTAAATGCACTCTATCTTTCTAAACCAAAGGGACTTCAAACTGAAAAGTCCAATATTCAATCATTGAAAATTTCTTCTTCCAACACAGGGAATAAAAAACTAATACAAACACAAATTATTTCAGTGATTGAGTCAATACACAACAATTTGTGAACACATGGAAGCAAAGAATTTCATATAGAGTGATGATTCGTTTTCTATTATTGATTTTGGAGTCAACTTGGGCATGAGTATCAGCAAATAGTTCTTTTTTTGAACTTTCAGATGAGAAGCTAATGTTAATGATAAAGGTTGAAGGTTAGTCTGAGAATTGATGGAGAAAAAAGTTGTATTGTAGAAGAGTTGGCTAAGGAAAGTATAGGGTAGAGGAGGATGGAGAGTGAAGTTGATGGGTGTAATGGTACTATTTTTTGCAACATTAATTGTTTATCTTAATATTGATAATGACCATTACGAAATGAAAATGACAAGGCCGACAAAAGATTGCACAGGAGCACAAATGAAGAAGATGCAGAGATTGAGATAAGGGGGGACGCTATGGATTTCGGTGCGTTAGGCATCTTTGTCTATGCAGATGGATAGATCCATAGCCTAAGAGATATGTATGTGTCTCTTCACAATTTAATTCCTGTGTGTAACCATGCAAAAATTGTAGGAAATTGCAGCATTTTTCTGATGGGAATAGTTACAGTGATGATGGAATGAACAAGTATAAAAGAGATGGAGAAGAATAAAAAAAGAATTAAGGGCAGAAGTGAGAAGCTTTTGGCCATGCTGGTTGGAATTTAATGAATGAATCAATCATGTATGTGACTGTAAAATTTAGAAAGCAAGGAGGGTCCACTACCAATGATGTTAAGTAGCACAAGGGAACATCACTCTCTTTCTCTGTTCTTCTCTCTCTCTCTAAATGCCTGTGGTATACAATATTTTACATCTATCTATTTATCTATCTGCATATACAAATGATACTCTCTTTTTACATGCTTTGCTTTCCCACCCCTTTTTTCTGCTTACTTTACAATATAAGGGAAAGGGGAGGGAGAGGGTACTGTATATAAACAAAGCTTTATAGCAAAAATAATTGAGCTTGATTAAAGGCAACATATATTATAAACAATAAAGAAGGAAAAGATTTTTCTGGTGTTGAGAAAGAGAACAGAGGAAAAGACAGAAAAGCACAACGTCAGAGTTAGCTGTAGGGTTCTCCTTGGTATGTGGTTTCTGGTATTGTTTTTAACTGCCTCGGATATAGAGGGAAGAGACTACTTCTTTTCATCTTCCTCTCTCTCTCTCTGATTTTGAGCTTTCAGTAGCTGCTTCTATTTTTTTTGTTCATATTATTATAGTGTGGACATCACTGGATTTTCTTGGTATATATATATATATATATATATATATATATATATATATATATATATATATATATATATATATATATATATATATATATATATATATATATATATAAAACAAAAAATTGTCTCTTGGGTTGGTGCCAAACAAGTTTGAGAAAATCATCAATTAAGTTTATAGTATCTGCTTCACTTGAAAGATGTAGAGAAAGCCTCTCAATTTTCATTTTTCTCTCACTCACACTATTTTTTCTTTGTGGGGTTTGAAAGTTGTATGTGAATTGTGCCTCTTTGTTCTGTTCGTTTCTCACTGGTCCAGTTCCAGGCTTTTCCTTTTCTGTTTTAGGTGAAGGTTGTCATTTGATCGATCCTAGAAGCTAGCAAGAGTAGTAAGATACGAAAAACTCAGATCTAGCTATGGCTCATGACAATTCAAAAGGGTCCAAATATGAGAAAAAACGATGAAGGGTTTGATGTTCCAAAAACCATGTCTAATTTGACTTCTGCATCCGGTGAAGCTAGTGCTTCTTCAGGCAACAGAACTGAAATTGGTTCTGATTACTCACAACAATACTTTGCTACTCCACCAACTCAAACCCAGACTCCACAAAAGAAAAAGAGAAACCTTCCAGGCAACCCAGGTTCTTATATATATCTCTGAATTTCCAAGCATAGTTTTTTTTTTTGGTTTGTTTGTTGTATGTCCTTGTCTTGTTTATCTCAATTGGGTTCCTTTTTGTTTGGTGTTTGTATTTTCTTAATTGTTTATTCAGACCCGGAGGCTGAAGTTGTCGCGTTGTCTCCAAAGACTCTTTTGGCGACAAATAGGTTCATTTGTGAGATCTGCAACAAAGGTTTTCAAAGAGATCAGAATCTCCAACTTCACAGAAGAGGGCACAATCTGCCATGGAAATTGAAGCAGAGAACGAGCAAAGAGATAAGGAAGAAGGTTTATGTGTGCCCAGAACCAACTTGCGTCCACCACGACCCTTCAAGGGCTCTGGGGGACCTAACTGGCATCAAGAAGCACTTCTGCAGAAAGCACGGCGAGAAGAAGTGGAAATGCGACAAGTGCTCCAAGAAGTATGCTGTTCAATCAGACTGGAAAGCTCACTCCAAGACCTGTGGCACAAGAGAGTACAGATGTGACTGTGGAACTCTCTTCTCAAGGTAACTAACCTAAACCCATCACCTATATATATATATGAATCAAATATATCATTCATTTATGAACCATGCTATATGACTCCAAATTCCAGCCCAACATCTCTTTTTCTTTTGTTCAAATTTTTACAACATTAAACCCACCTTCCTTCTCCCTTCTTACAATGAACAAGATGTCACACTAAACAAAAGCTATATACTATGGATACTAATACTATATATATATATATATAGAGAGAGAGAGAGAGAGAGAGTATAGAATATACCTAACTATAACTACACCCTTGAGAGAGAGAATATTTGAATGCAGTGGCAGCCAGGTGCCTAGCTAACATGGAGTGTGTATGTATGTGTGTGTCTAACTGTCTTTTAGGTGTTGGGAAAAGAAAAAGGGTCAAAATTTGTGGACTGTTATAGCACTTTAGTGACATGGGTATGGTTTTGTTTTGTTTGTATTTGTTTATGACAATCAGGAGGGACAGTTTCATAACACACAGAGCCTTCTGTGATGCATTAGCAGAGGAGAGTGCAAGATCTGTGACAGGCATAGACATGGGCATAGGCATTCCCAGCAACTCAGCTACAACTCCAACAATACCTCATCAACCACCTGCAGCAGGAGTAGTGATATCTTCATCCTCTCATCATCAAGACATCCATGGTAACAATTTCCCATTGAAGAAAGAGCAACAAGGTTTCATGCCCCCTTGGCTTGGACAACCACCCTCCACCATTGATCTCTCCTCTTCCTCCTCCTCATTCTTCTCTCACCAGGATCATGTGAGAACTCTCCATGAAAACCCTAACCCTAGAGGTGGTGGGGGAGGTGGTCCCATTCTCCCTCCCTACCCAACAGCGCCTTCCCCTCCTCACATGTCAGCCACAGCGTTGCTGCAGAAAGCAGCCCAAATGGGAGCTACCATGAGCAAAACTGGCTCCATGATTAGGACCCACCAACAAGCTCACGTGTCTGCTGACTATTTGAATTTGTCCTCACGTGACGACCAGATGAGCCCCACTTCCAACACCACCACTCCCCATGGCTTGGTTCCTTTCGGGAATAAAGCTATTCCTGGTGTTGGTGTTGGTGTTTCTTCATCACTCCTTCACCATGTTATCAACTCTTTCTCTTCCCCTTTTGAAGGGACTTCTTTCGAGGACCCTTTTCATGATGCTGTGACGAAAACAAGCGCTGCTGATGACCGTGCCGGTGGTGCCGGCGGAGGCAATTATAATGAGACGATGACCAGAGATTTCTTGGGTCTTCGACCCCTCTCTCACACTGATATTCTCAACATCGCTGGCATGGGAAACTGCATGAACTCCCAACATAACCAAACCCAAAACCCTTGGCAAGGTTAGCTCCATATAATGTCTTACAAATATATCTGCATTTTCCTTTTCTTTATTTCATTATAATATATATACATTTTTTTTTGCTTTTCTTTATCATATATTCTCAATCTTCCCAATGGGGAGGGACATTCCAGAGTCTCAATATTTATGTACTTATATATATATATATATATCTTACAAATATATATTATTTATTTTTAGTGCAATTAATTAATTTTGACACACTAATCTCATTATTCTTGTTTGACAATCGGTTATCAATTATTAATTATTGTTTGAATGTGGGTTTCTACCTAGACACAAAAAATTAATCCAAGGCGAATCTAAATATATTTAGATTTTTTTTTTTGTCTCTATATACCATCACCTTTTTGCTGTGGACCAAGTAAAATTTTTGTTCATTTCAAATTAGCCATTTGACTGAAAACAAATTATTTACATATTATATATGGACAAACACAGAAAATGAAAACATTACAATGACTAAAGTAAAATAACAAAATTAAAATCAAAGAAAGTGATTTTACAATGATAATTTAAAATAAATAATTTTGTAAGGTCTAAAACCAAGAATTATACGTTACAGGAAAAATATTTAATTCATTTAACTGTTATGAAATAAGATATGGTTATAAAATTTATTACAGTATAAACATTAAACAATAAATGCAGCTAAATAGATGCAGTAATGTTTCTTAAGTCAATTAGGCTATTATACAAGGAAAACTAATGTTGCCACTGAGTCCAATTTATATTTTTTAATTAAAATATATAAATATTTAGAAGTAAATAAGAGATATATATGGTACGTATTAGATATGTAAAGTGAATAATTTTTTTGTTTTTTTTTTATGTGTTTTATGATGTGTTTGGTAATTTAAAAGTGATAGAAATTAGAAGATGTAAAGAGTGTGATTATAATCATTTACGAAATAATAATAATTGAGATTGTGAAAATTATAGTATGCTAAATACTAGAGGTAAGATTTTCCATAGAGTGAAGATTCAATCTTCAGCTTTTACGTTTTGCTCACTTTTAAAAATGAAGTGAAACACTGAGATTGGTAAATAAAATTTGTGATAGGATATTCATCTTTTTAAAATTTCCACTTTTAGAACGGGGTGGTACTTTTTTTAATCATGTACTTAGATATAGCTTTATATTTTTTCTGACAATTTTTTTGTCTTTTATGCTTTCTTGGCATTGGATTCAAGCTGAAGTAGGTTTGTTGTGATAAGAATAACACGATGAGTCCTTATCACACGCTCTCTTTGCATTCTTTATTTTGTAGTTCAAGCAGCTTTACAGAACTAAAGAAAACAGATAAACATTAAGTATATATGATCAATGTTAATGGCCAAAATGTGTGTTTCTGCTTTTACAGATCAAATTTCAGAGTGTGGTTTTAAGAATAAAAAAATGGTTGCTTTCAGAGTAAAAATATGCACACAAAATGCTTGATTTTATACTAAGCTTTACATTAAACTTTGAATACATGCACTATACTTTGATACACGTTTGAACCAGTTGCAGCAAAAAAAATTCAGTTTCTGCAGAAACAACACTGCTATATTAGTTAACATTTGACGTGACTATTTTTCAAAACATGCACTCTGTGGTGTTAATGTTATATCCAACATGGAGAACTCAGCAATCAAATGAAATCAGCAGAAACTATTGGTCATAGTTTGGTAATTATGAAGTAATGAAATAATGTTCTCATGACGGCTTTGAATCATAATTATATTAACCTTTTTTATCTTCACTGCTACAAAATCTTAATCATTAGCCTTTTTCTTTCATCATTTGCTCCTAACTTTTAACTAGTGGTGAAAACTTTCTTAAGCCAATTAAGTTTATGTTTGTTTGACCGTTCAAAAAATACAAATTTTCATCATCAAAGAACACACACAAGAAAATATAATATGCTTGTTGCAATAGTGATCACTTTTAACACTGTTACATGAATTGTATCAAACCAACACTAACTGCTGTATGATCATGGTACTGAAGGAAGTTGAAAACATTTAGCAGAATAAAGAAAGTAAAGCAAGAAGACATGGTGACAGATGGTTATGGAAGCAACATGGATGTTTGGTTATGGAGACGTATGCATGTGTTGAGTATAAAGTGGCATTCATGGATATACGATAGAGGGGGATTGGGATTTAAAAAAGCATTGGATTCTTTTTTGATGGGAGGGGATATTGGTGACTATGATGTGTAGAATATATGATTTAGATTTTTGGTTGTGATTTTTGAGGAAGGTTTCTAGTTCATTTGTTTCATTATTTTTGGTTTTCAATGTTTTCTTCTTATTATGGTTTTTATAATATTAAAACATGGCATACACCATGGTAGGTTATCTAATAATGCATTACAACATTACTCAAAAGACATTCTTTAACATGGAGATCAAAACAGGAAAATTTTATATTAATAAACTAAAATGATAAAAAAAAGAAGATATGTTATAAGAATTATTTATATATTTAATATGTTTTTTTGATAAATTAATATTTATGATTTTTTAAAAAATAAATAATTTATAACTTTTTTATTTTATACGCAACTTCAAACTGATTAAATATTTTTTAGCATCATTTAAATTAACTTAAATGTTTAATTTCTAATGATAACTATTGATAAAGGTACTCAGATTTAAACGTAAAATATTTTAAAAATAATAACATTAAATGAGACATTTGTTGAAATTTGTTTTCATACAAATGAAAAAAATTAATGTGTAAATTTCATCTATCTTATTTAATGTTATTATTTGAAAAATATATTTATGTATGATTATAATTTAGAAGCAAGAATTTATGTACAAGCTAACTAGTATTCCAACTGTTGGAGTAGCTTTTTCGTTAAAAAGTTGTTCTTATTTAAATTTTTTTGTGAGATGTAATGTAATTTTTTTTTCATTAAATAAATAATAAATTAGGAATAAAAATTAACATTTCATAAATCTGAGGACATAAGTTAATTTAATATTTTTAAAAAGATAAACTACAGTAATTTTGAAATAGATATAAGGGTAAATAATTTGTAATAACACTTTAATTCAATTAGGTTTATTTGAAGTTTCTGTTAATAATTAACACACATGTGTATTACGAAGAAAACTAATCTTAATATGCAATTACTACATCTTCAATTATTTCAAACATTAATTTATTAATAAATTTTACATAAAATTAATGGAATTAAAAAAATATTTATTAATATTTTTTATTATACTAAAAAAAAATATATCAATACTTATTATATTGAACCACTATTTCTTCTAGATATATTAATGGAAAATAATAATATTACACTCGTACTATGATAAGAAATGAGGTGGTTTGAATATTATTAACATAAAAAATAGTTACAAGTTTATTGATAAAGGTAAATCATCATATAAAAGTTATGGATACCAAAAATTCACAGCATAAATATAATATATTCTTTATATATCAGTGTGTGTGTCTATATATATATATATATATATATATATAACTGTTATATAACGTTTGCATATATTATTTATTCCTTTCAAATTAAGGATATATTTAGTTTAGTGTTTTTTTTTAATTAATTTCTACTCTCTATTTATAAAGCTCATTTTTTAAATTTTTTTATCTCTTTTTATAAGAAATCTTTTAGTTGAATGATGCATTAATTTTGCTCCCAAAAATATCCATAATTAAATGATATGTTTTTACTACAAAAAATAATAAATATTTAAAATAATGATAAAATTTATCTCTCCTAAAATCTTATTTGAAAACATAAATACTTATAAATATCAAAGTCCCGCAGAACTACCTTAATTTTAAATATTATAAATATAATTCTGGAACAAAGTACAAATTATTACCTAATCACTATTTTTAATTAATTTAATATAGAGGAAGTAGTTAAATAAGAAGCCTTGTTGTTTTAGTGAGTACACAAACCCAACGTGCTTTTTGACTTGTAGTGCACATGGATATGGATTTTGCTTCATGTAATTAGAAAGTTAGTGTTTCAGTACTTTAAAACATGGGAAAGTGGTGAGATTTCATTCTTCCCATAACACATGTAAGAACAGATCACAATAAGCAGTGTCATTACATAGAATTGAAGAAGAAAGACTACAAAGTTGATAAAAAAGCAGTATCAATAACACATGTACTTGATAAAATTTTTATCTTTAGAAAACGGGTTAAGAATATTGAAAAGGATAGTACTTTTGCAATGAACTTTTTCCTTATACTGAAATTTTGGAAAGAAAGAGTAAATGGAGTGTATGAAATGATTTGGAAGCAGTTGCTGTCAGAAGGGATATGGTGAATCCTTGAAATGTGACAATGTTTCAGAAGTTGGGGTTCTCTGAGATGAAGAGTGAGGTTGTTGCAGCAGAGAGGGTGAGATGAAGAAGAGGAGGTACGTGGAGGATAAAGAATAGGATGATGGAAATGCATTGCATGTTTGTGAAAATTATGGAAGTGGTGAGATTTCTTTGTCGGAAAGAGACAGAAAAGGTGGTAAAGAACGTAAAGGGAAAGGGAAAGGGAAATGGTAATAGGTATGTGTGCAGAGAGCAGAAGGCACAGTGTCCCAATAAAGAGTACTGTTATATGTCACTGTGTTGCATTGGTTTTAGATGTTATTGGGGTTTCTTTTTGTCTGCAGTCTAAATTGGAATATGGAAAATTATTAGCAATGTGTGGTTGGTTGGTAGCTTTAAAAGGTGAGAGAGATTGAAGGGTTATTTTGTTTGTTGTTTGTGTATTGTAATGGTGAGCATATGCAGTTGACTTGTGGTTGTAATGTAAAGATGCTTCCCCACACTTACCATTATCTCACCTTTTCTCTTTGACTCCACACCCAACCCATCACTTTTCTTCTTAATCATCATCCAACCTTCAATTATGGATCTTTTCTGCACTTCAAATCTCTCCTCAAAACACCATTCTCTGCTTAAACTCCAATAAATATGAATTCACCTTCATGCTGCTGGGGACTGCATTCTCTTCCCCATCTTTTAAAGCCTGCAACATGTAAAATAACAAATCTATTAATGAAAAATACATTATTCATTGCAGATTTCCCTGCATATTTCCAGATTCAGAACATATTTTTCAGAATGTATGGTACATTTCACACTGCATTTGCCTGGTAATACATTTTGGAATGGATTATGAAATATGTAATCAAGAATATGTTAATACATATATTAATATAAATGCATTATGAGATATGTAACAAGAATATATTAATACATTTCTAAATGTATTTTTGATGGGTAAATGTATTCCTGGAATATAGATTATGAGATTACATTCCAGAATTAATCAATAATTCAATTTTTATGGAAGTGCAACATCAATATAATATGTAGGGGGTGCAGAATGCAATGGCAATCTGACTCTCTAGGTCCAACAAAATTTTAAAAAAAAAAAGCTTTCTGGACTTTGGTCCATACTTTGGAATGGACTTTTTTATTGCATCCCATCAATTTTTTTTATTTATTTCATCAATTAGATAAAATATCAAAATATCCCATTTAATTCACTATCTTTTGGAAAAACTCTTTCTGAAACATATTTTTGAAAATTTATTCTAAAAAACATATATCAAAATGTATATAATATGTTTTGTTAAATTTATTCCAGAAATTCTGTTTAAAAAAACGTTTTCCAAGAATATATTTTGATAAATTCTAGAAAGTATGTTCCAAAAATATTTAAAGAAAACAAGCTAAAAAATATTTTTAGAAGGACTTTTTTCCAAAATTTATGGGATGCAGGAAGAAATTTGTTTGGGTGCACCAAAAATACTCCTATGGAACGAAGCACCCACTTTTAAGCCCACATTCAGATGTGGTTTTGAAATTTTGATTTTGAATTAACTTGATTTAATAGAATTAATTTTGAGCTTTTTTATTGATATATTTTAAAGAAAAATTATGTTTAAAATATATTCTGATATTAAGTACGGGTGTCTCTTTTAATAAAAATTTAAACCTTCATTTCTCACTGTATATAAGGAACTAACATTTTTTTAGCTTGTAACTTCTTAAAAATATAATCGTCTGTTGGTTAGAATAAATTTCATATAAATTTTTCTTTGGATAATATAAATTTTAAAAGATCTATTTTCACACGAAATAATTTTTGAAATTTATTATTGAAACTGATTTTGGGTTTGTAATCATAAAAACAAATTTTAGTTTTGATTTTTGTGGGAGAAGTGTCAAACATGTTGGTCAAAGGTATTATTAACATTTCTTAGTGAACTCCTATTATTCTCATTTTTTTATATAAAAAAGCTATAGGTGTTCATTTTTTTTTTTAATTTTAAAAAAGATTAAATCAAAATAATGGATATGTAAAATGAAAACATGTCATTGACTTGATTTGGTTAACAACAGAGTAATATTGAAGAGTGTTTGAAGTGAGTGAGGTGAATGAATGAGAATCCGATCGAAGAAGAGTAGCGGTGAAGTATCCAAATTGGTGGCCATGGCGAAGAAGGGAAGCTTCAAAACTGCCATTCTCTTCATCTTCGTCTCTTTCATACTTTTTTGTGCTTTTCTCCCTGTTTTCGCTCCTCTTCCTTCTTTCCACTCTCACTCTTCTCACCATTCTCATCGCAATACAGTAAGTTTCTTACTCATTCTCTCTTTTGTATTCATTTTTTTGCATCATGATGTTGTCAACTGGTTACACAACTACATGAACTAGCTCTTTGCCAAATGGTAATGCTAAGATTGATGTGTTAGCAGAGCCAGTGATATTGGACTGTGCTGTTAGTAATCTGTTAGTGAAGGAGTTTCTAACTTTTAGCCCTTTTACTGAAAGTAGGGAAAATGTTATGATATAAGTACTGTCTTCAATTCTTCAAGATAACTTGCACTATAGTTTGATTGTTATTTTCTAACTTAATAACTAGCTACTGTAATCAGGTTAACAGAAAGTTTGAGATTGCCAGTGATAGGTTCTGGAGAGACGGTGAACAGTTTCAGATCATCGGTGGTGATGTGCATTATTTTCGAGTGCATCCAGAGGTATTACATTTCTTGCTGACATCTCTTAGTTTGGAGAGAGTGAGAGGGATTTTCAGCACCTGCCTGCCTGCACACCACTGCACATCATGATTGTGTTTCAGTCAATGGAAATATTATTGTTTCTTCCTTTTTAGATCTGTTTTGGTTCTTTTATCTTGTATTTTATGCAGCAGAACAAGAAAATGGAGTGAGCTATCATGTTCTCTTGTTATCTTCCTCATAAGGATAACACAGATTGATTAATGAATTTGCCTCATTATTATCTGAGACATCATAACTCATAAGCATTTTGTTTTGTTCAAGTTGAATGCTTTCATATGGTGATGTTGTTTTCTTTCTAATTGGCAGTACTGGGAAGATAGACTGTTAAAAGCCAAGGCATTGGGCTTGAACACAATTCAGACATATGTTCCTTGGAATCTGCATGAGCCAGCTCCTGGAAAGTTTGTTTTTGAGGGTTTCGCAAACATTGAAGCATTCCTCAACCTTTGTCACAAACTTGGTCTCCTTGTCATGATTCGTCCTGGACCATACATATGTGCAGGTTGGATATTGTTAAAGATATGATCTCATTAGGTTGAATGTAAATAGGGATGTAAGATGTATTCAGTAGATATGCAGAGATTTTATTTTATTTTGTTACCTTAATTATCTTGTACATATAATTATAAATAGATCAGTGTGTGTATGCTCATAAACACACAATTCCTGTAATTCTACTGATACCTTACAACTTAAATGCCTGTTTACTCAATTTATCAAGGAACTTAAAGTTTGTCTAGATTACCAAAACATAATTTGTCGATTTTCATATATACCTTTTCAGTGAAGAATGTAATTTTTAGGTTGTACTCACTTAGATTATATCTCTTTTTGACAAAATAGCAGAATTGTAAAACCCATATCATGCAAGTTCCATGATACTTTTAAATCTCCTCCCTAATTTAATCTATTCAGATGTCCCATACAAGATTATATGCAATATTATAACTGTTAGATTCACTCACTAAATTTTTTTGTAATGACCTTGTTTCTCCACTCTAAAAGCCATCCTTTGCTCTTCCTTTTCTAATTGTAGTTTGTGATGTATGGTTTTGTTCTGCTGCTTACATTTCATTTAATAAACTCTTGAATTACAAATCTGAATTTCATTTGATTGCTTTACTTCATCCTACTTATATGCAGTATCATGTGTCAATTATAAACTTTAATTATTTGCTGTTATGATTTTCAAATCTGAGAGACCTATCAAAGTTTTTATCCCAATCCATGATGACAAATCTTCTTTTTTTCCTGTATAGTGTGACAACAAGAGAAGGCAACATGTGTTTTCTGTTGCCAATCCAAAGTCTGTATGGCTGGCTGTCGTCATCTTTTTGTCACAATTATTTCCATTTCTTATTTTTTATAGATCATATAGAGAAGGAAATGTAGTAAAGGCTGACTGAGAACACCAACAAGGTCATTTCCTGATGTGTGGATGAGCACTACCCTTAAGGACTTATTCGTGGTATGTCGTGCAAGCCCCCCAGGATACAAAAGAAACTTCTCGGGTAGTACCGAAGAGCACAAAACTAGCAAGCAAGCTTGTAAGAGCCAAGAACCCAAGATAGGAGAAGAGAGGAGAGTGAGTGAAGGTGTGATTTGGAAGAGAGGAGAAACACCTATTTATAAGGAGTGGAGACTTGACCTACACGATCACAAGCTCCCAAAATCCCGTTAGGTTATGAAGGATAGGGTAAACGTTGTGGAAAACAGAGAAAGGGAGACAACATTCATGGAGCTTGGAGGCCAAGGATCTCATAAACTAAGGCTCCAAGAATCACAAGGCCAAAAAATAGGGAAATTCGGATAGGCTTTAATATTTACATTAACCAAAGGCAAAAAGAAAATAAATAAATAAACCAAGTGGTAAAAAGAACCTAAACCTCTTTATCACAGGAGGGAGAATTGAACCGTGCATAAAAAAACCCAAATGAGGTCCACCTCCTTTACTATCCACTTTGGATGTGTAGGGAGTCTTGATATATAAACCCTTTGAAAGTGTGTAATCTAGGAAATGTGGGACTATATGCCTTTTGTAATACGCAAAATTTACAACGGGAAAATAATGTTTGGCTTCTGTATGCTGTGCACTAACTTTGGCATTGTTCTAGATGACTATCTTACCTATAGATATCTTATTTCCTCTTTTATACAGTATATTTAATCCCCCCCTGGAATCTCCATTGGTTTTGATATTTTGTTTAAAATGGTGAACATGAATTCAAGATGAAGAGTTACTGTTGATTTGTTTCAGAGTGGGATTGGGGCGGTTTTCCAGGTTGGTTCTATTTCATGAACCCAACTCCCAGACTTAGATCATCTGATCCTACATATCTACAACTGGTATGTTTTTCTTAATATATTTGATTATAATGTTGGTCTTCCATGCAACTAACTTCTTTGTACTCAGTAATCTTATGGTTGGAGTTGTATTTTTTATGTTTTTTATTCTATATTTCAATCTCTTATATGCCTTTCTGTTTTTCTGCTCTTCCCTCATGTTTTGCAATTTTGGAAACACAACTCGACATGTGCCTCTTGGTGTTTTATAATTTTTTCATATTTTATTACATATTCTCTCTCATGTTTGATGTCTTTCTTCTCCATTTAAACATGTAAGTTTTTTTAGTCTTGACAATTTCTGTTTTGTCTGCGTGATAATCCTGACTTTCCAAGAGCAGTGTGAATGCAGTATTCTCTTATTTATGCGGGAATCAAACAATGTTATATGAATTACAGATATGTTGCCTTGATCAGTTCAGCATCATCCTTATGATTCTTGGGCTTAAAATCTCAAGCATGGCTTGTATAATAGGTTGTAACCCCTTGCTTGATACCACGAGTGTTTCAGTAAGGAGCCTGGAGGTTGAGATTGCCGTTACCCCTTCTGAGACCTAACTTCTTAGGCCTGCATGCCTTGCTTCTGTTGCGTCTTCTTAAAGTTAAATTAAGATTATGGTAACATGTAACCTCAAGATTTAAATTGAACAATATACTAGTGCAGATGTTGTCAGGCTATAACACTGCCTGTCTTTCTCATATTGATTCTACAGAATCAGCCACGTTGGAGAATTTCTTTAGTGCCTTTGCTGTCAGGCTATTCTCAATTAAACCATCTATTTGTTATTTCTAAAAGGGAATGGGTGAACTTTGTTTGTGGCTTCCTTGTAACAATGTCTTAGACTGGTTTAAATGGAATATGTTAAACAAGGCATTATGATCATTGAACTCATAGCGTTTTGTAAACAACTCTAGATTGTAAATGTAAGTAATGTGATTTTGGAAAGGCTGTCTATGTCCTTGAAAGCATTTGGTGTACGTTTTTCTCCATGTTTATACATTATTTTTATTGATGTTTGGACTTATTATAGTTTGAAATTTAAGGTTGAAAGATGGTGGGGTAATCTGCTTCCAAAGTTTCTTCCTCTCCTATATGACAATGGAGGCCCTATAATAATGGTTCAGGTATGTTATTTTGGGTAGAATTTATTAATTGTATTCACCTGATTGGCATTAGTATACCAGATGTTTAAAAAACATAAAATATGTTGAAGTGCATGTTCTGACTTCAAAAATAAAAAATTTTATGTGCTTATTTTCTTCTTCAAGTTATAAGGGTATGATGGAGAATGAAAAGAGATATTCTGAATTATTGATATGATATGTATTAGAGACAAATTACTGAAACCACTAATTGTTTTAGGTCATTAGTATACTAATGCTGTACACAAAACTTGATTGGTACAAGCCTGACCCAATAATACCAATAAGTCATAAGATTGAAAAACAAGAAGAATCCTATTCTTTTTAACATTTATCTTCCTATTTGTTCTCTTTAAAACTTAAACTATGTGTGGTTTGCTTACATTCAGTAGAAAGTAGTCTGTCTAAATAAGCAAGTATTCCTATACTCATGTGAATCCCTGAATGCTTAAATTTCTTTATTTAGATTGGACTTATTGTCACAAATCATTGAATCTTTTTCAAGATTTGTACATTTCTTCTCTTTTGATGTTAAGCACTTATCTTATGAAAGGAGGATTATATTGACTTATATGACATCATTTACAGATTGAAAATGAGTTTGGTTCTTATGGAGATGACAAAGCATATCTCCATCACCTGGTCACCCTGGCTAGAGGTCATCTTGGTCATGATGTTATTTTGTAAGGGTTGTTATGTTTTTTAACGCTGCCACTTTATTGTGCTTAAACTGGAGTATCTTTCTGTAATATGATATATTGATGCTATAGTAAAAGATGTTGGTTTGTAGGACTATGGTCATCTGAAGAGTTAGACTGTGGCTTTTAGTTCTCCTCTTTCTGTCTCTATCTTTCGGTCTCAGTAATTTAACTGCCTAAATTTCAATGTGAAGAAAAATGAAAAGAAGATACTGATAAAGAAGTGGACAAATTGGAAAAAGGAGAGAGAATGTACTGAAAGAGTAGGATGAAGTGGAAGAAGCTAAGTCAGGATAAAAAGAAGTCAGGCCACCCCAAATAGTCGAATTTTTGAACTATTGAGGATAAAACATTAGGCTATTAATGGAGTTGACTACTAGTTTCCAGTCAAACAATTAAATCAATAATTTTAGACATCCTGAATGTTCCTAGTTATTTTTTCGTTTTCTTCACTTAATCTCACTTTTGCAAACGTATCCTCCAAGATGGAATTCATGCGTGTCCTGCTTCCCTTATGATGGGTTCTGTATCTCAGAAATATGCAATTTTTAATTTTCTTGCATCTTCAAAATTAACTTTACCAAATTTAGTTTACAGTCGTAGGAATTCCTGTCTAGACATTATAATTTGTACAGGGAATGAAAAGAGATGGTAAACAGTTTTTTGTAGAACAAATCATTTGGTGACAGCTAAAGTTCTCTTTTTTTCTATACACATTTTTGCAGTGGTCTCTATACTGTTTCGAGGTAAATAAGATAATGTGCTATAGTGGTATATTGTTCAGAAAAAAGTATTGATATGTTTATCAATAAAGAAGGATTGGTTAAAAATAGAAACATGAAGTTGAATTTCAACTTTTGAACTTCTATTTATAATGTTCAAATATACCCATAAAAATAAAAAATTTAAACCGGTAATGGAACAGGGCAATATCATGGCTAGTTTGAGTTTGATCTCTTATTTTGTTAATCTTTTTCCTTATATTCACTGTTTTCAGATACACTACAGATGGAGGCGTGAGGGAAAATCTTGAGAAAGGATCTATTCGTGGGGATGCTGTCTTTACAGGTGAAAATTTGTTATTATAAATGTTACTTTAAGGTTTTACAAACATGTATTTTCTCACCTTCCTCTCTCTCCCTCCCTCTGTATAAAGATATGTGAATAAGAAAAACTCTCAAAGTATGTGACATGCTACATCCATGACAGATTTGTGTGCCTGTGTTTTTGTGTGAACTCCAATCTTATTTTCTTATCCTTATTAATTTGTTGTTGATTGACATGACTGCTAATATAATATATATATATATATATATATATATATATATTTTGGTAGCTGTTGATTTCAGTACTGGTGATGATCCTTGGCCTATATTCAAGTTACAAAAGGAGTTCAATGCCCCAGGAAAATCACCACCTTTGTCAGCGTAAGTGTACTCCTATGAAATATTATTTCTGTTTATCAAATGCTAAATACTCAAAGTGCTTGTCGTATCAGCGAGTTTTACACTGGGTGGCTTACACACTGGGGAGAGAAAATTGCCACGACAGATGCTGATTTTACAGCAGCTGCTCTTGAAAATATTTTGCAGAAAAATGGTTCTGCAGTCCTCTATGTATGTCTCAACCTCTGCCATTGTACTGTTTGAAAATCACATTCTGAATAATCTTCTTGGTTTGGGTTTTCTAATTTTCAGATGGCACATGGTGGGACTAACTTTGGATTTTATAATGGAGCCAATACTGGTGTAGATGAGGCTGACTACAAACCTGATCTCACTTCTTATGATTACGTTAGAAATCTTTTAACCCTTATGTTGAACCTTCCATAGTGAACTCTCACATGCATATTGCAAACTGGACTGACTATCACATATCCAGGATGCACCAATTAGGGAATCTGGTGACATTGACAATTCAAAATTCAATGGTATGGATGTAATGTTTTGCACTCATTTTCAAGCCATCAATATTGTATTGTACTTTTTAGTTTTCAAAATACTTACTATTTTGCAAATCTTTAGCCTAAAGCACTTTGTCATGCTGTGGAAGCAATATTCATAGAGTCAAATAGAAAGTGTCTAAATGGCTCTGGCTGGATATCCTAAATACACCCAAATTCTACCTTTTAATTTCTAATTATGTCTTTCTATGTTTTATGCTTTTCATGTTTATTATATTGTTATAAACATAGTCGAGGTTTCAAAATCACACCCTTTGTAACTTGGTTTCAGAATTAAGAGATTACTCTTGTTCATAGGGAAAAGAAATATGATATTTGTTATAGTTCAGGTGTTGGTGTAGAGAAAGAAAACATTCCACGTAAAACATATTGGGCAAAAGCAAGTTTCAAGAAAGTCGTACTTTCTCACCAGTCACCCTCTCGCATATTATGAATCAAAATTATGTGGAACTTTACAATCTATAATGTTTAATACTTTAATTACTTCCGTACTGGCATAAAATATCATATATTCGGTTGAAGAATATCTTCTTGTTGATCCAAACTATAATCCTTCTGGTTTTGTCATTATTTGTTAAACTTTGTTATTTTCACTATAATCATCCAAGCAAAATTTTAAATTTGTGCTTGCATATGTTTCAGCTATTCGAAGGGTTATAGCAAGATATACCTCAGTACCTCTTCCATCTGTTCCCTCTAATAATGAAAAGGCAAGATATGGACCAATTCACTTACAAAGAAAGGCTTTTTTATTTGACACGTTTGATTTCACCAATTCCACTAATGTGTTTGAATCTGAAACTCCAATGCCAATGGACTACGTCAGCCAGGTAAGTCATTTCTTTTCATATCGGTGAAAGATTCCTAAATTCCTAGATTGTATTATTTAATATTAACCTTTGTGTTCAGTTGTTTGGTTTTATATTGTATGTCACTGAATACAGAGGGAAGATAGGTGGAAGAATTTTGTTCATACCAAAGGTGCTATTTTAATTCCTTAGTTCTCATTTTGTTTTATAGCTACTTTCTTGTGATACTATCATCTTATTTCTATTACCCATAGCTAGAAATTTTACAGAATGTCTCATCAATATAGCTTCTCTAAATACAATGAATGATAAATGTGCAGTTACATGACAGAGCTCAAGTATTTATTTCATGCCCTTCTGAAGAAAATGGTGCTAGGCCAACTTATGTTGGAACCATTGAAAGGTGGTTAAATAACAAACTAAGTCTTCCTGATGTTAAATGCCATTCTAAAACCAACTTATTTATTCTGGTATGTACCTGCTTTCTTTATGTATTCTTATATCATTGTGTAAAGAATTTATTTTTGGCCGATTTCTAGTTCATGAGCTTATATATGCCTTGTACTATGCAAATATCAGTTTTGATTATTTCTCTTGGTGGGATTTCATGAATTGATTTTCGTCCTTCCTTGTGGAGAAAACAAGGGATACCAGAGAATTTAAATATTTATTGACGACTTGAAGTTTTGGTTTCAGTGGTACTTTAAGAGAACCACAAGTCCGTTACACCTGTTACTTTACGCTACTCAAAGAAGTTAACATAAATAATGGTAAAAAATGTTGGTTTTAGTACTTACAAATTTGTTTTTAGTAGAACATTTGTTTTTAGTTAATCCTTAGAGAAGAATTAAAACAACAGCGTAAGCTACTTGATGAATAATGTAAGGTTTGATTATGCTTTTAGTCTCTAAAATTTGGAGTGAATCATGTTTTGGTTCTCTAAATTAAAAAAAAAAAATAGTATATTTTACTCTCAAATTTGAAAATATGATTTTAGTTTTTAAACACTAAATTTGAGAGACTTAAAACAGTTTTTTTAAAAATCATTTTAGTTGTTCCAATTTAGTGTCTAGGGATTCAAATCACATATCTGTACTTTAAGAATCTAAAAAATTATTATTATTATTTTTTTTTAAATTCGTAGGACTGTAGTTATATTTACTCTAAATTTAGGGACCAAACCAAATACATGATTAAGTCATAATGTAATTATGTTTTTTCTTAACTTCTACTTATAAAGTGAGCTATTCGAATTAAATATTGGGCCTAGTAGTCAATATTAGAAGTTAGTTGCTGAATTGATACATTTCATTCGATTTTTCCACACTTCTTACTTGTTGTATAGTTTGTTATTTTTTATTATAAGTTATATAAATCAAGATGCCTCAACTTCTAAGCGGTTTCCTTCAGCTGATAACATGTTATGGGATTTCGCCGAATACTTTCTTCTGCCTTTTGTAGGTTGAAAACATGGGTCGTGTAAATTATGGGGCTTTCATCTTTGATAGGAAGGTATAGGTCATCTGAAGCTGATGCTGCAGCTCTAAATGTTTGATGGTAATTGGTTGATGTTTGACACAACTTCTACAGGGCATTCTGTCTTCAGTTTATCTGGACGGGGAAAAAGTAAAAGGGTGGAAAATGTTTCCTATTCCTTTGCACAACCTGAATGAAATGTCAACCTACAATCCTATCACGCAGGCTTCATACTCTGCATTCAGTGAAATAACATCATCCAGAAAAAAGTTTATTTACAAGCATGGTAAGTACTAAAGTACATTCTGGGTGTGTGGAGAGATGCCTTGTTCTATCATCAATGCTCATTTGTATCTCGTAATTTTCTCAGTCATCACTTTTATGGTATTTTAAATCTTTGATGTCAAATGGTGTTTCTTTTCCTGCAGAGAATTCTTCCAAAGAACCTGCATTTTATTCTGGCCACTTCTCAATTGATAAATCAAGTCAGGTCATGGATACATTTATATCATTCAGCAATTGGGGGAAAGGCATTGTGTTTGTCAATGACTTCAATATAGGAAGATATTGGCCGGTAAAGTAAAATAGTATTTTATTCCTCTTAAACAAATTATAATTGTGATTAAACATGGGTATAACTAGAAAAATATTACAAATGATGTTATCCTGGATTTGTAAAACAACTATAATTTCATAAGATTTTAGAAGGGAGTAGTAACTTGTCTAACAATGATGCTTTTGCTTTTGTTCTTTGATAGTTGAGAGGACCACAATGCAATCTCTACGTTCCTGCACCACTCCTAAAGCAAGGAGATAACTTTTTGGTATGTTCCCTGAATAGCTTTAATAATTTGACTAACATTTATAATTGTTTTCTGTGATGTAAATTTGCTAAGGTAAATGTAACTCTGAACTGATAAATGGTTTCTATTGGAGATGTTACAACTTCACTGGTATATCTCAAAAATTGATGTTCACTTGAGAGAATCACATTCACAATTGATTACATTCTCCTGAACCAATGTGCAGGTAATACTTGAGCTAGAATCTCCAGATCCTGAACTTGTGCTTCACACAGTCGATGAGCCAGACTTCACATGTGGTTCTAGTGGGATGAGTCTTCATCAGCTGAAGTAAAATTCATAAATTTGAAAATACTTTAAGAAGTTGGAGTTCAATAAAGTTTCTTACCTTCAATCAATTTTAAATATACTTGTTTCAATAGTTTTCCTCTTTTTGTGTGTGCAGAGTAAATCAGTCAAAAGATAAATATTAATAATCTCTTTTGAACTGTAAAAATTATTGAAGAAAAGTCTCAGTTTTCACGTTTTATTTTAATATTATAAAATAACATTTATACTTTGTAAACATAAGCTTCCACTCTTTATTTATATTAATTTTAGTTTTATTTCATAAATGTATATTTACTTTATTTCGCAAAATCTCAAAATATCGTGTAATTGCTAGTTTTAATTGATTATCTTCATGAGCAAACTTTTTTTAATGGTTAAAAATAAAATTTTTTTATAAGATTTAACCTATTCGTTATAAAAATATAATTTGTAAATTCAATATTTAATTATTATGATATATATATATATATATACATAAAATTTATTTACCAAATATTTAGGAGAAAGGATAAAATTTTAAATATTTACTCTAATTTTTAACAGATATTACACTGTAAATAGCTTCTATTTTATTTCTTCCCACTTACCACATTCAATTAATCATGATATTTAGACTAGATTTTTTTAAACAAAATCAATAGTTATTTTGTTATGTATTAAAAGTTAGAAATGACTTTACTTAAGTTATTCATTATCTATACCTATATATAAATACCTATATATAAAGAGGATTTTCTCTTTTAACTTTCTTAATTTTTTTCTTATTTTATTCTTATATTAATATTTGATTTTATTTCATTATTATAGGCATTAACGTCATTTTCTATTTTTTTAAAATTTTAAATTTTCAAATTTTTAAACTTTAAAGTCTTTTCGAAACACTTTAAATTTTAAAAAAATTTAAATTTTCAAACTTTTAAAATTTCAAATTTTTTAAATTTACAAATTTTTAAATTTTCAAAAATTTAGAATATATTAGGTAAAAAAATTGGAAACAAAATTTTTATTTTAAATATTTTATGATGTCTAATTTTCAATTTTAAATTTTGAATTTTAAATTTTAAATTTTAAATTTTAAATTTTAAATTTTAAATTTTAAATTTTGAATTTTAAATTTTAAAATTTGAATTCTAAAATATTAATAGTTTTCATTGTTACATCCACTCTCTTTTCTCTTTTATATCCAGACTATAGAGAAAAAAAATGCTCATAAATTTTGACACATCTTAAACCCTCTTCCTTCACGCTCCATCTTCTTCTCCTACTCTCACCCGTCTCATTTTATAAGGCAAAGAAGAGGAGAGAAAGCCAATAAGAGATTCAGGACGCAAGGAGGCATCGCGAGTTCGAGATTTTTTAAACCAAGAAAGAGATAATTCACATCTATATTATTATTTTATTGTCAACACCGAAGTAATCAGATGAATAGAAAGTTCCACAAATTAAAACTACAAATACTCACCAAAGAGTTGAGAAGTGTCCCTCAGAGTCAGTGAACATCTAAATTTGAAGATAAAGGAGAACCCAAAGGGAAAGGAACTATCGGAACAAATGTTTGCATGTGCGAGAGAAAGAAAAAGTGATAATTTTTTCTGAACCTCATACTCTCAACCTCTTTTGAACCTCGAGCAAGTGATGTCCATTTTTTTGTTCATATTTGGTTATTTTTTAATTTTTATTATGTAAAAGTAATATTATTTAATAGAAGGTTGTTTCTGTTAGTCCAGTGCACATACTTCAAAATGAAGTGTTCCAGTTTTAAGCCCCTACACCTTAAAGTGTGCTTCATATGGGACACGCATCTGAAAGAGTTGAGTCGTTAGCTAATTGAATGAGGCAGAGAAGAAAGCGCATGGCATGCAATGAAGGTGGTTTGCGTGGTGCAATGTTTTAAAGGCATGGTGGCAGGAATAGTGTGAGAGATTGTTGGAGTATGCGAGAAAGAGAGGGAGGAGGGTGTGTGGTAAAGTTAATCACCATATACATGCATGTTTTTGTAGTTAAGGATCAGACATAGGTGATTTAAAGTAAATTTTATTACTTGTCTCTCTACGATACGATCAAAGCAACAACTTAATAAATTATTATTGGTGTTTCCTGCATTCCTAGAAAGCATTTTCACCATTTCTCACTGATACTCACCTTTTTTATTGTTTGTCTCCGTGATTGAACACAAATAGATGTTATCAAAGCAACAACACATATTCTTATATCTTAAGTGCAAAAATTGGATTTTTTTCAGCTAATGAATATGCTTCGACGGTTGATTATTGACCATAGACATTACATATGTTCATATTTATTAAAACGTACTATAAATTTTAATATAAGTGTACGAATAATAACATCATTTATTCAAATTTTAATATCAAACATTATTTATTCAAATTTTAATATCAAACAATGTTAATAAAAATAAAAAAATGCGGATACACAGGCGCGGGAGCGCCTGTGTTCCCGCTAGTAAATATAAAATGTAATGTATATAACTACAAAAAATGAATAATTATAAAATTTAATCATTAATTGTGCACAAATTCCTGTTGAGAATAAAGCATATGTGAAACGGAAATTGAATTGGATATTATAGGGGTGATAAAGTACATAAATGGTTCAAACTAAATAATACAAAGTGTGTAATATGCGGATAAACTGACTTGAAACATAACTACATTATATACCAAAAGTTCATTCTCAATTGTTCAATTAACATTAATCATGAAAAATATTACATACAAAAGAAGAAAATATAATGAAATATACTTTTCTTTTCTTTATCTTTGATCCACATAGAGATTTAGTCAAATTGTTCTTACCCTTTACCGTCACTGTCAACCACTTCCCCCTGCATATCATCCATCACCACCACCCCTTATTCTTAACCTTCCATATCCGTTTGTTTGTTCTTCCCTCTCCTGATCCATTTTCTCACTCTTTTCGTTCATAGACTAACGTGTCCCCTCTTTTCTCTGTAAACCCCCATTTTT
Source organism: Phaseolus lunatus (assembly GCA_013389735.1). Taxonomy (NCBI): domain Eukaryota; kingdom Viridiplantae; phylum Streptophyta; class Magnoliopsida; order Fabales; family Fabaceae; genus Phaseolus; species Phaseolus lunatus. The sequence continues at coordinate 36,152,378 of CM023861.1, forward strand.
TCACTCCTTTCACTCATAGACTAACGCGTCTCCCATTTTCTTTCTAAGCTCTCTCTTTCTCATAGACTAACCTCTCTCAATTCCACCGACAGACTCTGGTACTTTTTTTCTCTACTGTTCATTTTTTTTTCTTTAATAGTTATGCTTTTTATTAAATTGTTGTCTTCGTGTATTTTATGGTATTATTTGTGTTAACATAATAATAATATTGTCATCATACAATGCAAAAGACAAACATAAATGAATAAAAAAAAGAGTAAAATGAGACATTACATTTTTATCTTCTACTTTATAATTGAAAAATAACACTTACTAGTTGGTTTCGTAGTTTTGGAAGGAAACTACGACTTGTCATATTTTAAATTTTTGTATATGAAAATAGAAAAGGAAAAAAGTGTTTGATGGGATAAAAGTGAAAATGATGCAATTGTGCAATGCTCCTCAGGAAACCTCACTTCGCAATGTTTAGTTTTGAATTTAAAAATTTTTAAATTTAAAATATTTTTTGAATTTAAAAAGTTTTGAATTTAAAATTTTTTGAATTTAAAATTTTTTTAATTTAAAATTTTTTAAATTTATTTTTTTTAATTTAAAAATAGTTATACTTTTGAGATATAAAATTAAAACTCCTCATAAAATATGAGAAATATCTCCTCTTATATATTTTTAAATAATAAAATATAAATATAAAAATAAAATTGGAATAAAATAAAATAGAAATATATATAGGTATAGATATATTTAAAAGATATATTTTAATTTTGTAGATTATATTTGAATTTAAATATTTCAGTTAGGAATCAGTTTTTATATTCAAAACAATATAGTTTTTTTTAACATAATTCAATTAAGTGAAAAATTAAAGGCTCTCCCTTTTTTTGCAGGAAGAAGAAGGTAACATGAGTGATTCAAGAAGCAGTACACAAGCTTGTGCTGCTTGCAAGTACCAACGCAGGAAATGCGGACCCAAGTGCATTCTTGCGCCGTTTTTTCCTTATCAGCGCGAAAAACAGTTTCTCCGTGCCCATAGGCTCTTTGGAGTTGGAAAAATCACAAACATGATCAAGCCTCTGGATCCTGATCGCAGAAACATAGCCATAGCCACCATTATTTACGAGTCTGATGTGAGAGCCAAGGACCCTGTTGGGGGCTGCTTAAGGATCATTGAAAACTTACAATCTCAGCTCGCATATTCTCAAACCCAACTCCGACTTCTCCTTCAACACCTTGCCTTCTTCAGACCACCACCACCCTCCTCCTCATCCCATCCTTCTCTTTTACCACTTCAATTCCAAGAACAATCCAAATCGAAGGATCCGTTACAGTTTCAAGATCAATCGAAAGATCCGTTCCAATTTCAAGATTTTCAAGAAAAGAAAGATCGGTTACAATTTCAAGAACAGAAAGATCCGTATTTTTTATTGCAAGAAGATATGAAGTTGGAGATTGACAGCCAATATGAGGACGCCTGGCACCGGGTATGATCGGTGTTCTTCTGAGATTTTTTTTGAAAAAATTTCACATGTGTTTTGCAGCTTTGAACTGTGGTGATCGTGGACAAGAGGAGAACCTTAGTGACACAAAAAAAAATGATACTTGATATATATATTTTGTTATAAAGATAGTGCATGAAACGAGAGTTGGTATTGAGATATGCAATTATTTCATTTTTATCGCATGCTACGAGTTTTGCTTTTTTAGTGTTCAATTATATTATTTTTCATCTAATATTAAATTTTAGAACTTGATGGGATAGTATTGAAACCATTCACAATAAATTAACATACATTGGTTAAAATTAATATTCATGGACTATTCTTGTTAAGTAGGTATTTTTTATTCGAGTATGGAAGAGTTTATTAGTAATTTTTTTATATTTCTTGAAGTTCTATTATGGTTGTTGAGTTTTATAAAGTTATACAGGGAGAAAACTTAAAAGATGTAGTTAATGTTTGGCTTGAATGTGATTTTGCCTTGGTTTATATTGCGATTACTTCTAAGACTAATCTTCCATAGGAATACTGTTTTAATTACTTTATTCTCCGGTGCTCACTCCTTTTAATTAACATACACATTATAACAATGAATAAAATATCTCTTTATCTTTTATCTTAATTATCTTTCCTGGGTTGACCTACATCTAGGCCGAACTCACAACCTACCTTTTAAGCCCAAATGCCTCTAGATGCTTAGGTCGAGGTGACGAGCACTCATGCACTGTACAATTGATATAATTGTACAATTGATATAATAAGCTTATTTTTAGTTTGTTTTTAGAATTCTTTATAAATAGGTATAGTTTATTATGTATAGTTTTTGTTAACATATGCTATTTGGTTTAGTAATCTCATATTTTTGTATTTTTTTTCTTTTTTAATAAACTTAAGATGTCAAGTTACATAATGATGACCAACATGAAAGTTTTTATATAAAAAAAAAAATAACATACATTAAATTTGATATATTTAAAATTTGAGACTAAGTTTACAAATTCTTCATACTAATATAGTTTTCAATTATTTTCTTTTCATCTAATAATAAACTTTTATCGAACCAAAATTATGACTAGAGTGGTGACATTTTAACATTTAGAAAAATATAACATGACAATTCAAAGTATTAAACAAGATGATTGATGAAAAACAATTTCCAAGAACATAAATAAGAAATAAAGAAGTGAAGGTGAGTGCAAAGTACTTAAACATTGAGAGGAGAAGAAAGACGAAGCTTGCAGGTGTGGAGCTGCAACTCCAACTGCAAGTTCTTCTTCCTCTCATTTTCCAATGCAGCTCTCATCCTAGAAATCTCCTTCTCCTCATTATGATCAGCAGCAGCCACTGCATGATCACTCTCCTCCTCTCCTCCTATCAGTTTCACCAGAAACTTCACTTCCAATAGCTCTTGTTCCAAGCTCCCTTTCAGCACATTCAGAGTCGCCAACACCTTTTCCCTCTTCACACCACCACCACCTACAACACTTCCACCAACATTAACATGCTCCTCCATTTTTTGGATAACCGTTTCTCCTTCAAACCCAACCTCTTTAGCCCCCGCATCATCGTTTGGAAACACAGGATCAAACTCCAACCCCTCTTGGTTGAAGTTCCACCCACTGATCCTTCTCTCCTTCACCTGCATGGCGGGGTCGTCATCATCATCATCATCATCATGGTCACCCTCATCTTCATGCTCACTAACCTTGCTCTCCTTGTACCTTTTCTCCACACTGGGCAACCCTTGGAGTACGTTCTTCACCAGAAAATCAGTTCCCTTGCAGTTTTTAAAAAAGGGGTGTTTCAGCAACTTATCAGCAGTGGGCCTTTTGGAAGGATCTTGGTCTAGACAAGAAGCCACCATGTCCCTGAACGCCTTCGAAAACTTGTTCCCGTTCCCCTTTCTATACTTATCCAAATCGGAGAAACGAAACCGCTTGGTGATCTTGAGCATCATGGACTTGGAAGGTGGAAGGTGAGAGAGAGGAGGCCTTCCATGAGCCAGCTCCAATGCGGTTATCCCAAAGGACCATATATCAGCCTTGAAACTGTACCCCGTGTGCGAGTGAATCACCTCAGGAGCCATCCAATACGGCGTGCCGGCAACGTCGGTGAACTTGAGAGAGGAACACATCGAGGACTCGTAGATCGAAGCCGACACGCCGAAATCCGCCAGCTTCACTTGTCCGTTTGTGTCAACGAGGATGTTGCCAGCTTTTATGTCGCGGTGGAGGTGGCCCTGGCCATGGAGGTAGGAGAGGGCATTAAGGATGTCTCTGAGAACCATCGCGATGCAGGGTTCGGTTAAGCCGTTGGGGTAGGAGTGAGAGATGATGGATTGGAGAGATCCTGCGGCCATGAAGGGCATCACCACCCAGAGGCGGCGATCGACGGTGAAGGAGCAGTGTGCTTTGAGGATGTTAGGGTGAGAAAGGAGGGACAGGGTTTTGGCCTCGCGGCGAACGTCGTCCAAGTCGGGGCGGGAACGGTCGAGGTCTATGGATTTGATTGCCACCGCGGTGGAGTTCATGGGGATGCAGATGGCTTTGTACACGACGGCGCTGACGCCGGCGCCGATCTCGTGGAGGATCTTGTAGGAGGAAGAGTCGAGTGGGTATTGGAGCCTTTTGGGTGGTTCTTTTACTTGGTTAGTTGCCATGGAGAATGAGTGATGCATTGTTGCATGGAGTTGTGGAGGAATTAATGGGGAAGAAAGTGAGTGATTGAAAGCGCTTTTCTTGTGAGTGTTAAAGAAAAAAGGAAGTGTTCTTGAGTTCTCCGTGCATGCATGTGAATAATCACATATTACCCAATCGCTTCCTCCTTTTTCCTCCTTTTTCTGTTCTTCTAATGTTCTTCCATATATCACTTTGAATCACGTGAATGGATTCCTCTATATATATTTTGCCATAAAACCTTAAATTTACTAATTTTGAACTTCACCTTTATCTCTACCTTCTCATCTCACTAAAATCTCATTCAAGCCATCTGCATCATGCTTTTATATGCAATCTAACTCAAATTAATTATTTATAAGAGCAAAACATGAATATATTTCAAATTAATTAAGAGTTTCTACTACTCATTTTATTACTTTTATATTTTAATTAGATAACTTAATTCAATAGTGGTGTCAAAAATATCTTTTTCGTTTGCCATTAAGACATTCAATAGTGATTGTATAAATTAGTATTGATGTATAGATAAGTACTCAAATGGAGAATGATTGTATAGATTGATTTATGTGTGAAAATATAAGTATTAAAAAAAGCTATAATGTAGGTCTATTAAAAGGGAGGATTATTGCCTCAACTAAAGAATCACTTTTGAAACCATATTTCCTAAAGTAAACATGTCTCCAGTTTGGTATGATGAATGCACAGTGCAAATTATATCGCTTAACATTTTAAATAAAATGTTATACATGCTCACGGTGATAATTGATTCTTATTCATGATTGTTTGGTGAAAAGCACAAAAGATCGTCTATTGAGAAAAGATCGTCTATTGGAGAAGCGTCTAGTAATATGGATAGACTATATGATGCATTTTGTTCAGGACATTTACCAAATTTCAAACATAACATGATCATCTTTATCACAACCTTATTTCACAATATTATTCTCATTATCCATAATATACTTCAAAACATTGTTATTACACATCAAACTACTCACATATTTCATAACCTCGATTAAAGCAGTTTTGAACTCTAAATTTCAGAACAACACCGATCATAACCGGCGCCATGCGTCCTGATATTGGCTGTCAGTCTCCAACTTCATATCTTCTTGCAATAAAAGATAAGGATCTTTCTGTTCTTGAAATTGTAACGGATCTTTCTGTTCTTGAAAATCTTGAAATTGGAACGGATCTTTCGATTGTTCTTGAAATTGTACCGGATCCTTCGATTTGGATTGTTCTTGGAATTGAAGTGGTAAAAGAGAAGGATGGGATGAGGAGGAGGGTGGTGGTGGTCTGAAGAAGGCAAGGTGTTGAAGGAGAAGTTGGAGTTGAGTTTGAGAATATTCGAGCTGAGATTGTAAGTTTTCAATGATCCTCAAGCAGCCCCCAACAGGGTCCTTCGCTCTCATATCAGATTCGTAAATAATGGTGGCCATGGCTATGTTTCTGCGACCAGGATCCAGAGGCTTGATCATGTTCGTGATTTTTCCAACCCCGAAAAGCCTATGGGCACGGAGAAACTGTTTTTCGCGGTGGTGAGGAAAAAACGGCGCAAGAATGCACTTGGGTCCGCACTTCCTGCGTTGGTACTTACAAGCAGCACAAGCAGCTTGTGTGGTGCTTCTTGAATCACTCGTGTTACCTTCCATGCTTCTGCAAAAAAAAGGGAGACCCTTTCATTTCTCACTTAATTCAACTATATTAAAAAAACTGAGTTGTTTTGAAAATAAAAACTGATTCCTAACTGAAATGTTTAAATTCAAATGTAATTTACAAAATTAAAATATATCTTTTTAAATACATATGATTTAGTTACTGTTCAAGTTTATGCTTTATTAATACCTTGAACTCATGATACTGTCCAATATCATTGGCTCTGCTACACATCAATCTTAGCATTACCATTTGGCAAAGAGCTAGCTCATGTAGTTGTGTAACCAGTTGACAACATCATGATGCAAAAAAATGAATACAAAAGAGAGAATGAGTAAAGAAACTTACTGTATTGCGATGAGAATGGTGAGAAGAGTGAGAGTGGAAAGAAGGAAGAGGAGGAAAACAGGGAGAAAAGCACAAAAAAGTATGAAAGAGAGGAAGATGAAGAAAATGGTAGTTTTGGAGCTTCCCTTCTTCGCCATGGCCACCAATTTGGATGCTTCGCCGCTACTCTTCTTCGATCGGATTCTCATTCATTCACCTCACTCACTCACTTCAAACACTCTTCAATATTACTCTCTGTTGTTAAGTCAATGACATGTTTTCATTTTACATATCCATTATTTTGATCTAATCTTTTTTAAAATTAAAAAAAAAAAATGAACACCTATAGCTTTTTTATATAAAAAAATGAAAAATTGTTTTTTATGATTACAAACCCAAAATCAGTTTCAGTAATAAATTTCAAAAATTATTTAGTGGGAAAATAGATCTTTTAAAATTTATATTATCCAAAGAAAAATTTATATGAAATTTATTCTAACCAACAGAAGATTATGTTTTCTAAAAGTCACAAGCTAAAATAATGTTAGTTCCTATATACAGTGAGAAATGAAGGTTTAAATTTTTATTAAAAGAAACACCGGTATTTAATATCAGAATATATTTTAAACATAATTTTTCTTTAAAATATATCAATAAAAAAAACTCAAAAATTAATTCTATTAAATCAAGTTAATTCAAAATCAAATTTCAAAACCACATCCAAACGCGGGCTTAACATTTTTTTATTAAAAATATACATTTTATTTTTAGTAAAAACATTTTTTTAATCTACTATTTACAAGTGATTTTTTAAAGAATTATTTTTCTCTCATAAGAAATTTATTAAATTTTTTGGACATAATAAATGAATATATTTAAAAATATTCTGTAATAAGAATGACGAGATTTAGAAGGTGAGTATGTGCAGTTTGTCTGGTGATGCAGTGTCTGAGAAATGGAATGGAAAGATAAAGAAGAAGCAGATATTGACACGTGGCACGGTGTTTAAAATCGGATGCGAACCTATTTATATTCTTCTCTTTATTCTCTCCTTCTCGTCCGCCACTTCTCTCTCTTCGCCGTTCCACTCAGCTCTCACTCATCACCCTCATCACAAACCCTAGCTTACAATTTTCCATGGTTCATCTCCTTCACTGAATTTTCCCTCAAATCGCTCGTAAAAGGAGAATTATCGGAGACACTAGGGATTCTACTCAAACTAACATTCCTCATGGCGGCTTCCACCACCAGCCAGGTTTACATCGATGTAATCGAGGATGTCATGGTGAAGGTCCGTGACGAGTTCGTCAACAACGGAGGTCCTGGGGAGGAAGTTCTCAAGGAGCTTCAAGCTGTAATTAATTATCATCTCCACCTCTTCTACGTTTATATGTCCAGGATTTACTTTTAATTTCTATTTATGAATAAATCAATCGGATTATTTGATGTTTATACATCTATTCCAAACGTCTGCTGATTTAGTTTGAAAGTTTTTTTTTCTTTCTCGACTGGTTCGCTTGATTTAGGGTTTGGATCCGATCCATTGTTTTGTGGTTTTTCTGTTTTCTTTATGAGATTTTATATTACTTTTATTGGCAGTGTTAAAGATGTCCATCCTTCTTCTTTTGTTTGTAATTTGTGTAGATGTGGGAGTCAAAGATGATGCAGGCTGGTGCTGTGCTGGGTCCCATAGAAAGGTCAACTGCCGCTAAGCCAACTCCCGGTGGTCCTATTACTCCGGTTCATGATCTTAACATGCCGTATACCGAAGAGTATGAGACTCCTACTGCTGAAATGCTTTTCCCCCCTGTGAGTTTTGGTCCACATCGTAGTTATAAGTTCAACCAGTGTTGTCTCCTTTTAATGTTCTTTTATGAGTTAAAATTATTGGATTGCTGATATGCGCTTCTTAATGTGGCAGACTCCGTTGCAAACGCCAATTCAAACTCCTTTACCTGGAACTGGAGATAACTCAACTTATAACATTCCTACTGGACCAAGTGAATACCCCTCTTCTGGAAATGACGCGGGAGGAAATGCTGATGGAAAAGGAGGAAGACCTGCAACATATATGGTAAAGCTCACATATGTTTTGAAGTTTATACACATTACATAAATTATGCCGCAAAAACTCACATATGTTGAATTTTTTTAATAAAAACTAAAATTAAAGAATATTCATGATAGAATATGGATGAAGTCATTACTGTTGATCAATGGGAAGACAGTGCCCAGTTAGAATAAATAAAAAAATAAAGGGTAGATCTTAGAAGAACTAAAGACTAGGGAGCACATGAACAGTGAATGAAAGATATATTACAAAATTTGAGAGTGGTGAAAGAAGGTAGGATAGACAATGTTCTGTGATACAGGAGTTGGCTGGAACATAAACGACCTTTCAGGTAAGTGTCTGGGAAATGCTTTGTAATGTCGACAATCTTGATGAAAAAAGGTGGGCGTCTTCTCAAAGAGATGGTTTGGGTTCCTAATTTTTAATTTGGCCTCATCCCTCAAAGCTGACTGGGCTTGTAAGTTAAGAGACTACCTAAGTCTTACATTGGCCATATCTCTTGTTGATAATATGGGATCTAAACCCTTCCCATCACACCCAAAACTGGACATCCTGAGTGTAGACAACTGCTGTAGCCCAATAACACCCTCTCACGCTTAGGAGTGGAGTGGACATTTAAGGTTCATTTCTTATGATAGAAAGAGGGAGAGAGAGGAAGGAAAGAGAAAGGAGGGAGGGGGTATGGGTTTGGTTGAGAATAATCGATGCAATGAGTGGTGGCTTGTCTTTCTGCTGAAAAATGAGAAGAAAAGGGCGTAAAGTCCAATATAATTGATTACGAGATCAATTATGTTGGGTTCTTTTGAACATTTCTTATAGTTGAAAACATCCCCACAACCGATTTTGGAGGTTTGTAATCGATTATGGTTTTTTTTTTTCTTTGATTTTGTTTTATTGTAGGAGTCATAATAATAATGAGTAATTAAGTAATAATAATAAGAAATTATTAATAATAAATAAAAATAATATTTTTTCCCACCTATTTTTTCCAACCAAACAAATCTTCTTTTCACTTATTTGCAACATCTTTCTCTTCCACTCACTAATTTTTTCATCTCTACCAAACAGCATTAAACTCTAGACAAATATGGGTGTCGTAATGATGAATCAAGGATAAGTTATGATACAATCTTAAAATTTTGGCTTAGGGCTTAACTTTACCCAAAGAAAATGACTTGTAAGGAGAAGATTGCCCAAGTTTAATAAGGATTACATCAGCTATGTCTCTAGTTAGTGTGAGATCTAAACACTCACTAAGTGAATGGGGCGTGCAAGATAGGTGGAAATATGGTTTCTGATCTGATTAAATGAAAATGGGGTGAAATTCTGATATTCTCCCAGTAAAAGCATCAAATGACACCATTCCATCCTGAGGAGAATGCTAGCAGAGATGATTGAGATATCACTGCAAAATGGCTATAATCTGCACTACTACAACCACTACAATAAACTTCTCTGCGACAGGCCCCACAGAAGTGGCTGGTGTGTGTGATGCAATGTAACACCATATGGTGATACTATGTGGGAAAACAGCATAAAAATAGGATTTTTTTAAATTGACACCGAAAGTTATTCTGTTTTGAGGAAAAAAATAGGTATTCAACACCAAGCTTCTTTTTGGATGCAATTGTGGCCATTCTTTGAAAATGCACTACTATTTTGACTTTGTATTTGCCCTGGGTTGCCCTTCTCTTCTATCTCAAATGCCATTATCAATTTATCCTATTCTTTTAATCGGTAGCTATTATTCAGTGGCTTAACTGTTCTGTTTAAATCATTTGCTCGGACTTTTTTTTTAAGGTGTACATTAATGTTGTCTTTGTAAACTTCTACAGCAACCTCCTTCTCCTTGGATGAATCCAAGGCCCTCACTTGATGTCAATGTTGGTGAGTGTCTTTTAAATTCAGGATAAAGTGTTTAATCGAATCGCTCTGCAGTAATAATGGTATGTATTACTGTAGCTTATGTGGAAGGGCGGGATGAGGCAGACAGAGGAACTTCTAATCAACCTCTGACACAGGTAAACAAGTCAGTTAGGTCTGATATAAGAATGCTTGCTGTTGTCAAAATTTGAAGAGACCTCATCATGGTCGGATTTATTTTATAAATCCAGCAAATTGTGTTACTATTGTTGCAAAACACGTTTTAGGTTTTTTTATCTGGAATGTCATCGTTACATTACTGATGCTTTAAAAAATTGTAGGACTTCTTCACAATGTCATCAGGAAAGCGTAAACGCAATGATTTGACTTCTCATCATAATGCTGGTGGATATATACCTCAACAAGATGGAGCTGGGGATGCTGCACTTGGAGTTTTTGAAATTGAGGTATTCTTGTTTCTGTAATGCTCAGCATCATATATATCAGCAGGATGTTTGTATATAGTTTGTAAGTTGTGCTTTAGTGATGTTAATAGTCCAAGTTACTGTCTTTATAATTTTTGGTTTCATTGTAAACTATATTTTTTACCAAATGGGCAAGTATATACTAGTTTTATAATTAGTTTGTTGGTTTTTGCACTTCTCTTTCCTGTCCCCTTTAGGGGGGAGAGGTTGAGACAAGATGGGCTTGGAGGATGGTAAAAGTACATCTTGCCATACCTAGAAAGTGGATTGTTCTGTTTGGAGGTACTTTCCTTTCTCCTTCTTTTCCCAAATGGGGGTTGCCGATTGTTTGGCACAAGATTGAGTGATTACAGATGGAGGGGGCAACCCTTGCTGTAGCTACCTATGTTGCGTCTGTCAATTTTTAAAAAATGTAGATTATGCAGAAATCTTTTAAGTTTTTTTCAAACGCATTTCTGTCTTGTGGCAGTTTACCATGAAAACAAATGAATAATGAAGGTACAATTCCTACAGTTTTACCCCAAAATAAAATCCTCCGAATGAGATTCCGTTTTTGTTCTGTTTATTTCTACCTAAGGATTGATTTTTTGACAATGTTGTCAAATGTATCTCCTTGCTGTTTTTTCCTGCTGTTTATTTTTAAACACTCCTTCTCATGGTTATTTTTGTTTCCCTTTTCTCTATTTATTTCCTGTTTGTATCTCTTTCTTGTGCATTGAACTATTGTACAAGCACTAGAGTAAGATCAATCTAGTCTATAAAGTATTTTTCTTTGGTAGGGTCTTCAATTGTAGTTATAACTGATTTTCTTGCATCCTGTATCACTCTGGCTTGTAGAAAGAAATTTTCCTTTGTAATAATTTCTAAAGGTAGCATAATGATACAAGTAGTTTCTCTCTCTTTCTTGCTGTAAAACTATTCATAAGATAGTGTTTTTCTTGGAAATTTGATATCTTATTTTCGGGCGCCAGTTTCATAGTTTTTTGGGGCATTTTATTGTGAAACCAAATTATTCAGCTCTTCCGAGAACATGGATTCTGATTTCCATGCAATTGTCTGATATTCTAGGTTGAGTGGATTTAGTTACCACCTGGGAGCTGCTTCACAATATTATAGTATTTACCAACTTTAAAAATCTCATAAAAATTGTCCTTTCAATTTTTTATTTATTTTTCAGACCTGTTTTACTGTTATCTCAAATCTCAATATGAAAGTAATAATGGTTCACCGTCACAATGATTGGTAGAATAGACATTTTCCTCATTTATTGAAAATTTTAAATTCCTAGCTTCTTTGCGTATTCCAATCTTGCACTGAATATATATTGTTCTGTTGGTTTTTTACCACGCACAAACATGTAAATTATCGTCAGTTAATTTTCAATGAGTTTCATGTTGATGGAAAATTTGTTCAGCTACTAAACTCTTGGAGATCAATCATTTAGGTAAATGGAGGGGACATCCCCATTAATTCACATCACACTATTTCCAAAGGGAAAATGCAAGCGGATTTGGAGAGATTGACTACTAGAATTCCTCAACTTGATGGACCAATTCCTTACGATGATGAGCTTTCTACTCCAAATGTGAGTAGTGACATTTGTCCCCTCTTCTTGCTGCACTCATGATCTTTTGTAATAAGCACTTGTGTTCTTTTCCTCCACACCAAGGGATGCATTTACTTTGTTTACTTGCTCTGATTTTTTGTTGTCCCTTATAATTTTGTGAAAAAGACAGACCATCTCTCTTTTAGTTCTTGGTAGATAAATACTTGGGCTTTCTATTTTTGCAATTAACAATCACATTCAATGTTAAGGTTTCAATAGCCACTTTATTTGTATTTAAATGAGCTCTTATTAATTATTTGAAATGGACCATTGTAGATCATTTTTTCAATTAATAATCACATTCAATGTTAAGGTTTCAATAGCCACTTTATTTGTATTTAAATGAGCTCTTATTAATTATTTGAAATGGACCATTGTAGATCATTTCCGTAATTATTGTATAGTGCGAAACAACAAAGTTTTAAGTTCCCCCATTTACATGGGTGTCTGTTGATGAGCTACATCTTCCCTTATTTAACATTGGACAGAATGATTAAAGCTGTAATTCCAAGGAACTATATTGAAGTGCTTGATTTTAAATTCAACATGGATATTGCAATATACTAACATGTTTGTAATTTTGAACATGAATTAATTGCTTCTTTAGTAACGGGGATTTATTTTCTTAGTTGCTATATCCAAACTTAATGCTACTTATGAAACTTGAAAACTCCAATTGATTGGATGGACTAATATTTAGCCAAAAGAGAACAAAATTGGACTATAAAATTCCACCTAACTCTGCAGTTACTAATTTTTTACTGTTTAAATTGCATTATGCTTCATTTGACAAATCCCTCCTCCATGTCTGGCGTTCCATCATCCTGTTTTGTTTCATCCTTTGGCAGATATACAACTACGGAGAAGTGTTCAGTGACGACTACAATATTTCTAATACACCAGCTCCTCCTGGTAAGTCGATAATGTGTATTAAACATCTTTTGAAATTTTTTATGGCTTATCATTTTATATTTTATCCGTCACAGTTGCTGATTCTTTTTCCTTTATCAATTATTAGAAGTGCCAGTTAGCACCCCTGCTCTCTTGGCTCAGAATGAGGTGGGAAATGATGAGGACGATGATGATGATGAGCCTCCATTAAATGAAGAAGATGATGATGAATTGGATGACATGGAACAAGGAGATGATCAAAATACACATCATCTTGTTTTGGCCCAGTTTGACAAGGTAACAGCTTGCCTACACTCTGAACAGATGTCATGGGATTGTAATATTTGTAGGTAGTGTGGTTCAGGGTTGGATAAATTATTCTCTAATACGGTCCATCTTGCTCAAAATTTAGGTGACACGTACCAAGAGCAGGTGGAAATGCACACTAAAGGATGGCATCATGCACATAAATAATAAGGACATTCTCTTCAACAAGGTTTGTCACTGTTGAAGGAGAACATGTAATGTTATTTTCTATTTTTCCAATTTAATTTATCGAATTGTCATAAATCTCTGCAGGCGACGGGAGAGTTTGAATTCTGACTTGTTGGAGATGGTGCTTTCGTGACGCATGATTCGGAGATGTCATTTAGTGTTTCGTCATCTTTATTTGATTATACTTGTTAAGCGAATGATTCAGGAAGAGGAAAATCCTTTTACCCTTTCGTGACTGTTGTTTTGATGTTGGCCTCTTGTACATAGAGAATGAGCAATTTTTGGCCTTTACCTGATGATTACAGACTCTGACATTTCCTTAAGCCCAGCAATTGTAGTATGTGGTTCCTTTAGTTCTGTATACTTGGGAGTTTTGGTTAATTTAGCAATCCTTTGTATGATAATGATGGTTAATTTTGGCATAAACTTCATCCAGACCTTCCAGTTGAAAATGTGTAAACTCTTTCTCACCTCAATCCTACTGTGGCTAGGTACTTTAAGATCTTTTGTCCTGGCCGACACCCTTATTGTTGCAGAGTCATCCTATCTTCCATCTGCAGCATGAAGCTCCATGTTCTTTTACTTCAGGGTTAGACATTGTGATGCTGGTTCTTCTACAATGTCCTTGTCTGCACATTCTACGAGTTTCAAAGCACCCAAACATATTCGTTAGGTTCAATAGACATGTATCCAACAATATCAGCAGAAACAAAATATTGTCTGGCTTCTGACCAAAGTCCAGCGTGACTGCAAGGCAGAAAGAATAGCCGCGAAAGTGATGCCTGGCTTAGTTCCGGCTTATAATAATCTCATCAGAAGTTCTTAAAGCATTCTCCCCAAGCCCATGCATTCCATAACCCCCAATTAATGAGTACCATGAGATTAAATCTCTCTCCTTAATCCTGTCAAAAACAATATGCCTTTCCTTGAAGTTCCCACACTTCGTATACATGTTAATGAGACCAACGTTCTATGCCGCCAACTCTGCTCAAACATAAAATACTGGAAATTGTGGCACAAACATAAAAGTAGATGATGGAGCCCCTGAAGTGGTATTTTGGGAATCAACAAATTCATGATTGGCGCGTGTTATTGCCTCCCTTTTCTCTCTACTGTCTTTCACTTTTTGCTTCGTTACCCTTTTCACTTTATTTCTGAATAGATAGGTTCCTCTCATTCCTTGTTCTCTCTCTTGTGATGGGGATCAGAGCTCTTTTTCGGAAACTTCTGCTCTGCATTTACTTTTCCATTAATTCGTTGTGCTAAGATGAGTGATGAACTTGATACTTCTATCGATCTTCACACTTACTCACGTATTCAAATGAAAATTCTCTATTGCTTTTGTTTTTCTCATGCCCCTCCAACAAATTTATAATGACTTCATCAGTCTCCAAGAACAAGCAGGAGGCGCTCCTCAACTATAGCAATCGATTAAACATATGGAACTTGTAAAAGTATTCTCTTGATGGATAAGGTTGAGAAAAATTGACACTATCTTAGGACTCATTATTTTCAAGGTAATCTTCTCAATATTTATATTTTGTAACTAGAGGTTCCCTCTGCAAATGATTACTTTATAAAATTTCGTATCATATGAGATGAGTTCCAGAATTTTTGTTCAGATTCAATGTGCTTGCAGTGTTAGAAAATTTGAAGATCACGTCATGCAACATTCTCATGTTCTTTTAATTCATCTTTTATCTTTCATCACAAATTCTCATATGCTGTTCTATAAGTTTGAGTTATAACTTTTTCTATGTCCTTTTTCTTATTTCATTTTTTGTTTTGATATTTCATTCTTATATTCGTAATTAATATATATAAATATATATTAATATGTCTAGGGAAAAAAATTACAATTAAAATATTTAGTTTAGTAAAAAACAGTGACTTTCGACATAATTGTTTTAGTTTAATCACAAATAATGATTTCATCTTATTGGACCTCCCTCTTTTTTTTATAATGAATCATGTTTTCAGTTATCTTCCAAAAAGTTAATCATTATCTTGTATATGCTGTGAATTTTCAAAGTCACTCCTGAGAAGAAAGTGGAATTTTAATTCATTATTTTCAGAGATCACAATATTAAGTTACATAAACTTAAATAAATTGAAAGTGTATTTTAATGCTATTCACATAAATTCAAAGACGGTTGTGCTTGAGTTTTGTAAAACGATTTGGGTTTGATTAAATTATAAAAAATTAATTCCATGAAAACAGTTCTTTTTATCCAACAATAGCAACTCATAAATTTCATTCAAAAAGTTTTGCCGTTGATAATTTCAATTATATTAATAAAGTTGTGAAAAAAAATTAACCAGACAATTTTATTTTTTTTAAATGTGGGTCTCATGCATAAATATTTATGCATGCAAGCAAAGAAATGCACATGGAAATTAAGTACTGTGTTTGAGATTTAACTGGAATTGGTTTTACATGTTCAAAATTACTGAACATGCAAAATTTATTGCATTTCCTGGAGGCTTTTTTTACAGGAATTTAGAGCCACCAATAATAATTAAAAATGGATAAAATCAATTACTTTTCATTAGAAATGAAACACCTGTTCACAATAATTTATGCACCTATTCAATCAATTGAAGTAGATGTCTTTGTCTCAGAAAATCAATTATATTTTATAATTGTTTTTTATTTAATTTATTTTTTATTCTACTTATATTCTTTTAACTAAATAATGCGATTTCATAAGAAGTAGATAGGATTGTCTTTATTCTCATTAAGTTTTCGTTAAACTAAAAAGGTTTGGTTTAATTTTCATAATATAAATTCAACCCTACTAAAATAGTGTATCTTGAGAAATTAAAAACTCATAAAGTTAACTTTTGTGGACTATAAACAAGTCAATGTTTATTCTTAAAAAAATCACATGGCTATTTTTTTGACTTCATAAACGTACTAAAATATCATAAAAAGTAATTCCAACCCCAATTAACATAGATCTAGATTGGTATATTAGATGAAAATAAAATAATTGAGTAGAAAGAATATAAATAGGTGGTGTTTGGTGCGATAGATTGAAAGGATAATTAATTTTAAAAATTACTTCTTATATTTCATTTACTTTTACTCATCTCTTTTTTAATCAAACCCTAAATCTCTATCCTTTTGAATTATATTTTTATTGTTTTTCATGTTCTGTTTTTTAAAAGAACACATGTAAACAATTGCGTGACTAATATTTAAAACATTTGTAAAGTTTAGAAGGTGGTATGCAGGAAAAGGGCACCTGAATGGGAAGGTGGTCCCTGGTTAGGAAAAGGAAGCAAAACCCAATAATTGAAGAGAATAGCAAAATAGTTTAGAAGAAAGTAAAATTGAAGAAGAAAATGCAGAATTTGATGAAGGGGTCACTGCCTCCATTGGTTGCTGTTTTTCAAAGAGATAAGCTTTATCAGCAGTAACTTAATTGGAATATTAAACCTCCCTCTAACCACCACACCAACCAACCAAACAACCTAATAATGCTTCTGCTACACAACACTGAAGATTGGAATACAAACTTAGTAAATTAATCTTTATACTACCAACTAGTAAAAATATGGTTACTGGGTCATTTTCTGTCTATTCTTAGACCTATTTCTTACCATTTCCACGTTACTCAGTTTACTCATTTTGAATCCAACTTGTTTACTTTGGGTCAACATATCAAACACTTCGTATGCGCCAAAATCAAACCATCCCAACCACTGTACGTTGTAACAGTGCTTCATAATTAAAATTATTTTTGTCTCTGTCAAACTTCTCTGTCGGTGGAACAAGCCATGCAAAAAAAACACCCTCAAAGTAAATTAAAAAAAGCAAAAGAACCAAAAGGTGTAAACACTGATGCTAATCTTTTCGACTGAATGATTTAGCAGATTAAACAATGACTTGTGCGATTAACCTACAAATATTTTATATTGTCCCACCCCTAATAGAATATAATAATTGCAACCGGTGGCCTATTATAAACGATAAATAATAAATGGAACAGATTAAAATAAAATAATGATGTGTGCAATGAAAAAGAATAAAAGCATAGACAGAAAATATAACAGAAAAATGGAAATCTGTGTAAAAAAACAAAAAAAAAATAGTGGTAGTATACATTCAACATGCTAACAACTGTCAGTCACCGACTGATACCCCGTTGCCATTTACACGCATTCAAGTAATTTATGAATATGGACAAATTCTCCAAAAATATACCAAAATAAAATTAAAACAAAAAAAAAAAAAAAAAAAACAATTAAGACAAGTAACACACCTCTCTTGTTGTGTTTTGTGTACATGCAGATCAAATCGTCCACTTCCAGATCTTGAACCTAACATCCACGTTGCACTTGGCGTTCGAAGTGGACGCCGTTGCCGCTTTCTTGCCGGAGGGAAGAGTCACTCTGATTCCGTCGCATGAGACTCTGATTCCGACCTTCGGGGTTTTCAAATTTCCCATTTTGGCCTTCACTTTCGTTTCCAAATTCACCTTCAGCGGTAACCCGTTCTTGCTCTTCATGCTGGACTTCAATTGTGATGCGTCCTCGCTCTGGAGCGCGTGGCCGGTGGTCACAATGGAGGTTCTGATGAGCGTGGTGTTCTTCTTGCCGTGCAGGAAGGCGGGGACGGTGCCGTCGCCGACGTCGACGTTGCCGGAGAGGATGGAGATGGAGGTGGGGTCGTAGGCGAAGAGGATCTTCTTGTTGGGGTTGGTGGCGGAGACCGTGACGTCGAAGCGGGAGTTCAGGGTGGAGGAGGAGGTGAGGTTCAGGTATGAAAGCTTCAGCGACGTCACGGTGAAGGTGGGGCGGTGGGGGCGGTAGAGCAGGTAGAACACAGTGCCGGCGATGCCGAGCAAGAGGAGTAGGACAAGCACGGTGAGGATTAGCCAGAAGCAGAAGGTGCAGCAGCACCGGCGCTTGCTCCGGCGCCGGTGGTGAGGCTGCGGGCGGTAGGTGGGGCGGGTGGCGCCGTAAAGTTGGGCCTTTGTCGCCGGGAAAGCGGGGTTGGCGGCGGCGGCGGCAGGCTTGGCCGAAGGGTAGACCCTGTCTGTCATGGCGATGGTGTTAGTGTTTTTTTGTTTAACTGAAGTTGTTGGGGGTGTGATATGAGAAGAAGAGGATGTTTTATGAAGAAGAGAATGAGGAAAAAGATGTTTTTGTTTTCCTTTTTGCTTTGTTGACTTAGAGAGAGAAACACGAAACCTGAGAAAGTGGTGCTACTGCACTATGAGAAGTGAGAGTGGTTTAATGGGTTATTAAGAGGTTGTTTAGTGATAAATATGGATTAAACAGTGATTAGAAGTTGGAGAAGGTGGGGTAAGATAAGAAAGATGGTAACGTTCTAACCACACCCTTTAGCTGTATCCACCTTTCTCTCTTCTCATATTCGGCGCGTACAAATGCAGCAACCAAAATGCTTTAACACTACCATCATTCTTAAGGTCAACTTGTTTTTTCTCCCACCTAATTAAAATTTCGATTTGGGATTTGACTACATAAACCAACTCCTTCTTAACTTAAAGACACATTAAATCACACTTATTATTTAGTTCAAGACAACTAATTTCTTTTTCATACTACTCACCCACCACCCAATCAATTAAACTACCAATATGCATTTTCCTTATTTTTTTTCTTTTAATTATTTGTCAATTAATTAGTAATAAGTTGCATTATGTAATTTATTTATTAATTGCAATTAAAAGAGATTAAATGTTGGAGTGAAAGGAACGCGCCGTATTGAGAGTGGAGGAGCATGGGGGTATGTGTGATGTGAGTGTCTTCCAACGTGCGAAAAACTTAAGCAATGAAGGCGATGTTCATTATGAAGCTGATGCGGTGACTTCATTGCTTCAATTCTGTGTATGATCAGACGGCCACGGTTTCCCTGATTTCCTCATACCACCAAATCATTGCTTTCTCAAATACACTAATAAGCTACCATAATTATTCACTAATCTCTTATTTAATCATTCACACAATTAAAATTAAAGTCAGTGATACAAGGTTATAGAAAAGTGAGTGCCAATTGATTCTTCCCCTTTTATTTATTGTTTTGCACATGTAGTATGTTCATTATTTTATCTTGCAACTAGGGTTAGTCCTGTGAAAATAAAATCCCCAAAAAATTGGATATGAATTAATTAATCAAAAAAGATAATTGGGTTCTGAGTTTGTTGAGTTCTGAAAAATGACATTAGTTTTGTTGTATTCACGTTTGAGTAGCCACCTATATGTCATCCAGTTTTTAATGTATTTTTGAGAATTAGTGTTGTTAAGCTCCAGCTGGAATATTCATGGAAGGGAAAGCCTTTAATGGAATCCCACAATTTCTTATATTATTACTCTAAATATTTGTTATATTACTCAAAAATGTAGTTTTTTTTATCTAATGCTAAATTCAAACAAAAATGTATCACACTTTGTTTTAAGATAATTATGTTAGGTTACTTATACAAAGTATCCCCTGTTTTCATGGACATTATTATGAAAAAAATAATTATACATAATAAATATATTATCAAGACTCAAACCCAAAGAATTCATTTAAAAGAACCAAATCAATTTCACTTCATCTTTTTGTTTGATTTATGTATATTTTGTTGTTTCAACTAATTTATGTATATTTTATTGTGTGGACCTAAAGTTTGTTTAAATAGTATCAATATGGTCAATCATTGCATTCGATGAATTGTGCATTTTGAATCTTAAATTCTGTCACAAATTTATTCTTAAAAAACATCTCGAAAAGTTAAAGTTGTGTTTAAGAACAAAATCATAATGAAACTATAAGCTTCAAAACGGATAATATATCAAATACGGTGATTTATTCTAGTGATGTCATTTCAACATACTTGTCAAAACATTGACTTTGTCTGTGAGAATCAAAATAAAGTTCAAAAGACGAATTCTCGTTTCCTTAATATTCGACTGGAGATTTGTTCTACTAAATCAACTAGTTTCACATTGTTAAGAATCGAGACAGATAAAAAATTAAAATATATTTTTCTCCCTTAATCTGAACTCTAAAATAAATAATATATTTAATACAATAATTTACCATAGTAGTAATACTTTAACGAGATCATAATATCTTACAATCATATTAGTTTTTTTTTAACTAATACTATTTTCTTATACCTTATCTTAATATTAAAAAAAAATATTTATTTAAGTAACTAATAAGCGGTTAACAACAATAAATTATGCTATCATGCACTATTTCTTTCTTTTTGGCATTTCCCAAAGTCTCACTTTCACCTCTCTCCCTCCATTTCTAACAAGCTCTATCATCCTTTCTATCTTCTTCTTTCTCTTCTTTGCATCCTTCCACCTCCAATGTTGTTTTATCCCTCCATCTCCAATGTCCTTGCGTCTCCCATTACCACTACCACTTCTCTTATGTTCTTCACCACGTCTCCCATGCAAAAGTATACTTTTAAAATGCTCCAAAAAATATACACTAGTATTTTTAGGTATTATATATTTATGAAATTTATATTGCAAATACATATTCTAAATATTTATTAGATAGAAATGTCGGTTATAATTTTTTTTTAAAATAATGTATATGTGTTAGAAACTTTATGTGTTTTAAATTAAACAAAACTTTAAGAAAAAAAAGTTGTATTGAGAAAAGTTAGGCATTTGATTCTAAAATTAATATGTTATTTCATTTTCTATTAATTTATCATGTTGTAATTTTTTATACCTTTGGTATGTTGAATAATACTGGTATTGAGTCTGAACGTTATCCAACTTTCTATTGTTTAGTTTTTTTAAAGTTTATATTTTAAGTGTTATATTGCTAAAACTTTTCATATATTTATGATATATTATTTTGAGTGAATGTTCACCCGTTTTCCTTTGAGATTCAATGTATAGAATACCTCCAATTAAATTAATTTTAGTTAGCTATATTTTATATTTTAATATAATAAGGAACAATAGAGTGACTTTTGCATTATGAATTGAATGTAGACCATAAATCATGGATATTGGAGATTATTGGAAACAATTAATATAACACTTGAAATTTTCTAAAGAAAACACAATTATGTTTTCAAAATACGTTATTATAAAAAATAACTAATATATAAAGAAAATATAAAGAGAAAGACTCATGAATTCATTAATTGAGTGGATTTAATAACAATTTGCTTTAAATGACTTTAAAGTCACATTAATTAAGAACACAATAAAAAGTTAAGAATACATTAATATGTGAAATCTAATCCAACTTCATAAAACTAATTTATAAAATGAAGTCTGTACTTATTTATAAATTATAAAACACTCTAATCTCTAGTTGATATAGAATCTTCAACAAGAAATGAGATTTTATTTTATATATATATATATATATATATATGGATTGACTCATAATTCATTTTTTAATATATTTATTTAAATTATTATTATAAAAAGTCATTAATATAAACTAATTTAAAGATAGAAAATAATTAATATTATAATAATTAATTTAGATATTATTTTTATAAACTAAAATTTATTGATATAAAAAATAATTTCTATAATAATAATATTTATAATACAATTAAACACTATATTTTTAATATTTCAAAATCTGTGTATTACCACCCAAAAACCTAAATTTAAACTCTAAAATCATGTATAAGTGCATTATCAATGAACTTCAACACCATCAACAAATAATTTAGCACATATTAGAAGAAGGTTTGTGTTGCGCATCAACTTTTGAAAAAAATTTAATTTCCTTATAATCTCACTTTTCAGTAAAAAATATTTTGGTATATAATATAGAGTAATTTAGTCTTAGATGTTGGGTTTTTAAGATATAAAAACTTTTTATTTATTTATTTATTTATGTGTGTTGTATGATTAATAAAGTTGAAAAAAGAAAGCAATGTTAAAGTTGGGGCAACTTCACCGACAGAAGTGAGAATTTATTAATATTTTGATTTTTTGGTGGCTACCAAATGCCCACACTCTATGATGGAGGGTTAGATGCAAAATCTGACACCGCATTTCAAACCAACTACCAAATCTTCTTCTCTTCTTTTCTACATTTCTTCTACAATTCTTCTAATATTATTAATTTTTGTTAGGGATTTTAAACGTATTTGTTCTCGCTGACGGTTGAGAGTTTTGGAGATGGTTTTGATATGAATTTTTTTCTAATATTAGTGTCGTATATATGATATAAAATAATACTTTTCTTGTTTATTGAAATTACTTATTCACCAGGAATAAAAATCATAAAAAATTCCCTCATTTCAAGTATATTTGTTCAGAAATATTTTATATAAAGAACAAAATAGAAATTCCTAAAATATTGACTTCATTATAGATAGAAAGCAATCAAGGTACATTTATTCCATTGTTTTAAGGTTATCATGGTAAGAATTCATATGTGAACCTTAAAAACAATTATTTATTTACATAAAAAATGTTTTTGAAAGAAAACAATATTATTTTTAAATATCAGTTTACGTTATTTTTACGATTGTTTTTTATTCAATTTTTTGGATGGATTTTCTTCTATCTCTGATCAATAAATTGGATATGCTTGATCTTAAAGAGGTCTAAATCAATCTGACAGTTGATTAAATCCTTTAAAAAATATGTTTTTTATATTAATTTTTTGAAACTATATTATTGATAAGAAATATCTATTAACTTTGTTGACACTAAAGATTTTCGATTAAGATCATTGATGGTAGGTGACATGGTTAATATAATTTTCATAGATCCATACATGTTCTTTAATACAATATAACTAACGCATGAAAAATTCTCCTCCACCTCCATACCTACCTGTACACCTCTATATTAATGGTAAAAAATCGATTTTAATTTTTGTAAAAATTTTAAATAACTAAAAATCAAGCATAACCTCACGTGCACTCATGCACCTCATACCTCTCTTCTAGTTGTAAGACTTCTATTCTTCTCTAATCGCAATATGTAAGAGAGCAGTTTCACTATTTGAACATATGAGAGAGGGTTGACGAGAAGATTCGTTGTATTCGAAATTCTCCAATACAAAGATATTTTTTTTTAGTTTTGTACTTTGTTTTTGCAATTTTTTTTAGTTTTGTACTTTATTTTTTCAATTTTTTTCCTGAGTTCTGTGGCTTTCAAAAAATAGAAAAAAAGTGAACAAAAACACAACCATCATCAATAAAAACACCAAAAAACTTATTTCAACCACCAACGTTCACCATCAACCACCACATGCAACAATCACAAGCAACCATCACTTGAAAAATGAGAAAAAGACATTCACTCTCCACCTTATTCAAAAGGGTATTGTTGAAATTTTAAAAAAATATGGAAATGCATGGGGAAGATATGGAGGCGTAGGGAGAGCTTATCATTAATGCAATCATAATATGAAATGTTATCTAAACTCCAATGTTAACTTGATAACATGTCCTAATCTAGGTTCAGTGCCAGAGGTTCATTATAATCCTATAAATGTGCACACCAATATTGAAGAGTATTTATTACTCTCCCCTACCTCATACTGAGTTCTAACCTAGACATCAGAGTGACTTTTACATTGACTAAAACTTCGCTCACAATATCATTAACAAAGATCAATATTAGTGCATCTCAACCTCTTGTAAGAACAAATATCATTAATGTGAGAAAACTTGATTAACAATCACAATTACATGTACTTAGCTTTAACATTATCAAATCAAATGAATAATATTTTTAGTAAGACAAATTTAAAATAATTTTGATTTGTGAATTAAATTCTTATCTAACCTCATAACTCGTCGCAATAAAACTGTTGGGTATTTGAAGACATGAATGTTCACTAACTTGAGTTAAATCAGATAGATCACTAAATAAAGACTAAGACTCTCTAAAAACCTTTTTTTTCATTTAAAATGTTGAAACTCAAGATCTCATTCATGAAAAATGTCGGTGCTATATTTTCACGTAAAGTTGAATTAACAAAATGACTTTTAACATCATAAAAAAGATTGAAGTGTTGTTTGGGACTTGTGTGATAGTTATCATTATTGGGAAGTGTTACAAAGTGAAGTTCAAATAAAACGACTCAAACAAAATAGACGATTACCAAGAAACAGACAAGAAATAAGCCTCCATTAATCTTTAGGCTAAAAATATTCTCTTGTAGAAAATGAATGAGTTTTGTAAGTTATATAAATTAAAGGAAGAAGCAAAAGTGGATCATGTTCTGGGTGAATCATAATAACTAGAAAGAAAGTCAAATGATGTTATGTTATTTATTGAATGACTCGGATTGGTTCAACCAATGCACATGCAATTCAGACAGTTAATTCTTCAGTCAATGTTTATGTCATTCAGTACTTTGCCTCTTCCCTCTCTTAAAATCAAACCACACTAACACAACTCCAACCCCACCAACCCTCTTACAGAGAAGTTATTCTCTGATTGTACTGTGGTGGTTTTTTGGTTTTATCTTTTCTCAGTTCACTGCTCAGTTATTCTGAAGAACAATAAAACTGTCATTTCACATGAAAATAGGAAGCGTGCGTGTCTCCTTCCTAAACCATTTCCTATTAATTTGGTTACCACTGTCGGTTTGCTTATATTTTAGTCTTTTTCATAGGACGCTGTCCCTTACTGTGCTTCACCGTATATGCTGCTGCTAACTCCAAACAACCTCACTTCAATTTTACCCTCCTTGGGTTGTCGGTGAAAGATCTTTAGAATGGGATTGAAGCTTATTTTCCTGATAATTAAGCTACATTTTGTTATATGTACACCCCAGCTTCATGAATATACTGGTATGAGCTTCATTTAGATGTTCTGATAAATGGCTTTATACTGCTGCTGCATGTATGATTCATTTCAGTAGCTCATAAATTATTGTTGAACATGAAAGGTGGTTCATTATACATTTAAGGTGTTTGTTTGTTTGTTTGGGGAACTGTTCCCTTGTTTATGCTGCAAAATAAACAGATGGGAAACTAGTTCCAAGCTTACTGTAGACTGGAGAGTGATATAGTCGCAGCTTATCTGTTCTGCATATTTGGATGTTCACAGTCTCCGGTATTATGGGTTTTCATGTTGATTTTCTTTACGACTGTAAATTTATAAATGAGCTTTGTCTTAGTTCCACCCTTTTCTCTTTTGCTAATCTTCAAACTTGTTGAGTGTGTTCATTGTTGAAGTGAAGAACAAAGCACTAAATTAAGACCTAAGTATGCTGGCCTGTTATACTACAGTAATGCAATAATTTGGTTTGAATACTCATTGATTATTTAATTGAGACTAGTTTTCGAATTATATACAAAAAGTTGTCACTTGAAGAGAATTTTTCAAATATTAACTATGCAGATAATTTAGGTTGATCTCTTTGGATTGATATAATACTAATAGGCATAATTTAGAGTCACTACTAGTGTGTTGACTTGCCATTCCAGGCACAGATGATAGCATAAATGATATTTGCATATGATTGTGCAATCATTAATTGAACATCATGCTCTGAATTATATAAGCAGCAGGCCTCTCACTTTTTTCTGTTCACCATGCCAAATTTAGCATTTTTGACAATAAATGTAAGTAATGAGCACGAAAATACTTCTTTGGCTATGATTTTGGAATGAACAAGAAAAGAGAAAAAAAAGTTCAGATAAATGAATCTGAGCAGTTAGTCTCAGTAATTTAGCTTTCTTAGTAATCTCTTTATACCCTCATAACAGGTTGAAGATTGTGAAATATTCTTTTAGGGTAAAATATACAGAAAAAAGCCTTGCTTTTTGTCTTTGCTTTGAAAGGCAAAAACAAGCAATGCAATTGAAGTACCCTCACAGAACTAAACCCACCAATCTAAATAATTAGAGCCACCTCTGGAGTTTTATTTCAACCTTTTTTTTGTTCCATTACTTCAACTTATTTAATAGTTTATAACTTCCTCTCTACCATGTTCAAACTTAAGATTATTCAAATTAAATTTTAAATTCTTTAGCCAGCTATTTGCACCATTCGAGAATCCGAAGCCCTTCAAGCATTGCATCCCCACCTACTGAGTCACCTACTGGAGTTCCAGCCAGTACTACTGCACTGTCACCTTCCAAGACATCTTCTAGAATTCCCAGAAGTATTGCACTTTCACCTTCCCAATCATTCCCCAAAAGGAAATGGATGCACAGTTCTATGTACTCTCCAATTCCACACCACAAGCATCACCATTCCAGAAGAAAGTTCAGCAACCAAGCTCCTGGACCAACCTTTCCAATCAACCCTCATACTCAACAAGGTTTGATTATCTGAAAAACAAAGTTCATGCACAATTTCAACATTTCTTGCCTTGAACACCTCAAAATTAACTACATTTCTTCTGTAGGTCCTCCTCCTGTCTTCAAACCACAACATTCATTCTCTTCACATATGAGCCGGGATTTACAAGCACCCGCACAAGCTCCTGCACCAGCACCAGCACCAATAGTTCTATCACACCACTTGAATGGTATTAAACATTCATTTCGGTCATTTCTCTTACTTTGGTTTATTATGTCTTGTCTACCTTGATTGCTAATTAGATTTAGCACCTCATTCTTTGTGGCTTGCTTTGTCCATCACCATCAGTGCCCTCTCCTTCACCTAGGATTTCACCTCTAGGTTCATCAGTGAAGAAGACAAGGACTCCACCACCAGCATATGCTTTGGTTCTACCATCTCCACCGCCTAACAAAGGTATTACTATAGTCTAGACTTTATCCAGCAACTTTAAAATTTTAGAGGATCTTTATATTACACCTTTACACTGATTCCTTCTCTTCAATAATCCCACCAAGTTATGCAATATATGTGTATTGATCTTATTCCTAATTGATCTTTAGATTGTATGTCTCTGACATGCTCGGAGCCCTTGACATATACACTTCCTGGATCACCTTGTGGTTGTGTTTTGCCACTCCAAGTTAAACTTTGCATCAGCATTGCAATATACAAGTTTTTTCCTTTGGTTTCCAAGCTGGCCAAAGAAATTGCAGCTAGTGTTTTGCTGAACCATAATCAAGTACGCATTGTGGGAGCCGATGCAACTATTCAGCAGCTTGAGAAAACCACTGTTCTCATAAACTTGGTACCCCAAGGAGTGAAATTCGATGATACAACAGCTTTTTTAATATATAAGAAATTCTGGCAGAGAGAGATTCTCAATGATGCATCTACCTTTGGTGCCTATGAAGTGCTCTATGTTCATTATCCAGGTTATATACATTAACATAATTTTCTTAAGACCATTTTTTGTTAGTATTATATGAAGTCAATAAATGTAAGATATTTGGTTTCATTTGTATTTTGGATAACATATTCAGGCCTTCCACCATCTCCACCTTCAAATGTTGACGGTATAGATGTTGAACCATACCCCAGTCACGACAACAATGGAACAACAATGAAACCTCTAGGAGTAGATATCTCAAGGAAGCAAAAAGAAGGGAGTGGTGGAAGAGTGGTTATTATGATCATCCTGTCATCTTTTACTGCCTTCTTTCTATTCATTGGATTTGCATGGCTTTTTCTATTGAAATGTGGTTCTTGCACTCTTGAACCTGAACATATTCCAGATGCCAAAATTCCATCCTCTTCAAAGCGATCAGGTAACTTAAAAGTACTGATTCCTTCAAAGCCTTGATGATACTTTAGATACCGTAATAGGAAAGCTTTTGTTTTCTATCATTTCTTTAAACAAATAAGTGTCATGATGATTTCTTTCATGCAATTAGAAATACTTCTGTACTTTGTTTCGAAATCTTTAAAATGGAAATATTGATTATGGGGTACCCCAGATGACTGGAGGAGAGTACCAATATTGTGGGTGTCTATGTTTCAGACCAAAACTCATATCAAACGGTATTCTAAAGGCAAGTGAACTGCTTGCACCACAAAATAAAAGGGCCTTCATAAATGTTTCGTATGGAATCATGTCACACTAACAGGGAACTATTCTTCCATCTTCTACTTAACAAAACTGTGTTTCTGTTGGGAGGGTTCTGCAATGTCAGTTTCAATTATAAATATTTTCTTCAATCTAATTTGTATTGAGGGATGTTTGATTATATTGTGTTGTGTTATTTGTATTTTAGATGGGTTACAGTAGCAGGTGTGGTGGTTAGTAGTATGTGCATAAATTTTTGTACATCTAAATCTAATTTACTGCTTGAAATACTTGACTGATAGTTGCAAATGTTGAGGAGTACCTTTACTTTTTGGTAATTTTAGAAGATCTAATTTCATGGACAAAATTGATGCTTTACTCACTTTAAATTACTTCATGAAGTTTGAAGTGTTAGTTTCAGGTTTTCTGGTTACAATGCTAATTTAGTCTTTTGTTTTTTGGGATTTATCCATACACTGCTTGAAAAATCTTCATTTTAGCTCTTTATTTGAGAGTCTCCATATTCAAGTAGTTGACAGTGGAATTCATTATGAATGTGTCCAAAGCAGGTACTGCCAGTGCTAGGTCATTGATTTATGCGAGCATGCCAGGTTCTAGATCAATATCCTTCAGTTCTGGAACATTGATCCATGCAGGATCAGTTAAAATATTTACTTTGAACGAAATCGAGAAAGCAACAAATAACTTCAATTCTTCAAGCATACTAGGAAAAGGTGGCTTTGGTCTTGTTTATAAAGGTGACTTAAATGATGGCAGAGAGGTGGCTGTGAAGATTCTCAAAAGGGATGACCAGCATGGTGACCATGAATTCTTTGCAGAATCAGAGATGCTTAGCTGCTTGCACCATAGGAATTTAGTTAAACTGATAGGTATATGCACAGAAAAACAGAATCGCTGCTTAGTCTATGAGCTTGTCCCTAATGGCAGCGTGGAATCTCACTTACATGGTAAGCAAAGTCACTGATGACAAAGTCATCAACACTTTTGAAAGCCAATTCTTAAGAGTCTGACTTCTGAATGCTCTAACTTGTCGCTAGGTGTTGACAAGGAAACAGAACCACTTGATTGGAATACCCGGATGAAGATTGCACTTGGTGCAGCTAGAGGATTAGCCTACCTTCATGAAGATTGTAATCCATGTGTCATACATAGGGACTTCAAATCCAGCAACATCTTATTGGAATATGATTTTATACCCAAAGTTTCAGATTTTGGCTTGGCTAGAACAACATTGAACGAGGGAAACAAGCCCATATCAACACATGTTATTGGAACATTTGGGTAACAATCTCTTCCTAGACCTTTTATATTGATGATTTTTTGGGTCATGGACATGATAGTCAAATTAACGAGCTTGCAATGCACTCATTTCATTCAAACACCTCTGGTGTACTCATTTACACGGATTACCATTTCTGTGCACTTCCTCTAGATGAAAACTGATTTTGTCTCAATGACATCTTCTTTTGAAGCTACGTAGCTCCTGAATATGCAATGACGGGACATCTTCTTGTCAAAAGTGATGTTTACAGCTATGGAGTTGTTCTCCTTGAGCTTCTAAGTGGAAGAAAGCCTGTAGATTTGTCGCAGCCACCAGGTCAAGAAAACCTTGTTGCTTGGGCTCGTCCACTTCTTATAAGTCAGGAGGGTTTGCAGAAGATCATAGACCCAGTTATGAAGCCTAGTGTTTCTGTTGATACCATTGTAAAGGTTGCAGCAATTGCATCCATGTGCGTGCAACCAGAAGTCACTCAGCGTCCTTTTATGGGTGAAGTTGTTCAGGCCTTGACATTGGTATGCAGTGAGTTTGAGGAAACAAGAGTTCTGTAAGACCCTAAGGTCTTTTAGAAGAGGACCCTGCAATTGATCTTGCAACCAGAGTGTTCCAGGTGAGACAGTGGGCTTTTCAGAGAGTGTAACAGAACCCTGCTTCAGCCTAGTTATCAACCTGGATGAGAACCAAGGTAGCAATATTGTCATCATAAGCAATGCCCAAAAGGGGCAAGAAATTTGTTTATCGTTACTTAGTATCATGGATTAGAAGTTGATGTCACAAACTTTAAGAGTAAAACATGTACTTGAAATGAAGTGATCTATTCATGTTACAATTGAAGAACAGAAATTTTAGATCTATGCTGAAGTAAAAATCAGACATGAAACACCTATAAACTGATTTTAGTTTCCAAATGCAGATTACTTCTTTTGTCCAAATTCCAGTATAATTAAAAGACTTTTACTGTAGTTTAATTTTTGTGGAATCCAATCTTTTTGGAAGGTTTCTCTTGCTTTTGGTTGGTCTTAATGAAAGTTACTAGGTTTTTATTTCGTATAGGTCTTAATGACAACTTTGGTGGTTAAATTTTTGATGAAATAACACCTTCACTCTGACTCCTTTCTCTAATTTACTCTTGGTAAATTTGGGGTGCGGACACCTGATAGGGACATACATTAATAGCTTTGGTTTTAGTTCTGAACTCAAAATAGACGCTATTCTCACACAAAAACTGAAGATTTGGATGGCATGAAGAGTTTACAGTTACACAGATGCCACAAAAATTTGGTTCTCAACAGACATCTACTATTCCCTCAAATTAAACTAATCTAATTGAGCCCACCAAAAAGTTAAATTCTGAACTCTTGGTGAACCATAAACTTAGAATGTAACAAGGTAAGAAGTCACTAAGAGCATTGAAGAGCTACTAGAATGCAAGCAATAAGAAGCCTCTTGTTTGGAGGGCTATGCAATATGAGTGTTGAGTTTTTTCAACTAATCAATTATAGTGTATAGTATTACAGTGTATTTGTATTATCAAAAGTGCTCTCTGTGGTGCTTTGGATGAGTGAGACATGAATGAAAGACAGTAAATTCAAATCAGCCAAGAAGATTCTCAGACTATCTCGTGACTAAATTTGTGAGCAATTTAGTTAAATGAAATGAGGGACAGTATTGTAAAACACACTTCATAAACTGTGGTATTAAAACAGGGAGGGTGAATTCTCCAAGTTTACATTACTGATAAGACCACATCGGTTGGTATTGTAATACAGATGTGATGATCATACCATAATATGAAGAGACTGTACCCGAACACTTCACGCAGCCATGTGATAAACACAAAGCGAATTATTCTTTCGCCTTTTACTAAAGAATACCGTGTGTTTGTCACTACAAATGGCATACGCCTATTTTTGGAAGAGTCTTGTTAAAGGACTCTGCATAGCTAGTAAAAATTTTACCAGTTCATTGAAAAGTTTTATCTTAGGGGTTGTGGATCAGGTTTGTTGTAAGGTAGGAAAACATATTTTTCTAATTAATCTTTAAATTGTTGTCAACAGTAACTCATTAAAGAAAAGAGCTGCTTAATTTTATATTATTGTAGTGTATACTATTGTTGTTTTATACTTTATATTTATGTCATTGGTGTTAGTTTTGTATTATCAGTGTAGTACTTGTTTTCTATTTTTTATCAGTTTGTATTGTTTATCAGTGTATAGTACTTGTTTTATTGAGACTGTATATTTATTTTATTTTACCAGTTTAAATAATACTTCGTTTTTTTATTTTATCGGGAGTTTATGTATTACTTGGTTTTTACTTTCCTTAGGGTTTATATGACTTGTGTTTTATTTATCGGATTGGATTGAGTATATACTTGTTTTTTTTATTTTATCAGTGGTACTTTTTTATTTATCACGTACTTGTTTTCTATTTTATCAGTTTATATCTTATTTTATCAGTTTATATCGTTTATTTTATCAGTGTATAGTACGTTTTCTATTTTATCAGTATAGTACTTATTGAACTATTTTATCGAGGTTTATATATTGATTTTTTTATTTTATAGGAGTTCATTTAATAGGTTTATTTATATTTATTTTATTTTATGGATTTTGAACCTTTATATTCACCTATACATTACTTACATTTTCTGAATTTGTTATTTCAAAAAAATTAATTGTGGTACAGTCAGTAGACCACAGATTGACATCAAACTTCTAATTATTGACATTCAACACACTAACATGGTCACAATTCAGAACTGACCATTTTAGGGCTTTTTCCCACAGGGAACCCTTCCAGAAATTCTCGAAAGCCTAAGATTGACTTAGGCCTAAGAGGGGGTTTGGAAATAGTTTTCAACCAGCAATAGACGCGCCTCGGTTAGAACCTCACTAGCTGCGTCATTGCCCCAAGCGCAAAGATAATCATTTACCTAATCAGACCAGTGATTTATTAGCACTTGTCACTCTCAACTAATGCTAAGCATACAATGTGGGACTTCAGCCAGTGTACCAGGGCTAGTTTCCACTTGCTGACTTTCCCAGCTATTCCAATGATAGATAGCATTCTTCCTGTTCTTTGAAGTGTTTGCTACTTATCCAAGTCTAATAAAAGGTGGTTTTAAAGCACTAAAAAAGCAAAGGTTTCTCTCGTGCAATAACATGTATATATTATAGAACATCAAAATTTGGATTAAGAGAACTGAAAAAGATGAAGAGGTTTGAGTATAAATTAATTCATAACTCAAAGGATGGAGAGGAGACCTACTAAGGGATTGGATGTGGTGAAAAGATAACACAGAAAGAGCTTTCAGTAGCCTCTCTCATATTGTAGAATGAGGGTCTAGACCCCTAATCTCATATTTCTCTTACAGTTTCAGATTTTTTTTTCCCCCAGTCTCTGTTCAGTCAATTTAAATCTCAATGTTTTATTCAATTTATAACTGTTTTAACTTTAAAATATTTCAAATAACATTAATGTTTTTCAGATATTGGTAATATTATGTTGTATTTGTACATATGCATGCAACATATTAGTGCTGTGGCGAGTAGTGTGTGCATTGGGAAATTGGGAAAATGAAAACCCATCTACCATCTTCACCCAATAATTTTTATTTATTTTTTGTTTATTTACATAGATATCTAATGTCTTGCTTGATGCCAAATTCAAGGAGTACTTTTAGAAAATATGTAGTTTCAGAACAGGATTCATGTTATATAGTACAAATGTATTAGGAGTTTAATGAAAATTAAGTGGATGCTAATGTCTTTTTGTTTCTGACTTTTAAAACCTGGTTGTCAGTGTGTGAAGGGGAGAGAGTAAGATGGTTGAAAAGCTTGATGCTGAATAGAGCTTCTAAGTGTTTCCGTTTTCTGTTGTCACCATTCCAACCCATTTTTATGATCTCTCCTTCAATCTCACACCTCCACACGCAACCATTCTATGTTACCCACAGTCATGAACTTGTTGATTCCCTCCATGCCTTTTTCCAACGTTGCCTCACTCTGCATCAAGCTCGCCAGGTTCACTCCCAATTGCTTCTCACCGCCGCTCATCGTTTACCCTTTTTGGCCGCCAGCCTCATAGCCGTTTACGCACGTTTTGGCTTTCTCTCTGACGCTTCAAAAGTGTTTGCTGCAATCCATGTTGAGGGACTCCATCATCTTCTTTTGTGGAACTCCATTATCAGAGCCAATGTATCTCATGGCTACCATCAACGCGCTCTTCAACTTTATCTTGAAATGCGAAAGCTTGGAATTTTGCCCGATGGCTTCACTCTTCCCTTGATAATACGGGCTTTCTCGTCTCTGGCTATCTCTGATCTCTGCAGGATTGTCCATTGTCATGCTTTGCAGCTGGGGTTTCGGAATCACCTTCACGTCGTCAATGAACTCATCGGTATGTATGGGAAGCTCGGGCGAATGGAGGATGCTCGCCAACTGTTTGATGGAATGTCTGTTAGAAGCCTGGTCTCGTGGAATACTATGGTTTCGGGTTATGCTTTCAACTGTGATTCTCTTGGTGCTTCTGCAATTTTTAAAAGAATGGAGTTGGAAGGTTTGCAGCCGAATTCGGTGACGTGGACCTCCCTTTTGTCGAGCCATGCTAGATGTGGGCTTTATGACGAAACTCTTGAGATGTTTAAGGTTATGAGGACAAGGAGAATTGAAATCAGTGCTGAAGCATTGGCCGTGATGTTGTCTGTGTGTGCTGATATGCTTCAAGTTGACTGGGGAAAAGAAATCCATGGGCTTGTTGTTAAAGGTGGATATGAAGATTATTTGTTTGTGAAAAATGCGCTGATAGGTACATATGGGAAGCACCAACATTTGGGGGATGCACAAAAGGTGTTTTTGGATATAAAGAACAAAAACCTAGTAAGTTGGAATGCTTTGATATCGTCGTATGCTGAATCTGGATTGTGTGAGGAGGCCTATGCAGCATTTTTGCAGATGGAGAAATCAAGTACAGATGGTCAATCCCCGGTGAGGCCTAATGTTATAAGTTGGAGTGCAGTGATTAGTGGCTTTGCTTCTAAGGGGCTTGGTGAGAAGTCACTGGAACTTTTTAGGCGAATGCAGCTTTCCAAAGTAATGGCCAATTGTGTGACAATTTCCTGCGTTTTATCAGTTTGTGCAGAGTTAGCTGCATTGAACGTTGGCAGGGAGCTCCATTGTTATGCCGTTAGGAACTTGGTGGGTGATAATATATTGGTGGGAAATGGTCTGATTAACATGTATATGAAGTGCGGGAACTTCAAGGAAGGACAATTAGTGTTTGATAGTATTAAGAGTAGAGATTTAATTTCGTGGAACTCATTAATTGGAGGTTATGGAATGCATGGACTTGGTGAGAATGCTTTAAGAAGTTTTGATGCGATGATTAGAAATGGAATAAAGCCAGACAACATCACTTTTGTGGCTATTCTATCTGCTTGCAGTCATGCTGGACTTGTTGCTGCTGGTCGTAACATTTTTTATCAGATGGCCAGAAAGTTTCGGATTGAGCCTAATGTAGAGCATCACGCGTGCATGGTTGATCTCCTTGGTCGTGCTGGACTTTTGAAAGAAGCAACTGATATTGTTCGAAACATGTCCATTGAACCTAACGAGTATATTTGGGGAGCTCTTTTAAACTCATGTAGAATGTACAAAGACATGGACATTGCAGAAGAAACAGCATCACAAGTTCTAACTCTGAAGTCAAAAATAACAGGGAGCATCATGCTGCTGTCCAATATATATGCTGCAAATGGAAGGTGGGATGACTTCGCAAGAGTGAGGATGTCGGCAAGGACAAAAGGTCTTAAAAAAATACCCGGTCAGAGTTGGATTGAGGTGAGAAAGAAAGTTTACACGTTTTCAGCAGGTAATTTACTCCATTTGGGTCTGGATGAAGTTTATGTGATCCTTGAAGAATTGGCCCTTCACATGGCGACTGAAAATTATAATTGATAGTTTATGACCACTCATTGCTCTTGTTGCAATCTAGGAGCCAAGAGGGTGGATATTATATTTTGCAATGACTTATGCCGTGAACTACTAGACCATGGCACTCTGAATTTGAGTTATCTAGTAAATTTTGGCTTGGTATTAGTGTATCAGGCAACTTAAAACTACTTATTTAGTCAAGGACTTGATGACACTTTGGATAAAAGGGAAGCTTTTGCTTTCTATAATTTTTTTAAAAACAATTAAGCAGTCACAATGATCTCTTTCATGCAATTAGAAATGCATATATCCTTCAAAATCTTTAAATGGAAATATTGATTGTGGGACACCACAGATGACCGGAGACTAACAATATTGCAAGTGTCTATGTTTCTGACCGAAACTCACTTTTAAATGACATGCACTTACTTTTGAAGGAGTATCCTGTAAGAAGCTCTGACTACACCTTTTGATGATGGAATCCTGGTACAATCGATAAAGGATAGTCATAAGGTTTTCAAATAGTTTTATAATATAATCAAGGGCATGGCCAAGATTTCATGAGGTTTTAGGATTGTTCGTTATTGTAGAACCATCACATTCATTTTACGTATGCAGGTTGCTCAAAGAAATAGGAATAGAAAAGACATTTTCAATTCATGGTCTATTGAAAATATTTTACTTCAAACACAAACTAACAAGAGTAAATAAGCAAAAAAAGTTTTTTGCATGAAAAATACTTCAGAAGTTCTCTAGAGAGTCTATTTCTAAATAAACCTACTCTCATGAATCTTCGAAGGTATGCATAAAATGTAATTTCTGCCACAATGTTATTTATAAGTACATTGCAAAAAATATATATAAAGTTCAAATATTAGGAAAAAGATCCATTACTAGTTAGAAAAGTTATAGAAGAAATTTGGAGAAGTAGCATAATAAATATTTGGTTATCCATACACGCATTCGCTCAAACTAAATACAAAAATCAAAGTGAAACCACTTATGTATCAAAATTTCACCTTATGCTTGTTAAGCATACAAATATCTTGAACATTGTTTTATTATTGACGAACAATTACTAAGTTAAAATTTACTGTGGTTAAAATAATAACATATTTTCTATTTACAATTGAAGGAGGGAACCAATTGAGTGGGTGATATCTTTCCACCTTTTGTCATAAGATATGATCCAAATTTAAATGAACTCAAACTTTCTCATTATACGTACCTAAATTCAAATATTCACTTATTAAAGAAAACAAAAATTTAATTATAGATACAAAGTCCTTCAAGAGGAACTCTTACAAAAATAGGACAAACACACAATATTCTTTAGTAAAAGGCAAAAGAATAATTTGTTATGTGGAAACCTTCACGAAACTCCATTACCAAACTCACATAATTTAATTACCAAACTCACATAATTTAATATTATGAAGAGTAAAACTTCTAAAATATGAAATTTCAAGTTTCTTATTTTAATGAACACTATAAAATAATAAACCTTCTACCTACTTATAATAGCTCTTTAGCTCTTTACTTCAACTCTATGGAGATTTCTCATTATGGAGGGTCAGCTAAAGATCTATTACCAATCCTATAAAAGTTGTCATTATGGAGTGTTAGAGATATAAACTTATTTTAAATTAAATTTAATGAAGATTCTAGTTTCAAGTTATTTAAGGAAACACTACAAAACAAATTAACCTTTTACTAATTATAGGGCATTATCCCAGAGGGAGCCCTTCCAGAAATTCTCAAAGGCCTAATAGACTTAGGCCCAAGAGGGGGTTTGGAAATAGTTTTCAACCAGCAATAGACGCGCCTCGGTTAGAACCTCACTAGCTGCGTCATTGCCCCAAGCGCAAAGATGTTTAATGGTGCTGTCTGACAAGTTATTTTATCACAATATCTGTCACTCGAATCAATTGTGGTAATTGATGCGGGACTTCAGTTCAAGAGGCTGACTTGAGCAGTGACAACCAAGACAATATTCCTCCCTTTCTTTTCACTTTTTGCTACTTATCCAATCTCCACCTATACTATTGTTGAAGATATTTGAATGTTTTTTCTATATTAAAAAACACTAATTAATTAGAGTTGTTCTTCATAGTAGTTAATTTTTAATTAGTTTCGGAAAGTTATCACTTGGGCATACAGACTTAATCAACCTATACAGGAGAGACTGAAAAAGATGAAGAGATGTGTAAGTATAGATTGATTCATGATTGGGCTTGTCACCAAAGAGGAAGAGGAGACATGCTATATAACATTAAAGTATTTCAGATATTTGATTATATTGTGTTGTATTATTTGTAATTTGTATATAAATTGCATACTAGTGTTGTGACTAGTAGTATGTACATTTGAAAAAATAAACATATCCATCAATTTTAAATGACATACACTTTTGATAGAGTATTCCTGTTGGGAGTGTTCTGCAATTTCAATTATAAATATATTTTCGGTCTAATTTGTATTATATATGGTATGCACATAAGAATTTATTTTATCAGTTCGTATATTGTTTATTTTATCAGTGTATATAGTACTTTCTTTCCTGATAAAAAAAATATATAATACTTTTTTTTAAAACTATATATTAGTTTTTATTATATCAGAGGATATGGTACTTGTTTTTTAACGTGATCTCATGTGTTACAGTATTATGGCATAAAATTTTAATTTTCTACTAAAACACTCAACAAAGTACTGTACCAATTGTGATGACAACTAATACTACAGCCTAAATAACTAATGGCATAAAACATACACTGATAATTGAATCAAAATTTTAAACTAACAATTATAGGACTTTATCCCTAGGGAAGCCCTTCCAGAAATTCTCGAAGACCTAAGATTGACTTAGGCCTAAGAGGGGGTTTGGAAATAGTTTTCAACCAGCAATAGACGCGCCTCGGTTAGAACCTCACTAGCTGCGTCATTGCCCCAAGCGCAAAGATGAATTGGTCTGCTGTCTGACAAGTTATTTTATGACAGTATCTGTCATTCTCATCAATTGTCATAATTGATGTGGAACTTAAGTTCTAGAGGCCTACTTGACCAGTCACTCCCACAACAGCATTCCTTCCTTTTTTTGAAGTTTTAGCTACTTATCCAATCAAAATTAGGTATGTGTAACTTTAGCAAAATTATAGCCACATAACGTTTGTATCCTTCAAATACAAAAATTGAAATCCTTAGATTATAAATTTTATTTAATTTTAATGTATTAATTTTAATATTATGTATAATCTAAGATAAATAAAAAAAATAAACAGGTTGTCGAGGCTAGCCCTTCTACCGACGTTCCACCCAAACCTCTCAATTTCATGTTTTGAAAATTGAGTTCAAGGTTAACCCGGCCTTGAGGAGTTTCAATAACTTCTTTTTTCAGAAAATTCAAATCTAACCATAATTTGATAATCACTCTTCACTGACAATTAACAAATAAAATACATCAAGGCTACGACTAATAGTACTTCTTGTCTTCGGATTACAACCCTTTTTCCATTTTGGTGAGATAATTTCATATTACACACTCATGACTCATCCTTAAATACCACCCAATTTCCCCAACCTGTCTCTTAGAATCTTCAGTCCCATGTACCTGTGACAAATATGAATATATTATTAGGATATAAAAGGTGAATTATAAGGTACATGATGTAATGTTTTCTATTTACATACCTGCCCATCATCATCACAGTGGCTTGAGGATTGGTTCCTGGGGACTCACTAAATGTGGAGCCATCTACCACACGGAGTCTGTCAACACCAAGAACCTTATACTCAGAGTCTACCACTTTCCCCACGTGGCAACCACCATGGTAGTGCCAAATAGTGATCACAGAGTCTCTACAAAACTGTTCTAGTGACTTTGTGTCATTGGGATGTTTGGGTATGAGGTTGACATTAGCCTGCACACTGATGTTCAACATTTTCTCTGCGGTTTCTCTGTCACACTTGGTGTAGTTTGTGACGTGCTGTGACTGGACAACCTTTATGGCCAAGCGGATACCCTCCACGCAGCGCTTAAGATCATAAGGGTGACTGAAATAGTTGAAGGTAACAGCAGGGTTGTCCTCCACGTTAGTGTTTATCAACCTCAGCTCACCTGTTGACCAAGGATTGGCAACTTTTGACAATATGAACCCTCCCTTGAATGCTTCAATTGGTATGTCTTTCTTGCTCTTCACAAAAGCCTCAACAGCTTCTCGTGATCTTTGCTTTGGTGGAATTGTAGACAACTGCCCAATCTGGTTTATCATGTTGAAAAGCATAAATGAATTCTGATGGATACTGGTTATTACTTGCTAACTTACTATGCAGGTTCCTGGATCATGTTTCTCTAGGAGCCTAGTTTATTATGCATACAATTTGTAGTTAGTTTTCTGTTTTTCTGGCTATGGTTAACATAATAAGCTAAATGGAATTTAGATACCAAGAGCATATTTAGTAGGAGTTACTTAAACCAAGCTACTGCTACATAGTGATTTAAAAAGAAAAACTAACTTGTGCAAGTAATTGTTGAATGTCAGAAAATGAGACTTATACTATAGAACTCATTTTTAATTGCATGGCTTCCCATAACACCCAATGTGCTCTAAGTCTCTAACATGATTCGTAATTGTGCTCCCACAATAAGTAAATTTAGTGAATAAATTGCATACCTCAGCTGACAAGATACCATGGTGGCAGTGAATGCTGTCTTTGGACTGCCCAAAGCCACAACTAGTCTCAATGTACACACCCAGATTGGTTATACCCACAGTTTCTATGAGTGACTGCTGAACTGGTGTCTTGGAAGGAACAAAAATTGTGTTCATGGGATTATCAGCCATGCCTTTACCAACAAATTCATTGTCAAGCACTACGGGGATGTTGAATTTCTGAAGCTCTTCTTTGGGGCCAATTCCACTGAGCAGTAGCAATTGAGGAGTACCAATTGCCCCACTAGACACAATCACCTCACTCTGCCTGCCACTTCCCAGAAATGCCTCATGCTGCTTTCCATTTTCATCCTTGAAAATAACCCCAATAGCTTTTGGTTTTTTTCCTGCAACAGTAGCATCACCATTTTCAGTCACGTGACAGTGATTTTAAGCTAGCTATAAAGGCCTTGAGTGTTGTAACTTTCAATTAGGGAACGTTTTCTTAATTGAATTCTCTAGATTACAGTGAGATGTCATGAGATATAGACAGATAGATACCTTAACATAAATGAGATTTTAAAGAATATGGTAAAAACTTAGTAACTCAATTCAAAGGCACAACAATTCTCCAACACAGAACTTTTTTGCTAAGATAATCACTAAAATAATTGAACACAGGCTCACAGAACCTCTCCAACATTCACATGAAAGGGGATTCTCACATGAAATAGACAAATAATTTGATTATTAAAAACGTTTCTTACGTATGAATACCTGTTGTGTCAAAAACAATCTTTTGGACAGTGGCATGGACGAGAACAGTAAGTTTCTGACGGTTCCCAGTAGCAAGCAATTCAGCAGCAGTGTGGCGACGGCCAAATCTGTCAAAAATGGTTCCACCAACTTTGGTTCCAGACTTATGATCATAGGTGAATCCATTAAAAGGAGAGACACCAGCATCTAGAAGCCCGTCCCTCACTGCTCTCTGCCAATCTGAAAACTTTGGACGGTGAACAACCTGCTTCTCCACCCAAGGATAAGACTCATTCACTAGCTTTGTATCCCACCCCACCTTCCTTATAAATCTGCATTTTAGTTTTCAAAATGTTCAGAAGAAAATACATGTTTCACACTACACACTACCTGTGTAGCATGGGTTTTAAAACACACTTTATTATTAATTAAATATAATAAAAATTAAAAATTCACTATAATTATTGAAGATATCAAATAAATGTAAATTTTATTTTATAGATTAGTTTTATAAGATTGAGTTAAGTTTAAGATGTAATTCTTAATAATTATATCAATCTATTTTATAAATTTTTCAAAAAAAAAACTAATAAATTAGATTCTAATAAACATTTTTTAAAATGATTCGTCAAGATAATTTAATTTTATGGTATATATTATTTTAGGCTTTGAGACTCTTTTAATCTTCGTAAACAATAGTTATTATACTAAAGTGAAGGAAAATCATTTAATATAATTTTTACTTTAAATTGTTTTAAAAACAGATATAAATATTTTTTATATCTTTATTAAAATAATTGTTTCTTTGTTTTAACTAGACTCCAACGGTTTCCTTGGATCATAAGTAAATTAAGGAAGAAAATTACACAAGTGGAAAATTAAAAGGAAATGGATTAAAAATTATGTTATTTCGATGGATATAGATAAAGAGGAAAATAAATTATATTAAAACATTTATACTGATTAAAGCTAACTATATTTATTTTAAAACTTTTTAAAACGTTAAATTTTTTAGTTATTTTAAAATATTTATTAAATTTAATGTAATAAGAAACTTTCTTTGACTTTTCAAAGCAGTAATAAGTAGTAACAAAACAAATGCACCCACAGTCATATTTTCAAATTACGACAAACAGTAATGCTACGTAACAATTCTATATCATATAAACACCATATTATTTTTTGTTCTTATAATTTTACATATATAAAAATTTTATCCCTGATAAATTTTAGTTGCATATTTAATTATTTAATTTTCTAAAATTAAATAATTTTATTCTACTATTTAATTTCTTAAAAAATGCATATCTATGAATAATAATAATAGTATTAATTACTTATGTGAGATATTAGTAATAGGTTTAACCATTAATTTCAATATATATTATTTTGATTTTCATATTAACAATTGAATAATATGTTAACAAAACAAATTAAAAGTGCTTAATTTTTAAATTTGAAAACCCAAACCTACCAGCAAAATTTTGATTATAATATAAAAATGGATTTGAGTATGGTATATTTATTTATTGTATTCTATACTTGTTTCTTTTTCTCCCTAGATGTTGAACAGCATTGACTGGTCCATGTAAACATCAAACAGCAGCACTAATAAATAAGAATTTAAGTCAAAATCAGTATAATTGTGATTTTGCAATGTGAATTCAATGACTACTCCAAGGATTAGAACTGTAGAGATGGACCCAAGAGCAAAGGACAAGGGGTCCTACAAGCACCCTTAATGATTTTACCAAAAAATAAAACTACCCTACAATCAATTCAATGACTCTGTTGTGTCTGTCTCTTTTCTTCCCTTCATTTTCCTAATATCTGACACTTTCACCTAACAACTTCCATTGCATAAAATAGGGTTACCAAGGTACACACAAGGGCATTTAATTGATGAAGTTGGAATTTTGTCAAAATAGATGTACTCTTTTTTATCATTGGTATAAATTGATAGGATCCCTCAACAACTTCTGCTTAGACCACATATTATGGGAGCCTCAAACCCATTCAAGAAATATCAACCTATTTTTTTTAAAAAAGTGTTTTTTATAAATGAATTAAACTAGGTTAAAAAAAGTAAATTTGAAGTCTTAATTCAACCTTAATTGATTTATTTAGACCTATATATATTATTAAATATTTTTACTTTATTAAAAAAAAAAATTTTATAAATAGATTAAATTAAATTAAGAAATCAATTTTAAATCTAACTCAATCTTATAAAACAAATATTTGTACCTACTTATATAATCAGCAAACTAGAAGTAAATATGTCAATAAAATTATAATGTTTGGTTAAGAAAATTACATTAAACTTAAAAGCTTGTTTTTGAAATTCAAGTTTTAAATAAAGATTCAGTGAGTTTGGATTGAAAGACATGGCCTGCTTTGGGGGAGTAGTGTCATCAATGGCATTTGCTTTCAACTTGCTCCATTATTTAATAAAAAATAGGTAACTTGATTAATGACTATATAAATGTGTACCTTTGTTTTTTGGTGGGTGGTATACAAAATGTTAACCCCACACATAATTTCTTTGGGAAACAATAATCAACAAACATCTAATAATGATAATGAAAGAGAAGGGAAAATTAAAAAAAAAAAAAAAAAA
Organism: Phaseolus lunatus; assembly: GCA_013389735.1. Taxonomy (NCBI): domain Eukaryota; kingdom Viridiplantae; phylum Streptophyta; class Magnoliopsida; order Fabales; family Fabaceae; genus Phaseolus; species Phaseolus lunatus. The sequence goes on from CM023861.1 coordinate 36,196,079, forward strand.
CATCCATTGTTGAAGTTTTGAGTAAATTGATGTTTGCACGTAAACACACATTGATTTAAAATGTTGCTGTACTTGATAGTTGGAAGGAGACAACTGAGAGAACCATAAAATTTCTCATTCTATGCACTCGAGTGATACTAAAAAAATGTCATATTAGAGAAAACAATGATTGTTAGACAAATCTTAAATTATTAGAATAAATATTACCAATCTATATTATTTTAAATACTTTTAAAGTAAGAGATTATCGTGAAAAATAAGAATTATAAACTCTAGTTATTTAATCACATTTGAAAGGTCCATAAATATTAAAAGATAAATGTATGTCATTCATTTAAATAGTCATGTAATATTTAATTTATTTATAACATTAATTATCTACGTATAATCACATTGCTTTTATATATTATATTGCAATTCTATGACATGTACACCTTCGGTATACTTATACTGATAGTATGATGTATTATGTTGATATTGTAAATGTACCATATTTGTAGCAATAAAAATAGTAAGTTAGCATGGCAATTTTTTTTTTCAATTAATTTATCAGGATAAATAACCATTAATCTATGATAAAACTCTTGAAAAAATAATGGATTTATATCTGTTAATTATCCATGTCTTGGAATTTAATATGCTGTGTTTTGCCTGCATGTTTTTTAAATATTTGTCGGAATTTATTGAATTCACAAAACCAATATTTTATAAAATAAACTTCTTAGTTTAGAAAAAAAATGTTTGAGTGGTTTATTGTTTTAAAAAGGAAAATATGAAAGTAGTGGTAGTTAAATGTTATGAAATAAATGAAGAACGATGGCGAATAAGATTGATGTGAAGAAGAAGGTGGTTGTTACCTAGGGTTAGCTCGAGTGTAGAAGCCAGCGTTAATGGAACTGCCACCTCCCAAAACCCTTCCCCTTGCATTCAGCACTCCATCTGTTGAAATGAAGTACTGAGAAGCCGAAGATGGAGAAGTGTCTGCCAAAGTAATGTGAAAGTTCTGTAGGAATGACACATTAGGGTTGTTGAAAGGGACTCCTCCTCTTTCAAGCACCAGAACTTTGAATTTCTCAGACAGAGTTGCAGCCAATGGACACCCTGCAGTGCCACCTCCCACAATTATATAGTCATACCCACCATTGCTTGAAGACTCCATTGACCTTCCTCTCCTGATAAATGGGTACCCATCGTACCAATTCTTCTTTCCTGCAATCATTTATACTATATATTTTCATCTTCAACATCTACTACAGTAACAATATTTCTTCACCATAACAACAAAGTGTTTTGTAGTGTGTTTTATCATCATAAAATATAACAGAATCTGTTTTTGTATGTACTAGGAAAGTGAACATTTTGTCTATCATCTATTACATAACATTCTAGCCCAGTGAGATATATAATACAGAAAAATGCTTTGAGATTGTAACATGGGAATGTGCACATATACTGAAAATGAAAACTTTAGAAAATGCAGAGAAAGGAAATATATATATATATATATATATATATATATATATATATATATATATTATTAGATGGAGTAGACCTTGAGAAAGAGGTGGATAGTTGAGGAGGCATAGAAGTAAGAAAAGCAAGAATTTGAGTGCACCAATGGATGCCATGGAGTCTCAGAAAAACAGTCACTGAGAACAGCTTCTTCAACCTCTAAGTGGCTGGCTCTGGTTGGCCTTCTCTCTGGTGTGCATGTGCACCATATAAATATTCTCAAATACATCCAACCTGTACCAAAACTCTGCCCCCACTACTGTATCCTTTAACACATTTTTAAGAGAATTAATGTTAACTAATGTTTTGTGAATTACAATAGAATATTTTCTCCTCTTTAAAATACTTTAAAAACTAAAATGTTAAAAAAATTATTAAATATAAGAAACACAAGTTTACAAATTTACTCTATTAGAAATAATAACATTCATAATATATGTGACTGGAAATCTTATTTTATAAATCATTTTAATAAGATCGAGTTAAATTTAAAGTTCACTTTTTTATATGGTATTAGAGTTATTTATAGTTTATTATAGTAAAATTTGGTATTGGATCATCCATAAATATATAATGCAGACACAGGTTGACTTGTTTCAGTTTCAATGTAGATCTCACTTTAAAAACTAAAGTTAAGTTCATTTTTTAATATGACATCAGAGTTATTTATAATTTATCTTAGCAAAAATTTATTAACCTAAATTATCAGTTTCCGAATCATCCATAAATATATAATCCACACACAACTATCAACTATCGTGTCTACTTAGGAGTTGTTTATTTTTAGTTGTATAGGTTTGAGTTATTGATAAGTTGATATACATAGAAATTATATAGAAATTGATAAAGGTAATGAAGTGATGAAAAATTGTTTGAAAAGGAGATAAATTGGCAACAAGAGGAGCATGAAATAAAAGATTGAAGATAGAAATGAAGGATGGCAGTTAATAGCAATGAATGTAAGTCTCCCGTGCTTGTTGAGAAAGGCTGAAACAGCAGTTGCAGAAGGCATTTAATGAGGAAACGAAGAAGAAGGTTTGGGAAGATGCTGACCGTTGGATTTGGCAACCTCTGCAAACTTACCACCACTTTTATAAGAAGACAGCTCACTCACCGGCACCACCAATAAAGCTCCGTATTTAATATTCTACCAAATTTATGTAAATTCTCTCTCTCCATTCACTCTTTTCTTTTGGTTGGTTCTTTATTTTCACTTCATTAATAATCATTAAAATCACTTTTCCTTTCTCACTTTTATGTTTTTTTGAAAAAAAAATAAAATTAACTTAACCCATAACTTTAATCTACTCATTTTAATATAAAAAAACATTTAGTCTCTCCATTTTTAAAAATCAATCATTTTAGTTGGCCTCTACAATCTTCATTGTTAAAATGTCAATATTATAAATAATACATTGCATTCTGTCTTAAGTATAAGACTATTTGTTTTTTTATTTTGAGGTGATAAACATACCTTTATATTGACTTTCACACGGTTACAATTTTTTCTTTTAATTTTTGTGACAGAAAAATAATCAAGTGCTAATTAATATAGAGATTGTCGTGTGGAAATATCTCTGAAATATTAATTTTTTATATATATTTTTTAAATAAAAAATAACTATTAATTTTATTTGAATGTGAATTGTACACTCGAGCACTTAAGTTGATACTGTCATGGGAAGGCAAAGTAACATTGTTTTTACGTAAAATAGTTTCTTTAAATAGAAAAAATAATAGTTTTGGTCAACGATTTGAATTTTAAAATAATATATCTTAAAAAGTTAAATGAATATAATAATACTTTTGCATTTTTAAAAATATTTTAATTTAAAATAGTAAAATTCACTTTATTAACACCTAAATAAATATTACCTCACGTGTCAATGTCTAAATAAATATTTAATTGCCTAAATAAATGTACACCTATTGTATTAAGATTATTCAATTTTTTACAACTATATTGTAAGTAAACAATTAATAATGTTTGTTCTATGGTTCCCGGTCAACAAAAAATTATTGTTCTATATGGTTATACAATAAATATATAATAAATTAACACGTTACTGCATCATTTGAGTTAAAATTACTGATATGATAAATTTAGAAATAAAAAATATATATCTAATCCTTAATTTTCCTCCAAAATCTCTCTCCGGTGCAAACTCTGAATAGAAAAATTTATTGTGGTGATCATTGGCTGTGTTATTTGGTGGTTCTGTTTATCAGTTGACTAGTAAAATAGACCAAGCCGAAGGAACAATGAATGACCCATTATTTTAATTTATCTACTTCCAGTGTTTGTTTCGAATAATTAATTGGGAAATTAATTTGGCATTAGACATAAATCAATAGGTGAATCTAAATGCAACAGAAGGTACATATATACTATTATATATACGAACCAACTACCAGACAAATATACGTAGTATTTCTTATACCACCTCCTCCCCCAACAATTATGCACAAATTAACACAAAAGAAAAATCATATACTACAAAACATGCCTACAAGTTGCCCAACTATGTGCAACTCGTCTACATCAGTAATAAATGCAAACATATATAATAATCATTCCTTTATAAGTATATTGTTCATTTTGTTGCTCTTTTAGTCAACTTTAATGAGATCTATAGCTAACTCCTTTAGAAAATAGGTGTATGGCTTCTTTGCATGGATACATGCATGGTTCATTCTGTATATATGAGTTGCACTTTCGTTTATATTTTGTTTATATGTTATTGTATATAAATCAGTACCTTTTTTTTTTGTTTTGTATTTCTTTTTCTTTTTTCTTAACACAGTATTATAGTTATTTCTTTTCGATGGATATAAGGTTTGTCTAATTGTTAATGGACTTAATCAAACGAAATATTTAATTATACATAAATCTTTAGTCTTGTTATAAAATACAGTAATACAAGGGTGATTCTTGCTCATGTTATCACAATTCATTGGTTAATATGTTAAATAAATGTGGACAATGTCTTTTTGAATGGTAAATTACAAGAAGTCTACATGCAACAACTTCATGGTTTTGTCTCACATGATCTTACACTTTTTTGTAAACTACACAAGACAATTTATGGCATGAAAAAGACACCAAGGTCATGGTTTTAGAAACTCAACTCTACCTTACAACATATTGAATTTCATGTAACAAAAAGTAATCCGTCTCTTTTTTGTTAAGTTCTCCATCTCCTGTACTATTTTTGTGCTTATATACGTAAATGACATCATTATTATTATATATTCTACTTCTCATGATGTGCATTCTTGTAACCACACCAAGCTTTTGCTTTGTCTTGAATGATCTCAGTTCCCTTCATCATTTTCTGGGCATACAAGTCTCTAGAACTAGGGAGGAAAATCTCCATATGTCACAAGCTTAGTATATCAAGGATTACACTTATGACATCTTCTATTTGCCTTCAACAAGATGTCTCAAAAGTTGTTTTTGATCCCACTTTGTATCGATCAGTGGTTGAAACTCTACAATATGTTCTCATCACTAGACCGTAACTATCTTATGTTATTAACAAGGTGTCTTAGTTCATGCACAACCCTCAGACTTATCATTGGAAAGTCGTGAAACGCATTTTAAGGTATCTTGTGGGCACTATTAATCATGGTTTACTCATTTGTAAAAGTTCAATCTTGTATATCATTGGATTTTGTGATGTTGATTGGGGATCTGATATTGATGACCGTGAGTCTATAACGGCATAATATGTCTACCTTGATTCAAACATTGTTGTCTGGTCTTCCTACAAACAGAAGGCAGTATTATGTAGTAGCAGTAGCAGCTGAATACCGTAGTGTTGTTATTATTACAAAAATCAGTTGAATTTTATCGCTGTTGACTTAGTTGAACATCACCACTGATATCCCAAAGATTTATTTAACTTTGGTGTTGTTCTTCTAAGTATCAACTCAATCATGCATTCCAAACCCAAACACTTCGAGTTAGATCATGTAACTAACTACTTTAGATTTAAATTAAAGTAACTAGTAACTAAAACATTAATAGTTAATATTAAATAATAATTTAAAAATTAATTTATAATTTTTTATTAAGAATATAAACTGCTTTAGATATCAATAATTTTTTAATTTATAAGATTGTATTTAACTTCATCAATACAATAACTACTTATTTTTTATTTATAAAATTAATTTATATTTAATAAATTTTCTTAATGGTAGAATTTGAATACATTGGTTAAAATTAATCTTGAGAATTATTAACTTTTTCATGCTACATGCAAGTGGACGTGAAAAGTTGAAATACCAAAAAAAGAAAAGTAAGAGTTATTATTAGGAAGTAGTTGGATCAAAATAAATTGTACAACCCACAACCTCTTCTCATAGAAGAAAATTAAGCAAACTCTGATGTCTGTCACACTTCTATATTTAACCTTTAACCTCTGCTTCTTCTGAGATCGATCAAAAATATGAGTTAGAAGTTTAACAAGTTTCTTTAACAATGTAAAACAAATAGTGATTTTCTTTTAGGAAAGAAGACACTATAAATAACTATGAAAGATTTTTGTGCAGTTTTATCAAAATTCAACTGGTTGTTAATTTTATTAAAGTAACAATTTATATTATACTCGTTTTCGCTACTTTTTCCATACTTAATGAAATTTATGATATTCACGTTCCTTCCACAGAGTGCACAAATTCAACATAAATACCAAATCTATGCCCTCACAAACAAAATATATATACATATATAATGTACATGTTTTACTATTTTAATTCCTAAAAATCTCCAATTTTTTTTCCCTTCACTTTATAGCAAAAACTCACTAAATTTTTATACCAAAACAACGACTGTTTCTTCCTGCACTTCTATATCTTCTTTTGCTACCCTTATACATAATATGAAAATACATTTTTATCATTTTTTGCTACCCTCATAGAGTAGCTTCCGGATTATGTAATATGAAAACAAATTTGAAAAAAGACTTCTGGATTACATAATCCAGAAGCTAAAAAAGACTTCCAAATTATGTAATCTAGAAAGTAATTGTCCATCTGAAAAAAAGGATTCTAGATTATGTAATCCAGAAACTAATTATAAATTTAAAAAATGACTTACAGATTACGTAATCCAGAATATTATAGAGAGACATTTTTGAAAATACAAAAATTTATGGAGGTGAGAGAAAAATGTATGGAGGTGCAGGAAGAAACAGCCCAAGACAACTTAACCAAGGTATGAGCCCATGTACGAAGTACTCACTGCAAAAGTTCTTGGTCTTGCTTATGTATTTAGGGAAATTTCTTCCTCACCTTCATATATTCTTCTTACACCTCAAAACTTTTGATAAAAAGTCATATTTACCCTTAATAAAAAAATTAAATCTAAATTTTTACACTCTCCGTCATCATCTTCTTCCAGTACAACAGCATTTGAAATCGTAGAAATCAGTTTCAAATTGTGGAATTTTAAAATTAACTATATATTTTAAATTCTATAATTCAAAAATTAATTTTGTATTCTAAATTTTAAAATTTCAAACTTTTAAAATTCTATAATTTAGAATAGAAACTTTACTTCCCAACTCCCAAATTCAAAAGTCACAAGCTTCGTTTAATCTGTTTTCACTTAGGGGAAAGGTTAGATTAGGTCGGATTCAAATTAGGATTTCCACTTAAACTTAATCCAAATTTAATGATTTAAAATTTATATATAATTATATTTTTTCATATTTATTCATATTTATTCAGTTTTTTTAGATATTTTATTTTAGTTTTACTAATTGAAATAAATATATTAAACCTTTAGTAGAAAAAAAATTTACGTGCAATTTTAATAATTATTTTTTAGAATTGACTATGATTTTATACAATTTTTTTTTCAATTTTTTTTAAAATTAATTATATAAAAACAAAATTAAAAAATAAATTATATTTTTAAATTGAAAATTAACAAAATTCAGTAAAATGACTGTATTTGGATTGAGTCGATCATGAATGAGTTTCAATTGAATTCAAATTAACCAAAAAATTGTTAAGATGATAATATTTCTATTGGATCAAGTATGAATGAGTTTCAAAAATTGAATTCAAATGAACAATTATTATTTTTGTAATTCTGATTTTGATCTTCAAAAACATATTTATTGATTTAACTCATTTGTTTCTAAAAGAATACTTACAAGTTATGACGAGTGATGGAAACATATTCGGATGTATAATTAATTTCAAATTTATCTTGAATTTTTTGAAAAGGTGTATTTATAAATTATTATTTTTGTCTTTGTTTTTAAACTATGTGGAACTTGATGACGGATCCAAACAAAATCCTTCGTTGGTCTGAACTATGCTTTTGTTTTGATGTGTTTATGATTCCCGGTATAAGATTAAACCTACCAAACAGCTGATTGGGTTTTGAATTTTTTTTTCTTCTAAATTTGTTTATTAAATCCTTACAAAATTGCTGAAAAATGGGTCAGTTTATTGATTAAATAATGATATGCAAAAGAATCTTTTTAAATAAAATCCATTAAATTGAAAGAAATATGTCTTTTTGCTTGCATCTTTAAGCTAAACTCTACCAAATACTATATTACTTTCTTCTGTAATTAAAATATATTAAGATAACATTATAATTCAATTCTTTAAAACTAAAAATCAAGGTTCCACACAAAAATATTTACCCAACTTTAGATATTTTAAAAATTAAAAATACTAAAGTCAATATTTTAAAAGTTAGAAATTAGAACAAAAAATCTGATCACTTTCTAGAGATTAAAAACACTATTAACTCATAGTCTTATAAGTATAGTTCCTGTATCATTATATAAAACATTGATAATTAAGAAATTGTATAATAAATTATAATTATTTAAAAATATTTTCTTAGAGTATAATAATTTGAAGCAAATTAAAAAAAAAAAAAACTAAAACTTAACTTGGATTGAGTTCATCCATAAAATATATGAAAATCTTTTAATGAACAGAACATATCAGGAACACATAAAATAAACCCAACCAAAGTGTTCTTCCTTCTACCACGTTTTTTGTTTTCAGACAGCTGCCTCAAAGTATTCTCTGCTTTTATGGACTAAATTGCCCCTCCATTGAAGCAAAAGCAAGTTCAAGTTGCAATTGCGTGCTTCTTCTTCCACAACCCTTCAATTTAGCTTTTCATTTGCATGCGCAGTTGGATTTCTCTAGGGTTTGATGGTCACGACGGATCAAATAAACTGAGGCTAAGGTCAGTAGAAAAGTTTCAAATTTTTTGCCCCAATCAATAATTCATTCACTCCCCATTTATTTTACCGGTTCCTGAGTGGAGGGTTTTTGTAAATTTCTCATTTTGACTGCGGATTCTTTTAAGTATCGAATTGGGGGTGCCCTGCATTCTGTGGGGGTGTCCGATAATTTTGTCTATCTGAGATTTTTGGGATTGAGCAAATGTTTTACAATTTGCAGCTGCAATGTCACTGTTAGACAGTGAAATTTGTGTTTATGGGTTGGTAATTGACCCCCTACTGAACCTTGTTTAGCATTTATAAGCATAGTTGCTTGATATGATTTGTGGTAATGCCTCATTTTGTGTGTATATTGCTCCAGTTGTGGTTAGAATCAGGAGAAGAAGATGGCGTTTTATGAGTTGTGGACTAGTGAGTGGGTGAAGTAATAGTACTCTGGAATACCTGTACAAGGGAAGAAGGAGAAATATTTATATTTTCTTTTCTTTGAGTACTTTAGTGATCAACCCGAACAGATTAATTATTTATTCTTGTATGGCATTGGCATATGCTTCAGATTTATAATTTTAAAATTATTATTCTGCATGAAGTTAGTATTCCAACCAAAGGGTTGCCATAAACTTGTGATTTTCCTTGCAGTTTTGGCAGGTGAAGAAAATGATTCTCGCAAAGCAGTACCGATGCATACATTCATCTAGCTGTCAATGCACTAAAGGGCATTTTACTGAAGATGTGATATTCTTAGTATTTTATCATTTGAATTGGAATCCAAAGCTAATTGCTACTCTGTCATGTGCATGCAAATGGTTTGATGATTTTGCCAAGCGAGTTCTGTGGAAAGAGTTTTGTCGAACAAGAGCTCCAAAAATGATGCTTGATCTGCAGTCTAGTGGGAGTCACAGTGTTGATGGGAACTGGAGAGCCCTAGGGAAGCTGCTTATCTACTGTGCAGGAAGCAAGAAAGGTGGTTTGTTCACCAACATTCACATCCCTGGTCATTTTGTTTATCAGACACGATTTTCTAGAACATCTGGAAGGAGCTTTCTCTTGCCACAATGTAGAACTGATGTTTTGTATGTATCTGATCCTTGCGAGCATCTGGACCAAGGTGAAGAGGGAGACATAGGGTTCTTCCGAGGAGTTTTTAAGTCATTTTCAGCTTCAAAAGTCAAGAAGATGCTTATCAAGAAAAGTGCCAAGTTTCATCCAACAGAAGTCTGCCCTTATTGTAAAGCAAAGTTGTGGAACATGCTGCAAGCCAATATGATCCCTCAAAGTGCTAGTTGCAGATTGGGTTCCTATGAAGATTGTGTTGAGTATTATGTATGCCTAAACGGTCACATGCTTGGCTTCTGCACCCTATTACCATTGTCTGATTCTGAATAAGCATCTGAGTTGGTGTAATATAAATGATTATCTGGTATTTTCGTGTATCTGTAAAACATATCTTTCTCTCCTGTTTATGTTTTCTTTTTTATTTCAATATAAAATGAAAATTGAGGCTGGAAATTTATTTGTGCATAGAAGGATAATTTTGCTGTCGCTTTCTATAATTCAGAGACTATCCATTCATCAAGGATCAAAGTGGTCTCAACCAAACATTTGGGGAACAAAGTGAATATTTACATGATATCCTTTTGTTATTGTTTTGAATAATTTTTCAATGATTTCAAACAAAGTGATTAATTTCATGACTTTAATTTTTACAATTAAGTCAGATCCTCGATGTAAAATGATCTCCAAATGTTTATTTTATCTTCCACTTAAAATCTTAATCATAAAATTTCAGAATTTTTGTTCCTTGAAATCCCTATTCTCACTTCTTATGAATGTTTCCAAATTATATTAAAATTTCACAAACTATTTCATATATCTCAAATCATATGGGAGAATCTCAAATATTTGAAAATAAAATAAAAATTTTAAGAATTGGGAAATTAATTTTTAATTAATCATGACAAATAAATTAAAAATACTATCAAACAGAACAATTAAGATAAAAAATAATTCCAGATGACTTTCCCTGTGTATATTCTTGAATTCCAGATGAACCAACTCTATTTTCATGTCATGGCTGTAACTCAAAAATATTTGTTTTTAATATTTCTATTTAGACATGTCTAGACAAACTTTTCCATAATTTTCTATAAAAAAATTAATTTATATATTATTTACTTTAATTATTTTGTATATATTATTTACATAATCCCGAAATGTTTAACAATACAAACCATGTTTGGTAAGCAGTCTCTACCATAAACATCGTATTGCATGATAACCAATTTGGCAGCAAACATGATCTTACGTTGCAACAGTCAAAATCTTAAAAATCTAATATAAACACACGACACGACTCCAACATCTAAACTTTCAGAAAGATACATTCAACTCTTATGCACAAAATTGAATGCACTGCCAGTATAAAAAAACCACAACCTAACTTCCCATATTAACTAAAGAACCTAACTGGAAGAGACTTGTGTTTCAACGTGAACCTTGGAACAAATAGTCCCCATGTGCGGCACTAGCACAAAAATCATACCTTTGAATGACTTTAAAAATTACACAAGTCATAAATCTGTGAACTAGCAAAGCAAAAACCCTGCAGACCCCACCATCCTTCAACAGAGTAGTTTGCTTTTCAGTTGGATAACTACCTTTACCTACTCGTCTTTTAATGGACTGGTATACTCGGTTGAGTCCGTTCTATTGCCCAAAGAAGTCACACCAGAAGAAGCTATAGATGATGTAACTCTACCAGAAGGAACAGGCCTTTCATAGCTTTTTGATGAATTTCTACTATGATCATTGGCTGCAGTGCCCTGTCCCTCCTCTGCTAGTTTTTTCATAAGGTTCATGATAGTTGGAACAAATTTGCTAGACAAGGAGATGATTCCTGGAAGCTGAAAGAAAAAGAAAACATTAGGATACTAAACACATCCTGTAAAACAGAAACTACTAGTCCCATCAAGATGGTAGGTGCATGCTCTACTGTATCTATTACACCAGGTTTGGTAGAAGTGCAGAACACGAGAGAATTAAATCATATGCAAACCACATGTGTTTACTTATACATAATTTTTTGATTGGTGAAAGTATACTGTAGTCTGGAAATTGTTTCAGGAAACCCTTACAGGAGAATGTAAACCTTAGTTGGGGTCTGTTTTTTTACAAGGTTTTGGTTTCCAAGTTTCAGTTTGTTTTAATGCTAAATTTGAATGGTAAATGCAAGTAATCAAGCATGTAGGAGCATGTCCAAACGCCTAATGGGTTGATTAACCTCTTTTATAAAACCAATAGTAGGGGAAGCTCAGAAATGTTACATATCTTATAAGAAAAATATCAAGACAATATTTTATATCCAGTAAAATGAATCGTTCACAATCTTTCCTGAAGATCAATTACATCTTCCCTGAAATTACTCCAACAACAAATCATAAAAGATACTCACAGCTCCATTTTGAAATTCTCCTGCAACGTCTAGCTGCACCCATAGGGATTTCATGAGAAGATAGCCAACAAAGATGACACCTAAATACAAGGGATTTCTGCAATACAGAAAAGCAAATTTGGGTGAAACCAATTAAACTAAATAGTTGTATAAAAATTAAGAAATTTCTGTAGGTTTGAACATTCTTATGTTCTTGAAAATGCCCATTTAATAGTTGATGTCAAACACAAATTATGGAGGTTATTCGGGTTCACTTCCTATTTGTGTAGGTGCAGACACCCCTTTAATATTTGTCGTTAATATGAGTAGCTTCATAGATACAAAGGGTGTTGAAGTTCCACACATGCCATTTCCTTGAGGTTTTGCGAGAAGTAAAGAGGGCAAAGCCCTTTGTCAGATTGTAATATATGTTGTTAATTGGTCACATGGTTGGAAAGCAGTAAGAGAATTTTCAAGGAGTTTTAGTTAGTTTGTAATGAGTTAAACTGGTCTTTTGACCTCCTTACGGGGTCAACCTAATGGCTATTTTAGTGAGTTTAAATAGGGTACATGCAAAAATATCCTAGAACAGAGAAGATAGATGGAGATTAAGAGCGAATAAAAACAGAGACTTATTTCCTTCCAAAGGAAGAAGTTAGAAAGATATCAAATAGGTAAAATTAGCATCCACCTTAAAACTGTCATAAATTCATTAAATCCAAGAATAAGCAAAGCAACAATCGCCCATGGTGGAGGTAACCAGTTGCTGCTACGATTGTTGGCTTCCTGAAATTAAAAAGAAATTTCATCATCAATATGTTAGTAAAACGTTTGATCAGTAACCAAACAATATGGCCTCATAATATGCATCCATAATCTTTATCAAACCAATTATGTCCTCTAGTTAGCAAGTCACTGTGTAACCTTTACACACAGACCTAAACAAGACCATAAAAGACCAGTATTTTGGGTATAAATGTAAGCAACCTGGGGGAATCTCAACAGGCAGATAGACTGTTTTCAGGATTTAATTCCATAACCTTTAGGTCACAAGACAACAACTTTACCCTCAACCGCAAGCAGCATTAAAAGTGTAGCCTTGCCCCATTTCTTTCACACACAAAAACTAGTTGACTTATTCTACTGCTTTAAAATAGATATTAGTGAAAATAAATTCATAGGATTTATATTTCTTATAATTTTTCTATAATATTTTTCCTATGAATAGAAGAACCTTGAAAATCATAAAAAGAATGGAGAGAATATTATGCCTGTGCAGAAATGGCCTGAGAGACAGTATATTCTGTCTCCATCTTGAATTTCCTCCATAATGATTTGCACTGGACAGGTGTGATCAATGTTTTAGAGGTTGGTACCTTCAAAGAAAATTAAATCACAACAAATGATGAGTCACAAGGATAGAAAATATTCTCAACTCATGAGAACGTGCCTAAAATATACATTAACCAATTCACAAGACAGCACTGAGTAACTTTCTATGCATTTTATTAATGTTAGGAATGAAGGACGATGTAATATTAATTAGAAATTAAGTTAGATTCCTGTTACAGTTAATTTTCTGGCAGATGTAGCTTTAAATCCAATCAGAACACCCATGTATGAAAATTATTATACAATCTGATACCTTTCGTAGAGATCCTACTTCTAAGAAATATATGGTCAATGTCTTCCTACAGGGGTTGGATAATCCTCCCCTTGTAAGTTGATTTTGTGAGATTGAATTAGACTTTAAGACCAAACCCAAAGATAATATCAGAAATTATCTTACTAGAGATATGACTGTTCTAGTCCTAATAAGATTCCGATAATTTTCACTTTACAAAAGTGGTTTTGTGAAGTTAAGTCTAAGTCCAAATTCTCAGACTTTTATGTGAGGCAAGGGATTAGAATCACACACAAGTCCTGCTGATTATGTGAATAACCAATAACTAACAAATTAGTCCAGTTAATCATTAATTGGGAGGTTATAAATTGAGAGGGAAAGAGTTAACAGAAAGGATTCTGAAGTTGTTGTTGGGAGGGCGTCTGGTCTCTCAAATTACCTAGGTATTTTGTTTATTCTTTATCTCAGTAAAATTTCTATCGCTCTTGTATTTTGTTTGCCGCTTCCTCTGATACAATTATACCCAAGTGGTATTGAGTTCTGTACAGGAGCTTCGAACACACAATCACATAGGATAAGAAGGTGCCAATGGTGTCTAGTGTCCACAAGAATGGAGGTAAGATTGGACTCAATGCAGCAGGGACCAAGACATGCAAGAAACTTGGTTCAACTTGCAAGCTAGACTGGAGAAATTGAAAGAAATGATAGAAAAGCCAATGTACGTGGTGTCTTACAGATTGTTGCATAGAGAGGATTGTCAGAATCCCTCAAGTGATACCAGTTCTGTTCTCACCGTGATACCAGATTAGGAGAAGAGATATACCTGTTTATTATCTTCATAGATTGCATTTCTGATGTATCATTTGTCAAATATAATGTAGCAAGAATAAAAATGCACCTGGTCCCAAGTGCTTGACGCCAGTGGATCGAGTGTCGTGATGCTATTATCTTTACCAGAATCGCTTGAGGAATCTGCCAATGCGACTGTTAATGTTTTCTCTATATCATAGATGTCATCAGCATCAGCCAAACGAATTACAGCCATTACAGACAGCAACTTCAAGCACTGTAAACGATTAAATTTGGTTAAAAGGGTATCTCAATCTCAAATGCTATAGAAACAACATATGAATCTTAATTATATATCATACTTCAGAGCGGGAAGACTTTGTGATGGCTCGAATATCTTCTTTACCCGTCCAAATACGAGGCATTGAATCAGAATCATGACTAAACAATGTCATAAACCTGCATTGAAAATTAAGATAAGTGCCTCTAATGTAGAACTTAATAAATCAACTTAGCATAAGGTTCATACCTGTCCTTCATACGGATTAGAACTCTGCCAGCCTCCTCCCTGGCCTTGGCTTCTATCATACCCTTTGCATAATCCTCTAAAGCCACAATCATGCTCTTTTTCGTTTCTTCATCCGTATCATATCTGACAAGTTCAGCAGAGAACCCAGAAACAGCTGATTGAGTCTCAATATTAAGAAGTTTCCTTATCGATGGCCAAGTATCTTTACTAGCTCCATCCAATAGAGTTTCAACAGGTGCAGACAATGCCTCCTTCAGTTTTTCCTGCAAGGATACTACTATCAGCAAGCTTCCTAGGAAGTTAGCCACTCACCTATAGAAACACAGCAAACTTCTAGCAAGTGTCACTAAGAAAAAAACTTCAAACACAAATTTTGACTTGCCATTATTAATTGGCAAAATAATGACAAAAATACATTGTATGAAACCCTCAATTTGCCCCTTTTTCTCCCCGATAACTGTAGTGGAAACTCTTTATTAGTTCTAATTTCAAATGGCCAGCTACAAGATTTAAACATTGGTCTATTTGACCCAACACAAACATTAAGATCAAATACTCTCAATAATTTATAAAGCATGAATGAACAATGTCAGACATGTACCTCATATGATGAAACTAGTTCTGACATCTTAGTTGCTCGGACAGATGAGACATGTGTATCAACATCACGCCGTAGCTTCTCCCTCACTTTAGATGCATCCCAGTTTGCTATTTCAATGACAACATCTACAAGGATAACAAATTCGTGTCAAATTGTAATTCACTAACTTCCTTCATCATCCTGAGGCATGTAAGACTCAATACCTGCAAATCCTTCATCAAACCTAGTCATACAAGACTCTACACACGTATTAGCAGCAGAAGAAAACCCTTCCCCTCCATTCAAAGCCTTGTCAAACGCTTCCTTGAACTTATCAAAAACTCTGGACCTTACATGTCCCAGCGCTGTTTGGAATGCTGGTTGGACAAGCTAACCAAAATTGAAAAGGCATTAAGGGAAATATAGCAGCATTATAAGTCTAAGAATTATCACTACTCTCCGAAAACATTTAAGAAAAATAAACGTGACCAACAATCCAATATCTTAATTAGTCAGCCTTATTTCATTCAATATCATTAATTTTTGTTTCTCTTTCGCTAATCACTATTTCATTTATGTTTACATGAAATTAAAGATAAAAACCCATGATTGTGCAAGAATGAACTTAAGAGGAATTACTTGCAATAGCTTTTCTTGAAGTTGCTTTTGTTTTGCCGATCTGACACCTTCGTCAAAATAATTGGCTTCAGCATCATATCTGGAGTTAAAGAAAATATCTCAATTTACCTTCGATCCAAATCAAGTCATTTTCATATAATGTTTCAACATGCACGACAGGTCCCAGGAAGCTAAAGAAATAGTTAAAAAGTATAGAGTTGTTAGGTGGTTCTAGTAGTAGGGCTCAGCTTTACCAGTAGAATGAGATTCTTCCTGAATTTCTACCTTCGGGGAATTAAGAGTAGCTCGGTTGTAGAAAGGGAAGCAGTTTTTAAAGGAAAATCACAAGGAGAATTCTCTCCCTTTTTGTTCGCATTTCATTCACCAATAATATATTCATTATTTTTCTCTTTATCTCTCGTATTTCTCTTCATTCTTGTCTTGCATGCAGCATAAATACTACAAACTTCTGAGATTTTATCTTAAACTACATTTTATTTCTGAAATCACCGTGTAACATCATAGCAATAAAACTGCCCTTGAATGTATAAAACCGTCAGGTAAGAAACAATAACACCATGAAGTGAATATTCATCCTCTTCGACCACCTTGAGCAATAAAAACCATTCCTCGCTCATGACATCAGTCCTTGTTCTCTCAGTTTCTTTTTCCTGTTTAAATGAAGATCTCTTGCCGTCTTAATCCTTTGTAATTGTACTATACGGCTCCCTCCGTCTAAACATCTTACGGAATACCACTTGGATAACATGGCCGAAATGACTCTCATGGACCTAACAAGCGTCTCATGTTACTCTAATGCCGAGATTAACCCATAACTTACCCTAGTCCAAACCCAATATCGGAGACTCACTACGATTCTATAAATATGCACTCCAATCAAGACAAAGGTATGCATTGAACAATATTTATTTACCCTCACCTATCACATACCGATTACTAACTTAGGCATTAGAATACCTTTTGCAAATACCCCGTCCTCATCTCCAAAGACCAAGGCTTGCGCGACATTACTGACTAGGAGTATTCAAAAGGAGAAGAAGAGTGTTTTCCGGTCCAACAAGAACAATTGGCACCCACCTTGAGGCCGAGAAGGATTCCAAGAAACTCTATGGTAACTACTAGAAGCAGAACAGTAATTAATATCTACTTCTAACTAATAATAAATAAATAAATATGTATCCCAGTACCAAATGGCTTCTCAGTTCAAGAAAGTATGAAAGAGGGCTGTTGTATGCAGCATTTCTCTTGCGTATGGAAAGAGGTTGTTTCAGAATTTGAATTCGTGATCAACTCAATCACAAAAAACAACTTATAAAAGAAGAACCAACGATTTAATCAAACAACAAAGCAAAGACTCAAATATTTCCAAACAGAAATAGTTTAGAGCTACTAGATTTAGCAGAGAGCTTATAATATGGCATTTTCATCGAAGTCAATAAACAGCCATAAAAAATGTCGTAAAATTAGCCATACTCACTCTGAAAGACAAGTGGTAAGGAGTGAATTGAGATTTTTCCCAAAACCAGAAATAGGGCCAGATTGCACAGCCTCTTTCAACTCACACCAGTCCTGAGTTGTAATTATAAAGTAATTGCCACGGCATTAGTACTTAAGATTGTCAAGTGTTAGATAACTATACAAAAAGAAATGTAAATACCTTATTTGAAGTAAAAAGGTCATGTTTCTCATTAGCAATTTCTTCACATCGTACAGTAGCAACCATGACCTACAGGTGGTTGGATCATATATAATTAGCAACATCAACATACATGTAAAACAAAAACAGTGGCACCATAACCTCTACATATCTACCTTGTGTGCAGGAAGGTCGAGATCCTTATTCTCCTTAATGATTTTCCAGATTTCCTGAGCACTAAAAGAAAAGCCAGAAGCAGGAACTACTCCACGCCGATCCCCTGCAAGGCCACCTGGAGCAATAGAATGCTGGAATCGGTTCCTCAAATTGGCAACCTACATTTAAAATTAATCATTAACATATGCAAATTAGAGTATTTTTTAACTTACAAATGGATAACTTTGTCGTACACTGTGAAAGCTAAACTAATACAAATCTATGTTTATACACAGTGAGCCACATAAGCCACATGCTGTTAATTAGTCCTTCAATACCAACAACATGTAAATCAGAAGGAAGCTAGTGAACAATTCACACCTGCTCCTTGAATAGTTCTTCCTTTTCTTCGAAACTAGAAAGAGCAACAACTTCAACCTGGTCATCGGTATCCAAGTCCAAAGAATTACTATAAAAGTCCAATACCATTCTACTATGCATAAGTGAACTTTATTAGTAAGTTTACTGATTCAAAAAGGAATGATGATCTTACAATGAAAAAATCACTTAATGGGGTTTCCTTATGGGCCTCTGGTTTAGGAACAGAGTCCCATATCTGCCAAGTAAAAAGTAGAGAAATCGAGGTGAACAAAAAATTTGGATACCTCTCTGATAACATGATATTAAAAAGTGAAATAACTGAATTACCTTCTGAATATCTTCTCGCAAAACAGGCTCTAAATTTTCAAGCGGTGTCTATGAAAGGAAAAGGTTAATCACAGAGTAAATAAAGACATGTAGACCATACAAAAAATGAAATACTGGAAAATATTTAGAAGTATCTAAACAGGCAGCAGTTTTTTGCTTTGTCACCTTTGTCTTGTCACGTATGACAAACAGCAATGTTGTTTTGCGTGGGCTAAACAATCTCATCATGACCTGAAAGGAAATACTAATGCAATTAGATAAATAACACTTAACAACTTGTAAGATTGCAAAATGCTGCTTGCATTCAATCGGCTGTGGAAAGATACCTGAAACACAGTTTTTAAAAGAGGCTTATTTGCAGCTTGTTCGCGGCCAATGTCATGGCACCACCTTTACAAATATTTAAGAGGAGGAAAAATCAGTTGCACAAAGAAAGAAGATTTGAGTGGAAAGACATTTAAAAATGACTGCAACTACACAGACTTGAAATTTTCTAGTATATGTCTGTAGTAAATATGTCCAAAGAAGAAGAGACAAAAAAATAACTCACATGTTTATTAGCACTATATCAGAAATAGCCAAAGCAAATAAAGCACTCTGCTTTTCAAATGCAGTGTCATCCTGAGGGAAAGACAATTTCAGTATAAAATGGAGAAACAACCAAAAACAGAAGTAAAATTTCTCTTTGTCCTAATTTTTCCTTAGGAAATGCAGATCTAGAGGTCTAGAATAGTCAATAGTCAACTTTCTAAAATGCATAAACTAATGCAAATTATGATAAGAAGGTACGAAGTTACTATGTTTCATAGGAGCTACAAACACACAGACATATGTTAAGTGGTTTGCACCCAGTTATATACAATAAAATGTCCTCATCTTTAATCGATGTGGGATCTCCAACAACATATGTTCAGTGAAGTTAATGATATGAAACAAAAATGCAAATGACAAAATGGCAACAGACTCTCGACCATGACCACAATGATCAAAGTAAGTTAAGGTGGAAAAAACACCTCTCCACGTTCTCTTCCATCTGTACCCTCCAAATCCATCACAAGTGTACAGGGCTCTATGCCAACACATTTAGCCATCCAAATTCCTTTGGTTGTTTGAGACCTGAAAACAAGCAAGTTCTACCGGGTTACCACCTTGCTAAATGTACAAGGTCTAAGAGATACATGGGAGTTGCAAAAACATGCCTTCCCTTAAATGCATCCATCTCTCTGAAGTTGGTACTAAACAAACTGTTTAAGAGTGTGCTCTTGCCTGTCCAAACCAAACAAGACAACGTTTTAAACATGGCTTCTCTGAGAATGGAATTCATCACCTCCTCGCATGTTATAATGTATATATGTTAGAGATAATGAAGAATAGAAAACACACCACTACTTTGAGGACCCATTATAGAAACTACGGCATAGGAAAGCCCACATTCACCTAATTTAACCTCTTTCATGAAGTTTTCGATTCCGGAAACATTGATTGTACCATCTCCATCAATAAGCTGAGTGGAACAACATTTGTCATGGTATGCTGGATAATAAACACACATTCGAGATTAATAATGTTGCCATTCAAAACATGTTACGGATCAAATGATAAGGATGAATCAAATCAAATCAACATTAATAAATAACAAACTAATTAAAACTGTTAAGTATTTAAAAAACCAGGTGAAAACATTGTTATCTGTTATAGCTGCAGACATCGTTAATATTTGGTTGTAATGTAATAAACTGAAACTAAACAAAAGTTACAATAAAAGGCTTTGATAAGTATATTTGAGAAAATGCATGAGAAAGACGTACCCATTTGCATGGATCGGGATTGGTTTGAAGAACGGGAAAAGTTAAGAGAAAGGTTAATCTCTCATCTTACAGAATCATTTACAATTTCGCTTTTGTTCTTATAAACTATCTTCAAACTGTTTCTGCCTTTCCGCCATACAACACAGCACAGAGATTTTATTTTTGTTTTACGGTGTCAAACATTTTTCCTTTTTTCTTAACAAAATTCTTCTGTGGAGAATTGTTTACGATCTAGCCTATTTTATGCATCTTTAAATTTGGAAAACGTTTTTATTGAATTACCCTTTATTTTCATTCTTCTCATTTTCAAGTTCTTTTGAAGTTTATAAGAAAATAATTTATCTATTTTATTCTTAATAATATTTTAAAATCACATTGCAATAAAAAAAAAAAAAAGTAGTTGACATCATCATTATATAAAAAATCATCATATAAAAAAAACATACATCTAATCATCACATCAAATGCATTATTGTAAACTTGAATTCTTAATATCTTATTGTCAATTGGCTTAACCCAGATAGTGATTGATCTTTCATTATTTTATAATTTCAGTTCTTATGTAAGAATATTCATTATTGAATATTAAAAAAAAAAAAAACATTGCAAAAAAAAAAAACACATATATATTAACAATTACCATTTCGTAAATCTTTATTGTTTTCTATCGATACTTTTTTCTATTGTTTTTATGTTTAATTTTTGGTTAGAAATATATTTTTTTAACATGCTCATTTTGACAAATTTTAACATCCAACATGTTTACGTAAAAGCCATTAATATTGTCTCATTAAATAACTTATATTTAGAGTTTATGTTTTCCAACCACATTAACAAATGACAAATCACCTAAAACAATAGAATGCACATACTCTTATTTGTAGAAATGATATGTATATATTTCAATCTCAATGACAACAAATTATATTATTTATATAAAAAAATTATTGATAATCATATCATTAAGTTTTTTCACATATTTATTTGTTGGAGTCAATATAGTTGTCTTGACCACCGTAAATTGTATCTTATTATGAAATTCCAACACGAAAGATATTTGTTTTGTAAACTTTTGTATTGAACTATCTACTTTTCATGATATTATTGGTTCGTGAGGTATTTTTATCACGTCATTAAGAATTGTAGGTTTAATCACATTTTCAATGTGTATGAGATATTCTACTAATGATGTCATGTTTTTAATGTAAATATAATACATTTGTCTTGTCATATAAAAGAAACTCAACAATACATACATAAATCATTTATGAATTTGTATCTTTTTTTGATCAACTGAGAGTATTTGACAAAAATCACCTCTTAATATCATTAGTTTTCTCTCAAATAGAACATCACAATCTAGAATATCCTTTAACTATAGACCCAATGTTTTCAAAACATATTTATTACTAAAAAGTGTTTAATCTAAAATAATTGCTCTAAATCCATAAAAAAAATACAATTTTATCACCAAAATTTAATCTATGTTATTTAATAGATTATTTATACTTCTCCTTCAATTTTGCTACATGTGCAACTTGCTATACTCTTTCCATTCTTATTTATAAACAATACAAATATATTTTTCTTAAACATATTTAATTATTTTTATTTCATTCAGTAATTCTTATCTTAAATATCCCAACTTTAATTAACATTCAACTTTTGGTCATGCCGTGTATTTTTAGTTTTTTTCATGAGTTGCATTATTTTTGTACGAGTAATTTTTGTTTTATGAAGAAGGGCATCTAGGTACTAGGATATGAGTAACATGACATTTAATGTTATTAACTTTTTTTTTTTTTAATCATAGCAATTTCATTTTTTTTGTCATTAGTATACTGTGGGTTAGTTTTTAGGATTACAATTGTAATAGTTAATAAAGTTCATAATTAATTACGAGATTGTTTAATACTTTTAAAATAGTTTTTACCATAACAATGGATAACTAAACAAAATAACATTCGTAATATTTTGTATTTTTCAATAAACAATCTTTATTTATATATTTTTTCTTTCTTTCAGACATATCATAACTGAAATGTTGTCTAAAAAGCCAAAAACACATTTTTCTCAGGATTTGTTAATTAAAAACATTTATATTATTTATTTATAAAATAAAATTAGGAGAAATGCCATATGAATGAGTGAGTGGAAGTACAAATTTCAGTGAATACAAAATATAGAGAGAGAGAGAGAAAAGAGAAAGGGAAAAAAAGGCGGGAACTTGAAAGCATTGGGAACAAAACTGTGTCTTGTTTGAGTTTTGTCTTGAAAACCATTGCAGAGATTGAAACGGAGATGAAGGAGAAGGAGAAGGAGAAGGAGAAAGAGAGGGTGGAGGAGAGGTACACACAGTGGAAGTCTCTTGTTCCTGTTCTCTACGATTGGCTCGCCAACCACAACCTCGTTTGGCCTTCTCTTTCTTGCAGGTTTTCTCTCTCTGTGTGTGTTTAGGGTTTTCCATTTTCCAAATCGATTTTAATCAATTATGCACTCCCATGTCATTGCAGATGGGGTCCTCAACTGGAGCAAGCAACTTACAAGAACCGTCACCGTCTCTATCTCTCTGAGCAGGTTTTCTCCCTTCCTTTGCTTTTACATTTCCATTTCAACGCTTTTCTATTGTTTGTCTTATTGCTTCGTCTTTTGTTCTTCTCAGACTGACGGAAGTGTTCCCAACACTCTCGTTATAGCCAATTGCGAGGTTGTTAAGCCCAGGGTGGCTGCTGCTGAGCACATCTCTCAGGTCATCTCCATCGGTGCTATCATTCCATTTACATTTCGTTTTTATTTCTTCCCAATTTACCTTTATTTGGTTCTGTCTTTCAGTTTAACGAAGAATCACGGTCTCCTTTTGTCAAGAAGTTCAAAACTATACTACATCCTGGCGAGGTATGCTTCTTACTGGCTTATGGGAGCCACATTTTTTGTTTAGGTATACTTTCGCCTTTCACATGTATTTATGCGCTCATAAATGCCTTGGTACCACTCAGGCTCAGCCATTTACAGTCACTAATTTAAATCTTAAATGGACGCGCTTATGGGTTGCGGCCTGCCTCAATAACGCAATTTTGAATGTTTTTTATATTATTTTATATCATGTATTCTTTTTGGATCACCATGTTATTGGTATCATGTTTATATTGTTAATTTTGTGTATATGTTTTTGGTAAGGATATTTTGTTTATATTGATTATATCATGTATGCTATATGTGTATAAATTCTCCAAAATTACGAAAATAACTGACAGGCGATGACATCCATAATTAACAGTAAAAATCATTGGTGTCTTGAACAAAAACAGATAAGTAAATACCATAAAAAATCAAATACTAGTTTCCTAGATTAGGAATAATTTATTATAAATCATCATCTTCTAAACACCAGGCTTCTTTATCACTTTCACTACTATTACAGCTGTAGATTTCATTTTTGACAATTGAAATCCCAAAAGGCCCTAATGTCTTTGTTTGGAGAGTTTTTTTGGGAATCAATACATAGCACCACTTAGTTCTGCTATGGCCACTGTTCAACCTGCTATCTGGTCAACTACGACTGTTATATTAAACTGCTCTGGTACAAGACAACAGCTCCTATAGCATACTGGGACTGCTCTGTTGCTATAGCACGCTATTTTGAACCCTGTTAATGTAATCCATGAAGTTTATTTATAATTTACTTGAGCATTGGTTTACTTATTTTTTTCAGGTCAATAGAATCAGGGAATTTCCTCAAAAAAGTCATTTAGTAGCTACTCACACCGATAGTCCTGAGGTTAAGCAATGAATTTTTATGTTTCCTTTTCCCTGTAAAATTCGAATACCATTATGTCAAAATTTTGAAAAAAAAAATTAGCTTTAAATTTTATCCTCAACTTTTGTGGTTAATGAACTTATCCAAGTCTGATAACTGAATTATAATTTTCTATATTATAAAAATAGGTATTTATTTGGGATGTTGAAGCTCAACCTAATCGCAATGCTGTTCTGGGGGCTGCCACTTCCCGTCCTGACCTGGTTTGTTTTCACACATTTTCTTAAAATAATTTGGTTCTTCCACACCTTTATTCATAAATCAGGCACCTGAAACATAAGCTATACCTTTTTGTAGGTATTAACTGGCCATAAGGATAATGCTGAATTTGCTTTGGCAATGTGCCCATCTGAACCCTTTGTACTTTCTGGAGGTTGGAGTCTGTTTTTTTGCCTTCTTATCATAAAAGATGTTAGTTTTGCACTGGTTTAAATTTCTCTCTCAAGCATTAGTTTTTTGGAATCTGAGAAAAATAAGTTATCCCAAAATTTGCAGTTATCAATATAAAACCACAGATACATTTTTATTATTGGTTGTAATCTTGTCTGGTTGTTAATGTTGCTTCTACAATATTAAACTTTATCTGTTAATTTCCTCCCTGCCAAAAGCAAATGGTATTGTCCTTACCCTTTCTGGATTGTTTACTGCTTATGGACATTGGATTTTTGTTAATTTTGTTTGAATTCATTATGGTAGGGAAGGACAAGTGTGTGGTTTTATGGAGTGTTCATGATCATATTTCAACTTTAGCTGTAGAAGAACCCACTGTTAAACAGGGCTCTAAAAGTGGGGGCAATACTGCAAAAGCTACAGAAAACCCTACTATTGGACCAAGGGGCATCTACCAGGGTCATACGGACACTGTTGAAGATGTGCAATTTTGCCCATCAAGGTAGTTTTTTATTGCTGCAATCATACTTGTGTCAATGCCTGTTTACCTGAATCAGAATTATTATGATCAGATTTGGTAAAATATCTTATCCCGTGGTATGTATTTTCAGTAGTTTATTTGTTTGCCTGTTATTTATTGTTACAAAAATAATAATTTTGGTCATTTTATTTTTAATTTATTTTGTTGTGATAGAATTTACTGTCTTAATCATATTCGGTTTGTTATACTGAAGGGAGTCTTGAGTTGTAAGTTGATAAAAAATTGAACTGTAATATTTCAATTTCAAAAATTTGTTTTGGATACAAGTCAAATATTAATGGATTGACTTGCTGATTTCCATATCATATTCTCCTTTGTTGCTATATTGTTTTTCTGATATTTTTTGTGACTATGAATTGTAGTGCACAGGAGTTCTGTAGTGTAGGTGATGATTCTCGTCTTATACTATGGGATGCACGAGTTGGATCTGTTCCAGTTGTCAAGGTTTAATTTTTTCAGTTCATCTGCATTATTGCTGTTTTCTTCATGTTTCAAAACCAAATGTTAATAGCTGGAATAAGTCAAGAAGTGAAGAGAAATATTAGTTTGGCATCATCATTGTCGAAAAGTCACCTTAATTGTAGTTACTCCTACTGCCCCACCTAAAGTTACGACATCTTTGGGGCTTGTCTAAATTGCAATGTTAATGGTGGTGATGGTTTAGTCCCCACGTAGACGAGTGATATGACTAAAATAGAGTATATAAATGGAATGTAACCTCACCTTACAGGTCAGTTATGATATTAAGTTAATCTAAAGGCCACATTCGAATGTTTTATAAGAGTCTACTAATTTAGCAAGTTTAGATTTAGATATAAACTCACATTTTAATAATCATAAGCATACTATCACTTGTGGAGTTTGAATTGCATAATGAGTTAAGTTCTTTTGAATATGAACCTACTCTTTAGTGGTCCAAGTTGAGAGAATTTTTTTGTTACCATTACTAATATTTCTTCTAAGAAGAAAATGACTTCAGTACAAGTTATGTTTTATTTTATTTGAGGTTTTCTTACCATTTTGGATTTTTTGAAATATTTGAAAATATAGGTTCTCATAAATCTCATTTGGGTTTGATATTTGGTTTTTTTTTTCAATTGCTATCATGAAACATTTTTAATTTAGATTTGAACTTACATTTTCATCCTTTTCTCCCATGGTTATCTTTTTGTGCAGGTTGACAAGGCGCATAATGGAGATCTTCATTGTGTTGATTGGAGTCCTCATGACTTAAATTTTATACTAACTGGGTATCCCCTTCCCCTGACTATTGGAATTAATGTGAATTAAGTTCTGATTTTTCTTTATTTGAAGCTATCTTTTTAAGTTCTCAATGCTTTTAATAGGTTTTACTTAGAAGTTAAATTCAGGTGCTTTTATTTAGCTACCAAAACAGTTTATTCGCCTTCTGAATACTTGTTCTAACTTTTGTTTCTTTGGATTCAGTTCTGCCGATAATACAGTCCACATGTTTGATCGTCGAAAGCTTAAAAGTAGTGGCGTTGGATCGCCTGTTTATAAATTTGAAGGTCATGAAGCAGCAGTTCTCTGTGTACAGGTGGTCCATCTTGTATATTTTAATTGATGTTTTAATTTGCACGTCAGTTGTGGGCATTTTAATCTAGTGCTTTTCAACCTACATTTTTCTTCTGTTTCAGTGGAGTCCTGACAAGTCATCTGTATTTGGTAGTGCTGCTGAAGATGGTATTTTAAATATCTGGGACCATGAAAAGGTTTAAACTCAAAATTTAAAGTCAGACCTTCTTGTATCATGCCTCCCTTTTATTAAATGTGAATTGTATATAGAATACTGATCAATATAGATGTTATGGACTTCAAAATTTTACTGGAGTGCCAGAGCTACTGAAAAATCTGAACTCATAAACCTTTTTGTTATTGTTTATCAATGAATTGTTTGAGTCCTTCCAGGAAATAGAATAGTTCTAAATGCTGCTTGTAAAAAATATTTGAAAGAATCATTCTTGGCTATCTATTTTTTATTTTACAGCTGGGCTGGTCCTATGGTCATGATAATTTACTTTCTAAATTATCAAGATCAGGTTTGATGGGTTGGCTTATAGCCATTTTATCACTAATTCCATTTTTTATGATTTATTTCATTGATGTCAGATTTTTTTTCCTTATATTGCATGATTGCTTTTGTTATCTCAAAATTTTTGGTGTAAAACTAAAAATTTGCTACTTCTAGGTTGGTAAAACAACAGATTCTGCTGGTTCAAAATTACCAAATACCCCCCCTGGTTTATTCTTTCGACATGCTGGGCATAGGTATGATATAGAGTGGTTGCGTGCATTCATTTCTTTATTAAGTTCATAGGAATTCAACCTTATGTTTAACTGGTGGTAGTTTTTGTTACAACTGGAACTGTTCAATATAATATTGTAATTTGCCGTGATGTAATAAATGGCTGGTGATGGATTTTATTAAGAAGTGTTCAATACGGTGTGCTTGTGCATTCAGGGACAAGGTTGTTGACTTCCACTGGAGTGCATCTGATCCGTGGACAGTTGTTAGTGTCTCTGACGATTGTGAAAGTAGCGGTGGAGGTGGCACCTTACAGGTAAACACAAGTTTATTTTATCCCTGGGTTAGAAAGATTTCTCGCCTATAACAGATTGTGGGACAATTGGGATTGAATTTGGCCAAATCTTGTTATACTCCTTTGTTTTACTTGTATTAAGTAATGGGTTTCTGACTGTTCTTGTGAATTTCTTGGTTTAATTATTACGTGAAAAAGTTGTAAAAGGCTGGAGGGATATGAAAGTATTTTCTGATATTGTATAAAATGTTTTGGTCATTATTGTCTATTATAACTATAATTTTCTTTGTCTTTTTCCGAACTTTTTATGATGCAGATATGGCGGATGATGGATCTCATATTTCGACCAGAGGAGGAGGTGCTCACTGAGCTGGATAAGTTCAGATCTCATATTTTTGGATGCAACTCATGATATTTCCTAAAAACTGTTAACATAAAACACCAGGATTAAGTAGAATGTTAATCGTTCTTAGGTTACAAGAAAAATATCAGTGTAAAAAACTGTCTGTTTAGTTTTAATTTAATCCAAGCAGATCTGCATCTTTTGCTTGGCATATAAGGTATATATGACTTTTATGATGGAATTTAGTTTCCTGCATTTCATGTTCTTGAATCAAAATTGGTCTTTTAGTTCAGTAGTTAATATTTGATCTTTGATATTAACTTTTAACTTTTGTATGAATTTTTAAAATGAATTTATACTTTTGATTGAAAAAACTTTATCCTTGGAAATAATTTGAATACCCGCTACGATAAATTTCAGGTGGCCTTTAATGCTTATTGATACACGTGGAAACAAGTTGAACTTGGCCCGCTTTAGGTTTGGATTGCATTTAGCCCAGTGAATGAGTTTAGCATTTGATAAATGTATTATTTTGGTCTGAGTATTTTGGCTATAAAAGTAAGTTTGGTAGCTGGGTTTTAAAGTGTTATAATTAAAAAATTGAGTAAGGCAAAATATAAACTCAACACATACTTGCATGTGCAAAATTTTGTAATTTTGATGTTTCATCCTATCGATAAAGATTGACCTATTATATATTTTTTAAAATTTATTAAAATATGAACTGTTTCACCATTTTTTATTATTGTCCAATGTGTGTCGTTACAAGTTTTCTGCTACTTTCAATATAGTTTGATATTGTTTTGATATTGTTTAAGAAGTGAGATTAAGCTCAGTTTATATATACTTTCTTTACTT
The DNA here is from genome assembly GCA_013389735.1 of Phaseolus lunatus. Classification (NCBI taxonomy): domain Eukaryota; kingdom Viridiplantae; phylum Streptophyta; class Magnoliopsida; order Fabales; family Fabaceae; genus Phaseolus; species Phaseolus lunatus. The sequence goes on from CM023861.1 coordinate 36,225,226, forward strand.
AATATATCGAGATATTTTTTAAGGATAAATCTGTAATTAAGTTTTATTTGTGGTAACAAAATTATTTCAACTAATTTGAAGTCGGACGAAGTAATGTCTAAAATGAACATTACTTAATTACATATTTTTAATTCTTTAAGTTTACTAAAATCTAACATATTTAAGATGATAAATAATTATGAATTTATAATTTAATGTTTAGATAGTTAAAACTTACGGTCTATACAAATTTTTTAGGGACAGTATGAATATTTTGTAGTGTAATTTGATACTCTCATGAATCAATTTGAGTTTATAAGATATATAATTATAGTTTAACCCTTAGATAAATGTTATATTCCATATAAAATCATTCATTGTGTCATAATTAGTATAACTTGTAAATTAATTCACGAGTTGATGAGATGAATTTATTGATGTTAAGTTTAGCTTGTTTGACGGGTTAATTTGTAGTTCAACTTCAGTTTGAGCTTTTAAATTTAATTTGGGTTATTAATAAATTGAACTTTAGATAGCTTGTGAGTTGGTGGGGACTTGGTTCAAGTGCTCTTCAGCTGCACTTTCTGTTATGACTTTTTACCACTTCACATATTTTTAGGCTATATTACATATTTTTAAGGTTTTGATGCATCCCATGAAGATCTTGGACACCTCCCATTCATCTAAATAAAATGTATGGAATGAAGTAGAGGTGCCAAACAATTTTATAGGTTAAAAAAGAAAAGGCCAGTTTTTGCTTACATTAAACAGAAACCCATTGCAGAAACTACAATTTTTAACTTGGTATGATCACTTTTGGGGGTACATATAAAATCGAATTTTCAATTTTATCCTTCAGTTATGTATTCCGAATGGTACATCCTAAAATGTATTTTAGAAATGAATTAATACAATTATGGGATGCACACTCTGAAATGTATTAGTACATTTATGGGACACACACACTCTAAAATGCATTTCTAAATTCAAAAATACTTTCTAAAATATGCATGAATTCAAAAATACATTATAAAATGTATATTCTAAAATGTATTAATACATTTTGAATTTGTATTTCCAGAATGCACATTCCAAAATGCATTTTCTGGATCTAGAAAAATCCCAGAATGTGCATTCTATAATGTATTGTATGGTTGTGTCTGAAAGGTATTTTCCGAATTCAGAAATACATACCAAAATATGCAATCCAGGATGTAATTTTTCAAGAAGAGGTTTGTCATTTGACTCTTTCATTGGGATGCAGAATGCAATGCCCCACTTTTTTTTACGCACATAAATCATGTGCAGCTCTTCTGGGACCAATGTTAGGTGTATGCCATCAATCTTTGTTTAGGGTTAGGATTGTTTTCAATCGCTGCCATCAGGCCAAAATATCCACAACTTATGCCCATTGAAAATCTAAATCCCAAGAGCAGGAATGACAATAATATGAATGACATTGGTGGACAAGGCAATCTTCCATATGGGAGCTGTGTTATGGGCTGTTTATCTTACCATCAATAATCCAAATACATCTTTGTTTTAAAACTGTTGTTTATCTTAACACAATTGGTGACTGTGTTAGTTTCAACCATTGTTTACTTGTTTCTTAAGTCTGATCTCGTATGCCGCATTAATTTCAATAACACTTGTTTCCATTCATAAATTCCTAAAACAAACTCAAAGTTGTATCATCTATATTCCATTAACAACCAAAAATGCCACAGGCAAAGAACCAAAAAGAACATTCCTGTGACAATACACTACTACAGGTATTGGATGTACATACTATACTAACTCAGCAGGTTATAGTTAGCCAAACTAATAGTTATTAGCTGGAGCATAATCTTGATTTCCCATTTTTTTGCCTGTGCAAACCAAGAAAAGTGGTTATTGGTGACTTGAAGCCAAACCTTCCCCTCCAAGAAAAAATGCAAGGGAGAAAGAGCAAAATGAAACTAACCAAAACGAATCTTTCTTCTCCCGTGCTAATAATTCTTCAAAAGAAATGTCAGCAAAATCATCATCTCTGTTCTCTCCTAGTCCACTTGCTTTTTCCTTTTCCATGCAAGCTCCAAGTTCAAGCATCTTCATAAAAAGGTTTAAATAGTTAGCATATCATAATACATGAAATTTTTCATGAACTAATGAAAAGAAAGCTACGAAAAATCCAACAACCGTGTGAACGAGTAGTGTTTCAGAGTAACTTTACATATTTTTGCAACAAATATAAAGAGAAGATGTTCATCGATCCTCGTATAAAGGCCTCAAATAAAGAAAATACCTTTTGGTATGCTGGTGAGAGTTTAAGCTGTTGTTGAAGTGAGTTATAAACAAAGGCGTCCTCTTCTAAACGTTTTTGCTCTAATTCTAGCTTGTATATCTGAAATATTAAAAATTAGATGGTCAAATGTGTCTGCAAGCTTAGCTTGATGACCTGAAAGTTTCCTTAACAACATACTATTATCTAACCAACCTGTTGATGAAGGCGATCAAAAGAAGATCTATCTGCCTTGCATAGTAAAGCCTTCGTTATTACAAACTTACGTTGAATCACATCAGCTCTGTTAAAATAAGAGAACGTGAAAGAATCAGAACAATACAGCATACAATTTTTTGGTGTTAGGCCTAGAATAAGAAAGTAGTGAAAAGAAAGGAAAAACTTTTATTTCTAAATTCAAACAAGCAAAACACAGAAAAAAACTCTACTCCAGGGGTTTTGCCCTTTCACAGCTGAGTACTTTCTCTATTCTCAAATGCTAAAAATGCAGAATGACCCGTCTTCCTAGATGTATCTAATCCCTATCAATTAACTAACTGCTCTAACTGTTCCGAAGTCCTGACTAATTCCTTCAGCTGAAATCTCCAAAATAAACAAATGGGTCACAAATGTCATGCTAGCATATTTGTGAAAGGCAGATAGAAAGTTCCAGCGCCAAATAAGTTTCCATAAGTACACCTGCATGTGCAGGGAGAGAGGGGACCAAAAAGAAAAGAAAACATCAAGTGCTTTATAATAAATTTGTACATACTTGTGCTGTAGTTCATTTCTAGCGTCAACCAGACTATTAGCAAAATGTAAAACCTGCATTACATAGGATAAGAATTAAATTTTAAAGGTGTTCACATAACAAAAAATTTGACACTTGTATCTTTGAATGAGAATGACACTGAACAATAGTGGGTTGAAATTCATAAGTATCATAAAAAAGAAAAGACCATTCATGATCCTTAAAACAAAAGCAACCTCTGAATGTGAAATATAAAATGGAAATTACCAAAGAAAGTGCACTTTGCCATCAACATAAGAGTTAAGACTTAAGAAAACTCTTTTCACATCCACAAAATCGTTTGGCAAGTCATGTGGTAGAGATAGACAGTATTCAATTGCACTGCGCTAGTAAGCTTGTTTCCTAACAAATTTCTATATATTTCCAAAAACAGCTCATCCAACATATATACAAAAGGTGAGTAGGTTGCCAGTGCCTGCACCACATATCTTCCTTAATTACATTTACTAGTTCAATTCAAATTATTTCAAAACTACCAAAATATTAATTGCATGATTTCATCGATCTATAGAAATTACCCTGCTCAGTAACACATAAACACCACTCCCAGATGTAAAATCCAAACCCTCATTTCCATTTTTATAGACTACAAGACATTATGCATTTCAGGAGGAAGAACTAAAAAAAATTAACAATCTCAAACATAAACAAAAAACACTAAGCTGGTGGCTAACTGTACCAGCAGCTGTTCTTCCCCTTTATTTAAAAACAACAGATTTCTATCACTTTAAAGACAACATAGGAAATTAATGAAAAACAAAAACGTAAACGAACTAAACAAAAATTGAAAATTGAATAACCTGCGGTAGTGTCAGTTTCTTCAAGTGGTTGCATTTGACGAGTTCATCGTACTGCTGTTTGATCTTTCTCTGCATAAAGCTGCTGGAAGACGTGAACGGGTAGTAGGACGCCGATTCAAGTCGGAGCCCCGATTCCGAGCTCGAATCGATATTCTCTTCAACTTGGGTTTGGGTATCGGTTCTCTTCTTCTTAGGCTTCTTCTTCTTCTTCTTGGGTGCATGTTGGGGTGGCAACAAGGTTGGAACTTGAGCAGTGTGGTGTTGCTTTTTGGAGAAACGTTTGAAGAGAGAGAAAGAGAGGAAGAGAATGGAAGAGAGGGATGCGAAGAAGAGGAAGAAAAGAATAGGATCGTGCATTTGTACTTGTGGGTGGCGCTCAACAGAGAATGAGAATGGGGAATACGAATACGAAGGTGGAGGCTCCATGAAACTGCAGAGAGAGAGAGAATGAAAAAGGAGATAATATATTCTGTTTCTGGTTCTGTTGTTGTTGCCTCTTCTCCCTATTTCAATTTTCTCTTTACTCCTTTCTTTCGAACTCTTCTCTCTTCCTTTTGGTGAAACTCTTTTTTTTATACTTTGTTTAAAATATTTTAATTCAGTTACATTTAAATAAATGACAGGTTGTTTGAGTTTAATAGATCTACTATGCACTAATAAATATTTAGTATAAATTGTAGGTGGTTATTAATGATTTGTAATTGAGTGAGATTGTTAACTGTAATTTATTTGTCTTTCCAAGAATCAAATCAGATTCATTATCATTTTCATCTTCGATAATATTTTTTTAATTGACAATATCTTTTTATTCGATTGTTTTGAAGATTATTTTATTAATTTTTACTTTAATTTTAAAATGATGGATTCCAAATATTTGAACTAATTTATGTCTTCATTTATTTTATTTATTTTTTTCACTATGAGTTTAGAGACTAAATTGACTTCTTATTCTAAGAAACTAAAAAAGTATTATATTCACTACCAAGATGATCAGTTGCAACATGAAAGAAATTTAAAACAATTTTGCAAGACTTTATATTAAGAAACAACTTAGAAATAATTCATTTTGAGAGCAATTAATTTAGTATTTATTGCATTAATTGCATATTTGAGATGAGAGAATCATTTTAAAAAATATGTTGAAGATCCCACATCTACTAGAGATGAGGATATTTTATTGTATATAAGTGGGTGCAAATCTCACCTTATAAACCAGTTTTATGAAGTTGAGTTAAGCTTAAAGTCTACTTCTTAACACATTAGCAAGAAATTATGTTGTGTTTATAAAGAAATAAAATAAAATATGGATAAAATTACTAGAGCTAGAATATATTTTAGCACTTTACTTGCACGGTTGGGTTCCCTTTAAGTTAAACAACTCTCCAAGGCAATAGCATTTCTGTTGTTTATATTTTACTGATAATAGTTATTGCCTGATAAAGCACTTCTGCACTGAAGTCCTTTTAAGTAGAAAAGTACATCATGATTATCTTCTCCTCACATTCAGCAGTAATTATAAGTGTTACAATGTACTACTATAAAGCACCTAAACCAATTCATAATAGATTATTCTAATTTAATTAGTAATTCTGAATTCGAATAAAATGGTCCTCATTTCAAAGTACATGTGATCTATGAAAAAAAAATCAGTGTCCCATGCGTGCATTTGTAACAGAACAGAATCATTCAATAAAAAGCAACAATATTCCAAACTTCTCCTTTGACACTTTGGATTTTCTTTAAAAATATTATCTTATCTTCCACTCCATAAATTAAAGATAAGCATGTTAGACATTTAATACTAAGGTGAGATAACATGGATGTGAATGTGTGAATTGAAGTTTTGCAGTTTACTGATATGATGTTTTATCAAATTTCATCATTCAATCATAGTTTAAACAATTCTGGTAATAGCAGTTAACATTATCCAATCTTATTCCAATATTTTTCATCAATCCAAAAACATGGTACGTATGATTTCCCTTGGTAGAATCAATATGGTCTTATGAAGCCCATCAGAACACAAAACAAGGATAAGGTAATAAGGAAATAAAAATAACTGAAATTGATGTGTTTGGGAAGTTTCTTACAGGAAATAAATGAATGCAGATTACAGTGGATAAATAATATTACAGGAAGCAAGAGGCTTCCACACTAAAAGTCTAAAACACTAGCACATGTATTCTGTTGACAGTGTGGTCTCATCGTGCACAAAGCAATTCTTCACCTTTCACCTCTGTATAACACACAAGTATATATACACATATCCAAAATCATCTCAGCAATCTTTACAGGCTTTCAACCACATGGTGTGTTGTGTTTTCTGCAACTTCACCTTGGTAAAGCCAAATTAATAATGCTTGTGGTGATCAGAATTCAGAAGTGTAGACTTTGGTTGACCCAAAAGACTTGTATTGAATAGTGGGGAAAAAATCAATCTGAAGAGTTAAATCTTGGTCCTTTTTATTTTCTGAGGTTAAAATGATCAGGTACAAATGGCTTCTACTGAGAGTTTCTTCATGACATTTGGGCATGGATCTCCTCCAAAATTTTCAGGTGACACGGTTACTGTGCACCAGTTTTGTCCAACACAATTCTGCAACAACAAAGTTATCCTTGAAATGAACCAACCAAGTAATAATAACACCATGATCATAAATGGATTATTTGACTAGCCGCAAAAAAAAAAAAAAAATCACAAAGAAAGCATTCCAAAAGAGAGAAAACAGAAGCAATACCCTTTCAAAGGCATCATAAGACTTGTGAGCATGACAGCTTCCTTCATGGAAGTTTCCACAAGAACCTACTGGAGTACCAAAGCTGGCAAATTTGATTGATGAGATTTTCTGTCCAGGGCTACATGATAAATGAACTTTTGGTCTCACAGGTGGTTTGCCAGAAACTTGCATCTGATAGCTTACAAGGTTTGGCTGCCACTCGTAAATATCAGCACACACACTATCTATATCCCTTCTAACCAAAAAGATTCCATTGGGATCTCCACCTAGTTCTTCAAACACAACCAATAAATTTCCTGTAGGCTTTAGCCATGACTGAGGAACATGATACCTGAAATTATCCACCACTAATTAGTTTGTCATCAGCATTACACAGAATTTGAGGGCATGTTATTTATTTCTCACTCACCATCTTTGAGAGGCCTCGCCACAATTACTTCTGCATTTATTCTCATTATAAGTTCCAGCATAGCCACAATGATTACAGGCACCGGAAGCTTTATAAGCAGGCCAGAAGCGGCCAAGATTCTGTCCATTTAACCACACTTGACCTTTACCCATGCTGTCCATGTCTAAAGCCAACGGTGCAGTCCCAGCTGGCGCATCGAAAGTTGTCTGTAATATTAAAAAAAATTGTTCTTTAAAGACGAGCCTTCCAATAAGTTTGTTGAAATTTAGGGGTTTAGTAGTGAAAAGAAGAAAAAGAGAGTAATTGATTTGATGTGATGTGATACAAAAGACAAAACACTCTCCTAAAATATTATCATAAGGTACTCTAAAATATTCTTATAGAATCATATATATGATAATAGTGTTATGAGCTATTTTCAAGATATTCTAATAAGTTCAGCTCAAAGGGTTTTGCAATACATAAGTTTAACTGTAAAAGGTTATAGAGGTGCCGTGATATATTACTCACTTTGTACCAAGTCAAAGGCTGTCTTCTAGAAACTAAAGATCCCTGAATCCACTCCACTGAGGAACTTCCACTAAGAGAGTGAAGACTCAAGGTTTCACCTTTAAGACCAACCTAGACAAAATACACAGTTAGATCAACTTCAAGCAAAATCAAGAGAAAGTGTGGTGACTGTTTGAGAAAGAACCTTGTAAGACCATTTCTGCCAAGACAAGTCCCTTCTCCCTTCGTTGAGACCACTTAATGAAATTGGGCCAAGAACACCGGCATTCCATGTTTCAAAATGAGGACCAACATTCTGCATGTCAAATATAGCCATGATCATAATCCACAGTTTATGATACTGAAAAATCAGCTTAGTGTGATGTGCAAGGGTGCATCTGACAATATCTATTTTGAGTGTGACAGAGAGAGAGAGAGAGCGAACCGGGAGTCCAACTGCAACACTTAGAAGAGAGATCTTGTTAACACCGGCTCTGAGCTTCACTCCTTCACTAAATGTCAGTTTTGGGAAATTTAAGCTTCCATATGAAGTTCCTGATCAAAAGAATAATAGGCTCAATAAAAAAGCTACTGGAAAACTATTAACTTCCAATGTAAAATGGTATAATTACACTGTTCTGAAAAAGAAAGGTCCAAAAGGACAACTAGATCCATGCTGCTTTATTCCAAGCATGGGGTAAATTACTCAACGAAACCTAGATTCTAGTATTGTTTCCATGGAATGTTCTAATTTATTGAACCCTCAAAAGCATACAGTAACTACTTTTAAAGAGTTTCCACTTCTTCTTCTTGGAGGATACTGAGAAAAAACAAGGCAGATAACTGAAGCAATTCTTATTAGTTGTGAATTACGTAATGCTGAAATTTTTAGGCCATCACACTATGCTCCTCACCTGAAAGTTGACCATTTATAAAAACATGCAAAGCATGCCCAGCAGAAAACACAGTAAGAACAGGTTCCTTTCCGTTTATCAGAAATCCTTCATTGGGATCAAGCACAACACTAGCAAAACAGGAGCAAGGCAAGTATAAGATGTGGAAAAAACAAAATAGATAATAAGATTCATCAATTGTGTTCTAACCAAAGATTTTTAAAAAATGGAAGCAGAGTGCAGACTTGTATCACTCACTCTGTAGAGTACCACAAGTAGTCAGATAAATCTCTTGTTGTATTTAACTGCTCTAAGAGTCCAGTCATGGTGAAGGAACTATCATCAGTAGTAGTCGTTTCTTCATTGAATGATAGCCAAGAGAGTCCGCCATGAATAGGAACATCAGTCATCTTCATCTGGGCACTCTGAGAACCAACCTGTACAAATATTTTTGAATTTTTGTTTTAGTTGAAATCTACCACATAAAAATTATAGAAAAAACTCATTTTTTCTTCTTTTCCTTTCACATATGACTGTTTTCAGAAAATTAAAAAGCAGATTTTCAGGCAAAACAAAACAGAATACAAAAGGTTACTAAATCCTCTCAACCAAATGAGCTTGGCCAAGTTCTTATGTACCCCAAATCTTCATTGCAAATTACACCTATCATAGTTAATCTTTTGAAATGAATAAATTTCCTTTTTCTCACCCTTGCAGTGTTATAAATAGTGTGCTTGCAGTCAGGAAGAATGCTTATAGACCAAGGAGGCAAATTGTAATGCATACTTCCAAATGCCACTGTTGCATAAGATTTTGGGTTATAGTTTGCAAGGAATGCAGCACAAGCTCCCAACTTTGATTTAAACACATGAGCCTGGACATTAATGATGAAATATAGAAATTCAGTTGTGCTACAAAGCATTTTAGATAGGATTGATAAATCTCTTCTCACATCACAGAATCAAGTTATACCTCTTGATAGTTTCCAATCTTTGTTACGGTAGGATCTCCCGATACTAAGGCTGGTTCACACAGTTTTATTGCTCTGTGTAAATCCTTCAGATGACCCCACTTTGGTTGCCTGAGCAAACCTGCAAAGAGGAACAAACAAAAATGAGAATAAAAGTATACTGTCAAATATTTGAAGCTCTTCACGTGTAGTACATCTCTAAGGAAAAGGACCCACTCACAGATTTGGTACAGGCCTAACTGCCAATTAAATGTACCAGATTTTCATTTTCATAGCGACACATCAACAAGAACCAATACATAAAAATGCACCAATCACATTCAGTATTCACAGGACTACCAATACAGAAAATTGCTTTGGATATTTGGATAACATTGAAGGAACAGCAGCCATGTTCTAATTTGTTATGCCTCACAAAATTAAGGAACAAAGGACGTTTCTAAATTATATTTTGATATTTATTCCCTGTAGGTCCTACATAAAAAGCGGAAATAGTATATTATAATATCAGTACTTATTGGTCATATCAGGTATTTTAAATCCTCTCCCTTATACAAATTAAAGAATAAAGAAGACAGCAGTAAAAACACATTATAAAAATAATAAAATGCTTACCATATTCATCAAGAGGTGCATCATAATCATAGCTTGTTGCAATAAAGGGACCACCAGCAGTTCGACCGAAGTTTGTTCCCCCATGATACTGAAAAGGAACAAAATAAAAGTACTTAGATGAACATTTAAAAGGTGTGAGCGTACACATCAGAATCAATAAATAATGAAGTTACCATGTAATAGTTTATAAATGATCCTCCTTTCTGTAGAAACCTTGCAACTGAAAATGCCAAGTCTTCAGCTGGTCGATGAGGAACTGGACCTCCAAACTCCGTAAACCTGCAAGTATAAAAGAGGAATAGACTCAAAGGATCATAATCATGCTATGTCTATAGCTTGAATGTTTCTTATTCTCATGGAAACTAAAAAAAATAAGAAACAAGGCACCAATACCAGCCAGTCCAAGCTTCTGTCCACATCTTTGGCTTGTAAGCCTTATTTGGAGAGAAATAATCACAGTAGAAGCCATTGCAAGTGTTAATCTGGGAAACGTTTTTATTTGAGATTAGAAGCTGAATACTTGGAGTCATAAAGGAAAACATCAGAACAGAAAAGTTCAAGTTTCAAATATGATCCGGTCTAGTATTCCCTCCCAGAAAAGAGAGTTATGGACAATAGAGAAACGAGTCTACACAAGATAAGAACATTTTCTAAAAAAATACACTTCATCTAAACTTACAAGAGGATCAGGAGTGTCATCTTGCTTGCACATGATCCATGGAACCCCAGTACCAAGTGCCATAGCCATATCTGCTGCCCAATTAGTATAAGCTTTACCCGCAGCACCAATTTCGTACTCTATAGGTCCATATTCATTTTCAATCTGTAGAAAAACACCAGTAGTAAAGTAACAGTCTTAGTACACATCTCCGCTCTAGTTAAGGAATGAAAAGCTAATCACTAAATAAAATATACGATACAATTTAAAGCAAGTGATTCGATTAAGTGGATCACTAACAGCATATTACCTGGGACATAATTATTGGACCTCCCTGAGTCTCATATAACCTCTCCGCTTTCATCAAATCAACAATCTTCGTGGTAAATTTTTGCATTTGATACTTCATTATAGCAGTGCAAAAAACAAAAAGTAATTAGAAGGTACTCACAGTGAAAAAGAAAAGATTGAGAAGATTTACCAATTCTTAAGGATCAAGGAAGATTGGAATCTAACCTTAAAAGGTTCATTGTCTGTTCTGAAGCTGATTCCTGGAATGTACTTTAGCCAAACAGGGAAACCCCTGAAAACCAATAAAAAAAAATATGTTAAGACATTTTTAATTTGAGAGGCACCAAAATTTCTGCAACGATCGTGTTCACTACCCAAAGTTCCACTCAGCACAGACATAAGGACCAATCCTGAGATTAACAAAAAGGCCCGCTTGCTGCACCAGCTTTATGAACTTCACCAGATCATAGTTCCCCTCAAAATAATACTGCAGCAATCAACAAAGCAACAACATTGATTATTCCTCAATTCTCATTTATAACCGTGCAGTGTCCCAGCAATGCAGGAAAGAAAAACTAGAAGCCATTATTTAGTAGTACTATGAGTTACCTTGCCAGGTGAAGGCTCGTGCCCATTCCAGAAAACATAAGTCTGAATTACATCCAACCCTCCCTCCTTGGCCTTCTGAATAAGATCTGGCCACATCTGAAAACAAAGAAACCCCACAAGTTAAAAATGCAAAAAGCGAGAAACTTTAAGCCACCCATTTGAGAAAAAAGAAGAAAATATGAGGACCCTGAAGCACATTTGAGAGTAACAACACTAACAACAATACCTCAGGGGTGCTCCTTGGGTAATGAATGGATCCAGAAATGAGGATCCTTCTCTGGCCATTAATGGTGATAGCCTTTGAGTCATAGGACACTGAGGCCTCAGCAGAAGCAATGAGAGAACAAACAAGAAGCAGCACCACGTTCCACATTTTGAGCTTGAAGCACATCACCGTGATCCACCTTGATGCTACTGGTTATTATTCTATTCTAAGCCCACAGAAGGAAGTAACAAGGAAGTGGCTTTGGTGGCTTTAGTTCCTTCTCCCTCTCTCTCTTATTATTATTCCTTACTTTTCCTCTTTGCAAAATGATGATCAGAATAAAGTAATTAAAATAACTGAGACTAAATATTAGTTACAATTTTCTCTGTGACTTTAATTTGAAGATGTTTTGGTACGAACTGAAGGTGCTGCTTTTAAAGGATGAGTTGAGCAGTGAACTGGTTGGATTTGGAGAGAGAGTGGGACCCACTTTTGAGTGAGCTTTGGGACCCACACACTTGTCCTTAAGCACACCTCACGCGGACCAAAGCTTGAACCAATCTTTTTTTTTTTTTTCACTTTTTTTTTTCTTGCCTTTGATAATTAATAATTGGTAATAATAGTCTCTGTAATTTGTTTGAGGTTAGTGGAATGTTTATTGAAGAGATGGGTATTGAAATTAAAGGCGTGTTTGGGGGTAGTGAGAAGCAAGTTGCCCAAAAATCAGATTTTAGAAACTACTTTTTTTTCGACAGGGAGAAAGATTCTCCAGCCAATCCCATTTTCTGGTCGGATCCTATTTTCTGTCATATTTTTTCTGTTCTACTTAGCTTCATTCTCACGCGCCTCCAATTATCGTAACGTTCACTGCGTCAAGTTAACCACATTTTAATTTAATTTTGACAAAATTTAGTTTATGTTTTTAATATATGACTGTGTTTTAATGAGATTTTATATAAAAAATCAGGGTTAAATTTTAATGCCAACCTTTATCATTAACTTATTTTTTTGATTTATTAATTATTATAGAAATTATTTGTATTCCATAAAAGATATTATTTTCCTGAATTGAATGTTAAAACCTAAATTTCAATTATCAAATAAAATATAAATTATTTATGTTTTTCCAACAAGAAAACTATATTTTTTTTAATTTAAATGTTAAAATTATTATTTGATTTATTATTTATTATAGAAATTATTTCTATTCTATAAAATAAAGTATTTTCCTAAATACAATGTTAAAATGTAAAATTTTAATTATCAACTAAAGTATAAATTATTATTTTTCTTCAACAAGGAAACTGCATTTTTAATTTAAATGGTAAATTAATTTCTTAAACTAATTTCTATTTTATCATAAAAAATATTTTGTTAAATTCAATATTAAAATGTAAAATTTTAAGAATAAACTAATATAAGAATTATTTTTGTTTAAAAAAAAAACAACTTCTTTAAATTAAATGTTACCATGTACTCTTTTATTTGTTAAATACGATAGAAATTAGAAACAAACCTCATTTATAAATTGAATAATAAAATGTACAATTTTAATAATTAACTAATTTATATTTTTTTTAAAAATAAATAAGGAATATAAAAAGTTGCATAAACAACACACGATTTTACTTTACACAATCGTCAATATATAAGTCACATAAATCGTGTTTTTTATATATAATTTTAATTAAAATAGTATAAAATAAAAGTTATGAAAATTTTAAATTATTTTAATTAATCTTTAAATTAAAATTTAAATAAAAAGTTGTGTGATCATAATACGATATTGATTTAAAAATAATATAAGTGAAGTTTTTTTATCCGTTTGAATAAATATTTTAATAAAATATTGAATAAAAAATGTGGGATGACTCCTATTAGACATTACTTGTTAGTTGCATATATAATTCACTAACTGTTGTCTTTTTTTTTTTATCTGTATATTAATTGTTACTATCATATAATCTCCTATTAATGTAAAGAAGAGTGTTATTTTAGATTGTTGTTAAACTAAATTGGTGTAACCTATAATAAATATTTAATTTAATAATTAGGATCCAGAAAAAAAAAAAAATGCTAACAAGTTTTGTTAAAGACTGTGCAAAAGAAGTTTGGATAAGTTTTGATTTTGATTGGGTATTGGGAATTCAAATTTGTATTGTTCGCAATTACCTAAATTCATCTTCTGTCAGAAAATTTGCAGTGGATTTTTGTCGGAAAATCTCTGATCCAAATCTAGATACTGTGAAACTGTGTAATCAATCACCACCATAACCAAATGTATAATTTAAATTTCTGAATTTTGTTACAGAGCCATTTTGAAAATGAAGATAATATTGGTTAAACAAAAATCACCAAAAGCACTTATTAACAAAATAATGATACTAATTAAACTATCAATATTTTTTAAAAAATGATAACATTTCAATTGAAATTTTAGAAGACTCAAATAAACTATAATATTTAAAATCGTGTAAACTTTAATGAATTATTTTGTTAGATTGAAGTTTCATAATTTTTTATTTGTATTTATGAATACAATTTTTTATACGTAAATAGGTCGAAAATTTCCATTTCTCTAAAATTTTTTATGTAAAAGTAAAGCTAAATAGGTAATTTTTTATGTTATTTTTTTACAACCAATATTTAAGATATTGTTAATGTTATTACTCGGGCAAAGAGTCACTTTCTGTCTCTATATTATGTTAGAAAATAAAATTAACAGTGATAGTTATATAAAAATTTACATGTTGATTTATAATACAAAAATTCATGAATTAATGATTATGCATTTGCTCAACACTTATGATTAGTAGATAAAAAGTTCTTTATTATGTTATTGAGAAGTAAATCTAACTAAATTTTATAAAGCTTGTATTCATTATATATTATAAGATGTTTTTATTTTTAATTGATGTGGGATTTTAAATTTATGCATTGATTCTTGAAGTTAAAATATTATGATAGGTTGAGTTTGTTTATTTGAATACTTGATGACAGTCCACAAAGAGAGAATTGAGAGGCAATAATATGGGTTGTTTGGGTAGGAGTGAGTTAGTGAAGATGGAAGTGAAGTCTTTAAGATGAAAGATACCCTAATCACTTACTATGCACTACTTGCTCATAGCTGTGATCTAGTTAGCTTCTAAAGGAAACATGGACCCACTTTTCCCATCTACCTTTTATCATCAACAATACCATTTTGTTGGAAGCTAACACAAAGCCAGCTAATATCTTCTATTTCAACCACAAACCCTAAGTGTAATGCTTCTCTTCAACATGCACAATTAATCACATTCATAAACTCAAGACAATCTTTTCTCCAACAATCTCTCAATTATGCACTACACTGCTACCAAAGAAGAATTGGGTAGATGGATAACTCTCTCTAATCAATAACCACACTAAGTGTACCTATTTTCTTGGATTCAATTCTTTTATAATGAATTCCAATTTCACTTTAAGAATCAAAACAATAAATAATTATTTTTTCATTTAGAAATATGGTTTCAGGAGTTAAATTAAGTCTTGTATAAATTAACCATTTCCAACTATACAACAATAAAAAATTAAATGAATAAATAAACTCTACTTTCCTGCACCTCAATATAAGATTTGATGACAAAAAGAACAAAAGAAAGAAAGTACAAAACCAAAAGAAGAAACACATTAAAATGGCAGTGCAATATTTTCTCTGGATTTAAAAGATTTATACAGAGATAAAATCAATAAGTTGTTTTCTCATTTTCAATTAATTAGTTAACTGGTTATGTATAAGTTTTTATTAGTTTACTTACTATACAACATCATAAGACATTTTCCTGGTGTTTGGGTTAGGTTAATAAAAAAAAATGTTGATATGCAGACAGTTTGTAACAGATTATAACTAAATGATGTGATACATATTAGTATCTTTTCATTATACAGTTGTTAAAATAACATTTTTTTAATAAAATTAGTATAATTTTATTATATAGTAATCAAAGTAATATTTTGCTAATAATCTATCTTAAAAGACAAAGGGAATGTGAAGACTTGTACTTATCTGAAGTAAGAGGGGAGACACAATGCAAGGGATGAAAAACTGAGGGCAGTGAAGGATGAGAATGACACATAAGCAGAAGATGCAGAGATATGATCCAATCCATAGCAACAGTGTTGCATTAACTCTTGGCAAAGACAAAAATGGTTTGAGATAGAAGGAGAGGAAGCCATGCACATCCCACAATCATCGGAAGCCATCTGAAAAAGGATGAGCTTGCCACATACATTCTTGCATTCCAGTCACCATCCTTAGCCACTGGATTTGATGTTAGGACCCAATACTCAATAAAACAACACATGTGGTCAGGTCACTGTAATGTGTAGGTAAAAAAGTGCATTTCTGTGGGACACACAAGGGTCACCAATAAAAATTCTTTAATACATCTGAATTTGTTTTTCATTCTCTGTTTTTACTAAAAACATTTTATAGTATTCAAAAGAGTAAAAATCTTACTGAAATACTATTTACAGTTATAATTTTTCCTTTTTTATCTTACCTGTGTGCCTGTTCCATTGAGTATTAGTATTCTTTTTTCTACACTAAATTTTCTTTCTGCTTTGGATTCCCCTGGTTCAGTGGTTAAAACTAGTCTCATTTATAGTAATATAATTTTCAATGTGTAAGGATCATGTCAAACCATAATGCTCTTATACTTAATTTTCTGACACTATATAAGTAATCGAACAGCAAGGGGGGGATTTCTTTTTACTTGAAAAGTGTGTAGCATGTTTTTCTCTTTCACACTAAGTTTACTTTAAAGCTTGAGCATGCATGTGTTTCGTTTTTCAAAATATAAAAATAGGATAAAGATCATGGTGCTGGCTTTGCAATTATCATTATTCATTTGATTGAAACTTCAAGGAAAAAGCAATCACTTTTTTGGTTTTCTCTTTTGGTTTCTTATGAAGTGCTGTTGGGGTGGTAGATGTGACGACTTTTCCTAATACTAAAACAATTTGACTTTCTGTTGTCTCACACTCCTAAAGCTACAAAGCAAGCAATTCCTGTTTAATTAATCAGTTCATCGACCAATGTCAATGCTTATTTTTGGATAATTAGTTGGTATTTAATAATAGCAACACAATATTACGAGAATCATCAAGTTTGGCTGGACTTCGAGGAGTATCATGGGCCTCATTCTCATCAATCATGTGCCGGTCGAAACCGAACGGAACTTTAAAACCTCGATATCCGATTATGACCTACCTATATGTTTAAAATGTATTAAGATGAAAAGAAGATTAAAGCTTAAATTGTATAGAAAAATTAGGTAATACATTCTTAATCTTAAATCATGATCCAAATATTAATCTGATCCAATAAGTATGGATCATGATAAAATATAAATAGTCACAATTTTCGAAAAAAATGTATGTTATTATCGTGTATTTATTGTACCGAGCACTGAATATTTATTTGAGCGTCGGAGTACCTTTTACAGGTGTCTTTCCGACCAAAAGCCTATAAAGGAAAGAGAGATTGACTGAAATAGAGAGTAAGAATAGAGGAAGGGAGATTAAGCAAAACAAATTCGTGAAGTATGAGGAAAATATACCGATCGAACCAGTAGGAGTTCTTTCATTCCTTTTTGTATTAGAATTAACCACTTTTTTTTTCCTGGTAGACATTTCCATGGTCAACAAAGTTTTTAACGAAATCCAAGTTATTGTAGTTTATAATAATTTTAATGATCGTACATATTGAAATATGACATAGAACTTATCTTATTCTTCTCATCATATTTATCTTGATGCTATGACTCGTTCTGTATCTATACCTAACCTGTTTATGGTAAAGAAAAGTTGTGTACTTCAAAAGTATGGTGAACTTGGCCTAGTTAGCCCTCAGAATTGAGACTTGTTTCCCCATAAATAATCTTTATCTGTAACCTGAGAACATCATGTACTAGTTAAAATCTTGAGGCCTCTTTTTGTTATGTCTTTCTGGAACCAAAATCTTTGACTGTATTATATGCAGTTGGCATAATACTTGTATTTTTGGTTCAACCTTGTGTCAGAATACTATACGTCAAATGTTATGTTCCTCAAAAGTTTTGAAGTTCCTTGGCCAAACGAACTACTTAAGGAAAACTCACTAGGCAACTTGTTATTTTCTTCTGACTCATGTTGATATGGGACCAACCCCATGTTCTTCTAAGCACTGTGCATTTTTTGCTAAATGTCATTTGTCACAGTCACAGACTCAATGAACCAAATGTTCAATTAACCACACAAGATTTTGCACGAGGATAACGTTGGCTACCTCCAATTGAATGTGGGCTATGTATGTCTCTTTTTGTACCTCTCTGGGACCACCTTATAAAAGAAAACAAATTCTGCAATTGCATTTTTTCTGAATAAGGTAGAAGAGTATTCATCTGTTTATGTGATAATGATAGTGCACAGTTTTTGGCTCAGCATCTCTTCATACAAAATGCATTAATTTTGTTGAGGCAAGAGTATAATGTAAAGTAAGCAAGATTACAAAGGCAGTTTGGGTAAAAAAAATTGAATTTGGTTAAGTGGGACCAAGTTTGCCGACCACCATAGCATGGTGGCTTAGGTGTTAAGTCTATTGAAGACTTTATTAAGGCCCTCCTTGGCATGTGGAGGAGGAAAATTATGAGGGTAGAGTGTTCATTCTGGGTTAGGCCACTTGAAGCTAAATATTGTTGTATTAGAAGTATAGAAAACATGTTTTACTGAATTTAGGTGTTCTACATTTAATATATATTGAATTTATGTGGAAAGAAAACTTATCATAATAAAAAAAAGTTTTTGATATATCTTAAGAGTCGTAATATGTTAACAACCCAATAAGAAATTGTTCTAAATTACAACGCTTTAAAAGAAAAAATAAATAGGAATCCATGAGAGGAGATGAAGAAATTTTGAAAGATCCTAAAATGATGTCTTTGACAACATAATTAAGTAATATTTTTATTTTTTCAGTCATTACATAATACAATCACTATATTTTATGTGAAAAATGTTATTATAACAACCGATTGAAAATGTACTAATTTATAATTATGATTTTGACAAATATAATTTCAAAATAAAAAATTATACTTTTTACAACCGAGGAACTTGTATACAATTATGTGACAATTTCAACCAAAGAAAAATATGATAAGGGGTAAATTTGTAATTAAATAATATAAAAATGATTAAAATAATAGTATTGGAAATTGTATGATAGGTATAGAAAAAAAAGTGGATTATCAATGTATTATGGTTCTTTTCAAAATTGCTTCATTTTAGCAAATTTTTTTTATCTTACCAGTTATAATATATGCAAGGTTGTCAATATATCAATACGATATACTCATGTTCTCCATTTGCATCTCAACTTAACACTTATTCATGTAGAAAAGATAATAACTGAAAGTACTTTATATTCAATATATTTTTAATTCAATATAGTATAATAAATTATTTTATAGAGCCTTTTAGTTTTAAATTTTGATTTAAAAATTAGTTTAAGTTTAGTTTATTTTTAAATAATTTAGTTTTTTTAGTTTAACTTAGTTTGGTTATTCATAGTTACTGCTATTTGCTTGCAATATTAGTATGCTCTTTGTACTAATGTAAGTAGCTGACAGTAGCTTTGCCATGCATTGTAGATGCTGGTTTATTAAAGTTTATCTTGACAATAAGTTTATTAAAGTTTTTTCTTCCTCTCTCAAATTTCATCTGATCCACTTCTGTATATTTATTTGTTATATTTAAAGTGAATTCAAACTTTTAGTTTCCTCTTTCTTGAAAAATAACGTGTCATTTTCTTCTAAATTTAAATTCAGTTTTTTAATTGATTGTGAAAATCTTTCTTTTTAATATTTTGTTGAAGATATACTTGTAATGTACCTGAGTTAGTCATGCATACATCTCTTATTATTTTAAATATTATCTTATTTTTAAAAAAATTATCTTAATTTTAATTACACAGTCAATGATATGATACACAATTCTTGTTGCTTGTGTTCGTAAATCTGTCGCATTTGTTTACTCTAATGGCTATAATTATAGAAGATTGAACTGGTAGTTTTAGTTTAGGCGTAAAAAATACGTTAAATGTGTGTCCAGTAGAATATCCAAACATGCTAGTTGTAGAACCACAGTCTCAGATGTAAATAAAATATGATAAATTGTTAAAAATAATAAGAAAACAATAACTTAGTTAATAAAGTGATTTTACTTTGGAGAGAACACTTATTATCAGAAGTTTTTCTTCTGGTGTTTATTTAGGCATCACATCTATCTCAGTAACTTGCAATAACATAATTCATTGAAATTTTTATCTAAATTTAATAGATTTAGATAACTGAGTTTTTGTGAAGTAGATAAAAGACTAAAGGTAATAATTCCAAACCAATAATAGTACAAGTGATACATTGGTCTCGTGTCTTTGTATTCTACTGATTGAATTAACATATGAACCTCCCAACTCAATAAATTCGAGCAAAATTTGCTAACCCTAAAAGAAATCTATCACATGAACCCAAAGTTTCGCCGCATTACTATCTTCTTCCTACTGTGTCCCTCTGAAAAAGATAAATTGCCAGCAAACTATGGTGCCACAACCTTCAACATAAATATTGTTGTAAAGGAGCTTAGAGGCTTCTGATCTATATGAAAGATATGATGTGGTTGTGATACAGCGTCTCCCGTCAAAATGAAAAGAGGAAGTGATGTATGTTTTGTAGAAGATTACTCGAACAAAATCTTCAGAAGTTGTTTTGCCTGCTCCTGTGGAAGATTGCCTGAAGATCATATTCATCTATTGTTCAACTCACCTGCCTAGAAGTGGAAAGAGAAGACAATTATCAGCAATGCTCAAGTCTACCACGTAAGAGCAACAAGAAAGAATTGCCTGTATTAGTTAGATATGTTATCCAACAAATGCAAAAAACAAAGCCTTGCTTGAAACATCTTATTGATGCCTAGCAATGGCAAGAGCCTTGTTTGAAACATCCTATTTTGCCACACTATTGATGCCCTCTATCAAATCTTTTAAATCTCTGTATTTCCCATGTATGATATATTTGTATTTTAATGCTGCACTATACAACATCTTGCTACGACATAGTATTATTAATTCCTTCCCATGTCCTATCACGTAGAACAATCTGGTAGTAAGTAGCAGGAAAACCAATTCATCAACTGTGCATAAATATTTGGCTTAGTCAAAAAGAGGTCAAACATCCCAACATACCAATCGTTCTTTTTAAGTTTCTTTCAAATTTCAGTTTCTTTGGTTTCTTGGTTAATTCCAGTTTAATGCGATAATAGAGTCGGTTTCTATCAAATTTCAACTGGGAAAGCTGAAATTAAACGATAAAAATAATAGCAAGCAGGAGTGGATACATGAAACTTACAATTATTTCCTCAATATTCAAAGTCACTGAAGAGTCAACTGAGAATCCCAACTCTGACATTAGCTTTTCCAAGCGATTTACATTCGTCAAATACAGATAACCGACCTAGTTCAATGTCTGTGTCAGAGAACAGGCTGAAAACAAGTTTCAAATTATAGGAATTAATTTATTTCAGATTATTCTTATCAAATACTCTGATTTTCAATTACAAATGAACAATAAAAGTACATAATACATTTTGTGCAAGATTTATATCAACAGAAGAGAAAACCCAGAGTTTGAAGGCACTGACTAATGTTTCTAGTGAAGATGCTCTGCTATACACAGCTGTACCAGCCCGTTTAGTGGTCTTAGTTTTGCTGGAAACTATGTTTTTTCCCCATCGAAGAACATCCCTGCAATAAAGATCATTAAAAGCCATAGCCAAAACAAATTTTTTAACAGATTTACTATGATCTTCCAATTCCTGTCATGCTGGGAGTGTATAATCGATCCTGTATTGAACCAGCACTACATTTGCATAATTGCAAGTTAGTGCCTTTCCTTCTTCCCTTTCTTGCAATGTTTACTGTGTATTGGCTCCATCCAATCATCACCATGTACAAGCCATGAGACAGACAGAAATGTTAAATGTGGATATAGTCTCAAATTTAGAACATGAATGTGATCTAAAGCTACCCTAACCAGTTTTTTTTTTTTTTACAAAGATCCAAGTTCCAGGACCTCAAGATAGACTCCATAGGAAATAGTAGAATCTGTGAAATGATTTTTTATAATTCAATAGTAGTATTATTTGGACTCATGCCATTTGAACTAAGGCTCAAGGATGTAGATCTGTCTGGTGACAAACCAGAATATAGTTTTGTACTAAACTAGGATGCAATCCTTTTGTGGAAAATTTCAGTTCTATACCAAAAACAGTTCTGAAGTGTCCAAATGACTTCAAAGTTTGAAGCATGCCAAAACATTTCCAAAGGCAATGTGCTAAAATGGCTACAAAATACGCCAACATGTGTATTGTGGTTTGTACAACACTTGATGAAATAGTTGTATGCATAAGTGCATCAGTAATGCTACATATACATTTCTGATATTCATATCAATTTCTTAGATAATGACATGCTATGTAGTATTATCTTATTTCAATTAATTAGCATTTTCTTTTATAAATTAAAGAGATTCCGTTAGTAATTGAGATAACAGAATAATATTTTCATATCAATTAATTTTCAGGGCATTTTTTTTGTAACGGAGGCCTTTTTTAATCACAACTGTAACAGAGACAACATTGAGACCTAAAAGTAACATATTCTAACCTCTCCTGATCTGATAAGAAGTTACTTTGGAGAAGTTTCTGCAGCAATGCATCCTGGAATGCAGAATACACAAACAGTTTGATATATGCTATACATAGCTTAAAAGTACTTTAAAGTTAAACATAAGACCTAAAATAAGAGCTTTATTTTTAAAGTTAAAGTTGTTTGGTAATTCTATAATTTTTAAGCTAATAAGTTACTTTTTAGTTAAAATTCTTATGTTCCCTCCTTGAATTGAACTCTATTATTTTCTGCTACTTAAACCATAGCTCATTATCATGGTCCATTATTTACGTCTGGTGATGAAAGGATTTACGTTGTACAGCTTAACACTATATATGAAGCAAATCCTATATGCATGTAAAGCTATAATATGAGTATTTGGAGAGAGCCCGTGAATAGTACCAAAAGTTGAGAAAGGAATAAAAGTATAGATCTTATTCAAAACCGAAAGATCTATAAGTCTATAACAGTAGATCAAGCTAGAAAAGTACATAAAATAAATTCTTAACTCCCAATTAGGTGACAACAAAGTCTGACAGATTTATAGATTAGAAAGAAGAAAAAAGAAGAATGGAAAAAAATATATGCTCATCAAAATACTATTATTCAATATTTAGCATGTTACTTATCTAATTCCATTGCATATATGGTCATGAAAATAAAATAAGCAGTAAGGAAAGAAAATATACTTGAGCCTCACAACGCACAACTGCCATAACCCGAACATTATATTCTTCAATACTTAGGGGAGGAAATAAAAAGTGCCTACGGGCGTATAGCTGCATGTTTCAAACATAAGCATTGTAAGAATTTCACTGAATAAGACATCTGGAAGTTCTAAAAAACATAAGAATTGTAAGAATTTTAATGAATACAATTTATAATATGAACTAGGCAAGTCTATTGACTGCGTTCGATTACATAGTGGATGACAATTTATACTTTATTCCATCAAAAAATTAAAATTAGAATACATTTGTAGACTTATTAAAACTATTGTACTTGGCAATCAAAGTTTTGTGGGTAAAAAATTTAATACTTGACCAGATACCCTATTTTTCATGCATCGTTCATTCATATCGTAATTGACTCTCCATTTCATGAAAGTAGTCAAATTCACTCTTTGTTGTTGCCGCTTAACAAAACGCACTCAAAATTACTTATAGCCATGGCTTTAAATTGAGGTTGAGGTCATTGCTTCCTCTTGCAATCCTTGAAATTGTGGGAAGCTGCAGGAAAATGCAGTTGATGCAGCTGAATTTGCAGTTGTGGACCACAATTTAAAAACCATGCTCTTGCTATTGCACATGTCGATGTTAAACAGTGCTTGCATCACTTTGGCTCTAGGCCTGACCTCATGGCTAGTAGTCTAAGACCAACTTCCTTGAGGGAATTTGCTCATTTGATCAAATAGTGAAATCCAAAAACAGAGTGCTAAAAGCATACCGAGCTCAAACTTCAAGTGGTTAAGCAAAGCCCATAAATCATTAACAGAAATAATTCTTTACTTTTTGAGGAAATCATAAATATAGTTTTCCAGAACACAGAGAGCATGAAATTTGGAGCGAGTAAGCTACTAAAGGCAAGCATAAAAACAAACCTCGTATATGCAATCGCCGATGTAAGCCAGAGTAGCAGCGTTAAACACGGATCGAGGCTTCACCACTTTCGGTGGAGTTGGCAGCCATTTCTCATATCCCATATAAGTTTCGTCTTGCTCTTCTTCTACATGCGCTGCAAAAATATATATGATTACTTTGAAGCATGAAAATTAAAGGTAATTGACAATAGAAAGGAGGAAGAGAGAAGGACGCAAATACCTATAGTGGGGAGAGGAGTGGCGCGCTTGAGAAGATCCGAAATGTATTGGTCCCTCTTGGGCGTAATTGGTGCAGTGGAAATAGGAGTGGGAGTGGAAACGATGTTCTTCTTAAGCTTTCTGGGAGCGTTGCGGTTGTAAGGGAGTCTCTGTTCGGTGTCCCATGAAGCTCTCACTGCGAATTTCAGAGAAGAAGATAACGATAACAGAGTCTCCATTGTGGCAACTCAAACTCACCTTCAACTCACACGGTTCATATTTCTACATTAGAGATTGCTATTGGCACCCCCCTTCACTATTCTAACCCGGGAATTTCTTCCTGCACTCCCACATTTTTTAAATACCCACATTATCATTGAGAGTTTTTATAAATATTATGAATTACCAATTCTATAATAAAATAAAAAACAAGATTTACTTTTTTTTGGACGCACTTCTCTTCCAAAAATATTTAGTTATCGCTGAATTACCATCGAAAATCACACAAATCACTAAAAAAATACCAAAATAATGAATAAAAAGAAGAAATCTCACCGTTGTTGTTTGCTTTCAATAGTGCCCATGAAAATGCCGATAAGAAAGAAGGAGGTGGTCTGCACTGATTTTGAAAATTTTAAAAACTTCCAGATTATGTAGGAGGTGCAGAAAGAAAAATGTAGGACTGCATTAAGAAACAAACTTCAAATCCCCTCTCATGGATTTTGTTGTTTTTTTCCAAAATGAAGATTTAGTTGTCTATCAGGTAAAATATACAGTAAAAGTAAGTTTTTTTTTAAATTTTTTATTTCATTCGAAGTCAGTTTCTGATGTGTAGTAGAACATCATTATAAATTAGTGATTTTATATTTATTTTGTTTTTAGATAAGTTTAACTAACTATTATATTTTATAAAATTAACTGAAATATGAAAAACGAGATTAAAGCTAAAAATTTAGTTAATAAGTGAAAACTGTGCAATTTTTTATAAGACCATATTCTACCATTAAATTTCGAATGAGATAACACATGTTCATTTTCTTTTTTATTTCTAAATCAATAGGTTTAGTTATACATTTTTACGTTCACTAATTATATTTTTTGTGTTGTGTATTCCCCTATTTATCTTAGACTACATCTTTAAATATTTTTCAATCAAATTTAAAATAAAATATTATATGAACAATATACTTTCGTTATTATGTTAATTAATATAATAGTAACACAAGTATAATATTTTTAAAACTATCATCTATCCATGTCATTATCTTTAAATATAGTGTTAAAATAACAAAATACGTAATATAATGGTAAAGTTAAATAATATAAAAATAAAAAAATTATTATTATCTATCATTATCTCATATAAAAATTAAAAAAAAATTATCTCATGAGTAGGATTTTTTAATCTTTCTAAAAAATTATTAAACTCGTGAAAACCTATTTTAATACAAATAGTGGTGATGTAACGACGCCGTAAGAGCGAAATAGAAGAGTGCCGTGTTATCGATCTTTTTATTTGTTGGAGTGTGGTTGCGGGGTTGGGTTTGGTGTTGGCGTTCTTTGTTCCAGACCCTTTATCCCTTTTTCTTTTCTCAAGGTTCTTCTTTCCCAATCATCTAATTACTTTATGTATCTATATGCATAAGAATTCGATTGGGTTTTTTCGTTCTTATTGTTATCAATTTTTTTCACTATTCGTGTATTTAGCCTTTTCTTCCTGTAGTTGTAATCTTTGTTGTGATTCTCAGAATATGAACATGTTTGTAATTTAAATTGTAACTGTAATTGCAATTTTATCTGCGTCTATCGATTTAGGTCATTTGACATGGCATCAAGACACCGTGTTCACAGAGAACCCTTGAATGGCAGAAGGGGGTATCCGCCGGATGGGCCTTATGCTCGCGGGCCTCCGATGCCGCGGCCCCCGCCTATTCCTCCTCATCCGGCTGTGCTGGAAGAGGAACTTGAGTTTCAGCATGTTGAGATGCGGAGGTTGGTGGCAGACAACAGGAGGTTGATTGATGACCGCATGGCGTTGCAGCGAGACCTTGCGGCCGCGAAGGAGGAGCTTCATCGTATGAATCTTGCAATCGGTGACATTCGCGCTGAGCATGAGGCGCATTCGAGGGAGCTTGTTGAGAAAGGCATGAAGATGGAGGCTGACCTTAGGGCAAATGAGCCCTTGAAGAATGATGTCATGCAACTGCGGGCTGAAGTTCAGAAACTTAATAATCTCAAACAAGAGCTGACCGGGAAGGTTCATACACTCACACAAGATGTTGCAAGGTTACAAGCAGATAATCAGCAGATTCCTATGATGAGAGCTGAGATGGATGGCCTGCACCAAGAGCTAGTGCGTGCCAGGTGTGTGTCTCGATTGCTGTCAGGGTTTCCATTCTCTTTTGTCAAGCTCTTGTGATAGGTATTTCCACATCTGTTGCTTAGACTGATGACTATTTCATTTTTGTTTTATAGAACCATGGTGGATTATGAAAAGAAGGCAAACATAGAGTTCATGGAACAGAGGCAGTCCATGGAAAAAAATTTGGTTTCCATGGCTCGGGAAGTTGAGAAATTACGTGCTGAGCTTGCTAGTTCCGATGGAAGACATTGGGGTGCTGGTATGTCAGGTATGACATTTCAAAAAGTTTTAATTTTGTTAATCATTTACGTTTGTATGTTGTCAAATGTATAACAGACACACATCACACTAGTGTCCATCCAGCTATGCTACTGCCTACTATAACAATATTGGGTTGGCCACTGCGTGTTGCTATCTAGGATTGATAAATATGATAGACTACCAATCTTGAAGTATCTATGCATCATGGCTGAACGCTGATTTCATTAAGCATTATTGAAAAGCCATCTTGAACCATATAGTTCCAATTTTCTGAGATATTATAATCGTTCTTTTATCCTTTTTATTTTTCATGTTTGCTTCATTTATGAAGGTGGGCCATATGGGACAAAATTTGGTAGCCCAGAGGGTTTTCCAACTCCATATACAGATGGATATGGCGTTCACTTGGTATGTTCTATCCTTAATGATTTTAGATTAAGCACTCTTCAATTTGCAGATGGATATGGAGTTAACTTTTCATGTGCTGCTGTTTAGGGTGCTGCAGATAAAGGTCCTCTGTATGGAGCGAGTGCTGCTACAAGAAAGGGACATGAGAAGCCTCGCATGAATCGTCGTTGAAGATCAAGTAATTACTGTTGGTGATGAAGAAAGGCTTGCCATCACTTTGCCTTTTCTGTTAGCAGGATGGCTGAGATTGAGTTTGGTGTCCTACTGTGTGTGCATGCGACACCAATGGTCATTTTATCTGGAACTCTGGATATATTTAGTCCTAAACTGGCATGTGTAGGTTTTAGTGTTGGTTTACTTTTTCTTCGTAAAACATTACTGCAGTATCTCTATGTTTAAAATTTAGTATGATGGATTCTTCTCTTTATCTATTTTCCATTGATACATATTTATTGTTTCAATTATGTTTTTGATTGGTATTGTTAATAGTCTTTCTTCTGGGTAAAAATATTTTGTGTTGATCATGAGCTGGAATTAAGCAGTGTAAGGTTGAGATTTTGTATCTCTCTTGTGCTGAATACTGCGGGCTGAAGTTAAAAATATGAGGGGTTTGTCAAGCTAGCATTATTGGAAGACTCTATGGTTATTTTATTTCTACTTTCAATTGTTGTCCCTTGTGCTCCTTGTTGAGATCCAGGCAATGTGTTGAATGAATGGTGTTGCTGAGTGCATTTTATGCCAAGGATTATGGATTTGTGATGTTGGAATTAGTCCTGTTACTTTGTCAGAGAACTGATCGCATGCAGAGGAGATTGGAGCATAAATTATGTTAGGTTATATTTTCTGCTTTACACAAGTTAAAAAAAATGAGAAGTTGCTCTTATTCTTTGATTAGAGTATGCTTTTATTAGGAAATGATAGATTTAAGTTTGTAACTATTTATAAGATTGGATAAACCTTCCTGAGGTCCTGGAGATGGTAGTGGCAAGGTGGACCAGTGTACTACTGCAACTGGTTATTTGGCATCCTTCTCAAATTATTGGGGATAAAAGTTTGGGAATTGCTTATGTTGCAAATAACTTTGGGGTGTATATAGGATGCCTTTTTCTCAGAGATGAAGTTGCAAGCTTGGTGGACTTTATTTCGTTTCTTTTCCTGGAAAAGTTGCTTGTGTTGAAGGTGGCTGTACTCACATTTGGAGGCAATATATGTACCTGCACAAAATATTTATGTTTGGGAGTATTGAAGCATTCTTCATTTCCTTATTTTCTCTCTCTGCCAAGTTTCTGGACATAAATACTGCTTTTTGCTGGCATGGAGGGTGAATGGTGAAATGTGTTGCTTTTATCATAAGTGCTATTAATGATGAAATGATGAGACATTTGTATTGTAAGGCTGTAACAGTATTGCAGGGACATGTGTTTTCCTCTTCAGATAATCTGACATTCTGTTATGTTTGTGGATTTGAGGAAAACTACTAATACAACGGATGTGGATGGAGATACATATATAGATATATGTTGTTACTCTGTTTAGTTTTTCTCTAGAAAACCTGAATTGTTCACTCAGACCTTTTGGGATTTGACAAGTTTTACCTTGACTACCCGACGGTTTACCACAACCCTCCTCCTTTTTCCAGAATTGGGAATGTTTGAGACTTATTGGTAGGATATGACTTCTGTTGTCATTGTTCAGTTAGACCTTGGGTGCTTTAAGTTGCAAATACTATATGGAAGTTAATATCTATTACAAAGTATTATTGTGCATGAGAATGAGTTCATGGAGGTGTCACATTTGCTCATCAAGATAGTAGTGCTATAGTGCTTGTGTCGCTCTTGCAAACTATTTATTTGACCTGGACCAGAAATTGGTTGATGAAGGTAAGAGATGTTAAGAGTTAGGTTACAAATCTGCTTAGTTTTAGGATTTAAGGGGGATGCTATCCATATATCCCATCTTAAATATTGAAAGAGATAAAACTGCTATCCCATACTATCACAAAGTTTCTCATTCTTTATACCTAGTTGAGGTGCAATCTCTTTGGTCAAGGTTCCCTACAATATGCAAATTCACCCGCCGTGGAATATCAGAAGAAAAGGCTTCGAGCCTGCAGTATGAGTGAAGGCCAGCTGTGATCAGAAAGCTCATAGGCAAGTATTCTGCTTCTCTTTATCGGTCTGAATGATGTAACAAGTCTAGAACTTGCTATTTGTTACCCTGCTGCTTACAATCATGTGAGCTTTAGTATGCTGCTTGATATGAAACTTAAATTGTTGCACACCTGAGTTAGAGCATAGTAGGGTCAGATCATCTTCAGATTTTGTTTCTAGTGATGCCATCTAGCCAGAAGTTTAATGATCAAGAATTTAAAACTTAATTCTATAGTAGTGTAATGATTTAATGCAATGCTAGCTGCCAATGTATCCTATTTAGAGTGTTAAGAACTTAGCTGCATGCCTGGAGCAGTCTGAAGTTGCAGGGTGGAAAATTTTCTACATTCCATGTTCCTATAGGTCTTGATTTTTTATAGGCTTCTAATAAGAGAAAAAAAGGAACTCCTTTTGGATTGCCAGACCACCCAGTTAAGTTGGGGCGCATTATAGCTAAAGTTCAGAGTTTTCAGCTTATAGATTGCATTTATTTCCAGTGGCCGAGTTGGGCATTCTGGTTGTTATTGCTACTTTTCTGTGAGAGATTCGTATATGTATGTAGCAGAATTTTGGAATTTTCAAGACTACTTAGTTAAAGGGCAATAAGCTTGGAATAGTTTATTTTAGGTTATATTTTAGTTATTATTGCCGACTTGAACGTGATTATTATGATTATGGAATTTGCAGTCTCTGGAATAAGCTTGACTGACAGTATTAAGGAGACAAGATGAACTGTCGGCTTCCTTAGTGAGATAAGTAGACATGATTAATCAGCTTCCACCTAGATAAATAAATAGATGCATTCATTTCTTTATAGGTAGTGCTTAAGTAATTGGCCTCATGACTCTTTGGTGGTTACTGTTATGTTACACTTTATTAGAACAAAGGATGCTAGCAGCCTTGTCGGTTACTTCATTCTTATGAGATTTGTTCGATTATCATATATAATGATTACTTTGTGTGTTCTGATACTGCTATTTCTATTTGACATAGCTGGGTTCTTTCACTTGTCTTTTATTATGTTTTTCTCGTGTATTTTCCCCTACTGCTACTGCACTTTGTTTTCATATTTAAGTTTCTTGTCATTTATTTCATCCTAATCTTATATTAATGTGGTTGCAGATGAAAAGCTGGGAATATTGTTTGGGACTGAGAAGTTGAGACAACCCCCGTACATATTTGTTTTGAAGAACACCAGTTGGTTCTTTGTTATTTCAAAATGCAATATCGGTTGAATCTTTATCTGGACCCAAGAACCATTTGTCGCTGGTGGATGGATGTATTTTCACTGGTCGTGATGGATTCAGATAATAATGGTATTAACAAGCCTTTGTTTTGTTGGATCGTCTTATTGTGAGATTGGAAATGAAAGCTTTTGTGGTAAGCATGGCTGGTTTCGGTCAAATTTACAAATGTTAGTTTGCTAGATGGATTGTGAGTCCTTGCATAAGACGTTGCTTACCCTGTTTTAGGGATGCCTCAGTATCTATCTTAGGGATGCCCCTTTTAGACACTTTCTGATGTTCCTCATTAGATTTGGCATTAAAAGACATTCACGTTCCAATGTGTGGAATAGTATCAATGCGAACCCTACACATTGCATGCAAATCGGCATCTCATCATATTTTTTCATTGATCAAAGTCTTAGGTTCTCATCTCATGATCAAATCTGGTTAACAGGAGTTGAGAGGCAATTTATGGTTGATTGTAGTGCACTTGCTTTTGATCGTGTGATTGCGGTTTAGTTGTCATTGAACTAGGTACCCGTTAATTATTAGGGTTTTATTATTTTAAGGTTTATAGAAGTGGTGACTGAATTATCCTTTTGGTGCCTAATTTAGCCTTTGTAAATTTCTTTTTTACTATTATTGTGTATTTGTGCTAGTAATTCATCAGTTTCATGTATTGTTTTTGCACCCTTTTTCAGCGGAAGAATTTATGATGTTCTTGCTCAATTTTACATGCAACGCTGCACCAACATTGGAACATCTCCGATTTGCAATGGCGAATCTTAATTGGATTAGTTTTACTTTCCATAATCATTATTTCGCTCATACTCTACTGCATATTTTAATGGAGAACTTCACAAACAGGGTTCGAATTATCATTTTTTTTATAAAAAAAAATATATATATCATATAGAAGTTTTGATATATTGAAGGATCAACATGTGATTTAGCACTGAAGTTATTTACCAGAAAATGAAATTGGGGAATTGAGACGCCGTCATTTTTGGAACAAAGTTATCTGAAATTGTTTATATTATTTCGAGCTGTGTTCATTACGTTTTATTCACTTTATCGTAATATCTGAACTTCGAAAAAAAATGTTTTTGAAACATTGAATTTTAAATAAACACGATTTTGAAATTACATGAGAATAATAAAAAGTGCAAGGTGTAGAAATGTAATAATAGATCTTCGATGCATAATTAGAAGACGATAAAACTATATTACTTGTCCCAATTTTATTTATTTTACTAATCTAATACCATTTTATTCAATCATTATATGAAATATTTACTTGGATTTATGTGCATGAGATTGGATGATTATTTATTTTTATACATAAAATCACTCAAATTTGGTACGAGGGATAAGTTAATTTGAAGCCAGATATTAAATAAGTTAATTATGAAGGGAGATTTTTATTTTAATTCTAACTGATAAAAAAAATCAGTCTCACAGCAATGTTGTCAAAACACATCGATCAAAAAACAGCTTGATAAAAAAATTCTTCGTAGATATCTAACTGTGAGATCTACTTATTATTTTTTTAAGGTAAAGTTTGAACTTTGAAATTCACATTAAATCAATATTTTGATCCTTTGATTTTAGTTATGTTTCAAGGTCATTATTGCTTTTAGCCTTTAAAAACATTAACAGCCCACTTAAAAATAATAATTGAAAATTGATTTATAAAACGGTTAATCAATTAAAGCTGATTACTTTATTTTATTTTTTTGGATCTAGTTGTTTTTCATCCAATTTTTGGTTTGATTTTTAACTGAAAAAATAACTTATTTTAAATGTAATATCTATATGTTTCAAATTAATTAATAAGTAACAAATGATTGGTTTACCGTTTAATTATATTATATTTTAAATATATTTAGATTGATCAAATATGAAAAAATTATATTCTATTCTAATTTTTAACATAATATTATATAATTTACCTATAAGTATGAACAACATAATAACTATATGAAAAATTTCATGACATTTTTTATTTAACAGATTTTTATTATAAGATGTTTAACAATTTTATACTTTACAGTAATAAAAAAACAAAGCCACAAAAAACAAATCCAAATACAAAATCCAATCAAAAAATTAAATTGATAAACTTACTTTTCTTTATTCTTTTATGAACTTTTTATATTCATTCTATTATAAACTAATTTTATTCATAACATTATAATTGCGCTAAACCAACAACTTTTTTTAGTTAAAAAAATAACTTATTTAAATAAACATTAGGGTTAATGGCTTGAAAAAATTATCACTTAATAAAAACTATTAGGTTAAATAAACAGTACATAACAGTTTGACTTCACCTCCTTCATTCAACAGAATAGTCGCGTGAATGCAGGAACCCGTTTTCAGATTCACAGACAATCCTGAATCCATGCAGATCCTCAATTGCTGTGTTGAAATGGCATAACAAGTTATTGTAAAAGTTAAATACTTTTTATCACAGATTATATTGGGAGTTTGAGTTTATTAATCTGCTTTATTGATACTAATCAAATCCTTTGCTCTGATAAAAAAAAAAAAAATGAGAGAAGAAAAGGAAGCAGATATCAGTGACAGTGACAGTGATGTTGATGTTGATATGATAACACGGTTGCCAGACCTCATTTTGGAGAACATCTTTCTCTTCTTACCAACTGCTGATGCTGTTGTCATGACCACTGTCTCCAAGTATTGGTTTAACTTATGGAAATCACTCACCATATTGCACTTTTCCTTCAATGAAACCACTCAGAGTTTTGAAAACTTTTCGCATTGTGTTGAAGATTCTTTGTCCTCGCTAGGATCACCTGAGAAGAATTCAATCATTCACCACTTTGTATTGAACATGCACTTTGCCAGAGAAAGACAACTTCTTGATGAAATGAATAGTATGGTTTACATCTCCAAAAAAAGTACTTGTATCGATGATTGGATCAGTTTGCTGCTGAAAAACTATGTCAAGCATCTAAAAATTAGAATTTCAAACATGAGATACTATCTGCCGACGGATATCTTTTCTTCAAAATCCTTTCGCACAGTGAATATCGAAGGTTGTTATGTCATGGGAGGCCCATTATTTTGTGGTACTTATTCATCCTTTAATTGCCTTAAAGAGTTGGTTTTGCTGAGGGTTGAAACAAGTAATGTAACGGTTCACAAGATCCTATCTTACTCCCCCTTGCTTGAGAAACTTGTTCTCAAAGAGATTAGTAGAATGACTTCCCTTGTAGTTCGCAACCTTCCCAGGCTTAGTTATCTTGAAGTTGAGCAAGCACTTGATGGCAGGCTTGAGATTAAAGCACCAAATCTTAGGACCCTCATCTTACACTTGGATGGGTCAGTTAAAGGGTTTGTTTCTGATCAAGTCACAGTGCGTCGTGGTAACTATGGATCAAAAAAATTTGTTTTTGAACATGCCATGTTGGAGACTTTGCAGCTGTGCTTCAACTCATGTGCTAGGATAAAGGTTGCTTGTTCTAATCTTAGAACTATGTCCTTGTCAAACAAGGGTTCTGAAAATCCACTGGACGTTGATGTTGATGCCCCAAAACTTGAACAGCTCGATTATGAAGGTTATGTTATTCCATCTTTCCATGGTATGCATCTTGTAAAGCCAACAGTCACACTGAAGCTGAGTCTTGGAGGTCGCCCTGGTTTGGATGTTGCAGTCAGGAGTTGTATTGAGATGTTCAACCAACCAACAGTGCATTTAAGTTATTTGTATGGACAGGTATAATTTTACTTATACATCAACTCTCCAATTCTCTTCTTAACATCAAATTTCCATGATTAACAAAGCTGTTAATTTAGTTCATACAATTAAATCTTTCCAAATTCTTGCTAATAATTTTTCTCTTCAACCAGTTTTTCAAAGCACAGGAGATTCTATGGCCAGGGCAAGTACAGGAAATGGAGGTTACTTCTCCACCACCTAAAGTAAAATGTCTGATATGGTCTCTCAGCTCTTCAACACCATCATTTGCCTACCAACTCCTTTTAGATGGTTCACTTTGCAGCTGCCATCCGAGTATTCTACGAGTAGAAGCACTTCCCGCAAATAGGGAATTCATGAAGGTAATATATAAATGATTTTCATCTTTTGAAATAAACACAAGGAGTAAAATATTGAACAAAATATGTTGACCCCAATGAAAATCTGTTGAGAATATGCTGACATCACTTTTAGTTTGAAGAACTTGTGGTTACCTCCTATATATGTAACTTTTGTGTGTCATATACAGTTATGCAGAAGGATTTTATTTATTTCTTGTTACTATAATTTTGAAAACTAGAGGAGAGGTGAATACTGAAAGAAAACAATTGAGTGTTTGATCATTATGAACTTGCAGTTCCTGTGTCATGAATTACTTGATAGAGAAGAAAATCCATCGTGCTGTAAAGATGAACCTGAGTTCAGATGCTGGAGACATTACTTAAAGAGTGTTAATGTTCAGATTCAAAGCCAGTCTGAAACTGAAAAGCCGAATACATTCGGAGACAAAGCTTTGATGAACACATTGAACCATATTGATACATCGAAGGAGTTTCAGTTTAACATGAACTGGTCACGTAATTTAGTATGAGATCACCCCTTTTCCTTTTGTTATTGTGCCGGACGTCTTCAGACTTTGTTCATTTAGTAAGTTGATAAAATGTCATTAGACAGATAGCATTCTGGAAATCAAAATTTTACTTCTCCAAAATGGTTACATTTTAAAAGGTAAAGCAGGATATTATAATTATTGATTGAAAAATAATGGAGTAAAATGGCTACTCAAAAAGTGAGCATTTTCATTGACAACTTAAAAATTAAGGTGACAACTTACCTTAGCTGTTCAAACTTCTAACATGCTTTATATATAATATAAAGCCTGCTCTTTCTTCTTCTCTAATCACTTGTTTACGTGAATTGGTCTTACCAGTTGAGAAATGCCAGTGATTGGTCAATATTGTCATGAAAACGAAACACCAGAGTTTATATGTTACTGTTTGTTGCTTGCTTATATTCTGAGCTTACAGCAGAAAAGTTTCAAGATGGACTAACCTACAATAGTTTAGCAATCATTGTTTTGAATTTAAAATTTAATGAAAAATAAGGCAACACCACTATGTTTTTTCAAATTTACTGATTAAGTGAATATCAAAATATGGCAAATCGAGGATAACTGGTCTTGTTCAAAACACTTTAAGAAGAAACAAAAGTCATTGCGTTATGGCAGTTTATCTTGATTAGATTTATTACAACTCTGGGCTAAATCAACATGTGCATGATGTTCTGCATTACTTTCATAAAATTAACAAACTTGTGACCACTCAAAAAACTATTGTGACCATATAACAAATATCATTGAATGATTATGAAATAATTATCATCAGAATTGATAAATTTATCATATGTAATTATTTGTAATTTGATGATAATATGTGCATTGATTATCTTTGTATTGACTGTGCATAAAATATTTTGATACACAGTGAAGTTAAATATTCCTTACACCGTTTATTGTCAACAGCTTTCAGCTTCATGTGTATAAATAAGAACACTTATTTCAGGGTGAAAAAAATAAGCAAAAGAATGGTCAGTCTAGTCTGTGTCCATGTCACAGTTGTATGGTTTAACTTAAGTGGTAAAGACAGGGGTTAACAATTTTGATCTCTTCCCCCTCACAGGAGATTTTGTATCAGGAAAATGATCCCCACCATCATCTAGGTCCTCCACATACCCTTCTTGAGTTATTTTCACAGGGTACCTTACAAGGTGCACACCTTCCATGTCCACAATTTCTTCACTTCTGTACATTTCCCACATATGATCTCCTATCGACCTCATTCTCTGCACACATGCCAAACTTTCTGGCTCTAAGAACAATTCCTCAGCAGTTCCTGTGTGCTCATACCACAGTGACATTCTGTATGCATGAATATCACCATGGTTTATGTGGGGATCAACTCCATCTTCAAACTGGTAAGCCCCTATGGCAATCTCGGTGTCCCTTTGTCCATCCATGGATCTTTGGTTCACATTGGCTGATCCTATTAGTATGTATATGTCGTCCACTGGTGCCAGAAGCAACAACAAAAAATGTTAGATAACCTACACCACAGTTTGTACCACAATTCTACGATAGTCCAATTCATTTTTTTTATGCTTAAAGCTAAAGTTATTTCAACAAATTCACTTGCACAGTTCTATAGGTTATTTGGTGAAAATAAAATGATTATAACAAATTATTCTAAATAAGCTTTTCTTTGCAAAGAAGTGGGGAAAAGCTGATTGAAGAAGAATACAATCATACCTATCATCATCTTTGAGTGAACATAAATCGGGAACCTCCTATTCTTTTGTGCATTCCAGTATTGTGTTGCAGGATGGGGAGAAAGTGGTGGAAGAAACTCCTCTTGTTCCTTTTTTTCCCTATTAGCTAGGCAGAAGAAATTCAAGTAATCTCTTGGATGCCCTTGCTCCCCACTTTCTATTATTGCTTCTCCAATCAACCGATACATCATTGTCATTGTTTGTCTGGTCCAGTGAAGTATATCTTGGACTGGTTCACTTTCAGGAACTCCTTCTGGCCACATTGGTATGACTATGTACACTGCAAACCTCTCTCCTGCTTTGATCTTACTAACCACCTTGAGTGCAATCTCAATTGGAATCAGATTGCTGCATCCACTGTGCCTATCTTCTTGCCACAAATGGCACCCTCCAACAAAATATTGGTTTTCAATGTATACAAACCTATCGGCACGCCTAATTGCTTCAACATAAGCTTCATGGATGCTTCTCTCCACAGTTAGCCTTCTAAACAACTGGCTAGCAGATACATGGTCAATTGACCTGTATACTTGAACTTTCCAATTCCTTCCTACTGGAGTGCCTGAGTATGTGGGAATGAGATTTTCTAAAGTGTGGGCAGGAACTAGAAGAGAAGGATCACACTGCTTTGTCCATCTTTGCTCAAAATTGGTTAAAACATCCCAAGCAGCCTCACCAATGACACAAGCATGAGCATCATGCCAAGGCTCTCTTGGTCCTCCTTTCTTGAGGCTAGCTTGGGCAATGTTTGTCTGGTAGAAGTCATGGTAGTCGGATTCCTCAGCAAGTGTCTGAAACAATGAGTGTTTTTCTGTGTCATATCGGCCACCACACAAATCTAAACCACCCAAAAAGCTCATAATTTCTCTGGCATGAACAGAGTAGGGTGTTCTGGTGTCCACAGTTATGGTCTTCTGATGGTGAGCAAAGAGTGTGGGGAACTTGTGGTGTAACCTGGGACACTTTCTGCATATTACTTTAGTGTGTTTGAAGTATGCAAAAGCTTCCTCATCATGAGTGTTCATCACACCCTTGTTCTTAATAAAAGGCAAAGATGTTTCGTCATCCCAAACCATAACCCTCACAGCCACTCCTTCGTCTGCCTTCTTCTTCAATAACTCACCCAGATTTATCTCCCTAGCATGAGGGATTTCTGTTTCAGGATCTCTAACCTGCACAAGAGGCACATTAGCTTCTCAAAAATGCATATCAACTTAGTCTTATGAGAGAAGAGAATAAGAAGATAAATAAACTAAATTTATATTAAATTAGCTAACACATAAGTTAAAATAACTTTTATAAACTAGTTTATGAATGAGTTTGTTTTAACTTAGGAAAGAAACTAAATACATCTCACTAGAACCATAAGAAATTGAAATGAGATCATATTTACCAGAACCATCTTGGGATTGAAAGACCAGCCTGCAATATAAATCAAATATTTTGCTCCCTCAATGGCTTTATAGACATCTTCCCACAGCTTTATTGGAGAGCCACAAAGGTCAAAAGGAGGGTGGAAGGTAGATGAATGGTGAGCATCATGATAGAGTTTAACCTGGCAATTAGACCTTTGTGGGAATGTAGCATCCCTCAGCCCTTGAAACTCCCCATTGCGTAGTATCTTTGTCCAACTTGGTTCCATTTCTGCAGGCTTGAACCACAACATAAATCTTAATTTTAGTTGTGGATTTGGTTTTCCATTTTCCATGAGGAGAGGGAATAATCCATTGATCAAACTCTCTTCCTTCAACCGCTTGGCCTGCATGTGGAATTTCCCCAAAATGAAGCATGATGTCTTCAGTGTAATGGTGATAGTTGAATCCTCCGGATGAGCACACTGAATCTGAAAGGTTTGGTTCCACACACGTTCACGTTCTTGGGTCGTTTTCGCCACCTTCTGTTTGCCTATCCTGATGGACACATGAACAGGCTTTCCTTTTGTATATACACACTGAAAAAAACACAGACAAATAATTCATGCTGAGTTTATAGACTAGTGCACAATTTCACATGACAGCTGACACTGAACATGGAAAAATCTTGATAGCATAATATTATAGTTATGTGGGGAGCTTACATTGAAGGGAAACAAAGGGGAGTAAGGTGTGGCATTGAAGATGGTAGCTTCAATTGTTCCATGGATGAGGAACTTAGGCGTTTCCTCCATTGATTCACCAACCAATATGTAGAAGGAGGGAACAGAAGATAGAAAAGTAGTAACTGTGTTTTTTGACTTTACAACTGTTACAGAAGACATATTTCATGTATGCATATATATAGAGGTTGTAAAGTTGGTGTTGAAGAAGAAGAAGCAAAAGGGAACCTTAAAATGCAACTGAACTGTTGAAAGGCTGCAAGTTTGGGAAAACTTGTGGAATTATGCATAATTAAACGTATAGTCACAGCCAACCGTCACGTCTATTCTATCCAAAACACAAGTTTTTGCTTGAAGCTCAAGTTTCTTAAACTCAAATCACAAATTTTCGGCCTGACTCAGACCACTTCATTCAAACACTGGTCGAGTGTTTCGTATATTCTCGTTACATATACGATGAATGCTTCAAAGATTCTCATCCAAGTTCACGTGTTCAACAATAAACATTCTTTTGTTATCAGATACAGTTTTATACGAGTGCACAACTCTTGTGTTTTAGTTTTCTGGAAAATTTTAAAATTGAATCTTGTGAAAAGAAATGGATATAGGACTGTTTATTTTATATACATTGATTATCGAAACTACTTAGAATTTAACATAGCTTCAAAAGCTTCAACATATAACTTACTTACACTAACAATAGAATCACCATGAATTTATTGAAGATATCATATCAACTAGAAATTATGACATTTTATAATATATAAGTGAATGCAAATTTCTTCCTATTAGTCGATTTTACAAGTTTAAATTAAATTTAAAATTCACTTCTTAATATGATATTAGAGTAATTTAAAGTCTGTTTTAATAAGATTTGTTGGTCTTATCAAACTACCCGGGATTACGTCCCATACACAAGTTTAGGTCTCAACATTTATAAGATTGAGTTAGACTTAAAGTGTATTTCTTAATAATAATACCAATAAAAAATTATATAAATGATAAAGTTTTTTCTAGAATATCCTATTAGAGGATTAAGCTATATATAAAATTCGATATATAGAATATATTCTAGACATAAAATATAAATATTTTCAATCTCTTAAATTTATTTTTCTATCCTTAAATTAAAGAATGAGTTATCAATTCAATTCTTTGAAATTGCAATAGTTGATCAAATTGGTTTCATCAACTATTTTCATAATAATTCTCTAAATTTCAATTTATTTATAGCATACAATTTTATAAATAAAAACCGTACTAGCTTATATAATTTAAATAAAGTAAAATTAAGAATTTATAATAAGGGATCATTGTGCCTAACATTAGATTTTCAAGATTAAAATGGTAAATAATTTATAATTTTAATGACCATTTTACTATTTTATTTATTTTAGCTATAAAATTGTTTGGTCTTTATTTAATCTTTGAACTGCATTAAATACACTGTAGATTCATAAAAAATGAGTAGTTTTCTTCCCTTTTCTTGGAAAAAAACACACATTACAGTGATTTAATGTTATCCAATTAACTAACTAAACAGACCATTATGTATTGTACCTGCAGTTAAAGAACATTCCAATAAAATTACAAAATTTAACTCCATCCAATAAATTATAATTCTCAATAATGATGTTTTCTTGTAAATTTTCCTATTTACTATTTTTATCGTATTAAATATATTTAAGTGTGATAAGTAAAATATAATGATAGAAACAGGTAAAAAGAAGTATCATTTCTCATCAAAATTTAATGGACCCAATATTTCAAATAATGGTTATTTCTTTTAATGAAGCAAATCACATGCAATATGCTTTGTACTAAGATCATGTGATTCAATCTTTTAATGCACATGTGATATACTTTTTTAGTGCTTCGTGAGGTCATATATTATATATACATATATATATATATATAGACACACACGAAGGTTTGAAGAAACTTTTATATATATATATATATATATAGACACACACATACGGACTTCAAAAAGGTTTGAAGAAACTTTTATATATAATCACTTAAAAGCCTTACTTTAGGACTTTTTTTTTTTTTTAATCAAAGTATGATTAATTTTGGTTTACAAGTAAAAGATAGGAGTTATAGATTAAAATTTGAAGTAAAAAACGGTTTTATTTTGTAAGACTAGCTAGTAATTTTGTTGTTATTTTGTAGGACTATTATTATGTAGCCATGTAACAACAAATGCTTTAAATTGTTACTATCAAATTTCATCATAAAGATTACATCCTATTAATTTTATTTTAAATATTATGTTCTTCTTTCATACTTAGACATCAACCCAAATGCAAATGTTATTTATTCACTACTACAAGAAAACTATTAAATAGAAATCAATTTTTAGAAACCAAAAAAATTAGTTGCTATAGTGACTAAATTAGAGACTATTTTAGAAATTAAAAAAATATTAGTTTCTAAATTAGTTTCTATTATCGTTAAATAGTTTCTAAATTGGTATCTAAGTAGCTACCAAGGTTTTAGCTACCAATTATTTAAATTCTAAATTTGGTAGCTAAAACCTTAGTAACTAATTAGATACTAATTTAGAAACCATTTAACAATAATAGAAATTAATTTAGAAACCAAAAATTTTTTTAGTCTAAAAAATGGTTTCTAATTTGGTCACTATAGCAACTAATTATTTTTTGTCTCTAAAATTAGTTTCTAATAAATG
This sequence comes from Phaseolus lunatus, assembly GCA_013389735.1. Lineage (NCBI taxonomy): Eukaryota > Viridiplantae > Streptophyta > Magnoliopsida > Fabales > Fabaceae > Phaseolus > Phaseolus lunatus. The sequence continues at coordinate 36,267,017 of CM023861.1, forward strand.
ATTTTCTTGTAGTGATTAGTCAATTTATTAAAAGTAATTTTGTTTTATTCTCATTAAAACTAGTTGAAACATCTATCTATTCATCATTATCTTTGTTTCTTTATTATCGAACTGTTAATAAGCACATGTTTCACCATTTTAATTATGAAAGATACTTCTTTTACAAATTGTGTCCTTTGTATATTTTTTATATTTTTTATAATTCAGTAAATTATTTAAATCCTTGCCATCAATTTATTTTATATTACGTGCAATATGCATGTGTGAATATATTTTATATTTTAAATAAGTTATATATAAGAGTTAAAATTTCAATGAATGACTTTATTAATACTAAAAAATATATGTCAAAAATTCAATTTAATCATTTAATAAAAGATTTTTCATGGCCGAACTTTTAAAGATATAAAATTTTAAAAGAAATATAATTATTTTAATAGAAATATAATTATTTTAATTAAAAAAATAGTACTTTTATAAAAAAAATTATCATTTAGCCCTTAAAAATGTTAGCCTGCCACAAATAGAGGCACATAGCTATATGTGAATACAGAAGAAGAAGAAAAAAGAAACTAAGCATAAATCCTTGAAGTTTGAATAACATAAAGTCTGTTTCTTTAAGCATTGAACAGCCAAATCTGAAAAGTTATGTTAGGGTTCTTCTTCTTCTTCTTCTTCACTGTGCTACCATATTCATCATGTGATTCAGTTTCACAAATGAAGCAAGCTTCCAGGGCCACACAACCCTAAGAACTTGTGCCAACTGTTATAAATGGCTATGAATGTTTGAATATGTTTATGGAAGAGGAGTAGAAGAAACATATGCAACACAAAAAATGACTAGCACAACCATCAATTAAGAAATATGAGTTTAGGTTATGAATTAATGTAGAAATTAATAAGTTAGGAACAAACTTACTTAAAATATCAACTCACTACTTTCATTCCATTTATTTTTAATACATAATGAAATAACTTCTTAAACCACACTTAATTATGAACTTTTGATCACACTGAATAAATAATATTTTGTATCAATTATACTATTACATAAAGATATTTATTTTTATAATTACTTTTTATGAATTTAAATGTTACAGGATTTGTCTTGGCCATTGAATGTGTTTAAAAAAATAAATTATTTATTATTATAAAATAAAATGTATAATAACAACAATGGCCAATCATTCCTCTCCCTAATATCTCTGTCTGTCAGTATTTAATAATCATATGGGTAGCATTTTTTTCCTTCTACTTCATAAAAAAATATAAAATATAAATATATATATATATATATATATATATATATATATATATATATATTATGAGTTACAGATTGAAGGATTAGGATTAGGTCGAGTGAAAAAGGTTTTGTTTTATCATAAAAGTCAAATAAGTAGGCAACAGCATTAGATAGCAACAACAATATTAATATAATACACAACCCAACTATTTCATGGCATAATTTTATTTGCTAACATCTATACCTGTCACAACCCACAATATTTATACCATAATTTAATTTATAAAAGGACAAATAATATACCTACACTAATTAATTATATATATATATATATATATATCACTTTTCAATGGTTATTATTAAACGTTTATTTAGCTGAAGGTTTTAAAAAGAAGAATTCTTACAATATGGAAAATCATTTATGTTGCCATCCCATTAAGAATAACTATAAAATCCTTACTTAAATAAACTCCATAATAAAAATTGTCATATACAAATACATATATACGCATTCTTCCCAAAAATATTAAAGTATGTTTCTATATTTTTCTTTTTCATGTTCAATTCCTAAACTTTCATAAATGTATTCTCGTGTAACAAGTTTAATCATAATAAATTTTATATAAATAAAAAGTTAAAGAATAAATAATTAAGAATTTACATAATAATTTTTATATTTTAACTCATAAATAAGTCATAAAACATATTTTGTAAGCATATTTTTTTTATAAATAAAAACTTTCATGTTAGACATTATTATGCAATTTGATATTTTTTAAGTATATTTAAATGTACATTTTTACATAAAAATAATATTCTATCAAAATCTTTAAAAAAAACATTCATAAAGTATGTGATTGGATTGATACAACTTTATTGCTCTCGTTTGAGTGAAATTAACTTGCTCAAACAATACTTGAGTGAAAAAATAACAAAGACAAAAATCAAACTCTTTATTTCAATTTTGCTTGAATAAGAATATCTCACTTGAACAAACATAAATCAAAATTGAAATCTCATACAATAGATTAAAGCATTTTTAGAACCTACCAAAAACATATCCTAACAATTTCAACATCCTTAACAAATTCAAAAAAAGTTTTCGCACACAATCATAAATAACTTATTGATCATTTTCAAATCCTTTTAACTCAACGATATTAAAAACTCAAATAACATTTGATTACATTAATTTTTAAAGTTATTACATAACTCAACTCAATACATATTTTACTTCAATAAAAAATAAATTTAACCATTTAATCGAGATTCAAAACTTAAATTAAAACATCCATCAATTTTTTGTGTTAACATGCATAAATTTTCTATAGAATACTCATTCAACATTATAAAACCATTCAAAAAAAAGTTTCATGAAGTTCGTAATATAGTCATCCAAAATTCAAATTCAACTAAATTAATCTAACTTATTAATAACCGTTTATCAAGAATAACTCTAATAACTTGAAAATGATTTGCACTTTGAATAATAATCAACGATAGATTGAAAAATACAGAAAAAAAAAATCTAGAAACCTAAATCAACATATCTAAATGAAATCAAACTTCAATCAAGGACTAAACTAATTAAAGAAATTACTTTTCTAAAGTGATGAAACTAATACTGAGTTTAAATATTAATGAAATCTGAAAGAATTTTCAAATAGAAAACACTTAGTTTATCGAAAATCTATTCAAATAAGACTCATTTACTACGGGATAAAAATATGATCTTCAAATGTATGAGAATAAGAGTAAAAACCTTGTAAACATAAGAAAAATAGAACTAAAGAAATCAAACCTATAAATTTTTATGAGAAGATAAAACGAAAAAAATGAAAGTTGATGGATCTCACCAATAGTTCTTACAACAACTTCATATTAAATATTACGTTTTGACTGCATAAAATATCTTTATATTAATAGTATATCAAAATTAAATATTTATTTTTAAAACAAATTATATATTATTTTTAAAATACTTATATTCACTTGACCCAAACACTTGTTTACATGTGACTACAATAATCAAAGAAGTATTTAGGCTTAAACGAAATATTTATCTTTGAAAACTTTTCTAGTGTTTTTAGTTTAATACTAAAAAGGTGACCTACTTTGAATCCTTATATTTTAAAAAAAAAAAAATTATAGTTTTAGTCCTTCATCCCGAACTAAAACTATGTGATTTTAAAATGGATCGTTAAAGTTGCTAATTATTACTTCTTTAATGATTGATTTAAATTGTATGCTTTTAAACATACACACTCAATGTTTTTAAAAACTAAATTCAATTAAAACTCACAAAATATTTATTACGAGTGAATAATTTATATATATAATGCGAAAAATAGTTATTTCATAATCATTATTTTAAAATCAAACTAATAATAAAATTTAATTAATTGTGAGTGTGAAAGTTTTACAGTAAAAGTAAGATTGTGGGTTTTTTTTTTCTATTGCTCCCGTGATAATTAGTTAAATAGAATTTGAAATAACTATATATTCTAATGTGAAAATAAGAAACAAATTTGTTTAATTTTGAATGAGAAGGTGCCCTAGGAATGAAGACAAACCCTCAGGCACGTTACAATTAAAATAATGGATAATTTATAATAATAATAATAATAATAATAAATAAATAAATAAATAAATAATTATTGGAGTGTTTATTAATGATTGTTAGAGTGTTTTATCTTTGTTCGTCAAAACCCAACGAAGGAAAGTAAGAAGTGTTCGGCAACGATGACCAACTACGGCGCAATCCCAACGTCTTCTTCACCTTCCACCAACCTCGAGTTCATCTCACGCGCCAAGCAGCGTGTCAAGGAGGGGCTCGCCACGCGCCGTCCATGGAAGATCATGTTCAACCTTCACTCCTTCGCCCTCCCCGGCGGTTTCTCAGACGCCGTGCGGCGCGTGCGGGAGAACGTCGGCTACTTCCAGATGAACTACGCCATCGTGGTGCTCGTCGTGCTCTTCCTCAGTCTTCTCTGGCATCCAATATCGCTGATCGTGTTCGTGGTGCTCACGGTGCTGTGGCTCTTCCTCTACTTCCTCCGCGACGAGCCGCTCTTCCTCTTCGGCCGGATGATCAGTGATCGCGTCGTGCTCGTCGTCATGGGGGTGCTGACCATCGCGCTCCTCCTCCTCACCGGCGCCATCCCCAACATCCTGGTGGCTCTCCTCATCGGAGCCGTCTTGGTGGTGGCGCACGCCGCCTTCAGAAGAACCGATGACTTGTTCTACGACGAAGAAGAGGCCGCTACTCGCTTCGTTCCTCCTCCTCCTCATTCCGGTGCTCCTCTTTCTTGATCCTTCCGCTTCATGTTTTTCTCTTCTCTGAATTTTATTATTTGGTGAATTCAGTAAATAATTATAGGTTCGCTTCAGCTTCTTCCTTCTCTTTCAGTTTTGTGTTAATTTTTTGCCCTTTTTGTGAAGTTTGGATTTTGTGAAGCTAAAGATGTTGGGTGCTATCGATGAAGTGAAATTCATTGCTTACGTTTAATTGAATTCAATTATAAATTTTTTCCCTTTTTCTTTCTGTGATATCTCATTCCTGCTTCTGTGCAAAGAGGGTTAGTTCGTTTCTTGAAATTGAAACATAACTGATTGACATGTCGGCAAGAGGAGCAATCATAAAGTTCCCACTTTTCTTTCTTTCAGTGCATTTCACTTACCCAGTTGACAAGTTGGAAACGGTAATGAAATGGCAAACTTTAATTTGGGATTTTCTTTGTTTACAATTTACCAATTAAAGTTTTCGGGCTTAATCAGTAATTAAAATTTTCTTAATTATTCTGTTAATGAGTTTTGATGAAATAGTTATAGAAGGAATGGGTTTATTATTTGATGGCGAGTAACAGTAGATTGATCGATATGTTGTATGATTTTAATACTTTTTATATATTCAACGAAATAGATTGAAGCCTTTTTTAGTAAGCATGTGTGCCATGTGATGACATTTGCGTAATTTTCTCCAATTCAAGTCTTTTAAATCATGGTCATGATATATATAATAAGATAGGATACCTACATTCTTTGGTACGCAAATAGAATATGATTTTCCTTATTCTGTTGTTGCATATCTTAATTTATACTGTATAACATTTTTCATTAAAATAAATTTTGAGTAAAAAATAATGGGATGGAATAATTTACTTTTCGTTTATTACCACCCATTCCATTAGAAATATTATCATTATTTTTGTTATCAACTTTTTCTTGCACAGTTATCACCACTTTTACTATAGCTGTCATTATTGTTATTATTACTGCTCTCACTTTGGTTCACCAATATTATTAACTATATTGTTATTGCTGATATTATTATTATTATTAAAAATTTGGTTATATCATTATATTTTATCGTATCATATTATATCCTAACTATTAATCGAGCCTAGATGTTATTTTGATATTAAAGAGTTAATTACAAGAGAAAATATAATTTTTGTTCAAAATTAAAAGCAGCTTATAGTATTAATCTACAATTAACATGTCATTTTAACCTTTACATTACATAATAAACAGGTAATTACAATTAATAATTCATAGTATATTTTAAGTTTATAGTAAAAGTACTATAAAATTAAATCAAATAGACGGTTGAGAAAATTTATGTAGCGATTAACAAAGATAGCAGTTTGATATTTAAAAAAATTTTATAATAGCAATTGAAAATACCTAATTAAAAGGGGGACACCTGCTTTTCAAGTTGAAAGTTCTTGCACTCAAGGAATAGACAAGAATAAAACATTTTTCACCTTCATAATTAGGAATAATTAGGAATGAAACTTTCCCACGGTAATTAATATCAAGTCAATAATTTTCTGGTCGTAAAGAAAGAAAGTATATTATTTTAAAGAAAAAAATAAACAATAACTAAACATGTTTATATTTGAAAATGAAAACTCCTTTTGTTCCAATCAGCAACTTAGATCTAATTGGCTCCGTTGAAATTGGATCTAGAACAAGCCTTACATCCATTTGTGTTTGTGTCGGTAGCCTTTATTATGGTAGGCAAGTCTTCATTCTAAAAAAGGGTAGTCTTTATTTGGTTTGAACAAACCGTTATATATATTTACAAAAGCATCATAATCAAACACCTATCTTTTCTTAAATAGTTTTCTTGATCCGAGGACCAGACTACGCGATATGCACTGAAAATATCACTGCAAAACATTTTACCACCCCATTCTCATAGTGTCTGAAGAAATATGCATATTATGATATGATGCTGTGGAGAAATGCAATGATAAAATAATTCAGGTTGCCAATCTAGGCCTCAAATCCAAGCACCAACACTTGTAATCCGATTTTGACATGGCATAGAGCTGATCTGGAGTGAGGTTGTCAAGTTCCCTGGATCTCCAGCTATCAGGCACGCAAACAATCTTGTTACTCGGAGTCGATGTTTCATGGCCTTCCTCTGGATGAATTTGAGCTCGTATTCTCTTGTATAGTCTCATGACAGAAATACAATCTTCATACGGATCATGAGTGCCGGATTGGATATCATAACTGCAAAAACACAATAAAAAATTATTGTGAGCAGTTAACGACCGTAATTTAAAGATTAAACAGGTAAGTATTGATTGATGATGCATCCACACAGCAGTAACTTTGGATGCTTGTAAGGGGAGATGGGAGAAACTGGATTTACTTGTTCTTCCAAGTAAAAGCCAAAAACCAATTCGGCAGCTTCATTTTAGACAAATACATTTTGTTTTAAAACAAAAGAAAAATGCTCGTAAGTTCTTAATTTTGGATTTTCGAATGGAGCCGAATTGATTTTTAGTTGGTTTTAAAATACTTTTACCTGAATTTTAAAAAAAAGGGTTTTGTTTTATGATGGCTTTTAGTAGAAAGAACAAGCAATTCAGTTTCTCCCATCTCTCCTCAACCATCCGTGTAAACTGTCATCACTAGAACCCACCACCTCCCTCATTGCCACCAGTTTCCCACTATCGTCACCATTACACTCGTTATCACTGTCAGACCATGGTCATCATTGTTGCTGCTCCCCAGTCAACTATCAATGTTTTTTTTGTCACTGCTACCACCGTCATTACTATAACCACAGCAGCTAGAACCACGGCCTTCTTCATCACCAGTCACCATCACTACTTATAACCACCACACCTCCTCCGCCACCACCTCCACTATCACCCCTACCTCTGCACTTCCAACTGTTGCCAGTCAAACCTCATTTTCCAGCAAACAGACCCAGATAGCGGTCAGTCATTTAGCATAGGACGTTTGGATTAAAATTCTGTACCGAAACCACAAAAATTTGAAACCAAAAAATAACTAAAATCTTGTTTTAGTTTATGAAATTTTATATTTGACAATCACCTTGAAATGTCCTTCAAAATTAGTTTATTCGTACTGCATATAAGAAAGTGTTAATCGCCACTTTTATTTTATTTTAGTATAGAAAGAAGTATAATTCATAGAATCTATAAGGATCCTGGGAAAATAGAAATGATAGTCGTTGAAAAATTTTACATACAAATGGGGCCGATTAGATCATGCCAATTTGATTTTTAAAATAAAAGGAAAACTTATAATTGGAAGAAGAAATTTCAAACGGAAAAAAGATTGAGTTAAAAATTAACTTGCCCAAGATATGTTCGGGTGAGATACTTGAGTGAATGGCTGACCAAGTTTGTCTTCATCAAAGGACGGTACTTTGCAGTGTCTCTTCAATGCAACATAAAAGCATAGGCAAAAGATGAGTGCTAATAATAATTACAATAGTATAGATCTTTAAAGTCTGGAAACTTGTTTAGGATAATACCTTATATATGATGATAATAAAAAGGAGAAAAACAGAAGAAATTCAGGGATTTCTAACAACTGTTTAGTTCATCATCATGATAAATCCTTAAAGCGGTGATAAAAAAATTAGTGCAAGATAGTGTTGTCAAGAATAATTCTGTCAAGCAGGATTTAGCAAAATTTCAGTTATTAAGAAGAATCTACCTTAGCATATGATCAGGATAATTCATTTTCAAGCAATCTAAATCGTGTGCTAAGTCATGCCCCACAAGAAGCCTGGCCTTTCCACCATTTAGTCTAACTTTGCCAATGGATTCTCCATTGTATAGCATTTGCAATACCTTTTCTCGAACTTTATAAAGGGGCATAGCATTTCTGAGATGTTCTTCTGTCAATCCAGTTATATCATATCTGAAAATATCAAAACAAAATCAGCCTCAACACTGTTTTTCCCTTCTCACTTTTCTCTGAGAATAATGCTTTATTGGGAATAGAAGTGAGTAAAGAAATATGAAGGATAGAAATAAAAGATAAATGTAGTTGAAAAAATACGTTGTTTGGATTGATAAAAATAAGAAGGAAATAAGTGGAGAACTTTGCCTCATTTGTTTGGATGAGTGAAAGAGACAATGAAAAGTAAATAAATTGTATAATAAAATATCCTTGTACTAATTTAATCCAAAAAAATAATATTTTTCTCTATTATTTTCAACATTAAATTATTTATTATTTATAATTTTTTGTTATAAAAATATTAGTTAATTTTTTAAGAAACTAAAAAAAATGAAAAATAGACATCATCTCTCCCCTCTATTTCGTGCCAATTTGAGGGGATCCCATAGGAAAGACTTCTCTCGTCCCTATTTCTGCTGTCAGAAAAATAGTGAAACATTGATATTTCTATCCTATCTACCTCCTTTTCATTTCCTTCTCCCTATCAAACCTAAAACAAGTAATCTGTAAAAGAAAAGAAAACAATGAAACAAATTCAAAAGTACCTGTAATTAGTAACGGGTATTTGAGGTTGTACATATGAATGAAAGATTAAGTTCTCATCTTCATCAACCAAACATACTCTTGCACAAAGTTCCAGAGAACCATCACTTCCACCACCAACCATTTCACAGTCCATTGCAACTGCTCCTCCGGGGCCCCAGCCAGCATGGTTTTCATCAGAAGAATCTAGACAGTCAAATAGGGAATCTGTACAGGGCAGTTCTCGTGCTCCCTGCAACAGTTCAACACACAACATAAACTTCCTAATCCTAATAGATAATAAAAGAATATACAAGAAACACTGAATGTAAGCAGGTTCCTTTGATTACTTAAGGTGAACGGTACACATAAGAAAGCTATTTTTTCATAAGGTTGTCCAATTATCAACTTACTAGACGAGTAGGGGCAGATAAGCGACATGTTTCTCTGTGAGCAATGAGAGACCCGGGACTACCAAATAGTACCAAGCAAAGTTGACAGCCCCGCTGAGAGAAAATCTTTGAACAAACTCCTTTTGGCAAAGGACCTAAAACATAATTAAAAAAGGAACAAGAAAATATAAACAACGAGCATAAAACATGGAATCAATAAATAATGTCGACAGCACAGATTGAATACACAAATGACTAACCAGTAAGATGTTCCCTCAGAGACTCAAAAGATTTGCAGTGCTTTTGACAGACCCCACATGCAGGCTGATGGACGGAATGGTTTGAGGTTTTCATGTGCTCAATTAGATGCTCTTTCTTCTTGAATTGTTTATAGCATGCCGGGCATTTGTGTCTGTAGGAAGAAAAATCAACTATTTTTCAGACGAACTACGCAAATAAACAGTTATACGCAAAGGAATAAAAAAAGAACAACACCGAGTGCACTGATTCAATATATATTATTCTACTCAGAAGCATAGTACATTCCATCATTCACTACACATCGCAGATACGCATTAGTCACTGTAATAGCAAATTCAGGGAATTATATATATCAGATACTCATTAGCCCCCACAAACCGATTGAAAACTAGATAGAATATTCTCTCACACAAGTGAATCCTCTAAAGTGAAGCAGAGAATAAAATGCAGTAATAACCAATTTAAAAACTCAATAACTTCGAATTTGATTCTATCATCCTCCTAATTTGTTTTTCCGATCAATGGCAATACAGTGATCAATCATGATAGAAATAAAACAAGCGAAAAATTGAAAACGAGGCGCAGCAGATTGACCTTATATTAGGGTTTTGAGTTGAGTCCGCTTCGGCGTCCATATCAAATGGTAAATCAAACGCATGCAAATCGTGGTTTGGTGTGGCACATAAACGATGGAACGACTCGAATTTCGCGTGTTGGCGAGAGGAGTCAAAAGAAGAATCCCAACATTTTCTCGTATCGTCGGGTACACGAAAAATTCGGTCGTGCAAACAGCTACTCCAAAACCCTAACCCCGCGAAGGAAGAAGATGCAACGACTGCTTTGAGTTAAAACGCACCGTGCTACTGTGCAAGCAGCAAGTGGAGCAGTACTCCCAACCAAATATCACAAATCAAAACCTGCTTTTGTTTAATTTAGTTTTAATATTCAAATATTTCAGTTTCAATCCCTTTTTGTTATTACAAAATTATTAAACATATTTTACAAAAACAAAAAAAAACTTACAACAAAAAAAGTCCAATATAAAAATATACTGTGTATTTTTTTAATGATTATATATTTGTTATATTCGTACTTTTAACTTTTTCTCATATTATAGTTAAGAAATCTAAACAAATTTTAATCCAATCATTATAATTCTAATCATGTTTTTATATAAAAATTGATGCATTCCGATTACTGAAAACGTTTAAACGAAAATTGTATTTGTATGGGTAATTATGTATGATTGAATCTGCCCTCAAACCCGTAATTATGTATGGGTAATCGTTTCAAAAATTGAAATTGTATAAACACAAAAAGCATAAAAGTTAAACGAGAACTTAAACATAATAGATTTACCAAAAAGAGAAGAAAAAGACAAAGCAATAATGATACCATACTTGATGAACAGATAACTCTGGATTCTGAAAACTTGTAGCAGAGTTGATTTAATACAACATGCAACTAAGATCCATGAAAATGTTGCCCGAGGATAACATCCTTTGTAACAAGAAGCCAAAACATAACCCAGAAACAAACATTTGACATGCCACTAGATCACCCTTTTGTCATCATCAGCCAACCAGGGTTTTCTTTGTTTCACATGCTTCATATAGTGACAGCAACCACTCTACCATTTTCTGTTGCCAGTTGAAACAACCAGCCTCAGCCGCAGCACAAGTTTGTTTGTTTCTTAAAAACAAGGATTATGAAAACACATGCATTGGGGAGAGATTTGACCAACCATACAAAAAGCTTTTTGATCCATTTAATGAGCATAGTCTGATGATCAAAGGTCATTAAGCCACAGGACTAAATTTTCATAGAAGAATTTCAAAAGCTTCTATATTACTTAACCTACTTTAACACTACTACCATATACATATGCAGCATCAGATTAAATTGCAGAGAAATAGAAACATAACTACCTACAAATTGCAAAATACTAAGGCTTAGCATAACAAGACAGCAATCTTCGTCGTGAACTCTTTTAACTGTAGTCTCTTCACATGTTGTCTGTCCACTTAGACAGACTTGTTGCTTTCCCAATAGGCAAGGCTTGTACTCAGCTTCCCACAGAAAGCTTCCAGTGACTCTTACAACAGGGGGACCGCCGTTGTAATGGCGCTGTCTTTGCTTTACCTTTCTGGCCAAAAAGCAAAATCAGCCACTCTGGTTTCCCACATCATAACTGGGAGTTGAAACATAATTTGGGTCCATAACCGTGTCACCATCCAGTATTCGAAGAACCTTGAACAAACAACACAAGAATGCCATCAAGATAAGGTGGGGGAAGCCAAATGTGGCGTAACATCAATGCATAAAGTTAGGGTTTAGCATATTGGAAGCCATTGCTGTTCTTGGTTCTCACAATAAAGAACCATCAAGAGTGAATTCGTAAAAGTTAACTTTCAGTTCAGCAGCAGACGAGGAATTCCTTAAAGTCCCCAATTGACAGTTGGATTCTAAACTATAAGCCTATAACTTCTTAAATCAAGTTTTAGTTTGGGAAATATGTATGTAGTGTAACCCACTCATGGAAAACATGACAAAACAAAAAATTTGTTGAATTTTCCTTACCTGTGACATGCGTGGTCTAGAATAAGGATCTTTCCTTATGCACAATGAGGCAGCATGCAGCATGCAATAGACCTCATGCTCCGAATAGTGACTTCCCAACCTTGGATCAATCAGTTCCTCAATGGCATATTCTTCCAACAGTGGTCGTGCCTGTTTAAATATCGAATGCTCACATAAATGATGAGATTGCCACAATTAAACTCATAACAAATTAGATGTTAATATCATTTGACTTACCCACTCAGTAAGACACTGCTGTCCCTTTGGCCTATTGAGATCCACAGCCTTTCGCCCTGTAACAAGTTCCACTAATACCACACCAAATGAATAAACATCAGCCTTTTCAGTAATTTGGCCGCTTTGAGCATATTCAGGAGCCAAATACCTACACAGCACCATCAAAGCTTAGTTGAATCGTTCATATTGTGCAGAGTAACAAGACAATGAAACTAAATAAGAATTAACACACTGCACTGCATACCCAAATGTTCCGATTACTCTAGTTTCCACTCCTGTGTCACCATCAGGCTGCCACCTCGCCAGTCCAAAATCACCAACCTTGAAGAATTTAACACAACTTAATTAACTGAAAACTTTTTGAAAGAAAGATATGAAGCAGTGATGCCTTTCATATGTAAACTATAAAACTGCTGACTGCATAGCACAAAGCAGGTGACACACAACTCATACCAGTGGTTCAAAATCATGAGTGATAAGAATGTTGTTTGGCCTCATGACACGGTGGATAATGCAACCCACTCTGCACTCTTCATGAAGATATCGCAACCCTCGGGCAGCTCCAACAGCAACTTTTTGCCGGGCAGACCATTCTAATGGTTTTCGTTGTCTCCCTGATAGAGTTCCAAGTAACGTCCAGTTAACAAATCAAGCCAGTATCAGTAAAATGCAACCTATACTACATGATTCCAAAATCATTGTATTTAATGTGAAAATAACACAAAATATTTACATATTCTGCATTACTAAGAACAAGATAATTCCTACTCCAACCAATGGTTTGGCAGGCACATGAAACTCTTCAGAATCTTCTCAAAAGCATAAATGCATGCTAGTTGAAATATGTATAAAACCAAGTTTTATCTATTAGTATAAAGTCTTGGATCTCATTAGCTTTACAAAAATGAATCTACCACGTCAAACCAGATTCCCACATATTAGATGATGCATACCTTTTCAAAAACTAGGACCTGGACCTTTCACAGACAAGACAACATGAATATGCATGTTAATGAAGTTCAAGCCAATTCAAAAACATGACCTTGCCACAAAATAACTTAGTCTGAAAGCAAAGGAAATTACCATATAAATGAGAATCCAATGATCCATTGCATATGTACTCATAAACCAATAGCCTTCTCTTATCCTCTATACAGAAACCAATCAACATAACAACATTTCGGTGCTGAGCACAGCTCAGGACTTCTACCTCTGAGCAGAATTCAAGATCACCCTGAGAACTGGCCAATTTATGTTGCTTCACAGCAACAACTTGTCCATCTGGTAGAACCCCTCTGTGAACAGATCCAAATCCTCCTTCTGCCAAGAAATTGGCTTGTGAAAATCCACCAGTGGCAAGCTCCAATTCAGCATAGCTGAACCATCGGGGAGGTTTTCCAAAAACAGGAGCCTTGTGTTGACAGACTGAACACAAGGGAGGTGGACCGGGTGGAGTATTTCTAGATAATGCTATTGCTTCTCGTACACTCCCACTGAAATCTAAGTCAGTCTTATAGGTTGAGATTTCAATTTCAGCTTCTCTATCAAGTCTCGAGAACTTTTCTAGCAAAGCTCTAGTAGTAGACAATTGAGTCCTATTATGACATTTCTCGGTTCTTTCTTCCTTAGGTTGAGATGATCGTTGATGCAGAAGTAAATCAGTGATCCATGGCTGGAATCTCAAGCTTGCTGAAGAAGTGGACAAGTTTTCACTGTCTGTGTCTGATATAGAATCATCAAGTTCTGGATTTTCTTTGATAGTTTCCTCTTTTTTGGATTCACTGTTTATCTCAGAGATGAAAAATGGCGAAGTTCCTTGATCAGAGCTTGAAACCGATGAAGTACCAGCTTCAGTTGCAGTGAACGGTGTCCCTAGCTCAGGGCTGCTAGATGGAGTGACAACTGGACCTTTTAAGGAATTTAAAGAATCATTCTTGTTCTTAGTTTGTTTTCCAATCAACTGATCTTGTTCAGAAGGTAGTGAACATAATTCTTCAAGATCCTTCTTTTTTGTTCCAACCAAATTCAAGCGGAGTACCTTAGGTTGTGAACGCTTCATAACCACAATGTTGCACTGCAGCTCTTCCATACATTGTTTTTCCTCATGTTTGAGCTGTCTGTACAAAGAGCAAAATCGAAATACCAACAATTCATATTGAGTTATAATCACATCAATAAAATAGTGAAACCAGATATTAAGAGTTCATAAGTTTGTTTCGTATTACACTAGCATGCCTTTAGATGGGGAAAATATGATAGAAAATTACTTGTCTAAAACTACCCAATTGGCTTGGGCTTTCTTGGCTTCCGCAGCCACCGCTCCACAGGGTGATCCAGAAACAATTTTAATCTTCACATTTATCTGTTAAATAACTGTTAGGTTTGCATATAGATGCAATATTCATTATGAGACATTCTTACATCAAGGCCACTGACCTTGTTAGGATCATAGACATCATGGAGCTGAAGGATCATTTGAGAGCAAGAGTCAGTGATATCACACTTCTGTTCTGAACTTGATGATCCTGAAGAAGATTTCTTATGACCACTCGCACAATCACCGGCAAATCTTGGAAAACCCCATAATCTTCTGCCTACATATGTGCACAGAATAAGGGAAGAGTAAAAAACAATAACAACCGAGTAAATGTTCTTGCATGCATCAAGAATTTTAAGCTGAAATAAGAGACAGACACACAACAATAGTACATAACCATAGTCATACACCACAAACAAAAAGTAAACAAAATTATCAGGCAAGGGGTTATATTACATGTCAACCTGCTATCCGTTTGTTTTTAATTCATGTTTAAAACAAAACAAAAAAAAGGGAATTACATATCTCATAGGACCCAATTAATATATTATTTGCTTGTAAAAATAGGCACCATAATGACCACATCGCAATAACTAATGTCTGACAAAAGAGCACATAGATAAAGAAAATAAGGCAAACGTTGGATTACCCGAACTTTGTGAAGGTACAACCACTAGCAGTGTAATGCAATCACCAGGTTGCACAACATGAGTTAGGGACCAAACAAGAGCAGTTTTTGGAATTTCCTTTGACGCCTTAACGGCAACAATGACCTTTTCCGCGTCATCAGAACATATTTCTTGCTTTCCTCGCTTCTGCTGTTCTCGACTCATCAGCGACAGCAATCACACAAAAAATGTCTTGCTCAATAGATGTCACTAGATAACCTTCAAATCCAGATGTTCCAACATTCTAAACAAAAAGGGGGAAGAAACACAAGAGCATGTTCAAGATCACTAGTTTACTCTATAGTTGTCAAGCTCCACTAGAAATATCATATATAACCACAATGCAACATGCCTCCAAGAAGTGACAGAACAAGGACTGACAAGACTCTTTTAACCAGAACTCAAGCCTTCAGTGTTACAGAATGACAAATAAACTTTTTTACCAAAACCATGTTACCAAAATAGAATCAAATCTGTGAAGAATCAGATACCTTTTGGCTCAGAAAGCAAGATGTTGCATCCCCAGGTTTACCAAGTACCATGCATCTCAAGTTTCAGAAATTCTACAGGTTTAAAAACACTGCACACAAAAGCCTATGAAACAATCTATTACAAGAGTAGAGCTACAGACACTAGCTGTGCTGTGGAGTCTTCAAATTTCTCTTTACAAGTCAAAACATTTGGCTTCAACTAGTTGGCTTTGCTTCTTATGATCCTCTAGAGAAACTCCTGTGAAAGATTCCACTACAGAAATAGTGACATGTCCTTCATATTTCAAGAGTTTGAATCACTATTGATATGACTAAAGGTAGAGAGGTCTTCTAGTTCTCCGGGTCATTGAAAGCTCAGTATCAATTTTTATCCTGCACAATGCCAGAGGAATCAATTTTAAAAGTTGGAAATAGTGGTAATAATAACATCAATAATGCATAGAGTCTAAAAAAGAAAAAATGCATGCCAGTATGAGACATACAGATAAGTAATCACTAGCAACTACCATTTGATTGCTTGGGAATACAAAAAATATGATCTGGGTAAAAAAAACAATAAGAGAGATCTCTGGAAGAAAATCCAAAACTTTCTTTTTCTCCATTATTGTTTCATGCTCGTATATACTATGTCAATCCTCAAGACAATAAACATCCAGCATAAAATAACAAAATAAAACAACAGAAACGAAAACAAATAATAACACACACTTTGCTGTTTATGCTTGTCATGATATATGATATAGTTACCATCAGAACCTGAAAATTTTCAATGAAGACTGACATAGATAAACCTCAAAACAGTTCCTTAGCAGTAAGAAGTCATCAGTATGAAAATAACAGGAAAAAAAGAATCAAAATCAAAACCTAGCCAAATGAAATAATATTCACATTCAAGCATTAACCAAGAGAAAAAAGTGTTAAGCTCAAACTATTGTTTTCAAGAATAAAAGAGTTAAAGGATGACAGATTTTGACCCTTTTACTACAGTTCACACAAGTTAGAAAAAGTTCAAAGCTTTGAGATTAAAGTTTCTTGATTATTTTGCCGCAATCTTCTCTTACATTTGGGTGCTAGCAGAATTCACAAGAATGAAAAGAAATCATGAAAATAGGCACTGTTGGGCAACCCAAAAGATGGAAGGTTTTCAGACATCAAATAAAATGGAAAGAATGAAAAAATGGTTTTGGAGAAGAGAAGAGGTGGGATTTGTTGGTTTGAGGAATAGAGAGATAGGGCGAAAGAAAGCCGAGACGAACTAGTATTAAGTAACATTTCAAAAATTGCTAAGTGTAATTTATTACTATGAAGTGCAATGGTGTTGCAATTTGGAGTAGAAGATGCAATGCACATACATGACATGGGACATGACATACTTTGAACACAGAGAGAGAGAGAAAATCAGTTTTTTGTGCAGAGCAGGGAAAGCTAAGCTGTAAATCGCCGTCTACTTGAGTGTCCGATTTATCATCTGTGATCATTTCTGATATAGCCTCTCTTTTCTCCTTTTATATATTCATTTCTGATATCTCTATATCTATATAATCTCTATGTCTATATCTTTATTTGAAAATAAGATTAAATAAATATTATAAGAACAGTGCATTAACACAACCTATGATGTGATATTATAAGATAACATCTAAAGATGTAAAGGTAGTACTAATATGTAATTTTTATTTATTTATTCAGTATCTTATTGCTGTAGATGAAAAATTCTTAGAATGAGTGAGTTATTTAAAAAAAAAAAACCCATAATTTTTTTTAATTTTCATTTCTCTAAAAAATTTAATATTTATTTTATAAAATAATTGAACTTAAGTGAACGGAAATCTAGGTAAAAAAGGAATTCCAATAAAAACATGCGGAACAAAAAGTCTAAATTATATTGTAACATTTTTATGTTTTTTTTTATGTAAATTAAAGAAAATATCAAATATTGGATAAGTAATATACTTACTAATTATATAAAAAAATATTATTTTTTAATTATGATTATTATTCACAGTACATTTATTATTTTTTACAATAACTATTTTGCAAAGTCTGCTATAAAAAAATTATTTTATAAGTCATATTTATCAACATTGGAATAATTGATAATATAAAAAATGATATTAATAATATTCAGAAGTTGAATTCAAAACTTGTATGTTTTTAAAATATTAAAATATTTTTATTTATTTTTCTCTAATTATACAAAACTCTTTATTAATTATTCTTTGTGTTAATTTTTGTTTCTAAAGTACTTTTGAATATGTTAGATTTTACATAATAAATGTTATAAATTGTTTTTCTCTTTTATGAATAAGGATGGAAAAGGTTTAGTTCTTAAAAAATATTAAAGTAACAAACAAATTTTGATATTAATTTATCTAACATTAGTGTACCTTGGCTTGTACCAATTATACCATGATAATGTAACTATGGTTTATTTGCAGTTTGGTCAAATTGACATGACTTATTATACAGGTATATATGCCTTTTACTTAGTTATACTCTTCTAATAACAATACAGCATCACATCATTATGTTTTCTTCTGCTGCTTCTTTTCATTACCACTCATTTGCCATCATCATCATTTTCTGAATAATTTTTCTAACTAATTTTGATGTCTTTATTATATGATGATAAGGTAATACTTAAGCAGATTATTATTATTATTATTAATAGCTAGTTTATGAAGAATAAAATTTATAGAAAAAAGAAAAGTTTAAATGTTGGGGTAAAGGAAATATGGTGGCATTAAATTGTGAAAGCATTGACTACACTGTGCAGAAGGAGTATGAACAGTATCTGCTGTTGCATGAGTAGGTGTGTACTACATGCATGAGGAAAAGACAGCAATGGTGCATGACAACAAACATTAAAATATTGTCGCTTCTAGTAATCTACTATCTCTAATCCCGAATCAACTTACTTTTGAAAGTTGTCATAAAATCAATAAATGTCACTGAGATGAAACCGTAATAAAAGACACCCTCACCTTAACTTACCATTCAATGTTTCTCGATTTTGTTCCAGATTCAAAATCCACTCGTAGGAACCAAAACAATTGTTGGGTGATCAGTGGTTGTGATTTTTTGGTACCACATAACAATTTTACTGGGGACCGACTAGCCGTTACCAATCCCCGTCTACTCAGCACCGCTGTCACCCTCCAATCACTTCCCGATGAGTAATGTTTTCTGTCCATTACCACCTCCTAAAACAGCATCATCTTCTTCCTTCTGCTTTAACTTCACGCTATCTGTTCTGACTCCCTCTTTGTTAAGTACTTTTCAAACCAGCAAAATTTTGGTATCTATTTTCTTGCATTATTTATTTATTTATCAATGATGAAATATTAAGAAATACTGTGGGAAACTATTCAAACTGTTGATTCTCCTGTTTTGTACACCGTTTAGAGAGTGGAATTGAAAAACCATTTGAGTAGAAAAAAGTTATGGTAAACGACAAAGTGGGTGTTGCTAAAGTTTTGCATGACATTCTTAGATTATGTTTTGCTCGTTTCGTTTTAATTATCTTGGTATATAGTCTTTCAATCTCAAATCGAATGAAGACTTTTAAAAGGAGATATTATTCGATTTTTAGGTGTTTAATAAAATCATAATATTTAAATTATAGTTAAAACAATTCAATTAAAATTATATTTGATGAAGTGTATGTCAATTTTTCTTATATTATTCAGGACTATAGATGATAATATAATTTCATGATTAACTTGTTATTACAGTATAGTTCTATAGGAAGGGTTATCAATTTTGATTTCAAAAGTGAACATTTTCCTCAAATAATAATAATTTTGTCAATTGTTTGCATATGTTTTCTCTTGTATCACACATAAATTTTCATTGACTACATATACAATCTGTGATAAACAAATAAGAATATCTGATATTGAGAACTATTTCAATTATTATTTGATGATTATGGTTAAAAAGAAGTTTTGAGATATTTTTCTTGAAAAATGAAAAATCTTCTTTTTAAAGTTAACAACCTCTATTTCAAAAAAGAAATGTTTGAGTTTTCTCACTTTTATTTCAAATTGATCAGTCAAATTTTTTTTAAAAATCAATTTACAATTTACGTGTTATCATCTCCTATAATAATCATATTATTAACATAGAGTAATAGAATTTACTTGTATGAGAGTATCCTATGAGCAAAGTATAATCTTTTTGATTTTGCTTGTATAATGAGAAAACCATTAGTTTTGTAAATCTATAAAACCATAATTCTGGAGATGGTTTATTACCATATAAAACTTTCTTTAAGAGACATGCCTTATTTCTTCTAATAAAAGTTTCAAATATTGAAGAAATATTCATGGATGTTTCTTCTCCTAAAGCTTGACAAAGAAAGACCATTATCATCCAAGTGGTGTAAGTTCTAACCAAAATATGTTGTCAAAGCAAGAATAACTTAAATAATATTCATCTTTGCTAGGGAAGCAAATGTTTCCTTATAGTTAATTCTATAAGTTTGGTGTATCTCTTTGGAACCAGTTTGCCTTTTGTTTATTTGTATCATTTGCCTTATATTCTACTATAAATATCAATTTACATTCTAAACATTGTTGTGAATCAATTTGTCAATAATTTTTTAGTAATACATTAATTAATGTTCTTTCTCACTACTTTAGTTCAATGGTCACTGTTTTTGACTTCTTAGACTCAAGTAAGAATTTTTCATGGCATCAATGGTAGTCCTAATGTTGATGTGTATTGGATAGATGACCAATGCATACATGTTGAAAAATATGATATTTAACTCAATCATTTTTCCTTTCTTAATACAATGGAAAAAATTTTAATAACATTATTATCTTTAAGGATCTCAATCTCTAAGTTAAATAATATTTTTTGCACCATACTCAAGATGAGTTATTTCATTCTTTGGCCTTCTTTGTCAAAGAATTAATCTCTTTTTTCACTATGGGTTGGTTCACTCTTATTTTTTGTGGTTTCATTACTAAGATCTTAAACATCTTGCAGAAACAACATGGTAATGACAAGAAGGAGAGTTCCTCCCTTTCAAGTGTTTTCCCTTAAAGTGGAGGACTAACAAGAAGGATTTCATCTTATGAAAGTGATATCCAAAAAAGGTGATAAAGACAATATCACTATTATGATTATAACATCTGTACATTTTTTTATTCTAAAGATAACCAATAAATACATATTATTATAAGAACTCTAATATCTAACTTAATTTTCTACCATTAGAATTAAGATAGGGTAAAAGGATACAAGAGTCAATAAGATTATTATCATCTAAGACACACTAGGGTAATATACTAATGAAGTATGACTCTTAATAACTTTTTCAAAATAGATTTTGAAAATAGACAAATGGGAAAAAGAGAATTTAACATCTTCTACTAGAACATGTTATGTTACAGAGTTTACACATGTTAATTCATGTGTTATGAGAGAATATTTTGAAGAATTTGTCATTCACATATTCCATACCATTATTATACCTTTTTTTTTTTAAATTGATTGTGGTGAAAAAAAAATAACAAAAATTTGAAAAATGTTGGATCTAGTTTTCATAGTGTATGTCCTTGATATATGGGTACAACCATCAATAAAAATAAAAAATCATTTTGCTCTAAAAATGTATTATAAAATATTTTCTCAAATATTATAGCATTAACTCAAATGAAAATTACTCTTTTTACTACAAATAGGATTGGATGTATGATGGTGTTTTCATAATTGACAAATATGACATTGAAGAGAAGAAGAACTTGTTAAAGTTTAACAATGGATGCCTAGGAATTTATATTCACGAACTTGTAAAAGTTTATGATGTTTTGTTACTTGTAATATGTTGTTCATTGGTTGTGAAATAAACAATAAAATAATTTAAAAAAATACTAAAATAGTTCAAACATGTTGTAGTTTTTTTCTATAAAGATTATTGACAAGTCATGGGACATATATAAAAATTATGTAATACCATACAACATTCTAAAGTTATATCTATGGGGCCCAATATATTACTACCATTCTCAATTACAATGAATTGTTTTCTAGTCATTTGACATAGAATTGAAGAACATAGGAAAATCAATTATTTGATTAGTTGCTTTTAAATAAAGAATTCAAATACTGTAACACAGGTAACCAAATACTCTTAGCTTTCTTGAATATGATAAACAATTTAGAAGACTTACTCATTTATTTCATATTAATCTCAAAAGTTCAAATTCCTCCTTATAGACTTTCATACCATATATTGAAAATAAAAGAAAAAGTACAAAACAAAGAAGTGATAAAGAGAACCTATTTGACAAAAGAAACAAAAAAAAAACTAATATCTACTTATATTGAAGTTAAATAAGAGGAATAACAGGTGAACTTAGGACTTAGTTGAAGTGTGACACATAAGATGTGTGACAATTCTATTGATAATACAAGTGTCTCCATTGTAATTAAGTATAGATTGTAATTAAGTATAGGTAGATCTTCTTAGTTTAGTATTAACCTTATGACAATGATGATAATAATATTGATTAACTATAATTTTTTTTATCAATAAAAAAATAATTGAATAAAAAAAAACATTTCAGAAATATTTCAACCCTTTTACAAATACCAAAATCAAAGTCTAACAGTTAACATAAACTAAAAATTATAACATAACACAAGCTACTCACTAACTATAGTTGTAGTTTTATTCATAACAATCCAAAAAAGTTTCTAAATCATAACTCTAACACCAATTTAAACCATATAAAAAAGCAAAGAATTATTTATTATTACTTAATTAAATTATATAAAAATTAATTTTAAAGATCAAAATAATTAATTATTATTTTAATTAAATTAAAAATTATTTTATAAATTAAAAAAATTATATTTAGTTTAGTTAATATAGTGTAATTATTTTTTATCTCTAAATTTAATTTTATTTAATAATAATTTTATTGTAGTAATATGAAATAATTCTAATACACTGGTACCGAATTTTTTGGGCGTTTCTCTTAAAACCTAAGATATACTGTACTCAGTTAAATCATTCATATAACTTAAGATAATTCTTGTCATTTAATTATTTATATTACTAGGAATGTAAATAAAAATAATAATATTATGATAAAAAATTAAAATAACTTATTTTAGAATTTGTTTCTTGTTTTCAAGGTTGACAATTATTATAAAACAAAGGAATATATGAAGCAAGATAGTGTTAATAAAAAAATTACTTTTAATAATTTTAATGAAAGTAAATTCTTAAACTTAGAATCATATTTTCAATACAAATACCATCCTAATGATCAATAAGATGAGAACAAACCAAACACACCTTAAAAGTGAATTTGAAAACTCACCATGTTAGTAATAATCACAATATAATGAAACTGGCATAAGATTATTTACGATGTATTTACTCAATGTAATTATTTGAGGTTAAATTCGTAATAGTTAATTATACATTTTGTAATATTGTATACAATATTAAATAATAAAATAGCATAGAACTCAGAAAATTAGTGTAATAATATAATATAAATTAACTATCAATTATTTAAATTCTAAATTTGGTAGAAAAATCTTTGTAATTAATTAGATACTAATTTAAAAATTATTTAACAATAATAAAAATTAATTTAGAAATAAAAAAAAATTTAGTCTATAATTTACTAAATATAATAATTAATTATTTTTTTTCTTTAAAATTGATTTTTATTT
This sequence comes from Phaseolus lunatus, assembly GCA_013389735.1. Lineage (NCBI taxonomy): Eukaryota > Viridiplantae > Streptophyta > Magnoliopsida > Fabales > Fabaceae > Phaseolus > Phaseolus lunatus. Next base: position 36,290,665 of record CM023861.1, read on the forward strand.
AATAATTTTATTGTAGTGATTTTGTTAAAAATGAGAGTTTGAGAAGATCCATAAATGGTGAATGATTTAATGTGTGAGGCAAGTGGGGATTTGGAAGGTGGAAGGGTCATTGAATGCTTCTTCTTCTGTCTGCACATTGCATTGCTCACTACTCACTGTTTTTTACAGACATCCAATTGACCTGAGAACTCCATCTTCTTTTTCTGTTCTTGCATTTATGTTCTGTTCCCACTTTCTAAGATACAATATTGCTTAGGGTTCATAAATAACCAATTCAAAAAAATGGAAAAAAAAAACATTGCATATTTTTTGTCCTTTTATTTTTGGTTTTTTAACCTCCACACTTTGACTTTTCTTTTTTAAAGTTAGATAACAATGAAAACGTGATTTTGTTTTATTTTCCAAAAAGTTACATTTAACAATAAAAACTAAAACAATATGAACAATATACATTTGTAGGACTAATATAAATAGTTTTTAGATATATGGAGGTAAAGAATGTAGAAATATCGTATGTATAAAATTCAGATGAGTAACTAAACTTATAAAAAATTTGAACAAAATCATAAATGCTGTCTTGTTTTTTCTATTTCAAAACAAAGTCACTTGATCTTTCTTTTTTTAAAAATCTACAATTTTGACCCATCCTCAATTTTGTTTGCATTTTTCATTTAAGTAAATAATTTATAATGATACCTTAAATAATGAATTCAAGGTTTTATTGAATTAAAATAAAACAAATAAAGCATTGTCTGAAATTGAAAATTGGATCAAAATTTAATTTTTTTTAAAAATGGGGCCAAATATTTCTATTTTAAAATATGATTAACCAAAATTATAGAAAAGAAAAAAATCATATTTAATTTTTTAAATATATAACATCAAAACTTATCATATTAAAAGTATTAAAAAAATAAAGATTAACATTCGTGTACTAATATTGTAAATCAACTAAATTTATATAATTATTTAATCACAAATTATTATAAATATATTTTTTAAGATAATTATTGTAAAAGTTTTTACATGTCTTTTTTTTACACAAGACAATGCAATTACACACGTATAAAAGTATATGTAATATTCTATTCAATAATTAGCATAACTAATTAGGAAGATTTTTTATCACACTATATTTGATTGGTTCCTATCATTTAACATGCTATGAAATCATAAACACATCAATAAGGTAATGATTTGAACATGGATTGTTCACTTAAGATGCCTCCTCTCTAATTATTTTTATTACGTTTCAATTTGTAGCAGATGTGGGCCTTCTTCACCTTGGAGTGGTTAGTTTAGGGAAGTATGCAGAAACTAAGTTGAAACTACAAAAATTCCACTGTAGAAACTTTTTACAATGATTGATTGAACACTTGTTTTCGCATTGTTTTTAGCACACAAATAAGAGCACTGATTACATGACAAATTAGGAGCTTTTATTAGGGATCAGGGAACATGTTAGGTGAACTGGTAGGGCAGTGGAATAAGCTAATCTTCATAATTAAGATCATTTTCGTGTACACTGTAATGTGGCCTACATGTACCATGCATGTTTTCTTTTTCTTATCTGATGCTAGATGCTGGCACTTGGGTGCTAGGGAGACACCACTGCACGTATGCCTCCAACTGTGTAAACTCCTTTTCATAGGAATGCCATTTGCATTCTATATCTGCATCACTCCATCATCTGTTTCATAAAGTAGTGTGCTGAACCTCAAAGCAAACATTCATATTCGTATACATATTCATGAATGGAAAATTTTTGAGTCTAATCAGGAATCAATTACCACTTTGATTGATCATAAAGAGAAAACTCAAGACCCCTCTTGAGTAGTGGCACATGTGTGCAATGAACTTTCACATAAAATGTTTCTTGGTTCATTAATTTGATGGCTAATGAGTGATTACTGTTTAGTTAAAACATTCCACACTGGCTCATATTATAGTATTATGCTTTTTTCTGAATTAGTCAATACTTTGAAGGGGACAGAGGAAGAAAAAGGTAGGGGCATAGGGCAGTGAAGCAGCAAAGACTCACATGCAAATAAATTGGCCCTACAACAGTAATAGACAGCTCAAGGATTATTGTGAATCATCTTTTAAGTCACAAACCTACCTATACAATATCCACAACCAAAAATTAGCCACTCCAAGCTCTTAACAGTTTGTGCTCAAGTGCTTCACAGGCTCAATAATGCAAGGCATCATGGTGGGCCACTTGGAATTTGTGCCCACATGCAATTCATACCATGCAAGGTGCCTAAGGTACATCCCCATGTTTTACCTTGTTCTATGAAAAGATGAGAAGGCTAGGTTAGCCCCCACTGGAGCCTCTTTATTGCCACCAGAATTGCATATTGCTTTGTGTCTGTCACCATTCTGTAGTTAATGATTCCACGTAAACTTGGAAGTGAGAAGAACCATGTCATAATTGTGGCCATCAACATGAACATCCAACATTTTGGCCGTCTCTAAACAAACTGCAAAACCAGTAGACATCCAACCTTGTCTGTTTATGATCATTAAAAACATATTCTGATTCCGATCCATATAATGACATGGTAGATCCTTTTCCTCAGTTTCCATTTTTTGTCTTCAAATTTTCCTTGTCCTTCTCTTCTTTTCATTTATCAACCTGATGTTTTGAACCTCCTATTATGCATTGTACTGCATGAATTTGCTTTGCTGCAGACTATGGTACTAGGACAAAAATATTGTTCTCAACAAACACATAGAATATGTTGATTAATGTCCCTTTAAGCAGGCACATTGTTCTTTTTGTTTTTCCACTAAATTTTGGTTGCATTAATTCGTGTCATATGATTGTTTTTGGCCTCCCCCATAAAAGCTATTAATGTTTTTGCAGTTTTAATATTAAATTACTTAATTCAGCCTTAACATAAACCAGGTTTCTTACTTTCTCGATTTTGGTTAAAGCCTTAAAGGATAACCTCAGAGAGCGAAAAAAAAGTGAAAGGCATGGTTTTAATTGGTCAGCTTCCCTTATGTCTGTGTCGGAACTTTGGATAAAAAATTTATAAATGGTTCTTTTTAAGGATCCATCTTAAAGTAGTCATTGAGCAAAGAGCTAAAGTGCACTCTGATATCTAAATACACTTCTCTTACAATTTAAGGACAAAATAAGTACCACATGTCCATATGTAGCATCCCCACCATGAGATTTCTGAAATGACAAAACTACTGGGCTTCAATTTCAGTACATTAATCAGAGGCCCAGCTTCAATTGGAATAAGGCAACTTCTTCCTGCACCTCTACATTCTTCTTCCTGCACCCCTACATTATCAGAAAAGACGGTTTTGCCCTCTTTAAAAAATGACTTCCGGATTGCTCTTTCCAAAATATTTCCGGAACATCATTTCCGGAACGTGTTTTAATGTATTTCGGATTCATCAATCCAGAAAGTGTTCTGGAAAAGTTAATCCGGAATGATTTTTTGTTTTCTGGATTTTTTATTCCGGAAATACTTTTTTTGCTTACAGAACCATTAATCCGGAAACAACCAAAACTGTGTAAAGGACAATTTTGGTATTTTCTAAGAATGTAGGGGTGCAGGAAGAAGAATGTAGAGGTGCAGGAAGAAGTTGCCTTGGAATAAATGAGACCAACCCAACTCCACTTTAAACTTTTATACCCTTTGGGCTTTCTCAGGCCTCTTTTTAGCCTCTTAAACCAATGCATCATTTATCAGCAACCTGCACACGTGTTCAACCTCATTCTGTCGTTTATGCCTCAGTGTGGGTGGCATTATATTTATAAAGTGTATCACGCAATAGTATTTGTGTTTTGAATATTGCACATTAACTAAAAATAAAAGTATTTTATAATATATAATTGAGTGTAAATAACTAATTTTTTAAAAAAATTAAATTTAAAGTTTACTTCTTAATATGATATCAGAATTATTTAAAATTAATAAAAATTTATAAATTTTATTAGATTATTAATTATCGAACAATCTATGATATATAGTCTCACAAGAATTAACACGTCTCGGACACGAAAATATGTTAAAGATCCCATACAGATTAAAAATAAAAGACATTTCATATTATTATTTTTATATAATCTCAAGGATTTATCAAGTTGATACATAATTAAATGTTTTTTCTAACTATTGTGTATTGTGGAGGCAACAACAAAACTATAACAAGATTATTTTATAAGAATAAAGGGATTTAGAGAGAGAAAGTTGAAAAATATGAGGAGAAAAAGGCCAGTTGAAAAAATAAGAAGTCTCTTTTTAAGAATGTAGAAGTCAGGGAAATAAAAAAGGTAAGTTGGATTCACAAAGTCACCAAAATAGACTTTTGCACATAATGTGAGACTTAAACTTTAAAAATATTCAACAGAGAGAGTATGCATCTCATACATTGGATACAGTAATTTCCAAATCCTTGGATCATACCCCAGAAACTGGCCTATCTAAAAGATGAAAAATACTGTTAGCAAACTAACTTTCTCTTGGATCAATTCCTTATTCGGTTTTGTTGGGTACTCAAAGCCTTTAGCACTTAAGACATTCCTTCTGTTTTAGAAAAAAATGGAACTTTAAAATACTTGATAAAACCCTTATTTTTATCATGTTATATCACCTGTAATATTTATAATGTTTTTAGATGTCATTTAACATTGTTGGTATTCATTAGTGATTTGTAAAATGATGATATCATTTGGCCTTCAAATGGGACAAACTCCCTTCCTTTAAACCTTTTTTCATTAGATTCAATAATTTATACCGTTTTTCCAACACTACAACATCAGAATTATTAGCATCATGCTTCTGGATTAAGAAAAGAAAAGAAAAAAAACATCTTTTCTCCTGCACCACTTGCCTTATATAAAGGAATCCTCTTAGACAGAACTCACTCATAAACAAGGTACATTTCAAAGATTTGAAAACAGATAGAAAATATCAACAATACACATTTTTTTATTCAGTAAAATGTATTAAACAAATAGTGAGATGCATGATTTAACTTTTTAATAACACAGAAAAGCATAAAAAATGAACAGAAAAGAATTAAGGCTTTCAAAAAATAAGGAACAGACAATTAGTGATGGAGCTAGCTAGGTTGCACTTTGTTGATTAGTCTCTTGATATGTAGGTTGTGGTGAGATCCAACAATGCCTGCATTGAAGAAAAAGGAGGTTTAGTGCATGGCACAGTAAGAAAATTATGTTATACACAGTTGCATGGAGGCACATATATAGCTTTTCCTGATTGAATTGCAAATCTACTGTAACAACTACTCTACCAAATTCATTATTTTTCTGGGAAAGCATGCAAGATGACAAATGAATGATAATGGAAAGGCATGGTGATGGTGAAGGGAAAGAAGATATTGAATATTTTAGTTAAAATTTGACCACAATCTTCCTTGACTTCACTGCTCAAAAATCTTGTTTGCTTGTCTCAGAATCAACAGAAAACAAAAAGTATAGATTCTATATATGTTTGGTGAGCATCCAAGATCCAATGTTGGAGGTGGATTTCACTATTCTCATTTTTCTCTCCAAGTTAAACTAGTGCTTTGAAATATTGAAAAAGAAGAAGTAATCATTGGTGTAAGAAATAATGGAATATTCTTTTTCTTTTATGGTATATTTATTTTTATCATTAAAAAGAAAATATGAATTTTTGGAATACTCGAGTGGCCTAATCCTTTAAAAAAAAGAATTATGCAGCAATGGTATGTTTTGTTGAGAAAAAAAAAAAGGAAAGGAAAATTAATTTTGTTAGTTTAGTGGGAGGGTCATATATAACCTAAAAATGAGATTTATTTTATTATTTATCATCAATTTTCATTATTTTTCTTCGTTTTTTGTTTATTTTTAAAACTAAATCTTTTTTAATTTGGAATTTATTCTTCAGATATATATATATATATATATATATATATATATATATATATATATATATATATATATTTTAAAATGTACTCTATTTCTCACCTATGAAAAATAATATTTGAAATAAAATACCCATAAACGAGTAGTTTCAATTTTATAACTTATTTTTCAAGGTTGATTTGGAGATTGATATTTATGTTTTCTAATCTATATATCTTTTCCATTATTCAGACAAAAAAATTTACTTTCAACCTTTATCTTGGCGCTGTAAATTATATGGGTTTTGTTTCATAAGTTTTGATGTATCTAGTTTGTTAAAAAAAAAAAAAAAAAAAAACAGATTCACAAATAATAAATAAATAAATATGGAATACTTTAAATTTCAACGTTATTATAAAAGAGAATGTGCAACAAAGAAAATCTCACTCAAAGAGATAATTACATATTTTTTTTTCTCAAAATCAATACTATCTGAAAAGTTATTCTAATACTCTATTAAGCTAATTAACTACATGAAAAATTAACGGTTAAAAAGTCTTATCAGATGTAGTTAGTTGTTCTACAACTCTGTACAATGCATATGTATTCCAAAATAAAAAACACAAATTAATATATATATATATATATATAATATTCAATCATATTAAGAGTATTAATATGTTTAAACTTTTGAAAAAGTTTTCTCTGAAACACAACTTTCATTTAACACATTTATAAGAATGTCCGAGCCAGCCCAATTATCCGCACTAAATTGAAATACACAATTTGCATAAATAATTATAGCACCAAGTAGAAAACTCCATAGCAATATTTTTCAGTGATAGATACCTTATTTTAATTGCGTATATTAATCTTTGTTTTGCATCAAGTCTGAACTACCAGATCAGATCACGTCTTTCTAATCATATATTATACTTTGCATTACTATCAAAAATCTTTTCCGACTAGTTTAATGATCTATAGTCTAAAAAAAAAATACCTCGAAACCAAAAAAAAAACCACAACAATTCATTCAAGAATTTGTGAAAATTAATGGTTAAAATGTTTATTTGATAATATATTTTATTTAATTGGTTTGATTTGTATCCAATAATAATAAATTATCTAATTCTTTAATTTTAAAAATTATATTAATATTGTCATTTTCATTCAATTGATCGTAGCACGTTAATAATTGCAAAGTATAAAAGTGATACACATTCGAATTAAATAGTGCTGGCATACCAATTAGTGAAAAGAATAATATTGATGCGATTATGAAAATAAAAGAATTCAATTGAATTTTTAATTAATAACAAAGATACCATATTAAATTAAATAAATAGAAAGATAAAGTGGTATAATTTTTCTCAAAATAATTTATCATAAAAGTGCTATATAATATGTTGTTACTCTTGCTCTTTTACTAGCTAATTTTTATATTAATTACTAAGAATGAAAATAAACAGGAAAATGATATCTAAATATCATTTATTTGTCTTCCGATACAGCTTAAGAAATTTAAAACGATATTTATGCATTGAAATTATATATAAATGTAATGCTATATAGGATAGATTCATCTGATAACAAATTTGTTAAATAAATTCACAAAACACAATTTTTTCTGCAACACTAAATACAATTATTTAAACAATGCTGCTTGATTCTATAGGTGCTTCAACTATATATATATATATATATATATATATATATATATATATATATATATATATATATATATATATTATAGTCAATAAAATATAGTTTATTGATTGTCTTATTTTCGTTAATAATAGGAGGCTAAAGCCTGATACACTTTCTGCAAAAGCAAAGAACTGACAGCAAAATAAAGTAGGAACACAGAGATGATCGTTTTGAGATAGATTATTGAGGAACTGGAAGTGCTTTAGGCAAAGGGTTATGATGAACATCAATTGAAATTGACCCCAACTTGCAATCAATTGATATTGTTGGAGTAGAACTACTAACACTGCTCTTTCCTTCACCAATTATTTTGTTGATAATATGGAGCATAACATCATAAAGCTCTTCCCCATTTCTCCATGCATGTACCTCTGATTTTATGTGATTAGAGTTTTTTGACACTAAATCACACAATGGAAAATTCCTTCTAGGCATCAAATAGTCCTTATCTTTCAGCTTCAAACTAGGGCAGAAGTCTCCAGTTCCATCTCCAAGATAAATGTACTTCTTCTCTCCTGCACCATCAACCGAATTTTGGATCCTTTCTATCACCAATCCCTGTGTAACATTTGGAAAAGTGTCAATCAATAATGGTTTCAAAAAGTTGAACCTTTGCTATAGTAGTATTAATAAAATTTAATTAGTAGTTTTTGGTCAAAAGTTACACTTGGATTATGGCATTATGACATACACCAGAAAGATGGAACATGACGTGTGGTCAATAATAAAGACAGTGCTCAATAATTGAATATCGTCAAAAGAAAATTTGACCAGAGTTAACTCCTCCAATGAGACCCTCTACAAGAACAATATTTTTTTATATAAAAAAACCTTTTCAGTTTTTTAAAATAACTTAAAATTATAAAGGATTTTTTATCATTCAGTTGTAAGTTTGCAAGTTAATACTCGAGTATAGTTTGAAAAAATTATCAAAATACATAACTAGTATTAACATTATGACTGAGTTGAAATTTGAATACAATGAAATTGTGTCACTTTACATTTTCAATTCAAATAAGCAGAAGTCGTATTAATATGTCTTTAGCATAATTAATTTTAACCAAAAATCATACGATTTTGTAATGATAAAACGTATTTATTTTGATAACTTTTTAAAATTTTATTTATTTTAATAATTAACTTGTAAAATTTGACCTATTTAATAAAAGAATCAGAGTATAAAACCAATTAAAATTAGAAATTATTTTGTATAGTAGTAGAAGTGATAGAATAAATGTGAGAAATAATGAGTGTGCCATAAATAAAGAAACAGTTGCAGTTAGTGGAGTTGCCTTGCACATGTTTGGTGGACAGAGATTACATTCATGAGAAGATTTGACATAGTCGTGGTAGGGGCAAACTCTGAGCCTCCCTTCTTCATTAACATAGCTGGGGTTTGCAGTGATGTCAGAGAAACAATTCCAAACCCCATGATGCTTCAAAATTGTTTCAATAAAGAAAGTGTTTGCATCGCTCACAATCTTCAGCTCACACCTGAACATAATAATGTCATCACTATTATCAAGGAAAATAAAGTACAAAGAATCAAAGATACCACATGTTGGTTAACCATTTTATCACAGGTGAAATTTCATGCAAAGCATTTCCACCATGATGGTTTTCTGTTGAAATATTCAAAAGCATGTTCAAATATCAAACCTAACTTGTATATATATATATATACCCAAGGGAATATGCTGCTTCTATGGCTGGGACAATGCAGGGATGCATTGGAGTCCTGTTCAGAACTTGTACAATGTCTTCAATTGTTTTTCCTTGTGAATGAAGTTCTTCCATCATCTTATCCTGTGAAATTTTAGGACGATTAAAAAAAATGATTTAGTTTTCTATCAGGAAAGAAATTACAGCTAGAAAATGAAGAAAATTAGAGAAAACCATGAGAGGGTTCCAAAGAGTGTTAGGAAGAAGATCATAGAACTTTTCAGTCAGACCAAACTCGTCAAGAACCCAGTTGTCACTATCACACTCGATGATCGTTGAGTCGAAGTCAAAAACCACCACAATCCCAGCCATTATTAAGTGTGCAAAAGCTTATCTTTGTGATGCCTAATACTGTGTGTGAATGTGATCGTATAGACTAACAGATGAGTGTATTTATAGGCAAAGAAAATGGTAGCTTGCACGTAAGCATGCATGATAGATGGAATTTCTTTTTATTCCAAGGAATCTTATGGAGTTATACATTGAATAAAGATTATATTTTATATGATTCCAAGGTAGCATAACAAGTAGTGCAGTTTACATAGAAAAATATTTGACGATTTACCATTTCACAAGAATTACTTTTTCAATTGTGGTAAAACCAGAATGATAAGAATGGAGTTGCTTTCATAACACCACGTTAATTAGTGGTGATATCCCATAATATCGATCTACCATGGCAACATGAGGTAACCTATTGTATAACAGAAATCAGTCATAAACAGTAATATCAGTAAAATGTTTATGTATGTCCAATTCTAATTCCCCCACAACTGTGGAATTTCTAAAGTGAACCAACTTGAATCCAATCTTAGAAGTTCAAAAGAAGCTAAAAACATTCATATGGCCTTGTCAGAATTCTTTCCTGTAACTCCATTCATGGATTTCAGCTTTAAATAACAAATGGTCTTTTACATGTAAGTTCTTCCTGTAACGCCATTCATGAAAAACTGACTGTGTGCAAAATGTTATTTTCCATATATCCAGAAATGTTGGATTTTTTTCAGGTTCTTGTGTACTGAGGCTATGAACAGATTTTGTAGCTTCCGGACAGGTTAGTAATTAAGTAGGTAATGTGTTTACAGATTTGAAGTTATGTGGGACTTGTTTTTGGGTGAGGAATTTGTTTACTAAGTGTTTTGTGGGCTTCATTGTATTAGGAAATGTTTTGTTGCTTGTATTTTGTCATTATTCACTAAAGATTGGTTATAAGTTGTTGAATTCTTTTTACTGCTTATCTTTTTTTAAGAATTGATTTGTTGGTTTATAGAGTCTCATAGATATTATAAGTCAGGTGTTAAACAAATTGACTTTAATCCTTTTTAATATAAAGATTTTGACATTTTTAAAATTTTTTATTTTATTTTATTTATTCTTTATTAATAAATATATATATATATATATATATATATAAATTCTTCTTTTTGATCACAAAGTCTCTCTCTTTCAGCCTCAAGCTTGAACAGTAATAAGAAAATGTTATATGATTTTACACTTTGTTTTGTTTGTATCTAATAATTTACTGTTCATGTGGACTGAGAGCAGCTGAAAACAGTAAGATTGTTACCCGGTCACTTATGAGCACACTGAAAGAGAAAGTTAATTTAACTACCATTTTGTCGTGCCTTTATAAAGGATAAAGGTTTTAATAATTGATGTAAATATAACTCAAAGCATACAGTGGAGATACCATATCTGCTATATTAATAAAGATATTTTATAAATTGATGTAAATTTTATTTTATAAATAAACTGAATTTTAAGTTAAATTAATATGTAAGAGATACTGTGTGTGGTAAAGAAACACATATCTGCCTATAAATTTTGATGGAGAAAGTAAAGAACTTGTGTTATTAAATTGTTTATTCTAATCACATGTTTTAAGGTGTCATATGGGTTTTAAGGATTGGTGTCATATTTCAAGGATTGTGAATGTTGACTATTGAAAACATGTTTAGTAAAAACATCACAATTAAATTGAACATAAATGCAAAGTACAAGAACTTTTATTCATATGTTCTAAATATATGCATTCACTTAAAGGATGCTTAATCATACAATTCTCAATATAAATGTATTAAAATAGTTTTTAAAAAAATTCTACTATTTAAACAATTTGTAATAGATTTAACTTTTTAAATTTGTATATGGAAACATTTTTTAACTTTTCAATTTTAATATTTTTCTATTTTCAATCCAAATAATATTACTTTATACTAAAGTGACAATATAGGACGGACCGTGCAGAATGGTCTCACTATTTTGATCCGCTGATCAGTTTAGTCTCGTTCCATATAACCTACAATCTGCATGAATCAAGAATAAACGAATCCGCAAGCCTGCATAATAATAAAAAAGGTGTTTCTTCCTATATTTTTTTAAATTTTTTTGTTGTATCCCATTAATTTCACAAATTAAATTTCAAAAGTCAAAATAGTTGTTCTAAATTCTAAAAAATAAAATAGTTGTTCTAGAAAGATTATTTCATAATTTTTTTTCTTCTAAATTTTCATTTCTTTCAATTTTTATTTTCTATATATTATAAGTAAATTGGTATTTTTTTTTATTTTTATTAAAGTTTTAATTTTTATGTGAATTCTCACAAATCATCTCTTAAACAACAAGTGAATAGATTGATTTCACATTATTTAAACGAAAGTGATCTATGAGGGACCAATAGGTGAGTTCCTTTATACTCTTTTCATTCTTTTCTCTCTCTTTTTCACTCTTGTTAATAATACAAAAAAAAAAAAAAATTCCGTGTTTATAATATAATCACTTCATCTTTTAACTTAACTTTTTAGAGGACATTTAGCACCATAAATGTCTTTTCGTATCTGGGCAGTTGTTTAGAAATTATAATTCTTAAAAATAGCTAAATTGAATTTGATTGAGAAAAATATAACTAAAAGTATTTGTATAAATTTTTTAGAACTCGAGCAGTAATATATTTATTATTTTATTTAAAAAGTTAACTTATTATCATGTTTAGTAATTTAATTGGAGTAACTTACTATTTTTTTCTTGATAGAACCTTTATTTTAAATATGACTAAAGACTATTCATGAGAAATACTGTTTCCTTAAAAATGTTATTTTTAAAACCAAAATAAAAAATATATTTTCTTATTTTCATATTCGCGATAAACTTTTTTTTTTCGTACTAAATGTCTTCGTAATCTAACATTTTAGTTAATCGTATAAAATAGGCATTGTTCTCAAAATATTACACTCAAATTAAATGCAAAAGCTTGCGTTTAGCAAAACATATCTCGAAAGTTGGTTAAAAAAACTAGTGGATAAGTGAAAATTATTAAAGTAATTTATTCAACCATAAATGTTTGATAAAATTATTTGTTTAGTATATGACAAATATTGAAAAATGTACATGTCTAAATATAATTTTATATTAAAATTGATTTTATTGATAAAAATACATTTTGAAATATGTAAAATTTATTTTTTACATTAATTTTAAACTAATTCTGTTTTATTCAAAATCATTATTTTATTTTTATATTGTATTATTCTATCATTAATCTTATATAATATCTTAAAATATTTCTGATTAAGTTTAAAGTCAACATATGTTTCTGAAATTATAATAAACCTATCTTATTTAAAAAGAATAAAACATAATGATTTAAAATGCTATAAAAAATAAAATATAAATATAAAAAAAGTTAGAAATTAACATTTAAAAAAAATTACATGAAGAATCCAAAAATAGGCTATAGAATTAATAAAAAAAAACTTATTTATCAAATACTGTTTTTAAAGTTAAAGAAGTTTTCCAACTGGTAAAAAAAATGGCCTAAAATTATGGTGAAAAAATGTAACGATAAGTAACAAAATTATAACAAACTACTTTTGTATTTAGTATAAGTTATTGAAATCCATCTTAAGGACCAGTTCCAGTGCTGGAAACTTATTTATTTAGAAGCAAAATAATGTTAGATTTCCAGAGATATTAAACTGTTATTATTTATTAATTTGACAGAAGTTGAGCAGAAACACTTAACTGTGTTTGATGCATCTCAGATGAAGATGGACATTCTGAATCAAGATACAAAATTAAATTTTGACGTTTTCATAATAATGATGTATATATAAAAAATAGTGTAAATCTCATTTTATAAATTAGTTTGATAAAGTTAAATCGATAAGGTTGAGTTAAATTTAAATTTTTTTTTAATATGATATCAAAGTCATTTAAAATCTATCTCAACTAATACAAAATGTTACGTAAGAGTGGACAAGTAGAGGTAGAATTAAACTTAGAGGAAAATTGATTGAAGAAATAATGAATGAGGTGTTTTTTAATCGGAACCAAATACACACATAATATGCAGGTTGCAATTGGATGAAATGAACTCAGAACTTTCTCCCGAAGAAATTTTGTTGATTAGCTGCAACGAAATTCGTTCAAGCTCTTCTCCATTGCTCCATTCATGAATTTGAGCTTTAATAAGTAAAGGGTCTCTGCATATCAATTCCCACACAGGAAAATTCTTTCTGGGCATCATAAAGTCTTGTTCTTTCAGCCTCAAGCTTGGGCAATAGTCTCCACTACCATCCCCAAGATAGATCAATCTCTTCTTTTCTCCTAATGACTCTTGGATTTTCTCTATGATTCCACCCTGCAAGGGAAAGTTTTATATGATTTTCTCAATCTCTTTCAAAAACCCAATTCGTAGACAATATTAAGTTTCCATGGCAAAATACTCAAAATTAGTTTCATTACATTTAAAAATTTGTTTAAGTAGGAGAGACTTGTTTCAAATATTTAGTTCACAACTTACCAATAAATTAATTGGGTAAAGTGGGAACCATGTTCTTTAGTGTTGTTTAGTGTGAAGTTTGGTAGAATATTATGCATGAAAATAAGTGATAGTTGTAATATATTAGACCTTGCACATGTTGGGAGGGCACAAAGTGCATCCATGGGAAAAGTTGTTGAAGTCATGGTAAGGCAAAATTTGTAGCCTTCCATCTTCATTAATATAACTTGGATTAGTGTTGATATCTGAGAAGCATTCCCTTATTTTTAAGTGTTTTAAAATTGTCTCGATGAAGAAGGTGTTTGCATCACTTACAATCCTCAAATCACACCTGAAAATCACAAATGTTACCACACATCTCTTCCACTTACAATAATATTACTATTATAGGAAAACGGAAGAAAAAAATTAAGTGATACATAACAGACCCTAAAGAATGAACTGCTTTAATGGCAGGGATTATTCTGGGGTGTATAGGAATCCTCTGAAGAACTTGCACAATGTCATCAATGGTTTTTCCATGGGAATGAAGCTCCATCATCATCCTATCCTGTTAAAGCCAAAACCAAACCACAATGCAAATGCTTTTTAACATATCATTTAATATATTTTCATTACTAATTAAAACATGTTAAAAAATCATATGAAACACATGTCTAGATAACTTTATAAGTTTAGAAAAATCTCAACTAAGTATAAGTATTAAAAAATAGACTGTAAGTATAAAATGAGATTTGCAAATCATTTATATATTTATAAAATATTCTTATTTTTAATTAATCTTATTAAGTTAACTTTAAAGTCTATTTTTTAATAATAATTTTAAAAATAACTCAACTTAAAACAAAACAAAAACTTATCTATTAGTGTGACAAAGAAGTGTTTGAAGATGTTTTCTTGAAAAAAATAAATAGAATATAAAACTATGAAATAATTGAATCTATTTTTAGTGAAAAACAAAATTACTTATCAAATGAAAAGCTTATACCATGAGGGTGTTCCAAGGCATTGTAGGAAGGAGACGATTGAACAAAACATTGAAACCCAACTCATCAACAACCCAGTTATCACTGTCACAGTCGACAATGGTCTTGTCAAAGTCAAAAACCACTACAATTTCAGCCATTTTAGTAACAAAGTGTGCAAGACAAAATGGCAATGTCCCAGAAGAACAGATCTCCTTTCTCAAGAATCAGATTCCTATTGGGTGTCTCCAGCTGCTCTCAAAATCGTGTCTTGCTTGGATCCAAACTTGAAAATTAAAGGGTATTTATAGTGAACGTAAAGCCTAAGGAACCCAAAAGGTATAGATTTTCATGGAACATTTGTTGTTATTCCTTATGGAAATAAAGTTCCATTAGAGGCATTGGATGGGATGAACATTTGATTGGTCAAACAATCTAAGGGCTATGAAAAGAAGGTGTGGTATATAGGTTAAAGTCATGTGACATGTGATCAAAATGATGAAATGAAAGGGAATATTAGTGGGGAATTAAATGCTGTAGTTGGCCAGATGTGAAATCCACTGTGTTGGCTAAAAGAATATGTCTTTTGCTATTTTTGTTTGGTTCATTATTTTGTTAAGTTGGTAAATTGTGAATTTAGCATGTGCATCTCACTTAGCATCTACACTTGGATCTCATCACGTTAGAAAATCTCACCAACACTTAGAGATTGTGCTTCTTTGTTGTTTTGCAAGCACCAACCTAGTAAGCTACAGCACATAGGTAATGTTTTTATTCTCTAATTATCTTTATATTATACACTCTATGTTTTTCACTCTTGTCCCTATACACTATTTGTAGCCATATAATATCAAATTTACTAAAATATTTACAAATCATTACTCAAATAGTATTTTATGAATTCTCTCCATTTATCTTATAAATTTCAAATTTTGATGTGTATATTAATTCACTTCCACTTTCGTTAATGGTAGACTTCATTGGCTGTTCTATTTTTGAGGTAAGAGTTTCTAGATATTGGTCTCTTAGTCTTGTAGGAACATAGTATGTTGTATTTAGTGAAGGTGGAATAGGTAGAAACTCTGTCACCCTATTTTTTATTTATTTTTTATTTATAAAAGTTGGATTATCATTGTGCTTGTATTAAGTATAAAGAATTTTATATATTTTATCATTGTGCTTACATATTTAAAATTAGTTCATACTAATTTGAATTTGAATTTTAGATTTAGAAAACGACACATTAATCAGATTAAAAAAACCAGTCTTCTTGATTAAAAAATGTATTTATATATAACTATTTTAAAAGTTGTTTCTCTAGGTTCCAGATGCCATCATGGCTTCTAGCAATATTATTTTAATCTCTTACATCATGTAAGAACAACACTGTTCTCACTCAATATATATAATATAGTTTAAATACTTATCATATAACGTAAATTATAAGTCTGGATAACACTATAAATCTAACAATTTTTGTTAATATAAATTTGAATTATAATTTCGATAATAATCCTTAAGTGATGCCTATAAAATCTCCAAGAACCTGAGTGTAGATATAATATAAATGAAATTGAATGTGAAAGACCACTTCGAAAATAATAAGAATAGTGAACACTACACACATGAAGCTTTTACATAAGTTTTGGCGTTTTGTCTTTGGTAGGAATGACGTGTGTTTAGTAATAAAATTGTGGAGAAGCCTTTGCATAGACACACGTAAGATATTCTTTGAATATGAGATAAGATTAAATATTTGAGAAGAGGAATATCACCATTTTCCCTTGCCATCAATCAACTCAAACCATCTTCTTTATATTATCATCTCTTATATCATTTCTTCTCACACTTTCTTAAACATACTTTATTATTACTTAAATTCTCTTCAAAACATAATAAGAATCAAACATATGAATACTACCACCAACAAATATGAATAGGGCAAACATCTTAGGCACAACTTATTTAATAGTAAAATTACCCTTGAATTAAGTCCTGGATACATAAACTTGAAAAAGTTGTAAAATTTAAATTTGTTTTTCTGAAAAAAAAAAGGTAATAGAAGGATCATAAAATAACTTATTCTTTTAAAAAAAATATATTATTTTTACAAAATTATATATATATATATATATATTAAATTGTATTATTTATAAAATTATAAATTATACATATTTTAATTTAATAAAAAAAGTGGCGTAAGTGCATTCATTAGTATATAATAAATCCATTTTTATTTATATAAACGAATCATTAAATAATTTTTTTACACAATTTTTTAATAAATTATATATATTACAAGAAAATTATCAAATTGTAACTAATTTTAGAGACCAAAATAATTAGTTACTATTATACTAGATTAAAGACTATTTTAAAAATTAAAAAAATTATTAGTATCTAAAGCAATTTTTATTATTAATACAAATTTATAAAGTAGTTTTTAAATTAGTATCTAAACATTAGCTATCAAAGTTAGCTACTAATATTTTACATTCTAAATTAGTCTCTAAAACACTAATTTAGACTAATTTAAAATTTAAAATATTAGTAATTAAAATTTGATAATTAATTTAAATACTAATTTAAAAATTATTTTATAATTTTTTATTAATAATATAAATTATTTTAAATACAAATAATTTTTAATTTTTAAAATAATATCTAATTTAATTAATTATTTTTATTATTTAATTTTAGTTGTTATTTAATGAGATATAAGAAAAAAGTTTATATATAGAAGAAAAAAAATCAATTGGTGGATAAAAGTTATTTTGTAACTAAAAAATACTGAATAATAAAATACTTAGGTAACTTCTCTCTCTATATCTATCTATCTATCTCTCTCTCTATATATATATATATATTCAACCAAGTTTGGCTATTGGAAGAATCTTGCAAAGGTTGTTGGACACAAGATAACTGATGGATTGTTTTGTAGTTATTGAAGGAAACTATAATTAAAACCAAATCATTGGTATTATGAGGTTTAAATTGTTTGATCACCTTTCTAAACAGAGTTTTGATCATTCTACAGAATTACATGATTCAATCAGGACCTTCCAATGTTGCAGTCTGAGTAGATGAAGATGGTGTCAGTGATGAAGCATCAAAGTTCAGATATTTACTTACCATTATGATGATGAGGACAAAATAAAAATAAGTAATGGAAAGAAAAAAATATTTTTCTCCTTCTAACTAAAGAACAAATTGAATAAAAAGTAGATAGACATGAACTACAAGGAGAAAGAGACAATTTATTGCTTAGCAAAACTAAGAACTTTATCATATCACAACTAGCAGGACAGCAGAAAAGTACAGGTACAACTGTTGGGACTGATTAGAAAAAATGTCACCAATTTATATAAACTTTGATTCTTTTAAAAGGAAATATTAAACAATTTATAAATTTACTTTTTCTTCTATGTTACTTAATTATTTTTATTTTTATTTAATATAAAAATTTGAACTTATTATCAAATTCCTTATCATA
Organism: Phaseolus lunatus; assembly: GCA_013389735.1. Classification (NCBI taxonomy): domain Eukaryota; kingdom Viridiplantae; phylum Streptophyta; class Magnoliopsida; order Fabales; family Fabaceae; genus Phaseolus; species Phaseolus lunatus. Next base: position 36,309,186 of record CM023861.1, read on the forward strand.
GTACATTAACTTTTTTTCATGGAACAAAATCTCAAGTGTTAAAAGAGTAAATTAACTCATCACATCCTCAAACTGGTCCAGGTCCTTGTAAGTCACTGTGACAACTTCACAAAAAAGATGCAATAGTGAATATAATATACTTTTATGTAAGATTTATAGCATAAAAAAATTGGACAATTTCAGTTTGAGGATAACAGTTATTTGAAGATGATAATGGAAGCTGAGATGATGTGAAGGTTAGTGGTAGGTAAGAAAAATAATTGACTGGAATAAAGAAACTAGAAAATTGGTAATGATATAACCCAGAGAAAAAAAAGTGGTAGAAACTTGTGCTTAGGATTGAGAAAATGTACAATTTGTAATGCTTATATGTAGAAACTAAAGAAGATAAAGAGAAAGAAAATAAAAGAAAAAAGAGAAAAAAAAGTTCTGTTTGAAAAAAAAATATTTATTATTATATTTTTAAATATTAATATAATAAATAAATAATAATATATAAATGAATAGATTCTTAAACCTCTATTCTATTTTTTTAATCTAAAAAGGAATTGTTGAACAAATAATTAAATTGATTAGACAAATTCTACTATCACCTCCATGTTTTTTTCCGCATCTCGATGTTAATTATTAAAAATTGATTTTAATTTTTTTTAAAATTTAAATAATTTTAGATGAAGCATAACATCATTTTTTTTAAAAATAGTTATAAAATAGTTATAGATGTAATTTCATATCTTCATACCTACTTTTCAGCAGTAAAATTTTCATTTTTTTCTTTAACTATAAGGTAGGTTTGTAGGAATAGGTGTATTATTTGAGCGTGTCTGAGAAAGTTAATAATAATTAATATTTATTGCATTCGACTTTTTTATTATGAAAATAATTTTTTTAGTTGGTACTTTATTTTTTACATTTTGTTTTTTTTTTTTTAGATTTTGTATTTTTGTACGTTGTTAATTTTTTTTACTGTTTAATATGAATCTAAACATAAATTTTTGTTTAGTCAGTATAACTGCATTTCTTATTTTATAATGATATAACTTTTAATAATATACAATAAAAATTATGCATGTGAAGCAAAAATAAATAAAATTTAATTTTAATTTTAATTACATTATCAATTAAATAAAAGTTAAATTTTAATAAATATTTTCACATAAGATATTATCAGCATTATGAGATAGTGAAAAAGAAGAATTAAAATATCACATATTTTCACTTTAATAAGAATGTTATTATTGGAATTAAAAAAGTATGGAGATGCAAGATAAAGTATGAAGAGACAGGGAGAAATTCCATTGATTAAAACCAATCTATCCCCATCATAAGTTAAATTCAATTAAAAAATCTAATGAAAAAAAAAAACATATAAACCTAACCTAATCCAATAAAACATCTTCTGATTCTGCTGCTCATAGATTTGACCCAATTGTATCTAAACCCTATCATGCATCTCTTATCTCTTCACATATATTAGTAATTCCCTTATTCAGTCACTAACCCAAAGAAAGAGTAGGAATAAATTCTTAAGCTTGGAATCAAATACTTAACACCATGCTTAATTATTATCAATTATTATCTCTGGAATCTGAGATGAAAATACTTCAAAAACAAAATCTTGTATCATTTTCATCTCCACACACTTTGCTGATAAAAAAAAAATATGTATAAAAATAATCTCCACACTAAAGACTAGGTCACTTACCCAATGCTTCAGGGTTAGGTTTAGTTTGCATTTTCTATAATCTCAATAATTAACTATTTTTTACTGTGAAAGTTGCATCCACCAACAACTCCATTATGCATACTTTTGGCAAGATTTTTTTATTTTATTTTAAATGAATTTCAAGTGTATACTAATTTATAAGACACTATTATAAGTTTTAACTTTATACCTTCATTACAAATCATTAAATAAAAATTAAATTTAGATACAAAATAATTAATTACCATATTAATTAAATTAAAAATTATTTTATAAACTAAAAAATTATTAATATCTAAAATATTATTTATTATTAATAAAAATTTATAAAGTAGTTTTTAAATTAGTATCTAACTATTAGCTACCAAAATTTTAGGTATTAATTATTTATGTTCTAAATTAGTTTTATTAGTATTTTAGAGACTAATTTAGAATCTAAAATATTAGTAGCTAAAACTTTGGTAGCCAATTTAGATACCAATTTATAAATTATTTTATAATATTTTATTAATAATAGAAATCACATTAGATATTAATAATTTTTTAGTCTCTAAAATTAGTATATAATTTAGTTAATATAATAATTAATTATTTTTTGTCTCTAAATTTAATTACTGTTTAATAATTTTATGGTAATGATTTAATACAAATGCTTTACAATATTCATGATTTTTATTTGTTATTCAGTCTTTTACAATTTAGTTATTGTATGAAGATTAAAATACAATTTATTATTCTTAAAATCTATATCCTTAAATTTAAGATTTTTATTTTACATGAAAAGAATGTAATAGAGTCAAATTCACTCTATTTTACATTTCCTATTAGTATTTTGTTTTAAAAAGAAATCAAATACAAGTCTTATAAATACACATAAAACTTTTAATCACTATACTAATACAAAGTTAGTGTATTGAAAATGTATTATAAGAAAATTATGAAGATGGTATTATAACACATTTGAAGATGTTAGTTAACAAACACATTATATTATAATTTTAACTTTCTTTTTATTATTCTATTGGGATAAAAAAATTATTACATTTAAAGCTTTATAATGTTTTGACATTTAAAAATTTTTATTTTTGTAGTCATTCATTCATATACATAAGATAAAAAGTTACCGCTAATCCAGGAATAATTATCCAAAACAATTAATTAATTAGTTTTGTTATTGTTTTTAGTTTTCTATTCTCCATTTAAATCTCTTCCTAACCTGAATTTAAATGATAAGAATGTCAAAAACAAATTGTTCCAATTAGTGACTCATTGTTCATATTATTTTCGAACGGTTTTCTTAACATAACTTTCTAATTGTTCATTAAAAATTATTTTTGACAAAAATGGTTGCCTTAGAAATCAGATAAAAAAAATCACTTTTAATAAAATTTAGTCAATAATAATAAATATGTTTAAGAGAGTGTTATAAATTATGTTGTTAATATTTTTTATTGAAAGATTTAGATAAGTGGATGAGATTATTTAGCATTTTAATATAATATTTGTTTTCTTATTGACTTTCTCTGCATAAGGTTGCACCTAACCTACACACTATTTGTTCCAAGAAAAAAAAAATGTCTTATTCCCCTGCATCATGGTGCCATGTCAATTTCAAGGCTCAACTTCAATCCATGAACAATTTCTCATTATCCATGCTAAATAATCCTTCTGTCCTCATATACACAAATATATTATTATGGGAGTTTTCAATACTGAAATTAAACATGAGATACTTAAATAAGTGTTTAATTAGTATATCAACTTATAAGATTAAGTTAATTATTAATTAATAATATTTATTATTTATCTTCTTAAAAGATGGCATGTTGTCTTGATAATCAAGTTTGGGTTAATGATTAAGTTTGAAAGGTGTTTGTTTGGTAGATAAAGTTTCAAAGATTGAGAAAACATTTGAATTTTATATTAGAAAGAAAATAAGAGAATGAGTGGTGAAATATACATAAATAGTATCTTTTACAGAACACTAACATCATTTGAGAACAAAACTCCAAACAGTTAGTGAAACTGTGGTGTGTACTTGTGAGTAAACTTCCATCTCCATGTCAAAATCAAGTTATTGGTCACACACAACTTTGGAATGGAAACAAAGTTAAGGTATCATCACATACTTTTGCTTGCATTGCATGTGTGTATTCTCTGTTCACCATTGTGACAACATGCAACACAATGTTCTTATCCAGGAGCCAAGTTTTGTCTCTTTTTTTTTTTTTTCAACAAACATTTTTGAAAAATATTCTTCCTTTATATTAGGGTATTGCTCTAGTGATAAAAAAAACAAGAGAATAAGATGCAAGGACATTGAAGTGATTTCCTATAATGTGATTTGTTTAATTCAACTACCCAAACAAAGCCTGAATTAATTAACTAAGTTGAATTGAATGATCTTGGAAAATATTCTTAACCTCACCTGACTGTACCACACAGTCCAGCCACACATGTGTACCCTTGGTCGAGTATCATAGTCCAATCAAACGAGGTTCTCCACTTGGATGTGGAACAACAAATGAGGATATCATATCACACAACAAAAGTTTTAAAATTATATATATTTTTTACAGTGTGTAAAAAAAAAACAAAACCCTATTGTGGAGGGAGAACTAAACACAAGTGAGTTAGTGTGTACGTGTGATTATGTTTTTTTATTTTCATCTTCGAGGCTAAAGAACGGTTTGCTGAGTAATATTTTAATACAGAAAATTCCAAATTTGTCCTTGTAGAGAGAGAATAACTTAGATAGAGAAGGGGTGCAGGAGAGAGAGAAATTTTGGTCTTTTTTGTGTTCCAATGGTTCAACTGGGAACCCGAAGAGAAGAGAAAAGAAATTTTATTTCTTTTTTAGACGGGTCTTTGTGAACCTATGATCTTGTGAAAACCCAGAAAGCGATCTTTGATGCACTCATAGGATTGGCCGATTCAGTCGCGTGTTCGGTGACCGTTGATTTCGGGACAATGAACGCTGGCGATGAGGTCGTGGCAGCTCCGGCGGGTCCACCGCACCCTCTGGACTGGAAATTCTCACAGGTCTTCGGGGAACGCACGGCAGGGGAAGAGGTTCAGGAAGGTAATTGTCGTACCTCCTATTTCTGCGTGGAAAAAGGACATGCTTTTCGTCTCTTTGTCGGATCCAATTCCTTGTTTGGGATTAGGGTTTGATTCGATCCGTTTCGGATCGTGGTTCATTACTCCCTTGTTTGTTTTGTCGAGTAATGCTTGTTTTGGCTTTTGGGCCAGTGTTTTGATCCTTGTTTGATTGTGGGTCTTGTTTGGTTTTGGTGTTCTTTGTGCTGTAGCCACTTCTGTTGTGGAGGATTGACTGCTTTAGTTTGTCAATCAATGTGTGAGTTTGTTCAAGTACGATGGGTTAGATCTTGGTGTTGCTTAGTATGGGAGTGGTGTTGAAGATTGACTGCTGGGTCTGGTCTTAATACAGACCTTTGACAATGTAAAAGAAAACAATGTAAAAGATAGAGGAATTTGGTTGATGTTTTTGTATACGAATTAACTTTTGTTGCATGCTAATGTGACCATTTCATGATTATTGGCCTTTGTGTCTTTCTACAGTGGACATAATTTCTGCAATTGAATTTGACAAGTCTGGTGATCACCTTGCTACTGGTGATCGGGGTGGTCGAGTGGTTCTCTTTGAGAGAACAGATACAAAAGATGTAAGACTCTTTTTTCTTGTGCAAGTGATTTTTCCTTTTACTTAAGGAAAATAGAAGCTAAACTTTGTTTTGACAGATTCCATGTTATGAACTTAGTATTTTGTAATTTGTAATATGTATGCATGCTGAAACATGCAGCATGGTGCATCAAGAAGGGATTTGGAGAGGATGGACTATTCTATTAGTAGGCATCCTGAGTTTCGTTACAAAACAGAGTTTCAGAGTCACGAACCTGAGGTAATCATCATCGTCCTACTAATGTTACCCCAACATCATATGGCTTAGAAGTGTCGATATTTATCTTGTATGATGTTCCTTGCAGTTTGACTATCTTAAGAGCTTGGAGATCGAAGAAAAGATCAACAAAATCAGATGGTGCCTAACAGCTAATGGTGCCCTCTTCCTTCTCTCCACAAATGATAAAACGATCAAATTTTGGAAGGTATGCTTAGTGCTGTCATTTATCAATTCTTTGACAAATTGTGCACAAGGTTGTATGTCTGATGAACTAACTTTGGTCACGTGTTTCAAATGTTGACAGTTTTTTTGTTTCCAGAGGTGTATTAATGCTTGAGCTCGTATATCTTTCTAATTGTATTCAATTGGCAAGGCTTAGCCTTCTGAAGTTACCAATTATCTTTTGAGCTGTACTTATTAATAGCATGCAGTATCTCAAATCAGTCTGTCATGGTGCCTAGTCTTTTATGTCACTGCACAAATTTTGTTGTGTTATATTTTTCTCTGCAGCTCTCTCACCCACTAATGTGACAGAAATCTTGGTAATTCATGGCTGTAATGTAACTATCAAACCTTCCATTAACCCTTTTTTGGGGGGTTATTTCTTGATTTCTCCTTTTTTAAGAGGAGAGGGTTTGAAATCCGTTTACTATTCTGTGCAAACATCCTCTAGATTTCTCTGTTTTGACACAATCCCTTCGCCCTACTGCTTGCTGGCATAGTTCCAGCCTAGCCTTGTAATTCATTGTCCTTTTCTGTATGTCAACCACGGGTCAGCTCTGTTGTCACCCAGGTCCTTTTCATCTCTCACAGGTCTTGCCTTTGGTCTACCTCTATCCTGTTTCAGTGTTGTTCACTTTTTTTTTCATACTGAGTTGACTTTTTAGCCTTATGATTAAAGGTTTATGATTTCTTGAGTTCTTTTGTTATTGCTTTGTGTGTTTATCTTGTGACTTCGACTCTTGAAAATTAATTAAGAACTTTGAAGTTGGAATATATTTTCAATTTTTTCCCCTAAAATTTCTAGTCATTGCTAATGTGTAATATAAATTACTTAACTTATATTAACAATCTTCAGTATGGTGGTAACCCTGCTATAGTGGTGTTAGGACTGGCCGCTATTTTTGATTTGTTGATCATTAATTGAACTGATTCTAAATTAACAGTATACCTTTGCATGTACAGGAATGAGTTTTGTGGGTGCATGCATGTATAAGTTGTAGTTTTTCCTGTGCATGATATCATGATTGCCTTTCTGAACACTTCTGTCTTTCAGGAGGTCTAAGCTGACATTTTTTTCTTGTTAAGTTAACTTCCAAACTTTTATTATGCTTTGTGGTGTCTTAATAGCTATTTTGATTCAATGCGTTGAGATGATTGAATGTTTGTGAGAAGTAGATATAAAAGAGGGTCTTGATATTAAAAAAATCCTAAAGGAGAATTATTTTGAATAAACATGTAAACAATGGCTGTTTTGCTTGTGCATGTTTACAAAATGAATGTTGTTACAATCATATTTGCATATTCTTCATATGAATAATTTGATCAATCCATCACCCTGTGCTCATTCGTATTTTTCCTCATCTGAGAGTTGAACAGGTTCAAGAAAAGAGGGTCAAAAAAATTTCGGAGATGAATATTGACCTTCCAAAATCTATGGGAAATGGATGTATTGCTAGTTCAAGCAATTCAAGTAGCTCTAGGCCATATCTTGTAAATGGAGGATCTCCGGAAAGATCATACAATTATATAAGCAATGACTTTTCATTTCCACCAGGAGGCGTACCTTCACTGAGATTACCCATGGTAGTTGTATCCAACCCTTCCACTTGCAATTCTGTTTTCTTTTTGTTAGTCGGATAAAATTTTCCATGATATGACTTTAACTATAAACATCCAGAAAATTATCAGATAAACCTGAAAGGGTCAAAGCTATGCTTGCTTTTCCTTCTTCTAAATTTAATGCAGTTATTGTTTTGAAGTTAAAACAGCCTGGAAAAAATAGGTTGAACTTGCAACACTTGGTACCTCAAACATATATATAATCATGATGCTGATTAAGTTTGCATAATCCATTTTAGGATATAATATAGCAACTTGAAAATTTTCTATTTAAATACATAAAACCATATTGGTGCCTATATTTGATTCAGATTTTTTCCTTTCTTTTTATTTTGTTTAAAAATACTTTAAAGTTAAACTGGAAATAAGAGCTATGAAGTAAAGTAGAAGCTGTTTGGTTGTTTTCCCTTTTTTTAGCTTAAAGGAGACAGCCTGTGAGAAAGACAAGAGAGTTGGTAGTGAGAGGACAAGCAGGGACAGGGAGAATGTGATGAGAGGCTAGTTTTATTTTTTTTTCTCTCTAAAAGCTCCTTCACCTAACTCTTTTGAAAGCTATCAGTTCTTCCTTTTCTTTTTATAAAAAATTAAGATGATTAATTTTTAATAGCTTTTCAGAAAATGTTTTTGGTCATTTTCTCCTTAAAGGAGAAGAGAACTTTAAAAGAGTTGTTCCAAAAAATCACACGGACCCATAACTATTAAAACTTATAGTGTGTTGACTCTGACTGGGCTTTAAGAAGTTTTAGCTGTCCTGCGTAGTCCCCTTTCTGAAGAAAAGAAATCAGTGGAAGAAGTTAAAAGAGAGATAGTAGAGTTTAGTTTTGTTTTTGATTATTTCCGTTGTTTTTTTTTTTTTTTACATTTTTTACTAGTTTTTATTTTATTAAGTACCGTGACCTTGATACTTTGAAAGAGAAGAAAGATTTGGAAATGGTTGAATTTCATTCTTTTTCAAACTTCAACAATTGCTCGTTTCAGAATTTGTAGTACTAACTTGTGTTGTAAAATATGTAGGTAAGTAGCCATGAAAGCAGCCTAGTTGCTCGATGTCGAAGAGTGTATGCACATGCTCATGATTATCATATCAACTCTATTTCAAATAACAGGTAATTTTAGTTTTCTTAATATGTGCCGTATTTTGCGGTAGTCTAGCAAATTTTGGTTGAAATTGAAAACTCAGGATCCACATTATAATTAAATGCTATTCAGTGTCAATCATGCTTTCATTAGTTTTGTTTCTATCACTGTGGCGATGTTTCTGGAAAGGATGACAAGTTGTTTTCTTTCTGGGTATTGCTTTATGTCTGCATGATTTTGTGCACTTTTTTTATTTTAAATGCTATAGTTTTCTAGATACTGATCACATTTGGATGGTCTTATGTTGCTCATATCTTCTAGTGATGGCGAAACTTTCATATCTGCCGATGATTTGCGAATAAACCTTTGGAACCTGGAAATTAGCACTCAAAGTTTTAATATTGTTGATGTAAAGCCTGCAAATATGGAGGATCTGACAGGTAAGATTGACAATAAAATATCCTTTAGTGTAAACATTATAGCTAACTTGGTAATACTAAAATTACTCAATTTATATACTTAAAGAAATAACTACAATGTATAAGTTGTAGTTGACTGACAGTGGGTTGTCATGGGTTATGACCTACCCTGTTCATTAATCAAACCTAGTTTGGTGACTTCTTATTAAAAATCGGGACTGGTATGGGCTCAAATTTCTTAACCAGGCTTTAAGCAATCAAGTTGGGTTGGACCTGGGTTCATACTAAAAATTGGGTGTGGCCCAAAGAAAATATTTTCCCAGACTGTGTTGCCATTTATTATAATCACACTTGCCTGATTTTATATATTTAAAATAATTGTTAACTTATGGTGGTTGAAAGAATCAGGCTTTGTCTTTTAATTATTTGGCATATAATATTTGACAAGATAGATAAATATTATGTGTTTTCAACTCTATTTGTATTGCGTAATTTTATAATTGATACTATATTTTCCTTTGATAAAGTGGGTTGTTATTGAACGTGTGCAACTTACACTAGATGCAATTTTGTGCAACCAGTCCATTCTCCTTTTTCTCTTTATATTTGCAGTTCGGATTAGGTCTTGTCTAAACTTTGGGCTGGTGTGGCTGGCACATCCCCACCTAGACTCAATCTTGATCTGCTCAACTAGGGTCTAAAGTTGGGAAACATAGTCAAAAAAATTGCCCAGGTCAAACTCAACCATCCATCCCTTGAGAACCTTTTGCTTGTGTAAATCTTTCTAGTCTCACTTTGTTTCATGTAGTACACTGTAAGGACTAGAATTTAACATATCAGAGTCCTGGTTCCGTAATGAGTCAAGTGTAAAAGTAAGTGGTTGAAGGTTGGTTGGGTGTTTCATAGTGAGAGGGGATTTGCAAGTGATTGATGAGGTTTTAAGGTTGTATTGATGTCTGTTTGAGTGCTGTGAACTTAGTAATTGGTCATTCATTGGTTTTAGGGCAAACATGAAGGAAGAATAGCATGCTTCTATTTTTTATCCGACTCAAGTATTGGTTTTCTTGAGCCTTGAACCTAGATGTTATTTTTGCAGAGGTTATAACATCAGCAGAATTTCACCCTACACATTGTAATATGTTGGCCTATAGCAGTTCAAAGGGTTCAATTCGACTTGTTGACTTGAGACAATCAGCATTATGCGATTCTCATTCCAAACTGTAAGTACATATTGTTTAAATTCTTTGTGGTAATCTTGCTGGTTGCTGATAAATAAGTATCCCATTCCTCCCATTAGGCTCAGTTTTTAACAAATGTCAATACAGCAAGTAAAATTTCTGGGAAGGTCATTTATTTCTCCTTCTTCATCTTGACTTTGATACAGGATATTTCAGAAGCTATATGCATGAATTTATGTATTTTTTTAATACCTGGTAGACTCTCTAATAAACAATACCAATACCCTTGGCCATTCGGTGCAGATTTGAGGAACAGGAGGCCCCAGGGTCCAGATCATTTTTCACCGAGATTATTGCTTCTATATCTGACATAAAATTTGGGAAGGATGGAAGATACATACTTAGTCGTGATTACATGACTTTAAAGGTTTGAAATTTTCTAGTTTCAAAATATTCTGTTAAATCTTTCATAAACTCTTGAATTATACCCTTTGACTTTTAGTTTTGGTGGTCAAACTCCTTTAACTTTAAAACATCTCAATAACTAATTTATGCTAAAAAAAGAATATTTTGGAAACTTATTTTCTAACTAATGATAAATGCAGAAAAATATATTGCTATTGAATTAGTTTTAAAATTTGAGGGGGGAAATTGCCAAATTAAAAGTTCATGAACTTATTTGCCAAAGATGCAACATCTATTTGTTTAAACTAGTACTCATTTAATTTTCCACGATATGCACTATTTTAACAATTTATTAAATATTTGTAGAAATAAATATTGAAAGAAACACTCTGTCGAGAAATTTCTTTTAGCACGATTTTGACAGGAGTTTAACCTCGTAACTTACTCTTTATGTTAAAATTTACACCAAATGCATGTAAAAAAATTAATCAATCATACAAATAAAATAAACTAAAGAAAGAAAAACATACTCACACAAAATTCTTCATAAATGACATTTACTTATACCTCATGCAATCCCAATTCAACCATCTATGCATATGCATACATAATCATCACCAGCTGATTAAAAAAAATACATTATCATCACCAAAACAGAAACACAAAAATGCATAAAACGGACAGAAAAATCCATGTAAAGGCGTATGAAAAATTCATTCAAACGGGTGGGGGAAATGGGCAGGGAAAGAAACCACTCAAATGTATTGGAAATTGATTGAGATGGAGATGAACCTTCATTTCTAGTAAATGCAGAATATAGATTATTCATTTAGATCTCTGTTCCTTTTGAATTCAATTGTGTAGATTAAGAGACCAATATTTTCATTTCTGACTATGGAGGATTTCTGCTTGTGTTTTATAAATTCTTAAAGATGCATGATCCCATTTGACCAATTGATTTGTTTTGTCAGTTATGGGACATTAATATGGATTCAGGCCCTGTTGCAACTTTCCAAGTTCATGAGTATTTAAGACCCAAGGTTAGATTAATCTGTTTGAGTAATGATGAACCTGGAATTTCTTTGTGCAATTCTGCTGTGTTAGAGTCATAACTAGCTAAACTTTTGTTTGAACATGCCAGCTTTGTGATTTATATGAAAATGATTCAATTTTTGACAAGTTCGAGTGTTGTCTGAGTGGTGATGGATTGCGTGTAGCAACTGGTTCTTACAGGTCTTTTATACAAACTTAATCCATGCTTCGATCGCCACTGGAATTCTTTATCTTGCATCTTACAATTTTATTTCACTTGGTGCCAGCAATCTCTTCCGTGTGTTTGGTTGTGCCCCTGGAAGTGCTGAGGCGACAACTCTAGAAGCCAGTAAAAACCCAATGAGGTAATTTTATGGAGCTCTAACTACATCAAGTATAATCTTTAGCTAGGGATTGCTGTAGCATTATATATTAACTTTTGCCTTCCTGCAGACGACAAGTTCCAACCCCTTCAAGGCCTTCTAGATCTCTGGGAAATAGTTTAACACGTGTAGTAAGACGGGGTCAGTTTTCTATTTCATTTGCCCAAGTCAGATTTTTGAGCAAAGATTCCATAAATATTTGTACAAGTTCCAATATCTGATATTGTTGGACAGGAGCAGAAGCACCTGGGGTGGATGCTAATGGGAATTCTTTTGACTTCACAACAAAGTTGCTGCACTTAGCATGGCATCCGACTGAGAATTCAATTGCTTGTGCTGCTGCAAATAGCTTGTACATGTACTATGCGTAAAGAGAGATGATTGAAGACAAGAACATGTATCTGCATGGTCATATTGCTGTGGAGAAGGCTGCTTCTTTTCCATCTTACCAACCAACCACACTGGTTTGGAGGCTACATATACATTATTAACTCACACTACAAGTGCCCTTCAGAGAGCTTTTAGAAAAAGATCCAGAAGTGGCTGTTTCCAAATTCCTGGCTAGGAAGGAGACCATATTTTGTTACTGGATGGGCAGCATCTTTCTCTCCCTTCTTTTTTCCCCTTCTCTTCTCCTTTCAATCCTACTATTCTTTCCCTCTATTTCTGTATCTTCTTCTGAAAGAGAAGGTGCAACCAATGTTTCAAATTGTGTTTGGCTTGCAAGTGAAGAAGAAAATGTGATTGTAGCTCTCCTACAACAGATACTAAACGATGTTCAATATCTGCCACTAGGATTCAGATTAAAAATGTAGTTTTTCTTTTTTTGCCCAGATATATATCTCTGTGGGATGGAGCAGTTGAAACCTGCAGTGCATCATTTTTTTATTGATTAATTTTGTGTTGGAATTTAATTTGACATGTTTCAAAGTCTAATTTTGCTGTAGTAGTAGTAACTGTTACTTTCTTTTTTCTTTTTTTTCTGTTAAGAGGTAATAACTTTAGGCTGCAATGTAGGATAAACAGAAGTATCTCTGCAACGTTTAATCCTGATGGAGAAGCCCCGAATTTTGTATGAATTGCATGTTCAAATCATAAGTTCACGTGCATTGATTCTGCTAGTATGTATGTAATGTTCTTTTGATACATGGGTATGTAAAATGCATGTGCGTTGCGTGTATCCAAGGTAGGTATAGCTCTACTAATTCAAGACGTCTGAGACGTAAAAGTGAAAAGGTAAAAGCATATATACCGTGAAGTCGATTTAAAATATTAAATAAGCTTAACTTTGTGGAGTAATTGATGAACAAAAATGGTAGTGATTCTTTAAATGTACATGCTTTAAGGAAAATTTTCCCACCTTCGTTCAGTTGAATTAAATGCACTTGAATGTAGTTTCTCTCTTTCAAGCAGTGGTTGAATTACTTTGCATTTCTATATAATGTGTTTGTGTACGTTCTAAGTATATATTCTTTGATTCATTTTCTATAGTCCATGTAATATTTTCATTGAATCAATTTCTACTCATGTTATGACATATTTTCTTGATATCTTTCCACCAGCTACACTCATTGCTTCATTTGGATTAGCTATCTCAATGTCCACTTCTTTCTTATACTTAAAAGAATTTAAAAATTATTATTATTAAAATAAAGAATATTATTAAATTATAAAAGAATTTCATAAAAAATAACTATACAAAATAATTTTATTCTAGGTATTTTTTTTAGATAATTATTTGACATTAACACTCTAGCTTTAGGGGAAGACATTGGCTATCAATTCATATCTTTCTAAAGGAATATTAAATTAAATTTTACTTTTTAATAATTTTATTTTAACAGCTTTATATAATTAGTTTGATATGAGAATCTTATTACCTTCGTCTTATTACACGTAAGTGATTAGTGCAAATATTATTTTATATTTTATTTTTTAGAATATGTATGCACATATTATTGTTTATTAAATCATAAGCACAGTTGTTTTTATTAATTGTATAATAACACGTAAGGAAACATCTATCTATATCTATATCTATATATATATATATATATATATATATATATATATATATATATATATATATATATATATATATATATATATATATATATATATATATATATATATATATAAACGAAGTGAGCAGTTAAAGTACAGAAGTAGAAGGCGACATAGCGGGTGGAAACGGTAATAGCTGAGTGGAGGCTGCATTCTCCATTTTCCTCGTATCAATTCTCAATAAACTACCCTTTCTGGTACTAACCAAAACCAATGTTCCAATGATAATGTTCTTCTCACTCTCTGCTCTGTCATCACATTTTTTATTCAAAGTTCTTTGCTTTTGTCTTTTAATGAAGATCCATATATTTCGTAGTTACTCACCAAACAAAGGTCACTCTGTCTTTAACCACTGAAATTATGAGCCCTTCATGATTCCCAATTTCACAATCTAGAAACCTACACTTTTCACAATACAACTTAGGTAGGTGCAATATGGCTGCTTTTTCCTATGATGTTTGAAGGATACATAGTAACTACTTGTCTATATAATGTAACTGTAGACATTCTTGTTTAATTTTGTTTCTTGAAAACTCAAATAAAATCTGTCTGTTCGTCTGACTATGAAGATCTAAGTTGGAATCTCAGATTTTATTTTTTGAATTTGCACAAGTTAAATTGTATGATAAAATTTCATATATCCTTCTAATTACTTCAAGAACGTATTGAATTTGATTTTTTTTTATGTTCTCCATAAATGGATGTTTTAGGAGTTTTAGGAGGATCTAATTATGAGATTTCAATATATGTTCCACCTTTCCCAACAACATGGATATTGATACATTGTGTAGGAAATCGGAGATCCATGGCATCAAAGATTCCCCAGTTACAATCAAAGGTGAACCAGGCCTCACAAGTAGTGGCAAAAAATGGAGCTTCATACTACAAGTTATTGTTGGAGCAGAACAAACACTACATCCAGGATCCACCCACCATTGAAAAATGCCAATCATTGGCCAACCAGTTGTTTTATACTCGCCTTGCCAGGTTCGCTACCTTAATCCTTGCTTCTTCACTTTCTGTGTTCTGTTAACTACTCTGTATTCACATAACAATTAGTCTCATGTCTTCTGCTTCATTTTGTTGTGAACATCGCAGTTTTGTCTCTGGTAAGATTTGGTCCCTGATCAACTAATGTTATGTCCTATTTGCCCATTTTGTTAAAATGTTTTTTCTAAAATCAACTGTTCTCAATTTTCAAAACCATGAAAATAAAATAAAAACTAGGAAATAACCTTCTATATGGCAATTTCTTTTCCCTTATTATATATATTAAGCATATTAATCCATTAACAGGTTCTCTAAAAATGTAAAGTCAACAGGACCTACCTACCTTTCAGGATGTTAGATTAAAGGCATGTAGTTGATTTCAGAGGCATAAATATCATTCTCAAAGGTGAAATGTTTGCATTGCATTGCAGCTATTCTAATTGGAATTTGGAAGTACTTTCCAAATATAAATAGGATACGACAGAAAAAGCAAAAAACATTATTCATGGACTGAAAAACTTGGGCATTAGATGCCAGGATAGCTTGACATGAAAATATGGACTGAAAAATAAGCCATGAATCATCCGACCAACTTTCATATAATAAACAGTTATGAAGGGTATATTTTGAACTTGTGCTAGAGGCTGCTGCTGAATAAGATAGTATGGTATATTTTGATCAGAATTAAGTTACTCTTGCTGAATGCTAAAGTTGTCAAAGTGAAACATCAGTTATAATGTCTTTGTGCTGTTTCACTATTATGTCTAAATTTATACTTGTGCTTTTTGAGATGTTCTAGGTGAGGGAGGCTCTATGAGACATAAGGGGGAAGGTAAATTGGGATGAGGGGGATTACACTACAATCACAAATAGCATGTACTTTGGTTTTTTGAGATATTGAACTTTTTTGCTTATTTTCTGCAGCATTCCTCTTCGTTACAATTCATTCTGGAAGGAATTGAATCATGCAAAGGACATGGTGAAGAACTGGCAGGACCTAAACAGGGAGAATGTTGGTTTTGCTGCTTTGTTCGGACTAGAATGTTTTGCATGGTTTTGGGGAGGTGAGATTGTGGGCAGAGGATTTACATTCACGGGCTACCATGTTTAAATAGAACTGCACGGTTTAAGTACCATACAACCATTAGTTTTATTGTGAAAACAGCATAGCATAAGGCTTTGAGCCATTTTACACATTATGTTTTAATTCAGATGATTTGATGTATGAAATTAACAGATCCAGTCAAAATAGCAAGCATAATAATTAGTGAAATCCTTAGTAGAGATTCATGTTGCTTCAAAGCTGATTTAAATTTAAATTATGAGTAATTTTTTTTTACTTGTTGGTACTTGTGTACACATTGAATTGTGGATAGTTATTATTTTGATAGGATAGAGGAATGAATGAATATCTGAAAGCTTCAAGGCAAATACTATTTTTAAATTCAAGTGGAAGTATACATAGGCTTAATGGATTAAGGAATGTGTTTGCTGTAATATATAACTGAGAATCTTAGGAAGAACCATATTCTTAGGAAGCACAATATCCATGTTCCTGGTTATCATAATTGTTCCTCTTCTTTAATTAAAAGGAGTATATTGAACATGGCCCCAACACATGTGCTATAAGAATTTGTTCATGGGTTCTTATCTCCAACACATGCTTTTATAAGTTGTAACTCATTCAAATGGAAAAAACCAATTTGCATGACAAGATACTATCCATTCCAAAAGAAAAGCGCACACTCAACTTATTTATTTCAAATGATTTAGAAAAAAGTGAACATAAAAAGGAAATTATCCTTGCATAATTAAAAGGAGCCAACGTGAAAAATGATCAATTATATATTTACTTATAATATAATTGATTATGTTACGTAATATAATTAATTGTATTATATTATATAATAAATAATAAAGTTATAAAATAATAATAACAGTTAATAATAAAAAAAGTTATAAAATAATGGTAATAATAAAATTAGAATAAATAATAACAGTAATAAATTATAAAACAATAATAGTAGTAAAACGTAAAATTTAAAACAATCTCATATTTCACTTTCTTCCTCTTCATTTTTTTCCTTTTCCATTCTGTGAAATCCACCTCATAGTCTAAACAGACCATCATGTTATGGTTTTGAATAACGTAAAAAATCTAACTGGTTTTCTTTTTTCTGCTTGAACAGGGATTTTAGTCATGTTTACGAACACAACCAACATAAACAGTGGATATATATGAACTCATTTGTTTATCCAAATATTGCAAATTTTATGGAGTCACGTCACTTCCAAATCTGCAATATTCATCTCTTACTTATCTGTGAAAAAAAGAAGATCGATTGCGTCTGAGTTGAAGCAGGAGGTAATTTACGAAGAAACTTGTAGATGGAAAGAGAGGTGATGAGAGTGAGGAGTGGATGGCGACCAGTCAACTAGCGTTGACTTGATACATGATGATGTAATTTATTTTAATGCATGCATGACATGAAAATGTGATTAGATATTTGTAGAGTTTTATTATATGAATAGGAAATGAGTGTGTTTGAGGTGTAGGTGTAGGTGTAGGTGTAGGTAAATAGGATCAGAAAATGGGTGTTTGGTTTGGTTTGGACGATGATGTTTTGGTGGCGTGTTGCACGGGAAAAAGACACCGACATGACAGGACCATGCTCCTCTAACACTCACCCATTCTCATTTTTTCTCAAAACCGTGTAATCTTATTTTAAAAAAAACTTTCATTCTCCTTCATCATATCCTATTCTACTTCTAAGGATTATTAAAATTATTGGAAATGCAATTCTAAACCCTAATATTTTAAAATAAGATATAATTTTAATGAAAGTTTAATGTAAAATTGAATATCTTAAAAATCTGAAAATGTTTAATAATTAGAAATTATGTAAAAAAGCTGCTTGATCCAAACAGTGTTGGAGTCTGTTTGAGGATAGCATGGCTTAATGGGTTACATACAAACATGTTTCATTATCTCTTGGTATTGGGGTAAGGTGAGGGGGTCCCACTGCCCACCACACCACACCATTTTGTTTTTACAAATAGCACACTTGTGGATTAAAATTTCTCATTAAACACATTATTTTTTATTTATAAAATAACACATTATTATATAAATATTAGAATTCGATTTTCTCTTGATTAATAATAATGAAACTGTCTTAGCTGATGAAAAATAATAGAATAATAGAATTTTTTAAGTTTGTTTATTGGATATTTTGTTATTTTTCAAACAATAAGAAGAATAAAAAATAAATTTAATATGTCTACTTTTAATTAAAAGTAAACGTAACAATTTTTAATAAAAAAAGTAATTTTCAATAGGATAGTCATAAAGGTCACATAAATGATTGTGTGAGTTGATTTCTCCAAATTTATTTATTCCGGCAAAAGTTAAACTAATATTTGACAAAATAAAATCAGTTTATATAATCTCTAATGTGAGAATTATATAATCTAAAGAAAATAGTTGTAAATGGGGCCCACTTAATCATTCAACTATGCGGTGTGCGCACGAGGACGGTGCCTCTCTTCAATTCTAATCCATCCACCATATCAAATCATGGCCGTCCAAATAATTCGTTACACCGTAGGACCCACATGTTTCCTTAGCCTCACCCTCCATGCCACAATTTTCACATCACAGTCAAAACACCCAATGGCAATACAAACCCTGGAACCCACCTTCTTCCACATCTCACAGGCGTGTTGGTTTAGCATTTCCCCATACTGAATTTACTACTATAGCCCTATCACTCCAGCCCCTCCACTTACTACTAGTGCGTGTGCCACTTATGGGGTTCGGCCACGTGTCATGGGCGACATTGGTGGTGGCTATGTTGGGGAGGCGATAACTGAACGCAAACCCGTTCCCACTCTTACTGCTGAGATTCAACGGTCCTGATTCGCTGATGAAAGCACATGATGATGGGGTAGCACTTGCTTTGTTCACGCGCAAGCCTGTGGTGGACTCACTGGGCCACAGTTGCCGGCGGCTCTAACCCACTCGCCTGGCTTAGCTTACCCAACTCAACTCATCAAGCTTCGATTATGTTCCTTTCTTAAAATATATATTTATGTTATTATTTTTAAGAAAATAAAATAAAACAAAATAGTGATGAATTCATTAATTATCTCTCTTTCTCTTTGGATCATAATCTGATTATGAAGTTATCAGAAAGAGATTCCAACATGGCAAACATTGAAAAGAAAAAAAATATTATAACACAAAATTAACTTTTAATATTATCTAAATTCTAAACAATTCAGATATTTGTAATATAAAATAATTTAAATGAGTCTTTCTCAATACAAAATAAATCTTAGTTTTTTTATAAATTGTTAATATTTTTTTTAAATTATTTGTTTTTTATTTAAATACTGTAAATAATTTTAATTTCAAAAATTGTTAAATTTATTATTTTATTTGATGTCAGGAAACTATTTTTAATAAATTAATGAAATATAATTTCGAGTTAAACCAATTTTATGATATATTTTAATTATTTTCATATAACAAGTATCTAAATGATTTAAAAATTTAAATAAAAAAAAATCGTGTCACCAAGATAAATATTAGAAAAAAAACATATATATTCAGTTATTCGTGTGTTTATTAGTTTATAAGCATGGGAATATATGTTTTAAGGTTAATTCTCTCCCTCAATATTCTTATTTGTCTCTTTACCAAATTTTTTATTACATCATTGTTGTAGTTCTATTTAATTATCTGTACAGTTTCAGCACAGGATGTTGAATGAAATCAAGTAATAATTTATTGTTTGTCGTCCGTTGGTTTTGAACTTTGACCAACCACCCAAGGTTAGTTATTTACTTTTACAATTAGTCTCATTTTGTGTATTTTTCTAGGAATGATTTCTCAGTGTTGATAGGGTTTAGAGATTAGGCAGATTTTACTAATAATTTTTCACTATCAAAATGTTATATATTATGATCTTTTACAGATACTATTATTAGACACTACTCTTACTATTCTTAAATGATGTAGCTATATGTATTGGATATCAATATTTACACATTCGTATGTGAAATATTTAATTCAAAAAATATTTATTAAATTTTTAACAATTTTAACATAGTTCTAACATAATTTTTAAAAAATATATTATTTTTTTAAAAATTAAAATTTATATAAATTTTTATTATGATTATAAAAGAAATAAATCATTTTGAACTAATTATAAAAAATATCTTTCTACCTTAAAAAAATATGAAACATACTTATACACATTAATCATTATTAACAATTTATATAATTTATAATTATATAATATATAGATCTAATATATAAATATGTATCTCATGTCTATTATACATATTTGTTTTTGTTTTATCCGTATCTATATCGTATCATTTTATATTAATATCTATTTCGTATCAATGTTCTTATAAGTATATAAGTGTCTATTTTGTATCAAAGTGTTTGTGTTGGATAGGTTAAGTGTTTGTCTTGGATAGTTTATATATGATCTGTGTGTGAAGTAGAAAAAAAAGAGTAGTTATTTAACTTGGAACATAACATAAGATTGAAGAGAAGAGAGGATGCACTTTCCCTTTCTATCTGAAGGCTGCGAAGGGAGATAGTTATCATTCACGCGTCACATTCACGTTAGGTCATCTCATATCTCATGTCGTCTCCATCAACATTTTCAAAATCACTCTTCAAATACCACTTAATCAAGTAAAATCAAAATCCTCACTTTCCCTAATTTCTCGAATCTTGTTTGCAATCTGGTGAGCCCAGTTAAATCAGTGCCTATTTTCTCAGCTAGTTTCCTCCCTCCACAAGCCAACTTCCAAGCTCGATCATCAATCAATCTCTCTGCCTTTCCACTCATCCATCACACCCCTGTAACTTTCTTTCCCTTTGAGCTTTTCTTTTCTTTATCTTCAAACACACAACAACTTTCTGGATTTCGTTCGCTTCTGCATACAAAACTTTGTTTCTTCTGCTTCATTTATTACCATTTTGGTCGCTTCTGTACTTCTATACAAACTAACCCCTCTCACCCTCTCTACAAAAATCCCACCTTTTTGTCTTCTTTCTACTTTCCCCTCACTTCTTGTAAGATCTTAACAAAGGGTGCTTCCAAAGTGAAATCCTTTTGGTATACGAGAATGCAGGATCCAGCGTTATTCCAACCCTTGAAACCCCACTTTCCCGAACAAGAGCAACTCAAGTGTCCGCGTTGCGATTCCATCAACACCAAGTTCTGTTACTACAACAACTACAACCTCTCGCAGCCTCGCCATTTCTGCAAAAATTGCAGAAGGTATTGGACCAAAGGAGGTGCATTGAGAAACATTCCCGTTGGGGGTGGAAGTAGAAAGAACGCTAAACGGTCATCCTCATCCACCACCAACACCAAACGCGCTTCCCCGTCACCTGCTCTAGAACCCGGCCCGACTCGTATTTGCCCTAACCCGGTTGCTGGGGGTGGGAGTTTAGGTTCTCTTTTGGCATCAGGTGGTCATTTGGGGAACCTCTTGGATGGTCTGAAATCAAGTGGGGCGAATCTGAAAGCTGTGCAAATGGAAGAATTTGGAGAGAATGTTAGATCGGGTCAAATGGCGGATCCGGGTTCTGGTCGGAACCCTGTGCTGGAGATTGAAAGAAATGGGAATGCAGAAAGTTTTCTGAGTATGCAAAATGGCGATTCAAGCTGTTGGAATGGTACTAATGGGTGGTCTAACCTTGCAATTTTCACTCCTGGGTCTAGCTATGAAAATTTATGAAGATGAATATTCTGATCTGTATATTTAGACATGTTGTGAAAAGAGTTATATATATTACTAGCTTAAGTTTAATCCTTTAGGATATTGATATATCATATATATGGTGCTATGATGGGTCACAAACGAGTTAGCCACTGCAATAGGATCGGTTTTAAAGTTTCATTGTGTTGCATTTTTATGTTTGTGGATGGTGGTGTTCTTCACTTTTACCAATGATGGAAGAGAGAAGAAGGAAAACAGGTCATTTTTTAGAGGTGGGCATGGAGAGATATGAATGTTGTTGTAGTGTTGCCTTGGCTTGGAGATTCTAATTTAATTACTCTATCTGTGTATTTTACATGCGC
Source organism: Phaseolus lunatus (assembly GCA_013389735.1). Taxonomy (NCBI): domain Eukaryota; kingdom Viridiplantae; phylum Streptophyta; class Magnoliopsida; order Fabales; family Fabaceae; genus Phaseolus; species Phaseolus lunatus. The sequence goes on from CM023861.1 coordinate 36,331,319, forward strand.
AATTTATAGTATGCTGTTTTTAATAATAGCTTTTTGGAGAACCCATGGCTGTTTTCGTATGGTCGTGTCCTACTTGGCAAGCTACATTTTCGTTAAATTAATGAAGGTTGATTTCGTTGAATCTGGTTGGAGATCCAGAACTGCACAATATATAATTATTTACCTTTTCAATGGAGGGTCGACAAGGTTCAAAGGAAATCATATTTAATGCGCATTTTGTTATTTTTTTATTTGTAAGTTTCTGACTTGGCAATTGGTTTTCCACTTTGCATCCACACTCTACAAATTTAGTTTCTGTAGGTGGATTTCTGCCACAAAAATGGTGGATATGTTTGTGTTGGTTCTAGATATGCATTATCGCTAGAAGGAAAGCACCACAGTCTAGCTTCGTATGCCCCCATAGCTAATTTCAATTTGAACTTGATTTCTGATTCCTCCATAAAGTTGTTCGTATCAGAGGTCTAATAGTTCTACATCGTTTAACCCATATAGAGGTGTTCCTTGTTGAGGACTAATTTGTTTCTGTAGTCATTATTTTCTAAGTTTATTGAAATAATATCGATAGGATCAAGACATTAATAAATCAAGAAAAAAATATGTATATAAATTAACCTTGAATAGGTGTGTACTTCTAATTGTTGTGTGGTCATCTTAAGTTGACTTTGAAGGGAACTATTGTGGACCACTCTGGTCTCCAAATTTCAATATCAGTTTGCTCAATACAGAACTTGTGCTGCTGCTTCAGTTTGACGAAGTCCAAACTTGGATGCAACTCCTCGAGCATTATTAGTGTTGATCTTTTACTGGGTAATATAGTTGTATTTCGTTAACTTATGCTGACTTTTATGTAGCTGAAATTTCAATTCTAATAAGAGAATACTATTGTAAGTACTTACAAAACTGCATATAAACTTAATCATTGTTCCGAATGAGTTATATTTAAGATTATGACTCCTTTTTTTTGTTGATGGTGAGATGTGTACTTGTTCCAGTGGATATATATTTACCTCTTTCAAGGTTGGTTGTTGGTCTCAATTTTTAGATTGGAGTGAGTACGTGTACAAGTAGGAAATTTGGAAGCATATCATAATAGATTTCAAAGCATATCACTATTTGGATAGGGTTGATTAGTATGTGATATTTATGGAAAGATATATAATTCTATAAGGTCATGTTTGTTTTTGAGCCAAGATGCACAACGGTACCTCCTTTATTCATCTTACTTTTCTTTTAATCTAAACAATGAATAAGTTTTGATAATTCATGAAGAAAAAAAGGTGTTTCAATGAGTAATAAAAGTATTTTCAAATTATGGTTTGATTAAATTTTGATAAACGTGTAAATGAGTCCAATTACGGATTTAAAAATGTGATTTTGTTGGGTTGTAGATTATGTATAAATTTTGATAAGTCATATTTGTTTTTGTTATGTATGTTTAATATTATAATAACTCAAATTTTATATTTAAATATGTACTTTCTTCTAAATTTTAAAGTGCACGTGACTTTGAAATATCATGTTTGTCTATCACATATACTTAATATTATGATGGGTTATTTTTGGTTTGATCTCATGTTTAATTATGTGATTTTTTTTAAATCATCAAGTACACGTATATATTGATGTGTTTTGTTTGTCTATCATGTATATTTAATATAGTAATGATTGTTTTACATATTTAAATATGTGATTTTTCTTAATAATAGAATACATGTATAATTTCATTAATCATGTTTGCAAATTTCTATTAAGAAAATATATGCATTTTATTTTATTTTGTCATAAAGTTTTACAATTCTAAAATACAAGGAACCATTTAATGAATCTCAATCATAAAATAAAAGAATAAATATCAACCCTTAAAGTTGACTATTAACTTTGACTATATGGTTAAACTTTAATTAGACGCTCAGGATTGAAATGTCACCTTAGATGGTCAATCTTAGACTAGACGGTCAACCATCATAAAAGGTCAACATAATGTTAGACGATTTCAATAAATGATTAGATTATCAAGAAGACGTTAAACGATCCACTTGAAAGGTATTAGATGATATATCTACTAGAGCTAAGTGAAAACATTAGAAACGTAAAGGGGTAAAAAGAATTTATCATTTCTAAAGGGTAGATAAGCTAATTATGAAATAAATTATCTTCATCCATTTAATGCTTGAGACAAGGTAATATTAAAGTGAGTCACATTTCTTGTTATTTTACCATGCCACCTAACCCTTTTTATAACTGAAACTAATTATATTGAATAAACTAATTTATACTTGATTTAACCTTTATCTTGACTAATCACTCCAAATATTATTCCCAGTGTTAGTTTTAATGTTATTCTTAAATGTTTTTTTCAAAAATTTTAAAAACAAAGAATTTGACTTGATAATTGATATTTTCAATATTTTTTCCTAATGTTTTTTTTAGTATTATTTTTCTGAAATATCTTCAATTGATTGTTACAAATTATATATATATATATATATATATATATATATATATATATATATATATATATATATATATATATATATAACTTTCCTATCTTTTCTTTTAAACCAAAACAAAATAAAATGGACACATCTAATTTTTCAAATTTATTTCTAGTTGAGAAACTAGCTAGCATCTCAAGAAATAACTGGAATACCAATGTAGCCAAACAAAAATTGTCACTTCAGAAGCCATTCTACTTTAATCTTTGCTCGCAATTTAATATTTGCTCACAATTTATATGAACACTTAGTGAACAAGTTCTTCTTTCATCATTATATTTACCACTCACAAATTATATTAATCCTCTAATTAATTTATTTTCTTCACCAATTTATTTGTTAATTTATTTCCTCCACCAATTTATTTTAAAAAAATATGGGTTGCTCTGCTCCTCTATTCTACTCAAATTCTTCTATATCTTTTTGTATTGTTTTATCATCAACAAAATAGTTGGAATAAAATTATTACCAAAAACATAGTATTCTAACTTCTAACTTCAACTTTTATTATACTTTATTCGCAAACTAACCATTTGAGCTGTAAGGACCTAGAAAATTTTATTGGAATGAAAGTGATATATTTTAAGTGAATTCTAAGTATGTTTTTATTTAAAATATAAAGGAAGGAAAGTGTAGCTTAGGAGTCTACGAGATCGCCGTTGTTGAAGACGGAGGCGATCTCCGACTTCTCTGGTACATAATCGCCTATCGCCTAGAGTACACATGATCGTCAATCGCCTATGTCGTGTTTCACACAGATAAGGTGGGACCAGGCTCCCAGCATGAACGTTCTGCATGCGCGACACGTAGACGGAAAGGGTGTTTCAGAATAGTTAGCATCAGAGAGTTGGTATGCGCAGAAAACCACGTGGTTATACTGTTCAAGGAAGTGTGCACGCAAGCTTTCCTGCAAAGTGGGTGGTGGCAGCGGCATTTCTGGGCAAGTTGGTTTAGATTCAAAACTCACTCCTGAGAGGCAGTGGACGTTGTTGTGGTTCGAGAGTGATTGAGTGAGTTAGCTTTGGTTCCCTGTTTCTTTCCTCTCCTTCTCCCTGCGTTCAGACGTCCTAGCAAACCAGTTGAAGATCGGCGACTGCCCCTGGATTCCTGACGTTGTGCTCTACAAGTTTTCTGATCAAAGCCGTGAAACAGAGTTAAGGTATCCTTAAGTTCGGTGGGTTAGAGCTCGTAGTGAGTTTTTACGCAAGTCCAGGTAAGGGAAGCTAGCTTTATTTTCAATAAAACCTTAAGCTAGAAGATTCTGATGTTTGGGCGACGTGATCGCCGGTTTTAATGCAACTTTCGAAATCCCCTGTTTTGGTGTCGTTTTGAAATTTTTTGAGATTGAAAGGTGAAATGCATATGAGATTCGAAAATCTGAACTTTGGTATGATTGTTTCTGTGATTGGGATTGTTTAAGAAAAGATTCAAAATATTACATGATGGAATTGTGTTTTTACGTGTGGTATGATGCATTGAATGTTGTGAATGTGGGATCAAGGCATAGTATTTTCAGGAAAGAAAATACCGTGTAAGATCGTGTGTAATGTGCATTGACTAGGGACTTGTCTAGAAGGAGATATCCTGACTCTGCTGATATAATGGAATCACATAGATGAAGTTATTCAGTTGTTGAGAGTCGAAGGAGGTTCATATGTATGGGTAAGTTGTTTGAAAGATAACTGACTTGACCTGTTATATGAATTAACCCTGTCATACCGGGAGAGTGATGATATTGAAATTATGTATGCGCATGGCTGTGTGGATTTCACAGCGACCCTGTGTGGATTTCACAGTGGTGTGGTATGACAGGTGCAGATCTCTGAGTCTGAGTCAACGCACGAGTCTTCCGGAAGTAGAGTCAAGTGTCTATGTGTTGTGAGTCAGTGGGAATTCTAACATGAGAAAGATGAATATTGAAAATAGTTGATAGACACTTGATGGTTGTGTGATATGAATGAGAAAGTGGTGGATTTATCTGGGTGTTTAAAAGCTGATTATGTTGATTTTAAAGTTTCATATTTAACGTTTTAAAAATGTCTAGCTTACCCATGTGTCTTTGTTCTGTGGCTGTTTTCTTAAAACTGTGATGATCGTGTGTAATTTACACGGGAGCAGATGATGTTGCAGGCAGTGGAGCTCCTCAGTGAGTGGATGGACAAGGAGATCGCATGTTCTTATGCTGTGTTTTTGTTTTATTTTGAAACACTTGACGGTTATGTATTAAAATTCCCTAGAGAAGGGATATTATTTTGAAATACAATGTATTGATGGATGTATTTTATTATATATACATATGCTAATTGTTGATATGATTGTTTTATGTTTATTTTATGATATAAATATGAATAAGATTGTAGGGACGTTACATGAACTGTAATAAAACTTTGACAATGAAAAAAATTAATTAAATTCTTAAAAAAAAATGGTTTAATAAATAGTTATATTGCCACAATTACTTCTTGCATCAAATTAAATATGAAGCTGAATCCCATTTTTATATGAAATTATAAAAATGATTTTAAATAAAAGAGAGTCTAAATAAAAAAATATTTTGTGAATTTATTTTTGGGATAAGTTTTTTAATTTTGATTTTTGGAATAGTTTTTTAATTTTTAGAATATTTTTTTTAATACATTTTCGGGTTTTGTTATCTACAATTTCTTTTTCAAGATACATTTTTTTATTCTACAATTGAGTTGAGTCTTTTATGTGGACCACTACCTATTTATTTTCCATCCAAAATGATAAAGAAAGGAATGACTCTATACATCTTTTATACCCAAAGAAGAAAAAACACAATATTCATATTTATTTCATCAATTTTCAAATGATACATTTTTTCAATTTTCAATTTTTAATTTTCAACAATTGGAACATGCACCTTATAATTGATGTAACATGACCAAAATGTCTCCAGTAGATTTTAAATAAAGAGGATGCTGATCAAATTGTATTCTGGATGATTTGATATTCTCAAATATATTTCTGGATTTGAGTTTTCGAAATACTTTTTTGGATTTTATAATTTTTTTTTTTTGAAATATACTTTCTGATTTTGTTTTTTAAAATGTATTTTTATAATTTAGAATTATTTTGTTGGAAGAGATTTTGGTTTTCCAATTTTATTCTTAAATTTCATTTATAGAAGAACATAAAAATAAATTTTGAATTTTCTTTTTGAAAAAGTATTTTTAATTCTAATAATGAAAGACAATTTAGAATTTCTAAAAGTTGATTGGGTGTAGATTTAAAATTATTGGGTGGAGGAAGCAATTGGCTTAACGATGGGTTGTAGCCCAGTAATAGTAAGCAATCGGACCGGGTCCATTCGACGGCGCAATTAGGGTTTTCCATTTTATTCGCTATAAATTGTGACAGAAAGAAAACCTTCGTTTTCTTCTTCACCCTCTCCTGAACAACGAGCGAACTTTCTTGTGATTTTGAATTTAGATCTCGTGTGGTGCGTATCAGGTAAGAAGGTAGCAGAAGAAAAAGAAAATGACGACAGTGCCAGGACAATTGATTTGGGAAATCGTGAAGAAGAACAACTCTTTTTTGGTGAAAGAGTTCGGAAGGGGAACTCAGAGCGTGCAGTTCAGCAGAGAACCCAACAATCTCTACAATCTCAACACTTTCAAGTACTCTGGTAATCATATTCTTAATGAAGTGGAAATTATTTAAAATGTGTTGTTGATTTTTAGATTTTAGTTGCTATAGGGTTTTTAAGCTTTGATTAGGTGTTTACACTTTTTTTTAGGCCAGGTGATTGTAGGTAGTCAACGTTTGTTTGTGAATTTATGATAGGTTTGGCAAACAAGAAAACTGTCACTATTCAGGCTGCTGGTAAAGACCAATCTGTGATATTGGCCACAACTAAGACAAAGAAACAAAATAAGCCTGCTTCTTTGCTTCACAAATCTGTCATGAAAAAAGAGTTCCGAAGAATGGCGAAGGCAGTGCAAAATCAGGTAATTTGGGAGAGAACTGAATCGGTCGGTCAATCTGTGTTTTGTGGGGTGTTTTCCCTGTTTCATTTTATTGGCATGGAGTAAATGGTGTATAGTTCTAGACAGCTGATTATATTCCTATTTGAAAATATTTATTTTATGTGATAGCTGCATTTATATTTGACATCTATCAAGAGAAAATGTAGATGGTTGTTAATTGCCTTTCTCTACACATGTACTGGGTTAGCTATTTTTTCTACATATGTTGCTTCAGTTGAATTGCGAAATAGTTTAATGTGTCGGGCTTTACAATGTTAGAGTTATGTTATTTAAAGATATATTGTTTACCCAAAATATTGGTGCTTGTTTTAGATTACTTGTTAGACTTAAAGGCATTTTGGCACACGTAAGTGGGGTCTTTGTCTTGTGTTTTGGTACTAGCATAACATTTTGAAGGCATTTCGATGCAACATAAGTTGACTTTCTGCGACATCATGTTGTACATTCCTTGTATATCTGCATTAGTTGGTGTTGAAAAAGTGGTTTTGGTGCGTCAAGTTTTACAATGGAGACCTTTTAAATCTGTCAGGAGTGATTTTTTACCCAGCGGTGATGAGCCTCTAACATATAAGAAGAAATCCGTAGTTGGATTCCCTTCAATGAAATTTACTTGTTACGCTTGGCTTCTGAGCTTTTTATCATCCAGAAGTTCTTTCAGGATATGCAGTAATGCCATTGTTAATGGTCTCTTTCCTTTGTCAATTATTGCTCGTTGACTGCTAGCTGCTTTGTGCTATACTTCCTGTTAGTTCATTGGAACCACGCAGCTAATTTTATCTACTCTGTGATTTGCATTGTAGGTTGCGGATAACTACTACAGGCCTGATCTGAAAAAGGCAGCTCTGGCTAGGTTGAGCGCTGTCAATAGGAGCCTGAAAGTTGCCAAGTCTGGTGTGAAGAAGAGGAACAGACAGGCTGTGAAGGTCGTTGGCAGGAAGTGAATTGAGAAGTATTAAATTTGCGTTCTACATTTCTACCATCCTTTTGTAGTTTTTGTTTTGTATAACTCAATTCTAGATTTGTGTTTTGTCTGGAGAGCCAGTTATTGCGTTTTTCAATATACAACCGTGACTACTATGCCATAGCTTTTCTACCTGGGCTGGATTTTTTGTTCAAGAAGTTGTTTAATTATGAAGATTTGATGTTCATATTATATCACCTTTAAAGGAAGCGGAAATATGTATAACTGCACAGAAGCATTGTTCTTTGAGCATAAAACTGGGAAACTGGATAGAGGGGTTGTGACATTTTTTAGATCATTCTTGAACAAATATAACTATCAAAACTTATTAAACTGGGTCAAACAAGCCAATGCTTCCTTAATTGGTGCAAGAACAGCCGAATGCTGAATACATCGGTGCTTGATAGAAAAGATAAAAGCAAGGAAAAATATTATCTGAAAGATAATTATATTATTTTTTTAAGTAGTTAGTGTTTGTGTGTGTGTATACAATATTTGATTAAAGGTTCGAGATAAAATTTAGGTCAGATAATTGATTACGCGAACTGTTCATCAATCACTCCCTATAATAATATAAGAATAAGAATTGTGTATTGTTAGTAAACTAAAATAAAAATGTTAGTGTTATTATTTAAAAAATATATTTATCTTTTAACATAAATACCCAGAAAACAATTTTAAACTTACTATTTTATTTTATGAATGAAAAATACTAAATAAATTTAGTAATCAGTGAGTAATAGATAATTTTATTTATATTTGCATTCACTTGTAAAATTTGGAAATTAAAATATAGTATGGATGATGATTGATTATTCTCTTTACAACAAACATTTTTGTATTTTTTCCCATTTTTGCGTAGAAAAATAATGACGTGAATACTTTTTAGAAATATTATCAATATTTATCTCCAACCAAATAAGCTAAGTTTGCACATTTTTTCATATTTTTCTAATCTTATATTTCTTTTTCGGCTAACATCAAATTAGCATATATTTATCTCCAACCAAATAAGCAAAGTCCGCTGCAATGCACGGGAATCTATAAAGTTTATTGAAAAACAACATAGATAGTATACTGTCGATTAATATTGTATTATTTTAAAAAGATCTGTCAAAACATATTTGAAGATGGAGGTAACTAAAAGTTGCTTCATGTGTTTTGTTGCGATGAGCACTATCTCTAAGTTTCGATAATAACGTGTTTCCAGACATAACAATTCGTATCATGCATCAAAAGATGAGTTTATATATAATAATTTTAATCAAAAGTTACTATTCCATTATCATGATTTGTGAATTGATTCTGCTACACCAGAAACTCCTGCAAGATAATAACAATCATAAATATGAATCATCTATCAGTGATCAAAGTAAGAACCAATATCATTTGGTCTAGTAAACAATTATCTTTAAATGATATATGAACCTTATTCTTGTAAATATTGATTACACCGGTAACAAAAGGTAACAAAAGTTCACAGCAGAAGCAACCTTTTTATGTAAAAGAAAGAAACTCTAAGAAACGAAATTTAAGGTTGCTTCTGCATACCATTTGTACTTCTCTAGAAATTATTTAAGTTATTCATATTTTTAAGCTATTTTATTTTTAACATATTTACAGTTACTTTCAATGTTTAGAGGAATACCATAATTTTGAAAATTAAATATTTTAATTTTAATTTTACACACCCCTTAACATAATTAACTATAACTTTATTTTCCTAAATATTAATAATATAATTTGTTTCATTTAATTTTTTACATGTGACCAATAATACTTACAAATTGTTCATATAAATAATTTTGATGCAAGTAAGTTCAAATGTTTTTTACAAGTTTTGATATTATTAGTAGTTACAGAGTTTAGGCCGTGTGAGAAGGGTAACGCGGAGAGAGAGAGAGAGAGAGAGAGAGAGAGAGAGAGAGAGAGAGAGAGAGAGTACTTTCGTGGAAGGAGCCCAGCCCAATCAATTCCTTTACAAATAATAAAAAAAAAAAACGCAAGCCGAAAAGAGGAACGTAAGAAAGGTCTCATTTCAATTCAACTCAAAATTCGAAATTACGTTCCTCTTCTATTTCTCTTTCTGGATTTTGGGAATCGAAAAACCCTAAGCTAAGCGAAGCGGTGACGATGGGGAACACGGAGAAGCTGATGAACCAGATCATGGAGTTGAAATTCACGTCCAAGTCGCTGCAGCGTCAATCGCGCAAGTGTGAGAAGGAGGAGAAGGCGGAGAAGCTCAAGGTGAAGAAGGCGATCGAGAAAGGCAACATGGACGGCGCGCGGATCTACGCGGAGAACGCGATCCGTAAGCGCACGGAGCAGATGAACTACCTTCGCTTGGCCTCACGCCTCGACGCCGTGGTGGCGCGGCTTGATACGCAGGCGAAGATGGCGACGATCAGCAAGTCGATGGGAAACATCGTGAAATCGCTAGAGTCGTCGCTGGCGACGGGGAACCTGCAGAAGATGTCGGAGACGATGGACCAGTTCGAGAAGCAGTTCGTGAACATGGAGGTCCAGGCGGAGTTCATGGAGAGCGCCATGGCCGGATCGACCTCTCTCTCCACTCCCGAAGGAGAGGTCAACAGCCTCATGCAGCAGGTCGCCGACGACTACGGTCTCGAGGTCTCCGTCGGCCTCCCTCAGCCCGCCGCTCACGCCGTTCCGACCAAGGAAGCCGACAAGGTCGACGAGGACGACTTGTCACGCCGCCTCGCCGAACTCAAGGCTAGAGGTTAACTTAATTAATTAATCAATTAATACTATCATATCATCATCACTATCACTATCCTTTTCCATCGCATATGCAACGTTATATGTTTTCTGTATATTAATCCGAATTCAGTTGTTATGTGGGCTTTGCTTTTGAGAGGTTTTATGACCTTGTCTTTCTGTTAGTGTCATCGTGTGAATAATTTATACGTTAATACAATGCTTATATTTGTCTTTTCACTACGTTTTGATTAATGCGTTGGGTTTGGTCTGCATTCGCGGCTTGTGTTGGAGTTAGTTGTGTATGCTTGTGCTGAAAATGTATTAAACCTAACGCGCCCATTATCTGCTTGAGACAAATACATCTGCTCATGCTTAATCTCTGCATGAGTGCTTAAAACTGCCTTTTGTGAAGTTAGGCTTCTCGTCATAAGAAGAATCATTGGAGATGTCATGCGGGCTTCTTCGCATTGGAGGTGGGTTACAACCAGAACATTTCTAAGCTATGTTCAAAATCTGTTGAAGAATATAAAGGACTTTTTTACTGATCAGACCTTGCTAAGTTGTGACTTAAGTTGTTTTCTTGCCCTTCTTCCGGCTATGAAACTCTCCAACCTTTTTTTTTCTTTCCATAAAACAGTTCTATAGACCGGTTCTCCCTTTCTCGTCAAATAACAGAGGCTGGCGTGGCTTTATATCCCAATTTCGAGGCAACTTACACTGAACAAAAACTGTGCATATAGCAGTAGAACTAAGGATGGTCGAGAGAATTATGAATACAAGTGATACTCTGCAATCATGCATAAAATTTGAATATTCAAAATATCGAAATAAGTTCTAGTGATACTATGCTTGTTTATATAAAATGTAGCCCAGATTACCTCAAATTTTGGTTTGGAATCCTAAAGTTATAAAATAGGAAATACTTTATTTACAATCCTTTGCATGATTAAGTATGGATATTAGATAGCATGTCATGTTCTTCAAATTAGAGGCACACATAGAAATAGATTGGTTATAAATCCCAGAAATATGGTGGCATATGTGGACTTAGACTGTTTTACATAAATACCGGAGCAGAAACCATAAACCATAGGTTACACATGACTTATGTTTACCTCATTTACATGCACAATTTAACATCTTGATGGTGGAGTGGAAGCTAGTTCTTCGAAAAAAGGATTCATAACTATTAGTATAGAAGGCATGCACCAGTAAGTAGAGAAATAATCCAGAACCAGCAACATGAGCATGTACATCCTTAATGCCAATAGAAGCTGATTAAGTTTATGTCTGGTACCGCGTTTAAGACTATTCAACGTGTGTCAACTGGAACTATTAGGTTGTAGGTTTTGCATTTACCTATTATTAAACTTGATTTCGTAAATATCGTGCGTTCCTTAAGCAAATCTAAGCACGTGGTAAGTTGAAGCTTTGTTTTAAAACTTATTTTCCTTACTTTGACGTGCGTATGCATTGTCTTTGTGAATCATATATTTGTGATATTAACGCAGACGTTTGAATATTTAATTTGTTTGAAATAGATTGATTATGTATAGTTACAAAACATATTTTCAAATTACTCGTGTATAAATTATTAAATATTTGCACTCGTGTACCAAAATTTATATGAAATAATGTCATTGCCTTATCCAGAACATAATATATGATTGAGGTACCTTCACTTGTGCTCAAATTTGGTGAGCCTGTTTTACTTTTCGATAAATATCATATCAACATAAAGTGTTGCATTTACAAAACTATTTATACATTTTATTTTTATTTTATTTTTTACAAAATTAACCCACATTTTTTTATTTATCTTTAATTGATTAAAATTTAAACTTCTTTTAACTTAACTCATTATAGCTCGTGATCTAGATTGAGCTCACCCGCAATGGGTAGAAGAGTTTCTGTGTCACCTTTATCACCTTGTTTGGGTGAACTCTTTAATTTTATAAAACAAAAACAAAATTTTAACATATAATAAATTGAAATTTAGATATTTAAGTTATCCGATTTAAAGTAAAGATGAAAAGATGATTTTAACTTACATAAAATTTAATTTATTTTTTTCTTTTCCTTTTATTCTCATATAAGGGAAAACTTATCCTCACGAGTTTCGTTCAAATAGAATTCATGATCAAACCATTGAACAAGAAAATTAATAAACAGGATTAAGAAGGGGAGTTCATTTAACGTAGATAGAATAAAATGAATCGGACTAGCGTTTATGCCATAAAACAAAACAAAAAATAGTGCTAAATTTATCGAATATTGTTGGATGTTACTCTAGATTGTCTACAATCTCAGCCAAACGAAAAATACTTTATAAGAATAAGTTAAATTCAATTATTTGCTAAATATAAATTGGTAAACGAGATCCTTTCTTTATTAGCAAGTTAATTATTATTTCACCAAACCAAGACAGACTTCTTATTCTAAACACAGTTTATGATTTTTAAAGTATAGTCAAAATGAATTCAATCAAATTAAGTGTATAGATTTACATTTATGAAATTGATCTTGAATAGTAACTTCAGAAATTCCTTATAGAATTAACATATAGACAATTCCCGCTATTACACTCTTCTTCCTACTTACTCCTTCCTACTAGATGTATTACACTACTGGTTCAATTTAACCCGAAGAAACCTATATAAAAGAAACACACTCATTAATTTAAAGTTCATTTTGTTTCACTGATAAGAAATATGAACAGGCAATTGTTTGAGATTAATCAGACAACCATTAACAAGTCCTTACTCAAAAACACATTGGAGCAAGACATCAGAGAAATCACCCCATGCAGGGCTAGACAAAAAAAATTCCAATTAAAATATCTTAATAGATTTATCTAATATCTTCATGGCATTGTGTATAAAACAGCTCATTCTTCTTACTACGCATATACACTTATTCGTTCAAACTAAACTCCTTTAACTCCAAAACTTCAGTTCGAAGTTAATTCTTCAATCAAAATTATAACATTTTCTAAGAACATACATTTAAAGATGAATTTTGTGCTCCTAATAAGCACATCCCAGGACCAACAACTCATATTGAACTTTAATAAGTTACATGGGCAAAATAAAACAATAACGACGTGATAACAAAAATAGACAACAATCAAAACGTTTTCTTCGCCACCTCACAAAAATGGTTCCCAATAACTGTCTCCCTTCCCACATATCTAAATTGTTCTAGGGTTTTTATAGCCGCAGCAGGTGTTTCCTGTGGTTTGTCTTGTCTGCGTTCAACTGAAATGGGGAGCAGGAGGGACGTCAAGGGTGATTCCTGCTTGGATTTGGCCCCACCCAATAAGACGCCAATGCTTCTCAACACGTCGACTAAGTGCTATCTTCTCACCCTTGCTAGTGCAAACAGGGGATGTAAGTTGCAACTTTGCCAAGTCATTCCTCACAGCAATTACTCTAGCCCCCGTTGACATTGATCCTATGTTCAACATTAGCATCTCTCCTTTCGCCAGCTTCGATACCTTCCCCTGTCTCTCGGACCCTTTTGTTCGGACGCCAAGAAGCCGTCTTAGCAGGAAAAAGTTTACCTGCAAGACCAATACAGAATAAGATTGAGAAGAAATGAAGGTGTTACAAAGATCTGTCTCCTATTAACTCATCTTATGAATTACAAAACTCAAACATGATTGATAACTCATTACTGGCAACAAGCACAAATGGATAATTAAGAATAACTTACCTCGAGTTCAACAAAAACCTCAGGTAGGGATCCAACCACTCCTAGAACTTGACCTACCAACCTATCAGCACGTGTCAGCGTGGGATCCATTGTTGTCCCAACACCAATTAGGCCTCCAGGTACAGCAAATTGAAGCTCATTTTGTTCAGCATACAATGAAACTATTCTTGAGTATATTGGTGTGCATCGGATATTTCCACTCTCATCTTTAACAACAATCCCAGGTCGAACTTCAATGAATTGATTCACCTTCAAAACACCCTGTAAAAAAAATTTGTCAGGCAAGTCTGACTTTGGCCATGCCAGAAAAATACCAAACAAGGTTTATTTCATTCCTTGATTTCGGTTTAGAAACAAAAATGGCATGCATTAAACATTATACAAATTATGCCTTCCCGACATCATCAGTGGTTTTAATATCTTCAAGTCATGACAACAGTGCAAATCAAACATCACTTACAGGAAATTGACCAAAAGACTTACCCTCAGAATGCTTCCACCAGCTACACCTCCTTTTATTTCATCAACCTCAAAACCAGGTTTATTGACATCAAATGACCGGATCACTATCATATTAGGTGGAGAAACAAAATTCCTCTCAGGGATTGGGATCTTCTTTACAATATACTCACACACAACATCAATATTATACTTTAACTGTGCTGAAATGGGTACTACTGGTGCACCATCAGCAACAGTTCCCTGGTAAGTCACAAAAAAAGGGGATAATTATCATGTAGGTTATTGAAAAGGAATCCACTTGTATAAAAGAAATCTCTTAAAAGAAACTTACCTGTATAAACTTTGAAATTGCTTCATGCTGATTGATTGCCACATTTTCCTGAATCAAATCAACCTTGTTCTGAAGGATTATTATATGCTGTAGACGCATAATTTCCACAGCAGCTAAGTGCTCAGAGGTTTGTGGTTGTGGGCAGCTTTCATTAGCAGCTATCAGTAGTAAAGCTCCATCCATGATTGCTGCTCCATTAAGCATAGTAGCCATGAGAATATCATGTCCCTACAGAAATTGGTAAAGTAAAAAGAAATATCACACTTGTGAAAAAAAACTATGCATTATACACAAAAAGCTGCCCTAAATAATAAAGCAAGTCCAGGACTTTACCGGACAATCCACAAATGAAACATGTCTCAGCAATTTCATCTTGCTGTTTTCAAACCCTGGCACATCACACATAGGACTATCTTCCTTCCCACTTCCATAAGCCCTGTAAGAAAAAATTGATCAGCTCACCAACAGTTAAAATAACCTGATATCATAATAGCAAATGTAAAAATAAACACCCACTTGTAGCACATAGGCCTTGAACACCGTTCATCTTCACACTTGTATATTTTAGCATTTGCATAGCCAAGCTTGATTGTAATGTTACGCTCCAACTCATTTTTGAAACGCACAGTCTGCACAAAATACGTGGAAACAATAGGTCAACAGTTTAAATATCCAAAGATAAAGGAAATGTGTGTTAAGAATAAAATATGGCATGTTTATGCGTAATCCTGCTTTTTCAAACTGAAGATGAACAAAAAGGTAACAGATAAAATTGATCTAAATGCTGCCAAACAACCCCATAGCCTCTACAAGAGATAACCACTTCCTAGAGGAAGGCTTCCATCAAACAGAATAAATTAAGATAATCCAAGTCAGGCTTCCATATACAAATAGAATTTATCCTTGACAAACTAAAATATACATATTGAAACAAACCCACTAGCCAGGTTTTACAAGCTGCATGTATCCACGTACTTAAGTTAACTAAAATATATAAATCATCAGCAATAAGGTGATGAGGAAATAATACTTCTGTCCATACGAAAAAAATTACATCAATAATCTATGCTTAAATGGATTCCTGATAAAAAAAATCATTCCTCCTGAACATCATGTTGCATGGATTACATAAGTCTATTATCCATATATAGTTACACACTGCAATATTCAACCCTACTACCCAACAAAAGCAGAGTATTAGGAAAAACCTAGGTCCCACATCAATTAGAGATAGTGTCAAAATGCATTATATAAGTGGGGACAATTTTGACTTTATAAGCTGATTTTATAGGATTGATTTAAACTTAAATCACTTTGTTAGATGACATCAAAGTCTATCGTAAACCCATTAAAAGGTCACTCACCATGTTACACACGTACCAAGCCCAATAATGCTAGACATTAAGGAGTGTATTGAGAAAAACACAAGCCTCACTTTGACTAAGGATATGAGGCAATTCTCACCATATAAACAACAGTTCAGTTAAGCCTAAATCACTTTGTAAGAAAGAGAAACATTCCAAGACAAAAGGAATACCTGGACACCAGATATTGCTTTCACAACTGTTGACTTGCCATGTGCCACATGACCAATTGTGCCTATCAGGGTGCAATTCAATTCAATTCAATACATCAATATCAACCATCAAGAAGGAACATAAGCTTACACAATTTAAGTTGTACTGTTTACTTTTCATGTGGCATCAGTGTAAAGATTTCTACACTGCCAACACATTAGAAATCACCGTGTATGACTTTTAAAATATTCTTTTACAAAAGTCAACACTTTTAACATACATGATATGCTATGATTGGAGAATAATATTAAAAACTTTTACACCATCAGTTTTAATTACACTCTACGACCTAAATCTCAAAATGTGAGAAAATATTACCAATGTTAATAGTAGCTTGCCGAGATATGACTTCTGGAGAAAGTGGATGCAACTTTGTCACATCCAACTTACTCAAGTCTTGTTCCATCAAACCCTTCCGCGACATTTTGACAAGCTTCCAATGGGATCTTAAGTGGCGAAACCAATTTATGACTTGAGAACTAAACTATCTGCAAGCGTATTTAATACGAGACAACAAAAAACCAGTATCAGAATCTACAATTTATTCTTTTTATCAAAGCATGTATATAATATGTTGGACAGAATCTAATTCTCTATAATGTCATATCCTACCACAACCCCTCGTCAGGTAAAATATGTATGCTACACGCAGACTCGTTATTTTCTCAACAAATAAAATGAAATATTTAAAGTGTGTCCAAAGTAATATTGTTATACGATTGTTGACATAATTTTCTAATATAACAAAATGGTGCAGAGAAACCCCTTCAGATTTGTGGCATTCATGAATAGGTTATTCAACTTTAAGTTCAGGAGCAAAGCCGCACAAGTATGGCTTTCAACATAAAAAATCTTTTCTGCAAGAAACATGAGTAGATTGCCGATTGAAAAACTTAAGCTTGATAGTGAGTGAAAGGTTAATTTACTAAAACAAAAATTTATAAACACTATATGTTATAAAGACCAATTGCATAATTAATAATATTCATACCATCATTTCCTCATAGAGTATCTAAATCCCAAAAAATTAGAGGCATAATTAGCCCTAACAATAGAACAATAAGCATAGAGCACTCCTCTTGACACATACACCCATAAACATGAAAAAACACAGCATAAAATAGTATTTGACATGGATATCAAACTCGCGTGTTAACTCGTAAATTTTACGTTTCCACACTCATTGCCCGAGTTGACTCAGAAGCAAACTTATTTATGGAGCAGGATCCGTAGGCTCGCCGTGAACTCGGTGAGCTCGCCCAAAGTGGCGAGCTTGCAATCGAGTTGGCGAGTCCAGAGGGGCTTTCTCTTTAACCGACGCCATTGATTGTCGTTTCTTGTGCGGAAATAAAAAAAAACTCACCGCGATTAGGTTCGTTCTTCTCTTCCACCTCGCGGATTAGGGTTCGCTGCTCTGGTCTCTATTCGCCGCGCCGTGTCGTTCTTTTCTCCGGTCACGCCAAACTTATCGTCGTTTGGCTGCGTGGTGGTGCGTCGTGCTCTGTTCTGTCGTCGTGCTCTCTGGTCGCGGTTCTCTCTGCTCGCCGCCGTTCTCTCCGCTCGCGGTTGCAGTTCTCTCTACTCCCAGTTTTTCTCTGCTCGCGTAATTAACTTGTGTCAATTTTAATTGCTCCATTGGTGTTTTGCAATTACGGAAAATTTAATAATTATATAATATGTTTTATTTTTAATTCTGTAATTGAAAATTGAAATTAGGGAGTAATTTATGTTTTTGTAATATTTGAATCACCCTATTTATTTAGTACTAGCGGAACTTACATATCTGTATCCGTGTTTTTTATTTATTATTATTATTATTATTATTATTATTATTATATATATATATATATATATGTATTCTTTAAATATTAAATATTATTAAGAAAAAATAAGATAAAAAATGTTTCATTAGTTATGAGTTTCAATAAAAATAATAATAATAATTAAGTTACATTACATCAAACTAATTCAAACTTATAACACAATAGATATAATTTTGATTTGACACTGAAATAAAATTAAAAAATAGAAATATAATAATAATAAGAACAAGAAGAAGAAGAATAAGATGAGAAACTTCATTAAAAATATTAAGAAAATATATATTTTCTAATCTCTTTCCTATCCATTACATGTTACCTATTATTTGTTAATTCTTACTTGTCACCTGTCACCTGTAACATCTTACCTACTACATGTCACCTGTAATCTTTTACCTACCACCTATAACCTTTTACCTGCCACCTGTAACCTTTTACCTGCCACTTGTAACCTTTTACATGCCACCAGTGACCTGTCACCTGATACCTGCTACGTGTTACTTGTTACCTATTACCTCTTACCTGTTACATGCTACTTGCAACCTGCTATTACCTTTTACCTGCTACCTGCAACTTGTTGTTACCTTTTACCTACTACTTGCTATTTGCTACCTCCCACCTGTAACCTCTTACTTGCTACCTGTCACCTGCTACTACTACTTGCTATCTGTTATTTATTACCTGCTACCTGCTATCTTCTACCTGCTACCTAATACCTGTTATCTACTACCTACTACGTGTTACCTGTTACTTGTTACCTCTTACATGCTACATGTTGTTACCTACTACCTGTTACCTGTTATCTGTTGTTTATTACATGTTACCTATTACCTGTTACCTGTTACCTGTTACCTACTATCTATTACCTGCTACTTGTTGTTACCTCTTACCTGTTACTACCTTTTACCTACTATATGTTATCTGTTATCTGTTACCTGTTACCTTGGTACCTACTACATACCTACTACCTGCTACCTTCTACCTGCCACTTGCTACCTACTGCTACCTGCTACCTAATACTTGTTACTTATTACTTGCTTCATGCTACCTCTCACATGTTACTTGTTGTTACCTGCTACTTGCTACCTGTGTATCTGATATCTGTTACCTGCTACTTGTTGTTACCTTTTACTTGTTGTTACTTCTTACCTCTTACCTGTTACATATTACATGTTACTTGTTATTTGTTACCTGTTACCTACTGTTGCTTCTTACCTGTTACTTGCTATTTGTCATTTGTAATCTCTTACTTGCTACCTGTCACCTGCTACCTACTACCTGTTTTTTGTTACTTACTACCTGCTACATGCTACTTTCTACCTGACACTTGCCACTTGCTACCTGCTACTTGCCATTTGCTACATGTTGCTACCTGCTACCTAATACCTATTACCTGCAATCTCTTACATGGTACTTGTGTTTACCTACTAGCTGTTACCTGCTACCTGTTGTTACTTGTTACCTGCTACTTGTTACATGTTACTTGATACTTGCTGTTACTTTTTACTTTTTACTTTCTACTTGCTACCTGTCACTTGTAACCTCTTACCTGCTACATACTGTTATCTCTTACCTACTACCTGTTGTTACTTCTTACTTATTACCTGTTGTTACCTCGTACCTGCTACTTGTTGTTACCTCTTACCTGTTACCTGTTGTTACCTCTTACCTGTTATCTGTTGTTACCTTTTATCTACTACTTGTTACTTACTACCTGCTACCTGTCACCTGTTGTTTATAACCTGTTACCTGCTATCTACTACCCTATACTTGTTACCTATTATCTATTATCTGCTACCTACTACCTGTTGTTACCTGCTACTTGTTGTTACCTGCTACCTGTTGTTACATGCTACCTATTGTTACCTGCTACCTGTTGTTATCTTTTACTTGCTACTTGCTATCTTTTATCTGCTACATACCACCTCTAACCTCTTACCTGCTATCTGCTACTTGTTATAAACTACTTGTTACCTGCTATCTTCTATTACCTCTTACCTGCTACTTGCTACCTACCACCTGTAACCTCTTATATGCTACCTGCCACTTATAACCTTTTACTTACTACCTGCTATCCGCTACTGCTACTTGTTACCTTTTATCTTTTACCTGTCACCTTTTACCTACTACCTATTACTTGTTACCTACCATCTGCTACCTCTTATCTTTTATCTCTTACATTTTACTTGTTATCTGTTACTTGCTACTTGCTACCTGCCAGCTGTAACCTTTTACTGTTACCTGTTATCTGCTACTTGCTACTTGCTATACACTAGTTGTTACTTGCTAGCTACTATCTACTACTTACTACTTGTTACTCATTGTCTACTATTTGCTACATGATACATGTTATTTGCTATTTGTTACTTTTTACCGGTTACATGCTACTTGCAATCTCTTACATGTTTTCTGTTACATGATACTTGCATAAATATATTATAATTTTTTTTATTTAATAAATAAATACATAAGAAAAAAATGTTAAAATATTTATATGATAATTTTTCTGTTTAAATAATTTTATGAATATTTGAATTGAATATTGTTATAAGCCTAGTTAGTAATAAGATTTCATTAGAAATTAGTTGTCGATGAAAGAAAATGATGAATGAAAATAATATAAATATATATAAGATAAAAATATTTTCTCTCATCAGCTATAAGTTCCAATATACAATTTTAATAATTAAGTTACAATGAAAAATATATTAGACAAATTCAAATTTATAACACAATGAATATAATTATATTAAAACAATTACATCATTTGCTTCATTGTCAGGATTTACAATTCATTAATCTTGATTTATAATTAATATAAAACTAAAAAAAAGAATATAATAATAATAATAAAAGAATAATAAGATGAAAAATTCCAGTAAAAAATCTCTAAGAAAAAGAATAAGATAAGAAATTGTTTGGTTGTTAAATATATAAATTGACCTTTTCATATTCTCTTAATTTTCATTTTTTATATGTGCTTGTCATTTTTATTCAATTTGCATTTTAGATCTCTAAATCCATAAACTCCAAACTTAAAGAAATACTAAAGCTTAAATACATTATATACATGTCTTCTGATAATAAACCTAAGTTATGCTCTGTATTGAACAATTAAAAAAAACATATTTTTTTTATTTAAAGAAGAATATTAAAAATCACTTTTGATGAGCTTCTTTGGCTTGCTAATGAGCCTCCTCTGCCTCATTCGTGAGGGTATCTACCATTTGTAGAATATGTTTCATGGTGTGTTGCTATAATTTGATCATGATCTCTTA
The DNA here is from genome assembly GCA_013389735.1 of Phaseolus lunatus. Taxonomy (NCBI): domain Eukaryota; kingdom Viridiplantae; phylum Streptophyta; class Magnoliopsida; order Fabales; family Fabaceae; genus Phaseolus; species Phaseolus lunatus. The sequence goes on from CM023861.1 coordinate 36,352,688, forward strand.
GAATTACGAGTGTGATGTAGGAACAATTATATTTATCTCACGATGAACGTTAAAATATTCATTCTTAAAATACCTTAATGAGAAGCATTAAAAGTGTATTATTATTTTGTCTGTTATATGAAAATGTTTGAAAATATTTATAAATGGTAAAACATAGTGACCTCTTTTTTTAGTTAGTGTGTATTGTTGGATAAGGTATGTCATCTTTGAGACTTTATCCCTAACAGATCTACTACTCTACTGTAGCAGCATATGGAAATGGATGAATGAAGGTCATGCTTTATTTAGCAATTTCCCTCATTACAAATTTGTAAACTTATATTTTTAATATTTTAAAAGATTATATTTTTTTACATCAATCACATCAGTTAAATATTTTAATAAATTTTTTATACCAATTCACTTTACACGTAAACAATATACGTGTAAAAAATATAATTTTTTTTACATTTTTCTCTCAAAATACTCTCTTAAATTTTCACCTATCCTCTCCTTAATCTAAATAAAACATAAATTAATATTCTATTATTATTATTATTATTATTATTTTTTATATATTGAGTTAGACTATGAGAATAAGTCATCACTTTTAAGAGCCCACACTTTATCATCATTATTCATGTTGGTATTTTTATAAACTTAGAAATATTATCTCCTATATTTATCATCTTTCCTATAAAGTTCCCCTTCTTCATGCATGTAGATACCAACAAGACACACTCACATAGAATGGTACACAGTTGAATTGTGTAATTAAATTTTCTCCCAATATTTTTTATCTATTCACTAAAATTAAATATATATGATTTTGAAAAAAAATAATGTAATAATATTCCTTGAATTAACTCATTTTCTAGTAATAACTTATAAAATAAATAGAACAAGTGGAACTGATTTTTTATTTATTTGTCTAGTGAAATATCTACAAATTTTGTGCCTGCAGTGTGACATTTTAGTAATGAAATACCTAAAACGACTCAACGTTCAGGTGACATTAATAATCTGAAATTATACAAACATGATATGTTATTTTTTTCTTGCGTGATATAAAATAAAAGAGTAATTTTATTTTTGCATATAATTTTTCACAAATAATAGAAGTATCACAATATAAAAACACAATTACTAAAAAAATATCATAATAATATATCATTTATATTATTTGTTATAACAGAGAATATTTTAAAAAATTGAAGAATAAATTATTTTTCCCACAATAAATAAAATAAAGTAGCTCTAAATTAAATTTTTTTGTTAACGTTCTAAATAATACTGAAAGGTTATATTTACAGTGTGATTAATAAAGTTCTCTATAAAAAGATTTTAAGAGAAAAATATAAAATTAATTTTTAAAAAAATTAAAATTTAATTTAACATGACAATTTTATAAGGTATATTATTTTTACAAATTAGATTAATTTTAGTTTATAAAAGAATTATTTTATTTTTCTATTAAAAACGTTTTAAATAAGAGGAACTCACTTAAGCTGTATGTAGAGTCCTATGAAGCTCAGACACTCCCTTTTAAATAGCATGTCTGTGTCGGACACATGTATTGTACACGACACTTATATGACACTCATATGACACATATTGGTGAAGTGTCCGATTCAAAAAATATTTTTTGGATTTATGAGTATTCTAACACAATCCTAACACAATTTTAAAAAGGAGAAATACATTAATTTTCTAAAAACTCAAATTTATTGTATAAATTTTTAGTATAACTACAAAAATAAGGAACAAATCCTTTTGAATTAACCATGAAAAACATTTTTCTGCTCTAAAAAGAAACAAAAATATACTTGTGCACATAAATCTTTACTGTCAATTTATATAATTCATAATTATATAATATATAAATCCGTGTTCCCGTATCCTACATTTTAAAAATTATACGTATTTCCGTGTTCGTATTCATGTCGTATCAGTGTTCGTGTCTGTGCAACATAGGTAGAGTCTATCTAGGAAATTAACTAAAAACAAAGTGATGAACTCAATTCCAACACTTGGTGCAAAATAAAAAATCTAAATATACATTAAATAGTTGCGGCCCATATTGAAAGTCCAAAACAATTTCTAAGCCCAAGACCCAATGGCTCACGTGTTTCTGAACGTCAAGGAAAACCTAGCCACCCTCGTCAAGCTCGAATCAGAGAGAACCGCGAACAGAAAGCACCACGACAGAACAGAGCACGACGCACCACCACGCAGCGAGGCGTGACCAAAGAAGAGAACGACAGGGTGCGGCGAATAGAGACCAGACCAGCGAACCCTAATCCGCGAGGTGGAGGAGAAAAACAAACCTAATCGCGGTGAGTTTTTATATTACGCACTAGAAATGACGATCAAGGGCGTTGTTTTGGGTTTACAAGAAAAACCCTCTGGACTCGCCAACTCGATTGCAAGCTCGCGAGTTTCGCCCAGCTCACCTAGTTCATAGCGAGCCTACCGATCCTGCTCCAAAAGCGAGTTTGCTTCCGAGTCGACTCGGGCAATGGGTGTGGGAACGTAAACTCGAACTCGTTTATCAGTTAACTGGCGAGTTTGATAACCATGTGAAATACTATTTTTTGCTGTGCTTTTCATGTAATGTGTCAAGAGGAGTGCTCTATGCCTATTCTATTGTTAGGGTTAATTATGCCTCTAATTTTTTGGGATTAGATACTCTATGAGGAAATGATGGTATGAATACTATTAATTATGCAATTGGTCTTTATAACATACAGTGTTTATAAATTTTTTGTTTTAGTAAATTAACCTTTACACTCACTATCAAGCTTTAAGTTTTTCAATCAGCAATCTACTCATGTTTCTTGCAATTTTTTTTTTTTTAATGTAGAAAAGCTAGAATTGAGGGGCTTTGCTCCTGAACTTAAAGTTGGAAAATCTATTCATAAATGCCACAAATCTGAAGGGCTTTCTGTGCACCATTTTGTTATATTAGAAAATTATGCCAACAATCGTAGAACATTGTTATTTTGGATTCATTTTATTTGCTGAGAAAATAATGAATCTGCGTGTAGCATACATACATATTTTGCCTGATGAGGGGTTATGGTAGGATGTGACATTAGAGAATTAGATTCTGTCCTATATACATACTTTGAGGAAAAGAAAAGAAATTGTAGATTCTTATACTGGCTTTTTGTTGCCCCGTGTTATATATGCATGCAGATAGTTTACCTGTCAAGTCATAAATTAGTTTCAACACTTAAGATCCCATTGGAAGCTTGCCAAAATGTCGCGGAAGGGTTTGATGGAACAAGACCTGAGTAAGTTGGATGTGGCAAAGTTGCATCCACTTTCTCCAGAAGTCATATCTCGGCAAGCTACTATTAATATTGGTAATATTTCCTCATATTTTGTGGTTTAGCACTTATAATGTAACTAAAAGGCACTGATGGTGTAAAAGTTTTTAATATTATTGTCCAATCATAGCATGCCGTGTACGTTAAAAAAACTGTTGACTTTTGTAAAAAATTATTTTGAAGTCATACACGGTAATTTGTAATTTGTTGGCAGTGTAGAAATCTCTGCACTGATGCCACATGGAAAGTAAAATGTACAACCTAAATTTTGTAAGCATCTTTGGCATTTGCGACGTTGATACTCATGTATTGAATTGCATCCTGATAGGCACTATTGGTCATGTGGCACATGGCAAGTCAACAGTTGTGAAAGCAATTTCAGGTGTCCAGGTATTTCTTTGTCTGAATGTTTCTCTTTCTTACGAAGTGATTTAGGCTTAACTGAACTGTATAAAACTGATAAATATGGTGAGGCTTGCCGCCATATCTTTCTTCAATATGAGAATTGAGTTTTTCTCAATACACTCCTTCGTTCTAGCATTGTTTGGCTTGGTACGTGTATAACATGGAGAGTGACCCTTTTAATGGATTTAGGATAGACTCTGATGTCATCTAACAAAGTGATTTAAGTCTATTGTTTCAATGAATGTTGTGCAGACTGTGCGTTTCAAAAATGAGTTGGAGCGTAACATTACAATCAAGCTTGGCTATGCAAATGCAAAAATATACAAGTGTGAAGATGAACGGTGTTCAAGGCCTATGTGCTACAAGTGGGTGTATATTTTTACATTTGCCATTATGAAATCAGGTTATTTTAACTTTTGATGAGCTGATCAATTTTTTCTTTCAGGGCTTATGGAAGTGGGAAAGAAGATAGCCCTATGTGTGATGTGCCAGGGTTTGAAAACAGCAAAATGAAATTGCTGAGACATGTTTCATTTGTGGATTGTCCGGTAAAGTCCTGGACTTGCATTATTATTTAGGGCTGCTTTTTGTGTATAATGCATAGTTTGTTTTCACAAGTGTGATATTTGTTTTTGCTATGCCAATTTCTGTAGGGACATGATATTCTCATGGCTACAATGCTTAATGGAGCAGCAATCATGGATGGAGCTTTACTACTGATAGCTGCTAATGAAAGCTGCCCACAACCACAAACCTCTGAGCACTTGGCTGCTGTGGAAATTATGCGTCTACAGCATATAATAATCCTTCAGAACAAGGTTGATTTGATTCAGGAAAATGTTGCAATCAATCAGCATGAAGCAATTTCAAAGTTTATACAGGTAAGTTTCTTTTAAGAGATTTCTTTTACACAAGTGGATTCCTTTTCAATAACCTACATGACAATTGTCCCCTTTTTTGTGACTTACCAGGGAACTGTTGCTGATGGTGCACCAGTGGTACCCATTTCAGCACAGTTAAAGTATAATATTGATGTTGTGTGTGAGTATATTGTGAAGAAGATCCCAATCCCTGAGAGGAATTTTATTTCTCCACCTAATATGATCGTGATCCGGTCATTTGATGTCAATAAACCTGGTTTTGAGGTTGATGAAATAAAAGGAGGTGTAGCTGGTGGAAGCATTCTGAGGGTAAGTCTTTTGTGCAATTTCCTGTAAGTCAATCTTGATTTGCACTGTTGTCATGAGTTAAAGATATTAAAATCACTGATGATGTCTGCTCTGGAATGCATAATTTATATAATGTTTAATACATGCTATTTTTGTTTCTAAACCGAAATCAAGGAATGAAATAAACCTTGTCTGGTATTTGTGTGGCGTGGCTTAAAAGACCAAGGTCATACTCGCTTGACCAATATTTCTTTACAGGGTGTTTTGAAGGTGAATCAATTCATTGAAGTTCGACCTGGGATTGTTGTTAAAGATGAGAGTGGAAATATTCGATGCACACCAATATACTCAAGAATAGTTTCGTTGTATGCTGAACAAAACGAGCTTCAATTTGCTGTACCTGGAGGCCTAATTGGTGTTGGGACAACAATGGATCCCACGCTGACACGTGCTGATAGGTTGGTAGGTCAAGTTCTAGGAGAGGTTGGATCCCTACCTGAGGTTTTTGTTGAACTCGAGGTAAGTTATTCTTAATTATCCATTTGTGCTTGTTGCCAGTAATGAGTTATCAATCATGTTTGAGTTTTGTAATTCATAAGATGAGTTAATCAGAGACAGATCTTTAAAACACCTTCATTTCTTCTCAACCTTATTTTGTATTGGTCTTGCAGGTAAACTTTTTCCTGCTTAGACGGCTGCTTGGCGTCCGAACAAAAGGGTCTGAGAGACAGGGGAAGGTATCAAAACTGGCGAAAGCAGAGATGCTAATGTTGAACATAGGATCAATGTCAACGGGGGCTAGAGTAATTGCTGTGAGGAATGACTTGGCAAAGTTGCAACTTACATCCCCTGTTTGCACTAGCAAGGGTGAGAAGATAGCACTTAGTCGACGTGTTGAGAAGCATTGGCGTCTTATTGGATGGGGCCAAATCCAAGCAGGAATCACCCTTGACGTCCCTCCTGCTCCCCATTTCAGTTGAACGGAGACAAGACAAACCACAGGAAACACCTGCTGCGGCCATAAAAACTCTAGAACAATTTAGATATGTGGGAAGGGAGACAGTTGTTGGGAACCATTTTTGTGAGGTGGCGAAGAAAACGTTTTGATTGTTGTCTATTTTTGTTTTCACATCGTTATTGTTTAATTTGCCCATGTAACTTATTAAAGTTCAATATGAGTTGTTGGTTCTGGGATGTGCTTATTTGGAGCACAAAATTCATCTTTAAATGTATGTTCTTAGTAAATGTTATAGTTTAAAGGAGTTTAGTTTGGAATAAGGGTATATGCGTAGTAATTTTTAATGACGAGATATTAGATAAATCTAATAAGATGTTTTAATTGGAATTTTTTATCTCTAGCCCTGAATGGAATTATTTCTTATGTTTTTCTCGGTTGTGTCTTGAGGAAGGACCTTTTAATGATTGTCGAATTAATCTCAAACAATTGCCTATTCATGTTTCTTCTTAGTGAAACAAAATGAACTTTAAATTGATGAGACCCTTTTTGGTATGTGTATTATGAAACTTGTGGTGAGTGTTTTTCTTTTCCTAATTATGATTGTCAGGTATATAAAAAATCTGCCCTGTTAAGTTGTCTCTAGTGGAGGGCATCTGCATTGCATGAGTTGGGGATTAAAAGGAAATTCAATGAAGAGGGTAATCTCGACTGTGTTTTAGAAGATGCTAGAATGAAAGAAACTCAAGTCCGAAAAGATTGAGACCTGAAGGACACGAGTGTTGATGCAATGGATCATATCTCATAGTTAGCTGATCATATAATGCATCACACCAGATGCAATTCTAACCAGTATTTTGTCCAAGAAATGGAGAGCACTCGGTTTTGCTGCAGAAATTGGAAATGAGTATGGCAGTAATATGGAGTTGATGTTAAGACATTATGTATCCCATCTTTACTTAATCACCAAGCAAAAAATACAGACTTGGAAATTGGTGGTGTGCACTTGACCCACTTTGACTTATTACAAGATACCAATCATCAACATCAAAGAACTAGATCTCCATGTTGGCTTCAATAATATCAAGGGCTATACTTTACCATCATCTGTCTTTCAATCCAAAAGCATTGACTGGGATAGGGTTAAGTGGTTGCGAACCGGAAACTTTTGATAATGTGACACTTCCTTATCTGCAATTGCGCAAAATTCCCTTGGTTCAGCGCTTCATTCAAAATATAAAGTTCTCAGGTTTGAAGCATTTGCAAGTTTCAAATCTATCTAACCCCAAAAGCGTTGAAATCCACCACTGCTATCAACTGAAAAATGTTAAGATCAATGCATGGAATTTGGAAAGCAAAGAAACACAGGGTGTCATAAAATTGAAGAGGTTTTTGAAGATTAAAACACTTGAATTAGTTTGTTTGAGGGTAACGAAGAAGCGTTGAACACGATGATGATGGCAGAAATTACGCAAATTGATTGCTGGGTTTACGAATCGGAAGAGACAGCCAGAAAGAAAAAAAATGAGAATGTAAGGAAATGTACAAAGAACGATGTAGCACCAAACAAACACGTCCTTATATCTGCTTATCTATTGGGCTTTTTCATGGGGCCCCATACAAAAAGTGGGTCGAAGCTCTTCAGACAGAAAGTGAATTAAAGGAACGAGGCTAATTCTCCCTGCACCCAACACATTCTAACTGCACCCAATCATTGTTTACGAAAATACCAAAATGTCTTTAATGAAATTGAAAAAATATATTTAACTTCCAGATTTAGAAATCTATAAATAAAAAAAATACACTTCTAGAAGTTTAAATCCGGAACACACTTAACTATTCTGGATATGTACATCCAGAATTCAAAAGTGACTTCTGGATATGTATATCCGGAATACAAATTCACTTCTGAATAATCATATCCGTAACGCATTTCTCTATGACAAGGACATGATTGTTGAGTGCAGGAAGCAATTAATCGTGTGCAAGAAGTAATTGCCAAAGAATGAAGAATTGAGATTTTCTTCCTACACCCCTACTTTTATTCCGCTTTCCATAAATACGTTCGATGAAAAAAAAATACTTTTAAAAATCTTTTATACATTCAAAAGATTTTATTTTAAAAAAGGTTATAAACTATAAAATTATACGTACAAATGTATATATAGGGATATAAATTGTGTTAAGTCAAAATCATCCCAAACATATTTTGGAATATATTTTGAAATATGATTACACGAAATGACAATTTCGAAATACTAGTGAAAATTATTATAAATTATGTAAAAAGAATTATTTAAATAATTCGGGATATTTTTTTTTCAGAAAAACACGAAATATATAATTCAAAACAATACTTTTACTATTTTAAGTATGCTAAAAAAAGAAAAGCGCAGGAAATTCCTAAAGAAGGATGGAAGCAAGATATTTCAAATTATTATCTTTTCATGATTTTGTTAGTTACTCAAGTATTTTTTAATTTAAAATATTTTTATTATTTTAAGTAACATATTTATTTTATTAATTACGTCAACACTTAACTAATTAATGATAAAAAATATAAAAATCACTACAAAGATATAAAAGCAAAATAGATTATAAAATTAAACATAAAATAATCATATTAGTCTCTCTTTTCTTTAACTATAACACTATTTGCTTCATCAAAATAAAGTGCTTTACCTAATTGATAATGACAAACTCATATCTTTTTCTGCATCTTAAAAATAACAGCCTTTCAGATTTTATACTGTGATATCACATATTTTCATATTCTAATTTGCTTCCAAATAAATTAATATTTGTTTGTATTTGGAGTATATAAAATTAATATATATAATGAAAAAAAGGGAAAGTGTGATGTGAGAGAGTGTGAATAAATGAAAATTGTCACGTGCTAAGATGTGATATACACACCATCCTTGATTGGACGTTACAGGGCGCATGTTTAAATCCACACGTTTTTCATTTTCTATATTCCTTTTTGTTTCACTATCATACAATTCCACCGTCCATATCATATATTTTAATATTTTTTTATCTCAAAGTAAAACAATATACTATTTCCTAGATATTTTCTTCAAATAATTCTACAAAATTTATAAGTCACTTTTTTTAATTGATGATAATTTCAGAGAACCACTAAATTAATCTCAAACATTAATGCTTTTAAAGTTGATGCACACTTTTTTTTTTCTCTATTAGAACACGTTTATATATTTTATTAATTTCTTTATCTAAATTGTCACAAAGAAAATAAATGGTAAACGGCATTTATCAAACGTAGATAAGTGAGATTGTCAAAATAAATATAAAAACAAGTGAAGGTTAAAAATTATAAATTTAATTTTTCTTAACCAATAGTAGATTGAGAATGAAAAAAAAAAAATCTAAGAAGCAAATTAATTGTAGTTCCCTGTTTTTTTTAAATTCTGCTATAAAATATTTATTTTAATTCCATATATATATATATATATATATATATATATAAACAACTACGTGATTTCTTATACAAGTTTCAAATACGATGCTATAAATCTAAAAATATTCTGATTAAGAAAGAAAGATTTCATTGACTAGACGTTTTAAAATAATAACAATAATAATAATAATAATTTACAATTTGTACAGGTAAAAAAACACTTGACAGTACAAATCAAATGAAGTAATTTAAAAAAAAAGTCAAAAACAAAATTCTATAAAACATGGCAAAAATAAATGTTGTCTGTCATGTGTAATACAAGAACTGCAACTGCATAGTTTGGTGACTTGAGTGTTTTTTTGTTGGTTGTTCTTCTTCACTCTTCTTTCCCAGACCCACCTCTAAGTTCAAAGTAGCCATGGTTTTTTTCTTCAATAGGGTCAACTTTTTCATCTTTTTTCATCTCCTTGTTGCAACACCCATCTTCCCAGAATCCTCCTTCAGCTCAAATGCAATCTCCACCACCAAGTTCTTAGATTTAGCCAAGGATCCTCGGCTTTTTGATTGGATGGTGGGTATCAGAAGGAAGATTCACGAGAACCCAGAGCTGGGTTATGAGGAATTTGAGACCAGTCAGCTCATAAGAGTGGAATTGGATAAATTGGGCATCTCATATAAATACCCAGTTGCAGTCACTGGTGTTATTGGCTTCATAGGGACTGGACTCCCTCCTTTTGTTGCATTAAGAGCTGATATGGATGCTCTTCCTATGCAGGTCTACATGATTTCTATATATATATTTTCTCCCTTTTCATTTATTCTTTCCATGTTCTTATAATTGTATAAGGTTTCTAGCTTTTTCAATTACTTCTACTTTTGTTATGAAATCCATCCATTTGAGTTTGATTTATTAATCAATTTTTTTCATTATTAATATTCCTACACTTTCCAATTTATGGGTTGTATTTCGAATTGCTACACTGTTTGGTATATATTTCGTTGATTTATTTATTTTTACTTTCTTCAACCTTAGGAAATGGTGGAGTGGGAGCACAAGAGTAAAGTACCTGGAAAGATGCATGCTTGTGGTCATGATGCTCATGTCGCCATGCTTCTCGGTGCGGCAAAGATCCTCAAAGAGCATGAAAATGAGATTCGAGTATGTTTTTTCACTCTTTTTTTTTGGTGTGGTGGGGATACTTATAGTTCATATACAGACAAGGCGTTGATCTACTTTGTTTTGTAGAAGTATTGCTCTTCAAATAATTTTTGAGTGGGAAGACTTACTCTGCTTCCAGTTTTACCATCTTGTCAAGAATATGAGACTTTGCTCCTCTAAATGATTAGTTATCCTTAAAGAGAAAAGCAAAACTTTTCCAGCCTTAATGAAAAATTGATAGAACAAATTTTCAAAAAATAAATAAGTAAACAATTAAATTGGATTGGTTGGATAGTACCACAAAAATGCAGTACTAACTGCCATTTCTTTTTGATTGAATAGTTATGCTTTGTTATGCACGTATTCCAAGTAACTACCTGTTTGAAATACCAACAGTTGTTTGAGATTCCTTACTTTTTCATCCAAGATTGTGACTCTTCTGATTGTTATGTGCTTTTGCTGTTTAAAATTTTTCTGCCTTTTTTTTTATTGTGATCCTGTCAAAGTCAAACATGACATCTGTTTCTGACATTGGAAATTGTTGGCAATTATGATTTCTCATTATGCCAACTAACTACGCAACGAACTTTCGATACTCTTTATCACCTGGTATGCAACTTCAGTATTAAAAAAATAATACATCTGTGTGCAATTCAATCGGAAACATGTCTAGAAGAATGCTGGAAAAGAAATGGAAAATGAAAAAGGCTGGTCTCTGTACCATCTACTATTCCAAGACAGAAACTTGAACTTACTATCTTTTCTCAGTCTTTTTGTTTTATTGCTTTAGTTCTTTTATAAATAATTGACAGCATTCCTTACTTTGTCTCCACAGGGAACTGTTGTTCTTGTTTTTCAACCAGCCGAAGAAGGAGGTGCAGGGGCTAGGAAAATTTTAGATGCTGGAGTCTTGGAAAATATCTCTGCCATATTTGGTTTGCATATTACTCCTACCTTTCCTATTGGTGAAGTTGGCAGTAGGGCGGGTCCTATATTTGCTGGAAGCGGCTTCTTTGAAGCAACAATTAATGGCAGGGGAGGTCATGCAGCTATCCCTCAGCACTCTATAGACCCAATATTGGCAGCTTCCAATGTGATTGTTAGCTTACAGCATATTGTATCTCGTGAGGCCAATCCTCTGGACTCCCAGGTAAACTTCATTCATTTCAATTTGGCCCTTCCTACCATTCATACTCATCTATTATTAGTTTATCCTTACCTTGTTATCCAAGAGTTTTCAGTCTGTACCATATGTCTTGTACATTCTCACATACACTATGTGTGGGCATGGGAAAGAACTAAGGGAAGCTGGAGAGTGTAAGCTGAGCCTTAGCTTCAAACCAATATCATTAGCAATTCTTAGTTTCCCTTGTTTTCTTTCACTCACTCTTTTTTGTTTACACATAATTTGGAAGTATTAGTCTCTCCTTTTTGTCTCTTAATATGAGAATTCAGACCTTTTGCTTTTTATCTTTATATGAAGCATTAAAAGCTTTGTGTTTTTGTGGGTTTTGAACAAAGATATGCTATCAGAAAACAGCGATTCTGACAACTTATACAATATTTAGTTGGAGGCTCTCTTCTTTGCTCTACTCTTGTAGCTATATATATATATATATATATATATATATTGAAAAAAATACTACAGTATTATTTGTTTAAATGTTTATTGAATATAATGAAAGCCTTGTTTCCAGAAATAATTCATTCGCTATGGAGACAATACTCCATGTCTTCCTAACATAAAGAATATCCCCACAGGTTGTGACTGTAGGAAAATTTCAAGGAGGTGGTGCTTTCAATGTTATTCCAGACTCTGTCACAATTGGTGGCACTTTCCGAGCTTTTTCGAGAGAAAGCTTTATGCAGCTGAGACATCGGATTGAGCAGGTTTGTCGTGAAGAATAAATTCATTTGTACATTTCAAGTGAAACTGGTGACATTTTTTTTATTTGATGCAATTAACTTGCATGGAATTCGGATTTGGTTCCCTGAGTTTTTTCATATTATGGGTCATGGTGGGGACAGAGATGCTTTGTTTGACAAAATTTGATGGGCCTTTTGCGAGGTCTCTGCGTTTGTCTGTCCTAATGTGAACTTGTTTGGTGAAAAAGTTGCCTTCAGGAAACTAAATTCTTGTTTTTTTAATTGCTACTGTGCACGCGGATTCATAAAATTAGTGCAAGGTAAATAGAGTCAAAACTTGTAGGCCTTTTCTCTTCTATTGTCAAACTCATTTTAGCCTTTGTTGCAACCAAGAAATGATTTTACCCTTGTAGTTTTCACTGCAATTCTACTAGGGGCTAAGGCTGATTCATTTATGTAGGTTATCACTGGGCAAGCTGCTGTGCAGAGATGCAATGCAACGGTCAACTTTCTTGACGAAGAGAAACCTTTCTTCCCCCCTACAGTGAACAATGGTGACTTGCATGAGTTCTTTCAAAGTGTTGCTGGAAGTTTAATTGGAGGCGATAAAGTTAAGGACTTGCAACCATTGATGGGATCTGAGGACTTTGCATTCTATCAAGAGGTTTTTCCAGGATACTTCTTCCTCCTTGGAATGGAGGATGCCTCTGTTGAGCGTCTTGAGTTACCACACTCTCCATATTACAAAATCAATGAAGATGTACTTCCTTATGGAGCTGCACTTCATGCATCATTAGCAACTAGGTATCTTCTCAAATTAAATCAAGACTTACCAGTAGTGGAGAGGAAGCATCATGATGAATTATAGCACAGTTCGTTGCAAGCCATGTTGGGTTGTTCACTGTTTCAATCACGAGGTACTAATGGGCATTGGTTTTACAAATCCATTGCTGTAAATGTATGCTATTCAAATCAAAATAATTCCATAGTGCTTCCACATTGTAATCATTGAGCCTGCTGATCTAGGGGGTAAATCAAATTTGATAGAACTGGCAACTTTTGATTTTGATATTTTCTACAATTTCAAAGTCATTAAACTATGATCGAGCTCTACTAAGTTGAAATAGAATGGAAAGACACAATGAACTGTATTTCCTATTCAAGAATATATAAGACTTTCTTTGCATATAGTTCCTATTTGCTAAAAGATGAGAAGTATTTATGGTGAACAACATAGTTTGTAAATAACCTCAGGTCAAGATTCAGCTCAGCGAATGAAAGCATAAGGTTACTTTGACCATGTCGATTATGTAGTACTTCAAATTCAATGCATTACCGATTTTAAAACTTTCAACACATGTATAAAGTAATAATAGCAAATTTAAAATTAGATTTTTACTAACATTTCAGTTAATGTATGGCTGGAAAAATATTTGTAACTACCCTTGTGTTCAAGTAAACTTTATATCCAATGAGGAAGTGCACAAGTTCCAAGAACAGACAAGCATATAGGCGTTTTATAAATAAGGACAAGAGGTAAAATTGGTAAAAAAAATGAGTCGATTACCCTCAAGTGAGAGGAGAGGCCAAGATATGGACACCAAATTGCCCCTTAAAGTGATTTTTGATATAAAAGTTATAATGAGTCTTTAGAGATTTTAATTGAAGAAAAAACTAATTTATAAGATAAAATGAAATTTGTATTCAATTTTATAGTAATGTGTTTATTTATAATTGATGTGAGATGTTCTATCGAATTCTATCACATTATCAACTCAATCATAATAAATTATTTATTATATTCTATCACATTGTCAACTCAATCATAATAAATTATTGTAAAAATAAATTATTTTAAATTCAACTCATTCTTAAAAGTTCTGATATTCAACCTATCTCGATTTATAATTAAAAAAATCAAATAAAATCTAAAACAAATATATAGAAATTTTTAGTAGTTTAGTTTCTCAGAAAAGTGATTTTTTGTGGGAAAAAAGGACTCTGTTAAGAAGTGCAGGTCTATCTACAACAGGTTGATGTTGGCAATCCCTCTAACTCCAACCTTGTTGATGATATAGTTATAACGTGTCCGCCGCGAAACTCAACATTCCGTTGCACAGACTTTGCTCGGTGCAGCGTTAAAGGTGGAACCAGCGGCAAAATGGCGAGCATTTCAAACTTAACCAACACTCTGCCACTGCACTTTCGAAGGTTTCGACCTTCTGGCTATTCTTCTTCTCTGTGTACTCTCTCTTGTTCTCTCGCTGAGGACGTCGACCCCAAACCCCCCATTCCCAAACCTACTTCCTACTTCCCGAAGCGTGGCCAAACCCTTGAACTCGTTTGCGAATCCCTCGCCTTCAAAGGCAAGGGCCTCTGCAAGGTCACGGAAACCGGCTTCGTTGTCCTATGCGACCGCGCCCTTCCCGGCGAACACTTCATTGGCCGCGTCACTCGCAAAAAGGGAAATTACGCCGAGGTAGGCGCCTCTTCTCTTCTCTTTTATTTCTATTCCTTTTCCGATTTAATTAACAAAACACAGGTAACTAAGGTAAAGACCATAACTCCTCCACGTGACATTGTTGATGCTCCTTGTGTCTACTCTCCTTATTGTGGAGGCTGCAAGACGCAAAACTTGTCCTACGAGGCTCAGCTCCGAGCCAAGGAGGAACAGGTCCGTGACTTGTTGATTCACGTGGGAAGGTTTTCGCGCGAACTGGTTCAATTGCACGGCATTATGAAGCCAATTGTACCTTGTGATATTCAGTTTCATTATAGGAATAAGGTTGGTGCTGTTGTTTGTGCTAGTTCTTTTTTAACCGGATATCAGCCCCGGGTGAGTAAATGATTTGTGTAGTGTGTTTTACATGGTTGTGTATGCAGATGGAATTCTCCTTTGGTCCCCAAAGATGGTTGCCTAGGGAATCACTGCATGAACGACGTGTTGATGATGCTGGTAATGAAAATGAGAATTTTGCGCTGGGATTGCATGCTCCGGGTTTTTTTGATAAAATTCTAAATGTTGACAAGTGCTTATTGCAATCTCATCCTGCTAATAAGGTATGCATTGTTATGCTTTTTTACAATTGCAAGCTTGTATAGTGTGTATGCAGTTCTGTGTTTTTAGTATATTTTGAACCGGAAAGGTTGTCTAAGGAGCCAGTCTAATGTTGTTCTTTTATCTAGATTTGACGTCTCTAAAAGTTAAAATCTTATAACCAAAAAAGGTAACAAAAATCCAGGTTCAGGGAACCCCATTTATAGTAGAAATAGAAATTTGCTTTGCTTACAAAAGCTTGAGCCACTAAGACAAAACTATTCTTGATCGTTATGATAATTATAACCCATGAGAAAGATAGATGTGTATATGTGTGTTGGAGGGGTTGCTTTATAGTTATCAGCCATTTGAAGCTTTTGATTATCATGAGCTCTTTGACGGAGATGTGCACCTAACTGAAGGAACCTTGCCTGAAAATAGATACCAAGAAGCACTGACATTATGATAATTTCCATTGTCTTGTTTCACTGCCTTGTGGTTCCTTTCTTGTCTTTACTTTTGCAGCTTTATCCAGTGCAGTGGTTACGCAAGATATAAATTGTTGTCTGTTTTATGACTATGATCTACCTTATTTTATTTGATTGGCTAAATCTTGGAATCTTATTTGATTAGGGAAAGTATATCTTTTTTCTGTTTTTCTGAGTAGGTGCTTGCAGCTATCCAAGAGTGTTGGAGAGATCCACAACTTGGTTTTTCTCCATATAATGTTCATTCACACATGGGATTTCTTAAGCATTTGATGCTGAGAACGGGAAGGTATATAAGTTACATCTTGTGACCCCTCACTTAAATGTTTTAGGTACATATGGATACTGTAGTTGTGACTATACTCTAGTGTGACAGGTCAAACATTGCATTGGACCTGGATACAAACTTTTAACAAATTTTCTAAAAACTAGTCCATGGGTATGTATGAACAGATTTGTTGGAAATAGCAATTTATTTCTGTTTGCAGCAAACTGAACAACTTGGTAGCAGAATTTGGTGTTCTGCATAGCCAGGCGAATACTTAAGAGTTAAAGATTGTTTATAGTTATTATTGCACATAAATTACACTTGTCCTTGTACCTTCCATAGATTCTTACATCTTTGAATGTGAAGGATACCTTTTTTATCATTATTATTATATGATTTTTGTTCCAGCGATGTAACGACTGGTCAGCCTGAAGTTATGGTCAACTTTGTGAGCTCTTCCTACAAGCCAGAGCTGTTGAAGTTCCTTGTTGATAAAGTTTCTGCATTTCCTGAAGTGGTTGGTACTCTAGTTTTATAATTTTTTTCTTATGAATGTGCTTCTTCCTTAACTATCCAAACTCTTGAAATATGTAATGTAAATAATTTTTGTTTGTGTTGAAGATAGTACTTCTACTTATCAACTTAAGCTTTTTGCAATAGTTGGTCTTGACATCGTAAGCCTGGTCTAGAGTTTGATCTGTGCTACTGCTTGCATTTTTTATGATGGAGTTTATGAGTACAAGGTAAAATGGGCTTTGTGCATTCTCCATGCTTCAGGCCTATATAACATGAGGGTTGTCTAAATTACATAAAGCCATCTAGTGGTTCAACCTAACAACTTAAGCTTTCAGGGAAGGTGGTGGTCCTTACCAATTATTGTTAATTTGATATTATACCTACTTGCTAGCTTAATTTTTAATGGCATATCCAGGGAGTAGACCCTGTAACTATATAGTACTATATTGGGGAGGGGGCGACACTTAACCTGCTTTGAAAGAAGCAACAAAAGGGGGATGCGGAAGAAATCTCTTTAACTTTATTGTTAAAATTGTTGTTTACAACTAGAAAGCTGTTTTTGCTGTATCTAGAAGGGTCATAGGCTGTACTCCTTTTCACTGATTTGTACCTTTCTCAGTCTCAGATAGATATATATTGCATCAATGGGGCACCTCACTCTCACTGTTTTTCTCCAGAAGTATCAATTATATTCATTAACATTTAAGTTGCATAGGTAAACTTCTGGATTTTTTTTACAAGCTTAATTTTATAACACATCCTTCATTCAAGAGTCTGTTGAGCTTAAAGCATGAAAAATTAATCCACTTGGTCAAATGTCATAAAGGTTTTGTTACAGTTTCATGAACCAACTATCCCAAAATGGTTAAGCTGTTTTGGCGAAGACATATGAATGGTTTTTAAATTACATCTCGAGCAGTTTACAATGCAATTTTTAGTCAATATTTTAAAGCCACTAGTCATATAGATTTTTTTGGGAAATTGTCACATGAAGAAGACCATGTTTACTTGATTCCAAATTTATTTATTGCTTTTAATACCATTAAAGCTTCTTCTTTACATGAATGCTAGGTAAGTGTCATGAATAATGTAAATACTTCTGTTGGTAACACATCTGTTGGAGAGGAAGAATACACTTTATATGGGAAATCTAGCATCAGAGAGACCTTAAGAGGGCTTACATTCCAAATATCAGCAAACTCTTTCTTTCAAACAAACACTTATCAGGTTTGCAATAAGCCCAAAAAATTGGCATTCTCTTTATCTGGTCCCATATTTAATTCTTAAAATTTAGCCATGGTCATCTGTCAAGAAAATAATCATTTTATTTTCCTTTCTAGGCAGAGGTTTTATACAAGCTTATAGAAGATTGCGCAGGTGTCAAGGGTGATGGCTCAGAAATTGTTCTTGACTTGTTTTGTGGAACAGGCACCATAGGTCTAACTCTTGCAAGAAGGTAACCTTTTGTCTTCATCTGGTGTTTATTATTTTAGGTAGGATAAAATGGGAAACAATGAGATTAATATTTTGTCTTCCAATCTTTAACAGAGTAAGACATGTTTATGGCTATGAAGTAGTTCCTCAAGCCATCACAGATGCTTGTCTTAATGCCAAGATAAATGGCATACAAAATGCAACATTTATCCAGGGAGATCTCAATAAAATTGATGAAAATTTCGGGAAGAATTTTCCTAAACCTGATATTGTCATTTCAGGTTTTGATGCTCTTTCCAAGTTTCTTTATTCCTACTCTTTCTTTCGCTTGTTCTGCTGAAAGCTATTTACTTGCATATAGTCTTAATCAGAAGTACATATGGAGATATCCTTCTACTTATTGGATTTGCCAGTTATTCACCGTGTTTTTCCAATTACTTTAATTTCATTAAATCATTGTACTGATTTGTTTACGATTGAGGGGAACTTGTTTTAATTGACATTTTGTATGGAGGGAGATGTGCTAACTTATACTGGTATTTTTAAATGCCTGCTTCAAGACTTCAATATACAGGCTGGAAATTTTCTTCTGACAGACTGGAAATTACAATTGACAAGATTGACTGTGTTTTTTTGTGATTACCAATGCATTTCGCTTCTCACATTTGTAAACAAAATGCAGATCCCAATCGCCCAGGCATGCACATGAAGTTGATTAAATTCCTGCTAAATCTTAAGGCACCTCGGATAGTGTATGTGTCATGTAATCCTGCCACATGTGCACGTGATCTTGATTATCTTTGTCATGATGTGGTATGTGTCATTTTATTTTATGTTCGTGTGCTTTGAGATTCAATTATTTGAGCTGTTTAAGGTTTTTGTGTAGGCAGAACAGAATATAAAAGGATGTTACAAACTGATAAGCCTACAGCCAGTTGACATGTTCCCACACACACCTCATATTGAGTGTGTTTGCCTTCTGGAGCTTCAGTAATCTGTGATCAATTAAAACTTCCATTTCAAGGTTGGGCACTATTTTATTTTCTCTGCTACATTTGGGAGTTTGTATATCGGACTCTGAAGAACTTTTAGTGATTTTTTTGAAATATCTAAATCATTAATTCTTATGGTCTAGATTTGGTAAAAGGCTAACTAATAAGCCTATACATGATTTGTTGTCAAATGTAGATGCCATTTGTAATTACTATTTCTTAATGAAAATGACTGTAAAATTTAAAATTCAATGGATGGCTGGACTCTTGATTTATGTTGCTCTGCTGTATTAACTGAGTTGCATCCATGGGCTCATGGCTATAAGAAATTGCTATAAAAATTAGCAATCTCATTATCTACATCTATTCAGCGTACAGTATGATTACCCTCTCGAGACTTTATTAAATGGCTGCAGCTAACGATCAATGTAGTCAAGTTATAGGGTATGTCAGTAACATTGCCTGTTACTGAATTTTCGCAATGCGTTATTGGCCACAGATAGTATGGTATGACTTTAAGTTATGAGTTACGTACGGACAATCCGTACTAATTAAAATTCTTTTTCTCTACAGTTGTACTGTTGTTTGTTTGCTTATTTGCTCCTTTATTTATCTGTTTCTTGCATGGCTTTCAGGGAATTACAAGCTTAATACAAGATAAAAATCAAGGTTTGATCTTCAGGACAATGGAAAAGTCGTACATTTACGGTGCAAGGTGTGACACTAATGCTTTGCCGACCGAAGATTCATTTTGAATGGTTGTAGCATTGGAAAACATGCATGGACACACTGTTGCAACCCTACAAATGTTTCTCATACATTAGTATTTATGCAGAGGTTCCAAAAGATTGGATTCATGCTTAGCAGCATCCAAATGTGGATTACCGTTGAGTGTTGATCCCACTTCGTATGATGCGACAAGTCCATCATGAGATTGATCATATGCTACACTTGTCAGATCCTTGCATACTTGAGGTGGAAGTGCAAGTCCATCTTGAACATTAGATGTTTATAAGGATGCGTAAACAGTATTCACTGGGTGTATAAATAGATCATATTGTTTTTTAACTTTATATCTAGGAAGAAGACTAAGTGCTATTGTTGTGGCTGTATAAGGAAAGAAGATGGTATTGATTGGGATTTGCTTTCTAGTAATTTTGAATGGTGTGTTTGTTGTACTTTACTAGTCCTGTGAAATCGGGGGTGGGGAGAGTGGTATTGGAAGAAGTTATCAAGAGAGAGATCTTGGTGAATTTTGAGGATTCAGCCTTAAACCAAAATCAATGGCATTGTGTAATTCTTGAAGCTTACCTTACCTTGTGGGATAAAACTTTCGTATTTGTACCCTAGGTCTGTTTTTCTGTGGGATGATAGGGTATTTGTTCAAACTGAAAGCAGGCAATAAATCTTGCCGCTATGAACATAATTTTGTACGCTAAACAAGACTTGTATCTTTCGCAATACTCCCCCTATTATAGAATGTAGCTTTAATGAAGATAAATGGCTCAAATATTTAAAGACAGGCCAAGACTGGGGTCTCTATATTCTGAAAAAAACAAATATAAATTTATCAGAGAAAATGGTTATAGATATTACTGAAATGTTTCCATTTTTATATTGACCCGTGAATTTGAATTCTTGATTTAGAACTGAGGCAGAGATTTGATTGTCTGTGGCTTATGGTCATCATTTGTGTTCTGGACTGCTGATGATGGCCAAAATGTTGCCACAGCAAACAAAGGATGCACCCCTTCGATAGACTACTTTGTTGTACTTGTCTGTAATTTATTGTCTTTTAACAATTGGCGATAAATTGCAAACTATCTTAACGTTACTTGATTTGTCTGGCCGGTATTTCAGATGAAACTTCGGTACAACATGGTGAAACTGAAGGCCCCACTGACAGGAACAGAAACACGAACTATGGTAATTTATTCAAACAGCTAGGGCTTTAAATGCTGTGAGACACGGTATTGTTTTCTCCCGTGACATACTCATGACAAAAATTTTAAAAGTACGGACAATCGTCCAGCATGGTTTAAAAGTTACAGATATTATATGACTGCAACAAAAGGATCTTGGCATTAATGGGGTTATAGTATGCATGACTATTGACCCAAAGAGAATACCTGAAGATGATTTATTATTTTTAACCGCAGTAGAAGTCTTTAAAAGCTAGATTACTATTTTTGCACAAAACCCCAAAAGACTGATCCCTTGAAAATAAATTAGAGCGATGAGACTTAGGTCATTTGAGCCTAATTTGTGTGATTTTCCTTAATGTTGTCTCCACAGTGACAGATTTGGAATTGTTTTCCCTTTTTTAAGCACTTCAAGCGTGGCATGCAACCGTGATTAAGAAAACCAAATTATCATTTGAATGCTTTTAGCAACCACTCTACAACTTCTTTTATAATAATAAAATGTTATATTTAGATAATATAACTAAATTTTAAAATAAAATAATAATATATACATGAAAGTGATATGAAATAAAAAATAAGACGTGTGTGGATAACTAAATCTGTTAGAGTTACTTAATTCAACAATTGTCATAACAGAAACTTATGAAGGTATTATATTAATTCCTTTTATAAAATGAGCTTATTTTAGAAGAATTATATCCTTATAAACGAAACACACTTATTCTAGGACTTTGTCTAACTGGACTAATTCATCTTTTTAATATAATTAACAAAAAAAATTTCCCTCTTGAAAACTTATTAGAACTTTGATTCACTTTTACAGTTTTACGTTGTAATTAATGTTAATATTGAAGTGCAAATTTACTGTTGAAATTAAGAGTTTCTTACGTCCACTCTCGTAGACAACCAATGTAATAATTTCCTCCAATCAACCACATGTTCTATGGTACTTTGGATTGAAGTTTTTTAAATTTGGACGAACTTCAATTTGCAAATCGATTTTGTTAAAATGACTCTACCATTCTCTTATTTTTAAGAAAAAAAAATGGAAGAAAAGTTTACATTTGGATTCAATTAAAAACCAAGTATTATACTTTTCCAGTTACTTTTGGAACAAATATTGGCAATCTCTCATTTGAAATTCAAGTAATAAATTGTAAGCCTATAAAACTAAGGATTCAAGCAATAAATATTAAGCATATTAGACTTATGTTACCTTGTGTTGTCGTTAAAGGAAGCATTTAGTTAACTTAATTTGGATAATTTTTTCAATAATCACCTACAGAAAAAAAAAAAGGAAGCAGAACAAATGAAAATGATCTCAAAGTTATTTATATCTATCACATTATTTGTTTGGATATAATATATGTATATTGATCTATTTAATTTTTTTAATTCTATTTTTTTATTCCAAACAAATAGTATGTATATCTTATTTTCATTTCTCTAATAATAAAAATTTTATCCTCAAAATATAGTTTGCAGGTTAAAGTGGAGCATTATTTATGAAATAAAAACAACAATAGTACAGTTAAAAAAAATTAAACTGAACTGAGGTTTTTATAAAATACCAAAAACATATTTGATCTCATCTTCCTCTCTCTCTCTCTCTTTGAATAAGATGCTGTAAAATAAACAAAAAAATAGAGTTGAAGTAACCTTTATCTTGTAAGAAATAAGATGATTGGTAGGTTGTTTAAGGTGGATATAAAAGTTGGTGTGATATTGAAAATGGTTGGTGGAGATGTGAGGAGGAGTATATTCGAGGAAAGAAGATGATGATCAGGTTTCGTATGAACTTATTGATTAGAAAGTTGGATTATTTTTTTTTTATCAGAAAAAAATATAATAAATAAATAAAAAAATACTTAAGAAATATCATAAAAAAAAAACAGGAGATCCTCACCACTGTAGAATTAAACCTTTTAAACATTCCTACCATAGCAAAGTTGGAATGTAGTGGTGTAGGGTAGAAGTTGGAATGTATGCAGTAAAAGTTAGGTATTGTAGAATGATGGTAACGGTAATGAAGAATGAAGAATGAAGAATGAAGAATGATGAATGATATTGTTTGAAGTTGAAGGAGGAAAGAAGAGAAAAGGACAGGGATGATTGTGTGGGCCTGGTGTGGTGTGCACGTGGGGGTCAACATCATCATCTTCCCCCATTGTAGGGTCATTCCTTTTATTTGGTTGTTCAGCTAAGGCCATTGAATGTGACAAACCCCTTCTATGCACAACTCATGGTTGCTGTTAATCCTTTCATTCAACCATCCTCATCACATGCCCTTCCCTTTTCCTATCTCATCTTTCGCCGACATCTTTCTTTCATTTCTGCACTAACACCTTATCAATCATATATAAATATATCTCATATTGAATAAAAAAAAGTGAAGTGAATTCAATGGTTCAATCTCTCAATCATCTTTACTATCCAAAACCCAAAAGTATTTTCCACATTTTTCACATCTCAACATGTCAATCCTATAAGCTCTAACAATGAGGCAGAAATAGTTGATGATTTGGAGTCAACAAAATAAAATCAAAATCAAAATCAAGCTTTATAATAAATATTAATCAATTATTATTAACAAGTGAATTTCTAATGATAAGAATATTAGATTTCGGTTAAAAAAGATGTTCTAGACTATTGACCTATTACTTTATAATAATATAAATAAAAATATAGATTTATAGATAGACATAGAGAAATTTATGATTAATTAAGATTCTAACTAACTTGATTGTCAAGAGTATTTTTGCAGTACACACTTCCCTTGCTTGATAAGTCATGAGACCATGAATTCGTGCACTCATGAAGTTGTGATTCTAAATAACTGAAAGACCTGAAAGACCTAGAAGATAGATGATCAAAGAAGATCCAAAAAATTATTAACGATTATTGATTGATTACATCTTAATTTAAGCCCTAAGAACATGAACAATATATAAAAAGACTCATAAATATAAACTCAATTAACGTCTCTCTCTCAGATTAAATATTAACTCAATTTATTATATCCACTCGAGGAACCATATATATATATCACTTAAATTATTGTATAATTGAAAAAAATTATCATGATTTTTACTAATTTTAACATGATATAATGTACCAGTTACATCAAAATTAATCAATCATAAATATACAAACAAATATAAATACACAAGCAAATGCTTCTTTTCATACAACATGTCTTAAGTGATGTTATTTTTATTTTCTACAAATGTAACATCTGTTTGCATAAAATTTTACACTAACATTTTTAAAAGGAAAAATAAAATAGTTCTTTAAAGTTAAAATTAATAAACTAATTTATAAAAACTTTCTTATATTAGTTTCTCATTGAAAAATCAAACATGAACTAATTTTAATTTATAAAAAAATATTTTATACTTTTTCTCCTAATATTTTTTTAGAGAAGTTATCTAAAGATACATTTACTCTATATAATAAGTGTGTGAAGTCAGTATTGTACAACACAAGTGTTAAAATTATAATATTTTGTTAAAAGTAAAATAAACTAATTGAGGAGACTTTTGTATTAAATGATCTGTCTTTTGGGTTAGGTCTTTTAAATTATAATACAATTTGTATACTTTCTAGAACTCAAGATTTTGAGAGTTATTATGATATAATATTAAAAGTCTTCATTGTATGATTCATGGTTTGGAGTGAAGGCTTCAAAAACTTGAAATAGTCATGGCTGTGGGGTTCATCATCTCATCTTTATTCAATGCTTTAATCAATTTCAGTTTGGCTCAACCATATAGAACCTGCAGTTTTCATAATACTCCTTCCTTCAATTCATTGCTCCATGCTTATCTCACTTTCTCTCAATCCATACTCATATAGGCCTTCAGAAGTCTGTTCATAAGCAATAACTTGTTTTGAAACTATGGGGAAATGAGAGAAAGTGACAAATTAATGTTACTTACAAGAGAAAGATAAAAAGAAACTGAGTGGAAAAGAGATGAGAGATAAAATAAATGTTAGGATTAAGTAAAAAAAATCTAAACACAAAAACTACTCCATTAGACCTAATTAATTAACATTAAGACTTTACTATCTTCAAATAGTTTATTTTACTTGAAATGAAATTCTTCACGTAATAATACAAAATCATAGTAAAACAAATTGCTTAATTTGGTATTTCAATTTAAGTTCATCATTATAGTCAATAATTATATTTAAACAATTTTCTCTTTTAGACTTTAAAATTTTGTCGTAATTTTATCTTTTTAAGTATTTCATAAAATTAATAAGAAAAGGTGTATTTAAATTATCATTAGTTTTGACTTTTAAAAATTGTCTAACCATTAGATGTATCAAAACAAATTTTCAAATTGAGGTTCAAGAGGAATCAAGAGTTCGTTTTCAAAATTAATTTTTCATTCTTCCTAATCTCAAGAACTATGAGGATGTAAATTTATCTTTAAAATCATTTTTTTTCTCTTCCAAAAATAAGAAGAAGAAAAAAGAATCTTCTTTGAAATCATTTTCTATTCTCAAACTTGCCAATTAAAACTTAAAAAATGTTTTTTAATTGAATATGCATGTGAGAGCAATTTTAGGACAGGATGATTACTTTTTTTTCTTTCTTTTAGCATAAGTTGGTTTCATTGTATTTTTAGCTATTTTTACCGAGAGAGAATGGCCATAAATGGATTTTTTTAAATCTTTCTTACCCTTAGTATTAATTTGGGAATTAGCTTTTGTGAATAAATAATGAGTTGCTTAAACCCTTTATATAATAGGGCTTGGTTGATATGTTTTTTTTTTTTTTTGTTTTGATGTGATTTTTTAGGTGTTTTTTTTTTCTGTATATAAATAATAGACATAAATAAATTTCAAGTTTTCTTTTTAAGTTTGTAGTAATGACTATTTTTTGTTTGGAGGATCAATGATTCTTTAATTTAATATTTAATAAATAAAAAACTTTGATTTAAATATGTGATGTTATCTCCAGTTTTACTATTTACTGATTTTTTTTTTATTAAATTGAAGTACCTGTTCTACAATCTAAATTATTAAAGAGTGGTATATTTTTTATTCTCTTTTTGCTATGTGTATTGATATACAATAAGAGATTTATTGATTTTTCATTAAATTGAAACAGCTGGTATACAATCTAAATTATTTAAGAATGTTATATCTTTATTTTCTTTCTTTTATCTATATTAAAATATGATAAAAGATATATCAATTATTATGATAAAAGTAAGTTAAGAAATTAATAGAGAAATGTTTTAAAAAAATAATATAATAATAAAAAATATAAATAAATATTTGTTGTAGAATTTAAACTATTTTTTTATGATTTATTAAATACGCAAATTAAAAAAAAAAATCGCACTATTAACCCTCCTATTTAATGAAAACATAGGAAATGAGAGGAAGAAGAAATATGCATATTGAAATTGTATAAAAATATGATAATAATGTTAAGGATGGATGGTAGTTGGATCAAATGGCCACACCCATATCATAATACAACTCCTTTTTGCTTTGTTTTTTTTATTACTAAGCAATTTTGAAATGTTAATTTGACAAAATGAAAATTAAAGTGTTAAAAATATTGATTAAAAGAATTAAAATGAATAATTTTTTTAGAATATCTAATTGAAATTTTATCAATTGTAATTTTTTTTTTTTGTAAAATTTATGTTTTAACTTTTCTCACATTTTATTATCAAATTTTTATATATCTTATCGAAGTATTAAACTTGTGATAAGAAATGACGAGTGATGAAAAAAACTAAAATAACTCAAGATCAAAATAATTTAAAATAATAATAATAAGAAAATAATATTTTTCCTTTTTAAAACGTTATTGCTTCATCATAAATTTAGCAAATTTATTAAAATAATAAAATTTATAAAATAATGAATTGTAAAATATATAACTAAGTATAATTTTTTTAATGAACTTTGGTACTATTTCTAATAAAAAAATTATCCAGTTAATTTAGTAATTAATATTGTAAGTGATAGTAAGACCTTTATCTTTTCTATTTAATTTTATACTATATATATAATTGAGTGTTGTTAATATTTCATGGTAAATAGTAAAATATAAATGTATAAATATTGACCCAGAACATGAATAAATGGAAATAAAAAAAGATTTAATGATTTGTTGTGTATGAGCCTATCTAAACAAAACTTGAACCAATGAAAAGTGGCCATGTCAGACAAGACGTGGGCCCTACATTATAAAATAGCATTTTAAATTGGGGACCATAAGCAGCTGGCTAATGAGCCGAGCCGAGCCGATCGGAGCTGACAAGCCAACGGTTCACGTCCCATATTCTTGGGCTGGGCAGACACAGGCCCAAAGTGGGGCCCACGAAATTGAAAATGAACGGTCTCTGGAGATTTCTTTCTCCATTCACACTTTATGGTTCAAAGTGTGTTTTTAATTGTGGAAGAAATTACCATCAATAACGTTGAAATTAAATTTATTAAAAAGTTTATAAATATCAGAAGAGTAGAATGTTGGTAATAAAACTTTAATAATGAACTTACCTTAAAACAATTTTACCATATTGTTTAAGAATTTATTATTAATATAACTTCAAAGATAATGGGAGAAAAGAAGAAGAGTAGATGAAATAGAGAAGAAGGTGAAAATGACATTTGATTTTGGTTATGAAAGAATTGAATGAGAATAAGGGAAAATATGAATGGTAGATACCAGGACAAATTCTTCTAGAAGCTAGGTTAACTTATAAACTGAACTCAATTATGAGATTAAACAATATACCAATAAATTAATAAATACCATATTTAATAGTAATAATCTAAACAATACACATAATTTCACATTATTCAACAAAGCAATTTAATTAGAATAACATGTTAAAGTCATACTTAATATTTTTTAATTTATATTAAAATCACACTTACAAATGCAAATTTATCTTAATTTAAAAAATATTTTTAAAATTGTATTTATAAACACGATTCAATATAAACTAGAAAATCTAAAAAATTCTATTTATAAACACGACTTCATCCAAAAATTAAAATATAATAATCTAAAGTTAGGTTTTTAAACAATGACTTCTATATAAAATACATTTAAACTGGTACTACTAAGATAAGATTTTAACATAAAAAAGGTGTGTTTTAAAATAACTTTTTTTTATGAAGATGTTATTCCAAACATAACATACTTATTTACGTAATTTTAGAAAGCAAAAATATACTATAATGCCTATTTTTGCGCTTAAACTTTTTATTTTTTATACACATATTGATGACTTATTGATGTAAAAAAAGAGTTAAAAGCTATTGTTATTATTTAATTATTTATATGTATAAAAATTATATATATGTCATGAAATGAGTTATTATTACTATTATGATCAGAATTAGAATATTTACAATGAACATTATATTGGTCTTAGGTAACTGAGTTTAATTTTTTAAAAGTTTTAACTTTTAGTTTTCTGAATAGAAACAAGATAGTAAAGAAGTAAGATTTCACTCAAGAGAATCAGGTTTCTCACATATATTAACCTTCGTAAATATTTACTAAAAATATAGTTTAAATATAAGATATTTTTAGAATAAAAATTATTGAAATATGTCTCTATCATTTTTTTTTAACACAACAAACAAATTTTCAGAGTAATTATGTATTTACGTCAGTGAGTTAGTCTAAAATATTTTAATCCCTTATTTATTATAAATCTATTTATCAATTAAAAAAAATTGACAAAGATTTATTCTAATAATTTTTTCATTATAACTACTAAAAAAGGTACTTAGATTGAATTAGGGAAAAAAAATAATTTTGTAAGAAATTATAGGAACGAAAATCAATTTTGCGTATACCCTAATTTTTTTTAAAGCTTAAACTTACTTTATTGTGGTATGAAATGTGTGTTAGTATAGCATTTTTACTGTAGTGGATGGTGAAGAAGAGAGAAAGAAGAGAGAAAGAAGAGAGAGTTGAGATAAAAGGAGATGTTGAATGGTATGGGAACCCATTGAATGAGGTGTAATGATGGGGTGCATGTGAGGAGCTGATGAGAAGTGAGACCCCTCCTTCGCTGTCTCCATGGGAGCAATGCAATGAAATCAAACCAACTCAACTCCTACAAACTTCAGACATAAACACAAACCTGACCAGACACACAATTTGCCATACCCAACCAACTTTCTCTTCCTCCTTCTCTATCTCCTAATTTCACCCTCCCACCACTTTTCCTGTTCCACTGTTTCTTTATGAATAACACTATTCCCAAACCATTTTTTCTCATCCCCACTTTTCTACACTTTTCTCTCTTCTTGCCTTATTGTAAAAGTTACTGCAAGATAATTAGGTGGAAATAGTGTAACATTATTCTAAATAAATAATCTTATCAAAACATATTCTTAAGCCAGTTGATGTACTGAAAATGTC
This sequence comes from Phaseolus lunatus, assembly GCA_013389735.1. Lineage (NCBI taxonomy): Eukaryota > Viridiplantae > Streptophyta > Magnoliopsida > Fabales > Fabaceae > Phaseolus > Phaseolus lunatus. The sequence continues at coordinate 36,382,047 of CM023861.1, forward strand.
TCATTAAATTATAAGATGTTATTTACAATAAATTTTACAGTATTTTTAAATGACATAAAGACATAGAATCCTCTGTATTATATTATATATTTTTTTACTAATAAATTTTGAAGTGTTGCTAGTATATATATTACACTTTTAACTGTTGTTTATATAGTCAAGAGGTAGGTTATAGAAGATGAAATTGGGTTCTTAATACAACTGATATACATAAAAAGCAGAGAGGCAGAGAAGTTTTATATATAATATTGATATGCAAGTAAAACTCACTCCTTTGATTGATACAGGTCACTAAGTTTTCAAGGTGGAGCATTTCAAACTGCAGAAAGTTGAATCTTACATCAGTACTGTGGTTCTGATATAATCAGTAGATTCCTCAAAGAATTTACCACTTCGACTTAAACAATTACAATAGTAGAAAGTGAAGAACATCACAAGGCTATGATTAAAACTATGATTAACAAAAATCTTTGGAAAGAGAGTGATGCTGTAACAGATGCTCTCACTTTCACTGCAACTTTACAGTGCGCATGGAATATCCATAAGCAACCAAAAAGAGGTCAGAGCTTTCCCCACTTAAAAAGAATACAAACAGATAATAAAATATTCAATCAGCTGAGATTCAAAATTTTCATGTCCCCGTCTGCAAAAATATAGTCTTACACACCCATTAGCCTTATCTTTTCCAAAAACCATTGTACTGCTCAAAAACTGTTAAAGCATATTATATACCCTCTCTTTTTTCTCATAATACATGATCAATGCCTATTTATTGTAGAATTTCCTGACATAATTGTTCAAGTTCCAATATTTTTTTCTAAAAGCTCATATCTTTTGTTCTTCCAATCTATATAAGCTCCCATTCAACAAACACACTGCACCATCAGTACTTGTATTCCATGGCATCTGAAGGTACAATCTTTATTCTCTCGCTTTTTATTCTCTCGTCAGTTTTGTATCTGGTCAATGTTTTGAAGCACAGAACTAAACTTACTGTTCATAATGAAACAGTTACATAAAATTCAGTTGTCCCATCTGACATAGCTTTGGTTGTTTTCTTTCCCTTCATCACAATCTTCATCCTACTCAGTTGAAGAAGGCAGTTAATGCTACTACCAGATTGTACGCAAAATACATCCTCTTCTGTTCAGTTACTGAACCAAGCAAGATTCTTCTCATCCTTTTGGCTCTTGGTTAGTTTTCTTGTTTTGGAAACAGCTAGATCTACATTGGTAAGCCCTTGAAAATTATAATTATATTTGTACCTAAATATATATTTTTTAGTTTTTCACACATATAGACAGTCCTGTTTGAGATATGGCATGTATTTACTACACATAATAATACATTTGGAAATATATTTGTTAATTTGGTGCCTATGTGTGTCTTCTGATATATGTCTTCAACATGATATATAGGTAATTAAGGAGGAGCACTTTTCAACAGTCAATTGGATCTCTTTTAGTTTTAGTTGATCAGTGATTGTTGTCAATAATCAATCATCTATGGACGGTCTAAGTTGGGATTCCTCATCACAACTTGTTGGTAACATACCGAGCTTGTGGAGTAGTCATCCTCAAGACCTTGAAGGAGAGTATCATCATTCCTTGCCACACCTTTTTTCAAGTGTTCTCAATCAAACAGGTTATCCATATCCCAGTTCTGAAAAAGAAAGGGAGATGGTTCACCCATCCACTTCTGAGATAATGAGTATTTTGCAAAATACGAATCTGTCACAAAGAACAGCAACCATGCCTGTGAAATCAGGAGCAGCTGGAGCCAGTTGGGGAGAAGCTTTAACATCCCAATCATGTCCGTCCCTTTCTGCCAATATGAACCAAACTAGCAATTATCTAACAGATTTCAACATGACCCACCAGCAAGAACACCTTATCAATGGTACACAAAACGGCAAGGCTACCTGTTCTCTTGAGTCACTTGATTGCTTGCTTTCAGATACTAAGCATGGCAACACAGACACGTCTATCGAAGATGATGGGATTTCCATGATGGTTTTATCTGACTGCAGAAACTTATGTAACTTCAATTATGGCAGTGCAGTTTCCTCGGGTGAATCTGAGAGCAATGCTTCCAATGCAAGAAACAGTGACATGCAGTATCCATCAGTGAATGAGCTGGATGAAACAGTGTCTCAAAGCTTCTCTGATCAATATATCAGTCAAGCAAGAGTTATAGATTCTGAAGTTATTTGCACAAAAGGGAGCAATTCATGCTTCAGCGTTGCTCATAATTCTTCTGCCACCGAAGGTGGTTTCAGGCTTGTCTCAGAGACTTCACCAAAGTCCAAGAGACCCAGATGGAATAAGCATCCTGGTTCATCAAATATCAACTTCCAGCAGCCAAATTCATCTGTGTCACCTTCCTTTGAAGAACCTGATCCAGAGGCCGTAGCACAAATGAAGGAAATGATATATAGGGCTGCAGCTTTTAGGCCAGTGAACTTGGGATTGGAAGTGGTGGAAAAGCCTAAGAGGAAGAATGTTAGGATATCAACTGATCCACAGACTGTGGCTGCCAGGGAAAGAAGGGAGAGAATAAGTGAGAGGATTAGGGTTTTGCAGAAGATTGTGCCTGGTGGAAGCAAGATGGACACTGCATCAATGCTTGATGAAGCTGCAAACTACCTCAAGTTTCTCAGAGCACAAGTAAAAGCACTAGAAAATATAGGTAACAAGCTTCAGACAATGAATTGTCCTCCTAACATAGCCTTCTCTTTCAACCCTTCTTTTCCCATACAAACACATTTCCCCGTCCAAAACCCTAGCGGCCACACCCACATCCAACATTCCAAGGGTTGGAAATGATTATTATCGTGGAAGAGAAGAAAAGATGTAAAAATAGGGGTCTGAGAACTCATAACCTCTAATTGTATTTCATTCGGGACTTTGATTAACATATGCTCATATATGTCCTACCCAAAACTTCAATTTTGTTCTAAGTAGTCAATCACGTCTTAATTTTCTTCAGAATATCTACAGTGAGAGACTTGTTTAAAATTCTCATCAATCACGGCAATTTTGTAGCTGCTATCATAAATTATGGGCATGCACGAGAGTGCATTAAGGTAAGCTTTTAATGCTTCCACGGCATTGCATTTTACTTTTACGAACAAAAGATGGTTATAGTAAAAGTAGTGAATTACATAACCTTTTAGCTTACAGAAAGGTCTAGCAATTATAACACCCATGATTAAGATGAAGGGCTAGAAAGTGATTGCCACTTTAAGTTCGTTTTAAAATAGTTTGATGCAGTACTCAAAAGTGTTTTTCTTTTCTTTGAGATCTTCAAGGTTTTCTTGAACAAGTGGTTTGTTAGATAAATAAAGAAATGCAAGAGACATTCCCTCAAGAAATGTGAACTCAGTCAGTGGTCCTGTCTCCTTGATTCAACCCAAAGCGTGCTCTTGAAAATCACTCTAAACTCATTGCTGGGCACGTGTATATTCTTCTTTTTTGGCAGGGGTGTTTGTCATAAGCAATATATAAAGGAAACCCGTGTGTCTTATTCAAAAGTTCAGAAGAAGCTCTTAAATATTAGTGTAACTAATGATATTGTTAATGATGATGAGTATGATAACGATGGCTACAACGAAACATGATGTGGGTTTCTCGTGCTAATATGGTAGAACATGGATTATTTTAATTTGGCTCGAATATCTTGGCTAAGCACATGCCTCTTTGCAATGCTACTGTATCTGCATGTGGCATTTTCCAGTACAAAATGAAACCCTTTCGGCCTTTCGTCTGTCATGCTTTAGAATTATTCCTACTTTTTGTTCACCATTCATCATCACCAAGTATATAATAAAACTCTATACAATCTCCCACTACTTCTTTCAATCTCAAGTTTATAGCATTTTCTTTTTCTATTCTCCAAAATCTAATGTTTCTAGCAAACTCCTACCTCTCCTTCAGAGATCACTGCTACTGAAAACACTCCAGCACTAAAGTTAATAACTTCAAAAGATCAAAGTATAAAACAACAAACCTAATCCATTATATAATGATGAAACTTTATAGAATTTATCATTATTTAGTATAAAATTCGAAACCTGAAAAAATACCGACATGGAATATTATAAACATGGCTTGATGTCATGAGAGTTCTGGCTTTTTCTCACTATTTTTTATTTTGTTTATTTACTTCCTAATATGATACAAAGCATAGCTAAAAAAGTAAAAAAAATTAAAGTAGCAAAAGTATCAATAAAAAATTACAAGTTTACAGTTACAAAATTATATAAATGAATTATTTTTCCTAGTTGAGGATTGTTTTGTATCTGTTGATGGAAAAAAATAATGTATCTTCAAATATTTCCTGGATATTACTTTCTTTTATTTAGTTACATGATAAAAAAATATGATTAATTAAATTTTGAGTATTTCATAAATAAATTTGAATATTTTAAATTGAGTCTCTATTATATTTTATTACCGTAAATGTCTAATTTATTTTGATTAAAATACTTTGTCCATTTTTTTGCCAACAAGATGATGTGTTTCAATATCTTAAAATTTGTCGGTCAACTCAGAAGTTGAGAAAAAAATTGAAAATGAAAAAAATATAAAATAAGGACGTCATTCGACAAAATCCAATAATATAATATTCACACACAAAAATTAGACGTTCAATAATGCTCAAAATATTAAATAAGATTAAAAAATTTAAATGTAAAAAAATTATAGAAAAATACAAATTCTGTTAGTTACAAAGTAAATAAATTATAAATTATTTCAAGCTGAGCATTATAGATAAAAGAAAGGAAGTAAGAATGTTCAAATATTTGAGTAAAATGGAAATTATTGAAAGTAAGAACATTATTAGAAAAAATTCAGAGAGTTAAAGAATTATGAGTAAATAAATTATAATTAACATTTATAGATATGTACTTCAAATATTTCCTCGCTTTAGCCATTTTTTCTTGATTTAGCTCATTTGTTCTACAAAATGATACAAAGCAACGCACAAATTTTAATGTGAAATTCTTAAAAAAAAAAAAAATTATGAACAAAAAAAAATCGAGTTAAAGAATTATAAATTATTTAAAAAAATTAAAAATAAAATGAAGTATATAATACAATGTACAAACATTTCCTACGTGTTGACATTTTTCTGGATTTTGTTTATTTACTCCTAAGTTGTTGCCCCTATTTTAGAATTAGTTTATTTGCTCCAGAACGTGATACAAACAAATGTTGAAAAAGTTAATTAAATTATAATTTATTCAAAGTGAGAAAATTATTAGTAAAAAAATACAAATTTAGCATGTTACATAATTACGAGAAAATATTTTATCAAATAATCCAAATAAAAAATTTGTTGATAAAATTAAGTAGAAAAATATTTTCCTTAAAAAATTTCCTAACTGCTGTCTCTTTCCTTAATTAAGTTCATTTGTACTTGAAAAAGATGCAAAACACACCTTTAAAAAGTTGGACATAGCAACCATTGACAAATTTTTATCCATAGATACCTTTAAAAGATTCCTAATAATATTATCAGTATTCTTAGTTTAGTTCATTTGCTTCATAATACAATACAAAATAACATTAAAAGAGGTAAATAAATTAAGAATTCTTTAAAATAACAAAATTATAAAATAAATACATAGTATGAGAATGTAAACAGTGTTTATACTGTCATACAATAAAAACCAGTCATTTAAACTTGTTTATTTTTAGAATAATCATGTTAACAATCATAATAATGATTATTTCTAATTAGTTTAGTGTAATTTTTTTCACACTGATAATACTAAACTTGTACATTTACACTCTGAATTTGCTATCTCTCTAGAGAGCTCTCTCCACTAATTCCATCAAAGGAGACAGTGATTGAACTGTTGGATGAACTCTCAAGATCGTCAGAGTCAAAGGGAGGAGTCATCTTGTTTGAAAAACATTGTTTCAGTTCATTAACTACATGATTCATGGTTGGCCTATTAATGGAAGTGGGTGCTACACAAGCCATTGCAGTGTCTAAGACCTTCTTTACAGAATCAATGTCAAATTCTCCCTGCAATCTTGAATCTACAATATCATTGATCTCCCTTTCAAGTAGCACAGAATGAACCCATTGAACTATGTGAGTTTTCTCTTCAGATCTGGTTATAGCAGGTTGACCTGTAATTATCTCAAGCAGAACTACTCCAAAACTGAAAACATCACTTTTTCCATTCAACCTGTGTGATCTATTGTACCTGATGAGTAGAAATTTACAACTCAATTTATATGAAATGTTGTCTTAAGACTCTTGAATTTTGCCACCAGGGTTTGAGTCAAAATCATAACTTACTCTGGATCAAGATATCCCAGGGTGCCAGCTACCACTGTGGTCATATGGGTGTCACTTTCATCAGGATAGATCCTTGATAACCCAAAATCAGCTAGTTTACCCCGCAATTTTTCATTCACCAAGATGTTCTTAGACTTAACATCTCTGTGAACAATTGGTACATTGCAGCCATGATGCAAATACTCCAATGCTACAGTTAAAGTCTCAACTTACATTTTTGTTGCATAAAACTCTTACTCTAAAGAAAGAGGGGGCAAAATGATTCTTTCCATACTTACCTTCGGCAGCATCCAATGCAATTTGAAGTCGTTGGTTCCAACTCAATATATTTTTGCTTTTGCCTACATTTTTATGAATCCACAAAGGAATGCATGAGTTTGAAATCACAGAAAAAAAGAAAAGGCTTCGGGTTTTGGTGCAGAATGATATAAAAAAAATTGTTTTCCAGTCCATACACCTGATCTTTGACTCAATTTTGTATGCTTCATTTAAATGTATCTGATTTGACTTGAATGGTTTGTTATATATTACTGGAATTCATTGACTGTTTAGAGTCTTTATGCAGATAATTAAGACAACTACAGAGTCAAGAAGCCTTTACTTTCCACCAGTACCTTTTTGATCTACAAAGGTGGATACAATCATTAACACATTATGTAACCACCGTAAATTGTAATACAGTGAGAAATAAAATTAAATGGAGTAAATTGACCTTAACAATACCTGATAAATGTTTTGCCAAGTCTCCATTAGCCATATACTCATAGATGAGAGCCATATTCTCGCCATCATCACAATATCCAATTAGAGAAGTTAAAAATTTATGATGAACAACAGCAACAAATTTGGCCTGTAAATCAAAAAGCAATAATCCCTTCAGTTATCATAAACAAAATATTATTAAGGAGTATATATATATATATATATATATATAATTATGGTTATATTTGAAGTTAGTCATAGTACCTCTGCCTTAAATTGCAGATACCCTTGGGCTGAGGGAGAGAGCATTTTGACAGCTACCTCAGTATCATCTATCCGGCCATGGTACACCGTAGCAAATCCTCCTTTTCCTACAACTCTTTCAAAATTTTTGGTCAAGCTCAGGACTTCAGCATAGGTGAATTCTTGTTTATTTGTCTCTAGTTCCTCTTTTATTCTGGAATAGCCAATCAGTTTGCTAGTTGAAACTGTGGGAAGAAAGAAACAGTGTCAAAGTCCATGCAAATATCTGCTAATTGTTGTACACTAGTATTTATATTTTATGCCTAATATAATGCAATCTTAGATAATCTTGCCTATATATCTTCAAAATAAAAATCCAATTGAAAATTTACAATGTAGAAATCAACTTCAAATTTGATACATTGTCCTTTTTATACTGTTAAATAATTGTATATCAACTTAAGAATGACAATGTAAAAACCGTTCCCACTTTTATTTGAAGAACAACCCAAATTGTTGAGATCTTTGTTACCCATACTCCAATTAGAACAGATTATCTTCTTATTTAATTTTTGTATCTCCTTTTTAGACGTCCCTCATGATGAATAGAATATAAAAACAACATGGTACCTGGTTGTCTCCTTTTGTGTATGTAGAAAGAAATCAGTGTTATTACTAGTATCATGAAAGCTCCACCGAGCGATGCCACTAGTGGGACTACAACTCTGTTCCCATTTTTATTGTTGCATGAACCTGGGGAGCAAAGATTTGGATTTCCACCAAAACTGCATTTACAATTTTAAAAAGTGAACATGTTATGGTGGGAATTATCTCACCAAATGGTAAACCGACTTAATATGCCATTCCACATATTTTTGTAAAAAATGAGTAACTCATTGGGAACGAAGTCAAAACAGAGAGGCAGAGTATTATCCAAAACTGAATTTTGAAACAGAACATACTTGGATTCAAGTAAACCGTTCTGGGAAAGTACAACGAGTTGCGTTGGAATTGTTCCTGATAGCTGATTGCCTTCTAGGTTTCTTCCATAAGGAAATAATAAATCATTATCCATCTTTCATAAGAAATTACTCTAAAAGGTCCAAATTAAATAAAATAGGGTGAAAATTTTATGGAGAGGTAGATCTAGTTTAGTACTTTTTTCAGTGTAAGATGCATGGAGATCCTTACCATGTTTGTAAACAATTAAAGCAACAAATTTAATTAAAAAAATCAATTTCAACAAGCTTAGCCTTTTGAAAACACTACCTCTTCATAAACTATACCCTGATCAATATAGTTAACTTACAGAACTCTTAAGAAGCTTAGTTGATGTAGAAATTCAGGCACGACCCCGGTCAAACTGTTGTTTGACAAATCCCTAAAATAGAAACAAATTTCTTATACTCAACTTTAGGAGGAATCATAAACTTTCTGTGATCAACTATATAACTTGCTATTTGTATGAGGTAGATTCAGTGACTTACAAATATTGTATGTACTGCAGATTGGATGTTCCAGGGGCTATATTACCAGTTAAACCACTGGAAGATAAGTTCCTAAAAGCATGTTGTAAGATTTTGTTAATAATATTGAAGATATAAGCGTAGATTTGAAGCTAAAACTATAGCATCAGTCTATGTATCACACCAAACTTACAAGTATATAATTCTTGCTGAACCAGATTCATAGCTGCAGTTAAGACCGTCCCACAAGTAAGCCACTGGTATACAAGGATCTCCTTGCCAGTTTCTCTTGATTCCATACATTGACTTGACATTTATGATACCATCAACTATTATCATGAACATAGTAATGAGTAATAATAAGAGTAGTGCATGTGAATAATGATGTGCAGGGTTGTAATAAACTATAATAAGGTGATACTAGAAAGCAAAATCAGGTGTCTAAGAACATACCATCTGTTTGATATGTTTCGGATTGTGAGAGGTTTTTTGTCGTATATATCTCAATGGCGTTGAAAAGAGGTGGGAGAGTTGATCGACTAGTTTTATTAATCCAAATGTCCAACGGTTTTTCACAAAGAGCTATGTGATACACACTCTGCAGGTATAAAGGATTGATTGGATAATTATTTAAAATGTCCCCATTTACAAAAATGTTGAACTCTCTCATTTGGTTAGCCTGAAGCTTCTGGATTTCAGCAAAAAACATGTACACATAAAGTGTGGAAGAATTATAGTTGGGAAGGAAGTGGAACTCTATATTGTCCTTGACATTTGCTGGAATTGCTGCTGTTCCCATGACATTGGAGGGTGGCAATGGTAAAAAGTTATATGAAGTAGCATCTTGGTCTATGGTAAGGAGGGTATCAATCTGTTTCCAGTCATTTGAGTTGTAAGGTGTCCATATTCTATCATAGACATCATCTGGAAATCTTTGGGAAAGAAAAAAAGAGGGAAGAACATCAGGGCATCACTATATTGAAAGAAAGTAAAAAGAAAAAAAAGTCATGTTCCCTTTTAGTGGTAGTTCCATGATATAACTTGGTTACATTGTAACATGGCTCACCTCACTATTTCACCATCCTTTAAGCCTACATCAAACCGTGCCAAGAGCTCCACATAGTTGACTAGATAGGCATCACTGTTAAGAACTCTAAGCTCCAAAACTGAAATAAAAGGTGTACCCTTGCCAGTGTTGAATAAACAAACATGAACATAATCTGAGGAAGCAGCATAAATGATTTCTTTGGTGACTACACTGGATGCATCCTCAAACACCACTGATCCCCACCAATTTTCTCCAAGATAGATGTCAAATTCGGGAAGAGAGTCTTTTCCATCGTAACTTCCATATGCAAACCTTGCCCTCACTAAATACTTCTTGCCACTTCCGTGAGAAACGAGGGTATAGCAGTGCCTGGTTCCAACTGGGAAGCTTCTAACATTCCAGAACTGCCTTTCAAGGGAAGCCTTATATTTAGGTGATATGCTGTGGCTTACACCACTGTCTGTGAAGTTGACATCCGAAGAGTAGTAGATGGAAGTAGTTTCATCTGTATAGCTTGGTTCATCCACAAGTCCGCAGTCAATACTGATGAATCCTGTAAAAGGTGCAAGTTTAAGTTCCAAGAAAAATAAGTAGTTGTAGGATTCAGGATAATGAGATGAAACTATCGAACCTGATTGACTCCGGCCATGAACAATGATAGGAAGAATTAAAGAGAGTTGAAAAATCAGAAGTAGAAAGAATCCTTTCATTTCTAAACTGTGTAAAGTAAACTGAAAACTTGTTATAGACCAAGTTGAAGCCTTTTGGTTGTGTTGTTGGCAAGTAAAGCAGCGTGATTAAACTTGATCATTCAATGATAAGTTTGATTTGAATATCTGTAAGGGTTATGTTGAAGTCAAGTTTCTCTGCTGATGGAATATTAGAAGCCACCGAGTTGAATAGTCCAAGTCGTGTACTCATTTCTATGCTTTATTATTATTGTAATGGAGGAAAGGACTTGCATGGGTATTTTTTGCAGGAAATTTTGATTGTTGCACCAAGAATTGAGAGTAGGCATTTGACCTTACCATATTTTATTCTAGGCATGCTTATGATGAACGTAGTTTGCGTGGTTTCCCAGTTGAATCATGCTAGTATTTTACAAAATAGAAAAATGGGTTTTGATGTTAATTGGTAGATGTGGCAAAGTTGTCAAGCTTGACCTGACAGATCACCTCAAAGAGTTTAGCTATTTAGCTTTAATTTATGTTCTAATTCAACTTCCGTTGTAAACGAGTCATGATTTTTAGATCTCCCTATTGAACATTTTGAACTGTTTTAAAAATAACAAATTAAACATATTTTTTTTTGGAATTATTTATATTTAAATTAAAATATATATGTTTTAATAAAATATTTTTATTTTTAAAATATAATCCATATTTTATAAAAGATTTAATTAAATTTTAAATACTTCACATAAATTCAGGTATTTTCAATGGAGTTTATATTAGAAGTTTCTTTCTATTGAGTGTTCAATTTTTTTTAATCTAAATATTCTATGTGGCGACAACTTAAACGAGATTATGATTGTTATTTTTGTCTTATCTCTTTAATTTTGTCGATTAACTTGTTCATGAAGAAGAAAAGAACGAGTTAACAATATGAATTGAAAATGAAAAGACAGAAGTAGTGATGATAAAGGAAACTATATGAAAAAGTCATGGATAAAGAAACCTATGTGTGCCTTATTATTTATTTTAAATCACCAATCCTAAATACAGTGACAAGGAAGACAAGTTACATTTAAACAAGTATATCACTCGAAAACAAACACATGTGCAAATTAAAGGACTATTCACAAATGTGCAACATTACTTTGAATTTGCGATATTTTGTAGATTATACATTAAAATTAAAGCACGTATTCAGAACTTGTGTGATGTGATATGAGTTTCAGTTGTGTGGCTTCATCTCCTTCTTTCAGTTGGAAAGCGTTTATCTGGCATGAGGAATAAACTCGGTATTCACATTCATGGAGACCCCTGAATGTGTTAAACGGTTACCTCTATATTTTGTTCGAGCTACTTCCATTGATAAAGACTCCTTCAGTTCAATCACTATCACGCTTGTGACAGGCCTTCTGTTCATATTTGGAGACACACATGCTGTTGCTATTTCTACTGCTTTCCAAACTGAATTCGTATCATAATCTCCTTCTAGCCTTGAGTCAACAATGGCTTTGATATCCCCTTTCAAAACCAAGGATCTAACCCATTCACTTATGTGAATACTTTCTTCACCTCTCATTATCACTGGTTGATTTGTGATTATCTCCAAAAGAACAACACCAAAACTAAAAACATCACTCTTCTCTGTCAATCTATTTGTTATGAAGTACCTACATGAAAAAAATAAAATCTATTTGTCAGAATTTCTTGACACAAACATCCACATCGGTAACTATATTTTTCCCAGAAAATGATGAATAGGAACAGGACAATGTAATTGAAGTACTCACTCAGGGTCCAGATAACCAGGAGTACCGGCAACAACAGTTGACACGTGAGTTCCACCTTCAGTTGGGATAATTTTGGATAGACCAAAATCAGCTAACTTTGCTTGGAACTGTTCATTCAACAAGATGTTTGTAGATTTTATGTCTCTGTGGATTATAGGCGGCTTGCAACCATTTTGCAGATACTCCAAACCTGAGATTAGATTTAAGGCAGACATATAGGGAGGGAAAAAGGGGAGTTAACAAAACTGTCAGAACAAATAATTTGAAGTTTACTTTCTGACCTAAGGCTGCATCCACTGCTATACGAAGTCTTTCTTCCCAGGTGAAGAATTTTGTTTTGCTGTGTTTACCTGCAAAAACAAGTTACATTACTTTTTCTCTGCGTTGTTTTCTGTTAACTTATGACTCAATACACTTGTCTCCTAAGGAAATACTCATATACATGGTTTCAGAAAACAAAACTGGTTTAGAAATTTATTTGCACAAATATTATATGGGAACTAACCAGAGAGATGTTCTTGTAAGTCTCCATTAGCCATGTACTCATATATGAGACCCTTCTTGGTTTCTTCATTACAATAACCAACGAGGGAGGTTAAATTTTTGTGATGAACTCTCATTAGAAGTTTAACCTGTATATCAAAATCTCAATCATGTTTAACCATATATTTTTATTTCTGAGATAAAAATCCAAGTGTAAATTGATAGAGAAACTTGCCTCTGCCTGAAATTGTTGAAAACCCTGGACAGACGATGAGGAAAGCATTTTCACTGCAACTGGAGTGTCATCGATATGGCCCAGATAAACAGTTCCAAATCCTCCTTTACCGAGAGTTGTATTGAAATTGTTGGTGATTGTAAGGACGTCGGAGTAGGAATAAATTTGTTTTCTCAATGGTAGCACTAGATCATCTTGTTCTGTGTATTGTGGTGAGATCTGACTTTGATCCTTTTCTACTATCAAAGCTGTTAAATATCATACAGAAAACTAACAGGTTAGGATTGAATCTGTTTGACAAATTAGCAATAAAAATTTCGTTGTAGCGTCACCTTTCAATTTTCTCCTTTTAAGCGTCCATACTGCAGCTACCACGACAATGAGAAGGATCACAACCCCACTAACTGTTGCTACTATGGGTGCAACAATGCTGTTTTTCTCTTTCTTTTCCTTTCCCTTTTCCTCATCCTGAACGTTGCATTGACCAGATTCACAGAGATTTGGATTTTGGTCCACACTAGCATGAAAAACACAGAAGGTTTATGTTTTAACTCAGTAAACCTTACAAGTCATCGATACATTCAATTAATACTTCAATTCATTTTGCTTGTGCCAAGATATTGAAAAACAAAGAAGATTTATGTACAAAAGTAAAATAAAACCAATTGATAATCGTCACCATAAATAATGATATTATGAATTTGAGAATTTTCAATAACATTCTTACCTTAGTGACAGAGAACCTTCCTTGGATTTTTCAACAAGTGCCGAGGGAATTAAACCAGAGAGGTTATTCTTCTCCAAGTTTCTGGCAAAACGGAGAAACTATATTATCCTTTTCTATTTTCTGATACAGGGGAATCAAAAAGTTGTTCCAGTAACTGACGAAGTGAAAAAGTAACTGATGAAGCAACTTACAATATCTTTAAGTGTTGAAATTGAGACAGAAAATCAGGAATTTCACCGCTTAAGCTATTGTTTGATAAATCCCTGAAAACAAAAAAACATGCCTCCTTTTAAACAAGTCTAAATTTTAACACACGTAACAAACGACATCTTGACATGTACGTACACAGCAGAAATAATAAATAGATCTAAAGAATTTAGTTTATACGATCAACCAGTCAAAAATCATACTGAGATATAGCTCTCGAAAAAGTTACCGTAAAAATTAATAAATTTAACTTAACTCATGATTGACGAATTTTTTTTACTCTGATCGTTTATATAGTATATACTTAAAGAGGTTTCTTCTAGTGTCATCGTTTATGGATCAGGTGAAACAAAAAAGAAAAAAAACTCACAACTTCTCCAACATGCTGAGGTTTGAAATTGAAGGGTCTATCTTTCCTGACAACCCACTCGAAGATAAATCCCTGTTTTGCAGATCCAACAGTTATATCCGATATCATCTCAGAAAAATCATCTCAGATATATAAAACTACTATAGTATTAATTTGAGATGCGTAACTCACAAAGTTGTGATTCTTGGAGACTCTTTTTTGTTATAACTACAATTCAAACCATCCCACAAGTAATCTACAGGGGCACATGGATCACCTTGCCAATCTCTTGTGACCCCATAAATTGATTTGATGGCTGTAATGGCATCATCTTTGTTTTTTTAATGCAAAAAAGAGTGAAGGGTAGTTAAGATCATGTAGACAATAGGGTAATCCAAATTACTGGTAAAGGGTAGTTAAGAAGAATATTAAGATCATATTTTTGTGGCATACCATCTCCTTTGAATGTTTCTGATTGCGGGAAATCTATTCCTTTGTAAATTTCAAGGGCATTGATGATGGGAGGCAGGGTTGAGTTTTTGGTCTTTTGAAGAGAATATATAATTTCTGTCCCACTGGAGGCTGACGAGCTATATAAAGTGGTGGCAACCAGATTCTTGGGTGAAAACTTTGAATACCTCTGTATACCATTTTCCACGATGTTGAATTCTCTTGTCTGATTCGTCGCTAACTCTTGAATCTCCATGAAGTACATGTAAACATAGAATTGCTCACTTGGATCATCTGGCATCCAGTTTATTATCAATGGAGCACTAACATTTGTTGGTGTGACTGCAGTGCTCATCACAATTGCTGGCGGTTCGTATACATTCTGCTCTAAAGCATCAGCAGAAATCGAAACACTTAATTGTGTCCAATTATTGATGTTGCCATATCTCCAGTAACGATCATAAATATCATCCTTGTACCTGAGAGAAAACAAAATTAGTCCAATAATCAATCAATCTTGTATTGAAAAAGTTTAATCCAAAAGTAGAGTTCACCTGTAGCCGATGTTTGAACCCATATCCCACCGGATGTAAGTTTCCAATGATCCAGATTCAGTGACATAAATATCATCTCTCAAAGTTCTCAATTCTATGGCTGATATAAATGGTGTTCCATGGCCTGTGTCAACCAGACAGATCTGTACATAATCCAGTGAAGGCACATATATGATCTCATTGCCCTGCTCAATTGATCCATTGTTTATGTTCATTGTACTCCACCGATTAGCCCCGAGATGAACATCAAACTTTGGTAGCTTATTCAGCCCATCATAATTTCCGTACAAAAAACTAGTCTTGATCAGATACTTAGAGCCTCTTGTGATGTTTAGTTTGTAGCAGTTCCTTTTTCCTTCCGGGAAGCTTCTGAGAGTCCACATATATCGCTTATACTCTTTTTTGAGATCAGATTCTATTGACATACTCACACCAGTATTTATTAAATTTGCATCGGAAGTATAATTTATGCCCGTATTCGACTCAGTATAGATAACACCTGCAGTAGCTCCACAGTCTATGCTGATGAATCCTGAAACATAAAAATGTACATATATTTGCATGGAACATGATGCCTCAGCTAATTTTTTTTTATCAAATAATGGTGCAATGAAGTTCAAGTGTTAATTTGCTATCAAACCTGATTGTTCCTGAGCTTGAATCAGCGCAGCAAGAACTAGAGCTCCAACAAAACCAACAAGGAAACACCTCAACATTCCCATTTCTTATCACCTTCTGCTTTCTGCCTTTGAATCAGAATAGGGGATTCCCTTTTCTGACTTATACCACAAAAGGATTTGTGTTTTGCAGAGGTGGTCAATGTCAACATGAAGGTAATCTTACCAAGTTACTAGTTTTGAATTTCTATAAATTTTTATCCCTTTCCATTCTTACTTTCATCTAGTGCTGTAGGATCATCCACTTGATTACTTTGAAATTGCTGTCATGTTCATCACTTGTCTCTAATGCATGCACTTGCGTGTGCATCAATAGAATTGTACAACATTCACTGGTCAATCAATCAATATATATTGTAAATGGAAATAAACTAATTAAA
This sequence comes from Phaseolus lunatus, assembly GCA_013389735.1. Taxonomy (NCBI): domain Eukaryota; kingdom Viridiplantae; phylum Streptophyta; class Magnoliopsida; order Fabales; family Fabaceae; genus Phaseolus; species Phaseolus lunatus. The sequence goes on from CM023861.1 coordinate 36,398,344, forward strand.
AACTTACAAATCAGAAGAAAATGTCCATGTTTTTTGTGGAACACTGCTTAGAATAATTCCACGATAGGGTTTTATGATCCTCATGCAATTTATAATATATGTCTCACTTGCCTTGCAAAATTCAAGCTTAGAGGCGTTTACAACGTATGAAAAGATTCGTAGCTGACATTTCTAAGCGTTGACACTCCCTGCCATAATGCTCAATGAACTGATAAAAAAAGTGCTAATGCAATTTAAGTATCTATTAGAAGACATCTTTGGTGAAAAAAATGAGTTTAGTCAATTAGAAGACATACTAAGTCAATAATGATTTATCTTTTAAGCCTAAGTCAATTCTTTTAGGGTGAGACCAATTCATTATTTATTTTTATAACTATTAACTATTTGGCAAGTGAACCAAATCCTAGAAGTAATAAAATTGGAAAGTTTAAGTATAGTTTTCCAAGAGATTTGCATGTATTTAGTTAAATGTGAGTTTTTATTAATTTGGACTAAAGATTTAAAGGCATAAGCTCATAGGAATTTAAAGAGCAGAGATAAACTCAAAGTATTCAAAGCTACCAAAATTAAAATTATATTACTTAATTAGGATAAAAATAGATATCATTATCAATTTCTTCAGGTATAATATTGAATTAATAAATATTATAAATAATATGACAGTTAAAATCAGTATGAGAAGATACGAATTTATAAAAAAAGAAAGAAAGAAAAGAAATCAAATAAAAATATAAAAATCCCTAATTTTTTTTTAAGAAAACAAAACTTAAATGGAATTATCATTTTTCTTTAATTATATTTGAAAATTTTTGGAATTTGCTGTGGTAAAACGTTGAAAATGATTGAAGATCAACAATACAACACACTTGGATACTTGAACGAACTTCACCATAGGTCCTTTTAGATACATATTTAATCATTTGTTTAAATAGCAGTAGAAAGTTCTTCTCAATTTTATATTTATCTGCACAAATATACCTGTGTATCCATATTTGATTCGGTAGGCTAATTTATATACAAAACAAAATATTGCCTTGAGTATTTTGTAATTACAATCGTTTCTTCCTTTTTTTCTTATATAAGAAATAACTCTTACAAAGACCAAGTTACAAACGATATATCTTTTTAGAATATGAAACTGCATTCATTCAAATAAGAACACCAGTAAAAACAACAGCAATGGTAAATAATTATACATTGAAATTCACTCCTGATTATTTATTTATTTTTCTTCTATTTTTGCACAATCCATTTCACTCACCAATCAATCCTAACAATCTCCATCTTCAAACAACCATTTATCTGGCCTGGGGAAGAGATTCTGTGTTCAGATTCATGGCGACCCGTTTAGCTGAATTACTTGTACCATTACTTCTATCTTTAGTTCCTACTAAATCCGTTGCTAAAGATAAAGACTCCTTCAGTTCACTCACTACCACACTTATGATTGGCCTTCTGTTGCTAATCGGAGATACACATGCCGTTGCTATCTCTACTGCTTTCCAAACTGAGTTACTATTAAACTCTCCTTCTAACCTTGAGTCAACAATAGCATTGATATCACCTTTCCCAATCAAGGACCTAACCCATTCACTTATGTGACTTTTTTCTTCATTCTTCGCTATCACTGGTTGCCCTGTGATTATCTCTAAAAGCACAACGCCAAAGCTATAAACATCGCTCTTCTCAGTTAATCTACTGGTTAGGTAGTATCTGTAACACAGAATGTAACTCAATTTATTTTCTGTCAAATTTTTTTGGACATAAACATTCTTATAGAATTGCTATACTTTCCAAGACAACAAAGGCTAGGAATAGGACAGTATAGTTGATGGACTCACTCAGGGTCTAGATAACCAGGAGAACCAGCAATAACAGTTGACACATGAGTTCCCCCATCTGTTAGGATAACTTTGGACAGACCAAAATCAGATAATTTTGCATGGAGGTGTTCATTCAACAAGATGTTTGTAGATTTTACATCTCTGTGGAATATTGGTGGCTTACAACCATTTTGCAGATACTCCAATCCTGAGGCCAAAAGTATATTAAGAGAGGAAATGAAGAATTAAGAAAAGCATATTATTGTTGTACTTTGTTACCTGAGGCTGCATCCACTGCGATTCGAAGTCTCTTTTCCCAGCTCAAGAAACTTGTTTTGCTTGGTTTACCTGCATAATCAAGTTCTATAACTTTCTGTACATATTTTCATTTCACTAAAGGTTAGTCATATGACTTGTACAATTGTCTAATAAGGAAATATCCATATCCAGGATTTTAGAAAACAAAACTAGTTTGGAAATGTATTGCACAGATTTTAAACAACAAATTAATTTTTTTTGGAGCTAACCAGAGAGATGTTCCTGTAAGTTTCCATTAGCCATGTACTCGTATATTAGACCCTTATGGGTTCCTTCATTACAATAGCCGACAAGGGAGGTCAAATTTTTGTGATGAACTCTCATAAGAAGTTTAACCTGTAAATCAAAATCTTAACAATTTTTTAACCTTGTATATTTATTGCTGAGCTTAGGAACTTAGTGTAATGTGATTAAAAAGCCTACCTCTGCTTGAAATTGTTGATAACCATGAAGAGAGGACGGGGAAAGCATTTTCACTGCAACTGGAGTGTCTTTGATATCGCCCAGATAAACTGTTCCAAATCCTCCTTTACCAACAATTGTAGTGAAATTGTTGGTGATTTGGATGATATCAGAGTATGAATAAATTTGTTTTTGGAATTGCAGTGATGAATCATTTTGTTCAGTGTAATGCGGTGATATGGCACTTTGATCCTTTTTTAACATCAAAGCTGTTGAATGTCATACACAAGTTTTTTAAAAACTAACAGGATACGTTTGAATTTGATTAAAAAATTTTCAACAAAAATTACAAATCTTAATAACTGCAGCATCACCTTTTGCTTTTCTCCTTTTAGCGGTCCACAATATAGCTGCCACTACTACCAGAAGGATCAAAATCCCACCAACTGATGCTACTATGGGTGTAACAATGCTATTATTTTTCTTCTTGTTGCATTGATCAGCTTCACAAAGATATGGATTTTGGCCAACACTGCCATAAATTCACAGTAGGTCAATATTTCAACTCCCAGTAAGTCGTACAAGTCATAAAAATTTTCTATAGATACTTCAATTCGTGTTGCTTGTGCCGAGATAATCAGGTGATTAACTGCCTATGAAAAGACATAGGTGGTACCACACCCTTATTTAACATGTATAATAAAAAGAGTTTCAGATTCAATTCTATAGGTCATTGGTGCGAAAGTCTGTGGACAGAGGAAAGTGGGGTATAATTTGGTGTAATCCATGATCCGATGAAATAAATTGAAGTTGTGTTGTGATAGATGGCTACAAATGTAGGAGTAAAGGTGATTTATTTAAAAGACATTTTAAATTTGAGAATTCTCAATAAGATGTATACCGTAGTAAGAGGGAACCTTTATTTAGTGCTGGTGGAATTACACCAGAGAGGTTATTCTTCTCCAAGTTTCTGCAAAGAATAGAAAACATAATATAATATCTATATTTTGACACAGATGATATCAGGAACAACCACTGAAGGAACTTACAAGATCTTCAAGTGTTGCAGTTGTGACAGAAAATCAGGAATTTCACCGTTTAAGCTATTGTTTGATAAATCCCTGGAAACCAAATAACTTCCTCTTTTCAGTCTGTTCAAATCTTGACACATGTATGAAAGAATAAAAGGATATAAATTATGTTTCTTTTTCCTGGTCTCATGATTCATTGGACCAGTTGAAACAGAGAAACTCACAACATCTCCAGCATGGTGAGATTTGAAATTGAAGGGTCAATCTTTCCATGCAATCCACTTGAAGATAAATTCCTGTTTTGCACCACCAAATAGTTACAAAGAGTTATGTGCAATAGCATTTGAAGGCTTAATTAAGTTTTGATTATCTTGTAGATATGAATATTTTCAATTAAGTCTGAAAATTATAATTAAATAAAAAATTATTGAAGAATATAACATGTAGTGATAATTATGAGGATGAGGACTTACAAAGTTGTGATTCTTGGAGACTCAATTCCGTGATAAGAACAATTGAGACCATCCCACAAGTAGGCTAAAGGGGCGCATGGATCACCTTGCCAATCTCTTGTCATCGCATAAACTGACTTGATGCTAGTAATCGCATCGACTATATATGTTTCAAATCATAACAAAACATTTGTAAAAACAGAAGAAATGGATATAAAATACGATAGTTTCGTGGCTTACCATCTCCTTGGAATGTATCAGATTGATGGAATTGTTTTACTTTGTAAATTTCAATGGCATTGATGATGGGAGGCAGGGTAGAATTTTCGGTCCTCTCCAGAGAATATGTAATTACTTTCCCGCTGATGGCTGACGGGGTATATATAGTATTGACACTGTGGTACTGTGGAGACAAATTTTGAAACCCCCACCCTGATTCACCGTTCTTGGTGATGTTGAATTGTCTTGTCTGATTCGTGGTTAACACCTGTATCTCCGTGAAGTGCATGTACACATAGAATTCCTCAGTTTCATCTTTTGGCTCCCAGCTTATTACCAACGGAGCACTACCATTTGCTGGTGTAACTGCGGTGCTCATGATGGTAGCTCCCGGTCGGTAATCGTTCTGTTTAAAAGAATCATCTGAAATCGAAGCACTTAACTGTGTCCAATCTTCCTTGAAGTCACAGGTATACCAGAAACGATCATAATCATCAGACCAGTACCTGTGAGAAAATCAGAAAATTACAACAGAATCAATCAATCTTTTAATGCAGAAAAAGATTTAATCCATAACTATGATTTCACCTGTAGCCTCTGTTAGAACCCAAATCGCACCGCAGGTAACGTTCCAGTGATCCCGATTCAGTGACGTATGTATCATTTTTCAAAGTCCTCAATTCTATGGCTGTTATAAATGGTGTACCATTTCCTGTGTTAACCAGACAGATTTGTATGAAATCCATTGAAGGTACATGTATGATCTCATTGGATTGGCCAATGGATGCATTGTATATAGTGACTGTATCCCACAGGTTAGCTCCCAGAAGAAGATCAAACTGTGGTGACATATTTCGGCCATCATAATTTCCATATAGAAAAATAGTGCGGATGAGATAGTTAGAGCCTTTTGTGACTCTTATTTTGTAGCAGTTCCTTTTTCCTTCTGGAAAGCTTCTCAGCCTCCACAGTTGTCGTTGACTCTGTCTGCTGATCTCTGCAGATGCTATTGTCCCTCTGACACCAGTGTTTATGAAATTTGCATCCGAAACATAATTTATGTCTAATGATGGCTCAGTATAGTTCACACCTGCTTCAGCTCCGCAATCTATGCTGATGAATCCTAAAACATAAACATGCAAAATATACATGGCACTTGAGACTTCAGCTAACTTTTATAAAAGAATAATGGTCTAATGAAAATTCATGTTTTAATTTGTTAACAAACCTGGTTGGCCCTTAGCTTGAATCAGAATGACTAGAACTAGAGCTCCTACGAAAGTAGATGACATTCCCATTTTTCATCACCTTCTGCTTTCTGGCTTTGAAGTAGACTATGACGCAAATATATGCGCTTGCCTCGTTGCTGTTGTGACTTGTACTACAAAAGGAACTATGTTTGTGTTCAGGCGACGTGGTCAATGTCAACGTCGAGGTAAGTCTAAAAAGTTTTCGTACTTCTTTAATTCTTTATCCCTTTCCATTTCAGTCTCTAACTATTCATTCTTCTTTTGCAGCTACCACGGGGCAGGGACATCCACTTGCATACCATGAAGATTTGGTTTAGATAAAAGTTTCCTAGATTGTCAGTGGTTCGTCATAGTCTTGTGTATATCATAATCATCTGATAAGTTAGCCTTCGACTATGAAGAACTTGAATATTAAATCTTGGATAATTAATATTACATTGAAAAATTAAATCCACACTTATATTAAAAAAGGGGTGTTAAATCAACAAGAAATATTCCCATTTATGTGTTCTGAACCTTTATATATGGTAGGAAGATGGAAGGCTTTTAGAAATTTTATGCTGGTCAATAGCTTTATAGTAAACTTTGATTTGGTGAAGCTAAATTCAGCCTAAACTCAAATTATAAGAAAATTGAAACTGGTCTTTTCATTTTCGTATCAACTTATAATCTAAAATTGAAAGTATTGGTATTGCAGTCTAGCGCTGTAGGATCATCCACTTGATTACTTTGAAATTCCTGTCATGTTCATCACTTGTCTCTCATGCACCTGCGTCTGCATCAATAAAATGGTTCAACATTCACTGGTCGGTCAATCAATAAAGTAAATGGAAATAAAGTAATTAAAAACTTACAAATCAGAAGAAAATGTCCATGTTTTTTGTGGAACACTGCTTAGAATAATTCCAAGATAGGGTTTTATGATCCTCATACAATTTATATATGTCTCACTTGCCTTGCAAACTTCAAGCATAGAGACGTATAACATATGAAAATATTCGTAGCTTACATTTCTAAGTGTTGACACTCCCTGCCATAATGCTCAATGACTGATAAAAAAAAGTGCAAGTGCAATTTAAGTATCTATTACAAGACATCTTTGATGAAAAAGAATGAGTTCAGTCAATTAGAAGACATACTATGTTTTATTTTTTAGGCCTAAGTCAATTCTTTTAGGGTGAGACCAATTCATTATATTTATTTTTATAACTGTTAACTCTTTGTCAAGTGAACCAAATCCTAGAAGTAATAAAATTGAAATGTTTAAGTATAGTATTCCAAGAAATTTGCATGTATTTAGCCAATGTGAGTTGTTATTAATGTGTAATAAAGATTTAAAGGCATAAGCTCATAGGAATTTAAAGAGCAGATATAATTCTAAACTAAAAGTATTGAAAGTTACCAAAATTAAAATTATATTACTTAATTAGGATAAAAATAGATATCATTTTCAATTTCTTCAAGTATAATATTGAATTAATAAATATTATAAATAATATGACATTTAAAATCAATATGAGAAGATACGAATTTATAAAAAACAGAAAGAAAGAAAGAAAAGAAATCAAATAAAAATAATAATTTTATTTATTTAAAAAGAGTAATAAGAAAATTTAATAAATATTTAAAAGATAAAAATAGAATAACTATAGAAAAACAGAACTTAGAAGCTATTGTTTAATATTTAAAAAAAAACACTACTTAAAATAGTGTTTCAAAAAAAAACTAAAAGCTATTAGAAAATTTTTATTTACGGTTAATTACTATAAACAAGTTTTTCAACTAGTAAAAGAAATATAAAAAGTCGCTAATAAAAATCTTGCCCAATGTAACCTAAAACTCCATTTTTTTTAAAGAAAACATAACTTAAATGGAATTATCATTTTTCTTTAATTATATTGGAAATTGCTGTGGTAAAACGTTGAAAATGATTGAAGATCAACACATACAACACACTTGAGATGCTTGAACGAACTTCACCTTAGGTCCTTTTAGATACATATTTAATCATTTGTTTAAATAGCAGTAGAAAGTTCTTCTCAATTTCATATTTATCTGCACAAATATACCTGTGGATCCATATTTGATTCAGTAGGCTAATTTATATACAAAACAAACAATTGTTTCTTGCTTTTTTTTTTTATAAGAAATAACTCTTACAAAGACCATGTTACAAACGATATATCTTCTTAGAAGATGAAACTGCATTGATTCAAATAAGAACACCAGTAAAAACAACAGCAATGCTAAATAATTATACATTGAAATTCATTCCTGATTGTTTATTTATTTATTTTTTCCTCTATTTGCACACTCCATTTCACTCACCAATCAATCCTAACAATCTTCATCTTCACACAATATTAAGTCGTACGTTACAATATGACTATAGTCATCTTACTTTAGGCAACCTTTTACCTGGCCTGGGGAAGATATTCTGTATTCAGATTCATGGAGACCTGTTTAACTGAATCATTTGTATCAGTACTTCTATGCTTAGTTCGAGCTAATTCCGCTGTGAAAGACTCCTTCAGTTCACTCACTACCACACTTATGATTGGCCTTCTGTTGGGATTTGGAGATACACATGCCGTTGCTATTTCTACTGCCTTCCAAATTGAGTTACTATCAAACTCTCCTTCTAACCTTGAGTCAACAATAGCATTGATATCACCTTTCCCAATCAAGGACCTAACCCATTCACTTATGTGACTTTTTTCTTCATTCTTCGCTATCACTGGTTGCCCTGTGATTATCTCTAACAGCACAACGCCAAAGCTATAAATGTCGCTCTTCTCTGTTAATCTACTGGTTAGGTAGTATCTGTAACACAGAATGTAACTCAATTTATTTTCTGTCAGAAATTTGTGAACATAAACATTCATATAGAATTGCTATATTGTCCAAGAAAATAATGGCTGGGAATAGGACAGAATAGTTGAAGGACTCACTCAGGGTCTAAATAACCAGGAGTACCAGCAATGACAGTTGACACATGAGTTCCTCCATCTGTTAGGATAACTTTGGATAGACCAAAATCAGATAATTTTGCATGGAGGTGTTCATTCAACAAGATGTTTGTAGATTTTACATCTCTGTGAAATATTGGTGGCTTACAACCATTTTGCAGATACTCCAATCCTGAGGCCAAAAGTATATTAAGAGAGGAAATGAAGAATTAAGAAAAGAATATTATTGGTGTACTTTCTTACCTGAGGCTGCATCCACTGCGATTCGAAGTCTCTTTTCCCAGCTCAAGAAATTTCTTTTGCTTCGTTTACCTGCATAATCAAGTTCAATAACTTTCTGTACATATTTTTGTTTCACTAAAGGTTAGTCATATGACTTGTACAATTGTCCAATAAGGAAATATCCATATCAAGGGTTTTAGAAAACAAAACTAGTTTGGAAATTTATTGCACAGATTTTAAACAAGAAATTAATTTTTTTTGTGAGCTAACCAGAGAGATGTTCCTGTAAGTTTCCATTAGCCATGTACTCGTATACGAGACCCTTATGGCTTCCTTCATTACAATAGCCGACAAGGGAGGTCAAATTTTTGTGATGAACTCTCATAAGAAGTTTAACCTGTAATTCAAAATCTCAACAATTTTTTAACCTTGTATATTTATTGCTGAGCTTAGGAACTTAATGTAATGTGATTAAAAAGCCTACCTCTGCTTGAAATTGTTGATAACCATGAAGAGAGGATGGGGAAAGCATTTTCACTGCAACTGGAGTGTCTTCGATATACCCCAGATAAACTGTTCCAAATCCTCCTTTACCAACAATTGTAGTGAAATTGTTGGTAATTTGAATGATATCAGAGTATGAATATATTTGTTTTTGGAATCGGAGTGATGAATCATTTTGTTCAGTGTATTGCGGTGATATGGCACTTTGATCCTTTTCTAATATCAAAGCTGTTGAATGTCATACACAAATTTTTTAAAAATAACAGGATACGTTTGAATTCGATTTGAAAATTATCAACAAAAATTACGAATCTAAATAACTCCAGCATCATCACCTTTCCCTTTTTTTGTTTTAGCGGTCCACAATATAGCTGCCACTACTACCAGAAGGATCAAAACCCCGCCAACTGATGCTACTATGGGTGTAGCAATGCTATTGTGTTTCTTTTTTTTCTTCTTGTTGCATTGATCAGCTTCACATAGATATGGATTTTGGTCGACACTGCCACAAATTCACAGTAGGTCAACATTTCAACTCCCAGTAAGTCGTACAAGTCATAAAAATTTTCTATAGATACTTCAATTCGTGTTCCTTGTGCCGAGATATTCAGTGGATCAAGTGGTACCACCACCTTATTTAACATGTATACTAAAAAGAGTTCCAAATTCAGTTTTATAGGCCATGGGTGTGAAAGTCTGTACACAGAGGAAGATATAAATAGCAGTTGTGATAGATTGCTACAAATGTACGGGTAAAGATGATTTATTTAAAAGACATTTTAAATTTGAGAATTCTCAATAAGATGTATACCGTAGTAAGAGGGAACCTTTATTTAGTGCTGGTGGAATTACACCAGAGAGGTTATTCTTCTCCAAGTTTCTGCAAAGAATAGAAAACATAATATAATATCTATATTTTGATACAGATGATATCAGGAACAACCACTGAAGGAACTTACAAGATCTTCAAGTGTTGCAGTTGTGACAGAAAATCAGGAATTTCACCGTTTAAGCTATTGTTTGATAAATCCCTGGAAACCAAATAACTTCCTCTTTTCAGTATGTTGAAATCTTGACACATGTATGAAAGAATAAAAGGATATAAATTATGTTTTTTTTTTTCTGGTCTCATGATTCATTGGACCAGTTGAAACAGAGAAACTCACAACATCTCCAGCATAGTGAGATTTGAAATTGAAGGGTCAATCTTTCCATGCAATCCACTTGAAGATAAATTCCTGTTTTGCACCACCAAATAGTTACAAAGAGTTATGTGCAATAGCATTTGAAGGCTTAATTAAGTTTTGATTATCTTGTAGATATGAATATTTTCAATTAAGTCTGAAAAATTATAATTAAATAAAAAATTATTGAAGAATATAACATGTGATAATTATGAGGATGAGGACTTACAAAGATGTGATTCTTGGAGACTCAATTCCGTGATAAGAACAATTGAGAGCATCCCACAAGTAGGCTAAAGGGGCGCATGGATCACCTTGCCAATCTCTTGTCAGCGCATAAACTGACTTGATGCTTGTAATCGCATCGACTAAATATGTTTGAAATCATAACAAAACAATTGTAAAAACAGAAGAAATGGATATAAAATATGATAGTTTCGGGGCTTACCATCTCCTTGGAATGTATCAGATTGATGAAATTGTTTTACTTTGTAAATTTCAATGGCATTGATGATGGGAGGAAGGGTTGAATTTTCGGTCCTCTCTAGTGAATATGTAATTACTTTCCCGCTGATGGCTGACGCGGTATATATAGTGTTGACGCTCATGTACTCCGGAGAACAATTTTTAAACCGTAATTCACCGTTCCTCATGATGTTGAATTGTCTTGTCTGATTCTCGGTTAACACTTGAAGCTCCGTGAAGTGCAAGTACACATAGAATTCCTCAGTTTCATCTTTTGGCTCCCAGCTTATTTCCAACGGAGCACTACCATTTGCCGGTGTAACTGCGGTGCTCATGATGGTAGCTCCCGGTTCGAAATCGTTGTCAACAAAAGAATCATCAGGAATGGAGGCATTTATCGGTGTCCAATCTTCCTCGAAGTCGCAGATAGACCAGTAACGATCATAAGCATCAGCGGACCTGTTAGAAATCAGAAAATTACAACAGAATTAATCAATCTTTTAATGCAGAAAAAGATTTAATCCATAACTATGATTTCACCTGTAGCCTGTGTTAGAACCCAAATCGCACAGCTTGTAATGTTCCAGTGATCCCGATTTAGTGACGTATGTATCATTTTTCAAAGTCCTGAGTTCTATGGCTGTTATAAATGGTGTACCATTTCCTGTGTTAACCAGACAGATTTGTACGAAATCCAGTGAAAGTACATGTATGATCTCATAGACTTGGTCAATGGATGCATTGTTTATAGTGACTGTATCCCACAGGTTAGCTCCCAGAAGAAGATCAAACTGTGGTAGCATATTTCGGCCATCATAATTTCCATACAGAAAAGTGGTGCGGATGAGATAATTAGAGCCTCTTGTGATGCTTATTTTGTAGCAATTCCTTTTTCCTTCCGGGAAGCTTCTCAGTCTCCACAGTTGTCGTTGAGTGTGTGTGCTGATTTCTTCAGATGTTATTATCCCTCTCACACCAGTGCTTATGAAATTTGCATCCGAAACATAATTTATGTCTATTGATGGCTCGGTATAGTTCACACCTGCTTCGGCTCCGCAATCTATGCTGATGAATCCTAAAACATAAACATGCAAAATATGCATGGCACTTGAGACTTGAGCTAAACTTTTATAAAAGAATAATGGTCTAATGAAAATTCATGCTTTAATTTGTATACAAACCTGGTTGGCCCTTAGCTTGAATCAGAATGACAAGAACTAGAACTCCTACGAAAAAAGTCGATGGCATTCCCATTTTTCATCACCTTCTGCTTTCTGGCTTTGAAGTTGACTATGATACATATATATGAGATTGCCTTGTTGCTGTTGTGACTTGTATTACAAAAGGAACTTTGTTTGTGTTCGGGCGACGTGGTCAATGGGACATCCACTTGCATACTTAGAATTTCCTGTCATATTCATCACTTGTCACTCGTGTACTTGTCTCATAAAAATAATACTGTACTCACTGTCAATCACATAACCATGATGCTTCTTAATTAACAAATATTAAATTAACAATAAAATGCTTATGTATGTAATATGATGTGCATGTTATAAAGATGGAAGGCTTTTGAATCCAGCCTTTGTTTCATGATGAATTCCCTCTACTTCTCTGATCCAACAGTGCATGGCCAATGGCTGAGTTTAGTATATTGCCATTCTGAGTTGAGGGAGAGCAAATAAAGAGACCTAACCTTTGTGGTTTAGTATATCATTTGTACAAGTTCACCCAGTAGAGTCATATTGATGATTTTAAGATGTTTAATCATTCTCTCAATTTGACGTTGCATGCACTACAACTTTGCTGGAATATCTGCCGTATGCAGGAAATTTTGCTGATGAGTTTCAATATAGAAATTTCTAGTCCACATTAACATTTTTTTTTATTAGCAATAAGCAATTAAATTAAATTGGCCCACTAAAGAGGCAAACCAACCCTCATACATAGAAAAAAAGGACAAACAATAACTATCCACCCACCCATCTAATCCATGAATACACCTCCTATTGCCTACCCTAATACTTACCAACTAAAGAAGAAACACTAAAGCGAATACATACATATCAGAGGTTCTAAACACCAATCAGAGAACGAGAAGCTCACTGATGGTATCTTTGAAGTGATCCAAGACCAAACTTTAACCTGTGCTAGGAAAAAACTTCAATACGATCAACCACACCATCTTTGAATAAACTATTATTTCGATGACTCCAAATCTCACTAATCAACGCTACCCAAACATTGTCCATAATAAGATTAACAGAAGTAGATGCATCCAGAATTTTAAAATATTCAAAATGTAACCTAGGGACGATAAGATCAACTGAACTCATTCCTAACCAGACATAACAGAGATTCTAAATTAGCCAAGCGATTCTGCACCCGAAGAATAAATGATTTGTTGATTCCTCTGAAGACCTGCACAAGCAGCAAAGATTGCTCTCGACCCTTATCCTTCGTCTCTCCAAATTTATCTTGGAAACTACCTTGTTTTCAATCACCCTCCAAGCTGTGACATGAGCTGAAGGAAACACCTTAATCCTTTAGAAAAAATTATACAATCTCGAATTTTCCTCTCCTCCATCTCCCCTTAAAATCCCATAAGCAGATTTGACTGAAAACGATGTTGTCACACTATCCTTCCAAACCCATTTGTCCTCTGTCTCCAACTCGAGTTTCTTGTTAGAAATCATCTCTAAGAGTTGGCTTACTTGATCTTTCTCCCAAGCAAAAAGACCCCTTCTCCATCTTAAATTCCACTCCCAAATCCCATTAACCCATAAATCACAGTCACATAGATTTGCCTCCTTAAGAACTAACAAAGAGAACAACCTCGGAAATCTACATTTTAAGACTTCAGAGACTACCCAATTATTTGTCTAAAACAAAATATTTCTCCCATTTCCAACCTCCCAATTAAAACAATCTTTGAACTTCCCAACTCATTCCTCTGAATTCCAAACCTTCGTCAAATCTCTCTACCACAGAGGCTTTACATTAACATTTGGACAGTTTTTTGGTATGGAATTAGTTAGGTGAATTACCTAGAACAATCATTTGTTTTGTGTAGTGAGGAATAGGTAATTATATAGGGTCTAGATGATTGGTTGGCTCAACTGACTGGGAACTGATGTAAGATTCTTGGTAAGTTTTGGAAGGTTATTTATGTAGGAATAATAACCTGATGGGTGTATGATCTAAGATTCTGGGTACGTTTTGGAAGCTTATATATAGTTATGGGTTCTTTAACAATATAAGGTTTTCAACTCAGTATTAATTATTATCTGTTACTTTTAACATACGATATCTAGTTTATAAATCAATACGTTTAATCATTATTTTAAAACACACAAGTAACCATTGATCTTCCAAACACAAAAATAAATGCAATTCATATCACCATTTTTAACCAAACAATATTAGTTTTATGAAATAACACTTTTTCATCTTTACCAACTAAATGCAGCATAAATTACTAAGGTAAAATTTATAATCTAAAGTAAGGAAAGCAATTGCTGAAGAGAAAAGAAAGTTGAAAATACAAACACTAGGAACAAGAAATCTTGGTCATTGTCATTAGGTTTTCTAGACATGTTAATGAGAGTGTGGGTTGAAAAGGTGTATCATTATCTTCTAATGTATCAATCAAATCTTATTTAATGCTATTCACAAATAACATGTTACTTGTTGTTGGAAATCACACCCCAACAACTAGAAACAAAAACATTTTATAGTATAATTGGGTAAAAATATCAATTTATGAGCCGGTTTGTAAGGTTGAATTCGATTTAAAATCTACTTTTTAAGATGGTATTAAAGTTATCTAGAGCCTTGAGATCCCATGTCGACTAAAAATTAGAATATTCTATAGTATATAAATGGGTTTAAATCTCATCACACTTATTAATAGAGTCTATCCCGGAGATTTGTACATCTTATGTCGAAAAGAGGATTCCTCTCACTTCTTTCTCTTATTCAAAACCGTGCATGAGACTTTCATCAGGTCAACCATTATCGAATCATCCATAAATATATAGTTTCATGAACAAGTTGGAGAGTCTCGACGTGAGGAGAGTGTTTAGAGATCTCACATTGAATAGAAAAAGTGTAAATCTCCACAAGTCTGATTTTATGAGGTTTAATTAGACTTAAATCAATTTTTTACAATATTTCACATTTCTTATTTTTTCTGTCCCTTTTGAATTTTAGTCTAATTATTCTTTCTTCCTTCAAGCTACAATAGTAGGAACACCCACTTGCTTACCTAGAATTTCCTGTCATATTCATAAGTTGTCACTGGTCATAAAAATAATACTACATTCACTGGTCAAACAATGTAAATTGCAATTAAAACCAGTGGATGCATCTTATCTCTACCAATCAGGGTAAATGTGGTCCTAAATATCTCACACACTAACCAAAAATGATAATAAAGTTATCTTTACATCATAACAGGAATATTTTACGAATATGATTAGAAATATGCTTAAAAATAATAATTAATATTACATTTAACCCACACTTATATTAAAAAGGGGATATTAAATCAACAAGAAATATTTCCATTTGTGTGTTTTGTACCTTTATATATGGTAGGAAGATGGAAGCCTTTAGAAATTTATGCTGCTTAATAGCTTTTGACAAATTCTTACTTTGCTTTGGTGAAGCTAAATTCAGCCTAAACTCAAATTGTAAGAAAAATGAAACTCTCGTCTTTTCATTTTCGTATCAAACTCAAATTAGACACTTAACTAAAGTAGGATCCAATTAGATAATGTGCTAACTATGAATAGTTGAATCATTGTTAGAAGACTTTACTTATATTATAATGGAGTAATATTAGTGTATACCAGTAACATAGTCGACTTGATAAGTTGGATTTTTCATCAGCTTTAGGGATAGATTAAAGAATGATATAATTAACAACCTAATAACAATAATTAATCTGTGACGTTAAGGGAATTATCTAAATATATCCAAAAATCAGCAAGAAAACGGATTTTTGAAATATATAAAGAATGTTGGAATAGCCGACCAAAAAAAAAAAAGAAAAAGAATGTTGGAATAACTATAAAGCAATCTCATAGAATAATAATGGACCATGTCTATAAATAAACAAAATTAATAAGTGGAAAAGAATTAATTTCCTAATCTTAAGACTACGGTGCAGTGGAAAAGGTCATGGGATTATAATATTAATATACGTTGTCATATATGAAAGAAAAAAAAAAAACATTAAGATCACATTCTTTGTCTAAGAATGAAACATATAATAATTAAACTAGATCTATCACATTCACAACAAATTCAGAATATATACATATGAATGTCATCTCATTAGGCTGCTTATAAACTCTTCTTAGTGATTTTAGCTTTTAAAAAAATAAAAAAATGTTAAAAAAAGCTGATTCAGTTTTGGAAATTGTAAGCTATGAGAGTACAATTAGAGAAGAAAAATATTAGTTTAACAACTATAGTAAAAAAGATCAGTTTACAATTCTTCAAATTTTCTCCATCTCATCACATATGTTCACATTTCAGTAAAAAATTATTTTTTTTTTCTACTTTTTAGTCGTTGTGATGGGGGAGCAATTCACATGTTGATTAGAGAAATATTAAAGAAAGGAAACAAATTTTACATTAAAAATCTCAATTAAAATTCATTTATCCCCAAGTCCAATAAACATTGAAGAACAAAAAAGGATGCAATCATGAACATAGCTTGCTCTATTATTATGCCTTTTTACCACACCTCTTTTTTTAAAAGATATTTTGCTAAAGGGATTGAAAAGACACTTTCAAATTTTATTTTTAGCATGGAATCATTTTTCTGGAAAAAATTAATTAGAAATAAATAAATAAATAATTGTAATTGTTTGAAAGAAGTGAGAAGTCATAATAAGAGACTATAGTCGAAAGTAGTTAGTTCATGAAATTTAATACTGTTATTAACTCTTTAGAACAACCAAAATGCTGGTGTGTTTTCTGCATAAAAGTAATAGTTTATATTTTTTACAAGAAGAGTTTTCATGGGAAGAAGGTTTGAAAGGTAATCTAAGTTCACTCCAGTGATGAAATTTTGGTAAGTTGTAGTGCATGCAACGTCAAATTGAGAGAACGATTAACATCTTAAAATCATCACTATG
This sequence comes from Phaseolus lunatus, assembly GCA_013389735.1. Taxonomy (NCBI): domain Eukaryota; kingdom Viridiplantae; phylum Streptophyta; class Magnoliopsida; order Fabales; family Fabaceae; genus Phaseolus; species Phaseolus lunatus. The sequence continues at coordinate 36,415,332 of CM023861.1, forward strand.
ATTGTACTGGGTGAATTTGTACAAATGATATTCTAAACCACAAAGGTTAAGTCTCTTTCCTTAAACTCAGAATGACATGATACTAAACTCAGCCATTGGCCATGCACTGTTGGATCAGAGAAGTAGAGGGAATTCATCATGAAACAAAGGCTGGATTCAAAAGCCTTCCATCTTTATAACATACACATCATATTACATACATAAGCATTTTATTGTTAATTTAATATCTGTTAATTAAGAAACATCATGGTTATGTGATTGACAGTGAATGCAGTGTTATTTTTATGACACAAGTACATGAGTGACACGTGATGAATATGACAGAAATTCTAAGTAAGCAAGTGGATGTCCCATTGACCACGTCGCCCGAACACAAATGAAAGAGAGTGTCAACGCTTAGAAATGTCAGCTACGAATCTTTCATATGTTGTATAGATCTCTCTAGATATCTCTTTTTGGAACTTCCGGTAAGAAAAGAGCAAACGGATGTCGTGTGCGTACAAGAGACAAAGTGCAAGAGCTTGGGAAGGAAAAGTATTTTCAATGTGGGGTACTAATAAAGTTGACTGGGTTGAGAGGGGCATGGATAACAATGTCGGCGGGTTATAACGATGTGGAGGAGAAGTTACTTTCATCTGGATAATATCATCATTGGGGTGAACTTCTGTATTATTGAAGGGGAGTGAAAAGTGGGGGAGTCTCTCCACATCACCATCGTGAATATTTATAGTTATGGATCTCTCAGGGAGAGATGTGCCATTTGGGAGGACATTTGGGAGAGGAGAAGGAATAACATATCGGTGGCTTGGTACGTAGTCGGTGACTTTAACTCTATTAGGAGGTTAGGAGAAAGGAGAAGCGTGATTTCAAGTCAGGCTTATAGAGGGGAGATGAGAATTATTGAGAAATCGGACTTAGTAGACATTCCGATGGTGGGTAGAAAATTCACTTCATATAAGCCCAACGAGCTATTTAAGAGTAGAATAGATCGGATTCTAGACACAAGTGAATGGTTGGACAGATGGTCGGATAGTAAACAAGTTGTTCTTGGTAGATCGGTGTTTGATCACTATGTCCTGGTGTTAAAAACCTTGACTGTGGATTGGGGACCTAAACCGTTTAAAAGTCTGGATATTTGGCAATTTGATGGCAGGTAAGGATTTTTTCCGCAGTAAACGGGAGAGCTATGAGGTGCAAGGTAGTGGGATTTTCGTCTTTAAGGAAAAACTGAAGTTTTTGAAAACAGACACACATAAAGGTGTGGAACAGAGAAGTTTTTGGATATGTTAATAAAGAGGGGGAAGAGATCAGAAGAAGAATTCAAGATTTAGATGCAAGGGATGATGATAGCGATCTGGATGAGGCTGGGAGGGAGGAAAGGAGGATTCTTTTGGCAAAGCAGAGAACTAACAACTACAGACAAAAAATGTTGCTACAACAAAAAGCACGCCAAAGATGGTTGAAACAGGGGATATGAATTCCAGGTATTTCCATTCAATTATTAAGTGGAAGAGGTCGACGAACGAAATCAACAGGTTGAGGGATGATGGCCAATGGTTTGAAGATCAAGAAATGGTAAAGGGTAAGGTTAGAGACTTCTTCAAGAACATGCTTAGTAGAGGTGATTGGCAGCAGGTTAGGCTTGACAATGCAGATTTCACCCGTATCTCAGATGACGACAATGGTATGATGGTTGAAAGATTCACTGAGGAGGAAATAAAGAATGTTGTATGGAGCTGCGATAGCTCCAAAAGCCCAGGTCCAAGTGGTTTTAATTTTGGGTTCGTAAAATACTGTTGGGAAGAGCTAAAGAAGGATATCTTTAGAGCAGTGCATAGCTTTGAGGAGAGTGGAAGATGGCCAAGGGGGACGAATGCTTCCTTCATATCCTTAGTTCCTAAAGTGGATAATGCTCAATTCCTTAATGACTTCAGACCATCTCCTTGGTTGGGTGCTTGCTTGAGATTGAAGAAGGTTTTGTATAAGGTCATTGATGTTAGGCAATCTATGTTTTTGGAGGGAAGGGGTCTCATGGACAATGTGCTAGTTGCCAATGAAGTCCTAGAAGAAGTGAAGAGAAAAAAGAGTAGCTGTGTTTTCTTCAAGGTTGATTATGAGAAGACATATGACTCAGTTAATTGGGACTTCGTTTATTACATGTTACAAACACTTGGTTTTCGTTAGAAATGGATTGGTTGGGTAAAAGTGTGTATTGAATCCTCGCCGATCTCCATGCTGGTTAATGGTAGTCCAACCTAGGAGTTCAAACCTAGAAGGGGACTGAGGCAAGAAGATCCTTTAGTGTCGTTCCTTTTCTTAATTGTGGTCGAGGGGCTAGCAGGAGTAGTAAGGAAAGCGGTGGAGAAGGAGATGCTAGAGAGTCTGCTAATTGGTGAAAAGCTTATATAGGTGAACATGCTCCAGTATGCGAATGACACTTTGTTCTTTGGTAAAGAGAACCCCCAAAGTGTGTTTGTGATTAGGGCTATGCTTAACTGTTTCAAGTTGGTATTATGTCTTAAGGTAAATTTTACGAAGTCACATAGGTGGGGTGGGCTGTAGTCAGCATTTGCTACAACGTTGTGAAATCATCGAAACTCCCTTCAAGTACTTAGGTATGCTAGTAGGGGGTGTCATGAAAGAAGAAGCTTTTGGGAAGGGGTGTTGGGGAGAGTGAGAAACGGGTAAGGAAGATGGAAGGGCAAGTATATCTCGATGGCAGGTAGCTTATGTCTGATTAAATTCGTCTTGTCCTTTCTTCCTTTGTTTTATTTGTCGCTCTACAAAATGTCAATCATGGTGGAAAAGGAGTTAGAGAGGCTTCAGAGAGACTTTCTTTGGGGATGAGGCTCGAAAGGCAAGAAGATAGCTTAGGCTTCGTGGCAAAAGGTTTGTGAATCAAAGGGAGCAGGAGGGCATGGTATGATTGAGTTGAGAAAGTTCAACATGACTCTTCTAGGAAAGTGGATCTGGCGCCTGGGCACTAGAGAAATTGGCTTGTGGAAAGATGTGGTGGAATCCAAGTACGGAGGTTGGAGAAATCTAAGGGCTCAAACGAGTTGTAGGTCGGATTCTTTGTGGTGGAGGGATTTGAAGGAAGTTTGGAGCTTAGATGGGTGGACTGAAAATTTTGAGGACAACTTTGTCTGGGAGGTCGAAAACGGGAGAGAGATTAGTTTGTGGGAGGATACATGGGTAGGGGACGAAACTCTTAAAGATAAATTTTCGAGGCTATATCAAATATGTTCATGTAGGACAACCAAGTTGAGGCAAGGAGGGGAGTGGAACAACAATCTTGAGTGGATTTGAAAGATAGGGTGGAGGAGGAGCTTGTTTGAGTGGGAAAAGCACCAGGAACAAGAGTTGGAGATGTTTTTGGGGAGGATGACTATTAATAAAGATAAGGAGGATAAGTGAGTTTGGAAAGAAAGTGATGATACAAGGTTTACAGTCCAGTTTGCTTATAGAGTCCTAAAAGGTGAGGTGCAGGGGGAAGGTTCCGACCTACACGAGGGGTTGTGGAGGATTAAGGCTTAACCATCAGCCTTAGTTACAACATGGAGAGTGTTGAAAAAAAAATTGCAACTAAAGCTAACTTGTTGAGAAGGGGGATCACGGTGGAGAGTAGCATATGTAATATGTTTGGGGATGAAGTGGAAACAACGCCTCATCTGTTTAGTACATGTAGGGTAGCGTGATTTGTTTGGGCAAAGTGCTTTGAGTGGGTGGGCAGGACAGCGGTGGTTCATCAAGACCCAAAAATGCTTTTCTCTCACTTCAGGATGAACGAGAAAAGCGAAGATGTTAATCGAATTTGGTATTGTGTGTGGGTAGTATTTGTAGGCGAAATTTGGAAACAAAGGAATAACGTTTTCAAGAACGGGCACATAGATCACATAGAAATCTTCACAATGGTGCAGCTGTGGGTTTGGTCATGGGTCACCTTGAAGGTACGTTTAGCATGCTTTTCTTACTCAGATTGGTGTCTTGAACCTTCGGTATGCATGAGGTCAATAAAAAATAGGAAAGGTTAGAGAGGGAGGTCGGGTTGAGCTGGTTTGACTCAAGTTAGAGGTGCTGTTTTTTGTATTTGGATATAGGTAGACGACGAACTTTTCCCCCTCGTTGTCCGCTTTATAGCTATCAATGCGAGTGGTAGGCTGAAGGATGTCGCTGTTTTTGTATAAGGGTTGAGGTATCTCTGAAATATCTCCATTTATTCCATTCTTTTTTTGCCAATAAAAAAGAATGTTGTATACGTCTCTATGCTTGAATTTTGCAAGGCAAGTGAATGATCCTATAGCACTAGATGAAAGTAAGAATGGAAAGGGATAAAAATTTAAAGAAATTCAAAACTGGTAACTTGGTAAGATTACCTTCATGTTGACATTGACCACCTCTCCAAAACACAAATCCTTTTGTGGTATAAGTCAGAAAAGGGCATCCCCTATTCTGATTCAAAGGCAGAAAGCAGAAGGTGATAAGAAATGGGAATGTTGAGGTGTTTCCTTGTTAGTTTTGTTGGTGGTCTAGTTCTTGCCGCACTGATTCAAGCTCAGGACCAATCAGGTTTGATAGCAAGTTAAAGCTTGAACTTCATTGCACCATTATTTGATAAAAAAAATTTGCTTAAGCCTCATGTTCCATGCAAATATATGTAAATTTTTATGTTTCAGGATTCATCAGCATAGACTGTGGAGCTACTGCAGATGTTACCTATACTGAGTCGAATACGGGCATAAATTATACTTCCGATGCAAATTTAATAAATACTGGTGTGAGTATGTCAATAGAATCTGATCTCAAAAATGAGTATAAGCGATATGTGTGGAAACTCAGAAGCTTCCCCGAAGGAAAAAGGAACTGCTACAAAATAAACATCACAAGAGGCTCTAAGTATCTGATCAAGACTTTTTTTTTGTACGGAAATTATGATGGGCTGAATAAGCTACCAAAGTTTGATGTTCATCTTGGGGCTAATCGGTGGAGTACAGTGAACATAAACAATGGATCAATTGAATGGGACAATGAGATCATACATGTGCCTTCACTGGATTATGTACAAATCTGTCTGGTTGACACAGGCCATGGAACACCATTTATATCAGCCATAGAACTGAGAACTTTGACAGATGATATTTATGTCACTAAATCTGGATCACTGGAAACTCACACCCGGTGGGATATGGGTTCAAACACCGGCTACAGGTGAACTCTACTTTTGGATTAAACTTTTTCATTACGAGATTGATTGATTATTGGACTAATTTTGTTTTCTGCCAGGTACAAGGATGATGTTTTTGATCGTTACTGGAGCTATGATGGCAACATCAATGACTGGACACAATTAAGTGTTTCGATTTCTGCTGATGCTTTAGAGCAGAACGTATACGAACCGCCAGCAATTGTGATGAGCACTGCAGTTACACCATCAAATGTTAGTGCTCCATTGGTAATAAACTGGATGCCAGATGATCCAAGTGAGCAATTCTATGTTTACATGTACTTCATGGAGATTCAAGAGTTAGCGACGAATCAGACAAGAGAATTCAACATCCTGGAAAATGGTAAACAGGTGTATTCAAAGTTTTCACCGAAGAATCTGCTTGCCACCACTTTATTTAGCGTGTCAGCCTCCAGTGGGGATAAAATTATATATTCTCTTGAAAAGACCAAAAACTCAACCCTGCCTCCCATCATCAATGCCCTTGAAATTTACAAAGGAATAGATTTCCCGCAATCAGAAACATTCAAAGGAGATGGTATGCCACAAAAATATGATCTTAATATTTTTCTTAACTACCCTTTACCAGTTATTTGGATTACCCTATTGTCTACATGATATTAACTACCCTTTACTCTTTTTTGCATTAAAAAAACAAAGATGATGCCATTACAGCCATCAAATCGATTTATGGGGTCACAAGAGATTGGCAAGGTGATCCATGTGCCCCTGTAGATTACTTGTGGGAGGGTTTGAATTGTAGTTATAACAAAAAAGAGTCTCCAAGAATCACAACTTTGTAAGTTACGCTTCTCAAATTAATACTATAGTAGTTTTATATATCTGAGATGATATCGCATATAACTGTTGGATCTGCAAAACAGGGATTTATCTTCAAGTGGGTTGTCAGGAAAGATAGACCCTTCAATTTCAAACCTCAGCATGTTGGAGAAGTTGTGAGTTTTTTTTCTTTTTTGTTTCACCTGATCCAATAAACGATGACACTAGAAGAAACCTCTGTAAGTATATACTATATAAACGATCAGAGTAAAAAAAATTCATAAATGATGAGTTAAGTTAAATTTATTAATTTTTACGGTAACTTTTTCGAGAGCTATATCTCAGTATGATTTTTGACTGGTTGATCGTATAAACTAAATTCTTTAGATCTTTTTATTATTTCTGCTGTGTACGTACATGTCAAGATGTCGTTTGTTACGTGTGTTAAAATTTAGACTTGTTTGAAAAGAGGCATGTTTTTTTGTTTTCAGGGATTTATCAAACAATAGCTTAAGCGGAGAAATTCCTGATTTTCTCTCTCAATTTCAACACTTAAAGATATTGTAAGTTGCTTCATCAGTTACTTTTTCACTTCGTCAGTTACTGGAACAACGTTTTGATTCCCCTGTATCAGAAAATAGAAAAGGATAATATAGTTTCTCCGTTTTGGCAGAAACTTGGAGAAGAATAACCTCTCTGGTTTAATTCCTTCGGCACTTTTTGAAAAATCCAAAGAAGAGGTTCTCTGTTACTAAGGTAAGGATGTTATTGAAAATTCTCAAATTCATAATATCATTATTTATGGTGACGATAATCAATTGGTTTTATTTTACTTTGGTACATAAATCTTCTTTGTTTTTCAATATCTTGGCACAAGCAAAATGAATTGAAGTATCAATTGAAAGTATGGATGACTTGTAAGGTTTACAGAGTTAAAACATAAACCTTCTGTGGTTTTCATGCTAGTGTGGACCAAAATCCAATTCTCTGTGAATCTGGTCAATGCAACGTGCAGGATGAGGAAAAGAAAGAGAAAAACAACATTGTTGCAGCCATAGTAGCATCAGTTAGTGGGGTTGTGATCCTTCTCATTGTCGTGGGAGCTGTAGTATGGACGCTTAAAAGGAGAAAATTGAAAGGTGATGCTACAACGAAAATTTTTATTGCTAATTTGTCAAACAGATTCAATCCTAACCTGTTAGTTTTCTGTATGATATTTAACAGCTTTGATAGTAGAAAAGGATCAAAGTCAGATCTCACCACAATACACAGAACAAGATGATTTAGTGCTACCATTTAGAAAACAAATTTATTCCTTCTCCCAGGTCCTTAAAATCACCAACAATTTCAATACAACTCTCGGTAAAGGAGGATTTGGAACTGTTTATCTGGGCCATATCGATGACACTCCGGTTGCAGTGAAAATGCTTTCCTCATCGTCTGTCCAGAGTTTTCAACAATTTCAGGCAGAGGCAAGTTTCTCTATCACTTTACACTTGGATTTTTATCTCAGAAATAAAAATATATGGTTAAACATGATTGAGATTTTGATATACAGGTTAAACTTCTAATGAGAGTTCATCACAAAAATTTAACCTCCCTCGTTGGTTATTGTAATGAAGAAACCAAGAAGGGTCTCATATATGAGTACATGGCTAATGGAGACTTACAAGAACATCTCTCTGGTTAGTTCCCATATAATATTTGTGCAAATAAATTTCTAAACCAGTTTTGTTTTCTGAAACCATGTATATGAGTATTTCCTTAGGAGACAAGTGTATTGAGTCATAAGTTAACAGAAAACAACGCAGAGAAAAAGTAATGTAACTTGTTTTTGCAGGTAAACACAGCAAAACAAAATTCTTCACCTGGGAAGAAAGACTTCGTATAGCAGTGGATGCAGCCTTAGGTCAGAAAGTAAACTTCAAATTATGTGTTTTGACAGTTGTGTTAACTCCCCTTTTCCCCTTCCAATATGTCTGCCTTTAATCTAATCTCAGGTTTGGAGTATCTGCAAAATGGTTGCAAGCCGCCTATAATCCACAGAGACATAAAATCTACAAACATCTTGTTGAATGAACAGTTCCAAGCAAAGTTAGCTGATTTTGGTCTATCCAAAATTATCCCAACTGAAGGTGGAACTCACGTGTCAACTGTTGTTGCCGGTACTCCTGGTTATCTGGACCCTGAGTGAGTACTTCAATCATATTGTCCTGTTCCTATTCATCATTTTCTGGGAAAAATATAGTTACCGATGTGGATGTTTGTGTCAAGAAATTCTGACAAATAGATTTTATTTTTTTCATGTAGGTACTTCATAACAAATAGATTGACAGAGAAGAGTGATGTTTTTAGTTTTGGTGTTGTTCTTTTGGAGATAATCACAAATCAACCAGTGATAATGAGAGGTGAAGAAAGTATTCACATAAGTGAATGGGTTAGATCCTTGGTTTTGAAAGGGGATATCAAAGCCATTGTTGACTCAAGGCTAGAAGGAGATTATGATACGAATTCAGTTTGGAAAGCAGTAGAAATAGCAACAGCATGTGTGTCTCCAAATATGAACAGAAGGCCTGTCACAAGCGTGATAGTGATTGAACTGAAGGAGTCTTTATCAATGGAAGTAGCTCGAACAAAATATAGAGGTAACCGTTTAACACATTCAGGGGTCTCCATGAATGTGAATACCGAGTTTATTCCTCATGCCAGATAAACGCTTTCCAACTGAAAGAAGGAGATGAAGCCACACAACTGAAACTCATATCACATCACACAAGTTCTGAATACGTGCTTTAATTTTAATGTATAATCTACAAAATATCGCAAATTCAAAGTAATGTTGCATAATTTGTGAATAGTCCTTTAGTTTACATGTGTGTTTGTTTTTCGAGTGATATACTTGTTTGTCACTGTATTTAGGATTGGTGATCGAACAAAATAAATAATAAGGAACACATAGGTTTCTTTATCCATGACTTTTCCATATAGTTTCCTATATCATCACTACTGTCTTTTCTTTTCAATTCATATTGTTAACTTTGAAAATTGAGAGAAATGGTGTAATTTAGAAAATTACATAAATAGGCAAATATAGAAAAAATTATGGAAATGATTATTTTTGAGTTAAAGTTGTTAGTAGTATATACAACATTAATTAAACTTATTATTAGTTATTTTTAATTAAAGTTATCAACTAGATTAACAACTTTAATTAAAATAAAATGTAAATAAATTGTATATTGATAATTTTAGTATATCATTTAAATTGAAATTAACTTTAGTTGAATTTTTTTTTAAAAAATTAATATTTTTTAAAATAAAAATATGTATAATAATAATTTAGAAATTGTTTAAAATTAAAGAAACTGAATAATAATGTTTTAAGAAAAATATTTTATGAATAATATAAAAAACAAGTTAATCGACAAAATTAAAGAGATAAAAAAAAATAACAATCATATCAATAATAAAAAATATATTAAATATAGAAAAGAAATAGATTAATAAATCTTATTTTTTATTAATAATATATTAAATAAAGATTAGCATGGCTACTCCAACTCATAAAAAATGTTAATATTTATTGTCAACATTTAACTTTTTTTTGTCTCATGTTACTGACATGACAGAAGTAGTTAAGATTGGATATGTGAAGCTAAGGTGATAAATCATGTTACCTTGGTCAAACTCACACGTGCTTTCAGTTTAATAACAGTAATTTGAAGATTATGACTATACCATATAAAAAGATATTAGAAAAGAAACATAAAAGAGAGAAGACGAAGAACATCAAAAATTTTAAAAAGGGCAAAACAGACATTTGACATTTCATATGGAGGTACATGTTGACATTTCATATGGAGGTGCAGGAGAATGAGCCTCTTTTTCAGTGCATATAAGCCCATCAGTTATTAAATGGGATGGGTTAACATTTTAATTTGGACAATTTCTTTCTTCACCTCCATAAAAGACGTTAAATAATATTTTTTTTATTGACATTTTTCTTTTCTTTTAGATTTTGAAATTTCAAATTTTAGAATTCAAAATACAAAATTGTATTCTATATTTTATTTACTTGATTTCTTGTTGATTTTTCTTCTTCTCGGTTATATGTTTTTATTAAAAAAAATATCAATTTAAACAGATTTTTTTTCTTTCATATTGCTCACAGTCACTCATGGAAATTTACGACCATGACTTGAAGTGGACGCACAACAAACTGTTGAAAATTGATCATTTAAAGTTATTTCTTTCTATACATTTATCTCCAATTAATTAGACACTGGTCTCCTCACCAATAATGGTTTCTGATTTTTATAGATATTCTTATTTACTATTTTTATTTATTTATAATAATAATAGATAAGTTTATTACCAAATCAGAACATAAAAAGATGGTTTATTTAAAAGATTTCATGCTTAGCAAAACCAACTAGAAAATTGCAAATTATAAGTATAAGTTAAATAAATCAGAAATTCTTGTATTTACCTTATACAAATCTATAAATATTTTTCATAAGAAAATAATAATTAATATATATTAGATAATAATCTAGAAATAAGCATGTGAACAAACTAATAAATTGTAATTCAATTAATCGTGACTAAATAACCTCAATTTAAGGTAATAATTGATGACAAAATGCAATTTCTATGTATCCTAATTAAAGAGTCACTATAAGAAATATTGATATTAACATCCTAGAAAAATACACACAAAGATTAAAAAAGAGATGTTAAATGATAATTAAAGTGAATTTAGTGTCTTTTTTTGTGTAAATTTTTTGAGAGGCTAACATCAATATTTTTTTTAAATAAATTTTGACACGATATAGAAAAATTTATAGTTCATAATGACTTTACCAACTTGAATAAAACTAATATTTTTAAATATACTTGTAATTTATACTACAAAAAAAGTTCCCTACTAAATCTTAAATTAATTATAAGTGTATATCTGTTCATGTTAGAAGACTTTCTGTAAGTTTGATATCTGATCCAAATTATGAACACAATATAGGAATTCCCTTTACTTATTAGAATATTTCATAGTGTCAACATCATAAATAGGTTAATATTTCAGTAAGAAATATTTCTATTTTTAGTCATTGTAATCGGAGCAATTCACATGTTGATTAGAGAAATATTAAAGAAAGGAAACAAATTTTACATTAAAAATCTCAATTAAAATTAATTTATCCCGAAGTCCAATAAACATTGAAGAACAAAAAAGGATGCAATTATGTAATGGGGGTAGAAGCAGAGGAAATGAAAGACCCTAGTGACCTAGTTCTTAAGTAATAAGATCACTTCCTCTTATTACATTATTTTATTTGGTTTATATTTTACCTCGCCAGAGGAGTGAATTCAGTGTCCAGATTCACGGTGAGCGGTTCAATTGAATCTGTTGATAGATGATGAGCATCAATGAGTTTAGTTCGAGCTATTTGGGTTGCTAAAGTCTCCTTTAGTTCAGTCACTATCATCCTCATCATTGGCCTTTCACTGGGATTTAATGAAACACATGCCATTGCTATTTCTACGGCTTTCCAAGCTGAATTAATGTCAAAATCTCCCTCTAACCTTGAGTCAACAATGGCCTTGATATCCCCTTTTTCAATCAATGATCTAACCCGTTCAATGATGTGACTCCTTTTTTCATTCCCCTCTATTACAGGTTGATAAGTGATGATTTCCAAAAGAACAACTCCAAAGCTATAAACATCACTTTTCTGTGTTAATCTATTGGATATGTAGTATCTGCAAGACAAATCATATAACCCAATTTATTTGTTGCCACTGATCAATCCACGTATAATATAAACTATCACTACAATTGAAGTGCTTACTCGGGGTCTAGATAACCAGGAGTACCAGCAACAACAGTTGATACATGAGTTACCCCATCAATTGGGATAACTTTGGATAGACCAAAATCAGATAATTTTGCTTGGAACTTTTCATCCAACAAGATGTTTGTAGATTTTATGTCTCTATGGATTATAGGAGGGTTGCATCCAGTTTGAAGATACTCCAATCCTGATATTAGATTTATTGCAAATATTTTGAGAGGGAAATAGGGAGTTCACAAAACACATAATTTCAAGTTTTCTTCCTCACCTAGGGCTGCATCCACTGCTATACGAAGTCTCTCTTCCCAGCTCAAAAACTTTGATTTGCTGTGTTTACCTGCATAAAACAACTTCTGTAACTTTCTCTATACTTATTCATTTTAATTGACTAATTTTCATGTCCAGCATTTCAGAATATAAAACTACTTTTGAATTGATCTACACAAATTTTTAACAAGAAATTAATTTCATTGGGGAACTAACCAGAGAGATGTTCTTGTAAGTCTCCGTTAGCCATGTACTCATATATGAGACCCTTATAATCTCCTTCATTACAATAACCAACAAGGGAGGTGAGATTTGCATGATGAACCCTCATTAGAATTTTAACCTGGAAATCAAAACCAGCCAAGTTTAACCATTTATTGTTATTTTTCACCTCATAAACCAGTTGAATAATTATAAATAACCTACTTCTGCTTGAAATTGTCGATAACCATGAAGTGACGAGGGAGAAAGCATTTTCACTGCCACGGGATTGTCATCAATATAACCCAGATAAACTGTTCCAAACCCACCTTTACCAACAATTGCATTGAATTTGTTGGTGATTCTAACTATATCAGAGTATGAATATATTTGTTTTTTGAGTTGATGTAACGAGTCATCTTGTTCTGTGCATTCCCGTGCCATCTCACGTTGATATAAGGTCAAAGCTGTTCAACAGTTTTGAACTTTAATGGGTCAAGATTGAATATCTTTTGGCAACTTTTAAATTAAAATTATGAGTCTAATTATAGTAGTCTAACCTTTGGGTTTTCTCCTTTTAAGAGTCCACAATACAGCTGCCACAGCCATCAAAAGGATCAAAACCCCACAAACTGATGCTAATAAGGGAGTAACGATGTTCTTGTTTTTCTTTCTCTTCTCGTTGCATTGACCGGATTCACATAGATATGGATTTTGGCCCACCCTAAGATGGAAGTTCAAATCATGGAAGGTTTATGTTTTAATTTCTCAGTAAATCTTAACCATATTATGAATATGAGAATTTATCCACACCTTAGTGATAGGAAACCTTCCTTAGATTTTTTAACCAATGCTGAGGGAATTGAACCAGTGAGGTTGTTGTTCTCAAAATTTCTGCCAAAATAGGAGAAATATATTATCCTTTTCTTTTTCTCCGATCTGATGATCTCACTGTTGTTCTAGTAAATAAAAAAGTAACTTACATCATCTTCAAATGTGGTAATCTAGATAGAAAATCAGGAACTTCACCGTATAAGTTATTGTTGGATAAATCCCTGAAAAACAAATAATCATCTGTTACTTACGTATGTTTAAATCAGAACAAATGTACCAAAAATATCTTCAGACAACGTAACAGAAACAACAAAGATCTTTAAAATAAGAGATTCTTTCTGATCTACTCATCGATTGGACTTGTCAAAATGGAGAAACTCACAACTTCTCCAACATGATGAGATTTGAAATCGTAGGATCTATCGTTCCTGACAATTCACTTGAAGATAAATTCCTGTTTTGTAAAACCATTAGTCACACGTGATTTTAAGCATTATATATATATGAAGCTGTGATATTGATTTGAGAAGCAGGACTTACAAAGTTGTGATTCTTGGGTTCTTGTTTCCGAGATAACTACAATTGAGACCATCCCACAAGTAGGCTACAGGGGCGCATGGATCACCTTGCCAATCTCTTGTCAGCCCATAAACTGACTTGATGCTTGTAATCGCATCAACTTTTTTTATTTTGAAATGCAAATTAAAAAAATTTGTAAAGAATAGTTTAGATCACTATGTGTTATGTTATAGCGTCAAGGTCATATAAAAATCATATTTTTTTTCTTAGCGTACCATCTCCTTGGTGTGTATCTGTCTGCTGGAAGTTTATCACTCTGTAAATTTCAATGGCATTTACGATGGGAGGAAGGCTTGAACTCTTGGCTTTCACAAGTGAATATTCAATTTTTTCCCCACTGATGCCTGATTTGCTATATAAAGTGTTGATACTCTGGGGATTTGGAGACAAATTTTGATACCACGGCCTTCCATTCTGGGTGATGTTGAATTCTCTTGTCTGATTCTTTCCTAGCACTTCAATCTCGAGGAAGTGCATGTAAACATAGTATAGTTCAGTTGGATTTTGCGGCTCCCAGCTTATTACCAATGGGGCACTGGTATTTACTGGTGTAATTGCGGTGCTCATGACAATTCCTGGCGGTTTGTAATCATTCTGATCATAAGAATCAGCAGCAATAGAAGCATTTATTTGTTTCCAATCCTTGTTGTCGCCATAGTTATACCAGAAACGATCATAAACATCAACATTGTACCTGTGAGGAAATCAAATAAATCCAATAGAATCACTCAGTTTTAATGCAAAAGATTTTATCCAAAAAAAGTATGACTTCACCTGTAGCTGTGGTTTGAACCTAAATCCCACCGTTTGTGATATTCCAACGATCCAAATTCAGGGACGTACGTAGCATTTTTGAAAGTCCTCAATTCTATAGCTGATATAAAGGGTGTCCCATGGCCTGTGTCAACCAGACAGATATGCAGGTAATCCTGTGAAGGTACATGTATGATCTCATTGACTTGGGGAGTGGATGCATTGTCTATAGTCACTGTATACCACCGGTTAACCCCGAGATGAATATCAAATTTTGGTGCCTTATTCAGCCTATCATAATTTCCATACAAAAAATTGGTGCGGATGAGATAAGTGGAACCTCTTGTGATGCTTATTTTGTAGCAGTTCCTTTTCCCTTTCGGGAAGCTTCTCACATTCATCATCTGTTGTTGGTAGACAGTGTCGATGGTTTCAGGTATTATTGTGCCACTTACACCTGTGTTTACGAAATTGGCATCTGATGTGTAATTTATGCCTGTTTTTGGCTCAGTGTAGTCCGTGTCCGCTGGAGCTCCGCAATCTATGCTGATAAATCCTATAAAAACATGTTTTATTTAATGAAGTTCTTAGACCTCAAAAATCATTTAATTAATGCAGATCATGTTTTGCTTCATCTAACCTGATTGATCCTGGGCTTGAACAAGTAGACCACCTAGAAAAACAACCAAGAAACTCATCGACATTGCGTAGGATGCCAAATATCTGAGTGCCATGTTGCCACTTTCTTGACTAGAAAATGAAATGTGCTCTGGCAAAGCAGGTAATAGCAACCACTTTTTTTAGCTCCTTAATTCTTTTGATCCCATTCTATGTTTAATGCTCCTTAACTGATACTGATGCATGCACCTGCATCATACAAATATTACTAAATTCATCCATCAGTTAAAGTAATTTCATGCCTAAAATATTTATTTTTTAGAAAATAAAAAGTTAACAAAGTTAGCCAACAACAGGTATAAAATGAAGTTACCCAGCGTGTGATCCTCCTTGTGATGAATTGGGGTTCAGCTTTTTGTGGGTTTGTGGTTGTTTCTTCATATGAAGCTGAGAAAAGAAAGGGTGTCTAATGTTTGTGATCCAGAAGGAGTGAGGGACCTTATCTATTCCTCATTTAAAATGGGGACTTCGTCAATACTGTGTAACAGTTGGTATCTGAAGTAGAAATTAATGACAAAAGTTAATGTTGTCCCCAGCAGGAGTCCTCCTGCGTCTACCGAGTCAACTGGGTTTAGTCTCTTCTCCATGAATCAAAGTTAAAACATGAACACCATCAATGATTCCATGTTGTACATAATTAATCAGAAAGAATTTGGTATTTGGACGCATCCTTCCAACAAGTTCGGCCGAAACTTAATATCAACAAGTTCTCTAATCATAAGTGATTGATCAAACGAGTTCAATAATTGACTTATATATAAGTTTTGTTATTTTGCAAGTAAAAATGATAAAAATCATTTTCTTTTAATGTTGAAACTAGAAACAGACCAAAAAAAAGGTTTGTACTTTTTTATGACCACTCTCTTTTTCTAATTTTTTTCTACAAGTTCTATTCCTATCTTAGATAATTTACCTTTCTTGATTTAGTTTCATAATTGCAGTTTAAATTCTCATTTTGTTTAATATTTTATAAATTAAACTCCTTATTTATGATCCACGTTTTAATTTCCAATTTTAAAGTCTGCCATTTAATGTACTATTGAACATTATTGGAGAACATTAGTAAAAGTTAAATTGCTGGTTTCGTTATCTTCATATTTGTAATTTATTATTTTAGTTCTTCTTAATGATTATTGGGATTTTCTTACTATAATAGCTACAGTATATGTTATCATGTGCTTCAAAAAATAAAATATTTTATATTAAATATCATCGATAAAATGTTTTTGTTTGAGTCAATTTGTATTATAAATGTATTTGTGTTTGATATTTAAAATTAATTTAGTATATTTAAATTGAAAATCATATTCGGTGCATAGTCTAAATAAAAGGAATCCTCGAAAATGTTTGTATTTGTTTTATTATAATTATTATGCATCTATGATATTTTCAGCAAAAACACCTTGTAAGGAAAGAAAAATAAAAAAATATTAGCATGTTGTAAGATTTACATCCAAAAGCAAAAATGGAAAACATGATTTCAAATATATGTTTGAAAATCAAAGACACGAACCAAAACCTTACTAGAACAGAGTGAAGAAAAATGGTTCTCTAATTGTGAAAGAACCTTGAGTTGCATTACAAGTCAAACACACATATTAA
Source organism: Phaseolus lunatus (assembly GCA_013389735.1). Taxonomy (NCBI): domain Eukaryota; kingdom Viridiplantae; phylum Streptophyta; class Magnoliopsida; order Fabales; family Fabaceae; genus Phaseolus; species Phaseolus lunatus. Next base: position 36,432,102 of record CM023861.1, read on the forward strand.
ATTTGTAGTTCCATAGAAAATTAATTTAAACATTCTTACCTTTCTATATTTTAAAGATTTTTTTAAAAACTTTAATGATTAAGATTTTGTAGATTAGATTGGTTTGGATTTTAAATTTTTTTATAAAATAAGGAATTATAATATTTGAAATGTTTTGTAGATTTATAATTTTTTAAAAGAAATTATAAATTTAAAAAAATAATAAATACAATATATGTTTAACTTTTAGGAAGAAAAACATATTTTCTATCATACAAGAAAATAATTGAAAAAAAAACTAATTTTAAAAAAAATTATATTGATTAAATTAGATATTATTTTAAATACTAAAAAAATTATTGAAATATTTCTATTATTAATAAATAATTTCTAAATTTATATATAATTAACTATCAGATTTTAACTAGTAATATTATTATTTTTATCTTTAAAATTAGTTTTTTAATTAATATTTTTTAGTGTCTTCTGATTTAATAATAAATATGTCAATCAAAGTATATTATCTCAGCTGGGGCTGCCAACTTGGCTAGGAATACGAAACCAGAATTGAATGGTGTCAGAAACGCGAGAGGAATTTGGTAAACACAACCTATCTCTTGATGGTGCTGGTACACCAAGCCATCAACAAGAAACTACACGGGCATTCTGGTACAATTAATCGGGTGTCTTCCTGCATGCCAACCACGAACCTTCTCCTCTTTTCTAGCTACAAGAGCACTCTCAAGAGGTGCTGGTACATGCTGCATAATTATGCAGGCTTTGGCTTTATAGTCTGCTGTACAATTATGCAGGTAGCATTGATTACCAAATGTTATGCTTTTTCTGGTTTTGGATGCAGCTTGCATAGCTGAAAGATAGATGTAAGAGCTCAGGTTTTAATATTTTTTCATATCATTTAATTACAAATTTACTTTTTATTATATATATTTATTTATAAATTCATAACATCAAGAATTATATAAAACTCTAAAAATTGTCAAAATATCATTTTCTTCCCAAAAGTAAAGCACCTAATGACCATATTCTTGTACAAACATCACTTTCCCTTATTAAAACGTCGTTCTATTATTCTCATCTTGAGTAAGCTTTTACCTAGCCAAGGACATGAATTCGGATTCTAAATCCTCGCTCACCGCTGCAACTGAATACCTAGGATCACCACCATTATTATGAGCTGTTCTAGCTAATTCCGTCGCCAAAGTCTGTTGTAGTTCAATCACCACCACACTCATCATTGGCCTTTCCTTTGGATTTGGAGAAACACAAGCCAATGCTATTTCTACGGCTTTCCATGCGGAGTTAATGTCAAAATTTCCTTCTAACCTTGAGTCAACTATGGCCCTGATATCCCCTGTTGATATCATGGAGCTAACTCGTTCACTTATGTGACCCTTTTCTTCATTCCCTGCCATTACTGATTGATTTGTGATTATTTCCAAAAGAACAACTCCAAAGCTATAAACATCACTTTTCTGTGTTAATCTATTGGAAGAGTGGTAGCTGCAGGAGAAGTCATGAAACCCAAATTATTTACTCTCCGGATTTTGTGATGATAACTCAAACATTCACGTGGAAATTCTCACTATATTTTCCTAGAAAATGAAGGAAAGGGCAATCATTAAAGTACTTACTGAGGGTCCAGATAACCAAAAGTACCAGCAACAACAGTTGACACATGAGATGCCCCATCATCTGGGACAACTTTGGATAGACCGAAATCAGATAATTTTGCTTGGAAGTGTTCATCCAACAAGATGTTTGTAGATTTTACATCTCTGTGGATTATAGGAGGATTGCAACCATTTTGCAGATATTCCAACCCTGATATTAGATTTATAATTACTGCAAACGTGTTAAGAAGGTAAAAGGGAGTTAACAAAAATTCATAATTTGAATTTTACTTTCTAACCTTGGGCTGCATCCTCTGCTACACGAAGTCTTTCCTTCCAGCTCAAGAATGGTGATTCGTTGTATTTACCTACACGAACAAGTTCTGTAACCTTTTATACATGTTTGTTTTTGTTCAGTAGAAGTTAGTCATACGACTCATACAGTTCTCCAATATTACAAATGCCATACAAAGAGTTTCAGAAATGAAATCAAACTTGGAAATTGATTTCAGACATTTTTAATAAGAAAATAATTTTATTTGGAACCTACCTGAGAGATGTTCTCGTAAGTTCCCTTTAGCCATGTACTCATATATGAGAGCCTTGTTGGTTCCTTCGTTACCGTAACCAATAAGGGATGTCAAATTTTTGTGATGAACTCTGATTAGAACTTTAACCTGGAAATCAAAATCACAACCATGTTAAATCATATAGGTTTGGTACCAAGCTCAGAAACCTAGAGTAAATTGATTGATTAATAACTTACCTCTGCCTGAAATTGTTGATAACCATGAACTGCTGATGGGGAAAGCATTTTCACTGCAACTGGAGTCTCATCGATAAAGCCCAGGTAAACTGTTCCAATTCCTCCTTTACCAATAATTCTATTGAAATTGTTAGTGATTTGAAGGACATCATAGTATGAATACATTTGACTTTTGCGTTGCAGGAACGAATCATCCTTTTCTGTGGATTGCTGTGAAATCTTATTCTGATGATTTACTGCCACCGAATCTGTAAATTTTTCAAAAATATTTTGAACATGAATAGGTTAAAAATAACTTTATGGTAAAATGTTAATAGGAAATACGAGCTTTCCGTAATTACTTCAGCATTACCTTTTGATTTTCTCCTTTTACAGATCCACAATATTGCAACGGTTATTAGAAGAATTAAAACCCCACTAATTGATACTATTACTATGGGTGTAACAATGTTTTTCTTTTTCGTCTCGTTGCATTGACCAGATTCACATAGATATGGATTTTGACCCACACTAGCATGGAAATCACAGAAAAAATATGTTTAACCTTACAAATAATCATAATTTAAATACATACTTCAATTTATTTTGCTTGAGCTCAGAAATTTGTGGATCATTTATAAATGAATCTCAAATGCCTTAAATATAAGTAATTAATAATCATCAGCATCATAAGTAACCATATTATGAATTTGAGACCTTTTAGTTAGATTCATACCTTAGTGAGAGAGAACCTTCGTGTGATTTTTCAACAAGTGGAGAGGGAATTGAACCGGAGAGGTCATTCTTCTCCAAGTTTCTAAAAAAAATATAGTTTTCTATTATCTGATACAGAGGATAACATATATAGTGTTCCAGTAAATGAAGTAACTTACAAGATCTTCAAGTGTTGCAAATGAATCAGAAAATCAGGAACTACACCACTTAAGTTATTGTTAGATAAATCCCTGGAAAACAAATAGCTTGGCTATACTAAGTATGTTTAAATCTTGACACATGTGCCGCTGGTCTCGTCTATTTTTGGAGTGGGTGAAATAAAAGAAAAACAAAAAAACTCACAACTTCTCCAACATGATGAGATTTGAGATTGAAGGGTCTATCTTTCCTGACAATCCACTTGAAGATAAATTCCTGTTTTGTCAATGAATAGTTATATTTATATACAATATCATCTCAGTTTTATAAAGCAATAATAGAAATTTGGGCAGCAAGACTACAAAGTTGTGATTCTTGGGACCTCATTGTCGCCATAAGTACAGTTCAAACCATTCCACAAGTAGGCTGCAGGGGCGCATGGATCAGCTTCCCAATCTCTTTTCACTCCATAAACGGACTTGATGCTTGTAATCGCATCAACTATTTTTCAAATGCAAATTTAAAAAAGAAAAAAAATAGTTTAGACCACTTGCAGTTGTGTGTGAACTAGTTAGAGAAATGGATTTGAGCTATATGAAAAATTTTATTCCCTTTCTCGGCATACCATCTCCTTGGAATGTATCAGATTGTTGGAATTGTTTTACTTTGTAAATTTCAATGGCATTGATGATGGGAGGTAGGGTTGAATTTTGGGTCCTCTCTAGGGAAAATTTAATTTCTTTCCCGCTGATGCCTGACGGGCTACGTAAAGTCCTGGCGCTCATGTACTCTGGAGAGCAATTTGGATACCATGATTGACCGTTCATCATGATGTTCAATTGTCTTGTCTGATTGGTGGTTAACACTTGAATCTCCATGAAGTGCATGTAAACATAGAATTGATCAGTTTCATGTTCTGCCTCCGAGCTTATTACCAACGGAGCACTAGCATTTACTGGTGTAACTGCAGTGCTCATCACAATAGCTGGCGGGTAGTATTCGGACTGGGAGGTTAAATGCTTATCAGAAATCGAAACATTTAATTGTTTCAAATCATTGATGTCGCCTAAAAACCAGTAACGATCATAAACATCGTCCTCGTACCTGAGAGAAAACAAAATTAGTCCTTGTACGAGAGAAAAAGTTTAATCCAAAAGTAGAGTTCACCTGTAGACGATGTTTGAACCTAAATCCCACCGTCTGTGAGTTTCCAACGATCCAGATTGAGTGACATAAAGATTATCTGTCAAAGGTCTCAATTCTATAGCTGATATAAATGGTGTTCCATGGCCTGTGTCAACCAGACAGATTTGTACGTAATCTTGTGAAGGTACATGTATGATCTCATTGTATTGGACAATGGATGCAATAGTCACTGTATGCCAGAAGTTAGTTCCCAGAAGAAGATCAAATTGTGGTGTCTTATTCAGCCCATCATAATTTCCGTACAAATAAGTAGTCCGGATAAGATACTTAGAGTTTCTTGTGATGTTTATTTTGTAGCAGTTCCTTCTTCCTTCAGGGAAGCTTCTCACAGTCCACATTGGTCGCAGATACATTCCTTTGAGATCAGATGCTATTGACTTACTCACACCAGTTATCAAATTTGTATCTGAGATGTAATATATGCCTGTGGACTCTTCAGTATATTTCTCATTGGCACTAGCTCCGCAGTCTATGCTGATGAAATCTAAAACATAAAAATATGCTTATGAACAATGGAATTGAGACTTCAGCTAAAATTATGATACAATGAAGTTCATGTTTTCCTTCATCAAACCTGCTTGGTTCTGAGCTTGAATAAGTAAACCACATAGAAAAGCAATGAAGAAAGTCACCAACACTCTGTAGGGCGACAGATAGACGAGCACCATATTTTGAAACTTTTACCTGAGAAAGAATCGTGGTTAGCTTACAGAGAAGGCGTTTTATTTTTATTTTTTTTCAGAAATGAATGTTTAATTCTCAATTGCATATTTCAAAATAATTTTCATAGTATCATTTAAAATATTTACAACTTATGAACAATTTGAACTTCTCTTGTACACACCAAAGTGCAGGAAAGAGGTATGGGTACTAAAAAAAATTGTGATCAACCACGTATATAAATTTAACAAATCTAACTCAAACATGAGTATTTTCAATCGGTTGAAGTTCAAAATAACTAAGTTGGGACAAATCAGACTTTAATTAAGTTTTAGATACATTCTATTAGATCTAATAGTCTTCCATCACTTAAAAGTTGAAATCAATGACAGTTTGAATACACCTTATTCATTAACTCACTCAAGCGTATACAAAAAAGAAAGGGTGTCTAATGTTTGTGATCCAGAAGGAGTGAGGGACCTTATCTATTCCTCATTTAAAATGGGGACTTCGTCAATACTGTGTAACAGTTGGTATCTGAAGTAGAAATTAATGACAAAAGTTAATGTTGTCCTCAGAAGGAGTCCTACTGCGTCTACCGAGTCAACTGGGTTTAGTCTCTCTCTCTCTATATATATATAAAAAGAGGAATTCGTTGCACTTCAAATCCCATATGACTTTGTACAATAATTAGGAGGCAAATTCTTACTCATCAATTCGAATCTCCACCCAATTTTATGGTGATATCAATTTGAACTTACACATTCGAATATTGCTTCAAATTATTGAGTGGAAATGCTTGCAGAATCAACATTAATAGCTAATTAATAAAACTACTGAATGGTGCCCGTGCTCTCCCGTTTTTAGAAAAATCCAAAAAAATTGACTTACATACCAAAGTTTCATGTCAACAAGTAGAGAAAAACACATTTTTCCGGTCCATATAAGCCAAAAGGTAATATGAAAAGGATTTCTTTACTATAATAACCATATTATAAATTTATATATAATTAAAAGAATTTTATTACTTGTATTTTATACTAAAAAAAAATTCCCTACTAAATCTTAAATTAATTATAAGTGTATATCTCTACGTGTTACAAGACTTTCGGTAAGCTTGATTCTCATCAAAATATTATACTTTGTATTTCTTATTATTAGTAAAGTAAAATTCTAAATTTAATTGAAAACACATAGTACCAAGGCATGAATGAGTAAGAAATTTGACGCAGAACAAAACCAACTTAACTTTATCCTTCTAATTTATTTACCTTTACTCATATATATCCACAATTTCAGGCTTCTTTTCCTTTTCTTACACAAATTCTTGTTTGTTCATTTATTACTTTTCTACCAATTTAATCAAAGTACTATTCTTACAATACTGACAACAAAGTTTCAACTACCTTATAAAAACTGTCTCCATCTGCAAAAATCATAAAATTCACAAAGGGATGAAAATCAAAATTTTTACACATTTTTTACACAAAGGGTTCAACTATTCACTGGTTCTTACTTTTTTTCATACCTTTTAGATCTATGTTATCCTTTTTATTTTGTATTTTGACATCGCTTTTCTATAAAATGATGTCATGTATATGCATTGTTTTAATTGCCTTATAAATTGAGAACTGCCTCACCTTTCTTCACTGTTTTCTAGTATGTCTGCATCTCATACTCACCACTGCATAAGGCATCTCATGAAACATTATTTTGGTCACTAAACAAAATTTTGAAAACACTTTTTCCCCGCCAAACCAGTTAATTATGGATCCTAAATTGTATCGGGTCCACGGACTTAACGCACTTCCAAGTTTAAACATCAACATCTATTTCATGAAGGAGAATGTCGAATCAAATTAAAGATTGGATGTGGATGGAGTGCGGTATGAGAATCATGAATTAGTTTGATTTGAGATTACAAGATTGTTCGAAAAACGATTCTCAGAACAATTTGAAGGTTAGGCTAGGAGTGTGGATTTTTTGAATCTTACACAGGAGGAAAATATTAAGCTAATTGCAAAGATATCAGAGGAAAGGGTAAGTGATGCAGTGTGATGGCTCAAAAAGCACTGGGCCAAATGACTTTAATTTCAATTTCATCAAAGGATCTTGGGAAACCATCAAGGATGACATTCTAGAAGCGGTTCAAAGCTTTGGGAGTACATGAAGAATCCCAGAAGGTTGTAAATGCTCCTTTATTGCTCTTGTACCTAAAATAAAGGACTCCACAAATTTGGATGAGTATAGACCAATATCACTTGTTGGTGCAATATATAAGATCATCTCTAATTTTTTAGCTAATAGAATGAAAAGTTTTTTCGCTAGAGTTGTTGATAAATCTCAATCAACTTTCCTAAGAGATAGGGTCTTGTTGGAAGCATTGTTGTAGCCAATGAAGTGGTGGAGGATCTTATGAAGGAAAAGAGGTCAAGACTAATAATAAAAGTCAATTATGAAAAAGCTTCTGACTCTGTGCGATGTGAATTCCTCTACTATATGCTTATTAGACTAGGCTTCTGTGAGAAATGGATTAGTTGGATTAAAAGATGCTTGGAATCATCTTCTGTGTCTGTTTTGGTTAAAAGCAGTCCTACCTAAGAATTCATTCCAACAAGGGGTCTAAGACGATGGGATCAATCGCTCCTTTTCACTTTTTGGTCGTTGTGGGAGGTTTGGCAGGTCAAGTAAGGAAAGCAGTGAGCAAAAATAAGCTGAAAGGGGTGGAAGCTGGGGATGGCCAAGTAGCTCAGATGTTTTTAATTAGCGGCTAGTGTAGGAATGAATTTTCATAAGACAAAGATAGGAGTGTTAGGTCTCCAAAGTGAGTAGCTAGCAGTCTACACCAATATGCTTAATTGTGCTCAAATGCCAATTCCGTTCAAACACTATAGCTTAAAAGTTGGGTGAAACCCGAGAAAAAAGGAGTTTTGAAAAGAGGTTGTAGACAAAGTAAGGAGTAAACTAGAAGCTAACTTATTATTACTAACTTATATAACATATCATTAATTTTAACTTATTATTACTAACTTATGTAACAATCCTGTGTCTTAATATTTTCTCATTACTTTTCTTGAGTTCAAAGAGTAAGTATTTGTTAATAAACATTTCTAAAGATAAACTTCAATAGAAAAATTAACAAAGCAATAAAATACTAAAAATTGCTAGAGTGATAATTTTTGGCAACTCTAGTTTACAAATCCATAATAAAATTTCTAACTTTTATTACTGCTATCACCACTCCTAAACAACACAGATTCAGAAAACTGATAAAAGTAAAGCACCTAATCACCAACTTCATGTACGATATCACTTTGCCTTGTTATAACGTTATTCTATTATTCTCATCTTGAGTAAGCTTTTACCTAGCCAAGGGCATGAATTCGGTGTCTAAATCCTCGCTCCCCGCTGCAACTGAATACCTAGGATCACCACCATTATTATGATCTGTTCTAGCTAATTCCGTCGCCAAAGTCTCCTGTAGTTCAATCACCACCACACTCATCATTGGCCTTTCGTTGGGATTTGGAGAAACACAAGCCATTGCTATTTCTACGGCTTTCCATGCGGAGTTAATGTCAAAATTTCCTTCTAACCTTGAGTCAACTATGGCCCTGATATCCCCTGTTGATATCATGGATCTAACTCGTTCACTTATGTGACCATTTTCTTCATTCCCTGCCATTACTGATTGATTTGTGATTATTTCCAAAAGAACAACTCCAAAGCTATAAACATCACTTTTCTGTGTTAATCTATTGGAAGAGTGGTAGCTGCAGGAGAAGTCATGAAACCCAAATTATTTACTCTCTGCGGATTTTGTGATGATAACTCAAATATTCACTTGGAAATTCTCATATATTTTCCTAGAAAATGATGGAAAAGGGAAATAATTGAAGTACTTACTGAGGGTCCAGATAACCAAGAGTACCAGCAACAATAGTTGACACATGAGATCCCCCATCATCTGGGACAACTTTTGATAGACCGAAATCAGATAATTTTGCTTGGAAGTGTTCATCCAACAAGATGTTTGTAGATTTTATATCTCTGTGGATTATAGGAGGCTTGCAACCATTTTGCAGATATTCCAACCCTGATATTAGATTGTGTTAAGAAGGTAAAAGGGAGTTAACAAAAATTCATAATTTGAATTTCACTTTCTAACCTAGGGCTGCATCCACTGCTACACGAAGTCTGTCCTTCCAGCTCAAGATTGGTGATTCGTTGGGTTTACCTACAGGAACAAGAGTTCTGTAACTTTCTATACATGTTTGTTTTTGTTCAGTAAAAGTTAGTCATACGACTCATACACTTCTCCAATATTACAAATTCCATATAAAGAGTTTCAGAAATGAAATCGAACTTAGAAATTGATTTCACAAATTTTTAACAAGAAAATAATTTTATTTGTAACCAACCTGAGAGATGTTCTCGTAAGTTCCCTTTAGCCATGTACTCATATATGAGAGCCTTGTTGGTTCCTTCGTTACAGTAACCAATAAGGGATGTCAAATTTTTGTGATGAACTCTGATTAAAACTTTTACCTGGAAATCACAATCACAACCATGTTAAACCATATAGGTTTGGTACCTAGCTCAGAAACCTAGAGTAAATTGATTAATATCTTACCTCTGCCTGAAATTGTTGATAACCATGAACTGCTGATGGGGAAAGCATTTTCACTGCAACTGGAGTCTCATCCATAAAGCCCAGGTAAACCGTTCCAAATCCTCCTTTACCGAGAATTCTATTGAAATTGCTAGTGATTTGAAGGACATCATAGTATGAATACATTTGACTTTTGCGTTGCAGGAACGAATCATCCTTTTCCGTGGATTGCTGTGAAATCTCATTCTGATGATTTACTGCCACCGAATCTGTAAATTTTTCAAAAATATTTTGAAAATGAATAGGTTAAAAATAACTTTTTGGTAAAATGTTAATAGAAAATACGAACTTTCCGTAATTAGTTCAGCATTACCTTTTGATTTTTTCCTTTTACAGATCCACAATATTGCAACGGCTATTAGAAGGATTAAAACCCCACTAATTGATACTAGTACTATGGGTGTAACAATGTTTTTCTTTTTCGTCTCGTTGCATTGACCAGATTCACATAGATATGGATTTTGACCCACACTAGCATGGAAATCACAGAAAAAATATGTTTCAAGCCTCAGTAAACGTTACAAATAATCCATAATTTAAATACATACTTCAATTTATTTTGCTTGAGCTCAGAAATTTGTGGATCTTTTATAAATGAATCTCAAATGCCTTAAATCAGCATCATAAGTAACCATATTATGAATTTGAGACTTTTTAGTTAGATTCATACCTTAGTGAGAGAGAACCTTCGTGTGATTTTTCAGTAAGTGCAGAGGGAATTGAACCGGAGAGGTCATTCTTCTAAGTTTCTAAAACAAATATCGTTTTCTATTATCTGGTACAGAGGATAACATATATAGTGTTCCAGTAAATGAAGTAACTTACAAGATCTTCAAGTGTTGCAAATGAATCAGAAAATCAGGAACTTCACCATTTAAGTTATTGTTAGATAAATCCCTGGAAAACAAATAGCTTGGCTATATCAAGTATGTTTAAATCTTGGCACATGTGCCGAAAGTCAAAAGAATATCTTACAGATAACTGCATAGCATAATTAATAAAAAGAATTAAAAAAAGTGATTTTTCTGGTCTCATGTATTTCTGGATGGGGTGAAATTGAAGAAAAACAAAAAAACTCACAGCTTCTCCAACATGGTGAGCTTTGAGATTAAAGGGTCTATCTTTCCTGACAATCCACTTCAAGATAAATTCCTGTTTTGCTCAATGAATAGTTATATTTATACACAATATCATCTCAGTTTTATAAAGCAATAATAGAAATTTGGCCAGCAAGACTTACAGAGTTGTGATTTTTGGGACCTCATCGTCGCCATAAGTACAGTTCAAACCATCCCACAAGTAGGCTGCAGGGGCGCATGGATCACCTTGCCAATCTCTTTTCAATCCATAAACTGACTTGATGCTGGTAATCGCATCAACTTTTTTTCAATGCAAAAGATGGGTTGAAGGTAGTTAAGGTCATGTACAAAAGTGAAAACTAAATAAATGGATTTAAAAAATGAAAAATACCATCTCCTTGGAGTGTTTCAGGCTTCTGTAAGTCTATTACTCTGTAAATTTCAAGGGCACTGATGATGGGAGGCAGGGTTGAATTTCCGGTCCTCACGAGGGAATATTTAATTTCTTTTCCACTGACGGCTGAAGAGGTATAAAAAGTTTTGACGGCCAGGTACCGCGGAGAAAAATTTGAAACCCGTAATTCACCGTTCCTCATGATGTTGAATTGTCTTGTCTGATTGGTGGCTAACACTTGAATCTCCGTGAAGTGCATGTAAACATAGAATTGATCAGTTTCATCTTGTGGCGCCCATCTTATTACCAACGGAGCACTAGCATTTGCTGGTGTAACTGCGGTCCTCATGATAGTAGCTCCCGGTTGGTAATCGCTCTGGTTTAAAGAATTATCACGAATCGAAGCACTTAGTGGTTTCCAATTTTCGCGGAAGTCAATGCTGTACCAGAAACGATCCTAAACATCATTCGGGTACCTGTGAGAAAATCAGAATAAATCCAATAATCAATCAATCAATCTTATAAGGTAACAGATTTGATCCATAAGTATTATTTCACCTGTAGGCTATGTTTGAACCCAAATCGCAACGCAGGTAATTGTGAAGTTTCAGTGATCCATATTGAGTGACGTATGTATGATTTTTCAAAGTCCTGAATTCTATGGCTGTTATAAATGGTGTGCCATTGCCTGTGTCAACCAGACAGATTTGTACATAATCCAGTGAAGGTACATGTATGATCTCATTTGTTTGGTAAGTAGATGCATTGTATATAGTGACTGTATCCCACAGGTTAGCTCCCAGAACAAGATCAAACTGTGGTGACATATTTCGGTCATCATAATTTCCATACAGAAAAACAGTGCGGATGAGATACTTAGAGCCTCTTGTGACGCTTATTTTGTAGCAGTTCCTTTTTCCTTCCGGGAAGCTTCTCAGCCTCCACAGTTGTCGTTGACTGTGTCTTCCGGTCTCTTCAGAAGCTATTGTCGATCTCACACCAGTATCTATGAAATTTGCATCCGAAACGTAATTTATGCCTAGTGATGGCTCAGTATAGTTCACACCTGCTTCAGCTCCGCAATCTATGCTGATGAATCCTAAAACATAAAATTGCATATATTACTGTTAAAGTCATTGCTACAAAAAGAGAGAAAGAGAGTGAAGTCTTTCTTTCCTTGAAGGGACAAGGCCACTAAACCAACCTGATGATAGTTTGGACTAGTGCGACTGGTAAACATGCAGCAAATATAATGATATAATGAAGTTGTTGGAGAAAAGAAATGGTTGGTGTTTTGGTGTAACGAACCTGGTTGAGCATGAGCTTGAAAAAGTAGAACACCTAAAAGAGCAACGTAGAAAGTCATTGACCTAGTCAACGTGTGAGCTTTTGAGGCAATTACAAACACTTTTTAGCTTTAATTTCTCTTTCCGTGTTTAACTCTGCAATCTGCATCATACAAATAATACTACTTAATCCACCCATCAATCAACCTAAATTCAAATAAAATGGATTAAAGTATTATTTAAATTTTTAAAAAACATCTAGCATAAAAGGCTGAATATTTTCACAAAAACTGCAATGATTGAGCAGTATCACTTCGAGGAATATATACAAAAGAGACCATAACAAGTACACTTTCTTGTAATTCATCTTAACTTTTATTATCATTTAAATAAACACCTAAAATTTTAATACTATCCTAATTAATCTTTAAAAAAGTTCATTTTTCATAAATGATTTTTTCTAACACATCTGAGTTAAATCATTTAAATTAAATGCTAATAATTTATTATTTCTTCTTCTTCTTTTTGTTACAATCTTCCTTATATATTAAATAATAGAAAAACAATAAATTTTAAGACCAATTTACTATTGAATTAAAGTTTAAGAGCTTTATTTATACAGAAGATAAAAATTTGAAGATTAATTAAAACAAAATTACAGTTTAAAATATTTATTTACAAAATAAATAAAGTTTAGGAAGTTAAATATTCATTTTTCTATATTAGATAGATAGATGATGAATTAATGTTAAGTAAATGTTTGGGAGAACGATATCTGTAAAATAAGTGAAGTTATATATTTTTTTGTGTACAGTATTACGTTGTATTATGAAAATTGATGAAAGAAAGAGGGATGACTAATACATGCATGCAGGTATAGAATCCTTAACCCACTGTTTAAACAAAGCAGAAAACAAAATATGGATCATATCAAATATAAACCATCCTCAGACATCATCTTAAATAGTAAATCACCTGGATCCATGAAAGTGTTCAAGAAAATGTGTGACAGGAAAGCCCATAACTGTTAAATCTTCATATAGCAGTTACTGAGTGAGGATTCTGCATGTGTAACTCATAAGCAGGAAATGAAGAAGAAGGAAGAAGGTACCAGTGCAGTGATATGATCTGAATTTCTGCTGCTCCAAGTTCACCTTACCTTTCCCTGCTCCAATATATTGTAACAGTTTTCCCCATATACAAGAAACGGACGTTGACTATTATGGACTGACTAGGTCAGAAAGATTCCGATTGCGCCGGGACAAAACAGAAATCAACCATGAATATTATGGTTAGACCATGAAACAATAAAATATTATAAAAGAAAATTGATGAAAGAAAGAGGGATGACTCTGTGGAATTGTGGTGTCACACCAGCTGCGATTCCACCATTCACTCCAGTCAATGGTAGCATGCATTGACCTAACCTTTTAATGCACCAAAACCATTTAACACTGTCATTCCATCCAGGGTTTGTGCCGTTCAGCAGAAGCAGAACCACGTCATTGGACATTTCAGCAGAAGCCGAGGTGGAAAATGATACTAGATTTTTTTTTGTAAATATTGTAAAGGATAAAATAAAATTATTTTGCTCTTAAACTAAAATTTATTAATTGATAAACTAATTTGATAAGAAAATCACATTACTTCTCAAAAAAATTTAATTTGAATATAAACTAATTTTAGTTTTTTTCAAGAACACTATTTCGCTCTTTTCTTCGTATTTTTTTCTTGAAAATAATACTTATAAAAAAGTTGGTAAAAAAAACTCATACTCCATAAATGTGATACAATTAAGATAAAATGTGCTGATAAAAAAAAAATTAAGATACAATGTTTGAGTAAGAGAAAAAAAAGTTCATTTACACGGGTTAATTTGTAAAAAAAAGACAACGTTTTAATTATTTATTTAATTGAACACCTGAGACTAATACGAAAGGTTAATAATTTTTAATTTTTGATAATATTAGTTTTAATTAGAAGAAGTTATTTGTGATTTAAAATAAGTAGTCTATAAAATGAAAATTTTAAAAAGATACCGTGTATCAACAGTACATTGGTTTAGAAGGATATTATCCTACGTCCTAAATATTACATATTGAGATAATATTATTGCTTTCATGCGATAGACCGGTAAGCACGTTCTCTTTAGTTGAGGTGGTGTACATGAAACATCAAGATCATAAAAGACATTGAGATCTTAAGTTATGTTGGTGAGGCCTTATAGACAATATTTCGTTGCCTTAAGGGACATTCAGAGAGTACAGTATCAACTTTAAAAAGTGGATTTTAAGTGTGATTAATTTCTATTCAATATGAGATTTTCTACACAGTGTTTCATGTGTCTTGCCGTCCTTCTGTTCAGCCATTGCCATTTTTGGAGTCCCTAATCATTTGACATTCTCAGCCTGTTCTGCTAGTCCTAATTCAATGGGACTCTTTGGATGTTGTTGCTGCCACGTGGGAAGATGTATCAAAGTTGGATATAATAGTAAAATAGTTGCTGAAGTTTTTTTCAACACCATCGTGAAATTATATGGTGTACCTTGTTCTATTGTCTCGGATAGGGATCGAGTCTTTATTAGCTCATTTTGTAAGCATCTTTTCAAAGCTCAATTTTTTTTTTATTAGAATGAATTAATAAAATAAAATGAAATACTTAAGGGATGTCCCAACCCTATACATATTCTTACCTAGTTTAAGAGTTCAACAAAAAATTCTTAAACTATCAAAGCCCAATTCAGTGTACTATACTTGCTATGAGTTCTTCATACCATCCATATTGAATGAGATTTTGAATAAAACCTTAGAACTGTATCTTCATTGCTTTGGTTTTGAAAATCCTAGAGGGTGGTTGGTTTTGATGTTGCAGGAAAAGTGCACGTATAACAGGTTTACATAAGTCTAGAAACCATACAACCTGGGTTTGGAGGTGGAACAGATTTCTCTTGATGCTGAACCTTTGTTAACCATTCCAGAACTTCTTTGTGGAACTGTATTCTGCAGTTGGTGAGACCTTTTGGAGTTGAATTCTGCAGTAGCTGACCTTCAAGCAAGCTTTTTTTGGATACAAAGTAATGTGCTTATGTCCAAGCTAATATCATGAACCAGTTTGGCAGTAGGATGCTTTTGAAAAACTTTTTGGAATGTAATATAGTGTATGTTTGGACATGGCAGCAACTTTTTTTGGTCAGACTCATCTAGCATCTCCTCTTTTTTGTATGCTCAAATGTTTCATTTAACTCAATTTATTCTTTGCTGATAAAAAAAAGGAGATACAATAGTTTTTTCCACAATTCAACCTTGAGGACAAGGTTCTTTGTAACGGAGGAAATATTGTAACGGGTAAGAAAAATAAGAGCATAAGAAATGCTAAGCTAGAGGTAACGGGAAAAGTAGTTGCCCCAAAAGATCACATGACACGCGATCAACAAGGAAAGGGGCAACAGAAAATCATGAGAGGTAAGAGAGAGAATGAATTTTTAAAGGACTATTATGTGCACTAAGAGGGATTATTGTGTGATATGATCCTTCTACTTTCTCCTCTGTTCCTCTCTCTCTCTATGGTTTCCATTTCTTCTCTATTTGAAATATTTGTTGTTACTGAATGAGCTACTATGATCCAAGCTTAATCAACTTGATCGTGGATGTTGTTATGAAATTTTCTCTTCTTTAATGCACTGAGACATTAATCCTTTATGATCATATCATATTTGTAAACAACCACGTTATACAATCATACCAATTTTATACAATATATAGTGTATTCTTCACATTATCAAAGCATTTAAGCAAAAAGAAAAATAATAATAACACTGTTTTTTCTTAAATCCATCATGCGGCCTTCAACAACATAGATTCAAACAAGTGAGTGAATGAAGCATTTATACAAATATCTCTGCGCAAAGGTAGGAAGAGAGTAAAAGTTCTTGAGTGCGTTGCTTATTCATTTCTTGACTCTTATTTTCCATCATCGAACACCCTTTATCAAGTTATTTTACCTAGCGTGAGGAAGGAGTTGGGTGCTGAGACTCACATTGACCGGTTCAATTGAATTTGCACTACTGTTAGGTTTTGTTCGAGCTAATTCGGTTGCTAAGGTCTCCTTTAGTTCAAAGACTATCACACTCATAATTGGCCTTTCGTTGGGACTTAGAGAAACACAAGCCATAGCTATTTCCACGGCTTTCCAGACTGAGTTAATGTCAAAATCTCCTTCTAACCTTGAGTCAACAATGGCCTTGATATCCCCTAATGCAACCAGGGATCTAACCCATTCAATTATGTGACTCCTTTCTTCGTTCCTTGCTATTACTTGCTGACCTGTGATTATTTCCAGAAGAACCACTCCAAAGCTATAAACATCACTTTTCTCTGTTAATCTATTGGATGTGTAATAGCTGCAATGAATGCAAGATAAATCATGAAACTCAATATATTTTCTGCCAGTGTATGTGGTGATATCTCAAAATCTCAGAAATTAATGGATGGACAATAATTCAAGTTCTTACTCAGGGTCCAGGTAACCAGGAGTTCCAGCGACAACAGTTGACACATGTGATCCCCCATCAGCTGGGATAATTTTGGATAGACCAAAATCAGATAATTTCGCTTGGAAGTGTTCATTCAACAAGATGTTTGAAGATTTTACGTCTCTGTGTATTATAGGTGGCTTGCAACCATTTTGCAGATACTCCAATCCTATATTAGATTTATGGAAAACACATTAACAAAACTGTCAAAACGCATAATCTGAAGTTTACTTTCTTACCCAAGGCTGCGTCCACTGCTATACGCAGTCTATCTTCCCAGCTCAAGAATTTTGATTTACTGTGTTTACCTGCAAGAACTAGTTCAGTAACTTTCTACACGTGCTGACTTTTTTTGTTTACTAGAAGTCAGTCATACGATTCGTAGAGTTTAGCAATATGAAAATTTCCATATCCAGAATTTTTGGAATACAAAACTAACTAGGAAATTGATTTGCACAAATTTTTAACAAGAACTTCATTTATTTGGGAACTAACCAGAGAGATGTTCCAGTAAGTTTCCATTAGCCATGTACTCATATATGAGACTCTTATTGCTTCCTTCATCACAATAACCAATAAGGGAAGTCAGATTTTTATGATGAACTCTCAGTAGAAGTTTAACCTGAAAATCAAACCACATCCATGTTTAGCCATATATACTTATTACTCAGCTCAAAAACCAAGTGCGAAGCGATTAAAACTTACCTCTGCTTGAAATTGTTCATAACCACGGAATGATGAAGGGGAAAGAATTTTGACAGCAACTGGAGTGTCATAAATATAACCCAGATAAACTGTTCCAAATCCTCCTTTACCAACAATTGTATTGAAATTGTTGGTAATTTTACGGATGTCGGAGTGTGAACATATTTGTTTTTTAGACTGCTGTAATGAATCATCTTGTTTTGTGTACTGCTCGGATATCTCACGCTGATCCTTTCCTACCATCGAAGCTGTTAGATATTGTACAATAGTTTAGAAACTGTCAGTTAAGATTGAATTTGTTTGGCAAATTATAAAAAATTTACGAATGATTTTATCATTGTAGCATCACCTTTTGATTTTCTCCTCGTAAGGATCCAGAATATAGCTGCCACGGCCACCAGAAAAAGGATCAAAACCCCACAGATTGATGCCACCAAGGGTATAACAATGTTATTTCTGTGCTCGATACATTGACCATGTTCACAGATATATGGATTTTGACCCAAACTGCATGGAAATCACAGAAGATTTATGTTCAGAGTTTAAGCAACCTTGCAAGTAGAGTGGAAATTAATCATGTCAAGACTGGCTCTGATAAATCTGAGTTTGATCACCCTCAAAACATAATATCTAATTTTAATCTATGACTTCACCAAGTGTTTCCATATAAAAGTTTGGCTTGATCAATGAGCGCGCTTAAAAGTTTATTTGATTTAAGACTTACAAAAAGATTATTGAGTTTATTTTATTATCTATAAGAGTAGTTGAATTTTCTTAAATGTTGTTATATAGACTATACCAAAATCATTTAATAGAAATCAATTTTAGAGACAAATAATTAATTATTATATTGACTAAATTTGATATTATTTTAACGTCTAAAAAATGTTATTAATATTTATATTAGTTTTTATTATTGAGCAGTTTCTAAAAAGATAATAATTTAGAAATTATTTATCAATAACAAAAAACTAATTTAGATATCAAAATTTTTTAAATTTTTATAATAGTATCTAATTTAATTAATATAGTAATTAAATTTTTTTTTCTAAAATTATTTTATATTTAATGATTTTCTAATGGTAATAATTATATATAATATAATATTAAATTAAATATTGGAAAGTGTATTATGTAAAAAAAATCTTTAAATAGTACATAAATTTATCCTTTAAACTTATAAATTTAATATTTAAACTTATTTAATATATATATATATATTAAGATAAAAAAAATATGATTCCAATATATCATAACAAATTTAATATAATAATATAAAAAATATTATTTATATTTATTAATAAATCGTCTATTTTTTTTAATATGTTAAATTGAAATAAAATAAAAAAAGTTTTCCCATAATAGAAGGAGAAATAGACCGTTAAACTCATTTTAAACAAGAAGGGAATTGTTTTAGTAAGTTATCATCTATAGCTTCTTAAAAATAAGTTAAAACAGTTTATGGAATACTTTTTCTGTATATTCTCTTAAATGGTTAAACAAAGACTTGTATCATGATGAGATAAGTTAAATACAAATGAATAATCTCTCTTTCAAACACGTATCGTCGTTACTTTAAGCAACATGTTATGAATTCGAGTAGTTTGAGTAAGATTGATATACCTTAGGGTGAGAGAACCTTCCTTTGATTTTTCAACAAGTGCCGAGGGAATTGAACCTGAGAGGTTATTCTTCTCCAAGTTTCTGCCAAAACACGGAAATACGAATAAAAAATCCTTTTGTCTTTTCTGGTACAGTGGATAATATAGTTTCAAGTAACTGACCAAGTAACTTACAAGATCTTCAAGTGTTGTAATTGAGACAGAAAATCAGGAACCTCATCGTTTAAGCTATTATTCGATAAATCCCTACAAAACAAACAATGTAGCCTTTTTAAGTATGTTTAAATCTTGACTCATGTGGCAAAAGATATGTCGATTCTTCACACATAATAAGTACATAAGAAAGAACAAAAAGAATTAAAACAAGAGATTTTGCTGGTCTCATGTATTTCTGGATGGGGTAAAATAAAAGAAAAGCAAAAAAACTCACAGCTTCTCCAACATGGTGAGCTTTGAGATTGAAGGGTCTATCTTTCCTGACAATCCACTTGAAGATAAATTCCTGTTTTGTCAATGAATAGTTATATTTATATACAATATCATCTCAGTTTTATAAAGCAATAATAGAAATTTGGGCAGCAAGACTTACAAAGTTGTGATTCTTGGGACCTCATCGTCCCCATAAGTAGTACAATTCAAACCATCCCACAAGTAGGCTGCAGGGGCGCATGGATCACCTTGCCAATCTCTTTTCACTCCATAAACTGACTTGATGCTTGTAATCGCATCAACTTTTTTTCAAGCAAAAGATGGGTTGAAGGTAGTTAAGGTCATGTACATTAGTGAAAACCAAATAAATGGAATTAAAAAAATGAAAAATACCATCTTCTTGGAGTGTTTCAGGTTTCTGTAAGTCTATTACTCTGTAAATTTCAATGGCATTGATGATGGGAGGTAAGTTTGAAGTTTCGGTCCTCTCCAGGGAAAATTTAATTTCTTTCCCGCTGATGACTGACAGGCTATATACAGTGTTGACTTTCATGTACTTCGGAGAACAATTTCGAAACCATAATTCACCGTTCCTCATGATGTTGAATTGTCTTGTCTGATTTCTGGTTAACACTTGAAGCTCCGTGAAGTGCATGTACACATAGAATTGCTCAGTTGCATCTTCTGGCTCCCAGCTTATTACCAATGGAGCACTAGCTTTTACAGGTGTAACTGCGGAGCTCATGACAATTGCTGGCGGTTTGTAAATATTCAGCCCTAGAGACTCGTCAGAAATAGAAACATTGAATTGTGACCAATCTTTGCTAGGAAATTTTCCATACCAGAAACGATCGAAAACATCATAGTGGTACCTGTGAAAAATTAAATAAAACTAGGTCTAATTGATATTCAATAAATAATTGAATACAACAGATTTAATTCAATGTAAGAGTTTACCTGTGGCTTATGTTTGAACCTAAATCCCACCGGTAGTAAACCTGCAATGATCCATATTGAGTGACATAAATATCATTTGTCAAAGTTCTCAATTCTATGGCTGATATAAATGGTGTTCCATGGCCTGTGTTAACCAGACAGATTTGTACGAAATCCAGTGAAGGTACATGTATGATCTCATTGACTTGGTCAATGGATGCATTATATATAGTGACTGTATCCCACAGGTTAGCTCCCAGAAGAAGATCAAATTGTGGTGTCTTATTCAGCCCATCATAATTTCCGTACAAATAAGTAGTCCGGATAAGATACTTAGAGTATCTTGTGATGTTTATTTTGTAGCAGTTCCTTCTTCCTTCAGGAAAGCTTCTCACAGTCCACATCTGTTGCTGATACTTTTCTTTGAGATCAGATGCTACTGACTTACTCACACCACCAGTTATCAAATTTGCATCTGAAATGTAATCTATGCCTGTGAACTTTTCAGTATATTTCTCATCTGCATGAGCTCCGCAATCTATGCTGATGAAATCTAAAACATAAAAATATATGCTTATGAATAATGTTGAGACTTCAGCTAAAATTATGATACAATGAAGTTCATGTTTGCCTTCATCAAACCTGCTTGCTTCTGAGCTTGAATAAGTAAACCACATAGAAAAGCAATGAAGAAAGTCACCAACACTCTGTAGGGCGACAGATAGACGAGCCCCATATTTTGAAACTTTTACCTGAGAAAGAATCGTGGTTAGCTTACAGGGGAAGGCGTTTTATTTATTTATTTTTTTTCAGAAGTGAATGTTTAATTCTCAATTACATATTTCGAAATAAATTTTCATACTATCATTTAAAATATTTACAACTTATGAACAATTTGAACTTCTCTTGCACATACCAAAGTGCAGGAAAGAGGTATGGGTAATAAAAAGTTGTGATCAACCACGTATATAAATTTAACAAATCTAACTCAAACATAGTATTTTCAATCGGTTGAAGTTTCAAATAACTAAGTTGGGACAAATCAGACTTGTATATACATATTTAATAAATGCGAACCAACTCAATTTGGTTATTTTTTTTTTAAGGTTTGCTTAATTAAGTTTTAGTTAAGTTGCAGTAAGTCCAATAATCTCATATTGAAGTCAGGGTATATTTTTCTCTCTCACCCATTGAAATGTCTTTTATGAACAAAATAATGAGAGAGTTCTGAGCTTTAAAGCCAATAAAATCTCGAATGTGATTATTGATTCTAGTAATGTCATTTCAACGAATTTGTAGTTGGACGATTGACGTCGATCGAGGGGGACGAAATGAAGTTCCAATCCGTTCTTCTTAAACCTCGACTGGAAACTTGTTCGAGACATCCAATAATCTTACATAGTTTAGGAATCGAAGCTAAATACAATTTATATGGATTGTTTAACAAATGTTTATCTAGTTTTGGATGCAGCTTGTAGTGTCTTTTGTAACTGTAGTAGCTGAAAGATAGATGTAGTAGATGTAAGTTCTTGTATAAGGGTTGGGACATCTTTAAAGTGTTCTTTTCTAATTTATTTATTCTTTATTGATAAAAAAAAACAATTTATATACATCTTTTTCCCTTAACCCATCAAAATGACTTTTAATGACAAAACTACAACTTTATAAACTTTTATTGAGTTTTTATTAACAATTTTTTTCATTTTTAAGTGTTTATACATTCGTAAAAAATACAAATTATTTTAAGAACAAAATTTTTAAGTATAGACTCAATTAAAAATACCTAAATTTAAGATGGTTACAATTTAATTAAGTTTATTTACTCAAACTATACTCAACACGTTGGTTATCTAAAACAAATTTAATTAATTACTCTCTTTTTAAACGATAAATAATCAACTCTTAAGACTCTAACTAGCATAATTTATTTTTATAATATTTATTATTTTATCTATTAAAATAATTTAACCTGTATTCAAAATTTTATAAATTATCATCGTGGTAAATGTTAACTTTTATAGTTGTAACAACTTCTTTAAAAGTTATAAATGAACATGTTTAAAATTTAGTAATATATATCCAAATAACATACTGAGTGTAAACTAGAAGAAGTAATTAATGAATCTTATTCTCAACATGATTTAAGAAAAAGAAAGCAATATCCCAGGTACCACTGCAGAAACATATATATATATATATATATATATATATATATATATATATATATATATATATATATATATATATATATATATATATCTGAAGTTAGTGAATGAAAATAAGGCATAATAGAAACACACCGTGTAGTTGCTTGGGAAGGTGTTTGTCTGCAGCTACTGTGATATCCATGCAAGGTAGGTTTTTGGTGGATGAATGGAGATGGAGAGTAGTTTAATATGGTTATGATGAAAACTATTTGACATGTCAAGCTTTGTCCTTTACAGTACAAGACAATGTGGAATAGTTGCAGTGCTAAAAGTCATGAAAAAACAGACGATGACCATTGACTTACTTTCAAATACAAAACAAAAACTAACCTTTCTTTCCTTCCAACCTCCACAACCACATCTTACGCTAAGGTTTATATTAAAATTATATTATATTAAGAATATTGCTTCAAATTATTAAATGTAAATGGTTGAAGAATGAACATTAATACTCGCTAATTAAATGTGCAGTAATATAAATCTTCTACACGTTTACGCGTAAATATGCCGTAAATTTAACGACCTACACGTATATAGCTGCTCACAATAAACTAATTGATTCAAACTTTACAAAATTTATAAATTATTTCTATTATTAAATAGAAGAAAAATGACTAAAGGGTCGTCCTTTAAAAATAGAAAGAATAAGGGAATGCAGGGGTGGGGTGTGAGGTCACGAGAGAATTAGGATATTAAAAAATTTTAAAAAGGCAAAACAGACATTTGACATTTCATATGGAGGTGGAGGGAGAATCAATGGAGGTGCAGGGAGAAGGAGCCTTTCAGTGCATATAAGCCCATCACTGATTACATAGGATGGGTTAACATTTTAATTTCTTCCTGAACTTCCATGTTTTCTTCATGCAACTCTGTAGAAGGCCATGAAATGATAATTTTACTCTTTTTATCATTTTTTCATCAATATGTCTCTTCTTCTTTTTCTAGATTTTAAAATTTCAAATTCTAGAATTTGAAATACAAAATTATATTTCAAAAATTTAAAATTTAAAATGTATTTTCTGGGTTCAAAAATATTTTTTGAATTCTAGGATTTCAAAAACAAAATTGTATTAGTGTAATTTCTGTATTTCAAATTTTAGAATATAAAAGATATTTTTAGATCCAAAAAATACATTTTAAATTTTAAAATTTAAAATACAATTTTATAATTCTAGAATTCGAAAGGTTTACTAATTACATAAGTTAAAAATTTGAAAATAAAAAAAAAACAAATCATAACCTTTTATCTAAGGGTAATATTAGAATTAAAAAAATTATGAAGATGTATAGAAAAAATAGAGGTAAAAGAAGAAATTGACTTTAATTTGTTTGATTATGACAGTCTTCCGGGGACCAAAAAGAAATTGACATGTTTGATCGTCCATATGTAATATATTATATGAAAAAGGTAATATAAAAAGGACTTCTTTACTATTATAACCACATTATAAATTTATATATAAATAAAAGAATTTTATTTCTCGTTGATTTTTCTTCTTCTTGGTTATATGTTTTTATTAAATATATATATATATATATATATATATATATATATATATATATATTAATTTAAACAGATTTTTTTTCTTTGATATTGTCTCACTCACTCATGAAAATTTACGACCATGACTTGAAGTGGACGCACAACAAACTGTTGAAAATTGATCATTTAAAGTTATTTCCTTCTATACATATGTCTACAATTAATTAGACACTGGTTTCTGATTTTTATAGATATTCTTATTTACTATTTATATTATTTATTATAATAATAGATAAGTTTATTACCAAGTCAGAACATGAAGAGATGGTTGATTTAAAAGGTTTCATTCTTAGCAAAACCAACTAGAAAATAGCAAATTTTGATTATAAGTTAAATAAATCAGAAATTATTGTATTTGTCTTATACAAATCTATAAATTCTTTCAAAAGAAAATAATAATAATATCTAGAATAAGCATGTGAACAAACTAATAAATCTTAATTCAATTAATCATTAATAAATACCCTCAATTTAAGGTAACAATTAAGGACAAAACACAATTTCTATGTCCTCTAGCTTAAAGAGTTTTGACATTTTTTTTTTTTACTAAAATCTATTATTTTGCTTTGCTTTGGAGTTGTATAGGGGAATTCTATTAGAGTATAATATAAAGTAAAAATAAAATATATCCTATTAATAAATCCTCATAGAAAGAGATTTATAGTTCATAATGACTTTACCAACTTGAATAAAAATATTTTTTTTAAATATACTTGTAATTTTATACTACAAAAAAAAAAATCCCTACTAAATCTTAAATTAATTACAAGTGTATATGTCTGCATGTTAAAAGACTTTATGTAAGTTTGATTCTGATCAAAATATTTTTACTTTGTATTTCTTATTATATTATATCTCATTATGAACACAATATAGGAATTTCCTAAACTTATTAGAATATTTCATAGTGTAAATATCATAAATATTTTGATTGTATTCTCTAGTGAAAATTAAGATTTCATTTTAATAATTTAATGTGAAATACCTATAAGATATACATTTTGTTAAAGTACTTAATATGAATTTTATTATTTACAATAGATTCATTTAACTCAAAAAAAGATATTTTATTTTTGTAAAATATGTCTAGTAATTTCTATAAAAAATTTATTAATTATAATTTTAATGTCATTATTTTCTCAAGAATTAGTGAAGTAAAATTCTAAATTTAATTGAAAAAAAAAGTATAAAATATGCATACAATTTCATCTAAAACTTTCTCTAAAATAAATTATATATATATATATATATAATTATGATCAGCTTAGTGTGAATGCAAATTTGATATTTATTTATAGTTGTCCACATCTTGTATTAAGTCATTGGTCCTACTTGGCAATCAATGACATCTCAGAATTGCAGTCTCTGTAATCTGCATTTTTTAGGATAAACTTGTTTGAAAACCAAACAATACTGAACTGCATATATTATGATGGATAAGTTCTGAATGAGTAAGAAATTGGGCTCAGAACAAAACCAACTTAACTTTATCCTTCTAATTTATTTACCTTTACACATATATATCCACAATTTCAGGCTTCGTTTCCTTTTCTCACACAAATTCTTGTTTGTTCATTTATTACTTTTCTACCATTTTAATCAAAATACTATATTCTTACAATACTGACAACAAAGTTTCAATTACCTTATAAAAACTGCCTCCATCTGCAAAAATCATTACATTCCCAAAGGGATGAAAATCAAACTTCTTTTTTGCACATTTTTTACACAAAGGGTTCAACTATTCACTGGTTGTTACTTTTTTTTCATACCTTTTAGATCTATGTTATCCTTTTTATTTTGTGTTTTGACATCCCTTTTCTATAAAATGATGTCATGTATATGCATTGTTTTAATTGCCTTATAAATAGAGAACTGCCTCACCTTTCTTCACTGTTTTCTAGTATGTCTGCATCTCATACTCACCACTGCATAAGGCATCTCGTGAAACATTATTTTGGTGACTTAACAAAATTTTGCAAACACTTTTTCCCCGCCAAACTAGTTAATCATGGATCCTAAATTGTATCGGGTCCACGAACTTAATGCAATTCCTAGTTTAAACATCAACATGAGTGGTATCATAAATATCTTCCTATATAGACTGGTATGATTATAAATTCCCCAACCACTCCATAGGAATCTATACAGTAAATGCCTCATCGTTTTCTTCTACTCACAAAACACATCCACTGTTTGATATATAATATCTGCTTATACCAATTATCAAATAGTGATCTCTTTCTGAAATTTCATGGATGGCAAATGGAGATGCCATTGGGCTTGGAGCTTCACCTTATGGTGTGTCCTTGTATATACCATTTCAGAATTTTCTGGAAAGTCCGTAGTTCTGGCCACAGAGAAGAACTCTATGCATCACAAACAAGAAAGAAGGAAACTACATGATGTCTCTGGTGAGGATTTTCTTCTACTGCTCTGAGCTTGTGTAAAATTGTCCGAAAAGTTATATGTACTAACTAAATACTAAATAAATAAAAAAGGTTAAAGAAAAGTACTAAATTTTTTATAATTATATCCATAAATTCTTCTGATATCAGTTTTTGTTAATTCTAGGTTCTATTTGCATTGACTGTGGGATACCAGAAGAAGTTACCTACACTGATGAGAAAACTCAGATTCATTACGTTTCAGATACACAGTACATTGACACTGGAACAAGCAAAAACATATCCCTCAAGCTCACTTCTGAAATACCCCAAAGAATTTTCACTACTGTGAGAAGCTTCCCTGAGGAGAAAAGGAACTGCTACACACTACAACATCCAGAACGCAGAAATACCATTTACTTGATAAGAGCTTCTTTTATGTATGGAAACTATGATGACTTGAATAAGCTGCCACTATTTGATCTCTATGTTGGGGTTAATTTTTGGGACTCTGTGATGTTTGACAATGCCACTCATGTTGTAATCAAGGAGATTTTACATGTGCCCTCCTTGGATGAAATATATATTTGTTTATTGAATACCGATAAGGGAACTCCTTTTATATCAGCACTGGAGATAAGGCACTTGGATCATGACAGTTATAGAACAAACTCTGAACTCTTGTCCCTATATCGACGTTTTGACATTGGGTCAATAACCAATGAAATAGTGAGGTAAGTTAGTTACTCATCCGTTACATATGCAAGCATTTTCACAGATGTTAAACATAAGTCATGGGGACTCAGCTTCTATTAGTCCATATGAGAATTGAATTTAGCTTTTAATGCTGTTTTTTTTTTATCGGCAAAGCTTTTTAAGCTTTTAATGCTGTTTGATAACATGTAGGTTTGACGAAGATGCTTATGATCGAATATGGTATCCTTACAACTTACCAGATTCTACACCACTCAGTACTTCCTCCACCATTGACTCCGTGGCCCATACTGCTTATCACCTTCCACCAGAAGCAATGAAAACTGCTGTGAGACCAACAAATGAAAATGATTCCCTGGAATTTGAATTTGACACCGGGCATCCTACTTCAGATTCATATGTTTACTTGCACTTTGCTGAAATCGAAAAGCTTAAGGAAAACGAAAGCAGGGTATTCGACATTACACTGAATGGAAAAAATTTGTCTGAATCTGTGACTCCCAAGTATTTGCAGTCAACTACGATAGAAAGTGAACAGGCCATTAGGGGAAGTAAGCTCAAGTTCTCTATCCACAAGAAACCAAGTTCCACCCATCCTCCTATTCTAAATGCGATGGAGATTTATGTTGTTAAAGAATTCTTGCATTCACCTACAGATCAAGAAGATGGTTAGTTGTTCCTTGTCCTCTCTTTGATTTCCTTTTGTTGTTTTGTTACAGTTATAACTGTTAGAAAGGTAGTAAAAGTATAAATCACATCACAAGTTAGAAAAGTTGGTTAAGGAAAATAACAGACATTGACATTATATGCTTGTGAGAATTATAGTTAAGGCTATCACCTCCATCAAATCACATTACAACTTGTTGTCGTTGGGTAAATCTTGGCAAGGAGACCCTTGTGCACCGTTGAAATACTCTTGGAATGGTATAAACTGCAGCAATAATGGATATAAATCTCCCACAATAACTGCATTGTAAGTTCTATTTTCTAAAATTCAAATTTGCATTGATTAAAATCATGGCAGACCAACGCTTATTTTAACTGCTTGCAGAAACCTAGCCTCCAGTGGATTAGATGGCCCGATAATTGGTTCTTTTTTGGAGCTCAAATTCTTAGAATTCTTGTAAGTGTTAATATGGCAACAGATTGAGTAAATTCTGTTCCTTGCCAAAAAAGGGTTGGAAAATACGATATTTCTTCCCTAAAGTTGTACTCAGCATTTAACATGGATTCCTTAAACAACAATTATTAATTTACCATAATTTTAGTTTAACATAAAAACAATGCTTTGTTTCTCAGGGATTTATCAAACAATAGCTTAACAGGACCACTACCTGATTTTTCAGAGCTGCAATACTTAAAAACTCTGTAAGTTATAGAGATTTCAGTATCTGATATTTGTCAGTGGAAATAAAAAAAGTCATCTCACATATGCTATCTTAGCAGCAATTTATCAGGGAACAGACTCTCGGGTGAAATTCCTCCACTTCTCTGGAAAAGATCAAATAATGGTTCCCTTATGTTGAGGTTTGTTTTTGGTTTGAAATCAAGATGTTAATAAGTTTCTCACTGACCTAAGGCTCAAAGATGTGGACCTACTTTTTCTTGTAACTTCTTTATTTTGCTTTCCTTCTTCAATCTCTTGAAACAAAATTTCTATGACCTTAGTGTGGATCTCTGCCTGATGGGCCTATGTGAAAAGGACAAAAAGAATATTGTCCCACTTGTGGCAGGCATTCTTTCCGCAGTAGTCTTCTTAATTGTATTGGGTAGTGTGCTGACTATCATTTGGAGGAGATGCAACAGAAAACCAGGTCTGAAAATAGATATTATTGTCTTACTTTGAAGCTAAACTGAGGGTCTCACAATCATTGACTTCAAAATGCAATAAACAAAGACCAAACTAAAATTTTGCATTTCAAATGACAAAGAAATAATGTATTTAATAGAAACGAAAATTGTCACATTTAAATTACAGTATATAATAAAAATGACTTTCTGATAATCATAAATTTTGATTACTTTGTTTAGCCTCAAAGCAAGCTGTGAGATCAAACGAAGAATTTGTGCTAAAGACAAATAATACACAGTTCTCCTACTCTCAGATAAGGACTATAACCAATAACTTTGACAAAACAATAGGGAAGGGAGGATGTGGAATTGTTTATCTTGGTTACTTACAGGATGGCACACAAGCTGCTGTCAAAATGCTCTTGTCTAAATCTCCTCAAGGATCTCAGCAGTTTCAGACTGAGGCATGCTTCTCACCAAAGAAATTTAAGATGGCATATTTTGAATTTAAAGAAATGTTATATCTAAGATTACATGCTTCCCCGTATTTGCAGGCTCAACTCTTGATGCGTGTGCATCATAAGAATTTGGCTTCCTTTCTTGGATACTGTAATGAAGTTGGACACACAGCCATCATTTATGAATACATGACTAATGGTAACTTGG
This sequence comes from Phaseolus lunatus, assembly GCA_013389735.1. Taxonomy (NCBI): domain Eukaryota; kingdom Viridiplantae; phylum Streptophyta; class Magnoliopsida; order Fabales; family Fabaceae; genus Phaseolus; species Phaseolus lunatus. The sequence goes on from CM023861.1 coordinate 36,462,159, forward strand.
AGGACTATCTTTCAGGTATATTAATTTGTTCTCCCGTTCATTTCATGCTTGCATTGCACAGTTACTTGATCAATAACTATACCCAAGTAAACAAGAAACTATACTCTATTTTTGTGTCTGAGTAGATGCTAGGAGAGAACCATTGAGTTGGAGACAGAGGATTCAGATAGCAGTTGATGCTGCTCAAGGTTAGTGATTTGATTTGTCCATTCCTCACTTTGCTGTGATTGAAGGATATTGAGTTACTGTATTGGAACCTATACTTCTAGGTATCGAGTACTTGCATCACGGCTGCAAGCCACCAATAGTCCACAGAGACATAAAGACTGCAAACATTTTACTGAATGAGAAAATGCAAGCAAAAGTAGCTGATTTTGGTTTCTCAAAACTTTTCTCAGCTGAAAATGAAAGTCATGTATCAACTGTAGTTATTGGCACGGTTGGATATCTTGATCCAGAGTGAGTTTTGTCAAACAAACATGGTGCCGTTTCTTTTATTTACAAGAAGGTTTTAAGTTGAACACATCTTTTTCAACCCATCTGAGTTTCCTTTTACAGATACTACATATCCAGCAGGCTGACCGAAAAAAGTGACGTTTATAGTTTTGGCATTGTGCTTTTGGAGCTAATTACTGGGCAGCCAGCTATAATAAAAGGTCATAATAACACTCATATTGTGCAATGGGTTAACCACATTCTTGAAAGGGGAGATATACAACAAATTGTTGATCCAAAGATGCACGGAGATTTTGACTTTGGTTCTATGTGGAAGGCCTTGGAGGCAGCAGTGGCTTGTGTGCCTTCAACCTCTATCCAAAGGCCATCAATGAATCACATTGTCGGTGAACTGAAAGAGTCCTTAAAAATGGAAGCAACTCGAGAAAAAGAAGGCATCAACTCGATTGAAATGAATGTTGTTGATCTTGAAGCTTATGGTGGCCCAGATGCAAGATAGTGATCAAGAATGTGTTTTCTAGTTTTTTTCCATTATTTTTAGTTTCTAATTTTTTTTGTCAACATCCAACTATATAGGCATACGTACTGCTTTAGCAAGAGAGACAAATCTGTGTTATGTATCTATAGTGTACAAAGGAGGTGTTAAAAATGTAATATGATTGGATGTGTTCTATAAAATAAAAATTGGTGAAAGATTTAAAATCATTCTATATTGGTTGTGAATCGAAATTCAATCCGAAAATGAAAAAAAAAAAAAAAAACTTGAATTGTCCATTTTATTAACCAAAATGAAAAAACACCGTCAATTCATCAATGGGAAAAACTCCAAGTCTCCAACTCATGCAGCTATCTCGTGATCAAGATTATTATTCTGCCTCCGAATCACAAATTTTCAACAACTTCTCTCACCGACCACCGTAGTAAATAAAAGAAACATTGTAAACAGACACGAGACGGGAGTTTGTGACTAGAAAGCAAAATCACGTGTGAAGTTAAAACGTATGATCTCAAAAAACAGGAAATTATCGAAGGATGTCACCAGTCCATGTGTTCTCATTTAATAGCCATGCTCAACTTCAATCCTCCTCCATTAGTAGGGTGATAAGGGGTCACCTCAGTTGCCATATTAGTTCGACACTCAACTTATAAATATAATACATGCACAGCAGAAAGCCACAAGAAGGTTATTGTTAGCCATACAAAGATGAATATGAATAGCACAAAAGGACTTCTTGTACTCTTTACATTTGTCTTCTTGGCATGGGGTAATGCACAAAATACCCTTGTGCCAGCAATCATAACATTTGGTGACTCAGCCGTGGATGTTGGGAATAATGATTATTTGCCTACCCTTTTCAAGGCAAACTACCCTCCTTATGGAAGGGACTTTGTCAACCATCAACCCACTGGGAGGTTCTGCAATGGGAAACTAGCCACTGATATTACTGGTGAGGAAATAAATTTAAACTGGGAACTCACTCGGCTTGGTTAGAAATAATGTTTCATTCTTGTTGAAATAACGTTCTTTTTGCAGCTGAAACACTGGGTTTTAAGAGCTTTGCACCTGCATATCTTAGCCCTCAGGCTTCAGGGAAGAATCTCCTTATTGGAGTAAACTTTGCTTCTGCAGCCTCTGGTTATGATGAAAAGGCTGCTATTTTGAATGTAAGTTGGGAATGAATAACGTGCGCACACACTCAGGCAAATCACATATCTTTGAAAATTTATGTTTTTCTAATATTATTTTTTGCAGCATGCGATTCCATTGTCTCAACAGTTAAAATATTACAAGGAATATCAAGGCAAGCTGGCCAAGGTTGCTGGCAGTAAAAAAGCATCGTTTATTATTAAGGATGCGCTGTACATATTGAGTGCTGGCAGTAGTGATTTTGTGCAAAACTATTACGTCAATCCTTTGATCAACAAAGCCTTCACTCCTGATCAGTATTCTGTATACCTAGTGGGTGCATTTTCAATCTTTGTTAAGGTATTTTAATTTGTTACTGTTACTAGCTATAGCTGGTAACTGGAAAAATGAGTTATAATCTTACCAAAACAGAAAAAGACTTTTAAAGGTGCTTTGTTTTGAACATAGGACTTGTATAAATTGGGAGCAAGGAAAGTTGGAGTGACTTCACTCCCACCTCTAGGTTGCCTACCTGCTGCAAGAACTTTGTTTGGTTTCCACGAGAATGGTTGTGTCTCGAGGATCAACAATGATGCCCAAGGATTTAACAAGAAAATCAAGTCAGCTGCAGCAAATCTCCAAAAGCAACTTCCTGGTCTTAAGATTGTTGTCTTTGATATTTTCAAACCTCTTTATGACCTTGTTCAGTCCCCTTCAAAATATGGTAACCAATACTTAATTTGACTAGAATACAATTACACTTGACTTTGATCTCTTGGTGTAAAAGGATGCTACTTATTCTTCTATATTGTCTTTTGATGTTCAATAGGTTTTGCCGAGACAAGGAAAGGTTGCTGTGGTACTGGAATAGTGGAGACAACATCTTTATTGTGCAATCCAAAATCACCAGGAACTTGTTCTAATGCAACCCAATATGTGTTTTGGGATAGTGTCCATCCTTCACAAGCTGCTAACCAAGTTCTAGCCGATGCATTGATTTTACAAGGCATAGCCCTTATCACTTAAGGACCCGTGGGTGTGTACCACAACTGTTCATGGAAATGATGCAAAAGAAGCCCGTATTGTAGTATTTAATAAAATCTTAAGAAATTCCATGTTAACTCATCGTGGAAATAATGCATGTACTACTGCTCATATTTATTTGTTCTTCTTTATCTTTTTTTCCAAATTTAATCAAGGTCATTGTAAAAATCAAGGAACTTCTAATTTGAGATGCAATTATTGCTGCCGCTATGCTTTCCACTTTGCATTCATAAGCACATACCCAAGGAATCACCTAAAAAACGAGAACACAATTACATAATGCAGGTATAAGTCAGAAGAACACGATGGACATAATCACTCAACCGAAATTTTAAATTTTCCGATGGCAATGATATCTACGGCTACGACGTGTACGGCCAGATTTGACATCAGGATATGCTATTACTTAATGCTAACAACTAGTTAAGATGTTACGCAATGCCAAGTGCAGACGAAGCAAATGTTAACAATTTGAGCAATGTTACCAAAACAGAGTTACCAAAGCCATGACAAATGTCACTCGTGTTGCAAATTCAACCAATTTTAAATGGTGTTAGCTGGATAAGCATGTCACTCATATAAGCCATGACATTGTACCGCGTCCCAACTCATACAACAATCATGAATAAAAAGAAATTGTGACAAATATCATTCTCCAAGTTAAAAAATTATGTACTGTGGTAATCAGAACTAAGAAACTATTTATGAACTATGCCAATGATTGAAAATGCATTTTTATTTAATACACAGACGGTGTCTAAACTAGACCTAACGGCTAATTTACATTGACTACTACACTGTATATACTTATAATGCATGATTGATAATGAGTTACAAAAAACTAACTACATGATGCTGATCTACTTCGTCTTTGATGTCTACCACTCACGCTAGAATCTTTTAAAGCTTCTGCATATTTCTCCAAATCATTTTTTTCCAAGCCTAAGGAATCTGAGAAGGAACCTCTTTTACGTGCACTTAGTTTCTTTGAGCTTCCCATGAAAGCGCTATCTGAATTTCTCCTATTTACTTCTTTCTGAGTACTCATCAACCTAGAGAAATCCAGGGAAGTTCTAGATGTGACAATGGGAGTTGCAAACTCACTCCTAAGACCCTCAATTCCAGTTGAAGTACTTTGCTGTGGAGGATTGCTATCTTGATGTACGTAGTTTTCTTGTGATGAAACATGACAATGGTGATGACTACTATCTTTACCTTGTATCAGTTGTCTAAGCTTGCTTAAAAGCTTGGTCTGGCTTGTGGTGTTAGTTTTGGCAGCAAATGAATTATCAGAAAAATCATCACACTCTCCAAAGTCAGTGAGAGAAGAAGCCTGCGAGGAGGACCATTGATCTATATCAAAGTCCACAATGTTCCCTGGTCCATCAGCATTTGCGTATTCAAGTATAAGCTGCTTGGCTTTCCTCTCAGACGTGGGGCTTAAGCTTCTGCTTAAGTCCTTTGCAACCATTTTACCGGGTGGGGCTTCAACATTTCTTAGTTCATATCGTAAGCAAGCATTTATCCACCGCATATATACTAATTCTTCAAGATCTGAACATCGATCAGAATGTAGTTGCTCAATTTCCTTCATCAAGCGCACGTTTTCTTGTTTAAGACACTCACTTTCTTGCTTCACAGCATCTACCTGCATCCCAAAAGTACAAGGTAAAAATTAGGGTCTAACAGTAGTGACTGAAGGAAAGGTGTTGTTGATTATAAGCTCCATACCTCTGGGTCTTCCAGAACTGCATTAGCAAGGATTTGGGTAGAATCCAATCTTCGAACTAAGTGAGAATTTTCTATCTGCAATCTTAAATTAGATTTCCTCAACTCTTCTGCTTCAGACTCAAGATCCTTCAGCTTTTGCAGCTTTATTTGAATGTCCTGATCACAAGCAGCATCCTTGCATTCTTGGTCTTGCAACCTGGAAACTTTCTGTTGAAGACTTCTGATCTGCTCCCTATTCTGTTCAGCTTCATACCTAATTTTCTTATTAAGCAGTTTGACTTGCGCTTTTGCACTATCAAGCTCAACCAGCACTTTTGCATGATCAGAAACCTGTTCCTTTAGTCTCCAATTCTCAGACTGCAAGGTTTTAACCTTCAGATTGAACATCTTTACCTCCACAGTACTAGCTTTCAATCTATTTTGGAGCTCCATCACTGCTGTTTCTTGCTCTCTAAGACCACAGTACTCGAGCAGTTGAACCTCGAGACTTTGTTCCCTGTCTTGAAGGATTCTAATCATGTTCCTGAGTTGAGTTACCTCTTGCTCGTAGTCATCCTTCTCAGGATCTGCATATACTTTTAACCACGGTGCTTCCATATCCTTTTTAAAAGAATTTCTGACAACTGTGGCTCCAAAGTCTACGACCTTAAGAAGATCATCGAATTCAGGTAGGAGGAACTCATCTTTATCACCATTTTGTGCACTGTCAGGAGAGAGAGCAAGAGGAGAATTGCCAGTTATCACCCTGTCGGTGCAAGTTTCTTCCTGTAATAAAAGGAAATTTAACAACCCTGTTTTAGTTTTTTAAGTTTTCTGAAAAGAAAAAAAAAATTGTCAACTTTATATAATGTGTATGATTAGTTATGTTAATTGGTAGTTGCATGCAAAAGTATCTTACATACAAATATTTTTTTTTTCCTCAAAAGTATCTTAGATAACAGCACTATAAAATGGAAGGTTTCAATGTTAAAATTCAGTTGGCCGACCAAATTTTCTTAACGCCTTATTTTTCTCTAACTTTCTCAATACCAACAACAATTTTCTTATTGCTCTTTTGTATAATGCTCTTAATTTGACAGAGAGATATCTATCTCAACTTCTCCCGTTATTTATAGGCAACATGCCTTGTTCAAACTATATGAGTCCATTAACCCAACTAATTAGTGGCTACGGGTACCTAACACACTACTAATTTACTAAAAGATTTATACTTTTTAAATAGTTTCTTTTTTTGTCGGAAACCCTCTCAATATTTAGAAGCTACATAAATTCCAACCCTCAATATTGATAGTAATGAATCAACAATAAATCCTAATTAAAATGACAACTTTGAAAATTCAGAAAAATACTATACTCTCTGTGACAGAGTACATACTTGTACCCCCAAAAGCAACTTACAGAGCACAGAAAATTTGCTGATGAAATGGTGTTGCAAGTACTTAGTGCTGCCCCTATACCTCCTCCTAAATTAACTTCACTCTCGAGATCTGAGAAAGACAAAAAATGAAAAAAAGACGCTTATATTCATCATTCAAGGAAACAGAGGGGAAAAAGAGAGCTGAAATATTGGTGAGGCAAAAAACCAACCGAAAGAACCCCCCTTGCGTGACTGGGAGGGCTTGATTCTTCTGATTCTAAAGCGTGAGTAGAGAAATCCAGCAAATGAAAGAGCCAAAGCCAAACCAAATTTAAGCAGAACAGGCTTCACGCCCTTTTCCTGTCTGATCACCATCGTCACAACTAATCTAATTTCTCTTTGAGCCCTGAAGAGAGACAAAGATCACATAACTTTCCTTCATCATCATCGACATCCTCACCCATCTCAAACCCACAGAAAAAGCACAAGATTCATTTGTAGTTTATGCCTAGAAACACAACAAAGTCATAGATAAGCAAAGTCCACAACCCACATATTTACTAGGAAAATCATACACGTGACCAGAAACCATTCACAAACCAATCACAAGAAAGTCAAATCACGCCAGGCTTACTAGTAACTTGCTGGCTAGATTGATTCCAGGCAAGTAATAGTAAAAAATAATAAATAAATAGTGCATGACATGATCCATCGCTATCAAAAGTCAAAAAAACTAAACGTCTGAAAGGGAGCACGAACAAGTAAAAAACTCAATTCAAATTATGAAAGAAACAAAAAACCTCAAAGGCCAACACCAGTTAACATGAGAAGACAACAACTCAGGTGAGTTGAGAAAAATCTGTGAGTTTGGAGGTTTACTTAAATGCTATTGACGTTGTCTTTTAGCAAATAGCTTTGGTTGCGTGTGAGGTTGTCCCTGTCATGGCCGAAACAGCAATTGGGCACAATCGAATTTTTTGAAAAATCATGTCTTTATAGTTTATAGCTACAAACGTTGGCCATTGATTCTTGTCGTGTGGAGGAATGGTGAAGGCGACGTGGAAGGTGGGCCTTGTCAGCGTGAGTAACAGAGTTGAAATTAAAGAAATTGGAATTATGATATGAACAGAAAGAAAGCAATAAAAATGAAGATTCGATTCCATCCATTCTGGTTAACAGCGAAACCATTACTAATTAGAAAGAGAAACTGCAATATAATATTATGGTTATGGAAGAAGAAACGGTAGCAGAAATTACATTTGTCTAAGTATTTTTATTTTAATAAAAAAGTAAATTATTTTATTTTCCTAGACATACTGCAATATTTTGTTTTAGAATTTAAAAAATATTATTTAACTGTTGGCTATGTAAAAAAAGTTAGTTTAATCCTTATTACTTTCTTTTAATCCTTCTAATTTATCTATTTTTTTTATTAGGTATTTTCTCTCAATATTCATCTAAATTAATAAAATATTATAGAAACCATTGCAAATACATGCTATTAAGTGTATGTGTCTACTTCTTTTAAGATAATAAAAATTAAAAAATATAATTTAAAACATTAAAAATTATAATAATTATGAAAATAAAAAATATTGGTAAAATTTTATATTGAAAACATATAAAAATCAATAAGTTACAAAATGTATGATAAAAAAGCACTTAAAAATCATTATTATTAATGGTTTGATCATTTTTTCACAAACAATAAAATTAATTAGATGAGTTATATTTATAAGAATAAAGCAGGTAATATAATTTTCATGTAGCAGTTACAAAGAGAATAAATATATTATTAATAAAAAACTTAAAAGACTTAGATATTATTAATAGTTGTGGATATATATATATATATATAGAGAGAGAGAGACTTAACAAAATAATAAGGACTAAATCTGAATTTATTTCTACAGAAATCAAAAGTTGAACAAATAAAATTTAGAAACAAAATATAAGATATAATTATATTTTAGAGATTAAAAATATATTTATAACTATTTTTACATTATCTATCATTAAATATTAATGCAAATATCATTATTAAAGTATTTGATGTAAAGTTTATTTTAAACTATATGACCATTTATAGTTTAATAGAACTAAAAAAATACACTGTAAAAAAATTATATTTAAATTATGCACTAATCAAATCCTCTGCTATGCATTATCAAATGTAAAATTGTGATTAATTCAAGTGCATATACCACATACAATAGTTTAAAGTTAGTTAATTTTAAATCATGGGTATTCACGAAATTGTTTAGTTTGAATTTTGAATAAAATTAAAATTGAACTGATCCTTTTTAATTAGGCTGAATTGATTCAGAATGTGGATTTTTTTAGTCAATTGAACTAAACCAAACCCGTAAAGATCAATGTTGGTTTAGTTTTGGATTATTGTGTTCTGATGAAGATTAAACTATCAAATTTTTAAGCCTTTATCTTTTATTATTATTATTATTATTTTATATTATTGTATATGAAAATAATATTTATTATTTTTTAAATGATTAAATACGTTGTATTTAATATTGAATATTTTCTTTAGATTCTATATATGCAACCATAGAACCTTAATGCAACAGAGAAATACCATATGAATATAGAACAAAAGTTTTTCATATTTTATATATAGTCAAAGAACATCAAACTTATATGAGCTTTTTAGACTTAACTTTAGCTAGAGAATCAAACGATTATACAAGTATATTCAAACTCTATTCAAACTCTATTCATAAAAGAACAAACTCTATTCAAACTTCATCAAATAAGACTATATAAGTAGCCTGAAACTTTATGTTCATAAAAACTTCAAACTTTTTTAGAAATCTAAGATTAACTTATTCAGCTCAGTTAATTGTTTTAAACAAAACAAATATAGAAACAGATACACAATGGACCAATTTTATGAATAATTTATTTTAAATAAAAAAAAATCTATAGTTAGATTCATTTAAAGCTTCACAATTTTATTATATGTCCACGAATTTTTTTTTTTTTTTGTCAACTTGTCATGTGAAAATAGTAAAAATTATTCTCGAAGACAATAACACTTTTTTCCATTTTTTGGTTCGTTCTCCCTGGGTATATATAAATGTTTAAAGTTCGTATGTGATTTGATGGTTGTGAAGGAAATAAAAGTTTATTTGAACTCATGTAAATGTAAATTTAAGTGATCCATTGATGTGAGAATGGTAGCACTGGATGTCTGAAAACGTTTTATTATTATGTCTGAAGATCTATGTTGTGTTGTAAACATGGTAGTAAACTCCTGGTAATGCTACACTTGTTTTTGGAGCGAATGATAGAAAAAGGCTCCACCTTTCTCCACTGATCCCGCCTCGCTTAAACCCCACAAGACAAAAAAGGGTTTATGCAGCAAAGCCAACAATAACATTCTCTTCTCGCTCAAATACCATGACCACCCTCCTTAGAACCATCCTCATTGCCCACAAGCTTCACCTTCGCTACCCCAAATGCATTTTCCCACCTCACCTTTCCCACTACTCCGCAACGGCGGATTCCTCTGAAGCCGACCACACAGACAAACCAACAAACGAAACCCCCACCACCAGTTGGAGCAGATATGGAAACATCTATGCCCGCCCAGTTATGCAGCACAGCGATCACAGCGACGGAGACGAAAACCCTAACGGTTTGAGGGGAAATGATGTAGCAGAGGTGAAGAAAAAGGGGAAGGTGGAAGCTCAGTGGGTGTGCTCGGATTGTGGGCACACGACGGGGAGATGGTGGGGGGCATGCCCCGAATGCGAAGTAACTGGCACAATGCAAAAGTTTCATGTGAGAAAATTAACTGACAAACCCAGAGGGGGGTTGCCCATTACCGAGGACGCAGTGTGCTCGTGGCTCCCACGACGACCCGAAGAGTTGCGCCCCGTCAAATTGGAAGAGGTGAACCGTGGATTCGATCACGACAAATGGAGAATTCCTTTGTAAGTTATTTTATTTTCTTCTAAATTTGAAGTTTGTGTATTTGAATTCTGCTTGTTTTGGATCATGTGGTAATTGCTGATGAGGCTTTCCTCTCAAGTAACGGAGGGTTGGTTTGGGGGGGCTGTTTGGAGAAAGGAAAAAAAAATAATATGAGAGTTTGCGAGTATTTAACAATGTACTGTTTCTATGAATGTTTTTCATCTTCATAAAGGAGTTAATCAGTGGGACAATTTTTTACCATGTCTTGATGTGTGTAAGGGATCATTTGCTCTTCTAGACTTCTACAAAAGATGTGCCGTGGTTCTTTTCTCAAATGTTATACTGTGCAGTTCGCATCAATTTCAGGTCTGGTTCCCTCGGAAATGAAGTTTCTACAGTTCTTGGTGGAGGTCTTGTACCAGGTTCTGTCCAATTTTTCTCGTAATGTTTTGCTTGGTTATGATGGATTTGCCTGCTCAAAGATATTTGGTGCATTTCTTAACATGGCTTGTACACATGAGTATGTTTAAATAATAAAATGTAATTATGCATCATCCGCTAAAACTAAATTAACACGTCACTTCACAACTTCAACTCATCTTCTATGACACTGAGAATTAATTAATACCAATATTGCTTACATTGATATTTTTCTCCTTAATTATGCTTGTATGTTTTGTGGGTTAGATTAGTTCAAAAGAGTTACTGCCTTTGGTGATTCATCTCAATGAATGAATCATCATCTAAACATTATTTTTTGATTTTTTCCTCTTGGATCTCAATTGGATTTTCAAAGGAATGCTTCCAGTTGATTGTCTGATGATGATATCTTTTTAAATTCTAGTTTTCTTGATGCTCCTGCAAGAAGTAAATTTGGTTATCCAGAGCTAACTTTATCTTTACCAATGGCTTTGAAGGTTCTTTAACTTTAGTCGGTGGTGATCCTGGTATTGGGAAAAGTACTCTGTTGTTGCAGGTACAGATAAATTTGGATGGTAAATTGGATATAAAGTTTCATGATAAAGTTTCTATAACAATCTGGTCAACTGTCATTGATGCCTGGTTTATTTGTGATGTTTATTTGGAAGATTTCAGCAATGATAGCAGATGAATGCAGTGATGGTGAAACACCTCCAGTTGTATATGTCTCTGGTGAAGAGGTTTGCTTTTATTGAGCCTCTTAATAGTTTTAAGGTGTTACATATGATAGTCCTTCCAAATATGCTCTTTTTATAGCCTATCAGAAAAGGATTGTCTTCTTTTGGTCTTTCATTTGTGGAAATGTGTGGAGTGTAGGCTCTATTTCCATAACCATTAGTAGATGGTTTTTTTGTGAAGGAAAAAGTCCGCACCTGACACAATTAAGAAAAAAAGAGGGACTAAAACAGGGAAATTATTTTTTGAGGAACTAAAGGCAAGCATTTCTATATTTATGGGGACTAACATGGACTATTTCTATATTTATAAATTAGCGTATAAACATATGTGTATTTTAAATTCAATTGGAGTCATTTATAAACATGTTTTAGTTTTACGCACACATAGCTGCAGAGCACAGATAATTTGTCGAATCATCTTTTGTACCAAATGTACAGAACACATTGTTTATATTTATTGTATATTGTCAGAACATTTGCACATGTCTCTGATAACTCCTGTATAACAGAATACGTTTAAAATATAAATACTGTTTTTTTTTTTTTGTATTGATTATTTAGATTGAGGGTTCCGACCAATGCATGAGAGCCTAAGGAGAATTCCATAAAATAAAAAACTTACTTGTATTCTTACTCTTGTATGAAATACTTGTTGTTCAAGACTTATAAAAGAAGATGCTAAATAGAGATCTTGAAAATTTAAAATACTGGATATTGATACTAAATTGATCTACTGAAAATTACTACCATGTCTTGTTGTAACACTGTTGACATTTACCTCCTGGCCTATAATCCTTTTTTTTTATTAATTTTAGATAGTTGATCCTTGATTTCACTGCTGTTGAAGATGGATAGTTCAGCTTTTGATTTTCTTTGGGGTCTCTGGCACTTTTATAATTTAACAAGCATTTGTTCTCTGTTATGTGACAGAGCCTTACGCAAATTTGTGCTAGAGCCGATCGCCTTGGGATTAAGTCCAATATTTATTTATATTCAAGTACTGATATTGAGGTACGCACACTGTCTTGAATTTTGGTGATTAGTTTTTATTCTAGTGTTTTCTTCATACATGAGTTTTGATGTCCCAACACTATCAATGAGTCTGTTTCACGTAAAGTGTTATTCTTAATGGGCTGTAGTGGTACAGTGTGTAATGAAGCCTCAATAATAGTCCTCTTTTATTTTACTTCATAGTTATCGATAATGCACTTTTTCTGTGCAGAATAGCCATAGGCTGCTGCAAAGTTTTAATACCATCGCATTATTTTAGTATGGGCTGTAGCTCCACTGATACTAGAGTGATCAGAAACTTTTTGCCCTCAAATTGGGAGTAGGGGCGGAAGTGGGCAAAGTTATCCCCCTCCTTTTAGAATATTAAAAAAGTTCCTGATTGTATGTAGTTTCCCACTCATTTTACATATTGTGTTGCACTAACACTGTTTGACTTGGACCAACACGCACTTCTGGTGCCACCAACCCTCCATTATTTTCTCTTCTTTTCTGAATCACCTCTATTTTAAACTTTCAACCCTTAACCTCTACTGTTTTCTCTGAGCAACACTCACTCACTTTTCATTGAATGCTTAAAAGGATTTTTATTGTTATTTACTTGTATGTTTTGCTTAAAACCTGTGACCTCCGCTTGTTAATTATGAATATGTTGTGAATTTTGACTAGGTTTTTTTGCATTTATGCTACATATAAAGAGTCATTCCACTGTGTACTATAGCACTAAAGATTTTCTGGGTTTGACTGCTATTGCTATCTACAACTAATAACTGTGCTTTACTTTTTCTCTTTGGTTGTAGGACATATTGAGGAAAACTCATGGTTTATCCCCTTGTGCTCTGGTGCTTGATTCAATACAAACTGTTTACCTGAATACAGTTATAGGAAGTGCTGGAGGGGTTACGCAGGTATTGAGTATACCATAGTTAATTACCTTCAAGAGACTTTACATTTTTCTTGGATGTTTTAACTATGTTAGGCGGAGTAAATTGAGCTTTATTGTTTATTTTTCTTATGTGTACAGTATGTTGTAGTTTTATCAGTTGTCAGCTGTTTCCAGCTCAGCAGGGTTAGCTACTGCCAATTATATCTGTTTCACATTCACTGCACCCTAAATACTGATCTCTCTTTCAGAGAATCACAACTTTAATATCAAATTTCAAACTATCAACCAACAAAATCCAGCACATTTGGTAAGTTGGTAAATAGCTGGGTTCCTTAGACATGTCAAGGATTCAACTCCTAACCATGTCTATGGAGATGACTTTATTGGGAGGCAGAATGCACTTTGATGATCTATACACCCAAAAGAATTAGTGTCAGACTATCTATTGGGGGATATCCTCTGTGCTGACCAACACAATTCAGAATATCAGTTTTTCTCTCAAACTATGATCCATAGAATTCTCCAATGTTGCACTATGCGCATCCATTTATATTCTAGAGGAGTGCTAGGAACACACCCTCTTTCGTATTGGTGAGAAATTATTGACAACTACAAAATCAGGAGAGTATTATTAAATAAAATGTGGGACCCACAATTTTGTGATTTCTAATTATTCCTGACTAATAGGAGAGTATGTGTTCAAAAGAGTTTCTTCCTACTGCTCTTTTATATTCTATTAAAATGATATGTCATGTGTTGTTTGGAATGCTTTTTTGGTATTTAATTAACTTTTGTCCATACCAGCTTCAATTTCTTAGTATTTAATCATTGTCAAATAAAGGATTTTCTTTAAAAGGTCAAACCCATGATTTATTAATTCTGTTTAATTTATTTAATTGGTTTTTTTGTCAGTGGGATGCACGGGTCATGGTTATGTTCAGACATGACTTTTTGGTGTGTGACAGGTGAAGGAATGTACTGCAGCTTTGATGCGATTTGCTAAAACGACTAACATCTCAGTTATTTTGGTGAGCCCACCTATCAATTTTGTGAATTATATATAAATCAATAATTGATCTATTAATGCAGTATTATGTTTTGCATCATATTTGGTGAATTGTTCGAGTAAATTTACATTGGAGTAAATTTAGTGACAATAAATAGAAAATGCAACTTTGTGGGATAATGATAGGTTACTATACATGAATCCGTCTATTTAGTTTTCTTAGACATTAATTACCTACAGCAGTTTCCAACACTGCTGTTCCCTACAATGTCAATGACTTAGAAGAACAGTACATTAATTACTTAATAGAGGAAATTAAGAAGAAAATCAAATCAAATCAAATCAAATACAAATCAGATTAATGCACCCCTCAAATATAAGATATTTTCCATTAATAGGAAATACTTTTCAACAGTTTAATCTTATAGTGAAATTGGAAATGTTCTTACAGTTTTTGTGATCCCTTAAAGGTAAAAGTCACACGATTGTGTTGAAATGGCAGGTAAAATGATTGTTGTTGCTTGTGTGGATTTCATTTGTAATTTATCTGTGGGCATGTCTCTTATTGTGGCCTTTGAATTGTTGGCATTTGTGATCGAATTTGTGTTTCAGATTGGACATGTGACCAAATCTGGAGAGATAGCAGGACCTCGTGTCTTGGAGCATATTGTTGATATCGTTTTGTATATGGAAGTTGGTACCTCATTACTCCATTCTTTCTTTGGATGGCCGTTACTTAGTATAGCTGATTTGTGCCCATTGTTATGGTTTCAAGTTTCATCTGCTTGGCATTTAATCCTTTTCAGGCTTCTTTTACTATTTTTTTAGAACATTATACGTGTCTGTAAACCACGATATTATGGCATTGCAAAATAGGAACATTTTGCCTATGGGTATATGTATTTCGAGTTTTGCATTCAGCTAAATCAAAACAATTTTCTTAAATGTGCAGGCTACGTTTGGAGCATGGTCAAATGTTGGTGGCCCAATAATAACTTCCCCTCACACCTAGGAATTGTCTAGAATGTAGAGAAATATAGGTGGCCCGATAATGGGTTTAGGTGGCTTGATAATTGATTAAGGACAGGCTTTAATACTATCATATAATTCTACACTAGGCATATTTTTAGTCAACATAGGATCTCAACACAATCCCTCACAATCTGAAATTATGTTATTTGATTTCTTTTACTGAAAATGAACTTATTTGTAATAAAGAGTAAAAAAGAGAATAATGTATAGTGTAAGAATATTTACATTGATAATAAATTTTTTATTCCTTTCTGAAATTTGTTATGGTCACAGCACACCTTTCTCTTATTCCCCTTTGCCTGAATAATTGCTATTTATTTTTACAATTTTATATTTCAACTAAATGCATAATTTTATTTGTATAATTTTTTTTCTGCATATTACTTGTTGAATCACCGGGTTTCACTTCAGTTTTCTCCATGCTAATTTTTCATATTAATGCTCAGGGCGAGAAGTACTCTCCATATCGAATGCTTCGAGCAGTGAAAAATCGCTTTGGTTCCACTGATGAGGTATGCTATTGCCTATTACATCTAAGAGGTCTTCCTTGATTGTAACTATTTTGTTTCTATTGATACTTTTGAAGAACCATGTTATCAGTACTCTTAATATATGAATATCATGAACAGTGTGTAATATTAGCATTGATTTCTTGCACTTTACATTTGGACCATGTCATTTATTTCTTGCTTTTTTCTTCTGTTCTATTTCTTTCATTAGTATTTTTCTGTGATGCTTAATTTTGAGAATATGTACCTTATCTGATATGTCTGGCAGTGAGTTTAAATTGTTGAAGTACTGAGGCATGCATATGAACTTCTGGGTGAAGGACTGAGATTACATATTATCATAATTTGTTGAAATTGAATTATTGCTTAATCTTCCCAAATCTAGAAGCTCCTTCCTTGTGTGTTATTATGTCAATTTCATAATGACATTTGGTATATATCTTTTATTACCTTCTAGAATTAGAAGACTTGAGAAAATTGATGTTCTATCTGTGTTGATTTATATGATCAGCTTGCAGTTCTTGAGATGTCACAGTCGGGACTCCAGGTTGTTTCAAATGCCAGTGAAATGTTTCTCACTCAACAACTCTCTGATTCATATGTTTTAGCTGGACTTGCTATTGCTGTAATAATGGATGGTAGAAGAACTTTTTTAGTTGAAATTCAGGTAATTTTCTTACTATCATTGAATCAAAAGCTCTAAGTCCATTGTGTATTTTCTTCTATATCCTATATCTGAGAAACTTCACCATTGTCCTTGTCATTAATTGTGGATATGTTTAAGTGATGTGTAAAATGAGCTTGGCTTCGCTATTAGCTGATAATTGCAATGGTAGTAGCTTCTAGATTTTGGATTGTGAATAGATAGGTGGTGAAGAAAGCTATGTATCTTTACTTATCATCTGGAGATTTATGTTAGGCCATCTCCATTCCAAGGGTCATTTTATGAGATCTTAATTTACTTTTTGTGGGTTCCACTGTGCCACGTCACTTGTAAGACTTTTTTACAACTTTTGTTCCTATACAAGAGTCTTATAAGACTCACTCTAATTAATGTTTTATTTTGTTGTTGACAGAAATATATGTTTCCAAGACAGAAAAATATTATTTATTTTTATGATTCAGGATCTTAAATTTATGTTATGTCAATATAGTCCAAAGGGGAGGTCTTATGAGACCAGGTCTTAAACTTGTGATTCTAAGTATGACTCATGCAATGGAAATGCTCTTAGAAGTTATTGCATGAAATCCTAAAAGCTCGTCACATTATTGTGATCATGTGTCTGATACACCTTAATTTCCATCATTGTGCATTATGCTCATCTTTATTATTTATACTCCAATATCCTTTTAGAAAACTATTGGATTGATTTTCAATTTTGTTCTACAGGCACTTTGCCTTGCACATTGCCCAGTTTCGAGTTCACAATCCAATGGGATCCAGCTAAATAAAGCTAATATTATTAAATGTGTAAGCCACTCTTGATTATTCTTTAACAATATTTCATAATTCCCATATAGTAATTTATTTCTCCTTTATTTTAATGAGAAAATGAATGAGAAGGATGCTTGATGGGGATATTTGCTTCCTTGTTTAAATATAACCTGCCGCAATGAAATATTTTAAATTGTGCATTGATTATTGTATTATTCCGTGAACTGTAGGTACTTATTAAGCAAGCAGGTCTTCGTCTCCAAGATAATGTAGGCTGATTTACAAATATTTTATATCCTCTCTTAGGATTTATTTTTTTATATGTTTTGATTTGCTTTCTTATTTAGTTAAATTCTTTATAATTGTAGGAATATCCAATTAGAATATGATTTAACCAGTTTATATATTACTAAGCAAGTTCAAATATAAGCAACATATGTTCCTATGGATCGAATTTCTCCTCAGCCACCAGTTTGTACGGCCTTGAGTTTGGTGTTGTTGATATGCACTTCAGTTAGCTACTTAAAGTGAGAGGGAACAATATAAGCATCTAATTTTAGGGTGTGTAATTGGTCTAAGCATCAAGGCATTTAAGCTCGTAAAGGTGTCCACAATATTAAGTGGCAGGAGTTGTGCCCCACAAGTCACAATATTGAAGCTCAAAATATGCGGTGTAAACTATTATGGGTTCATGGGAGGAGTCTATGCACTTTACCTAGACAACATGACAAAAATTAGCCATGGTTTATATTAGGGACAACAATATTATTGCACAGTGAGAGAGACACTTTTAAGGCTTCATAATGGGAATCTTAAAGTCTACAATGCTACATAGTATATGATATATACACTGTTGCCAAAGGATTATTTCACACATGATGTGTAGATCCAAAATCAGATACAATGAGCTGAGCAATAGCGGCTGAGTAATCAAATTAACATTACTTAGCACTCTGACCTCAAGTCTGCTAAGATAATATCGCTAGAGTCAATCGCTGCATTCGATGTATAGTTCGCTTTGAAGCCTAATGTTTTCGTCACTTCAAATTGGTGGCTCAAGAGAAGGGATGTATACAAACTCAATTATTGAATCCGAAGTATTGTGCACTTTGGAGTTTGATGTTTTTGTCATGATTTCGTCATTAAAAAACGCTCAATGTGTCAAAATAATCTCTCTAGTCAAGGGCTTAGGAGTAGGAGTGCTTTGAAACCTTCCTATTCTTCCTCATAAATGATGCCAATGTTCCAACCTTAAGTTTTCCAAGATAGTATCGGTTGGACCAATCATCACATTCGAAGTACTATCCTCAATGACTTTGTTATAGTTTTGTCCTTAAAGGACATCTCGATAGGTTAAGAGAAGATGGTATATATAAGTTATCCTTGACTTTGACTCTTAAAAGATGAATTTTGTGTGTATTCAAATACTTAGTTAGGTGTGAGTGAGGATGAGCATGGGTCAGCTCCCTAATGCCTAGAGCATGATAGGGAGATCATGTATTTGTTTGGGCCAGTACCTGAGTTTGTCCATTGAGAAGTCCCAATCCAATTTGAGTGTGGTTACTAATATGACAACCACAAATGCCCGAGGAACTGTTGGGCTATAATAAGTTGGGTGTGACCCAAACACTTATGCCAGGTCCTTTTTTGTGGCACATCTGGCAATGAACTTGAGAGTGGCCAGCGAAGCATTTCCCTGGAATGTGGAGCTTGTTAGTGGTGTTTGTCGGAAGTTGATCAAACACAGGTAACCCCTGTGAGGGTGGTGTCTCAATCTCAATCATGCATGATTACGTAGAAGTTATTCTTGAGGGACTCATTGAGGAATACGATAGAGTATCCATAATAGCTTAGATTGTTGCCAGATATTCTTCCTCAGTTTTTTTACGTTGATTGATGGTTTTTAACTCCAATCAAATCTGATACTAGTTTGCATTCATTTGAGAATGAAAAAAAAAATGGATTCTTCCCAAACATGGCAAGAATAAATGCAGCAGACAACCCCAGGAAGAATGGAGCCTGACAGCATTGATAATAGCCACTCACAAAATTTGAGAGTATGTCAGAATTCCTTTCGATCTCATGCACAGCAGTATTGGAATCTATATAGTATAGCCTATCTGTATGACTTATTACTGAGCCAACAGGTACACTGAATCATAACAGGAAGCCTAGTGGAAGCCAACACTGCCACAAATGAATTTTAAATGAAATTACAATACAAATAAAAATTATAACAAGTAGATCTCTAATATGTATTTCCTCATCTTGCCACTTATACAACAGGCCGTGTTTTTGAATGTTGTTCGCGGATTCACAGTGACAGACACTGCTGGAGATCTTGCAGTAGCAGCTGCAATTTGCAGCAGGTTTGTGTTCTAATTTATTTTAAAGGATGTTCATTTTTGTTGGTCTGACTTCCCCCAATGTAATGTGAGGATTGAGAAGTTACTGTTAACCATTTTATGCTTCTTGTTTTGAGAAATGATTTTAATAATACCAATGTTCAATAAGTTAGCTGGCACTATTGACATGAATGCTTTTTTTTCCATTACAATATTCTAGAATTTGGTAGAATTTATTTATTATCATTGTTGTCTCTTTTCTTGTTTCCAGTTTCTTGGAGTTGCCTATTCCAAAGGGGACTGCTTTCATTGGTGAAGTTGGCCTTAGTGGAGAGCTTCGCATGGTAAGTAAGCACATTTAATGTTAAAGGCTGCTACTCACTACTATGATATTCAGCAATCAATTTAAGAGTTTTCAGTAGCGTAGCAATGTGCTGATTATTATATTGAAGGGTTTCCATATGTTAAATTTGCTTTGCATTTCAATCTATGGAAGTCTTTTTTTGTGTAATTTTCAGATCAGTTGCCTGCGAGATTTCATCTGTTTTGAATTAAGTGGCATTTTCAATTTTCTACATAGTTAGGAAAATGGTGCAAAGGATTGTATTGTTGAACTCTGTTGTGGAGTGTAGATTTGAATTAACTGATCGGTTTTTAGTTCAGATGAACAGCAACATGATATGGCTAGGTCAAGCATTTTACTGCGTTTTTGTCCACAATACGCATATGAGGTTGTGATATCATAGGACTATGGACCTAAATTGTTACTAATGACTATAGTTGGCCCAAAGTGGTATAGAAGGGAATAACTTGTGTGAAACATCTACCGAGCGAGATTTGGTTAGAAGAGAGAGAAAACATGTGTGCTTAGTTCTTCTGGGTAGTCTTTATTAATAAATTCATCTGACTTAAAAAAAGAGAAAACTAATGTGATGGGATCTGTCTATAAAGGAAAGTTTGCAATGCCAGCGGTGATGTGGCCAAACAATTTGTTTAGCTAGTAGTATCACTCTTGCAATTCTATTTGAGTATTTCATTAGTTATACAATTTCTCTTTGCTGGATGGGATTTCATTCCTGCCCGTTGATTGAATTTTATTGAAACCGTGCTACCTAGTGTAAATTCTAACACATCCTTCCCATTTGAAAACAACACTTTTTTGTTGTGTTTTCTAAGAAAAGTTCCTTACCTGTGTTCATTAACTGAAATTAGATGGATTGCTTGTTTATTCTATCGATGTCTTAGCCTGGTGATTTGTTTATTTAATGATACAGGTTCCTGGAATTGATAAAAGGGTTAACACATTGGCGAAGTTGGGTTACAGAATGTGTGTAGTACCAAAGCAAGCGGAAAAGCTTTTAGAAACTGTAGGTCTAGAAAAAATGAAAGTTGTAGGTTGCAAGGATCTGAAAGAGGTCATTAACGCTGTATTTAGTAGAGATAATATTTAAGTGATGCCGGTGGTGTTATGCATATCTCACTTTCTTTTGATATCTAAGCTGTTATTCAAAAGTTTGTAAATGCAGATGCACCAATTGTGGCTTAGATACCGCAAAAGATGTGCTGATTTGGTTTTATCCGATCCCATTTATCTAATTTGAACTTACGCTAATTCAATTTGATCATTTAACATGGTCACCACAATTTAATGGCATTTTAACTTGTTGTATTTGTGCTCTGTATACGGCCTGTTTAGTCTGCTATTTCTGGATGGTTCTGTCTGTCTGAGGTTTGGTGTTCTGATCTTTCTTCTCTCACTTCTGTGATATCTTTTGGATTCAAGAAGCTAGGCTGATGGGTTGAAGATAGTAACCTTGCCCACATCCTATCAGTGATCACTACCCTCTTCTCTCCCTCGTTTATCAGCTGCAATTTTCAAAAACAGCATTCTGTATTAGGTAAGGTAGTAATATAGTTCAAGAATAGCATCTTTACAAAACCGAAAAAAGGTGTCCAATATTTACAGGTTCATTCAACATAAAAGGATAATTCAGGCAGGACCAATAGCCTAGCTGTCAAGTAGTTGTTTGTTCCTTACGGCACGTGTTAAAGGAACCAAGCAATTGGCACCATAGCAAATAGATTTGGTTAGAGGCGCAAGAACTTACATGAAGTGGAAGTAACAATTTCTGCCATTAACTGGACCCACGGTGAAGCCTGTGTATTCCAAAAGACCTGCTAGAAATGAGAAAGGGACAATATTTCAGAAACAATGAGGAGATCAATAAATGACCCCATTGTATGTCAAACTAAAAGAGATTAAAGATGACCAAATGTTTGTAAAATGATAAGAGACACTTAGCCATTTGCTGGAATGAAAGTGACCCAAGATGATACTAGTGTAGCCACAAAGTGGAAAATAAAAGAATTTTGACAAGGGTTTGTGGAGTGCAATCAAGCATCATAGTTGCATACAAGTCCATTCTATGATTTCGACACTTCAATGTATGCCATTAAGCTAAAGTTGTATACTATCAAAGAAATGAACAAAGCTTACCACTATAAAGCCCCATTAATTTTACAGCACCAATACCATTCTCTGCGC
This sequence comes from Phaseolus lunatus, assembly GCA_013389735.1. NCBI lineage: Eukaryota > Viridiplantae > Streptophyta > Magnoliopsida > Fabales > Fabaceae > Phaseolus > Phaseolus lunatus. The sequence continues at coordinate 36,484,230 of CM023861.1, forward strand.
TTTCTGCTTCCACATGAGCAGAACTGATAGCTCGTTTGGCCTCTTCGACAGCAGTGTCGAAGCCAATTGACTTGTCAATAACCTAATTCAAATACGGAATACATTAGATAGGCAACGTGGTTGTTATCTTATTCTATACTCTTTCTTATTTGTCTTTTTTGTGTTAATATTAAAGACATAGTTAATCTAACAAGTAGATTTTTTATTGTTGGATGATGATAAAGTGAAAATGAAATAAAACAAAAACTTAAATACGATATTGAGAGATTACGGAACAAACATGAGGTTGAACAACAAGAAAATTTAATGAAACTCATTTGAAAATATTAAAATTGATGAGGAACTTGAAACAAAATATTTATATAAATGTACTTTTAATATATATGCATATATATAAAAAAATTAAAATGCAAAATTTAAAAAAATAAAAATAAATAAGGTTTGAGTGGGTCAAGATTTTTAACTCATTTTACTATAGCATATCAATCCATCTATTTTAAACGGATCAACAAGAGACCGAATTAAAACAAACTAAACTAAACTGTATACCTGTTTTCCTACAGGAGGAAAACAGTAAGAAGTTTGTTTATACTTATTTTAATAAGGGTTAAATATGTGTTAAATATGTTTGTTATTTTTTTTACTTTCACATGAAATTGATTTTCATTTCTAGTTCAAATTTTAAATCTCTTGAATTCTTGTAATAAGAAAATTGTTGGAATGAGTCATTAACCTTTCATTTGACGTGACAAGCGAATTTTTAGTATTGACTAAGATGTTAAAATATTTAATGAATGTTTATTTTTTATGTAATAAGCAAATTTTCACTGTATTATAATATTATAACATTCATGTCATCAATGAGAATTAGTATAAAATATTTTAACATCTTAATCCATACTTAAAATTCGTTTGTCATGTAAAAAAAACCAATTATAATAATTTTCCTTACTACAAGTACCTAAAGTTTGAACTAGAGAGAAAAAAAATTAATTTCGTGTTATAATACAAGGAGGAAAAAAATATTTAACTTTAAATAAAATTTGGAAAAGAAAAGAAAGTGGAGAATCTTGCAATACTTTATTCTATTATGATGGTACGAAATAAGAAGAAAGATTATAAATATGTTTTTATTCTTTTATCCTCGTTCTTGATGACCCATGCAGATACATATTTGAACGTTGCAATTGCAAGAAGGTTTACACGCAAGGTGCATTCAACTAATAATTTTAAGCAAATTTATGTTACAAAGAACCCATTATTAACAATTAAGGTTGCAATTCTACCAATGGTATTTGAAGTTGGAATTTGAATAATCTCAAATTATGGACTCTGATTTCAAATAGATGCTTGAAATAATTGTTTAAAAAATTGAACGTAAGAAGAGTTCACACATTCAATTCTTCATATCATTCTGCCAATTCTCACACTAATATTAAAAAAAATACTAATTTTAAACCATAGACTATCTATATTTTTACATAACGAGATATTTAAATAGAATTGTATGCATATAATTTAATTAAAATTGATTTAAATTTGTGCTATTTGTTACCTTTTTAGTCAAACTTGATAACTTTTCCTAGAAAATATCAAATAAGTTTTATGAAAAATTTAGGTAATAATAAAAATCAATATAATACGATAAAGGTAGTGTGCTATAATTATACCTTTTAATTTTTTTCTCAACTTAATCTTCACTCCTCATTTTTCATTTGAAATTTCTTATTACAATTTAATTTTCTTAATTGGTCTGTAGAAATCCCTTTTACACGATTTGGAATTAATTATTTAAATATATTAAATTAGAAATAATATTTAACATTATTTTCAATTTTATAAAATAATAAGTTCATAATTAACATTTTTTTAATTTTCATTCATATTTATCTATTTTTAAATTAAAACACAGGTATTTTGGTATATTAAAATATTAACTAATTAATTTTAACTCTTTTACATCAATCAAATCTACTAAAACTTTTCTCTTAATTCTCTTTATTTTTAATTATTTTTTTTCCTAATCCAAACAATTTTACTTTTCATTCACTTTCTATCTCTGTTTTCCTTCATTTTTATCTAATAAAAAAAAGTATTAAGGGTTATTGTCACTCTTATGGGATCATGAACCCGAAATGACTGTGGAAGAAAGATACGTTGCATAAGTCTTACGTTAAAGATATGAAACCTATATGAATTACTAGACAAGATGTGCTACACTTGTTTTTGGAGCGAATGATAGAAAAAGGCTCCACCTTTCTCCACTGTTCCCGCCTCGCATAAACCCCACAAGACAAAAAAGGGTTTATGCAGCAAAGCCAACAATAACATTCTCTTCTCGCTCAAATACCATGACCACCCTCCTTAGAACCATCCTCATTGCCCACAAGCTTCACCTTCGCTACCCCAAATGCATTTTCCCACCTCTCCTTTCCCACTACTCCACAGCGGCGGATTCCTCCGAAGCCCACCACACTCACAAACCAACAAACGAAACCGACACCACCAGTTGGAGCAGGTATGGAAACATCTACGCTCGCCCAGTTGTGCAGCTGAGCGATCACAGCGACGGAGACGAAAACCCTAACGGTTTGAGGGGAAATGATGTAACAGTGGTGAAGAAAAAAGGGAAGGTGAAAGCTCAGTGGGTGTGCTCCGATTGTGGGCACACGACGGGAAGATGGTGGGGGACATGCCCCGAATGCGAAGTAACTGGCACAATGCAAGAGTTTCATGAGAGCAAATTAACTGATAAACCCAGAGGGGGGTTAGCCATTACCGAGGACGCAGTGTGCTCGTGGCTCCCACGACGACCCGAAGAGTTGCGCCCCGTCAAATTGGAAGAGGTGAAACGTGGATTCAATCACGACAAATGGAGAATTCCTTTGTAAGTTATTTTATTTTCTTCTAAATTTGAAGTTTGTGTATTTGAATTTTGCTTGTTTTGGATCATGTGGTAATTGCTGATGAGGCTTTCCTCTCAAGTAACGGAGGGTTGGTTTAAGGGGGGAGGGGGCTGTTTGGAGAAAGGAAAAAAAATAATGTGAGGGTTTTCGAGTATTTAGCAATGTACTGTTTCTATGAATGTTTTCATCTTCATAAAGGAGTTAATTAGTGGGACGATTTTTTACCATGCCTTGATGTGTGTGTGGGGGAGCATTTGCTCTTCTAGGCTTCTATAAAAGATGTGCCGTGGTTCTTTTCTCAAATGTTATACTGTGCAGTTCGCATCAATTGCAGGTCTGGTTCCCTCGGAAATGAAGTTTCTACAGTGCTTGGTGGAGGTCTTGTACCAGGTTCTGTCCATTTTTTCTTTTAATGTTTTACTTGGATATGATGGATTTGCCTGTTCAAAGATATTGGTGCATTTCTTAACATGGCGTGTAGACATGAGTGTGTTTAAATAATAAAATGTAATAATGCATTATCCGCTAAAACTATATTAACATGTCACTCCACAACTTCAATTCATCTTCTATGACTTTGAGAATTAATTAATACCAATATTGCTTACATTGATATTTTTCTCCTTAATCATGCTTATTTGTTTTGTGGGTTAGATTAATTCAAAAGATTCACTGCCTTTGGTGATTGATCTCAATGAATGAATCATCATCGAAACATTATTTTTTGCTTTTTTCCTCTTGGATCTCGGTTGGATTTTCAAAAGAATGCTTCCAGTTGATTGTCTGATGATGATATCATTTTCAATTCAAGTTTTCTTGATGCTCCTGCAAGAAGTAAATTTGGTTATCCAGAGCTAACTTTTTCTTTACCAATGGCTTTGAAGGTTCTTTAACTTTAGTCGGAGGTGATCCTGGGATTGGGAAAAGTACTCTGTTGTTGCAGGTATAGATAAATTTAGATGGTAAATTGGATATAAATTTTCATGATAAAGTTTCTATAACAATCTGGTCAACTGTCATTGATGCCTGGTTTATTTGTGATGTTTATTTGGAAGATTTCAGCAATGATAGCAAATGAATGCAGGGATGGTGAAACTCCTCCAGTTGTATATGTCTCTGGTGAAGAGGTTTGCTTTTATTGAGCCTCTTAATAGTTTTAAGGTGTTACATATGATAGTCCTTGCAAATATGCTCTTTTTATAGTCTATCAGAAAAGGATTGTCTTCTTTTGGTCTTTCATTTGCGGAAATGTGTCTGAGTGTAGGCTCTATTTCCACAACCATTAGTAGATGGTTTTTTTGTTAAGGAAAAAGTCCGCAGATGACACAATTCAGAAAAAAAGAGGGACTAAAACCATGCAATTATTTTTTGAGGAACTAAAGGCAAGCATTTCTATATTTATAGGGACTAACATGGAATATTTCTATTCTATATTTATCAATAAGCTTATAAACATATGTGTATTTTAAATTCAATTGGAGTTTTTATAAACATATTTTAGTTTTACACACACAGCTCCATAGCACAGATAATTTGTCGATTCATGTTTTATACCAAATGTACAGAACACATAGTTTATATTTATTGTATACTGTCAGAACATTTGCACGTGTCTCTGATAACTCCTGTATAACATAGAATAAGTTTAAAATATAATTACTATTCTTTTTTTTGTGTGTAGATTATTAAGATTGAGGGTTCCGAACACGACCAATGAATTAGGACATAAGGAGAATTCCATAATTTTTTTTTTACTGATATTCTTACTCTTGTATGAAATACTTGTTGTTCAAAAGAAGATGCTAAATAGAGATGTTGAAAATTTAAAATACTGTATATTGATAGTAAATTGATCTACAGAAAGTTACTTCCATGTCTTGTTTTAACATTGTTGACATTTACCTCCTGGCCTATAATCCCTTTTTATTAATTTTAGATGGTTGATCCTTGATTTCACTGCTGTTGAAGATGGATAGTTCAGCTTTTAGTTTTCTTTGGGGTCTCTGATATTTTTTTAATTTAACAAGCATTTGTTCTCTGTTATGTGACAGAGCCTTAAGCAAATTTGTGCTAGAGCTGATCGCCTTGGGATTATGTCGAATATTTATTTATATTCAAGTACTGATATTGAGGTACGTAGATTGTCTTGAATTTTTCTGATTAGTTTTTGTTCTATTGATTTCATAAATGATTTTTGATGTCCCAACACTACCAGGGAGTCTGTTTCACGTAAAATGTTATTCTTAATGGGCTATAGTGATACAGTGTGTAATGAAGCCTCAATAATAGTCCTCTTGTTTTATTTTACTTCATAGTTGTCGGTAATGCACTTTTTCTGTGCAGAATAGCCATAGGCTTCTGCAAAGTTTTAATACCAGCTCATTTTGTTTAGTATGGGCTGTAGCTCCAGTGATACTAGAGTGATCAGAAACTTATTTTTTGCCCTCAAATTGGGGGAATGGGGGCAGAAATGGGCGAAGTTATCCCCCCTCCTTTTAGAATATTAAAAAAAAATCCCTTATTTTGCATGTAGTTTCGCACTCATTTTACATATTGTGTGACACCAACACTGTTTGGCTTGGACCAACACGCAGTCTTGTCATGCAGCATTTCTGGTGCCATAAACCCTCCATTATTTTCTCTACTACCTCTATTTTAAACTTCGAACCTAACCTCTACTGTCTTCTCTGAGCAACATTCACTCACTTTTCATTGAATGCTTAAAATGACTTTTATTGTTATTCACTTGTATGTTTTGCTTAAAACCTGTGACCTCCAATCGTTAACTATGAATATGTTGTGAATTTTGACTATTTTTTTTCTCATTTATGCTACACATAAATGAGTCATTCCACTGTCTACCACTATAGCACTAAAGGCTTTTTGGGTTTGACTGCTATTGCTATCTACGAGACTATGACTGATAACTGTGCTTTACTTTTGCTCTTTGGTGGTAGGACATATTGAAGAAAACTCATGGTCTATCCCCTTGTGCTCTGGTGGTTGATTCAATACAAACTGTTTACCTGAATACAGTAATGGGAAGTGCTGGAGGGGTTACGCAGGTATTGAAAATACCATAGTTAATTACCTTCAAGAGACTTTACATATTTCTTGGATGTTTTAACTATCTTAGGCGGAGTGCATTCAGGTTTATTGTTTATTTCTCTTCTGTGTACAGTATGTGGTAGTTTTATTAGCTGTCAGCTGTTTCCAGCTTAGCAGGGTTATCTACTGCCAATTTTATTTGTTTCACATTCACTGCACCCTATAAATACTGATCTCTATTTTAGAGGATCACAACTTTAATATCAAATTTCAAACTATCAACCAACAAAATCCTGAACATTTGGTAAGTTGGTAAATAGCTGGGTTCCTTAGACATGTCAAGGATTCAACTCCTAACCATGTCTATGGAGTTCATTTTATTGGGAGAGGCAGAATCCACTTTGATGATCTATATACATCCAAAAGAATTAGTGTCAGACTATCTATTGGGGGATATCCTTGGTGCTAACCAAAAAAAATCAGATGATCAGTTTTCCTCTCAAACTCTGATTCATAGAGTTCTCTAATGTTGCACTATGCACATCCATTTATATTCTAGAGGAGTGCTAGGAACACACCCTCTTTCTTACTGGTGAGAAATTATTGACAGCTACAAAATCAGGAGAGAGCATTATTAAATAAGATGTGGGACCCAGAATTTTGTGATTTCTAGTAATTCCTAACTAATAGGAGAGTATATGTTCAAAAGAGTTTCTTCCTAGTGCTCCTTTATATTCTATTAAAATGATATGTCATGTGTTGTTTGGAATGCTTTTTTGGTATTTAATTAACTTTTGTCCATACCAGCTTCATTTTCTTAGTATTTAATCATTGTCAAATAATGGATTTTCTTTAAAAGGTCAAACCCATGATTGATTAGTTCTGCTTAATTTATTTAATTGGTTTTTTTGTCATTGGGATGCATGGGGTCCTGGTTCTGTGGTACATCAGACATGACTTTTTGGTGTGTGACTGACAGGTGAAGGAATGTACTGCAGCTTTGATGCGATTTGCTAAAACAACTAACATCTCAGTTATTTTGGTGAGCACACCTATCAATTTTGTGAATTATATATAAATGGATAATTGATCTATTAATGGACTATCATGTTTTGCATCATATTTGGTGAATTTTTTGAGTGTTTTATGTACCAAGTGGTATCTCTTATTTATAATAATTTACATTGGAGTAAATTTAGTGACAATAAATAGAAAATGCAACTTCGTAAGATAATGATAGGTTACTGTACATGAATCCGTCTATTTAGTTTTCTTAGACATTAATTACTGAGAGCAGTTTCCTACACTGCTGTTCCCTACAATATCAATGACTTAGAAAAACAGTACATTAGTTACTTAATAGATGAAATTAAGTAGAAAATAAAATAAAATAAAATACAAATCAGATTAATGCACCCCTCAAATATAAGATATTTTCCATGAATAGGAGATACTTCTCAACAGTTTAATCTTATAGTGAAACTGGAAATGTTCTTACAGTGTTTGTGATCCCATAAAGGTAAAAGTCACACGATTGTGCTGAAATGGCAGGTAAAGTTATTGTCGTTGCTTGTGTGGATTTCATTTGTAATTATCTGTGGGCATGTCTCTTATTGTGGCCTTTGAATTGTTGACATTTATGATTGAATTTGTGTTTCAGATTGGACATGTGACCAAATCTGGAGAGATAGCAGGACCTCGTGTCTTGGAGCATATTGTTGATGTCGTTTTGTATATGGAAGTTGGTACCTCATTACACCATTCTTTCTTTGGATAGTCGTTACTTTGTATAGCTGATTTGTGCCCATCGTTATGGTTTCAAGTTTCATCTGCTTGGCATTTAATCCTTTTTGGGCTTCTTTTACTATTTTTTAGAACATTACTGTAATGTCTTGTCTGTAAAGCACCATATCATGGCATCGCAAAATAGGAACATTTTGCCTAGGGATATGTATTTCGAGTTTTGCATTCTGCTAAATCAAAACAATTTTCTTAAAAGGGTTGGTTAGATTTGGAGCGTGGTTAGCAGGCCCAATAACAACTTCCCCTCACACCTAGGAGTTGTCTAGAATGTAGAGAAATATAGGTGGCCCAATAATGGATTTTGGTGGCCTAATAATGGATTTAGGATAGACTTTAATGCTATCATATAATTCTACGCTAGGCATATTTTTAGTCAATATAGGATCTCAACACAATCCCTCACTATCTGGAATTATGTTATTTGGTTTCTTTTCCTGAAATTAATTTATTTGTAATAAAGAGTAAAAAAGAGAATAATGTATAGTGGAACAATATTTACATTGATAATAAATTTTTTATTCCTTTCTGAAATTTGTAATGGTCGCTGCACACATTTCTTCTTATTCCCTTTGGCCTGAATAATTGCTATTTATTTTTACAATATTACATTTCAACTAAATGCCAATTTTATTCGTATAGTTTTTTCTGCATATTACTTGTTGAGTCGCTGGGTTTCATTTCATTTTACTCAATGGTAATTCTTCATATTAATGCTCAGGGCGAGAAGTACTCTCCCTATCGAATGCTTCGAGCAGTGAAAAATCGCTTTGGTTCCACCGATGAGGTATCCTATTGCCTATTACATCTAAGATGTCTTCCTTGGTTGTAGCTATGTTGTTTCTACTAATACTTTTGAAGAACCATGTTATCAGTAGTACTTAATATATGAATATCATAAACAGTGTGCAATACTAGCATTGATTTCTTGCACTTTACGTTTGGACCATGTCATTTATTTCTTGCTTTTTTCTTATGTTCTATTTCTGTCATTAGTATTTTTCTGTGATGTTTAATTTTGAGAATGTGTACCTTGTCTGATATATCTGGCAGCAAGTTTAATTGTTGAAGTAGTACTGAGGCATGCATATGAACTTCTGGGTGAAGGACTGAGACTATATATTATCGTAATGTGTTGACATTTTATCATTGCTTAATCTAGCCAACTTTAAAAGCTCCTTTTTTGTGTGTTTTATGTCAATTTGATAATGACATTTGGTCATCTATCTTTTATTACCTTCTATAATTAGATCGATTTGAGAAAATTGATGTTTTATCTGTGTTGATTTATATAATCAGCTTGCAGTTCTTGAGATGTCACAGTCGGGACTCCAGGTTGTTTCAAATGTCAGTGAAATGTTTCTCACTCAACAACACTCTGATTCAAATGTTTTAGCTGGACTTGCTATTGCTGTACTAATGGATGGTACAAGAACTTTTTTAGTTGAAATTCAGGTAATTTTCTTACTATCGTTGAGTCAAAAGCTCTAAGTCCATTGTGTTTTTTCTTCTATATCCTATATCTTGAGAAACTTCACCATTGTCTTGTTAATTTGGATATGTTTAAGTGATGTGTAAAATGAGCTTGGCTTCGTTATTAGCTGCTGATAAATGCAATGGTAGTAGCTTCTAGATTTTGGATTGTGAATAGATAGGTGGTGAAGAAGCTTAAGTATCCTTACTTATCATCTGGAGATTTATGTTAGGCCATCTCCATTCCAAGGGTGATTTTATGAGATCTTAATTTACTTGTTGTGGGTTCCACTATGCCATGTCACTTTTAAGATTTTTTTACAACTTTTATTCCTACCTATACAAGAGACTTATAAGACTCATCTAATTAATGTTTTATTTTGTTGACAGAAATATATGTTTGCAAGACAGAAAAATATTATTTTATTTTTATGACTCAGGATCTTAAATTATGTTTTGTCAATATACTCCAACCCAGGTCTTAAACTTATGATTCTGAGTGTGACTCCTGTAATGGAAATGCCCTTTGAAGTTAGTGTGAAATCCTCAAAGCTCGTCACATTATTGTGATCATGTGTCTGATACACCTTAATTTTCATCATTGTGCATTGTGCTCATCTTTATTATTCATACTCTAATTTCCTTTTTAGGAAACTATAGGATTGATTTTCAATTTTGTTCTACAGGCACTTTGCCTTGCACATTGCCCAGTTTCGAGTTCACAATCCAATGGGATCCAGCCAAACAAAGCTAATATTATTAAATGTGTAAGCCACTCTTGATTATTCTTTAAGAATATTTCATAATCTTCACATGTAGTAATTTATTTCTCCTTTATTTTAATGAGAAAATGAATGAAAGGATTCTTGATGGGGATATTGGCTCTCGTTTTAAATATAACCTGCCGCAATGAAATTTGTTAAATTGTTCATTGATTACTGCACTATTCCGTGAACTGTAGGTACTTATAAAGCAAGCAGGTCTTCATCTCCAAGATAATGTAAGCTGATTTACAAATATTTTATATCCTCTAGGATTTATTCTTTTATATTTTAATTTGCTTTCTTATTTAATTAAGTTCTTTATAATTGTAGGAATATCTAATTATAATAAGATTTAACCAGTTTATATATTACCAAGCAAGCTTTAAAGGTAGTGTTAGAAATATAAGAAATATCTAAAGATAATATCATAGAATGAGTATCTTAGGATTTATTCTTCTCTCATATTTTGATTTGTTCTGTATTTAATTAGCATCTTTATGATAATAGTAATATCTGATGTGAATCATATTCATTAGAATATGATTTATAGGCATATTAAGTCATGCACTCATTGTCATCGACTTATATAAAATGTACACTATTGTACAGTCCATACATACCGATTTCAGCATCTTTTGCATCTATGTTTCTCTCTTTCAACAAATGTAATGAAAATAAAAATGTGGGAATAAACAGAGGTGCTAATGTTAATTTTGGGGCAGCCAACAAACATGACCATTTTAGTGATGAGTATGTGGGAAACTGATGTGATGAACAATTCCACATTTAGCAAACTATGTTCCTATGGATCGAATATCTCCGCTGCCATCAGTTTGTACGGCCTTGAGTTTGGTGTTGAATTGCACTTTAGTTAGCTCCTTAGGGTGAGAGGGAACAATATAAGCATCTTATTTAAGGATGTGTAATTGGTCTAAGCATCAAGGCATTTAAGCTCGTAAAGGTGTCTGCAATATTAAGTGGCAGTTGTTGTTCCCACAAGTCACAGTATTGAAGCTCAAAAGATGCGGTGTAAACTATTGTGGGAGGAGGCCATGCACTTTACCGAGACAACATGACAAAATTTAGCCATGGTTTTATACACGGTGAGAGAAACACTTTTAAGGCTTCATAATGAGGATTTAAGTCTACAATGCCACATAGTATATAGTATATACACTGTTGCTGAAGGATTATTTCACACATGATGTGTAGATCCAGAATCAGATACAATTAATTGAGCAATAGTAGCTGAGTAATCAAAATGAACATTACTTAGCACTCCAACCTCAAGTGTGCTAAGATAATATCGTTAGAGTCAATCGCTGCATTCGATATATAGTTTGCTTTGAAGATTGATGTTTTCATCACAATTTTATCCTTCAAAGGTGCCTTAGTGAGTCAAGAGAAGGGGTGCATACAAACTCAATTATTGAATTTGAAGTATTATTCGCTTTGGAGTTTGATGTTTTTGTCGTCAAAAAATACTTCGGTGTCACAATAAGATCTCTAGTCAAGGGCTAAGGAGTAGGAATGGTTTGAAACCTTCCTATTTATCCTCATAGATAACATTAACGTTCCAACCTCAAATTTCTAAGATAGTATCCGAAATATTATCCTCAATGGCTTTGTTATAGTTTTGTCCTTAAAAAGGTGTCTTGATAGGTTAAGAGAAGATGGTATATATAAGTTATCCTTGACTTTGACTCTTAAAATATAAATTTTGTGTGTATTCTAGTAGTTAGATAGGTGTGAGCTTGTTGTTGTGAGGATGAGCATGGGTCAGCTCCCTAATGCCTGGAGCATGATAGTGAGATCATGTATTTGTTTGTGCCAGTACCTAAGTTTGTCCAAGAGTTTGTCCATTGAGAAGTCCCAATCCAATTTGAGTGTGGTTACTCGTATGATATGACAACCACAAATGGCAATTATATGATGCTGGTAGCAAACACTTATGCCAAGTCCTTTTTTGTGGCAAATCTGGCAATCTAGCAATGAACTTGAGAGTGGCCAGCGAAACATTCTTTACCAACTTGTGTGTGAGACTATATATTATGAGTGGTTCGATAGTAGATGACCTGATAAACCCAACAAAACACTTGTTAGGACAGGTTCTAAATGGTTCTGATACCATATTGAGAAGTGAACTTTAAGTCTTACTCAACCTTATAAAACTGGCTTATAAGGTGAGATTTGCACCCACTTATATTCTATGAAATGTCCTAATCTTTAGTCGATGTGGAATTTTCAACAAGAGTTTATATAGCTATTTGTATGACTTATTGTTGAGCCAATAGGTACACTGAATCATAACAGGAAGCCTAGTGGAAGCTAACACTGCCACAAATAATTTTAAATGAAATTCCAATACAAATAAAAATTATAACTAGTAAATCTCTAACATGTATTTCCTCATCTTGCCACTTATACAACAGGCCGTGCTTTTGAATGTTGCTAGTGGATTCACAGTGACAGAAACTGCTGGAGATCTTGCAATGGCAGCTGCAATTTGCAGCAGGTTTGTGTTCTAATTTATTTTAAATGATGTTCATTCTTGTTGGTCTGACTTCCCCCAATGTAATGTGGGGATTGAGAAGTTACCATTTTATGCTTCTTATTTTGAGAAAATATTTTAATAATACCAATGTTCAATAAGTTAGCTGGCACACTATTGACATGAATGCTTTCTTTTTTTTCCAGTGCAATATTCTAGAATTTGGTAGAATTTATTTATTATCATTGTTGTCTCTTTTCTTGTTTCCAGTTTCTTGGAGTTCCCTATTCCAGCGGGGACTGCTTTCATTGGTGAAGTTGGCCTTAGTGGAGAGCTTCGCATGGTAAGTACGCACATTTAATGTTAAAGGCTGCTACTCACTACTATGATATTCAGCAATCAATTTAAGAGTTTTCAATAGCGTAGCAATGTGCTGATTATTATATTGAAGGGTTTGCAGATGTAAAGTTTGCTTTGCATTTCAATCTATGGAAGTCTTTTTTTGTGAAATTTTCAGATCAGTTGCCTGCGAGATTTCATGTGTTTTGAATTAAGTGGCATTTTCAGTTTTCTACATAGTTAGGAAAATGGTGCAAAGGATTGTATTGTTGAACTCTGTTGTGGAGTGTAGATTTGAATTAACTGGTCCGTTTTTAGTTCTGATAACCAATAACATGATCTGGCTAGGTCAATTTTACTGCGTTTTTGTCCACAATACGCATCTGAAGTTGTGATAGGACTATGACCTAAATTGTTACTGTATAGGAGGGAATAACTTGTGTGAAGCATCTACTGAGCGAGATTCGGTTAGAAGAGAGAGGAAACACGTGTGCTTAGTTCTAGGTTGTCTTTATTAATAAATTGATTTGGCTCACTTAAAAAAAAGAGAAAACTAGTGTGATTGAATCTGTCTATAAAGGGGAGTTTGCAATGCCAGCGGTGATGTGGTTTCTTTCAATCTTCAGCCTGTAGCTTTGGCCAAACGATTTGTTTAGCTTGTAATATCGCTCTTGCATTTCTTTTTGAGTATTTCATTAATGATACAATTTCCCTTTGTTAGATAGGATTTGATTGCTTCTCGTTGTTTGAGTTTTATTGAAACCATGCTACCTAGAGTAAATTCTAACACATCCTTCCGATTTGAAAACAACACTTTTTTGTTGTGTTTTCTAAGAAAAGCTCCTTGTGTTCATTAAGTGAAATTAAATGGATTGCTTTTTTATTCTTTCGATGTCTTAGCCTGGTGATTTGTTTATTTAATGATACAGGTTCCTAGAATTGATAAAAGGGTTAACACATTGGCGAAGTTGGGTTACAAAATGTGTGTAGTACCAAAGCAAGCGGAAAAGCTTTTAGAAACCGAAGGTCTAGAAAAAATGAAAGTTGTAGCTTGCAAGGATCTGAAAGAGGTCATTAACGCTGTATTTAGTAGAGATAATATTTAAGTGATGCCGGTGGTGTTACACGGATCTCACTTTCTTTTGATATCTAAGCTCTAATTCAAAAGTTTGTAAATGCAGATGCACCGATTGTGGCTTAGATACCGCAAAAGATGTACTGATTTGGTTTTATCCGACCCCAATTATCTAATTTGAACTTACGCTAATTCAATTTGATCATTTAACATGGTCACCACAATTTAAAAGCATTTTAACTTGTTGTATTTGTGCTCTGTATACGGCCTGTTTAGTCTGCTATTTCTGGGTGGTTCTGTCCGTCTGAGGTTTGGTGTTCTGATCTTTCTTCTCTCACTTCTGTGATATCTTTTGGATTCAAGAAGCTAGGCTGATGGGTTGAAGATAGTAACCTTGCCCACATCCTATCAGTGATCACTACCCTCTTCTCTCCCTCGTTTATCAGCTGCACTTTTCAAAAACAGCATTCTGTATTAGGTAAGGTAGTAATATAGTTCAAGAATAGCATCTTTACAAAACCGAAAAAAGGTGTCCAATATTTACAGGTTCATTCAACATAAAAGGAGAATTCAGGCCGGACCAATAGCCTTGCTAAGTAGTTGTTTGTTCCTTGCAGCACGTGTGAAAGGAACCGAGCAATTGGCCCAATAGCAAATAGATTTGGTTAGAGTCGCAAGAACTTACATGAAATGGAATGTAACAATTTCTGCCATTAACTGGACCCACGGTGAAGCCTGTGTATCCTGCCATTGCACCATGAACTGCACTTTGGGCAAGGAGGGTGCAGTATACATTATCAGATGCATTACTTGGTATAGCACGGATCATGTAAGTAGGATCTGCGAGACAAAAAAAAATTTGGTCACATTTTTGCTCTTTAGTAAATATACTGTTAAAAGAAGAGAGCTCACCAATGTACTTCAGATTAATAGGCATTTTCTGAAATTTTGCAAAGTGATCCTACAAAAAATGAATGTTTAAATGTAAAAACAAAAATGGAAAATTAAGTAAAGCAAATATTTTATGAGTCTTCAGAGAATTCACAATTGCATGCGTTGCGTAAGCAAGTTAGACTATTGATGTTGCTGTGATTCTTAACACCAAACAATTTTTTTAACAAAGAAGCCAAACTTGCATAGTTTTTACCTTAATTTTCTGGGATAACCACAGGCCAACATCTGGGAGTAATTTGTCGGCAGAAGCCTCCTGCTTATTAAGAACGGATGGGTTGCCAGAAAGCAGCTCCTGACCTGCACCTTCAGCAATTACTATAACCATGTGGCCTTGCTCTTTCAGTCTTCTCTCAATGAACTCCAACAGTCCTCCTGGACCCTCCATATAAAAGGGCGATTCTGGAATCAGGCAGCAGTCCACATCTCGGCTGGCAAGAGTTGCATACATGGCTATAAATCCTGCATGAAATGTCAATATTTGGTGACTGTAACAACTAGTTCAGGACAGGGCCAGATATAAGAATGACAAGAACAATATTTCTTCCTGTTTTGCTCAGCAACAACTTTCATGATTTATGGTAAATAATCAATAATTCAACACCATACATCTTCTTGAGGAAACTCTTTGGAGGATGTTATGAAAGAAGAAACTAAGTGCCAAGTTCAGCATTTAATAGATGATTAGTATTAGTAATAATAGTTAAAGGCACTGGACCAAACATAACATAATTAGTTGTAGGCTTCTTCTTCCTGCACCCCTACGTTTTTCTTCCTGCACCCCCACAATTTTGTAAATCCCAAAACTGACCTTCACCTTTTATTTGAAAAAACTAGAGTTTTTTAGGTTACCGGATATCGGGATCTGGGAGTGTGCTACGGATTCATCAATCCGGAAGTGAATGTTTCGAAGGCAAATTATTGATTTCTGGATTGCTGAATCTGGAAGTCTAATTTTTGTTACGACCAGATTCACCAATCCAGAAGATTACCAGATTCACCAATCCAGAAGATTTACGGATTCTCCAATCCAGAAGATTTACGGGTTCCCCAATTTGGAAGATTTACAGACTCCCCAATCCATAATGCAAAAAAATAAATATGGATTTCTCATTCCATAAAACTTCCGAATTGCATTGTTCGGAAGAAGAAAGAGTAGTGTGGGTCTTATGTGCATTTTGGGATTTTTAAAAAATAATAGGGATATTTTTGTCTTTACATAATATTGTGGGGGTGCAGGAAGAAAAACGTAGGGGTGCAGGAAGAAACTGCCTTACTTGTATTCCAAAAGACCTGCTAGAAATGAGAAAGGGCCCATATTTCAGAAACAGTGAGGAGATCAATAAATGACCCTATTGTATGTCAAACTATAAGAGATTAAAGATGACCAACTGTTTGTCAAATGATAAGAGACACTTGGCCATTTGGTGGAATGAAAGTGACCCAAGATGATACTTGTGTAGCCACAAAGAGGAAAATAAAAGAATTTTGACAAGGGTTTGTGGAGTGCAATAAAGCATCATAGTTGCATACTAGTCCATTCTATGATCTTCGACACTTCAATGATACCATTAAGCTAAAGTTGTATACTATCAAAGAAATGAACAAAGCTTACCACTATAACGCCCCATTAATTTTACAAGACCAATACCATTCTCTGCGCTTTCTGCTTCCACATGAGCAGAACTGATAGCTCGTTGTGCCTCTTCGACAGCAGTGTCAAAGCCAATTGACTTATCAATAACCTAATTCCAATACAGAATACCATTAAATAGGTGTTTCTTTAAACTCAAATCCTTTTTTCATTTTGATTATAAAGGCATAAAAGTATAGCAATTTTCACATGTACAATTTTACAGTTAAAGTATCATTACTGGGATATCGTTGTCAATAGTTTTTGGAATTCCAACTACTGCAACTTTCAAGCCACGCCTTCTAACTTCCTGCATGAATAACTAAATCTTGTGACTACAAATTTAAAGCACATGCCATCACCAAGTTTGTCTGTCAATTAATTACCTCAAAAATCATAGCTGCTTCATACTGAGTTCCATATCCTCCAAGTATATAAACCTGATTAATGCCCCGGTCCTCAATGCTATCAACGATCTTTGAGGTGTCATGGCCACCATATGATGTCCCAAGGATTGTTCCACCACGTTTGTGGATATCGTTCACAACCTTTGGTGTTAAAGGAACTGTATTTCGAGAATAAAAACCTGGATATCCTCCCTACATGTAACCAAACACTACATTTACACTTTAATCATATACATCCTCGCTAGAAACTACTCAATTCCTGTCAAAATTGCAAATAAAGCTCCTAATCTGTTACAGTTTTAAGCACAGACACATACATCAGTGATGTTATAATTGGTCAATAAATCATACCTCTATTCCCAGAACTTTGTGCACCCCATACATATGATATAAGCCGCATACTATTTCTCTTATAACTGTATTTAGACCAGGACAAAGTCCACCGCAAGTGACAACACAAGCGTAAACTTCCTCTGAATCAAAATATACCTGCCAAACATTCAAATAACCATTGTTTTCCCATGAATTACATTGGTGAAATCAAGGTTTTACTTTTGATAAGAAAAAGGTAAACCTTCTGAGCTGGCCCAGCTCGCCGAAAATGGGCCCCTCTTGGACTATTTTTGTGTACAATTATCTGCACAATGAAACCAATTCTGAAACACTTGGAACAATGGTAGAAACAGAACCCCATCTACTAAAAGGTGAAAATTCAATAACCTGTTGCGCAACTGTATCATCCACATTCACATAATATTGCCTGTGGAATAAAAAATTAACCAACTTAGTCACCAATTGATTCTGGAACATTCCAACAGTGACTACTACACAACACAGTAAACCAGCACTAGAAAGAATATATAAAATGTTTACTACAGATTGGCTTACGCAACAACTGAATAGGAAGGATTGTCTTGTAACGGGTCTGGATATGTCTGCATGATTAAAAAAAGGAATCATATGATCAGAAGTCACCAAATTTGTCGAATTTCATAATAATTATCTAAAAAACCATATCTAGTATGATCTCTAACTGATGCACGATATAACTTTTTTCATAATGACTATTAAAAACCACACCTAACAGATATTGATTGACAATATAAAAGTGTTTACTGTCAGTGCCCAGAAGTTAAAGTCATAATATAAACACACCCACTCAAACCAGAAATTGAGTTCTTTTAGTAGGCGATGAGTAGAGGGAGAAGGGCCTTACAGGGAGGTGAGGGATGTAATCAGATAGATGAGGAACATCTTCAAGTACGAAGCCAGAAGCTGCTGTGGTGGAATCCAGCATGGTGTTGTCAGATTGTGTATGATACCTCAAATGGGTTTACAAGGTTTTCGTGGGACTCGTAGGTTTCAGCTACAGACCTGAAATCCTAGGAAATATCAAACCAAATATTATGTATGTAGCATAAACATAGGTAATGGCAGAACTAAAAACTAAATAGTTATTCACGATATAGAGCATTTGATTTGGTATGAAATATATAAAGTACAACTGGATGGCATTTTCTACAGAGAAAACAAAAGAAATTGAAACCAAGAGACGTGGACGGACTTTACGTTAGAATCAACTGAGTCTGCAGAGATGAAGTCTTTGTCTGAGAGTCTGCGAGATGAGATCATAGTGTTTGATATTTTTTTGTTTAGGACCACCAATTTTGTTTTATCTTTTTCTGGAAAAATGCTTGATACTGTTTGTCAACTTATTCTCCAAATTGCATGAAGCACACCAAGCAGAGAGAGTGTTCACCTTTATTTGAGACGAAAGGGCACCACACGAATGATCATGATCAATAATTTATGCAATAAATGGACGTAACCAAGTGTTGCCTGCTGATTTCTTAACCACAAATTAAGTCACCAGCTGTCATGGTTCTTCAGAAAAATTAAGATTATTTATTGTTCCCAAAGTTTGTGTCAACTGCGTAGACCGTAGCCAATTGGAAATATTTGGTTCTCATAGTTGTGATACACATCATAGAAGCATAGATTAAGAGAAAAAAAAGTAGCTATAAGAGTGAAATGTAAAGATTGAATTTTGTTCCACTCATCTGTTTTCATTCAAAGAATTCAATTTGGACCATCCTAGACCGTCCCCTACTCGCCTTTAACAATTTCTAGTGCATCATTTACTTAGTTAGCTACCTTCTTTCTTCCTTTTAATCTTTGTTTGTTTGTGGTGTTTTTTTCTAGTGATGTATTCTAGTTTAAGCTTTTTTTGGCTGTGGTGTTTCTTTGGAGTGATGATGTAGTGTTTTTTCTAATGATATATTATAATTGAAAAATTATACTTTGACAATTTAAAGAGTTGTATATAATTTTTGATGTGACAGTTTTTAAAAAATATATAATAAAAAATAAATTTATAATTAAATTATGTAAAATATTATTAAAATAATAATATTAGGAGTTAGATGAGTGTAAAAATAACAATATTATTTGTGATGCTTGTTTCGATTGATGTAAGATAGACGAAGATGAATTAGATGAATTTTGAAAGTGTTTCGGGTTTTAAATATGTATGTTTCATTTGTCTAAATATTTTTTATGTTATTATATTCTATTAAATTAAATTTTACTTTTTTAATAATTTTTATTATTTGATATATTAATGTATACAATAGTTTTAAATTAATATATTGTAATATATGTTTATTTACTTTTTTTTCTTTTTTAAATTTGATGTATTACTTAAGAGATTGAAATTTAAAATTATAGAAATCTTAAAAAACTATATAATATAATTTTAAACTTAACTTTTAAAAAATAGTTAGACAAACTCTTTCTCCACTAAATCAATTAGAACTTGCACCCAATTCGTCACTGAAATTACAAGAATGCTTATGAAAATAACTTTATAAAAGGTAAGTGCAGATAAAAAAATACTTCCAAAAAACTATTTTACAAAATACATTAGATATTGACTTTTGAAATATGTTTTTCAATTCCAAAAATCTTTTTTGGAGATGTATTTCCACATTTTGTATTTTGTATCCAGAATTTTTTTTTTCTTCTCAACTTTTTATATTCCGATTTATTTTTTCAAAATAAAATTTTGATTTTTGAAATATATTTTGTGAATTTTAGACTTTCAAATCCAGAATAAAATATAATTTTATAAATTTTGAAAGATGATAGAGCTAACTTCAAAATTGATATGGTGAAGGTGCTGCGCAAGCTAACATGGTACAGTGGTTTGTTCCTGACAATTCGATAGTAAATTACCAAAATGCACCTCCGTTCTCATCCACGTTTCTTTTACCATGTATTATAAAAACTAATTCTACTTAAATCATTTAATAAATGTCGAAATTGGAATAAAATTAACCTTTCAAATGTCACTTTATTAAACTTGTTTTTAATTTGGAAAAGCCAATTCTATCATACTCAACTTCCTCCTTTCACAAAATAATTATCTATAAAACTTGGAAGTTGAGAATTTCTTTTTTTTCACATCAAATTGTCTGTTATTTCCATACTATATACACTTATAACAATGCCAATGAAAATTTACTCTAATTTTTTTAAATTGAAAAACTAACAATGTTATTATCTAGTACAATTAAAAGGAAAATCAAAATATGCAACTATTGTCTAACAACAAATTTAATACACACATACATATTTTCTTCTAACGATTAATTATTTTTTAAAAAGCATTTTAAGATCCACTTTACAGTATTTTTATTACACCCACTTATATAATATAAAATGTTTTTATTTATAATATCTCAAATAATAATATCGTCGTTTCCTTTATGAAATCATAAAGTTATTTTTAATTTCTTCTTTAACCATACCCTATTTTGACTTAGAGCCATTTCTTCAGTACAATAAAATTTAAATATGATTTAAAAGCAGATAAATGGAATATGATTTGATTTTGTTCAATTTATCTGTTTTATTCTTCAGAAATTTAAAATTATTAATTTTAATATTTATGAATTTTAGTTTTGATTTTTATAAACTGTTTTTCTTTAGTTCTAATTCTCAAACATCTCAATTTGCTACTTTTAATCTAAAATTCGCTTTTAAGGTAGACAAATAATATTTCTTTTGGAAATTTATAGATATTTTTTAAATTATCATATATTAACATTATATCAAACATTAGTGAATCTTATATGGGAGGGTCGTGAAATCTGATAACACTCATTTGTTAATGATGTTCATACGATATTTCAGATCAAAAATAAGATTTCAACCTTTTTAAAGATAAAAATAAAAAAATCATTTATAAAAACATAATAAAAAAACATGTTTTGCCACTTTCTAGTGAATTTAAACTTTGCCAATGGACCCAACATACAGAACGTACCAACACCATAATTTTATAATAAAATAAAACATTATTTATATATAAAATAATTAATAATTATCATGCATATACTATCTGACATAATTGCATTAAAATTGTTTTAAATTTATTTAATTTAAATTTAAGCTTAATTATATTGATGCAATAGTCTTTATGTATATATTTTGTATGGGTTGGGATTATCTCTTTTATTATTTTTAGGTTTGAGGTTCTTTGTTACAAAGGAAATTTTGTTATTAATGATATTGACAACCCAGATTTATTATACAACTACATTATGATTCTTAATATTATTATTTTAATATATTTTTATATCATTTAATTTTAAATTTATCTTTTATTATGTATATTTATTTTTAAATCTATCACGTAAAATCAAATAATTGAGTTAAACATTACATTAGAAAAGTATTTCGTACACCTTAATTATGTTATGCTGATAAGGTGTCTTAAATAGTGACTTGAGCATATTAATAAGGTGCCTTAAATAGTAGTTTGACCGGAGTTCTTAAAATGTATTGGATTATACTTCTCTTAAATCTCGTCCATCAATTTCAAGGTATTGTATATTTATTTCTTTTGTTTCATTTACTTTTCCATATAACCTACCAAACGATAAAAAAGATACATCCCTTTACTTGGTTTAAAACAAACAGATAATAGAAAATTTCATTCAAAAAGCAATTCTATGATATCGCTTATTTTCTGCCATATAACTAAGTATCCAAACAAAGCGTAAAAGTTGTGCATGGCACTAGCCCTTCTATTCTAGTTACGTTAATGGTCCATAATTTGTAGTTAACTTTGGATTTCAGCGCAGTGGCCGAGCCAAACGAAACAACCTCAATCAAAAGCCTCTTTTTCGCTTCTCTTCATCAGACTCAGATTCATAGCAAAGCATTAGTAAATAGCAGCCACCTTTGTTATCTCAACTCTCGAGGGATTCATTTTTTTTCTTCATGTATCGAGCTGCAGCTTCACGTCTCACCCTTCCCAAGGTCATTATCACCAACCTCTTTTCGCTTTTCTCTTTAGATCCGTTGTTTATTAAAAATCAAATCTTTTTATTTTTTCAAAACCGCCCAGACAATAAATTCTCCGTTTTGATTGGTTCTGTGAGGGGAAACTTTTCATTGAGGGTTCAATGACGAAGTTTTTTTCTTTAGGTTTTATTTGTACGTTGTGAGAAATGCTTGTTTGCTTCATTTTAATCCTGTATGAGAATCCCTCGTAACCGGTTTTGATGACCCCGTGTTTGTTTTGAGATCACATTGTCCACTGCATGTTAGGTGTTTGTTTCATGTTTCAATCAGCATTTTCCTGTTAGAAAATGCGTATTATATGATTCATTGTGGTTCTTTTCTAGAGAGACTCCATTGATTGGAATTCAGTTGTGTGATTAAAACATGTGAGTAGGGAAATGGGAGAACCGTGGGAGCCTCTAGATTTGCTTCGCGAGGTTTATTCAGCTGGCTTACTGGGGAATCTTCCAATTCTCTTCCTCCTCTGGACACCCCACTTAGAGGGTTTTCCCTGCCACCTTCACTGCCAGATTATGTTGAACCGGGAAAGACCAAGATTACAACTCTCTCCAATGGTCTAAAGATTGCATCAGAAACCTCACCAGTATGTGAATGTTTATAGTGTTCTATACTTTGACATGTTTAATGATAGTGTTGATACTTTTACTAATAGTATAAATGATGTGTATGTTTTGGTTGTCAATCAGAACCCTGCTGCCTCAATAGGGTTATATGTTGACTGTGGTTCCCTCTATGAGACGCCATTGTTAAGCGGGGCATCACAACTGCTAGAGAGAATGGCTTTCAAGAGCACGACGAACCGAAGCCACTTTCGTGTTGTCAGGGAAGTGGAAGCAGTGGGTGGTAATGTAGGAGCCTCAGCCTCTCGGGAGCAAATTGGCTATACTTTTGATGCTCTGAAAACCTATGTTCCACAAATGATTGAATTGCTGGTTGACTGTGTAAGGAATCCGGCTTTCTTGGATTGGGAGGTCAACGAAGAGGTATATTTGCTTTGTTTATGAATCTCTTCTTTGAAAAACTGGCTTTTCAATTATTGTGCATCCTTGTTTTGCAAAACAGGGTATGCATTTTCCCTCTTTTGTTGTGGTCTAGTGCAATATCAATTAAGAAAAAAAGAATATCATGGGAAGGAGAAATATATCTTGATCGTCCCTTGTCAAAACACAACCATTTAACAGTCCCTTTTATTAGTATAATAATAAAATCTTCAAAATTTTATTTTTTATATTTATTATTATTATATTAATAAAAGTTGTTAAATGTTGTATTTGGGCAAAAGGCTGTTAATGTATAACTATCCTATGCAATTCCTTATTCTTCTTAGCTACTACCAAATCATATGCAGAGAACAAGGTCTAATATTTCTTTGCTACGACTTATTTTATCCTTTAAAGCCTTTTACATATTGGTACAGCTTCGAAAGGTGAAAGCAGAGATAGGAGAGCTAACAAACAATCCCCAGCGCCTACTTATGGAGGCAGTTCACTCTGCTGGTTATTCCGGAGCATTGGCTATGCCACTTTTGGCTACTGAATCAGCACTGAACAGATTAAATGGCCCCATTTTAGAGGAATTTGTTGCCGTAAGATCTGTTATCATTTTCGATACTTCATGAAAGCTACTGGTATTAATTGTTCAAAGCTAAAATTTCTGACAATGTATTTGATTGTCTGAATGTCATTGGATGTGGAAAATCAGGAGAATTTTACTGCATCTAGAATGGTACTTGCAGCATCTGGGGTTGAGCATCAAGAACTTCTATCCGTTGCTGAACCACTTCTCTCTGATCTACCAAGTGTTCCACATTCTGAAGAACCAAGCTCTACGTATGTTGGGGGTGATTTTCGTCGGCAAGGTGAATCAGGGGTGTGTATTAATTTGATTCTAGACCACTTGCATTTGCATATGTTTCTCCTTTTATCATTTGTTCCCTTCCAAATGATATATATTTGCTGTATATTATTACTTGTTTTCTGAAAAACTGTCACAAGGGCAGGT
The DNA here is from genome assembly GCA_013389735.1 of Phaseolus lunatus. Classification (NCBI taxonomy): domain Eukaryota; kingdom Viridiplantae; phylum Streptophyta; class Magnoliopsida; order Fabales; family Fabaceae; genus Phaseolus; species Phaseolus lunatus. Next base: position 36,508,488 of record CM023861.1, read on the forward strand.
TGCACATGTAGCTATTGCCTTTGAAGTGCCTGGTGGCTGGAAAAAAGAGAAAGAAGCTATTATTTTGACCGTTTTACAGGTACTCGTTTTCTGTGAATCATTATGATATCAAGAGATCCCATGTCTATATGTTTGCATATTTTCTTTTGTTGGCATTCATGCACAAGAAAAGGAGGAAAGAAGGAATTGAATGGAAGTAACATTTCTTAGTACTGCAGATGCTTATGGGAGGAGGTGGGTCATTCTCAGCCGGGGGACCTGGCAAGGGAATGCACTCAAGGCTATGTAAGTTTAAACTATATATCTTCTAGTTTACAGCTGACTTTCATCAGTGATTTGATTTACCTTTGCCTCTATGATCTTGAATTTTTCAAGTTTTCCCGTTTGAGTAGAGTTTTCTCTTTTTTTTTATTGCTATATGAAGTCAAGTTCACTATTTTCTGTTCACATATCAGTAGATCATCTCTGAAGCTTTTAACTTGTTCTTTTATACAATGGAATCCAGATCTTCGTGTCTTGAATGAATATCAACAGATTCAATGTTTTTCTGCATTCAACAGTCTCTTCAACAATACAGGGTTATTTGGCATATATGCAACCACAGTAAGGCACAATCTTTTCTAAACATAGATGTGATGCCTCTTTTTACTGTTTTTTCTGAATTTTTTTATTCACTGAATGGCTGGGTGGGTTAGTGTGCCTAGAAAAAATAAGTCTCCTTCTATAGTCTATTGCCAACACAGCTCAAGATATTTAAAATGTACTTCTAGGTTGAAGTTGTCTTGAACATTGATCCGGAAATAAAATATATTGTAGAATTCCGCATGGTGTCAATGACCCTTCAATTCAATCCCTTCCTCATTCAATTTGTCATAAGTTGTACACACTAGTTTTCCTATCGACTACTTTATTTTCCTCCTTCTTTTAAGCTCTTTGGAATTTTGGACAGTGTACTTTTATAATAGTATGAATTTTGAGTTATTTTTCATGTGTCAATATAGAGCTCTGATTTTGTGGAAAAAGCTGTGGACCTAGCAGCCCAAGAATTAATAGCAGTCGCATCACCAGGACAAGGTTTAATCTGTCTGCTTTGCTTTTTGTCTCCTTTTGTTAATCCTGATATCTGCCAAATTAAATATGGGCTTCCCACAATGGCAGTTTCACAGGTACAGCTTGACCGTGCCAAGGAATCCACGAAGTCTGCAATACTAATGAATTTAGAGTCCAGAGTATGCTCTCTCTCACTCTCTCTACTTGTACTGGTAGTTTCAATGAGGTGGAATTTCTTTCATTTAATCCTCCCTCCCCACTGGAATTAAGAATATCATGATTCTCTTGCATCACTGCTTCCTTCTATATTATCTATCATGGATTTCTCTGCACGTTTTGTCACAAATAGAAGGAGAATTGTGTTGGTCTTATTTCAAGTAGCTGTCATTTGCTTAATACTCATTTCTTTTGCAGATTATTGCATCAGAGGATATAGGAAGGCAGATACTGACTTATGGAGAAAGGTAAAAAATCAATCAGAGGACTATTTTTTATTCAGTCATCAATTCCATTTATTTTTCCTTTTATTTAAATCCTCCTCCCGCTACTTTAAAGTGAGAAGTATCCCTTAAATCATGGGCATAATTTGTGATATGAGTATTTTGTGTGGTGACCTTTTTCAGGAAGCCAGTGGAGCAGTTGTTAGAGGCAGTAGATGCAATCACTTTGAATGATATCTCTGAATTTTCTCAGAAGATTATTTCCTCACCTCTCACTATGGCATCCTATGGGGATGGTAATCTTCGATTAATTAATAATTTAATTCAAGCATTAGTTTTGGTTACTGATAATGCTGTTGCAATGTGCTTCTCTTGCAGTTATGAATGTCCCCAGTTATGAATCCGTTAGCAGCAAGTTCCATGCAAAATGAAATTGCTTTTCACCCTCACCAATCCTAAATAAACCCGGGAGATTTTGTGTGGATTTGAGATTAACCTTTTATGTTTTGGTTTGAGTATTCTCACCCATTGAAAAATCACGGCATTTTCCTTCTTTTTCTCAAGTAATTAATTTTCTGTATTTCTTTTCTTATTATTTTTCAGTAATTTGGTTTCTACTTCTGCAAGAAAAATGCTTTATCTGACATCTTTTAAGGGAAAAAAGTTATTTCTATTTAGTTGTCAATTTAAAATTTTAAAATAATATCAAAGATGATTTTCTTAATTCCAAGGAAAAAGAAACAAAAGTAAAATATGTTACAAAGAAAAGAGAGAACTAGAAGATATATTAAGAAACTAGTGATACTTTTAATAAAATAAAGGAGACTAATCACTTTTTATTGTATATGTTATAAATTTAACATGATAAATAAATGCATGGCGCTTAATAAGACCATTAATTATGGTTTTTAACTCAATTTTAAAAGATTTTTAGATTCACTTTCCAAGCAAAAGAAACTATTTATTTAGTGTAATTTTAAAAGACAAAATTTTGTTTTTTCTTGGAAGTGATATTTTTATGATTATTATTAATATTATTTTATTGGTATTTTGATGGTTATTATAATTGTTATTGTCGTTACAAATATAACCATTAATATGATTAACATGGTCTCTGATTTAGTATCATCACCTTCTTACAAATATACCTTTAAATTAATTTTATTAAGATAGAAAATTTAAACTAATTTATTTTGTAATTAAAAATAAATAAATAAAGTAATTTTTAAAATTTAAATCCATTCTAAACTAAAAACTGGCTGTAAAATTTATATGTTTTTTTAACTTACATCTAAAAATAATCCTGAACGTTTATAGGTAATGGGTAAAATACATTAATTTTAAGTTTCTTTTCATCAATGTTAGGAGAATCTTGAAGAAAAATTTAAGACAATTAATGTTACGAATTAAAATAATTCTTTTAGTTCAATAAGCATTGTGGAATGCATTGATTTTAAGTGTTTGTAAGTGTTTCGTTTCGTTAATGTCAGGAGTAATTTTGAGAAAAAAAGAAAATAAATTAAATGATTACTTTAAAATTGATAAATTAGTTAGTCAATTCTTATAAAATTATTAAAGCAAGTATATTTAATTTATACGATATTTGATAATTTCGTTAAAATTAATTATACAGTACATTAAATAATATATATATATATATATATATATATATGAGAGAATGGTATTAGTATTCATATATATTAATGAAGGTGTTGCATAGTTGCATATCTCATTAAATTAATACTGTGAAGATTATTTGAGAAATATTTTTTTAACTACAAGGAATTTTAGCAAAATTAAAAAATAAAGTAAAATATCATATATTCAATATCTACCAGGAGAAAGAAATATATATTTTAAAATAGAATTATTATTTTGGAATATTATTAGTGAAATATGTCCATAGAATTAATTTATTGGAAAGCATTTCAAATATAATTTTTTAAAATATATTATAATAAAAACTATCAATTTGTGATTCATACTACATGAAACGAGATGTGAAGTAACGTGAAGGCCACTAACGTTCCAACATGTGATCCATCATCACCATATACATTGCATAAGCAAAATAAAACACCATAATCATTCTTCCATTCATATTCATCATCCTTCTATCTATTTCTTTATTTATCTCACATCACAAATCAAGCAGAGAGTTATCAGAGATTGAATTGAATCGAATCGAATCGAAGATGTCTTGGCAAACCTACGTGGATGACCACCTAATGTGCGATTTCGACGGCCACACTCTGGCGGCCGCCGCCATCATCGGCCACGACGGCACTGTGTGGGCGCAGAGCTCCAAATTTCCTGAGGTCAGTTCATTAGCTGATTAGTTTCTACGGTGTTCTGCTTAATTTTGAAATGAACAATAGAACGTAATATACATAATTGAGATGCAGTTTAAGGGTGAAGAAATTGAAGCCATTATGAAAGATTTTGATGAACCTGGAAGGCTTGCCCCAACGGGCTTGCTCCTCGGTGATACCAAGTACATGGTCATCCAAGGTGAAGCTGGAGCTGTTATTCGCGGCAAGAAGGTTCTTCTTTTCTATCCTTCTACAGCACACACTATACTTCACCATAGGATACATTTATGCCCTCATAAACAATGAATAAATGTATATATACTTTACACATCTTCATAGTCTAGTTAACATTTTCACACCATAAACTTTTCAAAGACTGTGATTCACACTTTCTATATTGAGCTGTTGTTACATTGTGCAGGGTGGTGGTGGGATCACTGTTAAGAAAAGTAAGAAAGCTTTGGTGATTGGCATCTATGGGGAACCTCTGGCTCCAGGACAGTGTAACATGATTGTTGAGACTCTGGGAGATTATTTGATTGAGCAGGGCCTATAGATCTCTTGTCAAACTCTACTCACTTGATATTGCTGCTGAAAAATAATCCTGTGAATTGAGGAACCAAAAACCTTATATTCAAGTTCGTTTATGTTTCAGGGGTCAGTGTTTACTGTCTTTATGGTTTTACTTGTACAATGCAATGGTCTTTGATTGAGTTCATTTTTTCTATTACAGTTAAATACTGCATTATAATTTCCTAGAAATATGAAAAACTCTCAGCTCTAAACCTTTTCTTATGGATTTCAGCTGTTTTAATTAAAAAAAAAAAGTTATTTTCTAGGGAATGAGAAAAAAAGCTTTTTCATTCGCAAAGTCAGTAAACAATTTTTTTTTTCTAAGAAAATAGACTGTTTTCATGAATAAAAAATTGACAGCATTAACCCAAAACCTTAGCGGCTATATGGGCCGGAAAATGAAGTTTGGGCCTGAGTCTAAGCCCAAGGTCCAGTAAGTGTTGATGTTGTGAACGACTTTAGGTTAGGTTAGGGTTTGATTGTTTCCCTATAAATACGCACGTCTTGCTAATTCTCTGTATTGGTTTTTCGTTTTTGTGTGTAACCCTTAGAAGAACAGAGTTTGTTTATATGTTTTCTAAACAGCAGGGATAGTGTGTATCGGTGTTGTGCTGTGTTCAATGCACTCTTCCGAAAGAGTTCCCTGCAACATGGTTTTGAGAAAGTGGGCAGTTGTGTTTCATCCTTTATTGAAAATCACAACAATCATTTTCCCTACATCTTCTTCCTATCTCTTCCCCTTTCTCTACTTTTCTTTTTCAATTTTTCAATCTTTCCATTTCATTAAACTCAAAATCTATTCTTATTCTGTTTTTATTTTTGTAGATCTTTGTTTTATTTTTAAATTGAAATCACCATTCTCCAATGAACCAAAGCAAAATCTAAAGCCGTTTCAGATTTTGTTCTTAGTGTCTCTAGTTCTATATAGTTTTCAGATTTTGATCACTGTTGCTAGTTCTCTCTAGTTTGGTTGAAGTTATGACCACACAATACTCACAGCATTCAGATTTGCCCTTGAAAATATAGCAGACATTTCAATAGAACACAATAATGAAAAATAAATTTACTTATGTATTTTTACAGTTTCTTCACATGAGAAGTAAAACTTGCTTTTGGAAAGTACTATATTATTGAATAAAAATGTTTTTTAATTCGTAATATAAAAATTACACTTCATTTATATGTTATATTTTATAGTGTTTTCAATTTGAGAAAAATCAAATTGACAATGTCCCAATATTCAAAATTGACAACGTAATAATTTTTTGTAACGACCATATAATACTTATTTATTTTAATGATTTTAAACAATACTACAATTAATTGATTAGAATTGGTTTTGGCTAATTTAATAGGTTTTAAACTAATCAACTTTCCGTCACTGCCTAAACCTTTTTCCTGATATAATGACAAAATAAAAATTTACTGGCCCATGCAGGTCTCGAACCTGCGACCTTCGCGTTATTAGCACGACGCTCTAACCAACTGAGCTAATGGGCCAATTACTGTTAGAAAACTAAAGAACATACATTTTAATTTATAGATTATTGAATGCAAAAGTAAAAATAAATATTTGTTTTTTGGTTTCTGTATTTATTTATTTATTTTAGTGACGTAAAGAATACAGTGAAACTTGTGATGAAAATGAGGTTTTATAAGTCATTACTAACCCATTTAAAAAAGAAATTAGTTACATTGCAAATCATTCTAATATTTTAACTGATTAAAATATATAAATAAAAAAGTAACATATACAAATTTCAAAACCAGGCTATAATGGATGATTTTCAAAAATTGAAGACTAAAACCACGTAAAAAATAAATTAGAATAGGATAAAATGATAACTAAATCATAATTTTTAAAATTTTTACTAACTTATCTTGAATAAGTTTAAATTATACTTTACATTTCTCAAATTCAACTCAAAGTCTTAGATTTAAGAAAATATTTCATTTCAACAATCATTTTTTAATTATATATTTATAATAAGATTTTTTAATTGAATGGTCACATCATATTATTATACATTTATATTATTTATTTTGAAACGTGTACGATAAAATTGTTTCAATTTCATATTTCTTTAACTCTACATTTTAATATACACAATTTTAAAATTAAATGTATTGTCAAATATTTGTCAAATCAAATTCGAATCCGAAGAGTCATCTCAAGTAATATACATACATGTATATACATATATATATATATATATATATATATATATATATAAATATAAATATATATATATACATATATATATATATATATATATAAATATTTAAATTATGTCATGATCACTAAATTCCAAAAGGACAATAAATTTGTGTCATAATCAATAAATTTGCGTCATGATCACAAAATGTAATGTTTACACTTTCATCTTTGCAGTGCAGGAGCAATGTATCACTGATCACGGTCTCTCTCTTTTTTTCTTATGTGATTGTCTTTTTTGAACTGCTCAAATATAATAGAAACAATTAAAAATTTGTATTACTCTGATGATTTTAACTTTATTTAAATTTTTATATATATTGAAAATTGTTATGTTCATAATCTATATAACATATAATTTATTAAAGTTTTAAAATAATCTTAGTGAATATTTTAAGAAAAAAAAATGGTAAACATATTTATGAGTGGAATGGCTTAAACAGAAAAAAAAAAAGTACATGAATGTAATAATTTTGTTAGAATTAGAAAGTGAAGAAAATGAACAATAATAAAAGGATTAGAGTTTAGACTGAGACAACCTGAGAATAGGGGGTGATAAAACTAAACCAGGTTCTCTAATCTATAACAGAACAATGGTTTGTTACAAGAAAAAGAAGAAAGTGTGCTAAAGAACATACTCTGTTACTAGCATCAGCAAAACAAATTTAAAAGTAATCACTTCAATTCATTGTCCTCTTCATTATTCATCTTGATTCTCCAAGTGAAACTGCAGGACTACATAACCTTGTCAAAGAAGTAGTAATCTTGAGTTTTTGGGTTGGATGACCACTGTTTTCCAACACCACTAACACTATTTCTGGCTGCCATAATTTCATTGATTGAAAGCCTTTTTCTTAGTTCAGGTCTTTGCTTTGGAGCACTGTGAGACCTTAGTTTGGCCTTAGAAGAGTGGGTATTGGCCATGTAGTTGGGAAAATTGGAGCAAGGCCTAAAGGTATCCCCACAAACACTCTTCAGTGGAGTAGCTGGTATCATACATTTTGGTAAACGAGGCGTGTTGTGTGCTGTGGAGAACTTCTTGTCTTCATCAAGATTGAAGAACCATTCAAACTCTTGAGGGTGCTGTTTTTGATGAAGTGAGATTCGACCTTGAACTGGGCATGGAAGAGAGGATGACATTGCTTGATACTCTCCACATTCAGACATTGCAGTGTTAATGCTCCTGCATCTTGAATGGGCCATGCGAGTGTCAACCTCAACAACTTTTGAGCTCTCATCAAATCCATTCAAGGGCTCCTTAGAGTATATGGATGCCCTTCTATTGCCACATTGATAAGTTCTTGTTTCATCAAACTGTTGCTGCTACAAGAGAAAAAATTAGAACAAAAAATATGACTAATGTTGAAGGAAAGAGTGTGGAGCTTAAAAAAAAGATTGAACAGGACCAATTTTTTACCACATATTTTCTGGAAGGAGACTCTGGATGAAATCTATTCTCCTTGTCCATGGAACGACGAGCTCGAACTGATCGAGCAACAGCTTGAGCTCTTATCATTGCTTGAACACTGTGAAGAGTTGCAGCAACCCTTTTTCTAACTAGATACCCTCTAACAAGAGCCTGTATCTTAACCAATCCTTTGAGTGCTCTGAGAGCTTTTCGTGCCTGAATGCAACACATTGTTAAAAGTTGAATCAAAGATTTAAATAGTTAAACTTATTTGGAGAGAATACACCCAATGAATGAAAAAAAAAATCACTGTTTCATCAATAAGCTAAAAGAGAGTCTGTTGGAATAAGAATGCAATTCAGCAAACAACATCTGTAAACTAAGAAAAAAATGAAGAACTAAAACCAATTATATTTGAACTTCATCATTGGAAGAGAAAGTAGTATCACCTACCAAATAACCTCTGAAAAAGGATTGAATTGACACAGCAGCCCAGCCCTCCTTGCTTCCAATTAGCAAGGTGTCTCTGCCACACCTTCTTGATCTCTCAACTGCCACATCAGTGGCCTGTTTCTTCTTCACACCCTCTTTTTTGGCAACATAGAATCTGTGTCTTGTATGATCAAGGGTGGATGGTGTAATGTGACTCTCTCCATCCTTCTCCGATTGTTTCTTTTCCCTCTTGTCAGGAGCCAGTGAGCTCGAATAGCCACAGTAGTCTCTCTCTTTCTTTATTCCCAGCAACCCCTTCAACCATCTAGTAGCTTTGCCCATGTTTTTCCTCTCTCACTTGCAATCTGGAGGGTGAAGTCAAATTTAAACTCAAATATGAACCAAGTCAAGTGAATTTCCCTCTGGGTGTATAGAGAAAGAGGGTGTATAGTGGGTGAACAAGTGTAGTAAGGAAATGAATACAAGTGGTGCTCAATGCAATGTGACACCAGCAACTGGTGCAATTTGAAGTAAAAAAAAAGTGATCTACGCAAGGGTAGAATTCAGTGCAAGGAAAGGTCTAAAAAATCTATCAGAATGTATGACACAGGTTGCAAACAGGGAAGTGATGAGATGAGAAAAAGTTTTGGAAGGAAGGAATAGATTAATAATACTATATCATAATAACAAACATCAAAGCTTTTTAAATGAAAGGATAACTATGTATATGGTTTTGAAGACAAACCTCTGACACACATGAAGATGAGAGACAAGAATTAGAGACAAAGAAAGAAAGGTTAAATTCCACACAAGAAAGTAATAATAATCACTGGAAAAAGCTTAACAATGTCATGAATTCAAAAGGGAGAAAGAGCGTCTAATTTCCAGTCACTCACTCCAATAATGGTCTCTGTTAACCTACAAAAGACACTGTCAATTAATTCTCAGTTTCCCACTGGCTTGTATTTTTCTACTACTGAAAAAGCCTTCTAGCTCTTTTCTTCTCTCTCTCAATTACTGCAGCAACAACGTGTACTACTAAAGATAAAAGATACCACTGACAAACTTATGATGGTTTCTGGTTCAAACCCTTCAACGCTGGGTTACCCTCTTTTGCTGTACTAAACATCAGCATAGCCATTAAAAGGGCACTTATATCATCTTTTCGGTCCCAGGTAATCGGTCAAAATGGGTTTCTGATTTCAGTTTCTTTCTTGGAATGGAAAAAAGATCTTTCAGTTCCATGCAGTATCTTTCAACAGTGATTACAGAAAACTTTCTTGCAGATCATTGAACATACATCCTTACCTTCCCTGCTGAAGTTTCTTCTGCTACAAAATCTGAAACTACACTTGAGTGAAAAGGGTATTTCTAAAAAGAGTGATGAATGGAGGTGTCAATGGAATTTTCATATCCAATGCAATCAATTCTAGATTCTTTCTCCCCTCCACATTTCCAAAGCTTTTGATATTTGACTCTCTTGGGGTAAACAAAATTAATAGCACGTTATTAATCATGTTTGATTTGGGTTGTTGGATTTTGTTTACAATTTTTGTTTTTTTTTTCAAATATTGAATCAATATCTTGGGGGTTTTGATATGATTGTACGATTTTATGGGGAGGTTTTGATACTGTTACTTGATTTTTTTTACTGAACATTGGTTTGGTTTATATATTTATATATATATATATATATATATATATATATATATTATTGTGAGTTCAATTGCGATATATTATTTTAAATATAGATTTAAAAAAATAGAAAATATAAAGTATGAATTGTATAATGATCTTGTTTAGGAATGAAAACAAAAATCACACTCCTCTGCATATTTGAGCATAGAATCCTCCACTAATCTGTTTGTTAATGGAGAAGAATACGGTATTAAGAATAATTTGGAATTTGATTTTATTGATATATTCATCTTTATTTAATTTAAATTTGTGGAATTAAACATGTTTTAGAAAAAAAATTATTTAAACTTTTATTGTATAATTTATTGAATTTTGATTGAATAAAAAGAATAATTTTATTTTTATTAATATTTTAATGTATATTTTTTAGATTATACTTTAAGATAAAATTTTATTTAAATTTATATTTTAAAGAATAATTTTCTTTAAAATTTAGATATATTTTTAAGAAATATTCATAGATAGTAAGTATAAAAAATAAAAAAAAGTATATTTTAAACAGTAATTGAATAGGTAACAACACGGGCAATGGTAGTATATATTTTTTAGATGACCAAATAATAAGTAACTATTATCCATAATTGTCCAACTCTTGTTTACTTTAATAGAAAGATAAATAATTTATATAAAAAGTATATAATTAACTTTAATATTATAATAATATTATTAATAATAACTTTAATTATAAATTGATATTAATATATCATTAATCTTAAAATCTTCTATTCTTTATTCTCTATTTTATAAATTAATTAATGATCTTTTCAAAATAAAATCACAATACTAAGTATGAGTTTTTCTTATTGTACTAAAATTGAGATATATCAACACTTGTTATATTCAACGCACTGTTTATCCTATAAAAGATAACAAGTTATTGTAAACATAACTTACAAAATGATATTAATTTTTTTAATATTTTTCATAGTGTTATATGTATGTATATAATAAATTTCTTATTTTTATAATAATTAGAATTAATTAATGCTTAAATTCGTATACACCTATGTATATTTATTAAAAAGGCATAATATATTCACCATTAATTATTAATAAAATTTTAAATCCTTTTTTTGGATCCCCACACCACAAAAAATAAAATTAAAAAAGTAATTATTCAAAAAAAGAAGAAAGAAAAGCTCTTAAACTACTGTTTGAAAGGTAAAAGTAAGTAACTATGAATCGATCTTTTATAGAAAATCATCATAATCTAAAATAAGTTAAAGCATGCCCTTCAAATGAAATTAAATTAATTTATATATTAGCACCAATTAAGATAACCTTTGAAATGTTAGTATTTGACTCTATCCTCCATCAATTATTCACTCACCAAAATGTCCCCACATGTGTCATTGGATAGGTTAGTTGAGTTTTGTCAGAAGTGAAAGTACCTGTGGTTGTGTTCAGTTAAGAACAAAAGTTTTCTATGTTTTATGTACCCAAAAAAAGAAAGTCAAAATATTTGTCTACTATTTTTTTTTTTAATTACACCATTTATAAAAGTTTATTAATTAGATAAATATGTTTATAGATTTAGAAATTTTAGTTGAAAAAATAGAGTAAACCATCTATGGTTAACTTTATGGTTTAGTTGAGATTATAAGTATTTAGAAAATTTTAAGATAATTTTGTTTGAACATAATAGAGTTTCATGCTGCTAAACTTTCCTGAAGTGAACAAAAATTATTTTATAATATCTGTTTTTAGATTCTTATTTAGTTTTTCTTTAGTATCTCTCTTTTGAGGAGTGAGACTTAGATCTTGTTGCGTGTGAAATTGGAATAGTTCTATTGTTTTGGCAAGAATTTACAGAGGTATCAATTCCAACTAATTTTATGGTTGGAACATAACATATTAATCTCTTTTTGAATGCCAACTATAATTTCCTCATTTTTTTTGCAACTTCTCTTTTTCATTCCAACTGTTAGTTCACTTGTACAATTTTTTATGGTGAATTTTTCAACTCATTTGTAATATTTTAAAATTTAGTTAGGCCTATGCAAGCCAATTAAATGACCTGAGATTTTGTAACATTAATCTTAATTTTGAAAATTTAAAACTGTTGTAGATAATACTCTTGAAGTTGTTATAAACCTCATCACTAAATTATATAAATTTTAAAGGAAATTTGAAAATACAAAGTTATTTTAATTTATGAAATCCATCCTATATAATTTTAGCCTAAATTATAATTACTAAAGTTTCATGAAATTATATAAATACTTCTATTTTTTTTATTTATACATTGACCATTTAATTTTTTGGAAAAGCAAAATTTAATTATTTCAATAGTTGAAGGTAACTATAACTATTTAAAAAACATAGAAGGTTTGTCTAGTTTAATAAAATCTAAATAATAATTAATACAACTTATGTAAAAACTTAAAATATAGTTTTAAAATAGAAGTGGTATATTTAAAATATCACCGAACCATCTCTCTAGACTTTCTATTTTTCCTTTCTATATCTTCTTTCTAAAATTTTGAATCTATTTGATGATCAAAGTCTGTCATTATACTTCTGACGGAAATACTACAAATTTGTCCGATCAAAAATTTAATTATAGTAAGTTAATTTATGCTCATTTTTTCTTTGAGTCATTTTCTTTTTAATCTTTAGGCTTGTTTGGCTAGTTAACTCCAAGCAGATTTTTTAATCAACCAAGAACATCGCATTTTTTCGCTCAAGCATAAGATACCTGCTTAAGCTAGAACGAGACATCGCTCAAGCAAGAAAATGTTTGCTCAAGCCAAAATAGAGTACAAAATGGGGTGTTCTTGAGTATATTTTCATTCAAGCAAGAGAGATTCTCGCTTTAGCGAAAATGGGATGAATTTTGGGGTACTTTTGGGTTTATCTTTGTTCAAACAAAATGATTTTTGTTAGGCGATACCAATTTTAGCTCAAACAAAAAAAAAACAACTTAAATTTTTAATTTTGCTTTTGAAATACTAGTTCAATTCTTTTTTATTGTTTTAATTAAATTTTATGTGAAATTTCAATTATGTATTTAATTGAAAACTTTTTAGTTTATGTATTTATATGATTTCTTGATTAAATTGTGGTTTGCTAGAATTCTATGGTTTGGTGTGATTTAATGGTTTGATTAAATGTGGTATGAGATATGAAATATCATGTTAAGATTGTTAGGAGAATATATTGATTTGTGATGTACTTTGGAAAAAAACAATCTTGGCTCTACTAGTATATTGAAATCACATAAATGAAAAGTATCAAATAGTGAGACTCTGTAATGTGAGGATGAATTTCCTAAAGGAGAGATTATGTTGTTCATGTTAGTAGATTTTTTATACGAGTGATGTGAAATCTAACATAATTATATATATTTGGTTGTTTGTGAATAATGATTATAGATAATAGAATATGTATAATGATTGATTTTTTTTTTTAATTTAAAGTTTTATTGAATGTTGTAAAACTATTGATTTATCCTGCTATTTGTTTTGTGTTTGTTTTAAAATTTGTGATGATAATGTGTTAGTGTCTGATTCCACTATTTATCTATTTATATAGATAAAGTAATTAGTGTTTCGAAATTGAGAGGGATAAAGATGATAACTACTATTTTCCTTTTTCTAAACATTGATAATGCATTATAAATAAAGTCCAACATGAAATAATAGGTGAGGAAAGAAAATATTAACAAAAAATAGTTATAGTTTTTTTTTTATTTGATTGGAAAGAAAAAAAAAGGATTTTTTTTTACTTTTACAGATAAACTTTTTTATGAAAATCACCTTGTTTCATTACAAGTTTTTGATGTGTAAAATGAGCGATGAACCAATCTTTCTTGTTCTATGTTCGAACTCACTAAATGAAAAGAATAAAAAATTGCGGAAAAGTTCTACTTAATTTATGGATTTTTTTTCAAAATGTTAAATTTTTTTTTTCCATTTCAGAAAATATCAAATAAAATGATACCATTTCTAAAAAGAAAAGAAAAACCTAATTTATGAGCTAAATAGATTTTGAATTTGTTATGTTTAAGAATTATGAGTGTTAATTCTTTTGAATGATCTATGTATTTGATGATTTGAGTAGATCTCATTATTTTTTGTGATTTGAGTAGATATGATTTTCAAGGAAAATGGTTTCTGAAGCGACTGTGGTTTTAGGCTGTACTTTTCTGCATCATCTATAGAATACATAACTGGTCAGCGATGCAGTTGGTACATTAGCAGAAGGTAGGTCCACAAACAACAGCGTCCTCATTTTAGGTACTAGAACAAATGCTCCAACATACATGTACAACGTACGTACATCTTCAACCACTACCCATCTGGCAAGCTCATTTTCCTTTTTTTTCTAGGGAAATGCTAACCGTTTCTTGTCCTGCTTTCTTAAATTGTGTCAATGGATCTTGTACAAACGCAACCATTTAGTAATATAAAAAATCTAATAAAGTAGTCACTGCAGCTCATCAATATAGAGTGGTGAAACTTTCGCTCCTCTTACCTTCCATTAACCGAGTATATTCGTTCTTGCTTGCTTTAGATGCAGAGAGTTTGAATTTAAACCCTGCCAAACAGGTGAGTTTATATTGCTTCAAAGGTTCCATTGGTTAATTAGATAACTTTTTTACCTGAAATCTTATGTTCAATCATACACGTATTGATCTTCAAGAGTAGTATGCAAAAATGGATAATTGTTTATTCCACCAGACTGTTCCCCATAATTGAAAGTTGCATTCACATTAAGGTAGACTATACTATTTGGATTTTTATTGGTAGGTCACTCTGTAGTATAGAATTGATCACAACTTAAAAAGTGCCTCAATTTAAGGTATTATACATTATCGTAGCTTTATCACCAATTAGATATGATCTCTAAGGCTTTTTAATAACTCCAGCACAGTGAAGCTTGAGTACTATTTCTCTTTCTGAATGAACTTCCACTTAGAGCTCTGCCTGCAATTTTTCAGTGTTGTTTTGAACTTGTGATTCATTATTAGTCTAAATGCCATGTAAACCTACTATACTTTTTTGGGAATTTCAACAATGGATATCTGATACCCTGCTGGTTGTTAAGGTCTGCAATATTATTGTTGCTATGTGACGTTATGCTCCTCAATCTGCTGCTGCCATCTTGGGTATATATCCTGAAAAAAATTGGAAAAACACAAGGTGATAGTCAAAAAGCACATGATAGCCATGGATGGTGGATTCTGAGCATTAAGCCAAGTATGGGAAGTTCTTGTAGAAGATCAGTGCGTGGAGGAGGTGTTTCTGAAATCATTGTCATTTTTTGATGAAGGTTAAAAAAGGTTATTGCAATTGAATACTCTAATAACGATTCAGGAACTGATGCTGCCCCTCTTGGTGCCTCTCATTCCTTGTAACTTGATGGTTAATAACGTTTTAGGTAAAGCAATCTAACTAGTTCTTGGCATATTTCCTTGTCCAATTCATAAAAAAATGTTTGAATCAAACAGGGCTGAATCTTCTCTTATGTATAATCAAAGAGACTGTTATAGTAAATTATTGGATGTAAGCATGTGTTTGATGAATAAGAGTGGGACTAAAGGTCATTTTTCCGTTAGCTTGATTCGAATCACGAGAAAGTGAAGGAAGAAGTGGCTTCTCGTGTAATAGAAAAAGGGCGTGGCAAGTTGCCTACAGTACACTTCACTCCAATGAGGCTACAGAAAAGTGGATTAGTTGCTCTCCAATATGGTTTTCCAAAACACAAGAGTAAGAAAATACTATTACCGGTCAATTTAAGGCAGAAAAAGTTTCAGATCAGAATACTGTACTTGAAATTGTAGGACGGGTAGATGGAAACAGAAACTCATCAGATGTAAAATACTTACGTTGTCTTGCACTTTTACTTAGTAGACCAATTCTTTCAAGTTCACTATGCTCTTTAAATTTCTTATGAGTTGGACTTTATGACATATAACATCTCATTAGGTCTTAGAAAACTTGCTATATATCCGCAAGCTTCCCCTTGGATTTTTGTGTCTGTTTGCTTCTACTTGCTGGTTCTGCTGTGGCTCTGCTCCACAACCGAAAAAAAGTGGTATGGTGAGACCTCCAAGAAACCATGTAACACTACCTAATTTCTATGGTGTCTGTTTTGTTTAGAATAAATAACACACTGTTACCATTTTCTCTGAAAATGCATTACTTATATTTTTTAGTGGGTTTTACTTTTATGGTTTCATGTTTTCTATTCATAATTGTCCTAATCAATCCTATGAGACGTAATCAATTGTAAGTAAATACTGATACCTTTTAATCCAGTTATTGTTAGTCACTAATTATACAATTTGCCCTTCGTTGTTATGATTTTATGGACAAAAATAACAAAATATAGATTCCATTCCACTATGGCTTTTATATAAATTTGAGAGAGAAAATGTTGTTTATGAAACTACTAATAAAAATATATCAACGAAGATTAGTTAATTAAACCTCTTTCATGCAAATGTTTAAAATATAAAGCAGTGTTAATATATGATTGTGAATGTTACTAGAGATGAGCAAGGCATCAGATTTGATAGGACAAAAGGAATCTGAAAAACCAAGTTAACCCGAGTGCTTACTAGATACCATCTCGGGCTTCTGGTGCCATTAGGGATTAACCACTTTTGATGTTTCCTCCAAAGGCATGCAATTGCAGGGATTGTGAGGTTGGTTTTGCTTGAAGTGGTCCACTATCGTTGAAAATGAAAACTAGCACTTGGTTTGTTTTTTTCCTGTTTTTCCCCCACATATCTTTGGTATATTGATCGTGGCGTCTGTTTAACACCCCATTATTTCGATAATGGTTATGCTCTTTCATTTCTTGCAACTTAGAGAACTTATGATGGTTACGTTTCTTAAAGATGGTGGCATGGACACAAGTAGTGATGAATGACAGTGGTTAGTACGACACGAATTGCGTTAAAGAAGACGAAGGTATGGACATAAGTAGTGATGAGTGGTAGTGGTTAGTACGACAGAAATTGCATGGGAAACAACAATGAAATCATTTCATTTTGAAAAACAAAATAACACTGAAATAATTCAGATCATCTCATAGTATTTTGGCCTTTAATATTTACTATATATAAATTTCAGATGTAGATAGGATTTAATAATTATGTTATTGACATAGTCGAATAGCTTTTAAAAACTTTATTATTGTATTGCGGTGCGGAAGTTAAAGCATGTTCTTGAAGCTCATAGTTTAATGATTTGAAACCCGCTAAATTTAAATAATCAGTACTCCATAATCCCCATGCGCGTGTGCCTGTTGTTTTGTTGCAGGTTCTTTTCATGGCTTCTGCTTTCACTGCTTAACATTTTTTCTTCAGTATATATGAGATTCTAATTATAAATGCGAGATAGCATAGTAGTATAGTATAGTCGGTGCTGTATTTTTTTCAAACCTATTTGTTATTTAGTCCATTCATGTGTTCTATTTCTTTTGTTTTTGGCTGTTAAATTGCAGTGATAGTGACAAAAGAAGGCATAAAAAAGAATAGGAGCTTGACATAGTAATTGTATTTTGACTAAAAAGGGCACCTATTGGCCAATAGCATACTTATTATGATTACTTTTTTTTATATATATATTGGGGAAGGTGCCCCAAATTGTTGTGGTCTCTTCGAGTACTGCTTTGTTTTTTATTTGTCTACGAAGAAATGAAACCCTAGTTGACGAGTTTCAGAACCTTGACCCACTTGTGGAAAATGGGATGACACACATGGATGAATAATAATTAGTATAAGAAATGTGATACCCTAATAGAATGTTCGTAAAATTTTAAAAAGGGGCTAGCTTTCATAATATATATATAACTTGGCCAATCATGATCTGGGTATAAAAGAACGTGAATAACTGAATATTTTTGCGCAGTGTCCAGAGCATGATCGATCGTGTTATGTACCCTTTAAAGGAGGATCCTGCAGGTCTTGAGTGCCTCCATAATACACTGAAACTCTCTGATAACAAAAAATTTATAAAAAAAATGAAAATGAAAGGAATCCCACTCACACCTGCATGATTACATCTTTGGCTAAGAACAGAAGGGTTGGGTCAAAGAACAAAAGTTTCTAATGGGTGATCCATTATCATTATTATTCATATACATATATACATATACATATCATCACCACCCTTTATTTTCCCAAACCCATTAATTACTTGACTTTTTTTCACTCACTGATCTAAAAGCCTATTCTCACTATATATATATATATATCTCATGGTTTTAGAGAAGGTTCTAGCTAAAACTATCCGCCTACTACGGTGGATCTAACTGCAGAGATGGCAGAACACAAGCTGAAGGTGAAAGGGATGACACCATGAGTTCTCTTGTTCATACTGTCGTCTAGTCTACACAGGCACACAGGCTCAAGCCAGGCAAGTTACTGATGAAGCCTATATATATATTAATACTTAATTATTACCTATTAATTTTTGTTCCACTAGCTAGATGTGGAACTAGATGTGGTTGCTGTTTCGTTTTTCTCTAGCTAGTTATTATTTGTCTTCAAAACAAATCCAAGAGAAACATGTTACATAGATAGAATACGACCAGAAGGATATTGAAGTCTATGCTGAGTTCACTTTTCAATAGGTAGAGGCTATCTAGCTACTAATTAGGGATGGAATCATCAGCTGTACAATTTTTTCTTTTCTTTTCCTTCCATGCTTTGCCCCTTTTCTGGTGCACCATATTTGTCCTTTTATAAATCTTCGGTTTTATCTGTGGCAGACTGTTGATTAATTCCGTCAAGATAAAGAACACATTTCTTTCTTTATTATGGGATTAATGTTTGTTTAATTAAGTGATTTTTGTGAAGGGATCTTTATTCCCTTTCATCTATGTCAGATCCTAGCTCCTATATATGCTTAATCAATTCCTTGTTTATTTGTCTAAAATATAAGGATTTGGAACATAAGAGAGAGAGAGAGATTAAGAACCATATTCTCTTGATTGTCACAAGAAATATATCATCGTATGTGCTTGCTTCATAACCTGCTTCTCCTTTTGAAAAGTTTCGTATGATTGGTGAGATCTTAATCATTTTAGCTAGCATTTTCACAAGTAATGATCACAATACATAAGATAGTATCTGTAACTGCAGGTTTGCCAAGGTTTTCTTCATAAACAAAGTCCTTTGGCAATCAAATAACTCACTATTTGTACTGTGTAAAAAGCTAGAATCTAGAATGTGAATTACAGTATTGAAGTTGAACAGAAGATGCTAAAAATTTCTAAGTTGAACGTAGTTGTGCATCTCTTACAGTAATTTGGAATGTATGAGTTGATTTTATCTAAATGGAGTTAATTAAACTGTGCATGAAACAAAGATCGAAGATTCTTGTATGTCACTTAGCCACAGTGCGTGTGTACAGAACGTAAGATTTTATATATATATCGAGAGAGAGAGCCCAAGAAATTCATAATTGACTTGAAAGTTTATCTACCAAAGTTAATCACTAATGACAGTTTTGATCCGACAACATAATTCCACCGCCCCAAAAAAGCAGAAGACATTATTTGCATTTTGATTTAGATGGCTTCTGGATGAAAACTGCACGTGTAGTCAGAAAAAAAAGACAAATAAAGAGGTGAATTTTATTCCCTTTTATTTAAAAAATATATGTTTTATTTCCTATAAAGATGGTTGACTGCATATAATCTAAATAAACCAATTATAATGGCTGTAATGGTAAATGATAATGAATGAGTCTTAAAAATATTATGTTTTCTGTAAGTTAATATCATTGCAAAACAGTTTTTATTATATTTGCTACTATATTATAAGCAACTTAAAATACATATTTTGAACAATGGGAGTTTTACCCTTTTTCACTGTTTTTTTTAAGAAAAAGTGGTTGGAAACCCTTTATTCTTTATTGGACATTCTCATTATTATTATTTCTTTTTTGAAAAATATTCTCCATTTCTTTACCTACATTTATGTTATCTTAATAACATACTTGAGTTTCTTACAAATTATTTCTTTCAACTTCTTTTATCTACTTAAATTAAATTTCAGTAAATTTTAAAAGAAATAGTTAATTACTTATTATAATTTTAAATCACAGCATAAATTATTCTTAATAAATTCAAAATATATATATTGAAAAATATTTGTTGTCTATAACTTATGTGTGTGCGTGTATATATATATATATATATATATATATATATATATATATATATATATATATATTAAATTACTAGTAATAATGATTTTAAAACTTTGAAAATACGAAATGAAGTTTTAAACACATTATTATTGCCCAGAAAAATTTCATTAAATTTTTAATTTCATTTTCAAAATTTATAATTGCAGTTAGAAACTAGTTGTTGTTGATACATAATAAAAAAATTTAAAAAAAATACTTAATGCAACATTACAAGTGACACGTTAATTGAGATTAATTTAAACGTAAAAGTAACTTTACTGCAAGCAAGTTTTTTACTCTCTTTTTTTAATTATATTAATCATCAGATTAAGTTGTTTCGATGAACAAATAAGAAAGAAAACTAAACTATTCTCGTATAAGGTTAACTTATAAGATTACAATAAAATGTTATGAAAAACTTAAAATAATTTATAAATAGTAATTTATTTTGCTTTTTTATGTTCTTCTTTTTATATTGAAATTGAAAATTTGACTAACTAATGACTTATATACAAAAGAAGAAGAGAACTCCCATTTTAATTAAAAATAACACTAAAGAAATCGATTAAGTTTGTTACTGGAAAAAATTTTCGCCTAAATTATATTTGTTACTAATAGTTTAAAATTCATATTTGTCAAAGGAAATTCTAATAACATTTTTTAATTATCGCAAAGAATCATTAATATTCTTCAAGATCACTTTTCTAATGGTGATATTATTCTTTAATATTTCTAAGAATTATATTTAGATTATTGATAAAATCATCATTAATTTTTATATATAATAGTAACAAAAATAAACAATAATTTATACAGACATGATAATAATTAAACTTGGTTAATTTTGTTTGGTTTCTAAAACAAAATAAATTGTTCTAAATTTTACTAGTTTTGTTTTAATGATATGTAATTGATGATACATTATTAAGCTATACAAATATCCTATTTAGGAGACTATTTATTTTTTTTATTTTTCATTATAAAAAATATAAATTAAAATCAACCAAAATTTTATACTAATTATAATATATGAATAACTATTTTATAGTATGTTAAGGAAAGATAGTATTTGACATAAAAATATAACTATAAAAAACATAATTGGTTTCTAAAGAGATTATTTGTTATTATTTATAGAAGAAAAATTATAAGAATTTTCAATATTTTTTTTATCTCTAACTATGCTGATTAAGGATTGTTTTCACTTTTTTTTCTAGAAGTTTTTGTTACAATCCTAAGCATATATTTATTTTAGAATATAAGCCACACTATTATATGTATGAATGGTTCATATTAATTAAATTTTTAATTTGATGAATAGTTTATAACTAATAACTATATATGTGAATGAATTTAAGTCATAGAAAAAAAATCCTCACATTAACTTGAATTTCATATCTTAAACTCATTGCATATGCTTATTATCATCAGATCTAACAATTGTCAACATATCACCTATTATTGTGATATCACAAATTAATTTATTTTGATTATCACAAAAAATATTGCAATGTTTTTTTAACTTACATTAAGATCACCAACAAGACCTTTAAATTATAAAGTTTTCTTCACCACTTTTGTAACTACGTTATACTCTACCTCTATACTGGACATGACAACAATGAACTATAAAGTTGCACGCTAACTAGTAACACTACATCTAAGTGTGAAAATATAACATGTTAATGACACTCTGGGCTCAAGATCACCAATATAAAAAAGAAAAAATAAAACAGAAAATCTGGTAACATATTTCTCTTCCATACATTAAACTTATGTTTTTTGAACCCTTCAAGTATTTGATAATCAATTTCACAACTTGCCAGTGAGTATTTCCTAAATTAGTCATATAATGACTAACAACATGCATTGTATATTCAGTATATAATCTAGTACAAACCATAAAACCATTATATATTGGGTATGAAGCCAGGACCAATTGTGTTGGGCTAAGTAGACGCCATGTTTTAGTGAGTGGGCTTAATCATTGTGTCTCCTTTATCTCCATTTAAAGAGATAATTGTACTTGTAAGTGGTGTGCAACAGGAAAGAAATGAAAACCTAATAGTTGCCTGTGTAGATATAGGTTGCAGTTGGCGACCGAACCACGTTAAATCTTGTGTAATTTATTTTCTTACATTGTTTCGTAATTATGTGTGTTGCTTCCGCGTGCGTTTTTCTCATCAAGATATTCATCAGACTTTCAACTATATTAAAGTAACACTACAAGAAAATTTAATATCACTCAAAAAAAAAAATTTATATGTAATAAATAATATTAGTATATAAAACATAATTACATACAGATTATATACGGACAAAATCCGTATGTAAAAATCATATTGAATCTCTAACAAATAACAATGCCACAAGCAAAAACAATTGAGAAGTTAACATGAAAAAAAAAAAAAAAACCAAGCGAGTCTAAATATTACCTTGTCTCCAATCTCATAAACAAATTTTAATGTAAATGCAGTAGTGAATCCTGACTTTGCAATTGTTGCTAGAACTAATGAAAGTCCCCCTTTGACAAAGGCAATTAGTGAAAAGACAAGAGCATTAGTGACGAAGTCTAAATTATTTTATACTCATATACCAAAATCTCAAGTCCAACCATGGTAGTGTTTTCTCAAGATTACGTTGATAAAATTTTGAGATTTAAGATTTTTTTTAAAATAATTAGTTTAACTTTATGCATTCGATTTAGTTGTTTACTTCAATTAATAATTAATTAATGCGTTAAAAATTTTCCTAATTCAATTCTAACAGTAAAATTATTTATTTATGTATAATATAATTCGTTTAGTGGTATGCAATTTGGATGATTCGTAGGATATTTTATTCAACCTCATTATCATAATCTTAAAATAAAAAAAGTACTTTGGAAATTTAAAACTATTACCAGAGAAAATTTAAAATACTATTACAAACAACAATTAAAAAAAGTTAAGATAATAAGAGCTTGATATTACTCAATGGAACTAAAGACACTTGTGGAAGTGACATATGATCAAAATGCAACAAACAGTCACCTATGAAATAGGTTTCGCTCTGACTTAATTTAAATTTAATATAAATATAAATGTTAAATTAAACTAATATTTTGGGTTTGATTATTTAAAAATTATAACATGAATTTTTTTATTTTAATAATTTATTGTGTGGGTTTGATTTTGAACACTCTTAAATTTTATTTTTTTTCAGAAACTTGCAAATGTTATTTGTGGGCCTTCTCCATGTATGCACTCAATGTCAGTTATCTTCATGAGTGTTATAATAGTCACCATCAACCAAGTCATATGGCCAAATTCTTAACCAGTAAAAGAGGTTGATCAACCTCTTAGCTTAAACTTGTGTTTCAATCCAAGCTTCAAAACACAAGATGGAAAAGAAAGGTTTGAAAAATTAACAAAAAAAAAAAGTTTTATATATATATATATATATATATATATATATATAATGTTTATAATTTGTTTATTAATATATGTTTTCATATTATAATAAAATAATAATTTAAATTTGGTTATTTCATGAAAATAATTTTATTATTAATATTTTTTAATTTAAAATTTATTTTAATTGTAATTTATCCTTCTGAAAATGATTTCTTATATAAAATTATTTTACAAACTTTTCACATATTTTTTACAGTCTCTTGATGATTTTGAACCATCACATTAATATATTCTCATATCTTAACATTATAAAAAAAAACTGAATGATTTCACATGGAAACTGTGACCCGTGTTGCCTGTTTCAAATGAATTGCAGTTTTGGAATTATCCAATTTGTGTGTGAGTTGAGGGAGTTAACCCATTTACTTATAAGTGTTACATTAAAGCAGAAGATGGGTGTAATTGTAATCGGTAATGGTATAGAAATAGGTTTTTGGGAGTTATAAGTTGGGCCAGGAATTATCCAATTCAAACAAACAAACAAAGAAACAATCCATATTTCTCTTCGTTTTGGGTGTTATAATAATTGGGTTTTAACAAGTTTATAAAGATGAAGGGTCAACCCCTACCCTTCACCAACTCCCTTTAGGGACAACACACGCACATAAGCACTTAAGTCACGCAAAGTTAAAGAATGTATCTGTCTATTTGTCCCCTTTTAGAGGATAAGCTTACCCCTATCCCTACCCCCACGCTCGCACCCTCACATATCCAAGTTAGGCACCTCCCAACGACAACGACCATTCATTCATTCTTCCCTAAACATAATCGCTTTCTACTTTACCATAGTCCTAGATGCAATGTTCTTTGACCAACCCTTTATGCCATCACTATTTCCAACTATTACTTCTTCCACTTTCATTAATTCTTTCATGTAACATACATCTTCACACACATCCCACAACTATAATTTAAGTCTCGTCTCCCAAAACTATCATCAAAATAAACTCTAAATCATTCTATTATAATAAACTCTAATATCATATTCTATAACCTAAATCTCCTCTCTCGAAACTCTTGTCAAAATAAATTCTAAATCTCTGTCATGATAGAATCTTAATAATTATGATATCATATTTAAAATATATAATTAAGTCTAACTCAGATTTATAGATTCTTGACTCTAATAACATATTTAAAATAACATATTTAAAAGATAAGATTAAATCTAAATCAAATTTATAAACTCTTAATAATTTTGATACTATATTTAAAAAATAAAGTTAAGTCCAAATCAATTCTATAAAAGCAACCCTCAAAATAAATTTTACATCCCATTGCATATCATAAAATATCTATATCATTCCTAGATATAAAAAAAAGGAGGAATTTCAAACATAAAAACATGATTTTCATGAGTTAAAAATATGAAAGGAAGCGTGTTAAAAAAAGACGGTCATGTAGATTGAACTTTGTTGATGTGGCTTTTCGGATTTTTTATCTAAAGAAATTTTTCTAAATCTTGTTAGAAGACATTTTACTGTTGATTATCTCAAGTAGATATATATATATATATATATATTTTCTAAATGTTTGTTCAAAAGACATTTGTAGTCGTTGAAGATGGATTTGAAATTATTAAGACAATGAGAAAGAAGAGTTACAAAAGGGAGTTCAAAATACAAACCATAAACAAGTTAATGGTTACTCAACAGTACATCATTCAACATTCGGACATTTATACAACCCATAAACATTTCAAATCTTCATTCAAAATTAAAAAGATATATGCACCACATTACTTAGTTGTAATGTTCGCAACTAGCTTCATTCCATGATCTTCACCAGACAAAAGAACCAAAACAAAACGTAGGAGTCTTCAAGTTTCAGCAGGGGATCAAAACCTCAAACTGCTCTTCATTTCATTGCCGAGTCAAGAGATATCTTCTCTTGCTTACTGCCTACTGAAACAACATGCACTTCTTCAATTTTCAATCACAACAGTAACAAAGTGAGGGAAGTGAAATAAAAGAAGATTCCAACTCACGGGTAAAGGCAGAAAGCTCTGAACTCTTCAACACTCGTAGCCTCTTCACTGTTGATACAAACATGCTGCCAAGCATATGCAGACATTAAAAAAACCATGTGACAAAATTATCTTTGGTGCCAATCATAGTTTTATAGCAATAATAACTAAATCATTAAAAAAGCATCAAAGGAAAAAGCCAATTGCCCCATTTAATTTATAGTTTATTTGTATTTCCTAGAGGAGACAGTCGTACGGGTGTTATCATGTGAAACAACAGACATGCCATGGCATGTACTGCTTCGGATTTATTCACAACTATTGGCTAAAAGACTGTTTGATATAAATATATAGTAATCGTTAAGCACCGGGAATCTAACTAAATATCTTTTACAGTTTTGAGATCAAAATGTAAATCCTCACACACTGAGTGGAGATATATAATATTATAATACTAAATTAAATAATAGTGCAGAAGATTGATAGTGATAATAAGATGCTTACTGCCATGGGACATCCCCTACAAGCATCCTGTCTCCTTCATTATCCTCATAAACAAGAGTATACTCTCCACTTCCATCCAATAAGCCCGTGATTGCTTTCTCTTCATCCTGCTTGTTGTTAACTCCACCAGCAGAGGAATCTCTTTGAGCTGAAACAGCAGTAGGAAAAGACAAAAATCAGATAACTTCACAAAGTTTCCTTCTTCACAATCAGGAATTGATGAAAAGCGTGGAAAAACAAAATTTGAAAGTGAGTTTTGTCTTCAGGGCCAACCAGAAATTATATTAAATAAATTGTTTGGTGAAACAGATTGACCGTAAGCATTAAATGTTGAATTACTGGAGCCAACCCCCAAATACATTAGCTAGTCTTATATTTAAAAAAACTGCTTGTGTTTTTGTCACTGGTTGGGTAGCAATCAATTAAAAGTAGTAAACAAAAAAACTCCACGCAAGGAAGATTAATCTCATGTGAAAAAGAGAATTAAAAACTGCGATTTAGTTGACCACATGTGCAGAGCCATTGAATTATTGTGACAAAAATTACCAGCAAGAAGACCTCTGAAAAGCTCGTCCACAGCAGAAGAGAGATTTTCATAGCTGTCATAAGCATTGAGGTCCACTTTTCTCCCTATTGGAACTCCATCCATGTTGATCTTAACGAACAAACCTTTCCCACCATAGTTATCAACAGGTTTTTTACCAGCAACCTTGTTATGCTGCTCAGGCTGTGACTCAGTCGGTGGCTTAGAAGCGCTGCTGCTTGCAAGGTTCTTTCTGAAGGAACGAATTGGGGGCCACCCCACCACTGGAGCGGGAGCAGTTCTGTTTGTGGAGGGTCCACAAGGAAAATGTCAAATTAGGCATGAAAGTGAACAGAGAAACTGGTATAAACGAGGCTAAAAGTTAAAAAACAAAAGGATGAGGTGGGGCTAAAGAGCTCACACTAGTTACCACACTAGCACAACTCATCAAATTCACATATTTAGAATTACTAAATGCTTGTACCCTTTTTTAATAAGTTTAAATCTAGAAGCAAAAATAGGCTTTCCCCACGAGGGACGAAAGAAATTAAAGAGAGGGAAATAGAGACAGGGTCAGATATTCACATGCCAATGTCAAACCTCAAGAAAGATAACGAAGACACATAATAAATGACAGATAGCACCAAAATACCGATGTGGACATATCTGGGAGAACATGGCAAGGAAGTATAGCAGAACAAAAACGGGCAGTACAGGGTACAGGGAGATCAAAGCTTAAAAATTGTCCCTTCCCATTTTTTTCTTTGGATGAGGATAACCATATAAATGGTAATTAATGATGGAAAACTCAATAGTTATTTCTTTCACTTAAACGTGCAACAAGGGGATGTGAAACACCAGATCTATCATATGGTAACGAGTAGAAATACGGGGCGCAGAGTTTAGTTTGCATGGACCACACCAAAAAATATATGAAACAACGTGACTCTGGGAATGAATATCCTCTGTCGAAAAGTAACAAAACAAGGATACAAGAAAGAAAAGGTAGAGTACCTTTTCTGAGAGGTGTTGGGCTGGGACACAGCTGTATTTGCAGAAGAGGGAGAGAACACTTTGCTATCACCCCCACCACAACCATTATGCAACTCTACCACCTTCGGACAACAGTTTTGTGAAGCATCTTTTCCCATCACAGGTGGGGTTGATGGGAACTGAAGGAACGGTGAAGAGCCTTTGTTGTTACCCTGGTTGTGGTAGTTTGGCCATGGAGAGGCCTTGCTTTGGAACCCATTGTTGGGGCTGAGTATTGCATGAGACATGTTCGAAGAAGGTAAGCAGCCAAGAGAGAGAATAGACTCTTCTCTTTCTGTGTTGCCGTTCTTCATTTTACCAATGAGAGACCAGTCCTCACCAGGTGGACCTAGCCTCAGTTCAAGCTTTCTCTCCTCTGAGGACTTTCCTTCGTTTCTGTTCATCTGCCACTCTCTCTCGTTTGGGATCAAATCTAACAGCTGAGGAGATACCTCGTTTCTTGACCTTTCATCCATCGTTAGTTCACACCACGCTCAAAAGGAAGTTTCCACCTTGCTCAAATACTACTCACCAAATATATGTATGCAAGACTGTTTCATGCAACAACAGATAAAACACAAGTTAAAGACAAAAACACAAAAAAGACTGAAAACAACTGTCTTGTTTTATATAACAGATGAAAAAATGGACAACAAATCATAGACTGTGTTGGAGAGGTGAGATTCTTACAGGTCTAACCACAGCTTAAATCAGCTAAATACCACATCTTGTAGTTGTGAGAAAAAAAAAAAGCAGCTTCTTGGTAGGCAAACTTATCTAAGACCTTTGGTGTGTGCGAAACTCTGAGCCGAAAGACAGAAGGACCTACAATGTAACCTTAAAAGGTTTTGGCCACTGCAAAACGCTGGATAGGTTAAGGTAGCAGTAGGAGGAACACAAGTATAATCACAGCTCAATGGAAACCCCACCAAGAGAAAGGAAGGGAGAAAAAAAACACTCTAAAAGCAAAGGTGGAGGGAGCTATAATAGCACGGGATTGCAATCTAGCTTTGCTTTAAGTCTTTTATTTGCACGCTTAGTGGGTTCTCCTGCTCTCTATCTATCTTTCTCTCTCTATGTCTTAGGTGTGTGTCTTTCCTCTTTTTAAGGAGAGAGGGAGGTTATTTGAGAGGAGGCAAAAAAAAGAGACAGAGGTGATAAAAACCAGAGAGATTCCCCTTGGCCAACCAACCAACCCAAGAACACAAAACAGGAACGGAATTAGAGCACATTGCACGCAACATGAAGTCTCATAAAATAACGTTAGGTTGTTTAGCACAGGAAGTAAAGCATGCTATGCTGCAATTGTGTTGTGTTGCGCTGACCCCTCCTAAAGATACTCATTCTGCCTTTCACAAACACCCCCCTATACCCTTATAGCTCCTATTCCTATTCCTATTCCTTTGAACTTCATAGCACATATCCCCAAACACCCCCTCCCTTTATTAGTTCTGTGCTGGAAAATGACTTGCAATATAATTTAAGATTTTCTCCCTAATCAAACTCATTCAATTTGATCATTTTGAATTTTTTTTTTCTTTTGGATCCGAGTCAAGGGGAATTAGTTTATCAAAGCACTTGAAAGTCCAAAGGGAGGGACACTGGCACGCTCAAGTCCACGCTGCCATAAAGGGACAAAGTTTTACCCTTTTAGTAATGATGGTGATAATGTTAGCCAATGCTAGTTTTAGAAGATAATTGGTTAATTAAAGATTCATTTGGGTTGGATAAGATCTGTGAGATGAAAAATAAAAACACAACTTTGAGGGCTAAACAAAAATAAAAAGATGGGTGCTTTTGAGATGTCAGGAAATTGATGGATGGGATAGCAAAGCTTGCTTTTTTGTTTTTATTTTGGAGGGAGGGGATTTGCATGATCCATGTTTGCAGGGCTTCTGCAATAAAAACATGCAGATCCCATGATCTTGTCTCCTCTGTTCTGTTCTGTTCTGCACTCCCTCTCTTTCACTCTCTCTCCGTTCACATATCCCCATATGATGATCATTTCAGAATCGTGAATGAATACGATTCCCTGTGCTATTATTCAACCGTCACTCCTACACCTCACCCTCTCCTTGCCGTTCGATTTGTGTTCATTACCATAGGGATTTGTTTTGTCTATTCTAAATCTGACAAAAAGTTTTAGTCTGTGTTTCTTTTTCTTTTCATTTTTCATGATAAATAATGCTGGAAATAAAAAAAGAGAACAAAACTCTGTCTCGAGTCTGCACTTAACAGCTCAAAGGAGAACTACTTTTGTTGCTTTTCCTTTTTGTTTAATGATAAAGAAATTATTTAGGGTACAATTGTTTTTTATTTTTCCAAAATTATTTTCAAACATACTCCTCTGAAATGTATTTGAATATCAAAATGAGAGTTACTTTTAAAAGATTTTGAACGTTATTTTTTCTCAATTTAAATATCATTTAAAAAAAACTCACATTAACACCTTATAATATATTCAATTTTTTTAATGTTGTTACTGTATACACACAAAATATACTTATCTCAAGACATAAATTATTGACACGATTTTCATGCCTAACAACTAAGATGTGTGTTAGATTATGAACCAAACACATGCATACTTTTTACATTTTAAAATGACCATTTACATTTTAATAAGATTCGAAACAAAATAGAGGTAAAAAACAATTTTACTATATATATTAGTAAAGTATTTTATCTTTGAAATGCTTCCAAAAAAATGTAACATTTGAAATGTTAAAAAAGACGTTTTGTTTATTTGTATAAGTAAACAAGCCTCATTTCCTCGTACTATGTTTTTTTTCTACATTAGCAAAAAGCATACAAAATATTGAGTGTAGTTTTTGAAGTGGTAAATTTATTATGCAATAGGTTCTATATTTAAAACTCATTATACCTAATATCAAACATTTTAGTTTCTTCTAAGTCCATTTATTCACCACAACGTTAACTTGTGCACCTTAAAACAACTCAACTTTAATACAAAGAATATTAATTTAAGTAGTTTAATATGATGTTTATGTGGAAGCATTGGGTTACAACGTAGTCTAATCTAATCCCCTCCGTACAGCATTACATGAAAAACACAGAATGAAAATGAAGTTGCGTAATGGTTAAAAATCATTTAAAAGCTTGTTCAGAAATTACATCATCTTCAAAAATATTGATTCTGAAAAGACGTATTTTTGCAATGCGCCAATGCATGATGCCCTTTGCGTACATAAAATATTGGTATGTCTCCTGAGACAGTTTTCGATGCAGTTCTTTTTTGGGGTTGTAATATAATATTCACAAGTTGAGTACGTGTTTCATATCCCTGCTTCATTTTCCTCAACTAGGCTCATAAGATAAAGACATTATTTTTTTGAAAGAAAAAAGAAAGTGTTTACAGCATATGCAGAGTGCAGTGAAGACAGCAATGTTGTGTTGTTGGTGTTGTATATATGTGAAGGGTTTGTTTCCTTTTCCGTTTCAGGCTGAGACATTTGTCGAGTGTTGATGAATGAAGGCATAGGCATTCACGTGTGCTACCTTCTACAACTCACTGTACCACAACAACTCTGTGTGAAGCTGTTAATGAATCAAACCACACCCATTTACGTCAGAATCTTGTTCTTATTACCAAGGTTTTAGATAACTTGGTCATCACCATAAAAACTCATTCAAATGCACCCTTTTTCTTATTCCTACCCTTCCAACTGTCTTTTGTTCTACACTCCTAAAAAACTGCTCATTCATTACCTGTATATATACAAAAATGACTGATGCATATTTTCGATAAATAGTATCACAAATCGACTGAAAACAAACTATGTAACTTTACGTACTGAAATTGCTGAGTTTCAAACTAAATTTCCACTGATATGTACAATTACCAACTTCCAACATTTATGCCACATTCTTGAGTAAAAGTAATGTCAGAATATAGTTAATGAGAAAATCTATGTATTTTGAAAATAAATTAAATAGGTTAGAGATCTCACCTATTAAAATTATGATATTTTATAGTGTATAAATTGATTTTATAAAGTTAAATTAGGCTTAAAATTTATTTTTTAATATTAAAAATCTCACATTCATTAGAAATTAATTAAGGTTGAAATCAACTTCTATTTTTTAATAAAATATGATTATTAATTTTGTAAAATTAATTTTTTTCCTATATGATCAGAAAAAAAAATAAAATATATATATATATAGTTAACCCTTTAAACATATATATCAAACCTTTCTCATGTGAATTATGTTTTAAAATTAACAGCCGTATATATAATTAATAACTTTTCTTAGTTTTTTTTTTTCTACTCTGCTTGTATCAACCAATGATATTTCAAGAAATAAATAAGTAACATTTCAATGACATAAAATGATTTGTTTATGTATGTGCTTAGTTATTAGACTAGTTATAGTCGATAAAAAGAAAACACAATGTGTTTTCTAAGTAAAGGATGAAAATATAAAATTGGTGTTTTTGATTTTGAACTTGATGTACTTGATCATATTTCCATTAACTATTATTATTCAGATAACACGCAGTTTCTTTAGTGCAAATGGATACAACAAGAGAAGATTAAACAATAATTGAACCTCGAAAAATACAAAAATGATTCAATTATTTGAAAAGGATGATGTACCTCAATTATTTCCCTTCTTTCTGCTTTGGTGGTTGTATAATAGCCACAGTTTAAGTTAAAATAACCTATAAATTTGCCCAAATTTTCTTCCACCTTATCTTCACTGTACATTATTCAATTGCTTCTGCATGTGCAAAATTATTATTTGATAATCTTTACAGCAGATTTCATTTTGTTCAAAACAAAATATTTGTTTTGTAGAAATTTTTTATTCTTTTTATTAATAGTGTATGAGTCTAAACTAAATAGATCCTAATTTATGAGACTAACATGTTTAACATATATTTTTTAAATAAAATGTTCTACCCTACTTACATTTTTTTCTCTCTCTCAATTCACAATACGAGATTTTCAAAAGAAAGTAAACAAATTCTTAATAATGTATTCGTGTTGCCAATCCCATCTCAATAAAATTAATGGTACAGTAGCTTTGAAATAAATATTTATTTTTAATAAATTACATTAGTCTTTCTTATTTGTAACAAAGTAATATACACACACACATATTAGTTTAAGTTTAAAAAAAATTATGAAAAATTAAAGTTTTAAAACACATTTTTTAAAGAATATCTATAAAGGAAATTTATAAAATATTTGTATACAAACAAAATAAAAAAATAGTATCATTTTATTAAAAACATAATAAATCTGATATCATTTAGTGTACTTTAGAGGTAAGTGTGAATTTCATATATGTAAATTTTTTTCTGATTTTTTGTTCTCAACTAAGAAAAAAATGAAATGTAATGAGAAATTATGTATAGTAATTAATGAGTTTTATGTTTTTTTTTTATCAGCAATAAGAAATTAATAAATAAGAATTACTTTAAGAGTGATCAAACTCTTATACAAATTGCACTTTAACTTCCTCTTTCCTTCTAAAAAATACCTACCAAACAGATAAAATCAAAGATAAAAAAACAAAAACAAAATGACAACAAAAGCATCAACAAACCAACCTCATGCAAGTTAAGGGGTCCAAACACCAACTAGAGTAAGAGAATGACCTACCCAGAGTTTTTGAATAAATCTAAGACCAAACCTTGACTTGAATCATTGCAAATACTTCAGACAAGTCCGTCTTTCCTTTTTTAAAAATGACATTGTTCCTGTGTTTCCAAATTTCACTCACCACTTCAGCCTAAATTGCTTTCCAAAAATCATACCTTAAGCATTGCACAACCTGAATTGAAAAAAAATTGACACAGGCTCAATGTGAACCACAGACTTCATGCCAAGCCACTCAAAGCAATGACACCAAACAAGTCAAGCAAACCTGTAATCGAAAAACAAATGGCGGTGAGATTCCTCTTCCTTCTCGCATAAACAACATAGAAGATTGTCAACTACAATTCATCGCCTTTCCAAATTGATTAAGGTAGCAATCTTATTCTCCAAAACCCTCCAGACACTTAAAAGTTTGTGTAGACTTAAAATAAATATCATTTTTTATATGAATTGTTATTTGCTAAAAATGATTGAAGTTTCATTTCCTTATTTATTTAACTAACCATGCCTTAAAGTGATAGGTTTTTAAGAGGCGTTAAATTATATTGGAATCACTTACTGATTAATTTTAATTTTAATAAAATTAATAAGGGTTTCATTTACTCAATTTAATATAAGAAAATCCTACATGAAGAATTTAATATTTAGTTCATATTTTTGAACTCAGCTGGTACAAATTCGTAATATAATTGGATTATAATTTGTTTGAAGTTGGGAGTGATGCGTTCTTAAATGTTTGAAACTTCCATATATGTCTTTTTACACATTTATAAATGACAGAATTATGTGTGAAATTTTAGATAAAATAATGTAATCTTTATAATATTTTTGTCATTTTCTATAATAAGATACCTAAGTGATCCAATATGAATGAATCCTTCTTTAATGAATTGATTTGACCTGGGTATTGCAAAAATAATGGGAAAAAATAAGATAAAATAAATAATATGTGAATATGATATGTTCTAATATAAAATAAGAATGTTACAAAAACAAATGATAAGATTAATAATCTCATATTTTTTTGGTACAGGTGGAATCTTCAGAATGCATGCGGCTCAATCTGGTGTTGCGCGGACCACAGGATCAAGTGTCACAATCCCTCCGACATGAGAAGCAGAAGGAACGAGGAACCGTTGATTTCGGAAAAACGGATGGTGATGGTGAGATGTCGTTCCAAAATGTCCCATCAAAATCGTACTGGTAATGATGCTTTGCTGTGTCCGTTGGATGAGAGAGAATTAATTCGAAGACTCAGTGGATGCAGTCGTATCATGCGACTTACTCCCATCACAGAACTTGAGCCATCAGATCTCATTCTTCTTTTTAGGGTGAATGAATGGATAACAGATCATTTTAGCCCATTTTTTTCTTTAATAATTTAATTCACACATTACATAAATAATTGTTAGTATTTTTTAAAATTATTGAGTATAAATTTGATAGCAAAGATAAAAGGATATATAGATTAAAAGAAATGGATCATTAAAAAAAATTCAACAAAAATAGTTTTAAACGGATAATATTTTGGCTAGTTGCACGGGTAATGTGTAAAATGAGGAGATTGAATGATAAGTTCTGTAGTATATATTTAATTTGTAATTTTTGAATTAAAATTTAAACCAAATAATTTGTTCGCTTTTTAATAAAAGATTTAGTATTGACATATGGGTATAGGTTGTTAAATATTTATTAGATCTTAAGAACTAAAAGTGAGTTGAGTGTTTTGTGATCCATTCTCTTGTTTTTGGGGTTTTTTGTGTTTGGAAAATCCTTTTTGTGTCCTTGAAAGTCCTTTAATTTTTGAAGAACCGGATTCATGCAAACATGTGTGTTAAGAATGCATTCCTGAATTGATTAAGAATAAATGTACAAGAACTTAGGGTGTGAAGAAACAACAAAAAGTAAAATAAGTGTAAAGAGGAGATTGCTTAATTTGTATGTGTCACATGGTACATGTTGTAAATTCCTCCTAAACCCTCAATTCTATTCAATGCCAACCACTAATCGTGTCCATTAGACAAGGTATCTATTCTACTTCAACATCTACTGCAAAACAAAAAGGAACAAGAACCAAAAGGAGAAACTCAAATTAGCGATCTTAAAAGTTGAATCATTGGTCCGAATAAAAACCCAACAATAACTTCACTTGGGATCAATAAATATAATCATGTACGAATTAAACGGGGCAGGAGATGAATTTCAATCATTTATTTACCGTGTAATTGCACTGTTTCTGATATCAGCTGTTGCTGCTGTGACTGAAAAATGTAGAGAAGAGTTGAAGTTTTATTTGGAAAACAATGGCATCTTTATTTCGAAAAGGGAGAGAGAATCTGACAAGAAGTGTTTGATTGAAGAAAAAGGGTAGAAAAAGTTAGCACTGAGTGACCTAGCTCATATATCAAAACCATCTTTTGGACCTCTCATGTCTTGTAGTTTCTCCACACAACGCGGCTTTCAATCTCGCTTTCATTACCTTTGCCACTTTACTTTGCTAGGTGGCTGGTTAATAGGTGCTTGGCACCATCATCACCACCACATAATCTACCCTTCTATCATGTTTCACATTGTTTTACGATCACATTTGAGGATAATTCATTCATGTTTTTTTTTATCAACAGTGATAGAAACAGTAAAGTTTAAGTGGTTAGAAAGAGTTATAAGATGTTTGGTTTTGCATGCGTGTGTGTGTGCAGTAAGAGGCTGCTGGTGTTGTTATATTTTGTCCACGTTTTCTAACAACAAAATGGGGTGACAGTGGCAGCAAAGATGAGTATTAAGTTTGATAGATATCCTGAAGTTGTGTGTTGTGGCGTGGAGACCCCACCCTATAGCCATTCCTTTTATCTAGTATTATATTAGCATCATTGATAAGATCACTTATGATCCCCACTATTGTTAGTTTTTTCCTACCTTCGACTCATTCTCCTTTTTTTTGGGCTTTTCATTTTCTCTTTCTTAGTGTTATTCTCCCTTTCATTGATTGCACCCATCACCCTGTCCTTTTGATACTTCTTAGTGTAGTGACCTTTTTTGTTTGCTTTTATGTGAATAATTGCCTCATGCGCCGCTATAGTACCTAGAATGTGTGTGTGTGTGTGCATGATAAGTAATGGGATCCACCTTAGACCATGGTTAGTTGGTGTCTTTGTTCCTTGCAAGAAAAAAAGGCTTCACCTTTGGACTACACTGCCACAAATGCCTCCTCTCATCTCATCCTTCCATGCTAACTTCTTCCCTTAAACCCACCCAATTAATTGAGAATCGCCTATAACTAAGTTAATGTAGATGTATATGAGTGTTTTGTGAGTCAAGGTTCGTGGCTTGAAAATTGCTTTCCGTCCCCAAAAGATGATCTTCCACAAAGGAAGACCAAAAATTGGTCTTCACCCAAATCAATTACTTTTTACCACGTATGATTGCTTTCAAAGTGGCCTCGCCTGCTTTCAATTTTATGACACTAGTGTGTGGCTAAACGTGTTTTGGTTCTAAATTAAGTCAACCGAGTCAATGTTGGATGAAGAAAACAAAGATTCTTTCTCTTGAATAATGTACATACATTCTTAACTTTTGTTTAAACAATAATAATAGAATTGGTCATGTCATGATTCTGATTGTGTCACTCCAATTACTCTTGTAATCATCTAATAAAATGGACTCAAGATCCCAAAGATCTCTCCACGTTTATTTCTAGTTCTAGTTCATAGGTCGTTACTCCATTACTTCTAATATTATCTAAACAAACACAATATCCATTGGCCACAACACAACTATGTTTTTTCCCTTTATAAATAAGGATTAAAACCAAATCAAATCACATGAGGATGAGATATCTTCGATTAGTACAAACTACTGTTAAACTTGTGCCAAACGAGTTTTAAAATATTCAAATATATTTATGCACAAATTAATTTGTAATAATTAACTTTTAAAAAATTTATTTTGAGTTTATCAAAAACATTTCCTGAGTTCATTTTTAATTCACGTCAACTAAAATTATCTTAGTCAACATAATTGAAAGAAAAAAATATGTAAACACAAAAAACCTTTAAAATGCATATACTAACATAGCTTCATAAATAACTCTTCCTTAACCTAAACAATAAAATGAACTTCATAATTTAGACTCAAAAATAAACATCATCCACTTAATACGAAGGAAATCTTTCTCAACACTTATCAAAAAAATAATGTTATTATTAAAATACTTAGACGTTGGTGAAACCAACGATATCTCAATCCAACCAAAATTTAATCGAAAAAATAATATGAAAAGAATATAAATTTGAGAACAAAGAGAAATTCCAAATTCTTACTTTCTTTTAAGTAGAATTTGAGTTTATCTAACTCTAGCAAATCCTTTTGCTTTTAAAAAAAATTATAATTATAATTTATTTTAAAAAATTGTCTAAACAATCTATTTTCTCATAAAATATTTTAAATTATTTATAAAAAATAATTATTATCTTAAAATTATTTATTTAAACGTACTATTAAACTATTGGCATTGATAAAATAGTAAAAGAAAAAAAATATATATTTAAAAGTAAAAGTACATCATACCCTTTTAAACCTACCAAATATAACTTATTTTCCATTTATTTATATATATATATATATTTATACTTATATTATAAATTGATATTATGTCCATGACCTGGGATCTCTACCAGTATAAAACATAGTAATATGAAGTTATCTTTTTTATTTTCTGTTTTACTATTTTTTATTCAATTTTTAAAAAATTTATAAAGCAGAAAAAAGGTAATATCTTTTGTAATTTAAAGTAAAAAAAATTAAAATATCTTTAACTTTTTTATCTATTTATTATTTGGTTGGATAAAAAAAAATTAGAAGGGAAACAGTTTTTTCTAAACTTTTTTTATCATTACGTAGTATTTAAATATAAAGACGTTCTTACCGTTGTGTAAAATAATACATGACATAAGATTTTTAACAAGTAAAGTTTTAAAAATAAATAAACAAACATTGTTAACGCCTGAATTATATTTTTTTATTAACTATTGTTTGACTATTATTAGGATAAATTTTCAATATAAGTTGATCGTATAAATTTTCAATATTTCCGTACAAAAATGGATTGCTAAAAACATTTGTGTTATTTCAGAGTTACAATCTGAAAACCTAAATTTTAAGTAAGGTTATCGTTATATTTGGAATTCAATCAGGACAACTAATCAATTTGATTTTGTAATTTGGTTATTCTGGCTACAAGTTTGAACCAAAAGGGTATTATGATTTTTTTTTTATCGATAATAAAAAATAAATAAATATAAACCACTTAAAAGGTGGTCTAACCCTTATACATGACTCTAACTTTTAACTTCCCTCACTAGACATACTCCAAAGTGTGTCTAAATAGAACCTTCCTAACTGAACTTAGAAAAAGTCACTCAAGACAATCAAAAATACAACTTAAATTAATACATTATGAGATCATTCTCATACAGACCATAAGGTCTATATACCAATCAAAAAAAGAGAAAAACGTCGACTGTGACTTAGATGTAACCCAAGATCAAGTTTTTAATTGGACCAAAGCAAAAACTTCCAGTACATCTACTACTCCCCCTTTAAATATTACCTTATTTATGTGTTTTCAAACCTCATTGACTACTGCGATCCAAATTGCTTCTCACACCTCATTTACCGGGGTAGGTGCGTTACACATCCTAAACTAGGAAAAATTTAGCAATAGAACATTGTGAAACACATTATGCACATCCAGTCATACACAGCAATGATTCTACAATAACCAAGTAAATATGCACTTGATAAATAAATGGGTATTAGTCTCCTTCTCTACTCCGTAAATACTACACGTAGAACTTGCAACCATAATCTCACACCTTACTAGATTAGCCTTAGTGGCTAACTTGTTTTCCAACACT
This sequence comes from Phaseolus lunatus, assembly GCA_013389735.1. NCBI lineage: Eukaryota > Viridiplantae > Streptophyta > Magnoliopsida > Fabales > Fabaceae > Phaseolus > Phaseolus lunatus. The sequence goes on from CM023861.1 coordinate 36,547,789, forward strand.
CTCAAAACCGTAACTAATGCAGAATGTACGACTTTATTTTTCTAAAATTGGTTAAACACCGTCTCTTTCTTCCTTATTTCATTCCCCTTAATGGAGGTAAGCATATTTAACCCCTTATATAAGTATTATGATTTGTTGAATAAGTAATTGTTAAATTAATACGAAAATGAGTAATTAAACACGACCTTCCTATTTCAGAAACTAATCATCGTATGAACTATCGAATGAAATTATAGATACTACTATTCTAATTAATTTTGTAGAGAACCATTTAAAAAAACAAAGACACGTAAAAAGATCTTCGTAGTGCTTTCGACGTCTGTGAATGAAAATCGAGGACACTCTTTTCATATACAATCGTGCTTTCCTTTGCATTTTCATGCCCTTCTATTAAAACACTGACAAAATTCAAAAGTATTAAATTTTATATATAGATACATTGTATGAGTCATCGGAGTCTTCTAGACTGCCCAAAGGGACCATTAGATCATAGGTATTATATATATTCATTTGTAAATTTGTATGCATATATACTTTTATGTTTTAAAGTAATTAAAAGGTGTTGTTACATGGTTGAATTCCTTCGGCCATCTCATTCTTTTATTTTTTTTTATAATTTTTCGGTTGTTTTAACTCTATGATATTTGGGTTCATGTTGAAGTTAGTTTGATTATAATTTGTAATTATTAAATTAAATCTTACGTACATTTTAATTTTGAGATTATCTATTTATATATTTATTTTGGAAGTTTGTGAACCGACACATGTTAGATTTAGAAAAAAATCAATTATATTTTAATTATATTTTATAAATAATTTGATTTATTACTAACTAATAATATTTTTACATCTTTCGTGATATCTTATATAAAATGTATCGAGTTGTCAAAGTGTCGATACGATGTAAATGTAGTAGAAAAGAGTTTTTGTGTTTTGTATTTTGTGATACGAAGGCATCAATCCTTTGGGAGTTATGCTCGGAATGATTGCAATGAAACATTATGCGCCACTTTGATTTATGGAGCATAAAAGGGTAAAGTTATTCTGATTTGAGGGGAAATCGTATATATAGGGAAGCAAAGCTTAAAAGAATGAAGAAGAAGCATAACAATTCAACTACTGTGTAGAATCGTAGTTGGTCAGCAATGCAAAAGATGATTCAAACTTATTAGTCTTCAAGTTTATCTGATTCTACATAACCTGCACATGCGTGTCACAGTGTCAGTGTATCTTTTGAATTTGCTTTTAAGAGAGAAAAAAGTACAAAAAAATAAAACATTATCATCTTATGTACTTTCTTCTTCAACAAAAAAGAAACACACTTCGTCTTTACATTTTTTATCATGAATATGTGTAAATTAACATATGTTGGCACCCACTTCAAATTTATTACCTTTTTTTTCCTGCAATGGCCGTATCAGCTACTTCATCAAAAGATTCTGCCTAGCTACAAATTCTATGGATTTTTTCGCCATAATCAAATTCTTCCCTTTTTACCTTTTCTGAAACCATTCTATTTTCTCGAGAAGGAACGTATTTTTGAACTGATACTCTCTTTTTAACCCTTTATATCAGTTCAATAGTGAAAGATTAGGACTCTGTTTATAAATCATGAGTTCTATTCTTTTGGTATTAACCAGTTTATTTCTTGTACCTGCACAATTCTTTTGGCATTATCTACCATTATCGGAATGTTAAATAAAAACCATGCCACAGAGATTTTCTTGCCCTGTTTAATCTTTATCATCACTGTTATTTTATTCTTATTTTAGAAATGAAAAACTTACAACACATAGTTGCTCTTTGTCTCTAATGCAGGCGAATATATCCACTTTTTCCATTCATCTTTTTTGAACTCTTTTATTCCTTAAAACTAATGTTATATATAAATTACATAATTATAATACTTTAACTATATCTAAAATTCAATTTCAATACACGTACTACGTTTTTTATATTTTGAAATATGAAAAAAAAATATATATATATATATATATATATAAATTGTTTTCGTAAATATAGAAAAAAAATAAAAGAGACATACACATTGAGAAAAAAAAGGGGTTGCAAAAAGAAGCACCCTTGTATCTACCGTGAAATAACGTTTTCTCTAAGACTATGTTCCTCAACAAGATTAGACAATTGATTTCTGCACCCCTCCAATTTTAACCTGCACCGCCACAGCTTTTGAAAACTTATTTTACCTTTTTTAGAAGTGATTTTTGGATTATCTGTGAAAAGTGATTTTTGAAATACTTTTACAATTAAATTTACTGAACGTATATAATACTCCAAAACGTATATAATATCTTTTTGAAGATGTTTTTCAAAATGAGTTTCTTAGAACATATTCCAAAAAGTTTGTTATGAGATTAAACTTTTTTTAAAAAAATTTTCTCCTTCTAAATTCAGTATGATCTACTGTGATGACGGCGACAGTAATGGTGGTAGGATGCAGTGAGGGAGGAACAAACCGGAGAAGTTGGTCATTTCACGCAATTGTGGGATGCAGATTTAAAAAAGAGGGTGCAGAAAGTAATTTCCAGAAGATTGTCATTAGCTTTTTCTAATTAGGACTGTTTCTTCCTGCATTTTCATCCTTTCTTCAGCCACCTCCATACTTTTTTGAAAATTTCAAAATTATCCTTCATATTTTTTAGACTATGGATTACATAATCTGGAAGTCAAAAATTACAACTTTTAGATTACATAATCCAGAACCTATATAACAATTCACAAAACTGGATTACATAATCTGAAAGTCAAAAATTACTACTTCCAGATTATGTAATCCGGAAGTCAAAAATTTCAACTTACAAATTATATAATCCGGTATTTTGAATTATTAAATAGGTTCTAGATTATGTAATCCAGAAGTTGTAATTTTTGACTTCTGAATTACTTAATCCATAGTGTAAAATTTGAAAGGTATTTTTGAAAAATTAAAAAGGTATGAAGGTGGCTGAAGAAATGATGGAGATGCAGGAAGAAGCGGTCTTTAATTAGGGTCTAAACAAAGCCCATCAAGTTTCATAAGCCTTTCCTTTTGGGTTTCACCCGACAAAAAAGAGTACCAAAAAGAAACGTACTAACGTTAGAGTGTTGTTACATTTTTTTAATAAACTCTAACACACTTTTTAGTGTATTTTTATAATTAATTAAAACTTATTAAAAACTACAAAATATATATAAGTAATTATTTATTATTAACTAAAATTGATTAAAACTGTAAAATTATTAGTAAGACTAAAATTCCATCACACTTGATATTGCATTCTTCTCATTTTCATAATAACGTTTTAGTCAAGGTTAAGGATAGACGGAAATAACTAAACTTTTTACTATATTAATTTTCAAATTGATAAAATTAGTTTAAAACTACAAAATGAATAAAAGGTATTTAGTAAAACTAGTTCCTTAATTAGTTTAAAGCTGTAAAACAACAAACAAGTACGTATTGAATCAAATCTTAATATAAGATAATTAAATATTTTTAATAAATATACATATTTTTTAATTTATTTTACCTTTTTTATAATCCACTTTTTAAGTAATTAAGTAGAACAAATATTTCTCTGCATTTTAGAAAAGAATATTATACTTTATACTTAAAAGTCACTAATTAAAAACAGGCATTTTTTTGTTCTATATTACTCTGAAGTTTGTGTCTACTCAAGTAATGAAGAAAGAGATTTGAAGGAAATTGAAGATGTTTCTTGCAGTGTCGTAGATTTTGAAATCATAGAGCACACGTAAAACCCTCAAAGGAACATGCACAGATTTTCGGCGCTTTTCTTCAGAAAACATGGTTTGGGTCCCTTTCTATCGAGAAAATCGTTGGTAATCACACCCGAAGACACCTTCTGCCATTTTTTCTGTACTACCTCTGAGGTAAGTTGTTCTCAAACTTCTTCACAGTTACCCACACATTGCAATTCTAAAAGCTCAACATTTGAAAGCAACACCAACAATGGCTTAACAAACCAATTTGGCCTCATTCGCCTGCAAGAGATTTCAATTAACCACGCAAACGATCGAAGCCATGACGAGTTTGCTTCTGATGTGGAGAAGGTTTATAGAATATTACGAAAGTACCACTCTAGGGTTCCCAAATTGGAACTTGCTCTCAGAGAATCTGGAGTTGTTGTGAGGCCTGGATTAACTGAGCGTGTGTTGAATCGATGTGGTGATGCCGGGAATTTGGCGTATAGGTTCTATTCCTGGGCCTCTAAGCAATCCGGTCATCGACATGATCAGGATGCATACAAGGCAATGATTAAGATTTTGGGTAGGATGCGGCAGTTTGGTGCTGTTTGGGCACTGATTGAGGAAATGAGGCAGGAGAATCCTGAGCTGATTACGCAGCAATTGTTTGTTATTTTGATGAGAAGGTTTGCCTCTGCTAGGATGGTTCAGAAGGCGGTTGAAGTGTTGGATGAGATGCCCAAGTACGGGTGTGAGCCGGATGAATATGTTTTTGGGTGTTTGTTGGATGCTTTATGCAAGAATGGAAGTGTTAAGGAGGCAGCTTCGCTGTTTGAGGACATGAGGTATCGGTGGAAACCGAGTGTGAAGCATTTTACTTCATTGTTGTATGGTTGGTGTAAGGAAGGGAAGCTTATGGAGGCCAAGCATGTGTTGGTTCAGATGAAGGATGCGGGCATTGAGCCAGATATTGTGGTTTATAACAACTTACTCGGTGGGTATGCTCAGGCTGGGAAAATGGGGGATTCTTATGATCTTTTGAAAGAGATGAGGAGGAAGGGTTGTGAACCAAATGCGACATCCTACACAGTTTTGATCCAGTCACTTTGTAAACATGAAAGGTTGGAGGAGGCTACGCGGGTATTTATTGAGATGCAGAGAAGTGGTTGTCAGGCGGATGTTGTCACATATTCCACATTAATTAGTGGATTTTGTAAGTGGGGAAAAATCAAAAGGGGGTATGAGCTTTTGGATGAGATGATACTGCAAGGGCATTTCCCAAATCAGGTTATTTATCAGCATATCATGGTGGCCCATGAGAAGAAGGAGGAACTGGAAGAATGTAAGGAACTGGTGAATGAGATGCAGAAGATTGGTTGTCCTCCGGATCTTAGCATCTATAATACAGTCATTAGGTTGGCTTGCAAGTTGGGAGAGGTCAAGGAAGGTGTTCGGCTTTGGAATGAAATGGAATCCAGTGGGCTCAGTCCTGGCATTGACACCTTTGTCATCATGATTAATGGTTTTCTTGAGCAAGGCTGCCTAGTTGAAGCCTGTGAGTATTTCAAAGAGATGGTTGGAAGAGGGCTTTTTACTGCTCCTCAATATGGAACCCTGAAGGACCTGATGAATTCTCTTCTAAGAGCTGAGAAGCTTGAAATGGCCAAAGATGCTTGGAATTGTGTCACAGCTTGTAAAGGGTGTCAGCTAAATGTGAGTGCATGGACAATCTGGATTCATGCACTCTTTTCAAAAGGACATGTGAAGGAGGCTTGTTCATTCTGTATAGACATGATGGACAAGGATTTAATGCCGCAGCCAGATACTTTTGCAAAACTTATGCGTGGTCTAAAGAAATTATATAACAGACAGTTCGCAGCAGAGATCACGGAGAAGGTAAGGAAAATGGCAGCTGATAGGCAGATCACTTTTAAGATGTATAAACGGAGAGGAGAGAGGGACTTGAAAGAAAAGGAAAAGGAGAAAAAGGATGGGAGGAAGAGGAGGGCTAGACAACGCCAATGGGGTGGAGACCGTCAGAAATTATAATTTTCACCAGTGAATTTTGACGTACAATATGTAGGATCCCAGAGGAGTGTGATTTTTTGCAAGAATTTGGTCATGAAATTCAATTGAATGGAAATTAAATGATTCCATTTACGTTCAATTCATTAGAGAAGCTGCTTTTTCTCTGTTGTATCAATACTCACTGGTCAAAATTCTTACTATTTGAGAGCTTAAGAGTAGGAGAGAGGAATTGAAATATAAATTGAAAAAGCAATTCTGAATCTGAAATTATATTCTACTAGGTTGACTCTAACATAAATGATTCAAATTAACCGTTAGAATAGCTCTGTTATGCACTATGCTTTTCTTTTTACTATTAGATGTCCACGGTTGGCAGAATAGCTCTTAAATTTTCTCCGCTCTTTGCAGCCTTTACTTGGACGGATTATCCATGATTGGCTAACAACAAGCATTCTAATGATTAGTCAAAATCTCTATCAAAGATCAGAATAACATTTGCTAGCATAGCTCTTTTAAAACTATCTTTCCTCTTGAAAGATTATGCTTGGATGGGTGCACTTACCATGAAAAAGCCTGAAAAGTGGGAATTTATTATTAACTTCCTTTTTCCAACTTTCAAGTGCAGTCTTGTGAATTTTCCAGTAAATCTGTTTACTGTCCATTGGAGGAGAGGAGTTTGGGATTGACTTGCTCTCCTTTGTATTCATATTTATGTTATGTGATGCTGATGATGGTTTGTTGTACCGGAATACTTCTGGAAAGCCTGCTGGTCATCCCTCCACCCCTGGCACGTATAGATTAGGCTTGAATGATTTTGGTTAAGTAAACTTTACACTCACGGGTAGGTTGGTACCCAGTTTTATGGGATATATCACCCTCATCCAAGAAATCACGTATGTGTAACATATGTGTATGGTCTTGCGTGATCTGGTCAGCCAGTGACTGATGTGTATGAAAATGTGATACTTGTTTGAAAAACCTTCATTTACATAATCAGCCACGGGATTTTTTTTCCTTTTTGTTTAAATTGTTACTGCAACAAGACTATGTTTGTCTTCATTTCCATTTCCTCACTTAGGTGCCTTCTCTACATGTGCATATTTGAGGTACATATTGTGAAATTGAATGCCATTTTTACGGATATCTTCTAGGTTATTCGTTTGGTGGCAGGCAACATGGCGGCAACTGGACAACTTTACAGTCAGTCAATTAATGAATGTTATCTTTCATGTGCACAGATGGTTACTTGATAACTTTTTTCTGTATCATGTCTTCCTGGAAATTTGAAATCTCAACCTTGTAGACTCTACTTTAATCTGGTTTTATTTCTTAAAAGTAATTTTGTTTCTATTTTTTAAAACAAAAGGTTACTGTGATAAGGTTTAAGTTTGATGATCATGCTAACTTTATTCACAGCTGTGCTCCAGTAACTAAGAAATCATCAGGCATTTCAAATGCCATTTGGGAAATATACTTTCACTTCTCAAGGGGGTTTGAGAACTGCACAGAGGATCCAATGTTCAGAAGAGACGATCCTTTCACGGGATCATTCATCAATGCTAATTCCTTCATAATACGAGGATATTGCATTATGCAGTTCTGGTTCTTTTAGTTCAGGGTTTCACTGTAATCCGGATCCAGAATTGGTTGAAATACCCTGATGTATTTTACCGAATTCGCACAGATACGTCTTGATTTGGAAGAAAATGTTTATATTATTCTTAATTTTTCAGATATATGTATCGCTCCATTTAATTGTTTTTTATTTTACGGAATTAAGTTGATATAAACTATGCTATTTAACAAGTAAAAATAAATTTTATACATTGTATTACTCTTTTCATTTTAAAAATTATTTATCGTAAAGATTTAATTTAGTTATTTTAACTGAAAGGAGATTTAAAATTTGTAAATTATCAATAATTTTATAATAAAGATAAAAAAAAGATCAATGAACGAAGATATTGGATCTTGAATATACTAAATTAATTATAAATTTGAAGTGTTGATTAATAGTTATTGATGGTATATATTTTCTGAGCTCTCAACTGATAGAGTGGGATCCAAGTAATATTTATACCAGCAAACACTTTGTCTCAGAGTCCATGTGCGATACTGTCCTAGACTCCATTTTATTGTCCCTCCCAGAGTGTCTATTCTCTACAGCCATCACTACAATACTCCTATATTTGCATCCAATCATTCTTCACTCCTTCCCTCTAATCATCAGGATTCGCTAATTGCCACTTCTTATCTGAATGTCCACCTCTCTTCAATACAACTCAGAAGCAGCAAATAACTCTTGTGTCGGTTGCAGTGAGTCAACAACTAGTTCGAACCTTGTTACCGACGCAACTCTTTCATCATTTAAGACCCAAATGTTTTTTCCTTCTGTTCAAGAAAAGAAATCATTTATTGTTCCTATTTTTCTGTCATTAGAAAAACCTTAACACAATAAATTAATGATTTGCCTCTTGCTTTGAAAATCAAAAACAATTGTAGAAGTAAGCAAAACCAACTTTTTCCTTTTTTAGATGTAAAAATTCTGATAAAAAAAATGTAAAAATGTTACTACTATGCTATTATTTTTAGTTGCATCGAGAAAATGTCTAGATGTCCCCATCCAGATAGTAGGTTCTTAAAATTTCCTTGTTTCATTGTTTTCAGTTCATAAATGTTGTGCTTACAGTCTCTTCTTTACTTTCTTCTTCCATCAACCATGCAGCATACGTTTCCGTTGGTTGCTCGTCAAATTTAGCACATGCCCGTTTACCGTTTCATCAATCACTACATCATCACGTATCTTGTGATGATATTTCTTTTGACACTATTTGAATTGATTCAAATTGTTAAAGAATAAGAACAAAACAGGATTTTTAAGTTGAAACTTGGAACTGCCACCCCTTGTTTGTACTCCGAATCTGTTCTTAAATGTTCCATTACCCTTCAAACTTGGATAAAGTTTCCTCGTTTATTGTCCTTATTCTTTCATTCTAAACTACTTTCTCTAATCCAAGTTCCACTATTTTTCCCTGACCCTCAACTCAAATTTTATTACCATTTATCACAGACTTAGAAACTTTTATTCTCGTTTGTTTCAAGCAAAGAGATGAATCATTCAACAAAACACCGTTTGATGTTGTTACTATTACATATAATTCTGCTTCGTCTTTGTTGCACAAGTTCTTATCCCACGCCAACAAACTGCACCGACACAAGCCGCGTTTGTACTTCGTTCTTGGCCTTCAAACCTAAACCAAACCAAACCTTGCCTGTGATACAAAGTATGTTTGACGTGTTGCCCGGTGAGATCACTGTCGAAGACAATGGCTGGAATTATTTATTCATCAGGAAAAACTGTTCTTGTGATGCTGGTATGAAGAAGTTTGTGTCTAACACCACACTCACAGTGAAATCCAATGGAGGGTTTGTGTATGATTTGGTGAAGGAAGCCTATGATGGGCTTGCTCTCTTGCCCAACACGACACATTGGGCAAGAAAAGATCATGGTGTCATACCACTGAACTTGTTCTGTAGCTGCTCCAGTGGACTGTGGAACTATTTGATGAGCTATGTCATCAGAGATGGGGATAGTGTCGAATCACTAGCAAGCCGGTTTGGGGTTAGTATGGATAGCATTGAGACAGTGAATGGCATTGACAATCCTGGTAGCTTCACTGTTGGTTCTCTCTATTATATACCTTTGAATTCAGGTTAGCATCTACAATCTTCTTCAACACTTTTATTGTGGATCCATTCGAAGCATTCGCACATTCAGCAATTCAGAACAGTCACATGAGACTAGTCTACTCATTTTATCTCGGTCAATAACTTTAAAATACACATCCAAGATCTCAGTGGTTTGATCTTCATTCAATGGTTATAAATGTTTTGAATGTGTGAATGCATGAAAATATGACTGCTGCACTAAATCCATTTACTTTTATTGTGTGCTGCATTTATGTCTGTATTTGTTTGAAAGGGACGTTTCGTGTCTGTTTAGTTTTATTGATGCTTTAATAAGATTAATATTGCTTTAAGTAAGTGGATATTTACTGGTTTCATTTTATAACTAATGAGGATTTGGGAAATTGGGTTCCTTCTAGCAATTAAGGTTCAATAGTTGGGATTGGATACAGGGAGGGCAGTACTTTCTAGCATTAAAGTTGAACTAATCTTTTGATCACCTAAGCAAATGTAGTTGACTAAATTTTTTAAGTCTTGACTGCAATGTTGAATTTTTTAACTGCATTGCAGTTCCTGGTGAGCTTTATCACTTGAAGAATGATACTTCTCCAGTTCCAGTCCCTTCCCCATCTGTAGATGAAATTTCAGGTATGGATCAGCTTATAATGGAAGAGAAGGAGAAACCATTTTAGTTTTCCCTCAGAAAGCAAAATCAGTCGTGTCTTTATCTTTGCACAAATAGTATAATGTTTTGTTTACAATCATATATTATGTTATCTGGTTCTTTTAGTTTATGGTTAACTGTTCTGCCAGTGTCACTAAGCTCTGAAATTCCAAGGGAAACATTATTTAACCATAAAAAAGTTAAGTACAAAATTCATGTTTAAAAAAGATTTTTTTGGCAAATTCTGCATTTATTTGCCTTTTTTTAAATTTAGGACAATATTGTTTGTACACCTTTTCTATTACGTAAGTCTTAACTCACGTCCCAATGCACGTTTCTTTCTCTCTTTTCTCACAAACAAGTCAGTTATTATGCAAACATTGAGTATCTAATTTTCTTTTCCTACAGCTGACCAAATCAACCACAAGGATCGTGTACCCCATGAATGGATTGTAGGAGGTTTTGGGGTTGGTCTCGCTCTGATAATATTAAGCATTATTGTCTGTGTGTCCCTGAGATCACCCAATTGCTTGGTTGAAGCCAGAAATAATGCAAAAAATTCTGCAGGAAAGATCTCTAATAAGTTCTATGTTTTTGGCAATCCAAAATTGTTTTGTGGATGTGGCAAACCTGTGGACCAGAAGCAGACTGATGGTGAAACCAGTAATCATCAAATTACCGTTACCAAAGCATCGTGTAATCACCCTACTAATTGGATTGGACTCTCGAGCATACACTTTTTTTCTCAAGTCTACACATGTTAAATGACCTCAGATTTGTATTCAATTCTTTGAACTTATACACACACTTACACTCATCTCTATGTGCCAATTTTGGATTAAAATTGTTAATCCCCTTCCATGCATCTCCAATTGAAAAATGCACATTATCTTTAGTAGTTAGCTTAGTTTTATTTATTAATCGGATGGATAGGGAAAGAGATAAGCAAATGGGACAGCTGATTTAATTCCACCAATACTGTGTTTTGCAGTTTAAAATTAGAAGCCATGCATAACATACTTTATCTGTTATTGCAGCTCTGGTACCAGACATGTTGGACATGGATAGGCCTGTGCTTTTTTCATATGACGAGATTTTTGCCTCAACCGATGGTTTCTCTGATTCAAATCTACTTGGGGGTTCTGTTTACTATGGTCTCCTTCGTGATCAGGTTTGTGGCCGTATACTTTTAATTCTGTTGTAGAAAAAAGCAAGTGCTTCACCGGAAGGAAATTATGAGACAACTATTATACTCCTACTGATTTGGCATGCATTTAAATCTTCCAGGAAGTTGCCATTAAAAGAATTACAGCTACTAAAACTAAAGAATTTATGTCAGAGATAAAAGTTCTGTGCAAGGTTCATCATGCTAATCTGGTAATGCCTTATTGTCCGCAATAAATTACATGCTTTTGTTTTACGAACAAATTCTTTGCAGCAATTCAAGAGCTTGAGTCCAATTTCTTATTAATTTTGTCAAGGTAGAATTGATCGGCTATGCGGCTAGTCATGATGATTTTTTCCTTATTTATGAATATGCTCAGAAGGGTTCACTCAGCAGCCATTTGCATGATACTCAAAATAAGGGTAAGATTACTCCAGCAGCTAATTTACTCTAAAGCATTTTCGTTTTGTTTGTAGCAATACTTGAATAAAATTTCTTGTGGTATAATCAGTAGTACTGATCAAAACTTCCTATTCAACGGTGAGGAGGCTTGAATTGGCGTTTGGTCAGGACAGCCACATTTCCATGTTGTCTTGTCTGAACATAATGAATATATGGTTCAAGACCTATTTTATTTTGTCTTGCTTATAGGTCATTCATCTCTTTCTTGGATCACAAGGGTCCAGATTGCACTTGATGCTGCTAGGGCCCTTGAATACGTACATGAACATACAAAAACTCGCTACGTCCATCAAGGTATCAAGACAAGCAACATTTTACTTGATGCTTCTTTTAGAGCCAAGGTACTAACAAATTTAGACAGCATTGAATTATTTCTAAATGTTTTACAGATTTGCTGATTGCCAGATCTCACTATTTCCACAGATATCAGATTTTGGGTTAGCAAAACTAGTTGGTAAAACAAATGAGGGAGAAACCACAGCATCCAATGCTGTAAATGCATATGGATATCTAGCTCCAGAGTAAGTCTACTTGTACACAAGCACTCCTCTTATATGGAAAGAAAAAAATTATTTATTTTCTATTCATAATATTTTGCAGATACTTTAACAATGGGCTTGCAACGACCAAAAGTGATGTCTATGCATTTGGTGTTGTTCTTTTTGAGGTTATGTCAGGGAAGGAGGCCATCATTCAAACACAAGGTCCTGAAAAACGATCATTGGCATCTAGTGTAAGTTCCCTTATGAGACATTATAGTGCAAAAATTATCACTGGCATGACATCTATTAGAATATAGTTAACTAATCATAACCATCAAGTCACTAATATATCTGGTAATGATGGTATGTAGGATATGTTGTGCCTGGTTTGAGGATACTAAATTTGCATACAACAAGCAAACCTTAAATCAAATGCGATGAAAACTAAATAACTTCTTTGCTTTGACTTTTGATGTATTACAATTTTTTTTTTATTCTAAACTTGACGGCTGCAACATGTTAAAAATGTCGGGTTTTTAATTTACTATACACCTCTTCATTTTCTCCTTGTTTATCATGAATGTTCTTGAGGTTTATCGTTGCGAATTGTAACTATTTTCTGAGGCAAAACCTTCATATTTGTTAAATTGCAGATGTTGGCAATTCTTAGGAACTCACCTGATTCCGTTAGCATGTCGAGCACAAGAAACCTCGTTGATCCTACTATGATGGATCTGTATCCCCATGATTGTGTGCACAAGGTAAGTTTACTTCTCCATTTTCTACTGTTATGTTTATGGTTTTGGGTATTTGGTTTTTTTCACCCAAGAAGCTAGAAGACTGTCCAGCTCACAGCCTAACCAAGAAAATATTTTTTTTTTTCATGGTTTCTCTTGGACTAATGGAAAGAAAAAACAAAACAAAAATTACATCAACTTTGAAGTGACATATCAAGGATGACATTTTGCATAAGCTTTTACTCTTCTGACTCATTGATCTTGGTGTTTTGGTGTGTTGTGTCCGTACATAGATGGCCATGCTGGCAAAGCAATGTGTGGAAAAGGATCCCGTATTACGCCCTGACATGAAGCAAGTTGTGATTTCCCTCTCACAAATCCTGCTGTCCTCTGTTGAGTGGGAAGCTACTCTTGCCGGGAACAGCCAGGTATTCAGCGGTCTTGTCCAGGGAAGATAGTTTAAACACCAACATCATTTCCGCCCACTACTATATATTATCTTCTCCTCTCCCTTTTACAATAGAAATACAATAAAATATGAGCTAAGACTTGACATTGAAACCGATGGGTCAATTGTATTTTATTGGACAGTTTTGAAAGTTAAAATATGTTGTGATGGAGTCGAGTAAAGATTTCACTGCGCTCTGATTGTAACGGACATAACTTGCTATTTCATTAATATACATGTTTGTACTCATTTAATTACTTGCAATGTTTACCCTTCCCAAGGGCCAGATATGGCAAGGCGTGATGCTTCGTGTTGCAATTTCCACATTCTATGGCTTAAACATTTGTCCCAGAATGTTGCTTCGTGTTGAATCCATGCTAGGACAAGCAGTCTTTAATGCCTGCCAAGACGTGCTATTTTGTCTCCAGATAATAATAACTGAATTTCGGATTGGACTTGCTTGTTCACTAAATCTAACAAGACATGTCTTTCCACTTCTCGTTTCAAACTTATAATGCTTAACATTTCAAGATTGTCATTGAAACTTAAGCACCAACAACTATATGGACCAAACCTCACTCTAACACCCTAATAGGAAGATTAAAATTTTAACCACGAAAATGTGTTAATACATGCTGACCCATAAACATAAGGACCCAACGCAATAAACTAACCAATATTTATTTATTACATTCAACTATCCAAGACCCGATCCTAACTATCTTATCTTGACTCTCCGACATTTCAACTGCGGAGACCCAGACCAGGATGGACAACACCAGCACATAGCAAGAAAAGAAGACCTTTCCAGCCCGAGCAGGAACAGAAACACTTATTGTTTCTAATGGTAATATAGTATACATCTTGATGTTGTTGTATGAAATTACAATACAGACAGAACTGAAGGTAGTAGAAACAATGTGTGTAGCTAGCTGCTACAAAGGCTTACTTTACAAGGGAAGCTAGGACCCTGCGTGGTGGATGGAAAGATCTTCTGGAATGAAGGACGGCCCAGTTATCAATCAAGAGAACATCCCCTTTTTGCCAAGGAATGGCCACAGATTCCTCTTCCAGTATCTGCAGACAAGCATAGACTATATCAGGAGGTAATGGTTCGCCATCCCCAAAGGTGACAGCTTTAACAGGATCATTCCGTTCATCTTCCCACCCAGTATACGCAGCAACCATGCTGTTAAACCATATCTTCCGTTGTCTACTCTCATCATATTTCACACCCGGAATTGGACCCATAACTGTCTTCACTCCATCCTCCAACCATTCCAACTTCATACCCAGTTTAGCAGCCCTACAATGCCAACATTCCAAACCCCATCAATTTTATTTTTCTTTTCCATACAAATAAACAAAGAATGAATAATTTGCACTGAAATTACACATAGACTCTTTTATTTCCTATTCCTACACTTCCCCTCCATGATTGTTTGAAAAATATTATACTAATTCATTTTTTATACTACACTAACCCCAAGTGCTTCAACAACATACGAAACTTCGGCGTACGTAATGAATTTACTCATCAATAAAAAGAAACACAAAGCAACCTTTGTTGAGCGATGGTTTTGTCTGTGGTTAAGAAGGTTGATTTCCAGCCACGGCCAATTGGGGAAGAAGGGTTATCGTCTTCTCCCAAAACCCTGATGTACAATAAGCCATGCTTCTCTAGTCTCTCCACAAACTCGGGGTATTTGTCCTTCATACTTTCATACACGACGTGGCTAAGAACAATGGGGGTTTCGCCCCCACTCCCAGGCTCAACTTCGCAGAAGAAAAACAGTTTGGAAGGAAATTCAGGAACTTGAGCCATTTCGTGGTGGAAAGGGATCTTCTGATCGGGTGGGGACTCATTGGCGGTGAAGACGCGACCGACGACATTGGTGCGGGGAGCGGCGCCACCCACGTAGGGAAGCTCGTCGTAGCCGAACGCTTCGACGACGTCGTTGAAGTGGGAAGCGGTGGAGAGGGGGAAGCCTCTGAAAAGGACAGCACCCGATTGGAGGAGCAGTGATTGGAGGAAGGGTTTGTTGGCTTTGATGGAGTCCGTGAGAGGAATTGCACTTGCAGAGGTAGAAACCACCGCGGGGAATGGAACTCCGTTCACGAACTTCTGTCCGGGAACATGGATTTCTACGAGAGCAGTTCCCATGTTTCCTTTTCTTCTTTTGTTCAGTCACCAGCCACGGAGTGGAAAGGATAACGTTAATGCTTCCCATGCCTTAACCATATGAACTAGACTGAAAGTCTGAATGTGACGAGGGTTTTGCATTATGCACCCCCCCGTGAATGTAAACCTGCACTCCCATGAGAAGGTGAAATAATAAAGTTCTCCAAAAAAATATATTCATTCCTTAATCTTCTTTTATGGATTTCTGAATTTGGAATATCCATTAAAAAAATATACAATATAGAATGTGTTATTACATTTTCAAATTCTACATTACATAATGAATTTATTTTTTAAAATAAAATATATATTCATTCTTTAATCTTCTTTAATGTATTTTTGAATTTGCAATATACATTAAAAAAATATATACAATATAGAATGTTTTATTACATTTTCAAATTCTACATTACATAATGAATTTATTTTTCAAAATAAAAAAAAATGCATTTGTTATTAGAATATGAAAGTGTTGCATTTCCAAAATCATATATAACAATAAAATTAATAGTGTGCATGAATAAAGTTGTCTACAATGTTGATATATGTGCGTGTAATTTCTAATATTTAATTAAATACTTGTATCTTACTAACATAATATAAAAATTATAATTTAGTTTCTGCATAATTGTATTGAGATTATATTATGTCTAGAGCTGGTATAAGACCAATATCTTGCAATTTCATCTGCACTAATTTCCATCATTTAATATAATTAAGTAGTTGGGATGTAAATATACTGAAACAGACATTAGAAAAATATGTGAACCGTGCACATGTCATATACATATGAGTTGATGTATACTAACATATGTGGAAGGCTTATTTTCTAGTGAGAATATGATAATATTTTGTTTAGATGATAAATGTACTAAAATAACATTGTATCTATTAGCATGCACATGTCTCATATGAAACATAATTTTCTACACTAGCCTACGAAGACAATTATATTAGTTAAAGAGTCATCGTTGTAACTTGGGAGTTGGAAAAAGTGTCTTAGGTGTATTACAACTTAGTTTTGACATTCCATTCACAAATAATAATCTTTTTAGTCGGTTTACCATTCATAATCACAAAAAAATGTAGTATATTTATATCGTCACTGTCCAATTTCTTAAAAAAAATTCATTTTGATAAGTGATCATAAATCATAAAACTTCCTCATTTCCAATAGTGAAACTATATATCGATAACCACAATGACCATCAGTCTTAAAATCAATGATATTATGTATGTAAAGGACGACATGGATGAAACTGATCCAACATTGATATTGTTTTAATCATCAATGAAATCATTGTTTTCTCCATTTTTTTGGTTGACTTTATGTAAAATAGTTGTCATTTATTGATTGAGTAACATCAAAATGCTAAAAAACCTTTATATATCTCACCAATCAATTTGCTCAATTTTTATGGGATTTCTTAATTTCAACTTTATCACCTTGCACATATTGATGTCATTTATAAACATGTTATTTCACTGTTTTAATTATGACTTTGCCTACAATGTCAATCTCATGAAATGATTGAAAACAACATCAAATTCTTGCTAAAGTAAATACTTTAATGATACATTAAATAATAATATTCAAGATTATTTTACAAAACATATCAATTATTTTTATTTTTTTATAATTTAATATTTTTTTATATTTTTAGACATACTATCAATTGAGAATAAATCTAATTTATTAAAAAATGGTGAAAATTTATGTTCACTTTTGATGATAATAAAAACATTAACTATTATAATTATTAAATTAAAATATAATAAATTTTAAATTTATAGAAATGTTTATATAAAAATGATCTTCTATACTTTTTATAAATTTATAATTAAATTATAGGAATACTTATAATTAAATTATAGGAATACTTATAATTCAGTATCAAGATAATTCATATCTACTGATTGCTTACAAATGATATAACAATAAAGTTTAAATGATGAAAACATATTTGTACAGAATAAATAGTAAAAAAAATATAAATTATTAATGGTTATAAATATTATTTATATGTTTATAAATACTTATTTATTAACACTTTTTAATACCTATATAATTGATGTTCAAAAATATATTTTATTATAAAATTTTCAGCAAGTCAAAAAAATAATTATCCCATCCATAAAATTTTAAAGGGTTTTGTTTTATATTGAAAAAAATACCAATAGAGAACATTCTAAGTTAAAAGGAGTACTTACTTACTAGGCAAGTAATAGAAGAAAAAAAATTAAAAATTAAAAATTAAAAATAAAGAAGAGAAATGTAAAATGACGTTGTGCTGACCGAACAACCGAATAGTATCACTGTACTGCATAGTCAAGCTTTCATCTAAAACCCTACAACACAGTGTCTTGCATTTCTGAATTCTAAAACCCTCAATTCTCTCCCATGGCCGAGAACACTCAATTGACTCGCCACATTGAGTCCTATGTCGATGCTTCCTCTTCTTCTCCCTCTCTTCAGGTCCATTCTCTTCTCTCTTTTTCTATTTCATTCTCTCATGTTTCAACAAGCAAGCATAATTGCTTTTGCATGTTACAGGTTGCAAGCTTAAACGCTGTTGCATCTCTTGTTAAAACCGATGTCTTACCTCTAGAAGCACTGGTACCTTTTACATTGGTTTTTTCTGTGTTTGAACAACGAAATAAGAGTAAGATTTCATGCTTGTTTATTTGTTTGTCTTGTTTTGTTCTGTTTCAAATTATAGGTTAAAGAGTTGGGAATGTATCTGACCACAACGGATGACGTTATTCGTGCAAGAGGTACTTTTTTTACTTCGTTTTAATTCATTTAAAGTGGACATGCAGGACTGGTTATGTATTACAATCTCTGTAAAAACATGAACTAGCTAGTGAACCAAAAGAAATTTGTGATGAATTAGATTTCATGAGGAAACATGTCTGGTACCATTGCACAACCAAGGTTGCTTGGAATGAATTCTCTACACCTTGATTATATGGTGCTGAGATCTTGTGCAAATTAACATGCTGTGTGTTCTCTTGTGGCACACAGACGCGCTCTATGCTCATGCATTTTTATGAATGGATCATGGATGTAATTTTAATCATATATCTTTAAAGGACTTTGGACTATCTTATTATTGAACTGTTTATTGGAAAAAACTTCTTTAGGAATTCTTCTTCTAGCAGAGGTGATCACTCGCATGGAATCAAAACCTCTTGACAGTGCAACTATACATAGCTTGGTTGGGTTCTTCAAGGAAAGACTGGTCAGTATAAATATTTCTTTTGTTACATGAGTTCTTTTTAAAGTATATGGTTTTGAAAATTTCCTAAACTCTTTCTAATTTGCATCTGTCAATAGCTTTTTTTATCCTCTGTTTATTCCTGCAATTTGTTTTCCATCCATATTTTCATGACACGTAATATTGATTGGATTGAGCTGATTTCATGTTGGAGATCATAAGCTTTAAATTATTAAAACTATTCCTTGCAGATACTATATTGAGACTTTATCTCTTTGTTTCCCTTACTGCTTTTGTAAACAAAATCAATACTTGTGATGCATTACATCAAGCTTGATAGTTTTCTCAGCTGCCTCAAGTTCTGACTTTTGATATTTTAAGAGCCTTGTTTGAGCATTGCTTTTGGACATTATTAATATTTTTTGCATTTTTGACTTTACAGATTTCTTGTAATTATTGATTTATGATCTCTCTAACCATAAATAATTTTCTCATGATATTTTCCAATAACATTAAAAATATAATATTATTTATGATCAGGCAGATTGGAGAGCAGTCCGAGGTGCACTTTTGGGTTGCCTGACACTGATAAGGAGAAAAAGTGTTTTGGGTATTGTAACTAGTAGTGATGCTAAAGCCATTGCTCAGTCTTTTTTCCAATACATGCAAGTTCAATCTCTAGGACAGTACGACAGGAAGGTAAATTATTTTTCTGGGCAGAATGCCTATAAATTTATAGCTTCTGCTTTACACAGCAGAATTATCCAAAATCAGCCAGGACATTAAATTTAATCTCGCGAAAGAGAATTCAGAAATAGACCTTTGTTAAGTAAAATGTCAACTTGGAGTGATTACACTTCGGCTTCAGCTTTTGTTTACAAATCAATTAATCTGATTCTGCTTATTGTTTCCTTTATGTTAAATATTTTTGTACGGAGTTCTTCTGCAATTCTCCACATTTTTTACTGCATATAAGCTACATTGCTAAGCATCTCACCTTTACTTTTCTTGCTTCAATGCTGCAGCTATGTTTTGAACTGCTCGATTGCCTGCTAGAACACTACTCTGACGTGATTAGTCCACTGGTAGTCCCAGCTTCCCTTAACTTCCATATTAGAATGAGCAAAACTAATTGAAATGACATTCCTAAACATTTATTTTTCTGCTTGATGGTATTTAATGTTATTTTTAAGCTTCAAATGTATGTTAAGGCTTCAGATATATGTTTTATGTAACTACCATTTTTTTTTCTCCCATCACTTATCCATATATACCAAATATAACCAATGAATTTCTCAGGTATAGCTTTAGCTAAAAGCATGGTTGTGAAGCAAATATAAGCTGGACAAGTCTATATTGAACAAGTTGATTAATGTTGTGGTGTCTCTTATTTTATCACGTGAACACATAACCACACATCATATAAATTGTCTATGCTTGGTAGAACATCTCATCTGTTATCATATAATATTAACTGTTTTTATGATTGAGTACCAAGTCATACGTTTAAAAGAATTCTTATGTAGAGTGTGTTTGGGTCAGGTTATTAATAAATTTTTTTCCTTCAATGTCTTGAGAGAACTGAAAAAGAAAAGAATATTGACAAAAGCACTTTGTTCTCAAATGTGCCTACAGTATTTGAAGGCATAGTTGCCTTTCCTGGGCAGTGGAGCAGAGCAGCCGACCCCAAAAGTAGGATGATGGTTAGGGGGATGACTGCTATTCCAATATTTTTTGTATATATTGAATACTTAAAATGTAAGTATTTATAAGCTGAGAAACAAAAGAAACCCAATTCATCAATCATCATTTATATTAAAAGCTCATGGTACTTGAACATATACAGGGTATAAAGTCAAGAAAAACAAATGCAAGGTCTAAAATTTAAAAAGAATTACTGAATGCAAAAAGAATTTAAAAAATAGCAAAACCAAAAGCAACTAGGGAAATAAAATAACGGTGGGAATGGGCACTAGGGAAGGAAAAAAAATAACATTGGTTTTTAACAACCAGAAAGCGAAAATCTAAAAAAGGAAAAAAAAGGAAAAGAAAAGAAAAAAAGAAGAAAAAAAACAAAAATAAAAGATTAAAAAAAATAGAAACCACACATGCACTCACTAATGAAGGTTGCCGGAGAGAGTCAGTTGTTGGACAAAGCTGGTGTCCAGAGAAGGAGAGGATATAGATACGATGTTTGCAAAGAGTGCAAATTGTTTCACATTGTTGCTGGTTCGTTTTGTTCACTGCCATGTAATATGAAAATTTAATTAAAAAGACTAAAAGTAACTACAATACTCTTCCAAAGCCCCTAAGGGAGGGTATTTTGGACTTTTCAACTGTTTCTAATCTGCACTAAACGAATTGCCTTAGGCTTGCCATTTGCACTACACAACCCATGTGTGACACTCCAACCTGCACCATGCACTATAGGCACGATATGAAAACAAACTGCAACCCAACAACTGCAATCTAATGGCCAATGTCATACATTTTATAAAACCAATATTGTAATTTATCTAAACCAGTTTTTACTCAATTATTTAAATTTTTTATCAAGTAATTAGGCACTGATACATCTTTTTAGGATGAAGATAGGCATTTTTTTTTGTGATCTCTAATACTCATTGTTCTTGACTCTCTTGTAGGGAGATGGCCTTATATACGGAATTTGTGAAGCCATAGATTCAGAAAAGGATCCAGAATGTTTAATGCTTGCTTTTCATATTGTTCAGTGTTGGGCACAATTATATCCTGATTCATCTAGTCTACTTGCAAACTATGCCAAAGATGTTTTTGATATTTTAGAACCTTACTTTCCCATTCACTTTACACATGTAAGCTTATTCTTTCATGTTTATTTCTCTGTTGGACATCATTTGTTTGTTCATACTGATTACTAATTTTCTGTACATCACTTAAGCATGTGGGTTTGAGACACCAAGAATTTGGTTTGTATGAGTGTATCATATGTAGACCTGTTTCACACTTATTTGGCTATGCCATGTTATATTGATGTTGGAAGATTGTGACAGGATAGACTACTGTGTAAATATTCTTTTGGAAATGGACTGGGCTTAACTCATTCCCAAAAGTTAGCTCAATGGGGGAGAACTGCCTAGGTCTCATGATTATTCTGATCATATTCTTAGTCAATGTGAGACAACTTAGCCCACTCTATGTTCAGGCCCTAACATTTAAATCATAAAGCTTTTAGATTGTATCTATAGGTGGTCCAGCATTAAAACTGGAAAGGCTCTAATACAATGTTAGAAATTGGAGTTGGATCAAATCTTTTTTTTGAAAGGTTAGCTCAAGGGGGGAAGGTTTGAAACTTTTGCAAGGAGTTTTTTTCTAATCAATGTGGAACGTATTAACATGTCCATTATTGCTTTGTAACTTCTCTGTAATCTTTGTTTCTTTCCCAGCCAACTAATGCAGATACTCATGTGCAAAGAGATGACCTGTCAAGGTCTCTAATGGTATGTGGAGCTTTCATTCAGATTTGGCGCAGATTTACTTTTATTGGTTGTCTTTTCTTACAATTAGTCATTTAGTCTTTGATGTGAACCTCCAGATTTTTGAAATTTGTTACTCCATATTTCATTTTCCCTCCCATTTTCTTTAATTCAAAAATAATTTTCTCTAAAAAGTCTCTGCTTTATACCAAGACTAGTAGAACATTTTTATTGTTTTATTTTCTCGTTCTTTCTTTCTGAAGATAGATGGCAGTTTTGCTAAAAAGCCTCTCACATAACCATCAAAAGTTACAGGGCTTCTAGTTAAATGCTTATTTTATTTTACTCTATAGAGAAAAATATTCAAGTGAAGTTTCTATATCTAGGTTTTCCCTCTAGAGTTACATATTTAACTCTGAAATCGTGGAAGTTTCAAATATCAGGAAGCACGAAATTCTCCTTACTTTAAATGTGCATTTATTAATGAATAATCATACGGCTGATAGTTAGTTTTTAAATAAGGCATATAACAACTTACACTTGTCAACTGTTTTTGGCATTTAGATTTGCATAATGCATTTTTTACTGGTGTTCTATATTAGACTATGGGGTGTAGTATATTAGAGAGCCATGCTTGGTAGAATAACTTGATCTCTTATTGTTGTCCTATTTAGGAATATCCTTTGTATTCCTGTTCTGTTTCCTTTACCTAATAAAATAAACACAATACAAAGTTGCTTGAATGCAATGCACACCCCACTATACACACATAAAGATGCAATTTGAGCTTATCGTTGTCTTGAAACGAAGGAGCATCTGTGTTATTTCTCAGATGCAAATGAAATCTGTTACAGTATTGTATATTTTGCATATAGATACTGGTGAATATATGTTATTTACAGTATAAGCTAATTATTTTACTTTTCTGCAGTTTGCATTCTCTTCTACACCTCTCTTTGAGCCGTTTGTCATTCCTCTGCTTCTTGAGAAACTTTCTTCTTCACTGCATTCAGCAAAGGTTGGTATTAATAGATTACCATTCTATTTTTGGTGTTGAATATCACTGTGATCACCTTAAACTTTTTTTTCAACTCATTCATATTTGTGTTTTTTTTTTTTTTTTTGCATTCAGATTGATTCCTTAAAGTATCTTAGAGTTTGCTCTTCCAAGTACGGGGCAGAGAGAATTGCTAAGTATGCTAATTCTATTTGGTCTTCAATAAAAGACATCCTATCTACATATTTGGGGGTGCCAGATTTTTCTTTAAATATAGCACCTGTAGATGGTATCGGCTTCCCAGAGAATGAATTTGTGGTGGAAGCTCTTTCCCTCCTTCAGCAGCTTATTGTTCAAAATAGCAGTTTGTTAGTTTGTTTAATAGTTGATGATGAGGATGTCAACATTATTTTCAACACCATTGCCTCTTATGAGATATATGATGCTATTCCTGTGCAAGAAAAGAAGAAACTGCACGCTATTGGTCGAATTCTATATATTGCTGCCAAGTCTACCGTTACTTCTTGCAATGCTGTGTTTGAAAGTCTTTTCTCCAAAATCATGGATAATTTAGGAGTTTCTGTTTGTAATATTGATAGCTCTGCAAATGGTGATATTTCCTCCTCTCAGAGAGTCAAGATCGGATTCCTTTATCTCTGCATTGAACTACTGGTAGGATTCAGGGAGTTAATTGTCGGGTCTGAAGAACCAGCATTGCAGTATGTTATTGAGCATGAGACGTGTTGTACTATGCTTCATAGTTTTTCATCTTCATTATTTAATGCCTTTGAGTCGGTCTTGGCAGAAAGTGCTGACAGGTGCCCTCTTGATCCAGATACATACATTGGAGGTGTGTGCTCTTTTTATTTGAGTAAAACATATTTTTAAATGCTTAGCCTTTTTTCCAGAATTTTAATCATATTTTGTTCAATGGTACTCCTCCTAAACAGATTATCTATTATGAGAATGGATCTTGAACATAATGAATTTATGGGTTAAATGTGTTTGATTTGATCCCTATAAAACAAGCGAATCTGGTTTTAGTCCCTAAAGCATTTTTTCGTTATTCTTCACCCCTCTAAAATTTGAAATCATTATTTTTAGTCTTACAAAGTTTCATCACTCTAAAATTTGAAATAATTGTTTTTAATCCCTAGTATTCATTTTAGAACAGATAAATTGTGTTTACTTCATGCCAAGAAATTTTGGAGCCATTCTGTTGACATGACACTACATACGTATTATAGGGTATCACCTGAGTGGACATGAAATGCTTCTAATGAACCCCAAAACTATCCTATGTTTCTCCTAGCTGGGTGGAAGAGTAGATGAGTATGATAGAGGGAAGCAGGAGATACTTCCATGCATCATGAACTGTTGGTGTATTAATTATTTGGCCTTAATTACACTTGATTCATTTTATGTAGCTGTACTGTCCAATTGTTGCCTGTTCAAAGAATACATTGAGATAGGCCATCTGTCCTTTGGCTTTAGTGAACCCATATGTAGTGTCACCACTCTCAATCACTTGTTTAGCGTGAATTTCAATAGTTTCCATCTGAAGCAGTCCCGTCCTTTGAAGTTTCTTGTACATTTATCATGGCGGCACAATATTAAGTATTACCTGTTTTCTATTCCATATAATCCATAATTGGTATATATTGTTGGTAAAGTGCACTTAGAAAGAATAAGGTGTCAATGGTTTTATTTATATAATTATTTGGTTTCCTTGATTGTTCAGTTTATTCATACTTGCTATTATATATAGTTCTGTCTTCTTTGTAAACGATATATTTGATTCAAAGGATATTTTTACTTCTTTCTCCCTTAATATGGTATTGATCATGGTAGTTGAATCAAGATACTAGTGTATCGGAGAGTTGATATTTTGAATCGTAAATTGTTTCATATTGTGAATAGTAAGATTCATAAACATTAATTGTTTGCATTTTGTTAATTAGTTTAAATGTTTTGTCACAATTCAGAACAAAATTCAGATAATTCAAGTTTGACATGCATGACAGAAATAAAAGTTATATACTTTACAGGCATTTGCTATATTTTATTTTCTGATGCACACTTATTATACTCACATTACTGATTTCGTTTTGGTTCTTGGCACTGATTTACAGTGAAGGGTTTGCAGATACTTGCTATGTTTCATTCAGATGTTTTTTCAATGCAAAAATCAATATTTGAGAATATTTTGAAGAAATTTATGTCCATTATCATTGAAGATTTCAACAAAAAAACATTATGGGAAGCAGCTTTGAAAGCATTGTGTCATGTTGGCTCATTTGTTCAAGAGTTTCACGAGTCCGAAAAAGCCATGAGCTATGGGAGTTTAGTTGTAGAAAAAATTGTGGAATTTCTGTTTCTTGATGATATTATTGTGCCCTTTTCACTCAAAGTGGAAGCATTATCTAATATAGGCATGACTGGAATGAAAAATATGCTAACAAGTCTTCAAGGGATGAGAAAAGCTGTATTTGCCAATCTATCAAAGGTTTGTGTGGCACATCTAACTCTAATACTCTATATTCTTCTTTCATAGAATTTCACTTTTAGAATGTCCTCAAGTTTACTGTCATTGGGTATTTAAACATTTTTACTTACCTTTTACCCTTGTAATATTTTATGGCTTTACTTTCTTGGATGTAATGTAATTTTCTGACATTTTTTCATCTAGGTCCATACCGATTTAAGGTCTTCAGAAATTGCTGTTCAGCTTTTGGAGTGCTATTCTTGCAAATTGCTCCCATGGTATTAAGCTCTTCAGGACATCTATTCACTTTGCTGTGACTATTTGAATTGTGTTCATCAAGATATGAAAATACCTTATATATTGTATTAGAAATAATGAAGGACAGCCTAATAGCTATTTCGACTTATCAATTGTTTCCAACATAAGCTATTCTCTATTCCAGGAGCAGGGAGAATTTACACCGGACTAAAATTCCTATTAATCTGATGCTTTTAATTGAATGTGGGCAGGACCCATGAAAATGGAGGTTCAGAGGACTTTGCACTGCAATTTGCTGTGGACATTTGGAGTCAAGCAGGAAATTGCATTGTTTCCAGTACCTCATTTGAGGAAAAGGTTTGTATAGCTGTGGCTCACATCTATCTTTTAATTATTTTATGATTGTAGTTAAAATCATGAACTTTCTGTTATATACATGCAACTAAATAAACTATCCAAAAAGTAGCAATGTTGATTTTTTTCCATTTTGTATTTCAGGGTCTTGTTGATGCATTAATGAAAGCCATGAAACTTTCTGTCGGGATATGTTCTGTGGAGAGCCAAAATCTTATAATTCAAAAAGCTTACAGTATACTATCATCATGCACTAACTTTCAGCTTAAAGAATTGGAAAGGTTACCACTATCTCCTGGAAAATACAACATTTCCCTTACAGATGAATGGATAATCTCATTATTTGCATCAGTGGTTATTGCAGTTTCCCCCAAAACACTCATTCCAAATATAAGAGTACTTGTGAATCTATTTATAGTAACACTCCTGAGGGGTATTGTTCCAGTTGCACAGGCATTGGGTTCCTTACTTAACAAATTAGTTTCAACATCCAACGGTGCAGAGAACTCCAGTGATATTACCTTGGAAGAAGCTCTGGATGCTATATTCAATACAAAGATATGGTTTTCTAGTATTGATATGTTGCAGAGATGTAATGGAACAAGTAATGGGAAAGAAATAGTTCTTACTGATATATGCCTGGGCTTTGCAAATGATAAATTGCTTCAAATCAATGCCATTTGTGGGCTCTCGTGGATAGGAAAAGGTTTACTTCTACGTGGTCATGAAGGGATTAAGGACATCACTATGACTTTTATTGAATGCTTAATACCAGGCACAAAGAGTTCCTTGCCTTTCATCAAAGATTCACTCGGAAATACTGAAGAGCAAATTCAGGATCCTTTAGTCATGAAATATGCTGCTGATGCTTTTCGTGTTCTAATGAGTGATTCTGAAGTTTGTTTAAACAAAAAATTTCATGCCACAATACGGCCTCTGTATAAGCAGCGATTTTTCTCTTCTATGATGCCTATTTTTCTGCAGTTGATTTCAAAAGCTTACTCCTCATTGTCGAGGTAGATGTATTCTTTCAAACATGCAAACACTCAATGAAAACTGTTTTTCCTCCCAGTGACAAACAATTGCTAGCAGCTTGTTTTAATTTTTTTATTCCTTATTGACTACAATTTTGTGCAAGGTCCCCATATGCATAAATAAATGCAGTACTGCAAAATTTCCAATGAGATGTTTTGACCGAGAATTTTGCTTTGTGCCATTTTACTTCCCTCTACAAATACCTAAACTGTTGCTTCTTGTAATCTCAGATCATTTTTATATCGAGCTTTGGCACATATCATCTCTGATACTCCAATGGTTGCTATACTGAATGATGCTAAAAAGGTTAGTTTGAGGATTTTTAACTCGCTACATGTGCAGATCCAATTATTCTATTTTTCTGTCAAAACCTTGTGCTGTATTTTCTTGATCAAACTACTTTTACTGCATACACTAAGTTCACTGGCAAATTTTGCAGCTTATACCAGTTCTACTGGATTGTTTCTCCATGTTGACAGAAGATATCCAAGACAAAGATATGCTGTATGGTCTGTTGCTAGTCTTATCTTGGATACTGACTGAGAAAAATGGTAATTATTATGCTTATTGGAATTTTCTTAATGTTGTTTCTTCTGAACGTTTAGGGTTAAGATATAGGTGTATGGTTTGGTCTAGGTTTGAGGTTATCTATCATACTGTGTTTCAATTTATGTTCCTTTCTGGTTTCTTTTTATGATTCCTTTGTGGAAAGAAATTGGTCCATTATAAGGATTGATTGTGAGTTAATATTTTAACAATGACCGTTACCATTGGTCACAAAGAAAACATTGCCATGCAGCTCCATGCTATTCATTAGTGTTGGGGATGAAGGCGGTGATCATAATGCAATTTTTGGCAAGTATGAATGACCTGTAAATATGTTCATGCGAACAGGACAAGAAGCTGTCATTGAGAATGCGCACATTATCATCAATTGTCTGATTAAGCTCGTGGACTACCCTCATAAGATGGTATGAGGATTCCCTGTACGAGTTATTTATTGCTGCGATTTGATGACTCAATTTGTCTTATAAAGTAACTTTGTTGCATGTTAGACTCGCCAGATTTATTTTGGGGACTGCACTCGCACCCTCCTTTTTGCTCTTCATACTGCCTACTAGTTATTCTGTATTTTCGTTGACAAAAGTGTCCTTTGGGAAATTAATTTCTTTCCACTGCGTATTGTATGTAAAATGGACATGTCATAATAGCGATGAAGAATAAAAAGGGGGAGCAATTTCAAATATCAGCCCCACTTTTGTTTAGTTTTTCTACATTGGTGATATAAGAGGTGGAGGATTAAGGATGACAAGTTATGGATCCCTGTCCATTTAGCTTACTGTTCCGTTAGCTAGCACCTAAACTACAGGGACAAGTCAGTTTAAATGGTGCAGACACTTTTGCAGTTTTGGGCTTCATTAAGGCCTGCAGGAGGGCCCTGAACTCTTGCCCCTATTTATTTTTTGGGTTTTGCCCCCATCCGAAGACTAGGTGCATCAGTAAAGCTTAATTACTGGTACTAATGTATTATTCCGCAAAGGTTATACTCAAAAATGCTGGCGAGACCCTTTAGACCGCTTTCATCACTTTGTTTCCTTCTTTTTGTCTTAGACCTATCAAAGTCCACAATAATGGCAATTGTTGATTTCTCCTCACCTCCTTGTGCAGCTTGTTCGAGAGACAGCTATTCAATGTCTTGTTGCCTTGTCTGAGCTGCCCCATGCCCGAATCTATCCTATGAGGACACAGGTTTGTCATGCTTTTAGCTTTGAACTTTTGACAAATATTCTTATTGATCTTCCTATCATGACTTGAATAGAATCCTCTTATACTTTATTCACATTCCAAGCCGTGTTTCAATGTTTGAATCAACTTATTCATAGTTATTGTGCGTGCCTCGGTGCCTGCGTGGTCTTTACCTCTTTTTTTATATAACCTGGTTGTTAAATCTCTTTTCTTTGTTCATTAACCTCTTTCATATTAATTACGTTAGGTTCTACAAGCAATATCAAAGTGTCTTGATGATACAAGGAGGGTTGTTCGCCATGAAGCTGTCAAATGTCGGCAAACGTGGTGGGTACCTAACTTTTTTAGAAATATGTACAATTTCATATGGTCCATAAACTGTTATACTTGCTTATTTAGACTTATCCTCCTTCGACATTTTGATAGGGCGTCAATGTCATCTAGGAGTCTTCATTTCTGAAGTTCAAAACCAACTTCCCAAGCTACTTGAAATGCTTTTGAACTTTGTATTCTAATTTTGAGATTCTTTCACCAATGGGAAAATCTGAAACTCTTTTAAATGGTGTAAAATAACATGTAAATATTAATGAGCTTTTGTTGAATCAATGATTTCCTGATGACACGTCGTCTGTTGAAACATTTTTCAGTTTGAATGATAGGAGAGGGAATAGTAACATGAAAATAAGTATACCATTTTGAATGATAGGGGAGCGAATAGTAACATATGTAAATAAGTATACCATTCTGTCTACTTGTAATCCGTGGAAGTCATTTGCAACGATTGCTTTTTTTTTTTATAGATTAATACTGTGTGTATAAATTTTTCCATAGGAGAGAAAAAAGATAAAATAGATTGAGCTATCTAACAAGTAAAAATCAACAAGGTCATGTTGATATAAATTTCTCCATAGAAATTTATTAGAGAAAAAAATGAAAGTTTTTTTCATGTCAAAATTAGTTTTTACACAAATTAAAACAAATTTGTTGAAAAATGAACAAATTTTTACACATTATCATCGCAAAAGTTTTTCTCCTAAAAAATAATCATGTGGGCGCGAGCATTGAAAATAGAACCGATTTTACCCATAAAATACTCGCATGGGGCAAATTCTTCCTGCACCCTAAAATTATCATTCTTGATTTTTAATTCCAAAATATAAAATCTGGAGACTTGTACTATGATTGTACAATCAGAAATTTACAATCCAAAATATGTTATTTTTTTTAAATACACTTCAGCACAATCTGGAAGATACTTCTGAATTTTGAAATATAATTTAAAAACCTTTTAGATTATCCTATTTGGATTACAATGATATAGAAGGTGCCGAAGTGCATTTCAACACAAACGAAGCAAGAGAAGTGGATAGGGGGTGCCACTCTACAGAGGTAGTGCACCTAAGAAGATGAAGAGAGGAACTTGCAGGGCTTATTTATTTTTTTCATTAGAGTAAAATGATATTTTCTCTACCCCATGGGGGTGCAGGATGAAATCACGAGAGTGTAGGAAGAATTTGCCGTCACTTACTAGGCTATTGAAAATCTTAATACGTCTTAAATAGATTAACTTATATTAGTTCACTAATTTTGTTTATTTTATAACTTTAATTTTGGTTAAAATTTCACTTAATTATATAAGCATTTTTTAAGTATTTGATTGATTAATTAATATTTTTATTTAGATAATACGCAGCTAACTTTTCAAAGGATTAAGAACTAAGAAATACACTCGCACACATCACATTGAAAATTAAATTTGAATTACACATTTATATATATACATAACTAACTTTTCTAAAGATGAAAAATAATAATACATGTATACATGCATAATTTATAACAGCACAGCTAATACATATGCAAATAGGCACATACCTTTATTACTGACATATATGTTCAGAACTTAATCTCTAACGTGTTTTTATAAAAAAACCTGTATTGCGATAAGGTAACATAACACAATATCTATATAGTTAAAATTTCAGCCTTTTTTTGTACATTATACCAACATGTTTAGCGTAAGCTGTAAAGGGACACTGTTTAACTAAATAAATATTAGAAAAAAAAACCATGTTTGGTATATTTTGTATGTGCTAAAGACAGTTTTGTAAAAATCAAAAAATATTTCAGCACTTTTTAGGAACTAAAATAACGGTTAATGAAAATTAACCATATTATAGAGTTTATTTATATAGTTAAAGAAAAAAATAGCTCAAAAAATATCTATTATGTTACCTTTTGCATGACATGAAGAACTGGCCAACTTAGTTTCACTTGCACCTTACCTATATATGTCTTCTGCCCAAAAAGACAAATATGGTATAAAAAGTTCTACGAGGTTGCCAACAAACATTTAGTTTTAGGGTTTTAATTTTAGGCCTATTCTAAACAAGTAGTTTTAATTTTATAATGGTTTGATATAATATAAAATAATGAATGATAGAGATCTTACTTTTCCTTAACTAAAGTAATGGACAAATTTATCTTATTTCATTTATGTTCTAGTTCTCACATTTTTAAGTACCTCATCTTACTATTCACCTTAATTTTAAATTAATGGACGAACACACATTTGTGTTTTAGGAATTGTTTTTTTCCCGGAACATATTTTTATGATTGTGTTATTTTAAAAAGTGTACTTTAAATTTAAGTTAACTTCATCAAATTTACTATAAAGATTTACAGTTAGTTATCCTTACATCTGTCTCTAATTAAAGTGAGTATCCTTATCTCTGTCTCTAATTAAGGTGAGATTTTGAACATGATCCTTCTTTTTTCAATTTTGTCATATATTAGACCCTTTGACCCTCCAAAACTGAGAGAGAACTGCAATGCCAATACTTGTAATTTGTAATTGTGGTACTAACTATAGAACTTTAGAGAAAGATTCATT
The DNA here is from genome assembly GCA_013389735.1 of Phaseolus lunatus. Lineage (NCBI taxonomy): Eukaryota > Viridiplantae > Streptophyta > Magnoliopsida > Fabales > Fabaceae > Phaseolus > Phaseolus lunatus. The sequence goes on from CM023861.1 coordinate 36,579,790, forward strand.
TCCTTAACATTTGGAAACAAAACCCATATTTGGAAACATAGGCATAGTACCCAAAACGGGTGATTTTGCCTTTCCCAAATGTGGTGAATATGCAGTTTTCTTAATTACAAAATTCACCAATTACATTCACATCTCTCTAATTGTAAACCCTTTACTTGGGTGGAAATGCTGTCTCTTGGGGCCCAGCTTGCCTAGCCAGCTGCACAAACAAAAAAGGAGCACTCAGTCCATCACCACATTCCAAAACTCAACAAATATGAACACAAATTCCCACACTCTGTGCTCACTCACCTGAAAATATGTTTCAAGTTTCTTTCTCAGTGTTGCATATTCTTTCTTCATTTGTTGGAAGCTCCTCCTGCATCTGCATGTTCATACACAACAACACAAGTTTCACTGTTTAGGGCACACTAACAAAACAGGTCTCTGGAATTTTGTTTTTCCAAATTCTACTCATAGTGAAAAATAAAAATGTGTGATTTCTGGTGAATGAAGATAAAGAGAAAACTGGATTTACCCTTCTCCATTTCTTGTCCTGCAATATTCCCTAAACAGAGTGCATTCTGCTTTCACCTTTTTAGCTCCGATGCTGGAATGCAACATATAGCAAAACAAAACTCATCAAAACATTGTTGTATCATATCAAATAAAGCCAACGCAGTAGAGTGCTACGGGCCTTGTGCTATAATAATTAACCAAACCAAACCAAACCAAACCCAACTCATGTTCATTATTCTATTTGGTTTCTTTACCTTGAGCTGCTTCCTTTAAACTGGTGCATAATTGTGTCCAGCTTGTTGAAATCAAGAGGGTTCCTTTCCCTGTCATGAAGGACACCAAAATATTTTGATAATATAAAACAGAAGCAGAGAACATACATAAATAAACAAAATCTGAAGGACTCAGAGTGTGATGAGCTTGGTTAAGTAAGTTACAGTGCGTGGTCCAAGTTTGAGATAAGCCTAGAGGAATCACGGTAGTAAAGAGTGACAATTTCCTCAACGAAGTTAGGATTAGCATCATCCTGCAATTCTTCCAGTTGGATAAACTGTTCATCCAAATATCCCTGCAATTAATGGCTGCTCATTCAACTATTTCAAATCAATGCTTTCTTTGTAACTAATTAACAAGGTGAAAGCCAGCACAGAATAACATATATATTTGCTTAACAATGGCAAACATGAATACAAATGCATACATACATACATACATACCTGATCAAAGAGGGAGTGTTTGATAGCAGCTACCTGCCTCCTGGAATGGGTTTTGTCCATAATCAGAAAATGTGAGAGGAAAAGCAGAAGGGAACTTTTTGTATTGTAGTTAAAAGTGCAAAGGAAATGGTGTGGTGTGGTGTTGTATGGTGTGGAGGGGTTTATATAGCACCTCAACTCAACACTTGCACAGACACAAATGTCCTCTCTCTGGTTAATTTGAATCCACTTTTGTTACAAAACAGTAACATGTAATGTAATGTTACGTAATTAGATAAGAATATTTCATTGGTATAAACTCAATCATTCCCCGTAACATTTACATTTTCTGCTCTATCTTAGCTGTTGACTCTTAGGAGGCTAAGACACTTATTTGAAATGGCATGTTCGTGTCAGACATACGTATTAGACATCGATATTGTAAGACACATTGAAGTGTCTAATTTAAAAACTATTTGTTGAATTTCTGATAATTCTAGCACGACTGTAACACAATTTTAAAAACACGAAATACATTAATTTTCTAAAATCTCAAACTTATTGTATAAATTTTATTATGATTATAAAAATAAGGAATAAATCTTTTTGAACCAGTCATGAAAAACATCTTTGTACAAAAAAAAATCTGAAAGATACTTGTGCACATAAATTTTTATTGTCAATTTATATAATTCATAATTATATAATATATAGATTCGTGTCCTCATGTCCTACATTTTAAAGATTATATGTATCTTCGTACAATATCTGTGTCAGTGTCTGTGTTACATAAGTTGACACAGAGTTAACTGATGTTTATTTTTCATATACCGTTATTATTTCTTCTCCAAGAAAAAAATTTCTAATTTTATAAATAAATTTTATAAGATTAAAGTCTACTTTTTAATATGTCATTAGTTATTTAGAATCTCTTATATTTTAAAAAAAATATTTAATTCTTAATATCTATCTCTTTAAGTTGAATCATTAAGGGTTTTTTTTTTAATCATAACTTTAATAATTTTTTATAACTAAGATTAACAATATTTTCTTATAATTGGTTTTGAACCAACAATACATAGAATTTGTATATGGGTAAAATAATGAGTTTAACAGCTATGTATTATCTATATAAAACTTTTGATTGATTAGTCAATTAAAAATCATGAGTTTTAAATAGCAATTTATAATTTGATTATATACGGTTGCTTTTAATTAAATAATACTGTATAACTGTTTTACCTTCTGATACAATCTACATGGAACACTGATAATTAAGAGTGTTTTATCTGCTAGTATTTTTTTGGAAGATATGCAACCAAAAATTATAGAAAAACTCAAGGATTTAACATACGAAGAAAAAGATTAAGTTATTTTATGAACACTGTGTTGTTGAGAGTTTGATGATGATTCAATATTGATAATGAAAAACTGTTTTATGTCAGTGCCCTTCTTTTTGTCCTCATCGGAGAAACCTATCAAATTATTTTGTATTTATTTTAATAAATTTTATTATTAAACTTCAGTCATAAGCATTATGTGATAAGAAATTATAAAGTAAGTGACTAATTATGTTATTTAATAAAAGATATCCTAAATATCCCATCAAATTACTTAAAAAAATAATTTAACAGAAAGCAGGTTTAATACTTTAATCAGCAGCATTAACAACAGATATAGTGCTTGTACGGAACACTTCACTGCATCATTAGGGATTTGTTTATACATAATACAACATAGCCAATATTAAATTCACAAGATACCAGTGTTCGAATACTTTATTAATTTATTTAACCAAACACAAATCATTCAGCATTTCAGATGCAAAAATAATGCATCAATATTTTAGGTTAGTATTTAGTTTATGTTGATATCAAAGTATAAATAATACATATATATAGAGAGAAAGAGAAAAAAAGGATTAAATTATCAATAACTTAAACAAAATAACTGCTAAATTGCTTTTTTTATATGTGTATATATATATGACGGTTGTGTGTGTTTTATTCCATTTATTTTAACAACCACACATAACTACTAAGATATGAATATGTTAAACTTGGTATATATGATAGTGAATGATGTGAAGCACCCAAATGCAAATTGTTGGAGAATGTGATAAAGAAAGGTTATGGAAGAAGATGATGAAGATGAAGATGCATTCACATATTCCTTTGTATGCTCTACGGATGCAAAAAAACAAAACAAGAAATTCTTTTCCTTTATAAAACGAGACAATATATATATATATATATATATATATATATATATATATATATATATATATATATATATATATATATAAATTAGCATATGTCCTTCTCAACTCAACTTACTTGATTGAAGCAACACAAAAAATAAATAATCTAAAGAAATTCCTAAAACAATATTATTGGGCATCGTATGAGACACAGAATTTATCCTCAAAAGGGATCCCAAAAGATTGCTTTTGGCCATAAAGCATATAAATTGCACCATCTTAAAATTTACAATACAAAATCTTTTCTTTTTCCTCCTATGATTTCTTTCATCTTCATTACATAGCATTATATATAGGGAGTACGATTTATGCCAAGCATGAAGAACTTACTAGCTTGCAAGAAAAGATGGAGAATGTTGTTGATTCCATTTCATGAAAAGACATTTTTTAATATTTAAATTTTTTATATTTATTGTACATATCGATTTATTATTATAAAATATATATTAAGTTTACATCAATCTTATAAATCAATTTTATAAAATAAAATTTGTATTTATTTATAGACTTAAAATATTTTTATTTATAAGAATTTTCAATAAACTTTTCTCATGTTAATTCATATAGGAGTTTATATATTTAAGACCGATAAACTTTCATTAGAATAATATTAAATGATTTTCCTACCATATTGGATTTTAAAGTTAATTCAACTTTATAAAACTAAAATAAGATTTATAGTTATTTATATACTTAAATGTCTTTAAATGTAATTTTTAATATATATAGAATTTTTTATACTTAATTTATTTAATTTTATTATGTTGTAAAACTTGATTGATTCACAATTTAATTATAGTTGAATTAATAAATCATGATCTAACTTTTAAAAGTTTTTAATTTTTTTTCTTGTGATACTTGGATTAGTCTCCTTTAAGATGCCTTAAAAAAGGTTTTTCAATCATCTCAAACCATTCTCCTTTCATTTTTAATTTATTTTATCAAGCCACCTTCAGAATATATCAGTTTCATCTTTATTTTAAATTGATTTTAAATTATTTTAAAATAAATTATTAACAATTTTTTTTAACACAATACATCTTATATAACACAAATTCCAAATAGAATTTATATATTAAAAAAGTTATTACAAATTCTAATAAATATGATTTATAAATTCAAACATTCATTCATAAATATAAATTTTTCTTTGTACGTCTTATATTTATTTAATGATATATGGAAAATCATATCCACATGCAAATCTAACGATTCCGTATTTAAATTAAATCATAGTTTACGTATTCTCGCAGTGTGTGTTTTTAAAGAACATTTTCTTTTTCTAATTCATCATAGAATCATTACGATTTTGTATTATCGTTTTCCAAATTCTCACACGATATTTGGAATGAAAGCAAAAAACAATATCACAGAATGTTAGGAGTTGTTACTACGTCATAAAATATTGAAACCAAAAACCAAACCTCTTTAACTTTTCACTGTTTTTTCAGGAGATGGACACAGACAAATTCTCTATCAATTCATTCACTTGGAATGAAGCTCTAATGCAATGATTCACAGTGAAATCAATCTTGAATTTTTTTCTAATCTAGACCATAGAAAAAGGAAAAATATTGGTTGAGTGAGTTCTAAGTTCTAAGCTTCCAAATTGAATCTATCTTAATCTGATAATAAACACCACTTGAACTACTCCAATTGCTCTCTTCTTGAATAGTTAGCATTCTTTTTTACAAGTTGAATTAATAAGAAAAACTTGTATTGTGCAACATAACAAAGGTTCACGTCAGATTTCACTGTGGCGAGATATGGAGAATAGAGAATACCAAAGAAGGGAATCACCGTAACCAAAAGTGGGGGAAATTAACAAGTTAAGAATTTTGCATTGCATCTCAGTGGTCCTCGTCATTTCCTTTTCTGCAATTTCAGCAAAGCAAAATGTTTAAATGGAAAAGAAGTGTTGCAGAAGAGATTCTCTTTCCATTCTCTCTTTATTCCTAATTCCTGTCACAGTGCAGTGAAAGGACAAGGGCGATTTGATCTGTAGTATAACTCCCTCCCTCAAAAAAAATTACACGGACAATTTTTGTCATTTCTTTATATTATAGACGATACTCTTGTCTTTTAAATATTTATAATAATCCCCTAAGGCCTTGTAGAATGTAGGGTGTAATGTGTTTTTTAGGTGACAGAACTTAACATAACATATTTCATAGAATTAAAAAGAGTTTCTATAAAGGTTAAAAGGACAGAAGCATGTATGCTATCTCAAAAAATCACAGAGAATATGAGTGTAATTTACTCCTTTTTTGTATTGTATTGTATGTATGTGGTCACATCTGCTCCTTTGTAAAGGGCCAAAAAGTCGAATGTTTTAGGTGGGTGGAAAAAGGATTGGAATCTGGTGTCTCTGTTTTTTTTCTAGGCCAGCAGATTGTTTTTATTTTATTTTTCCTTCTCTTATCACTATCTCCTATGTTGATAAGAATCCCACCATGGACTATCATCAACCTCTGCATGTGAAACTGATAACCTAATGGATCCATATAGATATTGCATCACCAAAACTATTAGTCACGTATAAGCCCTCTCGGGTTCTGTACATTTCTACCAACGCCCATGCAGAACCATATTCATTCTCACCAACATAACCAAAAGAAATAAGAACAGACGAATTTACAGCATGACAACATATGATGATGACTTCAAAACTAGTCTTGAATTAACCTTTATATGTTTTTAACAATAAATTACTTCAGAGACAGTAAACTAGACAAGGTAATGGTCGCCAAAAACAAAATAATCTTGAACTAGTAACCATAACACAATGTTAGAATCTTAACTTGTTTCAGTGCTGCTTTTATGATCATTTTCATACCACTAGAAAACATTGCCTGCATCTCCTAAAGCGAGGAAGATCCAATTATATTGAAAGGGACGTGATTGGAGCAGAACACAATGTCTCAGAAAGATGATTGCATGTCAAAGAATTAGCTGCTCACACTCACAGCACCTGAAAAAGCATAGCAGTTGTTTCCTTTCTTTTTCTCATCAAGAGATGTGCGCTAGCTGACACGAATAATCAAGCCTGTGGGAATTGATGCAATCTTCGAGAGGTTTGCTGATGTTGCTTTCTCACTTCTCAGTGGCTTTAGGGGGTTATTCTTGTTCTGCAAAAGCATCAATTCTACTAATCATCTACAGAATCCACTGTGTGGACGACACTATTGAAAGCAACAAGCATGGCCACTAAAGGCAACTTTTCCTGTCCGCCAAAATTTTATCCAAATGCATGAGACAAGATCCTTGTAGCAAACATGGAAAAGGAGCAAATAATGATGATTGAATCACCAGTAAAGAAATGGCAAAATCAAGAAAAGCATTGATTGGCCTTATGAATACGAACCTTTCTATAAAGGATATGATATATACCACATAATGCTCCTCTAGTCTGCTATCAAGAGAAAATGCATGCAATTTGTTTGCATTTTTAAAAGATACGAGATAGTTCCACACAATATGTTCTTACATTGTAGACATATACTTTGGGAGAAGTTGTCAAGAGATCTCATAGTAAACAATATTTCTGAATATGTGGTCTTTAACTGAATGTCATTCTGTGATATGATATATTGTCTACATATACACAATCCAATGCTTGAATAAATTCTGAACATCATAAATCGAAATGAAGCACCCTAGGATAATCAAGGTTTGAGAATTTGAGTTCATCAAAGGATTATTCAGGCTTTGTATGCTTTCGAAATCACATATCCACTGTTAGCAGTAATCTGTCTTATCTACATTCCTCTGATGTTCCCTTGCTGAAATCCCACCTTAAATCCTATCTTCAGAACATGGACAATCCTACAACACATCAAGTTTGGAAAGATTAAGACAGTAATTTGTCTTATCATTATATCATCAGAACATGGATAAGCCTACAATGCGTCATGTTTGGGATAATCACTAATTATCCGCGATGTTATCTATAAGATAATCGGTGTATTCCTATCCTGAATCTGTGAAACACGTGCATGATATCATAGTTATTTTCAATAAAAAAAATTAGATCATATCGGTTGTATTATTTCATTCTTGATTGATTTTGGACAAAACTGAAACATAGGACTACATTTATTATTAATGTTATTCTCAGATCAAAACTAATATTTTATTTCGATAGTAATTCTAAATTTCAGTTATCAAAATAAAAAATACTTTTTATGGAAAAACAGCATCAACGAGCCGCATAATACAGCATTTAAAACTAGTCCATTAGTTTTCCATTAGACAAGTCTCGAATAATCCATGAGACAAATAACATAATTCGGTCCATCCAAGAGTGAATATTAGTTATTTACACGTATATATAGTCACAAATTCTTGTTAAAAGCATATACAATTTCTTTCAAGTTCCCCGACCAGGATTGTAAAACTATGGGTGTAACAAAAGGGGAGAAGAGGAAGAGAAGGACATGATGTGAGTAATATCAATTACAACAGCTCGTAAAACGTAAGAATGGGTACATCACACAGCACATCCACTGCGGGAGTGCTGGAACACTGGAGCAGAGCAGGAATACCAGATGGTGCTGGCTAGACAACAATTATGACTCGATTTGGATTACCTTTTTAACTCATAAGAACCGTTTAATTGAAATAAATACTTGATTCCAAACTTAAGTATTTTTAAATGCATATATAGAGATTTAAATGAGTTAAAAAAATAAGATGCATAAATTAATTTTAACTACTATTAGACATTAGACTCACTTTATTTTATTTTGATCAATTGGTGTATTTATTTATTGAAAATTTCATCCAAATTAACCCTAAATAGCCAAACCTAGAGGTACAGAGACCTCTTGGTGATATTTGATTATTAAAGCTTCATTTGTTTACAGTTAGAAAGAATAAATATTTTCCAAGAATTGATCTAACCTGAGCTACATGCCACCATATAACTTGCTCTACTGATTGGAAGGTTAAACACTAGGACTCAGAAAAAAAAAATTATATATGATAGTACAAATGAAAAGATAGGCAAAAGAAGGCTTAATTACTGCTGCTATCTTCACCAGACCTGAAAAGCTCAAACTGCTTGAATTGCTTTGTTCTTGCCAGTTCTAAAATCCGAACCACCAACTGGAGCATTTGCATGGAATGCTGACTGCCTTGAGGGTTCCCCTAACAACTGAGGCTTAATTACTGCTGCTATCTTCACCAGACCTTAAAAGCTCAAACCGCTTGAATTGCTTTGTTCTTGCCAGTTTTTAAATCCGAACCACCAACAGGAGCATTTGCATGGAATGCTGACTGCCTTGAGGGTTCCCCTAACAACTTTAAGGAAAGCGGGGAAGGTTCTCTATCACGTACCTGTGTTTCCCCAATGCTGAGATGAGACATTCCCACAAGTTCGTCAACATTGACAGGTTCCTTGGGAATGACTGGGATTGGCCTGTGGACCTGATGATGGGATGTCTCTCCTCCCTTGACTTCTTCAAAAGGAGCTGCAGTTGATGGCCATATGGGAAATGGAACAGGTAAATAAGTGGGGAAGAATCCATGAGGAGCCATTGATGTCAGTCCGTTTGATCCCATCATAGTTTCATTGGCCTGTTCCATGTTTTCTTGAGAAGTAGTTTCCATGGGTTCAAATTCTGATTTGAGGGAGAGATTTAGTGAAGGTTGTGATTTTCCATTACAAGGTTGCGGCTTCTCAGAAGGTGGAAGCAGCACTTGTTCTTCTGGCACTGAAGGTGGATCTGAAGTCTGACATGATTAAAAAAAAGTTAGCCAGAGAAGCAGAGGAAAAGTATTACCACTACGTTTACATAAGAATCTTAGAACATAACTAATTGGCAGTGTCCGCCAACAACAAGGATGACCCCATTTACTTAGAAATACAGAATCCTATAAATCCATCAATGTAATAGAAAAGTTTGTCTAAAGCAAAAATCCAGAGTCAATTGTCGAACACAGTAAAGTTGTCATCATGTCATGATTTTCAAGCCAAGAAAAACCTTGGTGTTTTTCAATAAAGACGTGACATGTATTTACAAGAAACTAGAAGAGTGATGGGAATATAACAAGAACTATTAAACTTAAGAAAGAGAAGACATGACATGTATTCGCATGTATTGCTGTTCATGCACAAGCAAGGAAGACACTCATTTCCCTTATATTAGAAAACATCGAGGCATAATAAGATGTGTGCATGATTGCCAATTAGATGTGATATGATGAATAAGACCAACCATATCTGGAACCATGTCAAAAAGGCTGGAACGTCTCTTTCTCCTGGTAGCATGATTTTGCCGGATAAAATACTTCTGGGCATGACTTGCTACTTGAGTAGGGGTCCTTGATACAACAAAATTACGTGCTATCCCACGCCAGTCTCCTTTGCCCAGCTTCTGGAGACCAATTAAGAACAGCCTATGTTCTTCTTCAGTCCATGCAACACCTAAAACAAACAAAGTAAATACTGAATAAAGTAATCCAATCACCAGACACAAAAGGGTACTCGTTGTGCTCAGTGGATCAGCTGTTATTGAGAAAATACAATAATTCAATAAATGCAACACAGAGTTGTGAGTATGTGACAAAATAAGGTACTCCCTCCCTCTGTCTTGCGAAAAACATTTAATCCTGTTATTTTCAATACAATTTTAAATAAGTTATTATTATACTTCTTTCAGTTTTATCTTACCAAACAATTTTCAATGCATTATCAAATTGGAAATAAGGGTATAACTAGAAAAAATATATTACTTTCAAATTTTAAAAATAACAGATAAAAAGGGGAAAAAAATTCTTCAAAAAGTGACCACTGTATAGGAATGGAGGGGCTAAGTAGCAAGGTAGAAACAATTCTAGGCATGAAATAATGGGATTAGTGTCAAAAGAGAGTTGATTTCAGTTAACTACCTTACTTCCTACCTTCCTTTTTAAGTGTGTTTAATGTTCCTTTGGAGAAAAATAAGAGTATGAATAACAAAATAAAAAGTAATTAAGGTTATAATAAAATTTAAATAAAAAAATATTTCAAAAACGGAACCTAAAAGTGAGTTGGTTAGTGTATTAAATACTATTCTTTAATTTTTTTTGTTTCATTTGTTTTCTGCACATAAACCAGTTTTCTTTTCAGTATAATTGTAAAGAATCCGTTTCTTTTTCTTGTAATAAAGTAACAAAATTAGCTGAAGTTAACTCTCTGTTGACCATTGATTAGAACCGTATATCATCATTCCAAGAGTTAAAGAAAATCTCTCTAGAAGCGGCTCCAAGTTAAGCAAACTATAGTCTACAGAGAACGGAATATCAAGAATAATACATAGCATTCTCAGCAAAAAATTGCATTACAACGCCACCTTAGTATGAACAGCGAATCATCAACAAAATTGTTGGCTTAAATTGGGCAGAGAATATCAAAAAATATTTGTCAACAAACTTCAACACTATAAAACACATTGTCATGAAACTTAATGATATTACAACTGTTATTGAAAGAAATGCAGCAGTCATGCAAATAAAACGTGAAATTAAAAACTTCAGATAAGTATAAAAATAATAAGCATAAACATAATTTGATTGAGTTTCCCTTTGAAAATATCTCATGCATTTAGCCCTGTGTAAATTTTCTGTCAAACTAATAAAGCATTCAAGTATCACCCCTTTCCGAAGGGGAAAATAACCAAAAGTCATGATTGTGTCTGTCTTAAAGCCAAACATAATAATTAATTACCACACCAACTCTGCCTATTCAGGTATCAAGCAGATCATGATTAATGAACAAAAGCTACGGTTTGCCACAATTACAGAAACAAATAAATGTGCAACAGCAGTACAAACAACGGTAATTAAACTAGTCAAACCATCCAGGAGCATAGCTTAGAGAGGTAATTAGACTCAAGCAACAAATTCTAAATCTAGTTTGAACAGATTCCACAAGATAGAAAGGTCAGTAATTGTCAAATAAACACATTTACTTCTTTTTTTCTTTAATTGCTTGCACCTTAGTGGATATCCCAAATAAATTAAATGGATGCTGGAAGTATAGCACCGCTTGTCCATGGAAGAATTCATTAATATTATTATAATCACTATTATCAAATGATAAAAAAATTGAAGTTCATGTAGTATATGATATCATAACAAATTCAGGATGCCATGAGGTCCCAACTGTAGTATGATATCGTACACGCTATATAATAAATGATCCACATTCGTCCAAATTACCAACCAATCAAGACATTAAATACAGCCATTGCGCGTTGGGAGGAGCAACAATTGCATAAAACACGAACGAGAAAACCAAAATACACTAGTTCCAAGACAAGGGAGTAAAAGGTTGGAAAAAACATCGTATTTAACTAGACATTTATGAAGTGCAAGAAATGAGAAATCCTCAACAAACACAAACGGGGAACGAAAAAACAAATCTAACATGGCAACAAACAAAATGTTAGACCACAACAAATAAAATAAATTCCGATTCCGATTAATATGAAATAAAAGGGTAAAGAAATGGAGAAATGGAACGACGAGAACCTTTTTTTCTTTCTCCGCGACGGTTAGCCAAGGTGGAGATATGGGCGGGGTCGTCGGACAAGTAACCGTGGGGCTCATGGAGCGGGTCGGAGCAGGGAGAGCTTGGATTGGGAGAGGAGGCGGCGAGGTTGGAAGAAGAAGGAGAAGAATGGTGGTGTGCGGAGGCGAGGTTAAGGTTTCCCATGCTGGCGCTCTTCTTTATGATTGATCCATCCGTGAGCCTGACCCCGAAGAGCTTCACGCCGGCGCCCGCCCCCCGCGACGAGGGGCACGTCCGGGAGTTGTGGCCGTTGTTGCTGCAGTGGGAGCACCGCCGAGTCATGCCGATTCTCCGCCGCGTGACTCGGTCCAGGGAGGGAGAAACGTGATCAAAACAGCCAACAGAAGAAGGGGAATAAGGAGAGAAAAAAGAAAATTAGAAAATGAGCGATGCGATGCGATGCGACAGGATGCGATATGCGGAAAGGAAAATGGAAAATGGAAAATGGAAAATGGAATTATGGATAGAGAAAAGAGATATGGAAAGAGTGCATGTGTTTGGTTAATTAAGGTAAACACAGCAACAGGGTGCTGCTGCTCATGGATAATTCCGGGTTTTAGGAATATTCTCGAGGTTAAATCTGGGATTCTAATTTCTCGCTTTTTATTTTATCATTTTGTCTTAGTGGAACGCGCTCCATCGCTCGTTCCTCTTCCTTCTCCTTCTCCTTCTTCTGTTAAATACACCTTCTATTTCAATCTACCCATTTATAAAATAAAATTTATATAATATAAAATATTTTATGTTTGTTTTATCTTGCAAGCATGCGATGTGATGAAACGTGCGGTTCTCATGTAATGGCACGTACATCACAACTCTAAACACGTGCCTATACACTGCCCCACTCTAAAATGGATCAATCATACACAAAACTGCTTCCACGCCATTACTGCTCACTAACCTCTTTCATCTTCAACAACAATCATCCTTTACCCAACACTTTCTATGGACACCGTGTTAAGTTTATCTATAATGACATTTTTTTTTTATATGTATAAAAATTCATTTATACAATTTTAAGAAAAACGGAAAAAGGCTGAAATTCATTTATATATTTGGATAAAAAAGTTTTAAGACAAAACACGACGTGCTTGACTTTGACTCGTTAGCGCGGAAGTACTTGAGCACCCTTATTTAATCCTTTCGGTTATTTTATATTAATAATATGAAAACTATATGTTAAATAAATATAAATAAAATTATTGTCTGCATGTTATTTTATTTATGGAATAAAAAAATGAATTTGAATTGTTTAATATAAAAGGAAGAATGCGCAATTATCGGCAATGGGTGGTGAGTAGTTTGTAGTGAAGTGATTGGGAGGTGTTTGGATGAAATTAGGAGTGTTGTCTGGAAAAGGCCAATGAATGTCCGTAATAAGACACGTGGATCATATGGTGGTTCCCACCTACTTTACGTGCCCTTCACGCTATTACATGTTACCGTCTTCTTTTTTCTTCACCCAATCTCAAACGAATATTTCCTTTTTTTTCTCTCAATAGATAAATATTTGAATGGATTTCTTTTAATCAAATAATTCTAATGTACAAAAAATATGACTTTCATAATCTAAATAATACTCTAAAGTCTAAAAAATTAATACTTTATCTAGAGGTGGAAAATGTATATAATTTATTTTATTTTGACAAAATAAGTTAAAATATACTAACTAATTCAATTATGATTAGCCACTAAAAGTTCTGCTTAAGTGAAATTTTATTCTATCTAATAATAAAATATATAGATTTTAAATGTAATTCTATTAAAATTTAATCAATTTTCTTACCTTTTTAAAATATAAATCTGTGATATTTTTCATTAAAAAAAATTAAATCAAAAAAATGTCCTAAAAAAATTAACAGCAGATACATCTCATCTTTCTTTTGTATGTGGGAAGCCGCAGAAGAGTGTGTTGTCTGATCCTATCTCAACTCAATTATATATTGCAAGGATAAGTATGTGCAAGAACTCTCACTGTGTAGAGTTTTAAAATAAGAAATAAAATGAGGATAATATTTTTTTTAAAATAAATGTTATCGTAAATTAAATAATTTATTTATAAAAAAAGTTGCTTTTGGTAATAATTAAAGTTGAAGATAATTATTAACTTAAAAAAATTAAAAATAAACGTGAAATTTGAGCTTAAAGTATTGGGTTGTGAAGAAGTTATATAGGTCAGGTTCATTGACTCGACAAATATTTTCTATGAACCAAATAATTGTCTTCAAAAAGCTTTAGTCATAAGTAATCAATATTATCCACCAAGATAAGATGTGTACGGACATGTGAACTTCTCACATTTGGTAAACAGCAGGAGAATACTAAATATCAGGAAAAGCATAGTCAATGGTCAAACTTTGCATACTTCAATTCTCTTGTATCATTTATTAATTATATATTCTGTCACCTTCAATGTTTTTGGTAATGTATATAACATAAGCTCCTACAATATAATTATGTTCTACCTTTTTTTCCTCTCTCATCTTACATTTCTTCAATAATTGTGGACTTATCTTATATTCTCTAAATGCACAAGTCATACAACATATGTATATTCTAAATTCACAACATATACAATTATTAAATATATATATATTAAAAAACACATTCAATTATTAACTCATGTGAAATGTTATCCTTTTTTTTTATCATATGTTATGGCATTTAATAAATAATCAATAACACAAATCATATTATTTTTAGAAGCGAAGATTTCTCTCCTTCATTCACATCTCGTATCATTGAATATTGTCGAGAAGAGAGTGTTATCATTTAAAGAATTCTAAGAGTGATACATTTAAAAATTGATTAATAAAAAATTATTAAAGATTTATAAGAAATGAACGATTATAAACTTCTTATTATACTTACATATTTCTTTTTTATTATTTTGAATTCTTTCTTGTTTTTGTAAGTCATTGAATGATGCGCATAATTACTTTTATGAAAAAATTCTGATGAAGAAAGGTCATTAAAATCATTGTTTTACCAATTCAGGCTCTTTGTTATATTTTTTAGTGATTCTTTAATTTCTACCAAGAAGGTGTTTGTTGGACAAAATTGAGGTTCCAGGAAATGCAGTTGAGTTACCTATGACTATCACAGTTTTGGTGATGAAGTTGCTTTGCTATGAGATGCATGTATGTGGACGAGTACTTGAGCATATTTTATTAATGTTTAAAATTTATTAGAAAATAAAAATCTGGGTAGATTTTTCTTTATTTAACGTGTTTCAATCGTATTTTTTCTATTAATTTTAACAAGCTTTAATTAATGACTTTAAAATGTAAAAAATTAAAATCATAGATATTTTTAAATTTTATTTGATGTGAGATAAAATAAACCCACCAAATCCAAGTTCAATGGAACAAAAAACACGGTTCTGGTTCAGACCTTTGACTTTGGCGGCATGTTTTTGGAGTATTCATAATTTTTTTGTTCAGATTTGCTACCCTTCTTCTTTGGTCAATTTTCTGTCTTCAATGTATTATCATGGTGTGATTTCAATTTAATACCCTTGTATCCTTATGCTTTAATCTGATTTCAAATTTATTTTATATACTTCAAGAATTTTTATTTCTTTCATCATAATCTTATAAATTTAGATAAACTATTATAAGTATATTATAATATATATATATATATATATATATATATATATATATATAATATCAAGAGGATTCTGGTAAAAAAGTCTGTTTAATAATCTAGAAGCTGGTCCACATTCATTTCACGGCAATAAAATCTACTCTTTTATTAAATATAACCATATACAATAACATCCAAATTCTTTTATCATTTAATATCAAATTATGGAGTTAGTTTATTTTTGTAATAATCACTATAAAATTATTAAAAACCTTTGATTAATAATAAAATATATTAATGATGAAAAAAATTTAAATTCATGTAATAGATAGTTAAATATCCTTTCAAGAATCTAATCGTGTTTAAATATTTTGCTGACAACTAAACACTCTCTCTCAAATAGAATACAAGTGTTTTTTTCTTTCTTTGAATTACAAGATTTATTTTAATTAGCCTGACATTTATTTATTTTTTAGTTGATTTTTTTTTATCATTTTTGGCAGAAGTTCGTGCCCAAAAATACCAAATAATCATTGTTACTGACATGTATTTTAGTATTATAAATTATAAATAATTATTTATTTTATTTTATTATTATATTTTTCAAAAAGATTAAAATTTGATGCTACGAGAATTAGTAGAATCGTTTTGAATGTAAAAAAATACGTGTATATTATAATGTAATATCTTATATAATTTGATGTACCAGGCGACAAGGTAAGTAAAGTCATGATGATGAAAAGTCCAAAGTCCAAGGAATGTGGACGGTTGATCTACTATATAAGTTTCAACATTTCTACTGCTGGTCCACGCTCTTCTCACATTTTCTACTCTCTTTTACTGTTCTCATTTCTTCTCTACACTATATTTCTTTAGACATTACGAATCAATATGTATATTATTTATTTTGAATTTGTTCTTAACCAAGATGAACAATCATTTTGTGAGTATGGTAAGAGTCTATGTATCTATAAAAAAAATTTAAGACGCTATTTAGGCTGTATTTTTCTTTACGTGTATTCTATTATTGAGATGATTTAACAATTACAAAAGACTGAGTAATGAATAATAAGTAACGTAGATAATTACTATTGAGTTATAAGACAAATCGTCATAACTACTTTAGTATTTTCATAAACTAATATATGATATTTTATAAATTCTTATTATTTAAATACTGGGTAGTAATACAAAATTCAATATTTCATACTTAATTTTTTTTTAAACATTCTATTAACAAGCTAAAATTTTAGAATATATTTCATGGAAATCAAATTTATAAATTATTACAATATTTTTCATTTATATTGTTGGAAGAGTTAGGATGAAGTTGTATACATATTCCACTTTTCCAAGTTTTGCATAATGCTTTATTTTCTAAATGAGATATTTTACTTGTTTGTTTGAGATGTTCTCTTACATTTTAAGAGGAGGAACTTAGATGAGTTTCAAACAATAATAGAATCCTTATGTGAAGTTAAAACTTTAATATTGAACACAAATAAATATTAAGAATTTGAAGTGTTACTAATTAAGTTGGAAGAAGTTGAGATCCTAATTGATTCAACATTTGATAGTGAAGATAGGTTTTGAGGGGACAAAAAGATTGTTGAGGTTGTAATTGTATGTACTTTCACTACCCATGTGGGCATCGCATTGTTTGTTTTGGTGTTATGTATCAAACATATTGAAGAGTGGTTTTACATAGTTAGGGTACATATTTATGATGTTCTTCATAATTTTGGATCTTTCAAACTGAGTAGTGGATTCAGATGATTTGATGTATGAGTATAAATGGAAAACAAGGAGACAAACACTGCCATTATATATATTGCAAGATACTGATTCCTTATTTTTCACATCACATATTATATCTAAGATTGCATATCTGCAATGCATAGATAAGATAAGATTTTTATTTCCGCACGACACACTCGTGTCTAATGCTTTTAAATATAGTAAATATTTTAAAAAAAGTTATAAATAAAATATTTGTATTAGAAACATTAAATAAAAAAGGTCTAGTTTTTAAACTTTAACTTGCCTTCAAATAATGTCGTGGTTGAGTTGAATGCATAATATAGCTTAAGTTGATTCTTACTGCACCCAATCAATTTGAATTGGACACCCAATTATGATTTGCGAAAATACTAAAATGTCTTTAATGAAATTGAAATTAGATTAAGGGAGAGATTTGCACCTACTCATAGCACTCATTCGTTTTCGCGCAACAACTACCACCGACACCTCCACCTTCATTTTCGCACTGAATGCAGCGACCAGCGTTGTTTTGCCATTTCTTCGTTTGCATTTCTCCTCTGAGGAAGCAGAAGGACGTTGTGTGTGAGGTAGTTCGTCGACGACAGAGAATGAAGCCACCAGAGAAGACAAGGTCAATTTTAACACGCTCTCTGCGTTTCATTGCGGATAGTTTTAGGCGGAAGTGCCTTTTTACTTTTGGATATTCTTATCCGGAAGTGATTGATGTGTTGCAGATGGGTTCATCCAGAAGCTTCTAGATATAGAAATCCGTAAGTCAAAACATATACTTTCGGATGCCCACATTTAGAACACTATTAACTATTTTGGATATGTACATCCATAATTCAAAACCCAATTCAAAATATGTATATCCAGAATACAAAACCCACTTCTAAATAATGATATCCATAACGCACCTCAGCTCAAACAAAAAGAAAACAAGAACATAATGGGATTTTAAAAGGTTTGTCGGGTGCAGGAAGCAATTGATTGGGTGCAGGAAGTAATTGCCTATAGCTTATGTAATGAGACTCTTAAAAAGGAGAAAGAACTTAACGATGGCCCAACTTCAGAAACCATTTACCAGAAATGACTTTTGACAAATTCTTCTGCACCCCATATTTCAGAAAATATCAAAATTACCTTTTTCTAATAACGTGTATTTTAATTTTGAATGCAAAATTTGGAGACAAAATCAGAAGTTAACATGCATTTTGTATTGTGCGAAATACAAAATATACATTTCTGATTATACAATATAAAATATATTTTAAATTACAAAAAAAAATTATTGTGGATTATAAATCCAAACTAAAAAAATTTTGTATTCTTGATTATAAAATCTAAAATACAAATTTTATTTTATTATATAATTTAGAATGCATAAAATCATAAATCGTTGTATGTTTGAGAATGAGTTAATACTATCAAATATTTATACATATTGTGGAATCCTATTTTTTTTATATGCATTTGTACACATTGAAAATAAACATTGTTTGAAAAAAAAAAGCTTGAATAAAATAAATTGGTAACATAATTGTCAAATTAAATTAAAATGTATCGTTAAAAGACATAATATTAATCCATAAATACAAAGGGGAATAAAAATAATAGATGATGTATGATTGTCTAACTACTGTACCCTTAACGCCGCCTAGTCTAACATAAACAGCCCTCTCTCACGCTAGGAGCTAACATGAGATAACTTGAGTGCAATATATGTTCTTCCCATGATGTTTTAGCGATATTTATTTATTAAGAGTGTCATAGTATTATTTTTTTTCATTAAGGTAAAATTATAATTTTCCCACCATGGACTGCAGCACGAAACCATGGAATGAGATTTTATAGTTTCTTTGTATTTATTTTTTCTAACAAAAAAGTTGCGTCCTATAGAAAAACTCAATTTCTTGGTCCTATAAATTAAGACTATCAGAAGTTCCACACCAGTGATGAATAAAAGTTTGGATGTTTTCCCCATCCCATCACTATGTACATGCTGCGTTGAAAACCGTTCCAACAAGTCATTTATTTAATAATTGAAGACGGTCCATTATTGCTAACAGTTTTCAATTCCATCATTAATGGATTGGAAGTAGTGGCTACACCAGAGCACACTTGTTTTCATCAAAACGTTTGATTTGGTTATTCTTTATCTACCAATTGCTCTTTAAACACGTATGTTTCCAATCCAAAAAGTAGAAAATGTTGCATGGTCAAGTCTATCTTATCTCTAGTCATGAACGTGGATCTCCAACATATCTCCCCTACACACATATGAGATATACATCACATCCCCTTATACAAGGCTGTTAATTCATCATTCATGATCTCATCAGTCCAATAAATTCTAAAAAATGAGAATGAGTCAAAGTTAACTAAACTTTATGAGTTATAATATGAGGTTTGCAGATATAAGATATAACTGAGGGGGGAGAGAGGAAAAACGAGGGTGAGTAGGTGTTTGTTTGCACCGTTGAGGAAAAAATAGAATGAATTCCACTCACTCAAGATATAACCTGTAGAGATGCATCATTTTCTAATTTTAATTTTGATTGATGTCTGTCACATAACATTTATAGCAGAACCAGATTTTTGAAGCTACATTTAGTTCAACTACCACATCTACCGCTTCTACAACCACCGTCCTAAAACCTTCTACTAGTACTAACCCACCCCCAACCGTACAAATCACTTACAAGAACAGCCACAACAACGAAAAAATTAAAAAATTGACAATAAAATTGTAAATGTAAAGAAAAAGGAATGCGGCTTATTTTCTATCTATCTATTTATCACTTCACCGGTAGCATCTGTAGGATGGGGTGTACATACAGCTCTCTGCAAACTTCACCAAATCTTTTGGTTGAGGAAGCCGAGTGGCCAAACCTGACACAAAAGAAACCAAACTCAATCTTACATTTTGTTTTCAGAAATTTCAAAGAAAAAAGCTTCAAAAAGTGAAACAAAAGCTTACCAAGCTCATAAGCCTTAGCAGCAACTTTGGCGGCTATGTGTGCAGAAATCTTTCTGATGTTGGTGAATGGTGGGTATATGAGTCCCTTGTCAAAGTTCTCTTGGCTCACTTGTGAAGCCAAAGCCTCAGCTGTTGCATTGTTATATATCAGTAATGGTATAAAAAGCTATTAATTTCAAAGGACTCATTATTGTTAAAGTGATTTGTGTAGTAATTACATGCAGCCAGAAGCAGGTCATCATGCACTCGAATGGTCCCAGACATTATCAAACCGAGACCGAATCCAGGAAATATGTATGCATTGTTGGCCTGAGGAACAAAGAATGTCCAAATTAGACCTTATTTCAGATGTGACATTTTTAATATAAGTAAAAATCTCAAGGGCTTAGACCTGGCCAGGCACGAACACTTTCCCCTCATATTCAACCGGGGGAAATGGGCTCCCACTTGCAAAAATGGCACGTCCCTGTGGGTGATGCACAAGAAATAAAGGAACAAATATATTAGTACTGGTCAACAACAAACACCTATAAGAATAAATAAAAACTGAGTCCGTTGCCGTACAATATTGAAATATTAAAATTCTAATGAAAAAAATACAGTTGCGTGTATTAACCTGGCTCCACTTGTAAGCTTCTTCAGCAGTACATTCTGACTGTGACGTAGGGTTGGAAAGAGAAAGAATAATAGGTTTCTACAAGCATTATCATATATTAAATTGATTAGCTTATTTCAAACATCAAATTCATGGAAGGTACTAGGTAATAAATAGGTGGAAATAGTACCTCGTTGATGGAGGCCATAGCCTCAATCACCTCTTTAGTAAAAGTTCTTCCTTGTCCTGATGTTCCAATCAACACTGTCGGCTTAATTTGCTGAGAAAATAACATTGAAAATGTGAGAAAATTGAAACTCCTGCTGTGTATGTGTGGAGTAATGGATAGAAAGATAAACAACCATCATACATTAACAGCATCTAAAAGATTTTTAACAGGTTCATGCTCATGAGCCCAGGGCTTCTTGAAATGTTGGAGTGAGTCTTTGCGGGAGCTAACAATCAATCCCTGTAAAAGTAGAAACAAAAGATTAACAAAAAATGGAAGATGAGAACCTACTCCAAACAGGTTGGGCTAAGTTGGGTTTTACACAACCTTTGAGTCCACCAACCAAATATTCTTGCGCACTTCCTCCAGTGGAGAATTTGTCTGCATAAACAAATGAAGTTTCTCAATAACTAAATTTCATGCATTGTTCACATCACAACATTCTCACCACCTGCCACAGGAAAAAAACACTCAATAACACCAAAAGTAGCTAACAAACCTGTTTAGATGTTTCAAGTGCTATGAGTTCTGCTATTCCAGTGCCAGCCTGCAACCGCAAGACAATACAATTAAGCCAGAAGGATAAAAACAGCCACTTCTTTATCTAAGACCAAATAAGAAACATGAGCCCAGAATTGTACAGACTAACCTCTCCAGCACCAAGGAACAAGAATCTGTGATCAGCTAAATTACCACCAACCAATTTCAGAGCTGCAACTAATCCAGCAAGGACAACGGATGCTGTTCCCTGGAACAAGGTAGATACAGTATTAGGGCTGGTTATAAGTGTAGGCAAGTACCTGAATTCATTACTGAATACAGAAATTTCTTACCTGAATATCATCATTAAAGACCAGATGTGTTGACCTATATTTCTCGAGCAGATCAAAAGCATTGTGGTTTGCAAAGTCTTCAAACTAAATACATGACAAAACAGGTATAGAAATCAGAAAAATGAAATTACCAAAGACTACAGTCTAATATGCCAAGAAGTATTGTCTCTTGAAACACTTAATACCTGAATTAGAACCTTTTCTCCATAAGTTTGCTTGAGTGCTGTCATAAATTCGTGCATAAGCTCAGCATACTCCTGGAACCAGAGAAGTTGAAGCAGAGTAAGTACTTAGCATATTAGGAAATAGGATGCCTGAAATTAAAAATTACTAATTCCACAAGATTGAGCAAGGAAAATAAATCATGAACCTGCCCAGTTGCACGTCTTTGCTTTAGCCCAATGTACAATTCATCATTCAGCAACTCCTCATTGTTTGTACCCACATCAATGGTAATAGGCAAACACTGAAAAACATGACATTACAGGATTAATAAAGTTAGAACATGTACAGCAATCCTTAATACCCGAAAAAAAAAAACAGTAACAAACAGATCGTTACAAGTTTATAACAGGAATAACTTATGGGTTAACAGTGTGGTGGCCAAATATACTTACAGATGATGGGCGAACTCCTCCAAGTGCTGTGTATAAAGAAAGTTTCCCCACCGGTATCCCCATACCCTAAGAATACAGCAAACCAGAGATTACAACATCAGATTTTGTGATTCAATATAACTCAAATAATAAATGTCAACAGGTATGATAGAAATTACCTGACAACCAAGATCACCAAGACCCAGGATCCGTTCTCCATCAGTTACAACTACAACTTGAATGTTCTTCTCAGGCCAATTCCTTAGTACTTCACGGATCTTCCCCCTTTAAGTTCAAGTCCCCCCAAGAAACAAAGGAACAATAAAATCAATACAACCAGTGACCAATTACAAAGCATTCCAGGGGAAAAAAAGAGAAATCAAAACCAAACTCACTTCTCTTTCAAACTTATATAAAGACCCTGAGGACGCATAAAGATGCTCCCATATTTCTGGCAAGCTTCACCAACAGTTGGAGTATAAACAACAGGGAGTAACTCTTCAACGTGATCAATAAGAAGTGTGTAAAATAGCCTTTCGTTTCTCTCCTGCAACACATGACATATTAAAGTGAAAGCATTAATAATTTAACAATCAAACCAGGTGAAGAAACTTCCATCAAGATATTTTGCACCAAAGATGGATATCGAAATGATAAAATAAAATGGTTTAATTAAGTTCTAAGTACCTTATAAATTTGGGTATTTTTAGTTCAGTTCCTATTAAAATATTTCATTCTATTAAGTGCTAAAAATATTTTTTATTTTGTTCTATCGAGGGAAGGAACAAATCAGGATACTTAAACGAAAATAAAAATTATTTTGATCACTCAATAGAAAAAAAAAATTTAATAAACATTTTTTTTAATAGAAACTCAATTTTAAATAACTAAATTTATGAGGTACTTAAATCTTAGTTAAGCCAAATAAATTGAAGACCAGAAGGGAAAGACCACAAGAATTTTTGACATTGTTCAAAAAGTTGCTGTGCAAAGCAAACAACAGATGGGGAACAGAAAATCATTCGCAGATAGATGCATTTTCTCAGAATGTATTCTCAAACTGTTAGATAAAATTACGTTTAGGACAAATAGTAAATGAAGTTCAAAAGGCATCTAATAAAAAACTGTATCATTGAAATAATTGTACACTAGACCACACCTGAAGATCCATCATTGCCATGTACTTCTGCAATGGAACTTGATACTGGCGTATGTGCCGGATCATTTTCTTTACCTGACCAATAAAGTGGCAATAACTTTGAATCGATGTTGAGTGCAACCCACAATTTATTGTGTTGGAAACTAAAAAAAGAAAAAAAGATTTCAGATAGTTTCTGATAAAGGTATTACCTGAGTTTCTTGGGGAATAACTGTTGGGGGAAGAAGACCACGCAAGTAGTGGGCATCCCTCTCTTTTTCACTGAAGGCAAGCCCTTTGTTGAAGTGGGGATCTCGTAACAATGTATAACCACTACAAAACAAGATATGGCTAAGAAGGAAGAACATGCATGATGGCTAAAGAGTCTCCGGTTATAGTACATGAAGCATCAGATAAACATTAAAAAGGTATTGTTTTCTTCATTTTAAAAATAGAATTGAACTAAACCATCAAAGACATCACATTCAGCCTAAACGAAAAGAAGACAAGGAACATATTCCATGCAACCCCAAAATAAAAAAAATAAAAAAACAAAATATATCTGGATTCTGAAAGTCTAGCTGCCCCTAGAGTAAAATTAGAAAGATTGATATATTTAGGACTGGTGATATTTATAATAATTAGTCACATCATAAGTGGAATCCAAAGACAATAATAGAAAAAATATCTTCAAGATACACAAAGATGCATAAATTATTCAGATTAACCAGCATTTCAAGGATGTATAAAGCTCAGATGGAACAAAAAAAAAGACCATACAAATTAACCACACCCCACTTATTTAAATCTCTCTATAAAAAAAAATTGTGTTTCATCCATAAAACACCAAAACCATTCAATCCATTCTCAAGGACTCCCAATTAGGGCAGTCACAAATACAAAGATCCAAACATGTAATTTGAATCTAAAATTAAAGAACTTAAAAGCTAAATAAAAACATGAAAATAATGAATAAAATCAAGAGTGTTACCTAGCAACGGAGACACTCCAAGGGGTAACAAACTGGTCCTCCGTCGCCCTATCCTCACCGTACACATCTTGAGGGCCACCGGCGGAGATGGAGTTACCGTCAATGTCAGCCACCGGGGAATCCTTTTTCAATTCTTTCAACGGCGTCTCCATCACAACGCTGTTGTTTCTATCACCCGACCTGCTGCTACTTGGGGTCATACAAACCACCCTCATAGACCTTGAACGCTTCCTCGGCGCATCACATATGCTGCCACACCCACCTAACCCCGAGTTGTTCTGAGCAAAAAATATTCACAAGAGAGGAGTAAATTAGACAAATTATCAACACCCGGATCAACAAATCAGCCATTCTCGTGAAATTCAGAAGAAAAATCCATTTTTTTAGCTAAATCATAAACCCAGAAACCCATAAATAATGGAGAAATTTTAAGACTGAATTCATATCATAAAAAATCTTGAGCAGAAGTGTACAAGACAAAGCAAGGTGGAAGCTAAATAATAACAGGAAATGATGCAAATCTGAGTGTGATGAAGTGGGGAAGGTGGAATCAAAAGATTAATGTAAGGAAAAATCACCAGGAAAGCGCATCTGGTTGATGAGAACATGATGGCCAGAGAGAGAGAGAGATGAGAGAGAATGGTGCGGTGCCTTTGTAGGTGTATGTATGATAGGGAAAGAGAAAGAAATGAGACAAGTTGTAACACAAATTCTCTTGAATTCTCTTTCCCTCTGTCTCTCTGCTCCTCCCTCTCCCTTTTTCTCTGACTAGCCTTGTTGCACGCAACACACAACCAAACACACCACAGATCACAACAGAAGCAAGTAACTTGGGAGAAACTCTTCTCTACATCTAACCTTATAAAGGGTGGGTAGTGCAAGTGCATGAACAAAACACAACACAACAACACTATCTCCTGTGATATTACCTGACTACCCTGGACTTGTTCAAAAACTATTTTCCGTGTTTTTTTCTTTATTCCTCAAAAGAATATTCAAACAAAAGACACAGAATCAGTGGGGCCTTACCTGTATAGACGCCCCTCTTTACACAGCTCCAGTATTTTTAAGACTGTTTCCTTAAATCATTAATAAATGTTAGAATGTCATACTATTTATTTTATTTACTCATTTTGCTGTTAACATCTTCTTATAATCTGGTCTTAATACATAAATCTTATAATTTTATAACATATGAACATGTTTTAAATTTAAATCTTAATTGTATTCAAACTTGTGTATTTTGTTTATCAGTAGTGAGGTTAATTAATGAATGAATGAATGAATGGTTGTGGAAGGGGGTTGCAATGGTGGGAAGTTCCAAAGCGATGTGGGTGTCATTATTATATGATGACATGTGGGCAATGAAAGGGTTGAGTAGTGACACTGTGATGTTGGAAAGGTGCATCAATATGTGAGAATGAGAATGGTTTGAAGCCGTAAGATCGATGATTTTTGATTTTGATGGAATCCTTTGAGATTTACAGAAAGTGGTGTCTGTTTTGAGAAAACTTCACGTGAGATTCAATCAAAAAATTCTTGCACCTGTCGTTATGTTGTTTGGTTTTAGACGCCTTCCACTTAACAACAAAACAATACCCTCTATCTTTCCTAAGTTATGCATAATGTTAAATTTATTTTCAATTACATTTTTACTTTTTTAATGTTAATTAGATATACTTTCATTCATTATCAGATATTATTAAATTTTTTCTCACTCACATTTAATACAACATTCAATTTTATTAATAGTGCATTGAGTAATACATTAATGTGTTTAATTAAACTCTCAAATACACCAATTTACTATGATTAAATATTTTGTTTTGTAAATAAAATTATTAAAATAACTATTATTTTTGGTAAATATATTATTTCATTTGAAAATAATTATAAATACAAATGCATTTTATTGAAAGATGAAAATATCAACTCGTTTGACTTTTTTTTATCACTCTGAAATCATTAATGATCAAAGTGAAAAGCTTGCTTCATAAAATAATTAAATTTAAAATAAGTCTTTACTATATTGTTTATCACTTAAGAATAATATAAAGTTAATAAGATTAAGATGTGGTACTTAACATGCTGAGAAGTAAACAAATAGTTTAAAATGTCAAAAGTTATTTTATTTTATTTTATTTTGAGTTACTGATCATTTCTAATTTTGTATAATTGTAAAGATAAAATACAAAATGATATATCTTTTAGCAGCTGAAAAAACTATTAAAGATTAAAGTTATTTTTATGAGTAATTGAAAAATCAATAATAAAATATATAGATTTTCTCAAAAAAATTCTATTAAAATGAAATTATGCATGAATTGATAGCTGAAATCCACATTTTATACATTTTTTCAATATAGAAAATAACTTATACAAAGTGTCTAACATTTTAATTAAAATTAAAAATGGTTCATAGAATTAATTAATTCAAACAAAGCATTTAACATTCAATAACATCTTCCTAAATGCTACTTGTCATTATAAGATTTAAAGTCTTTAGTTATACACTAATTAAAACTGTGAATAAATTTTAAAATCAGATATCAAATAACTTATAATAAAAGTAACTGCTAAACTAAATTTCATACTCTTAATAGAAAGATAGCATACGACATACAATGGTACCTCCTAATCATGGGGATCACAAATAGCATATTCTTTTTTTTTATTATTCGAATAACTGTAATTACTATGAACACCCTATGGTGTTTTTCGTTTTGTTTGATGCTTATTATATTAGTGTGACTATATCAAACCCTTGACTGGGGAGGTAAACTTTTTTATTTTATTTATATTTAAATTTTCTATTTAAAGTTTGCATGTTATACACATGAAGATTCATACATAGATATTAATTAATTAACTTTACAGATAAAATAAGATAACGGACAAGCCAAATGTACCAAATAAAATAGGTGATAAGACGTAACTAGATATTTTAAGTATGTTCTCATTGAATAATATTTAAATTAATATATAATTAGTTATTTTTAACTTTAAAATTTATAATATAGGTTAACATCAACCATTCCATCATTCATTATATATATTGTTTTTTTTTCATCCTACTTTAAAAATAAATCGAATTAAATGAACAATTTTGTTCAGTTACTTCAATTTTATTTAAATATTTCGATAAAAATATTTCTTTTTTATTTTTTTGGTTGAATTTCATTGAACAATAAAAAGAAAATGAAGAGGAGAGAAGAGTGGAATTAGAAGAAAAATGAATGGCTGAAAAAAGAGAGTGGTTTGTGGTACAAGAGAGTTGCATTGGATGGGTCATAGATGGGGATGACCATATGATCTTGTGGGTGATAACAATGCACTGTTTTAAAAGTAGGTCATCATACTTAAAATGTGTCATTATGTCATGTCCTAGAGCACATCATCATCATCATTCTCTCTATCTTACTTACAAATTCCATTTTTGTATGGAATTTATTTTATATTATTTTAACATTATTTTATATTTTAAATTGTTTTAATCAACTTAATATTTTTCACTTATTTAAAGTTAATTAAATATTTTTTATACTAATGACATATAAAAACTAAACTCTAAACAGTTCAATTAAAATTAATAAATGAAAAAAAAAAAATCATTCTGTCCCACATATATTCTTGTCGGATCCTCCTCCCTTTCCCACCACTGCGAACATGTGATTAAATGATTTAGTGGAAATGGTTCACTAAATATATCTTTTTTTTTTCTCTAAACTTTTTTACCGTTACTTCATTTATTACTAATTTAATAACTAATAAACACTTTGTATTTGTTGGTAATTTTTTAAGTGAAAAATAATTAATTAAATTAATGTTGTGATTATCTGATTAGTATTAATGGGGTTCTGATTTCAAAGTCCAACCAAAATATGAGGCTATTTAGGCACACATGGGCACCACAGAGCATATGAAGCATTCAAGTCATCACCAGAACGCGCTTACCAACCCTCTTCGCTCATGCTTTAACGAATGCGATAATTCCAAAGAAGGATACACCAAACAGGGATTAGTACTACATTTCACCTTATTGCTATCGCCTCACTGTGTTACGATGCATCTGGTGGAGGCTTCTTCCTCTTAGAGGACGTGAAAACATAAACAAAAAAAAGCTAAAATCTATTTCTGGCTAATGTACATTTCAGGACTTTTATTTGTTTTAGTATAAAATTGGAGTAATTGTTTTCCTCAATCCAATTATTTTCAACCTCCACTCAAATAATTTTTGAACTTCTAATAATGTCTTTACTTCAAAATTGAAAATTAAAAAATATATTTTAGAAAATTAAATTCATAATAGATTTTTTGTGTTCCAAAAATAAAATTATAGTTTAAAATTAAAAAATTAAAATCTTATTATGGAAAAACAAATCTGAAATTTAAATAATACATTATGAAAATAAAATTGAAAAACAAAATCCAAAAATATAAAAATTTAGAAATATATTATAGAAAAACCACTCTAAAAAAATGTTTCAAAAAATATAATCTGAAAAAACATTCTAAAAATTTAAATCCATAAATGAATTGTGAAATAGCAAATTCACCTCATTCTTAATTCAAAACTACAAAGAACATATTTCTCATTGTGAATGGTACATGTTCAAATTTTGTTACATACAGGAAGCAATTGCTCAAAATGACGCATTACGTCCTTCATAGTCCACATAATCACACATCTCTACAACATAAGCACCCATTAACGTTGTTTGATGTAACTTAACAGAAATGACCATTTTTGATACATTTTAAAAAACATAAGGACCAAATTTATTTTTTTAAAAACCACTGTACTTAATTGAATATTGGTCTTAAATATTGTGACCAATAAGGTAATTAAACCTTTTATCTAATAAGCAATGTTTTGCTTAAACAGTAAACACATGGACTAAAACTAACATCGTACATCACGAAAATATTCTTTATGTTTATTTTATGTTACAAAGAATGTTTGCTTCATCTTTTTGTCAAAATGATCCGTCAAATGCATTTTTCCACATCAAAATATCTATTGAGAAATGAATTAAAGCTGTTATGCTTCAACAATTCCTTGATGTGTAGATTGTTGACTTTGGAAAAAATTATTTGAATAATATGGTTTTGCATTTTAAACCACTTATAAAAAAGAATGTTTGACTAAAGATAAATAAGTACTACAATTATTAGGATGTCGTTTCAAGAGGAGAAGAACATTCCAGGCATGTATCCTCTATATGATCAAATAAAAGAAATATATTTTAAATAAGCTAAAGCTATTCAACAATGAGAAATATTTTAACAACTTTTAAACGAGATGATTTGATAATAAAGTCTACAAAAATTTGAATAATGATATGCAAGTTTTTGGAAAGAAAAGTAGCAAAGAAAGATATGTTATATAAAAAAACAATTAATAGGTTTTACCTTACATTATAGCAAAAAAAAAAGAGGAAGATATGTCACAACAGATTTTTGAATGAGTTGTATTATAGTTATATTTTATTTTCAGGAGATTTTTGAAGGATCTTGGAATATTTTGAATTTTTGAATTTCATCATATTGTCATGTTATCCATACAGTTAAAATATGCTTCAATCATACATGTAATTTATCTATAAAAAAAACTCACACCCTGGTCTAGCAGAAATAATACTCCTTTTAATATTAATAAAAACAAAAAATCAGAAAAACCTGAAATTTACAACTATAAACTAAATTTAATTTTTTAAAATTAAAACTTGTAACTAAAACCACCCAAATATTCAACGGGTTTGGACTGTAAAGTTGCATGGCGCGTTTATATTTTAACCCTGATTTTCCCTCTGCAAGTTGGCACACCTATTCATGCAGTACACCTTAAAATCAACTAGTAGAATTTATCTTAAAAAAATAATAAGATTCGTTTACTTTTACTATCTTCTCTATGAAAAAAGATAATAGAAAAACTACTAAATATAATGCATAAAACTTATAAATTAGATTGAATATTAATTAGAAAATTATATTACAATAGAAATTACTATATTTTTTTATTTCTTTTACTTCTTTTTCTTTATTTTAATAAAATAATTATACAATTCTTATTCTATTAAATTATATAATACAATAATAAATATATGTGTAAATTATCTTAAAAATAAATATTCTTACGAGTATAATTGATAAAAAATAATTAATATGGTTTGAAACTTTGTAAATGATAAATAAATAGAAACAAAAATTCTGCAAAAATTAATGTTTAAATAGAAATTCAAATTAATAATATTCTCATCTTTTAATATAACATTATTTTTTATTTCTATTTTATTCCAAAATCACTGTCAAGATCAAAGTAAGTATTTGATAAGAGAATGTAGTTATTTTAGTAGAATGACTTTGAACCATGATATATTTATTATTATTCTTAATTCGGGCAAATAATTTAAACTACCCAGATCTAATCATAAATATTCTTAAATGAAATATAACAAGGAGATAAGATTGTTTGACTAATACAATTTGAAGTTATTTAACTTTTATGCTATAAATATTTAAAAATAAAATTATAATATTTTTGCATTGTGCATATATTTTTATCTAAAATTTTGTACAGAATAAAATCATTAAACTATATTGATAATATAATAATAATTATTCTTATTGTAATAAAATTATTGATGTCTATATATTATGAATGAATTTGATACTAAGTCAAGATATTTAAATTTAAGTTTAATCTAAATTCACAAAATTAATATTTAGTAAATTTAGTATTATATTATGATTTTTTATATTACATTAAGAAATTATTTTTATATTATATTAAAAAATAAATTTAAATTTATTTTATTTTTAATAAAATAATATTTGTTTGTGAAATGACTTAAAAAATAGTTTTAGAATAGGAGTGATATACTTAAAATGTCAT
Source organism: Phaseolus lunatus (assembly GCA_013389735.1). NCBI lineage: Eukaryota > Viridiplantae > Streptophyta > Magnoliopsida > Fabales > Fabaceae > Phaseolus > Phaseolus lunatus. The sequence goes on from CM023861.1 coordinate 36,611,403, forward strand.
GATGTCATGTGAATGTTTTATTATTAAATATAAAAGAGTATATATATAGAAAAATCAGTTATTCATGTTTTATTTTACAAATCAAAATTTTAGTTAGAGTAAAATTATTTTTTTCTCTTTCTTCCTTTGAGTTAGTTTTGAGTTTTTTGGTTTGTTTGGTTGAGATAGGTTACATGCAGTGTTTTTAACTCCAGGATCCGTCTATGTTAGTTCAGAATCCTAATGATATGTTTGGATCATTGATTAAAACTTTGTAGTGCAAGTTAAGTTATGTAAAGACCGAGAAAATAGTCTTAGAGTAGAAATGATACAATTAAAATGACACCTGAATATTTTATTATTAAAGTGAAAATGCTATATAAATAAAAATCTAGTTATTCAAGTTTCATTTTAAAAGAACCACCATCTCTCTAAAAGTTTCATTTTCCTTTCCTCTCCCTTCTCTCTAAGATTCTAACTTCCTCGCTTATCAGTTTGACAATTGGAGTCCACCATTAGACTCTTGACAACGAGATATACAAGACTGCTCGATCAGAATCTTTGATAGAGTAAGTTCATTCTTGACTCCTTTTCCTTTCAGTTAATTTTGATTTGGTTAGGTTTGCTCTTAGTTAATCATGCATATGATGTTTATATCTTTAGAAGTAGTCTCTGTTAGCTTAGGATCCTAGTGGTATAGTTAGATTTGTGATCAAGAATATATGGTGTAGGTTAGGCTATCCTTAAACTTTTGGTGGGTTTGGAGCTTTTAGTCAAGTCCAGGTAAGGGAAACTAGTTTTATTTTAAAATAGAATCCTAGGTTAGAAGATCTGGATGTGGGGTGACTGACGTGGTCACCAATTTGGCTTGTAGGATTATCTCTTTTGAAAAGTAAAGTAATAACAATGGTTGATTTTGAATCTTTTATATTGATTTTAAGGTGAATAATTTGTTGAAAGTGTTTGTGATTGAGAAGTGAAAGTGTTTGAATGATGATATAAATGAGTTGAACTGTTTTTGAATATTTTGTTGAATTACTTAAATGAGATGTTTGATGAGAAGTGGTTGTTTGATTTTAGATGATGATTGATTTAGAAAGCATATATTTGGAACTTAGTTATGCGTTTAAGTGAATTTTTAGATATAATTGAATTGTTTAGAAAAGTTTAAAATATTTATATGATTAGTGAATGAATTGTTGTGTGATTTGGAAATTCTAAATTTTGGTATGATTTGATTGTGTGATTTGGATATTGTGAAAGTCAGAATATGAATTTTAATCAAGACATAGTATTTTCAGGAAAAAAAATACCGTGTTAAGATGGTTTAAGATGTGCATTAACTAAGGATTCGTATAAGAGGAGATATCCTAACTCTCCTGAGATAATGGAATCATATAGATGAAGTTATTCAAGTAGTGAGAGTCGAAGGATGTTCATATAAATGGGTAAGTTGTTTGAAAGATAACTAACTTGACCTGTTATATGAATTAATCCTGTCATACTAGGAGAGAGATGATATTGATATTATTTATGCGCATAGCTGTGTGGATTTCACAGTAAGATAGTATGACAGATGCAGATTTCTAAGTTTGAGTCAACGCACGAGTCTTCCGGAAGTAGAGTCAAGTGTTTATGTGTTGTGAGTCAGTAGAAGATTGACATGAGAAAGATGAATATTGAAATTGTTGATAGACACTTGATGGTTATGTGAAATGCATGAGAAATGATGGATTTATTTGGATGTTTAAAGTTATATTTATGTTATAAGTTTTAAAAATACCTAGCTTGTCCTTTGTTTTGTTTTGTGATTGTTTTTCTTTGATCTGTGATGATCATGTATTTTACACAGGAACAGATGATGTTACAAGTGATAGAGCTCCTCAGTAAGAAGTTGGATGATGAAAATATTTTATTTTCTTTTGAATATTTGTTTTAATTTTATGTAAATATTTCAAGTCTTATGAAGAGAGAAATATTTTGAAACATTATATGAAAGAATTGTAGATATATTTGTATTATGGTTATATATTTATTTTAATATTTCATACAAGATTATGGTTATTAGATATGGGAAAATATAGGGATGTTACAAGTTATCCCTGTGATTTTTAGGAGTTGGAGTTCTTTGTAAGCACATATATTTCTACTCATATAAGGAAAAATAATTGATTTGATAAAATATATGTTGATTGTGATTTGAACAAGTCATTGAATGTGTGTTGAATTGTATTATGAATCCTTTGAAGTGTAAATAATTTTGAGTATTGGTTGTTTGATTTTGAATGAAATTGATTTGAAAATCATGAATGCATAGATACATATGTTTACATAAGATCTCAATGAGAGTAGTTGTACAACTTTGAACAAGGTGGTACTAATTTTATTTTGTTATGTTTATGAAAATATAGTTTTAAAATTGAATTTTTGAGAAAAAGTTTAGAAAATATCATTTTTACGAAGCTTAAGTCTATTAATTTTGCTCAAGTAAGATATTTTCGTTTAAGCAAAATATCCTGCTCAAGGTAGATTAAGACAGTGAATTTTGGGTTGCTCTTAAACCTATTTTTGCTCAAGCCATAAAATTATCGCTCAAGGGAAAATATGGTGAAAAAATAGGGTGTTATTAGGTCTATTTTCGCTCAGGCGAAGACATAGTAGTCTCAAATTCATTTTCGTACAAAAAACAAAATTTTTGCTCAGAACCCATTTTTCTCAAGTTAAAAAAAAAAATTTTTGCTTTTTGAAAGACTATTCATCTTTGATTATTGTTTTAATTCAATTTTATTAATTCAATTTTATGTGAAATTTAAATTATATATTTAATTAAAAATCTTTTAGATTATGTGTTCAACGTGATTTTTTGGATAAATTTTGGTTTGTTTGAATTCCAAGCTTTGGTGTTATTTAATGGTTTGATTAAGTGTGATATGAGATATGAAAAATGAAAGATGTGACTGAAACATAGTATTTTCAAGAAAAAAAAATCCTGTATTGATATTGTAGGATGTGCATTGAGTAGTTAGGTATTCATCTAAAAGTCATGAGTCTCGTAGTATATTGAAATCATATAGAAGATTATAAAGTGTTTGAAGTCTTGCAGGTCGTATGAATTAACTTTGTCATACAAATTGATATAATATTGAGATTGTTATGTGCATAGTTGTGTGAATTTTATGGTGCATATCTTTGAGTCTAAATCGTCAATGCACGAGTATTCTAGTAGTAGAGTAAAGTGTTTGCGTATGTTAATCAATATTATTCTCACATAAAATAATATGAATTATCATAAACACTTTGTTATTTTGTGAAAATGTATGAAAAGTGGGGGATTTATGTTTGTAATTTAAAGTAACATTTATATTAGAAATTTTAAAAATTATTAACTTATTTTATTATTTGTGTTGTGTTATTTTTATATGTGATAATTGTATATTATCATAGATTCTATAATTTATGATATTTTATGTGTTATTTTATTTGTGTTGGAACTTATATATTATATATTATAATTTATAATTTAATAATATTATTATAGATTTGAAATATCTATGATAATATTTGCTTGGAAAACATATTTAAATTAATTTTAAAGTAAAAGAAGATATAAATGAGAGTGAGAAAAGATGAAAAGTATTGTTAAAAGATAGTGAGTTAGTTTTGTGGGCAAGGATAAACCACGTTTAGGTCGCCGCGTCCTGTAAAAGGTCAGAAAAGAAAGGAGGACCACCAAAACAAAACCTGCCAAATGCGCCCCACACGCTTTCCCATAATCAACATTCAATTCAATACCTTTTCTCTTCTTCATTCACCACCTTTCATTTTCTTTTTTCTTAAATAAATTCTATAAAATAGACATCATCCAAAATTCAATTTCTACACATTCTGGGCCTCATCCTGTGGCCTAAACCAAGTTCACAGTGCACAACACTTTTGTTTTGAGTTACCTCCTTCAGTCTTTATTTACACTATATGGAATGATAAAAACGTGCTTAATTAAAATAGGAAAATATAGATAAAAATTATTTTTTTAAATTCCTTTTTAGAACATGTTTACGATTTTTTTTTGAATGAGATTTTAATTTTCAACTTCTATTCTGAAATTTCATTTTTGAAAGATATTTTTTGAATAATTTAGAAAATTTTGAAAATAGATGAGGTGCATGTCACAATCGCTAAGGTGCAGAAAGAATTTATCCGGTGACCTTCATGTCTCTTTGTGCTAATGTTGGGCCATTGGGTCTGTTTGTCTTAATCCTTTATAATTGCCACAGAGAAAACCCAAACATGATAACTATTCTTTGTTCAGCAACCTAATCAATCACTCACATTTTGTCGCCAATTGGTTCAATTCCTACTAATTAAAAAAAAATGCTCTTAGACAAGCGCAATAATCTTCTTTGCAAATTTTGATGGCATGGACCCAACGAAATTTTGGATCATACCCAAAATATTTTTCAATATATATATGAAACCAAATAATTAATAGTTACTTCAGGAAAATGAGAGGTTTTTAAATAAAATAGAAGGTTTTATCCATCTTACAACTTCTCATTAATCTAGTAGGGAGATGTTTCCTTGTAAATCTAGTTTTTCAGTTGTATTTATTGATTATCTTTGTTTTCCAGAAAACAAGTATAAGTGTATAATCTAGATGATATATTATAGTAAGAAGATGTTACGAATTTTATAGTTCAGTATAAAAAAAATAAGCTAACAGAAAACTTTAACATATATTTATAAGAATAAGGTTAGAATTAAAAAAATACATGAAGGCCTAGTAAGAATGAATGGAGGGACAGGAGAATTTGCCCTAAACTATAGCATATGAAACAAAATCTCATAGTATTGCCCTCTTTCTAATCTGGCAACTTCTTCCTGCACCTCTACATTTTTCTTTCTGCACCCTTACATTCTTAGAAAATACCAAAATTATCCTTTATACAGTTTTGGTTGTTTTCGGATTAATAGTTCCGTAAGCAAAAAAAGTGTTTCCGGAATAGAAAATCTGGAAAACAAAAAAGCATTCCAGATCAGCTTTTCCGGAACACTTTTCAGATTGATGAATCCAGAATACATTAAAACACGTTTCGGAAATGATGTTCCGGAAATATTTCGGAAAGAGCAATCCGGAAGTCATTTTTTAAAGAGGGCAAAACCGTCTTTTCAAATAATGTGGGGATGCAGGAAGAAGAATGTAGAGGTGCAGGAAGAAGTTTCCTTCTAATCTTTGTTCATACAGGCCCAACAAAATTTGCATGAAAATAATAAATAGAATACATATTGGTACGATAAAAAACTATTAATCTTAATATTGCACGGATTAACACATTTAAAGTGTCAATAAAAAAGTAAGCATTTTCTGAAGTGGGAAAAGTTGTTGCAAGTATAATAATAATAATAATAATAATAATAATAATAATAATAATAATAATAATAATAATAATAATAATAATAATAATAATAAAATAATAATAATAATACCTGTTGCAAAAAGTTGACAACATATATAAAATTACAGAATCAATATAATTTATATTTACCAAATAAACAACCTTAAAATGTTGTCATTGTTTTATAAATTTGAGTATATATTTGCTATCTCTAAACATACATAAGGTAAATTCAGGAGTAAAACTTGTAAGAGCATAACTTCCTTACTGATTAATTGTTTTTATCTGGTTTGGAAGTTTAATGTTTTGATGGAGAAGGCAAATACAAAGGCAAAGAAGACTGGAAAAGCGACCAAAACAATGGCAACTGGTCCCATGAAGTCCGGTTTAAACCCATAATGGTCTTCAATATAGTGCTTGATAGTTTGATTAATCCCACCAGGCAAAACAATGTCTATCTCTACATCTCTATATTGTGAGACAATTAACCCATATACTGTCCATGCAACTGGGCAAATCCAATAATACCAAACCCACCATGCTGGAATTTTCTGAAATGCCAAGGTTGATACAGCAATTATGTTAGTCAAAATGATTAGAGTAATTCTTACATTGATGCATGATAACCAAATTAGAAGGGTACTTACTGGTCTTGGGATAAAGAAACCAGAAAAGAGATTGAAGAGTCCATAGAATGCTGCTCCAAAGATTGATGCCACTTGGTGGTTTGGTGTAATGGAAACAGTCATCATCCCATAATATGTGAAGTACAAGAAGGAGAAAAAACTAACAAAGAAAAACCAAAGGACCTTTGCCACTTTCCATTCAAAGCTCACCATGGCATAGACTACGAATGCAAAGTAAATAGTTTGAACAAATACATATGGTATTTCTGAAATAACCTGCAAATGAAACAACAATGCTAGCATAATAAGCAACAAGTACAAGATGCAGAAAATTTTATAATTGTTTAAAAAAAATGCACCCTTTAACCTGTGCAATGGCATAAGGCAAAGCAGAATACATTCCAGCAGCTCTTTCTCTATAAAACACTGTTCTTTCAACGGCCACTACTGGTTGAACAGTTTGACAATTGTTAACACCAACAAAAAATATAGATCCATACAGAGCTCCTATAATAGTGTTCAAATCGCTTGAGCTTCCCCTGCAAAAATATGACAGAAGAAATAGTTTGTAACAACAGAATGCATAGAGAATAAAGTTAGATGTCTGCTCAATTAAGGTAGTAACTTTAAACCTTTTTTTGCCAACCCTCCAAAATACTGTCCCCACCACGAGAGCTACAGCTAAGGTGAAGAAAAATCTGACAAGGTTATAATCTGGACTTCTCCAATAAGTCAACCATTGCTTCCACAAACAAGATTTGAATTGTTCCCAAGTGGATTGAGAATACTGAGTGGGGAAGTACAAATCTTTTGCTCCTGGTGGAGGTGCACTTAGCTCCCTTATAAGAGCTTTGTTTCGCCTGCTCATGAGTATGTATATTTGTCAGCTTAATCAAACTTACTTGACAACATTAGTTTAGTATATGTTTGTAGACTTACTGGTATAAAGAGGATGATTTGTAGTACTCAGCAAAATCCATTCCAAGTCGAACTTCAGCTGCTATAGAGCTTACCTCTAACATCCATGTGGCTGGGTTGTACTTATCCTTAATTTTTGGGACCCCCGGGATTGCCTGATCAAGGAATGAACATGGAGTTACATGCTAACCTTGAATCCCTTATTATATGATTTGATAAAAAAAATTCATGGTTATTTTTTTTTTGTATTACCTCAAAATATTCTATGATCTTGTGTGAATTCCTTCCTAATGGTCCTGAGTATATCACTTGGCCTCCTCTCTTCATCAACAACAACTGGTGCACAAGAAAATATTTATCTACCAAACAGTAATGGAGATAAAGAGAAAAAACACATGACACATAAAAATTATGAGTTTGTTGGTACCTCGTCAAAAGCCTCAAAGATATCAATACTAGGTTGGTGAATTGTGCATACAACTGTTCTTCCAGTGTCAACAGTGTTTCTCACAGTCCTCATCACAATGGCTGCTGCTCTTGCATCGAGACCTGAAGTGGGTTCATCCATGAAAATGATTGAAGGATTGGCAACAAGTTCAACAGCAATTGTTAGTCTTTTTCTTTGTTCGGTAGACAACCCCGTAACACCTGGAAGCCCAACTATAGCATCCTTGAGATTGTTTAGCTCGACCAAGTCCATTACTTCATCAACAAATTTCTATAAAGAGTAAGAAAAAGGAATATAAGAATCATTCTTTTATGCAACTTCATAGAAAAGATAAAAAAAGATATAATATTTAGTGCTAACCATTTTTTCCTCATTATTGACCTCTCTAGGTAACCGAAGGAAAGCAGAATAGATCAAAGATTCTCGAATGGTAACTTGGGGTGAATGAATATCAGTCTGCTCACAGTAGCCAGAAATTCTTGCAAATGTTTCTTGATTCTTTGGGAAGCCTGATATTCTAACATCTCCTTCAATGTAGCCACCTGTCTTTCTCCCAGCTAAAACATCCATCAAAGTTGTCTTTCCAGCTCCACTGACTCCCATTAAAGCAGTTAAAACTCCTGGCCTGAAGGCACCAGTTACTTCCCTAAGTAACTGTAGTCTATCTTCGGTCACTCCTTGCTCTTTCATTTCCTATTAGAAGTTAAAGTTTCCTTTATATTTACCATTGTTTATGAATGATAAAATGTTATGTTAAAAGGGTGATGGGGTTCTTACAGCAGGCATGTCCACATAATAATTAACACTATCAAAAGACATTGCAAGTGGTTGAAAAGGTAGAACCATTCCTTTCTTTGGGGAAACACCAATGGTTGATTCACGCATTGAATCAACATTTCTCATTCCACTAGGATGACCTCGGCTACTCATTTGCTGCATTGCCACTTCTCCTGAAATTATTTATGTACAAGACAATGTTTTTGAGAAGTTTCTTTAGTTATATTACAAAAGATACACTTATAGCTAAATCCCTCAATATCAAAGTTATCTAGTTTGATATTTACGTGTGTTGTTTCCATCAGTAGAAGATAACGGCTGAGGAGCAATCTCTCTGTTGGGTTCTGGCCTTACAAGTCTTGGCTCTTCCCTAGAGTTTCCTCCAGTTTCCATTTCGGTTGCTTCTTCTTCAGATATTATTGCTTGTTTTTTTCCAATAGCTAGTGAATCAAATTATAGAAGATACAATAAAAGCATTATTAGCACTAAACAATTGTTGAAGGAAGTAATTCATTGAAATTTTTATTAGATTATGAGTTCTTACGGTTAAGGTACATGAGTGCAAAGGTGAAGAGAACATTGTACAGAACAGTGAAGCCGAAGAGAGTAGCTACACCTATCCAGTACCATTCTTTCTCAGCGAAAATGTCAAAATTATTTAATGTAGCAATACCGATTGGGGTTACTCCATCTGAAGACTACAAAATAGGAAAATTCAAGTGAAGAATAATTTCATGTTAAGCCATTGAATCAACACTTACATCTACTATTGAAAGTTTATACTACTTACCACCTTGCTCCACCTTGGAGCAAATAATTCGTTCACAGTCAAAGCATTGTACGCATAATTTAATGGTGAAATCCAGTAACCCCAAATCCACCAATCTCGAATGTCACCTATTAACATTAAGAGGTTTAAACATCAGGGTGAGCACATTCTTTGAAAAAATTACATGTTACATTAAGAGGTTTAGTCACTTACGTTTAGGAAGGATAAAACCTCCAAGTAGAAAAACAAGAAGCAGCATGAGGGCTCCACCAGTGTTAGCAATAATCATTGTCCTACAAACTCCAGATATGAGCCTAAACATCCCAGCTGCCATTTGTTGGATAAGAAAAACTAACAACAAGTGCTTGAAAAACCTGAAAGTTGGACAAGACCCCAATGTGAAACTTAGTACTAGTATTTATGTTTTGCCACCAAGAATGAAATCATAGTTTGTCAATGATTAAATCTGTATCATGTGTAGGCGTAAAAACATATAAATATGAAGTAAAGAAAGATAATTAAGGTTACCTGCTAGCTTCAGGTGCAAATCCTATTGGGTAGTATGTGAGAAGTACCCAAACAGTAGCCTCAAAGACAGAAATGGGGATTCGTAGTAAGAAATTAGGGAGGGTATAAGTCCAAGGAGGATGGAAAAGGTGGTCTCTATGCTTGTAGAATACGGGAAGTCTTGCAATGGTGAGTGGCAATTCAGAAAAACCATTGAACATGTTCATGATCATGGTAAACAAAATTGCACCTATGTAAACTGCTGCATCAGCCTCATCCCTTTGATGCATTTTGGTCCTAAAGAACACAGTTGCAGCTATGATACCAATAATGCATATTTGAGCTGTCTTGAATATATACACAAAAGAGTTCCTCTTGATTAGTAGCCATTCCTTATCCCAACAAGCTTTAAGAAGTCCCATTGTGGGCACTGTATATTTCTTGAAAACAAGAGATGCTCTATGTCCCCTTGATTTGTCAAATGCCACAGAGAGTTCACTCTCAAGTTGCATTCCAACATGGAATTGCTTGAATCTATTTGCAAACTCGCTCACTGTAATGTAATGGTATGGTATGCTTCTATTTATCCAATATTGTTCTTGGTCTTTTCTTGAAGTAACCTGTACAAAATTAACAACTGTCATTTACTTTCTCTTTTGATGTTTTGAAATAACTTGTGTAATAATTGATAACAAATAATAATAATAAATAATATTTTTTCTACCATGATGTACATATCACATACTACAAGCATGACTAAAAAAATTTCATCTTTTAACCATCCCATCGACTTAATCTCTTTTATTTAGTTATTTTTGTTTCTCTAGTTAATTTTCTTAATTGCATATCTCTATTATTCTACACTTTTTATTTGTATATCAAAATTAAATTTTAATAATATATTTTATAAAATGTCAGTAGTTAAAAAAAACTTAGTATTGGAATTTGAATTATTTACTATAGATTTAAAATAATATATTTTTATGAACTTAATTATAATATAATTTTTATATGAAAATATTTATTTATCAAAAATTATACTTTTTAAATGAGGATTTTTGGTTTAATAGTTATTTTTACCCAGGTATTGTGTTTTTTGGTAATTGAAAAGGAAAAGGTGATTAGTAGGTGTACCTCCTGTAAAAAATCTGCGGTTCCCTTTCTTTCAGGACATCTAAATCCACAGGATTCAAAGAACTCAATGATGTGCTCGCGTGGGCCCTGATAAACAATCTGACCCTCCGATATCAAGATGATATCATCAAAGAGATCGAACGTCTCCGGAGCGGGTTGGAGTAGGGACATGAATATGGTTGCTTCAGTAAGGTGCACGATTTGTTGGAAGCATTTCACTATTTGATATGTCGTGGAGCTATCAAGACCCGTTGATATCTCATCCATCAGCAATGTTTTAGTGGGCCCAACAATCATTTCTCCTACGTATTCATAAATCAATTCATATATATCATTGTCACCTTGAATTAGTAAACCATTACTACATTAAGCTACAACGAAAAAACAAAGGTAAATATTATTTCATCTCTTATAGTCACACCATTTATTTTACTAAACTATTTTTCTTTATTTTTTCTTCTCTCACTCATGAGTCATGGTTATAGAGAAAATTGCGAGAATTTGTTATATAAAAAAGGATTAATTTCGCAAAAACATCTTAGTCAGCAAAGTACACGTGGCTATATCTTAACCATAGGGGAATTTTTTATTGGATGAGCGAGTTTGTTTGACCTTAGCATGAGTTGATTAAACCACGGCTTTCAAACATAAAGATAATGTTTGAACTGAAAAATTATTATAAAGTAGAAAAGTATGACAGAAGAATTGGGAACAGAGGAACTTAGGAAATGAGTTACTACCTGTGGTTACACGCTTCTTTTGCCCACCAGACACTCCTCTGTGCATTTCATCACCCACTATGGTATCTTTGCAAATGTCAAGCCCCAGTATCTATCCATACATCAAACAATAACAAGTTATTATTTTTATAACATTATGATCACTACTCATTGAAAAAGATAGATAGCAGAGTTGTGAGATCATGGTTTGGACTTTTGTGGCTGGGAATGGATAATCTGAGTCCAGATCAACTTGAACCATGTGCCTCATTTTTCCTTCTCTTCCAAACCGTAAATCGTAATAAATGTTGTGTAAGAAAAATCACTCACTTTGAGAGTATAGTCAGTGATGAGACTGCTTTCTGTTCCCTCGATTGCAGTAGCCTAAAATTGTTTAAAATGTTAGAACAATTCGATAAATTAATATAAGCCTGTGAAAGTTCTGGGATTTTAGTCTTTGGGACATTGTAACTGATCAATACCTTCATGAAAAGGTCAAGTTCTGCCTCCGGAAATATTCCAGCTTCTTTTTCCCTTCGAGCAAGCTCGGCTAATAGGTCTACAGTAACATATTTGTCAAACAAGTTTCTACTACAAAATTAGTTAAGGATTTTACAGTGAATTCTTATTGAGTACCATATCGTGTTCCAACTCCTTGACATCTAGCTGAGAAATCGAGGGTTTCTTTTACTGTCATTTCTCCAATATGCACATCATTTTGGCTAATGTACGCTGAAGTCTTTCTAGGTACAAACTCATTAAGCTTGTACCCGTTGTAGGAGATTTCTCCTCGTACCTGTTTCATTCAAACAAAACTGCTGTTATGCACCATCACCGACGTTATTCAACTCCACGTGCTAGAAAAATGGAAGCTTGGAAGAGTAATAATTTTGGTTTTCTTTCCTATTATAGCTAAGTCAAGAAAATGAAAGGCTGCAATCTACCCTCAAATCATTGTCCAATTTTCCAGCCAATGCCAGCAAAAGGGTCGTTTTCCCTGAAGAAGGGGGACCAAGCAAAAGTGCCATCCTATATAGAACAATAAGAATGGTTACATTACACCAACCCAAATTATAATAATGAACAATTAAACCTAGTGAACTAGGCTTCAAATATTTTAGTTAGACATAGGTTCGAACTAATTAATGAAGAAAAACTCGAGGTGGTACCTAGAAGGTTTAATAATGCCGGAGACATTTTTAAGAATTGTGAGCTTTGTTCTCTTTGCGGTACTAATCCCAAATAAGCCAAGCGCTGATTCAGCAATGTTCAATGCAACGTTTGGTAGGGTTGGCAGAGCTCTGCTGCCAATGTAGGAATCAGCCTCAACTGTCAAATTTTGAAACCTCACTTCTACTGTTGGGAGTCGGATACCAACCCTGAAATTGGAACATTTGAAAAAACAACTTCATTATTAATTGTTCTACATAAAGTATTGAACGTGGGAACAATTTGTTAGAAAAGAGAGTATCTACGAGCATGTGTGAGTGTGACATCATTTAGGAGCAATGACTTGTCCACAGAGTAGTTTATTGCACAAGTTTCTTCCACCATTTCATTTCACTTCAGACATTCAACCATTATCTTATTTCAATGTTCTACATAGTATTCGCCTGTAGTTGAATCCTGTGAAAGGGACATTTTCTATTTCTACATCAGAAGGTAACGTATCCTTTCAGATATTGACACTCTACTTGTTCATGTGTTGAATTACCCCCCATTACCACAAATAATTTGATGTAGTGAGACAACAAACGAGGAAAAGCCACACAAAAAATCAATCACATAAGTTCTTTTATTGGTCTCTTTGCTCACTATTGTTGAAGATTCATTCCCCCCTGTCCCCTTCTCTCTTCAATAATGCATTGGGAATATTTCTCTTGTGGGCTACTAATCCCCATCTCCTTAAATTCAGACTCTTTAATTTTTGAATTTGATCTTTTTATCACTTTGTTTATGTTGGTTTTGATAAATGACAAAGACACGCCGTTTAATATGAGAGATGAATAGTTACATCATGTGCACGCTTAAATAAAAAACATTTGTTGTAACTTCCCTTGCCGGCCTCAAAACCAAGTCAAAGCTGTATCATACATAAGCTAACCTTCATTTTTGTTTCTTTTAAAATATGTAAAACTATTCAATACTAATTGAGTAAGTCAGAAGTAAGTGGAAGAAAGCAAAGTCGTTCGTGAGCATATAATATAAGAAATACTGAACACAAAGTAAAAACAAAAATTTACAATGAAAATAAAAAAAATATCTTAAACAAAACATGACTGAACTTTCTCAGATTCTGATGCAGAAGGGCGTAGATGAAAGATAGAGAACTCACTTTTCAAGTCTGTTTCTGAACTTGCTCAAGTACTTTTCATTGTCTTCTTCAGCAACCTTGAAGATTCTGTCAATAAACTCTTGCCTTTCGTTCCCATCTAACTTTCTAACGTCGACTTCTCTATGTTCCAATGAGTTTGGAAGAGCATGATCACCCTCCGAAAAAGTTTGAAGGATACTTGTTCTTAGCCTGTCATAGGTTGGCAATCTCTCTATGGCTGCCCACTTGAGAGCCTCTTCATCCTCATCAATATTTGAAGCTCTTCGTGAATATCGTCCACTCGCAAACACACCCTCCATTCTCCAACTTGATCTGCTCAAGCTCCTACTTATGCTTCTGCTTAAATTCCCACCCTCCATCTTATCTCTCTCCTTCTTCTGCAGTTGTGGATTTCAAACATGCGTGGTAACAAATTAAAACATGTTTGAGACCAGAAAGCGATAACCATAACTTCTTCAAATGACATCTAAAACTAAAAAAAAACACGTTCGAAAAACGTGCAACCAAGCACACCACTAATCTACCATGAAAAAAAAAACATAAAAAAACAGATGAGAATACTAGTTTGCTTCATATCACTAATTAAATTTCTTGTTCTGTATTTCAAATTAATCAAACATAAAAGCAAATAGTACTTACTTGAATGAATTGGATTATAGAACAGAAAATTCTCTGCCCAGCAAAGAAAGGTTGGTTGTTGGGGGGTTGAGACTAAAAGGTTACCACAGGCCCCTTCATTTTTTTAGTCTCCATGTTACTATTTTGTCCATGTTTTCCACTCATGAGAGAAGATTTGGAACTGATAGACCAAAGGCTTTCTGATATAAAGAAAGTGTTGTGTATAATATAATGTTGGAAGCTATATAATGCTTATACAGATGTATATATGATAATGAGAGAGAGAAACACCAAGAAGAGAGACATTGGTTTGGTGGCAGAATTGTCGTTAATCTAATTCTCTATTCAAATGAAACACTTGATGAATAAATAATTAATTAAATGTTTATTATATACGTGTGTAGTGTTCTAAATGCAACAAAGAAGGTTCATTCAAACATGAACGTTGAACAATGAACAATATCTCAACACTCCGTTTTTGTCAGGGAAAAATGTTATTATGAAAAATATGTGCAAAATATTCTTCCAATTAATGACGTAGGAGTACTTTATAAGTTAAAATACTAACTAGAATTTGGTGATATCGAGGACCTACCAATAAAAAAACAACAACTTCATAATTAATATTTATTTATTTATTTAAAGGGCTAATATATATTATTACATAATTAAAATGAGTGGTAAAATGGTATTTTTTAAAGGTATATTATTTTTCTAACGAAGATACTTATACGTAAAAACACGATAAAAATTTATCAAAAATATTTGTCTATTAATGCATCATTAATTAATCACATTAATGAACTTAAATATTATAATATTAGTCTATATTTGAAAATAAAAAGTTTGAGCAACCAACTTAGAAAAAAAATAGTAAGATTATTATGTAATAAACCTTATTTTAAAAAGAAATCTGGCAAATTCATTGCATGTCCAACCTAAAGAGAATAAATATAGTCGTTTTTTTATAAGCGAGAAGGAAAAATTGGAAAATTAAAAGCATTGGAACCTGGTTTTATGAAGTTTGTTTTGCTAAGTTGTTATAGTTATAATAAAAAAATTAAATCGGAATGAAACTTTGACTAATAACTAGGTCAATTATGATACTACTTAAGAACAAAATGTAGGAAGATTATTGAGATGAATCTGTGATTAGATAACAAAAGATGATATAAAAAATTATGAAGATAATAATAATGGAACCAACGATTGTTTGTTTAAGAGTCTGCATGGCATTTGAGGACCTGGTCAGGAAAAAATCGATTAGTTCTATAAACTGAATAATTCAATATATAAAATATTCCGTCTGAAACATTCACTACCTTATGTCACTTAACATTTTTTTATGCAATAGAAAACTATATACAATGAAGTTTGAGTTTATCTTCACGGAACCTAAAGTTTGACTAAGTTATTATGCCATTCTCGGATTTTCTGAGACACCCAATATAAAAACAAAAATACATCAAAATCAAACCCACTGATAAAAAAAAAAAAATCAAACCCAAACATTGACATATTTTTTAGGTGTATAATTCATAAATACTCGTCTTTTTGTTACTTGAGATTATTTTAACACTTGTTTTGGTTAAGAAAACATAAATTTGGCGATAACATATTTAATACATATAATGATGTTATTTGTATTCTTGCTCATAAAAAAAAATGTTATTTGTATACACTTTATTATGAAATTTAGACATTACTATATAAAGATCCCGATTCCTAGATGAATTTAATTAGCATTACATGAAAATTATTATTTATAGATTTATAGTCGTCAATAAATTCAACTTTATATGCAAAATTATTATTCATAAATGTAGATCTCTATATAAAATACACACATATTTATATCTATAAATAAATTCAGTTTATCATTACATATAAATTATTACGATATAAATATACAAATAATTTTAACTTTATCTATAAATTATTATTCATAAATTAATAATAATAATAATAATATTAACATAATTAATATTAAGAGACTGAAATGGAAAATGAAAAAAAAAACATAATTAATATTACTTTATAATTTATATTTGTGAATTAATTTATATATAAATATAGATTTATGGATAATTTATCTAGAAATCTATATTTGTAACTAATATTACTAATATTAATAATAATAATATTATTAATATTAATAATTATAGTATTAATATTAGTAATAATATTATTAATTATATTAAAATTATATTATTATTAATAATAATAATTTAAAAAACATAAATATTAATAGTAATAATTATAATTATAATATTAATATAATAATTATCTTATTAATATTATTAGTATTATTATTTTATTATTATTATTCTTATTAATATTATTATCATTATTAATATATATTAATAATAATAGTAATATAAATAATATTATGAATAATATTAGTAATTTGAATACATTAATAATTTTTATTATAATAATAATAATTTTAATAGTATTAATATTATTATTATTATTAATAACAATAATATTAATAATAATAATCATAATAAAAATAAGAAAAATAATAATTGATCATTAAGTTTACGTAATGTAGTAGTTGAAGATTCTATATAAAACTTGAATTTGGTATCCTCTAAAAACAAATTGATAATATTAATATTAATAATAATATTAATAACAATAATTATTGTTATAGTATTTATTTACAAATTAGTATCGGTAGAAAATTTATCTACGTAATACATTTCAATATATTATTTGTTTGAATTTTTTTTACTAAATAATATGTAAAAAACGAATGATTATTAATTATGCAAATACATTTTTTATAAAATTGCAATAAAAATATTTATTTATTCCGAGTATACTCTTGAAAGCATTTTTATTTTTATTTTGAAGAGTATGGTGCAGACAATTGCATGTAAGTATTTTTTTTATTGACAAAATATCAATTTAAGTATCACCTAAGCTAACTCTGGATAATCATTCTACAAATTTGGGATGTCTCCCCGTGACAGTACCATTAAATTAATGCACATAGTCAAATTTGATTATTTTTATATTAATAAATAAACATTTCATATTATATTTAAGGTAAGTTTACATGCCTGCACCTCAAAGTTAAAGAAATTGTATCTAATATTTATCATTTCTATTTTAATATTACTTTATCATGCCTTGATTCATAAAAAAATTAAGAAATTAAAAAATATATTTGTGTATAATTTAATAAATTCCAAAAGGTTTGAATACAATTGATGATTGTTTATAGTATAAAAAATATTGATAGTAACAGTTATTCTTACTATGTTACCCGACAAAGAAATTGAACTTCACTGCATTGACCACTGGAATTAATGTTGTTTCTAAAGGAAAGTATCAGAAAGACTATATACTAATTGCTATTTTTCCCTTTTTTTATCTATATCTATATCAATGTAATGTATATGTAAAAAAATTTACAATCACTCCTACACTTTGCTAAATTAATTAAATTAGAAATTCAAGTTTAATTAAATGGTTTTAATTAAATGATTGGGTTAAGTGATTAAAATAATTACATATATTCAAAAATTAGAAAACATAATCATAAAGCAGGAATGATTTTAGCTTAGAATCTTAAAACGGTTAATTATTTAATTGTTTACACCTTTAACTTATGTTTTATTGTTTAAAATGAAAAAAAAAAAAGTTATGGAAAGAAAAAAAAACATCTGTTTCATTTAAGGAAATTGACTCAGTTTCCTCCCTCTTTAGACCGTGTCAATCAAAAGCAACCATCGATGTTGTAAATTTTATTTTAATATGGTTGAAAATTTTAATGACTATATAAAGAAAAATAATTATCAAAAGATTTTAATTTTTGTTAATAGTTATAATGATATAGTAAAAATCTCTTCAGTTTTTTATCACCACCAATTATTTTAGATTTTTTAATTTTTTAAAAATATAATTCATGAAAATAAAAATACAAAAAGATTAAAAAAATATGTACACCAAAAAGCCATTAAAAAAACTAATCCATTGTTAATTTTTGCTTACTATTGTTAGAGGAGATTAATAACATGGAAATATAAAAATGACAGAACTCTATTATATTACCTTTATAATATAATATTAATTATTATAATATTAATTATTAATTAATGTAAATTGTATGTATGTATATGTATGTATGCTGTGATATTCATTTGGCAGTTCTACAACTCATTATTCATCGCTCACGCGCTTTCATTTTCATCTGTCTCTTACGCACATATGCAGCCACACAACACATGCATTTCATATTATTCATGCTTCCCAATAAATATTTTCCAATAAAACTTCTTACCTCAATAAAAATAATACTCCCACTTAAATTTATATTCGTTTTAAAAAAATATTTATTTAAATATTAGAAATTCACGTAATATTAATTAATTTTCCAATTAAACTTTAATTCCTAGTTAATTATTTTTAAGTGGATAACTTTTTTTGGGTGAATATTTTTTTAAGTAGATAAATGAGGGATGCACTTGTCAATGTGAATTTTTTTCTTTCTTTCTAGAAGCTCTTTCATCGATCTGATCTGATTTTGTTGGTTGGATGTCTTATTTTGTATAATGATGTCTATTAATTGATCATTTGACCAGCACATAAACATTTTTGTAGTATTTTAGTTTTTTTTTTCATTTTCAAAAAAGTTAAATATGATAATAAATCAATTTATGATAGGGTGGATCAATGGTGCATACTTTTATTTTCTATAATTTTTTAGATTGTGTAACTTTAGTCTTATATATCAATTCTTAATTTTACCAATATATGAACTTTCTTGAACTATTTATGTGATAATAAATGTTTTACATACATTTAGAAAATGGGCATCTAATTGCATTCTTCCTAAAAATTGTGCCACAAGTTTGGGATGAGAACTGACAACAAGAGTTTAACAAATCTGATGGATTAGTGAATTCAATCTAATTTTAAAATAAATCAATAATTTTTTATGTAGGATTCATATTTGATAAAAAAATGTTTTTTTTCCTTACTTGAATACTCTTTTTTTTTTTTCATATATAAGTATTAGTATGTCACCTTGGAAGTAAATTATTTTAATAATAATATTCTTCACCTGTGGAAGTAATTTGACATGGAATTGTTCAGTGGAATGATGAAGAACCTAAAGTAAGCAGGCATGGTTTTCCAACTTATGACTAACAACATTCAACTTCTACCTTCCATTTCATAATTTCCACTTCATAATTTCCACTGCCACTTAGTCAAAAAGTTACACATCTTTTTCTCCATTTTTTTTCTTGTGAATCAAATTAAAAGTTGGAATAATCTTTATTAAACTTTATGACACTTTATTTATTTATTTATTTTCTTTTGATATCTCTAAATAATATGAATTTTCTCTTCAGTCTCTCTTAATATAGTTAATTTATAGTTTTCCTTTAAAAGATATGCATAGTTCGGTTGCTGTCAAACAAAACAAAATATAATTTCAAACAAATTATAGGGATTGAATTTCAAACAAACCGGTTGGTGGAAAAATCAAAAATTCATTTTTAAGCTAGCTTACAATCATTATACAATTGAATATTGGAAAAATAATACTAGGTTAAATTCAAAGCTAATTGACCAAATTATTCAATAAAAGGTAGTGAAAAAAAAATAAAATTATCTAAATAGAAAGGAAGGTTCTTATCATTTGCTTATAGAGTTTGTTTGATAACTATGTGTTTTGAGATTACAAAAATTCAAAGAAATTTGTTGTAAGATTGAGAATTAGAGGGTAGAAAAATTGTTTAGATTAAATGAGAGAACATGTGTAAACGGAAGGAGAAAGGAGGATTAGGAAAGAAGGATATAAATAAATTTAATTGTGCCACACTAACAAAGTGGAAATTGAAACTTGGAGTGAGAAATCACGAAATATGAGTAGACCTTTTAGAACCTAAGTACGGTTTATGGGTTCAGTTGAATGAGAGAGCTATACTAAGACATGAATCTTGATGGTGGAGAGATCTACGTGAGGTATGCAAGGGAGGAAAGGAGGGTAATTGGTTTGATGATAATGTAGCATGGATATTTGACTCAAGTAATATGATAACATTTTGGGAGGATGAGTGGATAGGTGAAGCATCACTTCAATACAAATTTTCTTAATTGTATCCAAATTCAAACAACAAAAAAGAAACAATTAGAGAGGTAGGAAGATGGAATGAAAATACATGAGAGTGGAGTTTGTATTGTAGAAGAGAACAATTCAAGTGAGAAAGAGACCAGGTATTGGAATTTATGCAGGAGATTCAAATAATTTCTTTGCATAAAGATAGAGAGGACATATGAGTGTGGAGAGATGATAACTTTGACTCATATTCAATCAAGTTTGCATATTCAAAGTTGCATAATAATCTTAATAGGAGAAGAAACTAAGTTATTCAATCTGTGTTGGAGAATAAAGGCAACATTGACGATGCAACATTTGGCTTGTCAAATAATGTTAAATAGGATGACTACTGGAACACACCTAGATAGAAGGGGTATTGTGACTAAGAACATGTTATGTGTCCTATGTGGTGAAGTGGAGGAAACTATCACTCATTTGTTTTTTTGTTGTAATATTGTCATAAAGGTATGGAACATGTGCGATAAGTGGGTAGAGGTTACCACAACGCACCATAACCAACATAAGAATCACTTTCAACAATTTCATCTAATGCAACTAAATGGAAAACATATCACGGTGTGGAAAGACATATGAATGATAATTTGGAATGTGTGGATTTAGAGAAATAAAATTATTTTTAAGAATGGAAGAGTTAATGTAGATAAAACATTTTGTATTGCTCGAATGAAAACTTGGATGTGGATGATATATATGAGCTTTCAACTTGTCATTTTCATATTTAGATTGATATTTCAATCCTTTGGAATGTATAATAATGAAGTGATTTTAAAGAATCATCAAATTATTTGGATGAATAAAGGATACCAACTCTTTTAGAGTCATATTAGTTATGCATACATACTTGTTCAGTGGAGACACTACGTGACTATTTTGAAATCAATACTAAGTTGCTAGTGAATCAACTTGAATTATTTTTTATAGAAAAATTACGAGGGTGCAAGGCTTGTATTAGTGTAGGAGAGCTAAGATAAAGGATATTCGATCAACTTGAGTAAATCCTCCTTCAAATATTTTTGTATGTAAACGGTTACATTTATATATAGGTTGAAACACCCAAATACTTTATTTATATATATTATTGTTTTGTCAATATAAAAAACAAATGTTTTAAATTTAGTTTTATTTGATCGAGTTCTTTTTTCACTCTCCTAATCAGATTCACTTTCGTGTGTTTTCTTCTGCATGCCCATTATTTCTTGGGGCTAATCTTCAGTTTCGAAGTTCAAAGTTGGGCTTAAGAAACTGTGCCGATTACTTGTGAAACAGTGGCATGTTCTCACTACATTTTTGTTGGGCTATTCAACTTCCACGAGCATTTTTTGAGAGCTACTATTGCCACTTTCCAATATGCTATTCAACCCCCTCATCCTAAGAAAATTACCATCCTCCCCATCTTCCATTTCTCTCTCAGATCTTTCTAACATTCATATTTTTTATGATACCTTGAAAGAATTTAGTCTCAAACTTAATTCATATACGTTTGTTTAAGATAATACAGTTATTGAAGAAGAAAAACTTGAAACTTCTCTTAGTTTATAATCTAATGTAAGAAGAGATTTATTGAAGAAAAAAAATACTAAAACCATTTGTTCATAGATAGAAGTGCAAAACTATTGAATGAAGTGAGTAATAACTTAAAAAAGAAAGCTGTGTAATTTTGCTGGATTGTTGTTAAGAATTTTATGCAAATCTTATTAAGATGAGTCAATGTAAATTTTTTGGGTATGTTTATTATTGTTTTTATGAGTGTGCTTCAATGTGCTTTAAGACAAAATATCAGATTTTATATCCAAAGTCCCCAGTTAATAAAGTCCCATGTTAAATTAAAAATAAAAAAGAAGCATGGGGCCAAAGGCACAGAAACAATGATATTTTGAATTCTAACTTTATATTTAACCTGAGATTGAATCTCATTAAAGATTAATGAAGTATGAAAGTAGTTATATAAATAATTTTATGGTTGAGGAAATGTGTTGATGATGGTGTAAAGTGTAAGGTGGGACATGGTGATTACAGAGAGGAATGGTGCTTCACTGTTTTTTCTCTTCTTTTAATAACAAAAACAACACCTAACTGCAATGAATCAAAAAGTTGATTCATTCTCTCCACTGCCGGACTTCAATGGATTTCCGAGCCCCGCCGCCATCTCCTGTGGCCTCTGCCAGGCGAACCTCCTCGCTCTCCAACGACGACGTTTTCCGCCGATTCTTGGAGACCTCTCTCCGTCTCCCAAACGTTAACAACCACCACCAAAAGCCGCTTCCAAAGGTTGACTTTCGCTCCTTATGTTCCGACCACGCTCTTCGTCACGTCATTTCGGACTCTTTCGCTGCTGTCGGGTGCTTCCAGCTGCTCAACCATGGGATTCCACTGGACGTGATCGCGTCGCCGGCGGAAGCTTCCATCGCAATTTTCCAGGTGCCGCCGGAGAAGCGAGGCGGCGCGACGAGGTCAGCGGAGAGTCCGTGGGGTTTCGAGGAAGATGATGAGTTCGTGTGGGGAAGAGATAAGGAATTCGACGTCAGAATGCAGCGACTTTCGCCAACCGGATATTCCAATTTCAAGTAACTAACTAATTAATTTAGCATGCATTTCATTTCATTTGCTATTAACTAAGTTGCAGGGTATTTCATGTCTGTTTTTAGTAGGAGTTATTACAAGCAGCATTTCACTATATTAATATTTGTAAATTTTGGAAAATATATTTTGACACCTTTTTTTTCAAAATACAATCTTTTAACAATTCTTTTTATTAATATAATAATAAAAGAATTGCGTGGAGTGTTTGTTTATAGAACAACGTTAGTTGAAACTTCACAGTTGGCCCAAGACTCAGAACAACACCAACTACTTTATACTTTGTTGACCACTGTTCCAAAGCACACGCAAGAATCAGTGTCTACTGTCAACATTTTAATGAATCTGATTTTAAATTTCTTGAACATTCAGTAAGAAGATGGAGAATCTTGTGGCCAGGATAGAGAAGGTGGCGGAGAAAATTTTGCAAGTGATATTCGAAGATTCTCCCCATAAAATTGCAAACTCTGTGGACATGATTGGTGGGCATGAACGTGGGACACTTTGTTCTGTTTATAAGCACTGCTCTGATAACATGCCAGGACAATGTGGTAACTCTGTGATTAGGATGCTGATTAGGGGAAACCAATACTCTCATTGCTTGTGCTTGCATCTATGTGATGGCTCTTCTGAGTTTCAGGTTTACTCTAAGAAAGGTTGGCTCTCTTTCTTCCCAGAAAAAGGAGCCCTTGTAATCACCGCTGGAGACCAAACTCAGGTTCATTTGCACATTATTGAAACAAAGAAAATGAAATTAATTTACTAAACATTGATCACTGCTTCGCATTGGTTTGTTTCAGATGTTGAGTGATGGGAACTACAAGCACGTGATTGGAAGGCCAATATTTGAAGGTCAGAAAGAGGACTACATTTCAATGGCTTTCCTCTATTCACCGCCAAACAACAAGAACAATTTCCAAAACAGTAGGGAAAGAACTATTTCACTGGGCTTGCAGGTCATATTGGCTATGATTCTCACCCTTCTGTATCATGTCCTGATTTTGGTCTATAATTTCTTTTGATGTTGTCCTTGTTATGCAATGCAAAATACATCAATATTACGGAATTTCCAATATCACCTTTTTGGTGAAGAATACCGATAAAATTCACAGCATCCTCTTTAATATATTACGACTTAGAATCAAGAAATTATTACTGTAAATAAATCTGCATGTAATTATCTCCTGAAAAAAGGACAGACTAACTTCCCTTGTGACAAAACTTTGGTAGCGGTTGGGGAAATTCTGGATTTTCAAATCTAGAGGGTAATTTTGGAATTTTTGAAAGGTGGTAAGGTGCAGGTTAAATTGGTATGGTGTAGGAAGAATTTGCCTAAAAACAAAATATGTTTTAGCCTGACCTATGGGGAGGGTTCAGAGAAGCTATGGAGATAAGCAGAAACCAAAAGGTTGATTCTCCTTGCTCCTAACACATACCCAATCATGATTTGTGAAAATACTAAAATATCCTTAATGAAATTGAAAAAAAACACTTAATTTTTAGATTTAGAAATTCATAAGTTAAAAAATACATTTCAGAATGCTCAAATCCAGAGTACACTTAACTATTTTGGATATGTACATTCGGAATTCAAAAGCCAATTCCGGATATGTACATTCAAAATACAAACTCACTTCCGGATAATCATATCCTAACGCATTTCTCTATTATGACTTCCGGACGCTTGCATCCGTAAGGTTAAAACCAGGTTTCTGGATATCGGTATCCGTGACCATCCCAGCTCAAACAAAATGCGAAAAAATAGCTTAAATGTCTTCTTACCTCACAACAATGTCAATCAACGGACCATACAATGCAAACAGCTCGTCCACCATCACACTAAAACCACCTCCTTTGCAGTTCAAACCACCACCAAAGAGAAAAACCAAGTTTCTTTCGCACCCTACTCCATTTTTTCAAAATAAAGAAGACAAAGGCATGATGGGATTTTAAAAAGTTCGTCGGGTGCAGAAAACAATTGATTGGGTGCAGGAAGTAATTGCCAAACCAAAATCTTAGCACAACAAGAAGACAGTGTCCACAGTCTGCTGGGCAAACATGCCAAAAATCCAAACCAAAACTGTACCCCTCACCCGTGATATTCACACCCCTTTTGTTTTTCTTCCGGGCACCTTTTTTTTTGTACTTTTTTCAAAATTATTTTCAAGATACTCAACTTAAGTTAATTTTATCAAGATACTCAATGAAAATTTTGATCATATCAGTGATGCGTTAGGAAAAAATAAGAATATCATCAGGAAAATAAGCAATGAGGGTGCACAACATAGACAATGAAAGACAAGGTAGAACAATGCTAATAGGAAATAAACTAGAAGAAAAAGAGGAGGGATTATGAGCTGCTAGTGAGGGAGATGTGAAGATAAAATAAAGTGTTCAATAAAAAAATTTGTGGAAATATAGAAGAAAATGTGGTATCAGTAGAGGAGTTAGGGACACAGTGCTGGATAAGGGCTACAATCTCAAAACCATCCCCTTCCCCCAAATTCCCCCACCCATTGGACTGCAAAAAAAAAAGTCCAAATCAAGATTAAGTAAAGTGAATCAAGGTAATGCTTTACAAACAACATATCAAAATATATTACTTATCATCCATGGTTGTAAAACTGGAAGATTACACGTCTTCGACTAGAAATAAAAACATATATAAGTAAGTCCAAATTTTATCTTATAAATAAATTTTATAAGTTGAATAAATTTAAAAATTCACTTCTTAATATGATATCAAAGTTATATAAAGTTTATCTTAGTTAGAATTTGTTGATCTAATCCGATCATTTACTATTAAACCACCCATAACTATATAGTTTCATACTAATTTTATATGGTCAAGTTAAAATTAAATGATGGAGGATATGTCGAAAGAAGTTACAAAAATTAAATGGAAAAGTAAAGTTTTTTAGGCTATGCTTTTCGCTGTAAACGTTATGTTTGCCATTATGAATAAACAAGTTAATAAGAGTGAACTTACGATTATTGTTGCCAGAAAAAAAAAAAAATCACAACTCAAAAAGTAGGGTGCAATTATAATACTAGAGAAGAAAATAAAGCAACGAAATATGCATCTTTTTCCCAATTTGGTGTTGAGACGTAGATGTTGGTGGGCCTGATTGTTGGCTTCATAATGCACTTTTCAGCATCCCATTGGATAAGCTAATTTTCTATGAACAATTATCATGTGTTTGCCACTAACACACGGAGACACAGTCTTAAGGAAGAGTTAATCTAGATTCTGAAGACAATCATAATCTTTATTTTAATTATGATAAGAAAAGCGATTCTGAGAAAAATGTGTTCAGCCAAATGGATAAGACTTAATTTTATCCAAACCTGTATTTCTGGATTCTCAGATGAGACATGAATGCTCTGCTATATCTCAAAAAGCAAAGCCTATTACACCCTAACCATTTTAAGATCTAAAATAACAGAAGATAAACAGATAAAAAGAGGTGTTATTTTGTTAAACTGCATCTAGAGTGGATGTTTTATGAATGGATGTGTGACCAGTAATGTGGCTTAATAAGAAAAAAGTTGGATAAGTATTGTAAAAGCAAAAGAAAGGTATTTTGATTAAACTGAAATTGGAATGCGGCGACTCGTTGGAAATTGCCAACTGCAAGTCCAGCAGGTTTCATTGAATGAAAAGAAAGATGGTTTTGCTTAGTCTAATAGTCTTCATCTTCTCATTCATTACTAGTTTATGCTTTAGAACAACAACCTTTATCTGGTTGAGTAAAAATTTAAAATTGGCCAAAACCACTTTTGATATTCATTGTATTGTATAAGTATTGTGGAAGCCTCACTCTCATATCCATTCATTCTAAAACTTACTCAAAACAAAACAATCAAAATCCACCAATCCTTCCTTTCTAAACAAAACAAAATAAAATATATTTAGGTTATTGCACGTGATTTACCTCATATCACTTTTAAAGTTTTTTTTTTTATCAGCAAGAAAAAATAAATAAATATGAACCACTTTAGGGATGGTTCAATCCTTATACAGAAAAAAACTTAAATCCTCTCAAAACAGGCCGAAACCTCCTTCATACAATTAATAAACGTATTTCATTAAACTCATACACCTACTATATTGTTAACCAACAAAGAATTACATCAATTAATCAACCTCATACAAACCAAAGAATCAAGACATCAGTTAGAATAAGAGAAAAACACAGCATAAAACTTGGACGTAATCCAAAACCAAACTTTTAATTGAATCATGACAAACTTTTCACTTTTAAAGCTGAAATGCAATGCATTATTTAATTTCAAGTTCATAATGCTCCACCTGTATTAAACCAAAATTTATTTATCATACAATACAAATATAATTTTTAATGAAAATTATTGAAATGGGTAGCTTTTGAAAATTTTATTTATGTGAGTAAGTTGTGATTGGGCATACGAATTTTGAAGTTCGATATTTTTAAGAAATCGTGATTTGTGGTAAGAGTTTTATTTTATGTGTTATTTATTTATTTATTTTAATAAAATTGTGTTTGAATTTACTACTTCAACGACCTTAACTTTTTTGTTTCCTTAAAAAGTAGTCCAAAAAGAGTGTGTAAAAGTCGCGACTTCTATTTTGTTTATTTTGTTTTCGGGGTACTTTTTTTATAAATGATTAAAATTTTGTGTTGCATGCTAAATTTTTGGCACATGGTTCTTTTTGGTAAATGATTTTGTATTTTTAACTCTTTTAATTTTTTAATGCGAGGATAAGATGGTAAAAAAATTTGGAATTCTCTACATCACGAGTCAATTAATTTAATTATGAATCACATTGTTTGTTGATCAAGTCAGGGAGGTCTTATATTATGTGTGTTTCTCATTCATTTTCTCTAAGAAAGGTGGTAATATCTTTAAGATATTTTGTTTTAATATATCATTCAACAAATAATGATTTATTTATTTCAAAAGTGATCTTAAAAAGAATATATGTGGGCAAGTCTTGTGCTTCATTCTAACCAGAGTTATACATATCCAACAGTGTTAATTATTCCACTACCATAAAATCATTAAATAAAAATTAATTTTAAAAATAAAAATTAATTAATTGTTATATTAACTAAATTAGATATTATTTTATAAATTAAAAAATTATTAATATCTAAAATTAAAAAATAAAATAAAATAAACACCACTAAGATAATTAAGAGAAAACATCATTTAATATGAATGACAGATAAAGTAATGAAATGTAACACTAATAAATATTATCTAATAAATGATCTTTTATATTCTTAATAAGATTATCATGATTTAAATCAATACATCACACTATAAATTATAACTTCTTACAAAATTTTGAATTGAAGTATAGTGTGTAATCCTATTTTTTAACATGAATCACTTGTGTTAATAAACTTTCCAAAACTTATCTATTTTAAAAAAATATATTAAAGATTACATCCAGTAAAATTTTGGTAGAAAAATCTACTTTTTGGATGTTACTTGCCTAATTTTTGCTTTATTAGGTCCATATATGTGTATGCTATACAAGTGTCACAAATATTCAAAATGGATTGAATGTATAATTTTACAAGTTAACTGGGTGAAGGGTGCATTACAGTGATAACATAAATCTAGAAATTAAATCTAAAAGGGTCAATTACTAAACCTAAAAAAGTGGTGTAGTAGTGTTATATGTTGCCCTAATGGACAAATAAAGAGGGGTATTTTATAAACAACTGCAACTGAAGATCCATTTCAATAATTGTGCACTTAGTTGCCTGACTTCATTGTTATTTGAAAACCAGTTCTTTTAAGAACCCAGAAATACAGAAGAGGCATGTAGTAGTAAATTTAACAAAATTAAATTAGCTGATGAAAGTAAAAGAGTAATTCTGAACACACCCATGTTTTTTACCATTTTGTTCCTCTTCCGTTTTCTTTTAATCCCATTTTACCTTTTTCATTATGTCACTTGTTAAATTTATACTGAATCATATTTTTATTCCTAGAACTGTGATTGTAGAAGATATGGAGGAAAGTAAGTTGAGTTTTGTGTCGAAAGATGATGAGTTGAGATGGTGGGAAAATTGGTAGTGGAAGAGGAATTGGAGAAAGCTTAACTTGAAAGAAAATGAGCTTTTTCCCTACACCCACCTCTTTTCCTAACCCCACTTTTCTCTACCCCTAGATTCTGGAACCATCATGTTCACTTTCCACCTTTTTCTTTATTTATTTCCTTTTTTTATTATCAATCTTTCTCTTATAATTACTCTAATTAAGTGTTAACATTTGTTTCTATTCCACACCATAATTTTGGTTTCTCATCATATTTATCAAACCAATAGTGTTATATAAAAACTATTTTTTCATAATTAATTATGTGTTTCATCATCCATAAACTATTCGTCAAGGTTGTATTCCATCAAGGTTGTGTTTGGATTAAGGTGTAAATGTGTGAAGATTTGAGGGAGTGGATGTGTGAGAGCACTAAAAAAAATTATTGAATAGAAACCAATTTGAGAGATAACTAAATAATTAGTTGTTATATTGATTAAATTAGAGACCTTTTAAAGATTAAAAAAATTTTGATTTCTAAATTAGTTTCTATTATTGTTAAATAGTTTTTAAATTAGTATCTAATTAGTTACCAAAATTTTAACTACCAATTTAGAAACTATTTAACAATAATAGAAACTAATTTAAAAATCAAAATTTTTTTTAGTCTTTATAATGGTCTCTAATTTAATCAATATAACAATTAATTATTTTTTGTCTCTCAAATTGATTTTTATTTAATAATTTTCTTGTGGTGGAGGATTTGAAAGGAAAATAGAAAAAAATTAAATGTTTTTGAATTAGGATATGTTAAAATAGTAATGATAGTTTATGGTCTTTACAACGTGTTGATGTTTATTAAAAGAGAAAATCTCACCATAAAACCTTGAATCAAACATAATAATCACATTGAAAAGCACCACACTAAGAAAAAACAACGACAAAACCAAGAACACAATAGTTAGTGTTAACACAACTACAAAATCACACTCTAAGTTTTGCAAACACTCCACGCACAACAAATCCAAATTCCTTCTCTCTTCAAAACTAAAAAAATATTTTTCTACCTAAAAAATGTCTACAAATGTTACATCTAGCTATGTTATTAACAAAATACCAAATTGAGTCATTATAAAAAAAATCTCGGACCATATAATAAAAAATAGGAACCAAACTGATTTTTGGATACTTATATTGGGAAAAAACAAAAGTTATATTAAACCTTTAATTAATTAACAAACATATATGAAATGATTTAGAAATTATTTTATAATTTAATTTTATTATAATTACAATCTATTTATCAAAAAATAATTATAAATTGGACGATAATCATATAACTATACCAGAAGTGAAGAAAGAAAGAAATAAGTAAATTTATTTTAGAATATTTCAGAGATAGAAGTCTCACCTAGTAAAAGTCCGCTGTATAATACAGCAGGATAACTCTGTTCATTCTACAACAAATAATTGTTCCAAAATAGAAAGAAATAAAAAAAATAATTAATGTAACGTAAAGAAGTAAAAAAAATATTACAAAAATAACATAGTTCCAGCTTTATTAGCATCTTTTAACTTTCAACATCACTTCGCTTTAAAACTGGAAGAAAAAAGAATGCAACCACTTCAGCACCCAGCTGGTTAATTTAATCATTTTATAATTGCAGTGCACTGAAAATTTAATAAATAAATAAATAAACACTCAAGACTTTTCTTAATTACTGTGGGTTCTAATTATTTTATACCCTTTTTTCTTTTACTACAAACTTCGTAACATCTTTAATTAAGAACTAAACTTGTTTAAGTTATAAAATGTAATCTGCAACATTCTCAATCAACAATTAAATCAAATCCATACTACATTTATCCAATTTTAAATTTCTCATTATTTATATGATTATAATTTTTGGACATATTACCTCGGAATCACCCAGAGAAGTGGCCGGAACAAAGATTCATCTCAAAGTTGGGTGCAGAAAATGACAGGGTTATGATCTCTGAAGTCATAGATTTGAATACCTTCACCTTCAACATCATCCTGTTTAATGAATTAAAAATTTCATGAATGCTGTTATTGCTCCATGATCCATTTGTCCCCATGCATTATAATGATTTGGACTTATCAACCACTTCCAACCATGGAAGACAAAACAATGTAAACAAACATTCCATTACAAAAAGAGCATAAACGTATTTATTTTACCTTCAAAGTGTTGAGAGGGGGAAAATAGAGTAGAATAATAATACACTTAAGTCCAATAATTGAATTGTAATCAGCTGCTAGATTCAGATTGTGACATAAATATCTTATACAAGAAGAAGGTAACATATAAATAAATAAAAACAAATCAAATAAAATCGCCATTCAAACATACACACATAATTGCTATAGATATGGATCAAATTTCGCCACATACACACTAATTATTGCCCTGATTACTTCATCTTTCTCAATAAATTAAGAATGCTCTTATAATTTTAAAAACAAGATTTTTTCCATTATCCTCATATGGTAAGAAGGTTTTTGTACATTATTAGGATAACTTTTGTCCCTTATTATCAAAATAGATTCATTTTTTAAAATATTATTAGATTGAAAAAGTTGTGTGACACTACAAGAAAATCATTAAATAAAAATTAATTTTAGAGACAAAAAATAATTAATAGTTATTTGACTAAATTATATACTATTTTAGAGACTAAAAAAATTATTAATTTCTACTATTATTAATAAATAGTTTTTAAATTAATATCTAATTAGTTACCAAGAATTTTACTACCAAATTTAAAATTAATTTTTATTTAATAATTTTCTAGTAATGTCAACCTAACACAACTTTATTTTAAAAAAAAATAAAATCTTATCAAGATGACACAATTTCTATATAATCATTTTAAATCAAAATTTTATTACATTGACACAATTTCAATATGACATTGTGTCTCATTAACATAACCTCTTCACACTAAAAATGTCACAATTTTATAATATTTTAAAAAATACTTCATTTCTCTTAAAAACATGTTTGATAGAAAGTATATAGAAGCAAAATTTGAGTTGAGGAGAACCTATAGATTATAACTTTAACCAAAGGTCGTAGAAAAGAAGATATGGTGTGAAATATTAGTCAGGGTCAACCGTTGAAAACTCCATATCTCATACTTTTCCACGGTGATAAATAAAGGGAGCTATTATGGACCCAAAAGCAGGGCTCAAAAGTAAAACCAGAGAAATACTATATATATACTCAAAATTTTGTTGGTAGACAGCTAAAAAGTAGAAAACCATACGGTTAATCAGTTTCATGCAAGTAAAGGAATACAAGCACACTGATCAATTTGTCTAAGATATTACCGGAAAATTATTCTTCAAAAACTTATTATAATGTAGGAAAAATATATTTATTAAGTTTAGTTTTGTTAACACAGTAAATGTTTACACTTCAAAACAATTTTACTTATAAAAGTCTCATATAATCATATAGCTCGTAACTTATATTTTGTATTCTAAAATTGAGCATAATAATGCAAATAGGAGAAGATTGTGATTGATATGTATAGTGTGGATTAATTATTACACGTGAAACGTATATAAGAAAAAATAAAAGAGAGATGGTGAGTTCTAAAGTGTACACGTGTCTGTAGATGAATCTCTGAAACATCCTTAATTTCATAGTTTCTGCACACACTTCACCTAAAGTTTTGGCTTGACGCTGCCACCTTTCATTGTGATTGCAAAAGTTAAAACGACTGGGTCACTTGTTTCCACCGTTCCTTCTTTGCCCGCAAGAAACAACAAATTAAATCAGCATTATTTATTAAACAAATTATTATAAAAATATTAAATAGGAGATCAAAATATTTATTTATTTATTTATAATATTAAAGGCAAGTACGTGGTAATGGAAACATGAAAAGCATTATTTATTAAACAATGTCAATTTGGTTGCCCTATTCTTTATGTGTGGGTCATCTTCCTAAGGAGGCGTGGACACTTTTTTCGTAACCAATAACCAGCTTAAGCAACCCCAAAAAAAGTGGTATTTTAGAAAGTTTGCAGAACTCGTTAATGCCCGTAAAAAAGATGAAATTAAAGGGGGAAAAGCAAAAGTAGAGAGAGTTAATAGTTTAAGTTGGAGGTGTCAGTGGAATCGTTTATGGGGACAGTAGGACAACGAAGTGGGAGTGTCTGTGTTGCTGTAAAAGCAAATTTCACTTCAAACCAAACCAAGCTCACCAATCACACCAACCAAATGCCATAGGTCAAAATCTTTCAAGATTTTCGTACAAACCCATAATGCAATAGTTTATTACCAAATATTGTCTATATCTAGTACTCTCCACCTTACACATACATATATACATACACATCACACACAAATCATATCTCAAAAACATAATAATTTTAACTTGGTACAAGGTGAGGATAAAAATTCTTAATAATGATTATGTTTCTTTATCAAATAAGAGGTCAAACACAAGAAATTTGGAACTAGGTAAACAAAAGCAAGAGTTAACATGAAGACAAGGCTTGATTTCAGCCCAAAAACTCTGCAAGGTACTGCTGCTATTAAATCTAATGTAAAGATTCAATATATAATTATTTTGAGTACAAAAAGGAGTACCAACGAAGTATACCAAAGATAGATTCTAATAATTGTTTCCAAGTTTGTCAGAAATCAGAATATTTAATACAAAAATTCGTATATTCACTCCAGTATTTTATAAGTTCAATTATCCGTTAATCTTCCAAAGAGTAGTTTTCTATAAGATTTTGATTCTCGTTCAGTTTTTTTCTGTTTATCTTCTACATGTTCTCCCTGGTGTTAGAAGATGGTTAAAAGATCATCAATCTTATCTACTCACCTTCAATCATTGATTCTGCTTTTCATAAAGGAGGTTTAGTTGAGCATGCAGGACTACAACTCCTTAGACAAATAAAAGGAAAAGGAAAAGTGATGGCTAGTTGCAAGTAGTATAAGAACTAAAAGAGAGAAAGAAAAAACTAATTTGAACAAAATTAAAAATGATTTAGAAAAGAAAGTAACAATTACACTCTGTAATTTTCTCTTTTATTGTATAGAAGCAGTAATGAAATTAAACACACATGCATGCATCCATATTAAGTGAGAAGCCATGGATGAAGTGTGATGAAAATATCCAAAAATTGATAATCAACAACAATAGTGCACTTATTATGAACAGAAGGAAAATAAACACAAGGTAGACAAGCTGAAGTGAAGTGGTTAATTAATCCTGTTTCTTCAACTCCTTGTAAAACCTCTTAATGAACTCTTCCGCCGCCTTATCGACCTGGTGGTCGTTGTCTTGGTCGGAATCTCGCAGAGGGAACGGGGAGTCCGTCACCCTCAGTTGCCTCACCATGGGGCTCCGCCCGAACCCTGGCAGCGCGGGGGACGAGGTCGTCTCAACCTTAACGTCGTTGTTCAGCATCTCCAACACCGCCTTCACCGCGTTGACCGTCACGGCGTCGTCGTCCTGCGTGGGGGGCGCGTGGACACAGGCGAAGAAGTGGCGGTGGCGCTTGCCGATTGCTGGGAAGGAGAAGGCGTTGGGCGTGTTGCTGCAGCTGAACTCGTACTCCCTGGGGGCCGAGAATTGAACGTGCGAGTCGTGGGAGCCGCCGTGATGGTGGTGGGACATTAGGTTTGCAATGGCTTTTCCGGCGAGCTTGCTGCGGCGCTTTAGCATGACATTGAGGTCCATCATGAGTTTGCCCTTGAATATGCCTTTTCTCATCATGAAGAACATGACACGTGCCATGTCCCACACTTTCTTGGCTACTATGGGTGCCTTGGTTTCCATTTCTATAGGTTTCATTTGCATGTTTAAGATGAGAAATTTGTTTGTGTTGTTTGAAATAATTTGAGAGAGAGAGAGAGAGAGCGAGTTAGAGAAGAGAAGAAAAGAAATGGTTTGAGAGAAGAGGGTAGGGGGATGGTTATATATATAGTGGGGGAGGAATAGAGGGAAGAAGGAAAACGTGGAGGTAATATGTTGATATTAAATGGAGTTTAGAATTAGAATGAACAATGGGTGCATGCATGTTTTGTGTTACTTTATGTTATGTCTTTATTTTATTACATTTGGAGTGTATCATTATTGGAGGGAAGGTGTTATGCTTTAAGAGAAGAGAGGACGAAAGGAGTACTATGGAATGGAACCTTTTTAGGTATACAAAGTCCCACATGGTACACCCTCTATCCTACACAACCTCTTCACGTTTCACAATCTCTTTTTTCAACCATAAATATCTTTGTATCTAAAATCTTAATTTCAAAATTGGATCATCTAAAAACATTATCATTACATAATGATAATGTTAATTTCTCCACACAAAAATATACCAAAAAGGGTCAGTTTTACAGTTTTTTTTTTTTTTTTTGCTTAAGATAGAAGGATGAGTTTTTCAAAAAGAAAAAAAAAAATGATATCCTTTGAAGAAGGGCACACCCACCCAAAGTTAATTGCTATTACAATCAATCATTGGGTCTTAATTATGTAAATGAAATGATTGAAAATGACGTTAAAACGGGGCATTATACGCAAACAAAAATTTGAGCTCCAGAAGTCAGATTAATAGTGAGTCATAAAAGTTTGATTTGTCTACCTCACTTTGTTAATCATGGAGTTCCTTTGGAAACAAAGTCAAGAATAAAAATCAAACTATATGGGGTCGTTAAACATGTTTCAAAGATATATGTAATGTAAGATGTTTACGGAATGGATTTTGAAATATCCAATTCAAATCTAATTCAAATTCAAATATCTAGATTAGATTTTAAATTTATATTTATATTTTTTATAAAAATAATTTGAAATTTTATAAATATAAATTCAAATATTTAGATTGAATTTTTAATTTAAATTTATATTTTTATAAGTCTACATAATTTAAAAATTATTAGTATAATGTAATTTATAATTTATTCTTTTGGTGTGATAAAAGTCAATTATTAACTTTCTAATATTAGGCTTATATTTTTAACTATTCATTGATTTTAATATTTTATTGTAATTTAATATTTTTATGTTTGTGTATTTATTATTTATTTAATATATTTAAATAAGTAAGTTTGATTTAGGAGAAATATTTTTAATTGGTAGCAAAAATTTTGGTAGTTAATTAGATACCAATTTAGAAACCATTTAACAATAATAGAAAACTAATTTAGAAATCAAAAAAAAAATTTAGTCTCTAAAATGGTCTCTAATTTGATCATTATAACTACTAATTATTTTTTATCTATAAAATTGATTTATAATAATGATCTCTTGTAGTATATAAATTTACATTATACTTAAATAGATCTAACATAAATTTACCTAAATTAGTATATGGTTTGACATAAATTTTGAGTCTTCTAATCCTCTTATCTAATATTCATTCACATCAATTTGTTCATGATTTAATATAAATATACGTTCATGATTTAATATAAATATACGTTGAACTACTCCTTAAATGATTCATATTTATTTATTTTACTGATAAAAAAAATATAATAAATATTATATCTTACATAAATTAATCTCTTCCATATTCACATCGAGTTCTAAATATACAATATAAAACTCACTTATATACTAATGTGATTTTATCATTAAGTTCAGCAGCGTAACCACATACAACCTATTATTATTCAACCTTAATCATGGTGCAAAAAGTACAAATAATATTTATTTTATTCTCACCTTATCATGTTCCTATTCTATATCCTTGTACCACATCATATTATAAACCAACAAATGAGTCCTAATGTTTCAGGTGTACCTCTCCCTGTATTCATCCCATTAAACTGAAAATTAACTGTAGGAAGTGAGATTTTGTGCTTTAAAAATGTTGCATTCAGAGAATATGCGTACCAAATACTTTCATCCTGAATTTCAAAGAATTTTAGACCAATGCAAGGGCCCCTTCTAAAGTACTTGCTGCTAATGCGTTAAAATTACACAATCACTAATTAAACCTTTGTTAGTTGTCATAACTCAATTGGTTAAACAGGTGCATGAATTACGACAAAATTTCTATATGTATTCAATTCTTATGAATAGAAAAAAAAATTATTATAAAAGTTAATTAATTAATTTATTATTATGTATAATGGTTTATAATTAAATGATAATATAAATTATACGAATCTTTATTTTACTGTATCTGTTTATGTCTTTATTCACTTTATATTTCGATCTTTCTTCAAGCTGTAAAAATCATTACTAACTTTTTCACTTTTTAACAATCTTCGTTACTTCCAAGCCACACAATTTGTCTAGGGCAGGTTTTTGAAATAGGAGGCAAAGCTATACGTGATGTGTGTGTTTTGCCTTTCGACATACCTCGGGAACACGAAATCACGTTAAATTTGCAAAAACGAGAAAAAATGGTTTTTTCACAAAACTGTAATTTTTTTTCAAATTATATTATTATTTTATACTTAAATCGTACATTTAAAATTTAATTTTAAATAACTTTAAATTTAATCAAAGTCTTCAAGATGTTATCTACTGTCTCATACTGGTTGGATACAGTTTTCACTGGAGTCTTTTTCAAGTTAAAGTTATATCTATGCGAGTCTTTTTAAACTTAAAGTAATATTTATGAGATATAACTTTCAGAGTAAAGTTATTCAAACGATATACTATTTATCCATTTTTGTAAAAAGATTTACCCAAAATCATAATTTCAGAACAAAAATTTCACTATTTTCATCCAAAAACCGCAAAAAGAAAAGTACAAAATATAACTTCTGTTTAAACACTGGTGATCAACCACACTATAAATTAATGCATCAGGTGAATTTTATTGGAGAATGATACTGAAAAGAGTAGAATACATTAATAATTCAAACAAGAAAAACCACTGACCAAAAACAAGGCACAACCCTCGCAATTGAAAAAAAACGCAGACAAGAAGTGAAGTCATATATGGACCAGCTTCCAAAAACCAGAATGCTGTAAGAGGTACCCAAAAAACCTTGGACTCATATATGAGAAGGTAAGTTGGGTTTCAATTCTTTCCATGAAAACATAGGGCCATGTTCATCCCCTAAAACTCGGAGTCACTAGTCAGTAGGAAAAATAATGATGGGAACAGGTAAATAATTAGAGATACAAAACCATGTCCCCTGAGATATAGGAATTAATTAATCAGCAGCAGTGAATGTTTAGAGTAGTAATAAGGGCTTAATAGAAACTAATTGGCCATTGTGAGACCATTCATCTCTCTTGTGATAGCTGGAATGCAACTTGAACTCCTAGCAATCCCTCCTTTGTTTTGTCCTCCTTTGTCCCTTGGGTTGAAGGATTTGGCCCTTCTCCCTTCCATTTTGTTCTTTTTTAGCATCTCCTTCATGGCCTCAGCTTGGAACAGAACTGGGAAAGCCCTCCCATATTTGTTGAACCTCATACATGCACTCATGTGTGAACTCAATGCCTCTTCCTTCTTCCCACCATTTTTCTCCAACTCTTCCTTCACTGCCTCAGCACACAAACCACACACCCACTTCCCCAAGAACTTCTCACGCACACGCTCTATGTACTCAGGAGTACACTCCTCACACATTCCACAGCACTCACACTTGGCATCCATAACCTCAGTTATAGGTGGAAGTGACAAATCAGTCCCTTCCTTGGTTAGCTCAAAAAACGAGATGTCTGACATTGTTCTTTGAATGTGATCAGATGAATGCCTTGGAGGTTTGCACATGTTGTTGTTGTTGTTGCTGTTCCTAGAGAATGAACAAGGCAAACACTCTCCATTGGGTGCCATATTGCTAATTATTACTTCTGTGATTTGCTGAAGGATTTGTTTCAACTCGATTGATCGATGGGGTTCAAGAATTGATATTCATATGCATATGCATGTACCTCAGCTGTGCTAGGTGGAACAGTCCTATTTATAGTGTTCTTGTTGTTTTCGAAAATCTGACATTGTAAACATGTGTGGATCTGAGAAACGCAAATGTCCGTTTCAATGTCCGTGAACTTGGTAGATTTTTTCAAGAAAGATCTAGATCATTTAATGAGAGAAGGCAATGGTTGTTGTAGCTTTTCGAAATCTGAATATATCTAAGGTGATGCATGTGTGTGCCATGTATTTTGCACGTATATATTTTACTTCCAAGTGAATTTCCATGCTTGGTAGTTGTGACTGCTAGAATATATATGGTAATGAAATTTTCAGCAAGGTTCACGTGCACCATTTCTGTCTTTAATTTTAGCTGATATTACTAGGGCAACACCATGCCTTTCTTTTTCCTGTTCTACAGTATTTTCATCCATTTTCAATACAAATATATGAAAGATATAAGAAGAGGATGCCATGCATATAAAATCAAGAAACCATACAAAAATATTTTATATCCAATCCAAATTTCTATCTGCTTAATT
The DNA here is from genome assembly GCA_013389735.1 of Phaseolus lunatus. Lineage (NCBI taxonomy): Eukaryota > Viridiplantae > Streptophyta > Magnoliopsida > Fabales > Fabaceae > Phaseolus > Phaseolus lunatus. The sequence goes on from CM023861.1 coordinate 36,650,785, forward strand.
ACTGTTTTTCTTAGGAAGGGCTAAAGTTTCCAAAATTAATCTTCACAAAGAAGAAGAAAAACTCCCCTTTTACAGTAGAATATGTTTCAAATATCTGTATCATATAAGCATAGACTGAGAAAGTTGGTTGGCATTAATAAAAAGTTATTGCTTTAAGCAAAACGATTGGATGTTGTGATCCAATAGAAGCACAGGTGAGGAGCAATACAGCTTGTGGGGCATTCACATGGTGGCAAGGTAAAACCACACATATTTGCCTAAACTTTATGCTTTTGTGTTGAATAATTACATCTAGCTATGTATGTCACACAAGCCTTATTGCACAAACATGAGCTTTTTATTATTTCACGAGGGGTTGGAAAGGAGGAAGCAAAGCCATTGGTTTCGGTTAGATATCAAAAAAAAGTTGCAGTCAGTGTCTGATATAGTGTCTGGCTGTATGCACCTGAAACATTATATGACTTGTGACAGATACTAATGCAAATGTAGTCGTGGTTCAAAAACATCAAAGAAACCACTAGTGACGTCCAAATCAAAATATTGGTTATGAATTAAAAAGTTAATATTTTTTAACTAAACACTGTAATTTCTTAACCGGATGAAAACTGCTGGTAAGGTCCACAACATAAAGACCTGCAGAACTTAGACCTGCAGAACTTGCAAGTTAATTTATTAGATTAATCTTTTATTAATTTTTCAAAATTTTATATAAAACTAGTTTTAATTAATGAAAACGTTTATTATTCTTTTCTTCTTTTAAAACTCTTTATGAAAAATGTATCCAAATATTTTTAAATTTAATTGTATTTAACTTAAAGAAGGAAATTAGTCATCTATTTATCAATGTTTATTTTTTTCAATTATATACCAAATTAAATCATGCGCTTTAAATAAGAAGTTTCCTTTCATATAAATATACACACAATTTTCTATTGATATAAATTATTGAATATTTATTTACAAAAATCAATCTGTAATTTTAACAGTACGTTAAAATAAAATATTTTCACTTTTAAATTTACTTTTTCTTTTTCAATGTAACGTTATCATTATATATCTATAAAGGTGTGTGTATACACACGCATGCCTATGTGTTCCATATTGTTCATTTTGATTGAAATAATATTTGATAATCAAGTTTGTTTAATAATTGTAAATTGCGTGTATGGCCCGAATATTAAGACTTCACATGCAAAGCCTAAGTTAAAAGAATGACTATCATAAAACGGAGCTGAATAGTAAATAAGCAAGCATAAGCTAACACATTAGTCGACTGTCTTTACATGCAATCCAAGTCTTGGCAGCAAATACAGCAAAACAGAAAATAAAATAAGTCTTAGAAGAGTGTTGCATCTGTAACACTTTGATTTCTATTCCCTAAATATCATCTTATATCAAACGAAAGACCAGTTCATAAACATAAAGCAAATACAATGAGCATTCTCTTCTTCATTCAGCACCTTCCAAGCCACTACTCTTTCATATGAGATGGGTCGCCCCATGCTTGAGAGACAAATACCACCTTGAAGGCATGCAAAACCCTGTCAAAATAGAATGAAGGGAATTCATTAGAAACCACAATAAAGCTTGGAAATGCTGCTACTTCTATTTTCTGCTCCCAATTCAGGAGATGAGGGAGGAAAGTAAGGGAAAGCCCAGTCAAAAAAGACTTCACCACTGGCTTAACAAGAGATTGCAGCATAGTTACGGGACAGAACTAAGGGCATGTCACGCGTCTAAAAGCAAAACGCTAATCAATAACAAGCCTGGTCTCAGTGAAACTAATGCATGTTTAATTCACAGACCTGTTGAATAATTTGGGTAAACTCTGAGCACAGAATCTTTCGGCCATGATCATCAAATATCTTCTCCAATGTTATATCTTGTAAAGCAACTAAGGTGGTCTCCAGCATGTCAAGCCCTGCCTGGTTGGCGAAAGTGAACACAGGCAATGCCTGCAACAAATTTATCGAAAGTGCTTTTCAAACTAGTAGAAGGGGTATATATAGTAGACTTGCAAATTGGACAGGTGTAACGCCTTTTAGTGTACCAAGAAGAAAACCAATTTGTACTAGAGGAAAAGGAACAAAAATATGCACAATTCACTACAACTTCAAAAACAACCAGAAGTGTTGATAGTTACTTGCATGTCAAACAGGTAGAATTCCTCGGAGCACTAGAACTTCAAAAGTAACAACTATCGCTAGTTGATTCGAAAATCTTACAGGTTAAAAGTAATTCCTAGAAGCTACCAGGTACAAAATGGTCTAATGCTACTTGCAAAAATGAACACAGAATACATGCAAAGCACTACAACTCCAATAATTGAACATCCTTTGACCCCCTCATGTCAGAAGGGTCAGAAATATCAGGCACTCGAGTCCAAGTCCAACAGAGTTGAATCATGTAGACAACAAAATACATGACACTGAGAACAGATGCATGTACTTTGACATTGAAATAAATTGGGGGCATACCTTCATTGTACAGCATAATATTGCATCTGAGTGATGCCACAAGGACTTGAGCAAAGATTCGTTCCCTTCGTTATTGGATTTCAGTAGCTCGACACCCAAGTAGCACCTACATAATAAATAGTTAAACAGGTGAGTCTGAAATGCAATGCTCTCCCTGAAATATCAGTCGTAGCCAAAATTTTCGGTATATGTGCATATGCAACTGAACACAGTTAACTAATAAGAAGCATTTCAATTAATACTTTTGTTGATCTGATACAAAGAATTAAGGAAAGCATTGAATAGCAGTCTACAGTTGTAATGTAACTACAACAGTATGTCGAGATTTGGTTTCATAAGTCCGTTCAACAGAACTCGGCCTATCTTTGCTGACAAGTTGTGCAGAGGATTCATTTTCCAAGTGGAAAAGTTGTAGGTGAAACTGTTTGAATACAATAGGTGGCTATCAGGAAAAGGAATATCACTAAATGTAGGTATATCAAGAGAGGTAACACCAAAGTGATTTATCATCCCCTAGACAATATTGAAGAACAATGGTTTCACATGTCAAAAGGAAATCATGCAAGATATGTAAACCAGTACTATGGCTAAATACACCAGCCTCAATTACAGTGATGTGGAGGGAAATAACACAAGTAAAGATTAGTATACCCACCTATAACTATTGCAGATCCAGCGAGCTAGTGTTTGCGCTTCAGGGGTACCCAGTGGTGTTCTAAGCCCAGCTTGCGAACTTAAATGAGAAGGAGAAAGTGCTAATGCTACCCTTTGGACAGATGATATGATGCTGCGAACATATTGTCGTGCCATTGATGCTACATGATCTTGCATATGACTTTCAAAGGCAAATTCAAATGCTATGGTCATCACAGATCTCATAGAACCAGAATTTCCAGAATAATCATTTGATGCTCTGTTTCCAGTTGAGCCAACGTCAAGAGCAGATGTCAGGTCTAGTGTGCGATTTGGGTTGGATGCTTCCTGAAAAAATTTAAATTGCAGTAACCAAAAGAACGTTGAGAAAAGATAAATACCAAATTCCAAAATAATATATACTGCTTTGAGAATAACTAAGGCTAACCTTTGCAGAATCAAGAGGAATGATGCGAAATCCAGAAGGTAGAAGGGGGGCATCATCAGCAAATGATGCATCAATTGGAGCAAATATAAGTTCAGCACAGGTTCCAACAGCATTCTCGTCCATTCCACTGCACAGCTATCAAAACAAAACAAAACAAACGAACTATAAGAAAGTAAACACAAGCACATATACAATAGAAACCAAAATGATGGTGGTTGGCAAGATAGAAAAGCTATCATTCAGTAGCCTCAAGAGTTCAAATAAGAAGGAGCTAAAGCAAGTTACTTGTTCTACTAAAAGATTTCAAAAGACCAGGGAATAGCAATACACTTTCATCATCAGAAACTGGGGGAATGGGCAGAGAGCACCATTCATATAGGAAATGTGAATGACAATATACTGAGTTATATAAAGCGTGCAACTTGTAAAAATGTCAGTACTAAAAGCAACAAGTCAACACACACAACTTTGAATTTTGATTTGGGACATGCATGCAACTCTAAAACATTGCAAACTTAGAAAAATTAGTAGCAGAGCAATGGCAAGCTATATTTAGGCAGGAGTATTATACACTGATTGTATTTCATAACAAATAATGCAAAATTGTACAAACAGAAAAATTGGAGAAGTGTGAATTCAAGTGATACGAGTAGTAGTACATACTCAGGAAGCTTAAAAGTTCATATAATTATTTCTGCATGTTAGCACCACATCAAGCAAGACGTATCATCCCCGACCCAGAGAAGCATAGAGAAATCAATACAAGGGAAAAACTTACTTGCAAAAGAAACACTTCTCTGGGCATTATTGCATCTTCAGGGGAATGTGCAATTCCTTCCAACTTAATAACTTCAAGAAACTAGAACAGATAGGCAAGAGAAGTTAGAACTTGCACAATTTCTACATTCATAATACATATATTCAGTGTTTGTTACCAATATATTACCTCCTCATGTTCGATGGTGTGGGCTAGAGGAAGAATAACTTGACCCCCATAGTTTCCAACACGAGATCCTGGTAAGCCACAAGGACCAACTTTAATGGCAGCGGCTGAATAAGCATCCATGCTGTTGTCTGCCCATTCTGATCTATGCTCCCGTAGGAACCTCAATAGTATGGCTGGAGGCACATTCTGGACAAATATTTATAAAATGTCAGAATTAAAACGTAGAAGTAGCAATGTCTCTACACGATTTTTTGTTAAGAATGACTGCAGGCCAAACGAAGAAATATAAATAGGACACAGATTTTTTGGTAGTAATTGTTACAGTCACTTGTATTCCATGATTCTTCTTCAATTAAACATGGACTAACTGCCCATACAATAAACAATATGCTCCCAACTCAATAAAAAACTATGTTCAAAATAAAATAAGAGCCTTATCGATATCTTCTTTTAAAATTTCTATAGCAATAAAAGACAAATTGGTTCACTAGATATGTTATTTTCTAATTTAAGAAAATTCGATCAAATTCGACAGTGTCCTTGCCTGTAATAGCATTGATGCTTTGGCACACAAGACTGCATTGCTGATAGATGGAAATCCATTGGCAAAGGAAAGATTCAAACCCATCAATTTGTCAGGTGATGAATTCACTAGAACTGTAACATCATCAACACCATCATTGCCGATCATTGACCATCCCTCATCAGTGAACCCATTGATCGCCTCATTGAAGCCACTGCCAGGAAATGGATGTGAGATTCTAAAATTAGAAGCAATGAAATTCAACAAAAATCAAAGCCACAGTTAAATATTTTAACCGGCTGAGTCTCTGGCCAAGTGCTCGAAGAGCTGCTGGTCGTCTTCCCCAGCCACTGACATTAGACTGAGAAACTTCATGTGAAATCTGCCTTAGTTGACGTAGTGCCTTGTAGAATAAACGAGAATTGTAAATAAGCGATAAACTTTAGTAAACCACTAAACCCCTTAATTGATGCTATTCTTAAAATAATAAATAATTTTCAACTTTATAGAATTATAAATTGTATTGAAATAAGACGAAAAATGACAAATTATTGAACTGTTGTATGATTGTATCCTCATCAACAATGAAATAAAAAACATACCACCATAGTTGTCTTCTGAGCCAACACTGTTGATGATTCATACAGTGGTCGCAGTACTTCAGGAACACTCCATGGCTAACACACAATCATGCAAAAGTTACTTTTTGTCAAATAAAGATAATTAATGCCACTGATTGGAATTCATATACCTCCAAATCCATGTGATCAACAATATGAATGATAGAACCTCCTCCCTCACATGGTCTTATTAGGTACCCACTAGGAAGCATCTCTGCTCGAACAAAATGCTGCACGGGAGGCATGGTTGGACCATTTTGTGTATTTTTAAGAGATCTCTCACAGATCTGAAGCAGGGAAGCATTATAAGAATGATGTAAATGTCACTGGGGAGTCAGAGAACTGTTTAATATAAATGTAGGACTAGGCATTGCACGCATGAGATATTAATTATTAGCTACAGTATTTAATCAAGCATGAACTTCGAAAGTTCAATAGAGTCACTTACCACTAGGCTCCCATCTTCTAAAACAGAAGTGTAGCGCAACAACCAGAAGTCACGGGCAGGTGCCAACGTGGTTGGTGCATATAGCTGATCATCAAACACACAAAAGATTTAGTCTGTTTGTCACACCGTCATCATTCATTCATACACATATAGTTGTTACTTTACCTGCATATAAAGCAGCTCTATGGTTCCACCATTTGCTGTGGGCAGCACATTCAGAACATCCACAGCTCGGCAATCACGAAACCATGAAGGCCGATCTTTGAGGATTTCTGCAACCTGGAAAACATATAGTTGATCATGCCCTCTATGAATACAAACAAGAAATTAATGAGAAGAGAATAAATTCGGATTACTGACCCTTGTGGGTTCTAAACCGACAAGGCCGCAGGCTCTTGCTGCCACACCAGTGCAACCATGAGAAATAGCAACGATTCCAATGGAATCCGGACCAGGCTGCACATATAACAAGGAATTATGGAAAAACAATATTTTAGAAATGTTGTTCAAGCGAGCATTTTCCAAAAGCAGAAGATGAACCCTTTTCAGAAAAAAAAAATAAAAAAATACACAAGTCAGAATGTGACGTCTCTCAAATACGTTAATTTCGACATTATTTTAACCAATATGGTAATGCCTCATTTCAATGAAGGGATTCAAAAAATAAAACAACTACTTGATCAACCAATATTAAGAGTTATTATTAGATCACCTTCATTCCAGGCATTTGGACCCACTCAACAGCAGTCCCAGTAGCCTTCGAAAGAAACTCTGCTAAAGTCTCTTCTGCAATGGACATAAGCCTGGGAAAATGACAAATCATTCCATAAGTCCACAAGCCAACTTTTTACAGACAACAATGACAGAAAGGGACCCAAGCCCATTAATCATTATCCCACTAACCCTGCAGGACTTGCATCCCTTGGGGGATGCTGGGTTGTTAAACTGCGTTGACCACTAGTCACCGCCGATTCACAGCTCGTATCTTTGGTTGGAAGCGCAGTCTGCAGAGAGAACACCATTTCAACTCAATTATATTGCACGAGAATAACTAAAGGGCAGAAGCAGAACAATTTACCCCAAGACTAAGTTGCTAAAATCACTACAAAGATAAATGAATAAACTTTTTTTTAAAAAGGACGCAGTTGAGAGAAGTGATACATTCTGAGTGTGTTGGCGAAAGTAGCCATTTTCGTAAACCAACTGAGACACCTGCTTCTGCAACCTATCATTCTCCTCCATGAGAAGCTTGTTCATGGCTGTGAGCTTCCTATTTACAGCTTGCAACCGCGAGGCCTCTTTTCTCTGCTTCTCTCTACACCTGAAATTCACAACAAACACAACGCATTGAAGAGAATACCGAATAATAATAGTACTGGGCTAAGAGTCCAAAAGCCAAAAGAACCAAGTACGCAAGTGTGCACCTTCTGTTCTGAAACCAAACTTTGATTTGCTTAGGCTCAATGTTGGAGAGAATAGGGCACTCACGAATGAGCTGCTGGCGGCGAATGGAACTGGGTTTTGGGCAGTCATGATAAAGCCTCTCGAGGGCTTCAACCTGCTCAGGCGTGTAACGGACATATTTCCCGTTATCCAATCCTGGTTTACCATCCTTGCAGGACATTGCCATACCTACACAACTCTACCACCCACACCCACAACCAAACTCAACAACAATTTCGATTGCTCTAAATAGAGCTATCTACCTTAGTTCCCTCACTAACACACCCACAAAACATTAAATCCTTCAAGATCAGACCCTCAGACACCAACCTCATGCTACGAACAACAACGATCTGATTCCCACCAACACAGCTCCTCCACATAAAACTATAAACTGGCAGGGATTTATTTTTGAACCGATTCGATTCTCAAAACAGAGCATCCACCGAAGCTTGTTGCGCTGTCTCACGCGGCTTCAGAACGAGCCAAAGCGACGCCGCTTCACCGATCTTCATCCTTGGAAGCCCAACACACACGCTTTCTGCTGATATAATCTAATCGAGTCGAATTCAAGCTGATCTCTGGACCGTAGCTAGGAAGCTATCAAACAAACGCCATTGAGAGAGACAAAGGGAGAAAAAAAATAGGACACAGAAAGAATGATTTCTTCACTTCCCTTTCTTTCCTTAGGTGATTCTGAAGCACTGTGAAATTGCCCTGTGAACTCTGATGTGCCTACTGAACACTATTTTTTTTTTTCTTGTTTTTTTTGTTGGGGGATTAAAGAGCAGAAACCCTAGGATGTGCTAGGTGAAAGAGCAGGCTTTTGCTTTTTCGGAGATGTTGTTGCTTCCTCAATTCATGTGTTTCACAGATTTGCTCAGCTGTGATTCTTTTCATTGGTTCTTTCACTTTCGGTTCAAAATGTAATGGAGCACCCTCCTTTTTCTTATTTCTATATTAATTAATTAATTAATTAATCATTTTAAAAACTGCACTGAACTGCGTATCAATTTACCAAATTCTCCTTTTTTCAGCGGCTCCTCTGACACTTCCGCTTTGGAACGCAGGCCCCGCCGCTCGCATATCATTGTCTGCACAATCTCATAATTACCCCCACTCATTTTTTTATTTTTTTTATTTTTTTTCATTTTTTATTTCATACGTGTAAATAAACTCCTAGAATGCAAAAAAAAGTTGATAAATAATTACACATAAAACATCGTTAAACTGATGAAAAGAAGATTCTACCTTTGATTTGCTTTTCATGTGATTGGTTTGGCAATAGATATGGACAAATAAAGAAAACCAGTTGAACAGAGAACCATAGATCTATTACTGAAACTGATTGAAGACCCCACGGGCATAATCGTAAAATGCTTCTTTTGCCTCTGCAAGTGATGCAAAGAACCACCAATGGTGTGTGAATGCTAAAGCCATGATTTTCCATTAAAAAAAGAGAGTAATTCATTGAAACTGATTAGACGGGAAAGAAAAAGTTAGAATTATTTGTGACTTTGAATTTAATTTTAATTTTGTGGGGTAATAGTGTGAAGGAGAAATATGGTGTGTAATGAGTGGTGATAATGGCAGATGGGTAAAAAAGATGAAACACAGGGGTTTTTGGAAAGGGTAGGATGGGAATTGTGAGTCTTAAAATACACAAAAGCATGGGAGGAGGAAGTTTGCGTAGAAGTGGAGTGGGTCACACAGGACACCATCATGACCTTTTTGCATGCGTCTTCATTTTAATATTTATATTCTTTTTTGTAAATTAAAATTTTATTATTTATTATTGTTGCTTTTTTAAGTTTTATTTTATTTGATGGTGGCAGCGTCGTGTATTGGTATTCGTAGCGTATAGATAGAAGGTGTGATTTTGAGTATGAGTGCAGTGGTTGAAATGATTGGTGACTGTGACTGATACGACATGTGACATTGGAGGTAATGGTAAGTGTGTACGAATACCAACAAAATATACTATTTTTGTATTATACCTTTCATCATTTTTATTTTTTTATTACTGCGTGGGTTTTAGTTTTACTTTTATTTTTGGAAGGTATCATTTCATTTCTAAATTAATCTTTTGATGTTATTCATCGTGTTCTTCGAGAAATTTATATTTTGCTAGATTAAGCATCATCTCATTTTTCCATCTAGTCTTCACATAAATGTGATGATGAAGGATAAAAGGGAAAGATTTTCCCTATGTTCAAAAAAATTTTGGTTCAACTTTTACTTTTTATTTTCCTCCACTTCTTCTAATTAATTCTTTTAGAGATTGTTAGCACATACATTAAAGATAACAAAAGTATATCATTTAAAAACATTTTACTAAAGTAATTTCCCTTTTAATAAATATTTTTTTAAAATATTACTGTGATAACTACATAATGAAAAAAGACTAATTTAAATTATGATCTGATGTAATATAATTTTAAAATTACTATCCAGTTGTAATATTTATTGACATGGGAACAAGCACTCATTCCTTTTATTGGGTAAGAGAGTGATTGACTTAAAATAAATTCAAAAAATAATGTTTCATTCAAAATAAAGACTAAATACTGAATTTTGAAAGACTTAAGGATCTTGCCCACTGACTTTTTTTTTTCCTATTTATATATATGATAACTAATTTAGATAAGGAATTAATTTACATAAATAATTTTATTTAACTATTGTTTCTATTTTCTAGAAAAATCCATCTTTATTCTTTTTGTAGAGATGATTTTTTTTTTTAACTTTTTTGGATAAAATATCTTAGTGTTATTTATCTTTTTGTTTTCTTTTGAAATAAAGAAACCATCTACGTGTTATTTATCTCTTTATTCCTATTATTTTATTTTTCTTTTGTAGTGTTGTTATTATTATTTGAAGAGTTACTAGGAATTGTAATAAAGTTATTTATTGTATAATTATAATTATTTTAATACATTTATTAACCTTTTCTAATAGTAATTTTAAAGAGCATTTTTATACCATAATTAATAGTGATTTTATTAAAAGAAATATGGTATATACGATACCAAATTTTGTCATAAATGTATTGTACTTCTTTGTAAGATGAATGTCCATGTAATATTGAGTACTTACAAAACATATTTATCTTGTTTGTTTAATATGTTTTTATTATATATTCTACAGTATTTCATATTATATGAGAAACATTATTATAATTACAAAACATTATTAAAACATATTATATGTTTTTATTACAAAACATATTTTCAAATGAATATTATAATTAGGTTAAAAAATTATAACGAAAACATTATTTTACTAATCAGAATAAATTTTTTAATTCATTGTAAAGTTAAAATCATACAAATTATTAATTTAGTACAGAGATCTAAGGAAGTAGATAAAATTATTAATTTAGTTGCGTAACATAAGAAGATAGAACTTGTAAAAATAACAAAATATTTTAATTTTAGTTTAAAGTTAAATAATTGCATACTGTATGAATATTCTTTTGTTTTGCAGGAAAAAAAAAAGGGTAAAACTCTTACGACATAAATGCAAAATTGAAGAAATTGAAGTGGTGTCAGAGTAAAAATAGAGAATGCAAGATCTTGAAGAAGGTACGTCACACGAGACAAGTACAAAAAAATGCTGAAACGCAAGTTCATAATAAAATGATATATCTTCAATTTATTGCATTCTTGGCTAATTATTTTATATATTTAAATAGTTAAGTGTTTTGTTGTGAAAGATAAAGTTTTGTTTATAATTTTTAACATGCATTTATTAAACTGAGATTTAATATATAAACTCTTATTTTTAATATACTATTCCTGTTACATCTCTAGTATATATTTACTGGTCTATAAAAATAAAATTTAATATATCAACTACTATTTTTAATATATTATTCTATTACAATAAAAATAAAGATATATCATATAAAGGATCTAAAGATAACATGTTGAAGTTACATGAGTTCATTTAAACTTAACTCTGCAAAATTCTCACGGCATACCAATTTAAATATAGAAAAATAAATAAAATATACATAAAAAAGTGTTTTAAATTTTATTATTCACTCACATATTATAACATTTATATATAGAGAGATGGCAAAAATGAACTGATTTTTAATAAAAATTATTTTAATTATAAATAGATATAAAATTAATATTTATTAAATATAAGATCGATACTAACTTATTTATAATAAGATTTACTTTAACTAGTAATAAAGATAAAATTAATATTGACTGGTTTATAATATGATGTATAACATGTAGATTTGTACTTTATTTTATGTTTTAGCATGATATTTAATTTGTAACATTATTTTGCATAATTTATTGGATTAAAACAATTTATGAATATCTATTCAACCTTTATTAAATAATCAAATATTACGTATACTCTAATAATTGATACAATTTAAAAATATTAATTGTAAACATGTATGATTGTATTAGAAAAATGAATTATTGAATTTGTAAATAAATAATAAATAACTCGAAAACTAATAAGTAAATGAAAATAAATGCTCTTTAAGAAAAAAAGGGAAAAACAAAATTAAATGACATAAAGAAAATGAGATCAAATAACATGAAATCCACACTAAAAATAGCTTTTATAAAAAAAAATGTTTTAAAACATGCTTGAATTGTATTTGTTTTCTCTTAGAAGAAATTGTCTAAAATACTCCAAATATGTCAAGAAAGGACATTCTTAATTTATTTCTATAATATTTTTAAGAGATTTTAGAATATTCTAAAAGTCTACGATACAAGTTAAATATAGTAAATTAACTATATAAGTACTAGTAATTAGAATAAGTTAATGCAGTAACCCTAAACAGTAACTACTTCCTTATTAAGAAATTGCTCAAATGTTGTTATTCCTCTTAGATTTAGTTACTTGACTTCTTTTACATGTATTTGATTTGTTTATTGAAGTCATGTTCTAATATTATAAGTAAAAGACACATCTCTTTTTTCTTTTTTTTTAGTTGAAATATATATAATTACCTGGTTTTGTGTGAAATTAAATGTTTTAAGAGTTTGATATTTTTAACTTTACTTTAGCCGTTTAACTTATAGGGTTTAGAATTATTTACGCATAAGTATATTGAAGAATCACGTGTTTATGTTTTAGCTTAAGATAGAGTTATCATATTAAGTTAATGATGACATTTAATAATACATGTAAGTACACAAATTTCACTCCCAATTTTTTATGTAAATCTAATCATAATATAAAAACGAATATAAATATCATAAAGGGGATTTCATATAAAGAAAATATAAAATAACATTTTTTTCTAAAATCTAAAATTCTAATACATGTTCGACATATAATGAATTGAGTTGATAATATAGAAAATAAAAATAAACACCATTTTATTTAAATCCCTTCATGAAAAAGCATAAGCATCTTATTTTACTACGCTATAATTGAGGATAAATGTTACTCTTCATTCTTTATATTTTGGTGTTTTCGCATAAAGAATGCAACTACTACTGTTTCTTTTACGATACCTAAATTTCAAATTGAGAGTTACATTTGTAGAAGAAGATAAGATAAATTATAATAGGCAAAATACAACATTTATATTCCCACAAAAAAAAGTTATAATTCACATAATTTTTTTTTATTAAATTGATGTAATTTTATTATGTTATTATGCATATAGTCAAATTTAAAACAAATGTACACGTTTAAATAAACTAGCTTAGAAACATTATTATAAAATAAGTATACGGGACTCTAGATAAAATGTGATGGTGAATTGAATATTTATATTTTAAAAATCAATATTATGCTAGTGTGAGTCAGACGGTCAGATGATCATTTCGACCTGGTCCGCATCGCAGGTCTCATGTCGTCCACCCACATTAACCATAATCGAGAGGTATTGTATGACTGATCATTTCATGACGACGAATCATGAGTTGACAAAGTTAGTGAAGTTAATCCGTAATTAAAGGTTGCTTAGCGCGATCCTAAGCACGATCAAATCTCCTAATCCGACCCACTAACGAAGGTTCACTAAGATAATATAAATAGCACATTTTTTAAAAATTAGGTACGTCATCATCTACAGTATTTTAATAACCGAGTGTCAAACACCTTTACTAACTTGAGTTTCAAAGTGTCTTCTATAATCCGAGACTGAGGGACCGAACGTAAGGAGTAGAAAATGATGATATAACATCAATTGAGGGGAGGAGGAAGAGAAAAACTGACCGACCGAAGGAAGATTCCGTAATCGTTTTCTGGACTCCAACTCCTGAACGATAACAAATATATATATATATATATATATATATATTGTTTAGAAACTGTGATTAGAACCATAATTTCTATTTATTTATTTATTTTTTTTAAATCATACTTTTTTTGGGTTTTATAATTTTTAAATTGATTTCATCATTCCGTTGCAAAGTACATTTCCATTTTTTAAATTGAAGTCGTGGTTTACGGTTTAAAATTTTAATTATTTATTTTAAACTCTTGGTTTTTTCATTTTAAAAAATTCTATTCGGACATATTAAAAATTCATATATAGTTTTCATTTTTAAATCAATATTTGTATTTATTTTAACGTGGTTCATTAATTAAAATAGTAATATTGATTGAATGTAATTGAAAAAAAATAAATATAAAAACACTAATAATCTATATCCATGTATAAAGGAAATTTCACTCTCTAATTTCTTCCATTTTGTTTTATCTTATCCTTATATTAATATTTTATTTTATTTTATTATTATAGACATTTTGTCATTTCTTTTTTTTTTAAATTTTAAAATTTTTAAACCCTAAAAATTTTTGAAACACTTCAAATTTGTAAAAAATTTAAATTTTTTTCAATTTTCAAAATTTGAATTTTTTCAAAATTTGAATTTTTCAAAATTTTTAAATATATTGTATTTTTCTCATATTTTACAGAAAAATTACATATAATATAATTTACTTATTTACGATCTTTGGACAAAGAGAAACTCAATTAGAAGAATGTAGAAAGAGGAAGGGTTTAAGTTAGAGAAAAGAGAAGCAGAGTCAAAGTCAAATAAAAGATAAGCATATTTCATTATTTTTTATTTTTTTTATATAATATTTTTTACGATTAATGTTGATTGAACAATTAAGAATGAATTTTTTGTTTATTACTTGATAATATCATATGTATTATAATGATAATGATAAAAATAAAAAATTTAGATCGACAAACTCTCAACGTTTGTCTCTCTGCTAGTTTAAATAAAAAATATTAACGAAATCAACTATACAAATAATAAATTTTCAGGCATAAAATTGTTTAGTAAGATTTTTTCTGAATTGATTCATTGATTTCAATATGGATAAAAAAGTAATAATTGGTCCTCCAATGTTTTTTTTTGTGATTTTTAAACTCACCAATATTTTTGTTTTGGACACAAAATATGCAAGGTTGAAGTTAAAAAAAAGTGTTTGCAATAAATTTTATAAGGCAGTTTCAAAATTCAAAGACCGCTCACAATGAAAAATACAAGGAAAGAAAGGAGAATTAGGGTTTTGAATTGAAAAATTTAAAACAACTAACCGCACTATTACAAAATACATAGAATTGCCCATTCGGCGAAGTGCTCTCTCTTTTGAGCTTCAGCGTTTTGGTTTGGGAGGGAAAATACCAAAACCTCAAAAATCGAGTCTCAATCAACTCAACATTTGTGATCACATTTGATTGCATTCAAACCCATTTACATCCACCAGGTACTCTCTCTTTCTCTCTCTTCTGCACAGTTTATAGCGTTTGAATTTCAACCCCAAGGTCAAGGGGGATTTCAGAACCGATTGGTTCATGCGAATGGGAAAACCAGTCTTATAAGAAACTATTTGTTTGTTTTTGGTGTAGTTTCATGTGTTATTGCTGTATTGATACTTTCGTTCTCCATTTTTTTTGGCCGAGGCATTTATAATATATTTGTTGGAAATTTCGGTTGTTCTCTTTTTTGTTATTGGTTGTAGAATAAATTGACTGAGTGTCTTACTTGGAGAACTTCATTTGCGGATTGCCTGTTTATTTACGTCTTCGTCATGTTTTTAAACTTGTTTTTATTTATTTAATGAATTTACAGTAAAATTTGCTGACTGCCTAGTTATTTTATTGGATCCAGCTTCTAAAAAGTGAGCTCATGAGAAAATTAATGGTTAATATTATGTCTATATATGCGTACAAATCATGGATGTTTTTGAATATCGATAACTATTATTCTTATCAATGATTGAGAATATTTACAGTATTTTTCCTCAGTTTAGGGGAGTCAAATTCTATTATTTACTCTCGTTTTCTGTGGTAAAAGAAAAATAAAATTGAATTAGTATATAAATTTTGTTAGGTTCTGACACGTGCCAGCAATACTCAGCACAGGGAAGTACTTTGTATGTAGTGAATTTAGCTCCTTGTTAAATGTGCTCATTCCTCATACTGGGGAACCCGATTCATAGTCTTAGCGCAGCTCTTTCAGTCAATTTGGTTTTAATGCATCTTTTCTGTTGGCTTGTTCTCAGGTATTAATTCCGTTGTTAAATAAATATACCATGAGCTCTGCAGTGCAAAGAACTCCAAGATCCGGCAGGCAGTCTTTATTTTTCCAGGATTTAGCTTCACCTGTTTCTACCCGTAAAGGAAAAATTTCAAGTCCCGGTCAGGCAGCTGCAGTATCTGCACTATGGCGTGAGAACTTTGGTAGTTCGGACCTTCCTCCGCCACCTGTTTTCACCTTGGAGGACAGATCAGACTTTTCTCCTGAATCAGGCATACTGGATTATCAAGTATCCCCTGAGATTAAGTCAGACATTAGAACTCCCGTCCAAACTTCTAATAGGGAATTTTCAACTCCTGGGAAAAGCAAATCTGAGGCTAGCACATCTTATGCTTTGAGAGGGGTACAACAAAACCAACAGACCTCACCGGGTTTGAGTTGGTGGTCACCTGCAACTGCAAAGAGTGGTGGGGAACAAGATGAGAAGGGAAGAAGTTCACCAGTTGAGGGTGTGGTTCAGCCTGGTGCTTTGATCACTCTTCCTCCACCGCTGGAAGTCGCAAGGCCTGAGGTTCAAAGGAATTCTTTGCCAACTGGGAATCTCAATGAGGAAGAATGGGTAACTGTATATGGGTATGTCTTAACTCTGCTTTAGCATTTATGTTTGTCTATTTGCTGATGAATACATGCATTCCACTACAAATCTAAGTATAAATAATTGTCCTTTGAATTCGACACAATTGACTTCTATCTTACCTAAAATAGCATGAATAATATCAGCATAGATTTTTACTTCTGTACTCCTAAAAGATCAAGAAAACTTACTCCAAGCGCTTGATAGCATACCCCTGCTCCTAAAGCACAAAAGGGCTTATTCCAATTGCCAAAACTGCTGGGCAATGCATGTGGTAAGAAAAAACGTACAATTATTTATGAGTAGGAATAACAACTCATCCTCCATTATTATGCATTCTTGTAGGAGAAAAAACGTTGGTGTACTATGAAAGTTTGTAATATTTCATTACTATTAGTTTGTATGATGTACTATTCTAATTTCCTATGAAGGATTTTAGTAGAGGCATTTTATTCTCATTGTTTTCAGTATTGTTAGTGATAAAATGAAAAATCATGTGATTGCTAAGGGATTTACTAGAAAATATTGGTGGTATAATTTATCTCAAATTCTCAGTGAGGATTACAAATCTATGAAGTTTTATTTTTTGGATATCTTGTAGAGAACTATTCCTAATTCTAGGAAGGGCTGCAAATGGATTGGCAGGCATATAGGAGTAATGGCCTTAAGGCTCCTGATAACCATGTGGTAAGTATGGTAGTGGGCTGAAAGGAAAATGGAAATTATGGTAGTTGGCTGAGAGGAAAATTCAACTACCGGAATACCAATGTCGTGGGGGAGGATAATGGAAGAAGTGAATTTTCTCGGAGAAGATTATTACAATGAGAGAAGGAGGGCAGATAAAAAGGCTATTAGAGTAAAATTGCAACAACCTCGTGATTTTGACTAAATGCTTAAACTAACAAAGCATGAATCATAATGCAATTGCATTTGACAGAAACTAAAGAATAAGAGCATATCATGCAAGTACAAGTGCTTCGTTTGACAGAGATGGAACACTCTATAGACTTTCCATTATATAGAAAGGCATCTAGGACATAGCTTGCTGCTCAAGGTGTGGCATTTGGCTTCTAAAATTAGGAATTGTGAGTGTCTGCTGAAACTTTGTAACATATTTCCATTTAGTGCATTCCCTCACCTCAAACACTAAACAACAGTGTTAGAATAACTATTGAGACATAGCCTTCGCAAGCTCCATTCTTAGCCAAAAATTCCACCAGCCCCTGATTCACCCTACTGCAACTCCTTATAAAATGATGGTTGAAGCAATATTATTTTATTGAGGACAACCAGGGAGCACAGTATTTCCTAGAAACACTAAATAAAGCACCATTGCCAAAGACGTTCCATCAATCTCAGTCACCAAATGCTCCTAATGGTGGAGTTGAAATACATCTTGTCAAGAACAAGGAGACTGAGGATCTCCAGTTGAATGCAACATCTAAGATTACCTTGCCCTCTCCTTCAGGTTTGCATTCATCACCTCCGAAAGGGAGGTGGGGTAACAATTAGGAGGAAGCCGAGCTTGGTAACTCTAACTTGTGACTTGAGTGGGGGCATTAAGGTGATGCAAGAAGCATGTTGACAGTTCTTTGAGGTGGAGAACGTGGTTCCAGAGCCTTTTGACCATCGTCTTCATCTTCATATTCCATGTCTGAGTGACTGACACTGGTTTCACTTTTCCCCCCTTGAGGATCAACCTCCATGAAGTCATCCTTCTCTGACTTGATGGAGGTTGATTCTCAAGGTGGGAAAAGTGAAACCAATGTCAGTCACTGAGACACGAAATATGAAGATGAAGACGATGGTCGGGAGACTCTGGAACCTCGTTCTCCACTTCAAAGAATTGTCAACATGCTTCAGGGTTGTAGAAGTGTTGATGAGTTTGAGAGACTTAACAAGATAGATGAAGGAACATATGGTGTTGTATATAGGGCTAGGGATAAAAAGACTAGAGAAATTGTAGCATTGAAGAAGGTCAAGATGGAGAAGGAAAAAGAGGGCTTCCCACTCACTTCTCTTAGGGAAATAAACATTCTTCTTTCTTTTCACCACCCATCCATTGTTGATGTTAAAGAAGTAGTGGTAGGAAGTAGCCTTGATAGCATTTTCATGGTCATGGAATATATGGAGCATGACCTTAAAGGACTAATGAAAGCAATGAAGCAACCTTTCAGCCAGAGTGAAGTGAAGTGCTTGATGATCCAACATTTAGAAGGTGTGAAGTATCTTCATGACAATTGGGTGCTTCATAGGGATTTAAAGACGTCAAATTTGCTTCTAAATAATAGGGGTGAGCTCAAAATTTGTGATTTTGGCTTGGCTTGTCAGTATGGGAGTCCTTTAAAGCCATATACACGCCTGGTGGTTACTCTTTGGTACAGGGCACCTGAACTTCTTCTGGGGTCAAAACAGTATTCAACAGCCACAGACATGTGGTCTCTAGGTTGTATAATGGCTGAGCTATTATCTAAGGAACCACTGTTTAATGGGAGAACAAAGTTTGATCAACTTGACTAGATTTTTTGGATTCTAGGCACCCCTAATGAAGCAATTTGGTCTGATTTCTCGAAATTACCTGGAGTCAAGGTCAATTTTGTCAAAACCAGCTTCTAGCTTTGGGTGGTTCTGGTACAACCTCCAGCGTAAAAAGTTTCCTGCCACATCGTTCACAGGATCTCCTGTTCTTTCTGATTCAGGATTTGATTTGTTGAACAAGCTTCTAACATATGACCCGGAAAAGCGTGTGGAGAGAGGTATGGAATAACTCATAAGAATTTGACAGTGACCTTGTTGGTGAGGCATTGAGTGTTTTCTATAATATATGTAGTTTTTATTTACTTGAAAGTTTCGGGGAGATGGGGGATACACATCACATATATTTCACTTGTCTGTATTCATTCTCAGACCAAAACATATTCACTCTTTTTTGGCTATACTTGACCTTGATATTTTTTTTATACATCCCTTTTTCTCCAGTTCTATGATCTTCATTTCTTATGTATTTCAATTTTTAGATTGTTTTAATCTTTAAGTCTGAATGATAAGTAAAAAGGATAACATTTTGGATTCCTATGGTCTTTCAAGATTTGACATTATGATTTCAGTGAAATGTTAATGATTTATTTAATTAAGATTTGGGTGATCATTGACTTTTGTAGAGTTAGTTTTTGAGAGACATTGTAGGGTTTTTTTGTCTCTGTATTTTGTTATAGTTCATTTTTTGTTTTTTACATTTATCCTTGTGTAATATATTATTGTCATCAAAGTATGAAATAAGTTATTATATTTTTGAAGTTGTATGACATTGCTGTTTGCTACAAAACAAATGGACCTTTCAGAGTTTAACTTTGTATTTGTATATACCAATATGCGTTTTTTTTAACAATGCTCTTTGTGTGCAGGTTTTCACCAGGTGATACTAACATGGTCTTAAGGGAGTTTGAAAAATGTGGTGCAATTTTGAAACATGTTCCTGGTCCTAGAGATGCTAATTGGATGCACATTTTGTATCAGGTTTGCAATCTTTTCCTTGCTTGAATGGAATAATTTTTTTCTTTATAAATCATTAGTTATATTTTAATCCCATACTATATCCGTGGCACTTGTCGTTGTCATTTTGTTGATATATTAAGAAGTGATTCCATTTTTTAAACCTTGCTATACTCTCTTTCAAAGTGATTTTCTATGGTTTGTCAACCAACTTGGTTTATTGCTGATACAGAATCGATCTGATGCACATAAAGCTCTTAGCAAGAATGGAATGCAAATTAATGGAGTACTAATTGTTGGTGTGAAACTGTTGGATCCCATGCAACGTCAAGCTTTAAATGAAAGGCTTAACAATCAGGGATTTATGCCCTTACCTCTACCCTCTGCTAGAAACTCAGGAGTGAACACATTTAAAGCACCTGCTCGACCTTACTATCCGCAGAATGACAACTCCACTGTACGGCAGACTGGAGGAACCATTGCTTCCCCAACAAAATCACTGGTGTCCAAAATCATGGACTTAATGTTTGGGGTCTAAATGAGCTGTTCGGCTGAATCAAACTAAATATTATTCTGTTTTGTTGTAAGCAATGATTTTACTTTCTTCATGTACCTTGAAGAAATTCGGCATGTGTTGTTCATCGGATTGAGTTAGAATATTTACTCTTTGGATCCCAATTGTTAGAATTTGTGGCATTTTAGCTTATCATTTTTATCGATAACTTCACTACAGATCAGTACTCCTTTGTTTGAGAAACGAGACAACAATATATAACTAAATGTCGATGTAAATCTGATGATTGCCCGTGCACTTGAGATTTTGGAATAGAGCATGATGATGTTTAATTTATGTAAGCTCGATCTGACGCAGTGGGATGAAGGCTTTGGTTATTGTAGTCTAGGAACCTATGCTTTCCATGCGTGATGATTTTGCAAACTAGTTTTACAAGTTTTGGTGTGGTATGGTTTGATTTCAGGTACTGGAGTTTCAAGGATTTATATTTGTTGATAAATCGAAGTGTTATCTCATTTCAAAAACTGGGTTTCAGCGAAGATGAAATCTTTAATATAGTTATAATCTCAGACATACAATGTTTAAATACGAGTGCATACACTATGCATACAAGCTACCAATAGCAAAATTATGAATTTTGAGCTTCTGTACGAAATCAGGGTAAGAAATCACATTATAATTCATTTTTAAAAGATTATGATTACTAACAACACGATTATATATAAATTTCCAAAAAAATTAGAAAAAAAATAAACCATTTAACTTATTTTTGCCTAAACTGTTGTTGATTTTAGTTAATTTCTCACCTGTAAGTTGATCAGAACTTTTAAAATAAGAATACCATCGAAAAATCTTTTAAATATTGTTTATATTCAGTAGAATCAATATGTAAGTTATTAAAGTAAAATATAATATCTGTAATAGTGAAATTTAAACTTAATTTAATCTTACAATAAAATTTGTCATTATTTAATAACCGTAAATTATTCTTATTTTTAATCAATTTAACCCACTTCCTGATTATATTATTAAACCTGAGAATCAAGAAAGATGAATAATGGATGATAAATAGATCAAAATCTCAATTAAATTAGACACTAAATTATTCTAAAATTATATCAAAGAAAAAAATAAAATAATTTATTGAATTATATTATTTATATAAAAAAAAGAATACTATATATAAAAAATTATATAACATATAATATCTAATTATATATTTTTCTAATTCAAACTAATATCTATATCTCAAATTAGAGTGATAAGAAGGAGAATTCTTATTATTAATAATATTTAAGAAGCACAAGTTTCCATCTTCTATATATTCTACAACTAAAGAAGTTAACTGAAAATGTACACAAGAGGTTTATTAAACCAAACGTTACCCCAAAACTGAAGTGGTTGTTCATCTGCAATTTATCATCTCACATTAACTAACACATTAGAAAAAAAAAATTATTAGTAGATCAAATGAAAGAATGAATAAAAGATACTTAGTTACCATTCTTTTTTAATATTCTTGTCGGCAAATCCGAACCAGTATAATGATGCACTTAATTCACTTTCTTTCATATTCAAATTTAAATCATGTTTTTTCCAAGGTCGAAAATGTTTTACAATAGTAAATGAAAATATATACACATATATATTAATTTATTATTATTAGTTACAGAAGAACGAAGCACTTATCCGCAAAAGAAGGAGGTTGACGATGAAGTGAGAATGTAACACTAAACATTGTTCGCATGGCTTCACATTGCTTCCTTCGTTATCCGTCATCTTCATTTCCCCTAAACCCCAAATTCAGAAACCTTCCAAAGCCACCTTATAACCCTTCCA
Source organism: Phaseolus lunatus (assembly GCA_013389735.1). NCBI lineage: Eukaryota > Viridiplantae > Streptophyta > Magnoliopsida > Fabales > Fabaceae > Phaseolus > Phaseolus lunatus. The sequence continues at coordinate 36,673,291 of CM023861.1, forward strand.
TCTCCTCGCGAATTCGAACCCCAAAACCCGACAATGACGACAACAATGACGACAACCACAAATCCCCAAACCACAACCGCTTCGACTTCCTCAAACTCTCCGTAACCCTCACCGTCATATCTGCCTCCCTTCCCCAACCGGCCGCCGCCGCTGCCGCGGTCACCAAGGGCAAGAAACGCTCATCCAGGAAACAGTCCGCCAAAAAACCAGAAGCTCTCTCGCCGGAGGAGCTTAAAACATGGTCTCGAGGGCTTCCCGTGGTCTCCGACCGCCTTCCCTACAGCGAAATCATCGAACTCAAGAGGGATGGGAAGCTGAAGCACATAATCAAACCCACTACTGCGAAATTGAGGCAACGCAGCGAAGCGGTTCTGGTTGTTTTGGACGATTCGAGAGTGTTGAGGACAGTGTTGCCTTCAGTTGAGAGTCACAGCGCGTTTTGGGATTCATGGGATGCGTTGAAGATTGATTCAGTGTGTGTGAACGCATACACACCGCCCATTAAGAGTCCAGAGTGGCCTACGCCTCTGTTGTCACGCATTTGCTTGCCCCCTTTTGTGCAGAAATTCCTTCTTGACATGCCTGAAGATAGCGAAACAAAGCCCAAGAAGGAGTCGAGGAAGGCTGCGGAGTATAGACAAATGAGGATGCAGTTGAAGAAGGAGAAGGAGGATGAGCTGAGGAGGTTGAGGCAAGAGATGGAGACCGCGGAGAGGAATATTAAGGCTCAGAAGAAAGAGGAGGAGAAGAGGAGGAGGAGGGCGATCAGAAAGAGGAAGTACCGGGAATCGATACGCCAGGCGAGTGACCGCAACGAGAGAATGGCCTATTTTTGGTCTGATTTGGCTAACAATAGCAATGTGGCTAATGCACTTGGGGTGCTGTTCTTCTACATTTTTTACCGGACTGTGGTGCTTAGTTATCGGAAGCATAAGAAGGACTATGAGGACAGGATCAAGATCGAGCAGGCTGAGGCCGAGGAGAGGAAGAAGATGAGGGAGTTGGAGAGGGAGATGGAGGGGATTGAGGGTGATGATGAGGAGATTGAGCAGGGGAAAGAGGAGGATAATGATTATTTAAAAATGGCAAAGCAGTTTATGAGATCAGGAGCGCGTGTGAGGAGAGCACAGAACAGAAGGCTTCCTCAGTATCTAGAGAGAGGTGTGGATGTCAAGTTTAGTGATGTTGCAGGGCTGGGTAAAATTCGGCTTGAACTTGAGGAGATTGTCAAGTTCTTCACTCATGGAGAGATGTACCGAAGGAGGGGAGTGAAAATACCAGGTCTCATTTTGCTGAACTACGATGAGCTTTTAACAGAATAATTTGAACGAACAAACTTAGCATTCAAGAAAAGTTAATTCACGAAATTTCATAGGACAGTTTTCAGGGACTAGCTCTGGCATTTTTCCGGTGTTGCGCTTAGATAAATATTTGATTATCTGTTGTATTCACACAGTATTTATATCACTTATCTGATAGAAAAATAAGGAAAGGAAGAAACATTTGATTTCACAGCGCTTTACTCTCGACCTGTTGAAAGTTGAAATGTTAATTGGTCACTTCACCAGGTGGCATACTTCTCTGTGGCCCCCCTGGAGTGGGAAAGACATTGCTGGCCAAGGCAGTTGCTGGTGAGGCGGGGGTTAATTTCTTCTCTATTTCCGCTTCACAGTTCGTGGAAATATATGTTGGTGTTGGGGCTTCTCGTGTCCGTGCACTTTACCAAGAAGCCAGGGAAAATGTACGTGATATTTTTTTAGATTTTCCGCTGTGTTCTGACAATTTTGGTTACTTTAAGTCAAATTATAAGTTGGATATTGCAACTGGCTTCCACCAATAATTTTATTTTGTCCATTAGAATGTAAACTTGACACATCCCCTTGTTCCTCATTATATTTGTTTCGAGCTGATTGGAGACCTTTCTTTTTTATTATACTGGATTTTCTTGTCGTGTCTTGAAGTTTACCTATTTTTCCAGCTTCGGTCATCAGCCTCCATATCTGTATATTATTTTTCAGGCCCCATCTGTTGTCTTCATTGATGAGCTGGATGCTGTTGGAAGGGAACGTGGCTTGATTAAAGGTTCCGGTGGACAGGAACGTGATGCTACTCTTAATCAGGTTAAGCTGGCTGTGCTGAACTTCCCAACTGCATTTCTTAAGTATAAATTTGTGTTTATATTGGTTGATGTTTCCTATTGACTGAATGCTCCAGCTCCTGGTGTGCTTAGATGGGTTTGAAGGAAGGGGAGAGGTGATCACCATTGCATCCACAAACCGACCAGACATTCTGGATACTGCACTTGTGAGACCTGGCAGGTTTGATCGGAAAATATATATCCCCAAGCCCGGCCTAATTGGCCGCATAGAAATTCTAAAGGTTCTCCTCTACATATTTCACCTGCATGTAGCATTCAGGATTTGGTTATTTATTTTATTGCATTAATAGTTGTTGATTTGTGATTAATGGCACATTATGTAGTTTGCCTATTAAAATTTCCACCTGGTGTCATAGGTCCATGCTCGTAAAAAGCCAATGGCTGAAGATGTGGATTACATGGCTGTTGCTAGTATGACTGATGGAATGGTTGGTGCAGAGTTAGCCAACATAATTGAGGTTGCTGCCATCAATATGATGCGTGACTCGAGGACTGAGGTAATGGCTTCCATATACAATATTGCCAGATAGTTATTGTTCTGGAATTTCCTTTTAGGAAATTGATAGTCATTGCTGCTTCGTGTATGGCATGCCACGTTCAATATCTTTAATACTTTCCAAAATCAAGCATGCAAATTAAAGTGTTTCTCTGACTGTAAGGGCAAGCTTCATTGAATAATATATTTATTTACTTTGTAACTCTTAAAGGATGCTATCAGTTTCTGTGTTTCCAGAACAATATGTTTCTTAATGTGGCACAATAAAACTTTCATTCATGTACATAAAGGGGATAGAGCTCAAAAGAGGAAGTGATAAGAAAAGGATCTACCCGTTGCTGTAACGTTGTAGCTGGCAGCTCTTCATTTCTTCCTTTCACTATTGCAGATTACTACTGATGACTTGTTGCAAGCTGCACAAATGGAGGAAAGAGGAATGCTAGATAGAAAGGAAAGAAGCACTGAGACATGGAAACAAGTAGCTATAAACGAAGCTGCAATGGCTGTTGTGGCTGTGAACTTTCCTGACCTTAAAAATATAGAGTTTGTAAGGGCCTAACACTATCGATTTTATTTTTGGTCGGCCATATTCTGTCATGTTTGAAACAACGAATTCTGTTAAAATTGAATTAATTGTAAAATGCCATAAATTTTTTTCTTGAACAGTTCTTGCAAGTATTTTCATTTGCAAAGTTATCTGCATGCAATCTTTCCTGCTGATTATTTCTGAGCATATTACATGCCAAATATTAGTAAAAGCCAATTTTATTAGAAAAAATAAGACTTAGCTTGAAGTCAATTTGAGGGAAACTAAGTTGATGGAAAAAGGAACCGAACAAGATTCTGCTTGTCTAACATCATAAAAATAGTTGTTTTTTCCGTTCCTTTTAGTATGACATGCTGTTTGTGTTTGAATTATATAATGTGGTACTCATGGATAGTATTTGAAGCTGACAATACAGCGGCACAAATGCAATGCTAAAAGAACATTATCTAAAACATAAACTAACTGTTATATTGAATTGAAATTTGCTGCATCCTAGAACAATAGCTTGCAAAATTCAAGCTTGTCCTTTGTTTATGTGGTTATCTTTATGCATCTGCAATGCTCTAGAGTAGACACTATAGTTTAAGCAATTCCGGAAGTTGACCTTCTGAGTTTGGTTTTTTGTTCTATATCTTTTTGAAATTTAATTGTTATTTGGTTTAATAATATCATAAAAAAAATTCTATTTATACTCTGTTCTATGAATATCTATGATATGAATGTTCCTGACAAGAAATGTGACATTGTAGCTTTTTGTTTGCTTTGGTGTAGGTCACAATTGCTCCTAGAGCTGGTAGGGAATTGGGATATGTTCGGGTGAAGATGGATTCTGTCAAATTTAATAATGGAATGCTCACGTATGGGTTATTTATTTCAACTTTTACTCCTTAGAAATATATTTAGCTATTGGAGAATGCTTTCCAAATGAAATACTTGTCTGTTTATAACTAGTATAAATCGATGATGTTTTCAAAGGCTGTATGCTGCCTGCATTATGCATTTTAAATTATTACTGCTCGATCAAATTGAATTACAAACTGTTTTAGTGCTTCCCATATTATTTTCCTCTTAATTTCTAACTGCTAATATCGTGCAGTCGACAATCCCTCCTTGATCATATTACTGTTCAACTAGCTCCACGTGCAGCTGATGAACTTTGGTTTGGGAGCGATCAGGTAATGGGATAGTTTTATATGCTTTCCACAAACTTCCTTTTTCTATTTTTGTATTTATAAAGCTAAAGGTAAACACACTAACAGGACAAACAAATAATGCAATGAACAGAATTATTTCCAACATTGTTCATGTTTTAAGGTGTTGGTCAACCAACTAGCCTTAATGAATGGCATATGAATATGATTTTTCCAGGGACATTTTGGATTTCTGTGAGTGAAATCACAAACTCGTATTCATGAAATCTGAGAGAGATTAGAAGGAAAATTAATTAACGTATGGACTTCAAATTTCTATAGGGCCACAGAAAAATGAGAAATGACTTTCTTCTAAGTTCTTCATTGATGTTGTTCGTTTTGAATTAGTGCTTTATCTTTTATTTACCTTTGTAAATTACAGTTTTTTTTTATATCAGTACATAAGTTATCTGTGTCAAATGTTTATTTTGTTTGTCCTTTTTATTTGCTTATATCATATTATGGGTACATTTTAGATCTGTAGAAATATTTAACTTAATTTGTAATCTTTCAGTTGAGTACGATATGGGCTGAAACTGCAGACAATGCTAGGTCTGCAGCCAGGACGTTTGTTCTTGGTGGGCTTTCCGAGAAGTATTATGGAATGTCCAACTTCTGGGTGTCCGACCGAATTAATGTATGGATTCTGTCTTAAGTTTTATTTTCTCACGATGTTTCTTATTTGCTGCTTTGGCGTCAGTTACAATTGTAACTTCAGTTTAAATCAGAATTCCATGCAATGCATCTTGAATAAAAGATTGTAAATAGTGTAGACCAATGCATCATACTATTCGAGCGAAGATGCATAAGCGGAATAACCTTCCTTTATTTTGGCAATGATAGTATTTGGCCAACCTACGATTTCAATATATTTCATTGTCAGGATATTGATTCGGAGGCAATGCGAATTCTGGACTCGTGTTATGAACGAGCAAAAGAGGTATGTTATAATGGAAGGAAGGAGAAGGATTAAAGAAACGATATGCTTCTCTTTATTTAGTAAAAGTCTCAATCTCATTTTGCATGAGTTTTTATTGCGAAAACTTTGTTTTGCATATCAGATCCTTGAGCAAAATAGAAGACTGATGGATGCTGTCGTGAATGAACTGGTTGAGAAGAAAAGCTTAACCAAACAAGAGTTCTTCCGTCTAGTAGATTTGCACGGCTCCCTAAAGCCAATGCCACCCAGCGTACTTGACATACGAATTGCCAAGTGTAGAGAATTCCAAAAACTGATCGATAGTGGAAAGGAAGCAAGTTTGAGTAGCCACGCATAGCAAATTGCAGGGACAAATGCCCCATCAATTTTGTGGAATATTTCTACTGTATGCGTGTTTACTGTAACTTGTTGCTGTAGTATATTACATTCTTTAACACAAGTCCCTACGGAGTACGGTCATATTTTTGTTGGGTCTTTAGAGAGTTAGCCTTTGCCAGAACGTTTTGGTTGAAAAGCCAAGTTACAACCTCAACAATTATTTTGCAGAGAGACATTCCTGAACTAATTATTTTACTGTTACACATATTTTTGTGGTGATTTTTTTTTATATAATTTCAATAGTAGAATATAAATTGAAACTAAAATGTTTTATAATTTAAAAATATAGTTAAATTAAAGTAAAAAAATGATTGTATGAGAAAAAATAGAATTTCTTTAATAATTGTTACTCTTCCATGCTTACACTTACACCTATCCAAATATGAGAACCTTTGGAACAGCTATGGTTTTGATTCAAGTTATGTGTATGAAAATAGAAAAAATGGTACTCGAATGGGATTGTGTATTTCCAATTTAAGCAATATTTTTTTATTTTTGAATAGAAAGACAGTGTTTCTTTGGTGCAAAAGGAAAAAGGATTATATGTATAATATGATATAATAAGAAATATGATATAATAAACAGAAAGTGATAAAAAATAGTTAGTAACAGCGGATTTTCTCTTCTTTTGTTAAATTTTCAGGATAATAAAAATTTTAATATATATACAAAATTAATTTTGAATGAGTTAAAATTGAAAAAAAAAAAATTTATAAAAGAAAAATGATAAATTAATTAGTGAGAGTATTCTCTTTTCCTTTCTTTCTCATGTTACCTTAAAAAAAAGGATTAAGGGAAGAGTGGGAAGTTAGTTGACATATAAAAACTATTCCATAATATTAATTTAAAAAATAATTTTATGTTATAAATAATTCATATAAAATAATAAAATATTTCATTATACTAATAAAATAAGATATATTAAATAAAAATAGAATTAGAAAAATTGATGTACACCATAAAAAGAATTATAAAAAAGAATTCTTTTTATATAAAGGAATAGAGTGTAAATATTAGAGGATATGATATAAAATCTTAAAAAAAAAAGACAATGTAAAAGTATGTGTGTATATGCTACTTGCCAAGTCTCTATTAACGAATAAGCCGCAACAAAATACACTGTTTCCTTTTATCGGTTTAAGCAAAATATTACACTTTTTAACTTTACATGTGTATTTAATATACAAAATATTAAAGTAACATAAAAATCTATACTGATAAATTTTGATATTTGTTTTTTAACATACTTCTTCTACAATATGCTATGATAATTACTTTCTTTTATTGCCATAAAAATATATGTACACATAAACACAAAAACACAAAAACACATTTAAATTTCTTTATGAATCCTAAACAGAGTTGAATTAGCTTTTAGTTATGAAAAGATAAACCAGTACGAATCATTCCTTCACAAAAGAAGAAGAAAAAAACTGTCATTGATATGCTCAACTTGAATAATTAATGATCCAGTACAATGATTATATGAAAATATGAGAGTTTTAAAGATCACGTTACCTACTTTTTCGACCTCATTCTAAATTCAGCTCCATGAACTGCATGAACGTGTAACCGCCATTAAGTACTCCACACACGTTATCACCAAAACTACCCACTAAACCCTTTCTCACTCCATATTTCATCTCTCTATATATACTCCTCTCTTCTATTTCAATTCGTTTACCACCATCCATTGCTTCTATACATTGTTGGGAGAAAAAGAAGATAACAACCATGGCATCCTTTTTAGTAGTCCTATGCACTTGTGTGATCATTCTCATGGCTGCCACAGCCACTTGTGTTCAAGCTTCCATTCAATTCCAAGTTGGTGGTAGCCTCGGTTGGCACGAACCTTCCCCCAACGATTCTGAATTTTATAGCCAATGGGCTGAAAGGAACAGGTTTCAAGTTGGTGATGCTCTTGGTAAGCTTGTTGAATCAGTTTTCTATAGTGAACGCCATGCCCATTGAACTAGTTTTTGATATATACAACGTTGGTGTGGAAAATATGTGCTACATGGAAAAAATGTATTAACTATAATGTTATTCTTTATGCAGTTTTTGAGTACCAGAATGACTCAGTTCTTAGCGTGGAGAAATTGGATTACATGAATTGTGACGCAAGTAACCCCATCACAGCTTTTGACAATGGTAAGAGCACTTTTAATCTTGATAGGTCTGGGGACTTCTACTTCATTAGTGGAAACAATGAACACTGCAAGAATGGGCAAAGATTAGTTGTGGATGTGATTCACCCACATCCTCTCCTTACATCTCCACCACCCATTTCCCTTCCACCCGAAGGCTTGCAACCAATGGCTCCTCCACCTTCTGATCAAAGCTTAGAGGATTCAACATCAGCCTCAGTGATGCTTACTGCAATTTCTATGTCTGTTTTGGTCACATTTGTTAGTGTGATGCTGTTAGCAGCATGAATGTGTTGTTAAGGTTACAATGACCAACTAGTTGTTTTGCTTTTGTTTGTTTCTGGACTGTTTAGGTTATAGTCATTACAGTTAGAAATCTCTTTTTTTACTCTTCTAGTTACTGTAAGATCATTGTGGGTTTTAGTATTGTATTTGTGGACATTGCTTGTGTTTTTCTCATTCAAACTTCACAACATTCAAATTATTATTCATCGCAAGAGTCTGATTTTTTTCTTAATAAATGATTTTGATTGGAGCCAAACACTTGTATCATTGTTTTAATTTACTATCTGAAACTAGACCTAAATAATTCAACCTTCATGATCTGGAATCTGCGAAAAGAAAATCATTTAGTAAATGGTTTTGATGTGCAGGAAGGTTAAAATTGCAGGCCTTGAATAACTTATATAAAAATTGAATCCTATTAATTTATTCAATTTTTTTAGAATTTTATTAAGCAGACCAATTAGCATTTTTTTTTTCTAATTTCAAAATTTATATTTTGTTAATAAACTTTTTTTTTAACATTTTTTAAATATATGTTAATCTCATCCATGAATTAATAAAAATTATAAATTTTTATGACATTTTTATAGTTTGAAGAGTAAGATTTATAAAAATTTCTATCTAATGCGTATAAGATTATTCAGCAATGCCCTGTAATGTTCACAAAAAAACAGACTTTTATTGAAGGAGAACAGTGGGGTTTCAACTTCGTATAAACTATTTAGTGTTCACCACCAGTTCAATTTTCATGGCTAAATTGGATTGTAGACATTTTTTAAATGAATGAAAATAAAAATTTCCTTTATAAGTGATTTATTCATTAGATAATTAAAAAATAGTTTTTCAATTTACAAAAAGAAAACCATGGGCATTTGTTAAAAGTTGCATGAGAGATGATAATATGAAAAATATAACTGATTTTTGTTACTTGAATTACAAGTCATCATTTGTTTAAAAGTTTAAACTTCCATATATATATTTTATCGATAATCTCAATAAATCAAAGTATAGTGTTACGTGTATTATTAGTTTTTTTTTGGTAATTAAAGTATTGAACAATCATACCATGTTTTATTCACAAGTTTGTGTTTTCATTTGTAAAGAGGTAAATGTAAGTGGTAAGTTCGAGAGTTTTAACTGAAGACCTTAAATTGAAGACCTTTATTTGTACTCAAACACTTAACAAAGAATGTTAGGGACACAATCTTTCAAGAGAAAGATGGAATAAAAATAATTTCAGCATTTCCAATACTCTTTACCCTCATTTCAGTTTTAGATTTTTCTTCTGTGATATATTAGTTTGTGATGTAGTTTTAGAAGAATATTTATGGATTTACATCAATAGAGTTATTGTACAAGGGGTAGTGTACACATTTTTTAACACAACATTCTCATATTGGAGCTAAATTAATCAGTATGAATGGTAACCCTTTGAATAAGAGCTCTCAATATCTGAATTTTGACTTTCCTTTTCATTGTCTGCAGCTACATCCACAACTTCCTTCCTAGTCTTTTTCCACTTTGATTTTTTCAGCCAGTGCTCAACCAGCATAACACTGAGGCCAATGAAGATTGTGCCCAGAGAGCCACCACACAGAGTAAGTAGCACAACAGATAGCCATAGCATCTCTGGACTGTGTGGCAAGATCACCCATATGGCTGCAACATAGCCAGTTGCCATAAATGCCACAGCCACCCACATTATCTTGTGAGTGATTGTCAATAGTCTTGTGTGTGCCTTTCTTTTAAATGGAATGATACTAACTAGCACAATTACTATACATAGAGAGGTGAATAGTGCTATGCTGTTGCTTATTGCAAAGACCTTGAAGGCTGTTCTTTTTCCCACCGTTGACTCACCTATCACTGGCCCATCTTGGTGCACACCACCAGGGGGGCTAATGCCAGCAGCAAAAGTTACAGTAGCAATCAAAACAGAAACTATTATAACGGTATTCCTGGCATTTAGTATTGCCTCTCTTTGCATCTCATAATGCTTCTTCCTGTGGTTCTGATAATAGCAAAATTGACTTAGATTTTCCAATTTTCTTTCGGTCTGATGCTTCTTCTGTTCCCCTGAATTTGTTGGGGAGGAGTAATATGGTTTATAGTTTCCATTCTCAGTTATCTCACTCACTTGATGCTGGGAAGGTGATCTAGATTTGGAGCTTGTGCCAGCTTGTGCTGGACTTGCCCAATCATAAAGAGTAACCAATTCATTTTGATTTGGCAATTCCACTGGATTAGGAGTAAACCTCCATGACATAGAAAGACTAGATGCTACTGGAGACACAGAGTTAGTGTTGTCTGTTAATGGTGAAGATTGGATGCTTCTTCTACCACCAGCTCTGATAAAAGTGGCTTGTAATTGCCACTTTTCTGCACTGTCCTTAGCCTGATCTAGGATGTCAAGTGCTGTGATCCCTCCAGAGTTCATAGCATTAATATCCATCTTTGCCTTGTTTATCAAGAACTCTGCCATCTACAATTATCATAAAAGAAACTTTGAGCACAACTACAGACATATTGGCTAGGATGTGCCATAATTGTTAGAACGCATTTCTTTAATATGAATTAACGAAACTTCATTTTATGGATGCAATTTTTCATCACAGAATCAACAATTAAAGGATATTGAAAGAGGGAGAGTAGTAAAGGCAGAGTACATGACATAGTTGATAAACATATCAGGAATAGATCTGTATGACATTACTACCTCACCTTGTAGCGTTTGCCTAAAACCGCAAGGTGTAAGACAGTGTTGCCATAACGATCTTGACAGTGCAATAGATAGGTACCCTTGGAGACATTCACCAAGAATTCCAATGCATCGTGCCATCCATATCTCACAGCTAAATGGAATACCGTCTCTTCCTCTCTAGTGACCCGGTTAAATGATGCAGCAATGCTTGAGGCAAAATCTTGAATGATAGAGACTTTCCCGTTCATCACTGCCAGGTGCAATGATGTATATCCATCGTTGTTGAATAGTAAACTAAGAGTTGGATCACGTCTTAGAAGGATCCATGCAATCTCTGTGTGTCCCCTCTCACAAGCATGATGCAATGGTGAGTTCCCATCTTCATCAATCACTCGAGCAAGTTCTGACCACTTATTCAACAACACTCTGACAACATCTGCCCAGAAAATTTAAAATTTCTTAGATGAACTATCTAAAGTTGTTAGATCTCATCTTAAAACCAGCTAACTTTAAAATAGTTATCAAACCACCACATAGCAGGAACTGACTCAGAGGGTGTGAGAGTTTCCAACAAAAATAGATAAAAATTAAAAAATCACGCAAACTAAGTGGAGAAAAGGTATTTTTATATATCTACCTGTGTGCCCTCTTGATGTAGCAATATGGATACAAGATTGATCAAACCCTGCTGCCTCTGGCCCCACCATCTCAGATAGATTGAGCAGGAGTATGACCATGTCAAGATGGCCATGGCTGCAAGCTAGAAAGCAAGCATTTTTTCCATTCAGATTAGGCTTACAAGCAGCTGCGGAATTGGCATCTAACAGCAACTTTAAGATCCCAACATTCTCTTGTCTGCAAGCCTCATGAACTGGTGTCTCCAGGTTTTTATCCTCAGCAGAAACCATGTCAGGGCACAATCTCACGATATCAGATACTATTTCAGTGCAACCGTACCTTGAAGCAAGGTGTAATGGAGTGCTCAATGAATCAGCCGTTCTCTGCTGGAGAATTTCTTCATTCTCTTTAACAAGGCTTGAAAATGTGGTAATGTCATTGGTCTTGACTGCATCATAAAATTTTGGATCCATATTCTTGAACTTGAAAGTCCTTGAGGAATAATAATCCAAGTAGAGAAAGGTTCTTATAATAAGAACTAATTGTAGAAAATGCTTGGAAATTTATTGTAGGGACAGAGGACATTGACTTATGAGGAATTGGGCGTGTGCTTCTGGATGTATTCCAGAACTCACGTTTGAACACTTTCAAGGAAAAAACTTTAGAACAAGCTCAAATCAACGTTGTTTACAAGTATTTTCCAAGAAGCTTCTGTGCGTGCATGACATCAAAAGTTGGTTCGTTAGATTCTAGAAATGGTTTAGATTACATTGTTCATAATTAAATTGAATTTCATAATGATTAAATCAATAAAATAGTTCTTTTCATTTTTTATTAAATGATAAAGAAAAAAATCCAAACACCCTTAGTTTTCTTAATCTAATGCGTGAAGTAAAAAAAATCCCTACAAACTAATATTTTAATCATATTTAATTTATTTTTTAATTAAAATTATTATTATAAGAAATTGTTAAGTAGCTGTGGTTTACTTTTCGATGTCAAAAAATATTTTTCTAAAAAACTATTAGTCAATGATATAGAAAATGAGTTGAAATTATTGGTTACTAATATCAACTCTCTAAAAAGTCAAAACACGTAGAGCATCATTATACAATGGTTTTGGACATCTCATTCGTGTGCAGTGAATGACAAATAAAAAAGGAGCTAGCAACTACCATGCACTCCATTTTTGTAAAACAAAAGATTTTGTTTACAGTCATAAGTAAAATATATATATTTGAGAAATCATTATAATAATGTAATAATATTTTTAATTAAAAATAAATTAAATATTATTAAAATATAAATTTATTTCGTTATTAAATGCATATTTATTATTGTGTATTGTGTCAAGATATCACCAACCAAAACAAAAATAGATTTACATTGTCAAAACATACTATACTATTCAATATGATAGTCATCACATATACTTTTTTTCAAAAATTAACTAATTTTGCCTTATTCAGTATATAAACTTAGATTACACTTTATTTTATTTTAATATGTACTCTCCTTATAAGTCCTCTAACAATTATTGTGAATTAGGTTTTCGATTTTTGTTTGAGGTAAGATAACTCCAAATCACACTTTGATGTTCAAGTTAATAATCAAAATTTGATAGTTGTAATGTTAATTCAATAATCAGGATTTGATGGTTGTAGTCTTAATTGTTATACATTTCTCTTAGATAAAGTGTATATTTATAATATTATAATGAACCTTCAATTTTAAACTTAAATTAGAATAAATTATTGGGTTAATCTCAACAATAATATATAATAATTATATTAATCATATTATATTCAACTTAAGTATCTTTCAAGCACGTTTACCGAATGGGTTCGTCTATTAAACCGTACTAGTAGTTGTACATTTCACTTTCTTAAAAAAAAAATATATATTTTAGTGTAAAATGAGTATTTCAGAGTTTTTTTTGTCTAGGGTAATGATTCTTTATATGATTAATAACTAGTTTTGAGCGTCTATTATTATCTACATGGCCTTAGAAAATTATATATAAAATTACTAAAAAACCCGATAGTAAAACTGCTTAAAACTTTATTTATCTCTTGATATACTGAAATTAATATTTTAATTTTTTTTTTACACAGCATGGAAATATATAAAATATAATTTAGAGACACTTTCATAATTATTCGTCATTTACAAGAGATTTATTTATATTGAAAAAAATGTATATATATATATATATATATATATATATATATATTATTAAACTTTTGTGGCTGAGTGTTTTTAGAGTATGGATGATATATGTTCACAAAATATTTTATAAGCAATTTTATGTAGTGTTTGGATTCGCTAGAAACAATCACGCGATAACTTTGATAGGGAGAAAGATTAATGTCAAAGTTAAAGTGGAGATTTGTTAATTTATGATTCATCTCTTATATGAGTTTGTTGAAATTGTTTTATAGTTAGTGAGATTCACTCTTGTTATCTTACATATTATTGAGAGTTAAATTGACATATGTTTATATAATTTGTATTAATACTGTGTGATTCGTTCTTTTAATATATAAATTTTGTCATTTTTATTATTGTTTAAAATTTCAAATTAAGTGATAATCACATTTTATATTATATAAGAGAGCCATTTTATAATGTTGAGTTATTCTTTCGCACTTCTTAATCTTCTAATTAGTATGTTAATATTTTTATGTTACTTTGAATATTATAAACATCACAATAGATATAGATTTTTTGACATGATATTTACTATAAACTTAACCATTGTTATTGATAATTTAGCTTAATATTACACTTCCAATGAACTTTTAAGTTCATCAAAAGGCATCCTTAGTATTAAGGAATTGTGAGATGACCTTGCTTAACAAGAGATGCAATGCAATCATCAAACATTTCTTCAATGCCCTTAAATTTAAACCCTAGACTCTTCAGCTTTTGAGTGTTTAGTTGGTATTGTGCTCTATCTACTTTCTCGAACCTGAAAATCACAAAAGACAATATTTAATTTACTTGTCACTGTTTTTTTCTTTTATATAAAACAATAGTTTTGAAGATATATTATTTGATTAATTAACGAACCTTTGGGAGATGGAGAGAGTAGGATAACGGTTTGCTAGCAATGCAGCTAAATCATCTTCATTCATTACTATAGAGCTGCAAAGGTATCTGCCATGGGATCCTTCATCTTCATAAACAAGGATTTGGCAAAGGGCAACATCATCTATATGAACATATCCCATTCTTCCAAGCAGTTGGAATCTCTTAGTTTCCCCTGTTAAATCAATTACAATAACCAGTTATTACTCCAACAAAAATCTACCAACCTCACGGGCAACGCTTGTACCTTTGAGCAACCCTAGCACATCAGATGCAGTAGAACATAAATTTGGTGGCAAACTGGGTCCAATGATGAATGATGGTAGAACTGTCACCAAATCTATCCCATTCTCTCTGCAGAATTCCCATGCTGCTCTTTCTGCCTCGATCTTTGACATCGCATACCATGCCTTCAATATATGCTAAAAGTTAGAGCTGATCCACGTTTTCTTTTGAACCCTAAAAACATAAAGGCTTACCTGGAGTTTCTCGCAAAATTCCAAGGAGCTCCAAGATGATTCATCCAGTGGTATGTTTGGATCAAAATCATCTCTTATCCTAAGAGTGGAAGATGATGAGGTTAATACCACACGACCAAGAGCTGCGTTCTTTCGACATGAGCGCAACACATTAAGAGTGCCTTTTACTGCTGGTTCCAAGATTTGAGTCTGTTTTTCGACAACCATGTTAAAATACTCCATGTTACTACGTACCATGGTACTAGCAAACAATTAAAAACCTATTCTTTTTTGCTACCATGTGCGATGTGTGTCACATATACCATGATATATATATATACCTTAGGATCAGATATAATGCTGAGTACAGGAGAAGCCACATGGAAGACTCCATTGCATCCCATGATTGCGTTGTCGAAGCTTCCCTCTTCCATCAAATCAGCTTGGACTAGTTGGAGTCTTTCAGTTGCTCCTTCTAGACTCCATAAGTATTCGTACTTCTTCTGCTTCCCTGCATGTATACCACCACCATATACGAATAACATACATAAATGCTTATACACTGGTTGCATGTTGTAGTTATAGTTAAATGACAAACTTAAGAAACAAACATTTTTCTGAAGTGTAAGACATATGGAAGAGAAGGTAAGAGAGAAACCTAAATCTCTGACTGTTCCAGTGACATGATAGCCAGAGGAAAGAAGTCGCTTAATGAGCCAAGAAGCGAGAAAACCTGAAGCCCCAGTGACACATACTTTGTCTCTGCCTTTGTCTTCCATATCACAAGCCAAGCTCATGGATCGTGTCCTTCTCCCTGCCTCTATATGAAGCCTCCTCCTCAGTCCTCACAAGGATAAGATGATCAATCTAATTATCTAGCTTTCTTTCAACTCAGTCGCCAATGAAGGATGCATGACCTACCTTATTCATGATCTGGTGGACTTACATGCTTATTACCTTTCATTGTTTAATTTTAACCATCATGGAAATGGAATCTGGACATATATATAACATTATAACTTCCAGTTTTACATATATTTATGAATGTCTTTTTCCAAGTTGGGAGCACTGAAAATCTTCTCTGGATTTTTATACTGATAGTTAACATTTATCATAATTATGGATCATTATATGCAGTTTGAACTGTGGTTGACTTTAGAACTCAATTTTAACTCATGACAACATGATATCACTCAAACATTGAAAAGATGTTTAATAGAGTGAAGTCGATTTAAAAAATATATATTTATTGGTTTGATTAATTGTTTTAAAAGTCAAATTTAATGATCTCTCTACAATGATTTCATCTAAAATTTAATTTTTATTTATAGATTTAATTGTATTTTAGTGTCTATAATTGTTGTATTGTAAGAGTAATTGTTAACTTTTTTCTAGTTTATAAGACAACACAAGAGGTGTTTGGTAAAGAATTCAAAAACAATTTATTTTAAACGTTTCTAATTTATAAGTGCTAAATTACATTAATTAAATTTTAATTTATTTACTTTAATTTTATTAATATTTGTTATGTTTTAATGCATTTTTTATTTTTGTATTTTGTATTTTATTTTTATTTCAATTTAATAGACATAATACTATTTTGGGTACTGATATGTTGTCACCCTACACAGTAAAAAAACATATAATTGACATTCCAATAAATTAATATTTTAATTATATACTTCAAATTAAAAAAAATTAACATTACATATTCAAGTAAAAAAAAATTATTACATCATGATAAAAGTTTTATATATAAAAATTAAGTATAATAATAATTTAGATTAAAAAATAATTTAAAATAAAATTAATTAAATTAAATAATTTGTTATATGGTATTTCTTCTTGGCAATACCCATAGCTAGTGGAATAAAGAAGGAGTAGAATATTACTCACCATTTGTTTGATTGTTTACAGTCGTTTTCCTTTAAGTTACTTGTCAATAGAATAAAATAAAAACGAATATATTTATTAAAATGTAAATTATTCCAAGAAGCGCCCATGGCCTAACGGATAAGGCGTCTGACTTCTAATCAGGCGATTGTGGGTTCGAGTCCCACTGGGCGTGAAAAATTGCTTTTTTGATTTTTTTGCTGCTCATTAATTTTTTATTAAATATTATTAACAAAAATATTTTGCTACTTTTAATACATTTTCTAACAATAATTATAATTTTAGCATTTGTGAAGGATTGTACAAAATCAATAAATTTTTCCTTTATTATATTTTTATGGATAATAATTTTATATAATGTGATATAAGTTAGAAAATACTTATATTAAGATTATGAAGATGTCTTCATTCGTCCATATATATTTTTAATTTCATAAAAAATATTTATAAATGAGTTTGTTACTATAATTACTTACGTTGATGACTTATGTGAATTGCTAAGAACTTCCAAAAACAGTATGTTGCAAGAATAATAATTTCAAGAAATAAATAGTAAGCATCGTGGATTTTATCTCATTATTCTGACGTCTTATTTCACACAATTATAATATTATTTAGTTACTCATGGTTAGATAATAAGCAATTATAATGTATGAAAAATTGAACATTAAATTTTTTTAAAGTTTATGTACAATGTTCAAGTTCACATCTCTAACCGAAATACTTTTTGTTGGACATCAACTAAAAACATATAACTAAGTACAAATTTTTTTACCTTATAATTATAAAATTATGTATTTTTTTATATATTTTTAAATGGATTCTAATTCTATCATAAGCTCTGACACGAGAACACCACAGTTTTTCTAAATATAGGATACACACTTTATGAATAATTTAATCAAAAAGTTATAAAATATTTTATATTAATGTAAAATGTTGATGAATAAAGAGAAATTAATACTTTTTCATTAATTTATAATTACTACGCTATGCTTCTAATTTTTTTTTTTTAAAAAACAAAGTATATGTGATAATAGCATATATTTTTTGTTTATATTATAATTAATTTTGACTATCTATATGAGTTAAATCGATGTGGCGTACTCATAGTGTATAATTTAGAAACATGGTTCTATTTCTATCTAAAAACTAATTGTATTGTTCTTTTCGCATATAGTTTTTCTTTATTTACAAAAACTCATGGATTTTAAATATAGTTCATCAAGAAAAAATTCTACCAATTGAAAAAGTCCTACGCCATTATATATCATATAAATATATTTTCGTTAATATTCCATAGTCTTCTCTCAATACCTGAAATACTTCTTCATTTTTTAAATACTTGAGCTTTGTAGATAAGTTCTTGAAATAGTTTTTTTTGTTTAAACTAGTCTTTTGTAAAAAAATAACAATATTTATATTATAACATTATATAATGATTTTCTTCTCTTATTACCACGGAATGGATGGCGTGTATAGGCAAATAAAGTTGTTTTTGGCTTCCTCGTTGATATAGATGATTTGCAAAGAAACATTCAACAAATACTTTGCTTTTACTATGTTACTCTTTGCTTTTTCAAATTTCTCGTGCTATGCAACAGTGAAGATTCTATGCATAACAAATATTTCTAAGCATCAACAAAGATTCCTAAGCATGTGAGTGCTTTGACTATGCACTGGAGTGATAAATATCGGGAAGGGAGTGAGGGAATGTACGTTTTGAATGCTTTGAGTTGAGTGTGAATGTTGTGAGGAGTTTGTTCTTGATAAGGAGGTTCTCAGAGGTGCATGGTGTGGCTCGGCGTGATGCAACGTGGTCATCGGTGGTGTTGTGTGTGGCTTGGCGTGGTGGTTGGTGGTGCTCTGTTGTGGTACTCAGTGGTGTGACTCGGTGTGGTGTGCAGTGGTCGTTGGTCGGTGGTGTGTGTGAGCAGCAATAGTGTGTTCTCACACTCAGGTATATAGAGAAACCAGATTATCGATTCTGACACCCGCGAATCGATTCTCACACTTAATTCTTTTGGATAATCAATGTTGGAGTATACCATGATAGCTTTTTCATATTTTATGTGAGGAATAATTGATTATAACATACTGTAATCCAAACATACTAACTTTCTTTATACTTTTTTCTCAAATCGTCACATATTCAGTCCTCAAATCTTTACACTTCCACTCTTCAATCTAAACACAACTTTAGTGATCTTTTTATAATTTTTTTTTCTTTTTCTCCATTTTTCTCTTAATTTTTATGATGTTTGCTAAAAATAGTAATTTAATTACATTCATGATTGATTATATATATTTGAAATATGTAGTATTTTATGATTATTATTATAAACTATATACTAAGTTTAAATTTTATATTGTATATGCTAAACAACAAGGCGCCCATGGCCTAATGGATAAGGCGCTTGACTTCTAATCAAGCGATTGTGGGTTCGAGTCCCACTGGGCGTGATAGTTTTTGTATTTTTTAAGTGATTATATGTTATTAATTAAGGAGAGAAACTATTTAATTTGTTTTTTTCTTTTAGGGATTAAAGAGAGAAAGTATTAAGAATTAACTATATTATATGGTATTGTGAGTATTATTCCTCCTTCAGTGTTTAAGAACTTTGTGAAATGAATTCAGACATTGAGACGGGTAACACGTGATTAGATTCGTTCTGCGTTGGATTTGCCCCTCGTTCGTACAAATGACTCAGGATCACATCGTGGGTTGAGCTATGACAATTGCTATTTTTAACTTTTTTTTTTCCTATCTTTTTATTGTTATATATAGATATTTTTATGTTGAATATGATTTAATATTTTTATTTATTATTTATTAAGACGATATTAGTATATTACTGTTAACGAGAAACTCATATTCAAGATTAAAAAGTTATAATCATATTGAATTTTTAAAATTTTTTTTTTATGTGACGACTCACCTACAATTATGTGAAGCAAGCCAAGAAAAGTCATTTTCTTTTGTCTGAAAACTCAATCTAACATGTTTGTAGGTATTTTTATACTATGAACAAAATTTTACACAAATTTATTTTAACAAATGGTGCAAATTTATTAATTGCAAGATGTATATTGTTTATAAGTTAATTATAGTTATTATGTGATAACTAATTACCTCATACAGTTGCCGGCTCTAACAATATTTTTTTTTTATCAGAGGTGAAAATATGTTAAGTGAGGTTAGCGTTTTAAAATAAAGTTTAATTTAAGTTGCTTATTTATTATAAATCATTTTTAAAAATGATTTGACTAATAATTTAAAAAAAGGAACCTTATTATTATTATTTTTTTAACAATGGACACATTGCGGGTAAATCTAGTGTTTTTATTGCTATACACTATTATTAGTTTGTTAGTTTTTTTTTTTTTACAGAATTAGCTTGGTCATTTAACTATATAATAATGATAAAAAATGAGAAGATTTATAATCTTGATCATTTAAATCATAAAAAATATTTTAATTATTTATTTATGATTGCTCCTCTAAGAAACAATGGGCAAGTGCTCTTTTGGAGCATTATTCAACTTCATTTGGTTCAGGAAAACATAAGTTATATAGAATTTATAATTGTGAATTATATGAATTAAGTTTTGAATATGATGGAAATTTGTCCTTTTTAATGGAATAAAGACTTTTTGATACTCTAAACAGTGACACCTTTTCATTTTAGAACCATTTTGAGACTCACCAATTAATTTTAAGTTAATATAATCACTAAAAAATGAAATTTTATATTAATAAAGAAAATTAGAGAATGAAGAGTAAATTATATATATATATATATATATATATATATTAATGGGAGTACAAAAAATTTGGATATCTAAATATCAAGATCTTCTTGTTTTTTTTTTCTTTGTAGGTCTGATTTTGAAAATAAAGGAGCGAGAAAAAGAAGTATGTCTGAACAAAAAAATAAAGAAAAATATTTTCAAAAATAATGAAATTTGTTGTTATTATTATTATATATTTTTTACTCTTTTTTATGGTTTTTTTTTTTCCGTCAATCAAACACATTCATCTTATTTCTCTCGTTTAAATAAAACATTATAAAATACGAGGATAAAAAATAAGAAAATTTGTATTGTTATAGGCAAATTATATTAATGTGAAAACCTTTCGATTATGTTTGTAATAACTAAATTACAAATTTTACTTACAAAATAAATTTGATTATAAACATTTTTTTAGTTTAGTAATCTATAGCTAAATTCATTGATATTTTAAGTTTTTCCGTGTCTACGCTTTGTATATATACAAAACACATTGTACTTTTATCTGTTTGTATGCTTAATTAATGGAAATTAAAGTAATAAATACTCTCTTATTTACAAGTACGCTCAATTTAGTTGCAAAAGAACATTATATAATAAAAGCGATGATAAACTTTAATTCTGTTTAATATCTTATGTACATTATATATATCATCACATATGCATTCGATGTATAGTTTAATATGTTTTTAAATGCTTTGAAAATTGTTTGATTTATAGAATTTTTGTATTCAATATTTAATAAATATGTAAATTTTTTTCTTGCAATTATTATGTTATTTTTATATTAATGGTGTTGTTGACATGTTAATTTTGATAATATAACAATAAACAGAAGATTACACGTTAATATCATTAATTTAAGAGTAACTAAATTACTATTAAAATTAGATTTGCATATTTATTAAATATTGAATATAAAAGACATTAAATTTTGATTCAAGATAATCAAACAATTTTATATATATCAAAAAATTTATTTAATTTATGAAGCGAAATAGTAGTGGTATTTTTAGGAATTGAACGGTTTCAGGACATACCAATATCCAGTATCGGTCGATTGTTACTTGATCATCACAAGAAAAATATATTAAGATAAATGAACGATTAACTTAAGATAAATTTTACAAAAGATTAAATAATGCATTTCTTAATCATGATGTATATTTTAACCTTAACTTAAGAGTAAAAGGATTATCAAAACCATATAAATAGACATAACAATTCAGACAAATGTATAATATTATTATAATATTTATTGCATCTAAATATTAAATATTTACTCAAACGTTAAATAATCTTTAATATGTGTACTTTCAACCAAAAATGGAGTTACCAAAAGTCTAAACTCGAGTGTTAAAAAAAAAATTAAAAGAAGTTACGACTGAATGAAAAAATTTAATTGTTTATTCTGTAAGAGTTGTTCTCTAGGAGTGATAATTATATACTAATAAAAAATATAAAAATATGATTAATGAAAATACGAGCAACGATAAGTAACATGTTTAGAAATAGTGATGAGTTAAATAGTATGGAAGAAGGTATACTAATTAAGAAATGAAGAAGAAACAACGGGTTCAGCTAAATTGAATGGTAAACTACAAAGATTTAAGCAGCGACTGAACTATTTTAAATGCATTTTTTTCTCGTAATTCTCCTGTGAAACCTGTTTGATTAGCTTTCTTACGTTCATGTATGAGTTAATTGAAGCAAGGAAGCATGTTTTCAATGGAAGAAGTAGTTAATTTGGAGTGTGTTTGTGTTGAAGTTTGATTTTAACAGTAATTCTTAAGGCTTAATTAAGTAGAGTTTGCATGTGATGGAAAAGCACTGCAGTGCAATGAAAGACCACCAACAACTGCCGCGCGTTCATTGTCCCTTGTCCTTCTCAGTGTGTAACATTTATGGGCCCATCAAAAAGTCGCACACAACTTTGCTTCCTCATACCTAATTCTTCAACCATTCATATTTAGAGAGAAAATGTTGATTCATCACCCATTCTAAACTAAGAAAATTTTGAGAGTATTAATTGCAACTCACCCTAATTTTCACTCCAAAAACCCAAACAATATTTTATTTGGTAATATCAACTATTTGCATTGCAAGTTGTGTCAACAACTCATCATAAAATTGTTTGCAACACGAAGGTTCTTCTTCTTCATTTTATGAGGGTGAAATGTAGGTGAATAAGGATGGGAATAAAACAAGGTGAAGAGTGTGTCTATTTCTGAGCGAGTAGAAAAAATGTTTCTTAAAGGTCTTTTAGTTTTTTATTTATTTTTAATTTCATAAATAACTATTTTTTTTTATAATGTTAGAAATTAAACTATACATAAATATATTTCATAATACATAAATAGTTGTAAATTTCACTTATAATCGATCTTTTATAAAATTAAATTAAACTTAAATTCGAGTTCTTAATATAATATCATAAATTTATTGGGTTTATCAAATTCTTATTATCAAATTATCCATAAATATAATTTCACATAAGTTATCAGATCTCGATATAAATGAGTATCGGACATCCCACGTTAATTAAATATAAAAACATTTCATGTGAGTAGAAACTTAAATCTGATTTTATAAGATTGATTTAGACTCAAAATTTATTTTCTGATATATAACTTGAAAATTTTAAATAAATTCAGAATAAAAATATTTTAAATTAAAAAATATTGAATCACTGAAATTCAATTGAAATCAAGTGTATAGATTGATTCTTTTAATTACTTAACAGAAGAAGAAACTATTAAAACAACCATAGAAGTTTAAAATACATTTGTCATGGGGTTGCAGTAAACTATAAAAATCAAACAAAAATGTCAGCCACATAAGTATAAAAAAACGTGGAGAGGATATAAATAAACACGGATAATTTATGTTTAATTTATGTGATGTTTAATTATTTATCTTAGTTAATTGGTCCTAAATTACGTTGTGTTATCGTTTCAACACATCACTAGTAAAGCGTGCACAATTAAACTAAAAAATAATTAATTTATAATAAAATGGGTTACCTTTTTAATAAGTATTAAGTTGAAAATACGGGTATAGATAAATAACTGTCACACGCTAACTTTGTAATTAAAAATAAAGATATTGATGAAATATTAAAAAAATGTCATGGTTGTCGCTTTATAAACACATTTTTTTTCCAAATTACACACTTCATACATTCTTAAACAGGTATATAATTTTTTTTTATTATTCAGAAAAGTATTGAAATTAGTCTTCCAAAAAATTTAAATATTTCAAATGCTATGAATGCATTATGAAACTACTGCATAATAAGACTAATATTATTTGACAAAGATATGTATTATTAAACATTTTATTATCTCTCTCTATATATGTGTGCAGGAATGTTTAAGCTTTAATATTTGATTAGATTTTGTTGTGAAATACATGATAGTGATTAATTATTAATGCATTAAACAAAATTAAAAATAATTATTCAAAGCGACAGTACAATTTTGTAATATAATATTAACCTGTATCAATATATGATATTTTTTTTATCTGTTTTAAAATATTAAAGCTTAAAAAGTATTTTAAAATAATAAAAATTTCATAAAAAATATCTTTACATATTAAAAACATATTTAATGCAAATATTTAGATTAAAAGCTTGGGAATGTGGTACGGTTTCCGACAACCTTACGTGACAAGAAACAATGACACGCGTACTCGCTGTACGAAACATCAGTTGCCATGAACTTCACGTAAACCTAATTTGTGTTTTAGTTTACCTCTTCCTTCTAAAAATAACACTTACACAACATTTTCAAAATTTTCATACTACTTCCATTTTTGGTAATATTAACTTTACATCATATTTCCCCTCTGTCATTTGATAATTACATACATTATTATTTTACTTTATATTTATTTTCTTAGTTAAATATAATATTTTATTATTAAATAGAGTTATAAAGTGAAAGTGAGAGAAAAATAAAAGTATAAAAAAAACTTTATTCTTACATTTTTCCTAGAAAGAGAGCTTCTTACATGATAATACTACACTTTATTTGCCCTTATTATCACCTTATCACCTGTTAAGTAAACAAAAATCCCTTGTTAACTGTGTGTAGCAAGTATTCTTGTGTACATCGTGTGAGAATTTTCTTAACGTCTGAAAAACATGAAAAATATAAATAAAATTATTAAACATTATAACAAAAATATACATAATATATCTATCTATAAACAGCAGTCAACTTTTGCTTTGACTACTGTATGAAATATCAGTATCACTTGAATGCATTATTTGCTGAGGGATTAAGGAGGGAGGAATGGAATCTAAAGAAAGAAAACATCATAACAATATTTGTTTTTCTTAAAAGAAGAAAGCATAATTGTTTTTGGTATGAGGAAAAAAGCTTTTCCAATTCACAAGAACATATTCCTCCCCAAACTTAACATGAAATAAGAACAGTGAAAGATTTATTTATTTATTTATTTATTTTTGTTTCAATTTCTTAAAAAGTAAAACGTTTTCCATAACATGAAACATGCAAAACTTATCTTGAGTTAGCTTGATCAGATTGATTATTAATCCAATTTAAAGGTACAATGATTAAAGGTAGAAGGAGTTTAATAGTATCAACATTCATCCCATATAAAGCTATACAACCTACTAATTTTGAGTGTGAAAGTTAAAAAGACTAGAGTCCAATGTGTCAGATCCAATCGAGCATTAATAAATTTAATGTTTTTATATTAAAAAAACTGAGATTTTTTTTAATGATTTTGGACTAATTTATATTTTACAATATTCGTATATAATGTATTTATTTCAATATCTCTTCTACCCATTTAAAAAAATTAAGAACAAAAATTAACTTATTTTCCTGTAGTGCTTTTTTAAAATATATTTACCTTTTAATAATTCAAATAAGGCAAACTCTTCCATGCTGTAGCCTGCAGAAAATGATGAGCAAGAAACATAAAGTTATTTTTCCTTACTTCTGATTTTATTTTATCTTTAACAAGAAACAAAATAATTTAATAAAAAAAAAATACTTGCAGAATCTTAAAAAACAGTGACACATACACATTGTGCGACTAAATTGAATTAGAAAAATATCAGTGATAACAGAAAAATGGAACATGTTTGAAAATCTGAGAAAGATAGAAAGAGTTGAAACTAAACGGAACATGTTTTTTGATGATCAGTCTGAAAGTGGAAGAATCCACAGTCATCTTCACCGACCATCATCTCGCAAATGCTTCCCACTGCCATTGGAGGGTACATCCAACTATCCACTGAGTCAATAAAAGCAAACTCACTTCTCGACTCCACCGATTCCAAGCTCTCTTCTATGTTCGGCAGTTCCACAATCTCGCTCAGCTCCGACGACTCCGCCTCATCCGAGCACTCACGGTCGAACTCCACCATCGCGGCGGCTTTCGCGGCGGCCACTTGGATGTCACGTGGGGCACACGTCACGGGTCTGGGAAGCATGTTTACTATGTTAGGGAAGTTGAGAATGGCCGCGTGGCCCTTAATGCTCAGAGCTGCAACGTCGTGTGCGCGTGCCGCCATTTCAGGCGTGGCAAAAGTTCCGAGCCATATGCGTGATTTTTTGCGTGGCTCGCGGATTTCGGATACCCATTTGCCCCAATTGCGCATTCGCACGCCGTGGTAGAGGGGATGCCTGGTGGGGTCTCTGTTTCTCTTGGGCTTGCTCTGTTTTGGGGTCTCTGTTTTAAGGGGTTTTGAAGTGGAGGAGTTGCTGGGGCTACTGCTAGGAGTTTCGTGACAGGGTGTATCAGTCATTTTTAGTGAGAATGGGAATGTTTGAGGAGCAGATTAGAGGTTTGTGAATGATAAGGAGTGTGGAAGAAACAGAGCATATGGGTCGGCTTTGTTGTGGTGAAGAATAGATTACCCATAAAGCGACCCTTAACCTACCAATAATATACTTCGTGAATCGTGACAATGCATAATGAGTTAAGTTTAGGTTTATTAGTACGATGGGAAACAAGAAAAAAGAAAAGGGAGAAAACTTTATAATGCAACAAACGCTGTTAAAGAATGGAAATTACACAGGATTTATTTGGTTGAGTATAAGGTTTTACAGGGTACATTAGTCTCACCCAGGCATAGTATTTTTGTTCAAGATATTTAGTTTAGTGTTACATTTTTGGCCAAGTCTCACGTGTCAACATCGCACATTTCTTGTGTCCCTTGGGGTCAAATTGTTGCTTTGTGCAATTTCCATTCTCCATTTGTATAAAGAAATTATTTTCTAATATTCCATAATGTCATAATCATGTGATAATAACAGAAGAAACATATATCTCCATCCTAGGATGCTTTGCTTCCTTCCACACCAGGATTCCGAATTTCTAATGTCCAGATGGACCGGGGCACCTCTTGCTATGGATTATCTATAACCTATCCTTATCCAAATTACCCAGATGTGACACTTCAAGATGGGATGGTATTATAATTGCCGCCATTACTATTTCTCATCATTTTCTTCTTTTTTATGCTATTTAATACTTAATCCCTTCAACTCTGAAAAGTAAAAACAAATCCCTCTCTACTCCAGCTGCTGTGCCTTGGATGTGTTTATATTTTTCTTCCAAAATAAGAATTGGGTGTCGTGAGTTTAGATCCTGCTTGTTCATCTCACATGAATATTTTACACCTTTAAAAATATTCAACAATAAAATAAAATAGGACAAAATATAAAAGGAAACCTCTATTCTTAAGACTGAATGTTCTCGGAATATGTCGATATCCCGGTAGAAAAGGTAGTACAAATACTAATTGGACATGCACTTTAATCTAAGTTTAATCTAGTTCCAATTATAAAGAGAATTATCAAATATTATAAATATGTACAACAACTAAATATATATCATTATTAGATAGTTAATTACATCTAAATATTGAATATTCATTATCTTATAGTCACTCATAAATTAAACACAAATTTCATTAATTTCTTTATTCTTATACTCAGTTAAATTATAATATATAAATAAATATAAATTTTATATTATTAATTTTATAAAATTGAATTAAAATTAAATTTCACTATCTTATATTTTTTTATTCTTATAGAAATAATATATCAAGAAATAATATTTCACGATATATCACAATAATTGAAGGAGTGTTAAAACAGATAAAAAAGTGTTTAATCCACATCTTTAATAGAAAAATTGGAGCAAATTGATTAACCAATGTTTAAATTTTTAGCTGTAATTTTGGTTGGTATACATTATTTTATTGTTACTTTAAATAGAAAAAAGTGGCATTGGTACGTGGCTCTTAAATGCAATTCTCCCGTGTTATCTTTGATTATGAAAAGTAATAGGAAAATATACATTATTTGTTTTGCATTTTAAATTTTTTGTTTGGTCTTTAAAAATTTACAAGATCTCATTTGTTTTTGTTTACCAATTTTGTCATTGAACTAACTTTTCAAAGATAAAAAAATCATCTAACTAATCTTTATAAAAGATTAAAATAATGATAAACAAAATCTTTAGAAACCATTTTTGTGTGAGGAACTAAATCTTAGAAGGACTTGGCTTGGGCTATTGAGGGCCCTTCCGCGTCAATTTCTCTAGTTATGATCCACATTAAAAATTTCATTTTCTGTTCTGCACAGCCCTTGGTCATTTTCAAAAGGTAAAGGAAATTAAGATTTCAAAACACTCCAATTGAGCTGAATTCGATGGAATAATTGAACTATGGAATTTGTTTCCAAGGGGTGCTAGATTTACACTGGACATTAAGGAGATAGGGAGGAGATAGGTAGTACTATTTTCTATAGAGAAAAAACTATAAAAGAAAGGGCCAAACAGAACTCAAACATTGCTGCAGGAAAAGTAAGACATTGTGCAGGATGCACTCATATGGTATTGCTGATAGTGCCGGGATAAGTGAGACATTGTGCAGGATGCACCCATATGGTATTGCTGATAGTGCCGGGAATACAGATCGAAAAATCTCAACTACTTACAAAAAGAATTAAATGAATAAAAGGCAACATTCTAGTGTTCATTTTCTTTCAAAATATCAGGAACCGGTAGTAACCTGTTCTTCCAATTACTTGAACTGTGCTCATGTTTTGTTGACGACAGACAAATAAAGAAACATCGAAAATGCTCCTTCATGGCAAAGAAATCAACTTTCTTCATCGGAAATTATAAACCGGTTTGATTTATTCGTGGAAAATCCACTACAGCATCATAAAGCACCATAAATCTTTGTCAACAATAGTAAGACTTGAAAATTCAAATCACTCTCCTTGAATCATTTGCTGTAGCAAGATGGTCCTACTAGGACGAAACAACATGATTAAGTGCGTCAACAAAAAACAAGGCAAAATATTCTTAAAGCTATATCTTGAAATGTGAGAAAAAATGAACATGATTTTAGATAATTCAAATCAAAACTGTATAAAGAAGGTTTAGAGCTTTCATAATGTATGCCAGTCTAGAATTAAGGGAAGAAAACCTGGTCTGATTACTACAAATAAAAGTCCTAATTTCATATAACGAGGAAACAAATGTAATTAAATCCTACGAAAATAAAAGGAAATAATGATAATAATATATGAGCAACAACACTAATATGAAATAATCAAGCTATAGTACATAGAACAGATACCATGACCTGACGGGCTAAATTGTTCATCCTGGCTACTATTTGGTTCCAAGGTGTTCAATTATGAATTTCTGATGACATCTAGAACTCCACATAAAAAGGGTTTCTACAACAAAACAAATGAAATGACTAATTTCTTATGATAAATCACATTCAAATGACTGGATTTCACTCAATCTGTTAAACTTTACCAAACAAGTTTGGATTCTACAGAGCAGAATATTGATTGCAAATCATTAAGATCCTTTTAGTAGCCGATAAAAAAAGATCCTTAAAGTAAATCATTAGAGGGTAAATAAATTTAGTCCAAAACTTACTGAGATAAAATCAAATGCTTTAGTTTCTTCTTTCTTTGAACTGTTGATCATTGAGCTAGAAGTTTGAGTTGAAAATTTTGATTGGAATATGTCCGGAAGAGGTGCTCTTTCATTGCTACCACCATCTTGAGCGGTACTGGCATCATGCCTGGTGACATTATTAAGGTGTTGGAAATTATCCATTGTAGCCAGAAATTGCTGCTGAGCCAAGAGATTTCCCATGGCACCATAATTAAGTGGCTGCGTAGAATATGGTTGGTTCAACATAATGCCAGGTTGTGCTGTATAAGATGGATGATCAGAAGAAAATATGGAATTTACATTGATGCCAACTGCTTGAGAGCCCAACATGCCATCAAAACCATTGTCCTGTCTCAGATGGCTAGCATGTTTATTTAAATCAGATTGCATGGCAGGGGATGTTGCTTTCTGTTTTGCACTGGAGGTATTTTCATCAACAGACAGGCCAGCCAATAAATGATCAACAGACTCTCCATTATTTTCGTGCCTGGAATTAGTGGCAAAAATGTCATTACTCACATGATGACCCAGTTTATCATTGTCAACAGTCATCCTTGAAAAGATATCACTATGCTCTTTGTTGTCATTAGAATGAAATGACACATCGGCAAAGGGGCCATCATTTTTTAGTTCGTTACTAGCTACTCCAGAGTTACTAAAATTTCCAAATAAATCAACAGCCAGAGTCGGAGGTATGGATGGTGTCAAATTTGCGACATTTTGATCATTTGTTCTGTTTGTAGCATCGCCTGTTCCATGATAGCCATGAAAATCACCAGTGTCTAACAAATCAGGAAACTCAGCAACAGCAGCACTATCCGTCTTCATAGCCTTCTCTGAATTAATGGAACTGTTTGGTTGGCCTCCACCTAAAAGACCAATAACCTGTCCATCAAATGGCCAAGAGCTAAATTTAATTACAAAATACTAATCTTGCACTCCAAAGGTTGCTCTTAAACTTGTCTGTTTCCCTTCTAAGCAATTTGGTATAGGGTGATTCCTTTTGTTTGTGTAACTTTACCCATAAAAAGAAAGAACTGCATAATATTTTGCACCGTTCTGAGAAATAACTGAAATTCTTACCAGTATCTATAATTTCATAGTAATTACAATCAGCTATCAAAGTTTTTTCTCACAATTTAGACTTCCTTTTAATATTCTAGATATGATATCAGCTTTTAGTGGGATGATGACAGAGGGACATGATGCTAAATAAGAATGCATTAAGATCTTAAAAAAGGAAACCTGTGTAAATGACCTACATAATTGAGTGAATAGAAAAAGGGGAAATGAATACAAGCTAGATTATCCGATTTAGTGGGAGCAAGGAGAAAATTAAACAAAAAAAGGGAAACTTTGTATCTTAAAGTTTTAGGCCTCAGCATACATTTATTGATATGCCAACCTCCAATATTCCTGTTTTAACCAATCATAGTTCAATAGGGATAAAGTCAAAACAACTAAAGTAATTTTTAAAAAAAGAATATGAATTGATGTAAGTAAAAATTGAAATTAATGAGAAGTTGAAATAGTGTACCTTGTTTGCCTTTTCCTTCAAAGAGGCTTGGGGGGATTCCGAACATCTCAACACCAGATCATTGTTCTCAGCAAAGTAAGTCGCTATACGTGAAAAATTATCATCATCTTTGTTTCTAAGGATGGACTCAAGGACACAAACAGCTTTGACACGAACCTGAAAATATAGTCCCCAAAAGATGTCAAAGTGAGATGAGATGACACATACATCAACATGAAGCAAATATCAAGTGCAGAATTGTGTAATTGACTTGATATGGGCAAGCATGTATGAATTCTAACTTTCACAGAAATGTCAACAAAATACACATGCCTGCCACATTGGAGATTGGAGCTTTTGTTCAAGGGCATGACATAAAGCCATGGCATCCAACTTTGCAGCCTCTCTTAGGAAAACTTGAATGGCATCTCGAGTGGGCTGCAGGCGCACGCCTCCAGAACTTGCAACTGTCTCCAGCAAGCTATCCTCTTGTGTCTTACTCTCTGCATAACCAGCGTCAGTTTTCCCATTCGACATTTCCATCCTAGTTATACTTGCATCCTGATTCCAAGGGCCACCAGATTGATTCTTTGAAAGTGCCGACGTAATTCCACTACCATACGCAGTGGGTTCATATCTGTCGCCACGATCTCTTTCGGCATTGAATGAGTCATGAAAATTATGGGGGCCCTTGTATGTCCCACCCGCAGCTTCATTTTTCATAAGCGAAGAATGCCCCTGTGTGAAGGCGCTGAGTCCTTGCTTAATGGTTGCACTTCCAATATCAACAACCTCACTGAGAAACGATTTCTTCTCCTGAGAAGGACCTTGAAAGTTGGTGTTGCCAAACCCTTCGATCCGTCTATTGAGATCAGCAGAAGCAGAAGCTGAAGGTGGTTGCTTGCTGTTGTTATCATCTGCAGAAAAAACAGCAGAGATAGCCTCTTGAGCAGTGTCTCTCACAGCCTTGTTGAGTGCATCGCCTTTCAGAGGATCCAATTGACCCTTGTACTGTAACAACTGACGAATTGCCACTGAATGTCTCTGCATTTCCCTTCTAAACTCTACACCACACTTTCCAACCGCATACTTGATCAATCTCAAAGCCTGTCAAATGCAAACAACCACAATGATCGGAATCTGATTTCGATATATTTTGTATTCACATTCGAGGGAATAATAATAACAATGATAAATTAGAAGCTGCATGCGTACCTTGTGTTTCACGACGGGGCTTTTATTGTCGAGGCGTTTAAGGATGAATTCTGAGAGCTCCTTGACGATGCTAGGATGCGAAGAGCGTAGGAGCTCGCATATTTCATCAAGTTTGTAGGCAGGTGTGACTTTGTCTTCATCGGAGGTAGCTGAATCGATCAAGCGCCACCTCCAGTACGATTCCACCGCTCTTCGACTCGATTCCATTCTCTTCTCCTTCACAGATTTTATTTATATTTACTGCAACACAATTCGCAACTTCACTCACAGTAAGTAAAAAACCTTGCAATTTGAATGATGCTGTTCTCTAGTTTCTATATCAAAATAGTTGAAATTCTAGATTTGGAATGGAACTGAGAAAGAGAGCGACGAAGGAACGTAAATGAAGAGAGACGAAGGGCCTTTTTGCCACGAAAACTGAAAATTCAGCCAGGACGTGACACGTCAGTTGCTGACTCACCCACGCCATGTGGAAACTTGTTTCTACGCTCCCGGCGCACATTAGAACTTGTGATTAAGCTGTGTTTGGCTATTGGAAACAAATCGACTAAACAAAACTCCGTTATCCCAACTAGCTTTTTTCTAAATAAAAAATCTTTACACAGTATAAAGAAAGAACTTGCTGTCCATTTTCATTCGTTGAAATGATAGCTTGCAGCAGGTCTCTCATCAGGTTCGTGTAACAAACTTTTTTTCTCACAGAATAAATTAATTCGAATTTGAAATCTCGATATCAATGTCAGGATCTGATCTGCAATTTCAAAACTCTTGTGTTTGAGTACACACTTCAAATTATCTTCTGATTCTTGTTCATTCATTTTGCAACGCACACTCCTTATAAAATTACAAGTTTGATGTGCTTTTGCTTTCTAGAGTGAACCTAGTTCTCAAGTTTACCGATA
This sequence comes from Phaseolus lunatus, assembly GCA_013389735.1. Classification (NCBI taxonomy): domain Eukaryota; kingdom Viridiplantae; phylum Streptophyta; class Magnoliopsida; order Fabales; family Fabaceae; genus Phaseolus; species Phaseolus lunatus. The sequence continues at coordinate 36,706,590 of CM023861.1, forward strand.
CCTATCTTGCCTCAAATTCAAGGCCTACGCGTTATTATCTACTACAGGTTCCCGGATTCTACTCCCGTGATTTGTTTGTATACTGTTTTCTAATTTAATCCTTTTGTACTCACTGTTTCTCATTTTTTTTTTACTTTAGTAAGTATTTCTGGTGAAATTATAGGGTCATTGCGATTAGATATATCTATTGATTTAATGGTTACCTTGAGCAAATTTTGCTGGACTCACTTTTACGCTCGCAAAGAATTGTTTTACACGGGTTATGTTGCGTCTACTTATGCATGCAATACTGTACTGGACTGAGATGATGTCTCAATGAGTTGTGATTGTATCAAATTTTCTATTTCTATTGGTCCTTAAGAGTTTTGAACTCCTTTCTCATCTTAAAGTTATTTCTTTTTACAACAGAGCACTTATCATTGTTTAAGCTGCAATTTTATGACGAGGGGTAGGAAGAAGAAAATAAGTCTTGAAGACCATAGCATGGAACAGAAAAAAATGAACTATATATGGAGACCAGTTGCCACTAATGCTAGTACTTGTGAAGGTTTGTCCTAGGACATGCTGTTGTTCAACTTCCGGTTATACCAACTACCAACAATTTTGCGTTATGCTTATGATTTTTATTTTTTCTTTTGCATGATACGACATTTTTGGAAAATGTGATTTTTTGGAAAATGTGATACACAGAAGAAGTAGTTACTTTTTTTCTTATCTTTATATACACACGGTCTAGTTCCTCGATCAAAATTAGTATTTTTGTATATTTCATGCTATGTACTTGACAAGCACTCAATGCTATGGGGTAGTGTGATTTTCGAAAAGCATGATACCTATTACTTCTTAGGAGGAGAGGCCGGGTAGGATGGTTATTCATATTAAATGATCTGGTTTTTAAGAAAGCTTGATAAAGGATGCAATTGTTGAGTCAGATGGAGACAAAGTTCAGGAAACGGGCTGTAGCACATCTACCACTATTTCAGATGATCATGACATGAAGGTAGCTGCTGAAGCTATAGATGAAATTGCTAAATCAGCTACTAGTTCAAACCAGATGCAGGATAATGTTGAAAACAGAGTGCTACAAGGAGATTCATCTGTCTCCTCTGAAAAACATTCAATTTCTGTGCAGGCAAGATTATAATTTTTCACTTCCTTTTACTTTTCTTGAATTGATAGTTCATATTTACGAAGATACGAACCAATATTTGTTCATTTCATCGTTACATGCTGGTGATCACCGTATATCTCTAGTTGGTTCTTTTTCATTATGTTTAGGTTTCATGTAGTGTTGGCTGTTTCATGTACCTTAAAGGATACTATAGGGCTAGAATCAATCAGTTTGTTATGAGTTATCAGATAGTAGGACTTCAACAACATATGGAAGGAATTCATAAAGAAGACTTTCATTAAAGCCTATGTTGCTAATATGTTCTCTCCTAGATTTTATTTGATCTTACCATATTTTTTATTGTTTGCTATTTTTCTTCTCATTTTTTTTTTGTGTCAAAATGTTACTATGAAAAGTAATGTTATAATTTGTTGCTTTTTCAGAAAATTTCATTCGAACTATCTTTCTTGGTCGTTGGTTTTGGTCTCTAGTTTGTCTTGTTTTAAAAGAAAGAGTTACACTTCCATTCGGTTCTCTGTTTTTATTATGTATTGGACAGTCAAAAGCTTCAGTCTTTCATCTCTGTTTTAATTTTGTCTTTGTTGTGCAGGTTGGTGCTTCTCTATTTCGTTTTATTGAAGGAAAATGGTAAAAACTATATTTTAATTTCTCTATGGCATAATGGCATTGATAACAACATTACTTAACCAACTTGAAGTAGATGAATTTCAGATAAAGAGAGGCTCAATACGATAGTGATAGAAACTGTCAGGGAAAGAATCTGAAAATGTAAACTTTAATTGCAATAACAGGCTCCTCCAATGTGAAGTAGAGAGAAAATCCTAGAACGTATTAGCTTCTCTGATTACGGAATAATCCTACCCTCTCAAGATTATGCAATCTTGCTTCTCTATTTAATAAAATTTCCCAATACCCCTCGCTGATTCCCTCTACCTTTATTTATATACAGAATATTCCACCTTGACCCTCCTTTTCTTCCTATTATAATGATTTCTATCTAATAATAGGTATAACAAACATGGTTGAAAGTGATAAAGAAAAATATTTTTATGATTGTAAAAGGACAGGAGTAAATATGCTTTGATAAAGTAGGCTGAAAAGGATAGTTATGCATGTTAGGAATTGTATTAACTTTGACTTGAGATTCATGTTGCCTACACCATGTGGGATACGATTACAGAAATCTTGCTGCTATTGCTATTAACAAAGGGAAAGGGTAGAAGATTGTGCTTATGACATGTTAATTCGATTAAATGATTCTTATATACTTCATATTATTTCAGGGGATCCACACAGAAAAGGATAGAAGAGGAGATGGGGGTTAAAATAATAATACCTAATTCAAAAGAAGAGGATTTCATTTGTAAGTTTTGGGTTGCCTAATCTGCTATCCATCTTTTGTTGGTCAGCTTTGAGATATTCAAGTTATAGTTGATTTGACATGATTCTCTTTCATCAAAAAGAATAGAGTGTGTTGACATTTGATAATCATAATGATGTTAATAGGTCTTTGGTTCAAGTTGTGTTTGTTGACTCTTTCTAAGCAAAAGTCCAATTCCTTTGAGTTAGAGGCCAAAACATAATTATGTTTGACAGGAGCATGAGTCTTACATTGGTTGAGTGTGAGATACAGAACTTCAGTTTAATGTAGAGGCTCCACCCTCCTCTGTAGCCTGGAGCTCCTCTAAATCATGATTACTCTTATTAAGAATGAAGAAAATAAATATAGGATTGATATCCCTTGTGTAAAATACACACATAAGGGTGTTTATTTATGAATGAAAATAATAATAGAATAACATAAACTATGGGCTAAGCCCGTTACATTCAGCAACTCTCATAAGAGGGGATAACAAAATTTGATATCTTAATTATTCAATATAAATGTCTATTGCAGCCATTGAAGGCATTTCAATCGACAGTGTGAATTCAGCTTCAGAGAGGATACAGGCTATAATTGATGAGGTCAGTTTGCCTGTCTGGGCAGTCTCTCAGATTCAAAAGACCTTTGATTGTATTTATCTCATTTTGCTTTTTGTTTCCGGTGTTTACTTTGCAGTCACAGACTAATATTCACGTGTTTTCTTGTTTTTGTAACAGACTGTTAATAGTCGAAGTCTTGATTATTCACACTTCATATCCTTTCCACTGGCAATTCATCCTGAGTTAGTTGATAAACTCATCAATTTTCAACGCTCGATTTTGGGAAATGTTTCTTACACTGATACTGATTCCAATGAAGTGGAGGGTACTACTGACACCAAAGGTGTGGATCAACTGTCAAAGGAAAATGCTGGTGTTGCAGTTGAACTTAATGTTGATGATAACAGTGAATCAGTTAAAGTTAATCTTACTGACATACCCCTTGTCAGTTACACACCTAAAGCATCCAAGTTTTCTGCTTCATCTGGTATCCAAACAATTTGGTTTCCTATGCTTAAGGAATTTGAATCAAGATTGAAATTATATCCATTTCACATTTTTTTATATATTTACTGTCAAATGTTTATGCTTTACTCCAAATAACCACTTTTCTGTTATGTTGCACTTTTGCAGATCTGGGTATTGACAAATCTATATTCATCAAGCCTAAAACATTTCACCTTACAGTACTCATGCTTAAGCTATGGAACAAAGAGCGAATTAAGAAAGCCTCTGAGGTCCTGCATGTAAGTTTTGTTAAATTCATCATAATATATTATGAGAATTAGATTTTATTTATTTATGTTTTTGTAACTGTGTAGCGTATCTCCTCAAAAGTTATGGAAACCTTGGATAATCGGCCACTCTCTATAAGATTAAAGGGACTGGTATGCATCTACTTTAAGCACCATTTTACTGATATTATTCATATGAAGTGCTGCTTATCTGTTGACAAAATATAGAATGACATTCCTACTAGTGCATTCACTAAATCTATAGACTGAAGAAATGTTAAGATTTCCCTTTCAGCAAGCATACTAAATCGATGTAGTACCTTAAACAAGTGTCATATCCTCAGGGACTTGTGCAAGATTCAACAGTAGTCATAATCTTTGTTTGACTTGCACTGAAAATTTACAAAGAACAACATTTTAATAGGATCTATCTAAGAGTTTGAGTTATGAAACCACTAGAATTTAAGATAACAATAATAAAAAGTATCGATATTGAACTTCACCTACTCCATTCTGTTGTACTCCCATGATTATATATATATATATATATATATATATATATATATATATATATATATATATATATATATATATATATATTAAAAGCAATACAAACAAGTTCGAAAGATTACATTCAATCTCAATACAAGGAGATTGCCACCCATGGTGATGAGGGTCATCTCTATTACACAAGAATGGATTTAGGGGCAAATGATTTAATCTTGAATCTTCTTTCCAGTTGATCCAGGACCTTCTTCCACCTCCCTGTTCTTCTTTTCCTTCAGAGTATCTCTTTGGCCTTCAGAAAAACAATACCCCACACCCAGTTATCTTGCAGCTATTTATATGTTGGAAAATTCATAACCTTTTGCTCAAGTGGGTTTCTTTTCTCTCAAGCAAAACCCATACTTCAAGCCGAAGAAAGGTTTTTTGCTCAAGTGAAAATACCTTCATTTGAGTGAAATTGATGCCTAGAGTTCCTGCTGTTTTGCTGATTTTCGCTCAAGCGAAAATGTGTTGCTTGAGCGAATCTTGCTCCCACATAGAGAGATATTCAAAAAATTCAGTCTACATTGGGAGAGATTATGATAAAAAATAAAGAAAATCAAGTTACTAAGTGCCCAATAAAGGCCATAATTTTACTGAATTCTGCCACTTAACAAGTAACCAAACAATATACAAGTCAAAAAGTTTATATGTAACTTTTTATTTCCCTTGGAAAGCTTGCGTGTAAACTTTTAAGCTTCACTGAAAGATTTCCTACGGTGTCTGCTAGAAACTTCTACTATCAAATTGACCCCTTTGTGATTTTGTTTGATATCTTTGACGAGAGAAACTTATGTTTACTCTTGTAGGAATGCATGAAAGGTTCTTTGGCAAAAGCCCGTGTTCTATATGCTCCTGTGGAAGAAATTGGCAGTGAGGGCCGTCTTTTACGTGCTTGTCGTATCCATATGTGGATTGTTCTTTTTGATTTTTTTGCGGGGCTGGGGGAGTTTAGTTAAGGATTCACTTTAGTTTTATAAAGTTCATATAATTATGGATCAGTGTTTGGTTCCTGATTTTGATTATATATTGTTCTCAAAGAATTGTCTTTTCCTAAGCTTTTTTAGAAGTCATTATTGATGCATATGTTGAAGCTGGACTCGTCTTAGAGAGTGATGCTAAACATAAACTGAAGGTAAACTAAATTTATCTGATTCATATCTGTTGCTTTTGGATAAATTATAAAGAAATGTTTAATTTAACTTATCTTCGATTAAATTACTTTATTAAAGGCCGTTTTTACTGTACTAATCTACTGTTTATTATGTCAGTTTTTTATAATATACTTTATTTTTCCATCTCAGAATGTCTCAGATTTTTGTTGATAGTGTCAGCTCATGTTTTAGCATAAATCATCATAGCATTTGTATATTAGGGACAAATTCCCCTTGCACCGAGTTTGCTATTTCTGCATTATGTTTAGCCGAATGATATTCTCTTTCCAGCATTAAATTATTAAAGTTTGGAAATACTATTTTTTTTTCAAGGCCATGTTAGGAAACCTTAACACCAAACCCTATTTGAAATTTATATTGTTTTCAGTGATCATCTAGACTTTTCTCGTATTTTGCAGCTACACGCCACTGTGATGAACGCAAGGCATAGGAAAAGGTTCTACCCCATCCTCCACCCCCGCCCTCACGCCCTATTTTTTCAGCTCAACAATCTCCTTTGTAAAAATTTTGGTCATTTTTCAGTAAGTTGATATGTGCTGCTTGTTTTCAGGAATGAGTGGACAAGAAAGGTTGATTCTTTTGATGCACGAGGCATATTCGAGCAGTATGGATCAGAGGACTGGGGGCAGTATCTTGTTCATGAAGCTCATCTTTCCCAGAGATTTTCTTTCGACGAAAATGGATACTATCATTGTTGTGCTTCAATTCCTTTTCCTGGAAATATGCAGGTGGAATGATTGATGTTTTGTTCATTATTAACCCACTATCTTTTATGTTAAGTGGTAGCTTCATGAAATAAACTTTCTGCCAGTTAAAGGGCTTAGATCAATTTCAGTGTTAGTGTTTTGCTCGACAGTGAATATGGCCTCTTGTAAACCCCTAATCGGTAGTTTATTAATTGCTGATTGTTTAAGGTGTCGTTCATTCACATCTACATGTGACTTTTGTAATATATGGAAATTCTATTAGTAAGGAAAAAAATACATTAATAATTGTAAATACTCCAATATAATTTCCCTATTGTATGTTGAATATATTTACTTCTTCGTACAAAATATTTAAGAACATGTGATCTGACAACTACTTAAATTACTATTTTATGTTTTCGTTTTTCACATGTAAATTTGAATTTCGTTTGACTTACTTAAAAGTGATGTATATAATGAGAGTACGGACAAGAATTGAACTAAAATTATACAAACTGCTATCATATTAACTTACAATTTGTATACATAGAATATCTTTATTTATTATTTTTAAGAAACAAAAATAATTTTTTTATCTTAAGAAAACTATATGTTTACATGTTAAAATTAAAATTTGTCATAAGATGGAAAAATGTTAAGACCAATTTTGCAGGTATTATAGAATAGAATGAATGAGTTTTGGTCCAAAACTGAAGTAGTACTACTGTCCTAGTCAGAGTTTTAGTTCTTATTACAGATTTTCTCCTCAAATTCATACATCAACTTTTCTTCTGTTACACTTTTATCCTATGCATGTCTAGTTGTCTGCCATTGAAAAATATTGAAGCCACGTTCATTACTTCTTTTCTATGGCAGTCCTATAAATTTAATGAAAATCAAGTAACATGATTAATGATGTCACAATGAAAATCAAATTATATATACTACATGGAAAAATTATATATAGCTACATCACCTGCTGTTACTTTTTAATAGCAGGGAATCCAGTGTTTCATGCAAAATGAAATATATGGCAGTGCGAGTGAGAACTCCAAGTTTGTCATTATCTTTGGTTCAATTTTGAATTCTTTAATTGAACTTAGGCTAAAGAGAAAAAAAAAACTAATAATAAAGACTATGTTGTTAACTAATCAACTATGGATGCTGAAATGTTGCTTATTTTGTAGCTTCATGCATGGCGTTATCCTATGAACAGTTGGCAGATAAGGATTCCTTTTTTTCAACCAAAACTTCAGATTTATGTGCCTGGTTTTTGTTGATTCAACTAATTCTCTTTTCACTGAATCCGTCTATATGTAATAAAGTGATAATCACAACTCTATGTTTAAATTGAATAATTGATTAAAAGGTTCACAAGTAAATGAAAGTTTTGTACGAATGATTTTTTTGTATTCCTGTTACAACCAGCAACTGAGAGAAAACATGTGCTGCTGCAATGGCAGTATATAGGGTAAATTTTCACCTATATGACAAAACATCGTTAAGAAGTGATTAAATTGAAAATATTAAGCACTTATTTCATAATGTGCTTGAAGGTCCACAAAGAAGATCAACATTCATTTTTGTTCTTGGATAAAATAAGAAAAATTAAAATTGGGGAAGGTGGGGTTTGCCAGCTATAATTAACTGTAAAGTAGCTTAGAGAAGTTCTTTGATTAGCAATTGTGGCTTATATGAATGAATCATTTTGGAAAATTGATCAGTATAGGAAGAAGGGTTCCTATCACCTAATTGATTTTTTGGTGCTTAGAAATGAGCAATTTTAAGCTGTGTTTAAAACAAGTAACGAAGCTCCATTGCTAACTAGCAGACATTTCATGTTCGAGTTTGGCATATGCTAGGAGAGGACAAAATCATTACATGCTGGATGATGGGGTCGATATTCAAAAGCATTGTTTTTTTCATTTTCATCTTTTCAAGTCTCTTCGTACCTTCATTATTATTTTTTATTTCGGCATAAGTTAATATTAATGTCTCGTTTCATTTTTTATGTTTAATTAAAATGATGGACCTATGAAGTCTCCATTTTAGTCAATGATGTTTTAGGGAAAAAATGATAAGAATAGTTGAAAAAAGTGACAATAAACAGTAAAAGAAAAGTGATAATAGACACTCTCAATCCAACTTTATTTTGGAGAATTTTTCATTGAGTTTAATCTTTCACATTCACAATCTAAAGATTTCATGTTCTTAATTTTATGGAAATTTTAATTTTTAAAGTAATTATCATAAAAACTAACAACTTATTTTATATAATAAATTGTAACCACACAATTTTTTCACTGATAATACACAGTATTTAGATTTTGTAATTAACCAAAAAAAGTAAAAGAAAAAATTGCTAATTTTTTTTAATTAAATGAGACAAAAATTTGAATCTAGATTAATGATGACATAATCATCATAATTAACCAAACTATTTAGAAAAGGTGGTTTCAGCATGAAAAAAAAGAGAGGGGCCAAAAGTCCTGTAAAAACTGTGCTTGATTTAGCTCCAAAAATTAGTGTCAGAGAAGCTTTTTTCCATTTGAATAGGTGGTTGGGTGGTGTTTGTGGCCCAAAATTTATTCATGACCTCCACTTCTCTTCACTTCATTTTGTTTTGTGATTATTTGCTTCACATTGCATTGTAGTTGTACCCCACCAAACACCACCTCTCTCCACACTACTCACATCAACCAATCATCCATCACCTTCTCCACATTTCTAATAAATGCCACTGCCAGCTAAGACCTCCTTCAACATGCATTCATATCTACCACTTTCCCCTTTTATTTTAATAACATAACATACAAACTTACCAACTCATCTAAAAGATTCTTTAAGAATGGAAATTGTACTTGTACCGGACTTAGAGTGTATTTGGTATGGACTGAACAATTGATGCCAGATTTAAAAAGTATTTGTTATTGACAGAAAAATTGATTTTTTTTTTATAGTGTGTTCTTCTCTTATTTTTCATGTTTAATTCTTAGTTTTTGTCCAGAATTTACTTATAAAAGACTTTTCAACAATTAATTAAGTTTTCAATTTAAATATGATTAATATATTAGCAAAAATATATATTATTATTATTTTTATATAATCATGTTATTTATAAAGTTTATAATCAACTCTCTCAATGTATTAAATACTCTCTGATTCCTATACAATTACATAAATAAATAATAAGAGAGTAAACAAGAATTTCTTAGAAACTGAATGATTGTGTTTAAAAATAATAACAACCATAACTACAAAATCTCATCACTATCATTATTCAGGCAAAGTAGATTTGAGTTCGCATCTGTTAAATAAATTATCACAGAAAAACAAAGTTTAGAGTAAGAGATTTTTAATAAAAGTGATTACCAAGTTTTTTGACTAAAATAATGATAGACAAACCGAGCAATAAAATTGGTGTGGTGAAGTTATGTAATAAGCTTTATACTGTGCTTCACAATTTCTACTACTTATATAGCTCCTAATATGGAAGCCTTTTGTGCCATATTTCTAACTCCGAAGTGCATTTTCTTATCTTATCCTCTCCTCCATCTTTCAGGTTCTCACCAAAATTTCTGAACATGGCTGGCATAGCATTTGGACGCTTCGATGATTCTTTCAGTTTTGCCTCCATCAAGGCCTACATTGCTGAGTTCATCTCAACCCTTCTCTTTGTTTTTGCTGGTGTTGGCTCAGCCATAGCCTATGGTTAGTTTTTCTGTTTCAATGGACAATTTAATAACCTCACACATCTTTATCCTCAGAGTTACATTAATTCAACTAGCGCAAAACTTTTTTCTATCTCAATTAGATGTAATAACTCCCAAAACAAAGTGTTTTGAATTATGTACATATACATGCAGAAGTTTTGGAAAACCAAACACCTAAACAACGTTGTGTTTCCTTAATTTCAACTTGAATCTGAGTTGTGCCAAATCTTTTGCAGCTAAGTTGACATCAGATGCAGCTCTTGATCCTGCTGGGTTGGTGGGTGTTGCCATTTGCCATGGTTTTGCTCTCTTCGTTGCTGTTGCTGTTGGGGCCAACATTTCTGGTGGCCATGTTAACCCTGCTGTGACCTTTGGGTTGGCTCTTGGGGGTCACATCACCATCCTCACTGGTCTCTTCTACTGGATTGCACAGCTCCTTGGCTCCATAGTGGCATGCTTTCTCCTCAAGTTTGTCACTGGCTATGTAAGTTCAAACTCAACCCATTCATATCAGATTTCAATTGTGTCACAAACATGGCAAAATTCTCATTCATGGATCTGATTCTTCATGCATAAGCCCAGCCATATCTTCCCTTGCTATTGTTCACCATATCAGTTACAGAGATTAGTATAATTCTGTTGAATGCAATTTCCTCATAATTCTTTTTTGTATATATGAAATTGTACCAGCTGGTTCAGTTGGTCAAGCATATAACACAAACAAGAGATGAGATCACCATTTTTAACAAAGTATATGTTTGGTGTGTAAAGAAAAATTACTGAGAAAACTTAAATGCAGTTTCTTTTGTTAAATTTAAACTCATGAGTTTTTTTCCTTACCTAAATATAATAAAAACTCGTATTTGATGTGCTCAGATGTAAATAAATTGTAACCAACATAGCTTTATTTAATGTTATTATTTTTAAAATTCTTTTATATTTAAATTTAAGTTCAATATTCAATAAGTATGATTAAATATTTAGAAAATATGTTTTTATGAAATAAGAAAATTTAATAAAACTTCATAAACTTACTGATATACTCCTAATAAATGTGAAATTAAATATCTTTGTTTATCTTTAGACGTGTGTAATGGTGCGTATAGTCATTAAAAAATCAATCAATTCTACAATTAAAAACTTAAATAATATATATATATATATATATTAAGGAATATTATATATCTAAAAAGTAAAATACCCGTTACAAATTAAATTTACAAAAATAACTTTCATATCCTTAAAAAAATTCCACTTTGCAATTCATTTTAATAATATAATAATTTATATTAATACTTTAAAATTTTTTAAAATATAATTAAATATTAATATGTTGATTATGCAAATATTACTTAATTCAAAGACCTATGATGAAACAATTAAAAAATTTAGAAACTCACTTAAAATTTTCTTAATTTCACCCACTAATATAATAATATTATACGCTTTAACAAAACATATGGATTTATTCTTTCGAAATCTAAGAATAAAAGAAAGAAAAAAGGATATTGTAAGTGTTGTGTTAATTCTGATATGGTTGTTAGAAACGAGAAGTAACAGTGGGCATTATCTGTTGACAGGGTATTCCGATCCACGGTGTTGCTGCGGGAGTTGGAGCCGGAGAAGGAGTTGTTACTGAGATTATCATCACATTTGGATTAGTGTACACTGTGTATGCCACAGCTGCAGACCCCAAGAAGGGTTCACTGGGTACAATTGCACCCATTGCCATAGGTTTCATCGTTGCTGCAAACATCTTAGCTGCAGCACCATTCTCGGGGGGATCCATGAACCCTGCACGTTCCTTTGGCCCTGCAGTTGTCAGTGGTGACTTTCATGACAACTGGATCTACTGGATTGGCCCTCTTGTTGGTGGTGGTTTGGCTGGTCTTATCTATACCTATGCCTTCATTCCCACCCAGCACCATGCACCTCTCCCCACTGATTTTTGATTCACTTCATCCCCTTTGTTAATCGTCTCGTTCAATTATGTAATAAAGGAGGAAAACTCACTCTTGCTTTTCCTTCTTTTCATCTCAGCCTTTTCTTTGTCATTTTGCTTTTAATGTAAAGTTGGAGTCATTGTTTTCTTGTACGAATTCATGAGATTGCTAATGTAACTTTTCTTAAAACCCTATTATATCTCATTTATAGCTTAACTTTTAATTAAACCAGGAGGACTAACTGGTATAGTGTGCCATTAATTAACATACGATTTAATTAGCATTAATAGATACTTATTAACGATTAATGGTATAATTTTGTGGTTGACTAATGTAGCAAAAAGTGGAATTGAAAGGTTTGTCTTTTAGTGTTTTATTATGTAGGGTAAAAACACAGTGAAAGTGAAAATGTAAGATGAAAACAGAAGAGGGGAAGTGAAATGATGTGGTGGAAATTTAGGATGGAGATTTGATGAAGAGCATATGGGTATGGGCAACAGGTGTTGGTGTGAATGGGGAGCAGGAAGTGGGAATTATTAAATTTAAAAGGGTTAGAGTGGAAGGAATCCAAGCAATAGAAGACAAGGAAATAAGAACAAGTATAACACCAGTTCAAACATTTTGGTAGGGAGGGAGGGCCACATGCCTCCTCCCCGGGACTGCAAAAAGTTGGAGTCCTGTTAACTGTTCAAGAGTTCCACCATTGCACTCATCCAAGCTGTAATTGCAATATGCAGTAGCTCTCTACATGTTTTATGATGCACGGTTGTGTTTTAGGTTTTGAGATTGTGTTGTGTTTTGCCTTTTTAGTTTTCAAGGGAGTGTTGTGTTCTTAGTTTATAATATCCAGTATGTTCTTGAGTGTAATAAAGGGTAATTTAAATGACAGGTGTTTATATGACAGAAAAAAATGAATCCTAAATATGTGTTGTTCTCCTTAAATAAGTTGGTTTAAACATGTTCACATTCCTACTGTTTCAGAACGGTACATAAATTAAACTTGATCAAAGACATTAATTAATGATTTGAAAAACAAACGTGGTAGTTAGTAGTTAGAATTACACTGTGTGGACAATATTTAGACCTTTCTGCAGGGTTCCAATATTGAAATTATTTTCTTGGATAAAAATCTTAGACTTTTGTGAATTTATTAACAAATTTATTACTGTCTCAGTATAATCGTGTTAGATTTAGGAGATAAGTTCTTTTTTATAATTTTAAAGTTAACTAGGACAATTCATATGACGGTTTTTTATTTACATTTTTCTATACTTAAAAGAAATTTGTAGGATATTTTTTATCTTTCAATAATTTATTATTATCCTAATTTCAAAATCAAATCATGTTTTTATTTGATACTTTCAACACTCGATTAATATTTCAATAACATTTGTAAGGAAAATATTTCCATCAAACTAAATCATATTTAATTACATGATAAAATACGGTTTGGAATACACACATATATATAATATAAAAAAAAATATTTATAAAATATTTTTGAAAATACTTATTCATATAGATTGAAATGATAAAATATTGAATACAAAACTATATACAGAAATAATTGAAAAGTACCTTAAAATTGTAATAATATAAAAATTATAAAATGTAAACTCAACGTCCGTATACCACATGAGTTATCATACTAGTAAAATCAAAATATTTAAATATCCATTAATTACGACTTTAATCGAATGTGTCTAACTTTACTTAACAATAGAAAACTTTGTTACTGAAAAAATGAAATTTATTTTCTTTAAATTTCATCTAATGACATGTGTGATTATTTCGCATTTTGATTTTTTTTTTAAATTTACTTTATAGACATGGCATTACCTTATTTAGCAACAACTTGTGTTTTAATTTTCATGTCATTATTGTAAAAAATAATTATTTACTAAAAAATATATTAAGAGGGTGGTACAACAGAATATTATGTATCCTACGTCCTAATTGCAAGTTTTCAAGATTTTTTTCATGGTTTTCATTTGGAAAAATAAAAAAATGAAGCGAAAACTAAAATGCATGGCATATATAGCTACCAAGAATTGGATTTCTATTATTATTATAATTTGGGTTTGGGTCTGGGTCTGGGTATGGGCTTCACAGAGACTACTCCGAATCCCAGCTGGGCTCCCCACGCTTTGTATATCTCCATTCATGCCCTTTCCACTCTGGCAGTTGTTGAATCACAAGCTGCATCAAATCAAAACAAATTAAAAATATAATACCTCACATATATATGATCATTTATAAATTGTTTTCATTTATTTCTATACATACAGATTAATACAAAGTAAGAATAGTTTATATTAAATATAAAGGAAAAATGCATAAAACAATTATAAAACATTTTTTTACCTTTTACACATTCTTAATCTGTACTTTAGATATGGATTAATGTTTTACTTATGCATAAAAATAAATTTTGATTGCATAAAGAAGTAACAATAACAGAAATGAAATGAAATTGGTAACATGTTGGTATGAAGGGAAGTGAATTATGCGTTTTATGATTTTCTTTTTGGTAATTTATTAAGCAATGTGTAGGTGTGTTAAAGTTGAAGGGTGAAGAAGAATCACGAACCGCTCCTCTGGTATCTGCTTCACCAACAACTGTTTGACATGCTAATCTCCAGTTCTTTGGTTTCTGGTAAAAGGAACAAACCCACATAACATCCCTAATTAATTCTCTTCTTAGCAAACATAGATCATATTAGAAAAATGTCAAAAACAAAATTTTCAATCTGAATCCGACTATCTGTTACCTTCTTCAGTAGTTTTTTCTCTTTATCAGTGCGAGGGTTTAGGAGCTCCTTTCCTTCAAGAACCTAGCAAGAAGTGCAAAGTAGAACCTTCAAGAATTATATTACCATATATACTAAACAAATTATCGACTCAATTTCAAGGGATATGTAATGTTTTTCATATCTATAGCAATTTTGGATTCTCATATTTTCAATGAATATTCTGTTAGAAAATATAGTAAAAAACAGTTTTAGGAAAAGATTTCTAAAACAATTCATACCAAACATGAAAATAGAAGACTTTAAAAGGATGGTCCTATGAAACACTTCTTAAAAGGTTATCATTATATAGCTCACCTCCACCATACATGTGCCACAAGTTCCACCCCCTGCACAATTCAACAGAGCTCTGGCCTGGAAAAGGTAACAAATTACCAAAAGCATATTCATTCACACCATAAAAAGGGTGTTGTGTTACAGAGCAAATTATCAGAGTCACAAAGAGCAAACAAAGTTTGTTTTGTAAGGCAGCAAATAGCAAAGTTGTTAGCATGCAAGTATATATTAAAAGAAAGTGTTTTGTTTGAAGTTGGTGAGATTATTACGTAGGGTCCATAGAGCTCAATGTTGGAATCCATCATTATATTCCTAAGCTTCTGGCCGCCACAAGCAGAACGAAAGTGCATATCTGGTGTTCCATCTGGCAGCAGCACAGACTAACCAAACCAAAACAACCCAGAAGAGACCACCAAAATGATTAGTGAGATTAATTTAAAAACTGAAAGAGTAAAATCAATGTAGCATCATAATTGTTCAACTTACACTAACAAAAACAAAGCCAACATAAGGTGGCTTGTTGGGGTCAGTGATGTCTAAGTATAAGTCTAATTCTGAGTCTGAGTCCCTCTCAGGGACTGTGCTAACAGCTCTGATTTTGGTTCTTAGAAAGGAAACACGCTTAGAGGCATAAGGAGGTCTGTTGTTGGGCCTGAAGTTGTGGTGAGAGGGACGCAATGCTTGAGAAGTGAATTGGAGTTGGAGGAGTGACATCTGTGATATTTTCAAGCTTCTTGTTAAGTGTTACGTTGAACGGAATTTGAGCGTAGTAGAATGAATGGGGCTTGTCGTTTGTGGTTGTTTTTGTGATGATCTTATCTGATAGTGTTTGCGTAGTTACAATAGCAAGCAATGGAACATGTATATAATAAAGGGATAAGGTAAGGGCAAACAATGGTTGAGGTTGAGTTGGGCTTTGTGGATCGAATAAGGAATTTGGATAGAGCTTGACTTGGACATTTACTGAGTAAAAAAAACACACTGTGGAAACTTCTTTCTACGCTCCCCATGCACATTAGCATCTCATTCTAGCGCCGTCTTTGGATGTCGGAAACAAATCAACAAAATAAATAAATACAAATTTGATGTCTCAGTATCAAATGGTTATCAAATTGGAAAGTTCGCCCGTAAACCCGTTCGAGTATAAAAGGCGGCGGGGTGACGAGTGAACTCGACTCGTTTTTTGGCAGATTCTGGATTTGATGAACTCGGTGTAAACTCCCGAGTTGGAAGCTGAGTGGACGAATTCGGAAAAAAATAATGGTTCCTTTCATTTAATGTTAGGATTTATGATTCGTTTCATATCTGGATTCCCGAACTCGTGTATTCGCGTTTTTCGCCTTGCCTCGCCACCGTCTCACCACCGTGTCTCGTAGTCTCGCATCTCCTCGTCGCGCGTCGTCGTCTCACATCTCCTCGAATCGCGTCGTCGTGCCTCGCAGTCCCGTTTAACTAGGCTCTGGTTCGCGATTTGGGTTATGTTGCGCCTATGAGTTATGGGGGATTGGGAAATTTTTTTATTTAGGGTTTGCAGATTGGGAGTTTATTATGAAAGTGATTTTTAAGTTGGGTTGGGGTTAATTTTTTTTATTTAAAATGTGATTGAAATAACATTGGATTAAAATTATTTTTTCATTGAGTTTTTTTTTTAAAAGATGTTTCTCAACTAGAGTATGATATAGTCGAGGTTAGTTAAACTTTAAAATAGTTAACTGATAGTACCTTTTAAGTTTTATAGATTTCAAGAAAATGAGAAGTTGTACTCTTATAAGCTTCATAGGCTTAAGGAAATGAGGGGTTCCTCCTACAGAAAATATTCCAATGTTCAATATAGTGTAAAATATGAGTTGAAAGTACTACTTGTATTGTTGTGTCTTGTGAGTTGATTTTTTTTCCTTATATAGTGCTCCTCATTCTCCTTGTATCTCTCTGAGATGGTTTTATTATTGGTTTAATCTAGTAATAAATGTTATCTCCTCCTATTTAATGTTGATTATCCGAAATCACTTGATTTGAGCTAATACAGTATGCAATCCATTTATACACAATATTGGGCCCGACCCATGATATTACAACTTTCTAGCCTCAAACATAAGAGAATGAGGCTAAAAGCCAAACTTACTTTTGATGATCTTCAACCAACCTACATATCTCTTCTTAACATTAGGTTTGGTCCATAATGCTCAAGCCCCTAGCCCTAGGCATAACCCAATGAGGTTAAAAGTTGTTTTTATTCCACTCATATTTTGAATATACACATCACTAATATATAGATTATGAACATACTTATAATAAAAATATTTCCTTTGAAGAGCTCGTAATTATCCTGCTTACCTTCCGAACATACATACGAGTTTCTACAAAATTTGAAATAACTCATAGAGGCAAGTCATGGATAATATGCTTTTACAAAGTATTTGTACTTTTATTTGTAAACTGAGACCGTGTTTAGCTCCATGGAGGGTTAAGACCCTTGGATTGTTTTTTTTTTCCATAAAAACATCATACTCTTTTGTCAGCTGGCTTATTGATGTCCTATCATACTTTTCTAGAAACATATAATTATAAATAGTTGTACCTTTTCTTTTGTAATTTTTCTTATTGATGAGTGCACCAAGTCTTTAAAACTTGGCACCATGGGGGTTTAGGATCCTTCCATGGTTTTTTTTCAGTTAGTAATGGATTGACCATCTAACTTGACACCATGGAGGGTAAACACTCTTCCATAATTTTTTCGGATGACAATGGACTGCGCATCTAGCTCAGCACCATAGAGAGTGAACATCCTATCCTTTCATATTTTTTTTCGAATGATAATGGATCGAACATCTAGCTCAACACCATGGAGAGTGAACATCTTTCGATGATTTTTTTTCTTCAGATAACAATGGGTCGAACATCTAACTCGACACCATAAATAATAAACACACTTCCATGATTTTTTTCTTGAAATGAAATAGACAAAAGTCGCTTTCCTACAAAATTTCAAATTGAAAATGAAAGATTACCACATGCGTTGAATTTTATTGAATTTAATCAAGACAAAAATATTATAGAAATAGAAGATATTGTATGGAAGTATTTACACGAAGTAGACTTTAAGTCTGGTTTACGTAACTTCCACAAATTTTAAATTGTCTTTTATTCCATTCTATTCATCTTGCTGAGTACTTACAAAATTCAAATGACCGTGTCAAGAAAACTTTGTGAGAAATTGGTAAATCAGCTACTGAGGTTAAAAAACGTTTGAATGACAATAAAAAAATCTCACATATTTAAATATTTTAATTTTTTATAAAAAAGGATATTTATACAAATAAAAAGTTACACAAAATCTATAATTATTCAATCATTTGAATAGTTCATTGAAATTATACTATTTTCAATGCAATATTTTTTAATATTTTAAAATTTCAATTCACGTACTAAATTTTGTTTGATAGACTTTATTAAATACTATAATTTTTAAAATATTTTTCTTAAAAATAGTTTACAATCTGAGTTGAATAAATCTTTTTGACATCTAAGTCAATGATGATAGTCTATGCATTCACTTTGTTTAATAGTTATAAAGGAAATTATTAAACTATGAAAAGTTGAATGAGTAAAACAATAAATTGTACCGTATAGAACAATTCACGTTCTTGTTAGAGTAAGATAACTATATAAAATATTTATTGATTTTAAATATTTTAGGGTTTAGGGTTTATTGGATTAATAATTTAAAAAGTTTTAAGAATAAAATCAAATGGTGAAGATACATAAATAATTAAAAATTAAGTATTGATGTTTTTTTTATAGTAAAAACAATTGAACGTTGGTAACAATATTTATGAAAATTAACTTAAACATTGGCCTAAAAAATATATGAAATAAAGAAAAAAGAAAATTGAAGTTGGAAAGGAATAATGAGGGCGAGGAAGAAGCGAGGTGTGGTAGTGGCGGTTTTATTACGGCTAAAGCCTAAAACCCTCTCAGATAAAGGGCTTCCACGATGGCCCAACTTTCAAAGTTTCGGAACTTCCTTCTTCTCCCTCGTCATTCTTCTTCTCCCCTTTCTCTCTCCAAACCCTCCAACTTCCATTTCCGTTCTCTCCTAACCGTTATCGCCTCCTCCAAACCACACCGTACCATCCCTCCTCTCCGCCGGAAAAGCACGACGCCGAAACCCATGGAAGTCCAGGAGTCCAACTTCAACAGGAAAAGGGCCGAGGGCGGAGACAGCAACGACGCTTCCAGGAAGAACCTCCAACTCAAAGTTCGCAAGCTCAACCCAATCAATACCATCTCATATGTTCAGGTATCTTACTTCCTCTCTAAATTTCCCCTCCTCTCACAAAACGGTTGCTTATTTAGCCTATTACACTTTTGTTTTCCTCTGCTTTCAATTACAGATATTGGGAACTGGAATGGATACTCAGGATACGTCTCCTTCAGTCCTGCTTTTCTTCGACAATCAAAGGTTTATCTTCAATGCTGGGGAGGTAACTCCAAACTATAAGTCCTCTTTCTTTCAGCATTCCAATTGCATTCAGTTATTCTCTTCATATTATCATCTGCTTTCCCATCTCTGCGTGGAGGCTTACGTTTTATATTTCATCTTCAATTCAGGGATTGCAAAGGTTTTGCACAGAGCATAAGATTAAGTTATCAAAGGTATCATATATCTTTGGCTCCATCTCATCAAAATATAGTTTGTTCCTTCTCTTACTGTTGTTCATCTTTCTTCAGATAGATCACATATTTCTTTCTCGCGTCTGTTCTGAGACTGCCGGTGGCCTTCCAGGTCTGTATTGGACTGTCAACGACCTTACGGTTTTAGTCATGATCCGTGTTATATATTGCATAACATGTCCTTTTTTTCTTTTAATAATTTAGTACTTTCTTTGTCGTGTAAATTGCTTCTTCATTACTGGTTAGATTGGTGATTCAACTAGAGGGAATACTCATAGTTTTTCTTAACTCACAGGTTTACTGCTTACTTTGGCCGGCATGGGAGAAGAAGGGTTGTCCGTAAGTTGCATTTAGCTTCGTATGATCTTCCAATTTCTTCATATATAATTTTTTATAATAAATAGTTTCTTTTACTTTGTAGCTTAATATATGGGGTCCGTCAGACCTTAAGTATTTAGTAGATGCCATGAGATCTTTTATTCCCAGTGCTGCCATGGTTCACACAAAGAGCTTTGGGCCAGTCTTCAACACCGAGGGATCCACTTTGCCCCGTCAAAGCAAGCTTTTGGACCCCATTGTTCTTATTAATGATGAGGTGGTCAAAATATCAGCCATTATCCTACAACCAAATTGCATTGAAGGTCAGTACCTGACTACTTCAGAAAGCTCTTCAGAAAAGAGGATGGACCTTAGTCCAGATACCCTTGATTCCCCCAATGGCAGAAAACTACCTGCTGCAAAACCTGGTGACATGTCTGTTGTTTATGTTTGTGAACTGCCTGAAATAAAGGGAAAATTTGATCCAGACAAAGCTAAGGCCCTTGGGCTTAAACCTGGGCCTAAGTATCGGGAACTGCAACTTGGTAACTCGGTGAAATCTGATCACCAGAATATCATGGTTAGTCTCAAAATTCCACATTATTTACCTAAAGCAGAGTAGAAGCAATTTAGAAAAATTATTAGAATTTGGGACACAGATTTCAATCTGTCCAACACATGCTTTAGCTTATTTTAATTTGATGTTGGGCTTCCATACATTGAAAAAGTAACTGCTTTTCTGCCACAACCTACAATAGGTTCATCCAAGCGATGTCCTGGGTCCTTCTGTTCCTGGTCCCATTGTACTTCTTGTCGATTGCCCAACAGAATCCCATTTGGAAGCATTGTTGTCTGAACAATCGCTTGCTAGTTATTGTGATCAAACAGACAACCTAGCACAGGCTAGTAAGATTGTCACTTGTATAATTCATCTAACTCCTGCATCTGTTGTGAGTTGTTCAAATTACCAAAGATGGATGAACAAATTCAGTTCTGCACAACATATCATGGCTGGACATGAAAAGTAAGATGTTTGTCTTTCTGGAGCTTCTGTTTTCTGGTTCTCCTACCTCCATTATCAGTGACTAAACCTGGTTGCTCCTTCTCTTTGCAGGAAGAATGTAGAGATTCCTATTTTGAAAGCTAGTGCAAGAATTGCAACACGACTTAATTACTTGTGTCCTCAGTTCTTTCCAGCTCCAGGATGTTGGTCCGTTCCTAATCATAGCTCAAAAATTGGCTCTCTTGCTTCAAGTGAGGTTTGTCTCATGATAGAAGATGAAATTTGTTTTACTAGACAAAGGTTATTTGGACATAAACGAGTCAAATTAATTTGTTTGATTTGATTCCTTTGCAGTGTTCTTTTTCAGATCTTTCTGAAGTAATTTCTGCTGAAAATCTTCTTAAGGTATGAAAGATTGATGTGTTTTGGCCACCTGGCTGTTAACTTATTTGTTCTTGTAGAATTCAAAATAAAGCCTTTTGAGTCTGATAAGCTAACTACTAATGTACCAGCTCAAATAACTTTTTATAAACATTTATGGTGGTCCAACTTTTTTGTCTTCAAAATTTCAAGATTGTTTGGATGCATCACTTAGAAAGAGCATAAGAAATTAAGAATGACATTCTTCTTGTCAAGTCCTTGGAGAAAGTTGTTCATCATGCACCTGTTATTGCGAAATTTATAATAAATGTATTGAAGGAAGTTTGTAAGACTCCAATTTTTTTATGTGAAATCATTTGAGCATGTTCTTATCAAAGAGTATCACCTATCATTTTTAATCGTTATCTATGATTTGACATAATTGTCTCAATGGAGCTTCTCTTAATCTTCTGACATGACCAAATCACCTTATGAGAGTTGTCATCATCTTTTCCTTGATAGTGCTGCTCCAACTATCCCCCAGAGTGACTATAGTTTCAATTAATTTATTTCTATCTCTTCCTTTTGCCAAGTTCATATATTGATAGATGTACCACTCTCTGCTGTACAGTTTACTTTGCGTCCTTATGCTCATCTTGGGTTGGATAGATCTTGTATTCCTACTAAGGTGTCTTCCTCAGAAATCATTGATGATTTACTGTCAGAGATTCCAGAGGTTTCTGAAGCAGCTAATCATGTAAGTCAGCTATGGCAAGAATGTAGTCAGACAAAGGACGACTTAATTCCTTTGGTGGATCATAAGATGATGATTGAGGAACCATGGCTATGTGCAAATAGTATTCCTGCATGTCTGGATAATATAAGGAGAGATGATTTGGAGATAGTTCTTCTTGGAACTGGTTCATCCCAGCCATCAAAGTACCGAAATGTGAGCTCAATATATATAAATCTTTTTTCAAAAGGAGGTTTGCTCATGGATTGCGGTGAAGGAACCTTGGGACAACTTAAAAGAAGGTAAGTCTATCCATATACTTAACATTCATTCATCTTTTAATATGAACTATTGGTTGATGTATCCCTTGGAAACAGATATGGTGTTACTGGTGCTGATGATGCTGTGAGAACTTTAAAGTGCATTTGGATTTCACATATTCATGCTGATCACCATACAGGCTTGGCTAGGATTCTTGCTCTGCGCCGTGATTTGCTGAAGGGGGTGCCTCATGAACCAGTGGTTGTTGTTGGACCAAGGCAGCTTAAGAGATATTTAGATGCATACCAAAGACTTGAAGATTTAGATATGCTGTTTCTTGACTGCAAGCACACCACAGCAGCTTCATTGAAAGCTTTTGAGGATGATTTCCAAGGAAATTCAGCTAATTCTCAGACTCTGAACAGCAATAATGGGGATGTAATTGCATCAAATGTTGATTCAACTTTGTTTGCTAGAGGATCCCGTATGCAAAGTTGTTTTAAAAGACCAGGTAGTCCTGTTGACAAAGATGTAGTTTCTCCTATCCTAAAGAAATTGAAGGAGGTAATCCAGGAAGCTGGTCTAAAGGCCTTGATTAGTTTCCCCGTTGTTCATTGCCCACAGGCATTTGGTGTTGTTTTAAAAGCAGAAGAGAAGACTAATAGTGTTGGAAAAGTGATACCTGGCTGGAAGATTGTATATTCTGGTGACACAAGGCCCTGCCCAGAGCTAATAGAAGCATCTCGTGGTGCAACAGTTCTTATACATGAGGCAAGTAATTGCTTGATCTTGTTTTAGCTTTTAACGATTATTTAGCATTTGCTGGAAATATCATAAAAGGATGAGGAATGAGATCACTGTAGGAATTTGATACTGTGTATAAGCCACTACTGGAGAAGTATGCTGTCTTAAGTATTCTACTATTCCCTTGTTAAAGGTGAGGTGGTTGTAGTCGATTTCAAACATTAGCGATCCTAGTCATATTTCTGATCCAACAATGATAAACAAAACAAGCCATAAATCTAGAAGCTTTTGGCCCCATGGTAAATCTTTGGCCAAACTAACCGCCTTTCTCATTAATTAACTTCTACCCTGTAGTTCCAACTTATTTTGCCTATTTCTAATTCTCAAGCTTGGATACTTTCTTAGAATAGAATTTGTATCCTTGTTTATTCTTATACGGTAAGTTACATAAGTGTTTTTTTGATCGAAAGATTACATGTTTCTTTTATCTTTTATATATGAAAGTGATAGTCTTATTTATGATATTCTTACTTCAATTCCTTCTGCAATAAATTCTTTAATCCTAATAATATTATATATTATCGTCCACGTTAATGTATTTCCTTCAGCATTTGTCTTTTCTTAATGCCATCACTAGTGAGGATGCGGTTAACTTGTGTCTTTTAATTGATGCAGGCGACTTTTGAGGATGCTATGGTAGATGAGGCTATAGCAAGAAATCACAGCACCACAAACGAAGCCATAGAAATGGGACAGTCTGCTAATGCATATCGAACCATACTGACCCATTTCAGCCAAAGATATCCTAAAATTCCTGTGTTCGATGAAACACACATGCATAAAACATGTATTGCATTTGACATGATGAGTATCAATGTAGCTGATTTGTCCGTGCTTCCCAAGGTTCTTCCATATTTGAAATTGCTATTCAGAAATGAAATGATGGTTGACGAGTCAGATGATGTAGTTGAAGCTGTGAATGCAGCTTCTTGACAAAATGACCCCATTCATTGTTTTATTCTTTTTTTAATTTTTTTAATTATGAGTATACCCATATCACAGGCCGTACAATATGGTAGCATTTGTGGTTGGATTGCCCATGCAGTTCCCCCAACTTCATTTTGTTTAGGGAGTACGGACTGAATCATTTGTTGAAACATGTGCCATAGACAATTATTTGTTCAAGTTCATTTAGGCATTGTATTTAACGAAATCTATTGTTTTCCCTTATTCAATCCATCGACAAGCTCCTCTCAATCTTATTTTCATTTTTACCTAAATCCTCTTCAGTAAAAGTATTATTAAAAAAAGGTATCGTCTTAAATGGGACGTCGCTTTAACATTTTCCTTTTTAATTACTATATGAAAATATTTATATGGAATCAATATTTTTATTGATAAAATAAAATTCGAATCAGACTATTAATTATTATTATTATTATTAGGTTTGAGCAAATTTGTGTTTCATTTTTCTTTATTTAGACTTTAACTTCTTTAGCTTTTATATTTATTTATTTATTTATTTATTTATTTTGTTTACACCATTAACAGATAAGTCCTTGTGTTTTTCATTCATAAATATCCTTATGATTTTAACTCAGTAAGGCACTGGTTCTTAAGAACTCATAAACCTAAACAAACAAAAAAAATACTCACTTTCAAAATTAAATTCAAAAATTCAAAAATCAACTTTGAGAAAATTATTAGAATTAAAATTTTAGTTAGTATATGGTATTCTCAGTTAAAAAATGGTTTTCAAATTGTTAAATTCTTCATGTAAAAAAATAATTTCTCCCCATATTTCTCTTTCTATATTGAGAAAAGTATATAATATGAAAGGTTAAAACATGAAAAATAATGGACAATTAATAGAATCAATTGAATAATAAAGAAGTTTAAAAAAATTATATTCCATAGAGATATATTCTTTATTATTACTACTAAAAAAATTCATTAAATAATTTAACATACGTTTTAATTAAATATTTTATTATTAAAAAGAGACTCTCAAGTAATTAATTGTTTGTGAAAAAAAAAGTGGTTGTTAAGCTAATTTTTCTTATCTATTTTATTATAGTATGTTGTAATTTTTGGGAGGATGAATGTGGAAGATGAGTTTCATTTTGAGGAGACGAATTAGGCGGGGCGAACGGTAGTTGCGTCGGTGAAATTGTCCCAATAAACAACACTCATCTCATTTTGTGGTCCAACCACAACTGCATTCTCTCCAAACCTTAACCACAACTACATTACAGTTACTCTCTCTGTAACTTTTTTTCCATCCCCTCGTTTAGTTCGCCTCAACAACCATGGATATACCCGATGAAAACGACGCTACCACTTCCAACAAAACTTCCAAAAAACCCATATGTGTGTTCTTCACTTGCATTTGGTTATAAATCTCTTTTAATTTGTTTATATTTTGTGTTAACCAAGTCTATGTAAATTTCTCTGGCAGCTTGAAGCAATAGTACATTCAACAAATAAAAAAGTAACCATTTGTTAATCTCATTAAATTGCCAAGCCTTTATTATGATGGTTTGTTTGGAATTAGAATAAAACATTTTTCAACACTTTGTTTAGTTATTTGTAAGGCCAATTGTTCAAATGCTAAGTTTGCACCAAAATCTGGCAATTTCATGTACAAAGTTGTGTTTGCAGTAATTATCGCTAATAATCTTTATTTTGTTTTCTTGTAGATACAGAATTCTCACAACAAGATCTTCCTGCATGGAAACCAATTCTAACACCGGGATGGGTACGGCGTTCAACGCAAACTTGTCTAGTTCTGATTTGCAAATGTTCTTCTAACAATTGATTGGCGATTTTATATTTGTTTTCTCAGGTTATTGCCACATTTTTTGTCGTTGGAGTCATATTTATCCCCATTGGTCTTGCTACTGTGTTTTCATCAGAGAGTGTAACGTCTCGTATTACATAGTGTGAAATGGATTTGGTGCCGAAGCTGAATGTTTGATTGATATATGAAGAAATACTGATGCATGCAGGTGGAGGAAGTTGTATTACAATATGATGAGAGTTGCCTTCCTACCTCACATGCCAACGATGCAGTGGCATATATTCAAAGCGATTCCACCAACAAGACCTGCGTCACCAAATGGACTGTTAGTACACTTCCTCTGTAATAAGACATGTTCAATTTTGTGAAACTAACTTCTCTAACCTATTTGGCACCAGAGAGTTTTTTCTTTTCCTTTTACTATTTTCCTATTTACTCTTCCTCGTTTGATACTTTATTTTAAACAGTTTTGTTTCAAGTTTACAGGTTGAGCATAGAATGGAAGCTCCTGTTTATGTCTATTATCAGCTCGATAATTACTATCAGAACCATCGCAGGTATTGTATGTACATTTTGCAGAAAAATCTTCTTCCTTATTTCTGTATAAAATTTCATACAAGGCCTTATTTCGGCATAGTTGAAATTTCTAGAAACTCGTATGCATAATCATCTCCATTCAGTGATAGTGTTCAAATCAGCAAGAACTCGTTGCAGGGAAAGTTATTAACAACATGTTCTTTATTGATTAATATTTTTCTCAAAAGTGAAAGAGGAATTCATTATGATGACATGGTTTTGGGTGATTGTTGAAGATATGTGAAGAGTAGAAACGACAAGCAACTGTGGAGCAAGGCAGATGAGGGGGAAACAATCAATTGTTATCCTGAAGACAAGACAAATGAAAAAGAACCAATTGTTCCCTGCGGCCTCATTGCATGGAGTATGTTCAATGACACATACAAATTTGTGTCCAACAACAAGAACTTGGCGGTCAACAGAAAGAACATTGCATGGGGGAGTGACCGAAGGTCCAGATTTGGCTCTGATGTTTATCCTAAAAATTTTCAGCACAGAGATTTGATTGGGGGTGGAGGCCTCAATGAGAGTATACCCGTAAACGCATATATTTACTCCTTTTAATTATTTATTGTTACCTTGCTTTGCATTTTTCATTTTCTTTAACCTGTTTGTTGTGTTATGGCATGCATTCATGCATGCACCAGTTGAACGAGCAAGAAGATCTCATAGTTTGGATGCGAACTGCTGCACTACCCACATTCAGAAAACTATATGGGAAGATAGAGGTTGACCTTGAAATGAAAGATGAAATAGAAATAGTAATAGAAAACAATTATAACACATACGTGTTTGGAGGGACAAAGAAGGTGGTCCTCTCAACCACATCTCTGTTGGGAGGAAGAAATCCCTTTGTGGGGACGGCATACCTTTCCGTTGGTGGTCTATCCTTGTTCTGTACTATAATCTTCATACTTCTCTATGTCATCAAGCCAAGGTAAATATCATATGCCCCCATCATCCGATATAGTTTATATGGATCTACCCTTATTTTAGTTATGTGCAAAGATCATGATTTTGCACTAGCAGTTTCCAATTATACCACAAACCGGTAATTACAAACTTGATTTTCGGTGATGTTAATTGCAGACCTATTGGGGATCCATCCTACTTGTCTTGGAACAAAAATCCAGGCGGTATCAAATGACAAGCCATGATTCATCTTTCACTCTGGGACGAGGCTTCTTTGTTTGCTCTTGATTACTTTACCAACTTGAAACTCAGTGTACATAAACGTTTCTCTTTCTTTTTTATAATTTGGGTCTGTTCATACTTCTGTTGAAAAACAGGGTTACAGGTACTTTAGAGTTGAGTAACGAGGTAAGCATGGCACTAATACTAGTTTTTTTTTTATATAAATAAAGGACCAAGCTTAAATTTTAGTAAAACATTGATTATATTTTGTATATGTAACGATTTAGCAGAAGGACAGTTATGAGAATTAAATAACGAGTGAAGTAGTTTGAATATTTAGTCTATTCAATATGGAATAAATATGCGAAAATAAGTTAAATATTATAATTTCTCATTAACAGATTAAAATCCAAGAGCAATCCATACTTTGACATAGAAACTAATTTTCATTTAAAAATCTATTATATTACAAATTAATAATGTTTATAAATATAATATTATCTCGTGTTACATTAGTTGTTTAACAATGCGTTAACATCTATAGACCCAATTCATAGAAGAATCTCACCTGAGTAATACTTCCATTTTCAAACTTCAAAAAAAAAAAAGCGAGGAGTGCCAGATAAAAAAAGTACAACAGAGAAAATGACCAACAAGTTTCATGATCTAGATACACCCCCAGTTTACTGGTTGAAGTTCCAGGCTAATGATGATAGATGCTCTGTTGTGGTAAATTTGATGTCAGTGACAGTGGGTGAATTTTCCTGTAAAAGCAAGAGGGTCTTACAAAAATTTTGTGGAATGTATATGGACTTCCACAACCACTGCCATCTATTTGTGTTTCTGCACATTTATTTGTTCTTTTCCTCAGCAATTGCCTAACCAAATTTAAGTGAAAATTATGATGTCAAATTCCAGACAGTTTGGTGAGGCATTTTATGATGGGAACTTGAAGGAATTCCTATAATAGAACATCCAATTAATGTCATAGGTGAGGTGACTCAGCACAAAGTTTCGAGGCATTAGAAAAAGCATCTGTCCTTCTCTCTTAATTCCCTTCAAATTCTTATTTCCCTCAAATGACCATCTCTTCCATATAGTAGGTGCCAAACCTTTCATTTATCACATTCACATGCTTATACCTCAAATTTCAACAAAATTAAAGAAACTTATTACCAACACCCCATCCCACTTTCCATTTATTCGCTATCGTAATTTTCCTGCACCAAAAACTTCACCTCAACTCTGCCACATCCTCTTGTACAATTTTGATTAGTTAAGTACCAGTTTCACAAATTAAGTCATTTAAGAATTCTAATCCTACTACATTAACAAATATCTCAAAACACTTATTTGTTAATGGATTGGATGATGAATAAATTGGTTTTTGTTCTTTATAAGAGATCAATAGCATTATAAAAAGACACTTACCGCTGCATTCTTTATTATTAGACAGAAACGTATTGAAATCACTTTTTCAATAAAATAAAAGATGGATAAAGAGACTAAAACTATTAGTAACGTGGGACAAAACTGCATTCATGTAATAAAAATCCAAATTGCAGAATTATGACTTAAGGAAAAGAAAAGAAACACGACCTGCATGAAAGTTGTTAAGAGAGGTGGAGTAAACCAAGTAATGCAACATCTAACAAAGTATATGTCCATGGCCTGCCAATGTACCAATGCTTCTCAGTAATTTAAAGCGTAAAAGGAGCACTGTATGTACATTTTCTGTTCATTTTCAACCATTGCAATAAACGAAGTAATAGCCAACATCTACCACCCTCCAATCCATAACCCCATCACACTTCACACCACACCAACTTCATTCACAACACATAACCACAAAGCCACCACTGATCTTTCTTTTGGGTCGTGAGGAAGAGAAGATCAATGATCTTCTACCTCATCGATCAATGGACGAATCCAACTCACCCCATCCCAATGCACCCTTTGCTTTTAGATCCACAACCACACCCACAACTCCTCAGAACAACTTCTCGAGAAGCCGTTCTACCAAAGAAACACCTTTCTCAAACTTTCTTAACTCCCCACCACGCCTCTCTTGCCCCACTCTTTCTCGCAGCCTCCAAAACTCTCCCCTTTCCTCTCCTCTTCACCCTCATCACTTCTCTCCCCCACGCTCTCCTCCTTCTCCTACTAAACTCTCCGATTCTGACCCTCAAACCACTTACCATTGTGCCTCTTCTGTCCTCAGAAATGATGGCCAGATCCTCTCCATCGCCTTCTCCTCAAACGGCTTGGTCTACACTGGCTCTGACTCCAACCTCGTGAGAGTGTGGAAGCTCCCTGAGTTCACCGAATGTGGGCAACTCAGGACCAAGGCTTGCAGGGTGGTGGCTCTCGAAGTGTCCAATGACACGGTCTACGCAGCCTATGGTGATGGCAAGATAAGGGTGTGGAGAAGAACTTGGGATAAGGTGCTGAAGCATGTTCGATTGGCTACCATCCCTAAGACACTCGGCTATGTCCGCAGCTACATCGCCGGAAAAGACAAGACAGTAAGTATCTGCTACCTTTGTCAGTGTTTTAAGTGCCCACGTGCTTCTCACTCTATCCTAGCTAGCTATACACCATGTCATCAACCGTCTCTGGTATACATTAAAAATGCTGTTTTTAATATTGCCTTATCTTAGTGACTCCTCAGCTGTAACAACAGAAGCATTTACAACGGTAAACCGCGTAACTAAATACCGCCATACGAATTTCTTATGCTTATCTTTTCCTGATGGCGAGTTATCATAAAAGATAAAACCAATTACTATATTGTTCAAACTCAGAGCTGAAACAGTTAACTTTGTCCATCATTAACATGATTACTTGACGTGACATAACAGATGCACAAGGGGATAATCACGTCAATGGCAATCAACACAGCAGAAGACATTTTATACACAGCTTCACTGGACAAAACGGTGAAAGTGTGGCGAATCTCAGACCTGAAGTGCATAGAGACCATAAAAGCCCACCCTGAACCAATAAACGCCATGATTGTGGCTGATGATGGGGTCCTATACACAGCCTCGGATGATGCCACAGTGAAAGTTTGGCGTAGAAATTTTTGCAGCCATGACCAGCCTCATTCTCTGACGGTAACCTTGCACGCCAAGTACTCACCCGTGAAGGCCCTAACACTAACCCCAGATGCTGGTATTTTGTACGGTGGGTGCACTGATGGGTACATACACTACTGGCTAAAGGGTTGGTTTGCAGGGCAGTTACAGTATGGAGGGTCAATCCAAGGGCACACTCATGCAGTGATGTGTCTAGCTAGTGTGGCGAAATATGTGGTAAGTGGGTCAGCTGACTCAACGAGCAGGGTTTGGGGCAGAGAACAAGATGGGCAACACACATGTCTGGCAGTTCTGGTGGGTCACAGAGGACCAATTAGGTGTGTAACAGCATTCGTAGGAGGAAGATTGGTGGAAGATAATGAAGATAGTTGTACCATCTGCACTGGCAGTCTTGATGGGGTCCTGAAGGTGTGGCGTGTCACTCACAAGAATCTTAATAATCATTGTTCATCGCCACCTGGGGCTCCCACCAAGTATTTTGAACTCTACAAGCCTCTTTGATCAATATTACTATCACTCTTCTTCTTCTTCTTTTACTTTTTCTTTGCATTCTTCACCTTCACACAACTACTAATTTACCTGTGCCCACTCTCTTCTGATGTAACTGTCAATTTTTGTACATTCATTAGGTTAAGAGAATAAATTGTTTTTGAAAATATGAACTAAAAGTTGAAATGACAAAAGGGAAGAAACTATAGTGAGAAAAATGCAAGGAATCTTCGTCAATTTTAAAATTTACAATCAAGCTTCTTAACTTTTGAAAAAAATAAAAAGTAAAAAAAGGAATATATATATATATATATATATATATATATACACTCACTTAATAAATAACACGTTGATGAATTTATTTATAAAGACGAGTTAAATGTTTATGATTTATGGATCCATATTAGCAGGATTTTTGCGATCATCATTTCTAATTTTGTTTTAGTTGGGTAAGTACATATGCGCAATCAAATAATTAAAAGTAGCACAGAGAATCAGAATGATAGACACTTTTTCTTAAAAAAAGATGCTAAATTTGATAAAATAATAACATGGTTTAAAAATTAACGAGCGACAACGTTAATCGAAGAAAATTATAATTTGAATAAGAATACTGTGTCGCGGAGAAGAATAAACGTGTGTTAATGGTTGGAGTTCATTATACAGTTTGAAGTTTGGTGCGTGAGCAAGAAGAGAAGATGGAAAATGCTTAAAATAAGCCAAATAATTTAGAAATGCAGTTTAGTTTGTTAGAAACACAAGAACAACTATGTGTCTCGTTTTGTACACAGATTAGAGCGAAAAATACATGAAAAGAGCTAGAAAGTGTGTTCTTGGTAGAAGAAGAATCTATAGAGCATGCGTTGAAACTGTGTTGTGTTGTTGCATTTCTAAGGCGCTGTTTGGATTACGAGCTCTCCACCTTTTCAGTAACCGGCAAAGGCCGAAACATAGCAAACGCAAAACGCAAAGAATTGAAACGGAGACCAAAGCTGAAAGAAGATAGGCTACGAAGGAATTGGAGCGTTTGCATCCAAACAGAGCTCCCAAACACACCATGGGATAATTGGAATACGCTATTCGTATTGAAGAAGAAGAATTTATAACGGTTTGTTTTGTTGAGGAGTATTCTTGCCTTTGTTCACCATTGTTTTCGTCCCTTCTTTATCAAATAAGGAATAAATCAAAGTACTACGCTTTCACTATTTGTATTCCTACAAATTCTGCCACAATTTTTTTATTCAAATTAATTAAAAAGTTTATTTTTATTTTTATTTTTGAATAATTTGTAATCACATAGCAGAGAACAGAAGACATGAATCTGGCGTTAGTGATTTGTTTTAGAAAAATGGTATTATTTAATTTTTAAAAAGGATTAATAAGTAAAAGCGAGGGAGTGTGAGAGAAAAGGTTATTTGTTGATTTAAAAAAAGTAAGAAAAAAAAGAAAGAATAAGAATGTCATCTCCTCGACCAGCCTCACAGGCACAGAGCCCCACCCCAACACACCGCCATCCCAATCTCTCCGCCCCCTCAATGTTGGAGCGCACACTCTCCTCCCGTCGCGTTAACTCCTATGCCGAAGGCGACGCCGAAGCTGGCGGTGGCGCCGATGAATCCAAGACCAAAAAGCACCAACAGATTTTCTTCCGCCTCACCACCCGAGCCTCCAATTACCTCGCCCGAATCGCCGGTTCCGGTTCCTTCTACCTCCCTTGCATCATCGTCTCCCTCTTCCTCTTCTTCTCCCTCTCATTCCTCTTCACCTCGCGCGGCTTCGTCTGCATCTCCTCCTCCCACAGCCCCGTCTCTCGCACTGCCTTCTTCGACTTCGACGGCCTCGACTCCGATTTCGGAGCCCTCGGCGTGCCCTGCTGTAAGTCTCTTTGCGCTGATCTGATCTCTTCTTTCGCCGTTTTTTCGGTTTCGTTTGGAGCCTGGGGGAAGTAGTTCTTGGTTCCGAGATGTGAAAGATAAGAAGTAAATAAATTAAATTAAATGCTGCGTTAATTTTCTAGTTCCGGTTCCGGATCCTTGAATTGATTGTGTTGTTCCTTAATTCTCTGTTCTGGATTTGGCATTATCATAGTACTGACGGAATCCAACCCGTGGGGAAGTGTATGCTAAACTTCCCAGCTGTTCACAGGTTGTAATGTAGTTGTGCTTTCATTGAATTATCAATTCTGCTAACCATTGGTCTTAAGTTAAATCCTTAAGAAATCAATAAAAGGAATGTTTTTGTTACAAATAAATGTTGTAATTTCCAATAAAACGTTTCCTTAGTATTATTAAGTACTGTTACATCTTAGAATTTGGATTTGTCACCCACTTAACACACAATTTTTACCACATCACTTTAGGATCTCCAACTCAGTCCCTCACACACTGAGGACTTAAATTTGCAAGTGATATGATAATGTCCCAATATTCGGTGGCCCAATGTGCTCTACGTCAACTATTAAGACAAACTTTTCTACTATTTTAAAATTTAAATCTAAGTGTAAATCACTCTCAAAAAACCAAGTTATGAAGTGAGGGTTGTTCTTCACTTATAAACACATCAGTAGTCAGTCAATGTGGTATCTCCACTATAGCTTCCTACAAATCTTTCTATAATTTTTCTAATAAAAGATAGAAATAAAGGAGTAAATGCATTTAATGTCTTAGAAATATGAACAACATTCAATACTGACTACAGAACAGGAGGAGGAGGATTAGGTGGGTGATGTAGGAGATCAAGGGGATTTCGAATTATTCCGTTGTTATTAGGTAACAGAAATTTGTAAGCGTTTGTCGCCAAAATAATATTTTATGAACAAGCATGTCCTTTTGAACACTCTGGAATTGGGAGTGAAATATTGATTTTTAATTTTATCGCTGTTAGTTTCTCATTGTTACTTTTAATTTTGAAATCATGAACTCGTGCAATTGAATTGTTGTTGGATACTTATAAGCTTATCCTTGGTAAAGGCAGATCGAAACATGGTAAAACTGTGGAATGGACATCAAAAGATTTGCTCAAGGGGCTAGAGGAGTTTGTTCCTATATATGAAACCCGGCCAATCAAGAACAACATGTATGGGATGGGTTTTGACCACAGCTTTGGGCTTTGGTTTATTGCCCACTGGCTGAAGCCAGATCTGATGATCGAGAGTGGTGCTTTCAAAGGACATTCAACTTGGGTTTTGCGGCAGGCTATGCCAGACACTCCGATTATTTCTCTTTCGCCTAGGCATCCAGAAAAGTACCTGAAAAAGGGACCTGCCTATGTTGATGGGAATTGCACATATTACGCTGGGAAGGACTTTGTGGATTTTGGTAGTGTTGACTGGCCCAAAGTGATGAAAAATCACAGGATTTTGGACCTTAGTAGGGTTCTTATATTTTTTGATGACCATCAGAATGAATTGAAAAGGTGACTTACAATATCTTTGACAAGCAAAATTTTATAGTTGAGAATTTCTGATGAGACTGTTATTGATTAGTATTGTTATATTTTCTATATGTCCTGGGCAGAATTGAACAAGCTTTGAAAGCTGGGTTTCATCATCTTGTCTTTGAGGATAACTATGACACTGGTACTGGTGATCATTATTCATTAAGACAGATATGTGATCAATCTTATATTAGAGGTATGTAAACTCTCACTTTCCAGAATTGTTATACTTCATTTTATTTGTTTCAATAAGGATTATGTAACTCGTGTTGTAGACACTCATCAGTGTTGGGTTTCCTTTTGACATATTTACAAAGTCTAGATATGTTTCAGTTATCTATTATTGATGGCTTTTGGCTAGACTAATTAAATATTTAACTTGAAGGGCTGAGATGTTGTATTAGATAAATTGAGGGCTTAGAAACACTAGATAATTCGGGAAAGCAGCAGAGAATGTGGAATTGTATCCGAGAGTTATTACTGGAAAAGTGATTCATTCTATACTATAAAACTTTCTCAATTTATGGTTTTGGTTACAAAAATTTTGCAATGTTGCTTTAGTAAGGGCACCATCCAGTTGGAAAGTATTTCGTTGGTGTAAAAAAAAATCATAAAACATACTAAATATACAATTGCAATTTATGCAAATCCAAATTAAAAACCATTTCTTAGACATTGCTGAAATAAAAAAAGTTGTTAATCGTTGTCATGGTAAATTACTTTCTATTATGTATATATATAACACTATCAAATCTCATTACTTTTTAAAAATGATTCATAAAGAGAACAATTTCCCTCCTTGGTCCTAGTTTCATATATAGAAATTCACTTTTATTTTTCTCTTTTTGATCTTAGGTGGGGGGCACAGTTGCTTTGAAGAGAGTGATGAGGCTAGGATCAGGTCAAAGAGGAAGAAATTATGGGAGAAAGCAGTTGATATTGAAGAACTGTGTGGGCCAGGTGAAGCATGGTGGGGAGTTAGAGGCCATATGCGGGATAATTTTAATCATAGTAATAAGCCAATATCTTATGCGCAACATTTCCAGAATAGCCGGTATGTTGAATCTATTCTTGATGTTTACTGGGAACTACCTCCGGTTGCTGGTCCTTCCCTTACCCATCAAACCAGATATGATCCTGCTCGTGCACCCACTCCTATTGTTGAAGATGGTCGGTATGGCTTGTTCCAAAGGCTAGGTTTGGCCAACCTTGACAAATCTGTATTTAATGGATACACTCAGATGGTTTATTTACAGATATCTGAACATTAATTTAGAGTTGCGTAGACAATATGATATAGTAGAAGGAAGTTTTGTACCTGTATTATGCATGAATAGATTCTTCTGCCTGATTTGGCATAAGATGTAGTTTTCTTAATTCTTCTTGTCCGTTTACTTTTGAAATTAAAGTTAAGTTATCCTTACTCAATGATGGATTCTTTCTAATTTGGTTTTGTCACTTGTTCACGTAAGTTGGTTGCCATTGTTCTCATTGGTCGGAACTTACCAGTTTCTAGGCCGTCATGAGTAAATCTAACTTTTGTACGTTTGATTTTGATCCAATTTTCATAGTAAAATCCTAAGAAGCATAAACGCCTTTTTGAAACTGTGTGTTACAATTCCGACACGAATGCATCTTCAATGCTGTCCAGCCTGATCAAACACGACCTACATAACACACGAAAACAGACATAATCTATCCCATACACGTTAAATAAATACAACTCGTTTCCTTTTATTTCACAAACGTGTGTGGTTCTCTCTTTCTTCTTCTTATGTTTACTCCTTTGCAACGTCTAACCAGACACTATTTGTCGTCGAACAACCACCGGTTTCTCTTTCTTTTTTTATGTTTACTCCTTTGCAAGGCACTGTCCTTTTGAACCAGTCACTCTGTTTTGAACCACCACACATTCCATCGTCAAACTACCACTCTTTGGCGTATATTACGTCTTCCGTTGTAATCTTCTTTGATCGTACAAACATTATTCTCTTCTTTGCTTATAAAAACATTATTCTCATAAACCAACCTACCTCGAACCAGCCAACCAATCACAGCGTATTGTTGTTGAACTAATTAGTGGGATGTTAAACCAAGGTCTTGATATGTACCACATGTAGATCTTGTGGTAGATAAGTCAGCCATTGTAGCTTCCCAATTAATCTTCTATAGCTAGCAAGATCTTGAATGATGCAATGGCTCTCATCCTCAGACAGCTTAGCCCTACTTCGATAATATTTGTGATGGATAAGATAAGAGATATCATAAATCTTTTTTGTTTTAACAAAACTAGTGTAATTTGAATCGTATATTATGTAATTGAGCAAATTTTTAAACATTTATTGGATTTGGCAAATCATATTTTAAAGTAAGATTTCAAAACTTTTCATCAGTTACATATTTCTTAAATTTGAATGATATAACATCATTAGGATCAATCATCGTATCTAAGATATTGTTCGTTTTGAAGTTTGAAGCTCCATCATGATTTTGTCCTTAAAAGATGTCTCAAAAGATTAAAAGAGGAATGTAAGACTATTGATTGTATTAGAAAAAATCTCGTAGTCGATATTACAGGAACGAGAGTTTGTCTTTAGAACCACTTTTCCATTACCGGAAATAATGTCAATGTTCCAATCTTAAATCTATTAAGATGATATCATTATGATCAATCATCGTATCCAAAATATTGTCCGCTTTGAAACTTAGAATTTCGTTACGATTTTATCCTTAAAAGGAGTATATGAAAAATGTTGATCATTAAAACATTGACACTCTTTATAAGAATAAAAACAAGAGTTTCATCTTACTTCTACCCATGAATCATCAATTGGATCAAGCACCTAAAGATGTTCAATAAAGGACTTTAGTGGTAATAATAAGTTTTTTGTTAATTAGTGGTATAAAAATATTTACATGTGTATACAATTGAATTTCTAACCTCTTGATTAAAGTTGCAAGAAATTACAAGCCAAAGCCCATACATGGTGTATTAAACAATTTATGATAACGTAGCAGTCATAGGCAGATGTGGTCGTAGTTTCTGAAAGATTGGTGAACCACGCGATGGCACATCTTATAAGCCGAAGAGATATGTTTATTACCATTTTAATATCGAAATACAAATGTTTAGTATGTATATTTAAAGCAAATTCATGAAGAAAATTCAGAATAGATATAGGGAATGAAAAACACAACAAACAATTCTTTTATACAGCAACTAGAATCCAAAGATGCACAAAACAGAAAAACAAACAAAATATGTGTATATATTTTCTGGATGTCTTCCAGTTGAATTCTACTGATAAAACTTGTCATGAGTATTAATGCACAAAAACTGAGACACTGAATAACATATGCATTTGATTTTGAACATAATCATACAGTCGAAAGCCTTAGTATGTTTTTATATGCTTCAGTGAATAGCCCGCTTTGGTATAACGGGTTTTGCTGCATTAGTTTTGGCTTCTAGATTTCTCCATGGCCCTTGGAGCTGCAATCAAGACAATTGAGAACATCTTTTAGGAAATTTCCATTCCAATATAAAAACCAGTTGTCCTAAAAATTATGATGAAAAGATTATATGTTTGCAGAGGAGTATGAGCACAGTACCCATTAAATACAACTAAAACAAATCTCAAGACAACAGTTAACTTGCTAACAAAAAAATCCTTTTACTATTTTCAATCAGTTGTGCCCATAATATGCAGGAATTCATCCAAGAGAATAGCTATACAACCTGCTCAGAAGAGCCTAGAGTTTAAACTTCAAAACTGGAAATTAGTGCACATGTAAATGCATGCTTTAAAAAAGAAAAAAGACATACCTAGCCCAATTGCCTCAGAGCCTTTCATGATCCTTAGTCTCCGACATGAATCAGTGAACATCCTGCATTAACAAAGGAGAATTTTAACAAGTTCAACCCCTGTACTATCATAATTGAAAAAAACAAAATTATACCAAAGCATGATTATAAAAATTATAATCATGGCAAGAGGAGAAATAACTTACTCCCAAGGAACATCACCCACAAGCATCCAGTCTCCATCTTTATCTTCATATGTAAGAACATATTCAGATCCATGAAGAAGATCCCTCAAAGAGCTCTCACTTAGTCCATCTTTCCCAGGAAGTCCAGGAGAATTGCATTGACCTAATTTTATGAATAAGAAAATGTTAGGGTGCAAAGTGGTTATGCAGAATTTCAAAAGGGAAATATTATGGCTATAGAAGTAGCTTAGGCTCTTTCTTGCCTAGTAAAACTACACAAATGTTAAAATTCCATTTTTTATATTTAGCATACAAATTTTAGTGTTAATTAATTCGTTACAGATACTAGAAGCCTTTAAAAGTCGAACTAAGAAACTTACAGAAAAGGGCAAGCAATTAATTTTGCATATTTGATAAAAAAAGGGTCTGTCAAAAATAAAAATAAGTAGCTAAGGAGAGAGTTTAAAGAAGGTAGAGGTAGTACCTATGGTAAAGCAGCTGAACATCTTCTCAAGAGCTGAAGAAAGTTCCATGTAGTTGTTATAGGTTTTGAGATCAATCTTTCTAAGATAAGGTGCACCATCCATACTGACTTTTACATAGAGACAACCAAAACCAGGTTTTCCCTCGCCTTCATCATTGTTTTTTGCCAAATTAGATGCCATCGTGTTCTTTCGGAAAGATCGAATTGGGGGCCACCCCACAACATGTGCCCTGTTCCAAAGTGTTCATTTTCATTAGCACCAACGAAAACTTTCCCACAAAGGAAAAAATCCATCAGCCGCTTCACGTTTTGCATTAGAAACAGCATCTAACTAAAAAGCAGGGATTCAAAATATGAAAACTTGTAATCACACAGTTTGTTTACGAAAAGCTTTAAAACCACGTCTGGCAGAGGGAAAGTTTCAATATGTTTTTTTATCATAGGTATGAGAGAGTCTAATAGATTTAATACCAAATTTCAAAAGGCTAATCTCTCATTCATGCTTGCAATTCAAATCCTCCATGAGAAGGTAAAAAAGTTATTGCACAGACAATTCTAGCTTCATGGATTGCTATATCTTTCAACAAAACCAAGACACGTATTTTAAGCAAAAAGCAAAACAAGTGGATTAGAAAACAAAGAAATAATATAAACACAAGAAGGATGCAAACAAACATACTTCGCATCAGGAGCACTGGCATGACCATTTGTTGCAGCAACCCGGTCATTATTTTCCTGAACCGGTTTGTCAGATTGAGGAACTGCACCAACCTCTTTGATGGAGGTGTTAGCATGCGGGGGATTAGTTTGAGTGTCTAAACCAATAAGAAGCTTCCCAACAATGCCCCCTCTAGGAGAGAACAAAGCAGCTCCTTGAGATCCATCAGTGACAGAAGAACCCCTTTTCCCAGAAGAAGTGTCAATAGCGTCAGAGAAGCCCCTCTTAGCCCCAGCCTTCAAAGGGCTTGCAACTGAACAAACATTATGCTTGTTCTGCAACTCTTTTCCAAAAAGACAGACTCCAGCACCAGATTTTCTCTCTGGAGACTTGCAACCAGGGAGACCAAGCCTCAGCTCTGTCTCCTTCAAGTTCAGTGAGGAGGTTTTACCATCCACAGAAGATGATGATGATGAAGAGGAAGAAAGTTTGTCAGAGCCTCCGTCCATTGACGGTTTCTCTGCCAACCCTATGTAATCCTGTTCCAATGCTCTAGACATGAAAAACACAAGATGAGAGTATCCCAAATATGCAACGTGGAGTATACTATATGGTATATACTCTATATGTAGATAAATTTACGAAACTTAGAATTGGAAACAACAGAGGATTTGGAAGCAAGTCAGAAGCTTGGACAACAGCAGTTATGGTGTGATATTGACAGCAAGTGGCAGAAGCTGGTTTTGTTGATGCAGAAAACAACATTCGCTGCTCTTTCTCTAGTCAACTTTTTCCTCTCCAGTGCCAGAATAAAAAGGAAAAGTAGTATTATTATTATTATTATTTTACATTATTATTATTATTATTATTAGTATAAGCATTTGGAGAGACAGTGGACGAGGTGAGTGAAATAAAGAAAAAAAAAGAGGAATTAATAATTATTATAAGGTGGAAGTGTGTGAGGTTAAAGAGGAACAGTGGCGGTGCATATTCATCCACGCCCGTATCCTACTCTAATAATTGTGAAGATCCGAAAGTGGGAAGATGAGATCGGACGGTGTAGCTCACACTATAGGGTTGTTAGGGGACAAAACGGGGTTCAGTTGTTGGCCATTGCCTTCACTTTCTTTTTCTTTTTCTTTTTCTTTTTTTTTTCACATACCAAAAGCTTTATCATATCATTTCATAAATTAAAATGTCTTTTCTGTCTCTCTCTCTCGCTCATGGAAAGATTATGTTTCATGTTTCTTTATTTTTCACATTTTTAGCTTTTATAATCATCTACATAATCAATTATAAGAGTATATGAGAGATTGTAATATTTTTTTAAACCTTATTTTTATTTATTTATTTATTTCTGTGTACCACTAACTGCTAACAAACTGACCCCAAATCATTAGTCTTCCTACCTAGGTTTGACCAAAACTCAACTCTCGCCCAATTTTACTTAATTACTTTTTTAAAAAAATATATTCATATGCTTTAAATTTGTTTACTTCAATAAAATAATATGTCCAATTGTTATATATTATAAATGTAAAACATTTAAAACTAATTATTATGCAAATTAATACACTTATCATAATTTCACAATGACTGTAATTTGTTTATAATAAGAATATTTTACATCATTTGCGAATTTTATTAAATTTTATAACAATTTGATATGGTACTTTGTTTTTATAAACTGAAACATATTTATGTTACTTCTATTAAAAATAAACTTTAATTTTAATTCAATCTTATAAAATAAATTTATACTTATTTATATATTATTTTTTTATTTTATATATTTTTTTATTAGAAAATAAATTTTAGGTTTATTCAAACTTATAGAATTAATTTATAAAATAAAATTATATTTAATTATATATTATAAAATATTTTTACTTTTCTAATCTATATAAGATCTCTAATTTCTTTCATCATAAAAATTATGTTTTTTTTCTTTCTTTTTGCGAAGATAAATAAATGAAGTGTAAATAATTATATATTTTATGAAAAAAAAAGAAATAAAAAAAAGCAGCATAGGCATGATTGAAGAATTGGTTAACTAAAAAAAGCAAGAAGTATCTAATATTGTGTAAAATTGAGGTTGATAGTGTCCTCCACACCCACCATAATAAGTATAAATTTTAGAAACCTAACAAGTTCTTTGTGTAAAGCATAAAGAAGCAGCTATTATTTCCATCCATTATTAGTTTCCACCACCAAAAACTGGTTTCTTTAAGTTAGTTGAACTGAAGACTTGGTACATTGCATAGACATGGATTGTGCCCCACTTATGAGTACATATAATCAATTCTTGCTACTTCTTATACTTCTACATCTCTTAGCCTACATGCCTAACATGTTTCAAGTTTTAACTAACAAACATGTTACATGCACTTCGCCAAAAAATGGATTTATTTATGATAAATATCTCAAGTACTTGCATTAATCTCACAATATCTTTTCTCCACTTTTTCAATCACATCTCCTAACTGTTTATGTATTACTTCAATATTGTCTTCCACATTTAAACCAACAGAGATAAAAGAGAATTATATTATTTCTACAATAAACTTTTAGAACACTTTTTTTTTCCTTTCTATGTTTGTGTATCATCCATCTTACCAAATACTTTTTTTTTTCTCTTTCTGTCTCATATCTTTTTTTACATTTTGTTATAAAAAAATATATAAATATTAAAAAGTAAACTTTAAAACTAATTTAATTTCTTAAAATTGACTTATAAGGTAGAGTTTGCACCTACTTATATATTATGGAATGTCCTAATCTTTAAGAGTTGTGACGCCGAGACTATCAATTCGTAGGATTATATATTATAGATGGTCCGATAATTGTCTGATACCAAGTGACCTGATAAAGCCAAAAAACAATCGTGATAAGCTATAAATGACTTTGATATTATATTAAATAATATATTTTAATCCTAACTCAACCTTATAAAACCGGCTTATAAAGTAAGGTTTACACTCACTTATATATT
The DNA here is from genome assembly GCA_013389735.1 of Phaseolus lunatus. NCBI lineage: Eukaryota > Viridiplantae > Streptophyta > Magnoliopsida > Fabales > Fabaceae > Phaseolus > Phaseolus lunatus. Next base: position 36,749,277 of record CM023861.1, read on the forward strand.
ATAAAATGTCTTAATCTCTAATAGATATGCACCTTCAACCATAAATACAATTTGTAAGACGAAGGTAAAGAGGGAAAAAAAGGGATGGTGCAAATGTTTTTATAAATAGTTTGAGTGTTTAATTATTAATTTGATTTCCCACAAGGGGTGATATCAACATAAAAATTTACAAAAGAAGATTTGAAAAAAGCGTTAGTCTTCTCATAATAATTTTGGGCCATGCTTGGTTGCTGGGTAGGAATAAAATAGCAGTAGAAATGTTGAATGAGGCTTTGTGTGTGTTTTGGTGGAATGATGGATTGATAATGATGAGAATAAGAGCTTAATAACTTTAACACGATGATGATGATGACGATGATGATGTTGGTGCTGCTGCATGGACCACGGTGTCGTGTCCCAGATGCTCCCCACGCCTTGTTTAAAGCTTCTTAGGACTTCACTGCTTTAATTAAACAACGGCCTCAACGGATAAACTATAACTTCTTTTCTGCCACTATAAACTGCTTCTTACTCATTCAATCAATTCAATTAAGAAATTAATTTTAATTTTAATTAAAAAAAATTCGACTTATAAAATAAATTTTGGATCCACTACTAAAATTTCTTAACAATTTTTTCACAATTCTCATATAAATACCCCTAATACTTTTCCAATCACTAATTAATTTATTAATATTAAGTTCACACTTGCAACAACTTCCAATATTGATCCATCTTCCAAGTATACTTGTGTGAGTCAAATTGAGCTAAATATAATATTTATCTATCCTCATTAATAAATATGTATTTGAGAACATATTTTACCAATAGTTTCAAAAAATATCAAGTGTTATTGAAATTCCTTTCTATACCATTGTATGAATATGACATGTGTAATTTTATAATTTTTTTAAAAATTATAAACAATTCTATCATATAAAAAATAATCACTATATATGTTTTTTAATTATTTTTTCGGTTATTTTTAATGGTACAATTTCATCCTCTAGTAAATAAAATTAATTTGTTTATTTAATAAATTATGTGATTGTATAACCTATTTATTATGAGAAGACTGTTTAATATTTCAACTTATTATATAAGTTTTTAAAATTTTTTTTTTTAAATATTTATTTTCTAAAAACTGTATTATTAAAATGAAAAATATGGGTTTACGAAGTTACTTGTATTTTGAATAAAATGATGCTGAAAATGATGAAGTTTGGTGTTTTGGAAGTGGCCGTTGTGTTTGACTAAGTTTAGTGAAAGATTGAAAAAATGGATTAATTTGTGAAGCTTTTATAATATTCCATTCTCTGAGTTTGGGCACTTACTAAGTGGGCAATAGTATGAGCACAGGTGTATGAAAGTGAGAATTTAATGGGACCTGTTTGTTGCGCACTATTGCTACAGTTGTAAAAACTTGTTTATAATCCTAACTTCACCTCATAACTCCCTTTCACTCAAAAGTGATTCTCCTTGTTCCTCACTACTTTCTCAACCACTTTTCAATTTCCTTCCATCTTTTTACTTTCTTCATATCCCCAATTATATATATAATAAAACATATATTTAATTCTTGTTTTACTTTTAAGATTACTTATTTTTTTTTTAAATACATAAAAAGCTTTAGAATTAAAGTTTTAATATATGTGGCTGGCCGAATTTTCACGTTCATACATAAAAGTTAGTTAAATTATGTTCCGATCAATATAGTCTCTCACTTAGTAGTCGAGGTCAATAATAATTTAAATATACATTCATCTCTTAATCTACTAAGACGTCTTTTAAGAACAAAATTGTAATGGAACATCGACTTCTAAAATGGACAATATCTCAAATACGATAATTGATTATAGTAAAGTTATTTCTCGAACTTTAGGTTGCAAATTTAAGCAATTAAATCTCATCATATTATTTTAATAATAAAATTTCGTATAATTTATTTTGTACAGATATATTATCTAATAAATATTTACATACTTTAAATCACATATACATTAAAATTAAGCGAGAAAATAATTTTTTAAATTTGTAAGATTTTTTTTATGCATGATCAAATCAATAAAAATATGGCATCCAATAATTGAATTATTAAATTTATATTTTATAAAAAAAATTAAATGTTTAATTTAAGTAACTTTTTATGAATTTGATGATAGGAGAAAGGATAATATTACTTGAATGCCGTGAATTGTTGAGTTCTATCTTGTCTTCATTATCTTTGAACTTTTTGTTCTACTTTAATGTTTGTGTGCTTTTCCTAATCATGAAAACCAAGTGTTGACCAAGTCATAGCTCCTGCACATGTACAGAGAATCTTTGTTCACGCATCAATTTTCACCACAAACTTCTCATCTACCATATATAAACATTAACTTATGAAGGATCCACCTCCATTAACCACTAATTATAAGCTCCTGCATTCTCAATATTCTCACCACTGTTAAAAATTATTTAAGACCAAGACCATATCTTGATAGAAAGACACAAACACAGTGAATTGTTGATAGAGTTGTAACAAAACTAAACATGCACACTTACTTTCATAACATTCATATTCTTGAATTGACAACACTTTATCCAAATTTAAATACTAATTAATACTCCTCATCATGTTCAAATATTCACATCTTGTCAAACATATGGGAGTGGATCAGATAGAAATTTAAAATATGTTTTGTAATATAATTTTTATAAGTAAAATTTTGACAATTTACAGGAGGTTCCCTATTTTCTAAGGAAAAGGATTTTTTTTTTTCTTTCTTTATTTATATATATGTCAAGGGTTTTCAAAGTTTCCAAATTCAATTTTCCTCCATGTTACTTTATTTACAAACCACGTTTTTACAGTATTACAAGAAAATCATTAACTAAAAATTAATTTTAAAGATAAAAAATAATTAGTTGCTATACTGACCAAATTAGAAACTATTTTAGATATTAAAAAAATTGTTAGTTTCTAATATTGTTAAATGGTTTCTAAATTGATATCTAATTAACTACCAAGATTTTTACTACCAAATTTAGAATCTAAATAATTGGTAGTTAAAATTTTGGTAGTTAATTAGATACCAATTTAGAAATTATTTAACAATAATAGAAACTAATTTAGAAACCAAAAATTTTTTTAGTCTCTAAAATAGTTTTTAATTTGGTAGCAACTAATTATTTTTTGTCTCTAAAATTGATTTCTAATCAATGATTTTTTTTGTAGTGTAGGGTAATCTTTAATTACAAGATAGCTAGGAAAACAATAAGTCCAATCAAATTTTGTGTGCTAATTTATCTCTTTTTACACTACTAAAAAAATTAATTATTATATTAATTAAATTAAATATTATTTTAAAAATTAAAAAATTATTAATATGTAAATTAGTTTTATTATTAATAAATAGTTTTTAAATTAATATTTAGTTAAAAACTAATTTAAATATACTTATAATTTTTTTAATCTCTAGTCAAATTGATGCTAAACAGATTTTAAATTGTATTAAACAAATAAAATTGGAAGTACACAGCATAAATCCAAACTAAGCAGTAATAAATACTCAAATAAACAAAACTGAACTATTATAAGTTAAACTATTATAGTTTGAGTGAAGTGAAAAAATTAAACTATATTCTAAATTACATTTTACCCCTTTGTTTTTCATATGTTTTCCTTATTTCCTGTAAAAAAAATAATGTACTGCATGGCTATACTCTTAAGAATTTAATGAGTACATGCATGTAACGTAAGAAAAACTTGAAACCTTTTTTTTTTAATTAATTACAGTTTACATGTTTTAATAATTAAACTTGTAGTTGTAAAAATATAAATTTCCAAACATGTTTGGCATAGGTTGCATTATATGTAGCCCTGCCATGTTTGGCATAGGTCACTGGCACTGCCATGGTAGGCCCTGGTTATATATAAAGCAAACATGCTATGATTAATCATGAAGCTATATATAGCAAAGAATATTTTTTTAGGGTGCAAACTAAAACCTAATCTGATTTCTTCAATTCGATCAATCTATTCATTGTGTTGCTAAATAGTGAAAAAATAAATTAAAACTAATTGTAAACATACAAATTATATTATGTCCACTATAAGAAATTGCACAAATGCTTCACTGTAAATATCTCGTAAAGATAAAATTTCCACTAAAAAAACTTCTTAAATTAGTCTATAAGAGCATGACTGAAAAAAAAAAACCCTACAAAAATACATATTGAAATTCCTTAAAATACCAAAGTTATGAAGCAAATAAAGTTCAAAGTTATGGAATGGCGGGAATATTCATGTTGATGACCTTGCAACTTTAATTATTAAGAAAAATAAAAGTATATATAACAACAATTTATGTTGATGACAAAAGACAAATTGTAATAATTGTTGAGAAGAGTTACTTACTGCGATGATAACAATTTGTATGTCATAAGAATGACTGATGAGTGGAACTACTTTAGATTGATAACTATATATTAATAATGGTTAATTAAGTTATGTGTAAAATGTGAAAATTGGCTTTAATGATTAGCTATCACAAACAAATTGTGACACCATAAGTAACATCATTAAATATGTTGTAAAACTTTCCTCAACAACACATTATAATTGAAAAAAAAAAAAGTTTGTCAATGACAAAAAGAAGTAGGAAAAAGTGCAAGAAAGAAAATTATAGCACAGGATGTAACATGATATGGATTTATTGTGACATGAGAGAAAGAAAGAGAAGTATAATTACAATAAATTAAATGGTTAAAAATTTAATTTTTATCTTTATATTATAATACAAAATTAATTTTTATCTTTCATTTATTTGTAATATAAAAATAATTAAAATGAATTATTTCGATATGAAATTATTCAATTTAAAGTTTTATTTCAATGAAAATAACAACTAAATCATTTCACGTACAAAAAATTAATTTATATACTACAAATACCTAAATAAAGTTTCAACTAACTACAAAAATCAATTTGAACAATTAAAGTGTTTCTTCCTAAATATATGTAAACTGAATGTTGAATTCCGAGTATTTTGTTACCAAGACAAAACCTAGGATATTGTAGATGTAGAGGTGGAAATCAATTTTGAACTGAATGGAGATCTCGAAATTCAATTTGCAGAGCTGCTAAAGAACATTATGGTTTATAATGAGAAAAGATAGAATTGAAAAGGAAAGGTCATTACTTGCTGCATCAGAGAATGAAAGCCACAACTCATGACTTGCACGTCCACTACTGTTTACGACTCGTTTGAAAATCCCATCTTAACCAATTACACAAACTATATAATGAATTAGGTTTAAAATCCACTCTTCTATAGACTGTAGTCGAAGCAAACATTTAGCTTAATGAGGTGCAGTGAAATTACTCAACTCATGAATTAAACGCATGATATAAATAACTAATGCTACAGTGATGTTGTACCTGTTGGAGGTGATGGCAGATGATGAAGAGCCGATACAAAACCAATTACTGTGTGATGTAACAAGCGACGTTGCAGTGTCAAGTGTTAGGGTTTTAAGGGAATTGCCCAAAGCCAGGAACTGCAACTTCAACAATGCACAAATGAAAATTACCCATGCGATTCATGTTTTCAGATTTTTTATCATCTCACTTAACCTAATGTTTTCCTCAACCCTCACGTTGAACCCTGGCATAAGAATTTCCGGGGTCCACAATTTAAAAACTGCGCTGTTACATGACACTAGAAGGAAACTAGAACAAGGAAAAACACGCAAGTTTTCACTATTAATTGTGATATATGTGCATCACTTTTAATATATATTTTTTCAAGTCTAATCAGTTTGTTTTGGTGCAAAGAATGTGGGCATTAGTTGTGTGCCCCAGATACATGGATCGCTTTTTGCAATGAACAAGAGATAACTTCAGAAGTTGTATCAGTAGTCTCTTTCTGGACACCAACCAAGCGCACTTCAGAAGAGAGAAAAAACCATGAAGAAAACAGGTTGTGATTGTGAGAGAAGTAAGGACAGAGATGAGTTCTAAATATTTACAGTGACAACCCAATTTCTGAGTGGAAGTTATATGTTTGGAATCTTTCCAAGATGAAAAGACTTTCAAAAGTTGCAATGATGTTGATGAGAGCATTTTAGAATTGGTGAATGCATTATCCTTTTCATACTACCAGTCACCAATTCTCAATCCAAACAACATGTGTATCTATCTCCTCTTTCTTTATATTTTTACTTTATAAATCACATATTCTTCAATTGCTTCCTCTTTCTCCTTCTCTTTAAGTATTAGACGTATTTTATATTTTAAAAATACTTACTTTTTATTAGCTGTGTTTGCTATAATTAATTAATTAAATTAATGTGAATATTTTTATTGTATTATTTAATCATTTATATGCATAATAATATTGTTGATTTTTATGATAATTAATTTAAAAGTCATATGAAATAATTCTTATGTTGTTGAGAAAAATAGAAGAGTGAAAAAAAAATCCTCCCTATCTCTAAAAAGTTGAAAATTTGTATCAACTAATTAGTCGTTGCATTTAAAGTTGGTAATGTAATTGTAGTCATAGCTTAATTAGCGAATGGTAGGTATAACGTGTTTCTCAGCATAAAAATGTGCTTAAAATGTCATAATCCCCCATTAGTGTAACTAATCGAGTTAATTAGGAAACACTCTTGTAAAATAATACTATTGTGCTTAAAGTACTATCCAATACTAATTTAAGTTAAAGTAGATAATGTAACTTCAGTCAATTATCTAGTAAAAAGAATGAAAAAGGAAGCAAAAAACCTGCATTCTAAGGAAACGAATAACAATAGAAACAACCCCAATCTCTTTGTCATTTTATTTTAATTAAAGTATCTTATTATTTTAACTCTTTATAAATTAACGATGAATACATTTTTTTTCCTTTTCCATTTCAAATCTCGTCATTTTAGATAACCTGAATTTCAAAATGACTTGTTAACTCATAACGTGACCACTGAATAATGACTGTATTTTGGTACTGAAACATCCAAACACTTTCACTACCGTCATGAAGGCTACCTCAAATTCTATGCCCAATTTGAAATATCAGAAATGGGCCAAGGTTCTACTGAACATTGCAACAATTAGCCCGGTGTTATTCGATTGTATGGGCTTGGGCTTTTAATAGACCACCAGTGGGCCTCTGAAGCTGACGTTGAACATGTAGGTTGCACTTGCTGCTGTTAAAGCGATATGTTTCGATACCTTTAACGCATAAAAATTTGCGAATTTTGTAAAGTGATTTGCCAAATCATAAAATTAAATAATTTATTGCTTTACTTGCAAACAAAGATCGTCGATATGTCCGAGTGGTTAAGGAGACAGACTCGAAATCTGTTGGGCTTTGCCTGCGCAGGTTCGAATCCTGCTGTCGACGTTTTTAGATTTTTGTTTTATAAAATGAATGCAGAAGTGATTCTTGTGAATCCATTTTTTGTTTATTTTTGTAATGGCGTTATTTGTGAGATAGAAATAAAAGCGTAAAGAGATGTATGAAAATGTATAGTACATAAGAATCAAAAAGTTAGTAGAAAGAGCACGTGGTCGTATCGATATAAAACTTGGGCTTGGCGTTTGGGAATTGTAGTTTTGTGTTGGATGCATCTTCTGCATATTCTTTTGGATCATACTCTAAACACTCTGAATTTTGGGTCAGTTCTGACTCACTCAAACTATACTCTATTATACATATCAAATGGAATATTTTCTTCATTTAACATTATTAACTAATTTATTTATAGTTCTTGTAGAGACGATTCACGCTATGCTCTCTACACATGGGGCACAATAAGTCCCCATGGTGAATCCCCTCCTTGCTAGGTTTAGTTTTGTGACTAATCTTTCTTTGAAAAATCGTCATGCAAACTGCTTTGCACAGGGTAATGCTTTGAGCTTCCACAAAACTACAAAAGAACTCCTCATTCATCACATGACCCTCTCCCTGCCTGTATTATGTCATAAGGTTTTTTAAGATCATCGACCAAAGTGCACTGAGAAAGGGTTATCGATCTTTAAAGCTTATTAGTTTTGTTGGCTTACGTCAGAAACTAAGAAACTGTGAAATCATAGACTGAGTCTACTAGCATAACAAACATTTTATTTTTGATTGGGAAAATAAATGACAATCCCATTATAGATATAAAGAATGTTGATTATAATGATTGACTAAATATTTGGGATAGAGAGTTATCATCGAATAAAACTAGAAATAGGAAAGAGAAAGATCTAGTATAAGAAACAAGGGAGACCGATCATAAAGACAAACAATAATTTGACCAAGAACAACTGTTTTTAGCTAAACTACATATTCTAATTGAGAGGAATTTGACTAGAATAGTTTCCTTAACTGAAAAATCATCATACTCACTTCTTTTCCAAATCCACTTACTACTTTATCCCTATTTAAACACACTCTATTTATATCATCTAATAGCTCAACAAATTTTTCCACTCATTTGCGTACACTTTTAGCCAACTGTCTTACCAAAACATAATATCCTTCTTGTTACTTACTACCAGACAGTGTTCTCATTGAATCAGTTTCCACTACTAACCTAGCATGCTTCATTAATATCCTTCCACCATTTAGACCCTTTGTTTCGGTGATAGCTACAGGTAGTGTTTTTCCTTATTTTTTTTCATGACATTACTTTTCAAATCTACATTGTTTCCCTTAATATCTTTTTTTCATCCATGAAAAGCATGAATATCTTTTAACTCTTTAATGTTAATAAATTTGAACATATAGCTTATTTTGAAGGAAGACAACATTTTTCTTAGGGTTCGAATCCTCCAAACCAGCAAATATTAATTGTATTGTAAGAAATTATGTTGATAATGACACGAGCATAATTAATGAATATATTTCAGCATATTTACTCCATAAGTTAATTATAAAAGAAAAGCCATTTTGATGCTTAATTGCCCGTTTGTCTTTTGGGATATAAACGTCGAATTCATTCCAACGAATGATGTATATAAAGAATAATAACCAATTATGTCGTTTTAAGTTAATTACGTCATTTTCTATATTGCTAAAGGTGCGTGTTAGTGATTTGAATCTCACCTCAACATGATGATGATGATGATTTAGATTTGTATTGTGGTTGCAAAAAGCTCTTACTCATGGGACTTCCTATCATTCTATACTTCGCTCTTCTTATTTTATTCAGCCACTACATTTGTATATGTATATTTTAGTTTGTTAAAGTGAATTATTGGTGCAAAGAATAAAGAAAGCGTCTAACATTGATCTCAACATTATTCAAATTCAAATTCATATTCATATTATTATTATTATTATTATTATTATCTAAATGTATAATGAAATTTGTTATATATAATAGAAATTTCCTATTTAATATATTCATATTTGTTTTTCTATTTTACTTTTAATAATATTTTAAAGTCACATTATAAAATTTACAATCTTGTAAAAAAAATTTAAAACATGGTAAAAGAAAAAGAAATATAAAAGAAACGAACACAGTAACTAAGGAAAGGTTTTAAAAGATATAGTTTGAATTATAAAGTTTCAGGTTGTAAGTATTTTTTAAGAAACTTTGGTATTGGCTGAAATGTGTTTTGTAATTTTAGATGGTTCTTTGCAAACTGAGACTTGGAAAGGAAACAGATAAAAACTTATAAAAGAACACATTAAGGATGTTAAAAATGGAATGAGATTAAAGATAGATAGTTAAAAAATGGCTCATTATAACACTTATATGTTTCTTTTTTTTAAAAAACGAGTCATTATTAAATATTGCAATTAAAATATTACAAAAAAAATTATGTAAAATATACTTTAAATTATCTTCTCTGTTTATTTAATGTAAAAGACATTTAAAAATAAAAGTTGAATGAAATGGTTGGAGAAAAATTAGTAACTGAGTATCTTATAAATGTAAAGAAATAGTTATAAAGTAATTTTAAAGAAATTCATAAACATTAATTGGATGAATTTTCAGTATACATTTATGTTATTAGAGAGCTCTATATGGACATAGTAAAATTATAGTAAATAAGTCGGAATAGAAACTTATAATATAAATCAATTTTATGAATTGAGTTAATTCTAAATTTAAATTTCTTAAAATTATTCCAATCAAATTCGTTGAGCTCTTGTGTTACTCTCTATCGAGTTTCTCACTCTCACGCTTCATATATTTCATTCTTGATGTGAGAAAATGTATTAAAAATCCAGAAAAATTATAAATAAAATCAGATTATAATATATAAATATACATAAATCTTATCTTTAACATTATTACTATTATCCACTATTAGGTCTTCCCCAAGCCTAGCTAATTTTTCCCCCGAAAGGTGCAACCGGGAATTAAGCGGTGAGTAAGTATTAACCTGAAAACAGTGGCATAGGCTTTTCTGTTCTACTTTATAAAAAAGCAAAAGTAGGAACAAAAGGAAAGAGAAAACACCATGAGAAACTAAAGTTCTATAGCACCATCTCTATTAAATACTGTTAGACCCCAGAGTTGTAAGCTTCTTCAACCGCTACAAAGAAAGCAAAACACAACTTTCAAACCTTTATTCAAGGTTTGTTTGGGTGTATATATATCACAAAAGTGAAAGTGAAAAAGTAGAAGGAAAAACGGAGATTCAAAATTTTATTTCTTATGATATGAATTGAAATTCTGGCATCAAACTCATCCAGGGCAGCTAGCAAATGATGACTGGGTTTCCTAACTGGTGGAGCATGCATCCACCACCCCAATATGTGCTTCCACCTTCTTCAATTTCTTTTAATTTTTTGACTGAAAATCCAGAGCCTCCTCAGTCATGGAGCCAACTACTTTCGTAAGTAAAACCGCCCCACTCTCGATCTCTTTTCTTTCTGTCTGTCAGGATGGTGTCATCTATGTTCTACTATGAATGTAGTTATCATCGTACGTGTCTTGTAAATGCTAGAAAATTGTTTGCTAGATTCGTTAACTGCGGGATGAGCAAAGAACTACGCATTTTCGGAATTGGTGCAAATTCTTTTGACCTGACGTACCTGTCCAAGGCTTTCGTTTTTGTTTACTTGAGAGAAAGATTTGCTCTGGTTCTGTTTGTTTTGCAGTACTGGATTACCAGGAGAAGAAGAGAATCTTGCTTTCATTGATTTTCAGCCGAAAAAGTTGGGAAACTGGGATTTTCAAATTCTTAACACTGCTTCCGGAGTTTCTAATAATTTTGATGTATTAAAGCAAGAAAATTCTCAAAGGGGCAATTTGTACGAACATGGGCGTGAAGAATTTCAGGCTTCTGATCCCGCTGACTCATCTTGGTCACGTATGGTGCCTGTTTCTTCCCCCGGGTCTTCTTGTGTCTCTAGCATCAGTGGTAATAATATATTGGACTTCACTTATAACAACTCAGAACATAGAAAAAATCTTTTACAAGACCAAACATCCGAGGTAAGCAAAACTGAAGATCCAGCCAGAGATTCTTATTAATTCTCTCTTATTTTCTCGTCCAAACTTGCGACTTGTATATATATTGACATGTTATTCAAATTTATTTTCATCTCTTTCTTATGTTCAAGTGTAATAGCACAGCCACGGTTGGAGTTTGCAAGAAAGCTAGGGTTCAGTCATCTTCAAGTCAAGCACCTCTCAAGGTCAGTCCCTCCCTCTTCATTTTTTTCTACTATATGTTTCTCACGCGTGGTGAGTAGCTTGTATATATATTGAGTGATTTGTTATCGTTGTCCTTCATGGTTGTCTGTATTTGAGATTAATATTCTTCTGCTGCCAAATAATTGTTGTACGAGAGAAAAGCATATGTTCATGTAATGATTTTCATGTATGAATCTAAATCAGGTGCGGAAGGAGAAGCTAAGTGATAGAATAACAACCCTTCACCAACTAGTTTCCCCGTTTGGAAAGGTAATAATTAATCAACTCAACTATATAACTGTTCAGTTATTATGATAAACAAAGCATACAAAACCGTAGGAGAACCATTATTACAAGGGCCATTTGTGTTTGGTTTAAGTCCCCATGAACATTCTTTTCAATCCTCCCATGATCCAACTTACATCTGTGTACACCTTTATATATCATTTGCCAAAATTCACTTTTAACAGTAAATAAAGATCACCCTTCGTTTTGTGATGTGCTTCACTTTTGCAGACTGACACAGCTTCTGTCTTGTTAGAAGCCATTGGATATATAAGGTTCCTGCAGGGTCAAATTGAGGTGATGTTTCTCGCAATTTTTTTTCCACAGATGTTATTTATACTTTTGTAAGGTATTCAGAGTCAGTAAAAGCATGCACTTAAAGTTTCACCAATATTGACGATGCTTTCTCCAAAAACAGTCTTCAGTTATGGGAGTTATAAAATTTTATTCCTTTTTCCCATCCTTGGATTCAGGCACTCAGCTCTCCTTACGTGGACGATGCATCAAAAAACATGAGGAATCAACAGTCTGTAAGCACCCATTTCCCATAGACTTGACGCACTAGTTTGAGAAGGACAAAAATGGCCTATATTTGTATTATATAATTGAAGGGAATGTTTCTTCCTTCTTTTCTTTTCTTTTTAAATTTTATTTTCAAACAACACAGGTCCACGGGGAAAGAACTTGTGTTTTTCCAGAGGACCCGGGTCTGGTATGCTTTATTGGATCCATCAATTCATTATAAACAAATTAAGAGCCCTTATTTACAATTATTGAAATACTAATTTAATCAGCGAAAAGAATTCGAAGCCATTGAAAGTTGAAACAAGCAGATTTCTCAGCTTTTCATAACATCCTTTAACGCATGAGACGAGGCTGAATTGCTTATTTGAAAGACCTGAGAGACAAGTGAAATTACTAATTCACACTTTTTATTTTCTCTCTTTTCTATTCCCAACTAGCTGTTGAATGGCAATAATGGCCTGAAAAGAAAAGGAGCTCCAAACCAGGTACGTAAAAGAACAAGTGATTACACTACGAGTTTAGTCTTCTTGTTCATTGTTGATGCTTGAATATTGAAGATGCATATTCTGATCACGTCATTATAGTTATTACCGTAAGTCTCATCATAGCGCAAAATGAAAATGAGTGAAGAAATTAACTGACAGACTTTGCATGGTTAATCTCAATATGAATAACTTGGTTAATTTATGAAAATAACATATAATTCATTGTGTGCAGGATGAAGAAGATAAAGCAATGGACTTGAAGAGTAGAGGGTTGTGCTTGGTCCCGGTGTCTTGTACCCAACATGTTGTGAGCCTAAATGACTGGAGCACCGCCATATACGGTGGAGGATTTTAAACATATATTTGAAGAATAATATTTGTGGATGAGATGATATAATATAACATCGTAGTATGTACTCACTCTGATCTAGGTAGGAGGGTTTGGAATTTAAACTTTTTCTAAACGTTTTGCCTCTTCTAATATGCATTATGGGGATCCAGCGGAATTTCTTCCTTGTTTTCTTCTCATTGTTACTGATAGTCGCTGATATGTGACTAATTTACATTCACTTTGCTTTTAAAATTGCAATATTAATGTTTCCCTTCCCACATGGAACATTAATTCCCCAGTAATAAATAAGTTACAGCATTTGTTTATTTAAATTTGAAGAATATAAGCTCAGAGATACAGAACAATTAACCTTCACGCGCACTTTTCTCATGAACTTCTTGGAAGAATCAAAACTTCAGGAGAGGTTAATCAAACATAAGAAGCTAAAGAGCAAAGCTTATTAATGTGAAGACAAATGGTAGTAATTCACTCTTGTTAAACATTTAAAATATATATTATTACACTTTAATGAGTCATTCAAAATTCCATAATTAGTGTACTTATATAATTTTTCTCATATCGCACAAAGCTAAAAAGTTAGGACACTCTGGGGGGAATATAATACATGTCTGACGGGAGTTGTTAAAAGAGCATTTCCCTAAGGGAATAATCTCTTCTTCATTATAATATTTTATGCATATCCAAAATCTTGACATGCTTTGAACTAACTTTATAAAGCAATAATACTTTTTTAGGTTGGCTCATGTTATTCATGTCTCTTTTTCATAAACTCCTTTTTAATACTTACAATTCTACTTGTTATAAACCTTCATTTTGTTTTCATTCTATCTAAATGCACAATAATTCACACCCACAAAAAGAGTTTCAATAACACATCCTTCTGTAATTTTCAAATACTTATCTATATATGCTAGCTTCTGCTATGAGAAATTTGCATGGACAGATGCATGTAGGAAGTAAAGAGGTATAGTTATGAGCGATTGGATAATTTTGTTTGTGGTCTTGAAGAAGTGATGATGTGAAGGTGTGTTTCTTGAGAGTTAGTAATTGTGGGATTAGGAAGATGCATGCAGAGACATTTAATGTTGTTGTTTTGTAGGCAGAAGGTTTGAATGGTGGGAAGAGTAGTGATTATTTGTATTTGTTGGTTAGTGAGTAATTGGAAAAGAGGTAAAATTGAATTGAAAAGCAAAGAATTTGTTGTCAGAAGGTTATGGCAGACATTCATGTGGATGGATGTGGCGTGGCTGACCCGAATGTTGATATATGGACCCCAACTCACTCTCTCCGCTCATATTGGACCACTTTCACCATTTCATCATGCCCCCATTTCCTTCCACTCCCACGTCAAACTTTCATCACCATCACCCTGCATATTACATCATCTCACCAACATATCACTCTATATTAACATTACTCTTACTTAATTTTACAAGTTTTTTCCCTTTTGTTGGAGATAACCTCTAATGTTTTAATGTTTTATGTTACCTGAATAATTAACAAATGATATCGATAAAAGGCTTATAGAAAGAAATTAATATAAATTTTATTTTTTTAATTTTTAATTGTTTTACAGATTTAGAATAAGTGTTTGATTCAATGTGTGAAAAAAAAAAATATAATAAAATATTTGACTTAATATGACTAAATATGTGTAAGAATGTGATAAATTGTTATAAAATACAGCATAATTCAAAGGATATTTAAGTTTTGAATTTGTATTAAAAATATTAAGATTACAATAATAATCCTTTAAATACTCAAGTGGTCTTTTTTATTCGGAGTGATCTGATCTAGAATTTTATTTTGAGTTATAATATAATTCAAACATACTTATCATTTGATAATTTTAAAGAAAGTTGACTTTCAATATGTATTTTTCCCCCTAAAAGTATAATCCTTATTTAAGTATACGTTATGTTTACTTTTCATAATTTTTAGTTAGAAATATTGTAAAAAATAGTATTCGTTAGGTTCACCATTGTATGAAAATTGATCCTAGCGACGATAAAAAATTATTGTTAGCAGAGTACTATAAAAGGTTCAATGACAGTTTAAACTGATACAGAAAATAGTGTCACAATTCCACACGACATTAGTTTTACATAACAAATGTTTACAAAAAAATACCAGGAACAACAGTATATTTTAGTATTTTGAAGAAATCTCACCTGAGATATATTTAAATTGAAAATTAAATTTAGCTAATACTATAAATAAGTGCGTATACGTTATGTATTTATAGAGTTTAATATTGATATAGTGTAATCAAAGTGCTCCACTACCACTAGTTAATAGAATATTATCTTTGGTTTTATTATTTTTAAATAGTTATTATAAAATTAGTGAATTTATTTTATATGTGATAATTTATGACTGAACGAAAACATAAACTTATTTTACTTTACAGTCTACGTATATAGTCTATTTGTATACGAAGTAGGGATATGCGAATTTGCTGTATAAAGAGGCTGTAGAACATATAATAGAAAATAACTACTAATATAAGTTATTTTAACTAAATTAGTAGGTTTTAACTTAGTTATACGTACAGTAATTTTATCCAATTTTAGTGACATCATTTCTCGTGGAAGAAACTAGTAAACTCTTATAAAATATATTTTTTTAATCTATAAAAAAAATTGAGAAAAAATTAAAAGTCTGCATTTAATATTCATATATGCACTATTGTTATTTACATTGTAAAATCTATATACTTTGATAAATATTGACAAATTACATTTAAATACAATAGTTATGATAAATAAATTCACTTAAATGAATTTTTAAATTGTTAAATTCACTTTACAATTAATAACATTACCATTGAATTCAATATGAGATTGGAAAAAAAGGCATCCTCCACCATATCAATTATCAATTTGAATATGCTCCTTATCATGTTTTAAATTTTTTAAAATTATCCTCTATTTCAGATTTAAAAATCTGAAATTTAAAAAATATAATTCAAAAATTAAAATCTAATTTCGAAAAAATATATTTTTGTCATTTTATATGACATTTTCATCTGACAAATCAGGTGCAGGTTGGAATTAATATGATGCAGGAAGAATTTCCCTGAAAAAAATATTTGAATTGGAGATAACTGGGTTTAAGCCTTTTCATAAGGAGTATTGAAGGTTAGTTTTTGCTTTGTGGAACAATGATTACTAATTGCAACCCTTTATATACAGCGAAAATTTTAAAATATTATTTCCGTACTGTACCACGGTGGTGTTCTCGCTCCCACTAGAGTCATTATTATCACTGTATTTTTAGTTTATTTTGAAAAATATATCATGTTTTAGAAAATTCATTTTAAAATTTATTTTGTATATTTTATAAAGCTGTCTTCTAGAAAACATTTCATATCTTCTAAAATCTTGTTTTGGAAATCTTGTTATGAAAATTATTTTGAAAATCCTTTCAAAAACTTATGTTCTAAAAATTCTAAACAATTTTTTTATAAAGAAGATTTTGAGAACAGATAATATAAAACTCACTATTATTAAAAGTAAATTGGTTATTCTAAAAATTTTGGGAGTGCAGTTAGTAATTATGTTGGTGCAGGATGTAAAAGCCTGAATGTTTGGCACTCCTTCGTGGTCCTTCTAAATTTTTAAATCTCTAAAGGCCCAAAGAACAAACGACGCTGCTTTCATATAGATCCTTTTTTCTTGGGCATTTTTATTTTAGGAATCAGAAGTGCTAGAAGCTTGGCCAATTTTAATGTATAATTTGTTTAACAAATATGCCAACTTTTTATTTATATTATTTTTAATACTTTAACATATACACTGAAAATATAAGAGTAAAAAAATGGGTTGTGTTTTATATTTTGAATGGTGAAGATTGCAATAGGACCACGTTATAGAAGCTGATATGATGAATTGGTGATTGGAATGTGTGGAGTGTGGACCCCACCCATAAAAGCTGTGGAGAATAATTCTCCATAACTCAGAAATGGGCCTCGTGAAGCATGCGCTATTTTTCTATTATTATTATTATTATTATTATTATTATTATTATTATTATTATTATTATTATTATTATTAATTTCGTAGTGCTCTTCGATTCAGCTTCGGACAAAGGAGCGTAACGCGGTTTACGTCCTACATTGTATGGGACCGTTTAAGTGTGTTTGAACATAGCATTCACGTTCACATTTGAGCCAAATATCAAACACGCCATTAATCATGTGTGGCGTTTAACTGTGTTAGACGGTCAATGTGTTAGGTATTCAATTCATTCTGTTCAAACGAAGACCATCGTTATTTACAAATTTTCTTAAAATATACTATCAAATCATATTTTTAAAATAGACAACAATATCATATTAAGAAATAAGTTAAATTCCAATTCAATTTTATAAAATTAATTTTTAAGATGAAAATTATATATATTGTAGGTTTAATCTAGTTAATGTAAACTTCGCAACACATCTTCTTCACATCGAAGTATATACATCTTGAATGTGAAACTAGATAATTGTGGGTGATTCGATAGCACTTAGAGATCTAACGTCAACTAGAAATAAAGTTAATTTACAATATATAAACTGTGACAATTGTTCCTTTACAAGTCAATTTTATGAGAATAAGTTAGACTTAAAATTCACTTTATAATAAAGTGGTCTCAGTTGTTAAGGAAGAAACAAGTAGGATGTTGATGTTTGCTCTCGTAGTCAAAATTAGCGGAGTTCAAGTATTGTTATCTCTAGATGAAGGATAGAATATAGGATGACAACATGCAAACCAACAAATTCTCCAATTGAAAGGGAATTGAATACTTACAAGAAAATTGATGTATATTGTTCAAGAAGAACTCCAATTACAAGGATGATGGTTTATATATGTGCAAATTGGGCAAGTGCTTTTAATGATAGAAGATTAACCTTTAGATACTTCACATTTATAGGAGGTAATATTCTCACATGGAAAAACAATCTAGTGTAGAAACTAAACTTAAAAGAATGGTTCTTGGACTTTGCGAGGGTTTGTGACTCAAACTACTTCTCTAGGATTAAGGGTATGCAGACATGTGTTTCATTCAATTGTATTGTGATGTTTGTGAGTTTGCAAAGAGTCATAAAACTTATTTTCCTTTAATTTCATATAATTTTTTTCCCTTGTATGATCTTTCACTTTGATGTATGGGGTCCATCTAAGATTACAACATTGGGTGGATCAATATAGTTTGTAACGTTTATTGGTTATTGTACTAACATGAATTGGTTATGTTTAATGAAGTCTAAAATTGAAGTTTGAGGGCTATTTCAGAAAGTTTGCAAAATGAATGATTGAGATTCAGTATAAAACACAAGTTCATGTATTGTGCATTGATAATGGAGGAGAATATATGCAATCAGAACTTCAAAAAAATTTAGGAGCCAAAAGAATTTTTCATCAAAGATCTTGTCCAAATACTCTACAATAGAATGGGATGGTGCAACGAAAAAACTATCATCTATTGGAGGTGGTTTGAGCTGTACGGATTGGAGCTCATATGCCAACAATATATTGGGGATAAACTCTCAGATATGTAGTATACACTATTAAATGAACATCATCTATGTCTTTTGAGTATAAAATGTCTCTTCAATCACTTACAAATGTAGTAGCATTATAATTGCTGAATTAACACACAAAGTTTTTGTTGTTGTGTAGCTTATGTTCACCTACACAAGCATAAGAGAAGTAAGTTGTCTCCTAGAGCTGAAATGTGTGTGTTCCTTGACCATGCTGATCACCAAAGAGTGCTACAATCTACAAACCAAGCAAATTTTACAGTAGTATTTTGTCATTAGACATTGATATATTTTTCCTATATGTATGAAATTCAGGGGGAGAATTGTGATAAAATTCATATTTTTATTCCACAAAAAGTTGATACTGAATTCAAATTGGAGAAAGGAAGTAATAAAGTTGTATTAGGAGATACAAGAATGTGCAACAATCTAATGATAAAAAAATCACATAATAAGAAAGAATTTGAGCATGTTGAGATCGAAGGTTTTCTTGTTGATGCTGATGATATACCACACTAGTCCTCCCCTAAAGAACCTAATTGAGAAAAAAATATATGCCTAGATGATGTCTCTAAATAAACCTACTTATTAGTAAGACTAAATACCTTACTAGTAATTACATTGTAACTAGAATTTGTCTAACTCACTTCTTAATATGATATCAGAGGTTATCCTATTGAGTTTTGTTTGACTTATTGTGTCATCTACTATGAAGTTGTTACTAGACCACCAATAAATATGTAGTTCCATGTGCTATACGTTGATATTATATTGACTAAAGATAAGATAAATTTATAATATATAAGTGAGAATAATCCCACCTTATAAATAGTTTTTATAATGATAAGTTAGACTTAAATTTACTTAAAATATTAATAGGTATTATAGTGAGGGTGAAATGATGATTTTAAAATATTTTCAGCACAAAAAATAATAAAGTATTATAATATTAATAGATATTAGAATTGACTGAATTACTATAAATATATTATTTAAAAGATGTAATTATTATATATAATATTTGTGAAACTACATTCATATTGAATAATAAATAAATAATTTATCTATTTAAAAATTATAATATGATTTTGATATCTAACATAAAAATTTTTATAAAAAAAAAAATTTATAACATGATTTTATTCATTAAAAAAGTTGTTAATTCAATTCAATAATATAAACTAAACTAGTTGTTCACCCAAAAAATAATATTAAACAACACTCTTACCACCGTAGTGATTTAACTAGTTAAATCATAAAAAAATAACCTCTAAGATCAGTAAGTAATTCCTGCTCAAAGTTACTGGTATTTCATAATATTGTTAACATGAAAGTTTTTTTTTATTTTTTTAAAGTTGATAGGTGCTTAATTAGCAGCTATTATATTTGTATAGTCCAGCTTTAAGTTGAATAGCAGCACCCAAAATGAAATTATATAAAACTTCCAAAGCAAATTTAGGGAATAGGAAGTAGATTAATCATATATAGGACAAAATGAAATCAATATGAATAACTGGGAACAATGAAAGCACCGTCATTTTCATAAGGACAGCGAAATCATTACACAATATAATAACATCTTTTGCCTTCTGATCGTATTTCCACTAATTAAACTTTTTTTTATCACAATTGATACGGTTCATTTGACTATAAAAATCACTATTAACGTCAATTTTTCTTGGTGTTAGTTAAAAAGGAAAAAAAAAATGTAACGTGTCACCATCATTAAACGACAGTGATGAGTCGCGTTCAAATTAACTAGCAGAGTAAAAGGTAGCCTGCAGAAGAGAGCAGCATCAGCAAAGAAAGGTGATTAAAATGGATGTGATAATATAAATGTGAACGTTTCTTTCTGGTGTGTGTGAATGCAACACAACTCATAGTCTTTTTCAAGGTATCACTAATCAACTAGTCTCCATCACTAATTGTGTTTTGTTTTTTAGTAACTCAACTTACATATATTTTATTTTAAGCTCTAAAATTCATCGGTTTTAATTCATTTTTTAATATTTGTAGTTTTTATAGTTAAGGACCAGGTTAAATAATGATTAACAAATGTATCTTGTCATAGGAACTACCAATCATGGTTATATGTAACTTTTTTTAGTAAATTTTGTTTTTTTTATCTGTTTACAGAAATTCATTTTTAGTTGTTTAACATATTTATTGATTGATTTTAGTCTCTTACCAATTTTAGTTCCTCAGTTTTTTATGTCATTTTTATCAAGTATTACCTTTATTCTTAAATAGTTAAATATAATTTTCGTCCTATAATAATGATTTTAGTTTCTGGTTAAAACATTTACATTAGTAATATATTGATAATATATTTTTTGAAAAACACTTTTATACTCTTACTATTTTTTATTACGTATGAAACTTCTTTGATCTGATTTCACATGTTGATAGTTGAAAATCACTTTACAATCATTTGGGAGAATTTCCCAAAAAAACATTAATGGTGGACCCACCTTTGAAAATGTAGGCTTCGTCTTCAAATAAACATGAAACCGAATATTATTAGTATTTTGTTTCTTAATTTCTACTCAGTTTCATCTTAACTAAACAATTTCTACTCTATTTCTCCTCCATCTGCCAAATAAATGTTAGTGTAGAGAAGTTTCACACTATAATTTACTAAACATTTTTATTGAGTTTTATAATAATTACATTAAAAATCACATTCATAATTTTAATCAATTCAAAATATAAAATTTCCTACATTGATAATATAATATGAACTTGTTGAAATAAATTTCTCCTTAAATACATTTTGAAGAAAAGAACTTTTATACAAGTCAATACTAGTTTATAAAAGATGTATCGCATTAGCTTACGTATAAATTAGTTTTAATTTATAGAAAAACTTATTATTTATTTATTTTATTTTTATTTTTATTTATTATTGAAAAAGAACTTAGATGAACATAAGAGAAAATGAAAGAAAAAAATATTTTTTTATTTTCTCTTTTTTAATTAGACCAAATTAGAAAGTCTGAATAAATGTAAAATAATAAAGAGTGAAACAAAATTAGAATAAGAAAAAATAAAATAAAGACTAAATGTATATAAAAAAATAACTATAAATTAACATTAAATAAAATTAATATTAGCTTAGTTGTAGAAACTATTGTATCAATGTCCTTTGTAACTGTCTCTTAAAAGATAAACGCAACAGTTTAAACTCTTAAACTTTGTCTTTTATTAGTTAAAACGTGTGATGCTTTTAGTATTTGCAACGTCTCCGATAAATACACACCAGTTTGGCTGTCAGTATGAACATGATGCAATCGACGCACGCGACCTGAACTAGTTTTTTATTATATTGTTTTCGTATTAGAAAAGGTGACTACAATAATCGAAGCAACCTTTGACTCGTGAGTCACAGCACTTCATGTTATTGGGTGGTTCAATAATTGCAACATATTATTGGGCATTATATATATATATAAAGGTATATATTGTAACTTGTGGAGACATGGACAAGGTTGATTCCAGATATGCATGGAGACAGTGGGCGTATGAACACGCAAATTGATCATTGATTGCAGATCCTTCGCAAGCACTGACATCACTCCATATATATGCTATTATGCTATGCATGGACATTAGTATCTAAGTTGTTGGTCGCTTGGTCGTGTGTGTTTTCCTCGGTCGAGCCTTGTACCAATTAACCAGAATGGACAAGGAAGTGGAGCTTGGTTCCCTTGAAGGTGAAGTGTCTACCCAACGCATTCCACAGCCACAGAAGCGCAAGGGTGGTCTTGTGACCATGCCTTTCATCATTGGTGGGTGCAATAAACCATACTTTCTTGCTCATTTACAATACTTGGATTTTGTTTCCTTTCACTCAATGGATCTTTGGTTGATATGGCAGCAAATGAGGCACTTGCGAGGGTGGCAAGTTTGGGCCTTTTGCCTAACATGATACAGTACTTGATGGGGAGCTACAAGCTTCACCTTGCCAAAGCAACCCAGATACTTCTCTTGTCCTCCGCTTCAAGCAATTTCACCCCTGTCGTGGGTGCTTTCATTGCTGATTCTTATCTGGGTCGATTCCTCACTGTTGGGTTAGGTTCTGCCATCAGTTTTCTGGTATTCTTTTTCTTTTAGTGTTCTTACTTGAATAATTCAGTTTTGGAGCTTGCTTCTTCTCTTGCCCTTAAATTGTGCAATATAAGAGTACTGAGCACCAGTCAGGGTATCAGATTCCTGAGAAAATAATTAGCTAATTAATTTGAAAGCGGTTCTACAAAACGGTTCTAGATCTTAATAATGACAGTATGTGACCATTTTCGGAAATAAATATTCACAAGATATGTTTTTCTGGGGTGTTGGGCATTTTATGAAAGAAGGTAAACTTATCACTTTTAAGATGAGAATGAAATTAGTTATTAAGGAATACCATATGATTGCATACGGTCAATTGGATTGCTAAATCCTCTGATTCTGTTCAAATCTCTTCGAACATAACCCTTTTTTGTTATTCACAATTGGATGACGACAACCAACTATGAGAGAGAGAGAGAGAGAGAATAATACAAGTGAAAAGTGCTGTCAAAGTTTCATGTTTTTGTGAATGCTAGATAGGTACAATTATACCGGAAGAGAATATTTTATGTAAAATTCTTTATGATTCTATTGCACATAAATTCTTTGACTACCATTAGGGACTTTGCCAATCTTGTGAAGCCTCTTTGTTAATTAGGATGACCAACGATGTAATCTTCCAACGGGATTAGTAGATTTGGTGTTGTTTAAGAAGTGGTGTATTCAGAAAAGTTTGAAAACAATTTTTTTTTCTTTGTCCACAGGGAATGACACTGCTGTGGTTAACAGCTATGATCCCACAGGCACGGCCTCCCCCTTGCAGCCATGGAGCTGAGGGATGTAAATCGGCAACAGGAGGGCAAATGACAATGTTACTCTCGGCCCTTGCACTCACGTCTATTGGAAATGGTGGTCTTTCATGCTCCTTAGCATTTGGTGCAGACCAGGTCAACAGAAAAGATAACCCCAACAACCGCAGGATTTTGGAAACATTCTTCAGCTGGTATTATGCTTCGGCTGCTATTTCTGTCATCATTGCACTCACTGCAATAGTTTACATCCAAGATAATGTTGGATGGAAAGTGGGTTATGGAGTTCCAGCAGCACTTATGCTTTTATCTACCATCTTCTTCTTCCTAGCCTCTCCACTTTATGTAAAGAACAAAGTACAATCCAGCTTGTTGACTGGATTTGCACAAGTGATTGCTGTTGCCTACAAGAACAGAAAAATTCCATTACCTCCCAAGAACTCCCCTGAACTTTACCATCATAAGAAGGACTCAGATCTTGTTGTTCCAACTGATAAACTAAGGTAACATCAAATCATCATCCTTTCATCTTTGGCATATCTTGTGCATCATGAGACACTTGACTTCAGCTCATGCTTTACTGTCCAGGTTTCTGAACAGAGCTTGCGTTATAAAAAATCCGGAACTAGATATCGCCTCTGATGGTTCAGCATCAAATCCATGGAGACTCTGCACAGTAAATCAAGTAGAGGAATTAAAAGCCATTATTAAAGTGATTCCCTTGTGGTCTACAGGGATCATGATGTCAGTTAACATTGGAGGCTCATTTGGATTACTGCAAGCTAAATCCCTGAACAGACATATCACCTCACACTTTCAAGTGCCACCCGGTTCTTTTAGTGTAATCTTGGTGCTTTCAATATTTGTATGGATAGCTCTGTATGACCGAGTCATTCTTCCTCTAGCATCAAAACTAAGAGGGAAACCAGTGAGGATAAATGCAAAGAGAAGAATGGGACTTGGTTTACTTTTCTCTTTTCTCCATCTTGTAGTTTCAGCAAGTGTTGAGACTACAAGGCGAAAAAGAGCAATCGAGGAGGGATATCTTAATAATGCTCATGCAGTGTTGCATATGTCTGCATTATGGATTTTCCCACAACTTATCTTGGGTGGCATTGCTGAAGCATTCAATGCAATAGGCCAAAATGAGTTTTATTACACAGAGTTTCCTAAGAGTATGTCCAGTGTTGCTACTTCTCTTTCTGGACTGGGAATGGCTGCAGGAAACTTGGTATCTAGTTTTGTATTCAGCGTGATTCAAAACGTTACTTCAAGTGGGGGAAAACAGGGTTGGATTTCGGATAATATTAACAAGGGTCGTTATGACAAGTACTACTGGGTTATTTCTGGACTGAGTGCTCTTAATATACTGTATTACCTATTATGCAGTTGGGCTTATGGACCTACCGTTGATGAAGTACGCAAGGTTGGTGAAGAAAATGGCTTAACGGAGGAGGAAGCTTCTACTGAACTTAGGAATGGGGGTAAGGTTGACAAAGACTTCAACAATGGTAAAGAAAGTGGTTCAAAGGATAAAGTGTTTGATAGTTGATGTAGCAAATACCCTTCATTGCTATCTAGTGATTCACTCTCAAATTTAGATAACCACATCTTTTTCCATGTGTTCACTACTAGTCGAATTAGGCGCTTATACACATATATGTTTATGTATTATATTAACATTTGTGTGTGCAGATACAAATTTGCTGCATAGTAGAATTGTAATAATACTATAAATGCTACAGACCATAAATTAAATTTTATGAGAATCCACTCAATGGTTTTAGCTCTATTGAACAAGGATTTTTTATGTAGGGTGTGTATTGCGACCCATGGATAAACCAGATAGAAAACAAAAGAAAGGGATGAAGAAAAAGATGAATAAACAGTAACATCTAGAATTTCATTATCTTTTCTCTATGTTGCAGAAAAGCAAAGCTAAAAGAAAGATTGTTAATTTGCATGTTAAATTTGTCTTGATCAAGAACTTTAGTAAATATATTAGCAAGTTGTTCACTGGATTTGATAGGAAGAAGATGAAACAAGTTGTTTTGTAACCTTTCTCTAACTACATGACAATTTAAATCTATATGTTTTGTTTTCTCCGGAAAGTTTGGATTTGATACAATGTGTCTTGTGACTTAATTATCACAATAAAGATTACCAGTAACAATAGAAATTTGTAGATCACATAAGAGATAAGATAACCACTTAATTTTTCAAATAGTGGTTGCAAGGGCACGATACTCTGTTTATGAAGAGCGTGATACATTATTTTGTATTTTTGCTTTTATGATTAAAGAATCTTTGAGATAGATACAAAAGTCTATGATGGAACATCGAGTGTTTGGACATCTTACCCAATTAGAATCACTAAAACTTTGAAGTTGTATAGTGGAGCCATAAGAAAAAAAATTCTTTGTGTTGGTGCAACTTTTATATACTTTAGAATGTGATGAGTAGCTTGATGGTGTTGAACCAAGGGAGATTGTGTGAACTAATTTATGAGATGAAAAACTAAATATACATTAGACCTTGTGTTGATCAAGTAGAAAAGTCGTTCAATGAGCCTTCTATACATCTTTGATTCATCAATGTAGGTGTTTTGTTCAAAAATATGCTTTGTTGATTTCATCATAGGGGGCGCACGACAGTCTTACTACAAGCATTCTAGTATTTATAAGGATAATTTATTATAGTGTATGTCAAATGTGTTTAAAAACCTTATTAGAAGGGTTCTCCTTGTTTAGTAGAATTTACATATAATAGAAGATAGATATGAAAGTGATCACCTTTGAAAAATATTTCCTTTAAGTCTTCCCACAAATCTTGCACATTATCAATATGAATGGAGTTAAAATCTTTGTTATAAATGAACTCACCATTATGTTGTAGTGTTCCCAAGAATACTAAAATTGGTTCATTCTTTGTTGGCCAAGTGATTTCTCCATTTAAATGTCGACCAAGTGATGAGCTTTAGTTTGTTTTGGGACAAGAGTTTTATACTCCTACTCCAAGAAAGACAATTTTGTGCCATTTAAAAGAGGGGTAACAAGAATTATACCTGAATTTTCTCTTAGATAAAGATAGAAAAAGCTTGATGAATTTTGCAAGGGATCAATGTGCCCGATCATATTAAAAAAGAAAACAAATGAAGGAGGACAAAGATAGCAAGAAGATAGAAAAAAAAACAAGAAAGATAAGAAAGTAGAACGGGATTAACCTGCTATCATAACATATTAAAACCTCATAGATAAATTAGATAAAAACAAAAGAAAAGGATGAAGACAGTAATAAAAAAAAAATTAAAAATTTTATTACATGATAGCTTATTTTTTTTCATTTTATTCTTATAATTAAATTTAATAATTACATTATAGATTATTTTTATTTTGTTGCAGACAATTATCAACAAATCAGAGTGGCGCAGCGGAAGCGTGGTGGGCCCATAACCCACAGGTCCCAGGATCGAAACCTGGCTCTGATAGAAAAGAGAAGGCTTTCCGCTTAATTTTTTCATTTTCTTTTTTCCCTCTGATCCAATCTGGCTGGGCTGATTTTCGACTCTGATACTATTTGGGTAAAATGTGGGCCTTCATGATATTATGTCAGGACATGGGACAGTTTAGGCCCAAAAAATTACTTCCTGTACCATCTTAAACTTACTATCAGGCTTTATCTCCAAACGGGGTCATTCCCAATATTTTCTCATCAAAATATGTTTTTGTTTCAAGAATTTGATTTCTAACATTAAGTTTAGTTTTTATACATTATTAAAGTAAACAAAGTTAGACTGTTAACCAATTTGAAAACATCTTTATAAAGTGGTAGAGTTAATAATATAATTATACATGTCAATGGTTGGATAAAATATCTTACATTGTCAACTATATTTAAAGTAAATCCAAACAATTTTACAATAAATATTTAGTAAGATTTAAACATATAATTCCTTTATCTAAAATGAAATAATATGTTGATCTATAATGTTACAAGATTTACTAATGAATATAGAGATCTGCAACAAATATTTTCATATTTAAGTACGAGGTATGTGAGAATAATAATTATATATATATATATATATATTTTGTTAAACATAAATACACAACATAAAAGTCACATGTAAAAGAAAAATACCCTTAATACCCAAGATACATGAACACCCAAAACTTTAAAATAGTGCTTATGATCACTTTATTTGAAAAACAATCTATTTATAATACAATGAGTGTGGATGCAAATTTCTGTTGGGCTATTGGAGTTAATGTCAATGAATGTATAGCGAAGTCAAAATTCCAAGTTTTTCTTTCAGGGCTAAAATAATACTTTATTGTTGATTTTTTTTTAATATATATTATCATTATTTTGCAAATTAGACCTATTAGTTTTTCTGAAAAATTATTAAACCGTTTAAGTGCGTCGTTGAAATAAACTCTCAACTCACAACTCATTGAAATTAGTCAAAATTTGAAAAAAATAAATGTAGTTACTCTATTATGGTAATAATAATAAGAAGAAGAAGATATGATAATAATCATTATTCTTTTTTAATTACAATCTGTTACTACATATAATGTTTTTTTTTTCATTTTAATAACCTTGTCATTTAATAAAACGTTCTCTTTCGTTATAAAAATAAAAATTATTTGCTTTTTTATACAGCATGTACTTATATTAATAATTTTATTCAACAAAAATAAGAAAGTATTGAATATATTGTATAAAATGTAAAATATATGTATTTTATATAAAATAATAAATAAGAAAAATTTACAATTTTAATAGCCAGGAACATTATGTTGATTTGAGTAAAACTACATTAAAATTCTGAGACGAGTTTGGGGTTTAAGTTTTATAAATAAATAAAAAAAACAGATGAGAAAGAAGATTTTATTTAAAGTTATCAGTTCCTAACACATATCATTGATCAATAAAAAATTATAAATATTGCACATCAATATAGTAAGTAAAATATATAATAAATTTGGCACATGATCCAACAATACTTACCCTGTACGTTACCTTTTTCAATCAATAATTAAGAAAAAATAAAGGAGAAAAAACGTTAATTAATCATGATTGTATCCAATTATTGGGTGATCATACTTAATCGGCACAACACTTGCATGTATTTGTAATCCCACCAACAAAGCACCTCCACTTAATATACATAATGGTGTCGTTAAATATATTTTTTGTCATTCCTTAATGTGATAGATAAATTATTGAAATTAATAAAAAAAAATCTATATCGAAAAATGAGTTAGTGTTTTTATTACAGCTAGAATCAAGAAAAGATACTCACTTCTTATATAAATAATAATCAATGGAAATGTTTTGCATGAATTAGTGAATTTTGTTTTAAAAATGATTGGTCATGGTCCACTCTGTAATACATATATGTTTTCCTGGCTATTCTAGTTTGGGGGTGGCGCATTACACAAAAACTGTTCCTTGCGAAGAGAATGCAGATTTAATCTCTGCTATTTGTTTGTAGCAGAGATGGAGAAGGAAATGGAGAAGAGTGAGCAAGACATGAATCCACAGCGCAAGGGAGGGTTCATTACCATGCCTTTCATTATAGGTAAGAAACAAAGATATGGTAAATAATTTTAGTTGTTTGTTCAGTTTGATTTGGATGTTGAAAATGATTATTAATTGCAGCAAATGAAGCACTAGCTAAGGTGGCGAGTGTTGGACTTGTTCCAAACATGGTACTGTATTTGATAGGAGAGTACAGAATGGGAGCAGTGAAAGCAACAAAGATTCTGTTCTTATGGTTTGCTGCAACAAATTTTGGTCCTGTGGTTGCTGCTTTCGTTGCTGATGCTTATTTGGGTCGTTTCCTTGCCATTGGTTTAGGTTCAATTCTCAGTTTCCTGGTTCCTATCTCTTCCTTCCTATTTTATTTAATCTTTTTTTAGTTTTCATGTAACTTTTCTTTTATATAAAATCTTTCATTTTAAAATCATTATACAACTTAACTAGATTCATATTTCAAACAACACAACAATCATAATAATCATCTATCTATCGCATGAAAAAATATTATTAAAAAAAATAATTAACACAAATTTTACATAAAAACTTGAATATATTTAACATATAATGAGAAATATAAAATTACAGGAAAAATATACTTTTTATGTATGTTGTGTAAAAGTATATATTTTAATTTTTATGCAAATATAATACCTGAAATTATTAAACTGATTAAAAGAAATGCTATTCATACAATTTTTTTTTTTACATATTAATTTTTGTTGCATATGTAAGGAAATCCACAAGATTTAGTAAATTTCATATAAATTTAATTTGATAAATACTTTTTAAAAATTATATAAATGTAATAATATTAATTTTAAAACGGAAATTTGTTCATGTACCTCCATGTTTTTGTTCTGCACCTCCAAAATAACAATTTCATTTTTTTTTCATATTTTTTATTAAAACTCCTTTTTTTTTTTTTGAATTTATACATTTTGAACTCTAGAATGTGAAATACAAAAATTATATTCTAATTTTAGAATTCATAATGTATTTTTTGAGCTTAAAAATATCTTTCAAACTTTAAAATTTGAAATATAAAATTGTATCTCAAATTCTAGAGTTCAAAATATATTTTTTAAATTTAAAAATATCTTTCAAATTCTAGAATTCAAAATGTATTTTCTAGATTTGAAAATATATTCTAAATTCTAAAATTTGAAATACAAAATTGTATTCCATATTTTAGAGCTTAAAAAGATACAGTGATTATACAATTCATAAGAGAACAAATCCTACATCTTTTAATTAAGGGTAAATTTAGAATTAAACTTTTTATATTGATGGAGGAAGAAATTATGGAGGTGGATAAAGAAATTGCCTTTAAAACACTAACAATGATATGTTGATAGGAAGTTTAAATAATATTTGATTTTAAAAAGAATAGTATGAATGGTAATGCGTATGTAATTAAGTTATTAAGATATCCTTCATTTATTTAATATTTTATTTTGATATTTATGTAATTAAGTGTTCTTATATTCTACCTATTTATCATCCATCAAAACAAAATGCGAAAATAAATTAAAAATAATAATGGGTTGAGTTGTGTTAAGTTTAATAAATAAAATATATTATTAAAATTGTTTAAAGGAGTTGGATGAAATTTATTGAAAAAATAACTATGTTGTGTGTCTCCTGATAATATTTTTTATAAAATTAAAATAACGTTAAAGAAGTAATTTATTTCGTACTTTTTTCAAAATATGGTAGGAAAAATTAAGAATGAATAAAAGTAAGGTGAGATATATTTTATCCTATAATGATTGAGTTGCACTTTTAAAAAAGTTGATTTAATTTAAATGCCGAAATCAACACTTTTTTTTTGCATGAATTGAGTCAAAAGTTGATTGAATTAAAATGTTGGATAAATCTCTTTATCGCCCAATAAATCTGGTGGAAGATTTATTAATACACCGATCAACTAGTTTTTTTAATAAATTAAAATTTATTTAAACAAGGTTAATTTAACAACTTATACTTACTACAAGTTGTTAATTTAAAAAAATGTCTCAAGTTCTATCAAAACCTTATTAAATAATTATTTTGAAATAACTTATAACTATAAATTATTGAGGGAGAGTATGAAGAAGTGATTCAATATAGCACCCACCGCCACCATTATCATGACAATGGAGCTTTTTAGTTGAAAGAGATTGTTGTGTTATATATACATTTTAAAAAGTGCTGAAATGGGAGACTGATTTATTCTAATTGATCTTACATGATATTTATTTATACTATAACAATCATATAATAAGTACTTTTAATCATATCATTAAGAAAATAAATATAAAGACTAATTCGGTAATATAATAAAATCAATTTTATTAAAAGTAATGATTTTAATTAATAATCCTCCCCCTTATTTCTATTGTTATCCATCCTAAAAATAAACATATTTTAAGTATCTACACATTACAAAGTTTTAACTGAAGAAGATATTCTAAATTTGATACTACAATTATATCTATTTTTTCTCATAAAAAATGGAATGAAAATTATATAAATATAGTTGAAGGAAATTTTAGTGAATCTGAGGGAAATTTTGCAGGGAATGGCGGTGCTGTGGTTAACAGCCATGATCCCAGAGGCAAGGCCATGCAGCCATTCAACTGAAAACTGCAAATCTGCAACGACACCCCAAATGATTATCTTACTCTCTTGCTTTGCTCTCATATCCATTGGAGGTGGTGGCATCTCATGCTCCTTAGCATTTGGTGCTGATCAACTTAGCCAAAAAAACAAAACCAAAAATCAGAGGGTCTTAGAGAGCTTCATTAGTTGGTACATAGCTTCTCAAACCATTGCTGTCGTTTTTTCCTTGACAGGAATAGTTTACATCCAAGACCATTTTGGCTGGAAACTGGGTTTTGGGGTCCCAGCAGCACTTATGCTCTTCTCCACTTTCTCCTTCTTCCTCATTTCCCCACGTTATGTGAAGCACAAGCCACACAGCAGCTTGATCACTGGCTTTGCCCAAGTGCTTTTCGTTGCCTACAAGAACAGCAAGCTTTACTTTCCACCTAAAGACTCCACTGCCAATGGCGTGTATCACCATGACAAGGACTCAACCCTTATTGCTCCAACTGATAAACTAAGGTTTCTAAACAAAGCTTGCATCATCAAAGACAGAGAACAGGATATAGCCTCTGATGGGTCAGCTTCAAATAAATGGAATCTTTGCACAATAGAGCAAGTGGAAGAACTGAAGGCAATCATCAAGGTTATTCCTATTTGGTCTACCGGTATCATGGTGGCAGTTAGCACAAGCCAAACATCACTTTGGTTGCTCCAAGCTAAAACCATGAACAGACATGTC
Source organism: Phaseolus lunatus (assembly GCA_013389735.1). Taxonomy (NCBI): domain Eukaryota; kingdom Viridiplantae; phylum Streptophyta; class Magnoliopsida; order Fabales; family Fabaceae; genus Phaseolus; species Phaseolus lunatus. The sequence goes on from CM023861.1 coordinate 36,781,786, forward strand.
ACTTCAAACTTCCAAATTCCAGCAGGCTCTTTTGGTGTATTCATGATGTTTGCAGTGTGCATAACTGCGGGTGTCTATGATCGTGTCATCCTTCCTCTAGCTTCAAAAGTTAGAGGAAAACCAGTAACCGTGAGTGCGAAAAGGAGAATAGGAATTGGACTGTTTTTCTCCTTTTTGGACTTTGTGACTTCAGCAATTGTTGAGAGTATAAGGAGGAAGAAAGCAATACAAGAGGGGTATATTGATAATCCTGAAGCAGTGTTAGAGATGTCTGCAATGTGGCTTATCCCACATAATATTCTGTGTGGTATAGCAGAAGCCTTTAATGCCATAGGACAATCAGAGTTCTATTACTCAGAGTTTCCAAGCAGCATGTCAAGCATTGCTGCATCTATGTTCAGCCTAGGATCTGCTGTGGGAAGCTTGGTGGCTTCTCTTATATTGAGCATTGTGGATAACATTACTTCCAAAGGTGGAAAACAGAGTTGGGTTTCAGATAACATTAACAAGGGTCACTATGACAACTATTATTGGCTTCTTGCCATAATGAGTGCTGTTAATATTCTTTACTATTTGGTTTGTTGCTGGGCTTATGGTCCTAATGCTGAAGCAGCCTCAAAGAAGGAAGAAATAGGGAACATGGTTCATGATCCACAACAAGAGGCAATGTAATGAACCCCAATAATTGTTCCCTTAAAGTTAATTAGTCATGTTTTTACTACCAAAATCAGAGACATACATAATTCGGACACTGTAACTTTTTTTAATGATCAGCTTCTGTGTGCTGCAAACATTCATGAATAAATATTTGGCAGTTGCATCTTCAATAGAAGTTTTAATAATTAAGAAGAACGAAAACGAAAGTGAATGTAATCATTAATTGGGACAGATTTATTTTCAACAACTAAAATATAATAACTTTTTTAATACAATAGGCGACAGTTAAGATTTAAGATGTGTTATTCGTGTAAAAATGGATGTAACACTTTATACAATATCTTATCGTACCAAACTTGCCAAATTTAGGCTTTATTTTCTTTCTTATAATTCAGACACAAGCATCAAACATTAAAAGGAAACAAGCACCAAACGAATCAAAAGAAATACAACTCAATTTAATTTGAACAGCTCCATAATGAGAGAAATGTGTTCACTTGGACATGAATTGGTTTGAAGGAGGATTGTTCAATGTTTGATCACTTTGCTGTTTTGCATGCTTTTGTGCAAGAATTCCATTCCATCCTGCATGGAAATTGGATGTGAGATAATAATCAAGAATGTAAAAATGAATATGGATAGAACAGAGGGAAGGAGCTGAATTACCAAGAGCAGGGTCAAGTCCTCTAATTTTTAGCTCTCTGAACTCTTGGCAAAGGGAACAGCATGGACAAAAGATGTGAGAGACTATATCCGTATATGGAGCTTCCACCAAATTATACTTCTTCCTCAACTTTGCTCTGTACTTTGACCCCATTATCCATTGAGAGCACAAAGCAGGCATCATTAATAGGTAAATGAAGCTACCCAGAGGACAACCTGAAATCATTTGAATGTGAGAATTTTTGGATAATCAGAATGGAAAATCTTTAACAGTGGATAAGGGTCAATACATAAGAAAACATTACATTATCTAATGTTTGAGAATTTTTTACTGTGTTGTCTAACTTTTCTATTTCTAAGTAATGTACTACTACAATTCATACTTGAATTCCAATATTATGGGTTCAAGCCTAAATCATGGAGTTATATCCAAAAGTGGAAAAAATTGTTATGAGAAACGAATGCATGGTGAGCTAAGGGTTAGGGTCCTTACTAAGTTCTCCACCATCCAATATTTCTGCCATCTGCCCAAATGTTACACACGGCAAAAATGATGTCATAACAGCTGCCAAAATACAAGGAATACATAATTAGATCAACCATAATGCATATTGCTTAAAGTAAGCAAAGATACATTAAGAAATAGACTTTAAGAAACTCAACCTTATAAAATCGTTCTATATAAAATCGTCTTATAAGTTAAAGTTTACACCCACTTATAATAAAATGTTTTTATCTCTAATTTATGTAGGATCTCCAGCATATAATCTAGCCATATAACTTATTTAAAGAAACTAAACTAGAGTAGATATTACCATTTGTCTGATTCTCATGACAGTCAAATAGTCCAGTGCTCCATGGAGTCCCTATTGGCTGAATTGAACCAACGGCTTCATTCTGTTGAATCTTCTGATCCTCACTGGCCTGCATCTTCTCCTCTTTTTTTTTCTTGAAAAGTTCTGACAAATAAGCCAACAATGAAGGAAGCCTAGAACTAAACCAATAGCAGAAGCAGCTTGCTTTTGCAAATACTGCTGGACTTGAAAATAAATTAGTGAAACTGCAGCCTTTAAAAGAACATTGGAATTTGGAAGTTCAGAAGGTATTGTAGAAAATTCGTGCATCTCATCCGATTGATAAAAATATAATAAAGAATTTAGGAAGAAGTTCCATGCTTGGACGTGGACAACTGGATGGAAGTAGACTTTGAAAGTCGTAGACAATGGGATGAAAACAAAGCAGATTTTGGAGCTAATAGCCGAAATACTTGACACCAAAGTAAGAACATGCACTCATCTTAATATACGCAAAAGTCAAGTCAAATAAACAACTCAAAACACCACTGCACTCTCTTAAGAAAATATCCTGCTAAAGTAAAAGGTAGAATCAAGTTGTGGTGACAATAATGTCAAAGGTTTTGTTCAAGTTGACTTATCTTATTCAATGAAACCATGCAATGCATGGCAAAAATGGGTTCCTTCTCTTTTTGGGTCAAAGGATCACCTCTTAACTAGGTTCAACTTTGAAGCCATAACGTTAATGTGAAATCATCTATTCTAATACATATATAACTGATGTGAAAGTACCATGTCACCTTCTCTCGCATCTTTTACTTTTTTTCCAGCCACATTAACAAAATTTAATTATTCTTATACTTTCTTTTATTATACTCTCATTTATTTTCTGGCGGAAGAAGAGCAATCTCAATTTTCTGAGTGTCTTTCATTTTCATTTTGTTTCTTAGAACAATTTTTTTCACAAAAGAACATTGTCGTTAATTTGTTCTAGATATATTGTAATGATATGTGAAGAATATTTATTGGAATGGATCCAAGTCTTGTGATGATTGAGTTCTCTAGCAAGAACAAGTCATAGTGTGATGCATACAAAAAAAATACTTCCATACTCAATTCAGTAAATATTTAGAGTGATGATATATAATAATTATGATACGAAAACATTGATTGTATTTAGAAGAAATTACAACAATAGTCTCTAAGTTTTCTTCAAATTATTCTCGCACTTCTTTTTTATGTGACAAAATCTCTTAATTATTTTTTAATTTAACCTTTTTAATTCTCTATAAAAAATAATGCATACACTGCTAGAGTAAAATAATTTATATTATTAAATTGTTGGGTATAATAAGTTTATTTGACCTTTATACTCTTAAAAGTTATATAACAACATTTGTTACTGATTAATTATATATGAACTTCAACGTAATATATTTGGCAAAAACAATGATACTTTTACAACGAGTTATTTTTACAACTTTTTTACTTTTGAATTGTTTTTATTTTTAAAATATATTTAATTTAATTGTCATACAATTTTTTAACATGGCTTGATAACAAATAAAATTTATCAAAAAATGACTAACAACGGACTCCAAGTTTGTGCCAAAACTCCAAAAAAGAAAGTAAACAGTGACGTATTTAGTAAATTTAAATGGGAAATGAGTATTCTTCAGTAACTTAAATTTTAATTAACACAGACTAAAAAATAACATTATTTTGATCAACACAGCTGTTAAAAATTATGTAAGAGCATAATTTCCGAAGTCTTTTATTTGTGTTTCCTCATAACCAAATATTTGAACCTTCTAAAGAATAGTTCATAATAGTAAAGAGTTTTTTTAACTATTAGTAGTAAAAAGCATTAACAATGTATTATTTGTAATACTGTAATATACTATGAGGAAATTCTCAAATATAGATAATGAACCCAAAATTTATAATATAACCCGTACAAAAATACAGCAATAAAAATACAGCACTCAACAAAAAAAGTGGCTTTAGCTAGCGCTTCCCTTTTGTTTATTTGGAACATTACACACTTGGGGAGAAAACCCTATATTGTCAACAAACTCAGCAACAATATTCTAATTTCCAAGTATGAATACGGTATAAAAAACAGCCTATACAGCATTACCTTAACAAGGATGACTATCAGAATCTGTTTGCCATACAAACAAAATATATACTTCCGATGGAAGACCTGAAAGAATGATTCTCCAGAGTCCCAAGGCTCTATTCCAATATATTATCATTGCCAATGTACATCACACGCAGCCCAGAGACATGGTCATGTCAAAACTATCTCAAATACTTACCCTTCTCGGTTTCCCCAAGCCCTTTCTTCAACCAAACTAGTCGCTATCCATTGATGGATTCATAGTCTGGATCTGTAAAAAGACACATTAAGGTTATAAATCCAAATATATGGATAAAAACATAAGGTTAAGCATTTTGTGGAAAGTGAGAAAAAAAATAACTAGGGCATCTAAGGAGTAAAAGATCCAGCTTAGAATACCTTATTAACAAGCAAGTTCACTTGTTCTCTGTACATTTCCTTCAAGTCTACAATATCCGCACGAAGTTCCTCCAGCTAAACACATTGAAAGTTTTCTAGTAAAAACTAAAAGGTAGATAACTTTTCCATTATAAAAGTAAATAAATAAAAGGAAACATGACACAGTTTTGGCATATCAAAGTCCCATGCCATAGTATAACTACGAGCCTACAAATTATTTTCTTTTCTCTTTCACCCATTATTGTATTTATGGCCTAGCTTGTCTAGCGTTTTTCTTTCATTTGATTTCTCAGATTTTCTGAAAGGGTCACGATTTAGTAGTGCCATATTCTTGTCTGGACCCGAAAGTATTTCAAACACAAGAACAATCATCAGCAAACAAACTTAAGAATTAGTTTATAGGATTGCAGTGATTTCCTTACAGAGAATAGGCATCCCACTAGGTCCGGTATCCAAAAACCAAATCAAGTCTAAGAAATTAGTCCTAGAAAGAAAGCAGCGGTTGGCAAAGTTAGAATTACCTCTTCATCACGTTCGCCCATCAATTCCAAAGCAGCAGAGTGCCTCCTCCTTAGTGCTTCTAGCTCTGATCGTAAGCCAGGTAATACAGCAGCCTCCCCACGCAACTTCTCACACTGCAAGGTGGAGGATGGTTAATGACAAGGAACGAAACCCATAAATGGTATTTTGGTAAATAGGAAGCAAAATTCACCTGTTCTGTCATTTTGACCAGCTCGTCAGCAAGAGAATCACGAATAGATTCCAGTGATGCCTGGAATTTGTATTATTAAAAGAAATCATCATTGTATCCCAAATAAAAGAGTCATCCAGATCACTGTCCTATGATGCAACAGCTTAATATAAATTATATTAGTGATAAACTATAAATTCTATTACTTTAAATTATGATAAATTGTCAATGATAAGAGAATACCAAGCTATGAACAAGAATGTATGGTGCAAAACGTTTACAGGGAGTGAAGACAAGAAAAATCATACCAGGCGTGACATGTATGAAGCAAGTTCACCCTCCTTCTGACGAAGTGCAGCTTCAAAAGAACTGGTTGTCATGCTTTTCACATAGTAAGGACTCATACTTAGTTCTCCTGCGTGTCTCCTCTCAGAAATATTATCAGATGAGTCCAACGATGCTTGCAGAAAGTGGCTTTCTTCCAAGCTTCCTAGGGAGCTTGCACTCGAGATTTTCCGAGACAGGTTCCCTACATCACAAAGAATATTAAAGCATATATCACAGACAACTCAGCTTTAGTGATGGAAAGAGAAGCAGAGCATCACACCGTTCTCAAAGGCAGAAGTTAGCTTTGTAGTGGAAGTTTGATCTGATGATGGAGCAGAATGAACACGGGCAGTTCTCTCCAGCTCTGATCGAACAGCCTTTTCTTTTTCTATCTCCTGACAAAAATGTAGAACTTAAATCAGGATCTCGAAAAAATATCAAAGGTAATTCAGTACCCCTGCAAGCAATACTATACCTAGTTATTTCTTCCTTTTTGTTTCATTTTTATGCATTGTTTCTGTTCCATAATTTGCTCAAATATTCTATATCAGCTTGCTAATATAATTAATTCCAATAATCCATATAATGTTGAAACGTCCACAATAAAAGCAAGTTGACTTTCTTTTGTAAATTTTTTAGAAAAGATAATGCAGCATGAAACCAAATCTCTCCGTCAGCCGGTAATTCCATTACCCACAAAATGAGAAATGAAAGAAACTTTAATCAGAAGTGAAACCAAGAGCTTCATTAACATGTTTCACAATGCTATGTTTGAAATCCATAATAAAAATCTCTACCTGCTGAAGATGCTCCCTATGTATCAGTGCCTCCTGTAACTCTTGCTTGTATTTCTGTCTAATGTCTCTGATCTCTTCCTCAAGCTGTCTCACACGCCCTTCTTGAGTGTCAGCTTCCTCCTTTGCTGCAAGATATTCCTGCCTACTTTCAGCTGCCCTTTGTCTCTCCTTTTCAAGGGTCCTACTTAATTGAGTCTGTTCTGCTCTCAAACAGGAAATCTGTAATTCATTGTTAAAGCAAAAAGTCAAATATACACGAAATTGCCATCAAACATGTGATTTCACTGGAGAAATTACAAAACCTGAGCCTCAAGGACATTGATTCGAGACAAGGTCTGCGATAAGCGTTCATTCACAGATCGCTCTCTTTCCTCTGCAGTTGCAGCTTTAGCCTCAGCCTCCTGTGGGATCCATAGGAAAAGATGGAGAAATACAATAATATCCAGTGGGAAGTTTCTAAAATTAAATTAAAAAGTATTCTACTGACTTGAAGTCTAGAATTGAGAGTTCTTTCAACAGCTGCCCAAGCTTCAGCTCTTCTGGCATTTGTTTCCTGTTATAAAGTGAATTCTAGTATAGTACAGATCCCATGGAACAAAACATATAAAAAAAACATAAGGAAGAGTAATTCTGAATCATGTGTATTAACCTGCATGGCTTCAATTTGTCTTAAAAGTGGTCTTGTGGATTCTGGAACTTGTGTAATCAGTTCCTCACACCGTCTTTCACTTGCCTAGAGAAATTCAACCAAACTATAAAAACTACCAAAAGCACAAATAAAGTGGCTAAAACTTATTTGTAACAAATACAAGCAGAGAGTGAGAGCAGACCTGATAACGTTTTTGAAGATCCTCAATATCCCTGAGGAGCATGTCTTCTTTGAAGACAGCCTGAATATCGACGGAGAAAACATTAAAACTGAAAAATAGCATCTTAGGAAAGTCAACTCAGTAAAAAGAAATGACAGAAAATACAACAGAAACCTGTTGTTCCTTTCTACTTAGTGTTTGCCTCAATTCTTCAAGTGCCTGGACTAGCATAGATTCACGTTCTTCAGCTTCTCTCAGACGACTTTCTAGCTCAGTTCTTGCTTCATTGTTCACACGAGCCTCAGCTAATGCTTCAGCTTCCTTAGCAGCAGCCAAAGCATTTGTATAATATTCTTTCTGTGCTGCAATTTCATTTTGATGTTTTTCTATTGTTTCTTGCAACAACTTCTCTGTAGCTGTCTTGTCCCTCTTGATACTTTCTACTTTATTCTCCTCTACCTGGTTTGCATCAACCAAAAAACAATTTCAATTAAAAGCACTAGTAAATATGAGGATCGTCAACCCATGCTACTCCAGAAAAAGAATGACACTTCCAATGATATAGAGGATTGTCCACAACTCCACACAACTATAAATGATAATTACCCTTAAATAATATGAATTTAAATTACAAACAGTAAGATGGGACTTTATAATCAAACTACTGAAGAAAATATTTTGCAAAAAGATAAACAATCTGCACCCAAATAGTAAAGATAAAGCTCTACCCATTAAATTTCTGATTCCTAGATTCCACGGTGAATGAAATTCAAAAGATACCACCAGCAAATAATAACTTCTACTAATGCTTTCAGAAAAATTCCATTACCTGAAGTTTAGTAGTCAAACCTTTCTTCTCCTCCTCAAGATCTCTAATCTAGCTTTCATAAAAAAAATAATTAAGAGATTTATAACAATATGTAGGTATATATACAATTGAAGATTGTGGGAAATACAACAAATAGTCTGCATACCTGAGCCCGTAGTTTCCTAATTGTGGATTCTTGAGCAGCCTGCTTTTTTGAAAGCTCTTCACCTGAGAAGAGAGACAGTCTAATATGAAGAACGGGCCTCTATAATCTCCACTAATTAAACCACTACATGCTTCAATGGATAAACTTTTTAATTATAACCCAAAAGCCCTTCAGATGAAATTATTAATTTCCAACCAAAACAATAAAAAAAAGTAATATTTTAGACACAATTTTATAATGTGACATCAGCCTTCCTCAATTTTATCATCTAGCTCTCCTATAGGCCATGTTCAAAGCTTTCAACCAAGCCAAACAATAAAGATATACAAGGGGCTGGAGTAAGACTCTGATGACCATTTAAGGGAAATAGTTAAATATCTAGGCATAAATTTGAAGCTAAATTTCATTAAATTATTTTCTTCTATAATCTTAGATTTCCCTTTCTAATTCCAATATTATTGAACACACCCTATTAGATGCCACAACAATTGCATTAATTAAATCCTATGTAACATAGACATTGACACAGATACCAAACACGACAAAGACACGATGACACTTATAATCTTCAAAATGTAGGACACATAAATATATATATACACTGAACATCATTAATAAATTATTTAAATTGACAATCAGGATTTATATATTCAAAATTGTTTATAAAAAAAAGCTAGTTCAATATAAAAATATGAACATGTTCTTACCAACACAAAAATGAATTTAATCCATCTATTTAAAGTGCAAAAAGTGAAAAAAAATATCTAATTCATGTGAGATATTTCACCCCTTCTTGATCAACATCATTGAAAAAGACACTATAACCGAGATTCATCTAAAGACAGATTAACAACTCAAAGAATTCCAAAATTATATAAAGATATGATACGAGAATAAATAGAATTGTTTCTAATAATACATGTACAATATACATATTCCTGATTATATAGGATATGCTCTTTATTTCTATAATTATAATAGGAATTTATTCAATAAGTTTATGAATTTTTAACTTCCAAAAAAACATCACTGTGCCTGCTAATATTGTGTCCGAACGAACCATGTCAAAGACCCAAAAAATTGTTCAAAGTGTTTGATACGAGTCATACTAATGTCAGTGTTTGATATATGTTAGACACATGGGCCCACCATTGAAGAGGCATGTCCAAGCTTCATAAACTAAATCCATTCATTCAAAACATTGACTGCCAAGTCTGAGTAAAGGTGTTTACAAAGCATTTATTCTCTGTAACTATGAAAACGTGAAAAGAAATCCAGACAAGATCTCACTTTCCAATTCCTACATTTAACACACTAAAGTAAACACCACAATAATTGCATTAATTAAATACAATCATGCAAAAATCCTATGCCAGAGTAAAAGTCCCTACAAAGCATTTATTACTCTAATAACTACAAATATCCATGTTAAAGAAATCCGAAGAAGTACCCAACTGAATAATTTAGTACTATGAATTTTGTCCCTTTAGGCTTTAGTTGGCATACATCTAAAAGAACCATCCATATAGTCAACCCCAAAGAGACAACAATAACAAAACAAAAAAACGATTCTGTGCCACCAGAGCCTGGATGATCAAATTTAGGTTTAATTTTAGACTGTTATACCTTCTGCCATTACTTGGGTAATTATCTCGTCCTTTTCTTTCAAGAGAGCAGCTGCATCACTTTTTTTACTCTGCTCTCGACGAAGTGTATCCCTTTCCTTAGTGAGAGCATAAACCTGTAATTAAACACCAAAAAATAAAATAAAATCCTATAACAACTGTAGCTCAAACTAGGAATGTCTCTTTGATATAGAAAATGAATTTATAACACCAATCCCCAAAGCTTTAGATGCTCATGTTATAATATGTGATTATATATACAAGCAATGTCCCTCTGTTCTATATTTTGGATACTAGTCGTTTCCCGGTGTCCATGTTGGAATTGGTTGTTCATAGCATACTAAGAGATTGCATCCCTCAAAAGACAGACTCTGCAACCTATATGGTATATGTGCCAGCTATGCACTTGTATGACAAGAAATATCTGAAATGAAAAGTAAGCATGCAAAGGAAAACATGTGACCATTAATAGTACTTTTTCCATTTGTGCCATAATAGGTTAGTTTCTACGATGAAAAAGTCAACCAGAACTTCATTTGTATAGAAGACTATATACACAACTTTTGAATTATGCATCTGAGTTATACAACTGATAAGTAAGCACAAAAACAGATAAGATTTAAGAAGTGGTAACATCCCTCTATTTCTATTTGCATTTGTATTAGTTAATTATTACTTCTTCTTTTATTTTGAATGTCAAAATAAGTGCAGAAGCCTAAATAAAGTATTATCAAAACCACTATGTTCACTCCATTCAAGGAATTTCTACACCATAAAATCAAACAACCATATGAACAAATTTAAGAATATCACATTAACTATCAACCTCAATAACCAAATATTTATATTTATCAAAATTGTGTTTCCTTTCTTAGTTTATCCAACATCATTATAATTTATTCTTCTAATGTTCTGAATCTTATTTTTCCGTAAGAAACTACAAAACTTCAATCCAAAAATTCCTCCTAACGAAATATTTCCTTATATTCCACATCAATCTTTGAACACATAACTATCACATTCGTCAAAATACCTCTTCTCCTTCAAAAAAATTAACAATCTTTTCTTTACTCTAATTCTAACCATAATTATGACCAAAATAATAATAATATTAATAACTCTTCCCTTATATTCCATATTTAAAACACTCACATCACATGCTCTCAAAATATTTTTCTCCTTCCATGGATTCTCAATTCTTTCACTCTAATTCTAACAATAACATAAAACAATTATAATAAAAATAATCAATTACAGAAAAGACTTCCCTTAACTTTATTTTCATTATCGGAACTAAATTTCCTACAACTTCCTTCTTGATCAACACCTATTCCTTTCTATATTTCCCTTCAACCTCTTCTCTCAATTTCTAAATCTCTTTTGTTTATCTCACAATTCTGATGTGCCTCTATTGTATTCACACACCCCCCCCCCCCCCCCCCCCCCCTCCTAATTAAATAATTAGTTTTTTTAAAAATATATTTATTCTTCCTTTTTTTAACTAAAAACAATTCACACATATCTCACATTCAAACAAAAATAACAAACTATATATATATATATATATATATATATATATACATACAACTTAATTTAATATTTGACAATTATGGGTGCTTACACAAGTGATACCTTTCTCTCAAGAGTTGCAACTCTCTGATGGTATTCCTCTCGCAAAGACTCAACTTCTGCCTCATTGGATTTTCTCTGTTACACAATTATCAGCAATGAAATATAAATATTCCAAAGGAAATGGATGCAGCAGTGAACAACAAAGAATAAGATAAGAAATAAAAGTTAGGAATAGTAACATAACATGTGCTAATTAACTTACAAAAACGGCAGGGGTATTTCATAGAAAGATGTGCAATACATCATAAATAGTATACAACACGAAATATCCAAAAAATTACAAAACAGACAATATCATCTAAACAATACATGTAAAAAAAATCACCCTCAATTTTTTTATTCAACTACAACTGACACAAGCTGAATCAAGGAAGAAAAACTAGATTTTCAAAAACAAAAAATGTCTACTGAACCACACCATCTATCATTGACAAATAAACATCCTTCGACTTCTACTTTTTCATGATACTAATTTATATTCCATGTTGGTCGCTTAGTTAGCCAATCCATTTGCTGTTTAATGCCATTGCAAGATCATGTCTTAGAAATGGCATATAGAATCAATGGTTAGCTTCCAATGCTACATGTACAAGAAATATTGGTTTAAATATTTAATAGACAGATGCGAATACATAGATGACATAACAAATGCTAAGGATCAGGAAGTAACAATAAGAAGTTTATTAAATCAAAACATGACACAGAGCTACTACTTGGTTCTGAAAAAGTAAACATACCTTGAAATCCTCAATCACGGATTTTAATTGTTCATTTTCATTCATCAATTTTGCAATGTCATCAGCTTTAGCCTACGAAGAGAGCCAAGATTATGAAAATGTAATAAGATATGCAACATTATATAATGGCCACAAAAAAAGCATAAGAGGAGTATAATTATATGCAACTTCTTGAATATATTGAAACATTAAATTGAACTACCTTTAGTCATTAAAGAAAGACAGAAGATTGTAGCTGATAATAGCTAAAAGAAAAGGGGTGAAGAGGACCAGGAAAGCATATTTACAAAAGAGTGAATTAGAAGCCACTTTTACACTATCAATCCACAGTATCTTTAATGCACAAGAAGCCAGGCAAAATATCTTGTTTCAGAAAATATATATATATGTGTGTGTGTGTGTAATAGCACCCCTCGGATGTTTTGGAACTTAACCAAGAAAAAAAAAGAAAAGGACAATGAGCCCACAAAAACCTTCTTAACCAGACAAAGTCTAACAAGAGATCATGCCATCATTCATCATAGTTTTCACTTTTCAGACTAAAAAATCTCCTTAAAAAAAAAGATTGTGAATCCCAAATGTTTTTTTTCTAACACTAAAAAGAAACAATTTGTTATGTTCACTTCTCAATCGGTTAATAAAAGACTAAGATTTACACCACTTAATCGGTCAATTTGATAAAGTGAATTAGAAACAAAACATATTTACAACACTTAATAATCTTCATGATTTTTTTTTATGTAAGAGAAGCTTGGCAAAATATATAGTCCAGGAAAAAAAACTTAGTTCCTCAAACACATAGACCCTAACCAAGACAAAAAGTACAACAGACCAAGAAAAAGCCTACCTAGAGATGATGTAGCGCTTAGTTCTTGTTATATTACAAGATCTTGCAATAAAAACGAATGTGCATACAAAAGCTTTAGTTTCAGCCATGGTAAATTCACTAAATGAAATACCTGGGCCTGTCTTGCAGCACCTTGTAGGGCAGCTTCCATCATTTTTATTTCCCTTTTCACCCTCTCTAGTTCAATCATGGAGCCAGAGTCAGACATAGTTCTTTCAGAACTCATATGATGCTCTTTCATGTCAGTTTCAACATCATGGGCAAAGTGGTCACTTTCATTTTCTTTTGCAGTTGTTTCATTTTCAGGTGAAAACTCTTCAGTTACCACCTTAGAAGATTCATTTGGTGGAGTACCAATGGACAACTGTTCAATAGTTGATTGATCAGAGTTACTGGCTTCATCAGAAGCCACAGATTGCAGAACAGAAGTGACAGTGTCATCTCTTTTCTCACCTTCATCTGATGCCTCATGTTGGGCAGAAGATACTCTCTTTACACTTTCTTCTTCTTGCACCCTCTCTTCTTTACTCTCTTCTTGTGTCTCAACTTGAGAATTTGCATTCCCATCACTAATACCATGTGATTCACCAGACTCACTAGTAACACCCTCAACTACATTGTCTGCAAGATTAGGAGGCATGAGTTGCATCGACACTGGACTCTCAGAGGTTCCCTCATTGGCAATCTCATTCTCTTGAGAATGGTCTGCAGAATCTGAACTCTCAAACTTCTCAACAGAGGATTCAGTCAATTCAACAGGCATCTCCAGTAAGTGGTGTTCCTCCTTTCCATGATCCAAATTCTGTTCAATTGTTCCATCCTCTGCTGACTCTGTATGCTCACCATCTTCTTCTTTCTTAAGCATTTTATTTTCTTCTTGACCAGCGGTTTCTTCAGCTTCCATATGGACTTCATTATCAGTTTCAAGGATTTTGTTTCCTTCATCCACGGGTTTACGATCCAGAGACTCAGGCATTTCTGGTGACTTCTCAGTTTCAGACTCTTTTGGAGAGGATTCATCTTTTTCAGACATTTCTTCCGTAGATTCCTCAGTTTTGTTCCCCATAAAAGCCATGACAGGATTAAATAGGGCATTCCTGTCAGTAGATGTAGGCCATGACCCTGCAGCTGGAATTCAAAATACAAAAGGATATAGCTCCAATCAGTGTCAAAACTGAGAAATCCCCACATAGAGAAACATCCCATCCAAAACAGTTAATGAACTTATTCACACACGACAAAGAAATCCATTCAGAAAACAAAAAAGAAATGCTAGGAACTGGCACTAAGTACCTTCATCGCTGGACTCAGCCTTCTCTTCGAAGCCAAGGGCGGAATCAAAATTCTTTTCGATATTCTTCACACTCTCCTGAAGCTTATTAACGGCTCCCGCCAAATCGGGGAAGTTCCCCCATGATTTTTTCCCACTAAACCACGCCATCGCGAAAGCTACAAACCACAACAAAGCCGAACCATGATGCGCATTAACAATTGAAAACACCACTCAATTCCTACTCTATTCCATCCTCGGATCCCAAAAAGCATCAACAATGTAACATCAAATAAGTATCAATAGCAAAAAGAAAGACCGTCAAATTCAATTCATGCACCACCTACACCGACAAACAGCTATGCATCTTAAAAACCATTCATCAAGCCGAATGGAGAAAAGAAAAAGGGAAATGCGAGGTAAATCTGAAATCTGATAATTGTAAAGGAAGACATGAATGCAGAGGGATTGAATTGGTGAGGAATGAGATCAATAGTAAAAAGACGCGAGGCGAACCTTAATGGATGCAATGGATCCAGGAATCAAATCGTGGACGTGGCTTTCGAAGTTGTAGAGCTCATAGTTGAATTATTACGAAGCTTCACCTACAAACAATTGAATCATCGAAAAAAGAGAAAAGTTGTCGGTGAGGATAAACGAGAAACGGAGAGTGGCGGTGCAGAAACGCGGGAATGGATGTTCAATTTTATGTGCTCTGCAAAACTAATGCTATGTGAGGGATAACAGATCCTCCTCCAACGCGATTCTAAAGGTTTCTTCTCTTCGCACGTTGGGTTGGGGGCGAATGCAACGTTGTCGTTTTATTCCTACTTTCCTTTCTTTTTCATTTTTTAATTCTTTTGGTGAGTATGGTGAGCGTAATCTGTAGATAGATATAATAACTTCAAATTCGCAAGGTTCAATAGGGTAGAAAATAAAAATACATGCAATCAAAAAAAGATTCAAATAAAAAAAAAAAAATCATTGACGGAAAAAACCTGAAAGAGTTATTTGAATCAAAATACAACAATTTTATCGGTGAAAATAGCTTTCATTTGATAAGGTCTATCAAATTTTAGAACTTAAATTATTTTGTATCGAATATATTAAGTATTTTGTTTTGATGAAATAAAAAGGTATTCAATAAAATAAAATAAAAAACTACCTAAATCATTACTGTTTAAGAATGAACATTTGAATTTTGAATATATAAATGATGGACAACACTTATTATCCCCTTCCATTTTTTGAGAATGACTGAGTCTCGTTTTTAAACACAAAAATACACTCCATTCAAATTTCAAAGAACCATGATTAAGAGATTGAGTTGTAGTTTAATTTATGAGTTTACAATATCTCACAACAGAAATGAGAGTGTTCTATATCCTTCCTTTTTTACAACGAAGAGAACTAGAAATAGACAAGAAAATAAAAAACACAACACTAAACAACTAGCTCCTAAGTAGAACTTTTACCACATCAACAATGATTCTTAGGCCAATGTTAACCTTTTGATTAACCATAAAAATTAATGAATAGAATATGATCTTAAAATTTCTGAAGGATAATGTTTGGAAGAAAAGCGTGATGATTATCAATGTTAAACTACCCAAGCTAAAGTTAAAAGTTTCCTTCGGAGAAAGAATAAAATCATTTTGCACATTCGAATTACTCCTAAAAAATGAGCCTCTAATATTAGCCACTGAAATTATAAATAAGGATCACTTCAATTCCTAATTTTACAAAACCTTCAAAGCAGTCTTTATAGTATAAAATGTCGTTTACTTTAGTTTAAATATTGCAGTGAATGGCACTTTGAAAAGTTAAGAAAGCTTCTTCACCAATAATCACCACATGAACACAATCCATGCTTAAAATGATGATAGCGATTGACGTCCCTCACAGTTATCTCCCTCTCCGTGATTTCCGAGATGAACTTGATTGCAACATGACAATCCTCACAAATCCGAAGATTCTTTGTTATCAAAAGCCTGGTTCCTGGCAATGTACTTATGAGTCCAAATGCAATAGCTAGTCTTTCGCTGTGACTGCACACCATGTTTGCCTTCTCATCTTCCTCCACATCATGGAAGACAGATCCTGTATCTGGGACATACCCAGCTTCTCGCATTAGTCTTTCTAACCTCTTCAACTCTGCATATATTGCACCAGAATTTGGGTGTGAAATATCTCCAGATAGAAATGCATAGACCTTGTTCTTTACTTCAATCCAGCTACAAGCAATGTTCTTCTTTATTCCTTTATCTATCATTAACTGCCTCAATCTAGCAACTCCTTCCCACTTACCAGATTGAGCATACATGTTAGCCAAAATCACATAATTGCCAGAGTCATCGGGTTCAAGTTCAATTAGTCTCTCTAAAGCCACCTCTCCTAGCTCCACATTCCCATGGGTTTTGCATGAATTCAGCAAAGCACCCCATACACCGGAATCAGCTGTCACGTCCATTTGTCTTATAAGATCATACGCCTCATCCAGTTTACCACAGTGACCAAGGAGATCAACCATGCATGTGTAGTGTTGAACAGTGGGGTTGATACAGTAATCCCTCACCATCAAGTTATACAGTGCTCGCCCTTCATCAAGCAAACGCCCTCGGCTGCAAGCTGCAAGAACACCAACAAAAGTTATATGATCCGGCTGAGCCTCTTCCCTCATTCTCTCAAACAAGTCCAAAGCTTCAACAACAAGACCATGCATCGCATAGCCAGTAATAATTGCATTCCAAGATACAACCCTTTTCTCCCTAAGCCGCTCGAACAGGATACAGGCAACTTCTACAGAACCACATTTTGCATACATGTCTATCAAAGCAGTTTTGACCTTGTCATTGGATTGAAACCCATGTCTCCAACCAAATCCATGGATCTCCCTTCCATGAGGAAGACAGGCAATATCAGCTGAAGATGAAATCACAGTGACTAAAGTTGCCTCGGTGGGTCTTACACTCGTTGCGGCCATCTCGCGGCATAGAGAAAGCGATTCGTCAGGGTGTCCATTTTGAGCATAAGCTGCCAGCATGGAGTTCCATAACACAGCATCTCTCTCTGCAATTTTATCAAACACGTGACGGGCATCCACCACACAACCACACTTGGCATACATGTCAACAAGAGCTGCACCTACAAACACATCCTTCTCCCACCCACTTCGTATCACACGCTCGTGAATGATCCTTCCTTCTCCAATTGTGGAGAGTGCAGAGCATGCCTTGAGAACAAATGGAAGAGTGAAATTATCGGGCTTGAGCCCATACTCAAGCATCCGGTGGTAGAGTGAAATGGCAACCTCGTGGGGCCCATTCCACGCATAAGCCCGAATCAAGACGTTCCACAGAAACAAATTCCCTTTGGGAATTTGATCGAACAGCTGATGGGCATTCCGAAGAGAGTTACAAACGCTGTAAAAATTGACCAGTTTGGTGGCCAAATCTTGATTGTAAGCAATACCCAGTTGACACAATCGGGCGTGGAGTTGTTTCCCAGGCCTTAACGCCTTGACAGAGATACAAGACTCAAGTAGTGAAGCGTAACAGTGGTGATTAGATGGTGATGAAGGAAATGACAGAACTTGGGCGTGGAGTGAATGGTACAAGAGTCGGTGTTGGAAATAAGACGGTGAAATGAGGAAGATTCTGAAAGAGAATGAAAGTGTAGAAAGGATTCTTGAGGTTTCCTGCGTCTTCCTAATGGAACAGAAAGACATTACATTCATCAAATAAAAATGTAACACTCATTTCCACTGGTTTCGCAAGCGTCTTGTTACAGCCACATCATATCTGGCTTCCGCCATTTCCATCTCTGTAACACTTTCTTTCATACCTCTTCATGCTTCATTTCATACGATATAATAGAGAAAATGAAAGAAGGTAACCCAGAAAAAAAATAATTAAAAACTAAATGTATTCAATCTTAAAAAATAATAAATAATAATTACAACTTAATCAAATATGTTTACAACTTAATTGTTTATGAACGAATATAATAATAATAATAATAATAATAATAATTGTGTATTCATGTGAAAAATTTATTTTGTGAATATTTCTTTATAATTTTATTAAAAAACTAAAATTCTTTCAAATAAATAGTTGACGTGAAGTAAAACTACGCTAACTTAAAAAAAAAAAAAAGGTAACAACAAAAGCTCAAGTTTACGAATATAATTTCCTTAGATAAATTATTTAGATTGTTTTAAATATTTATATATTTAATAAAAAATTATTTCATATTTATTAATTTTTATAAAAGCTTTTTTTTTAATAAACAGTAATTGTCTTAAAATTCACATATATAATGAATTTTGATTGGTTGACACGTATGTACTATTAGCCATTGTCGTTGCTAACATTAATTATATTTTTAGTTTTTGAAATTTTGAGTAAAACCAGTTGTAATTTTTCAAATTCAAAAAATTGCTAATAAGATATGAAATATACTGTTTAATAGCTACAAATATTTTTTTTCAAATTTTAAATATTTTCTTCTTTAATAAATTTAGAGACGAAAATCATATTCATTTCAAATTATAAGAATTAAAATTAAGAAAATCTCATAATTGAGTATTTTAAATTCTGTTGATCTATTGAATATTTAAAATTTGGATATTATATTTTTAATATAATCACTTAATGTATACTAAGATTAATAAAAAAAAATTCTCTCTTATTCAGAAAAACCTTGTCTCACCTAAATAAGTAATGGAGCTTGTGTCTCTCCATATTATTGGATCATGTTCTAACACTAAAGGTCTCTTATTATTTAATAAATTTTCAATAAGAATAATTAAAGTTACTTATTATCACAAAATTTCACATTTCTTAATATATAGAAACAAATGAGGAATTTCTTAATATGTAGAAACAAATGAGAAAGATATATAAGATGACAAAATAACTACAACATCAAAATTAAACTAAATTCATAGATTCAATGAAAAATATAAAAATCTTGAATACTCAATAAACTAAAAAAATTTAATAGAGACTCAATTTAAAATACTAAAATTTACAATAAAAGACTTAATTAAAACTTAATTAAGCCTAAAAATTAAGGTTAAGTTATCTTTATATTACACTTAACTAATAGTTTAATGAAGTTAGTCTGAAATTATAAAAGTTAAACATGTATAAGATAAATACTATATAAGAATTTCTTTCAAGTTTTTTGCACTATCACTAACAATATATTAAACACACTTTAACATTAACATAAATATAAAGCATAACCAGAATAGATAATTCGTATTTTAAAAAGGAACACGAGTCATTGCAGACATAATAAAATGTTAAAATAATCTATATTATGCAATTCTAATTTGTATTGGTATAAAAGTAGAAGTTTAAAAAAGTAGCAACTAAAAGTATCTATGCAGTGTTCATCATGAATAGATTACAGTATTTTGAATAGGCAATGTTTCTACATCGATCGATCACGTATATCGAGCATTGTCTGCAAAATTTGAATATGAGTAATCAGTAGAGGAATAACATGAAGAATATAGTGAAGTCATGAAGATGAGACGAGTAGAAATGTGGGAGGTCTACAGCGTAATTAGTACTGACGTGACCTCAGTTTGAGCAATGGCAATGGCCAACTGAACATTCATGAAAAAGTGTAGAAAGAAAAGACTCTCTTCAACATGTGCGCCATGATTTCCTTGTTGAATGCATGCATGTGTGACAGTATTGTTCTGTGTTACATTTTCATTTCAGTTCCATGACCTTCTATTTCATCTACTCTTCACAGCTAACTGTCTCTCAAGGTTGGATGAAAATGTCATCATCTGAATGAACTTTTTCTATCCACAGGAGTTCATTGTAAAATGTATTATTTTTTAACTTTTTTATTTGACTCAATGTAAAAGTTGAACTGAATTCATATCATTCTGCATTAATTTTAGTTTTGTGTCATAAGTGAGTAGTCAATTCCATGTTACGTGCCGTGATGAAATTTAAAAGCTAATTAGCTTGGTTGTTAGATATCTCTAATATATATATATATATATATATATATATATATATATATATATATATATATATATATATATATATATATATATATATATATATATATATATATATATATATATATATAATAGAGTGTTCTTTAGGTAGGAATTAGAGGAGTGTTTTTTTTCAGAATTTTTTTGAAATTCACGTTGATAAATTAGAGACTAAGACATTTTATTATATAAATGATAAATGAGTGTAAATTTTATTTTTGATTTTATAAAATTGAATTAGACTTAAAATTCATCTTTTAATATAGTATTAGAGTTATTTCAAATCTATCCGAACAATTATTTGTTAATCTTATTAAACCGTTCAATATAAATGGATGCAAATATTATCTTATAAACTGATTTTATGAAGTTGAATTAAATTTAGTTTATATTTTTGTTTTTGAGGTTTAGGACTAGTATTTGAGTTTATGCAGTATTTAATATGAAGTTGCAATTCATTTTTCATGCCGTGCGAATTCAAATCATGAAAATAACCTCTCATCCGTTTGTCAAAAGAAAATGGTACTTGAAAACGTAAACATATGAAACAAGATCCAAGTAGTTAATAATATTAGCGACTTGTAATTTATCAGCCACTTACTATACGTATGTTTTTGTGCTGCAATTATGAACATCCACTGATGCAAAGTTCGCATATCACCTTACCATATTTACATCAGATTACGACAAACATAAAGTAAAAAATGTGCGACATCTTTGTAAATAAGTGAAATTTATTTACTTCGAACTTCAAAAGCGTTCAACGTAAAATTATATAAACTAGAACATAGTGTTTCTTCTTCTATTTGCGATTTCTTCTTTAGCAGCAGTGTTACTACATTGCTGTGGAGATTTTGAAGACTATCTTGGTGATTTGAAGACGTAAATTTATATTTCCTAGAATTATATTGGACTTTGATGTAATTAGCCTTGCATATCTTATATAAATATCTAATATAAATGTGGAGTTTGAATAAGTAAAACCTTGCCTTTCAATTTATTAATTATTTAACTTCTATAAGTAAGAACTATGATAGGGTAGCTAACAACTTATTATTATTGTGTGTGTTAATTGTTGTTTTCCATTCTAGTCTCCCATATTTAATGCTTGTTGCTCTATCTTTGTGAGCCAAAACTCATTTTACCAAAGAAAATGACAAAAACTTGAAAACAATGAAAGCAAAATATTTATTTCCCTTGGGAGTTTTGGGTTTGCTGGTTTTGCTTTCTTGAGTGGAGATGGAAAAAAATAAAGTAAAGAGAGGTGAGAAAGTAACCTGAAATCAATTAATGTTTTTTCTCTATTAGGTTTGAGGTGGAACCATGTGATTGCTTCAAGTTATCTACCATTCCCAACCACCAAAATAAAGGAGAAAAGAAATTGAAGGAAACTAAAAAGAAAACATAATGTAACCTTACCTGGTTTGAATAGTAGATAAACTTAATCATAACCCACATCACACCAAAACTTTTATTATTAATATCTCACAATAAGTAGGCCTATAATCTTTGTCCTTCATTGTCACAACATTCTCCGAACAAGTTTTAGATCTTGCACATCAACAATCAAACAAAATTCAGATCCAAAAAAGGAATAAAAATCTATACCTCATCATGAAACATATATTATAATAATAAAATATTCATATTCTCTTAGTGGTTAGAAAATACTATAAAAAAATATTAAATCAAAATTAATTTTAAAGATCAAAATTATTACTTACTATTTAATTAAATTAGAACTTATTTTATAAATTAAAGCATTATTAATATTTAAAATAATTTTTATTATTAATAAAATTTTATAAAATAATTTTTAAATTACTGTCTAATTGTTAACTATTAATATTTTAATTACTTATTACTTTATATTATAAATTAATCTTTATTAATTTTTTTTACTATCATTAGTTAAAACTTAAATAACTAATTTAAATACAAATTTAAAAACTATTTTATAAATTTTTATTAATAATAAAAAATACTTTAAATATAAATAATTTTTAAATTAAAATTTAATTTAGTTAATATAGTAACTAATTATTTTTTTTTAAATTTAATTATTATTTAATGATTATTTTGTACTTTAAGTTTTAAATTATAATTATTAAATAAAAATATGTTTAATTAAAATTTAATGAGATACATATATAATTTACCTAATAGTAAAATAATATATCAATGAAACATTTCTAGTACTTTTATTCTTGAAAAAAAAAAAAAACATTCTTGTAATTGTTATTTGACAACACAAGCATTTATTTCACTTTCTCTGCCTGTCCTATCACACTACAGCTTTTGCGAAATGAAATTAATTATCTAACTTTTCATTTGAATCAATTGTTTTTATTATAAATTTATTATTTTTAAAATTAATTTTAACACGTCTTGGTTACACAGTATTTAATAATGTAAAAATAATTATGTTAAATCAATTTTACTTAACTTTAAAATAATCGAACAATAATTATAGGTGATGGTAATAAATAGTTTTTTATTCGTAATAAAAATTTAAGAAATATTCCATTAATATGTATAAAAAAAATAAATTGCATAGAAAAAATAACTTATATAGAAAAAATTGTTACCAGTTTCAAAAACCTTTTTAATTGATCAATAAGTTCTCCGGAAATTTTTCTCATAACACTTTATTAAGGTGTTAAAAAAAAATATCAAGAAATAAAATAGAAATTAACGAAGAAAAATACAATCACTTTTATATTAGTTCAATTCTTTCGAAATTTATCTCCAGATGTAATAATCATAACAATTTTAATGAAATTGTTTCATAATCCTTAAACTCGTATTATATCACATTAAATAATACAATCATTCAAGAAGTTTTTTAGAAAACTAAAGAAACTACACAATCATGTAGAACTATTACGGAAGATAAAATAAAGAAATTATAAAATGATTCCATCGATATCTTTAAATAAAAACTTTTTTTATAAAGTTTTTTAAATATTTTTTTACTACTTTTAAAAAATTCTTGAAAAAATCTACTTGATTGTATTCTATCCAAATTTTGTTAATTTTGGATTTTTAAGAATTTTTTAATATAAAATAAAATTACATTGATCTAATATATTTCGTTTAAAATAATCAATTATATTATTTAAATTGAATCTAGAAAGTTAATATAAACTATTCAAGTGATTATCTTATTTTATAATTTATAAAATGCACAATATTTAATAAAATTATTGATCTCGTGTAGAAACTATTACGGAAGAAAGTCATAATACGATAAATGTAGTCTCATAATATTTAGGATTCAAATTTAATAATAGTTTATATATATATATATATATATATATATATTTCTAATTTTATTATAAGAAAATAATTAAATAAAAATTAATTTTAAAAATAAAAATTAATTAATTACCATATTGATTAAATTAAATATCATTTTAAAGATTAAAATATTATTAATTTTTAAATTAATTTTTATTATTGATAAATAGTTTCTAAATTGATATCTAATTAACTATCAAATATCTTTGTAAGGATCTAGAAATTTGCTTTAGAGTAGAAGTGGTATATTTTAAATAACTCCTGAATATTTTATTATTAAAATAAAAAAGACATATAATAGAAAATTCAGTTATTCAGGTTTCATTTCAAAATAACTACCATCTAAGTTTCCTTTTTCTTTTCCTCTCTCTTCTCTTTAAGATTCTGACCTCTTTGTTCATCAGTTTGACTATCAGAGTACGCCATTGGACTCCTGGCAGCGAAGACTACAAGACTATCCGATCAGAATCGCTGATAGAGTAAGTTTATTTTTTTCCCATTTTCCTTTCCTCTATGATTCTGACATCCTCACTTATCAGTTTGACGATCGGAGTCTGCCATTGGACTCCTCACAATTAACCCTACAAGATTGCCCGATCAAAATCTTAAACAAAGTAAGTTCATTTTTACTCTTTTCTTTGAGTCAGATTTTGAACTTAATAGGGTTATCTCTGCATAGGCTTTGCATGTGACTCTTTTAGCATCAGGGTTAATCTCTGTTAACTCAGGGACCTAGTTATATAGTTAGATTTTGATCATAACCTTGTGGTGCAGGTTGATTATCTTTAAGTTTTTGGTAGATTTGGAGCTCTTAGTGAGCATCTGCTAAAGTTCAGGTAAGGGAAGCTAGTTTAAATTTCCAATAAAACCCTAGGCTAGAAGATTCTGAATGTGGGGGTGACATGGTCACCAGTTTCAAATTTTCTTGCAGGATTTCTTGTTTTTGTGTAGATTAGAATTTTTTTGAGATTGAAATGTGAAATTTAGATATAGTAGATGTTGTAGAATGTATATGATTTTGGAATTGAATAAGCTACTGAATATATTTAAAAAAAAAGTTTGTGACAATTTGTTTTAAAGTAACTTATGAGTGTGATTATTTAGATATTTGCTATGTTAATTGTAATTTGAATTTTTTTTTGTTATTTTTGAGATAAGTTAGTTGTTGGGTTTAACATTTGAAGATCAAACTTTAATTTCATACTGTATGTTTTGGAAATTCTAAACTTTGGTATGATTTGATTGTTTGATGTTGAATATTGTGAGATTCAAAATATGAGTTTTTAATAAAGACATAGTATTTTCAGGAAAGAAAATACCGTGTTAAGATCGTTTAAGATGTGCATTGACTAGGGATTCGTCTCGAAGGAGATATCCTCACTCTCCTGAGATAATGGAATCATGTAGATGAAGTTACTCAGGTGATGAGAGTCGAAGGATATTCATATGAATGGATAAGTTGTTTGAAAGATAACTAACTTTACCTGTTATATGAGTTAACCTTGTCATACTAGGAGAAAGATGATATTGAGAATATTTATGCGCATAACTGTGTGGATTTCACAACGATATAGTATGACAGGTGTAGATCTCTGAGTCTAAGTCAATGCATGAGTATTCCAGAAGTAGGGTCAAAGTGTCTATGTGTTGTGAGTTAGTAAAAGTTTGACATGTGAAAGATGAATTATGAATTTTAATAGACATTTGATGGTTTTAGAAATTGTATGAGACTTGATAAATTATGTTCATTAATTTGAAATTGAAATTATATAGAATTTTTATATATTTAGCTTACTCTATTCTTTGTTTGTGTCTCTTTCTGTATCTGTGATGTCATGTTTTACATGGGAGCAGATGAGATTGCAGGTAATAAAGTTCCTCAGTGAGCACTTGGAGAAAGGGATAGTTTTAATTCGAATGTTTTATTTTGTTTTTAAAACTTTTGATGTATATATTAAAATCCCTACGAAGAGTGATGTTTCTTTTGAGATACAATTATGAGATAGATGTATATATATGTTAATTAGATATTACCTGTTTTACTTTTATTTTATTATATATATTAGTAGAAATTAGGGATGTTACAATCTTTGCTATCAAATTTAGAATTAAATAATTGATAGTTAAATCCTTGATAGTTAATTATATATTAATTTAAAAATTAATAATTTTTTTAATCTCTAAAATATTACCTAATTTAGTTAATATAATAATTAATTTTTTTAATATTTAAAATTAATTTTTATTTAAAATTTTATAATAATATTTTTTAAAATATTTTAAAAATGAAATCGTGACAAGTCTCAAGTTTTAAAAATAAAAAATAATTTAAATACAATAATTCACTTTAATAATATAATTTCAACAAATTTAAAATTAAAATATTAACATCATCTGTGTTTTTTTGGGTAAATTCAATATAGTCTGAAGAAATTTTCATAAAGTAATTTGAATTACACCCTACACCTTTTAACTGAAGGACAAAGAAAGTATTACATGTATTTATTTATAGAAAAAAAGTCAAAAATAAAGGACAAAACAGTATCCGTATACTTAGGAGCAGAATATGCTGACTAATATGTGACATACGATATTCGATATTAAAGAGAGGTGACATTTGAGAATACGAAAGATTTTAATGTCTAATGTGGAAAAATGGGTTGGATGCAAATACATTATAAATGAATAAAAGATAAACAGATAAAAATAATAATAAAATACTAATGAAAACATATGTTCTATCCATATTTTTATTACATTAAAATAATACTTGAAAATTATATAATTTTATGAAAAAGACATTAAAAAATTAAAATACTACAATTTTGTAAGATATATATAACTTTATAAGAATAATGCTACAAAATTATATAGTAATAATTCTTAAAAGATAACTTATTTAATTATTTTTGTAATATTTTCTTAATTAGTTATTATATTAAATAAATAAATTATATTTGATTTATTAAAGAAAGTTACGTAATTATGTATAATACAAATGTATAGATATAGATTAATAAAGTAATATAATTGAAGAGTATCCGACATCTCTTGCTTGCCACAACCTTTTCCTTTCCATTATTACCACTGTACCTTACTACATCTTTCATTTTCCTTTTTCTTACTTTTCTTTATTTTTCTTGTTTTTTCCTTTTCTGTCAAATTTTTTTTTTCACAGTCAACTCAGGTGAGAATGGTCGTTGTGGCATGTTGTTGGGCCCTGTGCTTTTAAAATAATTTGGTTAAATTTTAAAATAATAATAATTTCAATCCAAAGTTATTGGCTGAAAGTTATTATAATATTTTTTCTAGTAAAATATATTTCATAAAAAGGCATTTAAAACTACAAGCATGAACACATAATTTCTTTAAAATAAGAGTTATAATTAGGAGAAAATGTTGTCATTTTTTTTTAATTAAGAGGGACAAAATTAAAAAATGAATATACCATGGAACTCTTAATTGACAAGTTATAAGCCTATTCTATGAACTCATCAAAACACAAAAGTTAGCTTCTTAAAAATATTAAAAAAAATTAACGGTTAAAAAGAAGAAGAAAAATTCACAATCAAACATCTCTAATTTTTTTTAACAAATAAGTTATTTACTAGCGTATAAATTATTTAATTATTTTTTAAGCACGCACATAATATAATTAAGAGGGTGTTATGCGTTTTATTTATTTATTTTTATTTCAATTCAAAAGTAGGATATGCAAGCAAAGCAAAGTACAAAATTAATTTATTTATTCTTACATTACACACAGTATATATATATATATATATATGTATGTATATATATATATATATGTGTGTGTGTGTAAATTTAGAAATGCAAGTGAAAAAATAAAAAATGAATTTCATATCAGGATGAGCATGTTTTGCAAGAAAATTGTGATGGTACTTTTTAGGTGAGAACATTTGTTGTAATTACTGTTTATGCACAGTAAATTGTACGAATGAATGACAAAAATAAAATGAAAATTTTCAATTCGAGCATTTTTGCAAGAAAATCATGATAGTACTTTGTCACCAGATTCCAACTAAAACACACTATACCAGGAAAAGTGAGTTTATAGAACTCATATTTTAAAGAAGCATGAATAGGAATTATACCATCAATTAAATAATGTGTAAATATATATTAAGTGTTTTTTCATGAATTTTATTTACTTTTTTGAGTTCGTAGAATTCAAACGAATAGAAAAATATTACCACACTTTAATAATGATTTATAACACAATTCTTTTTCTTCTGAATGTATTTGACTCGTTGTTATTAAGCATAAGCCTTCGTTAGGTGTACTTTTACGAGATTCTACTTGTGACTTTTTATAAATATTTATAGAAAAATAAAATAAAAAATAAAATTACATTAAATTTTGTTATAAGTTAAAATAAAAATATGCATTTTAGAAAATTAAATGAAAACCATTCTTATCAACATAAAAACTCGTCACTTTCAAATTTAAAACATTCTTTTATGAAAAGAACAGGTGGTGTGAGAAGGTGTCTGATTGCAACTTTTACTGTTGACCTATCACTTGAGTAACTAATTAAACGCTTGAATGATGAATATTTACATGTCATTAATTATGCAATTAAACTAACTCAAGTGATATATGTAAATTAATTCTAAATTAATCCTAAACCATGCTAACAATTCAAAAACTTAAGTCAATTGAACCAAAAAGCTTAAACATATATACTCAAACCAAAATCACTTCAGTTTTACTTCTAAACAAACCGTTGCCCAATTCTAATTCCAGTCATATGTTACATTGAACATCAAAATTCAACATATTTATTTTCACAACAATACATAAAAGTTATTAAATCAAACAAAAAATTAAATTATTCAATTCAACAACACTTTTTCATATCCTCACATAATATTTATTTAAGGATTTAGTCCCCAGTTTAACAGAGTTCCTAAACTATTAAAAAATCCAAAATTACATTTTATATTATTTTTTCTTACCTGAAATTATTTTAAATCACTTCAAATCCACTATCTCAAATCCTCACACATTATCTCCATAATCCAAACACACCATTAATATCTAAAATAGTTAGTAACTAAAACTTTTGATAGTTAATATTAGATACTAATTTATAAATTTTTATAAATAATAAAAATTATTTTAGATACCAATAACCTTTTTAGTTTATAAAATAATATTTAATTTAATCAATATAATAATTAATTATTTTTATTTTTAAAATTAATTATTATCTAATAATTTTCTTTACAATGAAAAGATAATTCTACTTTCCAATGAACAAAAAGTCAAAACTTTTAACTTTAGAGAAAATAAGTTTTTTATATAATAAATCTGTTTTATCTTATATATATATATATATATATATATTATATTAAAATCCTTAGATATTCACTGGTAAGAGTTTAAAACTTAAATTTTTAATTTTTAATAATTTTTATTTTTTTTCAGAAAAGTCACCTTACCAATTTCTCACCAATGGCACGTTGAATTGGTAGGAGATATGGTGAGCTATGAAGCTCAAACACTCATTTTTAAATAGCATGTCCATGTTAAATACAAGTATCAGACACGGCATTTGTATAACACTTGTAAAACACGTATCAGTGAAATGTTCGATTCAAAAAATATTTGTTGGATTTCTGACTATTCTAGCACGATTCTATCACAATTTTAAAAAGGAAAAATACATTAATTTTTTAAAAACTCAAATTTTTTTATATAAATTTTTAGTATAATTATAAAAATAAGGAACAAATCTTTTTGAATAACTTATGAAAAACATCTTTCTGTTAAAAAAAAAAACTAAAAAATACTTGTACACATAAATCTTTACTGTCAATTTATATAATATATAAATTCGTGTCCTCGTATCTTACATTTTAAAAATTATACGCATTTTTGTATCATATCAGTGTCCGTGTCTGTTCTACATATACAGTGAGTCCTATATGCAAAACCGAATTCATTTTTTCATCTTAAATTTAATGTTTTAAACTTAAAAGGTTTCTTCCAGCATTTAATGAATGCATGAATGCTAAAGACATTCTTTCATTTAAATTATTTTCATGATTTGTTAAAATTAATTATCTTATAATTATCAGTTGTCAATTATTGTCTCTTGCTTCATTTAGAATTCGGATAAACAAACTGAATGTGTCTCTTGTTCTTATATATATTTTTTACTTAATTTTAATGGTTGTATTTTTACAAAGATAAATTATATGTGTTTGGCAAAAGATAACTTATAAAACGATTGGTGAGTGAGTTTTTAGTTCATAAACTAACTCGTAATTCATAAATTCGAAGTTGATAAAGTAATTTGTGGAAGTAAAAGTATTTGATAAATTAATTATTAAATATAAAAGAATATAAAAAGAGATAATTAGTTAAATTTAGTAATATAAAAGCATAAGCAATAAAAGAAAAAATGTTTAGTTGGTGAGAATGGTAAGAAAAAGAAGAGAATTGAATGAGAGTGAAAAGGGGTGATTTGATAGGATTTAAGAAAAAGATACCGTTGAGGCCTTAAATTCAACTGCCAAAGTTAGTTGGGTCTCTTCTCTTCCTCACACTTCTCTTCTTCCTTTATCTTATCTAACAGTCAATCCTACCAGTATTCATTTTTCTTTACATAAACAAATAAAATACAATAAATTACTATAAAATATATTTAAATAACCTTAGCGAGTTCCTTCCTTTGTTTTTATATTCTTAAAGCCACCCCTTGCTACGTCTCTTTCTCTCTTATTTCCCAGTCTCCACCATTTTTATCTCCTCTTCAAACACACACTCCATTTTCCATTCTTCATTCTTCCTTCTTCCTTCTTCATTCTTCTTCACCAATGGGCGCTGACATGTCCAACAATCCACCTCCCACTTCTCATGCCAAAGACTTCTTTGCCTCCCCAGCTCTCTCTCTCAGCCTTGTAAATTCTCTTCTTCATTTCTTTCTTTATGTATATATATATACACATGCTTTTCGCTTTTTTTTTTCTCTCTCTCTCTCACTGTTCTCCCCTCTCCTGCATTCAAGGCTGGGATTTTTCACCGTGCTGGCGTGGCGGCGGAGGCCGAAGCTGCCACTTCTAACATGGAGATGGAGGAGTGGGAAGAAGGGAGTGGAGGAGGTGAAAGGCTAGAAGAGATTAGCAGCGAGAATTCCGGTCCCACGAGATCCAGATCAGAGGATGATTTTGAAGGAGAAGGTGAGCACGAGGATGGTGATGCTGATGCTGACGGGGACAGGAAGAGGAAGAAGAAGAGGAAGAAATATCACAGGCACACTGCTGATCAGATCAGAGAAATGGAAGCGTTAGTATATAATCATATATAATCTCACTTTATTTTACGTCTCTATGTTTCCTTGTATATATCTGGTGAGTTCACAAACATTATTGACACATTCCTCTCTTCTGTCACTTTTTCCCCCCAGAAAACTCTTTATTAATGATTAAAATTTATTGAAAAATATATAAAATTTTATGGATTTATTTTCCTTCTTTTTTAGATGACTTTACAGTTCCCAACAAAGTATGATATAAAGGGTGTTGAGGTGAGTTTGGATGGAGGACTATGTACATTGATTAGTGGGTGATCAATTTGCATTGTAGTTTTCTTTCACTTTTTCTTTGAGTTTCTGCCATCCCTTCTGCATATACTTCTATATGCGTCTTCATCATTACTAGTTACTAGAGAGGGAGAGAAAAGCCATAGTTAGTATTTCTTAATTGAAACTCTTTGGGTGGTTTTCTTTGAACATGTTATTGGATGTAAGCAGCCATTAATTTAGGGTCACCTATGAAACCAAGCAATCATTTCCAAGGGAGCGTTATCAGTGATGACTTTAAAGCATATCTGCTTAGTTTGTACCGTACTACTGGCCACGGTTATGAGAAAATTATTGATATCATATGATTATAAAAGGACAATGATTAAAAACTAAGGTTAACATTTTTATTTTTGAATGCTTTTGCTTTGTTTCTTTGTTTGATATAGTATGCCCATGTAAACCACTTTTTCTTAGCCCTTTCCCACTCAATCAATCTGTGTTACACCTCTTTAACAAGTGTATATCGATCTTGTTTGATTATTTAAAACCCCATTTGTTGGACCAGTCTGCGTATAAGAGAAGGGAAGCTTGTTGTGAAAGGTAAATGAAGAGAAAAGCTGACATGAATATGTAATGTTATGCAGGCTTTTCAAAGAGTCACCACATCCTGATGAGAAGCAGAGGCAACAACTAAGCAAGCAATTAGGCCTTGCCCCAAGGCAAGTAAAGTTTTGGTTCCAAAATCGTCGAACCCAAATCAAGGTAATTAATTTAAATTTATTCATTCACTTACTCACAAAACCAGCTACTCCGTTGACTCTAGTCCATTTTTTTCATAACTTTTTTCTCTCTTACTTTTTTACGTTGGTTTTTGCAGGCAATACAAGAGCGTCATGAAAATTCTTTGTTGAAGTCAGAAATAGAGAAACTGAAGGAGAAAAATAAGACCTTACGAGAGACAATAAACAAAGCTTGTTGCCCCACCTGTGGCGTGCCCACCACAAGCAGAGATGGAGCCATGCCAACCGAAGAACAACAACTACGTATTGAAAATGCCAAACTCAAAGCTGAGGTTTATTGTTAATTTACGTTGTTCGTTTCCTTATTTTCTTGATTATGACGAAAAATTAACATTGAAGATTTACACTCCGTGTTTGTAGGTAGAGAAGCTCCGAGCAGCTTTAGGGAAATACGCACCTGGGTCAACGTCCCCTTCGTGTTCTTCTGGCCATGACCAAGAGAATAGAAGCTCTTTGGATTTTTACACTGGTATTTTCGGAATTGACAATTCAAGGATAATGGATATAGTGAACCAAGCAATGGAGGAACTGATTAAGATGGCTACCATGGGGGAACCATTATGGCTTCGTAGCTTCGAGACTGGTCGCGAAATACTTAACTACGACGAATATGTGAAGGAGTTTGCAGTTGAAAACTCATGCAGTGGAAAGCCAAAGAGATCCATTGAAGCCTCAAGAGACACTGGAGTTGTTTTCGTGGATCTCCCTCGACTTGTCCAAAGTTTTCTAGATGCGGTAAGGATATATAAGATACCTATATGCATGTATATGTATGGTGAATGTTTTTTGAATTATTAACATAATCTTGAAGAACCATATATACTATGATGTCTGAATAATGAAGTAAACTTTTTTATGTATCAAAGCTTGTCTAAAAGTACTTCATGATTACGTTGTGGGTTAGAATACTATTTCTATTTCTTTTTGACTTGTGAAAGATATTTGTTATGCATATACATGTATATATCTTGCAGAATCAATGGAAAGAAATGTTTCCGTGTTTGATATCTAAGGCGGCAACTGTTGATGTTATATGCAATGGAGAAGGTCCTAACAGGAATGGTGCAGTGCAACTGGTAAGAGGAAAATGTTATTACCGTTTTTTTTTCATGGTTTCTGTCAGTAATTAACTCTCCCTCGTCAAACACTGAATTCACCGTACCACAAACTGCACACTGAATTTTTTTGTAATAATAACAACGATACTAATGCAAAAAAAGTGATGAACTGCATACCTACACCCAACTGCTCGTGTTCCACGTGCCTGCAAACTATGTTTATATTAATTGTATTAAATTCACCTGGCCCTACTTAATGAAAGGTTTGATATAAAAATTATAACTCCATAAATTATTATTTGATTTTAATATGAAAAGTAGTTAAAAAAAGTTTAGGAGTCACGGTCAATCGTTTTCATTGAGCCAAATGTTTTAAATAAAATTTATTTCCCGATTCAATCGAGAAACAACGCTTCAAACGTGGATTTATTAATATGGAAATTTATTTTCTCAAGTGGTCCACGTCCACCCATTGCAAACAAGAGAAGAAGATGGTTTGGAGCTATTTCCGTACATATGAACATTTTGTCTTAAAGTTATAAATGTTTAAGGTAAAAAAATGAGTTGCATGAGTAAACTTACGCTTCCTGTTGCAGAAATTACGGTTTCATAACCCCATGCATTGGTCTTTTGGGTTTGGCACCTTTTAAAACACGACCTTTATTTATATCACGCAAAGCATAGACAAAAGTCGAAGAAAGTTTTAAAAAGACAGTAACATAATACACTCAACTACCATTTATAACTGTTGCCATTTTCCACTCACTACTCCGTATCTTATCCAATGTGTTTCTCCAGCTGGAATCTATCTCTCTGTCTCTCTCTCTTACGTGTCCTCTCATGAAAAGAGTTTTTCCTCTACAATGCTAAATGCCAACAAAAAAAGCACATAAATCGGTGTTTTATAGCTTGTGCTCCATAATATAAAATACATGAACATAGAAAGACGAGAATGACCTTGTCCAAGTTCTAAGATGTGGACACTGGAGAGTGAAGCTTTACTCCAGGAAGTACTAAAAGTTTTAATTTTGACAAGAAAACTCTAAACCTTAATTTTGTATTGGGTGCAGATGTTTGCTGAGCTCCAAATGCTCACTCCAATGGTGCCCACAAGAGAGGTCTATTTTGTCCGTTTCTGCAAACAGTTGAGTGCTGAACAGTGGGCAATCGTCGATGTATCCATAGACAAAGTAGAAGACAACATTGACGCGTCCCTCGTGAAATGCAGAAAACGCCCATCTGGTTGCATTATTGAGGACAAGTCCAATGGCCACTGCAAAGTATGTACAAATCAAGTCATATATTGATTCACACTTCTCTTACATTCGGACCCATAAAAATTTCAACCTCAATATTTTGTTTTTAGGAAAAACATTGGTCATTGTAGTCGGTGCAAAAACTAATCATGAGAAAAATAAAATAAAATCAACGATGGGTACAAACACTAGGTGTTACCCTTAAGCTAGCTAGCGTGTGAGTGCTATTGCTGCTGGTACCATTAGGAACTTTGTCGGTGGACATTATGTGAATTAAGGATGAGCTTTCATAGCCACCATTAGTAACCAATAATCATCACTTGAATGAAGCAAAGCAATAAGTTGTTATGTTAATAAAATAAAGGAAGATAGTAATTAGAAGAGTTGGTGAAGTGGATTTAGAGTTATTGAAGAAAAAAAGGTAATAGAGACTAGACTACGTATTGATCTTTGTTCTGTCTTTAGGTAATATGGGTGGAGCACTTGGAATGCCAGAAGAGTGCAGTCCACTCTATGTATCGCACCATTGTGAACAGTGGCCTAGCCTTTGGAGCAAAGCACTGGATTACGACTCTACAACTTCAATGTGAACGTCTAGTTTTTTTCATGGCAACTAATGTTCCCATGAAGGATTCAACCGGTGAGTAATCAATTCTAACAAGTTAGTTTGTTAAATTCTACTTACTAAAGAGCATCTATAAATAAAGAGTGTTGCATGACAAAATGTTAATTAGGTGTAGCCACATTGGCTGGGAGAAAAAGCATTTTGAAGTTGGCACAAAGAATGACATGGAGCTTCTGCCATGCAATTGGCGCGTCAAGCTTCCACACATGGACTAAGGTTACAAGCAAAAATGGGGAAGACATAAGGATAAGTTCTAGAAAGAATTTGAACGATCCTGGTGAACCTCTTGGGTTGATACTGTGCGCTGTTTCATCTGTATGGTTGCCAGTCTCACAAAATGTTCTGTTTGATTTCTTGAGGGATGAAACACGTCGAAATGAGGTACCACTCTTGTCTTCTTCCTTCTCAATCTTTGTCAATTTTGGTTAAT
This sequence comes from Phaseolus lunatus, assembly GCA_013389735.1. Classification (NCBI taxonomy): domain Eukaryota; kingdom Viridiplantae; phylum Streptophyta; class Magnoliopsida; order Fabales; family Fabaceae; genus Phaseolus; species Phaseolus lunatus. The sequence goes on from CM023861.1 coordinate 36,817,176, forward strand.
AAATTCATTGGCTAAATTTGCTGAACTTATCATATTGTCTCAGTGGGATATCATGTCAAGTGGTGGGACAGTGCAGTCCATTGCAAATTTATCCAAAGGACAAGACCGAGGCAATGCCGTTACCATTCAAGTAAGTTGCTTCGGTTCAAATTTCAATACTTCACGAAATGAAAACTGCCTTTAGATCAAACGATGGTGCTAAGTGAAATATATGGGATTCTTTACTTGACAGACAATTAAATTGAAAGAAAAAAGTGTGTGGATACTACAAGATAGCTGCACAAATCCTTATGAGTCAATGGTGGTATATGCTTCTGTGGACATTACCGGTATTCAGTCAGTGATGACAGGATGTGATTCAAGCAACCTTGCCATACTTCCTTCGGGATTCTCTATTATTCCTGATGGCCTCGAGTCAAGGCCATTGGTGATTACTTCAAGGCAGGAAGAAAAATATACCGAAGGAGGATCTTTGTTTACAATGGCATTCCAGATCCTCACTAATACATCTCCCACAGCCAAGTTAACAGTGGAGTCTGTGGATTCGGTCAACACTATTGTATCTTGTACATTGAGAAATATCAGAACAAGCTTACAATGTGAAGAGGGTTAGTCAAAATCAGATAATCAATTGATAGAGAGTCATAGACTATAATTAGCAGTGATAATCTTAGGCTCTCTATTTCCTTTTTGGATGGTATTCGGTTTGGCAAAAATAGCTTGCGTTTGTTTTATTCATTATTCCATTACCAAGGAGGCTTTGGTCGAGTATGTATATCTGTATCTGCAGTTCTATAGGTAGAAAGAGAGACAAAAAGCTTTTAGAATCTAGATTTTAACTATGGCGTGTATAGAATTATCATTTATTAATTCCTTATGCAGTTGGTTTTTTTTTTTTTGTAGCTATTTTGATTATTCCTGCTTTACAAGGTTGGTTTGATGGCTCAGATTTCGAATTATCCTCTAAAAACGGAAGAGAAATGATAAGTTATTTGACACCCAAGTTAACAATGTTATCATCTTTTAAAAACCTTCATGGAGCTGTGCTTTTCATGTTCATGTAGGAAGCAAACTTACGTTACTGTTTAGTGAAGCCCAAATTATAAACATGAAAAACTGTGAATGTTACGTTGATAAAACCATTTGATGATTACAAAAGGTTGATAAAACTTAAAACTAATCAAGTTTAAAAGACAGGACTCATCGGAACAAAAAGAATGGATGTGATGAGTTTAACTTCAGAAAAATAATAAATTTTCAGAACGTTACTTCAGAACACAGGTGATCAGCAAACGTAATTAATATTTTACCAAGATCACTGCATTTGATCCACGTATTTACATGGCAAATATTAAGAGCTTTCATTTAGTTGACTAGCAGTACTACGTGTAAAAGTAATCAAAAGAAAAATAAAGTCTTCCTTTCTTGAAGATGAAGCGATGAGTTGGATAAGCTACGAGGAAGGGAAAAATTCAGAGCTCAAGAGGAAGTTAAACTCAAGATATTATGATGGAAATTTGGCCATCAGAATCCTAATCGAACACACACTTGCCTGTCACAGCAAGTTCTCAAAGATAACAACAATGCCATAACGCCACATAACTGAAGATTGATTAAAAGCCAAATGAGACATTTCATCAAACATTCAGAGTGTGCAATAAGCAATAAAAGCTCTCACGATAACAGAGTTAACAAGAATCATGTCTCAAATTGATTTCGATTGCACCAAATTCTCGACTCCTCGTCCCAGCAAGTCCCACTCTCATTTCATTGCTGTATGGAATTAAACGAGAAAACTTCCTGAATTCTCTCAATCCTCTGAATTATCATCGAGCAAGGATAATCAATTAAAGAAAACGACGATTATATATGATAGCCGTAGCTAGAATGATAAGAATTGCACATATAAACAGTGCACTAACACAAAGAGTTGCACCATGGAAATTACAACACTTAAAGACGAAAGCGAAAAAAAGAGGATTGGATAAAATACGCGTGAGGGAGTGAAATTGAGGAGAGTCTAGGGCTGAGGCTGGGATTCGAAAGGAATGGCAAGCTCTTCGGGCTGGGAGGGTTTGATGGAGGGCCTTTGGGGGGCGGGGAGGGCGAGAAAAGTCTTGGTCTTGCTGATGGGCCTGGTCTTCTGGAGCTGGACGATGTCTCCCACTTTGAATTGATTATCTGGGTCGTGGGCCTGGTACTTCTTCTTCTTCCTGAAGCGCCTCTTGTACTTTGGGTGAACGGCCACCCTGACCACCTCCACTGCCACCGTCTTATCGCTGCTGGAGCACACAACCTTTCCCTGCATTGTCTTCATCGCCTTTATTTGGGGCACAGCACACGGGGGCGCCCAATGGGGCCTCGCCACGCCGGAATTGGGTTTGGAGAGAAGGTTGTAGCCATGGGCGTGGCCGTTCAGAAATGGAGTTGAGAGCTTCGATGGGAGCTGAAGAAGCCACATTTCTTATCCCTTTCTTTCTATCAATCACTCCTTCTCTGTACTTTATATTTTATCTCCTTATCACTCTCCCTCTCTCTTACATCTCCAACTCCCTTCCTTTGTAAGTAACCCAATATACATGGGCCTAAAGCCCAAACAACGAATACCTTGTTTCCTCACTCTGCCTATCAATCAATGAAAAATAATGAACCAAAATTAAAATTGATTTATATGTACAACCAAAGTTGACAAAGTATTGGTATATTGTTTCCTTAAAATGTGTAACTTTTTTTTTTATATATATCCATTTTAAGCAATTATTTCTTCATTCTTATTGCCTTCTTATTATTTAGTTAAATTTAATTGAGCTAGATTCCAGTTTATAAATTATTAAACTCTTAATAATAGTTTTGTTTTAATAATTATTTAAAATTTGAATTAATTAACCGAAAGAATAAACTAATCCTATATATAAAAAACGTGTTAAAAAATGTAATTCAGTTCATTGGCAACGATGCGACCGTCAATTCTTGTAAACTCTAACGTGTGTTTAAACTTAAGAAATATAAGAGGATAGGGTTATCCATCTCGAAACCACGTGGCATATCATGAATGACTTTCATAGTAAAGAAATGAAGATGAGGACGTGGCAATTAGATGAGATTCTTGTAACATATCAAAACCAATGTGAGTGTGTGTGTGATGTGTGAAGCACAAAGCACAACATGGCTTCTCTGGAATCAATATTGGATAGTTTCAGCTCTATATATGTTTAGGAGCGGCTACAATAAGATTTTGTGCACTTACACAACTTAGTTCCATTAAAAATGAAAACTTATAACTCCCTGGTTGACAAGGATTTGCAGAGCAAGTTGTTCTAGACATTCGCAGCTCCATTGACAAAGAGGGTAGTTCCACCCTGGCATACTTCAGTGCCACTGCTTCAGCTGACATTCTACCAATGAAGAAAGGTCCAGAACTTCCACCAAAGCTTGGTCCCGGTGGCAAGATCATCTGTTTAGCTCTTTTTTTCCCCCTCTTGTTTTGAATTGAACGTTCATATCTCTCTGCTTGCATATAATGTTTAAGTGCGCCTAAAGCCTACTTCTATTACATCATGTTTAGTTCTGGTCCAATAAATAGTTTTTGCTGTATAGTAATGATGATTTATTTATTTTCATGGATAATCTAACAGTGAGGGATCACCTCACCACTAGTAATGAAACTCAAGAATCAAGATCTTTTAATGCAATTGATGTCACGATCCAAATTTCCTTCAGATGATCCAAATTTATAGAAAGCAAAAGTAGAAGAAGTTGTATGTTACGCACATTGGCCTGTGACATCAATACAGGATGATCTCTCTCTACAATAACACTGTCAGTCACATAAAGGAAGCGTGAGTTGACAGGTCACGGGGAAGGACAAACATGGATGATATTGGTGCTAGGTATCGTCAAAAAACCACGACTCAGTAGCTACTAGACTACAAATCCTTCTTATATTGAGCATGCCATATCTCTGACCATGCTTCAAAGCCATTGATTTTGTATGTTCATTCCTATGTAAAAAGGAAAGAATTTATCAACAATCCAACAAACGCCTCTATCAGTCTAATGTGCTTTTAATGACGTGCTGTTGGGCTTCTCGAGACTCCCAAGTTCTCAAGATATGACATCTTCTTGTTGGTCACTACGTTAGGAAGTTTTTGTTGCTTTGGATCGTCGTCATTGTATAACTCATCTGGAATTGCATAGGGGTCCTTCTTCAACGTTGACTCCTCTTGATCAGAGCCCCAACCCATGAAATCTGATAATGTCATTGAACCAGGTGCTTCAGCACTACCCTTGTCTATCTCTTCTTTAGGAGGCCTTGAAATTGAGTTCATCCTTCTTGCTGATAATTGTATATTTTGACATTGAATTTGGAAATCTGCTTGGAGTACATCATCAATTCTTGAAAGAACTGTAAAGGCCAAACTTTCCAATATTCTTGAATAGCTTTCTAGAACAGCTTGCCCCACATCCTGCCAACATAACAAATACTCCAACGTGTTAGTTGAACACAATAAAACCATTCTATTGAATGGCCCTTCCAACGTTGCCAGCACAAATTATAAAGGAATCCAAATATGTTGTTGTGTCTAGATCTTAAGATCAAACGAATCTCTTCGGAAGTTCATTGATTTTTTTTAATCAGCTAGAGTGTGTACAGATATTGAACAACTAAACGAAAGGACATGATCTTACCCTGTTGTATTGGATTTTGCTTATATCCAATGCAGATTGAGGAAGGCCAGGGAAACGGTGCTTTAAGAGAAGTAATATGGTTTCTGCTCTCTCTTCAAACAGCTCTCGTTTTTCGAAACTCACTGCAGAACCCCAACCAGATTTTCCGTCTTTTTGGGTCATCTTCCGCGTCCAAATCACTATTGATGCTTCAAATCTATTCTTGAGATCCAGAATTTTATGCTCAGATGATAAGTCTATCGTTGACAGGAAGTGGTCAGGATCAAAAAATTCGACTGTTATACTCCTATAGATCGAGTCCCCTAGACTTGCTCTTCCATTCTGTAAATGAAGAAAAGGAAAAAAGAAACTAGACTATGTAAATAGATGTCACAATGTTGCTCCAGACGCTAACTATAAGCTTCCTTTGGTTCTTTTTGTCTCACCTTGGGTAGGGAGTCAATATAGCATTCAGGGATCTCAATTTCTGATAGAATTTGGGCATTTATTGCCATGGCTGCTTTAAGTACTTGATTCACACAATCTTTCTGATAATGCAGAAATTTTCTAGCCGACTCAGACAGACCGTCTGCGGGAACCTTAGGGGTAGGTAACCACCACTTATCATCATTTTTTCTCTTTCCACCGTCTTGATTTGAATCCTCTGAATCTTTTGACACATAATAGAACTCATTTTGATCTTTGAAGTTATCCAGACATTCCTGTTCATCATCAGCAATTGCTCGGGATAATTAATAGTCAATTTAAACCTATAAGAGAATTATCACATTTAACTCAAGAGGTAATCAAGGTTAATGATCTTACAATAAGCATTGCATCAAGCTTGCGCAAGGCAGGGATATTCATGTGGAGATCCGTCCTTTGTCGTGTCGTCATAATCTAGCCAATAAAAAAATCAGGCCCAATCATATAGATAGCAGTTATGATGATAGAAAGAACTTAAATACTATTTATATAGAAATAGACAGAAAGAGGGTTACCTCCATATTTGAACCATCCTTGGACTTTTGTTGTGAAGGAACCATTTCAACAACGTAATCCGTGACCGATAGAAGCCAATCAATTTCTTTTTTCCATTTTGCTTTCCTTTCTGCCGGCATTGGTTCAAGGCGTTTTTGTTCACCGTAAATAGAAGCTGCAGGTTCAGTGAGATAAGAATTATTAGAACATATCATGATAAGAAGCTCTCAAAGAAAGAAGAGGGAATGCTATATTGCAAATGTTTGTTCATTACAAGTCAATCTGTATGGAAAAAATGCTGGAAAAAAAAGGTCAACGTACCAGCAAGATTTGTAAAAGCATTTGACAGTGCCAAAGCGGACGAAACTCCCTTTCCACCACCGGACATGTCCTCACCCAACAGCAGTTTGGAAAATCTCTCCTTCATCTGTTCCATATCTGAATTAATCCCAGCCATGAATGTCAACTTTACAGACAAATCAAATAAAAGTCATCAACAGAATTTGATGGTATGTTATATTAGACATTTTCAAATTAAAGGAGAGTTGACTAAGAATCATAACGTGATTGTTAAATAGTAATAGTGATAGTAATGGTATTAACCTTGCAAGAGCTTCTCTCTGGCTTCCTTTGCTGCCATTTCTTCCTTGCTTACCGTCCTTGCTTTGGGAATCCTGTCTGAATCATTGAGAGGCTTTGATCCTTGACTTCTTGATGAGGCTGCACCATCCTCTACAGGATCCAATTCGGTAGCAGTGTCAACGCTCAGGCTCTTGGTATGCCTTCCAGCGCCCTCAAATATCCCTCTGAAGGTAAACAATTTGGTTTTGTAACCTTCCTGCTCTTGTTCTCCAGCTAGAACCATGTTTTTTTCTTTTTTTTTTCTTTTTCCTAGCAAAGTTTAACTTTTAAGGAGTAAAGAACTAGAACAAAACATGGGGTGTTCCAGACCCTGCAGGGAGATAGTGGAAGAGAAGGAAAGTAGCAGAGGGGAAGCCAAAGCAACGAATGAAAAGGGAGTTGTATTTTCTCTTTTTTTTCTTTTTGGAGTTGGTGAGTTTGAGAAAAGGGTGGAGGTTGTTTGTTTGTTTTTTTGTTAGCCTTTCTTTTTTGAGCTGGGTTCTTTGAACGTGGGGTGCATGTTGTAAGAAATGGGTTGGGTTGAAGAGTGAGAGAAACAAAATTTGCATTTTTTTTTTTGTTAATGGAGCTTTTGCTTTGGTATGGAGAGGGAAAATTGGATGGTTGTTGATTAAGGTTCTAATTTAAAGGTCAAATATAACTGAAGACCAGGGAAGACAGACATGCACGCTTAGCCAATTACAAATATTATAACAACCCACCCCGCCACCATTCCTTTTTTTAACAATCAAACCAACATATCACTCCCTGTCAATTCCTCTTCTCTTACTGCTTTTCAACTCCAAATTCTTACTACTTCTGTGTTTTTTCCCAACTGCTCATTTTTCTAACTCTTCTTACAAGATCATATCTCCTCCATCAACTTCTCCTCTTCAGTGAATCATAATGAATGTTACATTTAATAGGATGTGATGAAAAAAAAGGAGAATGAAACAAACAATGCTTTAATGTCAATGGAATTTTCTTTATTATACTTGTTGATTCATCAAATTATAGTGCTATTTCCTGTGCTGTCATGACAGCTATCTGATACAGTTTGCTCCAACACTCTGTAACTGCAACATTTAGAAAGGAAAACTCAGGCCATTTCCTATGTAATTAAACTTTCACTCTAAACTAAAATTCATTTTATTTATTATGTTCTAACATATAATTTAGAACTTCCTTGTGCCTGAGATTGAAGGAGCAGTTCCCCCATATCTTTTTGTTGAAAAAAAAGCAAAGCGTGTGCACGTCTACAAAATATTGCAAAATGAATTATAAGAACTGGAATATGATCATACAGATCTTATGTCTCTCAAAATATGATTGTCTACAGCTATACAAAATAGTAGATTATCGAAAATCTATAAAAATTATTCAAGATTAAAATATACTAGATATTAAACTTGCGCCTTTTTTTTTTATTACTAATATCAAATTTTATTAATCTAAGTTTTATATTAAAACTAATTCTTATAAAATAGATCAAACCACTTTATTTTTAGGTATAACATTTACATCAAAACGTAATGTCTTTTGTTGTTAGCTTACATATTTATAAATATTTAAATTATTTAAAATTTTATGTATGTGATTGTCATAATAATATGACGTTATTAAAATAGTATACATAGATCAAATTCAATATTTAACTAAAATTATTAAATTTTACTAAATTTAATACACATATTGGGCTTGCTATGTACATTTGTAACCAATGTGTAATTTTGATTCTCCAATAATCAACAAACGTTGAGATTACTGACCCTATAGAAAAATATTAATGGACCTTTGTTTTTCTAGATCTGGATAAACACACTCGGCGTTTTCCACACATTTCAGATGATGGTTAGAAGAGTGAATTTTAAATAATAACATTGAAAAGGAAATCTGACATTTTGATAAACAAGTTTGAAGTCCTTCTAAAAAAATTTAAATATATTTTAATTCTTAAGAAAATACCTGGTTGTTTATTTTAGTTCCTGTAAAAAAATTCTTTGCTTTTGGCATTATAAAAATGTAAATTATCATTTTTTTTATTTTAACTATGTGAAACTAATTAATTACTTATTTATAAAAAAAATGTAAACAGATATTATCTTGAAATAAATATTACGGACTAAAATGATTATTTGAAAAGCTTCTCCTATTTTTCTGTCTTTTACTATTATTTATTTCTTTATTTGTTGATTATTTGTCTTACTTAGTCGTAGTAGTATTTGTTATATTTTTCAGCAGAATCATTTTTCTATATTTATGTTTAAACAGATTTATATATACTAATTTCTTAATTAATTATGAATCTGCCTGATTAAGAGTGTGTTTAGATAAGTACAAATTGCAGTAGTCGAAACGAAATTGTAACTATGAGTACAGAAGTGTATAAATATGATAATAGGAGAAGGGTTGTTGACCTACACTTTCTTTGGAAGACTTGAACGCCATGGCTAAAGAACCTCTCAAGAACAATAACAACAACAAGAACACCGACTATAATTGGAGCCTCGTCAGTGTTACCACATATAAACTTCGCATCATCATTTATGCACATCAAATTCAAGTTTTAGTAAAATCTTGCAATATATATGCATCTTGCTATGTTAAACTTTGTATATTTAACTTGTTGCAGGCCTGTTTCGAAAAGTTACAAGATGATGTGAAGCGCCTTCGACAAGAGAACGAATATCTCAAGAAGTTGCTGGTATGCGGCATCGGATTAATGTTGATACAGAAATAATAAATCGAAGATTCCTACTGATTTGCTTCTTCTTCTTTTTCTTGAATTTGTTTGTTTTAGTGGAATTCACCAAATAGTTGGATGGAAAAGCAGAGAGGTATGTGATTTTCCTTTCCCTGAGAAGTTTCAACAATTTTTGGTTAACGTTATAATTGTTGCTGTGTGGGGATACTGATGCTGATGGTTTGGTTCAGCGGCAGAATTGGTGAAAGAAGAAGCTACGGAAATGGCGGTGGAGACGCAAGTGGAAGAAGAATGTGGCCCACCACTTTAGAACCATCAAAAGCTTAGGGCCCAACACAGCCCATCACTTGCCAATATTTAAATGTCACTGCTGAGAAGACAACTTTCCTTCTATAGATATGTGTGGTTAATATAATTTGTTTAACTTTTTATACTTGTTGTTACTCTTATGGTTTGTTTTGAAATCATATCAATATTTGTATTTTCTACCCTTTGTAATTCAATTACATATTTTCATCATCCAGGTCAATATGAATGGATATTTTTATTAAAAGGACAGTTTTTCTTTTTTTCACTGTGTTTTAACCAACAAAACTCCATTAAGATTGTGTTTTGTTTAACTGGTTTGTAACTCCAAATTTGACAGTTTTGTTTAATGGTTTAAATCCCAAATTATAATCTAGATGAAAGTTACAAGCAACAAGTTCTTGTCCAATTTATGGTTTGAGACTCAAGAGTTTTTAAAAAAAAATCAAACATGCATAAAATTTAAAATAAACTACATGCATTAATATTAAAAATAATAAAATTAATTTACATGTTTTCTCTCTCTCTTTCGTTCTCCTCATCTATAATCATTGTATAAGTTTGTTGTTTAGCGAAGATTTTACAAACAGATTTGAGTGAGGAGGTGGTGGTTGGAGTGGGTTTTGAGTATCAGAAAGAATCGTTGATCTAAATTAAACCCTTCCGTTGTGAAAATGGAATCAATGGGCGTGCTAATTACTTGTCCAATGCACAGTTACATCCAAGAAGAGCTCGCCAAGCGCTTCAACCTCTTCAAACTCTGGCACTTTCCGTCCTTCGCCGCCTTCGCCCAAGTCCACGGAAACTCCGTCCGCGCCGTCGTCGCTAGCGTCAAAGTCGGAGTGGACGCCGCCACCATCGACTCCTTGCCCAAACTCGAGATTGTCTCCACCTACAGCGTCGGATACGACAATATCGACCTCCGAAAATGCAGAGAAAAAAACATTCCCGTCACCAACACGCCCAACGTTTTGACTGACGACGTCGCCGATCTCGCCATCGCCCTTGCCTTGTCCCTCTTCTGCAGAATTTCTCACGCCCCTCGCTCCGACTCTGCTCCTCACATCACACCAAAGGTTTTCACTCACTCATTTTTTATCAGTAACTTAAATTTTAATTATTATGCTTTTAGTTTAGGGGTTTAGGGTTTACGAGAAGAGAGAAGAGTGATTAAATTAAATTTGATTTCATGAATTGTATTTAGCTTAGTGGAAAAGCGGTTGGAATTATCGGGCTGGGGAGGATTGGGTGGGCTATTGCGAAGAGAGCTGAGGCTTTTGGGTGCCCAATCGGGTACCATTCGAGATCGGAAAAGGCAGAGTCAGGGTATAAATATTACTCTAACGTTCTTGACTTGGCTGCTGAATCTGAAGTACTGGTTGTGGCCTGTACCCTCACTCCAGAAACCCGTCACATTGTGAACCGTGGAGTTCTTGATGCATTGGGCCCAAAGGGTATTTTGATCAATATTGGGCGAGGCCCGCACGTGGATGAGGCCGAACTTGTGTCCGCGTTGAGCGAAGGAAGAGTAGGTGGTGCGGGCCTTGACGTGTTTGAGAAAGAGCCAGAGGTGCGTGAAGAGCTACTAAGGCTTGAGAATGTTGTTTTGAGCCCTCATGTGGGGAGTGACACTGTGGAAACTTGCATGGCAATGGCAGACCTTGTGATTGCAAACTTAGAGGCACACTTCCTTGGCCACCCACTTTTGACTCCAATCATTTGATGCTGCCAACAACCCTACCTTCATTTAATATTCATATTCACTTCATATTTGATATCCACTTGGAAGTTAACTTCACAGTAACAAGTATCTCACATTTGTTGCAATTTTTCCTCTTCGCATTTGTTTAGGATTTAAGGTTTACTATCCTTGCTTATTCAATTTTACACTCTTTTTGGTGTGTTTCTAAAACATTTAGTCTAAATTATATGAAATGGATAGATAAAATTATTTCATGTGTTTCATAATATACTTTTTTTTACTTATATCAAATGAGTTATTTAAATCATCATTTCAAATATAAACTATCAAGATAATATTCACTTGTGAAAAAAAAATTAACTTATGACAGTTATAATTTGACTGTATAAAGTTATGAAATGACATTATGACAAAATTGTAAATAAAAAGAGATATACTATAATATTTATAAATGGTATTAACATAATAAGTTATTACTATAACCATTGTATTTTTACTTTTTACCTATCTTAGAAAGTTACTTGTGGTGGAATTGTAAATAGAAAAAAATTATTATATGGATTTAAATTGTAATTTGCATATATAGACTTATTTTTTAGGGTAAAATTATAAAATATTAGTTTTTGTTTTGTGTGTTTAGTTTCTCCTTCTCTTGACCTCCATACTTTTTCGGTAAAAAATTCAATGGCTTCTCGAATACTTAATTGCACACTCTGTCTAGAATTTGATACATGGTTGATTGATTTTTATTCTTGTTCAATAGATTCTTCAATACTTTGGTTTTTTCTTCTCGCTTGATGTTCTGTTTTTGGTCTTCTATAACTCTTCGTTTCATGACCGAAATTAAGTTTTTTATTCAATTGTATTTTTTACCTTACTTATTAATAATTCATACGTACTAATGAATGTCTACTTTTTATATGTTTATTTACTTAGAATATAAAGTATATTTTAATTATTTATATTTAGTTTGTAATGTTCATATCAATTGGAAAATTATGAATGTGTATTTTTTACCCTAAACCCTAAATCATATTTACAAGCATTACTTATTCATAAAGAGAACTTAAAGAGAAGTAATAAAATATTTACTCAAATATCTGAATTATTTAATTATGAATTTCACTTTTTATTCATTAAGTCAAATATTTTGTACCTATTTAAAGATTTATTTCCATTAAAAAGATAAAGATATAAAAAAAATGGAGTACAATAAATATATATATATATATATATATATATATATATTTAAGTATTTATGAAATGTTGTAGTCTTTAGTTTTACATTGATTTTGTATATTTTATGATGTTTGTATAAAATCAGTGTAATAAATTAAATTTATTATGACAATTTTTAACTTACATAAAAACTATAAACTTTCTATATTATTTATATTTATGTTAGTTGTAGAACTTTCATAAAAAAATGTTTTATAATCGACGTAAAAGTCTCATCTACAGTACTGATTTATACTAACTTTTAGTCTATTTCTTACAATAATTTTTGGATTATTATTTTCCAATTACACTTTTTTGAATTATTAATTTAATGTTATATTTACTATTATTGTTTTAATTATTTCTTTTTATTTTTAGTAAAATATTTATCTTTATTAAGAAATGTTAATTACTTAAAATTACGACGAAGAGATTTAATTATATAAAAAATTAGATTATAAAAATTTTCAAATACACTGATAAACATACATTTATAAATATTGAAAAACATGTAATTACTTGATATTAAAATTTGATTTTATAATTAATCTTGTTTGTATTCATTATTTTATAATTTTTAATTATTCAACCAGTTAGTTTTACTAAATATTTTATCCTAATTTTTTAGCTTTCAATTTTTAATTAATTTGTTAGTTTTTAACTAGTTTTTCAGTTAATTTTATTCCACTTAACTCTTTATTTTGTTTTCCGCTCTAAAAAAAATGTTCATGCTGCACTTTGTATATTTCTCTTTTGGAGTCTGCAAGACCTAAAAAATAGAGGAAAAATAAAACATGTGCAGCTCAGTTGTGGTTATAATACAACGTCCTTAAATCAAAGTTAATCTAAACTATGATTATTTCAAATAATGGTTTAAATAAGCACTTTCTTAAATGATTTTCTCAATATCAAGATATTAGCCTCTAATTATAGATTGAAGGATATCTAGGCACACCAACAAACACGTGTCTGAATTAGAATTCACAAAATTTATTTTATTTAAACAAAAATAACTTTGAATAGACCAATTAGTGTTTGTAATATTTTTTTAAAAACGTATTTTTAACGTAATAAATACTGTGTTAGTAATGTCAATAAAAAACTTTTAGATGTATTATTGAAAAATGATTTTTTTATGATAGAATTTACATAAGTTAAAAGCCGGAAATATTCCTTTTATGTTGAACTAAAATTTATAACTCAAAACCACATTTCAACTGAAAATTGACACAAATTTATTTAAAGTTAAAATTTAACTTCTTGTATTAAATAGGTATATTATTTCATAATATAAATATTTTAAATATCTTTCTTTTATTTTTCCTTGGCCAATCCACACCAACCATATGTGAAGATAATATTTTTCAGAATGATCTAAAAAAGGAAAGGTAAAAGTACTGAACGACCCCACTAATCATACAAAATATCATGACCCAATCCAAGGCTTTCTTTTCATATCTAATTTCAGCTTCATTAATACTTCACAACCTTTATCTTCTTCTTTCTGGTATAGCCAAGATTCCTCTTTTTTCTTCTGATCTATTGATAGAGAGAAGTTGGAAAAAGACCAAATAATATCCACAATATTTAGAGAAATTTAAGGGACCTTATCCTAAGCAGAAAAAGAAGAAGTGAAGAAGACGAACTTATCATTATACACAGAATAAAAAAGAACATCATTAAAAAGGTCCAATTCGCAAATGAGTTGCTGCATAATGTTCTTCATATGGTCCTGGTGGAAGCATGAGAATATAGTCAGATAAGATAAGAAGCCCCTTTGAAGATGAGGAAATTGAGAGTCTCCAATGTAAAGTACATGAAGGTTCCCTTCGAATGGGTGAAAAAGCACCCAAAACTTGATCCCACCACGCACTGCCATCCACAACCGTACTTCGTATCAAACTCCTACCAGTCAAATAAACCAGAAACTAACTCAACCACCAACCACCAACCACAAATAAACCATACTCAAATTACTCTCCAAGAAGATACACATGTAACCGTTATTAGTGTCTAATAGTTTTGACTTTGAAAGGACTACTTACTGTTGTGTAACACAGAAAAGATGGCAGAACATGTTACCTTTTTAATGTGGGTAGCAATGGATGTGCAATCCAAAACATCATAGAGATCGAGAGCTTCAGAAGCAGATGCCATGGCTTGGATCTGCATCTTAAGGGGCATGTCAGTATCCTCTATCACTGCTTTACCTTCCAACATGCTTTCACACCCTTCCTCTTTTCCAAGAGAGTGAGCAATAACAATAGCAGATATCACTCTATATATGATGTTACAATTTTCTTTTGGGAAGGAATCACTCAAATTACCATAAATACTGGAACTTTTTCTGTCCTTATTTTTGTTAGCTCGCACATTTTGTCCTTATTATACAAATGGGCATCATGAATAACTCCCTCTCTCTCTCTCTCTCTCCTGATTTTTTGTGACTCACTCAGTCATAGAGTCATATGAGGAAATTGATGCCAAAGCATAGTGAGGAGCTAAGGATAAAGCTGGTGAGGCCATAAACAAAAGGAATTTTGTCAGTTTGGTCACTTTTGCCAGGTGCATTTTTTGTGTTGGGCATATAGAAAAAGAGTAGAAGGAAAATTTTCATCCAAAACCCAAAATGGATTCTTATAAATTTGAAAGAATTATACTGCACAAGAAAGTTAAAAAGATTAAAAATATTACTATATATAACCTTTTATTATTTACATACATTCAAATAATTTTATTATATTTTTCATTCAAAGATATATAATTTTGTAAAGAAAATTTTTCCATTGTTCTTTTTTCTTTCTTATAAAACTACTAAACAATTATCTTGTTTTATATTAATTTTCTAATTTTTTCCATACACCAAACCAATGTTAAGTTTGTTTTCACTTTGTTTGCCTCTAGTATATCGTTACAAAGTTAAAAATACACTAAAAAAACAATTGTTGTAAGACATGTAGAGAAACGTGCACGTGTTATGTGTATAAAAGACTTTTCCATTTTCCCAGAAAAGAAGTTTGACACGAAACATATATAAGTGATTATTAAGGAAAAGGAAGAGGTCAATGACCATCTTTACCTAGTAATTCACAAGAATCACTTAGACATGGCAGCATCAACTGTGTTTTTTCACCAAAATAATATTTTTTTTAAAATTAAGATTTTGAGTAAAAAAAAAAAAACTTTTTTTACGAAAATGGATAAATGGTATCCTATTTTTGTAAAAAAAAAAAAAATTAACCTAAAATCATCTGCAAAAACCCATCAGCTGCTTAGAGTAGTCACAATTACTGAAATTTACTTACTATTCAGAGTTCTTATACATGATAATTTAATGAAAAAAAGAGAGTTTTTTATTAGTATACATTTGGTATTTGCAAAAATAGGTTACTTGAAAATGTAAAAAATAATTAATCAGTGTTTAAAATGATTAAAGAATGAATAATATTTTAATTTGAAGGAATATAAGTTTAAATTTTATATATGAAGTTAAAAATAAAAATAAAAAAATGTGATAGCTTAATTGATAGTAGTACTCAAAAAGTTGAGATTTAATAATTAAAACATAGATTCTTGTAATTATGTTGCAAGTAATAATCAACAAATCAGAGTGGCGCAGCGGAAGCGTGGTGGGCCCATAACCCACAGGTCCCAGGATCGAAACCTGGCTCTGATAGAAAAGAGAAGGCTTTCCGCTTAATTTTTTCATTTTCTTTTTTCCCTCTGATCCAATCTGGCTGGGCTGATTTTCGACTCTGATACTATTTGGGTAAAATGTGGGCCTTCATGATATTATGTCAGGACATGGGACAGTTTGGGCCCAAAAAATTATTTCCTGTACCATCTTAAACTTACTATCAGGGTTATCTCCAAATGGGGTCATTCCCAATATTTTCTCAACAGAAAGTAGGGTCTTTCCCCTTCATCAAAATATGTTTTGTTTCAAGAATTTGATTTCTAACATTAAGTTTAGTTTGTATACATTATTAAAGTAAACAAAATTAGACTCTTAACCAATTTGATAACATCTTTATAAAGTGGTAGAGTTAGATAAAATATCTTACATTGTCAAATATATTTAAATTAAATCCAAAACAATTTTACAATAAATATTTAGTAAGGTTTAAACATATTATTACTTTATCCAAAATGTAATAATATGTTGATCCTAATATTGCAAGATTTACTTGTGAAGATAGAAAATCTAAAAAAAATACTTAAAAAAATACTTTGATGCATAAGTTAAAATTTAGTATGAGGTATGTGAGAGTAATAATTATTATTTAATGTTTATATTGTGTGTATATTTGTTTTAATTGTTGTTAACATTTATAGGATAATGATAAACTTTGAGTAATTATGACATGTTATTGGGTTAATCTCCGAGTTAAGATAATATTTCGTAGGCAAATTCTCTATGCACCTCCATACCCTCTCTCACCTTCATATATATATATATTTTTTTAATTGGTTCAAGTAATTTTTGTAGTGTTTCTATTTCGTTGTTTAATTTTTATTTTTTCATAAGTCTAAATATATGGAGTTGACATTAAAAAAATTGACCAAATAAAAAAAATAATTCAATATTAATTAAAAAAAATTGACGAATTTTGACTGACCAACTTAAAAAATCATGAATTTTGATATTTTTAATTATTAACAGTTATTTTATATTTAAATATATTTTCTATTTTTGGTTGCAATTAAAACATCTTATAAAAAATTAAAATTCAATATATTTAATTACTTTATTTTAAAAACTTTTAAAAAATAAAATATTTTAAAATATGATTAATTCATATTTAATACACTTAAATATCTTATAAATTGTGAAATTATTGTTTTTGAGAATTAGAATTGCAGTGTAAAAATATGAGATTAATTTATTTTTCATTTTAGGTGAATGGCTAATGAAATATTATCATTTCTTTAATTATCTGCTCAATAATATATAACAACACCACAAATTTCAACACGATTTACCACTAAAATAAAATAAAAAAATAGATGGTGATTTTGGGATTTTACAAGACAGTACTATATATTTTTTTTCAAAGAAAGAAAATGAATGCCTTGGAAAACTTATTTATAAACTTATAAGCGAAATATACTCTGAGACAATTATTGAAATTATATACATGATAAATTAATGAAAAAAAGTTTTTGATTAGTATACATTTGGTAGCAATTTGCAAAAGCACGTTACTTGAAAATGTAAAAAATAATTAATCTGTGATTAAAATGATTAAAGAATGAATAATATTTTAATTTGAAGGAATATAAGTTTAAATTTTATATACGAAGTTAAAAAAATAAAAAATGTGATAACTTATTTTTTCATTTTATTCTAATAACTAAATTGATAGTATTACAGTAGAAGGTTGAGATTTAATAATTAAAGTAGAGTATTATAATTTTGTTGCAAGTAATAATCAACAAATCAGAGTGGCGCAGCGGAAGCGTGGTGGGCCCATAACCCACAGGTCCCAGGATCGAAACCTGGCTCTGATAATAAAGAGAAGGCTTTCCGCTTAATTTTTTTTCGCTTTTCTATTGATACTATCTGAGCTGGTTTTCGACTCTGCCTTCATGAAATTATGTCACCGTTGGGTAAAATATTTTACATTGTCAAATATATTTAAATTAAATCCAAACAATTTTACAAGAAATATTTAATAAGGTTTGAACATATTATTACTTTATTCAAGATGTACGTGCAAGATATGTATGTACTCTGGATTCAAAGTCAAAAGATGTTTCGTTATGCTGATAGTTGCTCGTGAAATCACAACTTTAACATACCCTTTTCTCTGCAAAACCGATGTGGTTTTTTGAGATTTCATAAATGTCAATTCCTTGTATTGTTTTTTAATCAGATGCTAACAACCTTGCAATAAAATATTTAAATGGTGCCACCAATTTTGTGAGTTCCTTTCTTGAGTTTTGTTTGGTTACTTACGGTGTTTTTGCAATTCATAATCTGCATTATCCAAAAGAGCTAAACGTCATGAATAAATTATAGAACGCACCTAAAATGATAACAAATAAAATCACACTGCAGCATAGACAACACAAGAGAGGACCCATAATATGATTAGACAATTGTCCTACTCCTATAATTGAAGGTTCAAGAACTATTTTGCAGAAGTGGTTGTGCCCCACAAGAGAAAAAGACAACATAATAAACTCTTGTCATCTAATAGAAACACTTGTATCAGAAAAAAAAAAAAAAAAACAAGCTGCCGACACTTATTCCCGATCCTGCTGAATTGTGCAGCCAGTGAGGTTTGGTTCCGAGCCTTCCAACTATGTTATTCATTTCTCTTATTTATCCTTCAAGCTTAAGCACTTATTCTGCATTCCCCACACCTTCTCTTTCTTTCCTTCCATGCAAGCAAACGCTCTCTCTCATATCATAGTGAAAGAAAGAAAGCTGAATTGAGTTGTATGTGTCCTTTCTCATCATTTATCTACCATTATCTCTATTGAGTGTTGGCATCTTTTGAGTTTCTCACTACTTGTTTGCTTTTGCTGCTATATATATACATACAAATTCAGTGGCATAAGTTCTCAAGATTGTTGTTGCTGTTGTCTGGTTCTACCAGTATCATTGAATTCACTCTATATTGGATACATACACTTATATCAGTTGTTCCTGTATTGTATAGTGGTATGATGTTGTCCACAAAATCTGAATCGGATATCACAAGCTTAGCTCCTTCTTCACCTTCAAGGTCTCCAAAGCGTCCTGTATACTATGTGCAAAGTCCTTCAAGGGATTCTCATGATGGAGACAAGTCATCTTCAATGCAGGCTACTCCAGTATCAAATAGTCCGGTGGAGTCTCCTTCACACCCTTCATTTGGGCGTCACTCTAGGAACTCTTCTGCTAGCCGTTTTTCAGGGATTTTCAGGTCATCTTCTGGAAGGAAAGGTGGTAGGAAGAGAAATGATAAGGGGTGGCCGGAGTGTGATGTCATTTTGGAAGAGGGTTCTTATCATGAGTTTGAGGATAAGGGTTTCACAAGACGCTTACAAGCATTAATTGCTGTATTTACCTTTGTGGTTGTTTTCACTGTATTTTGCTTGATCATTTGGGGTGCCAGCAGACCTTATAAAGCAGAAGTTAATGTCAAGGTAAGAAAATTTATCAGTCTTGAAGGAGTGAATTTGTGCCACACTTCACTCTTATCTGTTTTTTTATTCTATTTGTAGACTAAAACATGACAACTGCGGTAGGTAGAGGAGAAAATTATTAATTAAAAAGTCATTAATAAGATTTACATGACAATTCAGCATCAGTTAGACACTGGTACTATCATACTATGACTTGGTTGGTTCCCGATTCCTCCAACCATAAACATAGTCTTTTTTGCATCCATCTTAAATGCTGCTGCAACAGTAATATCAAGTCTATTCATGTTAAAAATGGATTTTCAACCTCAAAAGCTTATTAATTGCCAATAAAATGTTCATTAACCAACCTTTTGAAGACTCGTATTTTAATTCCTACATATATGGCCTTATTAGTAATCATCAGTTCCTGTAGTTATTATGTTTCTTAAGTTTCAGTCCATTTTCAGGCTTATTAGAACTCACATTTCAATTCTTTTTCATACAGGAACTAATTCCCATATGAGGGTCACCAGAGATGAAATCATTATTTTAACCTCTTAGATCATTTGTTGTCTGAACCTGTCAATTGGTTTCTAGGTTATTCTAGATAGAAACTGTTTTATTTCAAAATTAGAACATGGGATGGGACATGGATACCATAAATAAACCACTTAAAAACTTGGGTAGCAGTATATTACGATTTTGTTTCAATGTGCATAGTGGTTGACATTTGGATTCTTGCAGAGTTTGACGGTGCACAATCTCTATGTTGGAGAGGGTTTAGACTTCACGGGTGTCCCCACAAAAATGCTGACAGTTAATGTCACTTTGCGCATGAGCATCTATAACCCTGCTACATTTTTTGGGATTCATGTGCACTCCACACCCATCAATCTTGTCTTCTCAGACATCACAATTGCCACAGGCGAGGTAAGAATCACCTCATGACCTCTTTCTTCTGCTAAACAACAACAAATTCAATCATGCCAAACCCTCTTTGGTGTCCCTGTGACACAATATTTATGCTCATCAAAATAAGTACGTAAATTAGAGACATGAAAAAATTGTAAATATATCAAGTAACTTACATTGGCATATCAATAACTTGTTGCAGGTGAAGAAATACTATCAGCCAAGAAAAAGTCACCGCATTGTATCAGTGAACGTGGAGGGTGCTAAGGTTCCCCTGTATGGTGCTGGATCCACCATAACTGTCTCCCAAACTGGCGTCGAAGTTCCACTCACATTGAACTTTGAAATTCGGTCACGTGGAGATGTGGTGGGTAAACTGGTAAAGACAAAGCATCATAAGCAAATCACTTGCCCCTTGGTCATCAACTCTTCGGGATCAAAACCTATCAAATTCAAAAGAAATGCATGCACGTATGAATGATGAATAACCATTTTCAGAGAGTTAATCTTCTTTTGAAACTGTACCTAAAATTTGTATAATCTGTGGTCTGTGCCTGGCTTCAGATTAGAAGGTTCGTTTGGTTTGCAAGAGACTGAAAAATACTTTACATACAACCAGTCTCCTGAATCCCTTCTGTACTTTACTGTTATGAACCTTGTGCCAATAAATGCTTGTAAATTTGAATGTGCATATGGATGAAGTGCATAGACAATTCGCCAGTTCATTACAGAGGAAATTGATAAATGTTTTGAGTCAGTTTATGGAGAACATTTGAGCAAAGTACCATGATGTAGCTTAATGATTAGGCAGGTATATGGTTCAGATGATTTGAAGAGAGCTAATTTTGTTTAACATTAGATAAAATTGAACACAATAATGATCTTAATTAACGAGATAACAACAACAAAAAGGTTTTTCAGGTTATCTTTGTGGGATGCATACAAATTAAACTTGCTGTGCTTATTGATCTAGCATAAAGAGCTTTTAATTTTATTTGGCTGTAAATGTAAATTATCAAACTGGCCACTAGTGATATTTCCACAACATGCAAACAAGAATCATTGCATAGCTTGTATGGGTGGAAAATGGAAAGAAGATACTCAAACACATTATAAGGAAATTTTAACTGTTTTTTTTAGTTTTGTAAAAAATATCTTAACTTTGTTTTGTTTAGATTATAACCCTGCGTCACCAAAATAAAACTGATAAATAGGATTATATCACTGGGTCAAAATGATGTACACACTAATTAAAAGGTTATTTCAGTTTATAACTTACTGTAATTTATTGCAATATTTTTTATAATTATCTTTACCGTTTTAATAAATTATATTTGTCTAAAAAACTAAATTTTTGTATGAAAATTATAAACTTACATTTTATTTTATGTTTTTTTTTATATGTATAGATTACTCTAATAGTTAATTTTAGGAAACACTTCTAATACAAAAACCTTTCCCATCTGTTTTTTTTTTCAATTTTCAACAAATTAACTATTTTTTATTAATCGGCAAATATAAGAGGGGGAATTCTCCTCCTAATAAAAATCTGAAATTTTTATTTTTGCTTTTTTACCTTGCAGAAAAAAATCATTTTTTTTTTCTCTATGGTCAAGGATAGGAGTCTCCTGAAATCTTGTTAACATGGTGGCCCTGAAATTAAGGCGCGTTCATAGTTTTGTCACTTTGCCCTTCTAAACCATTCTCCGCAGTGTTTTATTTCACTGTTCACACACATCTTCACTGATGTGCATTGTGCCACTTTTCCCAATTTCCTGAACTTTTCAGAAACCCCATCAGATCTTGATCCCCAATCAATTCTAGTAGGCAAAAAACATGTGTATGAGAAAACCCACTTTAAGATTCATCTTCGTCCTCCTGTCCCTTCTCCTCGTACTGAAGTTTAACGTTGCAACAGAGATTGAGGATGAGCTGGAGGAGCTTTTAGCAGTGGACGAGGAAGTAGAGCGTGAAGCAGATGGGGGTGGCGATAAACTATCAGAAGCAGAGGTTTTAAGCAAAGCCCAAAGAATCGTTATTGAGCTCAACAACGACAACACAGAGAGGGTTGTTAATGGAAACGAGTTTGTTCTGGTTCTGGGGTATGCGCCTTGGTGTCCAAGGAGTGCTGAGATCATGCCCCATTTTGCTGAGGCTGCAACTTCTCTGAGGGAATTGAGAATCCCTCTTGTTATGGCCAAACTTGATGCTGACAGGTATCCCAAGCCTGCATCTTTCCTTGGTGTCAAAGGCTTCCCCACTTTGCTTCTCTTTGTCAATGGCACCTCTCAGCCCTACTCTGGTGGTTTTACTGCGTAAGATGCTCTAACTCTTCTCACTTATAATTGGTTTCTCCGATATGTATCCAATGGTGATTCTGCATTTCATTGATATGTATTGGTGAAGTATTCAAAACCCTTAAAAAAGGTTATGAAAATCTAATGCTGCTACATGAGACTTACAAAACATGTATAATGTAGATACATAGAAACATTGTCCCTTAATGAACCTTTTCGAAATTGTCCTCTTTATGTACGATTTCAAGAAAAGGATGAGATTAACAGGACTATTCAAGAAGTAACTTATGATGGTAATGATTTATAATCTGTGTTTCTAATAATGTCCAAGAACTATGTTCTTAATTTGGATTTCTGAACTGCAATTATATATATACTCTTTTAAGAATTTTTGTTCATATCTGGATACTATATACTTTTGAAATAATCATATTCCTGTATCTGACACTTGTTTCCTATGTTTGTGTGCGCTGTTTTGCTTGGAATGTTTATCGGCTTATTTGTTTCCATGATGCTTTCAGGGATGATATAGTGATATGGGCAAGAAAAAAGACTGGTACTCCTGTTATTCGGATAAGTTCAGTGGTAGAAGCGGAGAAGTTTCTGAGGAAGTATCAAATGTTTCTCCTTGGTCAGTTTGATAAATTTGAGGTAAGTGAAATTATGATTTAAGGTATGCTAGGGTTATCATACTTGAGGTTCCAAACAGACACAGGGTTCATACGAGTGAGCTTTGTGGAGTTGATCAATTAATGTAATATTTGGTGCTGCAGGTTATTTTTTGTTAATGAATTCTGTTGATAAAAAAACATTTACATTACCCCTGAATTTAGTAGGGTGGTATTATAACATTTTTTTATATATCGCAGGGACCTGATTATGAAGAATTTGTGAGTGCTGCAAAGTCTGATAATGAAACCCAATTTGTTGAAGTGAATCAAGTAGAGCTTGCCCGAGTTCTTTATCCAGCTATCAATCCTACAGGTCGTTTTCTTGGGATTGTTAAGAGTGAACCAGAAAGATACACTGCATATGGTGAGTCTGTTGTTGGTTTGTAACTTTCTAGCCATATGTTGAATTCGTTATACTGTTTCCTCATTAAAATATAAGTAAAACAGACATTGGTATTATTTGATCATACGGGCATCACTTAAAGTGGCTATAACTTAATATGTGAATTCCATACTCGTTGCAAATTAGAACCATGCAAAGAGAATAATAAACTAGAATCTACCGGCTTTTCTGTTAACTTGAGCAGTGTATTCTACATACATACCAGATTTATGTTATTTATGCAGTTAAAATTTGTTACAACCACATTATAGGCTTGTTTACGTATAACATGATTTTTTTCTCTTACATTTGTCTGTTTTTCCCCCAACCAATCACTCCAAATGGTGAGGAGTGAGGACTTACTAAGGCAACATGCAAAACTTTCCTGATTGTGCAGATGGAGCTTTCACAATGAATAAGATACTGGAGTTTGTAGACTATAACAAGTTTCCATTAGTTACAAAGCTGACTGAAATTAATTCTGTCAGAGTCTATGCCAGCCCTGTCAAGCTTCAGGTCGGTATTATGTCCATGTTTTAATCTACAATAGATATTCTTTTGACATGAAGTTATGTTCCTACTGACGTTTACTGGGATATATGTTGTAATTCATCTAGGTATATGCACATATATGGTGCTCCAAATTATGCTTATGATACCCAGCATAAAAAGATTCTTGTCAATATTCAATAAATCTGACTATCATCAGAGTTAATTACATTATACTCTTCTGGTGCTAATGAATGTTCTGGATGAACAGGGACTAGATTTTGATTATTTGACATTATGGTTGGTTTTACTTTTAATTATTAGGTATAAATTTCTATTTGAGTATGTAATACCAATGAAAAATAACTCAGGTAATCACTCTAGCAAGTCTTTCTTCTTATCAAAATCATAATCTCTTCTATGATTTGCCATGTGTTGGTCACTTGGTGACCACCTTGATGGTTGGTAATTGAAACAAATGTGAGTATACATGTAAAGGAAATAAATGTCTTTTTAGAACTTATTAAGTAGTACTTCTTTTGTACAAAAATATTCCGGAGAATCTGAACAACAAAATTGGTTCAGAACTTGGCTGTGCTTGTTCTCATTTAATTTGATATTTAATATCAGTAGTTTGGTTAAAAGACTAAAACCCTTGCCGAAACTAAGCCACTAACAGACTTCCTAAAGTTTCTCCAACTGCACATAATCAAGTGGGTCTTCTTTGATGTTAACCAATAATAAATTTAACTCATCACAGGCTGTATGGACTGTTCCTTGTGGATTTTATTCATAATGTTTCTATTCAAGCTTAGTAGTTACTAGTAGTCAAGGTTAATTGTTTACTTTTTTCTAGGTTTTGGTCTTTGCAAACATTGATGACTTCAAGAATCTTCTTGATCTTCTTCAAGATGTTGCAAGAACATTCAAGTCAAAGGTGATAATTTACTTTGGCTTACATTTGGGGCTTTAAAACCATTTTCCTGCATTTTTAAGAACTTCTGGTCTAATTCTTTTGTTTAAATGCAGATAATGTTTATATATGTGGATATTGATGATGAGAACCTTGCAAAGCCCTTCTTAACATTGTTCGGTCTTGAAGAATCAAAAAATATTGTGGTTAGTTTATTAGTTGGTTACAATGATATTTACGGATTGTTTTATTAGTTTAAATAATCTTCGGTACTGATGTGATTTACTTCTTTGTTTGCCAAATAGGTTGCCGCATTTGATAACGGAATGAGCTCAAAATATTTGTTGGAATCAAAACCAACACAAAGCAATATTGAAGTACTATCTGCTCTTATGTTTATGTAAATTATTCTTTTGGTGATCACCTACCAGACTAATTAATGTTAAATGGCATTCTGCAGGACTTCTGCAATAATCTTGTGCAGGGTTCTTTGTCACCTTACTTCAAGTCACAGCCAATTCCAGATAATGTGAGTACCATTTAAAATTTTCCGCATAATTTTCTTATACGTGTAAGATGTCTTGCTAGCTTCAGTTTCAGACAATTCCAGAAATTGGCTGCTGTTATTGCCATATGTGGCACTTTAGTTCTTTCGAGTTAAATTGAATGCATGAAATATTGCAGATTCATTCTTAGAGATATATAGTGTGCTCTATGATTATAATAATATAATAGAACAATTAAAGAAGTTATTTATTTTAGTTCTAAAACTTATTCCAATGTGTTGTTAATTAATCGTCATGGCTTTGGAAATTGCAGACTGAAGCTAGTGTCCATGTTATTGTTGGGAAAACATTTGATGTTGAAATCTTGAGCAGCAAAAAGGATGTGCTCTTGGAGGTTTGCAGAGTTTCATCCCTTCTATATTATATGTCATGTGCTCCAACTTCCTTAGTTTGTTTGAGTTGGAAATAAAAAATAAAATTATTCAAAAAGACAAAGTCAGCTTTTTGGACAAGTTATTATTTAATTTTCCTTCTTATCTTCTCCTATAAATGTTTAGGAAAAAACTTATCCAAAGAGGGTCATAATGTCATTCATGTGTGTTCACCTCATAGCTTAAGCATTTAATTTAGGTAAGGGGGCAAGTAGTGCCTCCACTATTGAAGGAGTCATCATTTTCTGAAAGTCTTTTTTAGTCACCAATTCCCATTTTCCTTCAATATGGAGACTACGCAATATCTCTGAATTCAATAAGAGAGATTTTAAAATGTGTTGCTCAATAATAACAATAACTGCGCAAATTTTGTTGAAAATATTACTTTGTCAGCTAGGGGAACTTTTTTTCCAAAAACGAAGATTGTATTATTGACTACTCCTTGGTGGATTTGCGCTCATGAGTGGTGACTGAAAAACAGGTGTTTACACCTTGGTGTATCAACTGTGAGGCCACTAGCAAGCAAGTAGAGAAGTTAGCAAAGCACTACAAAGGATCAAGTAATCTAATATTTGCAAGGATAGATGCTTCAGCGAATGAACATCCAAACCTACAAGTAAGCCTCATGAAAAGCTTTGTTGTCTCTATTTTTCAATAACAGAACACACTCACAGAATCTATTGTGAAAATTTAAGATCCTCGGGTTTTATCAAGGACAAATGGTTTTTTCCATATTGACGACTAACTTTATGAAAGTTTATGTTACTGATACCTTTCCTTGATATTTAAGGTGAATGACTACCCCACACTTCTTCTTTACAGAGCAGATGATAAGGCAAATCCAGTAAGTACTTCTCGGCACTCTGATTTTTGTGATAGAATTTCGGTTTATATAGGTACTGCCACTTCATATAACCAAACATTTTCTTATGCAGATCAAACTTTCTACAAAATCTAGTTTGAAAGAATTGGCTGGATCCATCAACAAATATCTAAAAGTGAAAAATGTAAAAGACGAGTTATAGAACACAAAAATGTTTCTTGAAAGTAAACAAACAACATTATATGGAAAGAAACAAGTATAATGGTTGCCTTGGGAAAGCATTTTCTAATTGGTATCTTTCCCATACCTTTTTTTTGCTGCACCAAATGTAAGTCACTTTATTATTTGAATTAGCTCACTGCTAGATCGTGAAAAGCTGCATTATCAGTACGTGATGAACTAGGGAACATCACATGTATCAAAGTTTTAATTTTCCGAAAAGGGTCATTCAGCTAAGTGTTGAACAAATTCATGTGCTTGTGTCCCTGCATGGTCACATTTATATTTCGGTTTCCCCTTTCACAGACCTCGATAATAATTTGTAGCAGTAGTTAGTTGGGGATAATGAAAGAGGCTAAGTGCTAGCCTGGCGTGTCTATAATTGTACTATATTATTTTTTTTTATCTCAATGATATGCTTAGTTCAGTTATCAACATATCATTTTCCACCAAACATTTTGCCATTAAATACTGAGGAGCCAAGTACAAGTATCAAACCAGGACGTCACATTTATTTCAGTTATCTCCTGAAACAGTATACTTTGAACAACTTCATAATCGTTTGATCATGACAAAGTATTAGTGCAATGGCCCTAACCTTCTAGCTCGGTGTGTCAAACCAATCCATTTTGGCCTGACCCGCCAAGATTTTGCGGGTTAAAAATAATAATACGTTATGTCATAGATGGGTCAATCTGACGGGTTGATAGATTGACTGATACTTTTCAATTTTTTTAATTTTGTTTTTGTAAATTTTTTTGTTTTAAATCTTTTTATTTAATTATAATTATTGATATCACTTTTGAAAAATAAAATAAAATATTAATATTATAATGAAAAAAATGTAATACTTAACAAAATAAAATAGATATCATTAATATTTTATCAAATGTATAAAAAATATTGATTATCATAAATTCTTGTTTTAAAAATGTGAAATTTTTCTAAATAAAAAAAGAAAGTTACATGAATCGGGTTTATTCAAATCGAAATTAAAACGGTTTATATTCTGAAATTTGTTCAGGTTGACTTTAAAAAGCAAGTAAATTATTTGATCAAGTGCACTTTCAATATAAGAAGTAATTTAATCTAACATGTAAATGATATGTGTCATATTTTTAAAGAGAGGTTTGGTCCAAAAGAAATGCAAAACTACTTTTCATTGCCGTCTTTAATAGATAATAAAACTAAACATTTATTATTTGCTATACAACTCTTGTGGACATATCTTATAATCCTATACACATCTTTCATTTACATGTTCTAAATAAAAATAATAATAGTTTTTCAATCTTATATTATTAGGGATCCAAATTTTAGACCATAAAAACATTTGTAGTATAAAAATAATTGAAATTAATTTGTCTATGTATGAAATAATTATTAATTTTTCTCAAAAATTGATAGTTTTTTTCAAAATTTGTTGTTATTTTAATTGTTCAGTATAACTATTTCTAATAATTTAATGAAATGAAACATCAAATTGAATCAATTTCATATACATACTCATTTCAATCATTTTCATATTATAAGTAATTATTGATCTATGAACAAAAATAAAAATCAATTTCGATGTTATAGTATAGGAACCAAAAAACATATTTCATCATAATTATAATTACTATCATTATATAATTTAAACTAATAATGTATAAAAAAATTTAAAAGTTTTTTTTTTTGAGACATTAGATAATTTTCTAACGTGAGAACTACATCCAAGATACAGGCATGATTGACAAACAATTAAATGCTGAATTTTTGTTGCTTAAAATTCTTGACAAAACACTACTAAAATTAAGACTCGTAAAAAAAATTCGAATTGAAAAACAATTGAAAAATGTGAATTAAATGGTCCTTTCCTTGAAAGTGAATCTACAAACAGCCTGAATTTTGATGCTTAGGCTGCATAGGTACAAAGGTTTTCAAAACCCATGTACTCTTTATGGGCAATTTTTTGGACCATGCTTGCTATGCCCACACTACCTGCAATGATATTATAGAGGTAAAAAATGAAACAATGTTAATAAAAGATTGCAAAAGTAGCAGGCTTTAGGCATGAACAAATGCTAATGAGACTTGCCTAGTGATAGTGCACTGACAAAAATGGTGCCAGAGAGGATGAAAATGATGAGTGATGCTCTCCCCAATAAGGCAACCAGCTTTTTCACTAAAACTTGCCCCACAAAGGCCGCAAAAGTGGACACAGCCACAAAGTAAAGAGCTACAAGAGCCAATCAAAGAGTGAATATTTGAAATTATATATATGATTTAAAGCCATAAAGTTCTCACATTTCTTTATCAGTTCTATTCCCATTATAAATCATTCACCATACTTACTATAAGGAATGGGAAACCGGTTCAAGAGGTAGTATTCCACCACTGACATAGATGCAGAAAATGTCATGGCAAAAGTAGCTGTAGCACTTGACACCTGCATACAAAACAAAATTGCCTTGCCAATCACAAAGTTGTCCACAAATCTCAATCAACTGTACTATGTGGTAGAAGGATGAAATGTGGTACCTGAGGAGGGATTCCTAACTCTAGGAAAAGAGGTCCCAAAATGAAACCTCCACCAAGACCAAGCAAGCCACCAACCATACCAGCACATATGCCACAGGCACAGTATAGAATTAACTGGTATGCTCTCCATTGTGTTTGTTGATCTCCTTTCGATGCTATCACTGTTTTCCCTTTGTATAAACGCACGGCCTGAAAGGATGTCACTCCTAATGCCACAGGGACCTGCAAAAAAACTAAGAAATATGATCACTATCATGCCATGCCCTTCTGCTTTTTTCAAGCAGAGTTAAATCGAACCAAATGCAACTTTGTTCTACTTCGTGTCATGTCACGTGGAATTGATATTTATGCACCTGTAATAGATTAAGTATCCAGTACTCCATTGAACAAGTTGTTGTGTGACTCTGTTTGAAAACAAACAAAGCCATGGTTTAATCACACATTCAACAAAGAAAGTAAGGAAATGGAAATTGCAGATTAAAATTGCCCATCGGATACCAACTTTTCCAATCTCGCATGCAAGTATAACGATCCAGACAGTGAAAAGCATTCCAAGTGCTTTCCAGCGAATATTCCCAACAAGAGATCTCTGCATGGCACTCACATCACATGTGTCATTCTCATAAATAATAGAATATTCTTAGTGACAAAGTTCAGTGACCAAAACTGCTTTTTTAATATAAGTGAGTCGCTATTGATGTCATTTTTTATGTTTAATTCATCAGTCTCACCTTTTGGTCGGATTTTTTAGAAACTGTGTTATTACTTGCGGCTGGTGGACCTCCTGGTAGAGGCTCATATGCGACATCCTCAGTTCTCTCAGTGCCTAATTAAAGTGTGGAATATATGACATGATAGTTTTGGAAACCACAAACAACTAAACTCAGAACAAACCTCTAAAATACACTTTTCACTGACCCCACTTACCATTTAATTGTGATTGTCTAGCAGATTCCTGGAATTATAACAGGAGATGCATCAAAAGGATGTAAGAAAACAAACACAAATTTATTACTGATGAAAGATTTTCTGAAAAAATGTTAAGCACCTTCTTGATAATGGTTTCTTTTTTCCATGTCTCAACCCCCTTTAGAAGTGCCTTGGTTGCAATTCCTGTTTTGTACACACCCAGATAAAGCTACGTCAAAAAACTGGTAGCGAAAGAGGAGAAAAAAAATGATGAAAAGTTAAGTTCTTAATAGTTCTTGTTCTTGCCTATGAAAATAATTATTAGCAAGACTGTGATCATCCAATCAGCAAAAATAACATTGAAGGCAACTCCAATGCTGATTCCAAGCACCAGCACTGGTTGGAAAAGAAGTGCCAAGTCGTAATCAATGACTGGCATGTCAAGTGTTGGGTGTTTTTGCTTCAAATTGTAGAAAACAGTCGATGCTGCTCCACCCGTAATCATACCTTCATACATATCAAACCATCAGCAATCACAAGTCTGATCTCACAAACAACATTCTAAACAATAACCTCAACAAAAAGCTCTACCTCAATACTTTTCCAACCACATGTTTATTCATTTTCATCTAACCAATAACTCTTTGGGGACATTACAGTTTACAAATTGGAGAACAAGGTTCTCATATTTTTAATTAACAAATGTATTTTGGACCAGAGAAAGGAGAAAAAAAAAAGAAATGTAATAAATAATACAGCCGAGATGTGATATGAATTGCTTATGAATAACAGAAATAAAAAAAAAATTAAGTGTTATGAAACAAATTATAAATTTGTGGTGGAATATTATATTATAAACTTTTTAAAATATATTTAAAATTATAAAAAAAAATCCATATATTAAAGAGAGAGTGTGAGAGTACAAGTAGTATGAACATTGAATAAAATAAGAAAACTTTATGACCACAACTTTGTCAAAAGTGGGCAACAGGTAGCTATGATGAAGAATAAGGATTGAAGTGTGGAAAGCCACGACAAACACAAAACATACACAACCCACCATTATTTTCCTCGTGCTCAGCTTATAGTATTAAAAAATGCTCAACTTACAAATCATTTTTTTAATATTAATGTATCAGAGAGAAACATATCTAGTACAATGAAGACAAAGATAAAAATAAATTAAAGAAAAGCACAAATAATAGATATATGCAAATTAATAATGATTCTAATATTGAAATAAAAAGTTACTTTTTCCTTTGTTCAGATATTTTTACTGTGCTCATAATATTATTTCTATTGTTATATTTAATTGCAATTATAATTAATTTTTTTATTGGCTTAAATTTAAGTGAGAAAAAAAATCCCCCGTGATATTCGCAGCATAAACAAAGCTTCTTCGGTTTTCAATTAACAAAAGCGGCATATAGAATTTTGGTCACAGAAATAATTATAATAAAATCTTAGTTTTTATTTAGCACACAGACAAAAATCACCTTAAAAAGACAAAAATTACCCTTTTAACTCTTTCAACGTGTTTTTCTTATTTTAAATGTACCCAATCATATTAAATATTTTATTCTTTTTCACACTAATTGAAAAAAACATAAATTATAGTAAATCATATCATTGCATTAATTAATCATAAATTCATATATACAGGAAATAAATATGTTGATTAATAAACAAAATGCCTTATATATTAATATAGAAGTTAAATTTAATTATTTTTAAGTATTTAAAATCAATTTCTTATCTTAGTTAAATTAAAACTATTTAATATAAATTATTCTACACAGTACTCTTTGTTGATATAAAAAGTTGTAAAAAATAATAATATAATTTAAAACTAAATTTCCAAGTACCTAGTTTCAATATATATAATAAACATATTCATTGAGTTTGGACAACAATACCGATGCTAAATTTTCTTTATAATTTCATCAAACCCTATTCAATCCAATCATCTCTATGTTACAATGAAGAATTATATATTTTCAATTTTAAATTCAATCCAATCATCTTTATGTTACAGTGAAGAAATATTATATATTTTCATTCTACTTCATTACTTTATTAATTAAATATATATTTTTGAAATATTTAAATATTCAATTCTCTAAATATTAAATAATATACTCTATTTAAAAATTTTATTTTAGAAAATATAAAAAAATGTTTTAAAATTATAAAATTGAGAGTGAGTGAGAGAGATCGTACACTATAACTTAATTGACACCATTCAATTAAAAAAATTTGATTAGGTTAAATAGAGTCTAATAAAAAAATTAGAAACAAGAACAAATCAAATCTCATTCTTTAATCGGATGGAGTGATAGAATTGTTCAAACCTAACACAATCCAACTTGTAGACTCTTGGGAAATTTAGATATAACCATAATCTTTACCATTAGTAGTCTTAACACTAACAATAAATGCACAAATTTCATTGGTAATGGTTGTAGTTTGTGAATTAATGAAAACGAATTAAGAGTTTGCAAGGAAATTTAGTTATAAATAGCCTAAATTTGAGAATTTCCAAGCAACTTTAATTCTTGTTTTTGTTTTCAAAAAACTAGTTTATACTCAGAAAAATGTTGAGCAAAAGCTTTTTTATCAGAACTAATTTATTGCAGCACCAGTATATATATATATATATATATATAGAGAGAGATATGTAATGCTTACATTTGGAGATTGCAGTTGCCGATTTTTGATCAAATCCAATGATGATGGAAAGCATGGTTACAAATATTCCTCCTCCACCAACACCTCCCACAGTCCCAAATGCAGATCCTAGGAACCCTATTATGCTCCCTGTTACTATTCTCCATCCAAATTCTATGTCCTACAAATTAAACCACCCATTAACTAAATAATGAGAAACAAAGAGAAGAGTTTTGGTGACTGAGTAGACACTTACCGGCCAAGTATGTTGGTATCCTGATCCTGAGCTCCATAGAAAGTTCAGAACTTTAGAAAGAAAACCAGTACCCTCCGCTGTCTCAACGGTGGTGGAATCCATGCTTTTGTCGTTTATGTTTTGATGAACAGAAAGAGAAAGAGAGGGTGAGATCAAAAGAAGAGTGATTGCAAAAATCACTCCAGATAGTCTTGATCCATTCATAGCCATCTTGAGTGTTTTTCCTCACCAAAGCCAAGAACCAACCTTGCTAAATGGAAACTAAATGGAAAGTAGCATTAACCCCAACAATCCAAAGCTAGTTAAGATGCTACTTCCTCTTACTGCAAGGAACAATAATCAGGCACATGTGTTAGGTAAAGAAAGGTAAAGAAGTGATGAAAATTGAGTCTAAGAATGAAAACTTCTGTTGGCTCTGACAAGTAATAATAATTGCAGAACCAAGCACACTCACCATTTCTCCCTTTCTCCTATCAACTTTTCATTCTATTTATCTTTCTTCTTTCATATACTTACAAGTACAACTTTTATAATGAAAATAGTATTTTTACAACAAAAATGACTATTTATTAACTATATTAAAACACATGCACGTGATATATAGTATTTTTTATGAAACATGATTAAAAATAAAAACCATTCATAATATAAAAATAATATAAACCTTATAAGAAATTTTATAAAATTGAATTAGATTTAGAATTATTTTCAATATTTTATTTTCGTTTGAATGAAAAATCATCTATATTTCACCTTTCTTATTTTCATTAATTATTTTTATCTTTTCCATCACCATTTTTTTTTCTTTTTCTCTCGTCTCCATTCCAGATGAAGTTATGGAATATCGAAATCGGCACCGTTTCGATTTATATCTTAAAAAGCTGAGTCAGGAATGAGTTGGATAAAAGACTTTTTCTCCCACGCCACTTCATTGTCGGAATATCAGTAAAGTTTCATTATATATATAATAAAGAGTAAAAATAATAATCTACAATGAATCATTAAAAATATTTTTTAGAAAAGTTTTTAAGTAAAAAAAAAAAAAACACTGTATGTATAAAACTTATTTCTTACTTAGAACAACAAGGTTGAAAATTTTGAAGGTTCTTTCCCTTTTACTTAAGAGGAAACTGGAACTTACCAGTGAAGTTTGGCGTCAAGCAGAAAATGGAAATAAATTATTTCAATGCTAAAAAATTAAAAAATATATAATTTTTTATTTGAAACATAATGCACGTAGCGGATCTTACAACAATTTCTGCAAACGAATTATTCAATTTAACACAATAAAATCAATAATTCAATTATTAAAATTAATAAATTATCATAAATAGTAAGATCATTATACTATTATTCAATATTAATATTTTATACTATTTATAATCATAGAGTAGTAAAAGTATTAATTTAGTAATGATTAGTTCAACAGATATATTTAAATGATTTATATTGTGTTGATAATGAAAAAATCTTACCACTGAATTTAACATTATTTCGAAATTAAGTACAAATTAAATATTTATCCAATAAATAGTATTTTATTAAATTCTTTGACTTACTGAACATATGATTTTGTAATTAGAAACATGTTTGATGCAAAAAGTAAAGATATTTTGATATTCTTAAAAAAAACTCAAAACATTTTCATTATTTATTAATTATGTATTATTATAGATGTGTTTCTACTTAATTTTTATCACTAAAGCCCGACAAATTTAAAAAAAAAAAAAAGTTGACTCGTTCATTCAGACTGATTAATTTAAACGATTCTTACTCATTCTTGATAAGAATAATATTTTTATCTAAGTACTGTATAAATATAATGATTCCAAAATATTAATTATTTGCCAATATAAACGAAGAATGTGGCAGACAAAACATAAGTGGATTACACTTGGTGAACATGCGGGGAAGAGTTTTTCTTTTATTTTTAAATATGAGAATCATAGTGCTTAGGAGGAATATTGAATCTGAGTATCATAGATTTGTCCAAAATATTTAAGAATTTTGAGATTGGTCTTATATGCACATTCATCTAATGTACATAGAATCTCTCGCTAATTGCTTTCAGTAGATGCACTTCAAATTCAAAAGACGAAAAAACTCCCTCATATTTCTTATATCGTATTTTATTAAAATTCTCAAAATACATATTATTAAAAATTCTACATCAATGAAGATAAAAACATTTAATTGTATTTAATTGTATATAAGTGAGTAGAAATCTCATTTTATAAATCAAGTCAATTTTATGAAATTAAGTTAATAACTTCTTAATTTTTAATATATTTCTTAGACACAGAATTATTGTTTTGGATTTTGGAACGTATTAATAAGAATAACAGGACTGTGCCTAAATGGCTAAAATTTAATATTATGTGATCGCTTAAAAAAGTTATGTATTTAAAAAAAAATTAAACAAACCAGTATATTCATGAATCGCGTAACATTTTGTTTAAACCTTAGATGAAATTCTTAAATAGCGTGTGATTTATGAATATAAAAATTTATATTTGGTAGTTTGAGTTGGGGTGAATGAAGTGTCGTGCACGAGGAATGAATGTTTGGATTGAACTCTTGAATTTTTATTTGCTTCCTGTCTTTTTTTCACTTAGAAAATTGTTGAGTGTAAAAAGGGTGTTTTATTTGCTTGCTGTTTTTGAATTTTGTGTGTGTTTCTTACAGTGTTGAGTGGGTGAGAATTAGATATAAAGTAGTTAGTAATGGAGTTGTGTTAAGAATATTGTCTGGTCTTTGAACTCTATATTTGCTTTTATTAAAGTTGCTGTAATGTCGCTTTCATTCATTTCGCAATTCAATTTACATCTACTTATATAAATTGTCCACCATTCACCCAAAACCTGCCTTATTTATTGGAGTAGGTACTCACATTTCGTGTAATTGTGAAAAAATAAATAAACAAAGGATTTATATGTAGATATTTTAATTTTACTTTTAATACGTAAAAAATATTCAAACTAATAATATATTTTACATCTTTTAAAATAAAATAAACAAAACTTTCCAAACATACAGATTTTAAGTTTAACAATAAAAAATATATTTGTTATAAAAACATTTTACATATTATAACATAATGTTGATATAAGATAATTGCGTAATCGTCTTCCAACACATCACCTATCACTGACAAGTTAATGTAGACTACACTCTTTTTTTTTCTCTATCAGAAATCACACATCAATCATCAATCAGATATTATGAACTTTTATGACATGTAAAATTAATTTTATAACATCTAAAATCAATTAGATATTAAGAATTATCATAATATCTAAAATTTATTTTATGAATTAATTTCATAAAATGGGTTAGATTTAATTTTTATTTTTTATTATAATATTATAATTATTTAAAATTTATTATAACTAAAATTGATTATACTTATCAAATTATTGAGTTATTATTGAACTATTTATATATATATATATTTTGAAAGTCTTAATCTTAATATAAAGAGATGTATTGCAGTTTTTAATTAAAAATTATAATTTTTTATAATATATAAATGATTATAAAATTTAAAGTTATTTTTATAAAGTTTACCTATACTTAAAAATCTATTTACTTATTAATAAGAAATTGTATATTATTTTTTAATTGAAACCATGTTTATTTAAAAAAAATAAAATTTGATGATAAATAACCTGATATATAGATGGGAGAAAATATGCAATGCATGCAATAGACAGAAAACACATTATGCACGCCACATTTCACACCTCACGCGTAATCTACAACTACCAATGTCTTTTTTGTAATTTATCTCATGACAATGTTCATTTATATAAAATAAAAATATCTGTCCGGAATTTTGTTAACAATAAATAATAACAAAATATTTATTTTAACTTTTTCCTCTTTCTCTTTACTTAATCTTCCATCAAATAAAAGTATATGATTTGACGTGTTTTCCCTATTTATTTATTTTTCTTTTTTATCATAAAGCATTTATAATATTGCTCTTTTAACATTTAAATTTATCTGTAAAACACTTAACAAGTTTTAAAATAGGTACACGTAAAAATATAGAAGTGGGCCAAGCTACGACTTAGATTGGATGCAACGTAATGAAATTTTCACATAATTGAATACAATTATGGCTCTCATTTTTTTAATATATAATTTTGGTCATCACATCTTACAACAGAAACATTCAGTTTTCAATTTTTTAAATTAATATTTTTAATTCACCTGCCCAATTAAGACGTTGACCATTAATATATTAATGTTTTTTTACTGACACAAGCTAACTAATTACATAATAAAATTCTTTATTTATTTTAAGGTGAGTAAAGTTTATACTAATTATTCATTTTAAAATATACATATTATATATTAAATTTATTATAAATAATTTTTTTTATTAAAAACTTTCATGGTAAATATCACTATACAACTTGACATCTCTGACACCTCAAGTAATGACAATCATCTACCATTACATGAAAATGTATTATTAAAAAAATAAAAAAAGAAAGAAAATACAAAAATATGGGGGGACTAGACCAAAACTCATATATTAACAAAAATGATACATAGGTAGACTATACCTATTTATAAAAAATTATAAGAATAGACTAGATGGAAGTCTATTATACCAATGAAATGATTCTTTATGAATAAATCCTAAATTAACCAACTTATCAGCATTCGCATTTCCTTCACGAAAAATATGAGTAACCCTAAACCTGGTTTTCCCACAGTAATTAAGACAAGTATTTTATCGATTATGAATCATCCACGAAACATTAGTCATAGCAGTAAACGCAACACAAACTAAGGAAGAATCACATTTAAGCCAGATATGAGTAAGCCACATCTTTTGAGCTTCCTCCATAACATGTATAACTCCATAAAACTCAACAACAATAACAATCTGAACATCAAGAAATGCAGAGAAAGCACCAATAAATTTCCTCATACTTCCATGGAAAATACATTCACAAGTAGTAAGACCAGGATACCCCTAGCAGCCCCATCAATATTAATTTTAACCCAGTCCGGTGAAAGAAACTCCCTTCTAACAGGAAGAGGACGAAGAACTTTACCACTACGAGTATTAATACCAACAAATTTAATCACATTAAAATCCAA
The DNA here is from genome assembly GCA_013389735.1 of Phaseolus lunatus. Classification (NCBI taxonomy): domain Eukaryota; kingdom Viridiplantae; phylum Streptophyta; class Magnoliopsida; order Fabales; family Fabaceae; genus Phaseolus; species Phaseolus lunatus. Next base: position 36,855,608 of record CM023861.1, read on the forward strand.
CATATCGTTATTCATTGAGACTTTAAACGAATTTTCCACTAGACAAGTTAAATCTTTAATTATCGAAATAGCCGTAAAAACCTCAATCTTTTCTTGAAATCTAGCAAAATTCCTCATACGCCATATCATCCAAATAGAAAAAGTTATCACAGCAAGCTTAATCAATTTAACCAAAGGACTACCATCACTCTTAATAAAAAAAATAAGATCATCCTTATTATTATAAATAGTTTATGTTAACATAAAATGTTATTTTTAATCATTGTTATTTGATTTGAAGTTATTGAAATTAATTTAAAGATAAAAATAATAACAATTTATTTTCTTTGCCTTGTAATGATTTCTTTCCGGTTACTATATTCTCATTCATAATAAACTAGAGAAGTATATCTTCAAAAAATAAATCAAAAAAATTTAGAAATATATTCTTTATAATATAGAAAAATATTCCAGAACTCCAAATATAAAAACGTATTTCAGAAAAGAAATTTCAAAACATATTTTAATCCACCCCTCTTATTTAAGATACTTTTATCATTTCACATAAACATGGAGAGTGCAGATCACAATTTATCGGGTCCAATAAGTAATTGGCTTATATTTTTTATAGAACTTAAAAATTTTAAGGCCCAAATGTCCACGAGGCCATTCGGTTAAGATCAGTCCATCCCCCAAAAAGCCTGTTTACCCAAAACCACCACATCAGTTTTTATTCTCTCTCTATAATATATCCATGCATATGTGTGTTTTGTTAGAATGGGTTAAGATTTGGAGTTTGTTGTTGGTTAGGTTTTGATTATTTCTGCTGAATTTTGATCAATGATATTTTATTGGTTATTTTTTTTAAATTTATTCTTGTTTAAGAAGTCACACATTTATATGTTTTAAAATAATTTATTTTTTCCAAAATGATATTTTTATTCATGTTGTGAGACTAATATTTATTCACAATTGAATACGATGAGATAAATAATTATTGGTTATTCAAGAGGTAATAACGTTATGTATGCATATAGTGGAAATATTGAGTGACAAAATATATAGATGAAATATCAAGATGTTTACTAATAACCTAAACAATGTAGAACAATATGTTTAAGTAACGATTAAACTTCAAAATAACTAAATAATATCTATGTTTTAGAGTTGTTTAATAGATTTATAAAATAAAATAAAATATTGAAAAAAGTATTTTGAAGATATATTAACTAAATATATAATATTTAAAATAAATAAATATATAATGAAGTTATTGCTAGTTCAGAATGCTAATGGTCTAATCTATATTTTTCCCCCTAATTTTCAATAGACAATTACGACCACGAGTGATTGTTATGCTAATTATTCTATAAATGATAGTTTTACTATAAAAAAAATCATTGAAGAAAAAATAATTATAAAAAAAATTAATTTTTATATTTATTAAGTTATATATTATTTTAAATATTAAACAAAATTATTTATATTTAAATTAATTTATATCATTGATAAATAATTTTTAAATTTGTATCTAATTAATTATTAAGAATTAGAAGTAGGTTTTAACTAATTATTTACATTTTAAAGTTTCTTATTAAAATCTTGATAATTAATTAATACTAGTTTAAAAATTATTTATTAATAATAGAAACTAATTTAAACATTAATAATTTTTTTAATTTTTAAAATAATATTTAATTTAGTAAATATAATAATTATTTATTTTAAAAACGTTTTTTAAAAATAAAATTATAATAAAACTTTAAAATTTCAAAACAGACTATTCTTTAAAATAAATAAATAATTATAACAATACTATTTCAACAGAATTTAATTTGAGTTCTCCAAACCCTAAATCCTAAATTAATAAACATACTTAGATCCAAAGAATGTTGAAAATGATTTTTAGAAAGTGAGAAATAAGTAGTGATGAGAGGTGATGTACAACTATATATGTTGTCGTTGTCGGTGTCGGTGTGGTACAGCAACAGAGATGTTGGCGCCCAGATTTGAATAAAAGTGATCATTGGTTTACGTGCATGGCTGCATGGTCCCCTCCATTACTCTGCTCCTTTAATATTCCAGGTAATTTCTTCCATCTTTAGAACCCAGAATAATATCATCTCCTCACTCCACACGTAAATGCTATCAACTATAACTATAACAAAACAATATACAGGGAATTTTTCAAAATATTTATTACTGTTTTAGTCATATGTACTTTTTTTTTATAACTTTTTTATTAATTTGAATGCCGATTTTTCTAAAATTATTATTAAAGCGTGATCTGTTATTTTATTAGTTTTTTTTTTTTTCATTTATACTCATTCTACCACTTTCTATGCCAAAAAAACTTGTTCATTTATCCTCTTTATATATGTAAATTTTTATAGTTTTATTGTCTTTTCACTTTTTCCTCTATATTCCTCTAAGATTTTTTTCTTCTTTGGTTTTATCCTCTCTACATATGTAAAGTTTTATAGTTCTATTGTTTTTTTACTTTTTCCTATGTATTCTTGTAAGTTTTTTTTTTTTTTTTTTGTTTTTTCTTCTTCTTCTGTGCGAACATTATGTGTGGAATAAACTGATGGTATAATCTTAACATTATGTGTGGAATAAGCTGATGGTATAATCTTAAATTACAATACGAGTTCAGGTTAATGTATTTTAAGTGTTTGAAAAAATTCTTTTACAAATTTTATGTTTAGTTTCTATTTTTATTGTTGAGTTTGTAATTCTTTTTTTAGGAATATTTTCATTTAAGTTGAAGAAAATGTGAAATTTTATGGTTTTTTAATTTATTTATTGATTAATGTCTTTGGTTGTAAGAAACTTTGTTCTTGGAGTTGTGTTTCTTACATGCTTTTCTGGGATTTTGTTTATTTTGATATAAGTATTTTATGTTTTCATTTTATACAGAATAGCAAAAACAAGTATAATATAAGGTTGTTTTAATAATTAGTTGTCAATTTGTTTTAAAAGACTATCCTTCATCAATAAGAATCAATGATTGTAAGTTTATAAATACAACAATCTTTCTCAACCAAATACTAGTTCACAAAATGAAGGAATAAATAAAGAAAAGAGAATTGTGTTGCCATTAAATTTTATTGGTGGCCAAAAATTTATGAACCAATTATACTTTTGATGCAATGAAAATTTACAATTATGTAAGATTTTCCGTATTTGTTTATAACTTTTACTTGCAACCTAAATGACCAAAAATTAACATATTTTTAAATGATTTATATATAACATGATAGATATAGTTTCTAAAACATTCAAAACTAAATTCGAACAATTATTAGAAGATTTAACTAGAAAGCAAGTGTTGGGTGAAAAAAAGATAACCATTTATCAATTTTTATATTGAAATTTTGTTGACTAAGATCATTTGTAAATGTTATGGATGTATACTAGTGAGATGAAATGTATAATCCATTAATATACCAAATCTTAAAATATTCTCAACCAATATTAATTACACTAAGTGATAGTTTATTCATGAATAAATAATCCTTATACAACTATCACTACTAAAAAATCATTAAATAAAAATTAATTTTAAAAATTAAAAATAATTAGTTGCTATATTGATAAAATTAGATATTATTTTAAATACTAAAAAAATTATTACTTTTTAAATTAATTTTTGTTATTGATAAAATAGTTTATAAATTGATTATTTAATTAATTACATAAGTTTTAGATACTAATTATTTATATTTTAAACTTGGTATCTAAAACTTTAATATCTAATTAGATATCAATTTAAAAATTATTTATTAATAATAAAAACTAATTTAAATATTAATAATTTTTTTGTCTTTAAAATAATATTTAATTTTATAAATATAACAACTAATTATTTTTGGTATTATAAGGTTTAAAAGGAATTATTTTTCTAGAGTTTGAATATATCATCTTCCTCACTGTGCCAAAAATCAGCATCCTGATGAATGAGAAATGCAGTTTCAGCAACATACAATCGGTGTTCTTGCCTGCTTCAACAGGCTATGTCAATTGCCAGAGTTGAGTAGCTTTCGTTGCAGGGCACGAGTTCTTGAAGAAAGAAACAATCATGTGCCACTTTCTTTTGCAAGTGCAATTCAGGACAGAGGTGGGTGGAGGACTTAAACTCTTGCAAGTGTTCGATGTGACCTCGCACTACGCAAACCAAATGCATCTCATCTTATCTTTACATCAAATTTATTAGTTTTCACTTTCATTTCTCAGTGCCAACCTGACTTTAGAATGGGGACCATGCATGTCTTTCTTACAAATAAAGAAGGTTTTCTCCTTCACAAGCCCTAGCTAGGGACGGTTCACAATTAACCGGGTTTCCGTATGAGCAAGAGTACCAGTAATTCTTCTCAGTGACACATACTGAACTTTTTTGTTAAAAACAGTACCTGATTGCATATTAAGTAATTGCTGTTATTGCAGTTCCTAAAACCAATTTGCATGCTGTTAGTGCAGTTCCTAAAACCACTGCAAGAATCATTGAAGGACTATTTGATTTAGGGGTCTAAGGTTCCATTCAAATTTGGCTATAGAATTTGATACGCTGTTGTTGTTTTAATCTTTTAGCCACCCACTACCTTTAGCTTTGCATCTTAATCAATGCCACCACACTTTAAACAGCATGAAGTCAAAATCAACATAAGATATTTGTGACAATTTAGATACTAAAGTCCCCAAAACTGCCCTTTTTCTTCAATTATCTTTAATCCAAAGGGGAAGAAGAGCACTAAAGACCTCAGATTATGATATAGCCACCATATTTAATCTTTCATGTGTGGGGTGAGAGAGAGAAGGTTTGAAAGGGACAGAGAGCATGGGATGCTGTAGACAAAAGAGGGTAGAGAAACCTACACAAAAGAAAATACAGCCCTTTGGAGTACAATTGTATTTCTCTTTTAGTAAACTTTTGGAAATAGTTACCATCTGCACCAAATCTCTTTATATACGAACATAAGTAGGACAAAATTGTAGAACACACGAGAGCTAGAGCAGATTAACACTGCGTCTGCTCTAGAAGACTTTTAGAGGAACTGGGAGAGAATGCTGCTTAGAGAAACCTTTCGCAAGACCAAGGTTATACTTCACAAGACCCTCCGTAGCTTCAAGTCTGCAATCTTTGGAGGGTACCAAAAACTACCCAGATCTCTCTCCTTCAATCCATTCCTCGGTCGCAGTTGCAATGCCAGAACCTACACAAGTGATCAATTCTACAATGAGTTTTATGACATTCTGCAATCTGATCTGAACAGAATAAAGAGGGGTGCCGACAACAATAGCATGAGCAGGTCGAGAGAGCGAATGGAAGATGCTGCAAACACTGAAACCCTCACGAAACAAAGTTCACAAAAGAGAGTTGCTGAAGATGGAGAAGTGGAAGAGAAGCAAAGCAAAGGGAGCTGTGAATTGGGAAAGAAGGAATGCTTGAATATGAAGGAGGGAGCTCATGAGTTGGCGCAAAAGATGAAGGAATTAGAGATGATGGATACGGGTGATGTTGAGCACGTGCTAGACATAGAAGAGGCACTTCACTACTACTCACGCCTTACAAGTCCTGTTTATTTAGATATTGTGGACAAGTTCTTCACCGACATGCACACTGAATTCTCAGTTCAAGAGTCCTCTATCACCGCCGTCAAACGCTCCAAGTCAAAGGGAAGACTTGGCTCAATCAGGTTGTAGATAAGTTAATCTTTACGCAGAGAATGCTGTATTGTATATGAAAACTCTTTTGTTTTATCATTTTGTGTCTTTGATTTTCCTTCTCCCAGTGTGCCTAGAGCTATTTGAATTTGTTTGGTGTGAATTCCCACTATTTATACTTGTCCTTTTCTTTTTTACTTTCTGGTCATTTCAATCTTCCATTGAATCTATTTTGTAGACTATAGAAATGAATTATTTGGTAAGAATTTATAGCCCAGTTTGTCAAATTTCCCAATTTTAAAACTTTCTGGGAATACAGTCTCTTTCTCAAAGAGATGCTGTCATCTTTGTAGAATTTCAAATTTTGTCTGGTTATTGAATAAGACAGAATGCGTCCCATTTTGTGTTTAAGGAGAAAACTCATACAAACCAACTTGAATGAAAAAGAAAGCACAGTGGTTGGTTCTTGAAGGAGACCAAAGTCGGCATCTTCAGTCCGTGAAACCGGAGTTGGAAGTCCTGCAGATACATGGCGGGGAAAGAAAGAATTAGAACATGTCTGGTTTCAAAATTTTCGTTTCACATCGAAAAGATGTAATTTTAAGCGGGTTTATAAGATTCTTTGAACCCTTTTCCCCCCTCATTTCTAAAGTTAGGCGAGGGATAGCAAGATTGAATGAAAGGAATGGCAGATAAATTACGATTTACAGACACGAATTATTTGAAGCAGTTTCCATGAAAATTGACTATTATTTTTCAAATGATCAAGGGATGCATGAGTATGAGCCGTTTCCCATTCAATTTGTACTAATTTGTTAAGAAATATTAACTTCAATAAAAGTGTATTCATAGTATTAAATGTACTCTGACTAATACTAAGTATAAAAAAATTACATTTTTTTATATTTTTAACTTCTAATTCTTCAAGCCACTTTTATGAAAAAAATCCTCAACCGGATGGTTCAAACTATTTTCACGTGAAATAAATTTCATTTGTTTTAGAGTAGAATTGTTTAGAATAAAGTTTCTACATTCTATTCAACAACTATTTTTAATGTTAAACTGTTGTTAAGATATCATTAATCTATTGGTTAAAAGGCAATCAGGCATGTTTCAAATTTCAAAACTAAACAGAATTGAAAAAATAAAGCCTAACCATTCTCTTTTGAATGTTTTGGGGACAACTTATTAAAGTTAGGACCAGTCCTATTAACAAGTATCTACATTATATTGGTCACGATCTTCTTTACGGTCATCTATAGATTTTTGCCACTTTTTTCCATTGTTTTGATCCATAATGTCCGCCACATCAATTCTTCAACTGTACTGTATTTATTACATCATTCCTTTCATGACAACCATGAATTTTGGGTGTAAGGTTCTTTCTGAGAAGGACGGGAGAAATTCAGTACGAATAAATCATAGATAAATCTCTCATATATGAGGGATTAAGATAACATTCATGAATTTACACTTGAGATTGATCTCACACATTTTTATTCAATGTGTTCAATTACTTTTAACAAAGACAGAAGAAGAATTAAAACATGATCGGAACAATTCTTTTTAAGGTACGCAAACTCTGATTTGTTATTAATTTACAGCAGAACGTGTCTACAACCTGTGAATTTATAGCTAATGAACTACAGTAATTCATTCTCAGACACAACCCACCTCCACCGCAAAATTAGTCATCGAGAAAAAAAAATTAATACTCCATCGATCAATCAGAACCAATTTGTAATTAGATAAAATATTCATAAAAACTGAAATTGCTGTGTAGATTTTATCCTACCCTCTGAATTATATTTCCATTTGCCCTGTAAAAATGGACCCTATTTTATTAAAAATGGGGGCGGCGGCAGATGCACTACTTTGCCGCAGAAACCCTTGTACTAATAAGTGAAAACAAATAAATGGTCTTATATTATATTTCTGACACGAATGAGAGCTTTATACACAGATACATTGCCTTGATAGAGGCATGTAAAACCAATACAAGTCTACATTCTTAGTAAAGGGAAAAATGAAGACTCCAAACCCCAGTTTCTTATCCTGAGGAGAATAAGAAAAACAATGATGAATCAACGAGTAAGAGGGTCACGTCGATCTCACATAATCTCCACCTGAATCACAGAAATGCATGATTCCGATCACCGAAATAAAACATTCTAACAAGGGAGTCTGTTTTAAATTATATCAGTAACCGGTAGTAGATGAAACCAAAACATTATGCTCCTTTAAACGTTTCTGAAAATGAGCTAAACGGGTTTGCAACTGCAGGATGCCAGCAGCCTTCTGAGAAAGAATGGCATTTAGTCTTGTTACATAATCATCCAGTTGATTCCCTGGTTGATCTGCTTCAACCAAGAGGTTCATCTCCTGCATGCCAAGCGCAGATAAAAATATGAATGAGAAATGGAATTCATATTTCTCCATTCTAGGACCTATTTATCATTATTCCTAGAATAAATAACACTGAAACCACGGCCAGTATTCAGTAAGCGATTCAATAAATTTTAAGTTTGGTGTGTATATATATATATCAATGTTCTTGATGAAAACCTGCACATAATTCTTGATTCTGATATTCATCAAAAAAATCTCTTTTTAAGTACTCACTACAGTAGTCGTATTCAATAATCTTGAGACACATCGCCCAATAAATGAAAAGATACAACAAAAACGACCATTTAATACCTCTCTAACAATATTCATGGTCTCCTCTACTTGTGTCCGGTGAGCATTTACTAGGTCCTCTTCTTCCTGAATTAAAGACACGCATTAAAGAAAGATCAGCACAGAAATTTTTAATATAATCGTTACCACTGTAGCCAACAACTTAACTTACCTGTAAGAGGGCATTTAAATCATCCTCAGCGTGTGTGGTTTGAGGCTCAACTTTTGGGAGGTCCTTCCACTTCATCAGACCACTAGGTTTCTTCAATTTGTCATCAGTTGTAGCATATGACTCCATCTTTCCATTTTTCTTCAAAGATGGTTTCACCTGCTCGTAATACTCTTCAGGGGGACTAAAATCATCCCCTTCATTTTCATCTGGCCATCCATCTGTTGTGCGATCCTCATAGACTGATCCAGTAATGGAAGATAACGGAACCGTGCTTGATTCTTTAAGGTTGAAATTTGTTGATATAGCATCTTTCTTTGTATTGTTCCCTTTCGACAAGCTTTTCACCCTGGTTTGTAACAGAAAAATACTATTTTTATTTACCTTGTTAGCACATAAGTGGATGGGTGGGTGGGTTGTATTTGTCTGAGGTGTGATGCGGGTGGTTTGAAGGAGTGGGAATACAGAACTACACCTATCAGAAAATTCACGTTACCTGTCAGCATATCTTAATGTATTCAGAGTATGTTCGCAAGAACCAGTGCTTGGTGATATGCATGAAATCATAACGGTGCGGGAGTTGCCAACAAATGAATCCCTCAAAACTTCAGTCAGTTTACTGCCTCTGAAAGGGATGTGTCCTTGGTCATTATCAAGAGCTCTTATACATTCCTTTAGGGCAAGTAAGCTCTTGTTGATTTCAGCACCTTCTATTCTGATCATATGGTTGTAAACACATGACACAATAAAAATACATTAGACTAATGTGAGAATGTTAGAGGGATGCAAAGAATTCATTATAGAATCCAATTCTGAGACATCTTCAATAATAATGTATACCCAAATTTGGAATTAACCTTAATTTATATTTCTTAATTTTCTCAGATATAAGTACTATTTAAACTTGGATAAGTAACAAGATAAATCCATCTCACATAATTCAAGCTTAATCACACCTTGTCTGTTTGTCATTATCTGTGGTATCTGCTCCACGTTCGCTTCCAGCAAGATCTATGAAGGAGAGCTTGCCAACCAAACGGGGAGGTTTGGATTCATTTCCATCAACTGACCTCTTGATAGCAAGTTGAAGTATTGCATGTGACCGTGATGATTCCTCATTTGCACCTGTAGTGCCTGTACTTCTTGTGGAATTTCCTTTCTCAATCAGTTCTTTGATGTTCTCCACATCTGATACTCGGTACTCTTGTAAACCCACAATGCAAACTTGCTGCTTTCCATCCTCCCTCATGCAAAGTTTCCTGCGTAAGTACAACTTTAAATCTCGAGAACACAAGATTACAGGTGCAAAAAAGAAGATATTTGACTTACTTTCGATCATTAAGAAGATCAAAAAGTTTGCCACCATATATTTCAAAGAAGCTCACAAACAATTGAAATCCCTGGTTTCTGTAAGTATGATGCATCAATCTAAGGATGTCCCTTGATGCTTTAAGTGGCAGTGGCTTCATAGTGAAAGTTTTTCCACTTCCTAGAAAAACAGAAATCGTATTTAGACCACTCATAGTGCAAATATTTGAGGTTAAGTTGTTGGGCCTAAACTTTGTTGATTTTTGGTCAACAACTAGGCCTCAAAACATGGAAGTCCCAAAGAGATGTGGAAATATCAATTTACAACTTAGCATAAAATCCGTATTTGTCTTCAGGCAGGATGCAATAGCAACAAAATAAAAAATTCAGAGGGTGTTATCACCTGTTTGTCCATAAGCAAAGCATGTTGCCTTAGTGCGTTCAAAGATTATTGGAACTATAGGCTCTACTGTTTCACGATACACCTAAACAAGAATTGAAACAAAGTTACATAAGGATATAAAACATTTTGTCAGTCATTCCTTTCAACTAAACATTTATGTACACAATAGTTACCTCATCATTTGTAACCTCTTCATTCAAAACAGCATCAAAAACAAATTCATGCTTTTCTACATACCGAGTTAAGTCCACCTGTAAAGCATATAATTTTAAAATGTGTAAACATAGAACATCTATTAGAGTGCAATCTCCAGAAAGAGTACGTAATATTTAAAACAGACAGACAGTTACAATCCACGTATTACTTGTATTTTTTGTTTTATATATTCACCAAGAATTTTTCTTTTAGAAATATCAGTTACATAGCCAGCGTAACACTAGATTTCATAGTACATAAGTTAGCATTTTCTTAGTACATAAGTCATCATTGAACCATTGACCAATGTTGGCTCTTGAACTCACCTTCAGTTTAGTCTCGTGCACTGTTAAAGAATTGGAATATGTTTCTATAATGTCTTCCTCATTTTTTGCTAATTCTTTCTTATTCATTGGTCTTTTACGAACCTGCATTAAAAAATAACATGCAGATATTAGAAGAAAATTAAAAGCAGTGTTCCTTTCCTTACAATTGAAAGAGATTTAGTATTCATTGCCAGATAATTCAATGAAATTTATATTATGTTCAATGTATACAAAGCTGGAATTGTGCCAGAGCAGTTTTAAAGAAAACAAGTCGAAATTACTATCAAACAGTCAGTACAAAAACATTTTAAATAAAAATGAAACATGACTGGTGAATTTAGATATGCAAAATAACATACCACAACTTTAATCTTTGCTACTGGATTAGATTTCTCTTTCTCTGCAGGAAAACTCTTCAATATGTTTTCATTTTCAGGAGCACGAGCTCTACCAGTCTGTTTGCTCAACATGTAAGGTTCAGAGTCATCAAAGCTTCTCCCTCGGCCAGGTTGATACAGGGAGTTTGCATCATATGCATTGGAGGCTGGCATCTAGAAGAAGAGACAAATTATAATCAAGTTTAAGCTACCTTTTCATCTGCTTCTACTTTCAATTTGCATCATATGATCAACTTAAGAATGCAATTCTCGTATTATCTAGATTGAGAAAATGCTATAAATTCTCAGGTTATATGAAAATGGATGAATAGTAAATTAAAAAACAAAGCCACGAAGCACGTTCAAGTTCAAGTCCAGAGCTAATGATCTGCGTGACATAACAATATCCCCCAACATCAACACAAATTTTGCATAGTATAAACAAACACTTCCAAGCGTTAGAGAGTGAACGAAATAGAAATCTTTTATAGCCGTAACCTTTAAAAGGATGCAATGTGACCGTTATACACAACATGAATAACAACTTTAGAAGAACAAAGCACAGAAATCAAATGAAACTTCATCCGCTGTTGACAGTAACAACCTCAGGAGGAAGAAGCTCGGTATCGAACGAATGCAGATCCAACAAGCCGGGGCTGAAATCACCAGACAAATCATCGCCGTTTTTTTTCTGCATCGAAGCACGGTAACCACCGGGAGGAGTGGAAGGCTCGACATAATACTCAGTTCCACCGTTAAAGCTCCTCTGCGCGTTCCGGTACATTCTTCCTCCCTGCGCTCCGCCGCCACCGCCGTACAAGTTATAGTCCTGCTCGCATTCCAAGGACAAGACAAATCTCATGAAATCGGAGCAAAACGCGTAAGCGCAACGGTAGAAGAGAAGATCGATAGCGGAAGGGGAAAAGAGAGAGAGCAGAGAATGAGATCACCTGAAGCGGAGGAAGTTGATTGGTGGAGGATTGAAGGTGTTGGAGGCCAGCCGATTGGAGCCACCTGTTGCCGTTGGAGGAGCCGTCGAGGAAGTTATCGGAGTACTGGCGCTGGTGGTGCACACCGGCCGCACCAGATCTCAGCCCCTGTCTCCCAGGACCGTTCATCTTCCTTGGCGACGATGAGATCGGAAAGGAAGGGTGTGAGGGAGGTGATCAGGTATCATACAACGACAGTGGAGTGGAGTGGAGTGAAACCGAAGATATAGGAAGGAAGGAATAGATACGATTGAAGCGACAAAGTGTTGTTGTAGAGAAACCAAGGAAGGGAGCCTTTGAAATTTTTTGAACGGACACGGTGCCTGGCACGTGCGAGTCAGGAGTCAAACGACGTCGTAGCGTTGGGGGTTAGGGTAGGGTAGGTCCCGTGGTTTTTTGAACTTGTCCCGTCCCACATGGGTGGGGACGGCCTCTGTTTTGTGTCTATTTATCGTTGCGCGCTTGGCTTTATATTCAAAACTTGTGGTCTTCTGCGTGCATGCTTTTAAAACCCTCTGCCACGTGGCGTCCATTACGGGTCGGGTTTCCTTGTTAATGGCAACGCACCGTAACAATTTGCGGCGCGGCGCGGCACCGCAGCCTCTTCTCCTTCTTACGGTGCCGTGCCTCAAGTGAAGGGAATGCACTATAACTCATCAACTCCATGATTGTTCTTGGACTCATTGGGCTCGCCACAGTCAAGCCCGTGAAGGCTCAGAAGCCGATGTGCTAATGTTCTGTTTTTGTAATTTAAGTTTTTAAAATTACCCATTTTAGCCATTTTCATCACACATCTAATAAAAAAACATTAGAAAAAAATTTATTTGTAATTAACATAGTAATATAAATTATCCATTAATTCTCATGTTGACAATATTTTTTATTTCTTTTAAAGTCAGAAATTCACGAATAACATCTTGAAGTGATGCAAATAATTTGATTTGTTTTGTTACTTGATTTGAGTAACTGTAGGTGATTGTATGGTGCTTGATGCATTTGAGTATATATCTCTCTCAGCTTGTACTTGAGGAGTTTGGCATAATGTTCTTCAAGTTGAAAAGACTCGAATGAAAGGTGACTTTTCACGGCAATGAAAATAATTGAACAATTGAGATGTACAAATGTACACTTCAACAACCATATCAAATATTTTACAAGGAATTTGAAGAGAATAGTTACTTTTATAAATATTTGAAATACTTTGTGATAAAACATGTTCTTTAGGTAAAAAAAAATCAGAGAAACAAAACAAAACAAAACTTTAAAAATCTTATGAGAGTATTTAAATACTTACAATTAGAAAGTTTCAAATTTTATAAAGAAATACAAATTTAATTTTTTTTATATTTTAAATTCGCGTGTTTCTCTTTACATTATTCTTATTTTTTCAATTTGATTTTGGTTATAGTTGATTTCACTAATGTTGATATATTGTTGGAATTATTATTTTTATATTGACGTTGATTAGAGTTTTTTTTTAATTAATTTTGATAAAAATATTTTTTATTTAAATTGTTAGAGTTATTTGTATTGCATTATTTTATGATATTAGTTAGAATTGTTTGACTCATATTGAAAAGATTATTTCTAGAAAATATGAACTATTTTTGCTTTCGATTGACTTTTGTCCTTGTTGCTTTGCTAATGTTTGTAGTGATTATTTTATATCATAAATTCCAATGTTTTGTTGTTAATAGTTTAGTAAGATTAAGTGTTAACTTGGAAAACTTCCAAATAATATTTAATTATCATTATTCTTTTTGCTAATCAAGGATTTTTTTTCAACGTCATCAACTGACAAGAAAAAAAAAAACAGCAACTAACAACTTAACAACTTCTTAAAAAATAATCTCAATTGATTTCAGCGTAAATAATTGTAACAGAAAATAATCCCGATTAATAATATTGAGGAAAATCTTCAACAATATAAAAAATATTGATCAACTTTTTCATATAGACAATATGACTAAAAAAGTAATTAATATCGATATTCTTTATAAAATGATAAATGATAATTACTTATTATTTAAATAACATTTTACGTTTGATTATAATTGAAATATTTTATTTAAACAAGAAAATTAAAAATTAAAATTTTTATTATTCAAACAAAATATTTTAAAAATAAAATAATTTAAAATCAGATAATTTAAATTCAATGTTTTTTAATGTATAAGAAATTTTAATTTTTCTGTCTAAATACAATCTTAATTTTTTTTTCATCAAATTTACTGTGAAAATTACCAAAATAATTTTTTTTTTAGATCAAACTAAAATATTAAAAGTGAAGGGGCCGAATGGAACATAAAAAATAAGTTAAATATGAACAAAAGTATGATTTTACCTTTCCAATAAATTTGATTTATTAAAATTTAAGCACTTCTATTCTTAAAGTTAATATTCTGATTACTACTCTAGTTTCAGCTAAAACTCTTATAAAAGTGAATTTTGATCTGAATGTGAAAGAATTGTTTGACATAGGAAATTATAGAACGTAACGATTATGAAACATAAAATGTGAATGTGAATTTTGAAGACGGGTGTTTCTGGGATATGGCATGTGGTTGCTATGTCTTCCTCAAAACTTGAGTAGAATTGTTTCTACAGTTAAAAGCTTGAGTTGTCATTTATCAAACAAACACCTTAGAGTGATCTCATATGCAGAAAATATAGCACCGTTCACCACAAACGCTCTGGTAACTGCAGTTCCTAAACCCCTCCATAGCACCTCATATCCTTCTTCCCTAACACTCTTCCTAAGGCAATCCAAAATGCCTCTGTATTTTTGTGTAGAAGGTGTTTGAGCCTGCAACCTTGTTTTTATAACGTCTAAAGGGTAGCTTAATACCCAACTCACTACCCCAGCTAATCCTCCTGATACCAACATAGTGTTCAAGCTCTCTTCACCACTTCTTCTACAACCTGGGTGAAGTTTCTCCCTTGCATATTCATATGTCCAAAAGTAGAGACCATGTGCAGGTGCATCTCTTAGCATCGTAATCCCAACTCCTCGATAAATGCCACCAAGACCCTCCATTTTCCATATGTTCTTCGCAACCCCCATAGGACCTTTTTTGGATTTACCTGTGTTCTGCAACTGAACCCGAATTTTAACTAACTCAACAGGGGATAGTAACATACTCTGTATGGCGCCGCTACAAAATCCTCCCAAAGCAACACCCTTGTAAGAAGGAGGATCGTTAACCAAATCGGATGAACTAAATGCCCTCGAAAGAATTGCGTAAATTTGGAAAACCATAGCATTCTGCACCCAACAAAACAATCACCTCAATTTTGGATAGCTACATTTTATGAAGGGTCTGAATCCATGTTTGAACATTTTTTTTTCTATGATTAAAGAAGTTCAAGACATATAAATAGATAAGTAATAATTAAATGCTTTAATGTTTTCTCTCTCAGTAAAACATTGAGCATAATTAGCAAACTTAAAAGTAAATAGTTTGAAGTATTCTTTGTCCATCAAATGCTACTTTATTACTGGGATGACACAGTTTACTGCCACAATTATGCAGTAAACTAATTCTCTAATAAGAAAATCTAGTATTTTGTAGGAGGAAGACGAACATTGATAGGACTTAGATGAGTGGTGGTATCCTCAATAATTGGGTGGTGATCGTGGATCAATTGATGATTCTTCAATAGTCCAGAAGCCATTGATAGATGGCTCAACTCAACCAAAATATAATTTAATATTACCTCTGGCGTGCATCACTCAGTGGGACACGATTTGTAGTTAATCCACAAACAAATAATTGGGTAAACAATAGGGGCTTCAGAACTCCCAACAGTGATTGAACAAAACATTCCAAAGAATTTGAGAACTCCAATTACTGAGTTTGAATATAATATGATAAATGCTATGGAGTATTGTTAGGAGTAGGACCCTGACTTAAAAGAAAATAAAAGAAGGATATTTAGCATATAAAAACTCCAGACTCTCCAGAACAGAAACATCACTAACAATCATAGCACGGTCACATTTGAATATATTACAATAAAAATTGAATCCTAAACAACAACGTAATCATTATAACCAAATCCTAAAATTCATAACTCAATAAAATTAGCCTAATAATGAAAGAAATTGAGTTCCCAAGTTAGAAAACCCCATTAATAAAAAAAGGTAAAAATAAATTTTTGAGACAGGCTCTCTGCAATTGAGGTGGCTGGAACGATTGTACATCTAATAATGAACATAGTTACGGAACAGACCAAAAATATGAGAAGAGATGGGTTGATTTTGGTCTGCCACGTGAAGGATAGAAAGGGGTATAGTACCCTCATCATCCACGTGATGAGCCTGATCATAAAACATGTCTGCTTCTAAACTTATAGCAGCAGATAAAAGACCTAGTGTTGATTGAGGGATGGAAGTAAAAAAAAAAAAAAAATTACCTGAAAGGTAACAGAGGCCAAAGGTGCAGCCATGCCGCGGTAGAGAGCGGTTGGTCCTTCATTGGCCAGCACATTTCTGAGGATGCTGAAGGCAGAGGCAGTGTTGAAGGAGTTCTGCTGCATCACACGGAGCGTGTCTAAAGGGTAACCAGAGATTATGCCAGCAGTGCCTCCAAGCCCTCCTGCTACAAACTCTTTTCCCGTGCTGCTCGCAAGAAACTCTGGCCAAAACTCCATTGCCACCTCTGCTTCCTTTCACTCTCTTCTGCCGCTGCTAAAAAATGAAAACTTTGCAATGGAAATTTTTGTGCTTTATTATTATATATAGGCCTATTGACACATGATATCACAATGGGGTCTGGTTAGCAAATACTGAAAACACTTTACTCGTGGCTCTAATCATCGATGAACACGTGGCGAGCCTTGGTCACGGATCTTCGATGTGATTTGAGCTGTGATCTGAGAACTTTTGAAATGATAAGAAGCAACAACTTTGGAAGATGAAAAGAGCTCCTTTTTAAAATGAAAACAACGTGTGAAGATAAAACAGATATGTTTCTAATACGTGTTGGAGTTGATTAGTGGAAGGTTGGATTGGATAAGTGGGAACTGACTTGTAAAAGATGTTGGGTAGGAAGGAAAAAAACACGGAATTAAATAAAAATCCGATTTTTCTTTTTTAATTTAGTTCAAAGTTATTTTGAGTCTCATTCTTTTCTTAATAACAACCTACAATTATTTTATTTTCCTTCCTTTTTTTTAAATTTATAAAAAAGAACTTAATTTTACTCTAGTATTACTAAAAAAATTAAAAACTTGAGAGCTTATAATTATTAGATAAACCCATGGATATATTATCTAAAAGGATAAGAGGTCATGCTTTGCTGGCATAAACAATGATACCAGAACTTCCGGAACTGAAGTGATGCAGGAATATCAGCAAGGAAATAATGGTCATTTTTTTTCTCCAAAATCTTAACAAGCGGAATCCGGTGTAACACCATTGTACAATTATCTTCCATGTGTGCTAGAAAATGTTAAGTCGTTTGAGGAATGAAGTTCTTGTCTGCTGTAAGGAAGCTCTGAGTCTTCCACAACCACATTGATGAAGAATGCTGGCTGCTTTGGTTGGGGAAGTTCCACTGTATCATTTGATAGAAATGAAACAATGTCTGCCATGGTTGGTCTATCTGTAGCTTGATCTTGTACACACAGCAGGCCGATATGAATACATCTCAAAACTGCATTCTGAGGACATAGTTCATGCGAATCTGGGTCTATCAACTCCAGAGTTCTGCCTTCATTCCAGAGCTGCCACACCTACAAGTATCCCAACATCCAAATATAACTTTTAACCTTTGATAATCATAAATTTAACGAATTAGTCATTTGAGTTGAGAATGAGAAACTTACATATCCTATGAGGTTGAGTGGACGATCCGAATCATAACGACTATTATTTTTCTTGCCACTAAGTATTTCTAGTAGCAGCACACCAAAGCTGAATACATCTATTTTGATGGACACAACACCATTTATTGCATACTCTGGAGCCATGTATCCACTGAAATGATCGAATGCTTGTGTAAGGATGAATGAAAGAGAAGAACTTTGAAAATGCATGACCCAATTATAAACTTACTATGTACCAACAACTCTGTTTGTGTTTTCTTCTGATGCCCTTACACCAAATATTCGAGCCAGGCCAAAGTCAGATATCTTAGGATTCATCTCGTGATCAAGCAATATATTACCTGCTTTCAGGTCTCGATGTATCACCTTTAGTCTCGAGTACTTGTGTAAATAAAGAAGTCCTTGAGCAATGCCTCCAATGATGTTCAACCGTTTTTCCCAGTCTAGCAAGTTCATTCTAGCTGAATCTGTTTTAAAGTAAGCATGATTGTTAAAATGCTACTGCATGCTAACATTTGGCACAGTCTTGGCAATACCTTTGTTAAGACAAAAAGAAGCTTACCAAATAGGTAGAAATCTAAGCTCTTGTTAGGCATGTATTCATAAACCAATATTCTTTCATCTCTCTGGATGCAGAATCCTAGAAGTTTTACAAGATGAGTGTGTTGGAGTTTGGCCATAAGTTTGGCTTCATTCTTAAATTCCATTACGCCCTGTCCTGAACTCTTAGAAAGTCGCTTGATTGCTACTTCTTGCTGATCACATAGTGTTCCCTGAAGGTGTCACTGTATCAGTTCTGATTCAGATAGTTTCAAATTTAAGCAAGAAAATTATTTGATTGTCATACAGATATATGGTTTCAAATTACCTTATAAACAGGACCGAATCCACCCTCTCCTAGCTTATTAGCTGCTGAGAAATTCTCTGTTGCAGCAACAATGGTTTCAAAAGTGAATATTTCAACCCCATTGCTCGTCTTTCCCTCGTTCTTACTTTTTCTGGAATTACCTCCAATGTCATGTAATAACTTCTCCTGCATCTTCTTTCTCTCCACTGGTGGTGAGACATGAACAAGTAAGTTATAAAAAGACTTAAACTCACTAAACCATATCTAAATTATGACAGTTACCTTTAGCTTTGTAATTTATCCACAAGACACGCCATAAATAGAAAATTGCAGGTATTGCAAATGCTGCTGCCACCCCAACGATGAGCCATATGTACCACCGGTTTACTGCAACTCATAGATAGATAATTTACTACTCTGAAAAGGTGGCTGAAATATTTTAGATGGTAATTAGAGGGTTTATTAGTCATGTGTTCTTACTTCATATCCAAAGCGTACCAAATGAAAAACTTCCAAATAATCAAGAGTGATAACCAACTTACCTGGGGCCATTGATTAGTAACCAGGAAGTACTATACTTCTTATTCTAATTTTAGCTTGTAAAAAAGTGATTCTTCTTTACTTTATGGGAAAACTCGTCTAAACATTCTTGTATTGTTTTGTTTCCTTGTTCTAGGACTAGAAGCAAAAAATATAGTCACCTTTTGTGGTGGGGAATCTGGACGTACTTTTGTCTTCCGGGAGCAGTGCAACAGAAACATAGATGGGCAGTGATGTGTCTACAGAGGCTCTAACCAATTCTGTTCCTTTGAGCCATATCTGACACCCACTATTGTTTTTGTGGTTTATTGGGGCATATGCTTGACAGGAACAATTGTTCCTACATATGATCTCACAGCACTGCGTACCATTGCTGCCAGCATAAACGTGAATGCCAACGGTGGACATGTTACCAACACTTTCCACGAAATCAGCTTCAGAGCTCCTGCAGGAAGGAAGGCTTTGAGGTGTGCATAGAGAGTGTGGAGTCTGATTTCTGTGAAAATTTTGAATGTAGGAGCTGTATCCACTCATTTTATCCTCGTACCTTGACCACAACATGACACCCCCATAATTTGGTGACTTGTTTAGCGCAGGCAAGATCTTAGAAACTAATTCATCAGCTGAAACATAACCGCCAGGGCCTGTTTTGGGGTTTGGCCATTCCCAAAGGTGGAAAGGAAGCCTATGTTGACGTAGGAGTATTTTCCTGTTGCACATGTTTCTGTAAGGTTTCCCTCATTGGGGTTTTGACCCCAGTAAATGGCAATGTCTTCACCTTCAGAAGGGTGAAGTAGAAGGAGGAGCAATAGAGAGGGAAACACGTTACTTCTCATCTTGATCTCTTTCTGTTCTCACTTGTTTTTTGGTATCAATCAACCATCCAACCTAATATGTATTATCTATGGCTACAATCCTCCAACTTTACCCTTCACGCGTTTTTGTTCATGTTCTAATACTTGCAAATTCACACACGCCTCCCAACCCATTTCTATCTCTTTCCTACTTTCTTTACCAGGTTAACCATTGACTTTGACTAACAATTCTGTTTATAGCCATCCATCATGTCTAGGTAATAAAAAATTGCGAAATTTCAGTAACTGTTGCATAAGTATACGAAGCAACCATACTTTTGACAGCTTCTAATATCTCTCTGTTCATCCGTTTGTAGAAGGGTCACAGTGAGCTGAGAGGTTCAGTTGAGTGGTTTGGCCATGCCCAAAGGTGGAAAGAAAATAGATGAGGATTGGGAAGAGGTACAATAGAGGGGGATGCACCCTTTTGTTCATCTTCCCCTGTTCTTATCAATGGTGAAGTTATTGACAATTTGCCATTGGGCAGCATGCTGAGAGGATTTCACGAAAGCAGACAAAATAAATGCTTAATATTGTTTCAGTCTTAGGGAAGCCTTCAAATACCATGAAAAATAAGAACGAAATATACAACAATTTCATGCCATGTAACGACATGTGAAAGTAGACTTATATATTTCTATATTTGAATCCCTTACGCTTTTCTTTTTCGAAGATATCCTAATACTAGTTTCTAGAACATGAATAGGTAGTAGTAGATGTACAAATTTTAACATTTAAAAAAAAAACATAATGCTTATTTGTTATTATTAGGAACAGATAAAAGATGAAGATTCATTCTTAAAAAACTTTAACTTTATGATGTGTACTGCCGGATTGTGAGAAAGCCGGTTAGCCGACAAGAGTCATAGTTAAACACGTGATTAGACGCAAATAAGCTAACTTAAGTGCAAAATATGATTAAAGCACAATTGAACCTCTAACTGAACCTACACGAAAGTCCATGACAGCCAGGGTCTATCCAGAATAGTATAAATAGGAGGACAGACACAACATCCAAGGTAACTATTCACTCTCCACTCTCTTGGTATTTGGTTCTCGGACTGACTTGATCGTCGAAGTATCATTGCAGGTACCTCCCCCTTTGCTGTACTCGGAGATCGAAGGAAGTCAGAAGGTAGCTTAACCGGCAAGCCGAAAGGACGAGAAGATTCTAACAAAGTGGAAGTGTACTGCGAAGTCCCAACTTTGTAGGAACATGATGCTTATGTCATAAAGATTATTTAATAGTAAGTGGATGAGATTTAAGTAAGATTGATAGTATATTTCTTGGAAAATCTCTACACTTTTAGACCTTGATCATTAGATTAATTTTAGGATAACCTTTATAGTTTATAAGTAACAACTTAATTAATATGATTATTGAATCGGCTATTCGTTTTAATGATAAGTTATTATTAATTAAGATACTAATAACCATTAATTACTTAAATAATTGACACTAAATAAACATAACATTCAACCCAGTATCAATGGGATTTTTTAATACCTTCTGCTGCTGCAAGAAAAGCAACACGTTTATTATCCTCTTTCTAGATATAATTTAAACCTTTTCTCCTTAAGAGTCATAAAATTTAATCACCAATTTAAAAGTTTTAAAGGAACAATAATAAGAAATAATAAATGCTTGAATTATATTGGTATGATCACTCTCAATCCATAAATTTAACCATCTCTTGCTATGAGGAATCTGAATAGCATTCATAATGGCAGAAAGGCTTTCATTATAGTCTGGGTACAAGAAGAAAAGAAAAATAACTCATTATTAATAGTTCTATAATTATGAAAACTTAACTTAGGATTAATCATTTCAGAAACCTAAATGGAGAATTCGCCATGAATGAAAGAAATTAATAGAATTTATATTTTAAGTTGTAATGCTTTATGTAATATTTAAAATTTATAAAATTAAGATAAAATAGTTCTAATTCATTTAAATAAAACCCAATGCCGTATTTTACCACCAGACTTTTTCATCTTTGTAAATTTTATCATCGAAATTTTAAAATTATACTCATTTTACATTTTCATTATTTGACTATTAAATTAATAATGGCCAGATAACGTGACCAATCGAAAATTACTTATATTTGAATGTGAAATGCGCATTATATTCTAAATACACATTTTATCATCAATTTTTTCTACTTTTGCAATTTTGACCATTTCGAACTTTCAATTTTACAAATTTTACCACTAAACTTTAAATTTTACTGTTGAATTTTTAATTTTTCAAATTTTATCATTGAACTCTCAATTTAGCGAATAATTTTATCATCCAGAATCTAAAATTATAGACATTTTATATTTGGGTTAATTGGATGTCAATTTATTAACAACCAAAGTAAATGAATAAGGTGAAAGAAAAAATTGTCTTAACATTAACTACTAATATTTAAATTATTAATTATCTTAAATTCTAAAATAATTACTAGTTAATGTTAAATACCAATTTATAGACAATTTCATAGATTTATATTAATGATACAAACTATTTTAAATACTTATAATTTTTTAATTTATAAACTAATATTTAACTTAGTTAATATAGTAATTAATTTTTTTTATTTTTAAAGTTAATTGTTATTTAATGATTTTTTTTTAGTTTACACTAATCCAAAATAGTTAAATACATAGTTTGACTCAAAAGTATTTTGAAAACTATAACTAAATAATTTAATCCAACATACTATTTCAAATGTTCAAAAATCACAAAGATTTTCTTTTATTTTGCAAAAATTAGATTTAACAGCTGATTCATTGGTTATTTTGTGAAAAGTAATTACTATAACTAATAGATAAAAATCAAAATCATGAAAATAATTTTGGAGATAAAAATCAAAACTTTTTTTGTAACATTCGTTTCTTATCTAAATATTTAATCTAACTTTATCTTAAGTAATCACTTAAAATGATTTACTATATAAAAAAAATGAGATACAGAATAATGCAAAATCTATAAATTATTATTTAATAAATTTTCACGTAAGTTTATATTTGATATTTACTCATTTTTTCCTCAACTATTTCTAAATAAATACCGTTATTATTTGACATCAAATTCACATGTGATGACAAAGTTACATTATTATTGGTCACATTATCACTTTGTTAATAAATTGGTAAAATGTGCATAATATCACGCTCAGTAATTTGAAAGTGTATTAAAATAGAGAAGTTTAAAATGATTGATGTTTGGGCATTCCTTTTTTCTCTTTATTTTTTTCAAATAAAATATTTTTTATTTTGTTGTTAAAAATAGTGTAATTTTAGAAAGAGTAAATGTATTAAGGATTAAAAATCAATTTCATCTTCTAAATTTTAAAAAAGTTGTTGTCCTATTTTTTTAAAATTAATTTTACTTTTAAATTTGAAAAATTGAGAACCAGGGACAAAGAGAGTGCTTTAAATACTACAAGAACATTTGTAAACACATGTAAGGACCTAACAAACTACTATTAGATAAAATGCCATCAATTTCATCCTCTAAATTTTAAAATTTTAAAAATCTGTTATCCAATTCTTTTAAAAATTAATTTTATTCTCAATTTTTTGAGAATAATTCAATATGATGGTCCTATTTTTTTTTAAATCATTAAATATTTTAACAACACATAATTTATTCAATGTGCAGTACAAAAACTGTTAAGATAAATATGTTTTAAGGAGAGAAAGCTAACATAAAAAACAAATTAAATTGTTTTAAAAAAAATTAAAAATCTCATTGTATTTACAACAAATAGAAAATCGATTATAATATTTGCTCTTCTTGAACCAGGAAAACATTAGTGACACTGAATGTATGAACGACTTAAAATAACATTACTCCTAGTTTCGATCACCGCTAATCCTCATACACATGAGAAAAAAGCAATATTAATATCACCACTCGTCCATCCTTCCATCCTCAAATCGCTGGAACCATACACTAACTCGCTCATCCATCCACGTTCGAAAGCCATCGACGAAAGCAATCACTGCTTTAGATGATCGTATTTAGTCTTATCCTGCAACAAGTAGAATGTTTCTAAATATGTCTTCAGTAATCAGCGGTACGAGAAACTATGTTGTGGAGAGAACTTTAAAAGCTGAGATAAGCCCAATGCAATGTTAAACTTGATATCTATCAAGGTTGAATATAATGTTAGCTGGATACAACTCAGATTGGTAGATGATGGTTAGTTAGTTCCCTTAAATCATAATTCAGGAAAAGTAACAACAATTTATGAGAAGGGGATTAAAATATATATACTTTTCTATCATGCAGATTAAAAAGCCTATTCATTTTTTTTCTGAAGAAGATGCTTAGATAGAAATTAATGAATGGTGAGTAGAACTTACTTCCAGTAACAGGGGCGGTGAGTGAAGCCTCTGCTCCAAAGCCTTGCTATCCCATTCTATGGAGAACTCTTGGGATAAATCACGCAACAGCTGGATCTTCATTTCTTTCGAAGGAGGAACTTGCCTCAATTTGTCAACAAACTATAGATAAGCAATTGTTCAAGTAAGTTGTGGAAAGAAAGAGGTCACCACGAAAATAGTTTTCGGACTATAAGAGTTGTCCCATCCGTTACCTCTTTACTTATGTAAGGTTCAAGAGTATTCCCAAATTTTGGGGTGAACAACGTTCTGAGGTCGCGTAGTTCCGGCAGATCCGAAAACCTTGCTGCTGCATATATCAATGACTGTATGGCTTCTTTGCATTCATCAGGACAATCCCTACAGAAGAAGATTAAGATATTGTCATGAATAATTTCGGCCAATGCGTTGAAGAGAATAAAATGTAAACAGTGAGTGAGATATGGACATCCCAGTTACATCAAAAGGAACGCAAGAATGAATGAAGACCAAAAAGGGAAGAATCTTTTATTGCATACATTGAAAATAATACCTCTGCTTACACAGGTCTCGAACATGACTCAATACGCAATTAGCAAACTTTCCAACGAGTTCATAGCAAAGCAACATATTTTGGTCGACGAGAAGCCCTTCAGCCTGCTTCGAGGGTATAAAGTGTTAGACTACCAAGCTGACTGACTAGTAAGTATAATGCTATACTCAATTGTTACACATGGTGCACACAACATCTCACAATATACAGCAACATGTATAAAATTGAAACAAATTAATGCAAGCTGTAGCCTAAAACAAACTTAACACATGGAGTTAAATGAGAATGAGCCAGGTAATGAAGCGTGAAAGAAAATTACCCTTCCATATGCATTGTAATCAAGGGCATAGCCAAGAAGGTCGACGATGTCTTTCTTGAGGAATTTCTGCACCGCTTTCCTTTTCTTCCCTATCGTCTCTAACCTCCTATTTATTAACTTCAACCGTGATTTGCTGTTTCCCAATTTAATCCATTGTTATATATTAGTTTAAGAAAAAAAATCCAAAACGAGGAAGAGAGAAAAAAAATGAAAGAAGACAAACAGATAACCATCATTACCACTTTGAATAGAATTTCGGCTTGAATAATGCATCCCACATGTTGGGTCCAGATGATCCGAATATTCGGAGCTGAGGAAAAGTGAAAAATAGGTTCGAAAACGGTTCTGACGAAGAAGAGTGAAAAGCATGTTTAGAGGAAGAAGCTGAAACTGTAATGCAGATATTCTTGCGATGAATGAAACAAAAAAACGAAGATAATAGAAGACCAATCAGTTTCTTGATGAGCAAGAAAGAAAGTCTGAGAAGAAAAACAAGGAAGTGAGCGAGATTAAAGAAAGCAATGAAAACGTTTGTGAAAATGCATTTTAGTAAGGAAAACGTTTTTGAAATCGGTAACCAGAAACAAAGGAGATGGTGCGGTGCAGCGACTGGTTTTGAGAGAGAGGAGAAAGCATACGAGTTCGCAGCGAGAAGAAGGTGTTGATGTGGGTGTTGGTGTTGGTTTTGGTGTTGTGAGAACACGTATATGCCACTTATAACACACTATTATTCCAACGAGCCAAAAAGATAAAGATTTATAGCTGTGAATTTCAACAACATTTTTTGAATTATATATAATTTTTGCTACTGAAAATAAATCGAAATCAATATATATATATATATATATATATTAAATTTGCACTGTCTTTTTGTTATTGGATTATTGTATTTTTTTAACTTACTATTAATTGACAATTTTTTTCACTCAGCTGCCAATTGTCAAATTTCACAATTTTATTACTTGGTCATAAAAAAAATCGTTGACGAATAAACTCTGGCCAGCTTTTGACTGCTTCAAAAGTTGCTATTTGTATGTTTAATTTTCAGACAGTGCAAATTTAATAATAAGTTTAAAAAAATACAATAATCCAATAATTCAAAAAATGTTGTTGAAATTCACAGCTAAAATCTTTATTTTTGGCTCGTGGGAATAATAGTGTTATAGGTGGCATATACGTGCTCTCACAACACCAAAACCAAAACCAACACCAACATCAACACCCTCTTCTCGCTGTGAATTCGTATACTTTACCTTTCTCTCAAAACCAGTGGCTGCACCCCACCATCTCCCTGGCTTCTGGTTACCGATTTCGAAAACGTTTTCCTCACCAAAATATATTTTCACAAACATTTTCATTACTTCCTTTTATCTCGCTCACTTCTTGTTTTTTCTTCTCAAACTTTCTTTTTTGCTCATCAAGAAACTGATTGGTCTTCTATTATCTTCGTTTTTTTGTTTCATTCCTCACAGGAATATCTGCATTACAGTTTCAGCTTCTTCCTCTAAACATGCTTTTCATTCTTCATTTCAGACCATTCTTCTTCATCAGAACCGTTTTCGAACCTATTTTTCACTTTTCCTCAGCTCCGAATATTCGGATCATCTGGTCTCATCATGTTGGATGCATTATTCATGCCGAAATTCTATTCAAAGAGGTAATGATGCTTATCTGTTTCTCTTCTTTCATTTTTTTTTCTCTCTTCCTCGTTTTGGATTTTTTTTCTTAAACTAATATATAACAATGGAATTAAATTGGGAAACAGCAAATCACGGTTGAAGTTAATAAATAGGAGGTTAGAGACGATAGGGAAGAAAAGGAAAGCGGTGCAGAAATTCCTCAAGAAAGACATCGTCGACCTTCTTGGCTATGCCCTTGATTACAATGCATATGGAAGGGTAATTTTCTTTCACGCTTCATTACAGGGCTCATTCTCATTTAACTCCATGTGTTAAGTTTGTTTTAGGCCACAGCTTGCATTAATTTGTTTCAATTTTATACATGTTGCTGTATATTGTGAGATGTTGTGTGCACCATGTGTAACAATTGAGTAGAGCATTATACTTACTAGTCAGTCAGCTTGGTTGTCTAACACTTTATACCCTCGAAGCAGGCTGAAGGGCTTCTCGTCGACCAAAATATGTTGCTTTGCTATGAACTCGTTGGAAAGTTTGCTAATTGCGTATTGAGTCATGTTCGAGACCTGTGTAAGCAGAGGTATTATTTTCAATGTATGCAATAAAAGATTCTTCCCTTTTTGGTCTTCATTCATTCTTGCGTTCCTTTTGATGTAACTGGGATGTCCATATCTCACTCACTGTTTACATTTTATTCTCTTCAACGCATTGGCCGAAATTATTCATGACAATATCTTAATCTTCTTCTGTAGGGATTGTCCTGATGAATGCAAAGAAGCCATACAGTCATTGATATATGCAGCAGCAAGGTTTTCGGATCTGCCGGAACTACGAGAGCTCAGAACGTTGTTCACCCCAAAATTTGGGAATACTCTTGAACCTTACATAAGTAAAGAGGTAACCGATAGGACCACTCTTATAGTCCGAAAACTATTTTCGTGGTGACCTCTTTCTTTCCACAACTTACTTGAATAATTGCTTATCTATAGTTTGTTGACAAATTGAGGCAAGTTCCTCCTTCGAAAGAAATGAAGATCCAGCTGTTGCGTGATTTATCCCAAGAGTTCTCCATAGAATGGGATAGCAAGGCTTTGGAGCAGAGGCTTCACTCACCGCCCCTGTTACTGGAAGTAAGTTCTACTCACCATTCATTAATTTCTATCTAAGCATCTTCTTCAGAAAAAAAAAAAATATATATATATATATATATATATATATATATATATATATATATATATATATATATATGAATAGGCTTTTTAGTCTGCAGGATAGAAAAGTATATATATTTTAATCCCCTTCTCATAAATTGTTGTTACTTTTCCTGAATTATGATTTAAGGGAACTAACTAACCATCATCTACCAATCTGAGTTGTATCCGGCTAACATTATATTCAACAAGTCAACCTTGATAGATATCAAGTTTAACATTGCATTTGGCTTACCTTAGTTTTTAAAGTTCTGTCCACAACACAGTTTCTCGTACTGCTGATTACCGATGACTTATTTAGAACCATTCTACTTGTTGCAGGATAAGACTAAATTCGATCCTCTAAATGATTGTGATGATCACATGAACAATGATGTCGCTGTCGCCAAAATAGACAACCTGGTCACTGGGGGCAAACAGAGACATGAAAGAAACTGGCATACATCAAATGGAAATGAAAGAGACACTCTAACTCAAGGAAAGAAGGATATCAGTGATGCATATTGGAGGGTGCAAAGAAGCACTGACAATGAAACTACCTCTGACAATTCATCCTTGGAGGGGCGAAACGCTTGTTCAAGTTCATTAGGGAGCGTATCAGATAATGAAACAGAAATTAAGCATCCATCTTCATTTTCCTACAAACTCGTTCCACCTCCTTACGTCAACGAAAAATTGAATAAACCAACAGAATCCGAACCTCTACCCAAAAAGGAGTCCAATCACGATGATCTTTACAAACCAGTTGTTCCAAAAGGGCAAATACCAAGATCAGTCAGGCGGAGACCTCTCAAACCACCACTATACGATAACACTGTTTCAAATTCTAAAACTGGTGGCAGTGAGAAAGTGGAATACTCAAGTGGAAAGGAATCAGAGAAAGTTAATGGAGATTCAAAGGATTATGAAGAAAATATAATGGAAGGCCTCTTGATGCATTATAGTAAGAAACAATATCCTTATGAATCAGGCATAGGAAAAGCAGCATGTCCAAAAGTTTATCCCATGCAACGAGTAGAAGATGACAAGGGGCACAGGAAACAAAAATCAAGTATACACCTTGTGAGAGGAATATCTCTTCCTTCTGACGACCCAAATTCGATGGAAACATTTAAAGTGAATGGAAGAGCTACTTCCTTAGAACCACAAATGTTGAGGACAGCGGGCCATGTGCACCCTAGTCTGCCTGATTATGATGACTTGTCGGCTCGTCTTGCCGCTCTCAGGAACCCAACCCAACCAGCTTAACAAGCATCACATTTTTTTTATTTTATTTCCTTTTTTGTTGTTTCATCATTCTTTGGGATCTTCTCAAGATTGAAATCAGAATAGCAACTACATTGTTGGTGCAGTTGTTGGCGACTCAGTTATTCAATCATGTTTGTAGTTTCTGCAAAACTTAGCCGATGAGATAGTGAAGATAAAAAGCTAATTTTGTTATTCTTTTTTATCAGAAAGTTAATTTATTGGATTAGATAATTACTAAGCTAATTAAATAAATATAAAACGATTTATTAAACATTAAACATACTTATATAATTCCTTATTTTATAAAAAAAGTATATTTTAGGTAATTGTAATTTTAAGTTTCTTAGTTGATTTTGAACTTTTATATTGTTTATACAACTCTTATAGTCTTTGTTTAACGTTCAAATATTTCATTAAAACTTTACAATAAATAATATAGTGTAAAACATTAAATAAGGCAACAAAATAAAAAAAATATTAAAGTGCTGCAGATAAAGATGAAAAAAAGAAATATTTCGGTAGTTTAAAATTCAAATGCTACTTTAAGTAACTTCTGAAAAAACAAGATACCAGTTAATTAGAGAAATGAGTTCATATATTAAATGTTTAAAATTTAAAATATAGTCAATTATAACTGCATCAGAATTATTTGTTTTAAAAATAAGTCTTTTCTATAGATTAAAACACAAACACTGTCATTTTAAAAACAAGATATGTAACAATAATCAGCCATCAAACATCAAGGAGTAAATATAGAAGGGAAATGAAATCATAAAAAAACTGATAAAAAACAAAACTAAGGTCTTGTTTGGTTTGAAGAATCATTCTCTATTTTCGTTTGTTGTTTTCACAAATACTTCTATTTTTTATTTTTGTTTTCAATGATTTAATATGCTTCCCGCGTCACAAAGGTGAAAAGCAACTATAATACCATTTCTGTTTTCTTAAGATTTCTAAAATGAATTTGATTCAGATGTGAAGATTAGAGGCAGATCCAAACATATTATTCAATAAATAATACTCTCACGTATAACACGCACTTTTTCTTAAAGTAGAAGTGTCTCAACCATGCATCTATAAGCTTTAACTGACCATATTGAAAAAAAGGCACATATCAAGCACATCAATAGCAAAAGTACGTAGAACAGTGAAACACACCGAAATGAACCAATCCAAGACAGAGCAGCAGAGACAAATATCAAAGCATGCTCTTAAAATCCTTTGTTATGTTTTTGTATTCTTACAGAATACAAAATATAATAACCAAATGTTTCTAAACCTGACATCAAGGATGGCTGTTGTTTTCAAAGGGCTTACTGACCATAACGGATTCCAATCCCTTGACATCTTGCTGAAAAGGCCAATGTTTCTCTGACTGTCATTTCTCCTATGTGTAGATCACTTTGACTTATGTAAGCTGATGTTCTCTGAGGCACAAATTCTTCCATCCCACGACCATTATACGAAAATCCCCCGAAAACTGCAATTCATCAGCAATAAAGTTGAACGAATCATAAACCTTAAATGATTCTTATTCATCTGAGCAGTTACTGAAACAAAAGCAAAACTCACATCCTTACTTTTAGATCTTTGCCAAGTCTTCAGCCAGTGCCAACAATAATGTGGTCTTTCCAGACCTTGGAGGGCCTAAAAGAAGTGTCATTCTGCATAATCCAAAACAAAATTATGTTGAGAAAAAATAGTTCAGTTTAGTTCCTCAACAATCCTACATACCAATTCCACAAAGGTCAACTCCACCCTCTTACCTTTTAGGCTTGATGATTCCACTGACACCATCAAGAACTGTGAATGGCTTTTTTTAACTGGAAATAAGGTGAAGAGAACTAAGGAACCCCTTCAGAAAGAAAAAGAAAATGCACACACACGCATTCGAACTTGTCAGTGTTCTCTGCTTCATAAACAACTCTCGTGACAGCACAAGGGTTGTCTCAATCTGTACCTTGAAACTTCCAAGTCATTCTAAGAACTTTCATTTTGGACAATGAATGCACACAACAAACAAGAGAAAACCTCCTCCCACTTCAACCATGAATCTTCCTAGTCCCTCCCCATCCCAGTTGACCCACACCCCACACACACACATACACACTCTCTTCAATTTACAACATTATTGTTAAACACAAACTATGCAACTAGTTATTAATATCACATCTCATCATTAATAAATTGTCCTAACTAAGCGTATTTCCTTTTCCGCTTAGAATAATATTAGAATAACACATTTACTAGGGACAGTTTCCTTCTCTATATATTACCTCCTCAAACAACCCCTATTCCCACCCAAACACATCTCTCCTCCTGCTACCTCTTAGTCTAACAAACCATCCTTCCTCGATTCTCTCTGTAGGAGATATTTTTAACGTGTGCATAAGTTCTAATTATTTCATTTTTCCTTCTCATTTCTTTGTCGTATTATATCTATTTATCAAAAAGTTTATCCAAACACAACTTCTCTAGCACTTACCAGAAAAAAAAAAAATAGAGCATCCAATCTCTTTCACCGCATGTTTAACTAATTCTAATCAATGAAGCTGGGACACTAAATTCTAATTTCAAATTCTTTCACAAAGTAGTATGTAGCACGTTATGTAACCAGAAAACCTAACCAAACCCAGTATTGACACAGCAGTGAAAGAAAGTGATAATGAATATATAATTAAGTAAAATCCATAAAAATAGTCCTGAAATCAATTTAAGAACTAAATTAATGGATATCCTTACTTTAGGAACTATTAGTATAAGTTCTTTCTTTTGAAGACTATTCAAGAAAGCAACACTCAAGGAACCACACTGATAATTTTATTCAATAATAAAGGATACTTTTATTCAATAATAAAGGATGTATTCAAAAATAGTCTGTTTCCTCTTCAGTGATATAATTAGAAACACACTCGAACCCCAAATTCAGTAAATTCACTTATTCACTATCATTACCTGCATGATCTGTTATACAAATCCCGAGCAAGATCACTAACTCTTTCAAAATCAACCTGCTCCTGTTCACATTGCGCAAGAGGAAAAGGAGTCACGGCTAGACCACGGAACGAAGCCAAGGAATTATTAGAAACCTAAATTCACGTAAAATTAGAAAAGAAAAAAAAAAGAGTAAATAGATTTAGGCGGTTATAGTTACACCTGGATAGTGATATCAGAAAATAGGCTTTTTGGCTTTTGGAGGAGAGGAGTAGGCGGTGATCGCTCCGAGAGCGTCGCGGCGAAGAGGATGTTCCCTCGCAGCTTCAAGGTTAACGAATTGCTCGTTGACGAGTCCCTGCAAGAATTGGAACAACAACACGCGATTAGTTACCGAAACGTTTAGAGAGTGGTGAGAGAGAGCGCGTGTGCTTACGTCGTGGCACATGGAGCGGATGAATTTGTGAGTTTGGAATTTGAGAGCGTGAAGAGCCATTATTGAGAGTGGAGAGAAGAGTGAATGAAGAAATGAATGAAGAGAGGGGTTTTGTGGAGTTCCATGCTGTTTTGGTTTGTTGCCGGGTTTCTGTTTTCTCCTTTGACTTCAAAAGCAAAGCAAATAATGAGAGGGAAATAAAAAGTAAAAAGAATTTGAAAATAAAAATAAAAAACAAATAAGGGGGAAATCAAAAGCTATAGAAATTTAAATTTTCAAAATTTTTAAATTTAAAATTTTTCAAATTTTCAAACCCTAACTCCTTTTTAAACACTTCAAATTTTGAAAATTTTTAAATTTTCAAAAAATTTTAAAGAAACATTTCAAATTTTAAAAAATTTAAATTTCAAAAAATTAAAAAATTTTTAAATTGTCAAAATTTTAAATTTTGAATTTTAAATCTATACCTATATATTAGCAATATATTAGCGGGAACACAAGCGCTCCCGCGTCTGTGTATCTGCATTTTTTTATTTTTATTAATGTTTGATATATATATATATATATATATATATATATATATATATATATATATATGTGTGTGTGTGTTTTTGATGTTGATAATAAAATTTGTATAATAATGTTTCATATTAAAATTTGAATAAATGATGTTATTATTCATACTCTTATATTAAGAATATAAATTTATAGTACGTTTCAATAAATATGAACATAAGTGATGTTTATGGTCAATAATCAACCATCGAAGCATATTCATCTGTTAAAAAAATCCAATTTCTGCACTTAAGATCTAAGAATATGTGTTGTTGCTTTGATAACATCTATTTGTGTTCAACCACGGAGACAAACAATAAAAAAATGTGAGGATCAATGAGAAATGGTGAAAATGCTTTATAGAAAAGCGGGAAGTACCATAATAATTTATTAACTTGTTGCTTTGATCGTATTGTAGAGAGACAAATAATAAAATTTACTTTAAATCACCTATGTCTGACTCTTAAATACAAAATCATGCATGTATACGGTGGTTAACTTTACCACACCACCTCTGTTACATCCTCCTCTCTCTCTTCCTCGCTTACTCCAACAATCACCCACACTATTCTTGCCACCATGCCTTTGAAACATTTCACTGCATGTCATGCGCTTTCTTCTCTGCCATCCACCTCATTAAATCAGCGAGCGACTCAACTATGTGTGTCCCATGTGAAACACACTTTGAGGTGTAAGGCTCAAAACTGGAACACTTCATTTTGAAGTATGTGCACTGGACTAACAAAAACAACCTTCTATTAAATAGTATCACTTTTAAATAATAAAAATTAAAAAATAATATAATATGAACAAAAAATGGGCATAACTTGCTCTCATACATGCAAACATTTGTTCCGATGATTCCTCTCCCTTTAGGTTCTCCTTTATTTTCAAATTTAGATGTTCTCTGACTCTGAGGGACACTTCTCAACTCTTTGGTGAGTATTTGTAGTTTTAATTTGTGGAACTTTCTATTCATCTTATTGCTTTGGTGTTGACAATGAAATGATAATATGCATGTGAATTATTTCTTTTTTTATTTAAAAAATCTTGAACTTGCGGTGTCTCGTCCTGAATCTCTTATAAAAGAGAAAAGGAAGTAGATATAACTGAAAACTATTAAGATTTTAAAATTCAAAATTCAAAATTCAAAATTTAAAATTTAAAACTTAAAATTCAAAATTTGAAATTGAAAATTGAAAATTTTGACAATTTAAAAAATTTTAAATTTTTTGAAATTTAAATTTTTCAAAATTTAAAATGTTTCGAGAAGGTTTTAGGATTTGAAAATTTAAAAATTTAAAATTTTTTAAATTTTAAAAATTTTCAAAAATTGAAGTGTTTCAAAAGGGAGTTAGGATTTGAAAATTTGAAAAAGTATAAATTTAAAAATTTTGAAAATTAGGAAATATTTTGTATTATAAATCTATATCTATATAAAAAGTTTCTTCTATTTAACTTTCTTAATTTTTTCATATTTTATATTTATATCAATATTTTATTTTATTTTATTTTATGGGCATTGACGTCATTTCTTTTAAAAGTGTTTCAAAAAAGTTTGAAAATTTTCAAATTTCAAACATTTTTAAACACTTCAAATTCCAAAAAAAATTAAATTTAAATTTTCAAACTTTCATATTTTCAAATTTTTAAAATTTTCAAATTTTAAACTTTTCAAAATTTTAAACAAACACTTGAAATTTAAAAAAAAATTAAATTATCAAAAAAAATTAAATTTTTAAAAGATTGTAAATTTTCAAACTTTTAAATTTTTAAAATTTTCAAACATTTTCGAAACAGTTCAAATTTCAAAAAATTTTAAATTTTCAAGCCTTTGAAATTTTAAAAATTTTCAATTTTCAATTTTTTTTCAAATTTCAAAAAATTTTCAATTTTCAAATTTTTTAAATTTTCAAAAGATATTATATTTTCAAAAAAAATTAATTTCTCAAAATTTTTTAAATTTTCAAACTTTCAAAAAATTTTAAATTTTCAAAAGATTTTAAATTTTCAAATTTTTTAAATTTTCAAACTTTAAAAAAATTAAATTTTCAAAATTTTTAAATATGTTCAGAAAATATTTTAAAAATAAATATATAAATGAAAACAAATTGAAAATAAATATATAAATGAAAAAAAATTAAAAATAAATAAATAAATTAAAATAAATTAAAATAAATATATAAATTAAAAAAATTGGGATTCCTTTTATGAAAGAAAAAAAAAATCTTCTAACAAAATTTCTAAATGGAATCCTCGTAAAGAAATCAACTATCATTGTTTTACCGTTCTGCAACACTTCTACACAGTGGCCCATTCGCCGTCGCATTGAACAACTCTTCATCGTCTATGGTTGTGGCAAGTCAATCAATATCGTCAACTTTGTTACCGTCGCCGTCCATTCCACCCTCGATGTCGACTCCGAGTTTCACCGCCATGACACTCAACCCTAACAATTGCAGCGGTATATTTTTTTTCATTTTCAAGGTTTTATTTAATGAACAAAATTCTACAATTTTTTTTTCTGTTGTTGTTTTGATTAAATGAATAAAAACAAAAGTAAATTCAAACATTGCATTTTCATCTTCTACTTTATAATTCAAAAACAACACTTACTGGGTTCGTGGTTCTGGAACAAAAATACTTGGATTCATGGTTCTGGAACGAAAAACTTGGATTCGTGGTTTTGGAACGAAAATACTTGGATTCGTGGTATGGAACGAAAATACTTGGATTTGTGATTTTGGGACGAAAAAACTTGAGTTTGTGGTTATTGGATTTTGAATGTGAAAATACAAAACAAAAAAAGCTTTTGATGTAAAAATATATGCAATTGTGTAATATGTTTTCTGTTATTATACCTTTTAATGTTGTTTTCTTATTATACCTTTAAGATTTAAGATATAAAATTAAAACGACTCACAAAATTACGTATATGTCCTCTCATATATTTTTAAAGTAATGAAATAAAATATAAATCTAAGGATAAAATTGGAATAAAATTAAGGAAGTTAAAAAGGGGAATCCCTTTATATATAGGTATAGATATTGCGTCATTTCCTATTTTTTCAAAAAAATTCAATTTTTTAAAATTTTCAAACCCTAAAGCTTTTTGAAACACTTCAAATTTCGAAAAAAATTAAATTTTCAAATTTTTAAATCTTCAAATTTTTAAATTTTCAAAATTTTTAAATATATTCTCATTTCCTCATGTTTTACGGAAAAGTTACTTGGAATCTGATTTACTTATTTACAATCTTCAAACAGAGAGAAACTTCAGTTAGAAGAAAGCGGAAAGAGGAGGGAACGTAGACAGAGGAAGACACTGAACCCAAGACATTATTTCCCATGTGTGTCCTTATCATTGTTGTGCTTATCCCCAAGCACAAGGTTTCAATGTGAAGAAACATTGTTAAAAGCGTGTATAATTTGGATTCAGTTCGTGTTGTATCCCCGAAAAAGTTGCATACGCTTCTACATCCACTGGAGAGTGTAGGGAAAAGTTGGTAGTTTTGTTTGTGAATAGAAAAAAAAAAGTTGCATACGCTTATTTTTTTTTCATTTTACTCTTATAACAACCTTTCATTCTATTAAATTATTCTGGGCATTTCGTAATTTCATAGAGAACAGTTTTCAAATTGATTTAAGAAACAGTTTTTAATTCCTCTCTACTTGGTCCTTATTGAATCTGAATATCTCCGTATAAACCCACGTACCAACCGTACTTTTCACTTTCATTCTCACTTCTCTTCCTCTTTCTATGATTTTGATTAATCTTTCTGAAACCCTAATTTGACCTTTGTCTTATGAAATTGTAATTGAAGTTTGTGAGTAGATGGAGGGGAAAGACTTAACATATCATTCCATTAATATCTCTTTGGGCGTTGTCTCTATCATTAAAGGATTTTGCTTTTGACTGATCCTCATTATTTCATGAATTCTAAAAGAAATGAGTTGAACTTTATTTTCCTAATAATTCCATTTAGTAATATTTATTGATTGATTTATGCGTTACTCTTTAAAAATGGATGTCAAAATCAACGTTAACGACGAGATCTATTATCATTTTATGCTTGTCCTCAAAAGTTTAGAGTAGGTGAAAATTCTCATAATTTATGGCTTACCATACAATCTATTATATAAATAGGTAAATGTTCTTTTCCATTATGGATAGCGATGGTATGGCCAATCATTGTAGGTAGATGCTCTAAACCAAGTTAATATTATATCTTTTTCTGCTTTTGTGTTAAGCAAAGATTATTATTTTGTACTCACAACGTGTCCATTAAAAATAATGAAAAATGTAAGAATACAAAACTTCTGGTTCAAGATCTCCATTATGAGACTTTGTTTCATGTTACCAGTGAGAATGAAAGTAATAAAATTAACAATGTTGAAGGAGGGTGTAAGAGAAAATACTATACACTAATAATTGATTTGTATCCATTTTTGTTTTACTTTTACTTTAATCATATTTATATTTTAGAATTTTTTTAAATTAATTTTTCCTTTATTGTTTTTCTAGATTATATAACAAAATGGAAAATATAAGTGATAAAAGATTAACACTAGAACGAGAAAGACAAACTTGGAGACTAAATATTGCAAATAAAAGATGAAGCATTGAACAAAAACTTTACTTCTTTCAAATGACAATGGAAATGAAAGACATCTTGAATACTAATATATATTTATTTGGTGTCTTAAAATTTATTACTGCAAAACCATGACATGGTAAATTAGTGTTTTCTTCTTTAGAATATATATATATATATATAGTTTATATTTTATTACTAAACTTTTTAAGACACCAAATTCATGGTTAAATTATGTTTGCTATGTAAATTGCATGACATTTGTATAAATTTAACATATTGCATGACATTTGTAAATTTACCATATTATATGAATTTATCATATATAAACATTATGTTGGCTATGTTTTTCATAATATATTAGTAGGTACACTTATATAATTTATATGTCTTCTCATTTATATTTATATTTATTTAATTAAACTTTAATATTAAATATAAATATATATAAATGATAAAAATAGAAAATGCAAACAAACACTTCAGCGTCTATGTTCTCACTAGTTTGAAATAAGAATGAAAAGCAAATAAGGGAAAAATCAAAAGCAGATAAAATTTGAAATAATAATCAAAAGCGGAGAAAATCAAAAGCAGATAGAATTTGAAATAAAAATCAAAACTAAATAGGGGAAAATCAAAAGCACATAGAATTTAAAATAAAAATCAAAAGCAAATAGAGGGAAATCAAAAGCAAATATAATTTGAAATTTGAAATAAAAATCAAAAGCAAATAGGGAAAAAATCAAAAGCAAATAAAATTTGAAATAAAAGTTAAAAGCAAATAAGGAGGAATAGAAATTGAAATAACCCTTTATTATTTAAGTGAGGTTTTAAAAGAAAATTTGATATTTAATGGAAGTTTTAAAATAAATATTTGATATTTAGTGGAGATTTTTAAATAAATCTTTTGGAAGTTAAAGTAAATCATTAATTAAATTTATTTCGGAAGATTATATTAGCTCTTGATAAATAAATTTATTTAATATAATATAAAGTTATCAAATGAAAAATATGATATAATATTTCTATAAACTATTAAACATATAATAATTAATAATATCTATAATTTATGTTGATTTTTAATAAAAATATTCATATAAAATAAATAAATTTAAAATTTTGATTAAATAATATTTAAGATTAAAAATATTTTTAAAATAAATTTACACTTTCAAAAACTTTAAGAAATTTAATTATAAAATAGATTAAATTTTTATGTATTTATAAACAAATTAATTTTATTTATTTATTAGATTTAAAACAAATTCTAAAATATTTTATTAAGGAAAACTTAACAACAGTTTAAAATAAATAAATATTTTACAAAATAAATATTTGAAACTTAAGGAATGTTGAGAAAACGTTAGTTATATTTTTTAAAATAAATTTATTTTAAAACTTAACGAAGTTAAAAAAAAAATTATTTTGTTGAAGTTTTAGAATAAATATCGGGTTTATCTTGCGGGATCGCGATCCTTTGTCTCGTTCATGGTAACATGTGTCGTCCAGGGTATAAGGGGACCGACAGTCTGCTCAAGGTTCCAAACTCAATATGGCAACTAAACACGAGGGTTGCACTGGGACTTAACCTAACACCTTACGGCAAGAGCTGACGACAACCATGCACCACCTGTGTTTGTGTTCTCGAAGACTCCTCTTATAACTTATGTCATTAAGCTCATCATTACAGAGTTACAACTACTTTTTCGACACTATAATTTGATTTTGCCCTTCTAAAAAGAGCATGTAATGAAATATAAATCAATTTACCCTCAATTTGATTTTACCCTCAATTTTCATGTCTCGTCGATTAATTTCTGTTGATCGAATCTCTAGTGTGTAAACGAACCAAACTCTAATGCCTTTTGATGGGAAAAAACGCATGCGGAAGCAACACACTTAATCACGAAACTATGCAAGAAAATAAACGACACAATATTTAACATTGTTGGTCGCCAATTACGAGTACAATAATCTCTTTTAATAGAGATTATAAAGGGGACACAATGATTAAGTTCACTCACTAAAACATGGTGTCTACTCAGCCCAACCCAATTGGTCTTAACTTCACACTCAACATTAAGCTCATTACCATAGAACTCAAAAGTTACACTACTTGTTCGACACTATAATTTGATTTTGCCCTTCGAAAAGGAACATTGCTTTAACAATTTCGTCCCCATTTACTAAAACAACTGGAAATGTTTTAAAAAAAAAAAGTAGGCATATGACGTACAAAAAGCTCATGTCCCTCTTTATCTCGAAAAATGGAATGTCTTAACCAACTGACGGCTATTCCATCTCCATTGTCCATTGAATCCGCTCTAAATAATCTCCCTTTTGCTTGATTATTTTTGATGTAATCATAAAAAGCTAATTTTTCAGGAATTTTAGACCAAGCTTATGTTAAATTTTGATTTTTGGGTAGTCCTGCACCAACTCTTCGATACATTTCTTGCTAGAAGTATCATAATCTCATTGATACCGAGTATAACCAAATAATTCAATGGGGATTGTTGCTGAACCATACCATAGTTCCAACAACGACAAAAGCTTTAAAAAAAAAAACATAGTACTCTTAGAAAGGACAGTTTCAATGAAGATTAAAAAAACTTTGTTATTTTGTTAAGATTTTAGAATAAATATTCGAAATTCAATATAACTTAAAAATATCTCCGTTAATTAAATTCATTATTGGGGTTCTTTGCTAAATAGTTTCACTTAATTTTTTTTTTCCTTGTAGTGTTGGTTGATTTCAAATTAAAAATCTAATTATTTTATATAAAAAAAATGCAAAGATTAGTTGTTAATAAAATATAATAGTTATATAATTATATAAAAAAAATAATATTTTCTCTAGACTCAAAAATAAAAAGAAATTGAACTTACGATAATTTCAACGTTGTTTTGTATTTACTACATTTTTAACCCGTGGGAATGGAATACAAGTATTAATTTTTTATAAAGTTTTATTAATATATTAATAAATAAATTAATTAAAAAATAAATATTAATATATAAAAAATAAAAATAAATATATATAAATGAATACAAAATTAAATATACTAAAATTAATATAAACAATATATAAATATAAATAATATATAAATAAATAAACTATTCAAGTATCAACAAACTAATATAAATTTTGAAGGAAGTAAGTAACAATAAATAATTATGTAAAAAAATAATTTATTATAAAAAATGAATAATTCAAATTTTATTATTTGGTATATTAACATTTACTTTAAAAACAATTTTATCGCCATCTTTAAAATCATTTCACATACTTAAATATTTTTTTCCCACTCAAAAGCTAGATTTATTTGACATATTTTCCTATTTTTAATATAAAAATATAATTTATATAATTATATATATAAATATAAATGTAAATAAAAAATAAATAAATTAATTACAAATTAAATATTAATATATAAAAAATAAACATTAACATGAATAAATTAAAAAACTAAATATACCAAAATTAATATAAACAATATAAATAATACACATAAAAAGGTAAATTGTTCATATATTAGTAGAACTCATCTGAAATCACAATTTAAATTAAAATAATATTATCTAAAATTGGAAAAGCCTATTCTTTTAGTAATTTATTGTTGTTTTTTATTCAGAAAATTGTGTAATGACACATGTCAAGACTCTTTTCTTGAAATATATTAAGTATATATATATATATATATATATATATATATATTTCAAAAATATTAAACATTTTTTTTCAAGTGAATACAACTTAAGGTAATTTAGAAAAAAATAACCTTTTTATTATATGAAGGAATCATTAAATTAACCGAAATACTATTCTCCATTAATGTGAAAGCAATTAATTTTACTTATATATAAAAGTTAGGAAGCAGTTTTGAATTCTAAAATTGTATCCAAATTATCTTTAAGAGAATCAATTATGAAAAA
This sequence comes from Phaseolus lunatus, assembly GCA_013389735.1. Classification (NCBI taxonomy): domain Eukaryota; kingdom Viridiplantae; phylum Streptophyta; class Magnoliopsida; order Fabales; family Fabaceae; genus Phaseolus; species Phaseolus lunatus. The sequence continues at coordinate 36,897,550 of CM023861.1, forward strand.
GTTATGAAGTTGAGAATTTAATTATTTATCAAATAATATAGTTTTTTCATATGATAAAAAATAAAGTACTCTAATTAAAAAACAAGGAAAAAATTTATAAAATATATACATCTTTTTTGTGTAATACTATAGATAACTAGTATATACTATAGATAATTATTATACAGTTGAATTATTTAAGATTTAATTATGGCTGGTACATATAAGAATCTTAAAAGTAATAATGATTTTTCAATACTTGGGTTGGGTTGTCTTAGTAATAGTTCCATTTGATAGAAACAAAATAAATAGAGAAAGTGAAAAAAATAAAAAAAATTGTAAGAAAAAAATAAATTTATTTAATTAAAAATAAGTGAGCTGACACCTCTTTTATCTGTTACTAACCAGAAAACACATATAATTTCATAATTAAATTTATATTTTTATACATTATAATAATATAATTTTATTATCTTTATAAATAATAATGAAAATTATAAAATAATATAATTTAATATATATATATATGTATATATAATTTTTATAAAATATTAAAAAATATAACAATTATATTTAAATGAATAAATAACGAAGATAAAATTATTTAATTAAAAGACAAGAGCATGTAATGAAATATAGAATATACTCCTTTTATCTTTCATATATATTTATTATTGTAAAAATACACTTATAATCAATTACAAGTATATAACTCAATTACATCATATAAAAATATTTTAACCAATTGACTATGAACTTGTTAAAGTATTCATATTAAAGAGAACACACAAGTATAATGATACAAATAAAATTTAAATTTAAATAATAATTTTGGATGTTTTTTACTGAAATGATATTAAAGTATTTATTTTATTGAGTGTTTAATGTAAAAAAAAAAAAGAAAATAAAACCTCATCATGGTTAACAAAAATTAGTAATCAATAAAACATTTTTTTTTAATAAATTGAAAGTATAAAGATTATAAGGTATGAAAAAGTTAATTAAGCTTATGTTTCCATGGAATACCATGTTTCTGCAGAGAGAAGCTTAAGAAGCAGGAGGTAGGAGAATGGAATCGGAAGGGGATGAGAAGGGTGGTGAGGAAGTGATGAGCGAGGTCCACCTGGGTTGTCCACCTGATTTCACCGGACCCTTTGTTTCCCTTTTCACCATTTCAATTTCTGGTAACCTAACCCTTCTTCTTCTTCTTCTTCTTCTTATTCCTCTCTCACTCCTCTATCATTCTTACACCTCTCTATTTCTTCCATTAGATGTTTCTCGCACCACACACCTTCATCCTTCACAACACAATCCATTACACGCTAACAATCTCCACTTCGATCAAGATGGTGACCTTCTTCTCCCTCGACGACGCCGCAGTAACTTCTTTACTTCACTACTCTCTCTTTTCTTTCCTTCACTTTTTCTATGTGTATTGAACTTATCTGACTTTTTTTTTTTTGTTAAAGCAAATACGCCATTTTCATGTGATGGCTTTAGCGTCAGAATCCAGCACAACATCACATCGACAATTCCAAATGTTGGCCTGCAGGTAATTCCAATTCATTTCTGATCATTGATAATCTTTTTCGTTTTCAATTCTATTCGTGCATTTCTTTTATTTTATTATTACTAATTTTATTATTTTGCCCCAAATCCCCTTCAGGTTTGGAAAGCTGAACTGGTATTATCAGATTTTATATTGCATAAAGCATCGTGCTCCTCCGAACTTCATGGAGTTATTGCATTAGAACTTGGCGCTGGAACTGGTTTGTTATTTCTCCTTGCCTTTTGCAATCAATTCCTTTTTTTCTAAACAAAATTGTAAGATTTCCCAAATTTTGACTAAGACTTTTAGTCAGAAGAGCTCAGTAACATGTCGAAACCAAAGACTGACGGTTTAGTGAAATATGCTATTGGATCCCTCAGTTTTAATTTCTGTCGTATAATAATTAACTATAGTTATGAGATGAGAAATGCTGACGACATACTCTTTAAGACTCTTCCTTTAACACTTTTCTCTGTTATTGAATGAGTTGCAAGTTAATCCCGCGAATAAATAGGAGGCCAGGGTTATATGATGGGGCTAGCATAATAATAGTTCTGCAGCACAGAAACACATTCACTAAGATTAGAGCTAGTTAGAATGAACTTCTCAAAGAAGAGTAATATTAGAAGAAAATAAAATGAATCAAGAATTTAGAATGACTCAAACTTGCAAGGGAAAAACTCGACTTATTCACCTTAACTTTTTTAGAATTTATCTCATCTAACTTCTTCATACACACCTATATTAAACCTACTGTACTGGACCACAGAGAAAAATTGCTGTTATCGTTACAAAAGGTAAAGCAATAAATGTGTTTTTGTTATCCATCTGCTGATTATTTTATAAAACCCTTTGAGTCACTCCTAATGACTGCTTTGATGATCTATGAAGAGGAATAATCAAATCTGACAATTTGAAATGGCACCATCTTATTATAAATATATGTTTTTGATTTCAAGTTTTCAATCAGGCTTGGTGGGTTTATTACTTGCCCGTGTTGCGAATACAGTGTTCCTAACAGGTATGTGCCTTTTTTTATTTGAGTCCTCAGCTCCTATGAATTATCATGGTGAAAATTTATATTCTTGTATATAAATGAGGATTATATTGCATAAATATTAAATATAGAGAATTACGAGGATCAGTTTCCATCCTTAATAGTAGCAAACTATTATCCGAGGATAGGTATTATCCGAGGTTTAGTTCTTTTAAATTTTTGTTCATTTAAGGTCGACGATTTTAATGGACAGCTGATGCTTATTATTATGTCAGACTATGGGACTGAAATACTTGACAACTGTGCAAAAAATGTTCGGCTTAATTTTGGATTATTGAATTATCAAGCCAAAATTCATGTACGTGAACTTGATTGGTTCAATCGCTGGCCTCCAAAAGCAAAAATAGAAGAGGCTCCTTGCGCTCAAAAGTAAAGTTAATTATTTTGACGAATAGTCTCCAATAAATAATTGCTTCTTTCTTTTTCTTTTGGGGGTTAAGTTTGAGTCTCTAACTTCTGAAAGGGATTTTTGTATGGCACTAACAATAACTACCTATGAAGCACCAACACCTTATAAGACACCCTACATACGTGTGACACTCCATTTAAGTGTCAAATTTAAAACCACTTTTTTTACTGTTCTGACTCAATATTAATGGGTACAGACAGGGTGATTTTTCTTTTTTAAAGTTGAAAAGTCAGAAACTTAATGTGTAAGTTTTTATTTCTCAATTAAACAAACAAACAGCCTATTTCACATGTACATTTTCTCTTTACTTCACATTTACATTTTATCTTTACTGTGTCACTTGAGTTTTTCCTTTATTTAAATTTTTCTTTAGATAAACATGAGTTAGAGGATGTCTTTTTAACAATGTGTTCATATTTTTACAAATCTCGATTCCCAGTTTAAATAATTCATTGTTCAGTATATATATGTCCTACATTATAGAAATTTAGTGTCAGTGTTTCCGTTCTTCATAGACAAACTACTGCTTTAAAATTGTGTATCAGGTGTGCATCAGAATCACTTCATGCATCACCCAGCTATTCGTGGACTTCTGGAGAAATTGAAGAAGCAGAGAATGCTTCTTTGCTGTTGGCTGCTGATGTTATTTATAGTGATGAGCTGACTGATGCATTTTTCAGTACCTTAGAGAGATTAATGTCAAGAGGTTCAACAAAGGTATAATCCTAACGGTAAAAAATGGAAGAGGGGAAGTGCCGTTAAGTGTGGAGTATGGGCTGGAAATGTTGCAACCATGATCTGTTTTGAGCTCCCCTTCTGCGCAATCATTTGTTCAATATTAGTTATTTGCCTAATTTATTTGTAGGTGTTATACATGGCGCTGGAGAAGCGCTATAACTTCTCTATGTCAGACCTTGATGTTGTTGCAAATGGATATTCACATTTTCGAAGCTATGTTAGGGATGAGGACGGTAAGCACATACATATTTTTAGTGTGCATTAATTCCACCTAATTATTGTGTCAATTTTTGTTTTCAAATAATTGTTCATTATATGGAATGCTTGATGTATATAATTTATTGCAGAAATTGAAAGTCTTGAGTCTGTAAGCATGTCTAATTTTGTTGGGAAGCGGATTGACATCTCTCAAGTTCCACAGTATGTTGGAGAATATGATAGAGGACGTGATGTTGAGATTTGGCAGATCAAGTACTTAAAATAAAAAACATGAGAAGCCTCAGTTCAGTTGCTCTTGGGTGAAATTTGGAAGGGCAGGGGCCTAGGCAAAAATAAAAACAGTGAAGAAAGTTTGTTTCTTATTTATTGAAAATCATGTTGGAATGCATAGGAAATCACGGCATGCGAACATTTATAACATTTAAAAATTACATTTAATTTTTTAACTAGTAATTTACATGGCTTTTACACTGAAAAGGAAAAGAGGGAGATTAAGAACATTGAAGAAAATTAGAAGAGAAGGAGAATTCTTGGTGAAATAATATTTCTAGGAATTTTGTCTTTGATTGAGTTCAAAGACATCATGTGTAGTGAGATAAAATTTTTATTATTGATTTGTTATAATTCTTTAATTAGTGTCTTTATAGTACTTCTTAGTATTTGCCATATTTGAAGAAGAATTTTATTACCATTATTTTTTTATTTATTTTTGCTTAATTTTGTATTATTAAATTCATAGTGTAGGTCTGGTTTGAGTTCCTCGGTATTTGGAAGTAATATAGGATTTCAACAAATCCAGGCCAAATTAGGTGGGCACAGATAAGGGAACAAGGTTATCCGAATGTTTATTTATTTAATATTTTATTTCTAATCAAATTTGATTTAGTATTATTTAAGAGTAATGCATAGAAGTAGTAGTAGTAGTACAGCAGATGTAGTGCATTTCAAACTATGGGAATTTACATACTTTTGTGATTCAATTTTTTTGATGATATTATAAATAATTTATTGATTAAATCAATTGCGATCCCTCTTCGTGGTACATTCCCTCCACTTTTGTGTCTGTTGGCTGTCTTCTCTGGTATTCGGGTACAAATTTTTATTACTGATGAACCATAGATATAGCATGTGAGGTTTACGCCAGGAAACCAAAAGTTTTCATTTATATATATATATATATATATATATATATATATATATATATATATATATATATGTATGTATGTATGTATATGTATGTATATATATAATTACACATTTATTCTGATGTAAAAATAAAAAGAATAATAAATACTTTATTAAAATTAATAAAATACATTATAACTTTTTATGAAAAAAAATCCTAATGGACATTTTTCATAAAATAAAAAATATTTTTAAAATTTCTAAAATTGAGAATAAAAGTAAAAACTTATTAAAATGTATTTGCATGGCGCTTACAAGAAAACTTTAAAATTAACATAACAAATCTATATAAATTAAAATAAGACGTCCGAATAACATTTTCTTTAATTGGAGATTATCTAATCAATTTTTAGTCTCCTTTTTTTTTATCACGTTTTCATTTTATGTTAATATAACTATTAATATAGATAAATTAATTAAATAATAAATTTTCATTTAATGAAAATATTGATAAAATGATAGTATTAACAATATTAATTATAAATATCAGTAATAATAAATTTAATACTAAAATTAGTAATAGTTTTTAAAATTAAGTAATATTGATAAATTATTTTTACATTATTTCTTCCCATAAATAAATTATATTTTCTTTTTCTCAACTAACCAACTTCTGTTTCTACTATTTTTTTTTTATATATTTCTCTTAGTTTCTCGTCAGTCAAATAATAGTATAAAAATATTTGCATGGTGAAGGAGTGTGTTGTGGTCCGATTATGAAAAATTAGTTAATTGGTTAGAGTAGCGACATAATTCATTATGACTTTAATTTTTTTAAAAAAAAATATATATATATATGGGTTGAACACTTTCAAAATTGTTTCATGTTTATAATTAATTAAGGATCTGTGTAATCAATTAGCATTGACTACTAAATCTATTAGGAAGTCTTAGTCTATTATGTTCTCATGTATAGTTAATTAGAGATCCTTTTTTTATTAATTTATAAATATTTTTTATTTTAATTTCAAAATTTCAAAATTTTGAGTCATATGTATTTTTGTAAATTAATTAATAATAAAATTATATCTTTCACATCATAATAATATTGATTGTAAATAAAAATTATTATTTTTTAATTATAATTTTTAAACACTAATATATATATATATAATTTATTTTTATTCTAATTCAAAATTTTCAAATTTTCTAAAACAAAAATATTTCGATAAACTAATAAATTATATAATTAAACTTTTTATATTTTAATCACATCTATCATATCATTTATAATCTTTTTATCAAATAATTATTTCTTTTTAACTCAGTTTTCTATATCCAAACAACTTTTTTTTTATTTTTTAAGAATAACATGTTTGGAAACTAGAACTATACATTATATATCGAGTAACACTTAAAATTTAATTACTTATACAGATAATAATGAACACAAATCAAGCATCTTAAAACAGAAAACAAATAAAACACATACAAGCTAACAGATGCCAATTATTGTAACACTCTGATGGTAACAATTGCTATAAATGAAGTTAATATAGGGGAAATTGGTGAAAAATTCATGGGTGGGTTACAAATTAATAATGTGATACATTTTTTTTTTGTTAAAAGAAAAGATGATAATAGATCCAAAAAAATGGTATAATTAAATCAGATGGCATACTGTAGTTTAACTAGTAATTTCAAATTTGAATTTTGAAAAGCTTGTAAAATAAAAGGGTTTGAATTTTTAAAATGTAATTAGATTATTTACTAGTGAATTGTAATAAATGTTTATCTTATGTAGTTAAAGTTCGTAATTAATAAATAAGTAGATTGCATTAAATTTCAACAGTAAGAAATTTACTATTTTTTAATGATCTTATTTAATTCAAATTTGAATTGAGTTAATGTAACTAGCTTTATACGTATCCACCCTGCCTGGTTTTAATTAGAAATTTACTAAAATAAATTTAGAACTTGTTTCAATAACTTTCACTGAATCTTTTGTTAAAATAAATTAAAAGCCTACAAAAATGACTAATCTGATTAAGTGTCCTTTGTTCGCTAATCCCAATTGTTTAGTACTTATCTCATTATTAAGAGTATTATTAAGAGTACTAATGAGCTAAGTAAAAGGGGAAAAGTCAAGTTTATCCTCCGAATCCCTTCTTCGCTGCTTCAACTTTGTCTGCAGACATTCGCATTCGCTCATCTCTGTCACTACTTTCCTCACTTCAACGCATCTTTGTTCCTTTTCAATCCTCTGCAAAATTCAGTTTCTCTCTCTACGAAAAAAGTGCCAATTTCTCTTTGGAATCCTAATTCTAAATCTAAATCTCGCTGAAGGAGATATGATCCGAAGAGGAAACTGAGCAGGAAGAGGAGGAATCGAAGGATTGAAAGATGGGATGCAACCAATCCAAGATCGAGAACGAGGAAGCGGTGGCGCGATGCAAGCAGCGCAAGCGCTTCATGAAGGATGCCGTCTCCTCCCGCAACGCCTTCGCCGCCGCCCACTCTGCTTACGCCACCTGCCTCAAGAACACCGGCGCCGCCCTCGGCGACTTTGCCCAGGGCGAGGTTCAGAACCCTCAATTGCACTCCAACGACAATAACGCCCCCTTTCCAAACCCTCAGCCCTTCGAGATTCCTCTCCCCCCGCCCCCTCTCCCGGACTTCTCCCCCGCCCCGCCCCTCCAGCGGGCCATCAGCATGCCCGAGATGAAGATCAACAAGCCCGACCCCCGCCCTATGCACGAGCCCGTTGGCACAATCGTCGAGGAGGACGGCGAGGAAGATAAAGAGTCGGAGAACGAAGGGTCCTTGAGGAAAAGAAGAAGCAACAACAGAGTGAATGGTAATAGAAGAGTGCCGGCAGAAGAAGAACAAGAACCTCGTCCTCCTATGCCTCCTCCTCCTTCCAAACAACCTGAACCTCGTGATCACATCACTCATCATCATCACTCCATGGCTCAGGATGCTCAGAGTGGTGCTTGGGAGTACTTTTTCCCTTCCTTTGAGAACATTGCTGGGCCCAGCCTCAATGCTGCTGAAGAAGATACTGTCAGCAAGGTCCACGATGTTGAGAGGAAGGTGTTCGATGAAAAGCCCAACAGGGTGGTGGAGGAAATTGACGATGAGGTTGTCACGCCTGTGAGGCATGTTGAGGTTCCTGTGCCCGAGCCCGAGCCCGAGCCCGAACCCACGCCCGAGCCTGCCGCTGTGCCCGATGAAATGATGGAGACGCCGGTGGGGAAGGGCGTGAAGTTGAAGCAGACGCCGAGTTCTGTGGAGGGGAAGAGGATTGTGAAACATTCTATGAATCTGCAGCAGATATTTGCTGATCTCGACGACAATTTTCTCAAGGCTTCTGAGGCTGCTCATGATGTTTCAAAGATGCTTGAGGCCACACGTTTGCACTATCACTCTAATTTTGCTGATAACAAAGGTACTTACTTACTGCTACTCATCTCCTGATTCTCCGTAACGAGCTTTTAACTTCTAGTCTTCAGGATTATTCAGTGGGAATGGTGTGATAAGGAGGATTACTATATAGATTCCACCGTAGGAGTAGGAGTGGCTAGTATGTTCATTAGAGGGGGGCGGGGGGCAGGCAGATTGGGTAATAGTCCTGTTTTTTTGTCATAAACTCATGATGGCATGCCTCTTTTGTATCGCCATATTGAATTGTATTTATGCGAATGTGTTTTGCTTGGGTATTCTTTTTTGAAGGACACATTGATCACTCTGCACGGGTCATGCGAGTTATTACATGGAATCGATCCTTTAAGGGAATACCTAATGTGGATGATGGGAAGGATGATTTTGACTCAGATGAGCATGAGACGCATGCCACCATCTTGGACAAGTTGTTAGCGTGGGAGAAGAAACTTTATGACGAAGTCAAGGTAAGTTGACTGAGGCAAATATTATGTCATAGGAGTTTTACTTGCATTACTTTTCTATTTGAATTTTAACAATTTTCTTTCATAGTCTTGAATATCTGAGCATGTCAATGTGTGCGCATGTGTATTTGTTAAATATCTATATTTTTCTTTCTGCTCAACCTTTTTCTAATGCCTTGTCTTTGCTTAGTTCTGGGTTAAATATGTAGATACACATTTTTTGTTCTAATTCTTAATTTGTCTATATTCTTTTATAGGCTGGTGAACTGATGAAATTTGAATACCAAAGGAAAGTTGCCGCACTTAATAAACTGAAGAAAAGGGCCACCAACTCTGAAGCATTGGAGAAAGCAAAAGCAGTTGTCAGTCATTTGCATACAAGATACATTGTAGATATGCAATCCTTGGATTCAACAGTCTCAGAGATTAACCGTTTACGTGATGAACAGTTGTATCCAAGACTTGTTCAGCTTGTTGATGGGTGAGTTGTAATTTAGAAATTATTATTTGTAATTATAGATGGCTAGTCTTTTAACCTCAAAGAAAATTTTCTCTTTCTTGCTTTTACAATTCACATTTTTGGCATGCGTCTTCTTGAGTCTACAGTAATGTTTCTGCTCAAATGAATGATTATTGCATACTTCTTGCAGAGAAGCTTTTTTTTTTTTTGTTACCGTAATCCAAATAATACATTAGCCTGTATCACTATGGGTGCACAAACTCATCCTCGCATAACATGACATGTATAAGTTTCTATGCTAATATTGATGGATTTTTATGTACTGTAGGATGGCTGAAATGTGGAAATTAATGCTAGAGTACCATGAGAAGCAATCAGATACTGTGAAATTGCTGAGAACGTTGGACATTTCCCAGTCTCCTAAGCAAACAAGCGAACACCATCATGACCGAACATACCAGCTACTGCTTGTTGTGCAACAGTGGCATTCACAATTTGAAATGCTTGTCAACCATCAAAAGGGATACATAAAGGCCCTGAACACTTGGTTAAAATTAAATCTTATTCCTATTGAAAGCAGCTTAAAGGAAAAGGTTTCTTCACCTCCAAGGGTTAGAAGTGCGCCCATACAAGGCCTTCTTCTTGCATGGAATGACCGTCTAGAAAAACTTCCTGATGAGCCTGCTAAGACAAGTATAGGAAACTTTGTTGCTGTGATAGAGACTATTTTCCACCAGCAAGGAGAAGAAATAACTATGAAGAGGAAATGTGAGGATACACGAAAGGAGCTATCCCGCAAAACAAGACAATTTGAAGATTGGTATAACAAGTATATGCAGAAGAAAATACCAGATGAATACAGTCCAGATACAGCAGAAGACAGTAACGGTCCTGATGAGGCTGTTACAGAGAGGCAGGTTGCAGTTGAACAAGTGAAGAAGAGATTAGAAGATGAGGAAGAAGCCTACGCACGGCAATGCCTCCAAGTGAGACAAAAAACTTTGGGAAGTCTCAAAAATCGCATGCCAGAGCTCTTTAGGGCTATGTCGGATTTTTCTCTTGAATGTTCAAAAATGTACAGTGAATTGAGGTCTATATCACAGAACCTAGGCCAGAGCTCATCATGAGCTTGGTTGCGCTTATTTTTTCTGGGTAAAGTATATTTTTCTTGGTTTTGTTATATGATTTGAGATCTCTTGGTTGGGGATGAGTCCTGGAGATTGCACATGACATTTGTTAAATAAATAGTATTTTAATTTTCATATCATCGCAGACAATATATTTGAACAGATTCATGTCCCTTTAATGTAAACATTACATGATCCATGTTTTGTTCAGTTGCATATTTGTAATTAATGTCAATCCCCTCAAACCGATTCAACATACTGTACATACTGGCTGATAGATTATGTACAATTTACATTTATAAACATGTTTCTGGCCAAAAACATTATTAGCTTATGAAATCATGTTGTATAATACAGTGGCCTTATATTGTACCTCTTGATCAATATCAATCTCATGTCATTTTTATTATAATAGTAAACATTTGTTATCTCATTTTAGCTGAAAGCATCTAAAGGTCTTTGGCTATATAGAACTGAGGATGATAGTATATATTTACAGTGCACTTACATGATTTATCTGCGAAAAACCGGAATAAATTATCTATAAATAAAACATCTGTAGTAAATGATTTTTTTTTATATCTGATAACTAAACCTTGCCTCCTAATTAACTCAAGCATCATAAATTGATGTGATAAACTACTGATTTTATGTTACAATTGCTTAACATTTACTGCAATGTTCTAATGAGTAATTTAATATTTTATTTGATGTGGCATTAGTTTTATTTTGTAGCCGCGTCCCTAACCTTCCTAAATTCTAAAATTTAAATAAAACAATTTCAAAATTTTTAAAAATATGAGGTATAAAAAAAATTATGGAGGTGATGAGCATATATTTATTCACATTTAATAACTTTAATCATAGATTATTGAACTATAATAATAAATAAATCAATTATTTTAATTCAGATTTATATAATTGAGTTTATTTGGATCTTAATTATTATTGTTGTTAATTTTGTAATTTTAGAGTAAATTGTCTGAAGGAAACTTCTACCTTTATGAATGGATTATGTAAAAGTAGTTGATTCTTTAATCAAAACTGGAAACAAATTCTGAAGGGAAGAAAGAGAAAATAAAATCTATAATATTTCAGAAACATAATTGAAAGCAAAAAATATAAGAAATCTAGAAAGTTGGAAACTGTTAATAAAATCTAAATTACAATATTTTTCCAAGATCTTGTAGAAAAAACCTATGAAAGGACACAAGCATCAAGGAAAAAAGGGAGCTTCAAAGAATTTTCTTAGTTTCTTTTCTTCTTATTTGTAATTCTTTTATTTTTGCCTCCGCATGGAAGGTTAAATTGATCCTTTTGTAATTTCCCATTGAGTTTTGAGATTTTTTTCAATAATAAAAGTTTCGATTTTTAATTCTCTATAGCAGTTGTTTTAATATTCTAATATTCTGGAAAACTAGTTTTTGTGAGAGGTTGTACGTATGATTGAGAATCTTCCTTATCTTAAACTTTGGTTTTTTAATTAGTTCGCATTGTTCTAATTAATTTTTTGGACGCATGATTCAAGAGAGATGAGATAAGCATTTCCATGGAGTATACGAATGAAACAAAGTGGGTATTGATTAAAACAGTAGACGCATGTTTTACTGGTGAGTTTTAGTTGAATTAGATTGGCGCATGTTCAATTTGGTTTAGCTCTGTTGCACGATTGAGAAAGGAATAATATTTAGAGAACCTGTGAAGAATTCAATGGTGGAAGAACTTGGGATCAACCGCTTTTTATTTCCTGTTTTAATCTTTTTTATATTTTCTGTACAACTATCTCAACCTTTTTTTATCTTTATTGTTATTACTAACTTTTGTTGCTTGCAGACATATTCTAAACACGGATTTATTAGATTCTTTGAGAGACGACTTGGGGTCATCTGACCACATTATACTATCATCAAGGAGATGTAGATCAAAATAGATTTATGAATTTTCTTTTTTCAAAACACTTTACATTTCCTATAATACAATTTTATGTTTTTATTTTTCAATTTTTTATTTTAGAATATATTTTTTATATTTTGGAATTATTTTTCTGAATTAAAATTTTGATTTTTCAATTCTATTCCAAAATTTCATTTTTAAAACACAAAAATCTACTCATATTTGTTTTTCCAAAATATATTTTTTAATTTTGTATTTTTAATTTCTGAATGAAAAACAATTTTGGAAATTTTATGATGCATCTAGTGCATATAACAATTTATATAGTGCCAAAAGAAAAAGAAATTGAATCAGACAGCCCATGGAGAGAATTGGCGCATGCAGTGAACTAAGCTATAGTTAATATAATAAAGTGCTAGTTTTTTTTTAAAGATAAAAACTTCAGCCAACCTTTTACATCTTAAATTTCTTTTGGATCACTCTTTCATTTCAGGATAAATATTCCAAAATGTAACTTTTACAAAATACCTGTTCTAGAGTGAAAGAAGATGATGCAAATTTTTTATAAGGTGTAAAAAAATACATATAACTTTAAAGATAGAGAGTTCATCACACCAGTAATCATTTTGTCTCGAAAGATGAAAAATTGAATCAATTTAATTTTTTTTACAAGAACTTAGTTTTTGGCATTCGGATTTATAGTAAAATAACAGTGTGATTATTGTATATTGGAATTAATGTTGAAACTTTTTAAAGTATTTTTGTATTATTAGTTTCATTTTTTTATGTTAGAATTTACAAAAAGCGCTTTTTAATTTTTTTAAACCAAACATTCATTTAAATGTGTATTTAGACCAGTGTTCACAAAATTGATTTTGAATGAATTTTTTAAAAGTAATTTGATTCTATAAAATTATTTTTGTTGAAAAATATATATTTTCATATTTTTATTCAAAAAGTAATAAATCTCAATATTATTTTTGTGGTCCAAATTAAAAACTGTTTAAAGTTTTTCAAACTCAAGACCAGTTCTCTTTAAGTTGGAAGGAGATTACATACTCACACGAACAAGAATCAGAAGTAAATTATGAAGCGAAGAATAGTAGTCATTCAAATATCAAGTCGTGAATGCATAACAAAAGAACGATTTCAAAGGTACCTTGGCACATTCTATGATTTGATTACATAGGAATATCATGCTGAGCAACAAAAATAAATTCTCCCTCTATCTTGTACACTGCTGTTCAAATTCATTCCAGTAGGCTTTGGTGGTAAAGCTCTAGCTAATCTTTTTGCTGAATTCATCAGATAGAAACAACTTAATACACCTGCTACATTCCTTTAAACAGACACACGCCTATGGTCAATTTGGTGTGGAGGTGAATATTTGTGGATAAGCTTTATCAGTAAAATAGTATTGCAATCTTGTCCATAAAATTTCAAATCAGTTTTCTCCACACCAAAAGCTAACCATTTGAGGAAAATGACTGAATTTGCTAGAGTGAAGATGTTCAGAAGATACCTATCTCATAGAAAAGTTCATTGATGTTCTCTGCAGTCTTAGCAGAAGTTTCCATGTAGAACATTCCATTCTCTTGAGCAAATTGCTCTCCTACCTGCAATGGTTTAATTTACTCAAACGAGTCACAAGGTAAGAATAGAAGCAAAGAGGGAACTGTTGCAGCTACACTAACCCTGGTCCTTATAAGAAATAAATAATGAAGATAATGCTGAGAAATGAACTTTCTCTTCCATAATTTCAGATGGAGAGGTGGAAAAAATGAAAACAGAGTTGGGTGGGAATTGACAAAAGTATTAATATGGTGACAACCATACACCATATTATTACTAGAAAGAAAAACAACTTTTTACTGAAATTGAACAATTATGAAGTTGTATTGGTGAAATCACAATTATAAATTGATGTTTTTAATTTACAGTTGTTAAAAGTAACATTTTCTAATTTAAAAACATAAAAACTGAGTATTCGTATGTATTTTTCATCATTTTTCTATTCCAAGTAAAAAGAAAGGAGTAGGGTATGAGGATGATCTCAACACTACCTCAGCTTCAACCTCTCTCTTTGGCTCCAAGTCGGATTTGTTTCCTACTAATGCCATCACCGCCTTATGATTTCCTACATGAAGTAGTTATGGTTTTACTGTAGCGACTAGTGACATTGGAATTAATGAAAATCATCTATTTATTAATGTCCAAAGACAAATAAGAGTAGGTGGTGATTGAGGATAGTGGCTTTATTTCCAACTTCTTTACTCCTTGGTAAAAAACTAGAATTGCTGCAACAAGAAAAATGAAAAAATATATAGCATTTGTTTATTTCCTGAATTTGAAGCATTACCGTGTGTTTGCAATTCCTGAACCCATTTTTTTGCTCGAACAAATGTATCCTGGAATAGAAGATCATAACAGACAAAAAGTTTTAGGATTCATTCAAGTGAACTAAAAGAAATAGAACTTTCATGATAGAGAAACTTCGGAAGTATCAGTTACTAATGTAGTATTCAGTATTAACGTATAGTGCAGAATATAGAATATTTTTGGGGCAGAGTATTACAATTATAAGTGTGCTTATCTTATCAGTTTATGCAGTAATTTCAAAGAAAATTGCAGTAAAGCCAAATGTTGCTGGGCTTGCAATATCACAGCACAAGTTTCAGTGTATCTATCCACTGGTAAACCATAGTAATGCTTTCAAAATTAGCAAATTGAATACTTACAACGCTTGAGATGTCATAGACCACAATTGCTGCTGCTGCGCCACGGTAGTACATAGGAGCCAAACTATGATATCGTTCCTGTCCTGCTGTGTCCCATATATCAAACTTCACAGTTGCTTCAGATAATGATAATATTTGGGTGAAAAAAGCAGCTCCTATTGTTGGTTCCTGTGCGAGATTAATTTTATTAAGCTTTCTAAACTGTTTTCCTACCATTCTTGGGGTACAGTGATGTGTGAATGAAGAAATCAGATTTCAAATTTCAAATTTCAAATTTCAATTAATGCAATAAAATGGAAGCAAATTAACCTGGTTAGGGAAGAATTGGCCTTTTACAAATCTCAATGCTAAACTGGTCTTTCCAGTTCCCATGTCTCCAAGAAGTACCTACAATAAAAGAGGGGCATATTATATGAATCTCTATGTTCGATCTAAATGAACATAGTTATAAAAGAGTACTATATTGAACGGTTCATAAGATGTTGATATATAAAAATGTTAGTTTTTTTTTTTAAATACTATGTACCAAATTGAAAATTTTGCCTGATTACATTAAGAAAATCTTATGTACTATATTGATCTATTCATCTGATTGTTATATCTGACAAGTACAAATGTTTGTTACAGCAAGGATCATGCAATATACAGTAGAACTCTTAGGAGCAAGAAAAATAAAATTAAGAATAAGGTAAGACATACCCACCAGCTTGGCTTGAATGATCTTGTTCCCCGGCCTTGCCATACCGCAAGTTAGGTAGGTTGAAGAAAAGGAAGCAAATTGTAGAAGCTGCATAAAAAGAGAGTTCTGTGATTAAAGAGAGTAGTAGCTAAATCTCTCACATGAAACTTTGCCATCAACAGAACCTGTGACTAGTTGACTGGTAGGTTTGTCTTGCGTTGACTGTTAGTTTGTTGAATATGCTCTAAATGTCAGCAATAATCCACACATATTCTAATTTCCTGCTGTTTTTATTCTCTTCAATAATCCATACATGAGACCTCAAATACCTGATGCATCATGTCAGTCCATAATCTCCTACCAAAACAATAAGTGACCCAAAAGCAATATTTTCAACTGAATGCTTCAGCCATTTTAAAAATGCATCTTCAACATGGTTTTGCTTGCTTTGAATGTCAAATTAATTACACGTTAAGAAAAATAGCAGCAACATATTCTAGAACCAAAGTGAAAATTCTAAAATCTACAGCAACTGTAGCACATAAACTTTTAAAATGTAGACAACAAAACCAAAATCAGTGTAGAATAACAAATATATTAATATTGACTTATATGCTTCTTTTATTTTAAAGAATTGTGTTTAAATTATTAAAAATATTTGATAAACTTATATATTATAGATCATATGCACTGAAAAATATCTTGCAATCTAAAATGAAAGAGTTGAAGGAGAAGTAAAAAGATGGTGAAAAGGGAAAAATCCAATTTAAGTTGTACTTAAAGCAAAAGAAAAATGATGAAGGAAGAAGAAAAGGTGGCATTCGCAGACAAAATAGGAAAGCGCGCCACAATTTCCAAAACACCACACCTAAGTTAAAAGGTAATGGTGCGTTCCGTTCACATTCTTCAATTCTTCATATTCTGCAATCACATTATTATTACACACACACACACAGAGTGTTTAAAGAGAAACCATGCGAATCTCAAAACCTTCCTTCTGCGCTCTCCTCCTTCACAAACCTTACTACCATCAAAACCTCGTCGTTTTATCGCGGCGTCGTGTTATCTCGTGCGCGCTGAGTATGGCGCTGCTCGTGACCACTCTCTACTTTTTATGGCCGTCGGGTCCAGATCTGAAGATCGTGGGGCTGAAGCTGCGGCGGATAAAGGTGCACCCTGTGCCGCCCATCACCGTGGACATCTCCATGCTGCTGACGCTGCGGGTGCGCAACGCAGACGTGTACTCCATGGACTTGGGTGCCGTAAACGTGGCAGTGGCGTACAGAGGGAAAATGCTGGGGCACGTGAGGTCGAGGGAGGTGCACGTGAGGGCGAGGGGGTCTTCCCACGTGGACGCTGACGTGGAATTTGCCGGCATAAGTGTTCTTCCAGAGCTGGTGCTGCTTCTGGAGGACGTGGCCAAAGGTATCGTACCCTTTGACACAGTTAGCCACACTAGGGGCCAACTCGGCCTTTTCTTCTTTCACTTCCCCATGAAGGTAACTTACCTTTAACTTTTTCTGTAACTATAAATCAAGCTCCTTCAGTAGTTGAAAATCCAATTGCTTTCGATCACATTATCTATAGAACTTCCACATTCCAACTAAAGTATAATTTAATGCACAGAAACTTCCATTTTTGTCAACTATTTTTACTTAGAATTTGGTGATGCTGCTGTATATGTAATACGATAACATCCACAGGCAAAACTATCGTGTGAGGTTCTGGTCAGTGTAGTAAACCAGACTATTATTCGTCAACATTGTCTCCACCAGGTAATTTTGATTAGCTTTTTTACACTTGTTGAATATGGTAATGTTTTGCTGATGAGCTTTTCATTTTACAATGAATATATATGTTTATGATTTCATTGTACTGAATGAATATCTTTATGATTTCACTTCAGTGACCACACAGGGTCCCCTGAAGAGTCCAAAAATGTTAGCACCCACTATGTGTATACATCCACTCAAATTTAGATAGGTGTATTGTGGTGGTGAGCCCAGTATAATGCATAACAGTATGATTATCTTAAAAGATTAGCAGCTGAAGCACAACTGTTATGTTACTGAAGTTAGATACTCCCTAATCATTATTGTAACAGTGGCTAAACATCACTCATGTTACTAATTATGCTGACATTCTTATATATATCCGCAAATTTTGATTTTGTAACATGATACTGTAATAACATTTTTATTTGGTTTGGAGTAGTTCTTTTGGCCTTTTTAGGCCATTTTTTTGTGTGTTAATGAGAACAGAACATAAACCAATAAAATGAGTAGAACTGTGTTGTGTTGGGGGAAGGACTTATGGTGGTGGGGGTGGTGACAGTAGAACTGTCTGGGAATTGATAGGACCAAAGGAACTGTTGCTTCAGTTACGGACAGTAAAATGCAGGGACTATCAATATCTGGTTCGTTAGGTAACATAACTTTTAGTTTATCTTAAACAAAGTTCTTACCAAAAAAAAACTAGTGGAAGCGTGGCTGTTAAATTCTTTGTTGGTTAGGTAATATGTATTTTATCCATTGTAAAAAAAAGTTTTCTTACTTTTCTAGTTGAGCTGACAAATAGAAAATAAAGAAATAATATGAGCCAACTTTGGAAAGGAGTTATATCTTTGATGAATTAATTTAGTGAGAAATTATTTTACGAGACTAATTAAACATTAAAAAAGAAGATAAGACTAATGTGATAACAATCTAAATTTTAGATTACTAAATTTTGGTTTTACTCCAAATTTTCTTTATGTTTGTTATGAGAAGAAAAAAAAAATAATGATATTTTGATATCAGTTTCACATTTTTATTTTAAAAAATTATTTTATTTTTTACGTGTAAAAAAAAAACTTTATTCGTTTGAACATATATGAAATCAAGATGAGCTATGTACATAAATCTATTTCAAAAAGATTAACCACCTTAGGAAAAATCAATTTTAATCGGTCGTAATAAAAGAATTACATTGATTTAGATGTCATAATAAATATAAACAATAAGCACATTCAAAATCTTGATCAAATTTAATGTTTTAAAATTAATTTCATTAAATAAAAATTTAACCACATTTAATGATTTAAAAATAATGTGATTAAATAAACACTTTAACCACATTTTATAATGGTTTAAAATTAAATTCTTTAAAATCAACATGTATATTATCAAGTATTATAATTAATGGCAGCAAAGGAAACAGACAGTACACATATATTATAGCGACAGAGCAATTTGAGAAAAAGTGATAAATTGAAATTTCAGTTTCTGACAGAACCAAAGAATTTTTTGATATTGCAAGATTGCATTGCATCATTCCATAGCCTTTATTTGCATCCCATCCCATTATAAGTTCTTGCTGTGGTGCTGAGGGGCTCATTGTACAACCTTTCCCTGTCCATGCACTTCAAACCACATTGCTAGATTCTCCCTGTATACCCCAAAACTAAACCATTTTCTCTGGTTTTCACCATGAACCTTCAAAATTCTCACTCTGTTGATACCAAAAACAACACAAGTTGGTCAACTTATTATGTCACAATTTTCTGCACTCCCTTTGTTTGTGTGGATAATTTGATGACAAGATTGAAGATACCAAGGTGGACAACATTTTGGAGGAAGATCAAGAGGGAAAAGAGGAGGCTATTCAGTGCTTCTTCACCCGCAGTTCATGCTCAATACGACCCCAATTCCTACTCACAGAACTTCGATGATGGCTACTCCAACGACCCTGATAACCTTTCTCGCTCATTTTCAGCTCGATTTGCGGTCCCCTCTAAGATCTTTGAGAAGAATCAAATACTGTGCCCTGCTGATAAATTGTGAGAGAAAATGGTGTACCTTTTAGTTCTTTTGCTCTCAATTTTACTTTTCCTATCGACATGATGCGGTTGTACAAATTTTGGATATCTTGTTAATCTTCTAGTTAGATGTTATGCAAGTGATGCTCCTCAAATGTTTCACTTATTTTTTTCTCTGATCTGCTTTTCCTCTTCATGGTAGTATAGTTGATCAAATTTCTTTCCGATAGGCCAATTTTGAGCCAGGTTGCTGTCAATCCAAGTGCATCAACCTCTCATTGAACAAGTGATCAGAAATTCGTTAGTAGAGCTTTAGTTTTTTTGCTGAAAACATTGCACCATTACCAATAATTAAAATTTGGGATACTAAAGCTGAGTTTAGCATGTATTTATATAGTTAAAGTTCACTCAATTTTTAAGACTAAATATTTATGAGTGATTTCATAATGATTTGATTTGATGGTGTATGACATACTAAGGTGAACAAATTGTTTCTTTTCATCTAACAAGAGGCTTGTGGTTGAGGATTCTTCGTAGTGTAATCTTGCAAAGACAATGACAAAATGGAATATCACGTTAATCTTGCACAAAATCCCTCTGTTGCTGATTATTATGTATAAAGGTTTTGTACTAGCTAATCTTTATGGTTCACTATGTCTGGCAAAGTAGCATAGCAGTAACTACAGGACCCATGTGCGTTGAACATGGACTTGTTTTATTCCAAAACCCTTCCCTTGTCTCTCGGTTATTTCCTTGCGTTTTTTTCCCTTCTTTTTGCCTGGCCTTTCTTCTTCTGCTACAAATAAACAGCATTAAACATTTTGAATTGTTACTACTTAAGTTAATGTTGGAAAGTAGACCAGAAAGTATTCGAGAGAGTAAAAAACAAAAGAAAACAAATAGAGATAGCAAAAGTTGTTGGTGCATTTGTTTTCTGCTATGTTTTCTTTTATTTACCATGGATATCACGATCACCTAAAGGTTTCAGACTTTGCAGCGTGGCTCGTGGAATTTAATGATTGTCCTTGTGTTTTCATACCTTGCTACACATATTTTGGACCAAACTGTCCAATGCAATTATTAATGCCTGCACACTACATTGCAAGGCTCCAAATTAGTGACAGAACTTCACTTGGATGCTCCATTAACTCACTATACTTAAGAATCAAGTCATGCTTCCACAGAGTTTCAGAGCAATTGTTTGTTCCTATATTTCTACTATGCTTCTAATTGGCAAACTCAAATGGCAGCCTCAGTAGATTAGGTGCAAGAAAATCACACAACTCTATATTTATGGCTACCAACACAAATACTACATATCAACCTTGCTATTTTGGATCACATGTGACTATATATGGCAGCTTGGGAAACTCATCCTCCACCAAAAATACAATAGTTGGCAGCACCACCAAAATTAACACCATTCCTCACATTGTTGAAATAAGACCCAACTTTAGCCACCTACTCTTCTAGCCTTGTGACCACTCTCTTTCTCACCTCAACCAAACTTTCACGGTTGTATGTCATTGTTGAATAAGTTAAAACACATCGATTTCAAAAATGAATTTGTCCTACATTTGAATAATAATATGTTTGAAGAGCAATATATTAAAAAAAAATAAAAATTCACGTACCTATTACTTAATGTTATTCATTTAATGTTTTGGGTGAGAGTGATGTCTAGAATTTTTTTATATAAAATGTTCATAGTTTGTTAGTATGGAATCAACTTGACATTTTTTCATATAAAATATTCAACAATTAATATAAAATTTGAAATATTGAAAATAAAAGTGATATATGTTAAGTATATTTTGTTAATTATTGATACAATACATTATTTGGTTCTACATTAAATCTCTTTTCTTAGTTGTATTTATATATTATGATCTAAATTGGCAAATTTTGCCTCCACCTTCATACCTTCCCTTGTACTTTCATACTTTTTTTTTTTAATTCTCATAATATCCTTTTAAGTATGGTGAAGAATGTCGTGTATTCTTCTTTATTTTTAAGTGGTGGTGGTTGTTTGTTGTGACTGGATTAAGGTAACTTTTGTGATGTTTTTAGTGGTAGTGATTGTGTTTCTGTTCGCTTATTTTTTAAATTTTTTTTAGAAGCCACAAAACTCAGAAATAAAAAACTAGTAAAGTGCAAAAATATAGTACAAAACTAAAAAAAAAAATAAAAATTCACACTTAAGGAGGTTGAATACAAAGAATCTTTTCCTCAACCCTATTACACATGCTCAAATGATGAAATTGTTTTCTCAAACGCTGCAACTGGAGAATAATGAAAATGTCGCAACTGGAAGAGAGGTATGAGACTGGAAAAGAGATATGTGGTATGGAAGATTATTTAAAAAGATGAGGTTATGCTTTATTTTAGGTTATTTAAAAAGATTAAAATTGACTTTTTATAATTAATGTGAAAGTGTAAGACATACTGAGATAAATAGTATGATAAAAAAATATACTCACTGTTGCTGTGATAGAAAATAAATTAAGAGACCAAAAGATTAAACTAAAAATATTTTAAGAATAAGTAGTCAAAAGAATCAACAAAGTAATAGAAACGAAACATAAATAAATAATTCTTTAAACTTAAATCAAAATTTTATAACCTTTCAGATACGTAATCCTTAAAAAAAATGATTACATAATCAAAACAAAAGTGAGTCACGTATTGAAGATCTTAAACTTATATAAACACTAATTATTTATATTAATTGTCCTATGAATATTAAGTAAATATATTATATTATAAATGTTATTTCAAGTAAATATTTCATACCTTACATTCTTGATTGAAATCGTGTTCTATTAATGTTAAATCTAGTTTATAATTATTAATTTATATTTGAATACTTTAAGGATTAATCTAGTTCAATAATTTATATTTTATTAGTACATTTAAAAATTAATTCTACATTTAAAATCTAGTTCAATGAAATACATAACCCTTCTTTCTAAGATAATTAGGGTTATGTATTGTGATTCAATGCAATATGATTTGCGAACCCCAAGAATTGAGGAAGATGATTCAGTGGCATGGCAATGGCATCAACAACTTTTACCATTAGAGAACGTTGCAGCAGCATGCTTCGTGCTCTCACATTAGGATCGTGTTTTAGCTTCATATAAACAACTAATCATTTTATAATTCTGAATATAAAAAACCTATTTCATCAAGTTTTAATTTGATGTTAGAACGAATCAAGCAATTAACCTAAATTTATTTAAATAAAAGATCCATTGAAATAATATAAATAAGTAAAAAAGATTTTTAGAGAGACAATATTTGTATTATTAAGTAATTAGTATCTTATTTATATTATACTTTTTTTTACGGATTTCAGTATCAGAATATTCTTGCAGACACATCTACTCACTAATACATATTCATTTTGATACATTACAATTATCTCCTATTAATATAAATTGCAGAAAAATAGACATATTTTATATTTAAATAACTAAAAGAATTAGAATGATGGCTTACTAAATTCATTTTATTATTATGAATTCCTTATTCTTGGTTTTGCACTGTCAAAAATAATATTTTTAAAAAAGAAATCAATGGTCGTGTATCATGTCTAAATAGTTTTTCGTTGTCATTTAATTATAAAAGTTAATAATATAATTATAGTTTTTAGTGTAAATAATCAGTTCAATATAATAAATGTTAAGATATTTTACTTTTAGTACAATATAAAAAATAACAATTTTAGTAAAAAAAAAATTTACAGTTTTTTAAGGACTTAGTTAATAGTTTATAATTTTCAATATTTTTTCATGTATATTTATCAAAGAAAAAATTAACAGTAATATATAATTAATCTTTAAAAAATTTAAATTTCTAATATAAAACGAAAAAATGAAAAATAAAAATTCCTTTCAAAATTAATTAATTATAATTAACATTAACTTTTCTTTTAATAAATACACTTAAAAATTATTATAGATCACATATTTTTTCAACTAACTCAACTTTTAATGAAGTATAATCATAATAAAATTAAGTTGATATACACTTAAAAAAAATAGATTAATACCTATTATCCTAATTTTTATGATTTTAGTTGGTATACATCCAAAAGAATTATGACCAGATTTGTAGATATTAACTAAAACTTATAATTAAATACTGAATAGGGCCTTAAATCAAAGCAACAATTAGTGAAATAAAAACTATACATTAAAAACTTGAAAATATTAAGTATTCAGAACTATTTGTTTTAATGTAACATTAATGATCTTTTAGTGCTTTTAATTAATCATTAAAAGATTATTAAATGACTAGACGTTTTTGAGGCTGCGACTATAAAAAAGAGTACTAGAGTAATTCAAATTGCCTCTTGGTTCTATCAAAAGCTACTAGGCCAAGGAATTAGTAATAATAATAAAATATTTCAAAATTTTCTAGAAAAAATTAATTAATAATTATATTAATTAAATTAAATATTATTTTAAAAATTAAAAAATTATTGATATCTAAAATAATTTTTAGTATCAATAAAATTTATAGACTAATTTCTAAATTAGTATCTAATTATCTACTAACTTTAAGACTTAAAGTAATTAGTAATTAAAAATTTAGTAACTAATCAGATTTTAAATAAGTAAAATTAATTTTTATTTAATAATTTTTTTATAATAACATATGATAAAAAAACATAATAAATAAATAAACAGAAACTTATAAGACTAAAAGTATAATTTGGTTGTAAAAATACGTTAACAGTGTTTAAGAGCTATGATGGGATATATTTTTTTACCAAGTAGATTAAGTTTACATATTTTTATACAATTTAAAACTATGACACACTGTATTAAATAATTCAATTAACGTATACATAAGGTGTTTATTAAATTATAATTAAAATAGAGTATAGTTACATAACTACAAATGTTTTATTTATTTAACATTTAATGTGTGCAATCGTTAAATTAATATCAAAATATTCAATAGTTAATTAAATCAATAAAGTTTAATGGGTACAAAGCATTATTAAATAGGATCATTTGACCAGTATCCATTCCTCTTTTTAAATTACCAAAATAATTTTGTTGTCTTTAAAAGTAAAATTAGAGAATAATAACAAAAATGTTTCAAACATATTTTAATAAAGAACTAACATATC
Source organism: Phaseolus lunatus (assembly GCA_013389735.1). Taxonomy (NCBI): domain Eukaryota; kingdom Viridiplantae; phylum Streptophyta; class Magnoliopsida; order Fabales; family Fabaceae; genus Phaseolus; species Phaseolus lunatus. The sequence goes on from CM023861.1 coordinate 36,922,367, forward strand.
CCTAGTTGAAGTGACTCAAACTCTTTAATAAAGTCCCAAACAGATACTTCACACCAACAACAATACCCACAACAACAAGACTCAAAAAAACTAATAAAAGATAATAAACATTTTTTATATGTATGTTAAGTTTACAGTACAACTATTTTCGTTATTTATAATTTCTTGGTATTTTTTTATTGTTTTTTTGATCTGTTACACTTTGACATTTATACCTTTATATATATACTAAGAACATCAACATTTCACGAGGAAATAAGTTAAAGACACAAAAGCGTTACTTGTTAGAATACTAAATTCATCATCAATGGTTATCTTTTGAAGTTAATGTTAGAGAAAAGTTTTAAGTTAGTGATGCATTGACTCCAAAATAAATATGATGGTTGTTTTGACGAACACCCTCAATCTATGGCACGTATTGAGGTAGAAGAAGCAAAAGAAAGAGATAATCACCACATTCATAGTTTGTGGATGTGCGAAGTCAGAAGTGGTAAAAAGATGATGATTATGTTCAAGAAATTATACTACTTTTCAATTGGATTTGGCAAGAAGCATGATTCTCAAGTCTCAACCAAACCAAGTTCATGCGTTTCACCAAATTCTCCCCTAATCAAATTCATTTAATAAATCTGGATTTGGAGCATGTTTTTTGGTGTCACGCATAGCATTCAATAAACTAATTCAACCCTCTTTCGCTTTCTCATGTCCCTTTTATTTATACACACACTCCCTTTCTTCAATCTCACTCGTCACAATTCCTTATATCATATGAATCTCAACCATGCCCAAGAAAATTCGAGATTACCTCTTCAAAATCAAAAGCCCTCGCCCTCAAATCCGGTTACCCTCTAAGAATTGGATTCTTTCTGGTTGCAAACATCCTAGGACACCTTCCTTTGCCGTGTACAATGGTAGAAACGAACCTCTTCATCGTCATCATGTTCATGTTCGTAACAACAACAACAACGATGCAGCCACCTTAGCAGACGTTGACCGTTTCCTCTTTGAGAATTTCAAGTCTCTATACCTCAAAGACGACGAAGAAACCTTAAACAGCAAAAGGGTCTTCGAAGGTGAAGACGAAAACCACGAAGTGGAAGAAACAACATCGCCACGTGATCTTCGTGGGTCAAACCGGTTCTTCGTGAAGCCGGGGTTCTCTGGGTCACTGGTGGAGGACGCTTTCACAAACACCACCATGAATACAACAACCAGTGACGAGGTAGGATCGGTCTCAACTGTTTCAACCCTCTACGATGTTTCGTCTTGCAGTTCTGACGAGAAGGAGAGTGCGGATCACGCGCTTCCGGATGATAGCATCGCTCTCTTGACGCACTCCACCATGCCTTACGAGGATTTCAGACGTTCCATGCAAGAAATGGTGAACAACCATGAAGGGGTGGTTGATTGGGATTTCATGGAGGAGCTCTTGTTTTGTTACCTTAATCTCAACCACAAAAAATCGCACAAGTTCATCCTCGGTGCTTTCGTGGATCTCATCACCGCCATGCGTCGGAGTAATTCCGAACCAGCTTCCGACAAGCCACGTAGCGTTCGAACCGTTAGGACTGTGACCAAAAACGTAACGTTAGGATTTGGGTCCTCCTAGTAACAACAATTTTAGTTTCTTCCGAACGCAATAATAACCATTAAATTTTGGGGGTTAAGCTTCAAGGGTTAATTAAGAAAAACTCTTCTTGGAAAAACATGCTAAAGATATTTCATGGGACGAGGTTCAAGAAAGATCATGTGTTTGATTTTTGAACTCTTGTTTTCGAAGTTTAATTTTTCCCAGGGCTTCACATGATGTAAGTTGTACCATAATGATTTTGTGTTTTATGAACAAAATTGTGTACACTTTGCTTATCGCTTAAGAATTGTATTTTGTTGTTTTGAGTGAAAGTGAAATTGTGTATCATATGTTCCCCGCTGTTACCGTAAACGAAGTTTCTAGCTTTGTATATAAGCCAACGATGTTTCACAACCCAGATGACTTCTATTATCTTAATAAACTCAACAATTGGGAAATGGTGATTAATATGCCAATTCATTTATAGATCTTTAAGATCAAATCATTTTATATGAGCAATAACATTCATATACCATAACTTTATCAATCAAATTGTAGTTTATGTTTGAAAAATATTAATTTAACCAGCAAATTGAAATATATCAATTTATAATTGTGATTTCAGAAAAAAAAAATCTTTTTCAACTGTAATCTGGTATAGTGTTGATATCAACACTCTTTATATATATATTTATTCTCTAACTAGGTTACGAATTCTCTTTCGTCAAAGTATCGTTTTTTTTTTTTTTTGCAGAGTATTGTTTTCGGGGGAAAAAAAACAATTGATTCATGTTTTGGATTTACTGCTTGCCAAAATAGTCATGGATGGATTTGCAGAAAAGGATTGTTTTGGCCCAGCCTCAAACATAAGCGAAAACTGAACTGAAACCGGAAAGAAGTAAATTATAATTTGTCCAAATTACAAAGCAAATTCACATGGAAAGTCAGCACCTTAACACCTTAATAAATTGTTGCTAACATAATGATAGTGATAATCGATTATGTTACTATATAATAATTTAAATATAATACTTTTTTACCAACAATAAAGTATATATATATATATATATATATATATATATATATATATATATATATATATATATATATATATATATATATATATGAGACACATGGTCAACCCTAACATATGCAGTGTCTCAACAAGCTATATTGACGTATTGAATGGATGCTCATATCTTGACATCACATAGTAACTTAATAAATTAATATTTTAATTATATTTAATTTATTTTTTAATTAAAATTGTCAACTATATTACTTTTTTGAGTGTAAAAAAATCTTTTCTTCATTGTACCCTCTTCTTTCAAACGCCAAAAAAGTCATGCTTATATGATAGTGCTGAAAATATATGTAATGATATCTTTATACCAGTTCTATATAAAAAATTGAGTAACTTATTATAATATATTCTAAAAAATGGTTAAATAGTTTTTTTTTTATATTAGAATGTCAAATAAACTATTTATAAAATAAAAATAATTTTTTTATACTTTAATATTAAAAAAAATCATTTTTAAAATAAAATATTATATTATAAAGAAAATTTAAAAAAAAATTGTTAACCATTTAACAGATAGGAAAACACCCTTAATAGGAAAAGCTAGTTATAAAACATCTTCTCCTATACGTATCACCTCACTAACAACCCATTTAAAGTCAACATGAACTAAACACGATAAAAAGAAAAAGGTAAAGGAAATAATCTAATTGTTCTTCGGATATTTAAGACAAAGAGTATAATGAATATGGAGGAATAAAATAGAAAAGCCTGATGGTAAAGAAAAACAAAATGAAAAAAATATCTTTATACATATATAAAAAATATAAAAAAAAAGGGAGAGAAAATGTTTCAAACAAAAAAAAAAGTCAATTTGAAGATATTTGAGAATAACTTTCAAAGAAATGAACAACAATCATGCCATTTCAAGATATGAAAAAACAATAATTTAAAGCATTTAGTGTATTTTCATAAATGATTATTCATAAGTGATTGTAAATTAGGTCATTGGTGCATGAACTTGAATAAAATGTTACTATCAAACACCTCAACATTATAAAAAAATTACTATTATTGTGTTATATTGCTTTAAAGCCCAATATTCTGTAAGTCATATCTTAACAAGCATTGCACTAAACTATTTTTAACTTCATTGTATCAAATTATAATGGATTTATAAAACTCAATATGATCATCTCATTAACAATAAAATTAAGACTATTAACATTTATACAATAAGTATGAGACTTAATTTAATTCGATCTCTCAATATTTATAATTATTTATTCCTTCATTTGTTTCTATTTTATTAAGATATTGAACTCATTTCCCATTAACGTCAATCAATTTTTCCATAATTAGTTATATCTAACAATAAAAGAACTTAGCATTTTACATTATTTTAATTAAATATTTAAATTTACTCAATCAACAGTAATCTTAATAAAATATTTACAAATCATTATCAAAATAATAAAGTTTAACAGGAAAAATACTTCACATTTTAATTTGTAATAAAAATATACTCGATAAGTAATCCAATTATCTTGAACATGTTAAGTTCAGAGAAAATTGACTAGAAAACAATCCCAGTTTGCTTGAATATTCAATCAATTACGTTTTCCAATAGAAAACAATCATCAATAAAACTAGCGAATACTTATAACACAGTCCATTGGAATTGGTGCAGGAAGGTGAATGAATATGTACCTGTATGGGTGAAGAGATAATTTCCCGGCACCAAATAATGCAGACTTTGGTTGAAGAGAAGTTGAACTCTTCGCAAGTTGCAAGACCGACACCACGTATAGATAATAAATATTCTGACAAATCATAAATGTTTTTTTAACATATTGTTCGCATTATTTATTGACTATCAAAGGAACTCAATCTACATAACTAATTATTTGAAGGAAAAAGACATAGTAAATTATTAATGCATTCAACTACAATATTCACCAACTTCATGGAGACCTATGTACAAATAAATCCATGAAGATTAAACAAAATTAATGATAAAAAACAATGCCTTTCCTCACGAAGCACGACATTCGAAAGATGCTTCATGAGAGCCGGTTATCAAAGGGCTTGCTTGTCGGGCCCTCAAAAAAATTCACTGGCCATTCTTTTGACGAACTGATTCCTAAGTATATCATCTGCTGCTGATCCACATAGGTCAAACATCAAATCTCAAGAAGCCTCATCTCAACATGTTTATCACATTCAATGCTATGAAGTATATATGCCAATGAATAATCTGTTTGAAGTTAATACTCCTGAAGCAAAAATTTATGAAATTATTGTCTATTAAATTATGAGTGAAGAAATACCAATCTCTAATTTATATTTTCTTCATGTGTCTCCGCATTCCTAGTCTTGTTATGTAATGTACTAATATTCATTCCTTTCCACGTCTTCAATAACAATCCAAGAAAGATGCTAAGACTTAAGAGATCACCTGGTTTTTAAGTGACGAATTATCACATGATAGTCACAAGAAGGCACCTAAGTCTTCACGTGATTAATGTTTTTTCTTCAACATAGTGCTCATACAAAGAATGATATTTTGCTGGGATGTAATCTTTGAACCTGTTAAACAAGATGACGAAGGTAAAGAGATGATTCAACGTCGGAAAATTCAATATGATCAAAAGTCTGAAATATATTTCCTTCAAGTAAAAGGCATCATGCAAGGAAGTGAGTCTTAGGTGGCAATCTCGAGTGCAGAAATCAGTCATTTTCTTTCACGTACCCCGTTTTACACTTTGCAGTGAGAATATCAAATGACTGGGCTCATGCATTAGAATTAAACTTGACAATACTCATGCATTATAATTAAACTTGACAATAAAGCTACATGAATTGCAACCAATCTTAAGGATATATGTTACATCATAAACTTTCAATAACATAGTGACTGGGGATGAATGGTATAAAAAGGACAACAGTTCAAAGCCATAAAGGTTGCTTAAAATATTATAATTTCATTGGATACCTTTTAAGTAGAGGTAGCCTATCAGGTCCAGAGAACAATCTAGAAATACACTGTAAAACTTCGCTAATTTTCATTGCTTTGGTCTTGAGTGCCTTCATACAACCCACGAAGTCTATATATTCCGCAGAACTCAGCTTATCTCGAACCTGTAGGGCACAATTTATACAAAATATCCTTACTCAAAACTTGTCATCAGTATCAATATAAAGGGACATCAAATTGCAACACCATGTTACCTCATAACAAAATCAAAGCCCAAGTATAAACCTTGAGGGTTGATAACAATAATAATGAAAATTCTGTTAAAATTTAATGCAAACTGACCCAAGAATACTTGTACAACAGCAAATAAATTGGAAACAGAAATTGAGTTTAAACTGTGTAAGAATTATGATCAAAATCTGATTGTCCTTATACCTCATGTTTATAATTACAGTTTATTGGATTTTCTTGCATATTGGCTTTAATAATAAAAAGAATTAGTTTCGTTTCCATTTCTTGCATTCCCTACTTCTGAGGCTACATGCAATTTATGTATCACAAATAACAACTCTACCTGAGCAAGGAATGCTGATCCTTGGGTTTCATCACCAACGGAAGGCACAGAATCAGCAGGAATATTGCCTTTTTGTCCAGTCAATTCAACACTATTGGAGGCCACACCATCTTTATCTCTTAGATCTACAACCCCTGAGCGTTTTGACTAGCCATATCATAAATCTACTCATTTACCATAATTAATATAATTACAAACTGAAATGAGAGCTTTATGATTCAGAAAATTTGTACCAGATGATGAATGCTCATTAGAATTTCCAAAACATTGCTTTAAGTCGTAGTCTCCTGACATAAATTTACGCTTCTTGGAAGAACAAGGTGCTATTGGTGTATCCTTTGATTTTTCACCAAGATGACAACTATCAGCCAACTCAACCCTCTCACATCCTGGTGATAGAAGAGTTTTCCTTCCAAGCAAAACCTTGCCGGAAATATCACTTGAACTTTTACAGTGTACAGTCTTGCAACTGTCAAAAGAAAGAGATGAGCGATTGGCCGGCACGATTTCTCCCAGGAATGATGCACAACCCTTTTTAGTATCAAGCAAAGATGAAGCTTTCAAAGAGAAATTTTGAGCCATTGGTGTGGTCTGCAAGAAAAATGATTATCAAACTGAAGGGCCAAACAATAGCATTATATGACTGAAAAATGAGCATAATTACAATGCGTGATCAGGGGGTTACCAGAGGTGACAAAAGTTTTTCCATGTGCTGCTCTGATGATGTTATTTCTCCTAGATTTCCTGTATCAGCAGTGGTCTAGTTAAATCATATCAGTAGAAAAATGATTTAAAACAAATATATAAAAGGGAAGCTACAATTGAAAGAAATTAAATTTGCATTCATTGAAGACTGCAAAATAAAATGTTGTGTTCAAATAACACAAAGGAATGAGAAACATTGAGAAAAGGAAACAACTTCATGGAGTGAGTTACCAAACAATATCAGTATTATTTAGAGTTAGCTGATTTTTAATAAGGCAATGCCCGTCTAATCATGTAACTCCATTCACATATCTTCTTATGATCCAATACACAGAATCACATTGTAAGCAATTCGTATTTCCTCATCCTACACAGGACCTTCACTCTGGCTTTAATAAAAAAATATTCCTCCATCTTCGTAAAATACAAAAAATCTGATTTACTACAAATTGAACTGCTAGTTCATAAAAAGTAGATAGAAAACCATACCCATCATGCCTTAAAGAAACAAATTTACAATATTTCAGTGCTAACAACAAGAAATTGAGGCAAAAACCACAAGCTTACACAAAATGACATGACACAACCAACATAATGTAGTACTAGAAGACACTGACCCTCTTTTTTAGCTTCCAACAACAGCACCTTAGTAGGACACTGAGTTCCCACATCTCGAAAAAACTGGGTTAGAGTGAAAACGACTTCTCCAAATCTTGAGAAACACTGCAAGAATGGAAACCAGTTACTATAAAAAATTTGTAATCCAAAACGGCAAATTCAGTGAAGAGTAGCACCTTTATGTGAGGCTGTATCCAACGTGAGACTTGGGACAGGCGTTGTTGATGTGAAAACCTGTAACAACTCCAATACTAAGAATAACCCTCAGCAAAAATGGGCAAAAGTAGTGACAAAAGAGGTCGGATATTATCATGACAATGAACAGTGGGTCAATCGGGAAATCACAGATATAGTTTAGGCTCTAGATACCATGTTGAGATCTATGGTGAAGAGATAAAAAATAATCTCTTTGTGTGTGTGTTTGTTACAATAGAGGAGCTGTATAAGTGTCTCAAATACAAAGAGATGGGTAAAGGCCCATATATTAGTTACATTTAACATATATATTAAGATATTTATGAGATAATTTTGACAAAATGAAAAGTACTTTGTAAAATATTATCATGACACTAACCAATTTACATTTATATTTCATTCAGTTTATATAGCTTGAACAGAGCAACCCAAAAAACATCAATAGAAATTTGTTGGGACCAAAACAAATCACTGACGTGCAAATTATCCATGTATAAAAAAACTTGGTCATATTTTTCATTGAAGAAGTAACACACAAAAGAGAGAATGAGAATTAGTAATAAAATAAAAGCCATATATTTTGAGGAAATTTAGACCAAATTAACTCATGGTAGAAACCTTTCGTCACATAAAATAATTGCTCCATAGTCATGGCGATGGCGAATAACACGCCCAACAGCTTGATTCACAGCTCGGGAGGCTTGTTGGTTATACCATTCATCTCCCGTTAAAACCTATTTAAGTACCAGACAAGTAATTAGTACTTGTATACATATTGCATTAATGTGTACAAAATTTATGCAAGTAAACCAACATAACCTTGAATAGTTCTCCCTGTGGCCGAGATTCTTTATCTAAGTATTCTCGTTTTAGTCGAACCTGTTAGTGATTAAAAGTGAATTTTCATAACAAACACAAGTACATGCATAATTAATAGACAATACCAAGAGAACTATTTGGAGTCAGGATTGTTAATGAATGAGATAACATACAAATCCTCAAGGTAAGAATGGGAAAAGATAATCAAACCTTAGGATCAGTACTTGTCGCAAATGGCAAACCAGTAATTACCACAGCTCTTCCAGCATGATCAGCAAAATCTAATCCTTCGCTTACCTGTTAAAATAACCAATGGCACAAATACATCTAAGTGAGGTATTAAGAATATGTAGTACAATTTCTAGGATAATGCTTGGCCTTTATGAACCCTTCTCCCTTAATTATAAATGTTACTGGATATTTTAATATTATATAAATAATCTTCTATCCCAAAATCTTCAAATATATTGACATCCCTTAGGTCCTACTGTATACCTATATCATAGGAATACAGGTACTGCTACGCCTTACAGTATTTCTATACCATAATAAATGATTTCCTATGAGAACAAATCAGAAGGTTGTTTCTCAACATTCATGATTAAGTCATACCTTCCCGCGACACACGGCAAAAAAAACTGCTCCAGAGGTTGAGGTGTCATTCAACTTAGACATGTAGTCCTATACAGAGAAGCATAAGGGTCAAGTCAGGCACATCTTAGGATATGATGCATCCAAATGTATATTATGGAAGAATGTGTTTTCACCATGTTAAATAAAAGTGTTACCTTAATCGACAAGGGAAATGACGAAGATTCCCTGGGTTCTATAACAGGTTTCTTGTGTTTGCAAATTCTGTCCCATATTGACATTGAATTTTCATTACTCTGAAAATAACAAACCTCAACACCATGTACCATAGCTTGACCAAACAAATTTATCCTTTCATTAGGTTTGTATGAATCTTACCACACTTCTCCAACAACCAATGATTTGGTCCAAAAGGTAATATGATGGGAAGAATACAAGAAGTCCATCAGGAACAATTCGGGCCAAATTTACTGGAATACAACAGAGAAATGAAATTATGGACAGTTAATGACAATACCCATCAAATTTTGATAATGATGCAAGCTACTTATTCCAAATTTGTAGGCTCTAGGGTCTCATAGTCTGGAATATAAAATTTTCTTTAGTTTTTATGAATATATACCCACACAAATGAAGTCATGAATGCAAATTATATAATATTAACTTGTTGAAATCTTCAATGGGTTTCCACTTATAGGCCTCATTATGCTATCATTATGCCTCAAACACTCGCATCTCACATCTATCTCCAGTTCAATGACTAGAAAAGAGCATAAACTATCAAATCATGCCATTGACAACTTAAACTCTACTAAATCAACACTCCTCTATTTAGGACTGGTTACAAGTCCATCTTAAAATAGTGTGAATTATACCACATACCTTTCTAGGAATGATCCACATACCGCAAACCATCAGAAATCATGTTTGTATTTGAAGCCTAGATGTGTTTGACTAAAAAAATGTTGATTTTAAAGCACTCCAAAATCTGAAATAGGTTGGAGTATAAAAGCAGAAAGCTGTAACAAAAATGCAATGCTCCGTTCACTATTGAGGCTTTCAATACCAAAATAGTGCAACTCCATTTTTTTAAACTAGACATGCAATTATCAAAATGGTGAGACAAATATTACATAAACTTCATTTTGCCAAATTCAGTACAGCATAAGCAGGTCAAATACCAATTGCATTTCCAAGGTCCTGCTTGTACTCTAGTGAATCGCGAGTGCGGTAAGAGGAGTTAAAAGTATATCCTGAAGGACCAATCGGAACAACTCCCGCCCATATCTGATTTGGGGTTATTACATGTGGATTTTCTAGCCGGATGGGGAAGTCTCTGAGATTACCAGAATCAACACTTTTTGTTAATGACAACCAATATATTATTGATGAAAACACAATTAGCAACAAAGGAACTTACAACTTCAGTTCCTCAGCAAAAGATTCCATAGGAGATAATGTGCCCGAAGTCAGTATAATAGATCTAACCCCATATTTATTACGAAAGTCTTCCATGGCTATTCCTGGATTAAAGCACCACCAGCTGAGTGTCCTTGACACCTTGCCTGCAGCATCAAAACAAGAAGACATGTTAGCATAACTGTGAATGTAACGTACAGATCTAATGCAAACAAGTTAGAATGTCTGTATAATGAAAGGGACAGCTTCATTTACAAAAGACTGAAGTTCAATAAGAAACATTTCCTCCTCTTGGTGCGTATCACTTGTATCATGTAACCAACCAGAGTTAAATTTATAAATCCAACTCCTCTTCACATTCCAACCCCAAAAAATATAAACCAAAAGGCCTGGCCTAAAAGCTATAATTGTTCAGAATCAACCATATCTTTTAAACATGGAAATATATTTTGTACAGTAAAAATAAAAACATTAGTTTTCCAAAAAAAAAAAAGAGTAGCAATAATCTGTACAAACACATCTGAATAAGGGATGATTTAATGAAGTACAATGACAATAATAGTCAAATTTCATTGTAAAACCAATTGTCATTACTGGAAGTTGCCAACAAATATATAAGTCACTGCAAGAACTGAGCCAAGTTAGGCGGGACTTCCCAACACCCCTTCTACAAATGTCTACCAGAACAGGCGAGTCTATCAGAACAGGACAATTTAACAAGACGAGCTATAGGTCCTGATGTCATGTCAAATTTCATCTTAAATCAAATTGACATTAAGCTAAGCTGCCCAACAAATATATAAGCCTCACTTCAAGAATTGAGGCAAGTGATGAGGGACTTCATGACAATAATGGGTAAAAAATAATTGAATATAAAACTGTCACAAAAAGAGTCACAAATTGTACAATAAACAAGTCCACATAAATTATCAAGCATTCCTTAACATGTTAAATAAAACTGGTCAGTTTTAAAGTTATAGTAAATAGTAAGTTCTTGAAAATTCAGTAATCGGCACGACGACAAAGTTGATAGAGGAAAAATAAATGGAGTGTATTTAAAGAAAAAAGATTATTTCAATACATTGAGAGATATTGTTCATTCAAACAAGTCTCAATTTACCTTTAGAGTCATTGGCAGCCCAGGCCTCAACCTCCCGCACATGAACCTTTTATGTAAAGGGAAATAAAGCTCAAAGTAAGATATAATCCATAGAAACGCAAAAATACACAAAAAAAGGAGTGATTATAAAATGACAACACAAACAAAAACTATCCTGTGAAGTGTAACTTGGATACAAATACTTACACGATAACATTTAGCATGTGCAGTTCTTCCATCCCTGAACACAATATCAAGAATTTCACCTATTCTATCCAACCTGCAGACCGTGCCAGTTGATTTCTGCTGATTATGTTCTTGGAGAAGTGTTGAAGCTACACCAATTATACTGATTAGCTTAGAAGCAGTTTTGTGTGTGATGTTAAGATCAGCCAGCAGTTCATAGATATAAGGCCCAGGCTTGGTGTACCCCAACTCCTTAGATTCGATAGGCACCTCAGAAATACACTTTTCAAGCTTTAGAAGAAGTGCTGCAAGAAAGAAAATATTAATCTGTACGTGAGATGACAAAATATATATGGCTTACTATTTTCAGAGTACCCAGACCAGAATCTGAAAAGAAAAAAATAAGAAATGCATGTAGGTGCAATTGGTTGTTGCACCCAAAAATCCAGTAAACACAAACATGGTTTATATTGAATATCATTTTCTCAATAATGCTGTTAAAACGAGTACAAGCATGCATCATGATATTGTCAGAGAAATTGGAATTTGGATGGCATTCTGTAAGATTAAGCTAACCTCTAAGGATAGCAAAATCATCTGGATTTTGTGACTTATCATTTGATTTATCTCTTCTTTCTATAGAAAGGTCAATACAACTTTCTGCCTCTTTAATACAAGCAGTTAGAAGCCAAGAAGGCAAGTCAAAGGAGGCTGCATCAGCACATATGCTTTCCTGCAAGTAAATAACAAGCAAATTATATAGCTTGAATATATTTCAGTAACACAGCATACTGAAAGTAGTAACATTAGCATGAATAAAATTTCAATAATACATAATAGCAGAGCACTAAAAAGGACAAGATTGAACATAGCAAAGACGGGTTACACTTAATGAACTAAGGTCTATGCATAGATCTTAATTTCTGACAAATTTGTAATGTCTTCTTACCAAATTGTGAGCTTCATCAAATATGAGTACACTATTGCTCCAAGAAAGTTGCAGAGAATTTCTATATCCACGATCTATAAGATAATTATATGGAGCAAATAATATATCAACAAACTTGTGGAGCTCCTTTGATAAATAATAAGGACACCTGAAATAAGCAAACACAAATTAAGGCAGAATTGTTCACTTGGAGAGAGAAGAGAAGGAAAAGGAGGCAAACAAAATTGCCCATTAAGATGATAAATTATGGTTACAGCCAGCATAGCTGAGAAAACATACGGCCCAAATTTTCTACCAATATTGACCAAATCCTCAATATCTACAGGTTCTTCTCCAAGATGGGAATTGTCCTTCAAGTACTCTGCGACAAAATTTTAGTAAGATAAGTCGCAATGATATGACTTAACAAATAGTTCATAAATGATATGCAGATTTCAGCAACCTCCATAAACATTATATCTTATTCTTAGACACACATGACATCATTTGAGCTTCAGAGTAACTAGTCCACGAGGGAGAATTTATATGATGAGAATTATTTATTTGGTCCATAAAAGCGTGTGGCAGTATTAAAGTAGTGCCTAAATGATAATAAACTAAAAGTAACCTTTGTCTTTCACATTCATCCTTCATTTCAATACGGTTCATGTATGGTATCATTAAAATGCAATTTGTCCCTGCATATATGGACTAAAATGCATTTTAATGATAACTTAAACCAACTAAATTTAATTTCAATAGTAGTACTACAAAGACCTATCTAAAATGAAAGATGAATATGAAATTTAAGAACTACTTTCAAGGACTAACTAGAACCCATCATAGAATTTCAGGGACCAAATAAATCATTCTTCCTTTCTGGATCAATAAGTTGCTAGATGTTTGTATGAAATAATTAGACACAAATAGCCTTTTTAGAATTTGGACTTAGAATCTAAAAAAATTAACTTATAAGGTAAGAATTATCTAAGTTGTATAACCACTGGTCAAACCTTATTCCTAGTTAATGTGGGATCCACTTCTTCACACCTATCACAATGAAGTATATGAGGCAAAAAATTGCCAAGGGCCATAATTAAGGCAGGTTAACATAGCATATCAAAGTGACAACGGAAAAATAAAATATTAATAACAATAATAATAAATAAACAAATAAGAATAATATAAAATCTGGTATGTTGTAAGTTTATGCTTGTTCATCATTTGAATTATGGCAATCCATGGTACTAAGAGTGATTATGCAACATGTATGAGAACATTCATTCAGTCAAATAATCTACATGTTAAGTTTTAAATATGGGTTACTGATACACATATAATGAAAAACAAGGTCCACACGTAATAAATAAGCACCTATATTGTATGCATAGAAATGTTTTTTCAAAAATTACCCGAAACTTTATGAAAATGGCTACAGTGGCGCTTTCCACGCCTTCGACAGAGGAATCGACAAGCATTTGTTTGTGTTTTTCCTCGAAGTAATTTCACTTCATCATGAATGCAAAGTTGCTCCCGAGATCCCAGGACTCCCATCTTAGGCCTGCATACTGATATCAGGTAAGCTTAGGCCCAACATACTAATCATCTTAAAAACTGCAGACATTTAAGATTTATTTGGTTTAGCATAAGTAGTACACACAAAATAAATATTAACCATGATAGTCCACAAATCCATTTTTTCTCTCTGGACCAATATCACCAACTTGATATAGGAAATAAAAACTGAGGAAGTGCAAGTGAATGGTAAATTCACATGATATTGACACAATCAATTACCATCAAGAAATGGCTAAATATATAGAATGACCTGTAAGATGTTCTTTTCAATTCTTGAATTACTTGACGGATTTGGCTGTGAGTGCGTGAAGCATATACAATTGTAGAGAATGTTGAGGACTCAGATTGTGAAAGTGACACCTCGCTTTTAGCCTCTGATTTGTCACCAGTATGCATGCTCACACCAGTTGTGAAACTACCCAAACTCTTCCGCCATGCTAAGGTAGCACAGAGAAGACAGAGAGTTTTTCCAGTTCCTGTGGGACTCTCCAATAGTGCATTACGTTTCTGCCATGCCAAAACACACAGCACAATACATTCAGTATCTAATAAAATCACAGTCTTAACGGTAAAAAAATGATAGAAAACAGATGCCATAGGTGAATCGTAATAGCAAGACATTGAGCACTTGAAAACAAAACCAAGGTACACAGCAGCGGATAATGACTTCAAATCTAAAAGGCACAAAAACTTCTATATAGTAGCAATGCAATGTCATAACACTGCCAGATGCATATCCATGTCAAATATTTCAAAGACAATTCAATCTTTTTAATAGCGTTTTTTACAATTTTTATACTTTTATTTTTAAAACCGTTTATACCAATACCAACTAAAACACTTCGAGAATTAGATAAATTTTTTATTTTTTAAAACTTTTTAATATCAATGCTGAATAGAACACGGGAAATACAAAACTTTTTATACCAATTCTGATGAGAACACCCCGATATTATATCGATTCGATGGTAAACCACGGATCATTTGAAGACAAATTAATCTATGACAGAGCCACGTCATTATCAAATTATCTAATATCAAATAATAACATTAACATTGCGACATCACATTCAATTTATCCAAAAGGAAGTTTATGAATACAACTTCGAGAACACAACCACTCTCGCCAATTGGCAATTGAAATTTGCAACAACCTTAATTCATATTTCCGTATTTGAAAATATATTACAACTCACTGAAGTAGATTCTAAATTGCTACCAACGAACTCTTCTACCACATGGTGAATCAAGATTTGAATCCCCACTGATAAAAGAACCCGGCTTTAGTACCCAGCTGCAACTCGAACAAATTTACCTCCAACGAATAATACATATGGGAAATTAAATAAAAAAAGTATTCTAAATCGTTACCTCCTGAAGTGACTGAATGACTTTGTCCATGTAAACGACCTGGGAATCATACGCTTCGTACGGAAAATCTACGTCGATTCCCCTTATCTTGTAGGTCGGCATTTCTTCGTTTTCACTCGATTCCAGCAAGAAGATCAGTAAACAAGTTTTCTTTTGTTTGAACTTTTCATACACCAATGAACCCTAACATGAGAACCCACTGGCGCCAGTCCAGTTATAGAATGAGATCATTTTCCCGCCAATTCATTGCTATTGGCTGAACGACGTCGTAGTGTAGTAGTACCTGAACCCTATTGTAAACAATAATAATAATTGGAATTAAGATTTAAAAAGTTATTTAAAAATAATAATTAGAGTAAATGGTCATTTAAATAGTTCTGAAACTTTTTCAATTTAATTATTAAATTGGGAAAATTATTATTTAATCTAGCTGATGATATTACCGAAACTAATAATTTATATAGAAACTAAATAATATATTTACCATTTTTAAAATTAAATTGACATTATCAGTTACAGACAGACTCATTTGATCATTTATCTTAATAATGATGCTATAAAATCAAAGTAAATCTATCAAAAGTTTCTAACATTATAATTTAGGTAAAAAAATGTCTCAATAAAATTTAAAGAGATTAAAAAGTTTACACAAAATTCTAATTTTTTTATATCTTATGGGGTAAATGGAAAATGAATAATTTTATTTGCTGATCAGATTATTAGTTAATCTTCTGTTTACATATATTAATCAATGTTTACAGATATTAATCAATGTTGTATCTTAAGAACTAGTAGTGATGATAATAAAAAAATAACAAATGCATTAATTCGATTATTTAGTAGTTAAAAAAAAATTAACATGAAAACATTACACACTCACGTTTAAATTAAAAGTAAATCAAATCGTAAATCATTCTACTAATAAAGTTGTTATAATATATTATATAATCAAATGCAAAACAGTCTAATTAAATTCAATAAAATAATATGCAATAAATTAAAAATATATATACAATTTAGATAAGATATTAGATAATCAAAGTTGAATTTGCTACTTAATTTAAATTTGAAATAAAAATAAAAATCAATTTTATCATTACTAGCCGGTGTATTTGCACTTTTTTTATTTATAAATAATTATGTTTAATATTAAAACTTAAATAAAATAGATTATATGTATTTATTATATATTTAATATAAAGTTTATTAAAACTAAATCTCTCAACTAAATATACAAATAGAAAAAAAAAATATTTTAAACTGTAGTGTCACCATTAATATTAATCAAAATAAATATAATACTTTTTCTGTAATAATTTTTTCTTTTTTTTTTACATGAAAGAGTCAGTATTATTTTATTTTTTTTACTTCCTCCTATGATATCTTTTTACTCTCTGGATTAATAACTTTTACACTTTCATATTGAATAAATATGAAAACAAAATAGAAACATAAAAATAAACTTAATAAAACATTTATCTCTTTTTAGTTTTAAAGGTTTAAAAACTATTTTTGATTCACAAAAAAAATTGTGAATGATTAATGTTTATAAAACAATCATTTGATTCTTTAATAAAAAGAAAAAATAAGTAAAAAGATTTAGGAAAAAAATAATAAAGAAATAAGCAACCACATGAAAAGAATGTGAGAGAAGGAATAAAACTTCTTTAGATACATTAATATTGTAACTAATTTGAGATAATGGAGAAAACTTACTTACATACATTAATATTGTAACTGATTTGAGAAAAGAAAAAAAAATTAAATACATTAATATTGTAACTGATTTAAGAAAACGAAATGAGGGTGAGTTGTTGATATAGAGGAAAAGGTAGGTTGTTGATAGAGAGGGAGAGGTAGGTTGTTGATATAAAAGGAAGTAAAAAGTTTTTGATTGAGAGAAATGTGTGAAGTTGTTAAAAAAGTTTTGATTTTCAAATTATAAAATTAAAAAATTAAGAATGTACCAGAAAATAAAATAACAGAAATGTCAAAAATAACAATAAAATTATAAAAAAACTCTTATTATATATTTATAAAATAATAAAATAAAATATTAGTATAAAAATAAAATAGAAAAATAAATATTTACACTTTATATACTTTATATATACAGGTATAAATGTAAGTTCCCTAGCATTTGCTCGCTTGTGTATTCTCTTATTTCTTCAACAAACCCTCAATCACTATTACAACACAAAATTCAGATACATTTAATTACCTTTTTTTTCATTTTTTTTTATCCTTTAAAAAGTTAAAATAATATATATATATATATATATATATATATATATATATATATATATATATCCAAGTCAGTAATACTTGCATTCTTTGAAAATTGACGGATTTTTTTTATTTTGATCCCAATAAAAAACAGTAATTTTAGGTTTAAAACTTAAAAAAATAGAATTGACCATTTTTCAGATTTTAAAATTTATTTATTTTTTATTTTAGAAATTAGTTATATATCCAAATTTTTAGTTTTGAAAAAAAAAAGTACTATTAGATCAAATTAAATATATATTGGAAATGACAACCGAGTAGGTGGATAATGAATTGCACTGAAATTTACTTTGACTTAGAAGAAAGAAACAACCATTTTCTTGGAAGTTTCCCTATACAGCGTTGATTCGATGATTCCGAGCCATTGATTTATCATTCAATCTCATTTTTACTGAGAGGTACAAGAAGTTTTAATTTTTTTTATGATGTATAGTATTATTTTTAATATTTAATAGTTATTTTTTTAATAATATTGTAAAATCACATTTTAAAATATTTTTTTTTATATTTTAATTTTTAAATTTTTATAGATATTTAATTATCATATTTAAATATTATTTTAGTGTTATTTTGATTATGTACAAAATAATATTATAACTAACAAAATATATCCTCGTGGTGCCGAATGCGGTGGTCTCTTTGTTTAACTTTTTTTTTCTGTTACGATTTATTGATATTTTGGAAAGTTTCTGTTGTTATTTTTTATAAATATTTTAGTTTTGTTATTGATTATTAGATATTGTGGAGTGGTTTTTTTATTAGTCATTGTTTTGAATTTTTTTATCTAGATTTTAGGGTATACAAAAATAGTTTTAAGATAACCAAATATTTTTTTTTATCCATTTGATTTGAGATCTTAATTTTACATTTGATTATGATGTATACTAATTAAACTCTACTACAAAGACACACCTGCACGCTCACGAACGAATATATTGCTTAACTATTTAAGTTTTGTTATGAGAATAAAAAATAAGAATAGCATTTATCTATTAATCAACAAAACCAGATAAATTTGAATTGGAATTAAAATTTGGTAGTTTTATTTGTTAATTTATATTAAAAAATTTACTGTATAATTTTTAATCACAATAAACTTTATTTCTTGAATTTTGATTTTTGTTTATGTTTTATTTCCTTCATTTAAATTGAACCATTTACATATTGTTTTAGTTATTTTGTTTCCTGAATTAGAACTCCAAATTGAGTGGACTAATTGTGACGAGTTATTAAATAAAAAGGCCGAGCCGAAAGAGGCCCAATTGAAGGGTTTCAAAAAGCAAAACGAAGCAGGAAGAGATCCGAGTAATGGATGTTTCTAGAAGGTGGGAGGATTCTCCAGACATCTCTGGGACCAATCGAGTGGAGCACGTCTTTTGTTTCGTTCAAAACTGGCAATTTAACAAGTGCAAAGGTCACAAACACAAATATTAAACACAAACCCAAAATACCACACCGGCCCCAGAAGAAACTAACTCAAGAGTCACTCGCTATAGTCTAGCCCCCTTTATTAAGATTGTTCCAGAACCTCTCAAAACCCTTTTTCTCATTCTTTCTCTCTTTTTTTCGATCGCTTCCACTGGTAAACCCTATTTCCTCTCTTCTTAGATTTGTGTTCCTTTTGCCTCTTTTTGTCATAGATCTGTGTCTTCTCGCTAGTATATTCATGCATTTTCTCTAGAATTAAGGTTTATGTTACCGGCTTTTAAATTAAGAGGAAGTTTTTTGTTGTGTTCAGTCTTTTACTTGTCATCCCGAATTTATGAATGTTAAACTACAATTTTGTTGGGAAGTATGGAATGATTTGATCTCCAAAAATTAGTTTATCATGCAAAATAATGTTCTGTGTTTTGTTTCTTTTCAAAATGATATTTCTTTTTCAAATCTAACTTGGAGTGCTGAATGTCATGTTATGACTGCTACAGTTTGTTTGAATAACTGTTGTATTTGATTGTTCCTGCTTTAACAGTACATGAGTTGGTACTCTAGGCATTTTTATTTTAAGGGCAACAACCCAGATGTTGATATGACACAGAACTTATTTTATTTCCCTTCATCAGGTGTTTTTTGGACTTAGAGATCAAGCAAAAATGAGCGTGGTTGGATTTGATTTTGGTAATGAAAGCTGCATTGTGGCGGTTGCAAGACAGAGGGGGATTGATGTGGTGCTCAATGATGAGTCCAAGCGTGAAACACCTGCAATTGTATGCTTTGGTGACAAACAACGGTTTCTTGGGACAGCTGGAGCCGCATCTACTATGATGAATCCAAAGAATTCAATCTCACAAATAAAGAGCTTGATTGGTAGACAATTTTCAGATCCTGAACTGCAGCGAGATCTGAAAACTTACCCTTTTCTTGTCACTGAAGGGCCTGATGGATATCCATTGATCCATGCAAGGTACTTGGGTGACGTTAAAACATTTACACCTACCCAAGTATTTGGAATGATGTTATCAAACCTTAAAGAAATAGCTGAGAAAAATCTGAATGCTGCTGTTGTTGATTGTTGCATTGGAATTCCACTTTATTTTACTGATCTGCAGAGGAGGGCAGTCTTGGATGCAGCCACTATAGCAGGGTTGCACCCACTTCGACTATTTCATGAAACAACAGCAACTGCATTGGCTTATGGAATTTATAAGACTGATCTTCCTGAAAATGATCAGCTGAATGTTGCCTTTGTTGATGTTGGTCATGCCAGCATGCAAGTGTGCATTGCTGGATTTAAAAAGGGTCAGCTTAAAGTGTTGTCCCAGTCATTCGATAGGTCTCTAGGTGGGAGGGACTTTGATGAGGTTCTGTTCCATTATTTTGCTGCAAAGTTTAAGGATGAGTACAAGATTGATGTATTGCAAAATGCTAGGGCTTGTATAAGATTGAGGGCTGCTTGTGAGAAGCTGAAGAAGGTGCTTAGTGCTAATCCAGAGGCACCTCTAAACATAGAGTGTTTGATGGATGAGAAGGATGTCAGAAGCTTTATCAAGCGTGATGAGTTTGAGCAACTAAGTCTTCCAATTTTGGAACGAGTGAAGGGACCATTGGAGAAGGCACTTGCAGAGGCAGGTCTTACAGTTGATAATATTCATGTGGTTGAGGTGGTTGGTTCTGGTTCCCGTGTACCAGCTATAAACAAAATATTGACAGAGTTCTTCAAAAAGGAGCCTAGGCGGACAATGAATGCAAGTGAGTGTGTTGCCAAGGGCTGTGCATTGCAGTGCGCAATTCTCAGTCCAACTTTTAAAGTGAGGGAGTTTCAGGTAATTTTCTTCCAGATTGTATTATTCTCTGGTTCAAAAGCCTCTTTGACAATGCAAGACTGTTTAGATTAATGTAGAACTGTTTAGATCAATGTAAGACTTTTTAGATCTCAAGAATCATGTTTTCAGCATTTGTTCGATATTTTTTGGGTACATGTTATGTTCTTTGAATTGCTTTTTCTTTGGTATCTCCCTTTACATTAGATTATAATTTCATTGTAAATTATGCCTGACAACTGCTGGTTTATTGTGGTGAATTGTTTGTCTTAGTGTTAATATTATATTTTATATAATTTTGATCTTCTGTTCCATGATGTGAAGGTCAATGAAAGCTTTCCCTTCTCAATTTCTCTCTCATGGAAAGGTTCAAGCTCTGATGCACAAGAAAGTGGACCAGATAGTAAACAAAGTACCCTTGTCTTCCCCAAGGGAAATCCCATACCAAGTGTTAAGGCATTGACAATCTACAGGCAAGGAACGTTTTCTATTGATGTTCAATATGATGATGTGAGTGGTTTGCAAACACCTGCAAAGATCAGCACATACACTGTAAGTTGGTATTTAAGTTTTTATTTACATGCAATACACATAGAACATTCTTTTGATAGTCATTTGACTCCAAAGTTAAATGTGCAAAGAGCAGCACAAATACTGTAAGTCTGCTTTAAAGTTTTTTTATTTATATGCACACAAAATACATTCTTTTGACAGTCATTTGACTCCCCAGTGTACTAAAATGAATGCAGATTGGTCCTTTTCAATCAACAAAAGGTGAAAAAGCAAAAATTAAAGTGAAAGTTAGGTTGAATCTGCATGGAATTGTATCTATTGAATCTGCAACGGTAAGTCCCTCCCTGTAGCATTGGTTTTTGGATTTTCTTATTTCTCCTGTATACCTGTGACTTCATTATGGAAGTAAACCATATGGCTTCTGTTTCTTACCTCATATTTTTTCTCCCTTAAGCTCTTGGAAGAGGAAGAAATTGAGGTTCCTGTTTCCAAAGAATCAGCAGGAGAAAATACCAAGATGGAAACTGATGAAGCTGCTGCTGATACTGCCACACCTCCTAGCTCCAATGACAATGATGTTAACATGCAAGATGCTAATGCCAATACCAATGCATCTGCTGATGTCCTTGGGGCTGAAAATGGTACCCCTGAGGCAGGAGATAAACCTGTGCAAATGGATACTGATACCAAGGTAAATGGTCAAAAAAAATTTAAGCATATGATTAAAATGTGTTTTGTGTAACTGTTAACTTTTTTAGATGTGATATTTCTATTTTCGATATTTAGATCTTATGTTGTTTTGTGGTTTTCTGTCTATATTTTGTTCTGATAGTATACTCATCAATAAGACACCATTGACTATTGGGATCAGAGTCATCTTAAATGAATTATAATCACTAGTATATTTGGTGTGTAAGATGATAGTGTGAACTTAAATTTTCTGGACATTGTTTGGATTAGTTGTGGCATTTCATTTTTTTCCTTGAGGTTGTTTGGTTTGTTTTCAGCTCTTTATTTACAATTGAGGAAACCCTTATAAGGTCTTGTTTTCATGTTTCTTTTGTCCTATTTTTGTATATCAAATATTGAAAATAATTTATCATACAAGAAAATAAACCAAGGGTGACCTAACTCATTCCCTTCCAGTAGTTTGAATATTAAATGGCTTTTGGTTTATGTGCATCAATCAAGTTGTCGATGTGGTCCTTTTTAGGTAGTAATTGAACTGCATTTACTTGAAACAGGTTGAGGCTCCAAAGAAGAAGGTGAAGAAAATAAATGTTCCCGTGGTGGAGTTAGTTTATGGAGCAATGTCAGTTGCGGATGTTCAGAAAGCTGTTGAGAAGGAGTTTGAAATGGCTTTGCAAGATCGAGTGATGGAGGAAACAAAAGACAAGAAAAATGCTGTAGAGGCTTATGTTTATGACATGAGAAACAAGGTTAGAGTTGTCATGATTTTCTTGTTATTTGATGTGGAGTATTTGATTCTTACCAAACTAATTTCTTGTTATCATTTCAGCTAAATGACAAATACCAAGAGTTTGTCATTGATTCAGAGAGGGAAGCATTCACAACTAAACTTCAGGAGGTGGAAGACTGGCTATATGAAGATGGTGAAGATGAGACTAAAGGTGTATACATTGCCAAACTAGAAGAGCTCAAGAGGGTAAGAAATTTTGGGGATTAGAAAATCTGACCCTAGCTGATTATGGTATTCTTAAGGCTTGGTTGTTTTAGAGAGTACTTTCCAAGGATGGAATGAACAGAAGTATCATGCATAAACATGGGCGAAAATGATATGTTTGTGTTTTAGTTTTTTACAATCTGATTGGATATTTACTTGATCGCAGCAAGGTGATCCAGTTGAAGAGCGTTACAAAGAATACACGGAGAGGGGTTCAATAATTGACCAACTCGTCTATTGTATAAATAGTTATAGAGAAGCTGCAATGTCAAATGATCCCAAATTTGATCACATCGACATCAATGAGAAACAGAAGGTAATTGGTTGGTACTGATTCTCTCTTATTCATATCTTCCTATTTGGCATTGAGCTGGACATGTTTTCCATTTTATTTGTTTTTGCAGGTCTTAAATGAATGTTTGGAAGCTGAGAAATGGCTCAGGGAGAAAAAGCATCTACAGGATGCCCTTCCAAAGTATGCCTCCCCTGTACTTTTGTCAGCTGACATAAGAAAGAAAGCTGAAGCTGTTGACAGGTATTTGCTTTTGTTCTTTACATTTTGGTCTCTCTTCTGTGTGTGGCTTTTGTTTTTTAACCTTGCTCATTGTCTTTCAATAAAAGGTTCTGTAAGCCAATTATGACAAAACCAAAGCCACCTCCACCAAAACCAACCACTCCAGAAGCACCAGCAACCCCACCTCCTCAGGGTGGCGAACAGCAGCAGCAGCCTCAACAATCACCATCTCAGGAGAACCCTAATGGCAGCAGTGAAAATGCAGGGGACAATGGTAATCCGGCCCCGCCTCCAGCATCTGCTGAACCAATGGAGACTGAGAAATCAGAGAACACAGGCTCTGCTTAATTTTTGTTGTTGATTTTGCCATTATCTCTTTTTATGATACGTACGACAGTATGAATTGTGCCTGAAAAAGTAGGTATGGGTGAGTTGATGCTGGAAAATTTGTTAATGGGTGAATTATGGTCTTCGGCCCGGTTTTTTTTTTGTCAAACTCTTACGATCTCTAGGATTTTAGATTATTTGTGTAACCATTTTCTATAAGTGGAATTACAATGCTTGTTTTCATCGAGTTAAATGCTTCGATTTTCCTTTAGATACCCGTTTCATTTTTTTCCCATTGTGAATCGGCTTATTTCTTTCTGTAATATAGGTTAGAGGAATGCCGCTAAGCCCCTGAGATGCGTTTAGGGGGTGACCCAGATTTCTCTTCGTAAACGATGCAGTGTTTTTTTTATTGTTATATAATAGAGTCCATTTTTAGTAAGATTGTTCAGTTAATCATCTTTAGGGTCCACAAGTTGGGCTGAATTTGATTGAGTTATTGAAATTATTATTCTTTGAAGGATTTTATTTTTGACATATTCATATTCGTTTGAATTCACGAGTTTTTTTTAAAACTTTTTAATTGAAAACATATTTAAATACAAAATGATTAAATGTCTGATAACTATCATGCGAATTTTTCATACTTTTAAATTGAAATCATATAATTTTCTATTTTATTAAATTTAATTATGAGTAAAATTACATTTTTATATGTTTTTTTAAATTCTTCCACTTTCTTATCTTCTGAAGTTGTCTTTACTAATAATACATTTTGCTAACGAAATATTTAAAATTCTCTGGAGGTTAGTAACCTCAAACCCTAAACGCAGTACAAATTTTCAAGTATTGTAAAATAATTTACTTAGAGGAGTATTTTATATTTCAAGATTGCTATAATTTAATTACGTTAAAAGGAGAGAGTAATATTTAAGAAATTAGAGTGAATTTTAGTTAAACACGCAATTAGTTTCTATATATGTAAAAAAATATTAAGTTAATAAATAGAAAATTGTGGATTTGGTTTTTGTTAAATTTTTTTTTCATACATTTTTATTAAAAAAATGTTATGAAAAAGTAATCAACAAAATTGAAGACAGAAATCTGAGGTAGATTTTTTTTTCCAAGAGAATTAAATGAGAGGGAGAAAGAAGGGCAAATGCCTTTAATCCGAGATTTGGATATATTTTGAATTATATAATTTGAAAACTAATCCTATTTATAAAATAATTTTAAATTTTATAATTTAAAAGTTAATTTTATATTTAAAAAATATTTTTGAATTATATAATCTGAAAGTTAATCACACATCTAAAAATAAGTTTATAAATTAAATAATTAAAAAATTAATTTTATGTATAGAAAAGACTTTTAGATTACATAATTCATAAACTAATTATAAATTTTTTTCAAATTATATAATTCAAAAATTGATTACGAAAATAGAAAAAAAATTTCGAATTATGTATTTTATAATATTAAAAAATATATATTTTTGAAATAAAAAAACTTATGGAGGTGACACAAGAACGTGTGGAGGTGCAGGAAGAAGCAGTCGTATTTTTACACAAGTGTTTGAAAGAAGCCCAGCCCATTTGATGGAAACAGGCCCCATTAGTTGTTCTTTTTTCCTTCTTCTTTAGGGTATTTGCTTTCGTCTACGGTGTGAAGTGTGAAAACTGAAAAAACAGAGAGAAGGTTGCGAATACCGTCAATAAATAAACAGGTTCAACATAATTCTACTTTTATGTTGAAAAGACGAAAGAGAAGGTTGCGAATATCATGTATGGCTGACGAATCTCATTGATTGAATATTTAATTTTGAAGCACACCTTTTGCAGTTCACGCTTTGTCGCAGAAAATAAAATGAGAAAAATTTGTTACGTTCAGTTTCAGGTAAGCAAGTTTTTTTGCCGTAGCATATAGCTCGATGAAGATCCAATGATGCTTGCTGGATCATTGCTGCAATGAGGAGGGGAATATCAACTTTTCCCCCTTTCTCTCAGAGATTAAAGCAAACAGGTTCTACTCACTCGCTCACTCAACTTAAATGATGCTTGTTGTCGTTGTTTTTTATTCTGTTTGTTTTATATTATCATTTTTAACTCCTGAGTTTGTTTGATTTGAATTCAGGCAATGCAATTTTTGACCACATCTGATTTTGTGTGATTTTTATTAAACTGGCAGAAAATGAGATTGTTCAAATGTTTCGGTTGCCTAATCCCCATGAAGGAAACCACCAGAGCGTTCCCGTGAAAGGAGGATATGGGTCGAGGAAGGAACCTTATTCTCGGACATTGGATGAGAGATTCATTAGGATTTTGAAAATATTTAAATGGGGACCTGATGCAGAAAAGGCCTTGGAAGTGCTGAAACTGAAGGTTGATGCTCGCTTGGTTCGCGAGATTCTGAAGGTAGATGTTGAGGTCAGTGTTAAGATTCAGTTTTTTAAGTGGGCTGGGAAGAGGAGGAGTTTTGAACATGATTCAACCACTTACATGGCGTTGATTCGCTGCTTGGATGAACATAGGATGTTTGGCGACGTGTGGAAGACAATACAAGACATGGTTAAGGGTTCATGTGCAATGGTTCCTGCTGAATTGTCTGAAATTGTGAAGATCTTGGGCAGGATCAAGATGGTTAACAGGGCATTATCTGTCTTTTACCAGGTTAAGGGTCGCAAGTGCAGACCCACAGCGACCACTTACAACTCTGTCATCTTGATGCTGATGCAAGAGGGGCATCATGAAAAGGTCCATGAGCTGTATAATGAAATGTGCAGCGAAGGCCATTGTTTTCCTGACACGGTTACATACAGTGCACTTATATCAGCATTTGCTAAACTAAATCGTGATGACTCTGCCATTAGATTATTTGATGAGATGAAGGAAAATGGATTGCAGCCCACTGCGAAGATTTATACAACTTTAATGGGAATATACTTTAAGTTGGGTAGGGTTGAAGAAGCATTGGGCCTAGTCAAGGAGATGAGAGTGAGGCGGTGTCTCCCAACTGTCTTTACTTACACAGAATTGATAAGGGGGCTGGGGAAGTCTGGGAGGGTTGAAGAAGCATACATGACATACAAGAAGATGCTGAAAGATGGTTGTAAACCTGATGTCATTCTGATGAATAATTTGATTAATATTTTGGGAAGATCTGATCGCTTAAGAGATGCTATTAAGCTTTTTGATGAAATGAAATTGCTGAATTGTGCTCCTAATGTTGTGACATATAATACCATCATCAAATCTTTATTCGAGGCCAAAGCGCCACCTTCTGAAGCTTCTTCATGGTTTGAGAGGATGAAGAAAGATGGAATAGTCCCCAGCTCATTTACTTATTCAATTCTCATTGATGGTTTCTGCAAAACAAATCGAGTTGAGAAGGCTCTGTTGCTTCTTGAGGAGATGGATGAAAAAGGCTTTCCACCTTGTCCGGCTGCCTACTGCAGCCTGATCAACACCCTCGGAGTAGCAAAGCGCTATGATGTTGCAAATGAGCTATTCCAGGAGTTGAAGGAGAACTGTGGATGTTCAAGTGCTCGTGTGTATGCTGTAATGATTAAGCATTTTGGAAAATGTGGGAGACTCAATGAAGCTATCAATCTTTTTAATGAGATGAAAAAACTTGGATGCACCCCTGATGTTTATGCTTATAATGCTCTCATGACTGGAATGGTAAGGGCTGAAAGGGTGGATGAAGTTTTCTCCTTGTTTAGAACTATGGAAGAAAATGGTTGCACCCCAGATATAAATTCTCATAATATTGTCCTGAATGGTTTGGCTAGAACAGGTGGCCCAAAGCGTGCTTTGGAAATGTTTACAAAAATGAAGAACTCAACTATTAGGCCAGATGGGGTTTCTTACAACACCATTCTTGGTTGTCTAAGCAGAGCAGGTCTGTTTGAAGAGGCTGCAAAACTTATGCAAGAAATGAGTTCAAAAGGATTTCAGTATGACCTCATCACCTACTCTTCAATACTTGAGGCAGTCGGTAAGGTTGATGATTGTAAAATGGTAGTAGAGTCATGAGAGCCATCCGGTATCACCTTTTTGAGAGACTCTGTTAATGATTATTGACGATTCCCTTGAATTGCATTAATGATTTTGAAGTGAGGAACGAATATTTTTTAATGTAAGGGGATAGGAACATTCATTGAAGAAAACCAATATTGTAGAAAAATCCCTCAAATATTAGTTTAGAAACCTTAGAAAGTGTAGTTGATTTCAATCTGAATAAGGAAATTTTTTATTACATTAATTAGTTATCCTGACCTTTATGCTATGTTATTATGTTGTATGTGTCAGTTTTTTCTTTCTTTCAAACAATGGCTTGCAATTCTTCGGACCATCAATGGGGAGATAAGGATGGAAGATAAATAGAGAAAGAAGTAATATTATAACGTTAGGAAATTGTTTTATGGATAGTGTGATTCTTTATTTTGAGTAATAGCACATTCAAAAGCAGTTTATTTACATGTCTTTTTATTTTGAGTAATGATATAAATAGCAATGTATTATTTTACATGTTTTGTGTGTGAAGAACAATTGAATTCTGCTTAATTCTTTATTTGTCCAAAATTTGCATTCTACCCATATTCTTGCAACTATCATATTCATTTTACTTTCTGTTTTTGCCGATGCGGACACAAGTAATGTAAATACGAGTTTAATATCTTCCATCAAAATTGTATTAAAAAATAATAAAATTTACATTTACTTATATATTATAAATTAATTTATTTAATTATATACTATGAATTAATTTATTCGATTAATGCGAGCAACAGTTATATATACGCTGATAAAAAATAAATAAAATAATGGTATATAGAAGCTGAAAAATAAAAAATGCCGTGTATCAATATGCAGTGCTTTACTAAAATTAATATTTTAGCATGTCTTTTAAGTTTTTGAAAATTAAAATGTAAGGTGTTACTTCTATAAAGTTGCATTATTATAGTCTAACCTTGTTAAAAGATGAGAAAAGGTAAGTTGAATAGAAGGTTTTGATAAGTGAAAGATAAGAAACTGTAAATTAGATTTTGAAGACATTTCTTCAACGCATAAGTTCCAAAACTCTTCTCAAGACTTCTCAAGACGTAAAATGATGGTTTGAATAGTGTCTAGAACACCAATTACTAAATAGTGATTTGATAGTAGATAATATTATAAAATCAATAAATTGTTGTTAGAATAAATTCTATATGATTATAATATTATACTAAAAAATCGAGTTTAAATTTAATTTAGTTTTATAAAATTAAATTATAAGTTGAAATTTACATTCAATTAACTATAAAATATTTTTACTTTTAGTCAATAGGAAAACATGTCCATATGCAAACTTGTTACAATCAAAAGCTAGCACAGTGCATGAGGGCATTTGGAGGGATAGCAAGATAACAGTCGAGGTGGGACTTGGTAAGGAGAGGGAGATAATAATAGTGAACATTTTAAAACTATTATAAACCCTTCCCCATATTGGATTTGGACTCCAAATAAAAATGCTATGGTCCCTCCCCTTTAGAAAAGTAGTCCAACTTTACCTTTTTCTTTACCACTTCTATGAATGAGTGTCAATCAGAGGAATCCATTAAAACAACTGAGAGGACACTGGGGATCAAATTGAGGACAGTAGTGAGAACCTCTTGGAAAAAACAAAATTTACAAAATAAATTGAATAATAACATTTAATAAAAAACTGAGATGTGTATGTTTATAAACTCACGACCAATCACTCAACTATAGTATTTGCATATACTTATATAATTTAATTTAATTATAGCAAATATCCAACATATTTTTTCATACCAAAAAGCAAATTTCTTGAATATAAATATGATTTAATAAATTTATTATAATTTAATTATATTTCTAATTGATGTAAAATAAGAGTCGATTTAAAATAAGAATAGGGGTGCCCAAAAGTATTGTGAAGTATAAGGCTTACAATAATCTTCAAGAGCAGGCGTCAATTATATATTTCAGAGCATGCTTTTCTTTAAACTTTCCGTTTGGGCATAACAGACAATATGAATAGGGGTCCTGTCACTTGGTCAAATCAATCATTCTTCTTTCCAAATTGAACTGATATCACACATTACCTGTCGAAAAATGGTGGACAGAAGTTTTTGTATGCATATGTCAAGCCTACATAAGGTTTGACATATATTATTGGAAGGTTAAAATTTACTACCTAAGATGATAACACTTTGCTTGGCCTTAAGGTTGTGTAACACTCTCTTTTTTGGGTTTGAATGTTACTTCAAGTCAAACCTTGAACCGGATATATCAATGTACTCCATCATAAAAAAGTGAACGAATAAAAAATTATTTCTTTTTCAATTTAAATTCGAACTATCAGGGGATAGCAGATTGATTTGATGTCATATATTTCAAAAAGATTTGTCATAAAAGGAAACGATGTAAAACTGCAAAGTTATCTGCATATGGATCTGAATATAGAATCCTTCTTCTATGGCTAATAGATTGTTGGCTGTTCCAAATTAAAGGAACTTTACCCCTTTCACATGATCATTACACTGATGGATTGAGGGTTTGGCATGAACACCACAGGGATTATAAAACTGCAGAAACATTATTCATCTAAACTTGGCAATAAAATTGGAAATGAATCTATTTATACGATATCTTCTATAAGATTTGATACAGAATGAACTGTAATCGATCACCTGTTAAATACTCATACATGAACAATCTCTGTTTTCTTTAAAAACTTTAAATAAAAATGTCAACTCATTTAGTAAGTAATTCACATCATCCAATATTATTCATGAATTTGAAAATATAAAAGTAAAGAAAAAAACCAGACAGGCATTGAGCACAATTTTGAACATGGAAACAATGACTTGGTAGTAAAATGCAATATTGCTGGCAAGAAGGGGCAAAATGCCTCAAATATGATACAACTGATAATCTAGTGTCTTCATTGTATCTTACACAGCAATGACAACTACAATGCATAAGATTTCACATACCATTCTCAGCAGAATCATCGTTCTCATCATTTATCTGTTCTAGTTTTGAAATCTCAAACTGCAAATTCCCAAACATCTGCCTCTTCTGTGTTTCCAAATCCTTATGGAAATCCATTCTCATCTTTTCCAGTTCCATCATCTGCTGCCTTTTACTATTTTCTATCTTTTCATATATCTTACTGAATTTTTGAATGGAATCGGCAAGTAACCTGAAGGAAGAAGCTCCACCACTGCTCCTTCCTTTCCTTTTCTTTGCTTGAAGTCCATCCGAACCTTCTTCACCGGTAGATTCCACATTCTCAGGACTATCCCTTATTTCATCCAATCCATTAGCATGATTCAAATAAACTCCGGGGTTCGTAAAAACATACTCTCCTGAGTCCAAACCACAAGAGACACCAACTTGTTGTGGAGGAGAATTCATTAGCTCATCCATCTTTTTAAAATAAACCCATTTGCAATCTCCACCATCACTATCTGGAAATTTAGCCTTCTCCTTCTTGTATTTTTTCTTCAGTGTGTCAAGGCGGTTTCGACACTGAGTATCCGTCCTTTCAATTTTTGAAACTTGTGCTACCATTTTCGATACTTGCTGCCACTCCTCACATCGAAGACTCTTCCTTCCATGTTGAAGAAACCTATAACCCCATGCATCAAGAAGAACAAATGTCTCATGCTCAGTCCAGTCAGTAAGTGAATTCCTACCCCCAGAAGATGGTTTGGGAGCTGAAGGAACTGGAGGTGCTGCAGCTGATGGCGCTGGCACACGAGGAGCAAGTTCATAGGTTGAAATCAAACTCTTCAGCTTTTGCTTCTTTGGGTGCCACTCCAAATCATCTTCAGTCTTAGTGGCATAATAACTAATCTGTTTATTGTCCTCTACCTCCTCTTCCCCATCACCATTTTCATCACCACCCCCATCCATGCCATTTTCTTCATCCCCATCCTTTTGGCCAAGCTGCAGGCTGTTACTTTGATCAACCTCATCATCTCCTTCTAACTGCTCTTGTTCTTCATCGTCATCATGATGATGGGCATACTCAGTATTAACCGGGAGGGAATATGGAGAATTCTGATAACCATAACCATAACCATAACCTCGTTGGCGACTGATGATGCGATATGGGTTAGGGTGATAGCTCGCATCATCCTCAATGCCATCCATTCAGAAACAGAATTTTGGTAGGAAACTAGAGCTACAAAACTAGTAATATCTCTCTATCTCCCTTAACCAACCATTCAACAAACCCTCTTTGAGTACACTCTAATATTCTATTCCAATTAAAATCAATTGCATGACCCTAATATTCACAATTATCTTTCTTGCATGTATGAATAAAATGAATTTAGGAAAAATAATTGCAGCAGATGTGCATCCAATTCTCATGGAATTTCATGAGATAAAAGAAAAAGCATCAAACATGAGAAGATTGTGATTAGAGTTTCATACCTGAGAGAACGCAATTTCTGGGAAACCAAAAGTGTGAAATTGCAAACAGACTGAGAAAAAAGGAAATAAAGAAACTGTCAATTGGCAAAGCACCATCACAAGTTCCACAGAGATAGAAGGTGCTCTTTGCTAACGTGAGCCTGGTGCGTGCCGTAATTAATACTTTTCATTTTTTATTTAATTTTAGTTTCTTATTATTTTCCTATTACATTTGGACACATTGTTAAACCCAAGATCTCGATCCCGTCTCCAAGAAAAAATCACGTCACGCTTCGTGCATGATTAAAATTTTAAAATTGAAAGTGTTAAAACTTGTTGAATTTATCTTTATTTTAAAAACAGCAAAATAAAATAGAGATATTTTATTATTAATAAAATAAAGGAATTATAAAAATAATATTAAAAATAAAAATGATAAAATTAGCTTTCCGAATTAAGATGCATTATTTGCGTATTTATTAAATATATATAAAGGGTCATTACTAATAATATTTGACAGAAGTAAAATGTGAAAAATGTGACTTTTTTTCTCTTATTTTTGTTAAAGCATTATTTTGTTTTTTTTATTTAATCTTAGTGCTGGTAATCTAAATTTTAAATTAATTTTCTGCAATTAAAATCCTGTTTTACTTATCATTCAAACTAATTTTGCACAGTCATTCTTTTTATTTTCAAAATTAAATTAAAACCAGTTAATCTGCAATATTTTCTCAACATGTGATTTTGAACTTTTCATCACACCACATCATCACGTTAAAAACATTTTTCAATATTTTTTTTCAAATAATCAATTTTTTAATTTCTGTTAATCGTTTTATTTATTTTTAAATTTATTGTTAAAAATAAATTTTAAATTTAGTAATATATTTCATATGTCTCGCCCAAACTTTGAAACATGGGAGGCACTACATTCTAATGTTTTGTTTCTTTTAACAGAGAATGAAAAGTGATGAAGTAAAAAACAAGAAAGAAAGATAAAGGAAAAAAAAAAGAAAAAATACGTGAAAAGTAAAATTGTTTTAATTAGATAAAAAAGAGTGAAAAATGAAAAATATTATTATTATTAATTTATTTAATTTTATTTATTATAATAATAATAAAAATTAAATATATAAATATTAATGAAATATTTATGATATAATCAATTACATAAAAAATATCATTAAAATATTTCTAATATAATTATTTGTCTCTTTTAATTTAATCCAATTGTATGATTTTCAAAGTATTTGTATGTCTATTTCCCTTTTTGCACTTTCTGTGTTTATATTGCAAACAGTTAGGAATTCGTAATAATATAAAACATTTACTTTTATTATATACTTATGAATAATAAGTATATGTATTTGAAGTATTCTCTTTTGAAATCTTATTTTTTATAATGATGTTGATAAGAAAATTAATAGTATTTTTTATTTTATTGATAAGAGAAACTCTTACATTTGAAAATGATTTAGAATTTTCTTTTATAAATTTATGTTTTGTATTTGTAATTATAAAATTACAAAGATTAACTTTATTTAAATTTATATTTTGTTATACAAATTATTCGAATTTGTTTACTAGAAAGATGAATTTTATCTGTACTCTTCTCTTAGGACGTAATCTCATTTAAATTATACGTTATGATAAAACATTTTTTAAAGTTTATATTTTAAGAAATATTTTAAAGAAGTGTTATTTAAAAATTTAAAAAAAAATAAAAAGTAAAAGTATTCATGGATATTAGGGAATTTTAAATATGTATGTGATAGTTAATAAATAGATAATATTGAATTTTTTTCTAGATAGAACAGATATATATAATTACATTCTTACTTAAGTGGGTTAAAAATGGAGGTGAAAAATCACAAAAATTAGTCTAAACATATGAATATATCTCACTGTAAATTTTTTAGCTAGTCATTAATTAAGACTCAATCAAGTTATAATTAAGTGCACTCAAATTGAAGAGAGTATGACTAATCCACCAACTCACTTAAGAAAATACCTAATCATAAATAAATATTAAAATTTAAACTCATTAAACATTATGTAAAAACTTGTAAAATTTGGAGTTAATGGAAAAATGATATTAAAAACTTGAATACAAATAGAGATATTGTTTATTTATTTATTATTATTATTGTATATCAATCATAATATTTCATACAAATTTTCACAAATTTAAATTTTATTATAAAAAAGTATACATTTATAAATTTGCATTCAGTGTTAATACTCAAAGTTTATTTTTATAGAAGAGATAATAAGGTTGGGTTAGTTATATTACCTGAACTGGATATGAAATTATTTTAGCTTAAGTGCAATTTGTAATTTTATCCTATATTTATTAGAATGGACAAAAATAAATAAATTTATGTATTTTGTAAATTTGTTTCATTGGAATTACTTAATACAATAAAAGTTGTGTTCTAACTCTATTATCTCTGGTTTAATTTTTTTCTAAACTAATATTGTGTTCAAACACTACGATTTTGGTGTTGTATCAAATCATGTAAAAGTTGTGAAGCTTGATGAGAACCGTAAAGTCGTCATTACAAGGAATGATCTTTTTGTATAAAACCTAAAGAGATAAAGTTGTGCATAAAAAGCACAAGTCATTACTATAGATGCATATGACTTTAAGGAAAGTAAAGTCGTGTTTGTGGCTTATGACTTTCACTTCTTTGAAATGTGACATTAAATTTGCGTGTTAAACTGACAACTTCAATGCATTTTCCATATATATCTATTGAATTCGCTACACCTTTTAATTGAATACAAAGCTAAGGACAAATGAATCCACCCAACACCCCTTCACGTATAAAAAAACATGGATTGCAAAACAAAAGCTGTTGGCCATGATATTTGGCGATTGAGACAAATCATATAATAATCTTCCAAGATGGTTGAAAGTTATACAAGAAAGTGTCTCAAACATAATTGTCCAATATGCAACTTGACCTTTTGTTGTAGATGATGTTCAAGACACCTCTTGTTACATCTTGAAACATTATTTTGGGCTTTGAAGTCATGCATTAATGACTTCAATTACCGTAAGCCAATAATGTAAGTTGATAGGGCATTTTTGTTTGAAAAATACAATGTGACTTTGCTAAACATATCCCCTTTAACTTTTGCAATAGTTGAAGGTGAAACAAAGAAAGCCTTAATATGATTCTTCCAATTGTTGCAAACATATGTCACACCCCAACTAAATATATGCATGATAATTAATAGAGAAACGACTATATTATCAATATTACAATCAACAAAAGTTGATTGGGAAGCAAATGGCCTCATTTCAATGTATTGCATACGTCACACTACATCTAACTTGAATAAAAGAATCAAAATGCATAACTGAAGAGATAACTGATAAACATGAGTATCTATTTCCCTTTCCTTCCATTAATTAATATTACAAAATGACGTGAATTTTAAATAATTTCATTTATTACAGTGTCATGTGTTATGAAATGAAACAACCAATTTGTTTACCCAATCTCCAATCTGCATAATATTTACAAGACTTACAAAGTCCACTTTCATTTAGTTCAAAATGAAGATTATCAGTCTACTTATATGAGATCGAATTTAATCTTGAACCCCACATGCTACATAAGAAATTAGGAAGATCAATTACTAATAGTGTACATAACAAAATGGACGAACCAATTTTAAATAAGTAAAATAAATGTTCTTACTATAAAAATAAAAATCACAATAACACAAATTGTTCATACAAATAATAGAATATCGTATATTGCAATATTTATGTACTATTTGTATGATAATTTTTTTACTTCATTTCACATTTTGTATTTTTATTTTTGTCTAATTTAAAACAAATCTTACAAATTTCAAAACATATATTAATAATTTAGCACATATAATACAATTTGTCTAAAGTATTACATTTAAAAAAAATACAGAATATGATTTTATTCATTTGTTTGTTGAATAATTTTAACATCATTTTTGTTTTTTATTCATTTTTCAGTTAAAAAACTATTTTATTATTTAAAAATATTTCTTAGTCGTGCTTTGTATATATATATATATATAATATAATTCTATGTTTACATGTTTTACAAACAATCATTTTCCATAATGATGACTTCCCTGTTAATTAAAATCGTCATCAAATTTCATCCATAGTTTGATGCTAACACCAAAATCATGATATTTAAACAAGATTTCAGTTTAAAAAAATGTTGAAACACAATTTGTTGTATGAAGTTGTTCAAGTGAAAATGATTTACTCAAATATGTAAACTTTTTTTTTTCCCATTCTAATAAGTACAGAATAAAATTTTATCATTTTAAAAACATAAAAAAGAAAAAAATTATATAAATAAAAATAATGTTAAATAATGTTTCTAATTTTATGTAAAATAGTTAAGTTTTGATTATATATTTATATTTTTTGTTTTTTATTCCGTAAACTTTGTATTTATTATTTTTAATCTTCACAATTTATGTGAATTTTAGTTTTAAGTTTTAAAAATATTTTTTATTTTTCAAAAATTTGAAATTAATAATTTTGATCCAAATACATTAATCATATATATTTTATTTTATAGATCTTAATTTATTTAAATACATTGATTTTTCTTTTAACATACAACTAGTTAACTAATATCACATAATATTAAAATTTTAAATAATTAAAAATAAAATATTTAGATGATTAAAATATAAACCGACTAAATTTGATAGAAAATGTGCGTGTGTATACGTGTATATATATATTATACGGTACAGGGACAATACGTATTTGTTTGTATATGTATTGTAGCTCTCAATGATGAGAGTGAGACGAGAAAGAGAGAGAGAGAGAGAGTAGTACATCGGAAGACTCAGTGAGTTCACTGTTTCTCTGACTTTGATGCATGCTGATGCAGGTGGAAGAAGACGGTGAAAACTAAAAAAAAATCTGATTAACTTGCGAAGAGAAGAATGTGAAGAGGGTTGTGTAAGTGTAAACAAAAGGTTTGGTCTTTGCTGCTGATGTTCATCACTGCAAGTTTACGCATTTGGGTTTCCCTCAGATTAAAAAAAAGCAGGTCTCTTTACAGTAAATTTCTCTGCTTTCATTCCTCACTAATCGATGCATTCTGGGATTTTTTTTCTTCTTTTAGTTTGCTGTTCCTAAAATGTTTAGTGGTTTCGGAGTTCATTCCAAATAATTCTTAGTTGTTTTTTACGAAAGATATTTTTTGTAATACCAGAGACCCTTT
The DNA here is from genome assembly GCA_013389735.1 of Phaseolus lunatus. Taxonomy (NCBI): domain Eukaryota; kingdom Viridiplantae; phylum Streptophyta; class Magnoliopsida; order Fabales; family Fabaceae; genus Phaseolus; species Phaseolus lunatus. Next base: position 36,960,277 of record CM023861.1, read on the forward strand.
TTACTTTTGCGGGATTGTTAGATTAGATTTTGTTTTGGGTGATAATCAGATTCTGTATAAGCTTATTTCACTGTTGATTTTTGAGCGTTTGATGAACTTTTTTTTTCCTTTTTGAAAAATAACGATCTTTTGCAATCCCAAGGTATATATTTTATTGTACTATGTTTTCTTATCAGTTGCACTTTTATGTGTTTGTTTGAGGTATCATCTGCGAATCTGACCTGTTTTGGTGGTTTGCAACTTCAATTATGTATTATTTACAATTTTTTCATATTTTTTCTAAATCCGATCATCAATGTTGTTAATGAATTTGTTTGTTCCTAATTTGTTTCGAAGTATTATGTTATCGAGAATGTCTTTGGAGAAGCTTTTATTTGATAAGGTGCTAAAATTCTCATGAGATTTGCCATTCTAAATTTACCACTTCAGGAAATTTAGATTCTCGTATTGCTCTCTGTGCAGCAAATTTCTCGTTTATTTGGAATGGAAATGAATACTCATCTTGATATCAACTGTGAGCTGCCAAAAGAATCAATAGATTTGCGGATTTCTTTTCTTTCTGGGGCTATCCTTTTAACTACTTTCTAATATTTTGTACGAATTCTACACCTAATCTGTGCCGAAATTTGAAAGTTCCATTTCCTCATAATATCTCTGAACTCTGAAAAAGGAAAAAATCCGAGTGGCTAAATGAACTAGCAATTTTTTTATGCGTTGATGAGTTGTTGTGAACTTTGGTCGTGATTCCTATTGTCTGGGAATTAATACATTGCTGTTTCTTTAGCTTTTTGAATTTGATGCAGCAAGGAAATGGTGATTTCTTGCTTTTGAGAGGAATGGGGTACTAGGATAATGCGGAAGAAGGGAAAGGCTCACATTTGGAGGATTTGTAATTTCATGGCTGATTCTTCTTCCAAATTCTCTTTATCTTGTGATGCATTAAGGCAAATGAGTTTCTCAAATTTCTATACCTCTGGTTCTAGGTTGGGAATTGGTGCTAAAGGTTTGCTGGATTCTGAATCTGTTTGGAGCCCTACATCTCCTCTTGATTGCAGACTCTTCTCAAATCTTAGCAACCCGTTTAGTGTAAAGTCTTGTAGACCATCATTTCAAACTGGTCATAAGAAACAGCTTGATGGCAGTAAAGTAGGCCTTGGCATCATAAGTTCCCTTGTTAATGAAACCAAACATAACAATGACATCCTTGGTAAATTTCAGAGGAAAAGTATAATTTTTGGACCACAGGTGAAAACTGGCATCCTTAAATTTTCAAACAACCATGAATTCTTTGCACCTTATTTGAAATCTAGTTCCTTGCCCAAAAACTATGTAATTTCACTTCCTTCTGAAACCAAAACTCCCAAATCTGAAGTGGAAAACTTTGACAATGTCTCTTTGCCTGGTTCCTTTAGGCCTTCATCATTAATAAACTCAAATCAAAACTCCAATTTGGGAATGAATGAATTATGTTTAGGAAATACATCTACATTAAGGAGTTTGCCTCCGGTGACAAGCAGAGACTCACAGGTAGATAAGTCTTTGAATATTAACTCAAATTCTCTTCCAATATCCTTTGACTTTAGTAAAGGGTGTCTAGGCTCGCTCTCCGCAAGAGAGATAGAGCTTTCTGAGGATTATACCTGTATAATTTCTCATGGTCCAAACCCCAAAAGAACACATATTTTTGGTGACTGCGTTTTGGAATGTCACAGCAGTGACTTCACTGAGTTTAGCCTGAAGGAAGAACCTGCTTCTCAAGTTCCTACATTTTCAGAAGGATCATCCCCTTATCATTCTGACAATGTTTTGAGCTTTTGTTACTCATGTAATAAGAAATTAGTTAGGGAGGAAGAAATTTACAGATACAGGTTTGTCCCAAACATCTCACTATGCTTCTGCTACTTCAATCAAGACAAAAGCAATAGTTCTAATATATTATCTGTATATCTTGCAGGGGTGGGAAAGCATTTTGCAGTTTTGACTGTGGATCAGAGGAAATTTTGGTAAGGGAGGAATTGGAGAAAACTGGTACTTACTCAGCTGAGAGTTCTCCTGGATCAAGCCACCATGATCTCTTCCTCACGGGTCTGCTTTTGTCCAAATAACAGACTTCTCTTTACTTTCTTGAGACACTGAATAATTTTAAAACATCTACCTATGAGGATTTGTTTGTGCTATGCATGGTTGCATTGCAAATTATATAGTGTGTTGGTGTTGAAGAACCATATTTCATGGTTCAGTCAGGCAGAGTTTTCTCCATTCTGATAAAATCTTGGTACATGTATATGCATTGTAATGTTCAGTGGATGAGTTGATGAAAGAGGCCGGAGCAGGCCCTGCTTCTCATAAATTGTTTTACTTGCCTATCATTACCTTCTACAGTTATACCTTCGCTTAAAAGTTAAACATAATCATACTACCTATGTGCCATTCACATTTCTTTTAACTACTCTGGTTTTTCTTTCATTGTTTGTTATGCTGATAAATTTGAAGATGAAGTACTTGAATTTGAACTCAAGTTATGCGTCATGACGGAATTTTAAAACTTAAAATCACGGATACGTAATGATGTACATGAAATCTAATTTACTGTGTTTTAAACCAGAAAATATAATAAACAATTCTGTTCAGAGTCTAACAAAGAAATATGTTTTAGATGATAAAACTCATTAATACTTCAAAAAGATAAAATACATCAATAACTAAAATATCTTCATAAACGAATCTTTTATTATACGAAATTGTCAATGTTTAAATATCTATTTTATCTATCATAATTAAGGTTTTTATTTTTCAGTTTGAGTATGAATGTATGACTTTAAAGTATTCTGATACAGAATACTATTTCATACATTATCTTTTACCAAAAGTTCTAAATTATTTTATAACAAATGTTAATCTTTGGTAAATATTTCATTATAATTTAAAAATTTAGAGTACTTTTTTATATATTATTTTAAATCGTTTTTTTAACCAGTAATAACCCTTTTCCTATTATATAGGATTGATTACCTTATTATTTTAAGTGCGGAAAATATTTAGGTATGACTTTATGTCTTATTATTATTATTATAAATAAAGAATAGATTTTGAGAGAGAAAAACATAGATATATATTATTGTTAAAAAAATATTATTTTTTCTCATTATTTTTTTATACTTTTTAAAAAATTTTGGTATTTAAATGTTTTGGAGGACATTTTTCCTATAAGGAAAAACTATTAACTGTGTTTTTATTGGTATTAGTATATCAATATTTATAGATTTTTGGTTGTTAATTAAAAAAATGTTAGAATTTTTCAATAACTTTATTATTAAATTTAGATATGGTGTTTTTTTGGGAAATATTTTTCTCTAGAAAGTATAAATTGATTAAGATTATTTGTGATGCTTCATTATGAAATTTAGAGATGTTTCTTTGAAAATATTTTCTTTTTAAGGGATAAATTGACTAAAAGTGTTTACAATACTTCTAGTTTTGTTTTACCTTTTAATAGTAATAGTAATAAATGTGTTGAACTTTGAACCTAGAAGAAGTAAAAGATAGAAAAAGGATAAAAATGTAGATTTGATGTTTTTGATGATCATCAATCTTTTGGTAGGGTTCAGGGTTATGACATCTAAAAAAAACTATTAATAATAAGATAGATTCTCTTAAATGAAATACAATTTGGATTTTTAAGGAAAGATTAAGAATCGATTGATTTATAGATAAAAAAATGCAAGACTGGTTGTTGTTTAAACTAGATTTTGAGCAGAAGTTTGTAAAACTAGATTTCTTTCATACATATTCACCAATTTTTTGTTATAATTTTCAATAAAAAGGGTTCCACTTTTGATTCTTTAGTATTTTATTTATATTAATCAACGTTTTTAAATGGTATGAATTTGTTAACAAAATTTTACTATAATAATCAATGGATGTAGCATCTATGAAGAATGTTCCACCAAATACTGCTTCGTTATTACAGTGATTTTGAGCCGTCTAGCATTGCAGGTTTTTGAGGTTGTTGCTTCATTATTCACCAAATCTTTTTTTTTTTTTATACTAAAATAGTCATGTTTTAGGAAACACTGCTTTTACCGACGTGGATTAATTGTGTAAAAAATGTTGTTTAAAAGAAGAGATGACCATTTTTTCATACTTTGAACTCAAATTTTCATACTTTGAACTCAAATTTTTTACATGAATGAGGGTATCATACATTCCTCGGATTCATTTCCCTCTAACAAGAAGCAAAATTGCTGAGTAGCAGAAACTAAAAGGAGTAACAGTGATTTTGATGGCAACTCCTTTTTTCTTTTTAGGGGGAAATATTGTTTAGAAGGTCCCTACTAACAGAAATTAGACTCTCCGGAATTTAAACAAGCATTCGCCACAGAAACAAAAGGTTAGAGTTTATCTCATAAGTCTTGTGGTTCCATGAACACCATCGATGGGAAATCAAGGCTGAGCTTTCCAGATCGATGAAATGTCAGCCACAGCTTCTCCGACTGTGAGATAGACTCCTTTTGATCCAAAGGAATCCAAAATTTTTGACTTGTGCAATTTTTCCGCCACATTTCCAACAGGATTTGCCAACACAAGCTGCAGGAGCCAATCATAAATGCAGAGGTTAGCAATAAAATAACTGTAGATTGTGAGACACTGTGAGTTTGTGACATGACAATCAGCGTCTGTACCTGGAGTGATCTCTTCTCCAGCATCTTTCTAAGTTCACATAAAGTCTCAAGCCCACTTGTGTCTATGGCTGTGACGGCTGAGAAAAGAATATTGTTGAGTCAAAGGGTGACCAAACTTTAGACAACTAATGTTGTAGGTCCAATGAAATACGTTACCTGTCATGTCTAAAATCATGCACTTCAATGAAGCTCCATCATTAGCTTTTATATGTTCTTCCTCTTCTCGAACCCACCTCAGTATCCTGTTTCAGGATAAGCTCTCAATCATATGGAATCATGGATTCAAAATCAGCATACTAAACTTCACGAATTGAAATTATAGAAATCTCAATGACCAACCTTTCCTGAAGATAAGTTGAGTTAGCGAAATAGATTGGTGACTCAACAGCCAAAATGAGGAATGAAGGAACTCTTGACGCTTCTTTGTATTGGTTTATGTTGTGGAATATTTGAGTTCCTGGTATATTCCCCAAAACCAAAGTGTTTGGTCGAGTGACATGAAGCAGGATCTTGATGACTGATATGATAACCTGAAGATTTTGACCAAGTTAATTGATATTGATGGCATAGCAATTACATAGATTATCATGCTATTATATTTTAGCTTTGTAATAAGAGGAAACAAATTTATCAACTTACCGCTATACCAAGGCCTAAAGGCACTGAAATGAACAGAACCCCGAAAAAGGAGCACAGACATGCCAAGAAATCAAGTTTGTCAACCTTCCACAATTTATACGCAGATTGATAATCTATTAGCCCAATCACAGCAGTGATGATAATGGCCGCTAAGACTACATTTGGTGTATAGTAGAACAGAGGCATGAGAAACAAAAGGGTAACTAGAACAGCTGCCGCCATGATTATATTCGAAACTGTTGTCTGTGCTCCGGCATTGTAGTTAACAGCTGATCTAGAAAAAGACCCTGCAAGTATATTTTACACATAAGATCACTGCTTCTTAAGTAACTAGGCATATGGTCAAATTAGAGGAGAATCATTACCTGTTGTGACATAGCATGACGAACAAGAGCCAGCTATATTCATTAGACCAATAGCCATCATTTCTTTGTTTCCATCCACCTGGTAGTTCTTAAGTGATGCAAATGTTCTACCTACTGCAATTCCTTCCTGGGATATAGAGAATTTGTTGGAATAAGTATGACAGTTAAATGAAACTACACACTATATACTATGATATATCATTAACGTCTCTAAACATATAGCTATGTCCAATATGAGAATGCAAAATCCGGGATTTTTCGTGACCAGTAGTTGACAACTTACAGTTAGAGATAAGATCCCAGTGATAATGCCAGTTTTGATAGCAAGAGCCAAGTAAGGACCATTGAAGTATAACATGTTTGATGAAGGTGGATTAACTCCCTTCGGTAAGTGTCCAATCTAAAATAGTAGTTATTAGAAAAAGAAGTTATATTTGTATTCGTCTCTTGTGTGTTGAAGTTGAAATGCCCAATGATCAAGTATCTATCTTACAATTGAAATTTGATGAGTCTTGTTTCTCAGAAGAAAGACTAAAATGGTTGACAGAATAACTGATGTCAATGGTGCAGCGGCTGAAACCCAGAAGAGTTTTGGTTTCCTCAAGCTCTGTTGCAATGATTAGGAACTGTCAGACTTTAGGGGCGAAAAAACAGTCAAAGCAAATGTTTTGTAGAAGATAGAAAAATTTACAATGTGCCTTGTGGTCATCAAGAATGCCAAGAAGCTGAATCCCAAAAGAATGGTTTGCCATGACCACTGCAAAGTTGCTCAAATATGTTAGAGAACATGCATTTTTTGAAGTTTACATTTGCATCTGTATGACAAAGTACCTTTCGTTCAAAAGTGACTCAGCTCTTAATTTGCAGTTATTGAAAGGAAGAAAAAAAAATGTTTTTTTGCTTTTATGATTCTCCAAGATTTTTGTTTCTTTTGGAATGTGATTCCCTGTACAATACTACTCCAAAAAAACATATTTTAAAAAATAGGTATCCTTGGCTTAGAAATCTTGGAGTACAATGATAGTGTAAATTCTTAAAAAAAGAATAAGTTCCATGAGAATGTTTGAACGAGTTGTGTGGTGCGGAATAGTTGTTTTTGTTTTCTTTTATACGTAGCTTTGCCAGAGTATTAAGACAGTAGTAACCACAAAATTATTCGAATTTCAATCTAAATGCAGTGTTTGGAAGAGAAATTATTTTATTTAATTTAGATATCAATTTTCATGTTTGGAATTCATTTAAAAAATTAATATTTAAATTAAGTTTTTACATATTTGTTTGTAATAGGCTACATACAAATAAATCAATTTCAAAAATTAAAACCTTACACGATCTGCTCTATCCCAGATAAAATTAAATAGATTTTTAAATTTGGATAAACATATTTTTGCCTCACAAATTAAAGAAAACTTTTCATCTTACAATTTCAGAATACATGTTTCTAGTTTGTAACGAACGACAAAAAAGACGTAAGGTTCGAAGGTTTACACGTGTCAAATACCCAAAGCATAAAGTCGCCTCCTTTTACCTTGAATTTTTTTAAAATGATAAAAATCAATTTATCTTAAATTTTAAACACTAAAAATAAAACAACTTCAAAAAATTCACGAATATGGCAATTCATTTTCTTTACATTTTTTAGTAAAATGACATTTATGTATTTTCAAAATTTATAAATAAATAGTTATATCTTCTAAACTTTAAACAGATGTTTACATATTTTTATAGCTTTTAAATATGATGAGAAATAGAAGTATTATTTTATTAAAAGATAAGTTTAATGCAAAAAAAATATAAATTTTTTTTAGTGTGATTTAAAATAATAGTTTAATTAATCCTAATTGAAAAATATTTGATTGGAATCATTAGATTCGATGGTGGTGGTGAGAGAGTACCTCATGTCTTTGGTTGAAAACAGAGATCATGACAGGAACTATTTGCATCTTGCTGGTAAAGTGCACTATTCCAAGCAAACCTTTCAGCTGCTGCAGTGACACGATAATGGCGGCACCGCCTGTGAATCCAACCAACGTTGCCTTCGACAGAAAATCAATTACGAACCCTAACCTGTCGTAGAACAAGTACACACACCACCACAAACAACGTTTATTTTCATCACAAAATGATTAATCAATTACAATAACCTACTGGGACAAACCACCATAAATTCTTAACTGCTGTATTTATTTCATCAAGACAAAAAGTTCTGATTTTTTTGTACCTTAGTATACCCAGAGAAGCTTGGAACACACCAGCAAAGAAAGTGGCGGTGAAAGCCAATCCAAGATACAGAGTAGGCTCTTGTGTGAAAGAAACTTTCTCACTTAACATTGATCCCATAACCAAAGACGCGATCGAAACAGGTCCAACACCAAGATGTCTAGAACTTCCAAGCAGCGAGTATATCAATGGAGGCACAAAACTTGAATCTGCACCATGTTCAAGTCATTTCAACCGTTACTTCTTCTCCCACAATATCGAAGCGACCGTTTATTATATTTTACAACAACCCAGAAAAAAAAAACACACATTTTACGACAGAGAAAAAAAGAAACACTAACATAGTCCAATAATGGGTGGCAAGTTTGCAAGCTTGGCATAACTGATCCCCTGCAAAAGAGACAACAACGTTGAAATATCTAGACACGTTGAGTTTATGTTGGTTATCAGAAAAGACAAAAACGAATTTAGTGACGGAAAAAAGAGAAGCGCGTCTGAAATGGAATTTTGCGGGACCTGAGGAATGGCGAGGCTGGCAATGGTGAGGCCAGAGATGATATCAGAGCGGAGAAGGGTGAGGTTGTAGTTTGGGGCCCACTGGAAAATGGGGAAGAGATACTGAAGCGCGAGGATGAACTTTTTGAAGGAGGTTTGGTTCTTGAAACGGTAGAGAGGGTCGTCGGGGAAGAAGATTTCGGAGACTCTCTGTCTGAGTTTGTGGAGTGTGGTTCGTTGTGGCGGCAATTGCACTGCATGGATTTCCAATGATGGTGTCTGGGTTTGGATTCTGAGGGTGGCGTGGTGGTTATCGAAGTGTTCCACTCTGTTAGAGTTCACACCCATGGATTATTTCTTTGCTCTGCTTTCTCTGTTTTCTCTGTTCGCGGTTTCTCTTGAACGCAACCACAGAGTTACGCCAATTTATAGAGAACACATCTTTTACACCGCAACGTAAACTGTCCCTGTTGTTACTCATTACCGTCTAACGTTTGTGTTCCAGGGACATGACCGTCATTTTGTTTTATTCTATAGGTATATTCTTAGTGTTATTACTCTCTTCTTAATTAATTGTTTTCTCACTACCATTTTCTTTGACTAATTATCTAATTATTAATTATTAATTATTAATTTTACAATAAAAACAGTAGTCAACTCCAGACTGAAACTTGATTTAATGAATTAACCTTTCCCATGCTTCTCGAATGAGTGAATTACTTCTTTTATTTTTCTCAATTTTTATTATACAGATTTAACCCTTGTACAAATGAAAATGTCTAATGATAATTTCCTACCACAATTCCTTGAATTAATTTGTTTTTTCCACACAGAATTATTTAAAAATTGTGGATTCACTTTTATTTTGCTGGTAAAGAATCTCAATATTTTTTTTTACTTAATTATATTTCAAATAAATTTATTTGAGAATTCATGATTTTTACTTTTTTTTATGTTTTGTTTGGATTTGAAGGAATAAATTTGAGAATATTTGAAGTAAAAGTGAGTATAAAGTAAAGTTGTTCAGATTAAGACAAAAATAATAAAAATTTAAAGAAAAATTTATGAAAGTTACTGAATTATATATGATGGGTGTGATTGATAAAATATTACTTTTAGATAAATATTACAAATTTATTCTTATAATTAAAATAAAAATAAAATATGATTAAATTGTTTTATGTATAAACAAAATAAAATTTATGTAAAAATATTTTACAATTTTTTTAACATATATATTTTGTACAAATAAAATTCCTAAATTATTAAAAAAAATTAATAAATATAAATCTAAATTATTTAATATAAATAAAAAAATTCTAAATAAATAAAAATTAAAATTATTTAATATCAGTATTTAAATGAAATATAAAATAAATAAATAATGTAATGTGTGTAGCTGGAAGAAGAATTTTAAACTTTTTAGAAAAGCAAAAACGTAATATTTTTTGTTCTATGTGAATTTCTTCCACAGTCATGCAAAGACACAAGGATGGAAAGTCTTTTTTATTTCTTTGTTAATCTTCACTTTCTATTCCTCTTTAATCAACAAATACACATATTTTTTTTCTATTCCATAAACAAACAGGCACTTAAGGAGCCATTTATTTTATAATAAATTTTTTATAAGTTAAAAGAAAGTGAGTATACCACATAAACTTCTATATATAGTGATAGATTTTTTTCAAGAAGAAGTTATGAAAGTCATTAAGAAATGTATTTTTTTAGAATGTATTTAATAAGAGCAATAAATTAATTAATAATTATTTCATTAAATTATAAAGTACTTTTACTAATGTAAAAATATTTATTAAATATTCCAAAAATAATTTCTTTTAGGAGTTTTTAATCTTTAAGATATAAGTTTTATCAGTATAACTTTAAACTTATTTAATATTTGTTATTATCTTTTATATTTGCATACATTTTGTTATTGTTCTTAATTTTTTATTTATTATTCCTTATTTACAATTTTTCAAAAAAAAAAAATTTCAATATGACTTAAATTAAGAAATAAAAAGAGATCAATTTTGAAAACAATATTTTTTATATTTTTACTTAATTATATTTCCCTAATTAAGTTTTTATTAAAAATTGCACAAAAAATTCTACAATGTGTTTACAAAAATGAGTAATTTATTATCTATTCTTATTCACTATTATAAATATAACCTTCAAATTTCAAACTTTTCAAAACTTAACAGTTAAAGGAGAGTAATGAAAAAAAAAATATTGATTAATTTATATGTTTTTATTTTTGGTAGGTAGTGTGTGTAGTTTGAATGTAATATAAGTAAATGGAGATGAATATTAACTAAAAAAAAAAATTATTCTTCAACATTGATTAGTATTAAATCTGGATGAGAGTTAACCAATATGAAATTTTATTTCTAACTAAACCTTGATTGGTATAAAATCTAAAGAAAGATTCTTAAAAAAAAAAATCTAGAGTGTTATAAAATGGTGAATATAAAGACACTCCAAATAAATAAGTATTACATATGAAAATTAATTTCACTTACTATAGTTTTAATTTAAAGTTAATTATTTTAGATATTGTCTAAAGGTCACATAAATAAACAGGGAAACGAATCAAATTACAAATATATTACTAAGTTAATTGCATTTTTTATTATTTTGCAAATTTTGTCACTCATTTTCTCCTTCTCATTGTATTATTGTAGTTAAAAAATTAATCGAATTTTATTGAAAAACAATTTAGATAATGTGAGCAATAAAAAATGGAGGAAATTACAAGTTAAAGATGGAATTATGATGTGTCAAATAAAATATGGCATATATATTTTTTATTTTGATTGTTGAAAATGTAACATAAAGAAGTGAATTTAAAATTACTACCTTATCTTGAGTGATTGCGTGGCACAATGTCATCTCATTAGCTAAGAAGGTACTAAATGGAAACTTGAACATTTTTGTGATTGATAGGTGTTTAGTAAATTACAAAACTTCTTTATGTGAGAAAACTAGATTGGTTAGAGGAGGTTTAATGAATAAAAATAACTCAGAAGATTTATATTTATGAAATATTCTTTTATTTGCTGTGTAAAAGGGTCTGTAAAAAAGTTGAAACATCCTTTAATATTCCATTTAATTTTATTTATTTTTTAATTATTGATAAAAAAAAATATAAGAAATAGATATATACAAATATCACTATGTCCTAATTATTATTATTTGTGTATTTTCTTCTTAATCCCTTGCTCTTTTTCCTAGTTAATTTGTCCATATATTGTTTCATAAAAAGTAGAATAGTTTGTATTACAATATGAAGAAAGCACATATGTCATGATATCAACCCTAAAAAGAATACTTTTTTTAGTTTAAAAGTGACAAGCTTTATAACCTGAGTCACTCTCACTCTCTAATAGAATGAACAGCTTAACCCCACTCATATGTGACCGTGTTTCAGAAATGAAATTAACTTGCTGGTAACAGTTAAACTTAAACCTTATCCTAACAAGTTAGGCAATAAAGTTATACTAATTAATTTATACTTTAGTAATAGTTATTCCCTCCCTTTCATCATGTCCTGTGTGCCGTAAGCATACACATCAAAAACCAGCTTTTTTCCGGTCCAAGTGCTTGCTACTTTGTTTCCTACAGTAATACAAGGTATGAGGACAGAAATTTTCTTAATCCTCCCTAATCCTTGCCAATAATATTGTTCCAGACAAGAGTATAAACGTCTCTGATCTAAAACATTCAAACTGATTTAAAGTGATAAAAGATGAATATACCTTTTACCGATATGCATTAGATATATCTATTAGATGATTTTTTTTGTTGTCCCTCTTGATATATATTGACAAACTTCAACATATTCTTTCTGATTTTATCTTTATTGAGTCTTTAAGACTAGTTAATATAAATAACGTCTTTTAATATTAAAGATTGGTAATAATCTACCTATTATATAATCGGATCAGGTTTATAACCCTACAAATAACTCAACCCAAAACAGTAACATTGTTCTAAAATCTTATAACAAACAATTTTAAAGTAGTTGTATCTGAATATATAACACAGTTCTACTCTGATATAGTTCATGTTCAATAAGTAAACCTCCTCTTTGAGTCTACTATTTGGAAAATCCAAAAAACTGTTTCTTAGGTGATTTGGTTCTATAATCTGTTTAACTATTCAACTATTTTGCATAGTGACACTTTTTGTTTATAAGATAAATATATGATTTCTTTTTTGTAAACTATAATACAAAAACACGTTACTATATAATATACAATTGATATTTTTAATTGAAGGCCCTTTTCTTGGGAGGAAGAACCAACATCAAAAATGTCTTTTCCCTTTTGACTCTCCAATAATTAAGGCAAGTGCTTGAGAAGTTGGCAAGCATGTCATGCAAATTCCTCTTCCAATATGGCAGCATTGTGCAGTACCCAATGTACTAAATATACAGAATTGAAAAAAAAGGTTCTCCCTTATATGTTCTATATATATCTACTTGGATTAAAAATCACCGAGGTGTGGTTGGCTGTAGCATAGTTGTCTTCTACATTCTTCCACACTCATCTTCTCTTTTTCTTCAGATTCATACTTCTTTTTTTCTTCAGATTCATACAAGGGTCACTTAAACAGATTATATGTTTACCTTAGTTCTGGCTTTGTTTATAGCAAGTTGAAACAAACAATAGTATTAATGACTTGCTTTATCAGATTGCAATCTCACTATAAAAATCAGCTCCTACCGTTCTTCTTTGACTGAAATTAACCTATTAACATATTGATACAGAAAAACGTGAATGCAGAAAGAAATTAAGCAGAATATAAAGTAGTCCAAGTAGTTCTAACAGGAAAATATAAGGTTAGGTTTAGTTAGGAGAATTAATGTAACAGTTTACGCATTGATTAAAGGTCCATCTATATCCCACTTTGAAGATTCACCAGTAGAAATTCTACATCTGGAATTGCTGTTTATAAAGACAAACAAATAAAATTATTATCGTCATCCCACCCATAATTTGGCCGCTGATCTTAATGATTTCATGATCGATTTAATTATTCATGAAATTGATATCATGAGCCCACCACTCTTCTCGATCATCACACTTTTATAGGTACTCAGTGTCTATCCCTTGCTATGGAAAATTATCTGGTGCGAGACTTATTAAGCATAGGATCTTAAACGTAATTAAACTTGTTCCAATATCAGTTGATAGCGGAGGATCTGATGCACTAAATAAACTCTCATTAGAATATATTGCATATGATTTTGATAGTATAACTTTAAATTTAATTCAACATTATATGATAAAATTATAATTATAAGATAAGATTTATATCTATTTATATAGAAAATATTTTTTTTTCTAATCTATGAGATCTTAAATGTGTAGTATGTACATGTTAGTTGGAAAGTGCTTTAAAACAAACAATTGTAATACTTCTCTAGTTCCATTGATCACAAGGGCAAGTTGCACACCTTATCAGAGACATAAAGGTCATTCATACAAGCGTTTCTGTGATAAACAAATGCAAGTAGATAGACAGAAAGGACATTCTGAGAGATCCAATCAATAACACAAAGTTAGGTACACATGAACCGTTGGTTCCTTTTTGTTTTCCTCCATTTGCCAATGAGTTGGTACTATTGTCTGTTGGTATAGTTCCTTTACTTCCCTTCTTAAACCAAACGTTCAAATATTTCTGCACAACTTTTCCATTTGTCTTTTGAATTTTGTACGAGCCAATATCATCGAACTGAAAAAAGGTAAGATTTACTTTTCTTAAATCAAGTAAAGCCCCTGATGCAGAATAATCAAAGAAAGTCAAAAGTTTGTGTAGGGTGAAGCACTCAAGAGCCACTAATATTTTTGAGGCTAGATAGATATTTGACTTGGGTGGAATACGTGCCAGAGTTGGTAGATTCTTCTGCTTCTCTTTGTTGTTTACTGGTTTGAAGAACAGAAGGGAAAGGGACAGGAACAGACTAATATACGCGGCGAGAGAGAGTTGTGCGTGTCAGGAATTAGATTGGTAAAGATAAGGAAAAAATTTGATGCATGATGAATTAGGTACCCACAATTGATGGATCAGATTCTCAAGGAATTCAAAAGGAAACACAATGAATGGAGTAGATGCAATTTCCTTTCTCTTTAGACTCCTCCTATTCCCATTTTCAGAGGTTCTCTTCTTAGTATGAATAATTAAAGCTTTGATGGCAACACGTGGCTTGTCACCAATGATACCTCAATTGCTGCTATTGTTGTTGCAGGTCAGCGTTTCCAAATTCCTGTACAATGATTTTATTTTGCTCACAGGAATTTGATTCTTCCTTTTCGAATGATCTAACTATAGATTTCTTTGGAAATCTTTTCTTCTTAAAGGCACGGATCAAAATTAATCTTATCAACTCACTTCTATCTTTGGGGCTGGAGAAGGAATAAGCACTATTATAATGCACCTTTGATTTTTGGTTCATCTAAATCATTTGTTAATGAAACTAAAGGTGTGCAAAAAGTTGCATCAGTAGTGCTTAATCAAATGGTGATCAAGCTCAAACTCACAACTTAAATGTCTTCTGTGGGGCTGTAATGCATGCACGTAAAAATTTTAGATATTTTTGTGTTCACTATATTATGCATAAATTTATTGCTTGATATTACAAATACTTTTTATTTTGTACAATTTTTATTTCATGTTTTAAATTTACGGCTAAAATACAACTTTTAACTGACTAAGTTAATCATGTCACTGCAAAAATGGATAGAATGGCCAATTTAGTTTAACGGATATACCTATGAACGTTAACCAACTCTTATTTTGCATTTGAAATCTTTATATTAATTTAATTTACATAAAAATATTTTACCGTATTTTCCTTTCAAAGTTGGCTTAATTAAGTTTAAGTAACTCATAAATTTGATATTTTTCAATTAAATTCTTACTTAAAAATTTTAGTTTATTAAATATTTAAAATATTTTTATTTTATAAGTGTTTTATGTTGTAAAATTATGTAAATTAATTTTTATACTATGGGTGAAATAGATTTTGAACTTTGAATTTAAATGTGATTTAATAAAATAAAGAGTTCATTGGTTGATGTGAAATATATATGATACCTAATGAAATTTAGTGTGATAGAAATTATATATATCTTATTATACTTGATAAAATATAATTTGATAGAGATTGAAAAACATTAAGAACATAGGATTCTGTCTCTTTAAAGTAAGTTACAAAGGTAAGTCTCTATCTCTATTAAAATTGAATGTATGGAACTTGAGAATCATTGATTTATTTACATAAAAT
Organism: Phaseolus lunatus; assembly: GCA_013389735.1. Classification (NCBI taxonomy): domain Eukaryota; kingdom Viridiplantae; phylum Streptophyta; class Magnoliopsida; order Fabales; family Fabaceae; genus Phaseolus; species Phaseolus lunatus. The sequence goes on from CM023861.1 coordinate 36,975,969, forward strand.
ATTTTATATATTTTTCTTTCAAAGTTGGCTTAATTAAGTTTAAGTAATTCATAAATTTGATATTTCTTAATTAAATTTTTATTTAAAAAAATTATTTTATTAAATATTTAAAACATTTTTATTTTTATGTGTTTTATACTAAAAAGTTATTTAAATTAATTTTTATAATATCACTAATAGATTTTAGACTTTAAGCCTAAATGAGATTTAGTAAAATAAAGAGTTTATTAATTGATGTGAGATAATACACACACTAGTGTGTGACAAATAAAAAATTGTCAAAAGATTGATTAAGAAAAGAAAATTGAAGAAACTATTCATATAAATGAGAAGTAAAATATTGTCAAAAGATAAATTAAGAAAAAAGAATTAAAGAAACTGTTCATATAAAACTCTCATTGATAAATATAAATATTTATCTCTATTATAATTGAAGGTGTGAAATATAAGAATCAATTCGTAATCATTATGTCAAAGAAAAAGTTTTTATATTTTATTATTTACACATGTAAATCAATTAACTATATAAGAATTTATTTTACTATGCAATCAATTAAAAAGAATCTATGAAGTATTTAAAACTTAATTAACTTGAATAATAGCTTGCATTTTCAGCCACGAAACAACATAGAAAACAGAAAATTTCTTGGGTGCTGAGAGGCACAGATTCCCTTTTCAAATTTGTACTTATTGCTCAAACTCAGGAAGAGTTGCTGTAACGAGATGAAAACTGTTGGTAAGTCAGACTCAATTATAACAAGGTGAATCCTTACTTCTTGGCCAATCGAAACGCATGCACCAAAGGCCATAGTTCACCTTCTACTATAGCTGGACCACAGAAATATTGCATGCAAAACCACCCTTAAAGATTGCATCAGAGTCATTGATGTGGTCTCCACGTGAGGCACATAGATTCAGCAGAAGACAGAGACCATTTTAAATCATTCCTACTGTAACAGTCTGGTAGCCATCGAATATTTATGAGATGCTTTCATCAGAACGGTGTTCAGCCAAATTCAATTTCTGTTTTTCAATACTTTTATCAGTAATGTGTCTGTCTTGTACCTTTCATCTTCCTATGAAAACAACAAAAAACCTAATAATTGTGTCTATTATTGTTTTATCATTGTTATCAATGACAAACATACCACCATACTATATGTCATATAAACAAAATAATTTGAAAAATCAATATAAAATGACAAACAAGAATATAATAATGTGTTTTTGTCACAATGAATGAAAATTATGTAACTATTCATAATGTATATTAAATTTTTACTGAATGAATTTGCATGTTTTTTTTAAATGGAAGTACTTAATGATTTTCTTATTTCTGGTGTTTGACTTTTGATCAGTTTTCTGGTATAGCTTTAAAATAGAAAGACTACATTTAATCAGATGTATCAGAAAGTGGGTACTTGTTAAAAAGTTTTTGTTCCACTAATGTGTTGAATCTCTTGTGTCATCGATCTCAACCATGAGTTGTGCTCAGCAGTCTAATCAGATTTAAGAAATGCGTAGAGAAACCATGCAACAGCAACTTTATGAACATTAATTGAGCAATGAGAAACATGAAAGAAATGCACCCTTTGGTCACGTTACAACAGAAGAATACAAAAAAGGATACAAAGTGCTGAAAATGCACGATTCATAGCATTAGGTAGGTATGCATATTGGGGCTTCATTAGGGGCGTCCCTTATTCTAAGAGTGAGCTTGAAACTTAACAGAGAAAGTGACAAAGTTAGCTTTGGGAAACGTGGTAAGTGGAGGAGTTTATTCTTGGAATATACCCCATATGCCTCAAATCTATCTGCATTCATTTATGTTGTTTCATAGATATAATGATTTGCATATTGATTCATATGGGTTTCCTCAAAACATCACTATAAAAAGTCAACTTTGAGGGTTTTCAAAGCATAACTGTGTGTTCTGTGCCATTAAAATCGTAGTGGTGAAGGCACTGAGGAAAGAAACCTATATATCCTCTAATGGTAGTTTCTGCGAAAGTGGGTGCTAGAATTTATATATTTTGCCTTGCACGTGGACTAACATTTACTTAGAAAGGAACAACAGAAGAAAAAACATGTGAATTAAAGTAAAATTGAGGTCTAAATGACGCAGTTACGTGTGCAAAAAGGAAAATCGGTGGAACACTGGAAGTGTTTGTCGGCATAGTTTGTCTGAATATAACCATTTTATTCATTTCTGTTTACTACTTCATTTTGCATACGAATGAATAGGGTTTGCTCATCTAACCAGTACAATGATGTTTAATGTGTATGAATTTTTTTTTCCCGATAGAGTAGATATTTCACCCATTTATATATTATCTAGTTAAATATTTTATTATTAATTTTATATAAATTCTGATATTAATCAAAAGATAAATTTTAAATTTAATTTAATTATATAAAAATTGATTTATAAAATAAAATTTACATCTATTTATACATTATGAGATATTTTATTTCTAGTTCACATTTAATCTCCAACTTTATTATTATGAATAACAAGTTTTTTAGTATTTGATATAATATATACTTAAAAGTTGATTTTAAAGTTATTATTAGATAAATTAGAACATACTAAAAAATCATTGAATTGGAGTTCTGTTACGTAAGAGATTTTGAAATGTATTTAGAGAAAGTTTTTTTTTTTTCCATATATATATATAGCCATGAATTAACATTATTACTAATGAAGTGGAATGACGAAATGTTACCATATGTCATAAAGACAAAAACAGATCACTAGGTGGGACAGAAGAAAAAACTAGTAAATTATTCAGACAATCACTTCGAATGAACTAGAAAAGTTATTTGAACAAAAAATCAAAAAGTCATGAGTCAAAGTCAAGAAAAAAACTGACAGAGTAGTTTAAGTTTAAAATTATAGTAAAATTTAAAAATAAATAAATAAAATACTTTATCAATAAGTTATGGGTCAATTAACATATAGTGTATAAGTATATTATTTAATACATTAAAATATAAAGTATTAATTAGTACATATTATTTATGCAAATATAGATAATTATATCATCCAACATTTCAAAATAAACATTTAAATTTTTTGTAAAGTTTCTGTAATATTTACATATTTCTCCAAATATTACATTCAAATAAAATGAAAGATTTTCAAATATTACATTCAAAATGAATAAAAGCTTTTCAATGGTAATTTATAATATTTCATCAATAATATTTATTTAACTTATTTCATCAATTCAGTATTATTTTTATTTAGTTATGCAACTTATGGAAGATGTCCTAAGTAATAACATCATTTACTAACACTTGTTTGTTCCATAATTAATAATATGTTTAGTTATTGATCACATTACATTCAATCCTAATTGATAATCTATACTATTATAATTTTTTATTTTCTTTTTTTTGAGAATTGGAATTTCTCTCAAACTTGCGTAATTAAAAAAATTAATCTATTTCTTATTATTTGAGATCTTTATCTAAAAAGAAATTTCATATCGTTTGGGATCGAGGTCAATAGTATTTTAAATACAACTTTCTCCCTTAAGACGTTTTTTAAAGACAAAATCATGACGTATTTCCAACCTCTAAAGCAAACAATACATTATAAGAAAATTATTAAATAAAAAGTAAGTTTAGAGAGAAAAAATAATTAGTCACTATGTTAACTAAATTATATATATTTTAGAGACTACAAAATTATTGGTATCTAAAGTAATTTCTATTATTAATAAAAATTTATAAAATAGTTTATAAATTAGTATCTAACTTAGATACCAAGATTTTAGCTACTAATATTTTAGATTATAAATTAGTCTCTAAAAGATTAATAAAAATTAATTTATTTAAATGATTTTTTTTTAAATATAGTTCAAACTACTTAACTCGACTTGGATATGGACAAACTCAACTCGATTTTGATTCGGATGAACTTAGCCTAACTTTAACCAAGATTAACTTAGCTAAACTGAGTGCTACTTTACTTAGATCTTACTTGACCTAACATTTCATAACTTTAAATGATCTAGATACATCATGGTTTTGAATTTTCAAAATCCAAAAAATTATTCAAATTTATGTCCAATGCTAATCTAAATAAATAGATTGGACTTAAAATCAAAAATATAATTTTGAATTTACAATAATTTTATTGAAATAGATTTAAAATAATATGAATTTGATTAATGAATTAGATTTTACAACTTAGATATGAAAAAGGAAACAACTTCCTATAATCTAATATAATTTTGAAATATATTTTCAGATTTAATTTTAATCAAGTTTTTCTATAATTCTTTTAAAAATATTTCTCAATTTAATTTGAAAATTAAATATTAATTATTTTTCTGATTTTTTACACTCTAAATCACATAATTAATCTATTAAAATAAATAAAAATATAATTAATTTGAAACAATTTGTTTTTAAAAATGTTTCGGACTAGTTTTCTTAACTGATTAAATCTTATTTATTTATTTATATTACATTTTAATTTTTAATTTATTTTATATTATGAATTGTATTAAAACACATAAATATAAGTAATTTGTATTTAATTTTTCCATAAAAAAAAGTTCACACTTTTTTAATTTAATATGTTAATTAACTTGCTTAATCATTACATTTTTTATAACTAGTTATATAATTAATTATATTAAAACACATAAAAGTATAATTAATTTGCACCCATCAATGCTAGTAAACTATTTTTAAAATTAAATGTTTAGCACAAAAATCAAAACATTTAAATAAATTAAGTTGCAACAAACAACTACATAAAGTTTTTAATTTATATTATGATAGTAATTTTAACCACTGTAATATGGTTTTTAAACTTTTACTATATTTTAATTTCATAAAAATGATTTGTATTAATTTTTCTACACACTTAATATTGTTTTATTAATTGGTTTACACATATAATATTGGTTTATTAATTAGTAAACACATACTATTTTATATTGTTGAAATTAACCTCACGTGATTACTTCACGATAAAGTCATCGCATCTGACTACTTGGTTAGTACAATGGTCAACCGACCGTCCTCCACCAGCTGACCCCAGACCTTGGGCGACGTCCGAGGTCTGACCATTATGATATTTTTCTATTTTTATGTCCTTTTTATTTTAAATAATAACATACTCAGAAATTATTTAGAATATATCACTTTTATTCCAAATAAATTTATAGGTCCTTACAGTAAACACATACTATTTTATATTGTTGAAATTTTTTTGACATTATTTTTCTTAATAAGTTTGTGTATAATTAATTTTCAGAAACAATTTGTAAGATGGAGATTGTAACTTATATATTTGCCTATTCCTAGTAAAGTTGGGATTTCCAATATTTGTTCACATAAATTTATTTATTTATTTAGTTTGTTTAAAATATTTTGAGCAACTCAAGCAAGTTTCCTTGTACATGGGTTTTGGGACACTTTTTGTTGTTGATGTTGTTGTGATGCTCAATTTTCTAAAATAAAACAGAGCTGAAGAAGAACCTGAGTCTTGATAAGAAAAAATAGACTTTTTTACGCGTGACGACCATACGAATTTGAATACAAAATTGGCTTTACCTTCTGATTGGTAGCAATTGATGATGATTTTGGAACTTTCAACCTCAATCTCCTCATTTTTCTCCATTCCTTAACTTAACTGCGAAGCATCCTTAACTATATAACCAAAATTTTTCCCCAGAAAGCTGCATCTGCAATTTCTCTGCTACAAACCAATCCTTCTATTTTCTACAACCAAGTTTTTATAACATGGTAACACTTCATTCAAAAATCTCTTTAATTTTCATTTTCTCTAATTTATATATATGTTTCAATTCACTTATTTCAATTCTTGTGCTCCATTGACTCAAGCTCTCAAGACCAACCTCTATAGTTGTTTCTTTCTTCCTCCATAGTTTCTTCTATAACCCCATACTTCTTAAATACTAAAAATATATATTTTTTTTATTTTGGAATAATTGATTTAGAAAAATTCCGTATTATAAAATCTCGAAAGTATTTTAAGACTGAAAAAACTTTCTAAATTTTATAATTAATAATAAATTTTTCAAAAAAACACATTATATATTATGATATTTAGAAAGTATTTTCAGATTATAGAATTTAGAAGTTATTCCTAAATTTGTGAATACTTTATTTCTGAATTAGAAAATATCTTTTAAATTTTATAATTTGAGAGGTGCAAATAGAAAGAAATATATTTTCAGATTTAAAAATCTATAAAAACAATCTTGGAACAAACTGAAATATACATGGTATTAGTTAAGCCCAAAAGACCAACCTCTTTGAACAAACCTTATGGTGACAGAAGATCAAAGTGTGTCATTCATTTTAGACTTTTTTTTTTTCTAAACTAAATAGCATAGTGAACCTTATATGATTGCCTATTTCGAAAAATAATCAAACAATCAAGCTATTTCAATTTTTTTTTTTTAAATTCTTGCTCTATTGTGTCGGGAAGAACAAAAGTTTTTGCATAATGTTTTTTGGTCAGGCCCAATGCTTTAGTAACGCGCATACTTTTAGCTTGATGAAACATGTTAACTATGAACTGACTAATCTGCTTGTTGCTTCTCGTGATGTTGATTCTGTAGGAACAAACACTCTCCTTTGAATTTGAGGTATTGTTGCTTTCTACATCATCTATTTTAGCATCTGTTCATATTCAAATTTTGGTTTCCTATATGAAAAACTTTTTGACATTATTTTCCTGATAATTTACTGTGGATCAGAATGAATTTGTTCAAAACACCGAAAGAATAAAATCTGTTGATCTCCATCCAACTGAGCCATGGTATGTAACAAAACTTCTATATTGACTTGTTTAACATTTTTTATAGCACCTGCAACGAATTACATGTAGTATATGTTTCTCATGCAGGATTCTACTGGGTTTATATTCAGGAACTATTTCTATTTGGAACTATCAGACAAAGGTAATCAATTATACCTGCACTTATGTACTAAATAAAATGACACAATTGATAGTAGTAATAATGATAATAATAATTAATAGTGACATAAACCTAGATCTGTCAAATGTATTCCAAGTACTTAATAAACAATAGAACTGGTAGTTATTCTGTATCTTTCTGCTTGGAACTTTATTGTTAACCTTCATTTTGATACCTTTTCTTGGTATATTTATTTTGATACCTTTTCTTGGTATATTTATTTTGATAATATGGCAGTGTGAAGAGAAGTCTTTAAAAGTCAGCGAATCCCCTGGTAAATTACAACACTTGTGTGATTTACAAACTTTTGCTTCCTTTGTTATAATTTTATTTGTGCTACATGTTTTAGTATCTTACGTTTGTTCTGTGTTTTTTCTTTTTATTTCCCAATGTTTGCAGTCAGATCAGCAAAGTTCATTCCTCGGGAAAACTGGATTGTTGCAGCTACAGATGACAAATACATTCGCGTCTACAATTATGACAAAATGGAAAAGATAGTAGAATTTGAGGAACACAAAGATTATATAAGGAGTTTGGCAGTTCATCCTTTCTTGCCATATATAGTGTCAGCTTCAGATGATCAAGTTCTAAAATTGTGGAATTGGAAGGAAGGTTGGTCTTGTGTTGAGAATTTTGAAGGGCATTCACACTATGTGATGCAAGTGGCATTTAACCCGCAGGATCCCTCTACCTTTGCTAGTGCATCCCTTGATGGAACCTTGAAGGTATGATAGTATTAGTATCCTTATACCTTCAAATCTTTGTGACTGCAATCTCAAATTCATTGACTAACATTTTGCTATAATTGTCTCCTTTTTGTAGATTTGGAGTCTTGATTCCTCAGCACCAAAATTTACCCTGGAAGGACACAAGAAAGGAGTGAACTGTGTTGATTATTTCATAAGCAATAGCAAACAATATCTTTTTAGTGGTTCTGATGATTACACTGCCAAGGTTTGCTTATCAATAGTTACTTACTCCTTAAAAATAGTTTTTCAGTCTTTTGAGCTATTTCTCATCAAAATCATAATCCACTTTCTACAGGTTTGGGATTATCCGTCTAGAAACTGTGTGCAGACACTTGAAGGACATGAAAACAATGTCACTGCCATATGTGCTCATCCTGAGCTCCCTATAATAATAACAGCTTCAGAGGATTCTACTGTTAAAATATGGGATGCTGTCACTTACAGGTATTCATTAGCCATTTGATGTCTCGTTTTCATTTTGGTATGAACCATATATATAAATCAAAATTTACACTCAAGTTCTTATTCATCTAATTAGTGTCTTGAAGAAACTTTCTGCTTATTCACATTTTTAACAGTTGCCACTTGCCATTAACTTTGCAGGCTTCAAACCACGTTGAACTTTGGTCTCGAGAGAGTATGGACTATTGGCTACAAGAAAGGATCATCACAGTAATTATCTGAAACTTCCCTTGACTTAAAAAAAGAAAAAAAAAATATCTTGCTATGATTTCTCACTGACTGCAATCACATCACTGCTCTGTGCAGGCTTGTTTTTGGGTGTGACAAAGGCTTCGTCATCGTTAAGGTAAATCTCGTAGCTGCCAAATGAAACAAGTTTTGAAACCTTAATATCCTTATAGAAGTAAATACAAATTTATACTTAAAATTTTATAATCTTAGACACTAACTTTAAATGCAATTTAACTTCTAAAATATACTTCTCACTTTTTCAGTTACACCTTTTTTTTCAGATTTCAGAAGGAAGAATCCAATAAACCAACCTCTGGTAGCCAGAAGACAAGTACTTATGCTGAGCTTAACTGCTGATAGAGCATGATATTCTGCAGTTAGGTTAAACGTTGGTTTCTAAGTTGTTCTTAGAATAAATTAATTTTGAATCTACGTCTCTCTTTATGTACGTCATTTTATGTAATATAATTCCCAATGTAATATACTAGTGTGTGTACCTGTGTGCTCAGATTGATGTGTTTTCATTTCAGTGATATATTCAATAAAATATATAAAATAGTTTGAGAAACTAAATTTATATTGGCACGTAGCACTTAAATATTAATACCAAATAATTAGAGCAAGTATCCTTCTAAAGCATGTGGGATTATGTTAATTTCAAATTAATAAGAGAAAAACAGCATAAATTAGAGAAAAAAGTATTGAGTAAGTTTCTCTTTTGAGAAATTTCTTCTTCAAGAACCGAATCACAAACCTTTACCCAATAAACCAACCGTTACCTACAACATAATATAATTTATTACTTGATCCCGCAGTAAAAAGTTTACATAGTAGATTCTGATTAGTAAAGTATTGAATCCTTTAAAATATTAATAATAATTTTCGATCATCAATCAAGTCAATGATATCTTTATGGCCCACACCATTTTTTTTTTCACTTCGTAACCATAATTATTGTCATTGATCTAGAGAAAAATTAAATTTATTATTTTATACTGAAAAATAGTTATTTATATAATGGTTAATAGAAATTTAGTTTATTACTCAATTGTAATAGAAAATTTATCTAATTCAACTAATTAAACTTTCATTTAAAAATATTAAAGAGGATATTTTAGAAAAAAAATTCTATAAAATTAAGCGAATAGAATTTCACCATACAAAAATAAATACCCTCGTCAGATTGATCTCAAAAATTTATTTTCCAAAAAAATTTATTTAAAAATAAAATTCAGTATAAAATACTAAGCCTCTCCATTTATAATTTAACGAATTAAACTGAATTAAACGAATATGATAAAAATTATACATAATATAAAATATGAAAAAAAGAGCTTTTGGAAAGCTTATAAAAGTAAAAGTTATTTAATATATAAAAAGTGGGTCCGAAGAGCCACGTGGAAAGCACGTCATTGCCACGATGTCACCATTCACCGTATATTTGCGCACCACCATGAAGCATACGGTGTGACAAGGCACAGAGTAGTATCCGATCCAGTGGCATTTTCGTAATCTCGTTTAGCTGCATAGCACCGCTCTCCTTCGTTGGTTCGTTCATCCTCATGTTATTTACACCGTGCTCTCCTACAATACAAATAAACATATTTCTCTCCCTCGCTCCCTCCCTCTCTCTCTCTCTCTCTCTCTCTCTCTCTCACTGAGCTCGATCTCCTTGGGCTCGTCGAATTCGGTTTCTGATCTCCGAAGATTGATCTCGGTAGAGGCTAGTGCACTCTCCAATCTGCAAAAATGGTGAGCTTCCTCTCTGATCTGCTCCTCCGCAAACGCTTCTGCATTCTTAGCAACCTTAGATCTGGACCGAATTCCCTTCGATTTCATGCTTTATCTTTCCATCCTTCGCGCTTTCAATTTCGAATGCTTTTATACCTGTTACTTGAAATGCGAGCCTCGCAATTCGCTTTTCTAGCTCTTGCTATTTGAATTTCAATGTGATCTACTGTGGAACCGTGCACTCACTCGTGTTTTCTGTCTGTTTGTTTGTTTTCTCTCTTGTTACTTGCATTTGCAGCCTCTCAGACTCGAAATCAAGGTAATTCTGTTTGTATTCTGAATCAATGTATTTTTGTTTTTGGTTTCCCGTAGATTTTTTTATTTCCTGCCTACGAGATTAGATTTCTCGGAAACTAAGCGCAATGTGAATGATTAACTTTCTGGCTACTTAATCTAACTTGTTATTGTAAAATTTGATCAGCGAAAGCTTGCGCAAAGATCAGAAAGAGTAAAATGTGTGGATCTGCATCCAACAGAACCATGGTAATGCCTCTTATTCTGCTGTTGTTTTGTTTCTGAATTTAATTTTTTATGTGAGGAAACTTTATTATTGGGAATTATCTGTAGTTTGCGGCGATTTAGTCACTACTAGTGATGTTTGTCATCCGAGGTTATCGTTGGTGTCATTTAATTAATTACTTGAAGCAACCTTGTCAATGCAGGATTCTGGCGAGTTTATACTCTGGAACTGTCTGTATCTGGAACTACCAATCTCAGGTGTGCAATTCTTTATGTATATTCTCATGAATGAGTTTTCTTTTTTTCTAACTGAGAAATGTAATGGTTGATATGTATATCTTGGCACTTAGTCAGACACAGGTGTTTGTCGATTGATCTACAAACAAGCCACCTTTTGCGTGGTGCCCATATATAATGAGCTACTGATTCAAATATGGGGACCTATTTTATCCATAGTTCCTTCAAATTTCTAGTATCTATATTATATGATTGATTGAACATAATAGTGTATGATGTAGTGACTCATTACATGGAGAAAATATTGAACGAATAAATGGTGCCCTTTAAGTGATTTTGTCTTGAAGCATGGCTAGAAAATATTATAGTATTTTGTACTTCAAAATGGATAGAAACTAGGACTTGTGTGAAATTTACATACTGATAAGTAATTTGATGAGTAAAATGTGTGTTTCTTTAATCCATATCACACTCTTTTGAAATTTCCAAAGTAAGACCAGTAATTAATCTCATTTAATTGATTTTATGATCACCATTTGGCATTTGTCTTTGCTTTTAACACATCACATTATGCAAGCTTGATTTTGCAGTTTCTAGTGCATTGCGTTGGGATTTGTGGTCTTGTTTGTCTATGATGCGTATTAGTCTTGATTGTTTGTTTATAGTTTCATAGCTTGCGACACATTCATTGTATCTTCATAGATTGTTAATAAGGGAGGGATGTTAGTTTCTAACTCTCCTGTTTTATATTTAAATCCTTCACAAAACTGCTGCTTTAAACGGGTTGTTGTTAATTTCAATGGAGATTTGCTTCTGTTATTAACATAATTTAATTTATTCTATTTCAGACCATGACCAAATCTTTTGAGGTTACTGAGTTGCCAGGTACATGAAGTCATGAACCTTGTTTAGTTATTTGTTTGTATATGTACCTCTTGAAGCATTTTCTCAAAGGCACATTTTTCTTTTCATATTCAATTATTTTCTTGCATAGAAAACCACTAGAGCTCTTGTACAATTTGATTTTGCAGTTAGATCGGCCAAGTTTATTGCACGCAGACAGTGGGTTGTTGCTGGAGCAGATGATATGTTTATTCGTGTATATAATTATAACACGATGGATAAGGTCAAAGTATTTGAAGCACATACTGATTACATTAGGTGTGTGGCAGTTCATCCCACCCTTCCTTATGTGCTTTCATCATCTGATGATATGCTCATAAAGCTCTGGGATTGGGAAAAAGGTTGGGTCTGTACCCAGATATTTGAAGGCCATTCTCATTATGTCATGCAAGTTACATTTAATCCCAAAGACACAAACACCTTTGCCAGTGCATCTCTTGATCGGACCATAAAGGTATATTTATGTTGTTTCCTTTTGTGCTAAATAAATCTATGATCCTATGATATAATGCATCAATGCAACTGTTTTCTTCTTTTTCAGATTTGGAATCTTGGCTCTCCTGACCCTAATTTTACATTGGATGCGCATCAGAAGGGAGTGAATTGCGTTGATTATTTTACAGGTGGTGACAAACCGTATCTAATCACTGGTTCTGATGATCACACTGCCAAGGTTTTGTTTTAAGATTGGTTTTCATTTGTTTGCTTGATTGATTTATCTGTTTATGCAATTATATACATACAATATGTATAACGTATGAAGAGGAATAACAGTTGAAACATACATATATGCACATAACATACGAGGAGGAATAACGGTTGAAACTTACGAAACAGGTATGGGATTATCAGACCAAAAGTTGTGTCCAGACCCTAGATGGTCACACACACAATATATCTGCTGTATGCTTCCATCCTGAACTTCCTATAATCATTACTGGGTCTGAAGATGGTACAGTACGCATATGGCACTCCACGACTTATAGGTAAAGTGAAATGCACAGATTACTGAGTTATGAGGTTTAACATTATGCTTATTCTATTTGTCATTTTGCTCTAGTTTTTTTTTTCTTCCTTTGTCATCATTTGTGTTGGAAATTGGATTATTTGCTTATGGTTGACTTTTGACCTTAGAGACTAAGGCTTATATGGGTCTGCCCTTTTTGTTTTTTGCTGTTTCTATTGGTACATAAAAGATTGGAAAGGTTTATTTTGGTGACTATAATGTCTAGATTTGATTTAAAATTAAGATAACACATATCGGGATTGACAGGATATATTTATTTCTTCATTTTTCCATTTAATTTCAAGTGTCTGTTTTTAAGCTGTTGCTATATTTATTGGAAGTATATTTAAAAAAATAAATAAATTATGGTTTGATGTGCTTGCAGGCTTGAGAACACATTGAACTATGGCCTTGAAAGAGTCTGGGCTATTGGATACTTGAAGGGTTCACGTCGGTGGGTTTTTTGTGGATAAATTTTTTGCAATTTCTTAATATAATGTTATACCCTTGAAAAATGTTGAGTGGGAGACTGTGGCAAAGTGTGCCTGAATTATGAAGTCTCCTTTCCTTTACTCCTTTTTCATAACCAAAATTATCGGGTGCATTCAAACAGAGTTGTGATTGGCTATGATGAAGGAACAATTATGGTCAAACTTGGTCGAGAGGTACCTGTGGCTAGCATGGACAACAGCGGGAAAATTATTTGGGCTAAGCATAATGAAATCCAGACTGTCAATATCAAAAGTGTAGGAGCAGATGTAGAGGTGTGAGCTCTATTATACCTTTTTTTGGCTGTATAATTTGCGAGCTAGAACTTTCAAGTTCTCTTTATTCTTAGTGACGTGCAAGTACTATGCTTCTTAGATTGCTGACGGAGAAAGGTTACCTTTAGCTGTTAAGGAGTTGGGCACCTGTGATCTCTATCCCCAAGTGAGATAATATACCTTTTTATATTTTGTTTCATTCTTTTTCCCAGCTATTATATTTTTTAATTATTTTTGCTCTAATGCAAAATTTGACAAATTTAGAAAGTGGCATATGTACATTATTTAGCAAATTAGATATTTTGGTACATTTACATTGACCTCATCATTGCCATTTTCTCATGTTTCATGAATCATGCTCAAGTTTCCATTTTCTTTGTATTAAAAAAGATTGTGTTTACATGTAAGATTAAATTGGTCATCTAGCCATCCTCGTTTTAGATATTGTTTATTTACCATGGATATAAATTTATGTATGCTTAAATGATATTTTATTATGTAGTAGGCAGGCCTTGAAATGCAAAATTTAGGTGTCTGGTTGAGCATTTACATACTTGATTTTATGAAATTGATTTAGTTACAAGTGAGCTTGAAGTAATATATATTTAAAATTAAATTTGAGATAAAACGGGATTTAAATTTCTCAATTCAATACAAAAGCTACACTTTCACTTTTAGTTAAACATGCTTTTAAAAACAAAATTATGTTTGACAAAAAAATAACAAACATGTCCTTTTGAGTCAAAATCATAACCCAGAAAAGTTGTAATTGCAGGGATCTTGTGTTGTTAAACTTAGGCATCTATATAATATAGCAAACCAGTTGGTAGTTTGGAATTAATTTTTGTAGTTTCTAATTTATATTCATGGATGTTAGTTTTAATAAAATAGTCCTTATTGCTGGTTCAATCATCAGCAATGTTTTATGGGTGGTTGGTTGGTGATTGTTGATTTAATTTTTTGTGCAGAATTTAAAGCACAATCCAAATGGGAGGTTTGTTGTTGTATGTGGAGATGGTGAGTATATTATATACACTGCATTGGCTTGGAGAAATAGGTCATTTGGTTCAGCACTGGAATTTGTTTGGTCTTTTGAGGGAGAATATGCTGTCAGAGAGAGTACATCAAAGATTAAAATTTTTAGCAAAAATTTCCAGGTTTGTTCTTCTATAAAAACTTTATAATATTGTGCTTTGTGTAATGAAAGTTGTGATAGGACTGTTAGAATAGTTTATATTATCTTCTAAGCAACTTTGTAAAAGCTGCTTTTGTTGTATCTATTTATCTATCTAGAGTCCTAGGGGTGTACTTTATTTTGTTTCTTATTTTCTCTCTTTGTTCTTTTGTTGCAAGATACACATGTGTATCTGTGTGCTCTACTTGTTATTGTTTGATGAGGAAAATGTTGTTTGGTGTCTTGTGTTGCTGGCTACTGTCTTTCTCTCCAGCAAGCACCAGATCCAGACCATCTCTTCGAGTGGCGCATAACCCAACTGATCATAGAGGCAAATTCCACCTCACACCACTTATTTACGCCAAGGCATGGGTTCCATGTGCTGCCTTTCGGTCCCTAGAGCTATGTTGTGCCACCTTCCATTGGTTTCACCAGCCTCTGTAGTCCCTGTTTTAATCATCTTTCTATCCTTACGGGTTTCCATTTTTACCCTTTCCTTTCAAAATGTCTTTTGGACCTGCCCACTCTTTTTCATAATTACTTTTAATAAAGCTTAATGGAAAAATTTCCTATCTTGGTATGCATTTGTTGACTAAGGTTTCCATGATCACTTGAAAAATATAGTAGTTTAATATCATTAGAAAATGTTGAACAATGGAAGAAGCTAGATTTTCAACTTTGAGCTTTGTTGTGACAATTGTGAAACCCTCATTTTGGGAACCCTCATATTTCAAAGCGTGTGAATCCTTTTGGAAGAAGACTCAGTATTTTTGCGAATGACGTTCAATGGCTTTATGTTGACATCTCTTAAAGAAACAAATCATGATATAGCATCTTTCATTGCCGAAGGTCAATATGTTGTTTAGGAGTTGAAGATGTTCTTAGAAGTTTATTCACTAGAAGAAATTAAGAAGTTGAACAAGTTATAAATGGTTATGATCCTTTATGCCATGATCCAAATTTTGATCATATTTCGATATCAAATCTTAACTGCTCAAGAAGTTCCACCAATGAAAAGCTTAGCATCATGACTTCTTCGTTTCCCAACCCTTATAGGCAGAAATATTCATGAATCTTTTGCTATGATATGTACTCATGAAATGAGAGGTGGTGGCGTAGAGGAACAAGTTATAATTACTTGTTCCATTTTGTTTCTAGATGAACCTTCTTTTTCATATTTCTCTCACGTTTTTGTTTGTGTTTTGTGTATGATATGTTTCCATGTTTGGACAAGCTCTTGGCAAAAGTTATCAAATGTGTGTCTTCCTAGGATATTCCTATCTATAAAAATGGTATTGGTGTTATTCTCCTTAAGAAAAAGGTTACTACATGTCTATGAGTGTCATCGTTTTTAAGAGACTCCTTTCTTTCTTCTTCCATATAAGATGTTGATTTTGTCCAAAAAACTTACCTATATTCCATTAGTTGAACCTTTGGTATCCCTTGTTCGTGACACCTAAGTTAAACCAATACTTGTAGTTCCTCTCCTACTCAAAGTCCATCAAAATTATTATTGCCACATATTATCACCTACTAATGCAAGACACTAGTGATTGGTCCATTGTTACATGTTGAGTCCTCTTCATTAAGTCCTTCACCATTATCGCTCAATACTCCTGATGATAAATATTTTGGTTGGCCCATTGCTTTCCAAAAAGGTATTCATTCTACTCACAATCTTCATTCTATTTACAGTTTTCTATGTTATCATCTATTTGTTATTCCTACTTTTTCATTTATCTCATTTGTGTCTTTTATTATAACAACTAAAAATATGAATGAAGCACTTGTTCATCTCGGATGCGACAAACTATGATTGTTGAAATTGAGTCTCTTGATCATAGTAGTCCATGGGAATTAGTTCCTCTTCCACATGGGAAGAAGACAATTTGGATTTTGATGGGCTTACGCCATTAAAGTTGGGTCAAATTGTGAAGTTGATTGTCTTAAAGCTAGGTTGGTGGCTAAATGTGTTTAATCAAGCATTTACTGTTAACGTCAAAAGTTAACTTTTGGCTTAGTGGTAAACGCTTAATCCAACAATTGATATTAGAGTCAAAGTCACAAGTTTGATTTCTAGTGGGGCAATTATTAAGGGGGAGATTGTTGTAAGTATTATCAAATGTCCCATGGAGTAAGCTTGGTGAGTCAAGCCATAATTGAAGAGTTCAATTTGCTGAGGGGGAGATTGTTGCAATTGGTATCAGTTGTCTTGTGATGAGTCAAGTCATAATCAAATTGTGGCGTTTGAGATGCTACAATCTTAAGTAAAAATAGTTGCACTTTAACTATCAAATATAGCTTTCGACCTAGCGGTAAATGCTTGATCCAACAAAAAAAGTATACTCAGATTATGGTGATACTTTTTCTCATTGTAATGACTATTGTAAGACTCTTGGCATGATAATTATTCATTGTTGGCCTCTTCTTCAATTGGATATTTTGAAAATGTTTTTCTTCATAGTGATATGTAAAGGAAGAAATCTTTATGGAGCAACCTCTTAGATTTGTTGCTCAAGGGAAGTTTGAATTGGTTTGTAAGTTGTGCTGGTCTCTCTATGGTCTCAAACAATCTTCACGCATTTGGTATGGAAAATTTAGTCACATTGTTCGTATCTTTGGACAAAAATGCAATGAAGCATATCATCTTGTTTTTTAGCGTCATACCTCTTCTGGAAAATGTATTTACTTGATTGTGTATGTTGATGACATAGTCATTGCAACAAATGATGCTGCTAAAATATCTCAACTAAAGAAGCATTTATGCAATCACTTTTAGACTAAAGGTCTCGGATGTCTCATGTTTTTTGGCATCTAAGTAACTCAATCAAAGGAAGGCATCACAATTTCTCCAAGAAAATATGATGTAGATATCTTGAAAGTAAGATGCATGATTGATTGTAGACTCATGAATAGTCCTATGGATCTAAATAAAAAAATTAATGGCAGAACTGAGTGAATCTTTCTCAGACTAGAGAGATACTCAAAACAAGAATTTAGAAGCAGTCCCTAGTATCTCTATCTTTTCTTTCTTGTTCTGTTTTCCATAGTTGTATTATATGGATTAATTCCTGGACATATATTAGTTACAGTGATGATATTCCAAATATTTAGTAAAGTTACTGTTATTACCAATCTGTTTATGACAAGAAGTGTGTAACTAAACTATGTGAGCTATTAATTTTCCTTATAAAACATTTATACCAGAACTAGAGTTTGACAAATTTGCTTCAAAGTGAACATCAAGTATTCCTGGACTTATTTCAGTTACCATGGTCATATTCCAAATATTTAATAAAGTTACTTTTATTACCAATCTGTTTATGACAAGGAGTGTGTAATTAAACTATGTGAGCTATTAAATTTCCTAATAAGACATTTATATCGGAAGTAGAATATGACAAATTTGCTTCAAAGTGAACACCAAGACTTCTATTTTTCATTTTCGTTTATTGCCTTGATCATCACTCTGGAGAGTTCACTAAAATTTAATCCTCATTGTTATAGTGGTCTCCAAATTGAAATAAATTTTGCAATAAATGATCATCACTCTGGGGAATTCTAAGTTGGAATTCAAACAATGGGTGTTTCAGGAAAAGAGGAGTGTCCGACCAACATTTTCTGCTGAAAGAATATTTGGTGGCACTTTACTGGCAATGTGCTCCAACGATTTCATTTGCTTTTACGATTGGGCTGAATGCAGGTTGATCTATCGCATTGATGTCAGTGTGAAAGTAAGTACTTTGATTAGGTGATAGATATTTATCTGTTCTTTCTTTCTTATTCATTGTTAGATTTAATTTTGTTAATTTTCTTTTGTCAGAACCTCTACTGGGCTGACAGTGGTGATCTAGTAACGATTGCTAGTGATACATCATTCTACATTCTGAAGTACAATGTATGGATTCTCATGAACTTCATTTTCTTCTTATACTTTTGACTTGCTAATATTTTGCCCCCAACAATTTCTGCTGACTGATATTTTGCCTTTACACATTTTGACTTCCATTATTGCAGCGTGATGTTGTTATATCACATTTTGATAGTGGAAGACCGGTAGATGAGGAAGGTGTTGAAGATGCTTTTGAACTCTTACATGAAATGAATGAGCGTGTTAGGACAGGCATCTGGGTTGGGGATTGCTTTATCTACAACAATTCCTCTTGGAGACTTAACTACTGCGTTGGTGGTGAGGTATTAACTCTTTTTTCATCTTGAGTTCTAGTTAAAAAAAAAAAAAGTGTTTGCATTCGTTTTTAATTGAATTACAAGCATAATCTGAGACCTTTTGATGCATAATTTTATGTATTTAGGTTACTACAATGTTTCATTTGGACCGCCCTATGTACTTGTTGGGATATCTTGCAAACCAAAGTCGTGTTTATTTGATTGACAAAGAGTTTAAGTAAGTGAAACTTCTATTTTGCTTATTCCCAGTTTTAAATTGAAATAATCTAACTATTTTGCCGTTTATCAATTGTTTTCTCAGTGTAATGGGATACACACTACTTTTAAGCTTGATTGAGTACAAGACACTTGTGATGCGTGGTGATTTGGAAAGGGCCAATGAAATTCTACCATCAATCCCTAAAGAGCATCATAACAGGTAGAAGTTACTTTGTCTAACACTACAAGAGAATGATTAATTTCCTTTCAGTGTTTAGAAATGTGTTTGATATGGTTAGAAATTATAAATACTTTTGGTAATAGTTATGCTTTATAAAGTTATGTATATAATGTATTACATATTATATTCCCTCTATACTTTTTCTTCTGTCCAAGAAAAGTGTGGTATGATCCCATAGAGTTTCAACCTGCTGCAAAATATAAGTTCATCTTTTATAGCTGATTTGGGAGTTTTTGACACTTAATAGTTTTGTATGAATAATTATTACATTTAATTGGGACTTTGTACCATCTTCTTACTTCTCCCCATCTATCTTTGCTTGTTGTGCTGTCCTTTTATTGTATTAAACTATCAGTGCATAATATTTACAGACAAGTGTTACATGTTCATTTACCTGTTACTTTGATTTATAATTTTGTTATTTTGTTCAAACTTCAGAGTGTCTTCATATTTTGAAATTTGGTAACTTGTGCTAATATATTACTTACATCGTAATTGAAATACTTGATATTATGATAGTGTGGCTCACTTCCTGGAATCACGAGGGATGATAGAAGATGCTCTTGAAGTAGCTACTGACCCTGACTACAGATTTGATCTGGCGATACAACTTGGAAAACTAGATGATGCAAAGGTATGTTCACGTAACAAGTGTACCAGGAGATATTGCTAAATTGGTTGAACTCAACTTGCATCTAATTTTGTTAATTTCTCTTCTTGACTTTGATTTGGCTATCATCCTCTTTTGTTGCAGAGTATTGCAATAGAATTGCAGAGTGAGACTAAATGGAAGCAGTTGGGAGAATTAGCTATGTCTACTGGAAAGGTGCTTTCTGTGATTTGAATCTTCAAGTATATTGATTTTTCGGATACTTGAAGCTTGATTGCCTCCTAAATATTCATAACCAAATGTATTAAAGATTGCCATGATGATGTGCTGCTGTATTTGACCATGTGCACATGATGTATATAGACCTTATTGAAACTTTTGTGATGCAAGAGACTACAGATTTTAGTTGTGTCCAAAATTAAGATTTGCGTCATTGTAAGTTAGAAGTTATGGTCATGTGTTTTGTGTCATCAATACTGATTCTAGTGTATAATTGAGACGTTAAATGTTTTATCTTTTATTTTATTAGAATAAGTATTAATTCTAGAAATTGGGGGGAATACACATATTGCTTCTTGTTGCAAATGTCTCTTGTTCCATTGTAGCTCAGTGCTCACTGTATGTTCCATTATTGCAGTTAGAAATGGCAGAGGAATGTTTGCAGCATGCAATGGATTTGAGTGGTTTGTTACTCCTATATTCTTCTTTAGGAGATGCTGAAGGAATATCGAAACTTGCATTCCTAGCTAAGGAACAAGGGAAGAACAATGTTGCTTTCCTATGCTTATTTATGTTGGGTAAATTAGAAGACTGCCTCCAACTATTGGTAGAAAGGTAATTTTCTAAACTTGTGCTCTTTTCCTTTCTAACATTAGTGGCAGGGAAGATTGATTAGACTTCAGTTACATATATAGCTGACATATGCCTTTTGCAGCAATCGAATTCCAGAGGCAGCTTTAATGGCTCGATCTTATCTTCCAAGTAAGGCATCAGAGATAGTGGCAATTTGGAGAAAAGATCTCAATAAGGTAAATTTTTATTGAGGTAGATGATGTTTACTTAGGTTGGAACTTCCTGATATTTACTTCGACTGTGATATTGTGGGAATCTGAATCCTCTACGGTCCTAAAAAAGAACTGCACCTTCTGCTGTTGAAAATATAAGAATCAACACCCATTCAATTGTATTTGGTTTCAATATTTTATCATAAAAAACTATTTTTTCATGAAGTAAATATCTTCTGATCCTAATACATTATTGTCAGAAGGAATGACCATTCTCTTCAGTTGCCTTGTTTAGGCTAGTCTTGTCACGTCGATAAGTTGCTTGTGGATTAAATAGAATACATATATTTTGACAGGTTAATCCAAAAGCTGCTGAATCATTGGCTGATCCTGAAGAATATCCAAATTTGTTTGAAGACTGGCAAGTTGCACTTGCTGTTGAATCTAAAGCTGCAGAAACAAGGTCAGGGTAGAGAATGCATACTTTCTTGCACCTTATCTTGGAGCATCTTAGTAGATCATTATTTTTGTGAAAAACATCTTCAACTCCATGAAATGTTTACTTTTTCTTTAACTTTTCTTTTTTATGTTAGGGATGTGTACCCTCCTGCAGACCAGTACGTCAACCATGCTGACAAATCACACATTACCCTTGTTCAAGCTTTCAGAAATATGCAGATTGAGGAAGAAGAGGAGCATCTGGAGAATGGGGTATGTTATTTTGTTTTATGCTACATAAATAATAACCTCAATTCATTGTTAGTTGTGGTGTTCGACTGTTAGTTTATTTTGTTGTCCTTTCATAGTTGACTGAACAAAATGGAGAAGAGCACTACACAGAGGAACAAAATGGAGAGGAAGGAAGCCAAGAGGAGGCAGTTGTAGTGGATGCAGATTCTACAGATGGTGCAGTACTCGTTAATGGTAACGAGGCTGAAGAAGACTGGGGTACGAATAATGAAGGAGCCCCGTCAGCCTAAAAGCAATTGGTTGGGGTGGTGTGAAAATCGAAATTTTGTCTCTGGTGATTAATTGTTTCTGATGTGCCATTTCTAACTACAGTTTGACGACTAGCTGTTTTTACTATAACTACTACCACCTGAGTCCTAACATTCTTAATTGCTCTCAATTTTTTTAGAGTATCGGATACTACACTGCAATTAGACTTATAAAAAAAAACACTGCAATTAGGCTGTATACTTGAGAATCGGGGAGGAAATAGTAAAATAACATCCATTGACTAACTGTTGCTTACTAGGAATGAGGGCGCTGTAAATATAAACGTTATAGATACTTGACTTTATGAATTCATCCTTGACCAACCATTTATTTGTTATATTACGAAACTTTATTATTAGATTGTGTATCATTACAATATTACTGAACTCAATGTGAAAGACACCTCAATAAAGTTGTTTCTTTTAGAAAAAAAATTAATTTCTTCTTATCCTCGCTTAAATATTCATTTTTGTTGGCAGTGCTTGCCCCACATCACTAGGTCTCGTCAAGACCGTCTGTTCCAGCTTCAGGGATATTTATCTGAGGTTAGGATCAAATTTCCATATTGCGTGGCTATGACATCTGCATTTGCAAAAAATTTGAAAATCAGTAGGCTTAGTCAGTTTACTGATAAAAATATTTGTTTTAGCATATTCCGCAGTGTATGATTAAATAATAGTTTTTGGTTACTATCATGATCTTATTACCGGCCAACCCAACAGACTGTTTCTGGATTGAAAAACTATTCCTTCATTCCATTTGGATGCTTGCATTATGAGTAGTGTTGCTAAAGGAAGACCTGCTCGTTTTTGTGTGCATCTGCCAGCATTGCATTTTTTTTTTTATGATTGTGCATCACATAAACTTCATGGTTTTCTAGTTTATTATTGTCAGTTTCATGTTCTTTACTTTAAAATGCAGGTCTCCTCAAGGTGACATAAAGAGGTTTTTGTGGACTGGTAGTTTGTCTCCTGGTGTTGTGGTTTTGTAGTGCCCTGAATTTTGTCATTTTGCACGTGGTATAAGCAATATTCCATAGGGTCAGTTAGAATTTTCTAGATATATATATATAGCACATTCTTTTGGGGCTTTTACCTCAATATACTCTTGTCATTGTGAATGTAGAAAAAACGGAACTAGAGATGAGTGACTGCTTAAATTTTAGATAGTTTTTTTTTTTTAATTTCATGACCATTCTTAAACATTTGATATTTTATGGATTGTAAACATGCATGGTTAATAGAGAAAATAATGATTCCCCCGGTACTTCAACTTGCTGTTACCAACCGGTATTTCTTGAGTCTGCATTATTCCTGAAATCTTGTACCTGTGAAGTGAGATAAAGTTTTATCACGAACCAAGATTTACAGTTGATAGGTCATCCTCTCAGTAAATGAAAATGAAAGTGGAATAAAGTTTGGTTCATTGCACTATATACGGTATACTAAAGTGTAAAATACCTATTATTCCTAAAAATACAACACACCAAAATGACTATATTTTTTTTTCAAAATTTAATTATATTTTGTTTTTTCAAAACTTAATTGGGAGGAATTTTACTTCTGAAGTTGGAAAAATAAAAAGAAGTTAAACACAATTTAATTCAATAAAAATGTGATTCAACAGCTTATAATTTGTTTTAAATGCAATTATTCATATAAGAAATAATAAATTTGTTTTCTTCCTAATTATTAAAATTATGGGTTTACTTAG
The DNA here is from genome assembly GCA_013389735.1 of Phaseolus lunatus. Classification (NCBI taxonomy): domain Eukaryota; kingdom Viridiplantae; phylum Streptophyta; class Magnoliopsida; order Fabales; family Fabaceae; genus Phaseolus; species Phaseolus lunatus. The sequence continues at coordinate 36,999,666 of CM023861.1, forward strand.
GGTGAAAATGAGCTTATAAATAAGGAATTTCATTTTATGATAAAAAAAGTTATATCATACAAAATTTGCAATCACGAATTCAAAAGTTATTTTGCTCAAAATCTGAAATAACAAACTAAAAGTTGGTAATTTGAAATCACAAAAGTTATAGTTGGATGACCATTCCACAAGAATATATCGAATGTTATTCATAAAACAACAGTGGTTGAATTTTATGTATGAACAAATGTGAAACCATAAGTAATTTACTATAGATGTTTGGTGGTTTTCAACCGTTATCTGTTAATTATTAACTGATAGTAACTTTGGTATGATGTCTGGAACTATCCATTCATAAAACTTATGTGTACTAAATAAGTCTAAAATATTAAGTTTCAACTTTTAATAATTTTTTCGTCATCCAAATTCTTGGACAACATATACAGTCTAAAATTTAACACAGTGATGATTTATTTATTGGTTTTGGTCAAAGTCATCCAACCTTAGAAATTTTATAATTTTCATAAAAGAATGTTTGACTTATTTTAAGTTTTTTTTCATAATGTATTTTTAATGTTCTTGTAATGAATGATAATATATATATATATATATATATATATATATATATATATATATTCTCATAACTAAACTATAAATTTAGGATATGAAGTATAGAGAGTTTTTCACGTGATTATTTAAGTTTATATTTCAACGAGATCCTTTCTAAGCATTTTGTTGGGGGAAATGTTAAATTAGTTTATAAATAAATTAAAAACAAAATTTTTATTATCATAAAAAATTGAACATATAAACTTGAGAATGTCTTTGTTTATATATATATATATAATTGAACATATTACATTGCTTAATTTTTTTATATTTTCAAAATTTACAGTTGAATTAAAAATTTAGTATAGATAAATTATGTATAGAAAAGTATTATATTAATTTAAAATTATTTAATATTGATGAAAATCATCTAATTTATATTTAAATATAATAATATATATAAACTATTTGATGGTATTATTGTTCAATTTTACAAATTTTGTATGAATCATGAATGTTAATGTCATAAAAAGCCACCTGTCTATATTCTATTTTTTTTTTCTACTTAAAGGGAGAGTGCTGCCAGCTGTGAGTACATTGGTGCCACTATCATCTTCCCTCTCTCTGTGCTCTCTCCATAGTTTTAGGGTTTGCACTCTCAACTCTTCATTCTTTCTCTTATCTTTTTCTTACATCTTTTTTCCTTAATTTTAATTTATGTTTTTGTTATTTTCTCTCACCTCTGTAAATTTTTGAAATTGGAAGGATTGGTGCAGGATCGTAGAAATATCTTTCGCTGATTGCCTGTGAGTATTCCATATTCCATGCCGTACTTTTGCTTCTGAATTTCATCATTTCGATGTTTGATTCGTAGCTCTTCTTATTGTTCTATTTGTCCTAGGTTTTTATGTTTTGATACTCCCAAATAATTCATATTACTTTCACTATTTAGGTTTTTAGGAACATTCTGGTTCCCAGATTCCTCTGATTGATTTTGGGATTCCATTTTTTTTCTTTGTTTTCATTGGGAAGGTTATATAGTCACTCTTGTTGATCCTCCTGAAATCTTCTTCTCTCTTCTATTTATCTATTTGTTTGTTTACTTTGTTGTCTCTTTCTACCAAAGAGGAGACAATGAAAGGTTATGGGTATCACAACTTAAAAAATCCAGAGCTGCACAAATTCTGAAGTTATGATATTTGACCCATTGTTATTTTTAATAGGTGTTACATAGGTCCTATTTGAATAAACTTCATTGTAACACTTATCAGAGAAGAAAAATAGTTAGTGTGTAAATAATTTAAAGAAGTTCTATCATCTAGCTTCTTCAAAAGCTGATCTTAGGTCATGCATGCGTTACTAGCTTCTAGAACTGTGTTTATCGAATAGTTGATTAAAACAGACTTGTGAAGTCTTCGTATAATACAAACATGTTGAAACCAAATAAAACAACGTCTAGTTGCAATTATATTATATTTTGGACCTTGTCACTGGAGTAATTGTTTTTGTGGGATTGGTTCCTGTGTAATGCTACCCTTCAGGTGCTGTCTCAATCTGTTTTTTTTCTCCTTTTTAGTTTACCCTGTATAGTGCTCTATGTTATCAAATTTTTGTGAGTAAATGTACTTGAAATGGATAATTTAGGCGCTTCTTTTTTACCGAGCCTTCTACAGTCTTCTCAGGAAAAATATAATATGGGTTACCTTGTTAGATTCATATAGTTGAAATTTCTAATCGTAATGTGTTTTTGTTAGTTGTTTGCTATTTTGTTAGTTTATGGTATGTTGGCTATAATGTTTTAAGTTATGAGGTTGTTAACTTTTATTGTGTACTTTGTAATGCTTGATTTGCCATTATTCATATGGATTATTTTGTTGGCTTGAATTTTTGTGCACTTTTTTGGCATAATATGGGTTACCTTGTTAGATTCATATAGTTGAATTTCTAATCGTAATGTGTTTTTGTTAGTTGTTTGCTATTTTGTTAGTTTATGGCATGTTGGCTATAATGTTTTAAGTTATGAGGTTGTTAACTTTTATTGTGTACTTTGTAATGCTTGATTTGCCATTATTCATATGGATTATTTTGTTGGCTTGAATTTTTGTGCACTTTTTTGGCATAATATGGGTTACCTTGTTAGATTCATATAGTTGAAATTTCTAATCGTAATGTGTTTTTGTTAGTTGTTTGCTATTTTGTTAGTTTATGGTATGTTGGCTATAATTTTTTAAGTTATGAGGTTGTTAACTTTTATTGTGTACTTTGTAATGCTTGATTTGCCATTATTCATATGGATTATTTTGTTGGCTTGAATTTTTGTGCACTTTTTTGGCATAATATGGGTTACCTTGTTAGATTCATATAGTTGAATTTCTAATCGTAATGTGTTTTTGTTAGTTGTTTGCTATTTTGTTAGTTTATGGCATGTTGGCTATAATGTTTTAAGTTATGAGGTTGTTAACTTTTATTGTGTACTTTGTAATGCTTGATTTGCCATTATTCATATGGATTATTTTGTTGGCTTGAATTTTTGTGCACTTTTTTGGCATAATATGGGTTACCTTGTTAGATTCATATAGTTGAAATTTCTAATCGTAATGTGTTTTTGTTAGTTGTTTGCTATTTTGTTAGTTTATGGTATGTTGGCTATAATGTTTTAAGTTATGAGGTTGTTAACTTTTATTGTGTACTTTGTAATGCTTGATTTGCCATTATTCATATGGATTATTTTGTTGGCTTGAATTTTTGCGCACTTTTTGAGCATAAGGAATGAGAATTGTAATTTCCTGATTGCAGCTGCTGTAGTCCTTCGACTTGGTAGACAAGTAGTTTTATTTCTACAATGGGAGATGCTGATAATGCCCTTCCACCTTCAAAGAAAAGGGCTGCTGGAAGGGAACTCACTCGAGATACTCCTGTTGACGATGAGGAAGATTCTCCTGAGCTTGAGACTGGCACTTTCAAGAGAGCCAGTGACGATGTTCTGGCCACCAGAAGGATAGTCAAGGTTCGTCGCCAACAAACTAATTCTGCTCCTTCTGCAAACCCTTTTGCTGGAATACGCCTAGTTGCTCCCACTGAATCCGGTGCTAATCTTGCTGAGACTAGTGAAGTACAATTAGGTGGTGAGAAAACTGGTGCGGATGATTCAAAGAGGAGTGATGGTATAGCTAAGGATTTTGAGAAAGTTGAAGATGGGGAAACCAAGTGGTCAGAGAGCAAAACTAGTGATGATAAACCTATTGAGGATAAGGATGCTGCTGTAGAAAGCAATGCAGAGAAGGACCATACTGCAGAAAAAGAAATTACCAACGAAAAATCTCAGGTAGATAAAGAACAAAGTAAGGATGTCACAGGAAGTGAAAATGAGGATAAGAAGGATGCTGCACATGAGAGTGCCAGCAAGTTAGATAAAGAACAAATAGGGGAGGGCAAGGATTCTGAAAATGATGATAAGAATGAGGATGAGAAAGACAACAAATCTGAAAATGATGATAAGAATGAGGATAAGAAAGACAACAAATCTGAAAATGAAGAGGCAAATGCTGAAGGGGGCCATTTGAAGTCTTTTCAACTGCACTCAAGTAGCCAAAATGCCTTTACAGGTCTTGCTGGAACTGGATTTTCTACTTCCTCATTTTCCTTTGGATCCTTTTCAAATGAAGGGTCCGGTTCCATTTTTGGACTGAAAAGTGATAAGCCATTTGGTCTTGGTTTATCCAACAATGGAAGCTCTGTTTTAGGGGCATCTGCTGTTTCCAAGAATGAGGTGATTGGTTTAGCAATGCAGGAGGTTGCTGTGGAAACCGGGGAAGAAAATGAGAAAGTGATTTTTAATGCAGATTCAGTGTTGTTTGAGTTTGTCGATAGCAGTTGGAAGGAACGAGGAAAGGGAGAACTGAAGGTTAATGTTGCCGGTGAGACAAAAAAAGCCAGACTTCTTATGAGGTCTAGAGGAAATTTGAGATTGATTTTGAATGCACGTCTTTACTCTGATATGAAGCTCACAAATATGGACAAGAAGGGTGTTACTTTTGCCTGCATCAATAGTGCCAGCGAAGGTAAAGGTGGTCTTTCAACATTTGCCTTGAAGTTCAAGGACGGGTCCATAGTGGAGGAGTTTAAAGCCGCTGTCATGGCACACAAGGGTGAGACATCAACACTTCTCAAGACCCCTGAAAATTCTCCGAAGGCTTCTGATGATTGAGAAACATCCCCTTACTCATGTCCCCACAGTGTCGGTCTCTTTTTTAGGCGTTCCTTCACAAAGATATTTTACTATCCTGAGTTCGTTTGCCCTTTTGTGGCATACTTTAATTAGTGTACTTGAATGAATTTGAGTCAATCTCCAAGTGATAAGGAACTTAATTTTGGATTTAGACTGCACAGTTTTAACTCTTGAACCTTGAAACTTTCTATAGTGCTGTTATTTCTTGAGCCTGGAGTTTTGACAAATTTAAAAGTGACTTTGTACCTTGCTGTTGTGATTTTGCCGCTATGAATTCACTTTTTTAAACTACTTTATTGCGGAACAGCCAAACAGAGCATTTTTTTTGGGTTTCCTTTCATATGAATCATATAAATGTGAATGAGTCTGCTGGCTAACTTAAATAAAGTGGTACATGGTTTGTTTTGGGGCAAGATCTTTATTAGGAATTGCATATGATTATTGTTTTTTAATAGTATTTTAATCCCTTTGAATGAGAATTGGGAAATAGGAAAGGAAAGTAAACCAAGCTAGCCAAATAATATATATCACTGTTTCTTTAAGAAAACAAAATCTCACTGGAGGTTGTTGAGGGATAGATCCTCTCATTAAAATCTTTTATAGCTCTGTGTGCTGTAACTTGTGAACCAGATTTCTTCTTTCCTCATAATTAAGGTCCTTTTTTTAGTTCTTTATGGTTTTTTCTTCTTCAATGTGTTTTTGATAATTAATTTTCTTGTTCTCCATGAGGTTTGTCACAATTAACGGAGGATTGATGAGATTTTTGAGAAGTTATTTCTCTTCAACATCATTTTGCTAATTAATTTCTAAAATAGAGGTAGTAAAACAAAGCACAAAAGGAGGTTGTTATTGTAAAGAAAGGTTGAGTTGATCATGGAAGGCACTTTAAGTTTCTGCTTATGAGTACACATGTGTGACACATAGCTAATGTTGGATATACTCGATTACATGTAAAGAACATCTTCAAAGAAAAAAGACAAAAAAAATGAAAAATTGCTTCTCCAATGCATTGCTTTTGACATCAATTATTGAAGAATCCTTCATTTTTCACCCACACTAGAGGGATATTGATGAACAAATGAAAAATGTATTCTGGGCATGTGCACAAAATTATGTTGCAAAAAATTATTCCATTTTAGCTGCTTTGTGTTGTGACTGGTTAATAAATGACATGTTATCCTATGAGTCAAAGAATAGACATTTTAATCATTACAATTTATTTTAAAAAAAAGGCATTATAATTATCGAGTCGAATTTAAGATTAATTGTCATAAATTTATATCGATTTACTTACTTAGTTAAAATGATTTACTAACTTATACCATAATTTAAATTTATATTGCCTACTAACTAACTTTTACAAGAAACAAATTCATTAAATAAAGCGATTTTTTTAAATTCTTATATCAGATATGCCTATTTTAAGTTTAAATAAATTGAATTTATTTCTATTAATTTTCTATTTGTGGCGGAAATATGAATTTAGATATAGATTTTTTTTTTCATGTATTAATATTTTAAAAAATAGAATATATTAATGTGTATAAAAAAATTATGGAATACATACACCTAAGGAAAAAAAATGTTGCTAATATGTACAAAAATGTAAAGGGAATACATTTATAAAATAGAGTTTATATCTTTTACTGTGTAAAATATGTCTTAGGTCTATATTAAATAATAATTAAATAATTTAAATTATGATATAAGTTAGTTAGTAGGCAAACCAATCACTCACTCCAAATCTCAAACCGACAAAGAAATTACTGAAATACCCCCGATAATAAGATAATTCCACCACAACCCTTCCGCTTTTAAGAGCCTTCTTTCTTCGTTTCTCTCCGTTTCAATTGCCAACGACACGACACAAAATCAAATGTCCCAAGATTATCTAATCTAGGGTTTCCCTTCGCAAGGTGCAAACCTTTCTTCCCATTCCCACCCCAATAATCTAGGGTTTCATCTATCTATTTAAGCTTTCTTTCTTCGCCTCTCGCGCTCTCCAATAATCTTGGGTTTCCAATTGGCTGCGCTCATTCGCTTTTTGGTTTCTTGGTGGTCGTTTCTTTCGTGTGTTTTGGTGGTTGCGATTGATTTAGATTTTTGGGTTTTTAGGTTTTTGAGGGGTTTTAGGAATGGCTACGGCGGGTGAAGAAGGGCTTGAGTACGAGAGTGATCCCGAAGAGGCCACGAGATCGCTCGCAATGCGGAGAAGGCGCGAGGCCAGTGATGATGAGGAAGGCGACGCCGACGAGAGAAACGTCGCTGTCGATCGCCGGATAAACTATTCCGATGATTCCGACGGCGAGGGTGGCGTGGCGGATTATGACGACGAAGAAGAATTGGAAGAAGAGGAAGAAGAGCAGGAGGAAGAGGAGTTGTTGGAAGAAGAAGAAGAGAATGAGGGTAGGGTTGGAGAGGAAGGAGGTGTGAATGGTACAGTGGTTAAGGACCCTGATGCTGATGTTAAAGGCCCTTTGGAGGAATCAGGGAATGGAGAAGATGAAGAGAAGAAGGAGAATGAACCGTTTGCGGTGCCCACTGCTGGAGCATTTTATATGCACGATGATCGCTTCAGGGATAATTCCGGTGCGCGCCACAGGTGTCTAAATCCTTACTGAAACCTGTGCTTAATTTGTGTGCAGTGTTACGTTGTTGATTTTAAGGTTTTGTTTTGTTTTTACGTTTGTGTTTGTTATCTTGTTAGGCGCATGCGTGGTGGAAGGAGACTCTGGGAGTCCAAGGATGACAGGAAGTGGGGACACGATAAGTTTGAGGAAATTACTCTGCAAGAAAGGCACTACAAAGAGGTAATGATTGATTTTGTAAATTACTTGAACTTTTTTATTTTGCTTCTTGAAATGAAAGAGACCCTGTTATGTAATCTGTGTAAAATTTAGGGAAGGAGACCTTCAAAGGGTAGTTATCGAGGTCGTGGAGGTAAAACACGAGGTGTTGATCGCAGTGGAGGGTATGTTCGAGGTAACAGAAAAGGGTATGATGATAACAGGGGCAATCAAACACAGGCACCAAAGAGTGTTGTCCGAGGGAGAGGACCCCGCAGGTACGAGCCTACTAATAAGAGCAATGAGTCAGCATCACAGGCGCAAAATAAAGAGTGAGTACAGACTTTTGTATTTTATAAGATCAGTTGAATTTGTGCTACCTATGCATGTTATACATGTTAAAGGTTTCTGATCATAATCTTGTTATTTCATTTTCTAAGATATGGGAAGCAGCCAGAGAAAGTTTCACATGGTGGTTCAGGAAAAACTTTCACTCCTGTCTCTAATTCAGAGCCCGATCCTGTACCTTCCAAGAAACAGGTCTTTGCATCAAATTTGAATTATGCATCTCCCCCTTTTTACCCTTCAAGTTCTTCCAACAAAGATACAAGTGTGACATCAAAAGGGGATATCCAAACTGCTGCTGCAAGCAGGAACATTCGGCCTGGTGTTGTCGATGAGGGTTTTTTTGCTCAACAAAACAATGCACTTCTTCGGGGAAAGAATGTTGTCGATCGTGTCAGCATGGAGAAGTTGTATATTGATCGGTCTGGCGCTCCATCTGTTGGGAAAGCTTTTAACAATTTGCATATGCCGCCACCTGGATCTTCTGGAGTTAATGCATCTCAGTCTACTCATTCAAGGGGTACTGGGAGGGGTGGAGCAGTACCAGTGCAGATGAATTACCAGCGTGCTGCCTCTCATAATCAAGCTAGTAAAATTGATCCAACTCAACTCCAGGCTATTCAGAGAACTGCTCCAGGGCGAACTTCACCTTCTGTGCAAGCCCCTGCTCCACAGTTGGGTCATCGACCTGGTAGTGGGTCTCAAGCTTCATCTCCCCCAATCACGTCCGCCGCAATTAGTTCATTGGATTCTGGAGAAATTGATGCAGCTTCAGAATCAGGTAAATTGAAGGGTGCATTGGTTGGGAAGGGAAGGGAAGCTTCCCAGGGTAGCGGAAGGGGCTCTTTTGTTTATGGTGGAACTATGGGCACAGCTGGAAATATCAATGGTAATCATGGAGATCAGAACTTCCCTACCTTTTTGCCAGGTCAGTCTTAATCTGCTATCTTCTTTGTAAGTATCACAGTGCCATTATAGCGGAAAATTTTGATCCATATAATTATTGTTAATTTGCATTTTTGTCATTGTTATACAATGTAGTAGCATCAATAGTCGGTGGAAAGTCAAGTAATTGTTTACTCTGTTAGAGATGTTCTTGTGGTGAGGGTGTTCTGATTATCGACATCCTCTGGTTTTGTTGTGTTTATACTTGTGATTCCTTCAGAACAGATGCATAGACTTTTTTTGTATTCTTTGATCAATTTTTCTGATTTTCACTGGACACTGGTGGGACACAGTTATGCAATTTGGTGGGCAGCATCCTGGTGGCATAGGAGTTCCTGCTGTTGGCATGGCATTCCCTGGATATGTTGGTCAGCCTCAACTTGGTTTGGGAAACTCTGAAATGACATGGTAAGGATATTAATGACCGAATTTTATAATGTGTTAAAATGGTTGAAATCTCCTTCCTTAGTACGTACATCTGTGTATGGTGCACATTGCACTTTTCATAAAGAAATTCATAATCAATATATTTAACTACTCTAATAAACTAATGTTTGGAATATTTCATACAAACCCCTTATTCTTTGTGAAAAAACAAAGTTTTGTTATGTTTTAGTTTCCTTTTTGGACACTATTTAGCCACCTATTTTCTGGTTTAGGCTACCAGTTTTGACTGGGGCAGCAGGAGCTCTAGGGGCGGCAGGAGCTTTAGGGGCGGCAGGTGCTTTAGGGGCTACATACTGTCCACCCTATCTCACTGTTGATGGTGCTTATCATCCACGGCAATCAGGGCAGACATCTGCAACAGCTACTTCAAGGTCGGTACTTTAATAGCTTTATTATGAATTCGTATTGTTTTGCACTTTTACTATATGTTATTAAAATTTTATGGCTTGGCATGACTGATGATATTTGTATTTTAATCTATTACATTTGTTTTGTGCGAGTCTGGAAGGGGTGTTTACAATGAAGTGGCCTTTCCCATGCTTTTTCTTGCCTCCTTGATAGGTTTTATGTTTCTGTAGCTTTTTGCTGTTTTATAATTTCTGTTATGATTGAATGTTTGCAGCAAGGAAAATAATGTGAATAAAGGTAGTAATGAATGGAAGGCACCACCAAAATCTGGTACGACATTGATATTCTTTTCCATTGATATTGGTTTCTCGTTGCGATTGCTAATAAATATTTTTTTCTCAAAATTGGTCTGTCTGCAGAGACTGTAAATGATGAGTTCGGACAGCGGCATAATAAGCCCCGCAGGCAAGTTGATTTTTAAAACATTTCCATTCTATTCATTTTAAAGAATTTTCTTTTTGTGAATACTTGAGCTGTTTTTTAAACATGGGTTTAGCTGTTTTTTTGTTTACTGGTGGTACCTTTTTTAATTAGATCAACACAATCTCAATGAATGTTGTTGGTTATGTTCCATGCAGATACTCGGAGATGAACTTTGGGCAATGAAGTATTATATAGAATGCAACTTGTTTGAATAAGAAGATAAGGTTTGTTATTGCCCTCGATTGATGATTTTTCTTATTGTTACAGTTTTCTAAGTTTTCGTAATTTTAGTATCACAGGCCTTCTTCCTACTGGTCCTTTGTCCTCCAGCTTTTGTTCTGGAGAGTACTTTGGGCAGCGATATGTTTCAAGAATTTTTAGGTGATTATAGAACTTGTATTTCCGCTGGGAATATTTTTTAACTTATTTTTAGGGTTTACCTTGGACTTTATACACTGACAGACCTCTTTTTTCTCCCCGTATTCAATTTCTTTCCTTGCAGTTATATAACCGCCTGTTCATGCAGCTTGACAGGTGGTAGTTGCTTGTGTAATTGTGCGGTAAGTATGATCGAAGTATAATATATGAATTTGCAGTTGATGTCTTTTGTTATAGTTGCTGAGGAAACTATATAACAGTTGTTGTCTTTGCAGATTTTTCTTGCGTTTTGCTTTCGTTAAGCTCGTGAGAAACATAGGCAGACTTTTCTACAACTATAGATGTGGGGAAAGAACAATGATTGTTTTGCAGCAACTGATTTGCTCGTGGAGTTGAGAATTTCTCGTGGAGTTGAGAATTTCTCGTGTAAATTATGGTTTTATTATTCATATGGTATTTGACTTGTGGTAAATTATCATGAGCCGTCAATAGTGTAATCCTTTATATTTTTCCACATTCAACCTAGTGTTTGCTATTTTTGCCTTCTGAATTTTTTTGTTTCTTCTATTAAGACTTGAGTTGAGACTAAGACTTCGTGTTATGAATAACAGCTTTGGTATTCGATGCTTAAACGTTGCATTAGAGAGACTCTTGTCGTCATATAGATTTTTAACGTGATATAGATATCTTGAAAAAAAAAATCACTATTGAAAAGGCTAATAAATAATACTTTCTTTATATGCTTAAAATTAAATTTAATGCTATTTAGGAACTGAAAATTTGAAGTCAGTCTTTTTAGATTTAGTTTATTGTTTAATTTACAAAATGGCCTTTGATGAATAAAGAATTGTAGAAATATTAGGGGAATTAGCTTCAATCAAACAATATTAGAATACTCTAGTTTTTTACTCTAACCTGAAAAAAATTGAACACGAGCGTAAATAATAAATTAGTTTGAATAAACAAAGGTATGAAATCGATTAATTTGAAAAAATATTTAATTAAGATACATTTACATCTCTTAGATATTTTTCCAATGATGCCCGATATCTCTATTTGTTTAGGAGAGTAGTCGTAATAATTTTAAAATAATTAAAAAGATCAATATAATGCTTACAAGGTGTATGTGTAATATTATTAAAATTAAAATAATTAAAACATTTTTCTGTAGGTCTCAATAAAAAAATATCTGATAAATTCACGAAAATCATAGTCTTGTAATTTATTCTATATTTAACTAATAATAGTATGCTAAATAATTTTAAAAAATAAACCATTACTAAATAAACCACTTTCTCGCTGATTGGATGACAGAACTATAAGTAATAAAAGTCAAAGTGGTGGGACCTAGGTCAAACGCCAAGGAGGCCGTTGGATTGATCCAACGATCAGAATCTCAGGATGAGACTACCGACGATGCAGTGCGGTGACTGGGAGTGAAATTGAGAAATGATAGCACGTGCAGGTCGCACGTGGTATTGCAGTTGTTTCTTTCTATCTCTGAAATAACTCTCAGAAGTTCTCACAATGACACTGCAAACTTTCTCTTTCTCTCCCTGAGCTCTTCAACCTGTACTGTTGAATGTGTTGAAAGAAGCTTAGCTCAGTGTTGAATTGAAGAACAAGCTTCAAGAATCGCTCTTCAAACTCAATAATGCGCAGATCTTGAACGATCCGTGTAATGCCCCTCTCCTCTTCTGCTATTTTTCTATTTTTACATTATGGGTTTCTTGGTTAAGTAACTAGTAACTATACATTCTTCATGTGTTGTTATGTTATGCGTTTCCTCTTTTGATTTGGGATAAATTAATAGAAACAAACCCAACTCTATTTCCTTACAAACAGCTAAATAAAATTGTATGATTTTACTTCCAGTGGTTTTGGTAGGACGACAGAAGGAGAGATCGAGTCTAGGGAAGAGAATAACAAGAAGCGAACTGTTTAATATTTTGGACAGCTTGCAAAAATTATTTTTCTTTCTTTCTTGTTTTCTCTTTTGATGAATTATGATGGGAAATTATTTCTTTTGTGTGGTGAATTCAGAAAACTACTGTTCGAGGTTGAAGCGTTCTTGGAATTATCCCTCGAAGAGGATGGAGTGAGGCTTTTTTAGTGATATGATAGTTCAGGAAGCTAATGGAGGAAAGCATCAATAGAGGGGAATTTCAGCCTAATTTGGCTAAACAGACTTCATTGAGGTTAGGTGGTAGTTTTAAATCAACGTTATCTGGAAGATCAACTCCGCGAAATTCGCCTTCATTTCGGCGACAGAATTCTGGCCGCACACCAAGAAAAGAAGGAAGGAGCGGTGTAGGCGGGGCACTGTGGTTTCGGAGCAATCGTGTACTTTTTTGGTTGCTTCTAATTACCCTCTGGGCTTATCTTGGATTTTTCGTTCAGTCTAGGTGGGCTCATAGTGATAAGAAGGAGGAATTTTCTGGGTTTGGAACTGGGTCGCGAAATACTGTCTCTGACGCGGAACAGGTTCAGCGCCGTGATTTACTTGCTAGTGATAATTCATCGTCTGCTAATAACGAGACTGATGCAAATATAGCATTGTCTAGTAAAACTATAAATGTAGCTTTGGCCAAGAGAGGCAATGATGTTCCATCTCATCGTAAAACGAGCTCAAAGAAGAGGAGCAGGAGAAGACGTGCTTTGAAAGGTAAATCAAGTGGTAAGCTGAAACCAAGTACAGATGTTAAGGACGCTGATATAGAGGAGCAGAAGCCAGAAATTCCCACGGCCAATGGTACTTATGGATTGCTTGTGGGTCCGTTTGGCCCAGTGGAGGATAGGATTCTGGAATGGAGTCCAGAGAAACGTTCTGGGACATGTAACAGGAAGGGGGACTTTGCACGTCTTGTTTGGTCCAGAAGATTTATCTTGATATTCCATGAGCTTTCCATGACTGGAGCTCCACTTTCAATGATGGAGTTGGCAACAGAACTTTTGAGCTGTGGGGCTACGGTTTCAGCTGTTGTGCTTAGCAAGAAAGGTGGCTTGATGTCAGAGCTTGCTAGGAGACGGATCAAGGTGCTTGAGGACAAAGCTGATCTCAGCTTCAAAACTGCAATGAAGGCCGATCTTGTCATTGCTGGTTCAGCTGTCTGTGCATCATGGATTGGTAAGAACAGATTGGTAATAATTCATTATTTTTATTGTAGTTTGGTGTCAGAAAGTAGTTGAAGTTTTTTCAAAGGCTTAGTTATTCATCTCAAAGTAGTTCTAGAATTATTGGTTTAGTACTTTGTTTCTAAACCTGTCATACAGTGATACAATATTATATAATTCGATTGTCTCATTAAATGGCGTTGGCAGAGGATCCTCACCATCATGCATCACTTCTTGCGTACAGATATAAACTTCTAACATTTTAAAATTTGAAGTTTGAACTATGGAAATTGATAAAACAATTAAGTTTGATTGTACATGGAGGCATGCATATTGCTCTATTGGTTGATTGGAATCTTCTACTCTTATCAAGTTGAAGACTGCGGTACATTTTGTTGTAATTTATATTTTGTCAATGTGAGTTTGTAATTCCACATCTCTACATGTCTTGATAGAAAATCATTATGTTTTTATATGCTTCCAGAACAATATATCGAACGTTTTCCTGCTGGTGCAAGCCAAGTTGTCTGGTGGATTATGGAAAATCGGCGAGAGTACTTTGATCTTTCAAAAGATGTATTGGACAGAGTAAAGATGTTGGTTTTTCTTTCTGAATCACAATCTAAACAGTGGTTAAAATGGTGTGAAGAGGAAAGCATAAAACTTAGATCCTACCCTGAAATTATTCCATTGTCTGTTAATGATGAACTGGCGTTTGTAGCTGGTATTCCTTCAACACTTAACACTCCATCCTTTAGTACTGAGAAAATGGTGGAGAAAAGGCAGTTATTGCGAGAATCAGTCCGAAAAGAAATCAACCTAACTGATAGTGACATGCTTGTGATATCTCTTAGTAGCATCAACCCTGGGAAGGGCCAGCTCTTGCTTCTTGAATCAGTAAGCTCAGTACTTGAACAAGGATGGTTGCAAGATGATAAGAAAATGAAAAAGGTATCAAATCTAAAGGAAGGCATATCTACCCTGGCTAGAAAGCATCGTATTAGAAAATTGTTGCCGGTGTTGAAGAATGGCAAAGTAGCTTCAAATGATATCTCAAGCAATTCTTTAAGCAGGTAACACAAATCTAAAAAAAGGTTTTATAACTTATGGTTGTGTAGTATCCAATTTTTGTATGTTCCACTGATCATGAGAATTTTTACATTCCCAGGAGGAAACAAGTTTTGCCTAATGACAAAGGAACAATTAAAAAATCTCTCAAGCTTCTTATTGGTTCTGTTGGATCAAAGAGTAACAAGGCGGATTATGTTAAAAGCCTTCTAAATTTCTTAGAACAGCATCCAAACACCTCAGAATCAATTTTTTGGACTCCAGCCACAACTCGGGTTGCCTCACTTTACTCTGCTGCCGATGTTTATGTTATAAACTCTCAGGTAGGATTAAAGGTTAAATTATTTGTAAAGTAGTACATGAAATGTTTATACATACATAAATAGGTGTAAGTATCCTTCGTTGTTTGAGTGTGCATGTGTTTCTGAATATAGTTTAAATCTGACATCTATTATATAATATATAGTTCCAAACAAATCTATTTGTAAAATGACAACATTGTTTCAGTATGTCTGAAATATTATTATAATGTCATAGTTAGTTATTTGTTGTGGCAGATGAAATATGTGTATTTTTTTTCTAATTTGGATTCTCATCATATTGTCTTGAAGACTTGAATTTGTACCTTGCCTGTTTAGTTTTCTCTAGCAATCAAATATAAGATTTACAACAATTCTGCTATGATATTATTGCAAATAACTACAAATCCAGGTTTCGGTTCCGTTTTCTGCAATAATAAAAAAAATATCATTTTGCAACTTGACATAATTGCTAAAACTACACATTCCAGATATTACTACATGCAGAAAAATCGAATTAATTGTAGAAAGAACTATTCGCTAGTATGCAAAGCTGTTGCTAATCAGCAAAATGGTGAACAGGGGCTGGGAGAAACATTTGGACGTGTGACTATAGAAGCGATGGCGTTTGGTCTTCCGGTATGACTACATTTTCTCCTTAAACTCATCATAAGATAGCTGTTACTGAAGCATATGCATGTAACAGTTGCCTAAAGATAAAAGACAATGCCTTCTGATAACATTTTGGCTCTATTTATTAGAAACTGCAATTGGGGACGGATGGATCGAGTGTGAAATCAATTATATTTACTTTGTTTCTTTCTATTTACTTATTCTTTAAAAGTAGTTGATAACTCAATGGTTTTTATGTCATCACATGTGCATTGTCTGCGGTGTAGGTTCTTGGAACGGAAGCTGGGGGGACAAAGGAGATTGTTGAGCACAATGTTACAGGTCTTCTTCATCCTGTTGGACATCCAGGGAATCTTGTTCTGGCTCAGAATCTCCGGTTTTTGCTCAAAAACCAGTTGGCAAGGAAGCAAATGGGGTTGGAAGGAAGAAAGAAGGTGCAGCGAATGTATTTGAAGCAACACATGTATAAGAAATTTGTAGAGGTTATTGTGAGGTGCATGAGAAGTAAATAAGTGAGAAATAATTGCTTGGTTCTTGCAATGCAATACTTCCATTCTTTTATTAGATTGCACAAACCCTATTCAGTCCAATTTATGGGAAAGATTACCATCTCTTCTGTTTTATTTCGTTTGGATATAAATAAATAATGTTCCTGAAAAAGCAAAAGTCATCTGTGTTTGAGTGCAAATCAATTAATATAATGGTAAAATAAATTAAATAAAAAGAATTAGTAAAATTTAGTTGAGAGATTAAATCGTAGCATATTTATGTTTTATAATACAATAAATTTTCTTATGTTGGTTTGTTGAAATACATGATCTAGCAATGATTTGTTTACTTAAATCAGATAAAATATCATTTATTTAGTTTATTTATTATTTTTTATTAATAAACTATGAATTATACTTTTTCACATGATATAAAATACGATGCCAAGGTGGTGCCATGATGCTCACCTTCTATAAGAACACTCAGTTCACATCTGCTCAAAGCATGTCAACTTTATGCCAATTATAGAGCATGTGTCTCCTATTAAAATTATGGTTAACGTTGTCTCTAACAAAGTGAGTGTGTGTGTATATATATATATAATAGATCCAACAAAAATTTGAGAAAAATTATGATACCATCTGAAAATTTATATTGGACATAATTAAATTCTATGACATCAAGGTGAAAATTGTTTTTTTTTTTACTTTTACATGTTTTTCCATTCTGGAGCTTTATCTAACATGAGACTTAGATTTTTTTTTTCTTCCCTATAGACTTCCCCTATCTAATATTATTGGACTTGATATATAAATAATATTATAGATGATTACTCTTAATAATAATTTTATACCACTTTAGGATATGAATTTAATGAATAATTTAACTTTATAACATTGGTTTTGTAAACTTAAATTAATTTCAAAGCCCACTTTTAAGAACCTTAATAGATAAACGATAAGGAGTTAAGAGAATTTTTTGGTTAAAAGATTATAACAAATACTTCTTAAATTCCTCACTATTTCTGACATAATCACATACAGAAAACTAATATACTAAATTTATTGTTACTTTTAAAATTTTATTTCTTTTATTCATTAATAGAAATCACAGAAACTTATAATATTTTATAGAAACAATATTGCATAAAGATTATAAATTCTTACAAAAAATATTTTTTTTAAAATTATGTCTTACATTAAAAAAATTAGAAGAAGTATATTTTTACACATCCTGATACAAATGATACTTTGAATTCATTAACCAACGTACTTGGTTAACATTTTCCTTTTTTTCTTTAGGATCATCTACAGCTCGAAAAGAATTGCACAGGATGCAGTTGCCTACATTTTTTTTTTTAATTTTTTTTATTAATTTTATAATTAATCTAGAAATGTTATTGAAGTTGAATTTTGAAGTGTGGAAAATGATCCACCTTCTAATTATTGCTTCTTATCCGAAATGTTATGTGTGAGTGTATGGTAGGAACGTTGAAGAAGATTGGGAAACACAAGTTGAGGAAGTGGCCAACTTGTACAGACTTCTGTCTTAAAAGAAAGTTGAAATAAGACATTCTTTTATTGGCTTCAATCAAAAGGAAGCTATTTTATTGGACTAAATATCTCAATCATTAAACCAAAGTCACAAAAACTCTTACTAACTCTATCTTATCACTCCAAAAACTAAAGACCTCCTACTTCAATCTTATATAATTATTCAATCTCATGTAAATTTATTTGTGATGCATTAACTCTAAATTATTGTAGTTATATAAATAATCTATTAGAGAATATTTAACTATGAAGCTCGGACACTCCCTTTTATATAGCGTATCCGTGTCGGACACACGTGTCGGACACGACACTTGTATGACACTCGTAGGACACGTATCGGTGAAGTGTCCAATTTAAAAAATATTTGTTGGATTTATGACTATTCTAGCACGATTCTAACAAAATTTTAAAAAGAAAAAATACATTAATTTTCTAAAAAATCAAATTTATTGTATAAATTTTTAGTATAATTATAAAAATAAGGAACAAATCCTTTTGAATCAGTCATGAAAAACATCTTTATACTCCAAAAAGAAATGAAAACATATTTGTGCACATAAATCTTTGCTGTCAATTTATATAATTTATAATTATATAATATATATAAATTTGTATCCCTGTATCCTACATTTTAAAAATTATACGTATCTCCGTGTCCGTATCCGTGTCGTATCAGTGTCCGTGTCTGTGCTACATAGATATTTAATAATATTAAGATTATTTAAATTGTTTATCATCTTTCTATATAGTAATTTTAAGTTTAGTTAGATAGTTTATTTTCTTTTGCTTGTATCATATTTTTTTTTATCTTAATTGATTTAACAAATTTTTATTATTGTTTTTCATTTTCTCTACGGGTAAATATGTCAAACTCTATTATGTATATAATATATATGTTAATACCATCTATGTGTAGAATCGTCTATAGCTTATGTTACAATACAATTGTTTTTCTTTCATTTTTATTTTCATGTTTTTCTTATGATTGTTGAGCAACTCATCAATTGATTTTGTTTGTGAGTACAGTTAACAGAAAGTGAAAAAAATATAAAAAGTTTTAAAACATGACCATTAAGAATGATATTGAGAAAATTTTGTGAGATGGATTTTGACTTTGGAATTACAAAGGATCAAGAAAAAAGTTACTTTTTGATATAATAAGATCTATTCATAAACAAAAGGTCAGACAAACATATCAACGTTTTTAGTCTTAAAAGAGAAAGAATGATAATTAATAAAGCCATAAACATCATAAAAATTATAAAGAGAGTGTTTATAGTCTTAAAGGCCAGGAAAAAAAAAATCTTTAAATACTACATGGTATTTAAATCTTTAAATTCTCTTAGTTTTACTAAGAGAATGAACATAAACATTTTGGAGCAGATAAAGTGTATGTTACTTTGAGTTGGTTGCCTAAGTCCTTTCTGGAAGAAGTTACAAACATTGAAGTTTATGTCATAAATAAAAGTTCATCATCTACTTTGAAGTTTAAGACGCACATGGAGGTATGGAGTAGAAAGTCAACAAATTACGAGAATTTTTGTTGGATTTGCACATATAAAAATTGATAAACTAAAAACACGAATAGATAAGTTATGGAGGTTAGAACCTAGGAAAGCAAGATGTTTTATAAGTAAGGACTTTATATTCGATGAAACTCAAATGATTATATTGAGACATTCTATGTGAATAAAACTTTATATTATAGTACAATTTAAGGATGACAACGAGGTGGAGGGAAAGTACGTACAAATTTGATGATACCATTTATATTTCCATCTTTATCATGTATGAAATTTGTGTCTGATTCACACTCATACTCACTCTTGTACTTTTCCTAATAATGAAATAATTTTTTAATAAAAATACAATAAAAAAAACACATGATATTAAATAACAATTACATATAATTAAAATTTTATGATATAATAACATTTATTTTTTTATAAATATTTAGAAGAAAATTCTTTTAAAAATTTGAGTGAAATTTAGTAGATATCGAACAAATTGAAGGGTTTGAAGACAAAATGAAAAATTATATAACGAAATAAGTGTTCTTTAAATTAAAAAACTAATAATAAACTAAAAATTTATATTTTTATTTAATTTATTTTTTCAAAATTGTAGTATATGGTTTTAAAAAATTATAAAAATGTAATTAAGTTTATAATGAGAAATAATGTACGTTAGATATTTTAATAAATACGAAACGAGTCAAATAATTAAGAAAAATAATAATTACATGATAAAAAAAAATAAAGACAATAATATTAATAAATTAAATATATTTTAATAATTTAAAATATACAGGACTACCGAAATAAAATAGATGAAGTAAAATAAATATAATGTAAATTTCTCCTCTTAGCATATATGACGTCAAAATATCATGATCCATTACCATATATGGTGAAAGGAGAATATTTGTGTTCTTAATAAAAGTAGGTTTAAAAATAATTCAAAAGTCATTCCTATTGTAGTTATAATTCTCTTATCATTATTGAGCCAATTTAACATTACAAAAAAAGGATCCATTAAAACATGTTTAATTATAATTAAGATAGAGACTAATAAAGAAATTACATAAAACTAATTACCTTTGTTAATCAAACATCATGATGGTTGAAGAGTCTTGTACGCAACACTCATCTCAACTACGAAAGCGATATATTTAATGGGAACTCATGGAAGCTCCACCTTCAACCCAACTTGAATTCAAGGTTTTTTGTTTTTAAATTCAAATTCAATATTTACTACAATTTTACTCATGTATGTTTCAATAATCTATATCAAGATATAAAATGAATTAAAAGATGTTATCATTCGGGAATAATGAGATATAGAGAACGATTGTTACTTTTTTAAATGAATTAAAAGATGTTCTCATTCGGGGATAATGAGGTATAGAGAATGATTGTTGCTTTTTTCGGTCAGTTGGTGATCTGCTCTTTCCTTCTTTTAATATGATGTTTTTCTCTTTCGGTTCCTTCTTTTAATATGATGTTTTTCTCTTTCGGTTTAGAATACTGTAGATAATGATTTAGTCACCTTAGTCTTGAAATTTATACTATTTATATTAACTTAAATAAACTTTCATTAACAAACTAAATTAAAGACTAACTATTTATATTAACTTAAATAAACTTTCGTTAACAAACTAAATTAAAGACTAATTCACTCTTAGAATTGTGTTAAGTGATCTTTAATTATATACTTTATTCACTTGATCAACTCATAAATCATCAATATAAATAAGTCCGTCATAAAATACTTTTCGATGAGAATCAGGAGAATGGTAGTATGACTATTACAACTGGTACAAAAGAGATTTTATTAACTAAGTTATGACAACTTTTTATTATTTAATACAACCAACTCATCACTCGTTGGAGTCGGAAGGTTACAGTTTACAGTTATAAAACAGTTATAAAGAAAATGAGAATGAAGAAGTGTAGGAAAGATATTAATTTAATGTACAATGAACTCCATAAAAGCTAAAGTTGAACTAAAAAGATGAAGCTTTTGAGAAGTAAGGAAAGCAACTAAAGAAAACAAAAATGTTGCTCCAAAATGTATTTACACAAACTCACCCAAACAAAACCTAAACCACTACATTTCCAAAATACAACTCGATTGCAAATGCCCAGTGTATTCTTCCGGGCTCACAAGTTTGGCCCAAGCCCCATTCTTCAGATCCAGCACAAAGCCCATATGCGGTTCCCCAAACCCACTCGACCCAATAACAAACATGCTCCCTTCCCACACTCCCACGCACGCAACGTTCCGAATCTCACTCGGTACCTTCGCAACCTTCCGCCATGTCTCTCCTTGCAACACCACCACATCACCACCGCGGCACATGTACATTTCCCCTTCCGCACCATCTCCACCGTCCACGCATGTTCGAGGACACGCGGCCGCATCCAAGAACTCCTCCTCCAACGGGCCCCACTTCCACGTGGCTACGTCGAAAACCTCCGCGCTCCGCTCGAACCGCCCTTGCATCTCCGTGCAGTAGCCACCCACGACGCAGAGCGCGCCGCGGCGGAACACGGCCTTGCACTCGTCGCGCTCGCGCGACATGTCCGGGAGCGGGACCCACACGTCGTTCGCTACGTCGTACGCAAGCGCTGACTTCAGCGCGTTCTTCTCCTCGTCGTGCCCGCCCGCTACGTACACCGTATGATTTTGATCAGACGCGCACGCGAAAAATGTTCGGGGCCCACCCGGCATGTCGGCCCCACGCCGCCACTTGGCCGACAGAAAGTTGTAGATAAAAACCGAATTCGACGCTTTCCACGAATCTGGGTCCCACCCGCCCATAACGACAAGCTCGTACCCGACACCCGCTATCTGACAGAACATGGGTAACCCGGAAGCGAGTTCGGGTCCCAAGGGCAACTCGCTCCACAGACCCGTTTCCGGTTCGAACACGCTCAGCCGGTAAACCGGATTCGCTGAGACCTTCGCAAGCAAGCCGGTTCGGGCTTTTTCGGATTCTATCTTGGATTGAACCGTGACAAGGATTTTCTGTGCGTGTTTGGTGGTTCTCCTCCGACGGTGAAACTCCGGCGAGTGAATCTCGGAGCTCCAGCCTTTGCAGACGGATGCCACCGCCGCGAATTGCTCGTAAGGAACCCTAATCAAACAGTCTCGGGCAACGTCCTCTGGTAGACCTGAAATCAACTCCATGGTAAAACAGAACAGAAGGAAATACGAAAGTCGAATCTGGTGTTATTGAATCAGAGAAATCCCATTAACAGCAACACGATTGAGAGATCGCAGAGAGAAAGGGCGAAAAGGTTGAGAGAGGGTTTATGGGAAAAGAGTTTAAATTTGAAAAAGAGAATCTTGAAGTTTGAAAGAAAGTGAGTGTGGGGAAGCGTACGAGAGAGAGAGAGGATTTTATAGCAGTCACAATGGGGCGCACATGGTGTTCCAGATAAGTTTTGAGTGATTTTTAGATTTGTTCACAAAATATAAATTTAAATATAAAAAAACGGTGGGTCTTCTAGAAGGTTTTCAGAAACCGGCAACTTGCTACCAGATAAAAGATGGAACTAGGACTAGGGATTAACATTGAAAGCAAGCATGCTCATGTTTTCTTCTTGCAACCACAACCATCACTTGTTGCTTTTTCTGATCAACACAAAAACCAATCACCCCATCCTAAAATTTCTTTTCTTTAATCCTAATAATAATTCATGTCTACCTCGGTTACTGGTCCTTTTCCACCCTCCATGCATGTCCACTCAAATATTATGCAAACACATCTCATCGACATTTTTATTTTTTTACTATTTTTATATTATTCTTCTGCTCTGCTTTTAAATTGTCCTTTTCGAGCTCATCTAATTAGTGTCAGAAAATCATTTCCCAATTTTAAAATATATTTCTGGGAATAAAATAGCAAACAAACCATGGGTGTTCTAGAAGGTTTTAACCGGCAACTGGCAAAAGGAAAAAAGTAGAAGTGGGGTGAGCATTGAATGAAAGCAACAATCCTGTTAAATAAACCCCATTGACTTGATAAATTTCATAATCCCAACCAAACTATTTAAAACAACTTTGATTAATCTCACTATCTGTTTTTTCACTTTAAATATGAAGTCAATTATTTGAAATTAATTTATTGCTTTTATTCATTTTTAAATTTTCAATTAATTCAATTATTTGATGAACTATTTTAACTTTTACATTAATATATTTTGTATTATAGAATGCCATTTTCCCTCTTGCTTTAATTTTCTATTGTTCATTTATTTTGATCTTTCATAATATTATGGGTGCCACTAAATGTCTTAAATTTGGTCACATTTTGGCCAAAATTTAATAATATGTGTAAAATGATTTAAAGAAAAATTATATATTAATTGAAATAGTTAACTAATGAATGAAAATTAGTTATTAGTTTCCATTAATATAATTTTTTTAAAATAGACAGTAAGTAATGATAAAAAAGTGAAAAGTTTGATAATTTTGTTTTTTATCATTAGGGAACTAATCAAATCAAAATGAAATGTTTGAAAAACCTATAATAATAATATGCATTAAATATATATGAATTTGCTGCAACATGGCCCAATTTATCTTGAGTTTAATTATATTTTTAAGGTCTTACATTAGAATTTTCACTCTAAACCTTAGTCTTTATACGTGACATCTTTGGATTACAAGACTTCCGTTGACTAAGTTTATCATATGGGTTGAACTAATGTTGTATTTTATATAATATAGAAAAAGAAAAACCTTTCTACTCAAATTACTTCATTTAAATTATGAAAATTAAATAAAATAAAATTTAATTAAAAAACAGTTTAAGTATAATTTTTTTTTTTTAATAAAAATTTTAATGTTAAAAATCACTATACAACTTACATATCAACTAAGTTAACAGTTCAAATAATAATAATCATCAATATTATTAAAAATTAAAAAATATATATATATAAATATAATTTCACTTTAAATACAGATCAATTTAATTCATGCACATCATAGTCTTGTCACCGAAATCAGCTGTTGCTTATCTTTCTTTAATCCACAGAAAATTTGTAAAATACACATTAATTACTGTTTTATTTTCTTTATACCTTCTTTGCAATGGTTTGATTTCGAATAATTTTGAGCTGAATTAATTGGAAAAAAAATTGTATATAATACCATAAGATAATACTATATGACAAGTGATGTTATTCAATAACATTTTAAATTTTATTTTGATAGTTTGTATTTTCCTAAATACATCATATACTATTAAAATAAAATTATAAATATAATTAGAAAACTGCATCCACAGCATCTAATATAAATTTGTTCTAAAATGATTTTATTTAAAATGAAACAAAAAAAAGTACAAAAATGAAATGAAATTATTTACTATAAATATTACTATCTTTTTTACAGTGGAGTGGTGTCCTTTTTCTGTCGGTGCCCATAAACAAACATTACAACAATACATTTATGCAAGAGCGTTACTTTCAAGTCATACCAAATTTTCTCATATTAATTGTCCTGATGAATACTAAGATTAAGATTATCAGAAGAAGCTTGCAAAATCCTGAATCTCGGGCATTTGAAGTTTTATTTCACTAATATTAATATCAATGTAATTAATGTTATTTTTTTTATTATTAATTTTTTTCTATTAAGTAAGATTTTCATCAACGAGTTTTTAACTAGACACTAATTAGTAAAAAACTACATTCATATTATGTTATTCTTTGTAACTTTGTTTTTAAGGTTAAATTGAAGAAATGCAATTCAAGGTTAAACTTATATAAATTCCTATAGAGAACGACATGTACAAAATGTGACAATGTTATCAGTCAAGGTCAAATTTATCAAAGTGAATTTTTATCGAAAATGACATCTAAAAAGCATGACAAAGTTCTCGATCAAGGTCGAATTCATCCAAGTAAATCCTTATCGAAAATTATATCTAAAAAACATTTCAGTGTTCTCAACCAAGATGAAATTTAACCAAGTGAATCCCTGTCAAGAACGGCGTGAAAAATGTGACAACATTCTTGGTCAAGTTTGAATTCACCTAAGTGAATCCCCATTGAGAACAACATATGAAAAATGTTACAATGTTCTCAACCAAGATCGAGTCACATAAGTGAGTCCTATCAAGAATGACATTTGGATAAATGTGATAACATTCTCGTTCAAGGTCGAATTCACCCAAGTAAATCTCTGTCAAATAGTGACATCCAAAAAATACTACGTCTTTCTGGACTCTCTGTAGGTTTCGCCTACTTGGACTTAAGGAGTCAAGTGTACCCAACGGGACCGACAACACACAACACATTAGCATGACAAAGAAACAAATATTTCTTCTTTAAGACTTCTTTCCTCGCTTGAGCCTAGGGCAAATGTACTACTGAATACCAATATGATGAGATCTCATAATGTACTGTTGAGTACTGATGTACTGCCGAGAACTATTCGACATATCAACATCTCAACAAATTACAGATAGTCTCCAAAACATCATACAAGATTAACAACATATTTAATGAGTACTTTATAGTAATCACTCACAATTTATGATTAAAGGATAATTAGACTCCATTGGGTCCGACCTAATTGTTTGTATAGCCAAAGACTCAATATAACTACTATAAGTAAAAAAACACCATAAGGTTAAACATAATATAATTCTCATCCTCAACTAACATCTTTTACTTGAACTTGTAAATGACTTTAATGTCAGAATATAATTAGAGATACTCCTGTGAATGACTAAAAGATCTAGAAATTAAAAGTCAAAAACTAATTAAAAATATATCAAATACATAAGAAAAAACTGATTGAAAATAAGTTAAATATATAAAAAAAAAAATGCATTTAATAGAATCATAATATTGTTGTAAAAAATAATTATTTAAAATTTAATTTTTTTCCTACAAAAGTTTATAAATAATTTCAATTTAATCTTAACATGTGATATTTTTTATTATATATATATATATATATATATATATATATATATATGATAGGGGTACATAATTATTATAAAAAAAAAAACTCACCAAAGTGTGCTTTTAATAAGAGCTTAAATATATCTTCTTATTTTTCTATGCTCTTACATGATATTCATCTTATTTAATACAGTTTTTTTTTCTAATACTTATTTGAAAGTGCAATCCACTTCAATGTTTAAGTTAGTTGAAATTCTTTATATATTGATAATGTATAATTAATGAATACTATTTATCTTAACATAATGGACTTTTATATTAAGAAATTTAATTAAACATCTTTCTCTAAATATAATATTATTTATTATCTGTAATCTTGTTATGGACAAACTAGTAAATTTGATATAAGAATTAAAATGTAATTTCTTTATATATAAGAATAGGTGTATTTGTGAGAGGTAAAAAAATGCGTAAGTGTTACAAAAAAGTCTTGGAAGATGGGATTGATGTATTCAAAAGGAAAGTGGGGCCCACTTCTGAGATAAGAGCAAAGGGAATGAAGGAAGTTTTGAGGCCAAACAAAAATCCAAATTCAAAGAAAAAGCTCTCACATCACATCATATCAGTATCACTCTTCTCATTCTCATAATTGCATTTTTTTCAATTCTACACACTTTGCATACTTTTCTTACTCTCAACTTTCTTCCATTTTTTTACACATATTATTTATGTGATTATTAGAATATTATTAACTAAAAACTACCATTAAAAATAAAAAATAATTAATTATTATATTAATTTAATTAAATATTATTTTAAAAATTAAAAATTATTGATATTTAAATTATTTTTTATTATTGATAAATATTTTTTAAATTAATATCTAATTAGTTATCAAAATTTTAATTATTAATTATTTAAATTATAAAATTAAAATTAATTTTTTTTAATTAATTAAATATCAATTTAAAAATATTTATTAATAATAAAAAATAAAACCAATAATTTTTTTAATTAAAAAATAATATATAATTTAATTAATAATTTTAATTTAATTATTTAAAATAATAATTAAATATTATTTTAAAAATTAAAAAAAATTATTAATATCTAAATTAATTTTATTTATTGATAAATAAATTTTAAATTGATATATAATTAGTTATCAAAGTTTTAATTATTAATTATTTAAATTATAAAATTAGTAATTAAAACTTTATTAATTAATCAAATATTAATTTAAAAATTATTTATCAATAATGGAAATTAATTAAATATTAATAATTTTTCTAATTAAAAAATAGTATCTAATTTATTTAATATAATAATTAATTATTTTATATTTTTAAAATTGATTTTTATTTAATAATTTTTTGTGATGTGTATTATATATCATAGTTTTTTTTACGTAAAGCATATAATTTTTAGTAGCACGTTTTTTAATAATATAATTTATAATTTTTTATATTAAAAATTTAGTTTAAACTAATTTAACTTAAAAATATTATATTGTAAGATGAGTTTCACTATCACTTGTATATTGAAATTTGATTTTATATTTTGTTAATAAAAAAATCTTCACACACCATTAAATATATGTAACACTAGATATGTTTGACATTAATTTGATAGGGATAGCATAATAAATTCATCAAACATTTATATCATAGACTTTTATATCATAGATTTTGATTAAGAAGTGAGTATGAGTTTAACTTAAATTTTATAAAATCAATTTATAAGTTTATAAGATGATATTGGTCATATTTATATAATTCAATTTAAATTTTTCTTTGATTGATGTAAAATATTTAATATTTCTTAAAAAAACATTATCTAAATTTAACATGTTTTATGAATTTATTAAAATTAAATATTAAATTGTTCATATTTATTGTGTTTGTTGAATTAAATGTATTCATGTTATTAAGATAGTAAAATTTAAGTCAAACACATCCCTGAAAAAATCATTTAGTAATGTGATGTTTACACTCATTTATTTATTATAATTTTTTCTTATTTTTAATTGATGGAAATTTTCAAATATATGCTCTTCACATTAAAAACATCAAGCATGAAAATAAAGAAGATTCTAACTGGAATAACATGATATATCAAACAAATTTTGACGAGAATAAACTTTAATACTATATTATGAGTAACTCTCATACCATATTAAAGTAGTAAAATATAACTCAAATTCTGTCATTATACAATTATTTTAATAAAATAGAATTTACACTAATTTATATATTGTAATTTGAATTGACTTAAGAACTCCAACACATTATTTTTCTTAAAAAAATTATTTACTCATCAATATATTATAATATAGGTCTAGAACACATGTATCTTTTTCTTAAAAAAATATTTTATCACTTACTTGATTGTTCAGGATAAATAATTTTATTCCAATTCTTCTATAAAATAATTTTTTAATTAAAGAATAATAAGAAATTTGAAAGATAAAAAATGAACTAAAGAACTTGTTTTTAAGGATGAAGTAAAGAACCTAAAAACTACAATTACCGAGAAATATATTTTTAGGTCATTTTAGTTGCATTTAACTGATTATATCAGTCTGTAGAGTGTTAATTTGAATGGAATTGGTAACTGCTGTTCCTAGATTTGAATGAAAAGGAAAGAATGGGATTCTTGCTTGGTCTAGGGTTCAAAATGATGGATGAAGTTATCTTTGATTTTGGTTTCCCACACTATTTTGGAGGAAAATAAGAGTTTTTATTGATGCAGTGGGTCCTACACATGACCCAGTTGTGTAGCTTTTTACCTTTTTCCCTTTTGAAGATGAAAGCTTCATACTTTCACCGACAAATGGAGTGAAATCTGTTCTTGAGCTTCAATCAACACTTTCTAATTAAGTTGCTTCATTCCAACCAGTGAGGTTCACGTCGCATTTGAAAGGGGGAAATCACATCAAACACACTAATTTAGCAAATCAACATTTAAGGTAATTTTGAAAGTACAGCACAAAAGAGACAGCTACTAATGCACTGCTTTTTTTAACACCTTCTTTATCGAATCTGTTACAGACAACGTGCAGCGTAGCAGTTTTGTCGTCGTCTTTATATTGGCTACCTTGTTAGGAAAATAATTAAGTTTGTGTCCTTAGTGATTCAGTCTCGGAACGCGTAATAGTTACGCAGAAGGAACTAAATTTATTAAATACTCCAAAACTATTTTTGGAATAAAATAAATTGTGATACATGATTTTGATTTAGTACAAGTATTTATTTAAAAAGGAATTCTGAGTTAAAATTATAAGTGTATAGATTACAATGTAATTAGGCTGGTTCACTGTTATAGAAAAATTGAATCACAGAAGTTGAAGAGAACATTCTTCAAAAGCTTAAGAATGAAGTTCATCAAACGTATTTGTGAGGCATGCGATGATGGAGATGGTAATTGCAAAGAGAAAAGTCCTTGATTATTTGAAACAATTATTACCCTCACCCCAAAGTGCAAGTTCTGTGGGAAGAACAGTTCAAAAGGTGAAAAGTTCAAAGCAGGAGGGCCAAAGATGTGACAAAAGGTAGAGCCGGGGATGGAAAATTTGATGCAGAAACATTGCAGTTCTTATCAGAAGGAAATTAAATTTGAGATATATATCAGAACATATATATGTTGATTTTATTTTTTTATTTGGAGGCCATGGAAAAGGAATAGTAGATGATATGAATTATTGAGATTTGTCACATCCTATCACCAGCATTCTTCTAGAAGCATTGCTGTCATGTGACCACCGTCCTCATTCCAAATCAGCCATGACATTAACATTATCATGAGTCACCACCACCTTTCCTTCTAGAAGCATTTCTGTCATGTGATTCATCATGGCCCCATGCTGCATTTTTTTAACAGATAAAACCCAACACCAGTGTCATCTACTCAAAGTAACACCAGATTCAGGTTCTTGGGACCCACTTTTATATTTTACATGAGTAGTTTCATCTTGTGTGAACAGTATTGACCAAACCTAATCTTAATTACCTAGTTCACTGTCACAACTCAGAAACTATTAGTAAGAGAACTTATAGTACTTCACATGAGTTATCACTGTCTACTCTAAAACCTCAATCATTTATTGCTCTAGTTTTTGACAAAAAAAATTAATTTAAACAGACAATAATTCTATGCCTTTGATCACTTTGAATGTGTGGTCACCTTTCACCAAATAATTTTTTTAGTAGAGACACTCTCATCGACAACATTTAGGTATAAAATCTATTAAATTAGAGAGAATTAACACCACATGCAGGAGGCAGTGAAGGTGATAGCGTGATAATGGAAGCATGTATTTTTTTTTTCATTTGGGGTATTATAATTCAACTCTTCTTAAAGTTAGGCGAATGCATCCAATGTAAACACAATGTATGATGTATACGTTACACATTAATTACTAGTTTAAAACTAACCAAATGGATGAATAAATAAATTAAGTATTTCTACATCATTTTCACTTGTTAATAAAACATTAAAATATACCAGGATATAAAATTTAACTCTAATTCAATCTTATAAATATTTGTTTATAAGAATTAAAATATTTATTTATTATAAAATATTCTTATTTCTAGTTAATATGAGATCACCTCTTCATATCGAAATCTGTCAATTTGTGTATAAAATTATATAATTAGGATAAATTATATGATTTTAATATTATATTAGATTGATTCTAAATTTAATCAACCTTAACCTTATGAAATTAACTTGTATGTAAAATTATATTATTAAAATAAATTTTATATGATTTTAATATTATATTAAAAAATAAATTTTAAACTTAATTAATCTTATAAAACTAACTTATTCGTAGAATGATATTATCAAATAATGTATTTTAAATTTAATTAACCTTTAAAATTAATTCATAAGTTGAGATTTACACCTATTTATATAATTTTAAAAATACTTATATCTATTTAAATATACAATAAAATAAACAAAATAAATTATATCAAGATAGTTAATGTTAGAAAGGTTAGCGGTAAAACTTCATGTAGCTTTGTTTTTATTATCTATATTGTTCAAAAAGTTATTATGTATCCTAAAACAGTACACGTCATCAATGTTCTATACCTTAAGAAGTGCTTTTGCCAAAGAACAAAAACCAAAGAATTTTGATGAGTGCATGGAGTATAATTCACACAGTGAGAAGAAAAAGTTGATTTTGAGATCTAGAGAGGTTGAAAATATGCACTGAAATGGTCTCAATTTTCATGTGATTGAACAATTTATCTGACTTACGTATTTTCTGATAGCCACAATTTATAATCTCAGAATAATGTAGAATGAGTTAGAAGCGATTGATGTTGAAAACAGACCACTTTTCAACCTCATTTTACTTTTTCAGTTTGATGAGTAAGTCTTTGGACTCATTCTATCGCAATATAAAATCAATAAAATGTACTCAAATTGGTTACGTCTGGTTATTATTCGAGATTAGTATGGATCAAATTCAAGTCTATTTCTGTGTGTTTTAATGTCTTTTTTTTTTTTGTCAGAATTGGAATTTCATGTCTGTAATGTGTGTAATGAAAGTTGAAAAACTTAATTACCATTAAAAGTTAATACTAAGAATGCTTAAATAAGTTACACTTCAATTTTCTCCTATTAGTAAAGCTGCATTCGAATTACAACAGTATTTAATTCAATCAACTAAAACATTTCTCTTTTGCTTGCAAGATAACATCAAATGAGAATATTTTCCACGTAAAATAAAGAAAGAAAACATTTATTTATACGCGTTTAAAATTTCTAATAAAATTAATTATTGTTTTCGATGATGAACGATGTATATTAATATAATAATATCATCATATAAAAAGTAAAATGATTTTATTACAAGGTGAGAACATTAAAATTATTATTAAGCCAAAATATTTAATTGCTTCATGTTTTCTATAAAAAAATGTTTTCTAAAAAAAAGTTACAGTTCTTATCGTAAACACACTAATATTTTATTTCTCTTTGATATTTTTATTACAAAAATAGTCACGTTTTGGACAAATTATATTTCTCTAGTTTTTATATTTTATCAACAGTTATTACTATTTTAAAATTTATAAATAATTACATTTATACAGTTTATTAGGCTTTGTTTTACATAAATTTAAATATAAATTATTTGATAATTAAAAACTATTTATTAACTTTTGAGAATGTGGGAAGCTAAATTATGAACCAATTGAAATTGAAAGTCATTTACTGCTTCAGCTTTGATTAGATTCAAAGTTTTGAAAAGTGAACGAATTCATTAGCTTGTTTGACTTTTTAAGGTTAATATGCCAAAACTGAATCAATACGCCATCTACTTTTACCGTTATTCTTACTTCATTATATAGGAATTTCTCTTGATTTATATACTATGTTTGATCTTTTAGATTTAATTTACTAAAACAAATTCAGTTTTACACTTGCTTTTACTGTTATTTTCTCCTTTATTTTATATGAATTTTTCTTACTTTTTATAAATCCCCTAAATAAAAAATAGTGGAACAGTTCTCTCTCCTAACTCCACTCATTAACATAACAACGATTACTTTTAAGTGCATGAACTAATTTAATTTATACAGAACTTAATATTTTAAACTTAAACAAAATTCACTCTTTTTTTTTCTGTTCGTACGAGTTAAGAAGACTTGATTAATTTATGAGTAAATAACAACATAAGGGACTAAACACAATTAAGTAGTCACTTTAGTTGTCTTGCCACTTTACTGACTATAGCTACAGACAATGTAGTACAATAGCACTGAATAATCCATCGCCAGTGATGTGATTAGAATCGATGTTACAGAAAACAAAACCGAGGAACTTATTTTATATTCAATATAGAGATGCCAACTCGAAAAGCTCTTTGTGTAGATCTGATACATAGGACTTCACTTTCATAGTCGGTTTTCCATCAGTTCCTGGAGACATGCACTTCACCCCAATGACAGTAGCCAAACCTGCAAACATGACAAGTAAAATTCTCTTAATCTTGTGTGGATAATAAAAAACTTCACAATCAAAGTTAAACTTGAGAAAACAGAAGAAACTCCCACTTGAATGGTAGAATTTAAGCTACTATTACCCTTCAACCAAAAGTTATCAATAAGGAAAATTAGTTGTTATATAACAGTGTAGTCAACAATGACTGATAGAGCAAAATGATTTTACTTACTTTGGTGTACGCGACCATACACCGGTCTTTCCCCTTTCCAGTATTCCAATGGCCTTGTCCTGATCCTGGTGCTTCTCCTTAATCCAGAATTCCATGATGTACCGGAAGCTGGGAACAAAGATTAATTATTTCACAACAAAAGGCATTGTTGAAAATAAATGGATGTGATAAATGACAAGTAGAAACCTGCAAGGCTCTCGCGTTTCGAAACTTTTTTTTGCGCACGAGTTTTAACTCTCTTTTTATTTTTAACAGGCTCCATAGAATCGTCTGTCTTTTCCTGTATCAGAAGTCACACAATCAATTCTTTAAAAATCAACTAGCCGTAAAATTTTGATAAGGTGATTAATCAGACTTGTGCGGAATCATGCCAGGGAAGCTAATCCAAAACTAGTTCAATAAAATAGAAATACAGAAACCAATTTTAAACACGAATATTTCTAAATTTCTAATTATGATTCAATTCCACACCATCTTTTTACTATCTGAATTGTATGTTTAACTTAATTTTAACTTTTCTAGTAGGATACAGCTAGGAAACTGACAGTGCATGGATAATTAAGTATGGCTGTCTTCCACCAAGTGATCTAAACAATTAAGTTTTATCACATTCAAAGTATGGTAAATTATTCCTACAATAATTTTTTACCACACGTATTAACAATTCACTGATCCTCTATCTCTCTATCACATTATGCATCCCTTCTCTTCTTTATGTCATTTATAAATAATAAAAAACATTGAACAAATTAGTTGTATTACTATAATTTTTCTGTGTAAAGCACCTTGATTGCTCCCATATCAATTTTCACCATTTAAATTGCTGATACATGATAAAATGATTGAATTATGACACAAGTAATTTAAACATTGAGACACGTAAGTAAAAGAACTGGACAAATCTTGTAACCTGTACAATATTGGCTTGATATGCAGTGGGATTTGATTGATCATCTTCTGATCTGCTGGCTCGTTTATCCACAGCACTGGCTTGATATCCAGCAGGATCGGATTGATCAGCTAAGGCAAACCACAACAGAGTTAGAATCATAAAAGGTACATTAACGCTAGTTTAAAGAAATATTTTCTGCTGATTTCATAGATCAAAGGGCAACTTAAGAGGAGAGTTCAGGACACTGTGACATGAATGAATGGGAGGGGTAAACTACAACGATCAAGTCATATAGATATTCCATAAATATATGTTTTGGCAGAGTATTTCGAGCTTTGCATTCACTAAAAGTATAAGCTCCTCCAAATAGCCTCTACAGAATCACTATTTTCAGGGATTATGTTCATTAAAAAACTACATTTGATATACTACGAAATGATCAAATACAACTGCACTCTGAGCAGAGAGCAGGAACATGACATCATATCAGCAACAGAGATCGTAATATAGCTTCATCCTTCAGGTCAGAGAAGCATTAATGCAAGTGCACAATTTACTCAGAGATGCAGGTTGAAAGAACTCTGCATAGCCTTTTAGTAGAAATGCATATCCTAAGCCAACGGATTTTCAATGCAATAAACTAGCCTTGCATATGACAGTGGTGCCCATGTACACACCAAATGCCACTGTTCTTTTTTCTTTTATTTTGGTAATCATGCAAAATGAAGCATTTTGCAGGGAAATACATTCTGAACGTGTTTAGGCATTCTACTTTCAGTTATTTATTCTGAATATAACCCAGAAGCAGGTGAATATATACATACCTGGTGGACTGACCATGTTGAGATTTGTATCATCAGTTGGAATGGAAGTTGTAAATGTCTGCATATTTCCTGCCTGTGTCAATCAGAACACAAAAGATTGATTAAGATTTTCATTGTTACAACTCTGCAAAAGCCAACAACTTAAATTTATGACACTAATTTTTTTCAAATGAAACATACTTTGTCCTCGGATTGACAGGATTCATTTGCCTCAATATTGAACCTGTCCTCAATGTCATCCATAACCCTTTCACCCATACCACTGCTTTCAAAATTTATGTCTGTGTCCAATGCTGTACTTGGCTTGATAACAGCAACAACATCTTCAACCATGTGTGCATCTATATCCAAACTGTCCTCAATGTCATCCATAACCCTTTTGCCCATATCACTGCCTCCAACATCTACATCCATGTGAACAAGAGGTTCATATGAATTAGCATTATCATCAAACCTGAGTTCCCTTGAATTATCCACAATGGACTTTTGAGGAGTACTTGTACAATTTCTGGCAGTGTCCTCGGCCAAACTTGTCCCACCAACTGCAGTTATATCTTCAATCGAGGACACAATCAGTTCATTTGATGACTTCTCAGAACTCTCCTCCTTGGAAATATCAGAAGCATGGGTGCAATTTATGTCTGTGTCTAAAACTGTACTTGTCTTACCAACAGCAACAACATCTTCAATCATGTTCGGCTCAATATTCGACCTGTCTTCTGTGCCATCCATAACCCTTTTTCCCATACCAATGCCTCCAACATCTATGTCAAAATGAAGTTCCCTTGAGTCAATATCAACATCGAACCTAGGTTCCCTTGAATTACCTTCCATGGACGAACGAGAAGTACTGGTACCATTAGTGACAGTGTTCTTAGCCTCACTTGTCCTAGAATTGTCTTCCTTTGGAATTTCAGACGTATTGGTGTAATTTCTGTCTGTGTCCAAAACCGTACTGGTCATACCAACAGCAACATCCTTTTCCATACAGATTTCATTAAGTGAAAAAGGATCCACTGATTGCCTTGACCTTGAAATGTGCTTCTGCAGTGACAAAATTGAAGCAAATGGACTTCTTGGAGGGGTGGGTGAAGTTAATTGCTGCACAGGGAACTGTGCAGACTTTTTAAGAGGTGTCTTCTTATTCGTAATTATTCCTTTCAACAAATTATCTATGTCAGATAAAGCCTTCCTCGGCTTTGACTTGTTCCTTTGCAATGATTTCAGATCAGTCACTTGGCTATCTGGGAAGATAGGAACAGAAAATTTATCTACAGCGACGGGTTTGATCTGTAACCTCTCCTGCAAAAGACTAATTGCCCCATCCCCCTCTAGATCCTCAGAATTGCAAGAAAGCAATCCATCCAACAACTCATCGAGCTTGTTCCCTTTAATGGCAGATGAATCTGGAGCAAAAATACATAATCAGTGCGTTAGAAGTATTCAAAAAAAGGGGAAGTAAAAGCGCACTGAAAAGTCCGATTTTAGGAGGACAAAAATCAGGCCTGCCAGCACACTCGTATAGTAGAATAGGGTAGCATTCACTCACCCATTACTTCTTTTTTCGAGGACATCATATAGGCTTCATCTACGTCAGTTTTCTCAGCCACGGGATCAAGAGTCTGAGACCCAAGCGTATCCTGGGAGGACAGAACACTTTCAGAGATTTCTCTGGGATAACGATGCTTGTATCTGATTGGCCTGGCCAACATGACATTAAGCTCGAGTTAAACAACAGATAAAAGAAATACAAACATCATAGAGAACACAATGTAGACTGGGTATCGTAGTATTATGAGAGGGTACAGTTGATCATTCCCCAAAAGCCCAGGTCGACGTTGTCGTGGTCTAGTGGACAAGCTATCATGATCAGACTCAAACGAGGCACCACCCAGCTGCTTCTGTATTTCTCTTTTAGCATCTAGCCATCAAATGCAAATCCAATAAGGCAAGAACAAACCGCGGAGAAGTGAATCTCGTTCACATGAAGAGAAACAAGAAACAAACAGAAACTTACTTTCCAACCGTTCATGGGCCAAGAAGAATTCCGCCGGATCTTTCAAGCTATCAAGGTCCAAAGTTGGAAGCAAACTCTCAACAGAGGGCCTGTTACAAAAATCCAAGTCAACAAAAAAAAAAAACATAAAAGACATTCACAGATAGAGTGGTGATCCGGGCTATAAGCATTACTTTTTAGTTGGCTTCATAGAGAAGCGTGGACGTTTGAGCCCCAACCCAGGTCTCTGTTGTCGACGACATTCTCCATCCTCTCCTGCATCATTTGTTGTTTGAGAATTTGATGTTGTTTGAGAAATTGAGTCTTGCGAAATCTCAGAGACGAACATATTAGGGTTAGCATCCAAAACAAGCTTGGCCTCCTGCACCAGTTTCGCGGGACTTCGCAAGGCCTGGGCAAACACGGTAGCATGAAATGGAAGGCAATGCTACAATTAAAGCTAAACGCAACTCAACAAGTTTGAAACGATAGAAGAGGAAAAAGGGTTACGATAAGAACTCACCATGGATTTGAGGTGAGTGTGGATGGAGTGAAGGTCTAAGTCTGAGTTGTAGGGCTGGGAAGGTGGAAGAGATGGCGAAGTGAAGAGGGAAAGTCCCCAATAATTGGCGAGAGGATCCACTAATGCATCACCTTCTTCCTCCATCAAGCATGGTTTTGGGGAATCGAACAACCAAACCCTAGGTTCGTGTTTTGGTTTTTCTTTAGATTCAAAATTTGAAAGCAAAAGGGTGAGCGGGGAGTATAAAAAACTATATAATAAAAAAAGTTAAAACCTTTTTATAAAAAACCGTGGACGGCAGGATTCGAACCTGCGCGGGCAGAGCCCACATGATTTCTAGTCATGCCCGATAACCACTCCGGCACGTCCACATTTATGCTTTACTTTTTCCAAATAAATTTTATATTAACATAATGCTTATGCTATGTATCTATGGTAGCTTCTCTGTACAACACAGCTTAGCACAGAAACAACCCCAACAACAAAACAAACCCAGCAGCAAAAGTAAGATGAGGAAGGAAGGAAATAGTTTTTTTTTTTGTTGTTGTTGATTCATTCGTCTCCCAATATTTATAGCTTTATTGTTATTAATTTCAATAGGCACGCACATTCAAATTCTCTTGCATGTTTCTGTTCACCGATGAAGGTTTTGATCAATTTACGAGTTTTATTCTGACCCCAAATGCAGGTTTCTTCACTAAAACGTGTTTTTCAAATTTGGTACTTTTGGCACCCTTCACATAAGTAGTTCTTCTACTATGTCTGGTACTAAAAGGAGTGCCAATAACAGCGGCTCCAAGCGGAGCCTGCCATCGTGGACGTGTTCAAAGGAGAACGAGGGCGAAAGCAGTGGAAAGAAACCAACTTTCGATGGCAAAGATGAGAAGTCCAATGAGGGTGAGGCACCCAGGATGGGCAAAGTCCAAAATGAGAATGGTGGAGAATCTTCTGCCTCAAGTTTGGAGTTTAGAAGCTTCAACGAACTTCTGGTGGGCTTTGGCTTTGCTTGCATTGCTATTGTCGAATGTTGATTGACTGACTCATTAATTTAACCGGTTTTTGGACAGGAAGGGGTGGTTTTTGTGCTTTCAGGGTTTGTGAATCCGGAGAGGGGCATGTTGAGGTCACGAGCAATGGAAATGGGGGCACAATATCAGCCTGATTGGAACTCTGAATGCACTCTCTTGGTTTGTGCATTTCAAAACACCCCTAAGTTTAGGCAAGTTGAAGCTGATTGTGGAACCATTGTGTCCAAGGTTTTCCTCTTTCCTTGTTTTGTTTAAACGTGAATGTCAATGGTATCTCTGTGTATTATTCAAAACACTGCTTATGTTTCAATTCTATGTTTTTCTTGGTGTCATTTTTATGCCTCCATTGTTTATAAAGGAGTTAAGATATCTGTGTTGATTCATGATTATTGATAAGCTCATAATTTAAAACAAACTATTATCTTAATGATCAAGAGAACACGCGAGCATCTTATGTTCAAACTATGAATTATGAGCCTTTATTTGATCGTTTAAGTCCACATTTATTTCAGTGTCAATTTCTGTTATCCTTTTAAGTTTGGGTGGTTGTTATTAGACTCCATTACAGTGTTTGAAGATTATAGGCATCTTTGCTGTGGTTGTATGAAGCGATTCTCTACTGCTTAATCCAATCAATGCCTTTTCGTTTTCATTAGTTTTGTCAGCATTAATTTACTTAATTGTTAAATATTGAGGGATACCAAACTTCAATACATTTTAATTTTGATAGGGAAATTCTATCCATGCCACTCACATTCTTGGTTGTAGAATTTTATATGTATTCTTGGTTGGATGATAGTCTTACCTGATATTACATGATGTACCCTTTCTTTTCTTCATTTTCGGGATTAGGATTGGATAATAGATTGTTACACCCAGAGGAAGCTGATTGAAATTGACAATTACCTTCTTCATGCTGGGAAACCATGGCGTAAAGGAAATGTTCCAGGAGAAGTCAGTGAAGGTGATATAATTGGTTATATGCTTGTATATAGTATAGAACGTTAAGTTAGAGGGCATCTTTTTTTCACAATTTAATGAACACTATACTAGTTGCAACGCGCATCTTGTTGACATCCTTACTCTTTTTCTAGAAAAGTAAATAGAGAAATAATTTTTTTATACTTTGGAATAAAATTGCAGTTTCAAGAGACATGGCGATCATCTATTGATGATTTAAATTATATTATCTTTGTTTAATTATTTCTGAAAATACTAAAAAGTTAAAACACTTATTTCTGTTTTTCTAAAGTCATTTCTACATCCATCTTCTTCACTTTATGTGTGTGTGTAAATGGATGCTACAATGTAATGATGAAGCTGTGAAACTAATAGCCTGTGTAACAACATATGTCCTTATGAGGTAGTTCTTGTCAACCTCCTTCCCCTGCTCCAATACTGCTATCACCATCCAATTTCACATCTATTTTATCTTTATGTGAACTCCACTATTGGTGAGTACAGATAAAATACCATCTGTACCCAAAAAGTCACCAAAGCATGTTGATAAAGAACAGCCTTCAAATACAACAGCCTCCATAAAATCAAAGGTAAAGCTAACAAGATGTTCTTTGTCACATACTTGAGATTCTATTATTTCATTTGCTAACAATTAAATCTGTTATAGAGTATAGACTTTTATGTTTGCTGTGTATTCCAGGGAAAAGACACTGATATTGCTAGGAAATGCTTTGAGCCTTTGGAAGTGAAGAAGTGGGCCATTGATGATTTGAATAAAACAATTCAGTGGCTGCAAAGTCAAGAGGAAAAGGTTATGATCTTCCATTTTCGGTATAAAAGACTGTTTTCAGTTTTTTGTTTCCTTCTAGAAGTTGTGAAATTCTTAAAGTGCAAAAAAAAGAAGTTTGCATCGAAACTAAATTCACTACCCTCACTCAATTTTGCTTAAGCTTGGTAGATATATACCATATGAATCTAAATTATGTTAATCATTTCAGCCAGATCCAAGTGAGGTGACAAAAATAGCTGCAGAGGGGATTCTAACTTGTTTGCAAGATGCAATTTGTTCTCTAGAGGAAAAACAGGTAATGTACACCGAAAATTTTGTATCACTCTTGTTAGTTTGAAAGCATAGGTTAAATTCCCCAGATCATAGAGATATGTCAGAATAAGCATAAAGAAAAGAGTTACCTTATTATTTCAAACTCAATTGATTTCCTTTAAGGATGCACTTTTCACATGCATATAAGGCTAGGATCACTGGTGTATAGTTTCTAAAACTTAATTTAAACACAATTTATTGTTATTTGAGTATTCATTGTGCTTTGTCTATCTTAGGAGGTACGAAGTAAGCTAACTGGGAAACATAAGAAACCATAAAAATGTCAATTTTTTTCTTGCATTAACACCCTTAGTACTTAGTATTTTCTATTTCCTAATCCTTTCCATTCCAACATTTTCTTGGGTGCATCTAAGTTTTCTCTGCAACTTTTTGACTTCACACAGTTGCCTGAATCCTGTGCCATAATCACTACTCTTATAGTTTCAATGCAGTACTTTTATCGTAGGGATGAAATCAAAATAAATGATTTCACAGCTGATGGCGTTTGTCTTATTGTCTGTAACCAGGACATCCGGAAAGGAACTGAGGACTGGATGTTCTTGCCTCGTGTAGTCGAGGAGCTTGCGAAATTGGATGTGGTAGGAAACAAGAAGACTCTATTGTCAAGGGAAGATCTTCACAGGCAGGCTTTGGATTGTAAGCGAATTTATGAGGAGGAACTAAATAGCTTAGAACGGCAAAGGAAGAAAAGTTCAAAGGTAAATAAAGAACAGACGAGCAAAACTGGAAGAACAAATGCCATGTCTTCTGGTGCAGTTGAGTACGATAGCGATGAGACAATTGAGATGACGGAACAAGAAATAGACCTTGCATATAAAACTTTGTCCACTAACATCGGCCACTTGTGAATGCCGATTGAACTTGTTTCTTTTGGGAAGAAAAGGAGTTGATTTGGTTTACCAAGATTTTCCTTTTGATATTTTACTGTATATATAACAAAGTCTTTCTTTTGTTATTTTTTGCATGAAAGTATATATCTATGCGTGATCAGCAGGTGACAGGTCAACAAACTTTATTATAGGTTTTAAATAACTTTAATATTATACTAAGAAGTTGATAATAAATTTTTAAGTTTAACTCAATTTTAAAAAAATAATTTATAAAATGAGTTTTATAATATTATACTAAGAAGTTGATAATAAACTTTTAAGTTTAATTCAATCTTAAAAAATAGTTTATAAAATGAGTTTTATATCCACTTGTATTATAAAATGTCTATCACAATCTATGAATTGGATAAATCCAACACAATTTTATTTAAAATGTGTGATTAATAATAAGGCATGGCATGTTGAACACATGTTATGTGAATAACATGTGGCAAAAACTTCCCTTTGTGTTCCTCCATTTGTATATATTATAAATAAATATAAATAAATAAATTATGAATTATATATATATATATATATATATATATATTGTATCGGTCAGTACCACACGAAAGTTTGAGGTTTCGGTAGTTGGTTAGTGTCGATCGATATGACCAAATTCATTAAACTCAATAGATGATTAACAAGTCTAAAACAATGGTTAAACATTAGGTAATGTGATCTTAATCATGGTCTAAATACAAATCCGACCAAATAATAATGGACTAATGATAATCATTTAAATAATCAGAAATTTTGAGAAAAATGTATGTCATCATCATGCATTAATTGTATCGAGCGTCGGATATTGAAATCTTATTTAAACATCAGAGTGCTTTTTGCAGATATCATCCGAATTGAAAGTTTGTAAAGTGGAGGCTTATGAAGGAAGTTGCTTAATAAGGTGAGAAAAGGAGGAAGGTGTTTGATCGACCGGGCAGAAAGTAATAGTTCTCTCAATCTCAATCCATACGATAACATATATATATATATATATAATATTTTTTAAGTTAGTAGTATTTTTTTTTTCTTCAATAGGAACTAGTTTAACTCATGATAAATATAATTTGAATGAACCACACGTTAGTTAAACTAAAATTGGTTCAAAATTGTGTTGAGTTTTACTAATTTAACATGACATGTGCATGAGTTTTAATTAAAAATGAAGTTAATTTAATTTCAGTTGAAATTTTAAAAAAAATCATTATAATTTTTAAGTCAATTAAAATTTAGGATGAAATTTAATTTTAACATTATTTCAAAAAAGTGCCAAAACATATTGATAGAGTGAAAATTAGTTTGAATGTTCTACCTTAATTCCAAATACACCTCACCTGTAGAAAACTAGGTTAACTGTTGTGATCTCACATCAATAATTCTAGTGCAAACAAATAA
This sequence comes from Phaseolus lunatus, assembly GCA_013389735.1. NCBI lineage: Eukaryota > Viridiplantae > Streptophyta > Magnoliopsida > Fabales > Fabaceae > Phaseolus > Phaseolus lunatus. The sequence goes on from CM023861.1 coordinate 37,042,535, forward strand.
CATGAAGACGTGAAAATAATTTTTAATTTTTTTTATTGAGGAAAAATACGTTATTAATATGAATAATATTATTCAGTATTTTATGTGGTGATGGTTTATTTTTCTGTAGTGATGATATTTTTTCTTTTTTCTGTTACGATAAGCTTTTATATTATTTTTTAAGGAGCTTTTAATTGTTTGTATTACATAATAATATTTTTGTAAACTAATTTTATTCGCTTATGAATATATTACTTATGAAATACAATAATATTACCAGTAGTGATTAAAATAATACTATATGTTACTGTAAAAAGCAAGTTTATATACTAGAAAACGATACATTTACGTATATATATAATATTTAAAAATATTATTTATGTTTTTAAATAATTAAAATAAAACATAAACTGTGTATTTTACCCGTTTTGTTTTGTATGCAGTCTGATCCAATGAAACAAAAAAATGATGAATGGGCCGTTGTAGACCGCCCCGAACTGACAAAAGTAGTAGTAATACCAAAACTGCTCCTTCTGAATTTTACAAAATTTTTTATTCAGAGTTTTAAAATTTGGAATACAAAAGTTGCATTTTAAATTCTACAATCTAAAATATAAATTTGTATTTCAGTCTATATAATTTAGAATACAATGTATTTTGAGTTAAAAAATTCAAAATAGATTGTGTTTAAAATTGTACAATTCTAAAATTTAGAATATAAATTTGTATTTTGTATTATACAATTCAGAATATTTTGTATTTCATATTCTAGAATTTACAAATACAATTTTTTTCTATTTAGACAATAAAAATAAAGGATTACTCTGATGATGATGTTAAATGTGAGAAGTGTTGTAATAGTAGCATTGAACGTGGGAACTACTATAATGATGACGTTGGAGGTAGAGACTATTGCGACACGGTGACACTGAAGTGAGAACTACTGTGGCCGTAAAAGTTGGAGGTGAAATTTGCTAGACGGTAAAAGTTAGAAGTAGGGTGCTCAATGAAAAAGAGGATAAAATTGTAGTTTCACTTCTTCTATGGAGGTGCAAAGATAATGCATGAAGGTGCAGAAACTAATTGTCTAATTTGAGTATGGAAGTTAACCCCACGAGGGTGCAGGCTGAGAGAAGACACACGCAGGCAGGCACAACACAACGTTGTTATTTGTTGCGTTGTTTAGTGAAAAATAGGAGTAAGCAAAAATAGAAAAAGAAAAAGAAAAAACAGCAATAGAAGGTAGCAGTAGTGCTTCCTTTCTTCTTCTTTTTGACAGTAGGGTTGCGTTGCACTGCATTGCACGCACTCACGCACACACACACGCCATCCACCACTCCTTTCTCTCCTTTGGCTGCCATAACAATGGGTGCTTCTCTTCCTCCCAAAGAGGCCAACCTCTTCAAGCTTATTGTTGTAAGCTTCCTCTCTCGTTTCAATTTTATGCTTCCATCCCTTCCCTCGATCCAACTTCACTCATTTTCTTCTGCTTCCGCGATTACTACTTCTCCATTTGCAAAACCCTAGATTTTACGCTTTTTTGTTTGCTGAGACTACGCTAGAGACTTCATTCAAATTTAAATAATAATAATAATAATGGGAGCATTCAGGATTGGTTGTAGTTTTGCTATACTTTGATGTGCCAGGTTCATCGCTGTGTTGTTTTTCAGCTCTTCTGGGATTTACATAGAGCGGGATTGAAACTTCCCCAACTCTGCAGTTTTGAGTTTATTGCATTATCTGCGTTTTTACTTCCTTTCCCCTTGCGGCTATGGGAAGCTGGAAGGAAGTGTGATTTGCTCTCACCCGGTTTATGCATGGGGCTGTCTTTATAAGTGCATGCACCGACAGCCTGGCATAATCAACAATGGAATAAATTGTGATAATGGATTTTTTAAGTAGAAGGGAATAGTGAATTCGTTGACTTGGAAATACTGGGCGTTGTTCTTGTGTCCGAGCACTGGAAGGAACTTTCTCTAGATAAATAGCTATGTTATATGATCCAACTCTCAGACTATAGCCGTGGAATTTTTTCTGGTAGCAGTGTTTTTTGGTGTTTGGTTTTCTCAATATGAAAAACAAATGTGTGCTTGCTACTTTGTGTAATTCCATTTTAATCATCTTGATTGTTGGGAATTTTACAAGCAAGTGAAGTACTGTTGGTACCATGGGAGAGTTGGGGGTGGGGGGGCGCTACGTTTCTGTGGGGCCTGATTTAATTTTTCATGTTTGCGTTGTTGCAGAAATCCTATGAAACCAAACAATACAAGAAGGGCCTCAAAGCAGCAGATGCTATTCTGAAAAAATTCCCAGACCATGGAGGTAGAAATTTTTTGTACCTGTTTTTCGGTGCCTTTCCTTTCTGGTCAGGGGATTTATATTTATGTGTCCCTCCTTCTGGTTGATAGAAACTTTATCAATGAAGGGGTTGACGTTGAATTGCATGGATCGTAAGTCTGATGCATATGAATTGGTTCGCCAAGGATTGAAGGTTGGTTGCCTTTGATTTTGTATCCTTTATCTATCTTCCCGTCAAAGTTTGTAATGTGATCCAAGGTTGCTTTTTTTTTTTTTGTTTCTTCTGGTGCAGAATGACCTTAAAAGTCATGTTTGCTGGCATGTTTATGGTCTCCTGTATCGATCAGACAGAGAATATAGGGAGGCGATAAAGTGCTATCGAAATGCATTGAAAATAGATCCTGACAATATTGAAATATTGCGGGACTTGTCACTTTTACAGGTAACATTTTCTCATCACAGATTCGTAGCTTCATGTTGGTATTGTCTATTGATATGAAGTAAAGTTTATCGTGAAATTTGCCGATAACTTATCATGATTGCCAGCAATGGCACTTTTATGATACTTTAATTTTCTATCTAAGTTCATTTATGACTCTTGATGAAGCTCACAGGTAGATATGTTATATGCATTTTAGTCAGAAATTACTGCCCTTGTGGCTTATGTTATTACCTGTGCAAATCAAATCCAATATAACATCTTTCTAGAATTATTTGTTTCATTAAACACCGGCATAACAAGAAAGGTGGATGAAAAATCTCTCTCCAGCCTTTTTCCATTAGTAATCTTCCAATGCATATGAAAGGACACATCACTGGAAGTGTCCGAGGATAGAGTTGGAGATAAAAATAAGAGAAAACTGATTTTAAGTGAATTTTCTTGATTGGACAATTCACACATAGTTAAATGGTTTAGATAAAGATTAATTTTAATTGGTATTAATACTGAATACAATTCAGAAGAAGGGTAATTAAACTATCTCAATTTCCTGATGAACCTAAGCTTCACAATGAATAGCTAATTGGAAAATGGATAGTAATCAAGTTCTTTATATTTCAAACAGACAAATATTCTTTTCAATGATATTTCACTGTGTATCACTTTTCATATTATGCACTCACAGTCAGTGAACTCTTCTATAATGCATTATGTGTCTTGACTAAGTGTGAATGTGCCTTTACTTCTCACTGTCAGGCTCAAATGCGAGATTTAACCGGCTTTGTTGAGACACGGCAACAACTTCTGACACTCAAGTCAAATCATCGCATGAACTGGATTGGCTTTGCTGTTGCACATCATTTGAACTCTAGGTATGATTTGTGTATATAAAATTAAATTATTTATCCTAATGGTAGCTACTTGAGCTGACTCTGTACTAAATAGTATATGACCTAAGGATTATTTTCTTAAATGTTGTTTTTGCCATTTCATGTATGAATCTTTAAAAACTATAACAAAGAAAAAACAGGTGGCATTGTTGTAAATATCTCAAAACAGGAAATGAAAATAGGAAATGTTTTGCCAAGCTAAACAAGCCCTTAGTTTGAATTCTTTATATTTTTAATATGTTGATGCTTTTAAGATAGAATTAGTTGCTATGTGATTCTTTGCAAGTGTTATAGAATGAGAAATATTGCTGTGATTGTGCAAATAATCTTGTAGTAAATATATAAAAACAAGAAGAGAACGATTACGGGGATTAGATCATCTGTTATTATTTTTAAATACACATGATGTATAGAGTACCAATGAATGAATAAATTAATTCCAGCATCCTTGTTATCTACCTTTGTTAACAACATATCCACATGGCATCAACAGCTGGTCAAAACTTTCCCTAAACTCAGTGGGTGAGCATATAACACAATGCTCACAATACAAGGATCAAAACCTTCGAATTGGCCTATCCCATACAGTCTGTGGTGTTGTGTGTTGATGTTGCAAGCTTGTCTGCAGTTTTCAGTCCTCTCTTATGTGTTGGCATAACAGTGTGAGAATGTGTGGTGGGATTGGTTCTTGTCCTCTGGTTTCTTTCATTGATTCTTCCTTGCCATTTCTGGTATGTTTGGTGTATTGCCTTCCTAATGGCAGAGCACAGAAACAGTAGTAGTGAAGGATTCTGATGGTGATGAAGATCACAGAGCACTAAGTTAATGGATCTAGCCATTCGGATTTGACAAGACAGTTTGCATTTATCATTTTACCTTAGATGTACTGAGAGCGATTGTGATCTTACCAGTAGGCCTCCTATATATTGTATGAAACTAGCTTGGTTGAGGGATGATGTGAAACTAGTTTTGCTAATTTGAAATTCCATTTACAGTAAGGTGATTGGTTTAATTAGTCATTGTGAGTTTATTAAGAAATTGATGGAGTACTTGAATTTCTTATATTTTTGTAAGAAGGGTACATCTCTCACTTCTGTGCTGTGTATAGAGCCTTTGATGGCCCATAAAAAAGGGATAGGTCTTACAGCTTATTTATGGATATCTCAAAAGGACTGAAGTAGAACTTATTGTGCTGTTACCTCTTTATCTTGATGTGGAGATTTAGTAGGCTGAACAAGAGAAAATGGTTGCTTTGAGCTTCCTATCTCACTGGGTCTGAGATTTCTTCTATACTTGATACCTTTGTTAGTGTCCCTCACATAGAGGACTTCCAACCTCATTAGCCCACTATTAATGCCACTAGTGCTCTTTTAAATTGTCGTCATTAGCGGAAGAGCTACATAACAGGTGTAATGCAGAATGGTGACAAGGATGTTAATAGTTACAAATTACAATCAGAAGTTAGGAGTTGTGTACTACTATTTGTCATGTGCTAGGAAACATGAAACATAACTTAAATAGATAATTCAATTAGCAAATGTTGACTGGTCCTGTAAAAAAATCGTCATCTCTCTGGGGGACTTTACCCAATTTTCTCAATTTACACACCATCTCATGTAGATGGGTTCACTTCCTGTGTCTGGTTTTAGGCTCATCATTTTCACTCCATGACTCCTTTTATCCTCATTCGTGAATATACCTAATTTTTTTTTTAATTTGTAATATATGTTAGTAAACTTATCCATGCGTTGCTTTGGCTCCTTCTGTCCTGAATCCTGATCACTTTAATATTCCAGGATCTATACAAATGCGATAGTTGAAGGAAAAAATAACTAGTGTTTATGGACAGTGAATTTGAATTCTGATTAGAGAGGAGCAGGTATACAGGCTCTTATTATACATGGTAGGCTTAAGGTGCAAGCTATATAATGGTGATAACTTACTGACAGCTTGCCGCATAACTAACCTGAGAGCTTACTCAACTAGTTTGTACATAGTTACATGAATATGGCTGAGGCTACTGGCAACATACATACATACTACATTATTAGGATCCTATGACAAAATTATTTGTAAAGGTCATGAATTTGGCATTCTCTATGTTCTTGATACACATAATATTTCTAAATGTCCCAAAAATTGTTATAAAAGGCTTGAAAATTATAATTAAAACACAGAAAATATTCCTAAATGTCCTAAAATAATTTTATAAATACTGAAAAATGTAATTAAAATGAATATCTTCATAAACAAGGTAATTTCTTTTTCCTATTTTTGGGGGACAGGTGCGAGGATGGTGGGTGTTGTGTTATTGTGGGTCCTAGGATGTGATTAGACTTGGTAATGATGTGGGTGGAGATTTTGACACCAAGGTTGGTTGTATTGCACCAAAATCACAATTCTCCTGTGAAGCTTTGGATCATGCTAAACACCTAGGCTTCAGTATTGATGGTTGTTTTTCAAATGACATAATTTTATTTTGGTATTTTCTTGTACTGAGCTTTTTCATATGAAACAGTGCATCAAAGGCTATTGAAATTCTTGAAGCATATGAAGGGACTTTAGAAGAAGATTATCCTCTGGAAAATGAACGGTGTGAACATGGTGAAATGCTTTTGTATAAGGTCTTTCCTCTGGCTGTTGCTGCAGCTATTTTCTGTTTAATGCATATTGCATAATGCTGCTTCACAATTTTTGGTTTGGTGTAACTTTTACTTTAATTATCTAGTGTCATAACATGATAGGATTTTGAACAGGCTTCTACTGTATGAATTTTTGTTTGATGTTACTTTTACTTTTATGCAGTATAGTTGTTATAAGTCAAATAATAAACTTTCTCAGAATCTATAATTACATTTTTTGGATATCTTGATCTAGGTAAATTTAGTTTTGTTGAATGTGAATATTTCTGTTGTCATCACTTGTGTATGGTTATGAATATGAAGTCACTGTTCATCACTGTTCATATTTCCTTGACATGGTGATTTTCTGCATCAAATATATTCATCCAGATCTCCTTGTTGGAAGAATGTGGATTTTTCCAGAAAGCTCTCGAGGAGTTGCAAAAGAAAGAGTTAAAAATTGTATGTTTCTTATTTATTGATTGAGGTAATTTGATAATTCAACTTAGTATGAATGAGAAACGTGATATCTTGCCTGTTTCTTATTATGTCCATAGGTTGATAAGCTTGCATATAAAGAACAGGAGGTCTCACTTCTGGTCAAGCTTGGTCGCTTAGAAGAAGGGGAGAGATTGTACCGCACATTACTTAGCATGAATCCCGACAATTATAGGTGATCTTTCTCTCTACGTGCATTTTAAGTTTGAATGCCTGAATTGCAATATCTGTTTGGGTGTTCATTTTAGTTTTTCCACCATGTTTCCCTTTTGTTTTAGCCACAGCAGAAAAGGATATTTAGGTGATTAAATCCTTTCTTCATTCATCTCTTTATGGATCGGTAATGTTCAGTTCATATCTTATTTTGTCTTGATATCACTGACATGTGGAAAGAGGAGAAGGTTTCAGAATGTGATTGTGTTTTTGTTTTTAAGTTTTCATAAACTATTTTAGAAAACAATTTTCAAAAGCCGATTTAGAGTTAAAAATGGGGAGAGAAGATATAAAAGGGTAGCATTGTTGTGAACTGACAGCTATAGCAGAAGTTTGACAGACTGCCATGATATGATGGTAGCTTGGCAGATTACAAATGGCAGTTGCTATATGTGTGGGTGGACGGCCTTGGCATGAAAATTAAAAAAATGTAAATATTGAGCGTTGTGATTTAGCCCAATAACAGATTTGAAACCCTTAAATGTAATCATAGACACAGTAAGGTTCTCTTCCTCTCTTGGTCTCCATCATGAAGTTGCCTCTAAGAGAGTAACCAGCAAGTAACCATCCACCGACAGCCTCATACAGTGAACTTTTTTTTCTGTTGTAAATTTTTTTTTTTTCAATTTTTTTCTTAAACAAAATATTTTGGTTTCTTTCTGTTGAACTTTATCTGGTAAATTTGGTTTCCATGCTTCCTCTCTGTTGAACCTTATCATTTGTTTTATTAAATTCTTTATTTTATTGCTTTTTATTGCTTATTCAATTCTGCCTTTTTTCTAATTAAAATCTTTATTCCTTTTTTATCTTATTTGTTTCTCTAATTCCATTGTTAACTCTATTTGTAAATTCTTTTGATTCACTTCCTTTTCTGCTTATTCAATCCTATTATTTTTTTCATTCTACTTTCTTTCTTATTCAAATCTGTTATTTTCAACTCTTGAACTTGATGAAAAAGAGGTTGCTAGTAGTTTGTCATTCATGAAAATGAGGTTATTAGTAGTTTATGCCTTGAACTAGGACTTTAGTCTATGGTTCTTAACATATTTTGTGTATTTTATTATTATTTTACTTATATTGTTTTTCTATAATGTGTGTTTTGTTAGCTATCTTCTGCCATTGGCCACCATGCCATCCTCCATATGTATGTAGTGATATTTTGCTCACAGTTATAGTCATCCACGGCTGATAATACTGAAGTGTAAGGTAGAACATGAGTAATAGAAAATTGAAAGCAGAAACCTAAAACAACTTAGAGATTTCTGTTTTTTGTTTTTTTGTTTTTAAATCTAAACAAGAGATATTAATTTTGAGAAGTTTTCGGAAACTACTCTTATCAAACATGTTTTTATTTTTAAAAATAGAAAACAGTTTCTAAGACAAGAAATAAATAGACCTTTTTTGTTTCACATGCTTTTTAGATTCCGTAAATGCCTCCAAAATGCTTTGGGGCATAAACTCTTTAGTTCATTTTAGTGGCGCACGATGGTTGTGCAATAACTCCCCTTTCTTTGTATTCCATTTGCTTTTTATCCTGTCTACAATCTCACTGACTTGTAGAAGCTAAAGAACTATTTTTGCTGCATGTTGATGCTTAGATATTATGAAGGCCTCCAAAAATGTGTTGGATTATTATCAGAAACTGCCCATTTTTCTCCTGATGAAATAGATCAGTTAGATGCCTTGTACAAAACACTTGAGCAGCAATATAAGTGGTCTTCTGCTGTTAAGGTAAGGCAGCCAATTCTTGTTGTTAGGTATCACATTTACTTTAATACCTGTCTTTTAGCATCACAACCTGCATTTACTTATTATTTTGTGTAAAAGGAGAACCCCCTTCTCCCCTGGACTGGTTGTATATTAAATGTTGTACTTGAGAATGAAAATATGAGAAAAATGCTTAATAGATTGATTTATCCCTCAACCCATGTATGTGTGTGTATGAGTTCTTACATCAGAGATACAAAGAAAAGCTACACCTAGATGAGAGATGGATAACATAAAAAAAAAAAACTTTTTCAGGGATGAACAAATAGGTTAACCTATTTTAATGGTCTCCCTCAAGCTGGAGATAAACATTGTATGTACCTGGCTTGAGACATAAATTAAATTTGTGGTCCTCTCAAGAATTTAGTCAAAATATTTGCAAGCTAATCATTGGAGCTGACAAATCATATGAAAATTTCCTTGTACAACAACTTCTCCTGAACAAAATGACAATCAATTTCTCTATGTTTACTTCTCTCATGAAGTACAATATTAAAAGTAATGTGAATATCTGTTTAGTTATCACAACACATTATCTGTTTGGCACATATTAGTAGTGTGACCATATTTGAGACAAATTTGGCACTGAAAGTTTGCAAATCTGCCACCACCACGACTTCGAGCACCACAATCAGAGGAGCAACTAGAATTTCCATAAAAACTATTAGTGCGAACTTGCAATCTTGAAGATGATGGGTTTCCTAAGACTGAGAGAAATTAACCAAAGGAGGAAAAAACTTCCCGAGAGTGATTGGTGTGGAGATTCATAAGCAAGAAGGGGAGCCTCAGCCTTAGTGATTGGAGGTGTTTCAAACTTTTTCTGAATAACAAAGAATAACTGAAGCATATTCTTGTGCAAGACCTTCAAGAATGGCATCAACATATTCATCATGCTTGACAGGACAACCAATTCCAACAAGCTCATCTGCAAATCCAACAATCCCAAGAATCCAGCATTGTATTGTTTTCAAGAGATTGGGCACAAGATCACGTGCTTTGTTTTGGGTAAAGAAATGATTGTGTATCTGTTCCCAAACTTGATAAGAATGAATAACTTCAAGAACACGAGATAAGATAGTCTTTGACAGAAGACAAGAAAACAAGATTTGATCTTGATTTGCCATTCTTCATATACTGGATTAATTGTTCGGGAGGCGCGATCATCATCAGAAAGAAACCTTGGAGGAATCATAGGGTTGACAACAAACCTGTGAAGTATGAGAGATTTGATAACAGGTTCAACTTGTTGCTTTCAATGAAGATAATTGGAATCATCAAGTTTTTCAGCTATGGAATTTGGAAAAGAGTGGGAGGTGGATGGGAGGGAGCTTGACCATTGCAGATCAATTACTGGCTCACTATACCATATCTGAATTTGATATGTAAATACAGAGAAAACTTTAAGAAACAAGAACCAAATATTATTTCACTCTTAGCACACAAAGAGTACAGGAAAAGAGTCTATTTATAGAACCATGACAGAAAAACAGAAACTAACCGCTAAAATTTAGTTGAAAAAACCGAATGTATACATTGCCAATAAAAAATACTTCAATTTCATAAGTCAAAATAAATAAAAAAATACACATAAAATTAATTTTTAAACAATTCTTCAATGGTTAATACTTCTCTTATCAATAACTTTGTTTTGATCACTTGATTTTTTCTAAAGTATCCGAATGAAATTCACTAACAATGATTAGTAGGTATCCACAGGTTGGATGCCATAATACCTGGACTAGCCCCATCAATAAACGGTTAATTAAAATATCCATACCTATTATGTGGGTATCCGTTAAATATATTCATTCAGTACCCGTTACGGATTTTATCTGCAGATAACTGCTGGTACAGTTTTTTTTGTCATCACTGTGTGTATCTGAATGCACCCGTGAGTTATTCATTAGATATAGAAAGACTAATCTCACCTAGGTGACAGATAGATATCATAAAAACAGCTTTTTCACAGATGAACATATAAGTTAACCTAAACAGTAGTCAGTGTTAGTTTTTTGTTTTCTTCGTTTCCATGGTCACTATATATGGCTGGCTACACTGGTTTTGATGGGGGAAATCTCCAGATCATTTTGAGTGCATCTTCCATCGATCTGTAATAGATAATGAATTTGGGATGGCATAATGCTAGTATTCTTCTCTTGTCAGCGTTGTAATACTATTTGAGCACTTTTTCTTAGAATGAAGCTCATCCCACACTGCTGTTTGTTTATTTATTTTTTCAGAGAATACCACTGGATTTTTTACAAGGTGACAAGTTTCGAGAAGCAGCAGATAGTTATATTAAGCCTCTCCTAACTAAGGTATACAGGGATATATTTTGGTGTGATATATTCTGCCTATTTTACTACTTTCAAAATTAAATTGGGATTACATTTTTGTGTTGCTTATAGGGAGTTCCATCTCTTTTCTCCGATCTTTCTTCCTTATACAATCAACCTAGGAAGGTCAGTTTTATTACTAACATTCTTCGGCTTAAATAATATATAGGTTGTCACTGTAAACATAGTGGTACGAAATTCCTTTTGAGTTCTGCTTTTTCACTTTTGTCCAGGCAGACGTTTTGGAACAGATCATTCTTGAGTTAGAGAGTTCACTTAAGTCCACTGGTCAATACCCTGGATGGTAAGAATTGAGATATGTTTTTTAACATGTATGTATGTTCACATGGTAAAAGTGTAAGGCTGCCTATGTTAATGTATATTGTGTTACGAGTTTGGAGAGAGGAAAGACAAAATTTGTTAGTAACAGTTGGAGTGATTAGTTAGTTAGATAATTTATATTTTGATATTAATAGTTTGTTCGATGGATTGATATTTTTCACTCAAGCAATTCAGAAAATTTATCTCTAAGTTGTCTAATGTTATTTTTTCTCAAATAATGCCAACACAAATCAGGCATGTTAAGCTAATAAAATTGAAAGTCACTTTACATGTTGTCAAGAATGTTTATTTCATAAATGTTCTTGGGCAAATCCACTCCCATTCTCTCTAATGACCATTTTGGGTCCTTCTTGTAATATGTTATAAAAAGCTTAATTATGTTCTTACTTTTAAAATTTAGGATAAATCTGATTTTTGTCCCAAAAGTTTTAAAAAGTTCATTTTAGTTCCTCAAATTTGAAAAACTATAGTCTTAATCCCTAAATACTAAGAGACTAAAATAATTTTTTAAAATCGCTTTTACTCCCTCAAATTTTGTTTAGGGACTAAAACCATTCTTTTCAAACTTGAGGATCAATATCAGATTTACCTCAAAATTTAGGGCCTAAAGACATAAATTAAAGTTTTATAAAATTATAACACAAAGTACATCTTGGGGGAGGATATTTCAAATTAGATAAAAGAAAAATTGCAGAGCTGAAAGAAGTTATCAAAACAATACTATCCAATTATGGGAAAGAGTCTTATAGTTTACAATGAAGTTTTGATACTTTGGAACTTTTGTCTTGTATAACAATCAATCTTCCTCCTGTATCAGGACGGAAAAGGAGCCACCTTCAACTCTGATGTGGACTTTGTTCTTCTTGGCTCAGGTTTGTGCTTATTTTTTTATCATGTTCTGAAACATTTTTTTAGTTGCTCCATTTTTATTTCTTTTTTTTCTACTCAGTGACTTTTTACTGTGCAGCATTATGACAGACTGGGCCAATATGAAATTGCTCTTTCTAAAATTGATGAGGCTATTCATCACACCCCTACTGTCATTGATCTGTATTCGGTCAAGGTTTGCTTATATTCATACACCAAATTATTTTTAATTCTCTATTATATAATTTCGTTTGTGCATGCAGATTTATATAACATGTATCTGGAAAACCAACATTGTTTAGTATCACATACAAAAAATTTTATGTATAAATTTTGTAGTCTAAACAGGATATAACCAGTTGTATTATACATGCATGCTTGCAATATATTAAAAAAGTTAAAATGCGAGTTGTTATTTATTTCTTCAATAAATATAACAATGCAAAATAACGATTCAATCACAAATAATGTTTTTGAATCAAATGTTAGTGAAAAAGAGGGGATGAGTTTGGATTAGGGTGGTAGTTGCATTAAAGGTCTATAGCAAGCAGAAAAACTTGCTGAATTGAATGATTGATGGGTTTTTTCATATAACAGAGTCGGATACTAAAGCATGCTGGTGATTTGGTTGCTGCTGCTGGATTTGCAGATGAAGCTAGATGTATGGACCTTGCTGATCGTTATGTAAATAGTGAATGCGTTAAGCGCATGCTGCAGGCTGATCAGGTTGTCTATCTGTATATTTGTATTTCATTGATACTCACGTGTTGTAATATATGTAGTTTTCTCTTATGCCTGTTCTGACATTCTTTGGATCATTATTACCTTGATGTCCAGGTGGCTTTGGCAGAAAAAACTGCTGTATTGTTCACAAAAGATGGTGATCAGCACAACAACCTACATGATATGCAGTGCATGTGGTCTGTATCTAATAATGTGTAATATTTCTGTACATACTAGCTATAGTATGGTTTCATTTTGTAACACTGTAGCATCTATATTTTGAAGGTACGAGCTTGCCTCTGCTGAAAGCTATTTCCGCCAAGGTGATCTTGGACTGGCTCTAAAGAAATTTCTAGCTGTGGAGAAGCATCATGCTGATATTACAGAAGATCAATTTGATTTTCATTCATACTGCTTAAGGAAGATGACATTGCGTCAGTATGTGGAAATGCTTAAATTCCAAGACCAATTGCATTCACATGCATACTTTCATAAAGCAGCTGCTGGAGCTATCAGGTTAATATATACAGTTCTTAATGGCTTTACTGTGTGTTGTTATCCTAGTTAGTGTTATTCCGTGTCCTATATAATTGGGTATATTGTTTCCCTGCCTTGCAGTACTTGAGAGGTCAAGAATTTCTTATTTATGCTTCATTTTTGGTGATTTCTTATAATTTTATGACTTAAAACAGCATCACTTTGTTTCTTCCACAGCCTAAATTCATACATGCAAATGGAATTCCCCTTTGATCTTGTATTTATGTTATCATTCTTGTAATGTTCGGGGTTGCAGATGTTATATCAAATTGCATGATTCTCCTCCAAAGTCGACTGCTGAGGAAGATAATGACATGTCTAAGTTGCTTCCTTCTCAGAAAAAGAAAATGAGGCAAAAACAAAGAAAGGCAGAAGCTAGAGCTAAGAAAGTAATCACTGCTACTGCTTCTGTGTGGAAATTCTTACTGGAAAGGTATTCATGTTAAATTATTTTTCTTTTAGGAGGCAGAAGAAAAAAATGAAGAATCAAGTGCTGGTGGGGTATCAAAGTCTGGGAAACGGCATGCAAAATCTGCTGATCCTGATCCACGTGGTGAAAAATTGATGCAGGTTAAATTTCAATACATTTAGTTTCATTTAGCATGAGTAAAATCAAGAACCAACTCTTCCAAAAGTTTAAGATGTTATGTGAAGCCATGAAGGCTCATCATGGACTATCTTATCTTTAATAAGACACCTCATGCTAGAGCTCTATGGATTGTAAGCACAGATAATGCCCATGCTTACTCTACCTTGTGTAGATCTTTTTCTAAATTTGAAAAATGGTAGCAAGAACTAGCTATTGACAACTTAGTCATACCTGCTCTGGGGCCACGTCATGTTCCTGCATTCCTAGAATATATTTGGTGAAGTCTTTATTATCTCACAAATGCTAATTGTTCCAAAGATGGATCCTTAAACATTATCTCAATCCAATTCTGGTAGTTTGGCAGGATGTGTAAGCATCTGTGTGAGAGAATTTTCTGTTGGTTTCACAGGTGTAGTGCATGCATATGTAAGACATTCAATATGTAATTTTGGCTAAAAATGTTCTTTGTGTTTTCTTCTAGGGTTTTTCCCAATCATTTATAATGAAAAAGGTTTCTTCGTTAAAATGCCATGTTGAATCTAAAGACAGCTTTCACAGTTTCATTATATGCATGTATTAACAAAATTGATGTAGTTCATCACAGGGTTTACAAAAACTAATCAGCAGTAATATGTTTCTGTGAAAATTCATTGATACGTTTGATGGAAATTATTCTGATAAATTATGCATATTCAGTTATTGTAGTTGTTAATGCTGATATTTTAGTGTTCATTGTGCCTTTTTTCTCCTGCTTAGGTTGAAGATCCCTTATTGGAAGCCACAAAATACTTGAAGCTGCTTCAGAAGAATTCACCTGACTCATTGGAGACACATTTTCTCTCTTTTGAGTTATATATGAGAAAACATAAAATTTTACTTGCCTTCCAGGTAAAAATATGTAAATGAATGAAAAGCCAAGATTTTTTTAAATTTTTGATCCTGGGGTGGGGTGGGTTACAGCATCATATTCCAAGCTATTAATTGTCAGGTTTGTAGTTTATTGGGGTTAACAGTTCGGTGTCTTCCTAGACACTTCAAGTTTAGGGCCCTCTATGTTGTGATTTTATGCTGATTAATTGAATATGTATGTGTTATTTTTCATTTCTTAACATTATAAAACATGCTAGCTTTTGCACTTTGCCATTTTTGAATATGATGCCAATTAACATGTTTTGTTCTTAATCTATTGACTTGTAGGCTGTTAAGCAGTTACTAAGGTTGGATGCTGAACATCCTGATTCTCATCGTTGTCTGGTATTCTTTATTTCTCTGAAGAACAAAATCAACAAATCAATTACAATTTTCATGTCATGGAGATTATAAAGTTTAGGATTTTAATGTTTATCAATATCAGAACATTGCATAACAATATCTGATGTTACTTGTGCTTGTCATCTTTTTAATTTGTTTATATTTAGCATTCAGTACATGCAAATTAGATGATCTTCAGAAATCTGTTCCTTTGAATTTGTTATAAGCCGCACGCAGTGTCCCCCTCCCTTTTGTTTTATTTTTCTCGCTTTTGAGGATATTAGTTCTCTCTGTTTTAATTTCTTTTTTCCTCCATTAAGAAAAATGATTCTTTTAGCGGTCATTCATTTTTTAAGTCCCCGTGTTGCAGATTAAATTCTTCAATAAGGTGGGATCCATGAATGCTCCTGTGACTGACAGTGAGAAACTTGTTTGGAGTGTCTTGGAAGCTGAGCGCCAAACTATTAGGTTCTCTGGTGCAATTATTTGCATTCTTTTTTCTCCTTTTATTGTTTTCTGTGGTCCCTGTATTCATTTTTCTTAATTTATGATTTAATTTTTAACTTTCTCTGGTTGTTCTTTTTATGTAGTCAGCTGCAAGGGAAATCTCTGTTTGAGACAAATAATTATTTCCTTGAAAAACATGAAGGTTATACTCGGCATTAAGATGAGGATTTGTTGTAACCCGTATGGTTCAAATTTGATTGTTAAGATCTCTTATTCTTTTTTCCTCTTGTTCACAGATTCTTTGATGCATAGAGCTGCTTTTGGGGAAATGTTGTATGTTTTGGATCCCAACAGAAGGCCCGAGGCTGTCAAGTTGATTGAAGGGTCAACAAATAACCTTGTGCCAAGGTAAGAAGAACCTGAAGTTGCATGCCATCAAGTCGTGTCATGTCTTCAAACTGGTACACCACTCACATGCACGTGATGCACGCCTGTTTTTGGATAAAATTTTATATTTCGTACTCTAGCATTGCTTGACATGGCTCAGCGTGCTAATTACATTTTGAGTGACAGGCTGAAAAGGTTTACTGGAATTCATTGCCTTACCTAGCTCTCCATCAAAGATATTTTGAAATACGATGGGGGAATTAATAGAAACAAATTTAAAAACATAGTTTATCCTATAATTTTTGGGGTTTGCAGTTTGCCATGTAAGTGTTTGTGTTTATGGCAGTGTTCATAGAATTAAATCATTTTTACCTTTCTACACTCGGTTTTGGTTTCTAAACCGAGTAATGGTAATATTTTCTTATTATAGAAATGGTGCGGTTGGACCGATCGGGAAATGGAAACTTAAAGATTGTATTGCAGTTCATAAGCTTCTTGGAACAGTTCTTGTTGATGAGGATGCTGCATTAAGTAAGTATCATTGTTTTTTTCTTTTGCTTGATTATATATTAGGTATGTATGTGTTTGTGATCTCCAAGAGCAATGTGTATTTGGTTTCTTTCATTAACAGTTTACTGTTTGCTCTGAGGAGATTTATATTATTTTTAGAAGGAAAAGATAATGAAATCAAAAGTCTTACTTTTTAACTGAAATTTATGTTTTGGTTGACATAACATTTAACTAAAATGTCTTCTGTTATCCCTGCGAAAGGGAAATTTTAATTCTTAATTTTCACAATTTCCTTCTGAAATTTGAGTTTCTATATCTGCTTTCTATACATCTGTGTTATTTTGCCACTCACATTGTAGTGATGCATCACAATGACTTCTCATTCCTTCTATACCAATTCTGCCATGACTCCAGCTAAATTCCATTTTGAAGTCAGAGGAAAACCCCCTAACGGAGATACAATATTTTTTATATTCTTTAAATTTGGAAATTGTAAATTTGCTTGTAGGATGGAAAGTGCGTTGTGCCAAGTTTTTTCCATACTCCACCTACTTTGAGGGCAGTCGTAGCTCTGCCTTTAATGAGATAGGCAAGAGCACTAAAAATGGTGAAAATGGGAGTTCTAACCATGTGGAATCCGCCCCATCAAATGGGAAACTAGAGGCATTCAAAGATCTCACCATCTGAGGAAGTTGAAGACGAGCTAAAAATGGTTTGCAAGTTACCTAGTTTGGATGCTTGGTAATTCAAGCTGCATTTCAAACACCACCTAAAACTAGGCTGCAGTTCCCAGCAAATTCTGGACAACTCACGGACGTATTTTCTTTGCACGAGTTCTCCCTCTCTAAACTGATCTGTTCCATTTGCAAATGTGTACAAGTCTGCTGCAATTATGTTTTAGGGTCGAATTTTTTTATTTGCTCACCCTTTTTTTTCCTTCATGTCGAGAGAAGGTTGTGCATCTTCGTCCAAGGTTTACTGTTTACGTCGCAGGGAGAGCTGCAGAAATTTTAAGTTTCTGGTCCTGCATTCGGCCAGCCTATACCCCGAGACCATGTTGTACTTCTCCTGTTTGTTGGCTTATTTCATGTATTATTTAACTATTTCAAAATTTTGCTATAGATTCCATATCACAAAAGATTGACAAGACTTGTAAAATTATGATTTTAAAAAATCAGAGACAAGTTGCACAAAAACAGAATAATTTTGTAGTTTGAGTAAATTAGTAGTGCTATTAAATTATAGATTCATTGCAATTCTAACAATATCTGCAAACTATATTAAGTCTCAATTCTGTCCGCCTGAATTTTACCACCTGAAATCCATTTACCTAAATTCATCATTTACAGTGCAAACCAATAATTTTGTTGAGTTGACGATCATATAAATAAATAAATATTTCATAAATATGCTTATTAGCCATTTATAAGGAAATTGTGAACATGTGAGAGTACTTTATTATCGCAGAAGTTTGACTGAATTGTTTAAAGCAAACAATTGATAAACTTTTTGCTTAAAATTCGTAATTTTTACTAAAGTTTATTGAAGCAGTCAGTATTTGGACATCGAATGAAAAATAAGATTGATTCATGCTTAAAATTCAAAACATTTCGTAAGTAATAAATAAAGCGAGGGGAAACAGCTGGTTGAGATTGACATCATCACGATTTAAGAAAAACATTCAGCTCGTTTTACAGTTTCAAATAAAAAAAATCAACATTTTCAGTAAATTTTGTGATATGTACAGATGGGCATAAGATAAACGAAGAAAGATTCGAAACATCCTATTTTTCTACAAATAATACTTGGTGAGTATGTATAACTGGTGCACTGGTGCTGGGGTTGGGGGAGAAGAGAAAGGGGGTAACTAGGGCAACTAGGGCTGGTAAAAACACAAATCTTTACCTTTTACTAGCACGCAACATCACACATGCTTAAGGTATTACTTGATTTCCAAAGGTTTAATGATGTACACTTACTTGAAAAACTGCAACTTGACGGGGGATATTCAGCAGATACACTTTGCCTGTGTTGGTATCCCATTCTGACCTAATGAGTACTGGAATCCCAGGCTGAAGGTGACTCTCCATTACTCGTACCAACTTCAGTTTTACAAAGAGGGCATGATGCATTTATCTTTAACCATTTGTCTACACACACTACATGAAAAACGTGAGAGCAAGGTAACTCTCTAAGTTCATCATCATCTGCGTATTTTGCTAAGCAAATGCAACAAGCCTGCAACAAAATTCAGAAATTTATTCAGTTAAATTATTCTCCACACGTGAAGGACCACAAATCATAACGATTGGCAACAAATTCACTGCTCCATCCTTAAGAATCCCTTACACTCAGGTTCTACTTATATCTAAAAACTTGTTATTCACTCTTCTTTTGGCTGAATGTAAGTATATACTGAGGTAAATATTATCAATTCATAACTTCAAAACAATATATAGAGTGACCCTCATTTAACTTACAGCGTCTTCTCCTGAAATAACTCGCTCTTTTTCTGTTCCTGCAGCCAAAACTCCACCTTCATCTATAGCTGCATTGACATCCTGATCACCACAATTTTCATTGTTCTTCAATTTGAACTTGAAGATTGGTAGAGCATTAATTGATTCTACTGTTGCTCCTCTATTTTGAGAAAAATCCTCCCGAATGCCCAAAACAGAAATTATACAAGGTAGGCAGCAACAAATAGTTGCACAAAGTATAAATGGCATTGCATATCCGATACAGCTAAAGGTAAGAAACACAATACATAACCTGCATGAAATGGCCAAGATTATTTGAAGATTCAAGAATGTAAAATACTGGCTGCGCAAAAACAGTGTGTTTAAGGTACCTATACAATTGTGGAGCATCAGAAGGAGAAGTGTGACCCCCAAAGATCCAAACATTTCCAACTACAAACCAAACTGCAAAGAAGCAATCCAAGGCCATCTTGAAATGGTCTACTAATCCATTAAGCCTGCAATTTTAGTTAAGAAAAGTATGTTCTTAGTGTGCTAGTAATGAGATTCAAGGTTTTGTATTCAGTTGAATTTATCATTAAATAGTATGACGAGGAAATAGTGTTACAACTTCAACATATTTCAAGGTTTCCTATCTTCCCCAGTCACCAATCTCGAGACACATTTCATTTAGTCTGTAATTTAACAAGGAATTTGTCTGCCTGGAAAATTTATTAAATGTGAATAATATTTGGCAAGGTTACAGATGGAATTTGGCATCAATAACCTCAGAGGAAACAAGATGTTACAATTTAGCCACTACAATTATACTATCATTATCATCAACAAAAAAGAGATGTCGTCACTACTAAAAAATCTGCCGTCACATCTTGTATATTATCACAAACATCCAAACTTTTACGTAAGATTTTCTCCATTGCTTCTATATATAATATATGAATCTTATTTTTAATTGAAAAATCGAACAACCAGATAGGAGGATAATCTATAATTCAGGGACATATTAGCCCATGAAAGTTATGAAACTTTGCCAGTGTCTCCAATATGGGGAGCAGAAAACCTAATATGCATTCGTTCTTCTTCAACTCCTGATCATCTGAATCCTTGGCTCCTTTTCTTTCGTCCATCATCCAACTCCTTCCCACCCCCCAAAAAAAAAGTGGCCAAATAAATAAAGTCGTATACGTGTGCCTTTCTTTGGAGTTAAATATTGGACACTTTCAATTAATTGAAAACCACAATCCCATTTCCATCCATGATGAATATTGGGCAAAAAGTGCGTCACAGGAATACGGTTATTTGCCTGTAACACAATAAACTAATAGCGTATTCAAAAACCAAAATTATTAGTTTTGAAAAATTCAAAGACCATATATATCCAAAAAGAAATCCAAGTCGGATGAATTTAAGGGTTTAATAAACAAACCAAACACTCACCTTTTTTTTTTGTGAAAGTGCTTGCAGATAAGAGTTCTAGAAAATGCAATTAAAAAAGTCATCTATAATGTAGATGTCTTATATATCACATTAAGATTGAAAATTAGTTTCCATTATTCTTCTTCCTTTCTAGGAAAGCATACAACACACCATATCACGGACATTATACTATAACGGGGAAACAAACCTGTGATACACATTGTAATAAACGGCATAATACTAAATAAGGACTGCAGTGCAAAAAAATCATACCTAGAAGTAAAGGCTCCAGGAATTATAGTGTTTCTTGTGGCTGATTCTGTAGCGTGACCATTCTCCTCGTCTGAGACATGAGAAACATAGATGGCAGTATAGGTACGATCTGGAGGATTGCTTCCAGAAGATCCTTGAGATTGTTGAGAGGAATCTTGTTCGTTGCTTTGATTACGGTTTCGAAAACGCCAATATAGAATGGGAAGTGTGGCAACACAACCAGATGCATAACCCACAACCCATGCAAATAATGGAGCTTGAGGATTTTCATTCCTGGACAGTGACAGAACGACTATAGATGCTATGATCTGACTCACAGTGACAAAAAGCTCAACAGAAATCCACAGTCCAGAATTCAATGGACTCCGTCCACGCTGACCATATCCTTCACCTCTTCTTAATGAAGCTGAATTTCTAGAGTTTAATCTTGATGCAGAAGATGAAGATGCTTGATGAGTGGAATCTTGTGTCTCCCCAGATGGTTGATCTCCATTCTGCGGTAAATGCATTTCAGAGTGTTGATCATTATGAGAAGACATGGTTAGAGCTTCACCATTCACAGTAATGTCAATTATGTGCTGACGACCATCACGATTTTCCGGTTGCTCCATCAGCAAAGGGTGTTGGTCGGTTTGGGTATTGCTATTTGAACCCAGAGAAGTAACATCCATTTAAATCACCAAGGTAAAACACGATAAGGCATAGATTGGTTGCAACAAAGTTTCCTGCCTGCACTATCTCCTGATTTGATACTTGATGACATACAAATCCCCCGTAATACTCCAATTCCAAACCTTAAGTTTTGAGATCTCACCGGGCCTTGAAAAGGGGATTAACTTTTTTCCTGATCAAGTAACCACACATACATAACTTTATATACTAAAATCTCACCACTCACTAATCCTATAAACTGTTTTATTGAAGGTAATCCATATGTTGAAAGTGAGAACACTATAGTGCATTTTATAAAAGTAGATTATGTTGAATGTTATTTACACAATGATGTAGTTCCAATAACAACAGGATGTAAAGTGGGTCAAATATGGCGTTAGGAACTAAATCCACGGTCATAGATAGTTACATAGTTTTTATTAACATTCATCTAAATCACCAAAGTAAAACACGACAAGGCATAGATTGATAGCAACAAAGTTTCCAGCGTGCACCTTCTCCTGATTTGATTCCATATCACGATCAAATCCACCGTAACACTCCAAACAAAATGTGCTGAAATGTTGCCGGGCCTTGAAAGGGGTATTAACTTTTATCCTGATCAAGAAACCACAGATAGATAACTCTATATATCAAAATCCCACCACTTCCTAATCCTACAAACTGATTTATCCAATGTAATCTATATGTTGCAAGTGAGAATACAGTAGTGCATTTTATAACAGTAGATTATCCTGAGCGCTATATACACAAAGATCTAGTTCCAATAACAACAGGATGTAATGCCAATTCCAAAACAAGTGCAGTAAGGGTTTGAATTGAGCATAAAACAAGAGTTTAAAGTGGGACAAACATGACATTAGGAACAAAATCCATGGTCATAAATAGTTACTTAGTTTGGTAACAGTGAATTCAGAAGAAAATAGTTTTTCCAGAAACAGAAACCTAGTAAATCCTAATTCGGAGTAAAACACAAAACCCAATCACACCGCATCCGTCTCACTGAGAAATTGAACAATTTGCGTGTGTCATTATGGCAAGAAACAGTATGATCCGCCCAACAGAAACAGGAAAAACATTTGACATCGGAACCAAAATAAATCGAAACGAAAGCTGAAAGGAAGCTGAAGTTAGGGGAAAAAACGGAGAGAATCAGGAATGTGAGTGTGGAGAAGAAAGTATTCACCTGATTCAGCTCACGCAAACAAACGATTCCAAGCTCACTGTGTGTGCCGTTTCTTTTGCTGCAGATTTTCGATTTTTACTAAACAAACAAAAACAGAAGAAACGTTTAATGAAGCGAAAAATAATATATTATCCATAATTGAAATATTAATATAACGTCACAATGCCTTAACACGTCTCTGATCAAAGAAAAGGAAGCGGAAACGTTGATGTCAGTGTTGTCCTACGCGCTCTCTCTACCGTTCGATTTGAATAAACGCTTTCTTCTTCGGCTGATGATGCAAAACAAAGTTAATCCAACGACCTATAATATTTACGATGATAATTAAACAGAAGGCTCCATTTTTTTTTTAATGTTCTTTGTTATTCAATATATGCGTTAAGACACTTTAAGAAAATAAAGGACTATACATTGTGCTATATCTTTAATAAAATAAATTATACTTCTCATTAGGAAAATCATGTGCAAAAATAATTATTTGTGATCCTTAATTGCTTTTTTATTTTTAGAAATAGAGCAAATCAATTTTATAATTGAAGATAAGAAGAAACTATTTTAATGAGAAAGAAAAAAGTAACCGTCTCAGTCATACAAAAAGTAAAACACAATGTTTCATTGATATATATATAATCTTAAGATAAAAAACTAAAATTGAATATTTTTATATTCTAAAAAACATATTAAGGATACAATGCCACACCTTGTGGTATAGTAGACTCATAACAAAATAAATTAAAATTCAATATAACAATTCTTACAATAAATATGAGTATGTGATTAATTAGCAATAAATCATTACTTATAATTATACCATATTTACATGACAAATAATCAATATTACATTTTATCTCTCAACATTCATTTTCATGATTTGTTTAAATTAAAGAAAAATGAGAAGAGGACCCTCTTGTAAGAATTTGTAGGTATCTTCATGTTTTTTAAGTGGAAAATTATAGAAGTTTTGAGAGACTTTGTGTGAAAAAAAACTCAAATAATTATTTGGAGAAATAAATGGAAAAAAAAGATACTCATTGTCAATCCTGGAAAATTTAGGTTAAAAAATCTTTAATGTGCTTTGTGTTTGAGAAATTTTTAATAATAGGATATGGTATAAAATTTTGGACCGTTTATCTCTATTTTTTACATTTTTATTTTATTTTATTTTTAAAAAGTTTTTTTTGAAGTATTAAACAATGGGAACTAAAATATTCTTCTAAACTATGTCTATAAAAATCTCAAAGCTTTGTACTCACAAGACAACATTTTGAGGAAAAGTGTGAAATAAATTTCAAAAATAGGTTCATCCTTTCGTTAGTCTAACAAATATTTTTCTCAAGAGATAATTTTTTAAGACATAATACGACAAAAAAATCCAAGCATTTTTTTAAATAATAATTCCAACACGTGTTGATTATGCTGTGGTGAAATAATATATATATATATATATATATATATATATTTATCTTTAGTTAAATTTGTTAATTTTCATATAAATTTTTGATAAAGGACAATTTTGATCTTTAAGTGAATAAGACAACATCAATATATATTTTTTAGATAATTACCAGTATAACCTCTAAAAGAACGAAAAACATTTGTTTTGATCTCAAAGAGGTAAAGAATCTAAAACTAAGTTCTTCTCATAAATGGATGAAATTATTTATCATTAAAATAAAAATTTATGGATCAATTTCATACTAAATTAATAATAATTTTATCATTAACCTATAATATAGTATTAAAGAGTTGATTTTTTACATATTTCATAATTAAATTGATTTTTGACCACATCTATCAAACTGAAGAGAAACTTGTTCGACGATAAACTATATTTTAGTATTAAGACAATCTTAATTATTAAGTGTAATTGAAATTTAGTTATCGTATCAAATTAATAAGCTTTAAAAGATGTTTTTAATTAAAAGAATCCACTTTCGTAACTTTTTTCAATTTTAAAAATAGTAACTCTTGTAAAATAGTATATCTCTGAATTGATTGTTGTAAAATGTTATTGATATTAATGAAAAAGAGGTTTCTTTAATTGAAACGAAAGGGCTTAAATCATTTGAGGCTATAAGATTTTGGGTACATTTCGTGGGTGTTGATGGGCCCATGGAGAAAATCTGAAGGAAATGGAGGGTTCGGGCAAATTCTCCCTTCCCCATATCAATTATAACATACACCCAATTTGCTATTGGAAATGACAAAAATAACCTTAGATAAAAAGAGGGTGTGGATAAAAATTACTTCCAGAATTCTTTTTCTGAATATATTCCAAATTTAAATATCTAGAATACATTTTTGAATTATGGAAATTTATATCTGGATTGTGTTTTTAATTTTGTGTCCTAAATTTTTTTTATCCAGAATGTATTTTTTTAGTTTTGAATTATATTTATTATTTTGGATTTTCAAATCTAAAATAAGGGTAATTTTGAAATTTTCAAAAAATGATAAGGTGTAGGTTAAAAGTGATATGTGGAAAGTGATATGGTGAGGAAGAAATTGTGGAGGGTTCGAATACGACTGTTTCTTCCTGCACCTCTATACCTTTTTCTCCCATTTCCATAAATTTTTGTATTTCCAAAAATGCCCCTCAGTATTATTCTGGATTACGTAATTTGGAAGTCATTTTTTAAATTTGTAATTAGCTTCCGGATTACATAATCCAGAAGCCTTTTTTCAGATACATGATTACTTTTCGGATTACATAATCCGGAAGTCTTTTTTAACTTCCGGATTATGTAATCCAGAAGTCTTTTTTCAAATGCATTTTCGGATTACATAATCTGAAAGCTATTTTATGGGAGTGACACAAGAACGATAAAAATATATTTTCATGTTGTGTAAGGAGGTGGCAGAAAAAGATATGGAGCTGCAGGAAGAAACAGTCTTCAAATACACATTGCACAGTTATTACCCACAAATAGCTAAGGTATGGTGGGCCCCCAATAAATATGGGTCTAGTGCCACCATGCGTGCGACAAGTGGCGGAAGGCCCAAGCCCATGTCTGGGCCCACTTGTTTGTCGATTCCAATCATCACTTCTCGTAGCAAGGAAACTGGTTATTGTTTGAAGCAACGTGTAACTCGATTAAACAAGGATAATCTCTATTTTGTTGATGGTGATCGTCTCTAAAAGACCACTTGTTCTATTATTTCTCATTAAAAAAAGCAAAAGAACATAGATATATGCCTAATATAAAAGTTATGTGAAACCGAAAAAAAACCCAAAAGCTGTAAAAAGATGTTCCAAACTTTTGGTACTATTTTTGTTTAATGTGAATAGTTAGTGTGAACTTTCAAAATTGACTTTTGTTGTGGGGATTACGGAAATAAAACTTGTCTTTTTTATTAAAGAACAACACCAATTAGGAATAGTACGTAAGATATTAATAAAAAGCCTAGGAAATATGTAAAAATAAAGCAGGAACACAAAACAAAATGTCTTTAAAGTGTGTTCGTTAAAGCAAGAAACATGTTTACTTGTCGTGAAAATTAGGAGAAAATCAATAAAGCAAGAAGAGAAATGGAGCAAAACAAGCAAATAAACAATGGTCAGCTCTGGTGTGCCATTATACATTTCTCATATTTTCTTCACTTTTCCCCTCTCATCTTATTCAACCCTCTTGTCACTGCTATGCTTCTCGATACAACACATGTTTCATAATTTTCAAGTCACATCACATGTACAGATAATTTTTTTTTCGAAGTGTTTGAAAAATTTTCTGATCGTTTGAATGAATGTTAAAAAATTATAGCTTCTCAGAAAGTGAACAGTGGATAATAAGTAAGAAATGTTTGTTCAAGAAGAAAGTATAAAAGTACGGGTTTAGGGTTTAAAAATAAAATTATCTAATTTAGAAATGAAAAACAAATGAGAAATAATTTAAAGAGGGTCTTAACTAAAAAATGGTCAAAAGAGAACTTGATTAAATGTTGATTCATAGAGTTATCGATATAGTTTCAACTTACACGTAATATATCCAAATTGAAAATATTTACAATTATTAACTTAAACAAAAAAAATTCATGAACTATTTTTTATTTATAAATTATTAATCAAATGGAATATGCAACAGAAAATATATATAGTGTTGGTAAGTTTGATATATAGCGTTGCTTCGTCTCTATATATAAAACTTCACTTACCTACCTACCATTGTTGGAGACACACAGCTCTATATTCTGACCCCATTGTAGATTCCTCATCACAGATTTATTATTCATTCTCTATATATCGTATTTTCCATTTATATATACCTAATATTTTTTATTTTTTTTTATCAATAAAATGAGGTTGGTACCAAGTACCCTATTATTAATATATTATTTTTGTTGATAAAAAATATCATATCTAGATATAGTTTTATATTGTTGACCAATTTATGTATCTAATATGCTTTTGAGATTCATTATACAAGAAAATAATAAAATATAAGTGAAAAATAATTGGGATTTATTAATCTTTTATATTAATATTAAGTACTTAACAAAATATATAGAATTAGGAGAGTTAAAATTATGTTAGGTCTTATTTGATAAAGTCGTTTGTTTCGATCTCTTCAACATGATCATATATAATTGTATTAAAAAATTTATAAGAGAATTTAAAGTAAAAATATATAATTACCGATCATATATTTAAAATTTTTGGAGGTTCTATAGTAACTATTTCTAATTGTTAAAACGTATTTGAATCTGTTGTGATGGACGAATGACTTAAGGTCGTGGTTAACATGAAATAATGAAAAAGAAGTGTATTATAACTTAAAAGTTAATTTTTTTTTAGAATATATTGCTAACAGCAGAGAACCTAACTTTACTATTTCCCTCAGTTCCTTTGAAACTTAGAAAAAAGTGTGGTCCAGAAATTCCTAAAATGAAAGACATGTATACTCAAAATGCCATCAGAACTTGCCGAAAGTGGAAAATCTATTATCTCCGTTACTATTAGATTAGATGTTATAATCAATTGTTCCAAAATCACGCCCTAATTGCATGACCCAGACAGATATTAAACTCATAATAGAAATAAACAATATATACTTACTTCTTCAAAAGAAATGTGATTCTATTTTTCTTTTTCTCATTAATGTCTTGATTTCTGAACTTGTTTATTTACTATCAATGACATTTGTTAGTTGTGAGTAGGTGAATTTGCGATGTTGATTTTTATTGTTTTTGTTGGTTTTGAGTTGATAAATCAGCAAAATATGAGGGTTGGAATTCCTTTATAACATTCACTACTAAAAAATTATTAAATAAAAATCAATTTTAGGGACTAAAAATAGTTAGTTGTTATATTGACTAAATTAGATACTATTTTAAAGACTAAAAAAATTATTGGTTTCAAAATTAATTTCTATTATTGATAAATAGTTTCTAAATTAGTATACTAAGTTTTAACTACCAATTATTTAGATTCTAAATTTGGTAGCAAAATCCTTATAGCTAATTAGATATCAATTTAAAAACTATCTATTAATAATGTAAATTATTTTAGAAACCAATAACTTTATTAGTCTCTAAAATACTATCTAATTTAGTCAATATAACAACTAATTATTGTTTGTCTTTAAAATTTGTTTCTATTTAATTATTTTTTTTAGTGATTATTGTCCCACAATTAGTACTTGTTTTCTTTTTTCTTTTTTCAGTTGTAATCTGAGATAAGATTGTCGATATCAACATTCTACTAAAATATATTAATAATTTTTTATTGTTGTAAAATAGATATAGGCTCAAAACGAAATAACTAAAGATTTAAAAAGGGAAAGATGAATGCACTATAAAGTCGAAAAATACCTGTTAACAGTTTTAGATTTTCCTAAACCCTAACCACGAGAGGTCTCTTTGATGAGTCATAATACTCTCCATTCTTGAGACAATGTATCTTCCATCAATTGGCTTGTTTAATTTTGTTTGATTCTGACGTATATTTAATAATTCAGATAATCACCAATTATAATATTTAATTGAAGTTAGTTAAGATTCATTACCCTAACCACATGCTATTAATCTATTGTTGTGGATATTAATTGACTGATTTTTTTTTAAATAATTAAAGTTAATTTATGTGCACTGTCTATTCTCCTCGCAATTTAAGATATAAGGATTTCTGCAATCCGAAAAAGATAATGGATTTGTCTTCAATATTATTTAAATCATGCATGTTATCAGGCATTATACAATAATCTGTTTGATAACTGATACTACTTTATCTGAAAACATATTATTTTGAATATTCTCTCTACATTATTTAATATCTTCTGATTAAGTATTTTTTATAAAACTTATTTAAATTACAGTTTATAGAAATAAAAATAGATGTAATTAATATGCATTTTTTCAGATGTTTCAAAATATAATAATTTAATTATATAATAATTCAATTATATAATTATTATTGTTATTTAATTTTAACAAAATGTAACAGTGATAATCATAACTATATTATTAACAATATTTTTGCATTTTATTGCTACAAGAGTTATGTCGTGTACGTGACATTCAAGTTTGCTAAAAACTTGTACTCTTTTATGTCAATGATAGTGAGTGAGTGTATTTATGATCTCTAAGCGTGACCTACATTTGGTCCAACAACGATGAGTCCGTTATAGGATCTTCAATCTTTTGTACAAATTAAAGGAGAATGAGGAAGTTCATAATCTTTATTGAGCTAAAACGTGAAGGAAAGTGATAAGATGGTGTTTTTTAGTCAAATACTTTATAAATATGTCCTCTTCATTCATACCATCAGCATGATCTTAAGAATCAGCAAACTTCAGAATACTTTTTTATTAATAATAAAAAAATAAAATAAATAGAAGTACATAAACACCTCAATCTACCAAAAAATACAATACTATCTTATGCATTCTCCAATTAGAGACCCTTACAACTTGGATAAATTCTTTGAGAGTACCTCACAACATACAAAAAGAAGTTGTTTAACCCTTAGTAGTATACTTATTAAAAATTCACTTGCATTCTTGATTTTTGTTTATCTTTTAGAGATGGCTAAGAGGTGAGGAAGGTGGTGCGTTCTTTTAGTGCAGGTACCAGGTACTAGGATGATCATCGAGCGTAGGAAATCCTTGGTGAAGCCAAAAGCTACATAATTCTGTTGTTGAAAAATAAGATGTTTTTTTGGGGTTGGGTGAATTGCATACCGGTTATAACATATGTAGCTTTTATAGTTATATGTAGGACAATAATAATGTTATGTGAAAACAATTGCTATGATTCTTAGCCTAGGAAGAGGAAAGTTTTGCTTTTGGTGCAGGTATTGAAAGAAGAAAGTGCTTTCCTATTTTTAGGAAATAACAACATTTATAGAAGGGAGGTGATGCATCGGTACTATTGGATGTTACATCAAGTTTCACAGGATGGTTTTGTTCTTGTTGTTGTGTTGTAAGGAAAGTGAATGCTACACAAATTATATTGCACCTCACCATAATAGATTAAGTTTTTAGGTTCTATTTACAACTAGAAGGAAATATTTTGTATAAGGGTTAGGACATCCTTAAAGTGTCTCGTTATTTTATTTTATTTATTTTTTGCTGAAAAAAAAAGAAGTATTTCAGAAATACTCCAATCCTATTATAAAACACTTGTTTACAGTTCTAAAAGCACCTTGAGTAGGGAACTCATAAAATTTAACAAAGTCTGATAGCTTAACTTGTAAAATAATATTGAAAGGGAATACATTACGTAACAAATTTCAAACATTTAGTAAGGACAAATGCATCATTCCAAATATGAAAATGACATATTTAAATATTTATGTTTAATCTACACAAGCCTTCATTTGTGTGAATGTGAAAATCTTCTCTGCATCCATCACTTTACCTCTAAAAATAACATATGATGTCTAGGTAAGTTTTTTGAGGAAAAAAAAAGTGTTGTATATGTTGTCTCCCAAAGGTGAGAATCTTTAACCTAAAAATAGTTGACATAATTGTGATTTCTACGGGACTTAGGCCCTTTTAATAAGTTTTGTGAGTAGGTCCCCAAGTGTTCCCTAGAGCTAGGAATAGTTAAGTTTGACTGAGGATTAGCTGTGATCCTTCTCAATCCAGAGAGAATTGCCTAGGGTCCTACATATATATACTTGACTCTTTCATTATTATGCTCCCTACATCATCACGATCATGTTTCTCACAAATCACACGCATTAGTATGCCTTTGCATTGGTCATCATCATCTGATTTTCGTCCCTATACACACAATAATTAGATGAAACATGTAATTATACATGTTCTCACCCATACACATATATGTCTCATTAATTAAATTTCATATCCAATGTAAGAAAAATAAACCTCTAGACTAAATTCTCTCTTAATTTCAATAATGTTAAGTAATTATTTATGTTTACTTTTCTTGGCTTTTGAAAAAGCTCATAGTGTCTCCAAAAAATTTCTTCATTTAATAACATATACACTCTTATAAAAGTATTTTATTTTAGTTAAGTATAATGAGAAATTTTCAACTCTTTATAAAGTAAAATAAAAATAAAAGAAAATTGATTGTTTTCTTTTTATTGTCAAAATATATAAAATATTTATTTTTTGAAAAAAAATATATGATGATTTTGTAAGAATTATAATTTAAATTAATAATAAAATTATATTACAAGATTTACATTTAATTTTAATCATTATTCATGTTTTTTATCAGCAAGATAAAATGGTGCGCGCTTTTTATTTTTAATTTTGACTATTCTAACATTTTTATTGGTAGATATTTACAATTTTTATTTTTTTTAATAAGATTTATTATTATTTGATACGTTATTTAAATTGAATTTTATTAGTATACTACTCAAAACTACTCATCATTTGATTAAAACATTTTTTATGTAGATTATATTTATAAAACTCATTAATTTAAAATTAATTACTTTAAGTCTTATTAATGTAAATTATAATTTTAAAATATATGAATCACTATTCTATTATTATGAAAGAGTGAAATGAATGAACCTTGTCCATTACATAAAATCATGAAAAATTGTGATTTTAAAGATAAAGTCACATAAAAAAAATTTTGGTTATTCAATTATTAAATAAATTTCCATGTATTCAAATGTGTGGTTTCTTTTATGTTTTTAATCCAAAATTAATACAATATTTTTGAAAGTATATGGAAAGGTAATGATTTGACACCAATTTTCTACTTAACATCCTAAAAAAATTAAAATATAATATTTTATTGTAAAACAGTTATTGAATGATTGTTTTTTACTATTAAAGTATAAAAGAAACTTTATTGGTAAAAGATAATTATGATGTATATATATGTACAAAAATATTATTTTATAAATCTCAAAAAAATACTCCCACCTAACTATAATAATATATATTATGATTTATAATATATATATATATATATATATTATATATATATATATATATATATATATTAATGTAGTACTGATACGATTAACTAATGGAGTGATGAATTTTATTGAAATTTTTATTGTGATTCAGATGAAGGTTGAATATGGATTATTTAAGTTTTCGAAATCAAAATTTTTTTATTCTGATTAGTATATTAATTTATATGTATGTTTAAATTCTGTTCATTAAATAACTTTGTATAATTTTTTTTACGTACGGGAGCTCCTATTCAAGACATAGCCAAAGCAAATCACATGATAGAAGGGTATGTGAAAATCTTTGAATTTTTTTGTTGTTGAGTGGAAAGGAAGGTAGTGGAGTGAAGATTTTTTGAGGTAGTGTTAT
Organism: Phaseolus lunatus; assembly: GCA_013389735.1. Taxonomy (NCBI): domain Eukaryota; kingdom Viridiplantae; phylum Streptophyta; class Magnoliopsida; order Fabales; family Fabaceae; genus Phaseolus; species Phaseolus lunatus. The sequence goes on from CM023861.1 coordinate 37,075,008, forward strand.
GTCTAAGTGTATGTTTTGTTGGTAAGGATTGAGATCTTATTGCTTATCTAAATTTATGTTGTTTGTTATTCTTTTTTTTATCTAGGGTAAATTTCTTTTATATGGATTGGAATACTTTTAATATTATCATTTATCTAATTCTTTATTGATCATAAAATAAAAGTAGTGCTGATTTGATGAGAATGCTACACTCAATACATACTATTCATAGAGTACTCATAACAATCTTAGAGTCTATTACAACTAAAAAATGTGATAACTTTGAATGTGCATTGTGAAAGTAAAAGTTTCACATTTGATAAAAATGTGACATAAATTATTTGAAAGAGGATATGAGAGTGAAAGAAATAGTCACATGGGTTGTTCCCAGTGAGGAGATGAGAGGGGGAGGAAAAATGAGAAGGGTGAAGGAGTGGTAGGATATGTCCCCATGCCTTCTCCAACTTATGGTGCTGCCCTGTAATGGTTTTTGCGGGGAGACATTTCGTCCCCACATTTGTTTCTCATCTCACCGACCACCTCCTACTTCACCCTGTCATTGCTCCCACATTCCATTCACCTTTTTATATATATACACACACTTAACAACCTCTTTTCTTCATACTCTATCAAAAACCACTCTACCCTTTTCTTTTCTCCAACCAACACTTCATTACTTTGCCTTTTCATCATACCATCCTCCTCCTCCTCCTAAAAATGGACAAAGAAGATCTTGCTCTTGAAATCACCGAGCTCAGGTTGGGCCTTCCCGGTGGGGAGAAGAACGAGAAGGAGACGAAGAAGAAGAGGGTGTTCTCCGACATTGAAGGTGAAAACAGCTCCTCTGAAGAAGATCGTAAAAAAGAAACCAAGAATCAAGTGGTGGGGTGGCCTCCGGTCTGCTCCTACCGCAAGAAGAACAGCGTCAATGAAGCTAAAATGTACGTCAAAGTCAGCATGGACGGTGCTCCTTTCTTGCGTAAAATTGATCTAGCTATGCACAAGGGATACTCCGACTTGGCCTTTGCCTTGGACAAGTTCTTCGGTTGCTATGGAATCGGTAAGTTATACGTTTCTTTTCTATATTACTGCTTCGTAGGTTGTCGTACTAGGTTAAGATTTAAGGAAGAAACATGCAAGTTAAGATTCTGTTATCTGTGTATGTATCCTCACGAAATAAGCGTTAATTAAGTGGACAATATGTAGTTTATGGCTAACTATGAGAAGTTAATGGCAAGATAGGGTTATCGACAGAAACTCAGAAGAAGGATTTGGAACTCAATAAGTTATCGATAAAACTGAGAAGTGAGTTTATGTTATGAAAGTGCAAGAACAACAGAGATAATGTAAATAATTATATATATTTGAAGCCACGTGAATATAGGGAAACTAATATGTTTTATCCTTCAATTCAACGTTCTTTCCCAAAACTGCTTTGAATTTGGTAATTTAAAAATTAGCAGAAAGAATAGACCCAATTAAAATCTTTTATAGGGAGATCTTGAGGGACAAATTGGAGCAGAAGCCATCTACAGTAATTAGACATTTTCCTAAATTAATATGTATGACATCCTTATCAAACTGGAACATTCTTAAATGGTGTGTGGATGTGGAAAATGTATTGGATATTGAAACGTGTATGATATTAGTATAACACGTATCGTGTTTAATAAAATTTATAAACTAATTTTTAAATTATTATTTTATATTCGTAAAAAGCATGTAAAATTAATAATTATGTGAAGTAAAAAGCTACTCTGAAAAGAATAAAAGAAGTTGAGCTATTAAAGAAAAGACTGTGATTAAAAATTTTGTTGACAGGCGAAGCGTTGAAGGATGCGGAGAATGCTGAACACGTTCCCATATACGAGGACAAAGATGGTGACTGGATGCTGGTTGGAGATGTCCCTTGGGAGTAAGTCCTTTTGGCTCCACCTTCTCTAATAATTTATTATGTCTTTTTATGGAAAACTAGTTTAAAACATCAATAACTTTAAAATTCAGTTCAACTATAATTTAATTTTATATTTATTTATATATATATATATATATTATAAAATGTTTTTTTTTTCATTTATTTTGTGTGGGAGATGTTTGAAGAGAGAAAAGTGATAAGCGTGTGAAATATGTGGGAGTGAAGAAGATGGGTGTGTCTTCCACTAAGTTTTCTTTAAGTTTTCTTCAATGCCCGTGTTTGCTTAGCAAAGCCACACCAAACAATTAATGGTGCATTGCATTGCGAATACCACCAACTTTGATTCCGTGTCCGAAAACTGGGTGCTCCATAATTTCTTTATCTCAGTATTTTTTGACAGTAATCACTGATCATTGTTACGTGCTAATTATTACAATTTTGTATCAAGATACATGCATGCATTACTTTCTAATCTAATCATGAGTCAAATAAACAAGTAGTCCCACAGAATTTAAATTAATGATAGCCAAATTGGTCCGTGATTTGAACGCCAACAAGTTTGGCAGAATCATTTTTGCAGTCCCCCAACACCACACTTGATTAGACATGTGCCCATTAAGTTGTCGATTGACCTAATTAATTAGTTCTTTTTACTTAATTTGTATGCTAAATATGATTATCTCAAACAATTACAGAAAATGATCTTGGATCATATATTGCCGACATGCGTGAATCCTTCATTATAATGTTGTGCACATCAACACGGGAAGGGTGGAATCAATTGTGGCCTCACCAAAAAAAGGCAAACCTTTAGTGGTGGATACCCCAAATATAAGAGGGAGAGAACTATCCTAATAGTTGGCCACATAATGATAAAAAGCTCCTCATATTTTAATATCCACTAAATAAAATATATCCATCTCACAATTTTAAATAAGAATATTTCTTATTATATTGGATTGTAAAATATTGTAAAATGGGTATATTTTTAAGAGGGTCAAGTATTATTTTTTATATAAAATATTCCAAATTTTAATTAGTATAAAAATTATTTCTCTAGTCCATGTAGATTTCAATACATCCTTCCCGTTAAGACTTTTATACTTGTGATTATATATTTATGAATAACATAATTAAGATAGACTTAAAATGTTTTTGATATTATATTAGAAAAAATAGATTTTAAATCTAATTTAACTATATGAAATCGATTTATAAAATAAGATTTGCACCTACTTATGTAGCATCAAAAAATTTTATCTTTAATTAATGTGAAATCTCCATCATAATAAGTAGTATCAAAAGTTTTTATCTTTAATTGATGTGAAATCTCCATTATAATAAGTAGTATCAAAAGTTTTTATCTTTAATTGATGTGAAATCTCCATCATGGTTAAAGAGTTTATATTTTTTTTTCTTTTAAAATTTGTACAATTATATATGAAAAGGTGCTGATATAGAAAATGGGAGTTTGTGCAGGATGTTTACAGAGTCATGCAAGAGATTGAGGATTATGAAGAGATCAGATGCAAAGGGGTTCGATCTGCAACCAAAAGGGTCTTTAAAGGGATTCATAGAAGGCGTGAAAAAATGAAAAGTATAGATAAGAAGCAAAGAAGATAGGGTTCTAATTGATGTCGTACACGTTTTGAAGACAAATCAAGTTTCATGTTGTCGTTTTATTATATTTGAGGAAGCAACATTTTAAAGTATGGTGCATGAATCAGACTTGTGTCTATGATAAGACCTAAGAGTGAATGATATATATATATGCAGGAACCTGTTTAATGAAATAGGGAATTCAAAACTCATCGTTTTAGTGTATGTTTTCTCATATTTGTTAATATGCTGCAAATTACAGCAAACTTATTGTCCATCCTTTTCTGCTTCCAATTTCCCATCCTTGTCTTTCATGCTTATCTTTTTAATTATTTCAAATTTTCATATCTATATATAGTAAAACCATTTAAAGTAACTAGATTTTAAGATACCTGTTATTAAGAAAAGTAATTTTTTTTCGTAATCATATATATATATATATATATATATACCTACCCGTTATCGCAATTACCTGCAAAGACGCACTTAATTAAAATCTGGCTAATTAATTTGGTGGTATTACTTATAATTAAGTAATTAATTGTGTAGTGAAGGTAGAGATATTAATGATAAGAGGGTCGTTTGGCAGAAGGGATTAATTCACGTGAACACAACATGACAAAAGCGCAAAAATCGAACACTACCTTAATCCTTGCATAGGTACAGAATCTTACTTGAATCTGAACATCCAAAATATACAATTCATCTACCAACTCTATGCCTTTTTTTCACTGCATCACCAACTTTTAATTTAATCAATATTCCTTTCTTTCACTACAAGTGAAAATTGAAATTATATACGGATTTTTATATATGAATTTTTTTTCATATGTAAAATTATCATTATATACGGATTTTTTTCCGTATGTAATTTTCGCAGAGTTATTACATACGGATTTTTCTGTATGTAAATAATAAACAAAACAAAATCTGCAGCAGGTGGGAATCAAAGCTAGGTTTCTTCAGTAATAAAAGAAACCTTAACCACTACACCAGACAAATTCTTTTACAATATTATGATTTTTATTATAATTATTATTATTTTTAAGATTGTTATTAATATTATTATTGTTACTAATATTATTATTGTTAATAATATTAATAATATTATGAATATTAATAATATTATGAATTATGAATATTAATAATATTATGAATATTCTTAATATTAAGAATATTCTAATATTATTAATGTTCTGAATATTATTAATATTTAATATTATTTATTATTAATATTTAACTTCTTTCTTCTTCTCTTCTTCCTCTTTCCTCTTCTTTCTTCTTCCTCTTTCCTCTTTCCTCTTCTTTCTTCTTCCTCTTCTTCCTCTTTCCTCTTCTTTCTTCTTCCTCTTCTTCCTCTTTCCTCTTCTTTCTTCTTCCTCTTCTTTCTTCTTCCTCTTCTTTCTTCTTCCTCTTGTTCCTCTTCTTCCTCTTCTCCCTCTTCTTTCTTCTTCCTCTTGTTCCTCTTCTTCCTCTTCTTTCTTCTTCCTCTTTTTGCTCTTCCTCCTTCTTCTTCCTCTCCTTCCTCCTCTTCCTCTTCCTCTTCTTCCTCTTCTTCCTCTTCTCTTCCTCTTCTTCCTCTTCTCTTCCTCTTCTCTTCCTCTTGTTCCTCTTCTCTTCCTCTTGTTCCTCTTCTCTTCCTCTTGTTCCTCTTCCTCTTCTTCCTTCTCTTCCTCTTGTTCCTCTTCCTCCTCTTCTCTTCCTCTTCCTCTTCTTCCTCTTGTTCCTCCCTCTTTCCTCTTCCTCCCTCTTCCTCCTCTTCCTCTCCTCTTCGTCCTCTTCCTCCCTCTCTTCTTCCTCTTCTTCCTCTTTTCCTCCTCTTCTCTTCGTTTTTTCCTCTTCCTCCCTCTTTTCCTCTCTTCCTCCTCCTCTTCCTCTTCTTCCTCCTCTTCCTCCTCTCCTCCCCTCTTCCTCCCCTCCCTCCTCCTCTTCCTCCTCCTCTCCTCTTCCTCTCCTCTTCCTCCTCTCCCTCTTCTCTTCCTCTCCTCTTCCTCCTCTTCCTCTCCTGTTCCTCCTCGTCCTCTCGTGTTCCTCCTCTCCCTCGTCCTCTTCCTCTTCTCTTCCTCCTCCTCTCCTCTTCCTCTTCCTTCTCTTCCTCTTCCTCCTCTCCTTTCTCTTCTGCCTCTTCCTCTCCTTTCTCTTCTTCCCCTTCCTCTTCCTCTCCTTTCTCTTCTGCCTCTTCCTCTCCTTTCTCTTCTTCCCCTTCCTCTTCCTCTCCTTTCTCTTCTTCCCCTTCCTCTAAGTATAATAAAAATCGTAATATGACAGAAGAATTTGTCTGGTTTAATGGTTAAAGCTTCTCTGGTGACTGGAAGGACTTGTGTTCGAATCCTGCCTGCTGCAGTTTCCTTCCAATATTAATTTGGGACTTGGGTTCGAGTCCTATCCACTGCATAATGCTGCCAACATTAATAGTAATAAATGTAGGTCTAAATAAAAATTAGAAATAATTAAAAAGATAAAAATAATAATGAAAAAATTAAAAATAAAATTTATTGCTTTTCATAGGGATAAATCCGTATGTAATTTACATACGGATTTTGACTGTATGTAATTCCAATTTTTCTTGTAGTGTTTAATCTCCCAACTCAGTAAAAAAATCACTTTTTTTTCTTATTACTAAATATAAATAAATTTTAATATTTTATTGAATAATACTTCTTTTAAGATATACAAATATTAATTAATATTTGACTTCTAGTTACACCACTGTGCTACATTTTTTTATAAGTCATCTTAAAAATAAAATTAGAGTTTAATTAATATATTTAATTATTATTTATATATAGATATATATAGGACATGAATAGTTGTTTAAAATGGTTAATTATTATTAGTGGGTTCTCCAGTGGTGCACACAAATTAAGATTGGCTCGTAGTTCATTAGAAGACAGTAAAAGACAGTTATAAACTAACTAACTACCACCATTTCATAAATCAATTCATATCGGATCTTATCTTTACCTGTTATTTCTTTCTTTCTTTTTTCTTAAATTTTTTTCACAACTTATAATAATTATTATTATTACAAATACTTTCGGAAATAATTAATCACTTCAGTTAAATCCATTTTCCGTTGACTTTTCAACCTTTTTAGTTTTAGGACAAGCACATTTAAAAATGTAAAACTAGGAAATTAAATAAGTAAAATTCTAAAAGTAAAAAAAAACAATATTTTTAGTATTTTTGTTAGACTTTATAAATATAATTTTGTTTCAGATTTATTTTTTCTACTAATCATTCCAAAATAAATCCAAAAATAAATCCATCTATTTTTTTTACATTTTTTAATATTTTTTCAGTATAACATTAACTTATCTAAGTTTTGTTTTTTAAAAATAAAATATTTGGAAGATAAAAGCTCGTGGTATCCTTTATCATGTTGTAAAAAAGCCACACCTTGAGATAACTAATAATTCGGAATTAATTTATTTATCAATTACGGTGAGTAAATAGTATTTTGAACCAATATTCATTTTTTTATTCTATTCACGGAACTGAAATATAATTTTTATTTATATTATAAATTTCTCTTATTTATAAAAACATTTTTATGAATTATTGTCATTTTAACAAGTTATGCTAAATATTTTTCAATAAAAAGGCTAGATCGTTCAATTTGATATTTATTTAAATTTATTTATTTAGCATTTATAAATATCACATCTTACATTTTTAATTTCATTTATAAATTTTAAAAGTATAATGTCTACCAACCTAAAAATATATTATTTAAATAAAAAAAATCAAATTTTAAGATTATTTTAATTTCAATAAATCTTTTTTTTTTAAATTGTGTTGATGGAGAATATATTGACAATGCATATTTTTACATTCGAGTATGAATTTTCATTCAATTTAAAAGTTATATACGTACTAGTCTTTCGAAGTAAGATTCGTTCAAAAAAGTTAATTTCTTCCCACAAATCTTTTTGCATAAACTTAAAAAGAGAAACGTTACACTAGGTGAATATAGATTCCTGTAAATATCTAGTATACATGGTCAACCACGTAAACTAAGGGTACAAAGGATGTAAAAGAGGAATGCATTTTATGCTTTTTAGATTATAGGTTTTTCTTTAGACAATTTTATTAAGTATTTTTGTTATGGGTGATGAAGCTTTGTGTTAAAATAATAATAATACATTTGGTGCAGGTAGAGAGAGAGAGAGAGAGAGAGAGAGAGAGAGAGAGAGAAAAGGACATGGAGGAGGCGCATGCATCGCTATCAATGTTCCTTTGGGATCTTAATTGTCTACCTGCAACTAATTGAGTTTACCAATATTATGCAATTAAAGGAACTGTTTCTTTCTTATTTCATTCGATTCATTGCATTAACTAAACGCATGCATGTAAGAATTTTTGGGACCCCCACTTTCAACGATGCATGCATCACCATTTCTCTCTGGTACATCGTCTCTAACATGCAACTTCACACCTCCTAATGTTGAAAAAAAAGGAACATGTATATAATATTAGAGTGTTGTAAGAAAGAAACTGTGTGCGATGGTAATTAACAAGCGCAATGGCATTGTAGGAAGAGAAAAGAAAGATTCGAAAGGAAACGATGATGTGGGGTCTGAGAAGAAGTGAGGAAGAAGATAGAAAAGATAGGGCCATAGGTAGCTAGGGTTGAAGAAGGGAAGAAGTAATTGGGTGGTGTCTTTTTTAGGTAATTGGAGAGACAAGATTGTATTGATGTTAGGGTATGGGCATAGTGTGTCTATGGTAAATTAGGGTAACCATAAAGGCTATGCAGCCACCCCATGTGAAGCAGGGAAGCAGAAATAGTAGTAATATTACTATTAGACTATAAGAAGAAGAAAAGGGTCCACAATGGCATCTATTGGCACCCCTTTAGGAAAGAACACGGGATCAGACTGTGACTTCTGCTTCACCCGGAATCAATATCATCATAATTCATCTCTCTTCTTTTCTCTTTCAATTCATTGCTAAAGGATAAAATTAAACTCTTTCTTCTGCGTCCAATGGGGTATACTCCCACTCTTTCAGATACTTTCTCTCACTTTCTCCAATTCCACACGCCAATCAACCAAATTAAACCTCAATCATTCAATACAGATGTTCTAAATAAACCATTAAGCCTTTACGTGATGGAAAATATTACTCTGTATAGTATTCACGGTGTCAAGATATTTATAAAAAGTTTTTCAATGATTAAGTGTTCGATATTTAAATTTAATAAATATTATAATAATAACATAATTTTATTTTAATTGTTGTGTTTATTTATAATATTTGATGAATTTTTTTATTTTTTGGACTTGATAATGGCATGAAATTACTTTATTTATATACAGTTTAACTACCTTTAATATATGTTTTAATTAATACGCTTAAATTTATATCGTTTACAGATACCAACACACTCTCGAGACCATTCAGTATTTAAGGGTATAATTACTTTCACAACTACAATTAACATAAAATGCACCAATTTCAAATGTGACGTAACACAATATAATTTTAAAATTATTTCATTTTTTTCAAAAGAAATCCATATTGTAAAAGAAAAATATTTTTCCTTTCAATTGTAATTTGTTGTAATTGGGTGAATGGTTGTTGATATTTAATTCCTTCTCCACCACCTCAATGAACATTTCCTTTCAAACTTCAATGATTTTGTACAAATTAATTCTTCACTCCGCCTAATTATGCACCCTACTTTCTCTTCCTAAATCATTCATTTCTTCGTTTCTTTTTTCTTCTCACATCTAAAGGGTGCGATATTTGTTAAAGTATTTTGACCATTGTGAAAAAATCTACTTATAATGTAATAAAGTATTTTTAATTAACCATGCCAACAAAACTTCGTTCTCATGGTAACCATAGTAACATCAATTAAATTTCTTTGACAGCTTACAAGCTAATTTGGTGGGTAAGATAGGATAAACACAGAGCATATAAAAGTATATTATATTAGTTAAAAACAAAATGTGAGTACTATAATACTTTTAACAGTAGTACGAAATGACAATAACAATACAAATATGATGTTAACATCAACTATGATAATAGGCACAGCAAAAAAGTATATGTTACTAAGAGTAAAGTAATGGTATTCATTAACATCAATTATTATATTGTAGCAATAATAATGTAATACTATATCTAAACATTTTTGGCCCTGTGCATAAATTAATTACTTTGTCTTATAAATTTACGCCTCTACCTAATTTTTGTATTCATTTACGCCACAATAAACACGTCCATGTAAACTATTCCTCTGTTTTCAATAATAAGTCATTATTATATATATTTTTATTTTTCTTCATTTAAGGTTCAAATAATTTTTAATATATAATAAAAATGGAAATAAAGGTATAATTAGGAGAAAAAACTAAGCTATCTTAAAATTTTAAAAAAATTACAGATAAAATGAAACCATTGTCATTGAAAAAACGACAATTATAAAAGAACAAAATGTGTAATTAAAGATGAGTTAAATGATAAGAGTATAAATTATTTTAAAAAAAACTAATATTGTTAGATTTTGAAAATAACAATTAAATAAAATACATTTTAAAAAAAGTTGCAGCACTTAAAAGAATTTATTTATTTTATTTAAACTGTTTGTCTTCTTTTAAATAAACTGTTACTAAATTAGTTGAATAATTTTTTAAAATAAACTACGCAATCGATTTCACGAAATTAACCAAGGCTTTAAAATGCTTAAACTTCAGAAGCAGAGAAAAGAAATTAGTGCCACTGGTGAGAAAGATAAATTGATGAAATATATGTTTATTGATGTAACATGTGTTTCACTTTATTTGAGCTAATATAAGGTTCTAGAAAAGCTAAGTGGAAAAAAAATCAGTCTAATTGAAATATAAATATATGCAGAGAATTGAATAATTTAAAAAAAAAATTGAATAATGAGAGAGAAAGAATAAAAGGTTAAATAAAGATTTAGAGTAAAATTTCCTTTTATAATAAGATTGTTAAACCTAGTAAAAATGCTTATAAGTAGGAGTTGAAGAGGGAATATAGAGAGGGTCCCTGGAGAGAGAGAAAACCGACAAAGAAACAATGTCACGTGCTTTGGTGGGGGCACCAACCTTAAACTACGACTTGTTTACGTGCACATGGAATTCGCTTAGAGTTGACCGTTTCTTCTAAAACTGAAACATGCGGGTCCCACCTGTTTCTACCCTATTTTATTTTCCCAATATTCTTTTCCATTTTCACCTTCTTCTCTATCGTATAATTATGCAACACCACTACTAAAGTTTCACACGTGTCAAATAATATGATAATTTAGTAGTATATTGGATATTTGACGTCATTAATTACGTGGGACGAGAGATGAGGTGGCAGGTAGTGAAGAATGAAAGAAACAAGAAAATGAAAGCAAAATTTGAATCAGAATCACACGCTTTCCTTATCGTATTGTTGATACGTGGAAGAATCAGAGCCGGTGTTTCAGCAACACGTGTCGTGTTTTAGATGGTCCAACAACCTGGCTGGTCACACGCACCATAATATAAGGTCGCACGTTGCCGAAGAAACAACAAAGCACCACTGCTAAATATCAAGAAGCACTTTCGTCTCTCTCTCTTCCAAATCATAAAGACAGAACCAAAGAGTTAGTCATATCAGCTAACAGGGAAAACCGGAAAAGGTGCAGTGCAGGACCAAACGTTGAAATTGCTTCGCGCGTGTGAGTGTTTCAGAGCAATGTGGTCGCAATCACAAAGTAGCATCCACTCCTCCGAATCTGACGCCGTTGATTGTAACTTGAAGGAGACGGAGCTCACGCTGGGTCTTCCCGGTACCAAAACTGCCGCCAAACGTTCCTTCTCAGACACCGCTGAAGATCTTGCAACTTCGTTAAATAAATCCAAATTCCCGACATCCAAGTGAGAACCAAGCTGCCATATTCTACAAAATTCTTTCTTTCTTTCTTAAAACCACCATAAGAAAAATTCAACTCAGTAATGAAACAACTCATTCGTCACTGATTTTTTTTTGTTTTGCGACTAAATTGAATGGCTTTTTTTATGTGAAAAAAAGGATTGGTGATTATGGGTTAATTTGTTGGGTGTTGATGGATGGTTGCAGGGAACAGGTGGTGGGGTGGCCGCCGGTGAGGGCAAGCAGGAAGAATGCGCTGAAGAGTTGGAAGTTGGTGAAGGTGGCTGTGGATGGAGCTCCTTATCTAAGAAAAGTGGATCTTGAAATGTACGAGAGTTATGAACATTTGATGAGGGAATTAGAGAGCATGTTTTGTGGCTTAGCCATTCGTACGTATTAATCACATACAAACATTTGGTGTACATGCTTTTGTTTCTTTTAACCATATAGCTTGAGGGTAATTGGGTCTTTTTGTGGCCAACCATTGTTGCAGGTAATCATTTGATGAATGAGAGGAAACTCATGGACTCTGTAAATGGGATTGAATACATGCCCACCTATGAGGACAGAGATGGTGACTGGATGTTGGTCGGGGATGTACCATGGAAGTATGTTCTATATTCATCGTTTTTCCTCTTCCAAACCTTCATTTTAGTATTCACCACTTACATACATATGTTTCATTTTCTTAAATTAAGATTGTTTCTGGTTCTTTTTGTAGGATGTTTGTTGAATCATGCAAGAGGATAAGACTTATGATTAGCTCAGAGGCTATTGGCCTAGGTTGGTTGATGCCCTTGATTATTATTATTTTTTTTTCTGTTGTGTAATAAAAGCATATACGATGATTTTGATTTTGTGATTTACTATAATATTGGTGCAGGTCCGAGATCTAGTTCAAAGTGTTCGGGTTCCACCTAGAAGAATAAACATTAATTAGTGTAATAATGATAAGCATTTGGAGAAGAGTGAATTTAGTATGATGAAATATGAATCCATGGTGCTTGTACATGTCCCCTTTAGCACCTCTATTAGTTAGTTACTCTTGCTTTGACATTAAAAAACGTAGAACTGATCTCTATATTAGTGAGAAAATAAATAAGAGAGAGATTGGCATGTAATCAGTATTATGATCATGGATCGTCATAAGAGTAAGAATGTGTAATGTAATGTAATGGTTTTGGCTTTGTGCTAGCTCTTGTATCCCGATTTTGCAGGTGTTAGATCCATTCAATGATCATTTAGTTTCCACTCCATAAATTTACAGAATATTTCTGTACTAAATTAAGATCATGATGCACTTAAGTTTATTCTTATATATATATATATATATATATATATATATATATATATATATATATATATATATATATTATTTTGCACTTTGAACCTTAAGATGTTTGATTCTATTTTTGTACAATGACCTTCTTCTATAATACTTTGAAACCTTAAGATGTAAACTAAAAACTTTTCAGAATTATTATTTTAGAAAGAAGTTTTTGAACAAATTAAACACACACACACGCATAAACCCCCAATAGGCGCGTTAAGATAAATTTTTAATTAAAGAAAAATATTAATAACACTTTTTTTTAAAATTTCTGTTTCCAAATATCAGTGAAATCCAAATGATTTTTAAATTTTGGTAATTTCTCCCACTACTATATCAATTCCAACATATACTCAATCAACTATCTAAAATGATGAAAATAACCTTTAAATAAAAAAGGGTGTAAATAAAAATTACTTTCGAAACCTTTGTCCAAAAGTATTCCAGATTTAAATTTCCATAATATATTTTAAGTTCTGAAAATTTTTATTTAAAATTCAGTTTTTATTTTGTGTTCTGAATTATTTTGTCCTGAATGTACTTTTTATTTTTGAATTTTATTTTCTATTTCAGATTTTTAAATTCGGAATAAGGATAATTTTAAAATTTTGAAAAAAATGATGGATGGATGTTAAAACTGATATGGTGGAGCAAGAAATTGCCTTAAGTTTTTATCTTTTCGTAAAAAGATAGAAAGATGACGATTTTTCGGGAAAAATGCCTGACTCTTACAAGAATGGACAAAAGAAGAAAAAAGAAAACATCATTTTAAGAAACAAAAATGTCAATCGAACTGTGCAAAGCTGGACATTTGAGAATTATGGGAATTGCAGGTTCAAAAGTGGGGGTGCAGAAGTAAAAGCCCTAATGTAGCCCAAAATTTTATTAGCCCAAATTGAGATGAGCCAAAGTGTCGCCAGATTTCTTTTTAATTATAAAACAATACATGATAAATTGACACTGCACATATTGTTGAAGCCTATTTGTTTTAGTTTATAGTGATTAAAAATATACAAGTAACTTATTATACATAAAAAATATTTTAATAATTTTTTTTTTCCATATTTTAAAATAATTGACTAGGTGCTAATCCATTTGGTTCAGAACCTGCTAAGGGGGTCTTATAAATTTAACTATAGGTTCAGGAATAAAGTATAACTTAATCTAATTTTTTCAAACTCTAACAGTAAAAAAAAAAAATTAATTAACTTCTATGAAAGTTCTTTTAGTATTTTTTTTCTTCAATAAAAAATATTTCAGTCTAAACTTCTTCAAAATTAGTTTTACCCAATTTTTCTAAAAAGGTTTTTTTTTTTTAAAAGGTGGAAAATATCCGTGGATGCTTGTTCCAAAAAAAATGAAGTACACTTAAGAAAAAACAGGTTAATTAAGGGTCTATTTAGCTAAACTTATAAAAAAAAATCACTCCTAAGATCGAAAAATATGAAAGAAAAATTAAATGATTTTTTTCATAAGGTAAATTAGTTTATGTATAAATTAATTTATTGATATTCTATCATATTATTCTATCTAAAAAATATGTTTTTAATTCCTATATAAATTAAATTTTAACTTATAAAAAATGTTCATATTTTCTTCTAGTTGCTTATGAAAACTTTTGTCTAAACATATGAACAATTTTAAGTCCAATGAAAGTGAGAAAGAATGCATTTTGTTTTAGGCGTTTTTCATCCACCTTCATATTTTTTTTTTTGAAAATTTTTTTTTTTTTGAAAGGTAGAATTTCAAAGTTATTTTCTGGATTCGAAAATATCTTTCGAAATCTACAATTTAAAATGCAAAATTGTAAAGTTCAGAAAGTATTTTTTATATATTTTAAATTGTAGAATTTAGAAGATATTTTTTAATTTTAAAATATTTTTAAAATTCTACACGTACAATTCGAAAAATATAATTGTTATACAATTTAGAAATGAAAAAAACAAATTCAGCACTCTTTTTCAAATGATAGTTTTAGAATTAAAAGATGGACCCATAGAAGCCATAAATTAAACTACTGAAGCACAAGTTCAATCATTTTCTTACAGTTAAGAGGAATTTTAGTTGATGTGCATTCTAACTGTTAAAGTTTAAGATGGATCCGTTTTGACAGAATGTGCTTAAACTGGAATTGACCTCACCAGATTTGTAGGTTGCAGGCACTTGCGCAATGAATGGGTTTGAAGGGTGGTTACTGGTTAGGCAGCAGTAATAGGGTTGACAATAAATTGGAGCACGGATAAGGTATGCTTCCACCTCTATAATTATCATATAATTCTGAGATAATTATGATACTTTCTATTTTTCTTTTAATCGTGTGACAGTTGGTATAATTGTCATTGTTTGAGTTCTTTGCTTTTTTGATTTTTTTACAAAAAAACATTTATTTGAGCAACTCTAGCATAGACATGTGATTATCCATCATATAATGTCCAACACTGACACGACTTGTTATGCATTACAAATAGTTTTGTCTCTTAAAACATGTAATCTTGTTTTGATCTCTAAGTATGTGTATAAAGGATTAAAAGAGCCAAACTCTTGAATAGATCTTGATAGTTCGAGGAATTAGCATGTAACTTTCATCAAAGCAACTCTTAAGTATCTTAATTTAGTGACTATGACATTTTCAGAGTGTTTGTTGGAATGTGATCTTTCCCACCGTTTTGGGGTTGGTTTCATCACTTCCCCAGCGAGTGAAGCTAACCAATTCTTTTCTACTAACTACCACAATAAATGAGGCCTTAAGCATGTTCAAGCAACTTTCTGTGCTTGATTGAGCTTATAAATAAATAGATGGTCTACCACTGTTGCAAGAAACATCATCAACTCAACTCAACTCCAAAAATATGACGCAGTCTGCACCAGCACAGCAGAAGATACACTATGATCACGCTCAGACGAGCCGCGAGGAGAAGGGAAGCCTCTATGCTTGGTGGGTACATCTTTAGGCTTCAATTCTCTTTTCTTCTTCCATAAATCTCTCTTTTTTATCCCTGATCAGTTGACTCTCTGATCCAGTTTGTATACACTCTGTTGCTGCTTTTGCTGTTATGAGAGTTGTAGGTGCTGCTCGGAACGCACCTGCTGTTGCTGTCCCTAGATTGCTTAATTTCCAAGAGACTATTGTCAAGTTTATGTTTCATCATTACTTTGTTGTATGAAATGATGATTCAGGAAGCCTATAAGGAATGATCTTCTATAGAGTAGTGTACTTCAATTATTTTTAGTTTGTATGATATCATTCCAAGAATAAAGTGATTCGATATGACTGTTACATAAATCAAGTGCAACCACGATTGAACAAAGTCAGTCTTGAAAAATAGAAACGGCATGTAACTCTTTGTAATCAAATGACAGCAACCAGAAAGCATTAGCCGGTATTATGCATTCACGAAATATTCTCTATACATTTCAAGGGAAAGAGTGCGAATTTATTGACTTACTTAGCTACATTAATGATACAATAGCCGTCCAAATTCTCAAAGAATTGAAAAACCAGCAGAACTCTATCATACAGTTAATTTAGGCAGCAAGGATGGGGTTTCTCCCTTCATCTATTTCAATGGTTAGGAGACGTTGAGGATCTGATCCATTTGGTCCCTCCGAGTAAAGTGTAGGAAGATATGCATAGTATGCTGGCAGGTAGCGTGAAACAAAATCTCTCACCTAGGAAGAACATACCATGAAAATTCATAGCTTTAGTCATCAAAAGGTAGATGTTTATCATCATTTATCACAAAGATACATCACTCATCATAGTGAAAACATAAATCAATTCGAGCAACAGACCTCCTCATCTGTCATTCCAGGATTGCCAGCCTCCCTCATGGCAATCTCAGCCTGCATATTGAAACAGCTCAATACATGGATGCTACATCCAGATTCTGAACACAAAGTTTGTCATTTTTGTAAGAGAATGTTTAAACAACCTACCTGCAAGCGCCATTGGAAGACACAATTTGGGTCCTTAATCTTGATGATTATCCATGACTTAATGTATTTGTCCCATGCATCATAGTAAGTTTCAAGGTTTTTATTTACAGTTGCTAACTGAAAAATAAGCTCAATTCATTAGCAATGCCTCCCATTAAAAGGGTAGAGAATTTGCATAATTAAAAAAAAAAAAAAAAAGGAACTTCACCAATTCTAACCTGGGGATCAACAGCCTCTACTGCTTCAACTGGACGGGGCTTGAAACCAAGCATCCAACCTTCGAACAACACAACCTAGAACACCCATCCATGTGTCACAATATAAGGATCAACACTTTTGAAAGGATATTGACATGAGATGAACATGGCACAAATAATACCACATTTCCACGTACCATATTATAATCTAGAGTGTTTTGACGGCAAATCTAAATTTTTTCAATGCTGGATGTTGTATTATATTATCTTCCTCAGAACTACAGAATCTTAATGTTGAAAAAATCTTCTTTTTAATTGAGAAGGGTAAATTTTGGCAGTAAACTTAACATACTTATTTCAACAAGCTGCTTCATTTTTTTTCTCTTTTGCCTGTGCTCGATCATGTTTTACCAAGAAAAAATGACCCATCAGAATCAGTTGAAGTTACAATTGAATATTTTCTTACATTCAGGGGCCCTTCAATTTCTGGCCATTTTGAAGGATCAGCACGATCACCTCTCCCATTGAATGCAGACTGCATCAACAGGCAATTCACTTCACCATTACCAGTTGCAAATTGAAAAATATGTTTAAATAATCTGAATATGCAAGCTACGCCCTTACTTTATCATATCTAGGTAGCTTCATTTTCACACCTGGACACTTCAAATTAAAAGATATTACACGAAAAATACAAATAAGGAGAAAACAAAATTGAGTGACGAGAAACACCTTCTCTTGTCATTTTAGTTAAAGCTGTCAGAGTTTCAACTGAAAGAGCAAGATCATGGCTTCCTGCATTTCCACGAAACTAGAAGGAAACCAAGCAAGCAAAAATATTTATTTGTCAAAAATAATGATGTTCCTGGATAATTTACTGTTCATTACTTTACTTATCTGCGCATAATTACCTCAAGAAGTGCATTTCCTGGATTAGCTTCTCTTAATTTATTCTACAGTCCAAACACAATTTATCAGCCGAAAAAGAAAAAGAACAAAATGGAATTTACGACTGAAACATAAAATACAAATAACAGCTTCTATATACCTGACCTTCAGCCGTCAAATAAAAATCATCTATAGATATTGTGGCAGACTTCCTGAAAATTGTAGCATGTATCTACAATTTGTTAATTAATCTCCTTTCCCTATAGTCATCAGAACAAAGGATAAATTCAATATCACAGTTGCTTCAGAGTTCAGAGCCTACCTGCCAATCACTTCAAAAAGATAGTCAAGAGCAAAGACAAGGGTTGTCTTTCCACAGCCTTGAGGGGCACTGAAACCAATCTGTGTCGAACAGAATCAAGAAAATTGTTGTTAAATGGAAGGAATACGGCAGAAAAACAATATCTTGGAAGGAAAAGAAATAAAAGGGCAATCTTCGTAACAACAAACTCACAAATTACAAGCAGGTTATTGCTGTTTGTAGAGCTGAAACATAACTAAAAACTAAAGCCAAAAAATTCCCCAAAATTATTAAATTTACACATAAGCCTCCATAATTAACTGCATAACACCTATACATATAGAAAACAAAATATGAGAGACAATGACAGAAGGAAACCACGTATATAGCATACCACTAAAGGAGGTATTTCTTCTCCATCTTTGAATTTGGACTGATGCTCCGCGATCTGTTGTTCACACCAGAGAAAGACTGGTACATAGTAGTGATAAATCCTAGCCTTTTGAGGCTCTGTAAGGTACAATGCATTAAGCTGAAACAATCTGCATAGGTACCGGCCATACAGTAACCAGTTATCAATGGACTCAGCCACCTGCTCTGGTGTGAGGCCTATTTTGTCAAGCAGAGGTCCCGAGCAAATAAATTGATAGAGGTCTTCCACAGAGGAAACTTGAGCAGGATTTGTCGGAAATAAAGAATATATAGGACGCTTCCTGTACTCAATGCCAGCAGCAAAGGAACTGTTTTGCAACCATGAACTTCCACTGCCTGCAGAAAATGTTACAATTGCAAATTAAAGATTCAAATGAGAAGGCACAAATAGTTTCCAACAGCAGCATCAACAATGCAGCTGTTGAAGATGAAAATACAGCTCTCCTAATTTCCATGCTCCTATTTTGACTAAAAGATAAAAATGAGATTTTGCTATTTAGTGAGTTGAAGCAATCAGCTGAGATGAATTTGAATTGGATAAATAATTAGTCAAGCTCAAGATTTGTCCCAAAATTTTCAATTCAAATGCTCTTTAGTAAACATAGATGATGCATGATACCACCCATTCATGTAATTCATCTAAATATACAATTTTGTTTATCTGGGCTGAAAATTTGTAAGCTGGAGAAAACAAGTGAGCTATGATAATTCTGTAAAGTGAAGAAAAGTACCTGACTTTGAGGAGAGAGTGGAGAATTGACGAGAATTGGAAAAGAAATGCAATTTAGAATTGTTGGAAATGCTATTATGATTTTGATAAGCATAGTAAATGTTGTTGTTTGAATTAGAACAACAGAAAGAAGGTGAAATTGTAGGTTGCCATGGCTGAGAGAACAGATTCAGAGTCGCCATTTTTTATGTGTCTTTCTCTCTCTACTTTGCAACAAAGAACACCGACGGGGCTTAGACACCACGCAGTCTTCACCTCTTTGGCCTACAGATTGGAAGAGGGAGCACCATAAAAAATTTCTATGAACAAAAAATCTGCAATTTTATCTATTCAGATTTACAAATCAAGTCCTCTTTCTTTAAATTTAAATATTTATTATATCTTTTCTTATATATATGAAATCGTGCATCGTTTTCCATATCTTTTGAATATTTAAATTAAACTAAATTAATACTTCTTTAATTAATTATTCAAATATTTGTGTTTTAATTTTTACTCATTTTTTTCTAATACATGCAAGTCTATACTATTTATACCAACAAAATAGTTTACCATAATTTTATTAATTAGACTGAATTTTTAATATCAAGTCATGATTATTAGTTGAAAATAATTGTCTTAACTGATTCAGTCTCTTAAAAATGCTTTTAGTTTATAAGTCTATATGTATAATGTATGAAATATTTGGTAATTATTAATAATTTCTGAAACCATTAAGTCTTTACATTCCTACTACTTTAGGAGTTTAGATCATTTAAAAAGTTTAAACCTTATTACCACTATATATATTATAAGGAAAAGGTTTGCATACCCACCAAGTTAAAAAGGATTAAATTTTTAAATTTATATTTACTTTAACTATTGTCATCACTATTAAGAGGAAAGCTTAAATGTTCTTTATATATGAAGATTTAAATGCTTCAAATATAGATTATAATTTATGTTAAAAAGGCCACCATGTTACCAACAACAAATTATAGAATCATGTGATTTTACAATTTTTTAAGGAATATGTTATAATTGAAAAATGTTAATGGTGCAATAAATATACATTATGAAGAGAATTTTAGTTTTGTTTTTGGGCTCATTAATTGCTACATTATCTATTTACCATATAAATATAATTACTTCTCCACATTTATAGTTTCTTCTTGCAACTCCATAAAATAAATTTAATCCAAAACTACCCTTCAACAAAAGGTATAGGGTTTGATTTTTTTTTTTCTTTTAGAAATGTATAATCTACTAATTTTCTTAATTTTAAAATTCTAAATTCTTAAAATATAATTTTATATTTTAAATTTTAGATTTCGAAATGTATTTTTGAAAACACAAAATTATTTTTGTATTGTGAATTTTAGATTCAAAATTTTAGAATCCAACAAAACAAAATTAAATATGTCAATAAAAAAATGAAAAAAAAAACATAAAACTATCATTTCACTTTTCTTATGAAAGAAAAAAAAAACATGGAGATACAGAAATCGCCTAATATAAATCATTTTTATTCTTTATATCTGCCCTGATAACTCTTATTTAACATTTAACAAAAAATAATGAATTGATTGATGGCATAAAAATTTCTATGATAAATTACCTTTCTTTCAATAGGCTTTTTCTTTTAAATATATATATACACACCTTACTATAAACTTTATACAACTTTATTCTATTTTTTATTTATTTAAGTTTCAAGATATGTTGTTTTTTCTAATATATGTTGTTTTTATTATTATACGCCACTACCATTGAGATTTAAGACATTTAGTGTCTCTGTTAAAAAGCAATAATTTCCTCTCCTAACAAATGTAAATATATTACGTCTTGTTCTTTAACGAGAGAAAATTATGTGATTATTGTTTTTATATAACACATAATACATAATTAAGTATAATTAAATTTGTTTGGTAAATTGAAATTTTTAAATGTATATTGTTCTTGTGCAAAGTGATTGGAAAAATCTTTTACCAACTTAATAATTAACTTATTTGTTTGAGTCGATCGTTACTTCATTTCTTCATTCTTAACTCCTTCGCTTTGCTTCCGTCAGATTTCACTTCTTTTTTTCGTTTTTTCTCTTTATCTTCATCTCTCAATTGATAGGACATCTGTAAAAGATATTATAACGCTTAAGAAAGTATTTGGGATAATAAATGCACAATAATAATGTATATTTGTTTTGGTTGTTGTACTTATTTATACAGTTATGATAAATCTTCTTACTGTTAAATCAAAATTAGTATATGGATGTAATCAAAGGTATATTATCTAATTTTTCGTATGACTTAATTTTATTAATCATTCTTTGATCTAATTGTAGTTCAAGCATATCAGTCGTTATCGAATACCAAGACATTCTAAAATTATCCAATATCGATCAGTGTATAATAATAATAATAATAATTTTCTTATAAGTTTTTATCACCTAAGAACTTATATTATATAATAAGTGATTAAAATTTAAAAAGTTAGTCGCGTTAATATACACGTTCATAATAGTTTACAAAATTCAACCCATCCCTTAGTCTGACTATAATAATTTTTAATCTAAGAAATTTAATCCAATCCAGTACTTTTACAATCTAAATTAAACTTTTTTTTATAATTTATGATTGATCACAAATCGTAGTCATAACAGAGTTCAAATTGTATGTTACTTCTCTTTTAGAAGGGAATCAAATGATAAACTATGGATAAAATACATTAAAACAAATTAACACGAAGATTGAATAAATAGTTACTTATATAAATTAATGTGTAAACATATGAAAATAACAATATATGATTTATACAATAAAATAAGGAAAATAATTTAGTTAATATATGATTTCAAAATTCCTATTTACCTTTTGATTGTGTGAAATCACTTTTTAATATTACATCATTCAAAAAGTGACACCAACGCATTTTACCGTCAATTTTCCTGCCTTCTCAAAAAAAAAAAAACCCTATTTAAAAATTTTAATTGATGTTTTTCAAGAACTAAAAAAATGCTAATAAATGTATGCATATATTTTTATTTTCTTAATTACTTTTTTTCCTATTTGTAAGACTGAAATTATAAGGTTGGCTTTTTTTTTTTATAAGACTGTAATCTTTCTAATATTAATTATTTTTATACTAAAATACTTCTAATTAAAGGAGAGATCTTATTCACACAAAAATTATAAAAAAGTTAGAACAACAAAAAGTTAAACAAACGCTTTGTGATTTAATTATAAAAAAAACATATTTGCCTTTAAAAATGTTTATACGAAAACATCATTTTCTTTCATTTATGTGTGCAAATTGTTTTCTTTTTCTTTTTAAGATTTTTATTCTCATCTTTTGACCATCTTTATTATGAATCTCGTATTTTCTAGAAACAATCACCCATAATAGAAGATTTTGAAAATCACTTCATTTAAACACGACATTGTTAGAATCTAAAAGTTCTTAGGTTTCTAAAGCAATGATAAGTTACTCGAGTTAAGTTTTAGTTAACAAGATTAAAAAATAGAATATTTTATTTAAAAAAATTATTTCAGTACAACATTTCATTGCATGAAAAGATTAAAATACCTTTACTTGCACGTTGAATCTAAAATTTTAGGGTTGAAAAAAGAGTAAAATTTTCTAAGAGGTATTGCAAGAATTTTTGAATTTATCAACGAAAAGTTATTGAAGGATATACCTATTTTTCGGTAATTTAATTTTTTCGACGACTATACACAAAAAATAATTCAATATCATTTGATATTTATCAGTAATTTAGTATTAATTCACATTTATTATTAATATTTGCTGGTAATTTGACGATAATCAATATTCGTTATAACTATCATAATATAATAATAATCATAATAATTTTATTAATTTTTTAATAATTTTTTGATAAGTATAATAATGATTGTTTTATTTTATATGAATACATAATAAAATGAAAATATTAGTTTAATAATTTCATATAATAATTATGATAATAATCGTATTGTTAAAAATAATTATGACAATAATTATAATAATAATAATAATAATAATTTATGATAACAACAAGTTGAATTCGCTGAACAAGTTGAAATTTATAAATTCACTTATTCGATTTTAATTCGTTTAGCGAATTTATTCCCTTGAGGAATTGGAGAAATGTTTTGTCAATTTCACTATGCATATTTATAAAAAAAGGATTTTAAAAAAGTGAATTTATATTCTAGAATAATTAGTGATTAGTGTTGTAAATAAATATGATTTAAATAAGAATATACATGTGTTAGAATGTAAGGTGATAAAATTGAGATAATATGTGAATTATTGATTGAATTTTTGTGTATTAAGTTGTGAAACTTATAGATAGAAATATTTAGATTTCATTAAGTGTTTAAATAATGTAGTGTGATAAATGTGTTAGTTTTTTTTATAAAACTCAGTAATATAAATGCCTTATATTAATGTTTAGATAAAGTTATCACGTGTTATAGTTATAGTTTGTTGTTATCTTTGGTTTTACTATTTTATTATTAAAGTGCAATATTTAAGAATTAATTTAATGTTGAATTATATTTTAAATGACTAATTTCGTTTGAAATTATTAAATTTAAGAATCAATTTGTATTTACTTTTAATGCATTAAGGGACTTTAACTGGAAAGTAACCATTTGTTTTTGAAAAATCTGAAAAAATAGGACGACGTCGTTTTGGAAGACCCATATTGAGTTATTGTCCGCGTGTGCATTACATGGCCCAGACAGTGGGAAAAAGCACGCAATCCAAATGCACGTTGTTTTTTGTTGAAAGATTCGTGTCCTTCTTTTCTTCCTTTTTTCCTTCTCACAAACAAACAAACTCTTCTCTTATCTCTCTTTCCCTCAATTTCTGGGAATTACTGTCTCCTCCTGCATTAAACAGTTTCACACCTCAATTCAGACGCACGTTAAAAAAATCCCTTTTTTGCATAATTCCGCAACATCCACGCTTTTTTTCATACATTTGAAAAATACCCAAAAAATGAAAGAGACAATTTTTACACAGAGGAAAGGAGAATAATTACTTGTGTGGGTGAAATTGATTGTTCCATTCTATTCTACAAACCGCATCCGATTCTATCCTCCTAGACCAACAACACCAGTAGTTGTAGCAGTAGCAATAGTAGTGGAAACTGACTCATTCCTTTGCTGCTCAAAATATATTCATTCTGACAACCCAAAAGTCAAACAAAGAAAACTACCAAAAAGTAACTGAACTAGATATAGATACATAAAAAAAAAGCCTCATGCTTTGTCTCCCTTTACATCAAGTGTGACAAGCTTCATTTTTTCTGTAAATAAAAAAAGTTCCTTCCTTTCTGTTTTTTTCTTCTTCTCTTTTTATTAAATTATATATTATATAATATATATGAGTATATAGTGACGTATTCTTGTGTAATAATTCGGAAAGGTATAAGGCTAGCGTTTGAAAGTTGGTGTCTTTTGGTTAGGTAGGTTCACGGGAAGGCTTTTTATTTTTCTGGTGAGGGCAAGATCACAGAATTGGGGAGAGATGAGTTCGCTCTTGAAGCTTTCAAGGAGGGCCTTGGAAACAGAGATGCCCGTTATGGTTCAGGTACTCAGTACTCACTCTCATGCCATTTCTTTCTTCATTGGAATTTGATCCCTTCCAATGGGTGTTTGTTTGTCTTTTGGATTGATGATGTTTGGTTTGGTTTGATTTGAGAATAAAATGTTTTTGATAACCAAGGTTGTTGGTGTATGTGTGTTTGCAGATGCAGGAACTGATCCGAGGATCTAAAAATGCCGTGTCTTTGGCCCAGGTTTTTTTTGTCTCTCCAATGCTTGTTTATAGTAATTAATCCAACCCCTTGGTGATTTTTGCGAGGCACTCGGAGAAGGAGATGGGGTTTTCAATGTTTGATTATACATTAGTTTAACCTGCTTGGGAGTTTGGTGTGTTTTGGAGAGAGATTGAGAAATGAGAACAATTTTATTTTCTACTATTTAAGAATTGGGTCGTGTTTTAGTGCAGTTTAGATGGGTCTGTTCCTTTTAGTAAACTGTAAATGATGATAATGGGCACGGCCTTAAAATACTTGGGAAGACTGTTTTATAAATCTACTTCCTTCTTGATCTACAAAATGGCCGAGCCACAACATTTTTATGAGAAACAGGAAATGAGATGAACATAATTATACTTTTGGTTGTGTTGCTCTATTTGAATGTTAATCATGACCTGAATTTCCAAATGTTGATTTCAAGTTGAATTTAGGGCCTGATTTATGTGATGTAGCTTACATATAGTAGGACTGAGAGCTAAAGTGAAGGCCATGTGTGTTTGATTATGCATCTGATTTTGGTTCAACGCATTTAATAATCAACTGAAGTTTGTCCATCAGCTTTTAAATTTTATTGCTCTGACTTCTGACAACTGGGATTCTTTTGATTTTAATGTATTACTGTTTGCTTCTAAGCTGCAATTTGTAATGGATTTTTTTTTTAAAAAATTATCTACTGTAGGGAGTGGTTCATTGGCAACCTCCCGAGCAAGCTTTGAAAAAGGTGAAAGAAATTGTATCTGATCCTATAGTCAGTCGATATGGTAATGATGAAGGTATTCCTGAACTCAGAGAAGCATTAATAAAAAAGGTAAATGGTATAATTTCGTCCTACAATCTGCATTCTGTACTAGTGGGAATTTGGAAAGTCAAGTTATCTGTTTGAAGTTCTTCCTTTGATCAGAGCTTGAGGTTTGCATCCATGTTGAAACTCGTAGAATGTCATTTGTAGCAGTTGAATTGGACAATGCGAAGCATTTTACACCATAAATTTTGATAGTTGTTTTTGTTTCGTTTAAGGATGATTACCTTTATTATTTATGCAAGGTAATATGCACTGTTTTCCTTTACGTTTAGTTTAAGTTGATTATATGTACATAACATTGTACTGTATTGTCCTCACTACAACTTGTGATATCATTTGGGATGATAGAAATCTAATATTCTGTAGATTCTGAAATATATTGGAACTCAAACATACATTGACACTGCAGTTAAATTGATCATTAATTAGCTCAGCTAAATTAATAGACCTACTAGTGTCTGGTATAGTCTTTCGTCTTTTGGTTTTATCAAATTGCATTGTGTTGGTATTTGGTGACCTGAAATATGTGGATTCAGCTGAACCTGGGTCTCATAACTTATTTGTTTTGGACGAGTCAGGATAATTTTTTAGATCATAACTGTTTTTTGGCTATTAATGATTCTATATTACTTTATTTAAAAACGTTTTCTCGTAGAAGTCAGGCATTAGCTTATTTATAATTTGTTAAAGATGTCATATTTTATGCTTTTTTCCCTTCACTGGTCAAAATTTTTGCACATACATTGTTTTTACTTTTCATAAGCACTTGGTTATGTTAAATATTGCTGTAATCCATCCTGGTCTCTCCCTCCTTATATGTTGCTTAATTGCTTTCATTGCAAGGTGTTTTGTTTCTTACTGCTCTGATAAATTATTTTGCAATATGAAAATTGGATCTCGGTGACCAATGAATCAACTCATTAGCTTTTATCATTTTCATGTAGTTGCGTAATGAAAATAATTTGTGCAAATCTTCAGTAATGGTTACAGCAGGGGCCAATCAGGTGAGGTTATCAATAACATTCGACCTGTAACTTATGTTTTATGTTCATTATTTTGTCACATCCTAGAAAAGATAACACAGTTTCTGAAAAGGTGAAGCATTAGCATTCCAGCTTCCATTTGACTTCTTTATAACCATTTAAATTTAGCCTTTCTTGATTTCTTATGTAAAATTTCATCTATAACCATTATAGTGTTGTTACTTCTTCTTCCTGAAGCTCAAAAAACATTTGAAAGGACAAGTATCTGATAGGACAAGCATAGTTTTTGTTACTGTGGAGAAAGTAACTCTTATTGACTGGATTAGCTCAACAGTTTATAGCTTCTATGACTTGTTGTCTGTTAATTTTATGCTACTTTGATCTCTCTGAGTTTAATCTTTCAACAGTATTATTGTGCCCATCTCAAAAACCTGTGGTAACTCATTCTATTCCAACAAATACAGGCATTTGTAAATCTAGTTCTTACTCTGTGTGATCCAGAGGATTCCGTGGTTCTGTTTGCTCCTTACTACTTCAATGCGTACATGTCCTTCCAGATGACTGGTGTTACCAATATACTAATTGGTCCTGGTAGCCCAGATACACTTCATCCTGATGCAGGTAAGAAGCTGCATGATCTTTGTTACTGTAATCCATTTTTTACCGGCATGGACTAGGGAGGCAAACTCATTCTTTGGTTTCTAAGAGCATCTATTTTCCTCCATCCTGGGGGTTCACATATTAGTTAAATATTGAATGGATTTTGGTCTGTATAGTATACTAGTAAACCTTTCCACTTTTCAGAAGTTATATTGGACTGTTCATAAATTTGTGCATGTCCATCGGTTTAGTGTTTTATTATGTTGCATTAAGTTGTAAGCTGCATTGTCTTAACTTTTGGTTTCTTGTACTTTGTAAATGACTGACTCGTTGATGTTACTCTTATCTGTAATTTCACTTATTGCTATGTCCTTAAGAGCTCATGCTGATGAACAACTACTCAATGCTATCCCTTATATGTACAAAATAAAAATATTAGAAGGCTGATTGATGTCTGTTAGACTTTTATCATCCAACTTTACAGTTTCTTCTGATGTTGATTTCTATGTTTAAGGCTATTATGAGAAATGTCTTGATTTTCAGATTGGTTGGAAAGAATATTGTCAGAAACTAAACCAGCTCCAAAGCTTGTTACTGTTGTAAATCCAGGCAATCCAACTGGAACCTACATTCCGGAGCCCCTTTTAAAGGTTTCTCTCCCCCCCCCCCCCCCCCCCCCCCCCCCCCCCCCCCCCCCTTCTGAATATATCAACAGCTACTATGATTTTATATGTGCTTCATTTTTAATCTTCTTGTATTGCCAATATGCCTGTATTTGACATCACCAGATAATATTCCCAAAGAATATGTTGATTGACCATGATGCTATTTTAAAAATGATAAAATTTCTGAGTTGGTATTTTCTCTTATTTGATCAGAGGATTTCAGATCTATGCAAGAAGGCTGGCTCTTGGCTTGTTGTTGATAATACATACGAGTAAGCCTTTTGAAACTTGCTGTTATAATAGAACTTATCACATTATTTTCTCTAATTATGAAAAGAATGAAAAATAAGTTTTTGTTGTTCTGCTAACCTTTTAATTAGTTGGTTATAGCTTGTGATCAAGAAAATTCCTATTTATTTTATTGACTAGTTTTTCTGTTATTTACCATTTAAAATAAGTTTTTAATCTGTTTCACTTTTATTGTAGTCAGCCCCGGGTGCACAAAATCCTTATGAGAGATCCTACTTTAGTCTTCTTCTCTAACTATGACTACCTACCTACGACAATTCTACAATTCTATGAATCATATCGACTGAGTTACAAGTTCATGTTTCAAAAATAGAGTATATAAACAGATTAATTTTGCATGCAGGTATTTTATGTACGATGGCCTGAAACATTCTTGTGTTGAGGGAAATCATATTGTCAATGTTTTCTCATTTTCAAAAGCATATGGAATGATGGGATGGCGGGTTGGATATGTAAGTGCCATCTGTTGTCTTTATTTAGTCTCATCTGCAGGAGAAAGAAACATCAAGACTTTATAGTTTGTTTATATGACCTCTCTAGTGAAATAAAGGGTTTATCAACCATGCTACACAACCATTGCAATTGAGACTTTAAGTTTTAAGTCACTCATAAATTTAGATCTTATTAAAAAAATTTGCTTTATTAAAAGTCCAAGATCTTTATATTTCTTTTTTCACTTGAGTCCCCCTACTTGATAACGATTATCATGCCTCGTCATTGTTTATGTGTCTTTACATGAAAAATAATATCTAGTTTAATTAAGTTTTAAGTCTCATAAGTTTAGGTATTTTCAATTAAGTTTTTGTTAAACATTTTCGTTCTATTGAGTGTCCAAAATCTATATATTTTTTCATTGAGTCTTTTTCGTTTGATTTTGTCATTATCTGGGTGACCTCACCCGAGTTAAAATCAAATGAGAGAAATTCAATTGAAAAATATTACGATTTTAGACACTCAATAAAATAAAACTTTTAATAAGGACCTAGATGAACGACTTAAAACTTAATTAAGTTGTTTTTTATTTTCTATGGGAGACATGTAAGCAATGACAATGCAAGATAACATACATGTCATGTCGACTAATTGATGGCAAAATCAAATGATAATGACTCCTTTAAAAATATAAAGATTTTGAACATTCAATAAAACAACAATTTTTAACACAGACTCTTATGAGGTACTCAACTTAATTAAGCCTATCTAATATAATCTACCATAATATTATTCTAGTGTAGGGAAAAATATAAACAATTATATTTTTATATCATACAATAAGCAAATCAGGCAAGAATTTGATAAAATCCCTTTTCTTTCCAAGTCTCAATGTCCTTTATGTTGTATTATCTCATCGATTTTTGTCTGCTGCATAGTAGTTACACTTTCAGTTGCAAACTTCATAAAAGTAGTGTTAGCAGATCAGCACTGCCTAGTCTGTGCTAATACCTGATTATTGCAGATAGCGTACCCCTCTGAAGTAGAAAACTTTGCTGACCAACTTCTCAAAGTTCAGGACAACATTCCCATCTGTGCTTCAATATTATCGCAGTATCTTGCCCTGTATTCACTGGAACTGGGGCCTCAGTGGGTTGTAGACCGGGTAAAAAGCCTTGAAAAGAACAGAGAAATTGTTTTAGAAGCTCTCTCCCCCCTTGGAGAGGGATCTGTGAAAGGAGGAGAGGGTGCAATATACCTGTGGGCGAAGCTCCCACATGAAAATGCCTACGATGATTTTGATGTTGTTCGCTGGCTAGCTAGCAAGCATGGTGTTGCAGTAATCCCAGGAAAAGCATGTGGTTGTCCCGGCAATCTTAGAATTTCATTTGGAGGCTTGACAGAGAATAATTGCAGAGCTGCTGCAGAAAGACTGAAGAAAGGCTTAGAAGAATTGGTTAGAGATGGACTGCGTCCGTAACTGAAATTAATCATAGAACACCCCCTTCCCAAGCAAACCAAGCCTCCATAGTGGAAAAAACAGTAGATATCAATAGAAAGAAATTTCACTTGCCAATGTAGCAAGTTTGCAACTGATGCATTTTTAATAAATGGAGGATTTACTTTCTACCCGGTCAAGTTGTGGGATAGCAAGTTTTAATTATTTTTATTTTGATAAATTTCAAAACATTCGCTTCAAATGCATGCATGCACGCACTTCTTTCATATAAACTTATCTCGTTCATCTAACTATCATAAGATCTGACCGAACAAGCAAGAAGGACCCTTCTTGTTTTTTAAAGCTTCATGGAAATTTATTTTATCCATCCTTCACAATCAAGAGATTTACTGCTGAATGGTTTTGGTGGATTCATGGTCTTACAACTTACAACTCCTCAAGTGTCTTCCATTTATTAGTCACTGTGCTGTCGATAATGGTTTGATTTTGAATCTTGATAATTTTTTTTTTCTTTTGTTGTGCACTACCCAGTTTATGAACACATTCATCATAATATTAAGTTATACTATTATTTAGATCTGACACACATAATTAACATTTGACCTTAGAAACACTTCCGTTCTCCTCTGTGTCTCTTGTTTTACCTTGATTAATTACCTCGTTTTGCTGGTCTCATTCGTTAACTTACTGCAACAACAAACAATTTGCACCATTATCTTGGTAGTTGGAACTGGTGGGTTGTTGTTGCTTCAGTTTGGGAAGTAAGTGTGAGTGCATACTTCAAGCAACCTCACCATGTTAAAAGTATATTCGCCTCAAGCATAACAACAGATAGATATAGTACGTTTATATGATCCCTTCACAAATCTTGGGGTGTGAAAACTTGCTTCTCACTTTCACCTTCGGTACAATAGATCGTATAAGAACGGGTATTATTTATTACCTATGTTGAAAGTAAAGAAAATGAAGAGGAGTTGGTGGAAGGTAGCGGCGGCGATGGAATTGACAGTGACAGTGACAGTGATAGTGGTTCAAAAATTGAGATGGAAATGCCAAGTTCGTTGGGTGGTGGTGGGTCCATTCTGTTACCAGCAGCCAACGCCAACCACTCCAAATCCGATCCTACCCAACCCTTCCCACACACAGACACAATGTAGACGCTGACCTCAGAATGAGAGAACGAACCCAGATGAGATGAAGAAGAGAACATTATTGGTGTGAAATGCAAAAGAAAAAATGAGCGGGAAGAGTTGGTTGAGTGGCATGCAAGAGCACCTTAAATTGGCGAGAGAATACGCGGCGGAAGGAGTCTACGACACCTCTATCATCTTCTTCGACGGCGCCGTTGCCCAAATCAGTAACCACCTCAACTCCGTCGACGACCCTTTAGTGAGAGCCAAATGGATGAACGTTAAGAAAGCGCTGTGCGATGAAACCCAAGCGGTGAAACAACTAGACACGGAGAGAAGG
Organism: Phaseolus lunatus; assembly: GCA_013389735.1. NCBI lineage: Eukaryota > Viridiplantae > Streptophyta > Magnoliopsida > Fabales > Fabaceae > Phaseolus > Phaseolus lunatus. The sequence goes on from CM023861.1 coordinate 37,106,716, forward strand.
GCGTTTAAGGAAACTCGATCACGATCACGATCACAATCCTCCTCCTTTGTTTTTCAACCGTCGTCGGAGTATCCCATTCCCAGTACCTCTACTTGCGCTTCCTTCGTCGACGAACATGACCCCGACGTCTGGAGCCCGCCAAGTGGAGAGGCCAGGCTCACTGCTCCAAAGGACGGGGCTTGGTGCCGAGGCTCTACCAGGCCCGCCAGTGCCGTAAAGCCCAGCAGGGTTAGCTCTGGGGCCCGACCACCGACGGATGGAAAGAACCGCGGTGGCGGTGCTTCTGGAAAGGGGAGCAGGACAGGTGGTTGTTCACGTTCAGTTGTAAGTAAGTTGTTTGTGTTGTGAATAGGAACAAGTGTTAAAATGTTAACTTCTAGAGATTACAAAATAATCTTTTACTAAAATGGAGTAATTTTGAAATCAGTGTTAATATGTATCCACAACAACGGATTATAGTCGGAAAAATAAACAATTTTTTTTTAAATGAAACAATTTTAAAATAGTAAAATCACAGTACAATTGTAAAGTGATACATTTCTACTATGAAATTATTAAAAAGTAACATTTTTGTTGATTTATTGATGGATTGTAGAATGGAGATGGGAAGAAGTCAAAAAAGTATGAGTATGAAGGTCCTGATCCTGAGTTGGCAGAAATGTTGGAAAGGGATGTGTTAGAAAGGTCTCCTGGTGTGAGATGGGATGATGTTGCAGGCCTCACTCAAGCAAAAAGCCTTCTAGAAGAAGCCCTTCTGCTTCCCTTATGGATGCCTGAATATTTCCAGGTTAGTTTACCTTTTTCCCCACATACACATTTGTTTTACGTCTAATTTTTTCTTAAAAATTTGTTAATTCTATAAACTAGAGTAACAATCTGTATTATCTGAACTAATCTTCCCTATAACAACACTTTTTTATTTCCTCGCCACTGGTAGTGAAATTATTATGACATCATGAATTCATGCACGTAGCAGATACATGAAGGTGATGAAAACTTTCTTTAGTCGGTCTAAGCAGAGGATGAGGAGTTCAATTGAACACTGTTTTGTGTTGTTGCAGGGAATAAGGAGACCATGGAAAGGTGTTCTCCTGTTTGGGCCTCCAGGAACTGGGAAAACGCTTCTTGCTAAAGCAGTTGCTACTGAATGTGGCACCACTTTCTTTAACGTTTCTTCTGCAACTTTGGCTTCTAAATGGCGTGGAGAGAGCGAGCGCATGGTACGATGCTTGTTTGATCTTGCAAGAGCACATGCACCCAGTACCATTTTCATTGATGAAATTGATTCTCTATGCAATGCTAGGGGGTAAGTAAGTAAGTCAATACTATTCTTCATGTTCCCTTCACCTCACCCTTTAAAAGGTTGAACTCTGATTGAGTTGAGTTGTTTTAATCAGGGCTTCTGGGGAGCATGAATCATCCAGAAGGGTGAAGTCCGAACTTCTAGTTCAGGTTGATGGTGTAAACAATAGTTCCACAAATGAAGATGGAACCCGTAAGATAGTAATGGTTTTGGCAGCCACTAACTTTCCATGGGACATAGATGAGGCACTGAGGTCTATATTTGCTTTTCTGCATCATTTTCTTTCTTCAAATGACCATTAGTTCTAGTTCTACATACTTTTATTGTGCCACTCAGTTGATACCATTTGATGCTGATGCAAAGCAGGAGAAGGTTGGAAAAGCGTATATACATTCCTCTTCCAAATTTGGAGAGTCGTAAAGAGCTGATCCGTATCAATCTGAGGACTGTAGAGGCGAGTTAGGAGGCATATTATATTACTCTGATGCTGTGTTGTTTATTATCTTTTATTGCAAAGCCTTTAACTGATTTAGCTATGGAATGAAACATGAATAGATGGATTGTGTTATTCTGAGCAGAAGTAGCAAAAACAAAATGAAAGAAATTGAGCGTTAATTCAGAAGACATTAAGTAGTGTTGTGTGGCACCATGCAGGTGTCCCCTGATGTGAACATAGATGAAGTGGCTAAGCGGACAGAAGGGTACAGTGGAGACGACTTGACAAATGTGTGCCGTGATGCTTCTCTGAATGGTATGAGACGTAAGATAGCAGGAAAGACGCGTGATGAGATCAAGATGATGTCCAAGGATGAGATTTCCAATGACCCTGTTGCAATGTGTGATTTTAGAGAAGCTTTGAAGAAAGTCCAACCAAGTGTTTCTCAGGCAGACATTGAACGCCATCAAAAGTGGTTTGCCGCATTTGGATCAGCCTAAATACCTTCTTTAGCTACCTTCCTGCATTTTCTGGATAAATCGGTTCCAACCTCAAATCAGTTAAGATAATATTATCAGGATCAATATCTGTATCTAGGTATTACAAGTTTAGAAACTTGAAATTCGGTTACGATTTTGTCTTTTTTAAAAGGTGTTTCAAAAGTTAAAAGTGAAAAGAATATATAAATTGTTGTTAATCTCAACTTTTAAGTGATGTAAGATCATATTTGTCCCGAAATAATAGTTAAGATTGTGTTCTGCACAAATATACTTTTACTTGAAATACTTGAAAGCACCAGATCAATCCTTGAAATTGGTCTAGATTAGGATTGCAAGCATCAAATTCATGGTCTTAACTCCTTTTGCCAACAACAATCACCTATTAATACCAGAGTTCCTCTCACAATCTCTTCCTGTGAGTAGTAGAATATTTACAAATTTCACAGCTTTCATCCACCAGGCTTATCAAACTTGAATTTTCACATTCCAATGCACTAAACAAAGAAAAAAAAAAACAAGAGCCATGGATTTAGAAACACTTGGGTTATCTTTAGTTGAACGGTAACTTAAACATACTGTTAGTCACTAGAGAAATCATGTCCATTGGAATATAGGCTTGTTGTTTGGGTTATCTTACATTAATAATACATAAATTTGTAGTTATGATTCTATGAATCAGGATCGAAATGAATTTGAAAAAAATAATTATTTTTATCCATGTTAGGTATGTACAAACTACCTATATCAGATAAGAATTATGGTTTTAGTTTCACCTCATACCAGCATAAGCAAACACTTGTTAAAAAGGCACTAATTACTGTCTTTCTACAAACAGTCTAATTAAGTGCTTATCAATAAGTTACTTTTATAATTGAAAGGAAAATAGAATTAAACTATATTTGTATAAGTTGTTTTCATAAACTATCTAAGATAACTTGTTGAAATAAATTGAAAATATAACTTATGGGCACAGTGGTATATTCTTTTCACAGTCTCTCAAATATTTATACAAAGGACATCCATTGAAGTTATGGTTTCATGTTTCAAAAATGTAATTTATAGTTCAAAAAATTATTTCAAGACATGTCTAAAAATATTATCTATAAGAGAGGTAAATAAAGTATAAAATGGTTTTTGTAAATGCATTCAGTGAGGATAGAATAATAGATAGAAGAAGTGCAACAATAACACGTCCTTGAAATTTGATTAGTGAATAAAATTATATCTCTTGTGAATGTTGATCTAACTTTTCATGAAAGTACAGTGAGAAGCATCACAATTGTCTAACGCAGAAACGTATAGTTGCGAGCTGACATATCATGGATTATGGGAAAAAAAACACAAGAGTAGAGAAGGAGAACCCACGAAGACCAACATCGATGTTTTCAAATTTTATTTCAAGTATATTTTGGAGCATTAGAGTTGTCGTGGGTTTTCTTTTGTTATTGTTTTCTTTATCATTAATTATCATGGCTCTTTCATAGATAAGTTATTCACTTAAATGCAATAGTGCTATAGATAAGGGTAAGAATTTCAAATTAAATAAGCTAGTTGAAGTATACAAATATTTAAAATAAATAAATAATTAATCACTTCAACAACATAATATCTTATTCAACAACATAATATCTTATTGGACATATCTCTTTAGTCAAACTAAGGACTATTATGGCAACGATGTGATAGTATATTATGTCGATTTATAACATCATTCCTGATAATGGATAGGTGTGACACAATTATAAACCACTGCATATATTCAGGAACACATGCAGATGAAGTAGATGTCTGTGTCATACCTATCACGAGAAGGCAAATTGTAACCACATTTCATTGATAACATGTGCAACAACACCCTCAGACGACATCAAAGGTTGTTGAATGGTTTGCTCGTAGTCATATTGACACAACACACACTCGAACATGATAAACTGCTCAATCGAATGTGGTCAGAGAATAAATAAATAGACTTGAAAGGCCTACTCGAGTAGTGGTCACCATATCCAAGTGACCACATAATACATGACTCCATACAACAACACTCGCACAACAACAAAAGTAGAAATATGATGTGAAGCGAGGTAACATGCTGCCTGCGGGTGTACCTCGTCATAACTAGGATTAATATCTTTCTTTTCGAATTCATGAATGTATAATTCAAACACAAAAATTATACATGAATTAGTATGTTAAAAAAATGTATTTCACATTCTAGAATCTAGAAACCTTTTCAAGATCTAGGAATAATTTTCAAATTTTATAATCTAAAATGTGTTTATAAAATAAAAAAAAATATAAGAGATTCAAATTAGTGAAAAAACCAATCAATTACCAGTGAAAAACCAATATTTTCTATCAGAGAACCAACACAAATCTCTAATGCATGATGACTATACCACAAATGAACTCTGAAACGCTTCCAACCAATATAAAAGAACCATCACAAAACTTGAACAAACGCAGATAGGATTCTGGGGTGCCGTGGGGTGAAAATTAGAAGGTGAAGTGGGTAGGATTTATGATTATTTTTTTTACTTAAAGAAAAACGTCTTTTCACATTACATATGAGTGCAAGAAGAAGGTAAAGTGGTGCAGAAAGAAACAACTACATTAGAGTTGTCCTGGGTTTTCTTTTGTTATTTATTTGTCATTAATTGTCATGCTCTTTCATATATAACTGATTCACTTAAATGCAATAGTGCTACACATAAGTGGAACCCTTACTCAAAAAGCTCCCAAAATTCATCTTTTTTAATACATCTTTTAGACAAAACGTTGCCTAATTAGCCCCCTTTTCTCCTACCAAACTTAGATAATTTTTTGCAAAATTATTGAAATCTATAACTTTTCATAAAATTAAAAAAATAGATAAATTGTGTTTAAAAAATAATTTTATAATAAAAATCGTATTTACAAACACAGTTTTAATTCTTTTTAAAATTGAACGAATTCATCATTCAAAACCACAATTTTAATTTTATTGTTTTTATAATATAGAAGTGGTACGCCAAAGTATAACCTCGATTTTATTATTAAAACTAAACATACATTTCTTTGTACATCATAATAATAAAATTAATAAAGATACTAATACTTATGATAATATTAGTTATAGTAAGACTATGATAATAATCTGTACTGTTATTATTGTAATAAGAAAAGTATAAAAGTAATAATTTTTAACATTATTATAATAATTTTAATATAATATTAATAATAACAGTAATAATAATAATAAATCAGATTTTCCACCACGATTTATCTTTTTATTTATTTAGAAAATATTAATGTAATTTTAAATAAATTACAACACTTTGATAAGAAAACAAATTAATTTACCTGCACCAGTTTTTTAAAATGATTACTTAACCTATTTAACCGTAATCCTAACTTTACAAATAGCACAATTGTGCCTGAACTTATAAGAAGACAAAAGTTTGGCCAGCAAATTATTAGTTTAAAAATAAACAAAATTATTAAAATGATATATTAATAGTTTAAAGAATAATAGAATGCGAAGGATTTTTTTAGAAAAAAAAAAAACTCACCTTTAATTTAACCTTAAATACCCAATCATTGATCTGAAATGAAAACTGGACCGAATCAATCATTTGACCGAAAAATGGTGCATTGATTTAACTTTTGAACAAAATAAATCATTCATTTGACTTAAAAAAAGGTAAAATCGCACAAAAATTAGTTCACAAGGATCAATAAAACTGTTTGATGTAACCCCATTTATTTTTTTAAATAAAAAAATAACATTTTTTTTAATTAAAATATCATTTTTATTATGAGTGGACGTGGCAGTATGTTGTTGAGACTTAAAGCTGAACATTATAGTATATTGACTGACATGTATGGATATTTGAATTTTAATAACGCATTCTTTTTATCAGTAAATATATATTTTTTTAATTTTTTTAAGAACGTACAAAATAAAAAGTTTAATATTTATAGTTATTAGTATTATAGTTTATGAACTTATAATTCTATTTTAAGGAGTATTTATTTATTATTTTATTAATACGAATTCAATTTTGAAACTACTTTTTTAAGGATAAAATTAGAAATGAATGATATGAGTTTGAACGTATATATTAATAATAAACAAAATTGTGTAATATTAATATTAAATGTGACAGACGTTTTAATTAAACTTAATATTAAAGAAGTTCATCAAATATTATAAATAAGTGTAACAATTCAGACAAATATATATTATTATTATAACATTAATTATATTAAATATTAAATATTTATTTAATTATTTTCAGATAATTTTTTACAGGTGTATTCCCAAATCTAAATATTAAAAGAGAGAAAGAGAAAGAAAGTAAGAAGAACATAATCAAAAAGAAAAAATCAATTATTCAATCAGTAATAATTCTTCTCTCAGCCTTTCTTACAAGAACATCTTCCGTTATAAATGGATTTTTATTTCGTTAATGTATATTATTTTTTTATCATATTGGTAAAGAACAAGAACAAAACAGTACTAACAAGGCTTTTGAATTGCTAAAGTTTGATTTTAAAAGCAACAGATGAGTAGCCATAGGAGGGTCCACTTTGAAGCAAACACGTGCAATAATTATCCTGAGTCTTGTCTCCACCATAGTTTGTTGTCTTCTTGAGAAGGCTCTAGCATTGCTCTATTGTGTTGTGAATGAGTGAGAAATCAGAATGAAAAGTCTAGAATTATGTAAGGGTTTGCTTCTCCATTAGTCTACCTTGATGCAAAGTGTTATCATATGAAAGATGCCTTTGTCTGTGACATTATCTGTTTAGCCACGACACTAGTTGCTGATATTGAGTTTTCTTCTGTTTTTTTAAGAACAAGAACATTGCTACAAAATTATCATCACTTATAATGCTTAAGATTTAGACTACAGGGATGCACTTATATCATACCTTTCAGACACATACGTATTCATATCTGTTTATTGGTCTAATCATTATTCTTTAATAAAATGCTGTGCACATTTTATTTGTAATAAAATTAACTAAAATTACTATATATATCTTTTTCTTAATGATTTTTCAATTTTGTGCTGTCAAATACTTTTTTTTTAATTGAAAAAAAGGTAGATGTGGGGGATCCATGCATATACAAAACTTTTTTCCTTCTTTTTTATTATTTTTTCAGTAGTGAAAATTTGACATTTTTATCATATTTCTTTTATTTTCATGTTCTTTCTTCATAAGAATGGTTTTGTAAAGTACATTAACCAAGTTGTCAAGTACACTGAGTTTAATGTTTAAGTGTTATACTAACAAAATTGCATTGTTAACTAAATAAAATAATTATTGATATAACTTTCTTACCAACTATTTTAAAAAAATAATCTTGACGAACCCAGTAATATATGATTGAGAAGTATTAATTATTATAAATTTATAATTTTATAAATTATTGAGAAGCGAAACTTATCAACTCGTTAACTCGTTCAACGAATGACCTGATAGTTAGGGGTGGCAAAGCGGGGGGATCAGGCAAGCCGGCCCGCGGCCCACGGTAAAAAGCGCAGGACGGGCTGACCTTTTCAGCCCGCTGGAACCGCATTAGCCTGCCCCGCATAATTTGCGGACCACCAACAAGGCGGGGTGGGCTGGCCCGTAAAAAAAAAATAAAAAAATAATTGACTGGGTAGCAATGGTCGAGTGGAGGAGTAACAACTTTGAGTGAAAGAAAATTAGGTTTTTACTTAAAACACAACCCAGTGGAAGAGGGACAACTTTAAGTGAAAGAAAATTAGGTTTTCACTCAAAACACAAGGTAGCTACGATGTTCCAAAAAACGCGCACAACACACGACGCACTTTCCTTTTGCAGTGCCGCCGCTCACTTCGGCTGCAACGCCACGCAGTTTCACCTGCAACTATTGCGCACTATTATCACACTGTTGTCGCTCGTGTCGTTCTACTACTGCCTCCACTCCTCCTACATGTTAAAAAAAAAAGTGGGCCAACCCGCATGCAAGATGGGCCATGAAAACCAGCCCACATTTTTTATGCAGGGCAGGCCAATCCAGCCCGCATTTTGGGAGCCTAAGCAGGGCGGACCGACCCGCTTTGCCACTCTTACTAATAGTTAGAATATATTTTAAATAACTTTGATAACATGTTAAAAAATGAATTTTAAGTCAAACTCAACTTTATAAAATTGGTCTATAAGATAAGATTTGCATACACTTATATACTATCAAATCTCCTTATCTCTTGTTTAAGTGGAATTTCCAATACCATGGTCACCTCGTGACTAATTAGTTTTTGGTAAATATTTTGAAGAGAAATTAAAGAGAAACAAAAACTTTACGTGATAAAGTTTTTTTTTGAAATGGAAAACAGTGTGATTGTTAACATGATAGCATAGGCATATAAACCCTAATAAGCATATACTTTGGTAGATAGCTGCATAGGCTTACAAATGCATATGAGGAAGATGCCACCCAGTTATGTTGAAACATGACGAATCTTTCTTTTATGGTGCTACTTTCTTCATCAAAATCATTTGCTGCAAGTAGAAAGCTAAACAAAGTGGAATATCTCCAAACATAAACATCCTAGTACTCCAGATACTTTTTTGTATTCGTCGTTCTTTTGTTTTTAAACTATACTGTAACATATGTGTTCAGATATACTAGGATACAAGTATATGAAACTTCTACAAACTAAACATAAATGATTTTTTTTTCACACAAATTCATAAGAAATAATAAGAAAGAAGGACAAATACCAATATTAATTGTTTTTATAAGCAAACATCAAAACATTCCATGCATGTAATTTTTTTTCCTGATCCTTAAAATTAGGAGCATAGGGTTTGATTTCCTTGTATAACGTGTCCTATTTCTTCCTAGATCTTAGGTATTTCCTAGTTTTCCTCTTCATGGGAAAAAGACAAGGGAAAGAAAGAAAGAAAACAAAAGAAAAAAAGTTTCATACAAGAAGAATAAAGAAGTAACCTTACGAAACCAAACTCCATTCGATTGGTTAAATCAAAATTAATTTAGGCAATCCTACATCTTAATTAGTTATTATAAAATATACAAAAACAGGTACATTCTTTGACATTATGGATAAGGCATTGTGATTAAACTGTTTTTCCAAATCTCTTAAAAGTCATTACTACATGTTTAAGGTATATTTATTGTGCCTTGCAATATAATAATGCATGTTGGAGATGAATTTGGATTGTGTAATCCATTGGCACCACACCATAGCATAACACACTTTGTTTTTAGATATTGGAAAGATATTCAACCAATGTTGCAAAAGCTACCCTTTTCTTTAAATTACAAGAATCTCTAATCAAAAGTCAAGACAGTATCTTACAAAAAGAAAAAAAAGAAAGTGAACTATGTCGCGTGGTTTAAACTCTTTCATTGTGAATTCTCATCAATATAAAGTCATTATTTTAAATAAATAATTAAATATGTTTTTCATACTTTTATATCAAATTAATTTTCGTCATTAATCCAAATTTTAGATCTCCACTACACTTTAATAAGAAAATTATTGGAATTAGATTTTATAAAAAAAAATTGTGATAAATAAATTTTAATATAGATTAAGATGTTAAAATGTTAATGCTAACTCATCGTTGATTTGAATGTTATGATAATATAATAATGTCTAAATTAAAAATTTATTTATTAAGGACTCATTCCAATAATTTTCTTACTATAAATAATTAGAAATTTTGAAATTTAGGTTAAAAACAATAATAAATTTCATTATACTCTAGGAGAAAAATATATTTAATTTTTAAATAAATTAAAATTTTTTATCATCCTGCAAATTAAGCTTCTCATATTCTTTAAAATAAGAAAGTACTAATCCATGTGAGATGTGATTTTTGTCAAAAACTTATTTTACATATTTAATTCATATTTTGTTTTAAAAATCGTATTGACTATTAAGCCATGTTTACTAAAGTGTGAGTACATCAATTTACGTACAATTATTTTAGTTTAAAGATGTAGATTAGGTTTTATAGTATATTCTATTTAATTGAATTGTCTCTATAAGTGTGTTTTGCATTTCTACTTTTCTATGGTTTATATTTTAAATAAAATATTAGTAAATTTTAATTAAATTTTAAACTTTTATAAATTTGCTTCAAGAGATAAGGTGACTATAATTTTTATTTTCTTATTTTCACTTATTTGGTCGACCATCAAATTAGAATGAGAAAAAAGAGTAGATCAATATGTTGGAGATGAAAAAAAAAAACTATTATATTATCTTATTGACAGTATTAGACCACACAATACTTAAACAAATAAAAAACAATTACACAACTACTTTTACTTACTTAATTTGAGAAGTATAGAAATTTATATTTTTTTAGCAGATTTGTTTTCTCATTAACGATAAGAATCGTAATTTTATAGCCAACTAATACTTTTGATTGATGATATATATTTTTATATGTTCTTTTTAGATTAAGGATTTTTAACTATGTAGTACAAACACGGACATGGAGAATTATACGATATGGACTCGGACACGAAGATACGTATAATTTTTAAAATGTAGGATATGGATATATAAATCCATATATTATATAATTATGAATTATATAAATTAACAATGAAGATTTATGTGCACAAGTAACTTTCAAGTTTTTTTTAGCATAAAATATTTTTAGTGGCTGGTTCAAAAGGATTTGTTCCTTATCTTTATAATCATAATAAAAATTTATATAATAAATTTAAGTTTTTAAAAAATTAAAGTATTTATCCTGTTTAAAATTATGTTAGAACTGTGTTAAAATTGTCAAAAATTCAATAAATATATTTTAAATTAGACACTTCACCAATAAATGTCGTATTCAACACATGTATCCGACATGGACAGTCATTTAAGAAGAATGTCTGAGTTTCATAGATTTTTACTCATTTTTAAATAAATAAATAAAAATGTGTAAAAAGAAAAAAATATTTAAAAAAAGGTGTGGGTTCAGTAGCGACCCAAACGATTCCGACCTCACCATGTTTGAGCCACGTGAAGTGCATGTGCAAGCAGAGAGTATTGAGGGCATTATTATAAAATAAAATTATTTTAATGAATGAATGAGTGAATGTGTGCGTATGTTATGTGTGATATCATGAACACATACACGAGCCCATGTCCCGTGAATGCATGTCATGTCATCACCAATTACAAGAACAACAGCCCCATCACCAATTCAATGATGTCATATATATATACATAATTATTTTTACTTGTTAAGATTTTCTTTTTCCTTATTACTATTTTATGTCTGTTTGAAAAAATTACACAGAGCATATAAAAGAGAAAATTATTTTTCTTTTATTTTTCAATATAAATAAATAAATAATAGGGTTTGTGAAGGCACTGGGAACATTTAAAACACTGATCTGACCACAAAATATTTACTGGTTTTTCGTGAAAATAATTATTCATATATACATCTGAATAATGAATGGCACAGCAGAAACTCTCCTCCACTCATTTCCACCTTTGTTTATTTGTTATTACTTATTTGTTTTATTTAATAATATATGTTTTTACAACGCGAGTTTATTTTGTGACTTCTTCTTCAATTTTTGACTTTTTCAAATTTTATAATCTTTTCGTTTTTTAGTCCTTCCATTTTCATCAATGATTATAGAAAATATACCAAGAAACACTACAAGAAATTTATTATATAAAAATCAATTTTAAAAATGAAAAATAATTTATTATTATATTAATTAAATTAAAAATTATTTTAAGACTACAAATTTTTTATTTATAAAATTAGTTTTTATTATTATTAAATAGTTTTTAAATTGATATTTAATTAGTTAACAAAGCTTTATCAATTTAAAAATTATTTAATAATAATAAAAACTAATTTAGAAATCAATTTTTTTTTAATCTTTAAAATAATTTCTAATTTAGTTAATATAATATTTATTTATTTATTCTAAAATTAATTTTTATTTAATGATTTTTTTTAGTGATACTTAAGTTATTTTGAATAGATGTAAATTAAAATTATTTATATAATCTTATGTTTCTGTTATTTATACTCTTTTTTTTAATATTATATCATGGGTCTATATATAAAATTCAAAAAAATTTAGTTATGTCTTAATCATAATTTATAAATAATTTAATATATTATTAACTAAATAATATTTTAGATCTCACTGTTTAGGTTTAATTATGTCGAAATATCGATAGACTGTAGACAAATATCTATTTGGAGTAAATTTTCAATGTGCATTTCTTTTGACAAATTATTAATATTTATTATTTGGAATAGAACGAACTGTGAACAAAAATATTATAATTGTAGAAGTATTGAAATTGAAAACTTGGTAGAACCTCACATTAATTGATATGATATTTCCACTTTGTGTATGTTACTCAATTATATGCTATTATTGTCTTCTTCCCTTTAAAGTTTTTATATGTGTTTCTGAGTTGTCATGTGTCAGTCAATTCCTTCTAATTCAGTCTTCTGATAGACTTCAGTAAAAATAATTTGTGTGAGTTGAGTCATTCTACCTTACTTAGTTGTCTTGTTTAGTATATTTATTTTAAAATCTTATTTATATTATTTTGTAAAACTTAATTAACTTCTATCAATCTTATAAATTTCCATAGTTTTAACTGAATATTTATTAGAATTTTCTTTCTACTAACTTGACCAATAAATCAGATATTTTATTGTGAATCACAGATATTGATATTGCAGAAGAAATGATTGACTTGAACCAAGAATAAGATATGAAGATAAAATAAAATGATAAAAAATTTCAATAAAAATAAAACATTTTAAATAATCAAATAAAATTATAATCTGTAATAAAGATTTAATTAAAAATATTGAAATTTATAATTTATTTAAAATTCAAACAAATCTTATTTTAATTTACTTAAGTCACGAAATCCTCTTAAGTAATGTGTTTGAGTATTGTTATGAATTCTTTGATTTAAAAGAAATTGTCAATATTTTATTTAGATTGGAGGATGAAAAATAAGAATGTAAAAAATAAAAATAAGTAAAAGGTAAAATATATTTATTTAGTATTAATGATATTATTTTTATTTATTAAATTTATTATAACAAAAATCTAAGTATCAGTAAAGTATTAACAACAAAATCAATTTCAATTTTAAGAACTAATGTAACATAATGGTAATATATATGCAAATATTAATGAAAATATCTATTATATAATTAACTAAATAAAAGATATCATGATTATGATTTTTTTTATGTAAATTTATTGAAATTAATAAGACGATTTTTTTTCAAATATATTTTTAATATTGACGACTAAATTAATAGTTAATATTTTAATATAATCATGATGGATTCTGAATATGCATAGAATATTTATAATTTTTCACTAGTAATTAAGTGAGTTGCTTTATGATATGAAGTGAGTTTCTCTTATAAATAATCGTGTCAAGAGACAAAATATTTCAACTGTAAATAGAAGAAAAATCTAAAATCAAAATTTATTTATTCTCTAGTTTAAATATGATTTTAGTTAATATAAAATTAATGAGTTTTATTCCTATATATTTTATTTCACTTTTCCCCTTTAAAACGGCCTTGTTAATAATTTATATGTTTAGGAAATATCAAGTTATCACATCTAGATATTATAACAACATAAAAAAATAGGGTTACAATAGAAGTGATATAATTAAAATAATATTTAAATATATATTGTGAAAAGTTTATATAAAAAAAAAAATTAGTTATTTAGGATTCATTTCAAAATAATTACTATCTCCTTTAACAAAATTTTATTTTCTTCTTTGCATTCTCTCTACATTTCTAATTTCACCCTTAATGAGACTGACAATTGGATGCTATCTTTGACAATTGGATGCTATCTTTGAACTTTTGATAGTATATAGAATAAAATTTTCTGATTAGATTTCTTTTATTAAAGTAAGTTCAATTTTGCTAATTTTTTCTTTAAGCCAATTTTGAAACTTAGATACATGTGTTTTACATATGAGGTATTTGAATATAGGATTAGCATATGTTAGTTCAGGGTCTTAGAGATGTGTTCAAATCATTAATCAAAACTTTGTGATGCAGGTTAGACTATCACTCATTTCTATAAGAGTTGGAGTTCATTGCAAGTACTAATATTTCTAATCAGGTAAGATAAATTAGTTTTATCTTTCAATAAAACTCTAGGTTAGAAGATCTAGATATGGAGGTGACCTAGTCACAAGTTCAAAATTTCACTTGCATGGTTGTTTTGTTGAATGAAATAGATGTTATTTAATGAAAATAGTTTGAAGTTTAAAGAATCTGGTAAGTGGTTGATTGTTTAGATTGATTGTGAGATGTATTTCAAAGTTTAAGTCTTAGATTTATTTATAAAATTATGATTTAAATGTGATATAATTGGATATATAAATCAAAATATTATAAATTTAAACTAACTTTCACTTTTTGGGTGTTTTCTGCCTTAGTTCCGTTCAACACCAACTCCCTGTGCTCTTGTAGATTAAAAAATAATAATTTTTAAGGTCATTTTATAGTTGTTTTGTTGCATAATTTTTTATTGCTTCAATTAAATTGTATGTAAATTTTAATTATACATGTATTTGAAATATTGGATTTATGTGTTTGTGTAGTTTTTTTTATACTTTTTAATTGTTTTAAAATTCCAAATTTTTGTTTGATTGTAAGGTATATTGATGTGTGATATGAACTATGAATTATGTGGAAATGTGATCGTAACATTATTTTTAGGAAAGGAAAAATCATGTTGAGATTGTTAGGATGTGCATTAGAGATTTGTCTAAAATAAGACATCCTAACTCTACTGGTGTATTGAAATTATACCTATGAAGATTATCAAGTAGTGAGAGTAAAAGAAGGTTTATATGACTAAGTTTCTGGTTGACTGGTCTAATAGGTTTTATGAATTAACATTATTATATGAGGTTATTTGATTTAGATATTTATATGTACATATAGTTGTGTGGTGAGTCTTCTAGAAGTATAATTAAATATTTATATGAACTCCTAACATGAGTAATATTGAACTATACCATAACCAGACGAAGTTTTCTTTTTTTTTTTTAGATGTTTTATTTGGGTGTATATATACATATATATTAAAAAAATTCATTTGAAAATGATATTTTTGTATTACTATTTGATAATTATGTGAATGATATAATTTATTCCATACTACAAGCATCATAAACCTTTAACATTTTTTAATCCAAAAAATAATTGTATTTTCTACTTTAAAATGAACTTTAAATATTAAAAAGTTAAAAAGAAATATTTTATAGAGACCAAAACTAAAATTTATTTATTTTATAAGGATTAAGGTCAACGACTATTATTTCCATAGATAAAATATTAAAACTATAAAGACTAAAATCAATATATACTAATTTTATAAGAATTAAAATGATATTTAAGTCTTTATTTTAATAAATATATAAAAATCAATTTTAACACAAAGAATACAAATACTTATATATATATATATATATATATATATTTAATTATATAAAATAAAAATACATGACTATTGGGATAATATTAAGATATTTTAATGATTATAGTTGTGAAATTTTGAGGCATATGCTTTAATTATATAAAATTTCATCATTTTATTTTAAAGTTAATATAGATACTAATATATGCATTTTATAATATAATATTTTATACGATAAAAAATTATATTTAATTATCTATCACGCACTATATATATATATATATATATATATTATATTTATTATCGTCGAATTATCGTTTGAGGGAGTGACCGTCCTAGTTCAGAAGATAAATAAAGTCCAATTTACTGAATCTCATGGGCAGAAGAGGGTTGTCGGTACTTATGACAGTGGGAGCATGGGTCGTGTTTCAGCTAAGGTCCCTAGATGACAGTGAGTTAGGAGAACTAGTATTCCAGCTGTTAAAACATCTTCAGAAAATTTCTTATTGAGTATGGAGAGTGTTTGTTCTCAAGTTGTTCCAGGACCTGACAGTTTTTGTAAGTGGGAGTCGGTAGGAACAGAGAATGGGTCAGTGACAGTTTTAGTCATGACTGACATGTTGAAAGTCAGGAGAATTTCAACGAAGCCTTCAAAATGATTAAGAAGGTTGGTGGCAACTAGTGGTGAAACATTGAGTTCCGGTGACAGATTACAGAAGTACACGTACACAGTTGAAGCCCAGGTGAACATTGTTCCGTGACTTCAAGTGGGAGATTGTTGGGTATGAGGTCAGGACCAATTGGGTTGGGCTGACTAGACACCATGTTTAGTGAGTGAGCTTAATCATTGTGTCCCATTTATATTTTCTATTTAAAGAGATCAGTGTACTTGTAATTGGTGTGCAACAGGAAAGAAATGAAAACCTAATAGGTACGCGTATAGATATAGGTTTGAACCATGTTAAATTTTGTGTCATTTATTTTCTTGCATTGTTTAGTAATTATGTGTTGTTTCCGCGTGCGTTTTTTCCATCAAATATTAAGATATTTTAACAATTATATTTATGAAATATCGAGACATATGCCTTAATTATATATAATTTCATCATTTTATTTTAAAGTTAATATAGATACTAATATATGCATTTTACAATGTAATATTTTATACGACAAAAAATTATATTTAATTATCTGTCACGCAAAAGTGTGTATATATATATATTATACTTATTATCGTTGAATTTTAATAGAGTTAATACAAAAATAAAAACAATATATAATTATAATTTAGTAATCAGATACAAGAATATATTTTTATAATATTATGTACATAATTAAAGTTAGTACCTCATCTCTATATATAATAAAGACACTTTGTTCTCTGGAGATGGGCAATTTGGTCACATGCAACCAATCCAAATTGGGGTATTTTGATTATTAATCATTGTCGTATAGCGAATGTGATATATCAGAACCAAGTTGAAGATTTTGATTTAAATGTTTTTTCTGCTCAAGGACAAGACAAGGGCACATGTTGAGGTAGGGGCCCCTATCTTTCTTCCAACCCTTAACCTTTCAGATGCCTCTCCCATCTTCATTTTCCTTATATTTCTCTCAGCTGAGGACAACATAGTCCTTTCCCATTTCTTCTTTTGTTTTTCTCTAATTAATACACCCTTTTTAGTTTCTTTAATATATTTTCTATTCTACACCTTTTAAGTATCTACACCTAAAAAAATGTTGAAACTGGTATCTTTTTCATCAAGTTAATTTAATTTGGATTTATAATACATTTAATTGGCCCTTTTCATTACTTTTTTTTATAATTTATAATTACTTGTTATCTTTATAAGTAGGAGATAAGTTAGTGTTCATCCCTAACTTGCATTTTGTAGAATTTCTTTATATAATTTTGGTACAATAAAAAATAAATATAAAAAAATAAGAAATAATCATTATGGGGACATCTAAGTATATATAAAATAAAACTTCATAAAAACTCATTTTTCATGAAGTTAGTAGGAGAATAGGATTTTGGAAAAAATTTTCGATGATATTAATTTTGATATGAGAATATGTAATTCTTTTAGTTCTTGTAAATTTGATTAGATGTTTTTTTTTATCTTCTCTTTATGATAAGATTGAAGTACTCTTTAAATATTTTATTTTATTTATTTATTGCTAATAAAAAAATAGTACTAAAAAGTTATAAAAAGTATTTAAGGAATTTGTATTCTTGAACTTTGAGTTCCATCGGTTGAATAAAACAATTGATATTTACATTATTGTTATCTTTTAATATATGACATTTTAAAATAAAAAGCTAACCTTTCATTATTATCTGATTGAGTTTGTGATGATTAAAGTATGCATTTTTTTCCTAAACTTAAGCTCCAACATCAATCAACACCTGAAAGGAGAATTGAATAAAAACAAGTTGTTTTCTCTTTATCTCTAGGTTTAGGGTTGGGACAACGTTTTTGTCCCCATCTGCCCATCATGCTATATATATGTATATATATACTCACTACGCACAATCATGTTCTCACTTCATCTCTATCTTTCCACGAGGTACCATGTTTTCTTGCAAGTACCAGCATCAATAGCTAGCAACTATTCTTGAACCTGTCATAATTAGTCTCTTTTTTTCTCTCTTTCAATTAGCCACATACTACTACTGAAGCAGTAGTATTCGATATACCCTAATAGTAAGTGGTCACTATCTGTTCCACTTCTGCACTATGCCTTCACTCTCAGAAGTGTATCGAGCCCACCCCGTTCACGTTCAACACAAGCACCCTGATTTGAACTCTCTACAAGAACTCCCTGAATCTTACACTTGGACACAAATGGAAGACCAAACTAATAATCACCCTTCTAATTGTACCCTCAACGAGACTGTTCCCGTCATTGATCTCAACGACCCAAATGCTCCGAAGCTAATAGGTCATGCATGCATAACTTGGGGAGTGTACCAAGTGGTGAACCATGGCATACCCATCACTCTTCTCGATGAGATTCAGTGTCTTGGGGAGACCCTCTTCTCTCTTCCCTCTCACCACAAGCACAGAGCAGCTCGTTCCCCTGATGGTGTTGATGGTTATGGCCTCGCTCGCATCTCTTCCTTCTTCCCCAAACTCATGTGGTCCGAAGGCTTCACAATTGTTGGATCTCCTCTTGAGCGTTTTCGCCAACTCTGGCCCCAAGATTATAACAAATACTGGTTAGTCTACTCTCTCTCACTCACACTCACACTCACAGGCATGTAAACATCTTCATGCACGTCTTCCTCCTTCCTTCCTTCTCAATGCTAACTAAACAGAATCCCTCCTTTCTCTTTCTCCTTCTTTTGTTTTTCTTACAAAATGAAGCTTTGTTTTAAAAAGACTATTTCTTTTGTTGTTTTTTGGGATGATAAACCAGTGGGTTAATTATAATCACTCATCTTCTTATCATAATTAGGGGGGTGTGGACCCACCTTAATCTAATGCACCAACGTTGAAACAATTTACATGTGTTTGTTGATATGTCGGAAAAGTCGTGATTTTTGTTTTTATCTTTTTTTGTTTGATTGTTTCAGTGACATTGTCATGCAATACGATGAAACGATGAAAAAGCTAGCGGAAAAGCTGATGTGGCTGATGTTGGAATCTCTGGGCATTACAAAGGAAGACCTAAAATGGGCTGGTGCAAAAGGTCAATTCAAGAAGACATGCGCTGCCTTGCAATTGAATTCCTACCCGACTTGTCCGGATCCGGATCGGGCCATGGGTCTCGCCGCCCACACGGACTCCACCCTTCTCACAATTCTTTACCAAAACAACATAAGCGGATTGCAGGTTCACCGGAAAGGCAGCGGCTGGCTGACAGTGCCGCCAGTCCCGGGCGGGCTTGTGATAAATGTGGGCGACCTCCTCCACATTTTGTCAAACGGGTTGTACCCGAGTGTGCTCCACCGGGTCTTGGTGAACCGGGTCAAGCAAAGGCTTTCGGTTGCTTATTTATGTGGGCCCCCACCCAATGTGGAGATTTGTCCACATGAGAAGTTAGTAGGCCCAAATCAGCCTCGTCTTTATAAGTCAGTGACTTGGAATGAGTACCTCGGCACCAAAGCAAAGCATTTCAACAAGGCACTTTCCACTGTTCGGGTTTGTGCAGCCATTAGTGAGTTGGTAGATGCAAAAGAAACTGAGTGAAACAGTGATTTTGCATGGTCTATTTTGTAGCAAACATGAAAGGGCAGGGAAATGAAACACCTTTTTTTGCATAACTATGGAAAATTGGTGGCTAATATGAATTAGATGTGGTGGTTTTTGTTTGGCTCTAAACGGGAATAGCCCTTGAAAAGGATAAGATAGTCTCACTGTGTTTCATTTGTCTTTGTATTGAAAGGGACATTACTAAATTCTCTATTTTTCATCATTCAATTCCACCACAAAAAAACATTTTCCTTTCCAACTTCATATCTCTATTCATGTTCATATTATTTTTAGGGTTTTAAACATTTATGATACCTTTAACTTGTCCATTTATGGCAAGCAGATTGGTCCATCTATTAAAGATATTAAAATATTGAAGAATGATTACCCAATTTTCAATGTCTCAAATTTGGATGAAATCATTTTATATATATTACACTTTTTTTTTTCTTTTTTTCCTTTGAAGATAGATTTAGTTGAAGCCGTATATGTACAAAATAAGAGACATGCATTTATGAGAACCTTACAAAATCACTAGAGAATGGATTCTCTGCCTGCCCAACTTCTGTTTCCTCACTCTCACACTTTTCCACACTTGCAGTTCTAATTTTCTAGTGAGAGAGATGATGAATCAAAGTGTTTCATAATACACTATTTTTTATTCTGAGAATCATGTATTTGAATAATTGGAGACTTTTCAAATATTGCAAATGCTTTGTTTAATTAATAAGTTTAAAATATTCTTCATAATTATTTCTGAATACATTCTATTTTAAATCACAGTTTCCCCATGGATGTTGATACTACTGTTTTCACACCCCATTCTCTCTAATACTTGATAAATAATTTCACCCATCTAATTAAATTGATGTTTATTAATAAAATATAAAATTAAAATAAAGTTGAAAATTTAAAGCTGTGGTGAATAAAGTCCAAATTTTAAGCAAAATGCAAACTTCAAATTTTAGTATATAAAAACAGTTGTTGTTAGGAGATTTAATCTCGCTGGTTTCAAATTTCATTTAAAAGATGTCAATTTAATAGATTGTGAGGTTATTTATTTAAAAAAAAATTTAGAAATCTTACATCGACTAGAGATAAAAATATTTGATTGTATATGTAACACCAAAAAAAAAAAACTTCTAATTATTACAATACAAGTACTACTATACAAACTTGGAGTATTTCAAAACATGAATATTACAAGATTACGGCTTATAAAATACAAACATTTACAATATAAAGTTTAAAACATCCTAAAACCTTCAAGGACCTCCTACACCTGTATGATCATCTGCTCGTGTACGTAGTACAGTCATCGCAGTTCAAACACAACAAGAAAAAAGCAAGGGCAAGCTAGTGAAAATAAAGTTTTATAATACACACAATTAAATCCAAAGAGAAAAGAAAGTTACATGGATCAATTTCTCAATTATTCAATCTTCTTCAAAATCCAACATAAAACAATCATGTCAATCTCACATGGATCTACACATCCAAGATATTCAACAAACAACGTCTTCCAGAAGACTCGTATTAAGTAAGTCCCACCAGAGACTAACACCTGATCCAAAGATTACCAGCGAATCCAACAGAAAGGGTTAGGGTAAGTTCAATACAACCCAAGTCGTGCATCTCATATGTCACGGTGTGCATGAACTCCTTCATCAGCTTCTCATCACCTGATATCTTAGTCTATGTGACTTAGATCATCAGTGAAGCTCGGAGATCTCTGTTACCATATAGGTATCAATACTTAATACACAACAAACATCAGTCCATACATTATCCCAAATGTATGAATTCAATTCCATATCATTTCCATCATACAGTATCATTCAAAACTTAATCCAAAATATTCAAAAGTCTATTTGACATAAAAAAAAACAACACTTAAATACTAACTCATCAAAACCTAATATTTCCACAAATTTAAATAATATATAAACAAACAACTCAATATATAAACAAACAACATCTCTGTAAGAGAAATTGAATATTAGAACCAAGTCCCTTCCACATCCAGAATTTTCTAGCCTAGGGTGCTATAAAAAAATAAAATTTAGCTTCCCTTACCTTAATTGTTTGCTTTCCAAGCAACTTCTAGAATTTTATTCTCCACCGTCTGGATAAGCTTTAAGATTTACGGGCCTAATGCAAGTTATCCAAACAGAACAGAAATTCAGTATATACTAGAATAAGTTGAGAGGATTAATTTTCTCAACTGACCCCATCAAGATTGATGACTAAAACATAGCGAAAAACAGAGAATAAAGGATCTTTAGAGTAAAAATGAACTTACTCTGTTTAAAAATCTGATCGGGTAGAATTGTTCCTTAACTCCTCAGCTACAGCGTGGTGTGATCAGATTCTAAAATAGATGAAGATTGGAAAAGGAAATTAAGAGAAAAAGGAGAGAGGAGAAAGAAATTGGATGTTGCGTGACCAAGGGCAAGGGTTTTGTGAGTTTCTTTTTTTTTTTTACGCTATTATAGTATATAAGTGAATGCATATCTCATTTTAATTAATACTAATTAAGTAAAAGTAAAATAATAAATAATTTAAAAAGGTAAAAGAAATACATAAAAAGTTATAT
Source organism: Phaseolus lunatus (assembly GCA_013389735.1). NCBI lineage: Eukaryota > Viridiplantae > Streptophyta > Magnoliopsida > Fabales > Fabaceae > Phaseolus > Phaseolus lunatus. The sequence goes on from CM023861.1 coordinate 37,129,197, forward strand.
AATATTTTTATAAAATTTAAAATTTTAATTCCTTTAAATGTGATTGTTTCATATAGATCACAATATAAAAGGTAGTTTCAAAATATGATCTTGTTAAATATAGTACTAAGAGTATGGGGTGTGGAATAGAACAAAATATGAGTGCATTGGTTTTTTTCATAATTATTATTCAACATATATTTTATATTTTTGAATTTTTATGGTCTAAAAAATATTTTATATTTACTTTATTACTTTTAATAAATAGAACAAGTATGATAGTTTAAAAATGTAGATAAAACAAGTAAAATTAAATTAAGAGTTAGAATTTGATAGGATAATGACATCATGAGTTTTCTTTATATATATATATATATATATATAAAGAAAACTCATTAAGATATTTTATTTGAGTACAATAGAATTCTTATAAGTAAAAATATAAGAGAGATGCTACATAACATTTGATAGCTAGAATATTTAAAATTATAAGAATGATGACAAGTGAAAAGTATCTCTCCAAACATTAATTTCTAATCCACTTCTATCCATTCATCTTTAATGAAAACATGAGTAATTAGTTTTTCTTTGTTGGAATTTATTTAACAAGACCCAAACTTACATGTAAGCACTTAGATTTTAAATTCATCATATCATAGTTTATTTCAATTATATTTTCATGTTTAATATTTATATTAGTTTGATCACTTTTTATTTATTTATTTAATATTTGGTTGAAATCAAAAAGTTCTTTTAAATCATTAATATTTTTTTATTACAAAGAATTAAACCATTAGTATACTGAATAGCAGTTAGCACTAGTGTAAAAAAATTATTTAGACTATGATTTTTGATGTCATTAAATAACAGTTTTAAAACCGTAACATATAGATGTAGTGTTAAAGTCGTAGTTTTTTATTTTTCATAGTTACAATTGATACTAAGAGTATATTGAAATTAATTATGAATATTTTGAAAATTTAGAACTATAAATAATTTCAATTGTTAATTGAGAAATTGATATTATAATCATGAATCAGGTAGGTTGAATTAATTAATCAGTCAGATAAAATAATTTTCACGTAATTTATACGAAGGGTATTTTCGTAAAACTCAATTATAACATTTCCTTATTATATTTTATAATATCCCATGTTTTTAACTTATCTTCCAATTCTCTTAATACAATTACTTCAGTTTATAATTTTTTTTTTATCTTTTACAGTTTATTTTATTTTATATTTATCTCTTTTTTTTTTTTACATATTTTTATATTTACTATTTATTTATATTTTATTTAAAATAAAATATTTAATTTTATAAAATCTGAAATTAATTACCATAACGTTCTATAACGTATTTTGCTAGTTCCTTAGGATTAGATACATTCACTTAAAAATTCATTTCACTATTTGTGAATTTACTATACTTATCAAAATTCTTAACATCATATAAAATTATATGAAAAAAAAGTCTTCAACTATGTATGAAAAAAAAAATACTCTTAGAAAAAACGTATTTGTCAAAGAGAAAATCTAAAATAGAGCTAATCAATTTTTTTCTTTTTACAATAGTTCCAAAGTTTTCTTTCTCGGTCAAGATAATGTCACATGAGGGAGAATGAATAATCCAGAAAATGGGTAGAAAATAAAAATAAGACATTTTATAATATATAAATAAATATAAATTTTATTTATGAATCAAATTTATAAGGTTAAATTAAACTTAAAATTTATTATATAATATATTAATTATTTATGTGTTGGAAATCTCACACATTATATATAAAAATGGATATAGACTTCACTTATGAACAAATTGAGTTAAATTTAAAATTTATTTCTTAATAATTCTATTTTTTATTATTATTTTTAAAAAAAAAATCTTTCCTCCCGAAAATCTTAATTCCCATTGACCCATGTGCCCTATCCTTAAAAAGTGTTTTGTTGAGAAATTTATTGGTTTTTTAAAGAACATGTTATGGAAATATGATATTTTTAAATGAAGATAATAAAATATATGAAAGAATATTTGCATTTCATTAGTAGTTATGAAGCAATACAAAAACTAGTGAGAATGATATTATTATGTTTTGTGCTTGCTTGTGGATTTTTGTTATCTATTTTTATGTTTTTGTCATATTTTTTTATCAGTAAGAAAAATATAAAATAATAATAAAAAATATTTTAGGATATTTCAATCTTATATAACACATTCTAAATATTTGCCTTCTACTTGTTCAACTTAATAAAACATTAGAAATAGATAATTTTTCTAGCACAATTTGCAAATCTAATATTTCATAAGGAGACTACGTGACATTCAAAATCTTACTCTATTCTCCAAATGAAAAGTTTTAAATAAAAACCAAAATATTTTCATGCTAAAGTCCAAACCACAATCACGCCTTTTCTTCAACTTTTACCTTTGAATTCTAACAAGGTTATCTTACAAATTATAAACTGAATAAATGAACTCTGTGCAAACAACAAAAACACAAACATGAATCCTCCCGCATTCAACAACCTATAAAAAGAAAGGATAAGATTTTTGTATATGAATTAGAGTACCCCTAATATTCCTATTTTAATCAATTATTTATTGTTGATAAAAAAATGATAAGCATGTGATTAAGTAAAAAATTGTTATAAGTTGTGATTCTCCAATTCAATAATGCGAGGAGAGTCTATAACTTAGGCACACATATCCATTAGTTTGTAAAATACAAGTTCTCACACTTTAGGTGACAAAATAAGAATCCATAGATAAGTGATGATGGAAGTGGTACATAAACAAACAAACAAACAACTTACCAGCTAGCTTCATACACTTTTTACCCCAACATAATATGAAACAACGCGCGCGAATAAATCTCAATCATTTGGTTTATGAAATCATTGTCTGAACGAACACACCATAATGTTGTTGCTGTCTCTCTGCAACCACGTGCTGCTGTGTCTTACTCCAAACCATAGCAATAAAGTTGAAGCTCACAACATATCACGGGGAAGTGCCTATTTTTACCACTTTTCATCATCTCAAAGCTTTGTCATGTTTCCCTCTTATATAGCTTCTTTTAATCGTTCTTCTATTTGCATATGTATGTTTTGTCCTACGCCTGTGTTGTTGGGGTCTTCCCCCACGTATATGCATATTTCTTACACTTTCTTTCTCTCTAATCATTTTCCTCATTGAATAAACCCACCACGCACTTCTCCTATTCAAATAACAACACCCAAATGCATGTATGTGTTCGTGACCGCTGAACCTTCCAAGATTCAGGAAACTTCGTTACAAACCAACGGGATCAAGCAATCCGAATGTTTAAGATAAAGATAAAAATATTCAAAATATATAAATACAAATCTATTTTATCAATCCTAATAAAATTTTTTATAAATATCTAGTCTCATTCAATTTTACTTTGAATTTGATTCTGAATATATATTGTTGGTGGATATTGATTGTATATAAATACCTACACAAATCTTTATATACTGTGGTTGTATTTTTAAAGTTCACTACATATTATATTTTTTGATATTAAAATTATTTAAAATTTATTTTAATAAAAACTTATCAAATCATCATTTATTCTTGCCGAAACTTAAATAGTTTGTCTATGTATGAATTCCCACTTCTTTTCACATACAAAATTTCATTTTTTTTTGTCGTTTATGTAATTGAGTCTCTCCATAAAAGGTGCACGACTACACAACTCTTATGTAATTGTTGACTTTAATAGTTATAATATCGTATTTTATTTACTAAGGTAGAATTAATCAATTTTAAAATTCAAATTTAAATAAAAATAAATAATTTTGTTGGCACAAAATATCTTTAAATTCATTTTATCTTTAAATTCTAATTAACTACTGTATTATACTGATGGATAACAATTGAGAAATTGATTTTTTTTTTCCAAAGTCGTTCGTGGGGTGGGATATTAGTGTTACAAGAATCCTACCATAACGTGCTATCTTTTCTTCGTATTAATTTCTTCTTAACCATTAATTTTGTAATTAACAGTAATAGTTATCACTAAAAGCTGCTGTTATGCATCTTCCTCCTTTTATCTCCTGAGCAAAAATGCTGAGAAGTAACCGATTGCATGAGTCATTGTTGAAGGAAAGGTATTCTGTTTCCAGATATTTGTACTTTGTTATGATGCAGTAAAACTATGAGGTTCTGAAATTTTCAACATACTTTGTTATGATCGTAATGAATTGTTCTCATTCCAGGGATAGTGAATGTACAGATGTGAACTACTCCATGAAATGATTAACGAATACTTCCATCAAAATGACAGTGACACGATGCAGCCTAATATGCAGATTAGATTGCCACCACATCACTCTCTTGTTGATAAGAAAGAAATGGTGCAGAATTGATTAATTGGCACACCAAGATATGTAATGGTACAGTTCTATAGAAACTTCTTGTCTGTTCAAGATTTTTGTGTTATTACTATATTATTTAATCGATTTTGTTTGATAGAATAAAACAATATTTGTTTGTTATGTTGTTAACTTTCAATTTAATTAGCCTTCACTACTCTGCTAGATGTGTGAGTTGTACTGCTGCATTACTACAGTACTAAACTTAGGTGTGGTGCTGCATTAAAAACACTGTTTGTTATTCTCAAATTGAAGTTAAGACACAACACGACACACTAACAGTACTACAAAACAAAGACATGAAGACACAGAACATGATATGAAGAGGAATGCTTGAAAAATACGTTGATGTAAAATTATGTGTATTATGTTCTTTGGAAAAGGTGCTAAATAAGAGGAATGCTTGAAAAATACATTGACGGCCATAGAGCATAATTGACCACGTGGTTTCATCTAGATCAGTGAGAGGAGAGGTTATACGTAATGAAAAAGATCCAAGAGGTTGAAGTCTTGTGGCGTTTGTAACTGTGGCATGATTATGAGTCTGTGACGCAAGGTGCATGATTTAGTCATAGTTTATCTTTATCCAAAGGAATCCATCATGGGGAATGATTGAAGTGCCTCAAAGAGAAAGACAGCTAAATCCCAACTTTGAACAAATAATTGGTGAGTCTGTGAAGAGAAGAGGAACCCCTTTTGTGGTGAAGTTTTGTTGTTGTGTTTCAATACGGGCGCAATGTTTAGTGAATCACAATTATGGCTGATCTGACTGGTTTTGTTGCTACCTTGAGCTGCATTATGCAGTGCCAATTATAAATTTGATGTCACAGGACTATATAGTATATATGCGGCTCTTTCCAATGAACCCAAATCAGGATTTTGTTCGAGTGTTTTTGTCAAATATCAGAATCAAGTAATATATATCTGAATCAATCTCAGTCACATCAATCATATAGATCATTCAAGCTAGATTTGAGTTGCGATTTTTTGAATGAGATGTTTTACTTACACATTTGAATAAGACCAATGTTCCTTCCTCATCAAACTTTTCAATTAATTCATGTTGATGAGAAGCCTAAGTGACCTTGAGAGGAGCATCAATGATCTGTTACCAAGCTCTTCTCTGATCCCACCACACGAGAATTCATAGCAAGACTATTATTATATTATGAATATCAGATAGATACAGATACCCAACAGTTGCACTCATTCGGTGTCAAAATTACAAAATACTATTTAATTAAATTAATGGACTCACTTTGTTTTTTTCTAAGTCATTGTCTTTTCAAATTGTGAATGACTACTGTACCTTTCTTCTCTATCATCGGTATCAATTATTATTATTATTATCTTAATCTAATCAATGTGATTGAGAGGTACCTCTGTTAATCAAGAAAGCTCAACCTCTGTGGGGGCTGGCTCCTAAATGGAAGCAAAGGTCTGTGCTTCTGCTTTGATCTTTTCTGGTTTTCATATCTAATCCATTTGTAATAACAGTTTCAATTGTTACATGTTAGTGAAGAAACAACTGATCTTACGAACTTACTAAAGATTATTATTGGACATATGAATCTGTGTTACACGTTCAATAGTAGACGAGACACAGTTTCTTTTCTTTTCTTTTTCTTGCTAAGAAGACGTGACATGCTCTGTCTCTACCTCATAATAATACACATGCAAATCAAATATCATATGAACAAGATATAATAAAAACACAACTCTGAAATCTCAGCTGCTTCATCCAAAAGATTTTGACATATATATAATAAACATATATATGTTTCAAAGATCCCACATCGACAAATAATATAAATTATTCAATCAAATTATACAATGAATCTTATTAGTGTGATACAATGTTTATAATTGTTCTAAGATCCTTAAGAAAATATTTTTTTTACATGAAAATGTGTAATTTGGAAATCTAAATGATTACTAGTAGCAAACATAACTGGTTTAGTAATTGAAGATGGTTCATACTGGATTCCAGAGCGAGGACACAGCTAAACCTAAAAAGGGATTAGAGACCAAAAGACAGCCCAACGTGGTCTACCTATTCCTTTTCACCAAACATGGCAAAATGGTTATTCCTTTTCACCAAACATGGCAAAATGGTAGACAAAGTGCTTAAATTTTGCCAATTGTCCAACCCATTTTCTTCATGCATTTCAATCACTAAATGCAACATCAACCAACAAACCATTTTTTTTTTATAAAATTACTGTCATCTTTACAAGAACAACACCTACTCCTTGTACTATAGTGGTGAGTTTATTTTTTTGAGATTTGGAAGTCTAAACTCATGCTATAATTTGGATGGGTTCTTTTTCTTTGGGCCAAAGATGAGCCCACCACTAAATAATGTTAGCTTTTGCTTCCTGCACCTAACAAAATTTGAACTTGTACCATACACTAACGTGAAATGACAAAAAATGTTCTCTTTAATATTTAAATAAGAGTAAGAGTGCACGTCAAAATGTATTATGCAGTTAATATTTTAGAATAAATTTCTGGATTTGGATTTCTGAAATACTTTTTCAGATTAACCTTCTGGGAACAACGTTCTGAAATAACCTTTTTAGAATATGTTTTTGGGTTTTTGTTTTTTAGAATCTCTTATTTTAAATATATTTTTTAATTTTATTTTCTGCAACCCTTTTTCATAATGTATTATTTGTATTTAGCATTTGCTTAGAATAAGATTTTGATTTTCCAATTTTATTCTGGAATTTCATTTTCATAACGTCAAAAATATATTTTGGATTTCTTTTTTAGAATATATTTTTAATTTCAGAATTCTAATTCCAAAATGAAAGAAAATTCTAGAATTTAAAAAATTGATTGGGTGAGGATAGAATTGATTGAGTGCCGAAAAAATACCCAATAATGTTTACCAAAACCCAAGCCCAACCCTCAGTTTCATTTGTACATAAAAGAATATCTCGAGCTATTATCAACCATTACATATCCCTATTAAAAAATTGGCACAATTGATATAACAAAACGTGTGGTGCTTCTACCATGGTGACTGGTTATGTTGGTATTTTGATAATTGTTAACATTTAAGAGAAAATATTTGCCTAACATATTAATTTCTGTGATATGTTGGTGTCTCAAATGATGTTGTTGACACTTATGTTGTGTTCATCTGCTCTAATTCCTCCTATTCAGGAAAATGCCATGCATCATGCACCATCTAAAGTTATTTAGAGCATGATGTTACATTACAGATGTTGATTTAAAATGGAAGTGTAATCGCAAATTCATAAGCGAATTCAGTTACATTCCTTTGAAAAGACATTACACAACTTCTCTTATAAGGATTTCTGATTGATTAGCAATGGATGTCATATGTTTCTGCTTAAGATTCATACAGTTTTTTTATCATCTCATCATTTTTCATTTAGAAACCAAAGATTGTTTATCAGATAACCCCAACTTCTAGTTTAAAGAACATCAACTTTTAAGAAATGGAATAGAAATTCAGAACTCACAAGTTATTATTACAGGTGCAGTCAAAAGTACATAATATTAAATGGATGAAACAAGTAGTATCTTACTTTTGTGCTTGCATTTATATATTAAAAACCTTACAAATTGAAAATTGCTGCATATATGATAGATACAATACAAGTATCATAAAGTATAAAGGTAAGATGAAAATATAAAGAATCGTTCAGATTGCAGAAAGAGTAAAATCTATCTATCTCTTTTGGAAGTTAAAGGTCTTGATTGCAACAGCAAAAATAAAAGCAAAGAGAACCGCGAAGCCAGCAACCACAATAGCAGCAACTCCAATGAAGTCATGTTCGATACCATAACTTTCTTCTAGGTAAGCTTTCACAGTCTTGCCATTTTCAGACGTCATTTGTTCCATTATATCTCCAAACTGAGATCCAATCAATCCATATAAGGTCCAAGCCACTGGGCATGCCCAATAGTACCATCTCCACCATATTGGGATGTTCTGTTCAAAATAGAAAACAACAACATTATTATTATTATTATTATTATTATTATTATTATTATTTATTATTATAATCATATTATGCATGTACCTCAATTGAAACATTACCACATATGATTCACTCTATATGCATGCATTTGTCTGTGTATTATTAATTCAAAAGCAGGGTGGCAACAAGCAACTTACAGGTCTTGCAACAACAAATCCTGAGAAGAGATTCCAAACTGCATAAAATGCAGCAGCCACGATGGAAGCAACATGGTGGTTTGGTGTCACTCCCACAGCCATCATGCCATAGAAGGTGAAGTACAACAGTGTGAAGTACATGAAAAATAGATACCAAAAGAATTTCTCTGCAGTCCACTCAAATCCGATCATGGCATAAACTATTAAACCGTATGTCACCGCTTGAGCAAAGATATAGGGTAGCTCCACCAGAATCTGTGACAATAAATACCCAGTTTGTTTGTTCACATAATCAATGATGCAAACTAAAGTACTAGTCATGTTTGTAAAATAAATAATGATGTTAGTTACCTGTGAAAATGCATAGGGTAAGGCAGAATACATTCTGGCAGCTTTTTCTCTGTAAAAGACAGTCCTTTCAACTGCAACCACAGGCTGTACAGAGGAAGAGTTTTGTACTCCAAGGAAGAGAACAGCAGTGTACATTGAACCTATAGCATTCATCAGGTCTCCTCTGGTCGAACTGTAAATCACCACAAGGAATCAGAACTCCGGTGGAATTTGGAAGATGTGACAAAATATACAGTATGCATTTTTTTTTTGTGACTCATGAGAATTTACTTTCAATTTCATTAATATTTTTCTTACCGTTTGCCTCCGAGGTCCCAGAACATTGTTCCAAACATCAGGGCTATGAAAGTAGTGAAGAAAAACCTCACAGAAGTGTATGGTGGATTACGCCAATATGACCAACGTTGTTTCCATAAGCAAGCTTGGCATTGGACCAAGAAGTTCTGAGAGTATTGAGTAGGGAAATAAAGATCCTTTGAACCGGGAGCAGGCTGACCCAATTCTTGTATAAGCTGCTTGTTTCTCCTGAAAAGCCATGAAAAAACTCACTTAAGCATTATGAAAATCAAGAAAACAAACAAGAGTTAGTGAATTCCTATCCACTTGCGTTGCCCTACCTATATAGATCAGAGTTCCTGTATAAGTCAGTGAAATCAACACCCAAACTAAGCTCTTGAGCTGTGGTTGTAACTTCCAACATCCAAGTAGCCGGGTTATATCCGTCTTTGATTTTGCTCACCCCGTCAATGCTCTGGACAGTGGAAATCATTGGGAAAATTTAGTATTTACTATGAAGAATCATGGTTGTTCACTTGATAATTAAACTATGATGTTACCTCAAAATACTTGATCAGATGACTAGAATGACGACCCAGTGGCCCGACATATATTTCCTGTCCTCCACGCTTCATTAGGAATAGCTAGAATCACACAAAAAGACATTATGTTAGATTCAAGCCTACGGGGGGAGAGAAACCAAGTAAGACACGTCTTCATTTGTCATTTTTGCCACTCACCTCATCAAATGCTTCAAATATGTCAATGCTGGGCTGATGGATGGTGCACACCACAGTTCTTCCAGTGTCCACAGTGTTTCTGACTGTTCTCATAACAATAGCAGCAGCTCTTGCATCTAGCCCAGAAGTAGGCTCATCCATGAAAATTATGGACGGGTTAGCCACCAATTCAACCGCAATAGTCAGCCTCTTCCGTTGTTCAGTAGAGAGCCCACTCACACCGGGCAATCCAACCAGCGAGTTCCTTAATGGGTTCAGCTCCACCAATTCCATGACTTCCTCAATGAACATCTGCAACCATTTTGTCAAATCCAAAAAAAGTTCCAACAATCAGCCTCTAAGAAGAGAAAGCCAGCTATCTCGATGACCAACTTAAACTTAAAGCGTTTTTACTTTTCTCAGTTCTTACTAACTAACCTTTCTGGCTTTGGAATCAACACTTGAAGGTAAACGTAGCCATGCTGAGTAAACCAGGGACTCGTAAACTGTAACATAAGGTGAATGGATATCATTTTGCTCACAGTATCCAGAGATACGAGCAAATGTTTCTTGCTTCTTAGGGTACCCAGAAATTTTGATGTTTCCTTCAATATATCCACCGGTTTTCCTACCAGCCAGAACATCCATCAACGTAGTCTTACCAGCACCACTTACACCCATCAAAGCTGTGAGAACACCAGGCCTGAATGCACCACTAACACCCTTCAAAAGAACCAGTCTGTCCTCTTGTAAACCTTGTTCCTTCATTTCCTGCAAGTGGAAATCAAGGAAGTTAGAAATCCAATTTTTTTCTGGCTGAAGTGTTAAAATAGAGGCACTGTTAGAAACCCAAAGGCTAAACTTATAAAATGGAATGTGATTTACCTGTGGCATGTCAACAGAGTATACTACTTCATCAAAGGTGATGGAATGTGGTTCAAAAGGAAGAACCATTCCTTTTTTCTTTCCATGGCCGGACTCCACAACAGAACCACCTCTTCCTGAACTTTCTGCAAGACATTTGAAATATAACTAACTATTCAGCGACTTGAGGTATAATACGAATTCCTGTTAATCTACCAGTATGATTACCAATGAGTATTCATGAGTGATTAAGAAAAATAGCTCACCTCTGTGTGGTAATTCAACTTCTGCTACGGTTCCTTCATTTGGTGTATTTGCTTCTGGTGTTTCTTCAGTTATTGATGCTTGTGGTTTATCAAATGCTGCAAATTCAGTTGCATTCTTTTTAATAAAACCTTTCATTTCTAAAAGAATTTTTAGAGGACAGATAATGTGAAAAGTACTCACGGTCAAGGAATTCGAGAGCAAAACCAAAAAACCCGTTCAAAACGAACACAAATCCGATCAGTCCCCCAAGGCCTATCCAATACCAATATGATTCTGTGAAGAATGCACGAGAGTCCAGATAGTCAACTCCTAAATTGTAGCTAGCCTGTAATTAGAGAGAAAAGAACTTAGAATCGCTTCTTTCTTAACAAAAGTATACAATTGTGAAGTTGTTAGTTCAAGAAATTACGTTGTGCCAATTGTTTCCGAGAAATTCATTGATCATCAAAGCATTCTGCCCATACATTAAAGGTGAAATCCAGAAACCCCAAATCCACCAGCTTTTGATATCCCCTGTTTCATTGGCAATGAAATCCAGAAGCAATAGCTTAGGTTTTCCTATTATGATAGAAAAGCATCAATCTTTCAGTCAAGTGTTTGTGTGATGAACTTACTTTTTGACAGAATGAAACCACCCAATGCAAGAAGCGTGAGAACTGCAAAGGATCCAAATGTGTTGGCAACAATCATGTTTCTACCAAGTGCTGCAATAGCTCGGAATAATCCAGAAGCCATCTGACTAACAAAAAATAGCACGAGGTACTGCTTGAAGAACCTGCACAAAATTCAAGAACTCACATTATAAGCAACCTGCATTCTACTAGAAGCAGCAATATTCAAGTGCTCCAAACTGATGAAAGAAGTTTCTGTACCTCCCAACATTTGGATCAAATCCAATAACGTAGTAGGTCAGGACTACCCAAACAGCAACCTCCACTATTGTAACGGGAATCTTGAGAATCCACGAAGGAATAGCATATGCCCAAGAGGGAAAAAATAGAAGATCTCGTTGCTTGTAGAAAACAGGAAGCTTAGCAATGGTCATGGAAATCTCAGCCATTCCATTAAACATAACCATTATTATTGTGAAAAATATAGCGCCACCATAAACACCCGCATCATCTATATTATCACGGGGCATTTCCGTTCGGAAAAACAGTGTCAATGCAATTAACGCCATGATGAAAAGCTGAAAAGCATCAAGAGCAAAATGGTGAGCAAAAAGGATCATCATAAATGAACTATGGTATACAGTTTTTCTTGATTGATATAAAACAAGGTTGAATCCAGAATAGAACCAACCTGACAAAGTTTGAAGATGTAAACAAATGAATTCCTTTTCATAAGCAAATACTCCCTTGAGAAGTTAGCCTTTAACAGCTCCTTCTTGTTGATACCATACTCCTTAGTGGTCAATGCAGCAGGGTGATTCTTACTCCTATCAAATGGAACAGCAAGGTCCTGTCCAATTTTCCTACCAATATGGAATGATTGAAATGCCTCAGCAAATTGAGTAACTGTCACAAATCTGTATGGTTGATCTCTGCGAACCCAGTACTGTGCTTGATCTTTTTTGGAAGTCACTTCTTGAAGGAAGTCAGCAGTACCTTTCCTCTCGGGACATCTAAAACCCATGGATTCAAAGAAGTCCAGAACATATTCACGAGGGCCATGGTAAACAACTTGACCGTCGGAGATTAAGATAATGTCGTCGAAAAGGTCATAAGTCTCGGGTGCTGGCTGGAGCAAAGATATAACAGCAGTTCCATTTAGAATGTGGACATATTGCCTCAGAGAGGTCACGATCTGAAATGTGGTGGAACTGTCCAACCCAGTGGAGATTTCATCCATGAATAAAGCATTTGCTGGTCCAACCAACATCTCTCCTGTAGTAACACGCTTCCTTTGTCCTCCAGAGATCCCACGCAACATTTCATCCCCCACCATAGTATCAGCACATATATCCAACCCCAGAATCTGCCAAGTTACACATTCAACTAGTTCAATATCTTGGCCATCATAGCAAACTCTAGCACATGTCATCACATAATTGAATTGAACCTTGTTTAAGCATTACCTTCATTGTATAATCTGTCACTATGCTTGACTCCTGGCCTGCAGTTGCAGTTGCCTGTTATATCAAAAGATGATCAGATGCAATGCAAAGGTGGTATATATATATATATATATATATATATATACTTTTTTGTTTTGATTTTGTTATTTTATTGAAAAAAGATTGATAAGAGCTTATTTTGGTGACCTTCATGTAGACATCAAGATCTGGGTCAGGCTTGATATTTGCTGCTTTCTCTCTTCTAGACAACTCAGATAGCATGTCTGTGGATTCAGGAAAAGTAAATCATGATCAGTTAGAGTGCATTCATGTTAAATTAGAGTTCGAAAAGGTTAGAGAGGGGTGGTAAAGGGGAACTGACCATAACGTGATCCAACCCCTTGGCACCTTGCTGAGAAAGCCAAGGTTTCCCTCACAGTCATTTCTCCAATGTGAACATCATGCTGGCTGATGTAAGCAGCGGTTCTCTGGGGTACAAACTCATTCAATTCATGCCCATTGTAAGTCACTTTTCCAGATACCTGAACAACACATCGGTATCCATATTAGTTTTTCTTTCTCCTATTTTATTTTTAAAGAAAAAATGTTTGAAAAGAAATGGTTTAACCTTAAGACTTTTATCAAGCTTTCCTGACAAGGCCAAGAGGAGTGTAGTCTTTCCTGAACTTGGAGGACCCAAAAGCAATGTCATCCTGCGAGGTTTAATAATCCCGCTGACATCTTTAAGAATGGTAACGTGTTTCTTTTTGCTTGGGATGATATGGAGTATGTTAAAAAGTCCCTGTAAGACCAAGTGCCATGATGAGACTAATTGCAAGACAAAATAAAACAAGAAACCAAGCTAATATAAATTAGAATCAGCTCTTCTCTACCTCTATGACATTAGTAACAGAGTTGATGAAAGAAGGCAAAGCTCTACTTCCCGCAAAGGCCTCTGCGTCAATATTCAAGTGCTCATATCGTACTTCGATGGTTGGAATATCAAGCCCAACTCTACATGAAACAACAAGCCAAACGAAAACTGAAAAACATGAGACTCAAAAACTCCTACCACTATAGGGAAGAAGAGGTTGTGAAGAAGAGGTAATATACCTGTCAATACGCTCTCTGAGCTTCAACAAGAACCTCTCGTTGTCCTCTTCGGCCACTTTGACCAACCTCTCAAGAAGCTTTTGTTTCTGTTGGAAGCCGAGATCAGAAACATCGATTTCGTTGGCAACTCCATGGGATGCTGTCAACAAGCCTTTCCTGAGACGGTTGTAGGTGGGGAGCTTCTCAAGAGCAGCCCATTTGAGAGCTTCTTCGTCATCCTCTTCACGAGAAGACCTTGAAAATGCCTCCACACCACTGTTCCTCCAAACTGTTGAACTTCTGGCACGTAAACTGTTACTTGCTCTGTAAATATCTCCGTCCATGTTTTAGTTTGTCCCTTGTTTCCTCTTCTTCTTCTTAGGAAAAGCTTATATAGAGAAACCAACCAAGGCACTGCTCTTTCCGTCTGCTACTAAATGCTAAAGAATGAAAGAGCATGCTACAAAAATGGAGGAGTATTTTGGTTTCTCTTCCTTACAAACATGTCTCTATTTATACTTGCATGTCAAAAAACAGGCGGCGCTTGAAGAGTCCAACGTAAATATTCAGTTTTTGTTTTTGTTTATACTAAAAAAACCAGAAAGAAAGAAAAAATTGTATAAAACGCTGTCTTGGTTTTTGTCGTGGTTATAGCTGCAGAAAAACAAATATTAAAGTAAAGGTAAAAAAAAAAATTCAAATAAAAGGAATAACAATTATAATAATTTTTTGTTCCAATAATAATAATAACAAATTGTTAGCTGAAAAACACGACATGCAGAAAAATCATTTCCAGGTCTGAAAGGAAAGTTCCAATCTCCCCGTAAAAGAGGACATTCCATAGTTTCATTTGTTCATACACCAAATAAAGATGTGTAACTGTGTAAAAGTTAATATTAGAATAATTATAAGAAATTTACAATGAAAAAATAATCTTAGTACAATACTAGGATGTGTCATAAAAGCCAACATTCATACAACAGTTAATGTCTTAATTTAATATTGCACTAAAATCACTAGTTTTAAAAGATTGAGACCTAAGTATTTCTATTAAAAAATGAGAAAAATAAATTCAAAAAATTACAAAGTATCAGTATTTTTATTATTAAATTAAAAATATTTTAATTGAATTTAAAGAAAATAAATGGTAGAAAATTGAAATTTGTGGTGTATTATTTTGTAATTCTTCCTTGGAGTAACATTAATTGTGAAGTAGAATAATCAAAAGCTTGACATTTTGACTTGTAGTTTGAGAAAACGTAACATGGGTAAGAAAAGTTAAGTTGTGTAGAAAGCTTTGAATTATTCAACTTCTAGATACATTAAAACAGACTCTGTTGATTATTATTTCTCCTTTTCATTTTTGACACGGAGTGTATTTATGCTCCTCTAAATATTCAAATATATACTATCTATAATTCATTTGTTTTATTTTTTATTTTTTATTTTTACAACTTAATAATATAATACGTCACTAACATATTAACATGACAGATGGCACACATATGTTGAATAGTAGTGAGTTAGATAATAAAATTTAAGATTATATATGTTTTTTAAATTATTCAAGTACTTATAATATGAAATAGTATTTATAATATGAAAATAATTATATCATTATATTGATCGTAATAATATATTGGTGTTTATTATAGTTATTTTTGTGTTGATCGTAGTAATATATTAGTGTTGATTATAGTTATTTGTAATAAACTAATAGTATTTATAATATGAAAATAATTATATCATTATATTGATTGTAATAATATATTAGTGTTTATTATAGTTATTTTTATGTTGATCGTAGTAATATATTAGTGTTTATTATAGTTATTTTTAATAAACTAATAGTATTTATAATATGAAAATCATTATATTGATCGTAATAATATATTGGTGTTTATTATAGTTATTTTTATGTTGATCGTAGTAATATATTAGTGTTTATTATAGTTATTTTTAATAAACTGATGAAATTGAATCTTAAATCAAATCAATTTTATTTACATAAAAAATTATTTTAATTATTTTTATATTATTATCATATGGTTTAAAGTTTTAACAAATTTCGTCCCATAGTAAAAGAAATATATATATATAATAGTACAAATTTAAAAACTTTTTATTTTATTTTTAGAATTAGAAAATATATATTTTAAAAGTTAAAGAATCAATAATATGACCTTAACGTCCGCCGTGATAATTGTTACCAAAATATGGAAACACGAATTCTAATTTAGAATAATCAAATAAATAAATATCCGTACAGTTACGCGCAAAAATAAAAGTAAAATCCTTTTCATTAATCTTTACGAACAATGATTAGGTAAAAAAAATTAAATTATCTGAAGTTTAATATCCTGAAGGGACCACCAATATTCTATCACGATTTTTCAATTGTTTCTATCATTTTCATGTTTATGATTATTTTGATTAATTCTTATGTTAGCTCTCTAAATTTTCTGTCTTAATAAGATGTTTGACCCAAGTTTTTTTTTCTTTCTAATGACAACTTTTAAAAGATTATTTTTTTAAAATATTTTTTTTTCTTTTTTTTTTTTGGTTTTTTATGATTTTCTAGAACCAATCTCATCCTTTTTTTTACATTATATAGTACCAATATGAACAATTATAACCAATTATAATTATTTTAGAATATGTTATTTTATGCTCTATAAACTTATTCTATTTTTCTTTAGGTTCTTCTAGATGTTTTGGGTTTTCAAAGGTTTATGAGTTGAGAGATTAATGTTTCATCAAGTTCAATTTTTAATCTTCTGGATCTACTTTTTGCCTTAAATGAAACTTAGATAAGGAAAGTTAGTTAATTAAGTATAGTTAATTAGTCATTTTTAGTTGAAATTAGATGAAGTTAATGAGGATTAATATATTACTGACTTACTTATTTAGGAGTTTGGACCACTCATTTCGACTATAATTTGTTTTTAATTAAATGTATATTTGTATTAGTTTGGGTTATCGTTTTGATATTTTAGGGTTGAAAAGAATGAATATTTAGAAACCTAAATCAATTTTTATAACGAAAAATAAGATAAAGGTTTTAGAAAAATAATAATAAATTCTTTAAAGTATAAAATCATGAAACTATTTTTTTATAGAAAAGGTCATAGGAAATTAAAGATTCCATAAGTTGGAAATATATATGGAATTAAGGGTTACTTTGGGGTAGACATTAAGTAATTCCAAATATTGATTACTCTCTCTTTGTATTTAAATCTTAAATAAATAAAAAGTATTTAATAAAAGCTTAATTAAAAATATTTAAATTCATAAATACTTAAAACTTAATTTTTTTTATCATATGATTCCTAGGATTTTAGGGTATATTATACCTCTAATTTTATATGGCGTGATCCCTACGGGGCTAATGATACCTTTAATCTTAGGGTATATGATTCCTATGTGAATATGTGAACGTGTCAAAGTAATGTGAACGAATATGAATTCAAGTTAGATTCATTGTAATGAAAATGTTATTACACATTATTTTCCAGTCTTTACTTCTTTTTAGGATAAAAAATATAAATAATGATGGAATAATTATTTTTTATGAGATCTATCATGATTAATATTATAGTAAAAATATAATAGAAGATATTCAAGTTATATTTGTAGTATCTTAAATATAAATTGATAATAAAACTCTTCAAATTTAAAATTTTAATAAAATAATATTAAAGTTTTAAATAACAACTTTAGAATCTAAATAATTAATAGCTAAAACGTATATAATTAATTATATATTAATTTAAAAATTATTTATTAATAATAAAAACTAATTTAAATATCAATAATTTTTAATTTTTAAAATAATATCTTAGTTAATAAAATAATTACTTATTTTTTGTTTTTAAAATTACTTAAAGAGTGTGACCAATGTACGGATCCACAACTCGTGGAATTAAACTAAATATGTTCAAAGCGTACTGGGAGTTAAAAATATTGTAGACATAAAACTATGTTAAACATGTTTTCATTCATCTCAATAAAAAATTGATTAATATATGAAGTCAAGTTAAATATACTTAATAAGCAAAACCAAATTAAAATTCTCAACTTGTAGAGTTGAATTAGAAATATCAAAACCTAAAATCAAGTTTGAAATTATGAAGTTGTGGTAAAAATGATTAGATGCTTATTAAAAAAAAAGTGTTTAAAACACAATAGTAAGTTAGAGATGTTAAAGATTAAGCTAAAGAAATTCAAGACATACAATTAAACTATATAATATTTAATATCAACCAAAAATTCATGCTAACAAACAAAAAGTTGATCCTAACTAATTTACATTTGTGTCGTATAAGCATAAAATTTAGAACTATGAAAAACTAATTTATCAATATAGCATTTTGAAGATTGACTATAAATAACCTTAACTAAACAAACACTAATCTCTCACTAGTTTTATATTAATTTTCAAGCATAATGGTTTATTTTAGTTGATGTTAATATATTTTTATTTTACAATTAATTTAAGTTAGTATATACTTAAGTGATATTAAATAATTTTTTTAATATTTATTTAATTTATATCGGTGTGATTGATTATCTTGACAATATTTTTTCTCTATAAGTTTAGTTCATCGCAAGCACTTCCTATTCATTTCTAACAAATAAAAATAAATAAATGGATATAACAACTAACGAGATGATAAATAGAAAGAGTTTCATAAAAAAATGATGGCCAAATTTTCTTAAACTTTATTTACACCAGACATAATTGAATTGATATAAATAATAGTTTAAAAAAAAACATTAGATGAGCAAATGAACAACTTAACCTATCCATAATATTTTTTATTTAAAAAACTTAACATGTGTGACAACAATTTTATATTTAGAAAAGAATTTAAAAACATAATATTTATTAAGTTGGCGCTAACTTTTCTTTTCATATATAAAAACAATTTATTAAAAAAATCATCAATATAAATATTTTACTATTTTTTAAGAATTGACTTTAAGTGTATAAAATGTTCTTAATCTTCAACATTAATTTAAAAGAAAATTAAAAATAAATAAACTTAAAAGTTAATTTAATCGATTTTACTAGTACCAAAAAAAAAAAAAAACCCTAATAGTTGAATGTGTAGTAAATTTTAGAAATTGCACAAAATCGTATTTGGGGTCTTTAGAGTTGAAACTTGATTCAACCTTTGATATGAATCTGAATTTTGTTAGGAGAAAAAAACATTGACAAAGGAATCAAACTGATGCTATGTAAGAAACGTGTCAACATATTACGTACGAATTGAAATTTAAGAAGCACAACTTCTAACATTTATAAAAAATTCAAATCACATGGTTTGACCTTAAAAATGTTCCACAATTATAGCTTGAAAGCTCTTACCAACCACCCAGAACCTACTTCATTTCAATATATTTGACCATTTAATTACCTCACTGCTTCAATAAATATCAGTGTTTTAAAACAGTAATCATTAGTTATTGGTTAGAAATACTTTGGTTTATTAAAAGGTAAAATAAAAAAAATTAAATATATTTTTATCTCTACTTTTACATGAAATTAGTTATTTATAATCCAAACTTTAAATTTCCTAAATATTTATAATGAGTAAATTACTGAAAAAAATACTATCAGTTTTTTTTACAAATTATTTATCAATATAAATTAAAATATTAAAATATTTCATATACATAATATATATATATATATATTATAAAATAATTTACATTATAATAATAACTTATATTAATTATTTTTTTAATTTTTTTATGTAAAAGAAACATATTTAATTCAATAAAAAATTGTAGAAGGGAAAAAATATTTAATTCAATAAAAAATAGACATATAGAATGGATTAATCATTCTACTGGTTCTACACATGCCAAGTTTCCACATATACAACAACGATATGCATTAACTTTCATAATCACCAAGAAATAATATAATCTAAAAACCAACAAAAATTCTCCTCACAAAGTAATGGATAATACGAACAAAGGCACTGATTTTCTAAACAAGTTTGTTATATATCACACTCAGTGTTATATGTAAAAAGGGAGATATCATGTTACTCTAAAAGTAGTTTTAGAAATATTAATCTTCGTAGTCATTTCTTTAGTTTTATTATTTACTTATTTTAATTTAATATTTTATTAATAAAAAAAATAATCAGTTTTCTTAGTTTTAAAAATTCAAAAAAACGTGTCATTTTTAGTATACCCTTTTTAGTGTTCACTTAGGTCTCAAAATAAAAATAAAAACAAAAACGTAACTGAAATTGAAGTCATTAATTTTATAAATTGCTTTATATGTTGATTATAATAAATTACTACATGCATGTATTAGAATTGTCAATATATTTTTTTTGTTAAATATTTTACCACAGAAATTGGATATAAAGTGATCACATTGTTTCATTTTTGAAAATTAAAAGATTTAATTAAATACTTTATTAACAATAGGACAAAATTGAATAAAATAAATAAATAAATAAACAATAGGACTAAAAACATAATTAAAATTATTAGATTTAAAAAATAATGCAAATGAATTTTATAACAGAAAAGATTTAATATTCTCTCTCTCATACACATATATAAAATATATATGAAAAAAAAAAACTAACAAGCATGACATAAGGAAAAAGTGGGGGTAGGAAGAGCAGTGACTTGTTGGGTACAATAACAAGTTGTATAGGACTAAGGCTTTTACTTCCTGCACCCCATACTTTTTTTTAAATGACTATTTTTTTGGAATTTACAAAGTACATTCTCAAACACTTGTTCAAAATAAGAAAATTATCTTCCCATAACAGGATTTTTTTTCTCTTCTTCTTCTAACTATAGCGTTCTCCTTCTTCTTCTGTAACGATGATGGTGCAGAAGCGGTGGCACTGGTGGCGGCAGCGATGGTGCGATGCAGTGAGGAAGAAGCAGACCGGGCAATTCGATCATTTCACCCAATTGTGTAACATTCTCGCCGAGGGTTGGAATGTGCGACATTCCAAGTTTGGATTGAAGGCCATGAATGGTCCTGCGGCAAGAGGTTTAGTTGAAGTGTCTGCAATCTGAAGTTGCGATTAACTTGGCAGCAAATGAAGGGTTCCATTTTGCACCTTGTCTCTCGTAGTGTAGCACTCCAATCTCATTAGTTTCGTCCAATCATAAATGCAAGATTTGCAGCAAAGCGTAAAACTGCTTGATTATCTCTGTAAATATCAATAAGAGCAACGTCACTCAGCTCTAAGCCATGAAATAGGTAGCGTAACCACTGAGCCTCACAAATGGCTTGTGCCACCCCCCTGCATCTGAAGATGATTTGGTGACCATGAGTGCCTTCTTGCTTTTTTAGGGTATTGCAAATAATACAAAGAAAAAGTAGTTATCTGGACCTTCTAAGTGTGCAAACAAGTTCCTCAATATTAATTACTAACCCCCTTCAACTTAGTGTTAGAATTTGCAGAAAAGAAGAGTCCTTCAGTCGGTGACTTTTTGACATATTTAAGAACTCTCAATCAGTTAGACAATCAAGAAATTGACTCAACAGATCACAAACTAATCTCTTTATCAGTCTCCTACAGATAGAAACATTGAGTATCACAGAACAAGAGTAATTTTGAAGCCGAAAAAAATTGTCCATGGGAGTATTACATGGTTTGGTTGTCAGGAGGAGTCCAGTTCTTAAATTAAGTCCAAGGAATACTTGAGCTGGTACAAGACAATTCCTTTTAGGAATCCAAGTTTTTGATTCTTAAGCTTTTGGGTTGAAGATGGTGTCTTACTATCTTATATGAATTGCTAATGACTCATTGGTATGGAATCTCTCAAGAGCATCCCCTTAGAAAAATCTCAACAATTCCTTCCTTTATTAGGCCACCTCCAATCCCAAAAAGAATTTGAACTAACTTACATCTGTAGTGATGAACTGATGGTCCAAGTAGAATTTAATTTGATTTTTCTCTTGCCAAGGTCAGATCATAGACGCAGAGATTTTAGTGAACAAGGAATAATCTGCTATCTGCATTGAACTGTTAATATCCACAAGTCTTAGAGCCTATGTCAATTTGGCATTCCACTGTTTGCTTGCTTGCTTGAACTCCTGAAGCGATGTTTAGAGCTTTCATGCCAGGTTGAGAGACACTCAAACTCGGGGGGACCTCGATAGGAACGGGTTTAGGATAAATTGGCGACAGTTTTATTGATTGAGAATGTAAGAAGTATTACAAGATAAACCCTGGTAATCCCAGAACAATAGTTCCGCAGAAGAAAAGGTTCCCTTTCTTCCCAAGTCAAAGTACACACTCTAGACTCCCAAATTGAAAATACAAACTCTGCATGTCTTTCTTCTCCCCTCCCTGCCTATATAACAAACTCCATTATCTCGTTTCTCTCTGTTTGTAACTCTTCCTATTTCCCACCTAAGGTGATTCTAAGTGGTACACATTTGGGCCTGTGGTAGAGAACCTATCACATCTCCATGCAGGCTTCATCCCTCATGTCACCATGGAGAAATTTTGTTGACATCTAGTTGCTGCAAGTACAAATTCTTCACAGCTGCAATTCATAAGAGGGTTCTAACAGTTGTTATTTTGACAGTGGATTGGAGGTTTTGTTGTAGTCAATCCCAACTGTTTGTGTCTTTTTTTATAAGCCAAAAGTCATTGAAAAGAAGTAGAGCACAAGATGCAGCCTATGTAATAAACAAAGATTACTTGTAAGAATCAAAAGCATAGAACTGTTTGTGTCCAACCTTTTGTTATTACACATGCTTTGCATATTTCAACTGTGGCTTATGTCTTATGTTTTTTACAGCTTATGGTGCTTTTTCCGGGTGGCAATGTGGTCAGAATCCCGTTTCTGAGCTGCCAGTTCATTTTGGATACCCAACTATCAGCATGCTTCTAGAATAGCTTCAGAGTATGAGGAAGGTTCTCTCAAGGATGATAAGGCTAGTGAGATGGTTTTATGATTAGGATAAATGGCTGGGATGTTTATGATGGTGGGGGTAACTTGTTACAGGTTGTAAAGAAAATATAATTTGTCAAATAAGATGGTAGTGGTTTTCTATTTCTGATTGAGGTTCTTTGATGCTGGATAGGATTTATATCTAGCTGGGGATTTTCTGATTGAATGCACTTGATCTTAGCATTGAACCGAGTCTCTATCTACTAATCAGCCAAAGACTCTATCAAGTTAGTGGCTTCTGATTTCTGCTTCATGCAAAGAGTCCACATATGCTTCAATCTGACGTCTAAATTTGTTCTTTTGGTTGAAAATCGACATCTAGAATTGTAAGAAAATGTCTTTTGTCAAAAATAGAAGGGAATCCAATAGGACCCAAATATCCATGGGGACAAGGTCAAAAGCAGCTAAGAAATATTTTATTATTATTATTAGGAACAAATAATTTTCTTTGCTTAGAATAATGAGAAACATCACGAGAAGAGAGACTTTTATCATCTAACATCTATTACTAGAAACATGACCAATTCAGATGTTCCATACATTTGGTCTACAGGAATGGAAAATTTTCAGATAAAAATTAGCTTTCTGAGATTGAGACATAATAGAAACAGTTTGAACAGAAAGCACAACAAATCTCTATAGATAAATAGAACGAAATTTTTTTCTCAATTAAAAATATCTAAATTTTTAACATCTTTAAAACTTAATTAAGTCAAATTAGTTTGAAATTGAATTTGGGAATGTACTGAACATCAGTAAAATAAAACTATTCTAAGAAAAAAAATTGTTCAAGCCTATTTGGAAAGAAATCTAGAACCATCACGCAATTTGACTGGAATTGGTTTGATTTCTTGGGAGTTGAAACTCTGAATATAGCAGAAACGATTTGTTGCACCAGAATCCACAATTCCACTTTTATTTCCAGACAAATTGGAAATGGCACAATTGGTACATGATTTATGTCGACAAAGAGGGGATGGTCGTTACTTATTGACAGATTGTGACCTGTCCATATTTTTTAGCAAGGCAAGAATGAATCAGTGTGTGCAGCTTAAGTGTACACCCTAGTTGTGTTACATCATGGTCTTGGTTTTGATCATCATCTCCTTTTGATGCCAAGCTTTGACCATCATCAATTTCATCCTAATCCACTGCACAATTGACATTGCTGCTCTTCTCTTGAGAGGGGAAAAACATGTTGTAATAACTGTCAATTGTGTCATCAACTTTATTACAAAAGGAACTAATTTTGGCTTCTGAATACTTCAGTCAAGAAACTGCATCCTCTTCTTTGATCTGAAAGCCATTGACATTGCTTTGGACCGAGAATGATACTTTTCAGTTTCACCCTTAAACTTGTGTTTGGATAGAGAATTTCATAACTTTTAAGAAATTCAAATACATTAAATTTAAATTCAACTAATTTTAAATTGTTTTATTTTTCAAATGTTTTGTTTGGTAAAACAATTCAAAATTAAATAAATTTTAATTTTTCTTGTTTAGATAAAATATTCGATTGCCACCAAGTTAAAAAAATTATTTAAATATCAAATAATTATTGTTAAAAATTAAGAAATATCAATATTGATAATATTTTATTGTAGATATTAATTGATGTCATTTTTTTTAAAAGATTTTTTTATTTTATATTTGAAAAAAAAATCAATTTATGTCAAAAACAATTATTTTGAAGTTATGAAATGCTAGATTAGGTTAAACCCAAGTAAGATAGCATTGAGTTGGACTCATACAAGATCGCACCGAACCAAGTTAGCCTGTGTCAAAGTCAAGCCAAGTCAACTCAAGCCCAAGTTAAGTTCAGTCAGTTTGGACCCAAGTTGAGTTGAGTCAGTTTAGGCCCAAGTTGATTCTAGTACGCTCGGGCACAACGAGTCGGCCCAGAATAAGTTGAGCAAAGTCTTCTTAAGCCCAGGTTGAGTCAAGATGGTCCAGACAAGTCGAGTTTTCTTGGAAAAGTTGAGTCTACCTAAGCGAGCTAAATTGAGTCAAGTTTACTCGAGCCCAGGTCGATCTGAGTCAAGAAAAACTCACACTCACTCTAGTTGGGGTAGACCAACATTTATATGAGTCAAGGGAAACCTATATTCAATAAAGTTGGGTTAGCCCAAGTGGATCTTAGTCCAACTAAGACCAAGTCAGGCCTAACCCAATCAGGACCTAGACTCGGAGTGTCAAGTTAGGCCAAAGCCATCGAGTCAAGTTGGCTTTATCAAATCAATCCAGGTCCAAGTTAATCCGAGTTGGGGTAGGATCATGTACAATAGAGTTAGGCTAGACCCATGTTGAGTCAAGTTAGGCCTAGGTGCGAGCGAGACAAATTGGGTCAAGTTTGGACAAGTTGAGTTGGGTTTGTATTGAGCGGAGACATTGAGTTGAGGGCATATCAACTAAGTTGGATCGGTGCTACATCAAGTCGAGCCAAGTGCACCCAGACCCAAATCAAGTCAAATCAACTCAGACCCAGATTGACTTAAGCTATAAAGACCGAAATATGAATTTAAAAATACAAAAAATTTCAAATTTTTACTTTTTAAGTGAAATTTGAAATTAATTTTAAATAATCTAATTACTATAATAAAATTATAAAATTTTAATTTCTTTCAAAATTCCTTACCCAAATAACATAAGTCATAAAGTATTTCAAATTCTTTAAAATAATGAATTACCCTATTAAAATGTTATATTCAAATACAATGTAAAAATAGTTATATTGATACAGTCAATGGATCTGGATTCTCATTTGTGGGCAAGAAACACAGTTTAATGGAGCATAACAGAATCTAAAAGCTGTAATATCATATATTTGTTACTTGATGTTAGAATCGGTCTTAAAAATGAAATGGTGAAATGATTTAGTTGGATCTATTAATGTAACATGTCTGTAATGAACAGAGTACTATCGATCTAGAAGTTGAATTATTGGTCCAAAGCTCCTTTCAACGCCCACAAGAGCTGATCAATTTTGCTGGCCATCTCTTCTATTTTTTTTTATCAATCTACAAGTCAAACTGTGAAGGCTTTCATTGTTTTAGTTGCCACTGTTTCGGAGAAGCTTCAAACCAAATAAACGTGAAATTCATTCTTTCACCCATTTTTTTTCTCTAAATTAAAATTAAAAATGGAAATTCTGTTACTGACCATGCAGCTGATGTAATTTATGAGTTTATCTTAACTATTGTTTTCTGTTTTCATCAAAAGATCTCAAAGGATTATCTCAAAGGATTCTTTTTGCCACTTTTTCTAACATAAGCTATTTGGTTTTCAAAGGTTGTCATATCTTTATCTTGCATCTTTCAGTTTAATATAAATATTTCAAAATGTGTTTCCTTCTCATCTAGATCTTCGCTACTCATTTCACAGGTCAAGCTCCAAACTTTTGACCATATCTTTTTTAAACATATTCTAATCCATTCACTCTCCATCTTTTTTATTTTATTCTTTTTTCTCATTAATATTCTTATCTACACCTATTATTACAAACACTTCTTCCCACGCCAATGGGTGATGGAGATCATGGTAACTAGGAATATTATTCAGCAAAAATAATTGACACAAACAATTATATTTATTATTCTATATTACAGATTTGGTTATTAATAAAATTGGTTGGTTATTAAATTGATTTTAATATCAAGACATAGTACAAATGATTCCAAGGTTTTAATAATAGTAATATTTTAATATTTAATTGGAAGGTTTGACTCTTGAATATGGATGGCCGCCTGTTTTTGACGTGAAAAGTATAAATAGAGAGACAAGGTGTTTGCCATTTCTTACTACTCATTTCAGAAAAAAAAGCTCATTTTTGTTGCATATTCTTTCATTCTTTTGCCTTCACCACAAAGCAAAGCAACATCAACACACACAGTGCTTTCGTCAACTACTTCAACAAGAAGAAGAAGAAGAAGAAGAAGAAGAAGAAGAAAGAAGAAACAGGTGTGGTACGTTGTGTGGCACGGTGTGGCGGGTAACCGCGATAATCTGACAGAATGGAGGGAAGCGATATATACAGAGCGAGTAACAGTATGCGAGCGAGAAGTTCAACGGTTTGGAGAAACAACAGTGTGGAGGTATTCTCAAGGTCTTCTCGCGAAGAGGATGACGAAGAAGCTCTCAAGTGGGCTGCTCTTGAGAAGCTCCCCACCTACAACCGTCTAAGGAAAGGTTTGCTCACAGCATCCCATGGAGCTGCCAACGAAATCGACGTGGCTGATCTTGGCTACCAAGAGAGACAGAAGCTTCTTGAGAGGTTGGTCAAAGTTGCTGAAGAGGACAACGAGAGCTTCTTGTTGAAACTCAAGGAGCGTATTGACAGGTATATTATTACCTCTTCCGAACATAACTCTAATAACCAATGACTACCCTTTTCCGACTCTCATCCCTGCTTTTTACAGAGTTGGACTCGATATTCCCACCATTGAAGTTCGATATGAGCACCTCAAGATTGAAGCAGAGGCTTTTGTTGGAGGTAGAGCTTTGCCCTCTTTCATCAACTCTGCTACTAATGTCATAGAGGTACGGAATGGCTCCTTCCACTTCCTGTTATTTTTCTGTTTCTTCCACAATCAGTCTCTCAACTCAACACGGTTTTTCTCTATTTCATCCTGCAGGGATTTCTTAACATGCTCCATATCCTCCCCAGCAGAAAGAAACACGTCACTATTCTCAAAGATGTGAGCGGGGTTATTAAACCTCGCAGGATGACACTGCTTTTGGGTCCTCCAAGTTCAGGAAAGACCACACTCCTCTTGGCCTTGTCAGGAAAACTCGATAAAAGTCTTCAGGTTAAACACAATTCTTTACAATATCTATATTTTAGTATTTTTTTTCTTTAAAAATGAAAGTAGACAGAAAAACTAATGTGGATACCGATGTGTTGTTCAGGTATCTGGAAAAGTGACTTACAATGGGCATGAATTGAACGAGTTTGTACCCCAGAGAACCGCTGCTTACATCAGCCAGCATGATGTTCACATTGGAGAGATGACTGTGAGGGAAACCTTGGCTTTCTCAGCAAGGTGCCAAGGGGTTGGATCACGTTATGGTTAGTTCCCCTTTACCTCCCCTCTCTAACCTTTTCGAACTCTAATTTAACATGTATGCACTCTAACCGATCATCATTTACTTTTTCTGAATCCACAGACATGCTATCTGAGTTGTCTAGAAGAGAGAAAGCAGCAAATATCAAGCCAGACCCAGATCTTGATGTCTACATGAAGGTCACCAAACGAAGCTCTTATCAATATTTTTTCAATAAAATAACAAAACCAAAACAAAAAAGTACATATATACCATCTTTGCATTGCATCTGATCGTCTTTTGATATAACAGGCAACTGCAACTGCAGGCCAGGAGTCAAGCATAGTGACAGATTATACAATGAAGGTAATGCTTAAACAAGGTTCAATTCAATTATGTGATGACATGTGCTAGTGTTTGCTATGATGACCAACAAAGATATTGAACTGGTCGACTGTGTAACTTGGCAGATTCTGGGGTTGGATATATGTGCTGATACTATGGTGGGCGATGAAATGTTGCGTGGGATCTCTGGAGGACAGAGGAAGCGTGTTACTACAGGAGAGATGTTGGTTGGACCAGCAAATGCTTTATTCATGGATGAAATCTCCACCGGGTTGGACAGTTCCACCACATTTCAGATTGTGAGCTCTCTGAGGCAATATGTCCACATTCTAAATGGAACTGCTGTCATATCTTTGCTCCAGCCAGCACCTGAGACTTATGACCTTTTTGACGACATTATCTTAATCTCCGACGGCCAAGTCGTTTACCATGGTCCTCGTGAATATGTTCTGGACTTCTTTGAATCCATGGGTTTCAGATGCCCAGAGAGGAAAGGTGTTGCTGACTTCCTTCAAGAAGTGACTTCCAAAAAAGATCAAGCACAGTACTGGGTGCGCAGAGATCAACCATACAGATTTGTGACAGTTACTCAATTTGCTGAGGCATTTCAATCATTCCATATTGGTAGGAAACTTGGACAGGAGCTTGCAGTTTCATTTGACAAGACCAAGAGCCACCCGGCTGCATTGACCACTAAGAAGTTTGGTATCAACAAGAAGGAGCTGTTAAAGGCTAACTTCTCAAGGGAGTATTTGCTCATGAAAAGGAATTCATTTGTGTACATCTTCAAGCTATGTCAGGTTGGTGATTGTTTTATATCAAGAAAAACTGTACACCCTAGTTCATTTGCATGTATGTGTATGATGATCATTTTTAATTACCCTTTTTTTTGCTCTTGATGCTTTTCAGCTTTTCATCATGGCGTTAATTGCATTGACTCTGTTTTTCCGAACGGAGATGCACCATGACAGTCTTGATGGTGCTGGTGTTTATGCTGGTGCTATATTTTTTACAATAATAACGGTTATGTTTAATGGAATGGCTGAGATTTCCATGACCATTGCCAAGCTTCCTGTTTTCTACAAGCAACGAGATCTTCTATTCTTTCCCTCCTGGGCATATGCTATTCCTTCGTGGATTCTCAAGATTCCCGTTACTATAGCAGAAGTCGCTCTTTGGGTATTCCTGACCTACTATGTTATTGGATATGATCCGAATGTGGGGAGGTAAAGAAACTGGTTTGAGTTGTTTGAAGCTTGTGAATGTTGCCTCTTCTACTAATTTGCATTGTACTTATGATCTGAGTTCTTTAATTTGGTGCAGGCTCTTCAAGCAGTACCTCATCCTATTATTTATCAGTCAGATGGCTTCTTCATTATTCCGAGCCATTGCAGCACTGGGTAGAAACATGATTGTCGCCAATACGTTTGGATCCTTTTCAGTTCTCACTCTTCTTACATTGGGCGGTTTCATTCTGTCAAAAAGTAAGTTTAATTAACACAAACATGGTATTGAAAAATTGTCGCATTTCTAATAATGATAAAACATAAGCTAATGCTTCGTCGTTCTATTTCCAATGAAACAGGGGATATAAAAAAATGGTGGATTTGGGGTTTCTGGATTTCACCTTTGATGTATGGGCAGAATGCTCTGATGACAAATGAATTTCTTGGAAACAGCTGGCACAACGTAATTTCTTGACCTCTCACCCTAATAATTTGTATGCTAATGCTTCTTTGGTTAAGGAAAGTTTGATTCTAATTTCTTTTTTATCTAATTACAGGATACGCACAATTTAGGACTTGATTATCTGGACTCTCGCGCGTTCTTCACAGATTCATATTGGTATTGGCTAGGTTTTGGGGCATTGATTGGGTTTGTGCTCTTTTTCAACGTGGTGTTTGGTTTTGCTCTCGAATACCTTGGCCGTGAGTACTTTTCACATCATTTGTACTTTAAAATTCTGTCATAAATGCAATTCAAGGTCTTACTAATAAGTATGCCTCCTAATGTGAATGCAGCATTTGATAAGCCACAAGCAGTAATAGCTGAAGAACCAACTAATGAAGGAAGCCCCGCAGAAGTTGAATTACCCCGCATAGGTGAGTTATGCTCACTCATATTGAATACTCAACCACAAGCATACTCCTTTATCATCAGCAATTCGTATTATATTCCAAGACGTTGAACATTTTTTTTCAAATGTCCTGCAGAAACGGGAAAAGATGGTTCTATTGTGGAGTCCAGCCATGGAAAGAAAAAAGGAATGGTTCTTCCTTTTGAACCACATTCCATCACCTTTGATGAAATCGTATACTCGGTTGACATGCCACAGGTAAATCACATTCCATGTTATAAATTTAGCATTTGGGTTTGTAGCAGTGAGTGACTCCATTTTAACACTTCTTCAGCCAGAAAAAAAAAAATTGATTTCTAACTCCCTTGATTTCCACTTGCAGGAAATGAAGGAACAAGGTGTACAAGAGGACAAACTGGTGCTTCTGAAGGGTGTTAGTGGTGCATTCAGGCCTGGTGTTCTCACAGCTTTGATGGGTGTAAGTGGTGCTGGTAAGACTACGTTGATGGATGTTCTGGCTGGTAGGAAAACCGGTGGATATATTGAAGGAAACATCAAAATTTCTGGGTACCCTAAGAAGCAAGAAACATTTGCTCGTATCTCTGGATACTGTGAGCAAAATGATATCCATTCACCTCATGTTACAGTTTACGAGTCCTTGGTCTACTCCGCATGGCTACGTTTACCTTCAAGTGTTGATTCCAAAACCAGAAAGGTTAGTTAGTAAGAACTGAGAAAAGTAAAAACGCTTTAAGTTTAAGTTGGTCATCGAGATAGCTGGCTTTCTCTTCTTAGAGGCTGATTGTTTGAACTTTTTGGATTTGACAAATGGTTGCAGATGTTCATTGAGGAAGTCATGGAATTGGTAGAGCTTAACCCATTAAGGAACTCGCTGGTTGGATTGCCAGGTGTGAGTGGGCTCTCTACCGAACAGCGGAAGAGGCTGACTATTGCGGTTGAATTGGTGGCTAACCCGTCCATAATTTTCATGGATGAGCCTACTTCTGGGCTAGATGCAAGAGCTGCTGCTATTGTTATGAGAACAGTCAGAAACACTGTGGACACTGGAAGAACTGTGGTGTGCACCATCCATCAGCCCAGCATTGACATATTTGAAGCATTTGATGAGGTGCGTGGCAAAAATGACAAATGAAGACGTGTCTTACTTGGTTTCTCTCCCCCCTAGGCTTGAATCTAACGTGATGTCTTTTTGTGTGATTCCAGCTATTCCTAATGAAGCGTGGAGGACAGGAAATATATGTCGGGCCACTGGGTCGTCATTCTAGTCATCTTATCAAGTATTTTGAGGTAACATCATAGTTTAATTATAAAGTGAACGACCATGATTCTTCACAGTAAATACTAAATTTTTCCAATAATTTCCACTGTCCAGAGCATTGACGGGGTGAGCAAAATCAAAGACGGATATAACCCGGCTACTTGGATGTTGGAAGTTACAACCACAGCTCAAGAGCTTAGTTTGGGCGTTGATTTCACTGACTTATACAGGAACTCTGATCTATATAGGTAGGGCAACGCAAGTGGATAGGAATTTACTAAGTCTTGTTTGTTTTCTTGATTTTCATAATGCTTAAGTGAGTTTTTTCATGGCTTTTCAGGAGAAACAAGCAGCTTATACAAGAATTGGGTCAGCCTGCTCCCGGTTCAAAGGATCTTCATTTCCCTACTCAATTCTCTCAGAACTTCTTCGTCCAATGCCAAGCTTGCTTATGGAAACAACGTTGGTCATATTGGCGTAATCCACCATACACTGCTGTGAGGTTTTTCTTCACAACTTTCATAGCCATAATGTTTGGAACGATGTTCTGGGACCTCGGAGGCAAACAGTAAGTCAAATAAATTCTCATTATTACTCACCAAAAGTAAATATATGCTGTGACACCTTCCAAATTCCTCTAGAGTTCTGATTCCGTGTGGTGTTTTTACAGCTCAACAAGAGGAGACCTGATGAATGCTCTAGGTTCAATGTATACTGCTGTTCTCTTCCTTGGAGTACAAAATTCTTCTTCCGTACAGCCAGTGGTGGCAGTTGAAAGGACCGTCTTTTACAGAGAAAAAGCTGCCGGAATGTATTCTGCCTTACCCTATGCATTTTCACAGGTAACTGACATATCATATCATAACATAACATCATTATTTACTAGTACTTTAGTCTGCATATATGTATACACATTAATTATGTTAAGTTACCAACAAACTAACAAACTGGGTACTTTTTGTCACAGATTCTAGTGGAGCTACCCTATATCTTTGCTCAAGCGGTGACATACGGTGTAATAGTTTATGCCATGATCGGATTTGAGTGGACTGCAGAGAAATTCTTTTGGTATCTATTTTTCATGTACTTCACACTGTTGTACTTCACCTTCTACGGCATGATGGGTGTTGCAGTGACACCAAACCACCATGTTGCTTCCATCGTGTCGGCTGCATTTTATGCAATTTGGAATCTCTTCTCAGGATTTGTTGTTGCAAGACCTGTAAGTTGTTTGTTGCCATCCTGCTTTTGAATTAATAATACACTGAGAAATGCATGCATATAGAGTCAATCATATGTGGTATGGTTTCAAATGGTATGATTATAATAATGATAATAATAATGTTGTTGTTTTCTATTTTGAACAGAGCATCCCAATATGGTGGAGATGGTACTATTGGGCATGCCCAGTGGCATGGACCTTATATGGATTGGTTGGATCTCAGTTTGGAGATATAATGGACCTAATGGAGGCTGAAGGTAACAAGACTGTGAAAGCTTTCATAGAAGACAGTTATGGTGTCAAACATGACTTCATTGGAGTTGCTGCTGTTGTGGTTGCTGGCATTGCAGTTCTCTTTGGATTTACTTTTGCTGTTGCAATCAAGACCTTTAACTTCCAAAAGAGATAGAGAAATAGAGAGTAGATTTTTCCAACTTGAAATATTCTTTGTATTTTCCCTCTTTTTTTCCCCTTGTTTTTAATTTCTCTCTAAACTTATAATGGTTGTTTGTATCTATAGTTTGTGTGCAACACCTGCCAATTGAAGGCTGTACTTAAAAAAATGTATGTATGATGAGTTTTGATACATGCTTACACCATAATATTAAGCCCAATTGCATCACACAATTATATTGTATCTCCCACTTTTTTTCGATTTCTATCTCCAACTTCTATCTTAAATTTAGTTTGATTCATCAACCATATACATCATCCACCATCACACCAACAAGTTGGTAATCCAAATGGTGTTGAACTTTGTATACTTAAATACGATTTTTGGTTCAAGTCTTGGGGGATAAAACATCTCCTACTCATAATAGTCACTAAGGTTTTCTTAACCAATATCAATAATTTGCTAAAAGAACAATAAATTTTTCAGTTATTCAATATATAAAATAAAATAATATAACGTAAAATTATAAAATAAGTAATTAGATTAATATAATTAATTATACGAGAGCAAAATATTTTTTTGTAATTATATGTAATACACTTGTAAAATTTTAAATATTTCACTATAGAACTATATTGGTTTATACAATTTGAACTTAAAAGAATCATGACTAATGACTAAAAAGTATATCGAATCCTTGTCCACTCTTGACTTTGAAAGTACAACATACCACATGAGTTAGAGTCTCATCCAAGGATTTATTTTCTCTTTTTTATCCTCAGAATTGGTTTTCTGTTTTGATTCAAAGAAGCAACTTGGACTTTTGCATATTTGGCTCATTCACCAAGGTAGACAATTTCTTCATATCATTTACCCCAAAAACACAAAATTACCAAAAAATAATAGTTAAGCCCAAATAAACCCAATTATATGAATATTAATTAAAACAATGGATTTGTTTATTATTATAGTCCAATAATCTATGATTAAAGCTATTAAGTGTGAATAAATATATACTCATCAATGATACAAACACTATAAGATGTGTTAAAGTTATAACAAAGCTTTTGATGTGTAGGTATTAGAATACAACTGTTAGACGGTCTCACAGTGATTAACCTTTTAAATGGTTTCAATGTGCAAAACATGTTAGACCGTCTCATTACGTTAAACATGTTTTAAACATGTTAGATTATCTCTTTATGTTAGACTTTTAGAGAGTGAATACACTTTGATATTTTTGTAACTCAATAAATTACCGTGATGAGGAAAGATCTTACCGTGAATAAGAAGACAAAATAGAAAACATTGACCGTCAGACAACATAAACATAGTCATTGTTTAGCACAGTTTGGGTAAAAGACGCAACACACGATGTTGTGTAGGTTATGCAACATGTATAAATCTTTACTCGACATGATTCAAAATAAAGTGGAGCCATTTGTAGGTAAAAATAATAGCACAAATACAAAGTAAGGTCAGTTGCAAGGATCAACACAATCAATGAAAGAGGAATGAGGCGTGCTTTTGAATTTTGAAATGCCAGAAAGAGGAGATGTAAGGTTAAAAGGTGAAAAATGAGAAATATGAAGTTAAACATGACCTTCTCTTTATATGCCACATGTTGCTCTCACAAAAGGGAGGGGTTTGATGGAGTCTGTAACTCAAATCACAACTTTGAATGACAAACAAAAGCAGCATCTAACAAGCAAAGATAAGAGAAAAGCAAAAGACAGATTTATAGTAGTTCACCCTACCACTTGGACTATTCTCATTTTCCCTTAAGCAAATTGCTTAAGAGATTCCATTAATCACTAAAGATTACAAACTGAGTACACCAACCTCTCCAAGTTATCTGAGTACACAAACCTCTCTAGGTTACCACGTATAGACAAACCTCTTCAAGTATAACTAGTCACAATCTCCCCTTAAAATTAAAACCTCTTAATATACGAGGAATAATACTATCAAAGAGAAAACAATAAAAACTCACAAGTTATACTTCACAGTGTGAAAAATTTACAAGTTTAGCTCACAACCCAATAAACTTATGTACACCAAATATGTATACTTTATGAAACGAAAGTTTTCTAGACATAAATGGTTTTCTTATAGTTGTTGTTGTCTTATCAACTTGAATTCTTTATATAGTCTTCATAAATGTGACCATTGAAGCTTGAATTTGTTATTTTCAAAGATTGCAAAAATTTAGCATTATAGCGTCTTCATTTTGCCATTAGACACTCTATTAGGAAACTTCTGCTTAGATATATTTTGCATGTCTTAATAATTTATTCACTTATGGAAACAATTCAAATGTGATTTAAATATACTATAATCAAAATAGATCAATTAGCATTGAATGGAATGAAAAATATTAATTCAAAATCAGCAATTTAAAAAGCTTTTGTATCAGTATCCCTTTGTTAATATTTATTTTCGAAATCTTTCCATACTTGTATATTTTTCAAACTTTAAAGTATAATAATGATAAAATAAGATGATTGGATTAATACAAAATCATGAATTCAAAATAACTTCATTTTTCGAAAGACTCTTTAAGTCAAAGCGCAAAGATTGAGTTTAGAAACCCCCTTATGCGTTAGACCATCTATTGCAAAAAAAAGAGACTAGATCGTCTAACACAAAGACAAAGACTAGACTATCAAACTAGTTGTCCACTGAAATCGTCTAACACATTTTTCTTTATGAAATTGTCTAGCAGTTTGAGTTCCACCAAAACCGTCTAATAACTCCAACATAAAGAGACAAACTAACATGTTTAACGTAATGAGATGGTCTAACATGTTTTGCATATTGAAACCATTTAAAACATTAATTACTGTGAGACCATTGTACTCTAATACATGCACATCAAAAGCTTTGTTATAACTTTAACACATCTTATAGTGTTTGTATCATCAAAACCTTATAAAAGTCTGTCTAGTTGGATATTAGACTGTCTAGCAATAACTAGACCGTTTATCGCCTTAACACTATGTATTTGTTTACAATCAAGTATATGATAATTGTTCTCACTTCTGCTTGTCTTTTATAATATGACATAGAGAATTTAAATATAAGTAATTTTCTTTGTTCATATCTTTTTCTATGATGAGAAATAAATCCTTGGATGAGACTCTAACTCATGTGGTATGTTGTACTAGTGAAAAAAGGGTAATGAAAGGTGAAAGAATATTGTATTTAATTTGTTGATTATAATATACATATATAGTCAAAACCTGACAGTATATAATCCTACAATTAATACCCAGTATCATGACACTACAGCAAATAAGGTAACAATCAATGTTGATAATCATTCATTGATAATTACAATAATTACAAGGATTAACACAATCAAAGAGAATCATTGGAATCCACATATTAAGGGATCTTGTCTCTAATTTCCCCTTTCAAATTGATGGGTGAGGGAGTCACCCCAAGTTTGTCTCTGAGTTGGCTGAATCGTGTATGAGTTAATGCTTTAGTGAGACAGTCAGCTATTTGATCAGCTGATGGAACATAGGCTACAACAATATCATTTTGCAGTACTTGGTCTCTGATGTAGTGTACATCAATTTCAATGTGTTTGGATCGAGTATGCATAACTGGATTTGAAGCTAGTGCCTTAGCACTCAAATTATCAGACCACAATGTTAGTTTTCTTGGCAAAAGGAGTTTCAATTCATTAAGAAGTGAACGGGTCCATGCTATTTCAGCAGCTAAGTCAGCCAATGCTCTATATTTTGACTCTGTACTGGATCTTGAGACTACCTTTTGCTTCCTCGAAGACCAAGAAACAAGTGTTTCACCAAGGAAGACACATTGACCAACCATGGATTTTCTATCATCCACACTTGTTGCCCAGTCTGAATCTGAGAATCCTACTAAGTCCAAGTCAGTTGATGGTTTGATGTGTAGATAGTGTTGAATGGTACCTTGAAGATATCTCAATATTCTTTTTATGCCTCGCCAGTGATCTATTGTGGGAGAGCTCATGAATTGGCTGAGCTTGTTAACTGAGAATGCTATATTGGGCCTTGTGTTTGTTAAGTATTGCAAACCTCCTATAACTTGTCTGAACATGGTTGGGTCTTGTAATTTCTCCCCTTCAGCTGTAAATTGCTTGTCGATTATCATAGGTGTTGGACAAGATGAAGTATTTTACGTTTTGAATTTTCTTAGGATATCTCCTATGTATTTTGATTGCTTTAAGTACATGCCAGATGCATCTCTTTGGACTTCTATGCCTAAGAAGTAGTGCAGTGGACCAAGATCCTTAAGTGAAAACACATCATTGAATTTTTTGATGAAGGATTCCAAGAACTTGGTGTTGTTCCCTGTGACAATTATATCATCCACATATATAAGTAGGAAGGTAATGTGATCTGTACCTATTAGAGTGAATAGTGAGGAATCACTTTTTGTGTTCTTGAAACCCCAACTGACTAAGGCATTTTTGAGGCTGTCAAACCAGGCTCTTGGGGCTTGTTTCAATCCATAAATTGCCTTGGATAACTTGCAAACATGTTCAGATTTAGCTGAGTCTACAAATCCTTTTGGTTGATGCATAAACACAATTTCTTTGAGATAGCCATTAAGAAATGTATTGTTTCTGCCCAGCTGTTTGACCTCCCAATTAAGGTGTACTGCAATTGAGAGTATGATCCGAATTGTACTGGCCTTGACAACTGGACTGAAGGTCTCTTCATAGTCCAATCCAGTTGTTTGTTGAAATCCTTTTGCTACTAGTCTTGCCTTTCTCCTTTCAATTGTCTCATCTGCTTTGTACTTGGTCTTGAAGACCCATTTAGAATCAATGATGTTTTCTTGGCCTTGATATGGTACCAAGAACCAAGTTTGATTTGACATGAGGGTCTGATACTCTTTTTCCATAGCTTCTTTCCATTGTGACTAGTTACACTTGAAGAGGTTTGTCTATACGTGGTAACCTAGAGAGGTTTGTGTACTCAGATAACTTGGAGAGGTTGGTGTACTCAGTTTGTAATCTTTAGTGATTAATGGAATCTCTTAAGCAATTTGCTTAAGGGAAAATGAGAATAGTCCAAGTGGTAGGGTGAACTACTATAAATCTGTCTTTTGCTTTTCTCTTATCTTTGCTTGTTAGATGCTGCTTTTGTTTGTCATTCAAAGTTGTGATTTGAGTTACAGACTCCATCAAACCCCTCCCTTTT
The DNA here is from genome assembly GCA_013389735.1 of Phaseolus lunatus. Classification (NCBI taxonomy): domain Eukaryota; kingdom Viridiplantae; phylum Streptophyta; class Magnoliopsida; order Fabales; family Fabaceae; genus Phaseolus; species Phaseolus lunatus. The sequence goes on from CM023861.1 coordinate 37,167,858, forward strand.
GTGAGAGCAACATGTGGCATATAAAGAGAAGGTCATGTTTAACTTCATATTTCTCATTTTTCACCTTTTAACCTTACATCTCCTCTTTCTGGCATTTCAAAATTCAAAAGCACGCCTCATTCCTCTTTCATTGATTGTGTTGATCCTTGCAACTGACCTTACTTTGTATTTGTGCTATTATTTTTACCTACAAATGGCTCCACTTTATTTTGAATCATGTCGAGTAAAGATTTATACATGTTGCATAACCTACACAACATCGTGTGTTGCGTCTTTTACCCAAACTGTGCTAAACAATGACTATGTTTATGTTGTCTGACGGTCAATGTTTTCTATTTTGTCTTCTTATTCACGGTAAGATCTTTCCTCATCACGGTAATTTATTGAGTTACAAAAATATCAAAGTGTATTCACTCTCTAAAAGTCTAACATAAAGAGATAATCTAACATGTTTAAAACATGTTTAACGTAATGAGACGGTCTAACATGTTTTGCACATTGAAACCATTTAAAAGGTTAATCACTGTGAGACCGTCTAACAGTTGTATTCTAATACCTACACATCAAAAGCTTTGTTATAACTTTAACACATCTTATAGTGTTTGTATCATTGATGAGTATATATTTATTCACACTTAATAGCTTTAATCATAGATTATTGGACTATAATAATAAACAAATCCATTGTTTTAATTAATATTCATATAATTGGGTTTATTTGGGCTTAACTATTATTTTTTGGTAATTTTGTGTTTTTGGGGTAAATGATATGAAGAAATTGTCTACCTTGGTGAATGAGCCAAATATGCAAAAGTCCAAGTTGCTTCTTTGAATCAAAACAGAAAACCAATTCTGAGGATAAAAAAGAGAAAATAAATCCTTGGATGAGACTCTAACTCATGTGGTATGTTGTACTTTCAAAGTCAAGAGTGGACAAGGATTCGATATACTTTTTAGTCATTAGTCATGATTCTTTTAAGTTCAAATTGTATAAACCAATATAGTTCTATAGTGAAATATTTAAAATTTTACAAGTGTATTACATATAATTACAAAAAAATATTTTGCTCTCGTATAATTAATTATATTAATCTAATTACTTATTTTATAATTTTACGTTATATTATTTTATTTTATATATTGAATAACTGAAAAATTTATTGTTCTTTTAGCAAATTATTGATATTGGTTAAGAAAACCTTAGTGACTATTATGAGTAGGAGATGTTTTATCCCCCAAGACTTGAACCAAAAATCGTATTTAAGTATACAAAGTTCAACACCATTTGGATTACCAACTTGTTGGTGTGATGGTGGATGATGTATATGGTTGATGAATCAAACTAAATTTAAGATAGAAGTTGGAGATAGAAATCGAAAAAAAGTGGGAGATACAATATAATTGTGTGATGCAATTGGGCTTAATATTATGGTGTAAGCATGTATCAAAACTCATCATACATACATTTTTTTAAGTACAGCCTTCAATTGGCAGGTGTTGCACACAAACTATAGATACAAACAACCATTATAAGTTTAGAGAGAAATTAAAAACAAGGGGAAAAAAAGAGGGAAAATACAAAGAATATTTCAAGTTGGAAAAATCTACTCTCTATTTCTCTATCTCTTTTGGAAGTTAAAGGTCTTGATTGCAACAGCAAAAGTAAATCCAAAGAGAACTGCAATGCCAGCAACCACAACAGCAGCAACTCCAATGAAGTCATGTTTGACACCATAACTGTCTTCTATGAAAGCTTTCACAGTCTTGTTACCTTCAGCCTCCATTAGGTCCATTATATCTCCAAACTGAGATCCAACCAATCCATATAAGGTCCATGCCACTGGGCATGCCCAATAGTACCATCTCCACCATATTGGGATGCTCTGTTCAAAATAGAAAACAACAACATTATTATTATCATTATTATAATCATACCATTTGAAACCATACCACATATGATTGACTCTATATGCATGCATTTCTCAGTGTATTATTAATTCAAAAGCAGGATGGCAACAAACAACTTACAGGTCTTGCAACAACAAATCCTGAGAAGAGATTCCAAATTGCATAAAATGCAGCCGACACGATGGAAGCAACATGGTGGTTTGGTGTCACTGCAACACCCATCATGCCGTAGAAGGTGAAGTACAACAGTGTGAAGTACATGAAAAATAGATACCAAAAGAATTTCTCTGCAGTCCACTCAAATCCGATCATGGCATAAACTATTACACCGTATGTCACCGCTTGAGCAAAGATATAGGGTAGCTCCACTAGAATCTGTGACAAAAAGTACCCAGTTTGTTAGTTTGTTGGTAACTTAACATAATTAATGTGTATACATATATGCAGACTAAAGTACTAGTAAATAATGATGTTATGTTATGATATGATATGTCAGTTACCTGTGAAAATGCATAGGGTAAGGCAGAATACATTCCGGCAGCTTTTTCTCTGTAAAAGACGGTCCTTTCAACTGCCACCACTGGCTGTACGGAAGAAGAATTTTGTACTCCAAGGAAGAGAACAGCAGTATACATTGAACCTAGAGCATTCATCAGGTCTCCTCTTGTTGAGCTGTAAAAACACCACACGGAATCAGAACTCTAGAGGAATTTGGAAGGTGTCACAGCATATATTTACTTTTGGTGAGTAATAATGAGAATTTATTTGACTTACTGTTTGCCTCCGAGGTCCCAGAACATCGTTCCAAACATTATGGCTATGAAAGTTGTGAAGAAAAACCTCACAGCAGTGTATGGTGGATTACGCCAATATGACCAACGTTGTTTCCATAAGCAAGCTTGGCATTGGACGAAGAAGTTCTGAGAGAATTGAGTAGGGAAATGAAGATCCTTTGAACCGGGAGCAGGCTGACCCAATTCTTGTATAAGCTGCTTGTTTCTCCTGAAAAGCCATGAAAAAACTCACTTAAGCATTATGAAAATCAAGAAAACAAACAAGACTTAGTAAATTCCTATCCACTTGCGTTGCCCTACCTATATAGATCAGAGTTCCTGTATAAGTCAGTGAAATCAACGCCCAAACTAAGCTCTTGAGCTGTGGTTGTAACTTCCAACATCCAAGTAGCCGGGTTATATCCGTCTTTGATTTTGCTCACCCCGTCAATGCTCTGGACAGTGGAAATTATTGGAAAAATTTAGTATTTACTGTGAAGAATCATGGTCGTTCACTTTATAATTAAACTATGATGTTACCTCAAAATACTTGATAAGATGACTAGAATGACGACCCAGTGGCCCGACATATATTTCCTGTCCTCCACGCTTCATTAGGAATAGCTGGAATCACACAAAAAGACATCACGTTAGATTCAAGCCTAGGGGGGAGAGAAACCAAGTAAGACACGTCTTCATTTGTCATTTTTGCCACGCACCTCATCAAATGCTTCAAATATGTCAATGCTGGGCTGATGGATGGTGCACACCACAGTTCTTCCAGTGTCCACAGTGTTTCTGACTGTTCTCATAACAATAGCAGCAGCTCTTGCATCTAGCCCAGAAGTAGGCTCATCCATGAAAATTATGGACGGGTTAGCCACCAATTCAACCGCAATAGTCAGCCTCTTCCGCTGTTCGGTAGAGAGCCCACTCACACCTGGCAATCCAACCAGCGAGTTCCTTAATGGGTTAAGCTCTACCAATTCCATGACTTCCTCAATGAACATCTGCAACCATTTGTCAAATCCAAAAAGTTCAAACAATCAGCCTCTAAGAAGAGAAAGCCAGCTATCTCGATGACCAACTTAAACTTAAAGCGTTTTTACTTTTCTCAGTTCTTACTAACTAACCTTTCTGGTTTTGGAATCAACACTTGAAGGTAAACGTAGCCATGCGGAGTAGACCAAGGACTCGTAAACTGTAACATGAGGTGAATGGATATCATTTTGCTCACAGTATCCAGAGATACGAGCAAATGTTTCTTGCTTCTTAGGGTACCCAGAAATTTTGATGTTTCCTTCAATATATCCACCGGTTTTCCTACCAGCCAGAACATCCATCAACGTAGTCTTACCAGCACCACTTACACCCATCAAAGCTGTGAGAACACCAGGCCTGAATGCACCACTAACACCCTTCAGAAGCACCAGTTTGTCCTCTTGTACACCTTGTTCCTTCATTTCCTGCAAGTGGAAATCAAGGGAGTTAGAAATCAATTTTTTTTTTTCTGGCTGAAGAAGTGTTAAAATGGAGTCACTCACTGCTACAAACCCAAATGCTAAATTTATAACATGGAATGTGATTTACCTGTGGCATGTCAACCGAGTATACGATTTCATCAAAGGTGATGGAATGTGGTTCAAAAGGAAGAACCATTCCTTTTTTCTTTCCATGGCTGGACTCCACAATAGAACCATCTTTTCCCGTTTCTGCAGGACATTTGAAAAAAAATGTTCAACGTCTTGGAATATAATACGAATTGCTGATGATAAAGGAGTATGCTTGTGGTTGAGTATTCAATATGAGTGAGCATAACTCACCTATGCGGGGTAATTCAACTTCTGCGGGGCTTCCTTCATTAGTTGGTTCTTCAGCTATTACTGCTTGTGGCTTATCAAATGCTGCATTCACATTAGGAGGCATACTTATTAGTAAGACCTTGAATTGCATTTATGACAGAATTTTAAAGTACAAATGATGTGAAAAGTACTCACGGCCAAGGTATTCGAGAGCAAAACCAAACACCACGTTGAAAAAGAGCACAAACCCAATCAATGCCCCAAAACCTAGCCAATACCAATATGAATCTGTGAAGAACGCGCGAGAGTCCAGATAATCAAGTCCTAAATTGTGCGTATCCTGTAATTAGATAAAAAAGAAATTAGAATCAAACTTTCCTTAACCAAAGAAGCATTAGCATACAAATTATTAGGGTGAGAGGTCAAGAAATTACGTTGTGCCAGCTGTTTCCAAGAAATTCATTTGTCATCAGAGCATTCTGCCCATACATCAAAGGTGAAATCCAGAAACCCCAAATCCACCATTTTTTTATATCCCCTGTTTCATTGGAAATAGAACGACGAAGCATTAGCTTATGTTTTATCATTATTAGAAATGCGACAATTTTTCAATACCATGTTTGTGTTAATTAAACTTACTTTTTGACAGAATGAAACCGCCCAATGTAAGAAGAGTGAGAACTGAAAAGGATCCAAACGTATTGGCGACAATCATGTTTCTACCCAGTGCTGCAATGGCTCGGAATAATGAAGAAGCCATCTGACTGATAAATAATAGGATGAGGTACTGCTTGAAGAGCCTGCACCAAATTAAAGAACTCAGATCATAAGTACAATGCAAATTAGTAGAAGAGGCAACATTCACAAGCTTCAAACAACTCAAACCAGTTTCTTTACCTCCCCACATTCGGATCATATCCAATAACATAGTAGGTCAGGAATACCCAAAGAGCGACTTCTGCTATAGTAACGGGAATCTTGAGAATCCACGAAGGAATAGCATATGCCCAGGAGGGAAAGAATAGAAGATCTCGTTGCTTGTAGAAAACAGGAAGCTTGGCAATGGTCATGGAAATCTCAGCCATTCCATTAAACATAACCGTTATTATTGTAAAAAATATAGCACCAGCATAAACACCAGCACCATCAAGACTGTCATGGTGCATCTCCGTTCGGAAAAACAGAGTCAATGCAATTAACGCCATGATGAAAAGCTGAAAAGCATCAAGAGCAAAAAAAAGGGTAATTAAAAATGATCATCATACACATACATGCAAATGAACTAGGGTGTACAGTTTTTCTTGATATAAAACAATCACCAACCTGACATAGCTTGAAGATGTACACAAATGAATTCCTTTTCATGAGCAAATACTCCCTTGAGAAGTTAGCCTTTAACAGCTCCTTCTTGTTGATACCAAACTTCTTAGTGGTCAATGCAGCCGGGTGGCTCTTGGTCTTGTCAAATGAAACTGCAAGCTCCTGTCCAAGTTTCCTACCAATATGGAATGATTGAAATGCCTCAGCAAATTGAGTAACTGTCACAAATCTGTATGGTTGATCTCTGCGCACCCAGTACTGTGCTTGATCTTTTTTGGAAGTCACTTCTTGAAGGAAGTCAGCAACACCTTTCCTCTCTGGGCATCTGAAACCCATGGATTCAAAGAAGTCCAGAACATATTCACGAGGACCATGGTAAACGACTTGGCCGTCGGAGATTAAGATAATGTCGTCAAAAAGGTCATAAGTCTCAGGTGCTGGCTGGAGCAAAGATATGACAGCAGTTCCATTTAGAATGTGGACATATTGCCTCAGAGAGCTCACAATCTGAAATGTGGTGGAACTGTCCAACCCGGTGGAGATTTCATCCATGAATAAAGCATTTGCTGGTCCAACCAACATCTCTCCTGTAGTAACACGCTTCCTCTGTCCTCCAGAGATCCCACGCAACATTTCATCGCCCACCATAGTATCAGCACATATATCCAACCCCAGAATCTGCCAAGTTACACAGTCGACCAGTTCAATATCTTTGTTGGTCATCATAGCAAACACTAGCACATGTCATCACATAATTGAATTGAACCTTGTTTAAGCATTACCTTCATTGTATAATCTGTCACTATGCTTGACTCCTGGCCTGCAGTTGCAGTTGCCTGTTATATCAAAAGACGATCAGATGCAATGCAAAGATGGTATATATGTACTTTTTTGTTTTGGTTTTGTTATTTTATTGAAAAAATATTGATAAGAGCTTCGTTTGGTGACCTTCATGTAGACATCAAGATCTGGGTCTGGCTTGATATTTGCTGCTTTCTCTCTTCTAGACAACTCAGATAGCATGTCTGTGGATTCAGAAAAAGTAAATGATGATCGGTTAGAGTGCATACATGTTAAATTAGAGTTCGAAAAGGTTAGAGAGGGGAGGTAAAGGGGAACTAACCATAACGTGATCCAACCCCTTGGCACCTTGCTGAGAAAGCCAAGGTTTCCCTCACAGTCATCTCTCCAATGTGAACATCATGCTGGCTGATGTAAGCAGCGGTTCTCTGGGGTACAAACTCGTTCAATTCATGCCCATTGTAAGTCACTTTTCCAGATACCTGAACAACACATCGGTATCCACATTAGTTTTTCTGTCTACTTTCATTTTTAAAGAAAAAAAATACTAAAATATAGATATTGTAAAGAATTGTGTTTAACCTGAAGACTTTTATCGAGTTTTCCTGACAAGGCCAAGAGGAGTGTGGTCTTTCCTGAACTTGGAGGACCCAAAAGCAGTGTCATCCTGCGAGGTTTAATAACCCCGCTCACATCTTTGAGAATAGTGACGTGTTTCTTTCTGCTGGGGAGGATATGGAGCATGTTAAGAAATCCCTGCAGGATGAAATAGAGAAAAACCGTGTTGAGTTGAGAGACTGATTGTGGAAGAAACAGAAAAATAACAGGAAGTGGAAGGAGCCATTCCGTACCTCTATGACATTAGTAGCAGAGTTGATGAAAGAGGGCAAAGCTCTACCTCCAACAAAAGCCTCTGCTTCAATCTTGAGGTGCTCATATCGAACTTCAATGGTGGGAATATCGAGTCCAACTCTGTAAAAAGCAGGGATGAGAGTCGGAAAAGGGTAGTCATTGGTTATTAGAGTTATGTTCGGAAGAGGTAATAATATACCTGTCAATACGCTCCTTGAGTTTCAACAAGAAGCTCTCGTTGTCCTCTTCAGCAACTTTGACCAACCTCTCAAGAAGCTTCTGTCTCTCTTGGTAGCCAAGATCAGCCACGTCGATTTCGTTGGCAGCTCCATGGGATGCTGTGAGCAAACCTTTCCTTAGACGGTTGTAGGTGGGGAGCTTCTCAAGAGCAGCCCACTTGAGAGCTTCTTCGTCATCCTCTTCGCGAGAAGACCTTGAGAATACCTCCACACTGTTGTTTCTCCAAACCGTTGAACTTCTCGCTCGCATACTGTTACTCGCTCTGTATATATCGCTTCCCTCCATTCTGTCAGATTATCGCGGTTACCCGCCACACCGTGCCACACAACGTACCACACCTGTTTCTTCTTTCTTCTTCTTCTTCTTCTTCTTCTTCTTCTTGTTGAAGTAGTTGACGAAAGCACTGTGTGTGTTGATGTTGCTTTGCTTTGTGGTGAAGGCAAAAGAATGAAAGAATATGCAACAAAAATGAGCTTTTTTTTCTGAAATGAGTAGTAAGAAATGGCAAACACCTTGTCTCTCTATTTATACTTTTCACGTCAAAAACAGGCGGCCATCCATATTCAAGAGTCAAACCTTCCAATTAAATATTAAAATATTTCTATTATTTTCTTTTTCTAAAAAATTTCATATTAAATATTATTATCCAATTTAACATTCAAGCTGCACTCACAACAATTATTGATCTTTACATAAAAAAATTATTATTAAAAAAAAAATATATATATATATATATATATAAAATTAAACTAAAATTCATATATTAATAAAATCGTATTAAATCCAGCTCATATATATACTAATAAATTTTCTAATTTTTCTGTCAATTATTTTCTTACTCAATAGTTACCATAATTTCTACTATGTCTTGATAATAAAATCAATTTAGTAACTAGCCAAATATTTTTTTTTAAAATAAGACAATATTATTGCTCTTAATTAACGGATTAAAATAAGGCGGCTAAGCCCAGTAGTTCACGTTGGAATAATGATTAGTAATAATAACAGTAGTTGATAATGTTAATAATAATTGAGCAAAAATAATTGAGAAAGGATAATAAAACAAGAAAACTAAAAACAAAAGAATGTGATTCAAAAGATTAGGATTATCCAAAAAAAAAAATATCTGGCGAAGACTTTTTTGAGCCGCAACTTTCGGGCTGTAAAATGAAAGAGTGGAGACAAGACATGACACCTTATTAAAATCAAGACAGAGAAAATAGTAACATCACTAAATAAATTACATCAGCAAAAACGTCACTGGAAATTTCCATTTTTTTAATCTTCATTTAAAGAAAATAAATCACTGAAAGTTTGAATTTCAATAGTATTGCTTTTGAGTCTTCATTTCCAAAACATTGGCAAAACTATAAAGAAACGATCAAAGCCTTGACTTGACTCTAGATTCATAAAAATTTTCTGAAATTATGTTCTTCCCTTAGTTGAAAAAAAAAACTTTGGTCCTTTGAATTTGAATGCTCCAAATTACCCATTAAGACAAGTTTCACTTTTTTTTATAAAAGTAAATAAGAGTTATGATAAAAATATAATAGCAATTTCTTTTGTTTCTTAAAGGGTGGTGTTTGATGAATCTTGTGATCATAGCAAAGCATTAATGCAGCATAGTGTGTTTTAAAATTGTTTATGCAGAAAAAGCTGAAGCAAGTTGTAAGGGTTCTAGATGGAATAAAGTAAGGTTTTTATACAGGAAAGCAGCCAAGAAATTTGTTTGTTTAGAAAAAGTGTGTGAAAGACGAAAGGTGAAGTTACCATTTAGCATGCCATTCGTTTAAATCAATCAATAAATTCATCTTGACTCCTTCCCTCTTTTTGCTTTCCCAACTAAATTCATTCATCGGATCGGGTTCCGTGGCTTGACCACTCACCATGTTCCTATTTTATATTGTCCTGTTCTTCTAGACGCTTTATTTATTTCTAAAAAAACTATGTTTATTAATTTGGTTCTTTGAGAAAAAATATATTTTTTTAGTACACACCAAACGAGACTAGACTATATTGGAAGACATTGTGAATAACTAAGGTGGGAAGGTGGGCAAAGAAATTCATACTAACATATTTGTACATTTTCTTTGCCACCTCTTTTGAACCTTTTTCATACTCTGAAGAAAGGGTGGTATTGTAATTTGCAAAGTCTTGATTATGGTTTTTTTCACTAAAGATGTTTTTCAGACTAACATGTTTTTCGTTATTTCATGTAAAAACTGAAATTTTAGATTGAGTATCAATATATCACTTCTTTTCTAAAAAAATTATGAATTTAAAAAAATTGTACTACTGTAATACGATTTCATTGTCAAAAATTTTTATTAAGGTATCAGAATTTCTAACATGGCAAGCTAAAGTCCTACCAATGACATTTTTTCACAATAAAATTATATTACATTGACTCAACTTTTTTATATTTGTAATTTTTTCAAAAACAACTTCCATTAAAAAAAACAAAAATTGTCCCCTTCAGTATAAACTCAGTTGATTATAACTCGTTGATGGTAGAAACCTGCAACTTGTAATTTGTAATTTTGTTTTGTTGTTGATAATGTTTTTAACTTATTATTTACTAGATGAACATCACCAAAACCCCACCACACACAAATAGAAACTTCATTGTATACTGCATTATATAACAATAACAATGTCAAGTGTGCCTACATTAGATAAAAACATGTGTCAATGTTGTCTCTTGATGAATCAGAGACATTGAACCTGGTTGGACAACTTACGGTAGCTCCAAAGTCCAAACTGAGAAGCGTGGTAAGCCACCTTTAGTTCAATGCTTACAAAGGGGTCATCACCTAATTCAGAACTTCCATTAACATCATATCTTTTTTATATTTTCCCCTTTACTTGAAAGCATATATTCTATTCTATCGCCTTTCAAAATTGAAAACCTTTACAGAAAGAGCAAAGATAGTAGCAAATAGCACTGCAAACCCAACAACTACACCTGCAGCAACTCCTACAAAATCATCTCTATAACCAAAGTATCTTCTCAGAAACTCCTTCACTGTCTCGTTTACCTCAACTGTACTTGTTACATCCCCAAACTGTGATGCAGCCAATCCATGTAAGGTCCAAGCCACAGGACATGCCCAATAGTACCATCTCCACCACACAGGAATGTTCTGCCACCATATAGAAAATAAAACTAAACATCAGTATACATATATGTAGATCCACTTAATTTCCTCACATGCATAGCTCATTACATTTTACACCACTTACAGGTTGTGGGACAACAAATCCAGAAAACAGATTCCAAAGTCCATAAAATGAAGTAGCCACAATTGAAGCAATGTGTTGGTTTGGTGTTACAGCCACAGTCATCATGCCATAAAAGGTGAAGTATAAAAATGTGAAGTACATGAAGAACAGATACCAAAAGAATTTGGATGCAGTCCATTCGAATCCGATCATTGCATAAACTATGATGCCATATGTCACAGCTTGGACAAAAATATATGGTAGCTCTATTACAACCTAAGAAGTAAAAGGTGTATTAATTTACATTCATAGGATTGAGATATAAAAATGACACAAGATACTAATATTGCTTCTAGAAGTCATATGAACTACCTGTGCAAGAGCATAGGAGATGGCTGAATACATTCCAGCTGCTCTTTCTCTATAAAACACTGTTCGTTCAATGGCCACAACTGGTTGCACAGAAAACGCATTCTGAATCCCAAGGAAGAGAATGGCGTTGTACATGGAACCAATAGCATTGAGCAAATCTTGTTTCCTTCTTCTGCATGTTGTTCAAAAGGGGATGAATTTCCCAGAGAATATGGTTTTAACAAAACTTTGGCACTATTTTGAATTGAATAATTCTAATCCTCCTACAACATTCTCTCACTATAATACTCCCACTTGCTTTGTATGGTATGCAATGAATGTATTTATGTTACCATGTATTTGCTTAATACTAGTAGTACAAAGTATCAGGAAGATTTGAAGAAAGATATATTACTCTTTTTAAACTATACATGAACCAATAGTAACTCACGTTTTGGATCCTAGATCCCAGAACATTGTCCCAAACATCAAAGCTACGAATGCAGTGAACAAAAATCTCACTGCAGTATATGGAGGGTTACGCCAGTAGGACCAATGCTGTTTCCATAGACAGGCCTTGCATTGACTGAAAAATGGTTGTGCATATTGTGAAGGAAAATGAAGTTCCTTGGAGCCTGAAGCAGGCTTGCTCAATTCTTCTACATGTGCTTTGTTCCTCCTAACTCATGGAATACATTTTTTTTTCAGAACTAGTTTGAACATATTTTTTTAAAGAAGTACTTTTTTTACTAAATTAGAATGTTGAGCAGCACTAGTACACTGCAAAACAAACCAACTTACCTATATAGTTCTGAATTTTTGTATATGTCAGCAAAGTCAACGTTCAAATCCATTTCTCGTGACGAAGTTGTAATTTCCAACATCCAAGCCGCTGGGTTATGTCCATCTTTGATTTTATCAACCCCTTCAATCCTCTGCTTGAAAGCAAGAATAGAAATAGTACAGTAATATTGTAACAAACATCATGAACCATAAATGTCATTGATTTTTTTCATACACGCCTTACCTCAAAATATTCAACGAGTTTATTAGAATTACGACCCAATGGTCCAACATATATTTCTTGTCCTCCTCGCTTTAGTAGGAAAAGCTGAAACCAAATTTTTTATTATTATGTTGGAAAATGAGAAAACACGGTATCATTTGATCAAGAGCAGCACTCACCTCATCAAAAGCTTCAAATATGTCTATGCTTGGTTGATGGATGGTACAAACAATTGTTCTTCCTGTGTCCACTATGTTTCTAACTGTTCTCATAACAATTGCAGCTGATCTGGCATCTAAACCTGACGTTGGTTCATCCATGAATATTATGGAGGGATTAGCCACTAGCTCAACTGCTATAGTTAGTCTCTTGCGCTGTTCAGTGGAGAGACCACTCACACCAGGTAAACCAACCAAAGCTTCCCTCAGTAAGTTCAACTCTACCAGTTCCATGACCTCCTCAATGAACATCTGTAATCATTCATCAGATTCAATAGTAAAGATAACTAACTCTAAACTTATGATATAGGCAATTGCCAATGTCTTTTGTTGGACTTTATATGCTACCTTTCTTGTTTCAGAATTGACTTCAGGAGATAAACGAAGCCACTCTGAGTAGAGCAAGGATTCATAGACTGTAACATGAGGAGAGTGGATATCGTTCTGCTCACAGTAGCCAGAGATTCGAGCATAAGTTTCTTGTCTTTTAGGATACCCTGAAACTGTGATGCTCCCTTCAATATACCCTCCAGTTTTCCTTCCTGCCAACACATCCAACAAAGTTGTTTTACCTGCTCCACTCACCCCCATCAGAGCTGTAAGGACCCCTGGCCTAAATGTACCACTAACACCCTTCAGAAGGACCAATCTGTCCTCAATTACTCCATTATTCTTCATTTCCTGCAAGTTGAAATCAAAACGGGTTCTATTTTACTGGCAGAAGCAGACTTAGGAAAGATAATGTGCTCATCAACAGTGTTTTTGTGGAAATCAACCTGTGGCATGTCTACTGAGTAAGTGATTCCGTCAAAGGTAAGAGAATGTGGCTCAAATGGAAGAACCATTCCTCTTTTCCTCCCGTGGCTGGACTCAACAACTTCCTTTGGCCTCACTGGTGCATGAAAATTGAAAGGTTTTTCAAAATCTGAAAGAATTGATATGAACTATAAAGGGAAAGCACCTGCTTGTGAGTGTACATGCAGGTCATACACAAAATAAATCACCTGTCTGTATGTTGCTACTGGGGGCATTTCCTGGGAGTCTAAGTGGTAATATAATATCTTGTAGAGTTTTTTCTTTATGCTTATTTCCATGAGATTCTTTCAAGATGATAGCCCGTGGCTTTTCAAGTGCTGCTCAATCATTAGCATAGCATAAGTGAGTCATAGAAACATTTCTGCAGGAATATAAAAACAGTATGGAGGAAGTACTCACGGTTGAGATAAGTGAGAGATAGAGTGAATGTGATGTTCAATAGAGCAACAAATCCGAGCAATGCCCCTGCCCCTATCCAATACCAGGATGCATGAGTGAAGAACCCGCGAGACTTCAGAACCTCAACTCCCAGTGACTCAGTTGAATTAGCAAGAACCTATAGTTGAAAATTTATTTTCTAACAAACTAATTGGAAATTGAAAATTATTTTAAGTTTGATGTGATTCAAGAAATTACGTGGCTCCAACTCTGCCCGAGGAACTCATTGACCATCATAGCATTCTGCTCATACATTATTGGTGAAATCCAGTAACCCCATATCCACCATTTCTTAACGTCCTCTATTTCAAGGAAAATCAAAAGGCAAAGCAAACCATTTAAGGTTCAAAAATTTGAAAGCTACAAACGTTTTGTTGCATCTATTGAATACTTGTGTTGTACCTCTTGACAATATAAAACCGCCCAACGTCAGAAGTGTGACTATTGCAAATGATCCAAATGTGTTAGCTATAATCATATTCCTACCAGTTGCTGCAATTGTACGAAACAATGCAGAGGCCATCTGGCCAAGTAGTAGTAATAGAAGATATTGTTTGAAAAACCTGCATCATTAGCACATCTCAGACCACACTCACAGTGAGTCTTCTAAAGTCCAAAGTAGATAGATAGATTACTTACCTTCCAACACTGGGATCAAATCCAATTACATAGTAGGTGATAGATACCCAGACAGCTACTTCAGCCAATGTAATAGGGATTTTAAGGATCCAGTTGGGAATAGCATATGCCCAAGCAGGGTAAAATATGAGGTCCCTTTGCTTGTAAAATATAGGAAGTTTTGCTACATTCATAGAAATATCAGCCATCCCATTAAACAGTACCATCACTATAGAGAAAAAAAGTGCACCAGTGTAAACTCCCCCGTTATCTACAGAACCCTTATGCATCTCGGTTCTCAGGAATACTGTCATTGCTACCACTGCCATTACTGCGAGCTGATGGAAAAAGGAGAAAAATCACACGTGAAATCATGCATGCAAAACAAAAATAAGATACATTACAACCAAACATATAAAACACTGGATAAAACTAACTTGAGATAGCTTGAAGATGTGAACAAATGCATTCCTCTTCATAAGCAAATATTCCCTTGAGAAGTTAGCTTTCAAAAGCTCCTTCATATTTACCCCGTACTTCTTAGTGGTTAATGCAGCTGGGTGGTTCTGTGTCTTATCAAATTGAATGGCTAGCTCATCTCTAAGTTCTCTACCAACATGGAAGCATTGAAATGCCTTGGCAAATTCATTAACTGTAACAAAACTGTATGGCTCATCTTCGTGTATCCAGTACTGTTGTTGATCCTTCCTTGAAGTCACCTGGCAAAGAATATAGATACATCTGATTTTCTGATTCATATACATGCATATTTTTTCTTTCAATTTCATAATGTGTGTGAGATATGAGATAAGAAAAGGTAAAGATCGATTCACTTCTTGGAGGAAGTCAGCAACGGCTTTCCTCTCAGGACATCTGAAACCCATAGATTCAAAAAATTCAAGGACGAATTCACGAGGTCCTTGATAAACTATTTGGCCATTGGAGAGGAGGATAATGTCATCAAAAAGTTCATATGTCTCTGGTTCTGGTTGCAATAGTGAGATAACTGCTGTTCCATCTAGAATGTGAACAATTTGTCTGAGACACTTGATAATTTGAATAGTTGTGGAGCTGTCCAAGCCAGAAGATATTTCATCCATGAACAGGGCATTTGTTGGACCAACCAACATCTCCCCTGTAAATAATGCATGTAAATATGAATATAGAATGTAGAAACTGAATTGGAATAACTTACAGAAACAATTTGGATCACCACCTGTGGTAACACGTTTCCTTTGTCCACCTGATATACCACGCAACATTTCATCCCCCACCACAATATCAGCACACATTTCCAGCCCCAAGATCTGTAAATAACAAATAAAAAATTTGTTGGGAGCTATTAAAAATGTATTTTTGAAGTAGGAGTGAGTGTCAGAACAGATACTGGAGGTATTATATCACCTTAAGTATATATTCTGTCATCATTTGATTTGCTTCCTGGCTTTCAGATGCTGTTGCCTGGTATCAGCAGAAGTCAATAACATGAAAAGACTGCTTGTTCATCACAATAAAAAGTCAGTGAATTTGTATTCAATCATAGCCTTTATAATATCCCTGGAGTGTAAGAATTTAGCAAACTTTAATAACTGAAATGATTTTCCCCTAAGCAGTTTTTACTTTCAAAGTAAACACTAATAATCTTCGCTAAGCAGATTTTTGAATGGAAGTGTTGGACATAAAAACACACTTCAAATCTCTTTGTGCACCTTCATATAGATATCAATAATAGGGTCAGGCTTAATATTTGCTGCCATCTCTCTTCTTGACAGTTCAGCTAGCAAGTCTGTACATGGTCAAAACAATACCAAGTCATGATTGGATTACATTAGTGAAAGTTATCACTTTCAATAGCAGCATGAAGTGAAAAAAAAATCAAGGTAAAAATCTGACTAACCATAACGTGATCCAACCCCTTGGCACCTTGCAGAGAAAGCCAAGGTTTCCCTAACAGTCATTTCTCCAATATGAACATCATGCTGACTAATATAGGCAGCAGTTCTCTGCGGTACAAATTCATTCATCTCATGCCCATTATAAGTCACTCTCCCAGAAACCTGCAGCATACATCAGCACTTGAGTTGGACATAGCTGATTGAAATAGAAAGAAAGCCAATCAGAAGTGGAATTCTTTTCACCTTAAGGTCTGGATCAAGCTTTCCTGCCAGAGCCAAAAGGAGTGTGGTTTTTCCAGAACTTGGAGGACCTAAAAGCAATGTCATCCTGATAAATGCAAAAGTGGGATTTGAGACTAAGATATCAGAAAATGAATTAGGTTTGAGCTTTACGAATCCTTTCAATTCTACTCTCTCACCTACAAGGTTTTACAATTCCACTAACATCTTTAAGAATGGTCACTTGTTTTTTTTTGCTAGAAAGAATATGCATATAGTTCAAGTAACTCTGAAAGATCAAATTCATCAGAATTAGTTGTAGATCAAAGATAAACAAAAATGCAACAATAATTTTGATAGGCAAAAAAATATCAAATTGGTACACGGTTTACCTCTACTGTATTAACAATGAAGTTCAAGAATGTCGGTAAGGCTCTGCTGCCAACATAAGCTTCTGCCTCAACATTCAGATGCTCAAATCTAGCTTCAATTGTTGGAAAACTAATCCCAACTCTAGAAATATTGAAAGATAGTGATTAGGTAGAAAACTCATAGATATAATGTCAAGGAAAGGCATGAAAACAAAACAATACTTGACTTGTAATGTTGCAGTAGAATGTATGTATGGATCATATGAAGCAAGAGAAGATGAAGAAAAAGAGACAAAAAAGAAAAAGGAAATACTAGCAATGAATTTATTACCTATCAATTCTTTCCCTCAGCTTCAACAGAAACTTTTCATTGTCCTCTTCAGCATCTCTTACCAACCTCTCCAACACATGCTTCCTTTCCTGTGTTCCAATATCAGTGACATCAATTTCATTCACCTCACCATTGGATGTGATTAACAAGCCTTTCTTCAAACGATTGTAAGTAGGGAGCTTTTCAAGTGCAGCCCATTTCAGAGCTTCTTCATTATCTTCTTCAAAAGAATTCCAAGAAAAAACTCCACTTCCATCTCTCCAAATTGAAGAACTGCTTACTCGAAAGCTGCTAGCAGCTTTATTCAAGCTACCATTATCCATTATCAACCAAAAAAGGTGAAAGAAAATAAAAAATAGAGCTGCAATAACTTCTCAAACTCACTAAATCAATTTGTCTTCAAATGATATTCTATTTTAGCCAAACAACTGTCATTCCAAACATCACTCTAATCCAAGGAGTAGCAGTGTTGCACCCTCTAATTAAAACACAAAAAATATCACAAGAAAGATGGACTAAACGGATTGGACTCAGTTGCTAAAACAAATTGAAAGAAACTCTCTTTGCTTGTGCAGTTCAGTCCTTTAGTCCTAATATGTGAAAGAAAAGAGTGTCATGCATGAATATATAAGTGAAAGTTCTCCTGGTAAAGTATAAGGACTCCACACTAATGTTTTTAGAGTAGCAGAAGGTGACTCTTGCAGCATAAAATGACAGTAGAGACATGCAAGGATTGCGCAATAATCATGGACTTTGTGACCAAATTATCCATGCAATGGGTTAGGGGGCACACTTGTTATCAAATGAAAAACTTAGGAGAATAGAACTCTTTGATTTGGACTCTTAACATCATCTGTTTACCTGTGTTGGAAATATAAAAAGAAGATAGAAAAGAAGGAGAAAAAGACTACAATGAATTTATTTAGTAAACAAAAATAGATATAAAGTCACTTATAGTTACGTGTAATACATAATGATAAATTATGGGAAGAAAACGTCTTTGAAGTAATACTATTATTTGGTTTCATAGTACACTTCACCATAATGAAGAAGGTTGGTGAAGCAAAAAAAAGGGTTGGTTAAAAATATGGAACGTGGACAGGCCAAAACCTTAAAGAAATCAAGTTTGGATATTGCCTTTGGAAGTTAGAAATTGATGAAACGCAAACATTGCATTCTGTCACATGTTTATTTGGCTACCATAAAACCAAGACTTGGTGTATTTGAAAATATGTTAGTCTACGTTAACAAGAAATGCTTGATGTTATCATGACTGCATCACACGCAACGTTAACTTTGTTCAAAGGATTAACGAAGGTTGCATCAAATGACAATTATGAGCTTCATTGAAATAATGAAACAAAATGTTTAATACGACATATTTCACATAGGCAGTTTCTTCCTGCACCCCTACATTTTTCTTCCTGCACCCCCACAATGTAATGGAAAGACAAAAATATCCCTCAATCTGTATTGGGGAATCCGTAAATCTTCCGGATTGGTGAATCCGGTAATCTTCCAGATCCATCAATTGGTAACAAAAATTAGACTTCTAGATTCAGCAATCCGGAAATCAACAATTTGTCTTCGAAACATTCACTTCTGGATTCAGCAATTCAGAAATCAACAATTTGTCTTCGAAACATTCACTTCTGGATTGATGAATCCATAGCACACTCCCAGATTCCGAAATCTGATAACCTAAAAAACTCTAGTTTTTTCAAATAAAAGGTGAAGGTCAGTTTTGGGATTTACAAAATTGTGGGGTGCAGGAAGAAAAACGTAGGGGTGCAGGAAGAAGAAGCCTTCAACATATGCTATCAGTATAATGTGCTTCACGATAAGTCATGTAAATTGGGCCAATTTTTGTCTGGTATAAGCCAAACAAAGTAAATGCTTAATTGGCGCTATTTCTTCTTTCACTCCTGTGATTTCTTCATGCACCTCTATATGGTGTTAAAAAAAGTCTAAATTATCCATGTTTTAGATTTGTGGATTGGGAAATTTTGGAAACATGTGTTGGATTGCAAGTCTAGAATACATTTTCAGATTTAATATTTTGAATTTTTATATTGTACAATTTAAAATATATACTTAAAACGTATTTTGGATTATACTTTATACAATTTAAAAACATATTTTGAATTGAACATTCTAAAATATTTTTTAGAATTAAGTAATTTAAAATATTTTTTTATCTAAAAATATATTTTGATTTTACAATTTAGAATACGTTTTCAAATTATATAATCTATAATATATTTTTGAATTTCAAATTACAAATAATAAACTTTTGGATTATATAGTGCAGAGAGACTATTTGAACTTTACTCACACCTATGAATAAGCAATAAGAAAGCATGTGGGTGCTAAAATAAATTGTCCAAACAGGTAGATAGATAGGCATCCCATGCAAAACGATTCAGCCCAGGCATGATATGGCTACCAATTTGAGGGTGTTTCTTCCTACACCCCATAGTTTCTTCTTGCATGTCTATGAGAGTATGTAAAAGACAAAAATGCCTTTAATATATGTTATCTCATTCTACATCGATGTTATTGGTCTTTCTTCATCTTCTTCTTTCTTTATCATGTCGGTTGTAACTTCTTCTAGTCGTACATTTTCTAACTCTCACTCTTTCTCCATTTAGAAGATGTTGCAATCTGATAGAAGTTTTTTCTGTCTTCAACAATAATTTATAAATTATGTTGAGAGCTTTTTTTTACACAAAAAATAACTATTAAATTATATAAGAAGATTTTGATGGATTAGTACTCATAGATTATATCATCCAAAAATATTTTTTCATAAACTAGAAAAACAAAGTTGAGATTTTCATATTTATGGAGTGCATAGAGAAAATAAGGAGTGAAAAAGAAATCCCCTCAATTTTATCAAACCGAATGGTAGATAACTTGTTTTAAACAATGTTTGTCACATAAATTTCCGAATTTCATAGTTAATGTGAGTGTTAATAAAATTTTATGCATTTCTAATATTCTTCTTGCTTGAACAAACAATGCAAGTCCTGACTATAGGATAAGAGTTGTATGAGCATCCCCACATAAACTACTTTTTTTTCTTACACTTTAGATTTACATTACATAAATTTTTAAAAAAATGAACATTGCCCATGTGTGTTGAAACTACTATTTTAGTATCTGGAAGTGTATGTCAATGGCACATTAGTCTCTGGAACTATAAATGATATGGTCGGTCATCGGTGGTCAATGACGTCAGCAGCAGATGACCACGTGGACCATTCACAGGGTGACACGTGGTAGAAGATAGCAGGTGAATCAGGGAGGAAATCACTCAGAACGGTGATCGGTGGTCAGTTACCAAGTGACCACAACCTGCAGACCGGTTCCTAGATGAGCGCCTGGAAGTAGAGCGTGAGGAGTAAAGAAGCACTGATCGATCATCGATGCATGGTCATCCGGGTTTCTTGTTTCATGCAGTTAAACTGGGACCCAGGCTCCCAGCGAGAGCGTTACGCATGCACCTCGCATGATTCCAAACCAGAAGAAGAAGAGCTGCTCGCCAGTAGGGTCGTGCATGAGGATGGTACAAGAGAGCTAGTAAGCTGGTCAGTGATCAGTAACTCTCTTAAACCCATTACGTGCATGGCACTGTGCGGTGAGGTCATGCAAGCAGGATGCAGCGCTTGGCGAGTGCGTTTAGACCAGCCACTCCTGGTGCACTCTTGGGAGCATGCGATTCACTCAGAGGAAAGAAACGTGCTAAGTTACTCCACAAGAGAATAACTTAGGCGCATAGAGAAAAGCGCAAAGGCCCTTCAGGTGTGATGTAACATCCCGCAAAATAAAACCATACATACATGTATAATGAAAATAAAGGTAAACAAATAATATTGAAGAGTACATGAATATATATATATATATATAAAAGTAATGAAGTTGCTCCTCTTAGGGAGTTAAATACATAACCAGGTCAAATGTTTTCAAAATTTAAAACGAAATTCAACCAAATACAACAAGACCGGCGATCTCCATACATGAACCGGCGATCTGGTAACAGAAGGCCCAAAACAGGCGATCTGCAGCAGGACATAAATCCGGCGATCACCACCAAGAGGTAGAAAACCGGCGATCTCTTCCTCGGCGACCACTCACTAAGGAGCTCTACATCCTGGAAGATCATCTGCTCCCGTGTAACAATTACACGATCATCACAGTTTTAAGAGAACAGCCACAGGACCAAAACACGCAGGGTAAGCTAGATATTTTAAAGAGAGTTTAAATAAGAACATTAAAATCAAGGTAAAAACATTTTTCAAGATATCCATGTAAAACTTAGAGTTGCTCATACCCTCCACCTGATCGCCCAGAAACCACACATTTCACAATATTTCCCAGAGTCGTTCTATTTCACAAACAGCATCAAGTGTCTATAAATTCCAAGTTCCTCATTCCACACGTCAGACTACCACTGACCCAGCACACAAGACACTTGACACTACTTCCGGAAGACTCGTGCATTGACTAGACTCATAGATCTGCACCTGTCATACTGCCCACTGTGAAATCACACACATTCACAGGGTCGCCGTGAAATCACACACATTCACAAGCGTATAATGAATCTCAATATCATCACCATCCAAGCATGACAGGGTTAATCCACACCACAGGTCGAGCTCGTTCTCTTTCAAACAACTCACCCATACGTATGAACCTCCTTCGACTCTCAACGCCTGAATAACTTCATCTATATGAATTCATTATCTCAGGAGAGTCAGGATATCATGACGAATCACCGGTCAATGCACATCCTACACGATCTTACACGGTATTTTCTTTCCTGAAAATACTATGCCTTGATCTCACATTCACAACATTCAACACATCATGCCACACTTAAATGAATGATTTCAATCACAGCAAAACTCACTCCAAGGTTCATGTTTTCAAATATCACATTTACATCTCAAACAGTTTCAAAACAACACCAAAAACAGGGGAGTTCGTAAAACAGCGCCAAAACCGGCGACCTGGTTCAAAAACAGGGTATTTCGAAGTCTGTATTTAAAAACCGGCGACCACGTCGCCCAAACACATGGAACAGAGCATTCACGCAGATGAAAACGAAACCGGCGACCACGTCGCCCTCATTTCAGAAATAGCTAAACTATGGCTTGTATTGAAAATGAAGTCTAGCTTCCCTTACCTGGACTTGCGCAAAACACCAGGAGCTCTGAAACCCAACGAAGCTTGAACAACGCCTTGGCTCTGTTTTTGCGTCTGGTTGAAGGACTTGCAGAGAACCTCCCAGGTGCTCTAATGGTGCTGCCTCTCGTCGTACTCTTGTGTGAAGATGCTAGAATCGCAGCGCGAAGGAGATATCTGGAGGAGAAGGGAGGTAACTCACTCTTTCTCTCTTTGAATGCTGCAACGTTTTCTTTCTCTCAGCAGTGGGTCTCTGCATCTTAAACCAACTTATCCATAAAAGCAGCTGCCACCACCCACTCTGCAGAGAAGTCTGAGTGTACGTTTCTCTGAACAGTACGACCATGTTTGTCTCTTGCGCATGCCAACCACTGCCCTGAACAGTACGATCACTGTTGTCTCTTCTGCATGCCAACCACTGCCCTGAACAGTACGACCGCTGTTGTCTCTTGCGCATGCCAACATTCTGATGTCACTATTCTGAACCACCCTTTTTGTCTACGTGGCGCGCGTGCAGGACGTTTCATGCTGGGAGTCTGGGTCCCACTTTCTCTGTGTGAAGCTCGACATCACGCGATAACCTTCCACCGATGACCTCTCGCGCGAAGGCTATCCACCGATGTCCTCTCGCGCGAAGGCTATCCACTGAGGCCTCTCGCGCGAAGACTATCCACCGATGACATCTCGCGCGAAGACTATCCACCGATGACCTCTCGCGCGAAGACTATCCACCGATGACCTCTCGCGCGAAGACTCTCCACCGATGACCTCTCGCGCGAAGACAATCCACCGATGACCTCTCGCGCGAAGACTCTCCACCGATGGTCTCTCGCGCGAAGACTAACCCCGCATGCCTCGCGCCCTGGTGATGCCCGCATGCCCCTCGCGCCCTGGCGATGCCCGCATGCCCCTCGCGTCCTGGCGATGCCCGACGACACATCGCCGCGCCTTTCTGAAGGTTCTTCATTCTACTATGTTACGTCCAAGGTATCATCTCCACATGACTCGGTGACGTCGGTAGCTTCACATTTCCAAGAGTAGATCAGCACCACTCCTCGTGCTCCCATGCATGCAACACTAAGGGTGATCTCTTTTGCTCAAGTGTAGAGCTTCGCATGCACAGCGCATCTAAGGCTTAACCCACACCTTGATACGCGTGGTTGTTGGAACCCACTCTGGTTGATCCAGTATCTTGACCACATACTACGTGCATTCCCGCCGATCACGTACACTCTAGGCGATTGGCGCTCATGTCTCCTCTAGGCGACAGGCGATTATGTGCCAGAGGAGTCGGAGATCGCCTCCGTCTTCACTAACGACGATCTTGCAGAAGACTTCTTAGTTACACTTTTCCTCCTTTACTCTTCTTGGTCCACATGTCATCCGACCGACCTCTACTAGCTTACCCCAGATCATGGGCGACGTCCGATGTCTGCTACTACGAAACTTCATTTACCAACTCTTTGTATTTTAAATAATAACATTTTTCTGAAATTATTTAAATATAACACTTTTATTCCTATTAAAGTTTCTAGGTCCTTACATGTGACACGTGTACGGTTAGATGTGTAAGTTGCATGCCTCCACGTGTCACCATCTGAGAGAGAGGCGCGGCCCAGGTATAAAAGCACTCCACATCATGTAAGGTACACAAGTTTTATAGATTCTACAGAATTACAGTTTTTACAGTTAGGGAGATTACACAGATTCTAAGTCATTGTGAGCACGTTTATACACGTTGTACAGTGATAACAGAATTCAGTTACAGAGAAAGAAAGTGGATCTTAGCACACACAAGTCTCACAGAGAGATTCAGAGAGAGTTTTTGGTGGTCCTGTTGCCTGACTTGAGCGTCGGAGTGCACACGGCCGCTAGAGGCGCCGTCTGTGTTGTTTTGCAAGCATCGTTTGGAGTTCCAGAGGAGGTTCTTGGAGCATTCTTGCAGAACACGCAGTTGCAGAAGGTTAGACGAAGGAGTGACGAGACATATCCTCCACGTTCGAGTCCGCGGCAGGATCAGTAAACAAATTTCAATAAGTCATTGAAAATTAAATTTATTCATCACACACTAATCTAAATTTCAAAAAATAAATGTTTCTTCAATAATAATATTCACATATATTTAAGAATCAAAATGATAATAAATACCTAAATTTAAAAACTTAGATGGAACAATTAAAACTTTTGGATATATATAAAATTTTCTTAATTTGAATAATTAATGTAATAGAAACACTTTCTAGGTTTCTTCTTAAAATTATATAAGACTTTCTAATATACCTTTATTGTTTTTATTCCAATATATATCTTCTTTTCGAAACATTGTATTTTAATAATTTCAATTACAAACATACACACTAATATATTATTTACTCTTTCAATTCTTATTTCGACATTTTTTTTAGCTATACATAAATAAATTCTCTAATTTAATGTTATTCTTATAATTTATCTAAAATTCAATATCTCTTATCGAGTTGTCCTTATATCTTTTTCAATTTCAATTATTTTTCTTGTAGATTTGAGAGGTGAAGTACCTGCAATGATACTTTAACGTTCAAATTAAATAAAGTAGGTTTAATTGTTCAATTTAGAGTTAAAAATCATTACCTTTTATCATGAAGGTCTACTCTTATTTATTTTATTGGATCTTACTCTGTTAGGAGGGTTAATATAGGCCCAATGACCATTTAATCATATTTTAGATTTCTTAATGAGAATTTATGTTACTAACATGTACTTTGACATGAATATTGATTTTATTGAAAGACTGTCAAACCGTTTAGGGTGTCCAACCATCTGATTACTCGGTCTCTGATAGACAAATGTAAAAGTAAATAAATTTCCCATCAATAATATTTTAAGATTACAACACAAAATCATCATAAAGATTACTGACAAGAGAGAAATAGTAGACAAAAACTATCACATCTTCAAAATAACTACATACACATTTTATTTATCTTCTAATATTGCAATTAATATCAAAAGGAGAGATCTGATTACATACTGTTATATATTAAAACAATTTCATTTTATATAGATATAGATAATAATAAAAAATTATAATATATATACATATATTTAAAATTAAAAATGTAATCAAAATAATATAAACATTAAATTTCAACTTATTAAAACAAATTAGCGTGATAGAAAATAACATATAAATAATTGGATTTTTCCAAAAAGGAACATAAAGAAAGATGAGTATATAAGAGGATATGATAGTGAAAGAGCGTGATGAATGATTATAGAGTTGAAAGAGGATTGAATGGTAGGGTTAAAAAAGTACCAAATATGGAGCAATTGAGTGCAACATTTTCCAGCACCAAATCCAATGGCATGACGGAAAACTTAAGTACCATAAAAATTTGAAGACCAAGAAAAACACAACATAGAGACCAAGTTTTCAACTTAAGTACCGTTAACCCACTAAAGACCATGCCTCCACATGACAACAATCTTGTTTCTTTTTTGGGACTGTACTTTGTTTGAAATAAAAGACACTTTTTGGCACCTTTTTTCAAAACAGTGCCCCCAATTTGCTCAAACCAAATGGATTTGTTACAAAATCATTTCTTTCTGATTTCAAATTTTTCCCATCACGTTAATTAATGAACAACCACAAGAACTACATTTCACCACTTTATTCTTTTTGTTTCATCTTGAATCCCATTAGCATCCTACTTTTGCTTATAAAATTAAAATAAAAAATTAATCTAATTCCTGAAACAGCAACCCATCAATTTTAAAATATGAATATTTCCAATCCAAAATGAATTGTTTCATATTACAACTTTAAGAGTAGAAGGAGAAATAATATTTAAAAAACATTACTTTAAAAATTTTAAATTAAAAGAAACTAACTTACAATACAAATAGTGATCAGATCTCATTGATATTTCAATTTCTGATAATGCTATAGTCTCAATTCAATTCATTTTTAATAAATTAATTTTTGCAATTAGTATGATGTAGTTAATATAATTTCAAAATTACTTTATTTCAATAAAAGTTTGTTTTTCTTCTAATTATAATCTAATGTATGATTGTTAACATATTAATATTTATAAATTTTTTATTGAAATATAAATTCATATAAAAAATATTATAAATAAGTATCTTTGACTAAAGTAACATTTTTAGGACTTTAGTAGCTAAACATTTAACAAAATTACTTACAAATTGTATAACCCTGGAACTCAAATCCTTGTTGTGACCAATTATGAAATTTGAGGGGCACTCTAGTCCTAACAAAAACTAGATAACTTGAGTGTGACATATCCTACTCCTTTGTAACCGTTACCATGTTAGTAGCATAGAGAGGGAACCCTCTTGCACCAAATTTATTACATGGAATGTAAAGGTGACCCCAATCTTTAATTGATTTGTTGAGTTTCAAACCTTTGAAAGTTAAAATCGATTCGACCGTTGGTTGTCTTCGTCTTAGGTACATTACTCCAACCAAACCAAACAGAACACGCTCCTCCACCCCCCCACAAAAACTGCAACAACAAAACAAGAACTTCAAACCCCAACCAAACGGTAATGGCGGAAGCTGAGGATTATGGGTTCGCCCCAGATGAAATGGTAGTGAATGAGAACCTTGGCTACCCTAAAGCCTTCGCAAAACTCTGCCGTGACCGGGGTTTCAGTACCTACAGCCATGGCCCTCCCTTAACCTTCATCCCTTATGCTTTGCCAGAACAAGAGGTGAACAAATAAAATCGATCTTTCTCTTCACCACTTGTGCCTTAAGTAGCAAAGAACACATTTTAGGCAAGTTCTGAGTTTGAATTCAAGAATTTTGTATTGTTGCTTGTTGTTTTAGGCTGAGAGAGCTAGGGAATTGGATGAGATGTTTCCGATTATTGATCCCAAAGCTAAGGCGACCAGCAAGCCTAAGATCTTTTTCAGTGTCTTGTGGAAGCAGCTCCGCCATCTTGGGTAGGTTTCAATTTGGAAGATTCTCAAAGTTTCAATTTTGATTTCTTTTGCATTGTTTGTGTTATGTTATTAACAATATGGCGAATCTCAGGAATGCTGGCTTTGACCCTGCTGTAATTCGAGTGGATGGTTATGGCAATGTGATTTATTATCACGCCGATTCGGCCTCTCCTCTGGCTTGGGATGTTGATCACTGGTTTCCTTGTTCAAGTAATTTTCTTCTCTTTTTCTATTTTGAGAATGTGTAGAAGTATAATTCAATTGGGGTGTGTGTGTGTCACATTGTGTGATTTTGCTCCTTTGATATGGCAATGCAGGGGGGGGGTTGACTGTTCTTAGCAATCTAAGGATATTACAACGGCAAGTCTGTAAGAGGAAGAAAAACAAGCTGGAATTCTTGGTGCCATGGTGGGATTTCCAATTGGGGATATCTGTGAACCAGTTCCTGTCTGTTTTTGCATCGTCAAATTCAGACTTCAGGCATGGATTTTTTTGTTGATTCTTTTTTTTTTTTTCTCAATTTTTCTTGGACCTCTAGTGGAAGGGTAATGGTATTTGTATTTGCAAATGACAGGCACAGAGCCTTTTCATTTTTGTTCTATGAAGGAGAAAATCAAGAATTGAATGCTTCACAAATAGTGGATTCTCATTCTTTTCCACAACACTTTTTTGGTTTGAAAGAAGAGTTAGGCCTGGCTCCGGCTGCAATCGTAGAATCTCGAAGGGAACCTTGTGATGCATTAGCTTTGAGACAACTCGATTACAATAGGAAGCCAAGGCCAATGTCTCCTGCAATAGGTTGGTGGCAGTTGATGATTATCGTTCAAAATTTGAATTGGTTAAATGATTTGAAGATAGAGAGATTGATTTTATATCTGACCATCCTCTGATTGAAACTCTTTTCAGTAGCTGCAAGGAAAAGAAATGGCAATCTTCTGAAAGAAAATGAAGATCCAGATTTTGTGAAAAACCCCTACCAAGCAATTGTCATGGCTAGAGACTCCCTAAAGCAAAGAGAGGAAACTACAAAAATGCAGTCTGAAATACAGAAGCTAGATGATGAAGTGAATGAAATGAATCTCAAAAATGAGGAAGAAAAGATCACTATTCAAGACCTGGAATTGGCGCTCATAAAACGTAAGAGGAAGGCAGAAAAGTGCAGACGGTTAGCAGAGGCTCAATCTTCTTACAGGATTATGCTAGAGAAGATGATTAGGGACACCATGCACCAGTAAGTCCCACTACCAGAGAATTGAAATGGTGTTAGAGAGTGTATTTTCTCGTTATTACCAATAATACTTTTCTTTATATTTTCTTGGTAAAGGGCCATTAACTGTGCCCTAAACACTCTCAAAACTTAAAAAGGCTACTCCTATGTCCCTATTTCTAAGAACTATTTTGAGAAAATTATCTGTTCCTTTAAATAAAATTATTTTTTCTGATACATTAATTATTTTAATATGATAAGTGAATATAAATAGTATGAATACACAAGCTTCACTCAACTACTTTGGCATTAAATACAATAGGATAATTTTGGAACTACCATACAGATTACTGACAAATTTATTGTTATCAACTAAATTAACTAATTTTCTTAAGAGTGTGAATTAGTTAAAAATGTCTTATTAACTTGAGATGGTGTGTTTTTCTTGTATTTTACATATAATAAATGTTTTTCATTGGACTGCAACTACTGGTTTTTAATAATTGGTTTTGTTGCAGGAGTGTTATTTATAAGGAACAGGTAAGATTGAACCTGGCTGCAACTAATGCACTAATGGCTAGACTTGAAGCACAAAGGGCAATTTGTGATAGTGCAGAGAAAGATCTTCACAAGAAATACAAACAAAGAGATGACATAGAGAAGCAGATTAGACCTGAATGGGAGCAAGGAAGGAAAAGGTCAAGAATAGATTATGCCACTTTAGAAGAGAGAGACAGTAAACCTGCTCTTTACTTGCCTGGGCCCAGACCAAGAACACCTTGGCACAAGGAGCTCAGAGTGTTTTTAGAGGAGGAACAAAGGGCATCCGAAGTTGACTACTCTGCAAACGAGGAGCAAAAGCAGGAAGATAAAGAAGAGAAGATGAAAATGCCTGCTAAAAATGACACAGAAGAGAAGCTAGAGGAGCATACTACATCAGGTGTTGCATGGGATGAAGAAAACTCAATTGAGCAAAGACTTGAGAAGCTTAAAATCAGCGAAGGCAAGAGGAGTTGTGGCATTTCATTCACAGGTCTTCAAGAGACAGAAATCGAGGAAGATGAAGAAACCAGAAAGCAACGTGGAAAAGGGAATGTGGAGAAGTGGCTTCAAATGCTTTTAGAAAATAGTCCACAACCAGGAACTGATCCAGAAGAAACAAATGAAAATGCTTCTTATAGAACTGAAGAAAAAATAATCCAACAACTGAATCAGAAGTTCCCACAAAAGGAGTTGAAGATCTCAAAAGTTTCAGATTCTGATTATGAAGAGAAGCAGCTGCAACTTCTTGAAGACAAGAATGGATGGACAGATCAAGAAGATACAATAGAAAATGAGTCTAGCAGTGTTTTGCCTACAGGACATAAAAATTACTCTGAAGAAGCTTGCATAGGTGAAGGAAATTGCACTCCCTGTGTTGAAGGGATGGAAAAAAAGGAAGAACATAAAAAGGAAAAAAGACTTCCTAGATCAGAGAGTGCCAGGACCTTGAGGCGAATTCCATCATCTCCATCTTTGCTTTTTGGTATCAGAAAAGGTGTGGACTGCATTCGGAAGAAGCCAACAGCAAGTGATGATCTAGCAGCCTCAAACAGTTTCTTGAGGTCTTCCATCAAGACAATCAAGAAAGCTGTAAATTTATGAATAGAGATACATTTGATTGAGACTATGCATAATGCATTTGTACCTTTTGTTTCTTCACGATTTTACAATTTGAGTTGTGTTTAGCTGAATAAAGTTAGTGAAGTCTATAATCCAAAAAAGAGAGAAAAAGTAAGTGTGTGAAATGTAACCATTGTTTTTTATTTTTGTGTACAAGATTTCAAAGTTGTCAAATATTTGATAAGTAATAACAGCTTGTTTTTGCTGCCAGCAATTTAGGTTTCTTTTTCTTTTACTTTTTCTGCTTCGCAAAAACTGAATTTTGAATTCCCGTTAATGCGACATTTGCTTTATTTATTAGAATTTGTGAATTACAAACAGACATGATCTTAGTGTTTTATCTGGGAATCCGTTTGAGATGCTACAAACAAACATTCACAAGTTCCAAAGCATCAAACAGAGAAGGATAATTTTATGTTATTCACATGTTTGCTTGTTTTTTTTTAATTTTTTCAATATAATTAACATTTTATTTACTAAACTCATTAAATTAACTGGTTTTCAAAAAATGAATAACATTACGATTCTAATTTTAAAAATATTAATACTCAAGAATCTCAGACGAATACTAACATTTTATTTAATTTTGTCTTAATTATACTAAATAAGTTTTAATTATATGAGAATAAGATTATAGTCATGAAAAATTTGTAAAATAATTCGTAAATGGACACAAATATAAAATACAGAGATTTTATTCAACAAAAAAAAAGTATGCAATATCATACACTAAATTATTATATTTAAATACTAAGACAAGTGAACATTATATTAATACAAAATCAAATATAATTGATATAAGGTTGCAATAAACTGTAAACTGATTATAATTACCAATTTCACTTACAGATAGAAAAATATTAATTTATACTTCCAACCTTTTTATTCGTTATTCATAATAAACAATTTGTAATTATTTACACACTAATTTTTCAATAACTAATTTATTTTTTAATTAAACTATAATTTAATGTATCAAATATGTTTTTTCATCTAAGTATTTTCACATGAAATTGGTTTTCATCGTCTCTAGTTCTAACTTTAAAGTTGAAGTATTTGTAGTAAATAAACTATTAGAATGAATCATTATAATCTTTTGTTTTATATGTCAAATGAATTTACAATATGTTAAAATATTTTAGATTATCACTGATGTAAATGTTATGCTATTATAATATAATTGAAAATTTGTTTCACAATTATTTATTTCAATAGTTTCCACACTACACCTATTCAAGATGTCTAAATTTTGGATTAGAGACTGTTCTTGCCGGTTGACTTGCTGTTGGTCAAACTCTACGATCGCCAGCACCTTCTTCCTCTTCCTTCACTGTAAAATAGCTTGTCTGCAAAAGAAAGAAAGAGAAACGCCCTCGCGGCCGTGTGCACTCCGACGCTCAAGTCAAAACTAGGGCAAAAAACACCAAGTGTATAGTAAAAGAGTGTTAGTCTCAAAAACTGCGTACCTTCCCCTGGAGCCTTAAGCCCCTTTTATAGGGTGTCATTAGGTTATCCTTAGTAACCAACTTTCCCTGCATGGAACATTATCTTTAAGAAGAAAATATTTCGTGGGTGAGAGAATGCTGTTATTTGTGTGTAATCTTTAACAGCGTATCTTTATATATTTGGAGTGCTACTGTCACCACCTGCATATCAATACATATTACTAGGAACAATATCTTTTATCTCTTAATCTTTTGGCATGTATGGCGGTAACCTTCTATCTTCAAGCAATTGTCTTTATGAACGAATATCATAGCATATTGTTAACCCTCACGTTGCGGGGTCTATCCTTATGATTTAAACTAATCTCTCACGGACCCTTAAACCCCTCACGTGCCATTACATGCAACTCTAAGGATAAATCTCTTATGCCAAAGCTTTGCGTTTTGCCGAGGACTGATCACCCTTCTCTGAGGAGGCACACCGATCACTCTTCTCCGAGGGGAACACACCGATGAATGATCACCCTTCTCTGAGGGAACACGCCGATGACTGATCACTCTTCTCTGATTACCGATCACCCTTCTCTGAGGGAACACACTGATGACTGATCACCCCTCCCTGAGGAGGCACACTGATCACCCCTCTCTGAGGGGACACACCGATCACCCTTCTTTGAGGGAACACACTGATGTTTGATCACCCCTCCCTGAGGAGGCACACTGATCACCCCTCTCTGAGGGGACACACCGATCACCCGTCTCGGAAGGAACACACTGATGACTGATCACCCCTCTCTGAGGAGGCACACCGATCACCCTTCTCCTAGGGAACACACCGATGACTGTCACCCCTCTCTCAGGGGACACACTGATGACTAATCACCCCTCTCTGAGGAGGCACACCGAACACCCTTCTCCTAGGGAACACACCGATGACTGTCACCCCTCTTTGAGGGGACACACTGATGACTGATCACCCCTCTCTGAGGAGGCACACCAATCACCCTTCTCCGAGGGGAACACACCGGTGACTGATCACCCCTCCCTGAGGGGACACACTGATGACTGATCACCTCTCTCTGAGAGGACACACTGATGACCGATCACCCGCTAATCTAAGCTGCCTACGAGGTCCACTCCACGTGGCTTTGGCCATGCTGTGGGACCCATCTGACGTGGTTCACCCTTTACTATTTGTTCTCGACGACCGAGGTCTGGCCACTACAGAGACAAAGATGAATTTCACATAAATAAAAACATACTTAACTCTAATCTAATTATATATACTATTACATAAAATTGAATTAAAACAACTCGTGCATCATAGTCATAGTAGCTGTTTAGGTTCTAGAAATTTGAATTACCTTATTTTCTATTGTTACTTCTTACTCTCTTATTCATCATTCACCTTATTTATTTGAATTAGTGAATTACAAATACAAATGCTCTTATTCATTGTTGTTCCTTTGTGAGTGTTCATTGTTTATCAAACCTGACTCACAACATAATAAGCAATAATGCAGCTTGGCATGAAGGTAACCAACCTAGAGAATTAAATTGAACTCTCAAATAAAATTAACAGTGTATGTTAAAAGTTAGGAAACATTCAAAACAGTGTATACAGATTATTGCACTTTCCTACGGCAAATCAAATCTATCCATTTCTGGTTTTGTTCTTGCTTTCTGGTCTTGGTCTTGTTCTTGCTTTCTTATCCTTATCTATGCAGTCACAGTTATTACATAAAGAACTTTGGTATGTGCACATCTAATTGAATTTATTCCAAATACCAGAGTTATATCTTACATTATTTTTCAAGTCTAACACCAAAAAAAGAACTTGTGTAATATAACAAATTAACACAGACTACATGAATTATATGTTTTTGGTCACAACCTATGTTTCAGGACATAGAATTCCTCCACTTGTGGAGAGTCCTACTTTTGACCAAACTAGTTTTCATGTCCATAGGCGTTTTCCTTCGAAACCCAACTTCTCTTTCATCTTCCTCCTCCTCTTCTTCCATTCTCTCCACCCCTCCCACATTTCTACCCCATGTAGGCATTCCAAGCTTCTTCCATTTGAATAAGCCCTTCTTCTTCTCAGCCAACCTCTCCATCTGCACTTTCATGGCATTCAGCTGGTTTTGCAGCCTGTTAACATCTTCCTTCAACTTCCTTATCTCCAACTGCTGAGCATTCATTTCTCGCTTTGAAAGGCACCGTCCCAGTGGGTCAAGGCCTCCATTTGGGCTCCTCAAGCTGAAGGAGCCACTCCAATCTACTTGGCGGTTGAGTTTGGCTTGTTCAGAGAACAGCACCTGAATCACAGCTCTCACAGGCAACCTTTCATTTTGAGCTGCATGAAGTGAGGCCTCTGGTGTGAGTTTCCTGCTATCAAGAAGTCTGCACAGGCCCTTCCTTTCTTGCTTTGACACACCTTGATGTGCCTACAACACATAACCAGAGTTTAGAGGTTCAAAATCATACTCTCACCACCACAAATAGTACAAGAATCATGCTTCTCAAATCGGCAAGTCTTGAAAATGTATCTAATCTAGGACTATAGTTTAGTTCATCATGATCAACATAAATTTTGAGCAATAACTAGTAACATGCCTGTCCCCATCAAGTACTGTCTAAAGTGATGCATTTTTTAATGGTAAAATGAAGTTCTAATCACCAATAAGACAAGTTTGTATTATTCAAATAACATGTGGGAAGACTAACTACTAATATAGTCCTACTTGTACGTGACGGGTTACCTAAATTTGGGAGGCTAGTGATGCACCTTTTGGATTGGCAACAAGTAATAAATACACAGAACAACCAGAAGGAAAAGCCAAGCTTTAACATCTAAACTAGAAAGAGTTTTCTGTTCTCAAAAGAGCATTAATTACGTTCCATTTCAGTAAAGCATTTACGTAACCTTTTATATGTATCAGTGCGTGGAACAAGAGAAAAGCCAAATGTTGAAAACAATTTATCACAGTTATGATCTAGTGGCCCCACATGACAGACATTTATGTTATTTCAGTTTCACTTCACCAATTCCCACTCAGAAGAATCTCATGCCAGTGACAACATAAGAAGCATTTTCCAGGATATCCAGAATGAAGGTTTTAATCCATCACCTCCCTCCTTGGAATCAATACGTAAATTAAGAGGCATGAATCACATAAAAATTACCTCTGATGAATCAAAGAAGCAACAAAACTTACAGACAATTCTATAGGTGTTTTTCTATTGTTGTTTTCCATTTAGAATTGGAGTTTCACCTTTGATTTCTAATCCAACGTTTGATTACACGAATGACTGAGGTGAAACTCCAATTCTAACAAGGGAACATTAACTGCATCTGTGTTTTTTCCATCAAATAATTTGAAACTAAAATGAGAAGACATACTTTTAGATACGTGTCAATGGCTCTGTACAAGCCATCATCCGTGGCTCTTGCGTGGCTTGGAAGAACTCCAGCAAGTGCACGGAATTCAGACAAGGACAAACTGGCATCCACAGCAGCCTCAGCCAGGTAGCAATCAACCAACTTGGCCACCTTAACCAAAGCAGCACCATCGCGGTCCATACTCAAAAACTTCTTAACCAACCTGAGGACAAGCTCAACATCCAAGAGAGTTCCACACGTGTGGCTGAAGGAGGGTATCATGAGCTCTTTGAGAGAAGCTTGATCTAGCTGCGAGGAAATGCGGTTTTCAATCTCAGCTATATAAGTAGCATCAACCCGA
The DNA here is from genome assembly GCA_013389735.1 of Phaseolus lunatus. Lineage (NCBI taxonomy): Eukaryota > Viridiplantae > Streptophyta > Magnoliopsida > Fabales > Fabaceae > Phaseolus > Phaseolus lunatus. Next base: position 37,203,236 of record CM023861.1, read on the forward strand.
ACCATGATGGCGATTCTGAGAAGGCGAAGGAGGAAGTTGCATGGCACAGAATCCTTCTCAGGAGGAAGAACATTGACCAAGGTCTCCACAAAGAATCTCTTCTTAATCCATGAATTGGTGACGCTTTCGGGGGATTGGAATTGAGTGGTGACAGCATTCTGAGAAGAGGCAGAGAGGTCAGGGAGCCAAATGGACGCATAATGAGTGATGATGGAACCAATCAAGTCAGCACGAATACCCTTCTGTTTGATGCTTGAAAGGGTCTTCACAAAGTAATCCATGTCAACGATGCATGCATCATCGAACCAACATTCCCAGGATCCAACAGTTGCCTCAGATTCTTCACAGCACTGCTTCTTCATTTTCACTACTCACATGTAATTCTATGCCACCTAGTGTCTTGCTTATTATAAAACTAGGGAGAGAAGAGAGATAATTACTTCGTTAAATGAAGCCAACCAGCATACAGAACAAAAGTAATTACAACACAGCATCAAACTTAAAAAGTACTTTGTTGTTTTCTCTGCATCTTATCTATTGCGTGAGAGATTTGAACTTGTTCCATTTACATGACATCAACTTGAAACTATATATATATATGGATGGTTCCGATAACAATTCCAACCAACTCTCGCTTAATAAACTCTAAATGGTTGCAGTCACTCGTTATATATTATGATTATGAAATGTGTTATATATTATGAAATGTTTATATCTTAACTAGAAAGAATATAAAAACAAAAGTTGGAGGATATTTGTCTACTTTATAAGGCCACATTTACATAACAGTAAACAGAGTGATGGAAAGTGAAGGAAATGGAAACCTGAGAGGGGCCTATGTAAATGCCAAACTTTGTTTTTGCATCCCATGCTTGTGAACCCCCCTACTTATTTGTTGCTTTCGAACCAGACATATCTACCTCTCATTGTCATGGACCATTTTCTATTTTACTATGCTATTTAAAATATAATTATATTATTTAATTCAAAATTGTTTACTTGGACACGTGTCACTTTTCCATGGCAAAATTCCATTGATGCTTGTATCTATGTTGCAGGCAATTCTTGCACCTGAAATGACAACTTTGTTTCTTTTTTATGTTTTTTTATTAATTTTTTTTTTCTAGATATTAGAATTTCGAAATACAAAATCAAATTCTAGAGTTTAAAAAAATAATTATATTTTAAATTTTAAAATTCAAAATGTATTTTCTGAATTCAAAAAGAATACAAAATTGTATTTCAAATTTTAAAATTTAGAAGATTTATGAATTATATAATTTAAAAATAAAGAAAAAACAAATCTTGCATGTTTTTTTTCAAGGGTAATTTACTAATTTTGGAATTGAGATATTTATGGAGCTGCAGGAAAAAATTACCCAGTTGCAGCTTCAACAAATATTCTCAATGACTGTTTCTTCCTACACCTCCATATCTTCTTCTCCCACCTTCATAGATTTTTGTATTTCCAAAAATGCCCCTCAGTATTATTCTGGATTATGTATCCAGAAGTCATTTTTTAAATTTATAATTAGCTTCTAGATTACATAATCCGGAAGCCTTTTTTCAGATACATAATTACTTTCTGGATTACATAATCTGAAAGTTTTTTTAGCTTCCGGATTATGTAATCCGGAAGTATTTTTTCAAATGCATTTTCAGATTACATAATCTGGAAGCTACTCTATGGGGGTAGCACAAGAAGGATGAAAATGTATTTTCATGTTGTGTATAGGGGTGGCAGAAGAAAATATGGAGATGCAGGAAGAAACAGTCATTCTCAATTGGATTCAAAATGTACACTGTTTTGGGCGTTGGGCCTCAATAAACTAAGCCCGTGTCGGGTGATACTTTCTACACCACACAAATTTCTTCACCACCTTTCATTTATTCTGAAATAGACATGGATTCTTCAGAATATCCTTTTTTCTCGAAAAGATCATGCCAAAGTTAATAAAATTTGTGAGAGCCCCATGCTAAGATTTATTCCTCAGCTTGATATGAAGCCCATCTTAAAGAGAAATACTAACAATACTTTCTTATTCTTAAAATTTTATTGAAAATCACAAACTTTAGCAAGTTTTATTTCTCATTCTTCATTTTGTAATTTTCAATAAATAAATTTTAACCAATAATAACATACGTGTTAGAAAAAGTGTAATAGAGAATTTGTTGTTAGGATTTGATCAAACTTAGATATCTTACATTCCATCAATTCAAAAATATCTTACATAATAAACCTTATATGCAGAGTAATTTTCTATTCATTTTATTATTTGTGTGTGAGCAGAGGCATAACTCCTTGTGACCAATGAACTCATTTGAAACAAAAATTACAAATGTGTTCATTCTTTCATTTTTTTTTTCAATGTTCTACCAAATAGGAAAGGTTCATATTGAGGGAAGAAAATCATTTATCTGTGGAACAAAAGTAACAATAACGAGACTTGAAAAAAAAAAGTGAGAATCAAACTCATTAGACAAAGACCTAAACTAATAGTTTGAGCTAACACATCTCATGAGTTGAGCTTGACTCCTCCTGCTTCCTTGCAATTCAATGAAGTTTAAGCTTAAAATATTGTGAGAAGTTGAGTTCAATTCAATGTACTTGAGGAGTCACCACCAGTTGTTGGATTCAACAGTGGAACACTTGCAAGAGAACCATTTCCATCCTCATCCTTGGCCACCACTGGTATCTTCACAGCAGCTGCTCTTTCCATCTCTCTCTCAAGATCTTCTTCTCTACGCAGAGCAGTAAACTGGGAATCAAGAGACTTGGCCGCTGCTAACCAGGTAAGAACAATTACCAGAAGCACCCCTCCCAGGTATGGAGTTGAATTGGCCAGTGAACCAAAAGTTAAGATCATGAACTGCTGAATTAAAGCTCCACCAGATTTCCCCAATGGGTTGCACACTACATCAATGGCTGCCTTCCCCTTCACCTACAAGCAAAGGAATTTAGTACAAGTCAAATTACAAGTGGATGTAGCTGCAACATTCTAATGAGAAAATTTAACTTGAACAATCTTGACCATATATGATTGAATGATCAGGTTTACACAAATATGATTATGGCAGATAAAAATATTATTTAACTAGAGTAAAGACCATTAATTTAAACAATCTTGACTCTATATATGATTTAACTAAATCATCAACTCTAAAAATTGTATGTGTGGAAGTTGCATGCTGATTTTGCACAGATATGATTGTAGCGGATAAAAATCCAAACCTTGGTATCCTCATCCAGTGGTATGTAGGCCATTTCTTTGCACGGATCGAATAAACTGTACTTAGCACTCTTGCTGAATATGTTCTGCAATGCACCCACGTATACAGCAGCTAGCAGTGGAGTCATCCCGAACTTCGCAATAACAGGAGCAACTGGGCCGCCAAATAATATGAGAGAGAAGAAACCAACTCCTGTTAGAAGCAGGACAGTGGGGGTGATCTTGGCAGCAACTCCCCATCCATATTTGTCAAATATAAATTGGCTTAAAAGCATCATAGCAAATGTAGCAATTCCAGTTGCAGTTGAAAAGTCTCCCATAAAAGATGAGTACTCATTGGGGCTAGGAAACTGCACAAATTGCAGATTTTGAGAAAGTGCAGACTGCAATTTCCAGTAGTAAAACCAAAGGCAACAGAGGTTTACATTACCTGAGCTTTGAGTTTTGATTTCCACGTAACCTCAACAAGATTAATGCTAATTCCATATGCAACCACTAAAGTGGCAAGATCCCTTATATATTTTGAAGAAACCAAAAATTTTATGCTCTCCATTGTTCCCATTTTGGGTTTCTCCTGCAAAAATCCATAACAAGGTAAACTGTTAGTTATTTCAAATATTAGTAGAAAAAATGGAACGCTATTCATATTTTCCAACACATTTAAAATAATGGGGATAACACCAGATAACTTTGATAACTTCACACAGGCAAAGAGATGAGTCAATCATACTACATTCATCTTAATATCAAGTTGAAAGCCAGTTTTTCACATAAAAAAAAAAAAATAAAAAAAAATAAAAAAAAAAAAAAACACACACTGTACCATTTAACACCAGACACACATTAGAAACAAAAAATGAGGAATGATATATTACTTATTTAATTTGCTTTCGGTTGCCTCAACAACCTAAATGGTAGACTCAAGAATAAAACAAAAAAATGGAATCAGTTGAAACATTAGAATGGACATGTTTCAACCTGCCTCTAAGGTAGAAAAAATATATGCATATAACAGTATATATGTCTGGGAAAAAACTACCTTCTTCTTCTTGCTACGTGTAGGAAGTGGAACATAGTTATTCACCCACCAATATATGAAACAGATTGCCAATCCCATGCCCACAACTATGCTCATCATTGCTTTTAGAGAGATGGCCCAACCATCAACTCCAGGACCTAAATTACTCCTAAGATTAGAAAAGTATTTCACTGTTCGACCAGAGAACACAAGGGCTACATTGGCCCCAAGTCCAAATAAAGGATAGAATCGTTTTGCTTCATCAATAGTTGTTATCTGCACAAAAGAAAAAGAATTTAAAAATCAGAACCACACAGCATCATATTCGTCTTTATACATTATATTCATTATCCTAATTTACATGAAGTAGTTTAAAATGGGAGACATGTTTAAAACATAACATTAGAGGATTCAACACCTTCTCCTGTCATCACATGATTGGCATCTTATCCAGATAAGATAAGATTTATATACATATTATCATAAATGAAACAAAACTTAACAATATCGAATTCAACAAGCAAAAATTGATAGCAACATTCATGTGACTCGTCAAAAGCAGAGCGGCTAAGCTAAAGAGAAAGAGGCAGAATACGAATGAATATGACCAAAACAAAATAGATAAGTAAAAAAAATCCAACAAACAATAGGCAATCATGATGATGATGATATCAAGAAGCATGTTAACGACACCATAATTAAAAATAATAAGACGAGGATGGCATCTACATATTCTATAGCAAAAATCAAGCCACAAACCAAAAACCATCTAACAAAGCAGGCTCAAAGTTCAAACAATGAAACAACCTGATTGGCAAAACCCCAAAAAAGCACCGAAATGACCACACTCCCCCACAATTCAGCCATGACATAGAACAAACAAAAGCTCCATATCCTCATAATTGCAAGAGGACCAAGAAACCGAGGGCCAAGGATGTTAAGAAGCTTATCCGCAAACGCCTCCGGGTGGATATAATTGCTGAGAGGGTACAGAACGAAACCAAACGCCCCAAAAAAGGCAATGAAGGGAAGGATTACAGAGTAAAAGAGAGCTTGTTTGGACAACACATTAGCCAACTTAGTGTACAACAACATGAAGCCAATGGCCATAGGAAGGTTCACCCAAGTTTTGAGAAACGGAATAATCTCAGCACTACTTCCTTTGGCCGTCACAACCAACACATCTTTTGTGTCTCTCAAGATGGTGTAGTTGAAGAGGATACAGAAGAACATCATCCCCAGAGGCACAATCTTCTTCAAGGTGGCAACTTCAACACCCAAAAACTTCGGTTTCTCAGTTTCTGGTTCCCCAAAGGAGGCTGCAGCTGCCGAAGCCTCTGCCCTGCACAAGAACAAATTTTGAATGTTGTCCCTTTGGACAAAGACATTGGGTTTTGGTGAGAGTTTTTGAAACCCATTGAAGGAAAGAGAAGAGGCAGCAAGGAGTTTTGCCTTAGGTGAGAAAAGCCTCTGCCTTAAACCCTGGGAGGGGTGTAAAAGTGAAACCTTGTTAACAGGGTTTGTGGGAAGAGAGAGAAGGCCTCTGGTTTGAAGAACAACATCCATGACTCTCTCTATCTCTCAGTTCCCTTGAGGAGTTGAAGAAAGAACCAGAGGGATAAAGAGAGATAAGGTGGCTGCAGTGGAGAGTAGAGAAGAAGAAGTTTATATATATCTTTCTTGGAGGAATGAAAGGGCAACAGATACTAATAAAATATCTTTTCTCCATGGTTTTGAAGAAGACAACAAAAGTAAAATATAACCTTAGATTTGTGTGCAGAGGAAAGAAAAACAATGGATTGGCTAAATGGAGTGAGTGTGGCAACAAACTGCAGTGAATGGAGTGAAAATTGCATGGGAAAAGGTCAAGCTAAGAAGGGAACAAAAGAGCTTTCATAGGATCTTCCTTTCCCTTCAGGAAATGCTGCAACCAAAACTTAGCCTTTTTTTTTTTTCTTTTTTTCACATTAAAAAATTACAGTGTAATTTTACCATGAGGGATAGAAATTTAATATCATAATAATTATCCATATCAAATTTTGTTAAAAGACAGTGACAATAACACAATCATTAAACTTTTTGTATAATTACACCTCTAAAAATATATAGTACATTGAATTTTATGTATACAAATGAGTTATTAAATAAATTTAAATTAATAGAAATTTATGTAAAAAAAATACATTGAGTTTTGAAAAAATGATTAATCAAAGGATATTAAACCGTATAATATTTATTAAAAGTCAAATTGAATAATCATGAGATGATTTTGAATTAATATAAATTATATATATGTCAAATTATAACGTTGTAAATTTTATTAAATATTATATCATTAATAACTTTTCAAATCGTTAATTTATAACTTTATGTCATAAAGGATATTGATCTTAAATTTATTAAAATTAAATAATAACAAAATGATCAAATCATTTATATTTTAAAAAATATATTTTATTCTGATATACGTAAATGAACATTTAATTATTTTAAATCAATACAAAATTTGTGTATATAATTTATGTGAGTAAAACTTTTAATCTATCTTCAGTGAGTTTTGAAAAAACTATAATTTAATTAAAAGATATTAAATAGGGTCATATTTGATAATATTAATATAATATGATTTATATATATTCTATTTTGCCTTCATATTTAATGAAATAAAACTTGGCGAAAAAAATATATTTGCCTTGACAACTTCTATTTAACAATAAATTTAAAAATTTGTTAGGAGAATTATAATAAGTTATAACATATTGATAGAACTTTTGACAGTTATGGATACTAATTGATTAGAAGTAAACGTGGAATTGAGTCATACACTTATTATTATACTATTTTTTTCATAGAGGAACCTTCTCATATGTTTGGACTGTTCTTTTATTGAATATTTCTTTTTTTATTATTTAAAAGTTTTTTCACATTTTCTATTGAAATTTGAGAATTTACCATGCATGATATACATAACATGAATAAAAGTATATAATAATTGGAACTAGAAAATATAATTGAAATAATTTATCTATAAACAATAAGTCATATTAATTGTAAATTAAAATAATAAATATTCAAAATATATTTTATCAAACAAATATTTAAAAATTATGATAAAAATATCATGTACAGTGTTTACTTATGTCATTTTTTTATATTTTCAAACACAATTATAATTTTATAACATAATTTAATTGCTTATAGTTATCCTTTATTTTCTTTTACAGTTTGTAAACAACTTTTAGATATACAATAAGCATAAGATAATAATGAATAAAAAATCATTAAACCTCTTTTATTTAATTCACATTTACAACAAAGTTTAGAATGCTTCTTCCAGCACTTCCATACTTTCTTCTCTCACTTCCATAGATTTTTTATTTTTAAAAATGTCCCTCTGTAATATTCCGGATTACATAATCGGAAGTCATTTTTTAAATTTGTAATTAGCTTCTAGACTACATAATCCAGAAACTTTTTTTCAGATACATGATTACTTTCCGGATTACACAATCTAAAAGTCTTTTTTAGCTTCTGGATTATGTAATCAGGAAGTATTTTTTCAAATGCGTTTCTGGATTACATAATTCGGAAGCTACTCTATGGAGGTGACACAAGAAGGATAAAAATGTATTTTCATATTATATATGGAGGTGCAGGAAGAAATAGTCCAAAGTTTATCCAGAGTGTCTGATACTTTAATCGTAGATTGGGCCATTATTAGTTGGGCCTTAGCCCTACTCTTTAGAGTTCGGGCCATTATTATTTGAGCCTTAGCCGTACTATTTAGAGTTCGGGCCATTGTTAGTTGGGCTTTAACCTAATAACATATAGGGTGTTCTTCCTGCACCTCTACATTCTTCTTCCTGCACCCCTATATTTTTCAAAAATACCGAAATTATCCTTTAGAGTTTTAGGTGTTTCTGGAATAGTGGTTCTGTAAACAAAGAATATTTCCATAATAAAAAATCTGGAAAACAAAAAATATTCTGGAACATTTTTTCCATAACACATTTTTTTTTCTGGATTGATAAATCTGTAATTCATAAAACATGTTCTGAAAAAGATGTTGTGGAAATATTTCAGAAAAAAAATCAGAAAATCATTTTTTAAAGGGGTAAAACTGTCTTTTCCAGAAATGATGAGGTGCAGGAAGAAGTTGCCTGACATATATCACTTCATCTTGGGACTTTGGCCCTCCATATCCAATATAATCAACTTTCTTATACTTTTACATTTTGAAACTCACTAAAATTAACATAAACCTCAATATTCAAAGAATACTTACATAAAAAAGTATTTATCTTATCTGAAAATAAAATTTTAAAATCAGAGATCAAATTTTCATTAACATTGAATACAAGTATGTTCTTTATTAGGGCAACAAAAATATGTGAAAGAAATTGGCCGTAAAATGTTTACAGCTCAAAATTGCGACAAAATATAAATTTTGTCCAAATTTGCTATAAAAATGCATTATTTTTTGTCTACATTTGCAAAGAAATACAATTTTCCCCCGAAGTTACAATGGAATATATATATATATATATATATATATATATATATATATATATATATATATATATATATATATATATATTCACCCTACGATTCAACGAGTAGTTAAATCTAAAAAGTTTGAGAAAAATAATCCCAAAATCCATCACAATTTATTTTTTTAGTGAGAAAATTTCCAAATCACAAAATTCTAGGTTTTTCCTTTAATTCACAAATTTTGTGATTTCGCAATTTAATACTGTAACATCCCTAATTTCTACTCATACATATATAATAAAATAAAAGTAAAACAGGTAATATTTAATTAACATATAAATACATCTATTCCATAATTGTATCTCAAAAGAAACATTCCTCTTCGCAGGGATTTTTAATATATATATATATATATATATATATATATATATATATATATATATATATATATATATCAAAAGTTTTAAAAACAAAATAAAGCATTCAAATTAACTATCCTTTTCTCCAAATGCTCCCTTAGGAGCTCTATCACCTGCAACCTTGTCTGCTCCCGTGTAAATTAACACGATCATAACAGATTAAAGAAAACAAAACACAAAACAAAACACAGGGTAAGCTAGCTATTTTTAAAACTTCAAATACGAAACTTTATATCAACATAAACCATCAATATTCACACATTTCACAATTTCATCAAGTGTCTATCAGGTACATCATCCACATTACTCTTGTCAGATTTCTACTGACTCACTACACATAGACACCTCTACTTCCGGAAGACTCGTGCGTTGACTCAGACTCAGAGATCTGCACCTGTCATACTATATCACTGTGAATCCATACAGCTATGCGCATAAATAATCTCAATATCATCTCTCTCCTAGTATGACAGGGTTAATTCATATAACAGGTCAAGTTAGTTATCTTTCAACAACTTACCCATTCATATGAACTTCCTTCGACTCTCACCACCTGAATAACTTCATCTATATGATTTCATTATCTCAGGAGAGTCAAGATATCTCCTTCTAGACGAATCCCTAGTCAATGCACATTCTACACAATCTTAACACGGTATTTTCTTTCCTGAAAATACTATGCCTTGATCACACTTTCACATCATTCCATATATCATACAACACATCCATGAACGATTCAATCATATCATATTTCAAACCTTTTCTAAACAATCCAAATCACAAAATCAAATCATACCAAAGTTTAGAATTTCGAAAATCATATACATTTCACAGCATCTACTATATTTAAAATTTCACATTTCAATCTCAAACAAATTCCGATCTACACAAAAACAAGGCATCGTGCAAGAAAAATTTGAAACTGGTGACCACGTCACCCCCAACTTCAGAATCTTCTAGCCTAAGGTTTTATTGAAAATAAAATTAGCTTCCCTTACGTGGATTTGAGCTGATGCTCACTAAGGTTCCAAACCCAACTCTGAAGCTAAAAGAGTCACATGCAAAGCCTATGTAGAGATGACCCTCTCAAGTTCAGAATCGACTCAAAGAACCGGGCAAAACGAACTTACTCTGTTTAAGCTTTTGATCGGAAAATCTCGCAGAGTAACTTCCCAGGAGTCCAATGGCAGTCGCCGATCATCAAACTTGTACGTGAGGATGTCCGAATCGTAGAGAGAAAGAGAGAAAGGAAAAGGAACGAAACTAAACTCACTCTATCTCTCTCTACCCAACAGCAGCGTTCGAACACTCTATGAGGATGTGAGTTTTGAAACTAAGCCACGCAGACCAGTAATGCCGCTGCCATCACCCACTCTGAGGGAAAACTTGCGTGCAGGTTTCCTCTACTTGATTGCAACGTCCGACAGGATGGCCACGTGGGCGTCTCTGCGTGCACTCAAACTCTGGGCCACCTGCCCTACCAAATCTCTGGCGCCAACTACTCTGGGCACCCTCACTGTCTACGTGTCGCGCATGCAGAACGCCCTCGCTGGGAGCCTGGGTCCAGCTTAACCGCGTGTAGCAAGGAACCCCGATGACCATGCACCGATGACCAATAGGTGCTTCACTACTTCCCCCGATGACTGATCGCGCTCTGAGTGCACCGATGACTGATCGCGCTCTGAGTGCACCGATGACTGAGTATCTCTCATCCTGGCTGATGACCGGTGACCGATGACACATTGTCACACTCTGCTGAAGGTTCATCGACCCACTACTCCACGTCCGTGGTATCACCCCCACATGGCTCGGTGACGTCGGCAGTTTCTCCTGCCCGAGGACTGGTCGGTACAAACCCCTCACGTGTCAATGCATGCAACACTAAGGATAAATCTCTTATGCCAAAGCATAGAGTTTCGCATTTATCCTGCATGCATGGCGTATCTAAGGTTCAAATCACACCTTGATACATGTGATTCCTAGAACCCACTATGGCCCACCGACCGACCTCTACCATGCTGACCTCAGACCTCTTGGGCGACGTCCGAGGTCTGACTACTATGAATTTTCTATTATATGACCTTTTCATTTTCGATAAGTAAGATATTCAGGAAACATTTAAATTATACTACTTCTATTCTATGTTAATTTTCTAGATCATTACAAATACAGTTAACTATATGAATAAAAACGTATTAGGGTAATTTCTAGTATGCCTCTTTGGGATTTAATTTACAACTATAAAACTTAAATTTAGTATAGCTGTTATGGAAGCTTCTTGTGAAAGTAAAAAAGGGGTTATGATAAAGGAGGCACAATGAAGAGTGAATCCATGATCATTCTGTTTTGGAATACGAAGGTTTGAAGGGGAAGGTGAAATGATCGTGGCAATTTTACCACTATGCTATAATTTCAAACATAAATTAGTAGAATGAGTAGATTTGAAGTGAGAAAGTAGAAGAAATCTAATATTACAAGTTTGTTTTATGAGAATGAATGAAACTTAAACTTACGTTATGATCTGATGTGATATGATAAGAAAGTCTATTCTAATAAAATTTGTTGAACCTAGTCTTTTATTCGTTTTCGAGTCTCCATTAAACCCTTACAAATTGATCCGGTCGGTCATCGGTAGTCGATAACGTCAGCAGCAGATGACCACGTGAACCATTCACAGGGTCACACGTGGAATAAGATAGCGGGTGAATCAGGGAGGAGATCACTCAGAACGGTGATCGGTGGTCAGTTGCTAAGTGACCACCACCTGTAGATCAGTTCCTAGATGAGCGTCTGGAAGGAGAGCGCGGGAAGTAAAGAAGCACTGATCCGTCATCGGTGCAAGGTCATCGGGGTTTCTTGTTAACACGCAGTTAAGCTGGGACCCAGGCTCCCAGCCAGAGCGTTACGCAAGAAGCACTGATCCATCATCGGTGCATGGTCATCGGGGTTTCTTGTTAACACGCAGTTAAGCTGGGACCCAGGCTCCCAGCGAGAGCGTTACGCAAGAAGCACAGATCAGTCATCGGGGTTTATTGCCACATGTAGTTAAACTGGGACCCAGGCTCCCAGCGAGAGCGTTACGCATGCACCTCGCATGATTCCAAACCAGAAGAAGAAGAGCTGCTCGCCAGTGGGGTCGTGCATGAGGATGGCATAAGAGAGCTAGTAAGCTGGTCAGTCATCAGTGACTCTCTTAACCTATTACGTGCACGGCACTATGTAGTGAGACCATGCATGCAGGATGCAGCGCCTGGTGAGTGTTGTAGTGGCCAGACCTCAGACGTCGGCCAAGAGCTGAGAGGTCGGCACAAGAGAGATCGGTCTGGTGGGCCCAATAGGACATGGAGAACTGATGACATCACCGAGCCACGTCAGCTGGGTCCTACAGTGTGGGCCAGAGCTATGTGGGGTTGATACCACAGACGTGGAGCAGTGGGTCGATGAGCCCTCAGTAGGGTCGATCACCAGAGCAAGGCAATGTGTCCTCGTCAAACAACAGGGCGATGAGAGACACATCGGTCATCGGTCAGGATGAGAGACACATCGGTCAACAAGGTGTGACAAGGTGACATCGGCCAGGGTGATTTGAACAACGTGACCAGAACAGTTGAGATTGATTCCCCGAAGGGACCAGTGATCAGTAAAGTGCCTAGAGCCAAAGAGAGGCCTTAGTCACGAAACGTCCATGCATGAGACGGGGGAAGCACAGCTACGTACAGAGCCTTGAGGGGTAGAGAACCCATCAAGATTAGAGTTTCCCAGTGAGGTTGCCTGCATGGCACGCGGACCGTGAAGGCGTTCCTAGAGCAGTTGGCGCCAGTGATTAGGTAGGGCAGGTGGGCACAGAAATTGAGGGTATACAGAGGTACCCACGTGGCCTTCCCTGTCAGATTTTGCACTCAAGTAAAGGAAGCCTGCACGCAAGATTGCCCTCAGAGTGGGTGATGGCAGCGCAAGAGTAATCGAGTGAGCCCTAGAGGTAGCCAGTAAACGCTAAGACTATATAAGGGGCAGAGAAACACTCAGTAAAGGTACGCAATACGTGATTTCAAACTAGAGATTTCACTGAGAGATTTTTGGTGTTCCTGTTACTTGACTTGAGCGTCGGAGCTACAACGGCCGCTAGAGGCGCCGTCTGTGTTGTTTTGCAGGCATCGTTTGGAGTTCCAGAGAAGGTTCTTGGAGCGTTCTTGTAGAACACGCAATTGCAGAAGGCTAGACGAATGAGTGACGAGACATATCCTCCACATTCGAGTCAGCGGCAGGATCACAAATATATAGTCTTATTCACGAAATGTTCATATTCTATTTTCGAGTCTCCATTAAATCCTTACAAATATATAGTCTCATTCACGAAATGTTCATATTCTGATGTAAGATAATGTTGAAAATTTAACATCGACTAAATATCAAATTAAATATAATATATAAATGAAAGATAACTTTAACATTGATTTTGTTAAGTTAGATTTTTTTTTTTAAAGAAGTTTGAGAAAACATATAAATGCATTGTGATAGGAATTTTTATTTACTTCATGATGTTTAAGAGAAACTTTAGTGAGATAGGGATTAAATAGATCATAGATCATTCATCTTTTGTTTCAGTTTTGGAAATAAGGAAAATGGCATGGAAATGGTGGAGTTTATCAAAAGGGAAAACAGAGTTCTGGTGAAAATCTTGATTACTTTTAATAAATTTCTATTAGCCAAAAAGCTAGAGAAGATGATCACAGAGAAAAATGCCTTGTAAAAAGACTTTAAAGTCTTGTTTATCTTATAATAATAATAATTTTTTCTTTGAACAAAAAAGTTAAGAGACATGTAAAACTAAATAGACATTTAGTAATGATAATATATTTTACATTATTATTTAGTTTAAACTTTTACATTATAAATTATAATAAACCATAATATTATGTACACCTATGTAAATAAATAAATTATTAAATTTATTAAACTCTTTAAAAGAACTAAGTCAAATATTTCTAATAAAGAAATCAAATTAGATCAAACTTTATTGTTAGTCTTTTAATATACTTTTAAGGCTTAACTATTTTAGTCTCTATATTAAAAATAAAAAATTAATTTAGTTCCAATTTTTTTTTAAAGTTTAATATGATTTTAATTTTTTTTCTAAAACAATTTAATATAGTCTTTTTATTAGATTGTTCTTTTTAAAATATATTTACCTAAATATTTTTACGCTGCACATATAAGTGCTGTTATTAGCTTATTTAATCGTTTTAAAAAAAATAGACCATCACATTAAATTATTTTAAAAAATTAAGATTACATTAAACCTTAAAAAAAAAAAACATTACAATGATATCAAACTTTTTAAAATTGAAATGAAATTGTTTTTTTTTCTTTTTTAATTAAGCCTATTTTTAATGAAGTGTAGATAAATTATATCTTATAAACTCAATTAAAAGTTAGATAAATCGAAGCTTCAAAATGGTTGATAAATTATTTATCAACAAATTCTTCAAACCAATTAAACACGATTTATAATAGAATGAAAATTTATTTCTGAAGTAGTCTTGACCATAAGATTTCAAAGATTATTAGGTCTTAGCAGACTCAATTAGTATCTAATTAGTTTTAACAATGAAAATTCTTGAATTGTAGCCACAAATTCAATAGACTAAGACCCAAACCCTAAGATGATGCTGCAAATGTCTCCCACAAACCCCAAAACCATTAATGCTTACTTTCACTATTCACCCAAACACATGGTCATTAATTCCTTTTGTTCCTCACACCGCCCTGTTTGGTAGGATTTAAAAAGGTATACTTATAAATATATTTATTTATTTCTTTTTTAAAACAAGGAATTGGGAGAATGGGACCTACACCCATCTGTCTTTAGGAAAGGAGACATGAGGGGAAAATCGGATGTAATTTTTTCGAATCTATAAGTAGATTTTTAAAAAATTATAAAAATAGATTATGTTTAAGAAATACAATTTTAAAATAAAAAAATTTGTTTTTTAAAATATGATTTATTTATAAAAATTATATAACTTTTTCAGTAAAGTTGTATAATTGCACACGAGTTGATAGTTTGACATGAGGGGTGTTAGAGATCCTATATTGATTAGATAGACATTAGAATGAATATTTCATAGTATATAAGTGTGTGCAAATTTCATAAGTTGGTTTTATAAGGTTGAGTTAGACTTAAAATTCACCTCTTAATATGATGTCAAAGTTATTATTTTAAAATTTTTGAGTTAAACTAATTTAAAGATTTCGGTATAAAATCATTTTATTTAGTATTAGTGAAGTATAAGGACAATAATATTTATACATATTTCATTTAAATTTTAAAATTTAATATTCATTTTGTACTATATAAGCAAAAAATATAGATAATATCTGTGACTGTACATACAATTATTGACGTGTTGGTACTTTCCTTGCTGTTTCAAATCTCCTTCCTCAAATATTATTGCTTGGTCGGTCGGGGTTACCTGCAAAAGGTATTTCAACGCTTAAGTAAGTACTTTGAAAAGAGTGTATTTTGATTAATGAAAAACATACCTTACTTCTCCGTAAATGGGTTTATTTATAGCCTTGGTTATGAGTCCGGACCATTATGAGTCGTGTGTATCAGTTATTCACTAATGTGTGTCATAGTCCCTTATTAATAGGGGTGTGCTCCTTTCAGTTAATTAGTTATTAGCTTATTCGTTGGAGATATTTTCCGTGTATCTCAGATTGCCAATTATAACTTACTAAATAACGTTGTGATTATTACTTATTGCATACTTTGTGATGTTTTCTGACCCAGTCGATTGGTCTAGAAGGCCGATAATAGTTCGTCTGGTGTCGACCAGTACACATTCTAATCTTATATATTTTAGAAAATATGCGTCTTAATATAAATAAATTATAAATTAAAGTACATAATTGTAACAAATTTTTATTAATATTAATAATATATTTTCTTATTTTATTTATCAATTTTCTTACATTTGGTTACGCTAATTCTGTGTTAGTGGGAATTAGGGTTAGTTATAACAATTTTTTTGGCTTTTTATATATATATATATATATATATATATATATATATATATACGTACATATTTTTAAAAGATTTTCTTTGTTATGTATAATTGAGATAGTAAAATATATAATAGAATTGTTGTTGTAATTTTAGGATTAAAATAAAAATAATAATTTGTGTAACCATTAAAAAATCCTTCGTTATAATGTGATTTTTTATTATTATTTACATTGTAGTACTAGCTAGTAGCCTTCTTTCTAATTTTTTTTAAAACTGTTAGCAGCTGCTAATCCAAAAAATGGCTCTTTAAGCACTAGTTATAGAAGCAAAGCCTGTTTGATAAAACATCACTCCTCTCTCCAAGTCTTTGTTAATTAGCACATTCATTCTTTCATAAATTTGTGCATTGATTCTTAATTTTGCTTGGTTTTGATTATTTTAGTTATTTTTTCACATGCAGTTCTTTCTTTAAAAAAATGAATCATTCTCGTGAATGGAAAATAGCAAGACATTGTATGTTTTTTCATGTGCAGAATTGCATAATGCCGTTGGAACTAGAAGCAACAAAATAAAAAAATTAAAATGTCAAACCCTATATAATGTGTAGGTGTGGAGAAGAGGGTTAAATCTAATTGAGTTATTAAAATAGGCTTAACTTTACCTGGAAATGAGATTATGACTCGTGAAATTAAACTAGTTTGAAAAACAAAGTTCTTCTGACTCTGCTTCATACACATAATTTATCATGAAATGCACAATTCTGAGATGCTTAAACTTTCTCATCTTCTAGAACTCCCCTTTTTCAAGCCACAACTAAATACAAAAACAGATTTAACTTTTCTATGGTGACAAAACCTTATAAAAAGTTACATGGGCATGGTGAATATTTTGAAGTTAAAAATAAAACTAAAAAATTTGAGAAAAATGAGGCACATCATTGTTTCCTGAACAAGATAAAGTTGGTCTGGACTTTGTGTTGGAATTGTTTAATTGTTTGTGTCTTTACTAAGAACATTATTATGAAGAATATTTCAATAATATAACTGGTTCAAAGCACAACAATCCAAATAGGTTGGAATACACCTGCAGACTTAATAAAGCATATGAGAAAAAGGGACCACGTATATATATGCATGCCAACACAAATACCCTAATCTCCTCATGCTTACCTTAAGAGAGAAAGAGAGAACAAAGATTAGTGACAGATTGGAAAATGTTCAAGGGTTTGCATCCTTGCTTCATTGTTCTGCATGCAATAATGTAATGGACAATGATCCTTCTATGTTGTTTCCACAATTTGTTGCTTGAGACAGGGATTGTTCCACACTTTATCTATCTGTCTCGCTATATATATATATCGTTAATTGGATTATAACAACTTTGGTGGAAGAACAGCTCAGTGTGGTTTTGTATGTTTGTTTAATTAGATGTTAGATTATTTTCTTCAGTTTGAAAGTTTGAGCATTGGAAGTGGGAAAAAATGGAGTTGAAAACCAGACTCCTTCTGACACCAGCTCAGAATTTTTGCATGGTACTTTATTGACTTTTTTCTCTTCTTTTGAAACATTATATATAGTTTATAGTACACTATAAAATATGCGTGATTCCAGGAGATTTAGAACAATCATCATTGTAATACAGAAATATTAATCTGGGCTTAATCTTCAATTAGTTATAGTTTTTAATAGTGAATCCTATTTCGGGTATTTTTACAAGACTTTCATTACAGAAATCAATAAACTTTTATACAAGATAATATATAAGAAAAATTATTTGTTACTTAATTGTTATGTGATAATTGTTAATTAACAACACAACATTGTTAATTGTTAAAACGTAGTTTCCTACACACTCATTAAAAATATTATAAACAAGATCTTATTAAACGAGCTTTTAGAAATTCTTATTTAATGAATTTCCACACAAACCCTATCTTACCAAACACACAATTGAAAACTCAATAATAGTTTTTCATAATCACGTTTGTTTAAAATATTGTCGTGTTAAATTGTTAAACATACATCAGTAGGAGGGAATCTATTGCTTAACGTGACACCGTTTAAAATCATACACAATTGGTTAAAACATAATAATTTTATATAGTTCATTAATCGTATCTACGTGAATTTTTAAATTTAATAACATTTTAAAAATATATGATAAAAAAATTAACATAAATCTTAATACATAATATATCACATTTTAAAAATACATGATAATAAAATTAACGTAAGTCAGTTTTATCGTTCACATGTTTGTTAATTATCTATGTGATATAAAGTAAAAAACATTGAAAATCAAAAAGACAACTTGTAATGTGATATTAATTGTTGGTGTTGCATGGCCTTAAGTTATAATTGTGAACAGGAATTAAAAATATTAAGAAAAATTTATTTTTTTAATATTCTTAAAATAATTTGTTTTAGAGAGTTAGAAGTAAAAAAATGGTAATTGTAATTAAAAAATTATATTAAGAATTTTTAAATTAAAAAAGTATATATATATATATATATATATTCAAAAAATGGACATTGAGTATAATATTATTAGTATGACTTGGACATTGTTGTTATAGGTACGAAGAAAGTAAAAGGTAAGTTGCCACTATTATGCTATAAGATTATTCTATTTCTCTAACGGAAAAAATAGTCTATAATTACATGTCCGTAACAACTACTGTTATTCCGTTCATCATCTAATAGGTATGAAATTAGGGTAACATAAACATAACATTTGTGTTGTGTTGATATATTATTTTCTTGAAATGGATGTTTCTGGTCCCATCTATGTCCGAACAAACGTTAATCCCCAAAACACAGAAGTGCCGCCAAACCGCACCGCACCGCACCGCTTCACAGTTTGTTTGGATCCTTTTAAAATCAATATTTATTTTAAATAAATTAAAAAATATTTTAACTAATGAAAAAAAATTAAGAAAACTACTTTTCATATACTCATGCTCACAACTAACTTAATAGATATATACCATAACTGTATTATCATTTAATATTTTATACAAAGTATAGTTAATGTGAGAAATGATACTTTTAGGAATGATATTAAAGTAAAAGTTATAAAAAGTCTTAAAAAATTATAAGAAAATCTTAAAATGGGTCGAATCTGAAAAAAAAATAAATTAAAACCTATAATACATGAGATATGTATTAGATGAAAATGAAATTGCATATTCATCCGAAATTCTTATTGGGAATTGTATCTTCTTCGCTTTATGTTATTCTCTGCTGCACTCTGATTTTCTGGACTTTGCCAGTATTCTCCAAACAATACATTATTTAATCATTAAATATAAAGAATAACGTTTTTCTCTAACATTATAATAAAAAACTAAAATGTGATATGACTTTATAAATATATGGCCATAAACATGATCAATGCGTGCATGATAAAGTTGTTAGCGTGAGTAATGATTATGTATAGTTAATTTTGCATCAGATTTAAACAAATAAGTATAAAAAATATAATATAAATGAAAAATAATTAAATTGATTCACTATTTATTAAAATATTTTTTTTTCTTAAAAATGTCTAACCAAAAAATAATCTATTTTTACATTAAAAATGTATTAATGAATTAATGTTTATGTAAATAATAGTTACATGATGACTGGTTTGAATTGTCTTGTGTAGTGGTCATAGAATTTATCTTTATTCATCAAATCTTGATTACATTTTCTGAGATAATAACACATAAATGCTTTGAGTTGTTGTATTTCTAAACATTTAAAAGTAAATAATATTAGATCAAAATATTCAATGTTTAACATGTAAGTTTGTGAAATTATTATCATGATTAATTACATGTTGAAAGTAATTAATTTTATTTTGTATTTTAAACGATTTCTTAATGTCAAAATTCATTATTATGAAGAATTTTTTTAATAACACGAACATTATCACATGAATAATTAGCACAACTAAATCAAATGTGATATATTATGAGTCAAGAGTTTTTATGGCGAAGTTGCACACATTAAATTGTGATATATTATAAGTTACATTCGTTAAATATTGATTGAATGATTTTTTTTATGAATATTAAAAAGTGATAACATATTCATAATTCAAGTTATTGAGATATTCAGAATGTTTTTTTTACAAGAATATAATTGGTAATGCATATGTAAAATTAATAATCGCAGTATTTCATTACTTATAAATTATAATACTTTTTAAATCATTGTTATTGATTTTTTACATTGAATAATTTGAATATGCAGGAAGAAGGTGGTTGAAGTAGGAAGCAGCAACGGATACCTTGAGACTTGAAGCTTAATCTGAAACCATGGACTAACCGTTAAAAAATAATTAAATTCCCTTATTTATTTATTTATTATTTTATTAAAATGATTCTCACTGAGCCCACGTGGCAACTACCAAGCAACCCAACAGAACAGGCTGTGACTGAGTGGTGGTGACGGTGACTCATGCTTTGTGGGGCCCACTTTGCATTCTTCTTGGTCCTCACCCTATAACCGTTACGATTTTGGAGGACTCTCCCTCTTTTTTTGAATGGAACATTAACAACATATCTACCAATTTTTTTAATTTAAATAATAATTTGAAAAGACTTCAACAAACATACTTTACCTACCTACCAAAGCAACACAAATTAGGTTTAAATAAAAATGAAAACGCATCTTATAAATAAGTTAAATTATTACTGCGTCCAGTAAAATGTCTACAGTGACTGATTTTAAAATTTGTAAAGTTCTGTTAACATGCACGCGTGGCATGTTGAGATTAAAAAAATTGAAATAAACCGTTTCACGGCTCAAGAACATGGTGCCGTTTGTACTTTTGCATTATTGAAAAAGTTGCTAAGCCCATGCTATAATATTGACTTCTCCACCCTTTCTTCGCACACTTTTCACTAACTTCAATTTTTTTCTCTTTATTTATCTCACTTTGCTGCATGCATCTAAGCATTGATCTTGGTGATGTTGGTTTATGTTAATTTATTAATTTGGGTCAAAGCTTACAAGAATATGAAACTCAAACAAAAATTAATCACCGTGATAAATTTAAACATATATTATTTAAAAATAAATACTTGCATTAAGAGTATAAAATTTGGTCAAAGAAATAATAATACATAAGGTTTGCAAACAGCCTGTGCTTTAATTCAATAGTGTAAAATCTCAAACAATATCATTCTAATTAACCAATGATGATTATGCTTGGTTAATTAAATATTAAAGAAAGATTAATCACTAAATAAATAAATAAATAAAGGAGAAGGAGGAAAACATCAAGAGAAAGAAAGACGAGAGAAGAAAGAGGTTGGAGAAGGCGAAAGGCAAAGGGGATTTTCAAGGCTCGTGAAAAATCTGAGAGGGCTTTTCATCGTTCCACTCTTTCTGCCTCTCTCTTTCTCTGTGTTCGTTTGTTTCCACTGGAACCCTAGCGTCGTTTATGTCATGACTTTCTTCTTGTCTAACACGCAATCATTCCAGCGACACTGAACTTCCGCCGCAGAGGATGGCCGCTGAGTCACCGCCGGATAACATTGTGTTCAATTTAGCTAAGTTAGGGTTTCAGTTGGATATCGGGTTCGGAGATCTCTCTGCTTCTAAACACTCAACTAATTAATTAACCGATTATTCTTTTTTCCTTAAAAACCACGTTACCGTTATCGGCTGGCGGATCCCTGATTGTTGTGGAACTGCGATGATGCCGAGGGGAGGTCAGTGCTTCGAGAAGCTTCGGCGGTTCGCTCGGACGGTTTTCTTCGTGGCGGCATTGCTGGCGTCGCTACTTGTGACGTCGCTGCCTGTGCTCGTCGCGGTTGTCGACGTGCTTGTCCCTTGCGTTCTCATTTCCAGCTTCACCTGTGTCAAGTGCTACGGCTTCAGGGAGCATTTGCGTCGTTACGCTTTCAAGAGCTCCTTGACGGATATTCCTCTCGTTTCCGTCATACGATCCTTCATCATTATCTGTATGATTTGTTATTCCTCGCCTTTTTTACTTGCATCGTGTATCACGTGAAGCAACGATGATGACGATCCTCTAAAATGGATCACTCGTTGTGCTTCTGATGTATGCGGAACCATGTGTTCGTTACTTTGCTTTATTTTACCTTAATATTTCTGCTCGGTAGTTTTTTTGGAAACCATTTCTCGTACTCGATGAAACAGATATCAGATTCTGTTTCAACAGAGATGAAGAGCGCGTTGATGAGAAATATATTTTTTGACTTAAATTGTGAAGCAGAACTATCTCCTTTCGTAAACCGTTTGGTTGGAATTTATCACTGAATGATTTATTATATTTTTCTCAATATGTATTCTGTCTATAGAATCTGTATGAGGAGCACTAGTTGTAACGTCTCTTTCTGCTTGTTAACTAGTGTGGCTTTATATATTCAAAGGTTTGGTTCTCATATTGTGTCTTTTTTTTTTGTTTAAATGAATGCAGGTGTTTATTCCATTTGTGATGGTCCGGCTCTTTCACACGGTCCTTATCTTGGAACTGTGACTCTGTCTTCCTTTATCTCAATTGTCCTCCTATCCGTCAAAGCTTGTGTTTTCTCTGTAAATTCTCAGATTGAAGCGGAAGCTACTATTTCCCCTACAAGACAGAGACTCCATTTAAAGAAGTCATGGGGAATGCCTGTCTTATTTCTCTCGTCAGTTGTGTTTGCTCTTGGCCACACTGTGGTTGCTTACAGAACCAGCTGCAGAGCAAGGAGGAAGCTCATGTTTCATAGAGTTGACCCCGAAGCGGTAAGTTGGAACGGTTTTCCGGCCATTGGATTAACATAGTGGTATTGTTTCTTTCATCTAACCCTTTAGAATTAAGGTGGTGGTGGCAACATATTCTTCCTTCAGCTCTAAAGAAAATATTTATGAACTCATGAAGCTTAAATTGGTAACTTTGATGATACAGTTGGTAATTTTTTTTTATTATGTCTGTCTAATTAAGCAGGTCCTTTCGTGCAAGAATGTTTTCTCTGGTTATCAGAAGGTCCCTCGATCTCCTGTTCCCTGCGAAGGGAGAACCCCAAAAAGTGACGGTGAAATGAAAAGGAAGCCTATTGGAACAGCTCGTGATGAAGAACTGCCACTCAGATTACTTGCAGATTCAGAGAGCTTATTTATCCCCTGCCAAGGTCTTACTCTCCATTACAAGCTCAGCATGCCTGGTTCACCGCCACTTAACATGTCCTCAACATTTTGCTCCACTTCATCAGTGGCTGGGGGGTTGTCAAAGCTTAATAGGCATTTAACGTGTATCTCTCCAAAAGCCCATAGGCAACTCTACCGGAGCTATAGCAATCAATTCTATGGATCATCTCTACATGCTCCTCTTTTAGATGTTCCAGTAAACTTTCCACATCTTAATGAAGAAATCCCTGTTTTGCATCTAGATGAAATTCGTGAAGATGAGAACACAATTAAATTAGAGTCTTTGTCTTTGGAACAAAATGTTGCGGACATTGGTCAAGTAGGTATTATTTTGATACATGGGTTTGGTGGAGGCGTCTTCTCTTGGCGACATGTAATGGGGCCTCTAGCCCGGCAGAGTAATTGCACAGTTGCTGCATTTGATAGGCCTGGTTGGGGATTGACTTCGAGACTGAGCCGGGAGGACTGGGAGAAAAAAGAATTGCCTAATCCTTACAAACTTGAAAGTCAGGTGAATACTATGAATCCTTTACATGAGTTGTTAGAGAAGCTATTCAGTATTTTATTTTTCTAGTTTTATGTACCAGTTCCTTTTGAAGTAGATACTGGAGCTTTCAGTTTATACATGTTACGATTTAAGCACTCAAGTAGAGCCTCACCCTAAGAAACTAGTCTATTAGGCACTCGTGACTTAAGTATCACTTGGTTTTTTTACCATGCCCAGTTTCGTACTCGTTATTGCCCCCTCCTTTAAAGAACCGAGGTAGCTTTAGTCTACCTGTTTGTATTCGATATATTATACCTTAATCTAATCCACAGGTGGCCTTTTCGAGAGCTCAACTTTCAATAAAAGCACCAATTGTTATTACCTTAATACACGGGAGAATAACATGATTTAAGTACCTAAAAGACTAATTTAGTTTGTAAACTTGATTTATCTTATAACATCTGATTGATTTGTGTTTTTCCAGGTTGATCTCCTTTTGTCCTTCTGTTCTGAGATTGGATTTTCTTCAGTTGTTATGATTGGTCATGATGACGGAGGGTTGCTTGCTCTGTTGGCTGCACAGAGAGTTCAAACATCAATGAATTCTTTCAACGTGAGTATTTTTTTCATGCTTTCTTAGTATCTTAATCAGGCTATCAGTGTAATTAGCTGCGTTGTACCACTGCACTTTTATTTAGACCGGTAAAGCAGGACTAAACGAAGTTTGTTGATGTGTATTGTAATTGCAAAAATTCCTTTAAATATTCCAGCCAAACAGCCAGGGGGATTAAGAAATTGTTAATAAATATGATTTTTTTCGTAGTCAATAAATTATTTTTGATATGATGTGTCTCATCACAATATACTATCAAAATTTGCATATATCACATTACGTCTATTGTGTCTCATGTTGCTAATTATGCAATAGAACGACCAAGACAGATAAAAAACTGGATTCCTTGGTAAAAGGGTGTTGTTAGGTAGGTTGGTATATATTTGTTTATGTATTGGAAGGTTTGACTTTTATTTGATCATGCTACATTCCATAAAGTTGTCTGATCAAGCTAATCCGTATTGTTTAAGGCCATATTTTTTGTGGTTAATGTGCATTTGATTAAGTTGTTAGGCTTGTTTTTGTGTGATTCAGGTTACAGTGAAAGGGGTTGTATTGTTAAATGTTAATTTATCAAGGGAAGTAGTTCCTTCCTTTGCTAAAATCCTTCTGCATACATCACTTGGAAAGAAACATTTGGTTCGTCCCCTACTAAGAACAGAAATCACCCACGTTGTGAATCGGCGTTCATGGTATGATGCTACCAAACTGACAACAGAAGTTTTGACTCTTTATAAGGTGCGTCTGTACCTTAAACTACATGTATAGGAGCTCTTCTTTCGTTTTGTAAGTTTCGAACTACAGAAATAATTGTGTAGAATGTAAAATTATCACTTTATGTGGTCCGTGCTTTTTTTAACATGCTTTTTTAACATTCTTTCGTCTGTACCTTAAAAACTACATGTGTAGGAGATGCTCTTCCTTTTTCAAATTTCAAACTGCTGAAATAATTACTTGTGTAGAAAGTAAAGTTATTACTTGATGTAGATAAAGGGTGTATCATTGAACTCTCACGAACTTCACTTTCAGAATGGAACTTATAGTCCATGCTTTGTCTACATATTTTGGCATATTGGATACCGTGATTGTTTTTTATTATATTATTACTTTTACATACGTTATTACATTTTCTTCTTATGACGTGCTCATTGACTATAATTCTAGCTTACAAACCTTTTTATGTGATCTATTTGTCCCTCGTTACTTACCTGCTGGGTTGTTCCTTGTGCTTTTATTATCAACTCTGGAGAAATATTTTATTGACTTGTGTTTTTCGTAACTGTTCTTAAATACGTTTAGGCTCCGCTATATGTAGAAGGATGGGATGAAGCGCTTCACGAGATTGGTAAATTGTCATCGGAAACCATTCTCTCTACAAAAAATGCAGACTTATTGCTACAAGCTGTAGAAGACATTCCAGTGTTGGTCATAGCCGGTGCTGAAGATTCACTCGTCTCAATGAAATATTGTCAAGCAATGGCCTCCAAGTTTTTAAATTCTGTAAGTAGGTGTGCAATGGTAGGAAGGAAGGAGTGGAAATGGAAGGAGGAGAAAGATACTTTTCTCATTTGCATTTATTTCTTGTCATCTCTTTCAATTTCCCTAGCATTTATAATGACACATGATTAGTTGTTCCTTTTCTAAGTTGGCTAATATTTGTATTTCTCATTGAACGTGCAGAGACTGGTTGCAATATCCGGATGTGGTCATCTACCCCACGAGGAGTGTCCAATGGCGTTGCTTGCGGCTATATCACCCTTTATTAATAAACTTTTCTCTGTATATAACTCGCAAAGCCAATAGGTTTGAAGTTTTCATATATAGGTCCATCTATTATTGTAGGGCGTTTTGTTGTCTTTCTCCTTCCTGTCATTTTCTTGGCATCCTCTTTCATTTCTTTCTTTCTAAGCAAATATTACTTCCAAGGGAAAGAGATGAAATGCATCGTCTTTTCTCTTGGGTGTTTTTGATGTGTCAGCTTTAGGTGTTTTAGCTGTCGATATTTATGCACATTTGAGTTTGCTTGTCATTTCCCCTTAAAGAAAGCGGGAATACGAGTAGTAAGTAGATATCATTTGTAAATTTAATTTATAATGTTGCTTCAATTTTTCAACCTGCTCAACACCCTCAAACCCTCTATTTATAACTCAAAACAATTTATCATTGTCATTATTTTTATTCTACTCTTTCCCCCGGACACCACAATGATTGAGATTTATTCAAATTAGGTTATATGAATTTATCAGAGACAATTTTTTAGTATTTTCTTTTGTTCATCTGACATTCTGAATTAGTTGGAGTTTGTTATTGCGTCAGGGATAGGGTTTTATAAGAAGTGCATAAATGAATTTCTTTTTGGTCTTTTTCTGAAATTACTCGCGTTTAAAGCCAATTTTTGCACAAATTAACATCAGCGTGTCTAAATATTTAGACTGTTACAAGTTATTTAAAACCCATTATGAAAGTAATTTCAGAAAGAATATTTTTAAAACAATACTGTAAACATTTTTTAATTAAATTTTTTTAAATCATAAATATTTTGAATATTATTTATATTTTTATTTAGTAACTTTTTATATATACACAGTATGTAATCAATTCTTTTAATAGGTATATTTGACCATAAAATTGTTATCATTTGTATTTTCTATTCATATTATATATTGTATTGTATTTTCAATTATTTTTAAACATAAGACCAATTTACAATTTTACTCTTTTTATCAATTAAGAAAAATCCAATCACAGATATAAGATAACTCACAAATTTTCATCAACTTTTCATTCATTTTCTTATTTTATTTATCTTAATTCAAATAAACTCATTTAATTCAAACAAACTTGTTTTCCTCGTATTTTTTCCACAAATCAACTCAAATTAACTCTATTATTAAAACACAAAACATTAAAGACTGTAGAGAGATAAAATTTAAATGATAAGAAAATAAGCATTATTTTATAAAGGAGGGGAAACTTAGTTTAAAGAAAAAACTCTTTAGAAATAATAACTACTTGAAGGATGTTGTCATTAAGAATGACTTCATCCTATCTACAGTTAACTTCAATCACAATACATGAAAGAATATGAATGAAAAATTTAGATAGTTATTCTGCTTATAAAGCTTCAATTTAAGTTGAGAATTTAATAGGTTTAAAAAAAAATTCAAAAGCTTAATAATCATCTATATATTTGTGTTTTTAATGAAACAAATGCACATAGATGATCATCAGTGGTAACGAGAATGACGATAGTGGGTAAGATAAATTGCAGAGTGGGATTGAAACGAGAAAATGTGGAGAAGGAGTTTGCAAATACAGTTATTGCCCACACCTCAATCACGCTCTCCATGCTTACACGATTATTCAACTGTACTTTTACCTGTACGGACCAAGAGCACCGACGTCGTTTTCATTTTTCATTCTCTCCTTCCTCCACTCTCACTTACCAACCAAACATGCAAAACCCATTTCCATTTCCTGCTTCTAACAAACTCTGAACTATCAAACGCTTATTGTGTTGTGCATGTTTGCTTCAAATGGAAGAAGCACTTAACCCTAATCAAAGGTAGCACAACACACTCACTCAAGTTAAGCTTTCTTTTTTTTATTATACAAAACGTCACCACTTCTTTGTTGAGTGAGTTAACCAAACCACTCTCTCTTTATTTAACTTCTTCCTCAAAAATCCTTTTTTTAATCCATAAGTATCTATTCTCACTATTTTCCGCGTACCCTTTAGTTAACTGTTCATCTGCCATCTCCACACTATGCTATTTTTTGTATGATTTATTGCTTTAAATAGTTTGTGATTTATTTATTATGTCTCAGGTTTTTGCATTTGTGAATAGAAGATGTCACGGCCATCGTCATCATCGGCAAATGTTGGAGAAGTGATAGATTTTAAGTGGGGCAAGAAGAGGGGAATTGGTGTAACGAACAAGAACACTCACTACTATGAGTCCTTTGTTTACGAGGGTGTGGAGTATTTTCTATATGATTGTGTCTACTTGTTCACTACAGGCCATGTTGAAACTTCCATTGGCAAGCTTGTCAAGATATACGAGAAACCAACTCGTGAAAAGATGATCAAAGTCATTTGGTTTTTCCGGCCCGTGGAAATTCGTAACTTCCTGGGGAAGTATCAGCCCTGTTGGAATGAGTTGTTTTTGGCTTCTGGTGAGGGCAAAGGTCTTTCCAATATTAACTACCTGGTAATTTAATTAATTGGTTTCTTGAATTCCTGATACTATGGGGTGTTATTTGCTTAGTTGGTTATAGCTTAAGATTGAGTTGGTGTGAATGTTTATTCTGGAGAGGTTATTTTAGTTAAATGTGGGGTTTAAGGGGTCCAAATGTCGAGGTGATAGCATGTAATCAGGGACTTATTTGTTTGAAGTTAATGTGTATTATGAGTTTATTTTGGTTGGTTGAAAATGGTTCTTGATCAATCTTTGGTCAATGGCTGAAATGAGCATTCTGCACCATGACTTGGTTGGTTATAATTTATAAAAAGGCTACCAAAGTAAAAGTTTGTTATGATATGGGAAACTAGACTACTAGACATCAATTCTTTCATGAAAGATGGCTATTATGAAAATGATCATAAAGAATATACCAAGTCACGATAAATATAATGCTAGTTTTAAAAAGGAACTTGATAGGGGAAGAGAGATTGAAAGCATGTACATATTGGCCCACAGCCATGCTAAAGCTAGACTCCCTTTAGAAGTTTTGAAATGCTAATTAGTTTGATTTGCTTTATTTCACTGTTATAAAATTTTAGGAAGAGCTAATATATCTTTTTCTTTTACATGGTACTTTTGCAGTATAAAACGTTTGATATAGTTGAAAATTGAGTATGTCATTTTACAGAAGTTTGTTGATGCATTTTCCTTCATTTAAAATTTTGTTTTTCAGGAATCAATTATTGGAAAGTGCACTGTTGTTTGCACTTCAAACGACAAGAGAAATCCCAAGTCATCAGAAATGGAGTTAAAGAAGGCCGACTACTTTTTCAATTGCACGTTTGATGTTATAAGGCGTGTAATCATTGATAAATTTACCAATGAGATTGATGGAGTTAAAGGTAATCCTTGTCTTGTATTTTTTTACCTGCTATCTTCATTAAAATTAAACTGTACACAGAACATGTTGAAACTATTCAACCTGTTGATCTGGAGCAACTACTCACCTTAGCTCACTATTACTTTTCTGCAGTGGAACAG
Source organism: Phaseolus lunatus (assembly GCA_013389735.1). NCBI lineage: Eukaryota > Viridiplantae > Streptophyta > Magnoliopsida > Fabales > Fabaceae > Phaseolus > Phaseolus lunatus. Next base: position 37,232,873 of record CM023861.1, read on the forward strand.
TTCTTTAACAGGAGAAGGATTGATAAAACCAGTAACCACCTGCATGTTGGGACAAATATTAGATCCGAAATTGTGGCTAAGACTTGTATTATCTCACATTGTCAAGTTAATAATAAAGCTGAAGGGAGAACTTGTGAGAATATTTTTCCAAAGCAATCATCAAATTCCTATCCATATAAAAAGAGGAAGATTATGGAAGAGAAGGCAAACATTGGTCGAAGTAACAAAACTCCTGATGAAGACGAAATTGATGAGAAGAATGTAGAAATCAAACAAGAAGAAAAGTTAAAAACAGACCAAAATGTTATTAATGTAATTGAAAGACCTGATGCAGTAAGTCTATAAAATTCCATGTCAGGTGTCATGTACTCATTTGAAGTTGATTAATCCTAGATGGGGTGAACAAATCAGATCAGCTACAACTTAATCTACTGTTTTGGTGTCTTGAAAACTTTAACTTTACAAATTTCAAACATATGAAAGGTTTATTAACACAATGATATATTTATGATTTGAAGCTTTTTTCCCCATCTATTCTTTGACTACAGTTATAGGAGTCTTTAAAATGTACAATGCTGCCTCTTTCACTAGATATAAATTATTTAACTTGAGATCCTGACTTCTGAAGCAATATAATGAAATTGAGATTGAGAACCTTGGTGGTAACAAGAGCAAGTATTCATATATGTAACCTTTAGATGTGATTTCAAATATGATCTCAGTCATAGTTATAATCCTTTGTGAACCCTTGATTTCATTGTTGCAGGAAAAAAGAAGGTGGTTTAAGAAAATGGTGAGTGTTTTTATTTCTTTATATTGATTGTAAATTTGTGGTTTAAGTTTTGATCATTTTCAAGGTTTGGGTTTATGTACAAAATGGGTTCTTCCTTGTTTGGGCCTATGAAGTACAGTCATGTCATGAACCCTTTAACACTGCTAATATCTGAAATTTGGACACCGGGACAATACAGATATATGCAACATATCTAGTGATGGGGGCATTTTTATGAGAGTAAGAAAATTAAATCTAGACTATACAACCTCACATGAATAGTAAAGATTTAAGTCTTGTGACTTAAAAAACTCCCATGAATTAGTTGTTTTAATCTTGATCATTTATGATGATTAATATTTATTCCTCTCACTCACATAAAAAAGGCACTTTGACTAAATATGCTCCCTACGAATATTCACCTATTTTAGGATAGTAAGTCTGACAAAAGAATATTAAGAGGCATTATTTATGCTAACGAGTCACACAAAAAGAGGTGAGAGAGATTATTTTTTAATATTGTGTTGTTATTTAAGCTTACTTTTTTAAAAAGTATGTCCATTTGGAAGTGTCACTGAAGTGTTTGAGTTACAGAATGACTTTCTACATGCTTTAACATAACATCAATGATCTTAAGATATGACTAAGACTTCAATTATCAGCCGAATTCTAGTTAGTTTTTAATGATTTTCTCTTTGCTAAAGAATCCTTTTATTTTTTTCTTGAAATTATCAGGCAGTTTGATAGTTAAGAATTCCATATATATTAGCTAAGAGAAATCTGTTTTTAATGTGAAATGCTAGTATAGTTATTGTGGTCCCCTTCCATAAATAATTTTTCTTAGTTCCGCACATTTATGTCGATTTCCTATTAAGTTATTAGTTTTTCAATACAATCTTAAATGAGATCCTTTCAACTTTGAGTGGTTAGTCTCCTTGTGATGTTGGCTGAAAACTTACCGAACTATCTGTGTCATAATTTCCACTTAACTGAATAAAACATTGTTAGTCTCTCTATTACAAGTTCATGTGGCTACTTATAGATGAGTTTTTTGCTCGTTTAACTGACACTTGCCCAGGTTGGTTTGAAATAAGCAATGCTAATCTTACCTAGATTTAACAAGTAATAAATATTGCTTTTCTTCTTCGGAGTAACAGCTACTGTGGCCCTTAAATGTGGTAGGTGCTGTCACATCAGTTCCTGAAATTAAAATTTTTTAATATGATCACTTTAATGAAATCTGACAATTCTATTTTTGAACTGTTACAAAAGAAGTTTCTTTTATAATGGAACAAATGAATGAAGTTCCTGTTTATTAATCATTGTAAATATTCCTGTCCTTATCTGTATCGAACCATATATATAGTACAGATATAATATTGTTATGATTGATTTGCTGTTAATATCATTTGTAGCCTTGGGATGAAAGACTGCGGAGAGCTCAAGAGTTGAATACCTTGGTTTTACTGAATAATCTGGATCCATCCTACACATCATATGAAGTAGAGGTATATGGGTTCCAACTTTTCAAATTCTCTAGTTGCTTTTTAACTTTCTACTGAAGAGAGCTTGTTTATATTTTTACTTGCCTACTCTATTTGTGCATTGAACATTTAAAGATTACAAGCCTATAAGATTATGATCCAGCTGTACGGAAATTTTAACATCAGTAGAGACAGGAACAGTTGTGGATTTGTATGCAATGTGACAAATGAAGAGGGTAACTCTTCCTATTAGTTGAAACTGAAACAGTCCATCTGCCGATATAAAACTTTAAATGACAAAACTTAGATCAATTTCCTTACAATTCGGTCATCAGGTTCTCTGATTATTGTCCTACTTTAAATATCCTATATGTTGTGTGTGGATGTGCTATGCATGACTAGACAATTATCAAGTAATTGAAACTTAAATGGATGTGATGGGACAATCGGTTGTCAGATGAATTATTCTTCTTCCTAAGAGGAGGTTTAAGTTTAGATTTTAAATTAATATGGTCTGTGTCTAGTGGTCTTGTTTCTTAATTTCTTTTTCCTCAATTGTTCAGGATCTTGTTTGGTGTGCTCTCAAAGCAAAGGTTGAGGCAAGGATGATAGAATGGATCCCGAGTTCCAGTACATACTACGGTATTTTACCTTTTAAAGACGCCCAACTGTCCCATTTTAATTTTTGTGTGGCTCTTTCATTGGTATAATGAGACCTAACAATTCAGTGGGACATAGTAAATGTTGTGACTTTTTAGATCCTCCATTTATTGTGTTTTCTCATCTACTGACAGGTAGAGCATTTGTTATTTTTAAAACAAAAGGTGAAGCTGAATCTGCAATATCTGAGTTAAACAAAAGATGCCTTAGTCTTGGAGAAGGGAGGTATTGCATCTGTTTTGTTTTTTATGTTGAATTACTTTTCTAAGTTTCATGATTAGTTTCAGTGATAATTTCTTCTATTTAAGAACTTTGATGGCATCAAGGTAATCTAACACCTCCAACCTCGTGAAACATTATATTATGAGGTTGAATATTTAGCAAATAGGAAGCTCTGCCTACTAACTGCATTATTTTTAAGCAATCCCGGAAGGTGCTGCATATACTTGAATGTTTATTCAAATTATTGCTAGTAAAGATGAAAAAACAAAATTTGATATGTCATCCTAGAGTCTTAAGCTTGCAGCTGAATGGCTTTAATATCCAGTTTGTGCAATAATCATTATTCTCTTGCTCTTAGCAAAAACCCCTTTGTTTCCAAAGTCGGTCTTCAAAGTCATTTTTTACTGCATCATATGTACTGTTCATAGATTTTCTACAGGATTGTCAGTGCCATGAAGGGAACTCTCTGTGAGCCTGACAATAAGAGAAAATTCAGTGGCCATTTGGTCATTGACAGAACTGCGCTTCAAAGGCAACACCAGGAGATGGTAGCCTTACTCACCCAATTCATTGATTACCTTTACACCCCACATATTAGAAAATATGATTTAAATTGCGTGTTTCCTGCTTTTACAGAGAAATGCAGTATCAACATCACATTGCTCTCAGCCCAATACAGTAGAGTACCAGATGTCTGTTGAATGGGTACTGCATTATGCGAAGTTTAATGCATGCTGGAATGCTCTATATAAGGTGGAGCATTTTGAAGAATTATTTTTTCATTGTGGACAATGCATCGCTTACTATCTTATGCCTATGGCCCTGGTTGGTTTAACATAATTTGTTTGCCTTGCAGAGACAAATGAAGGAGATACAAGATGTGAAGAACAAGCTTAAAATGGATAGGAATTTTTCTGTCTAGTCATTGTCACAAATCGTACTTCAAAGAATTTTGTTTTCCAACTTATTAGTAGTAGCAATCTAACACAATTTTAAAGGGCCTGTTTAGGTTGTCTCCACCTGTTTTGTTAGGGGACCAGGGGCCAACCTTTATGGCTTCCACTCCAATGCCTCAACTGGGTGTCCCTCAAGTTTTGCTCTTACTGAACACATTGTATTTTGAACAACTTGGTGTGAATACATGCAGAATTTCCTTACTACAATAGTACAAATTATCCTTTCAATCAACCCTTTCTTGTTCTTGTCTGGGAAAGAGAATGAAAGGGATTGAAATTTTCGCCTTCAATACACTATCTTACCTTTCCTCAATTATATTCCCTATTATCTAACCTAATTTCTCTTTAGCAAAACATTGTTAAATATCCATTCACCTTTATCCAATATCTAAATAAAATAAACTAATTTTAATTAAAGAGCATGGTGCATATGTGATCGGGCACATCATTATAACATTTTAATATAGCACTTTTTTTCTATTTTTAATTTTTATATATTTAATTATTATATTTCTAATTTTAAAATAAAAAAATCGTTTACAGTTAGATAAATAATTTTATTTATTTTTAATTAATTAGCACTTATACATTTATTATGAAGTAGAAATAAAAAAAGTGGTATACTTTTTGAGACAGTTCTTTGCATTTGTCAGACATATTATGCATTCATGTTTGAAACCAATAAAAATTGAAAGAATTATAAATTATAATTATAAAAATTATTAATAGGTTATAAAATAAAATTTCAAGCAGGATATCGGTTTATATATATATATATATATATATATATATATATATATATATATAACATTTCATGACAGTTTCATAAATACAATGTTAAAGTATCAAAAAATTTTATGGATCTTCGATATGTAACTTGAGTAGTGACCAATGTGAATAGAAAAATCGTTCAAAATATAATTTCATATGTGACAATTTAGCTCATCATTAATGACGAATTATTCCTCTTATAAAGAAAATCCTCTATATATATAGATATTCCAATCACTCTTTATATAATTAAACTCAAAATTAAATTATATTCTTTTATAAAATTTAAATAAAAATACATAAGATTTAATTATAAAAATCAATAAAAATCATTTGCTCAAACTTTAGGTCTAGTTTCTTATTTTCCCCGTGTGCTTGTTCAAAATCTAGGTCTAGTTTCTTATTTTCCCGTCTGCGCGTCGAGAAGAATGGAGGTTGTTTTGGCGTTGTCCTCTGTTGAAGGCGTAATAGGGTGCTGGGACCTTCACACCGGCGCGGAGCAGCTCCGCTACAAATCTTGTTTATCCCCTTCTCACGGCCTTATCTCTGTCGGTTCTCGCTTCATCGCCTCCTCTCAGCTTCGAGAAACTTCAGCAACATCTGGTTCTGTTCTCTTCTGGTCCTGGTCCAAGGTTGTTCCCTTTTCTTCTTGATGAAAATGATTAATAATGAATGAATGAATTGATGATGACATTTTCACTTGCATGATGCGTGTGCAGCCTCAAGTCGAAGTGAAGAGCTTTCTCGCTGAACCTATTAGGTCCCTTGCTTCTAATCACCCAGGAACCTTCGTTGTTGGTGGAGCTTCGTCTGGTGATATTTACTTGTGGGAAGTAAGTTTTTTTTTTTTTTTCTGTAATCCATTATTTTTTTCAACGATTTGGTTTTCTCATCAAGGGATCAGTGTTATCAATAAACGGTTATGGCGTCGCCATGGCGGAAAGCGGTGGCGGATTTTCTGGTCACCACCACACCATGGCGATGGCGATAAGGGTTTTTCATGGCGGCCCATGGCGGCCCATGGCGGCCGCTTTTCGCATCACGGGATGCTAACGGAGAAAGCGAAAAAGCGGAGGCATGCTGCGGCGGTGCAAGGTTCCATGAGAGTGGACAGCGGCGGCGCGCAGTTCCGATGACAGTGTGTGTGGCGCCGCGCAGTTCCGACGACGGTGAGTGTCGCGGCGCGCAGTTCCGGTGGTGACGGTATGGGCGGCTGCGGCGGCAGTGATTCAGTGAGTGAGGAACCCTAACAAAGCTAACCTAAAATGAATTGGGCCCATACCCGGCCCAATTAAAATATTATAAGTTAACCTAAGGCAACTTCTTCCTGCACCTCTACATTCTTCAAAAATACCAAAATTATCCTTTACAGTTTTGGGTATTTCTGGAATAGTGGTTCACATTTTTTTTGATTTCTGGATTGATAAATATTTCCGTTATCCGATATTGATAATACTGATTGGGATTACTTTACCCTTAAGAGAAATCGAATATAGTCTAAACATGTACGGAATTGTTTGTGGTGTGCTTCTTTACCCTACCGTGCCAAGTTGCTTGCATTGATTGTAAGGTTGAAACCGGTAGATTGCTTAAGAAGTGGCGTGCACCTTTTAGGGCGGCTACTTGTTTGGTTTTTTCTGAAGATGACTCGCTGTTGATATGTGGTTCTGAAGATGGAACCGTAAGAGTTTGGTCTCTCTTCATGTACTTTTCTCTTCCTTTTTCTATTTTTCTTTCCGTGATTCTTCCTTTTGGGATAGTGTATAGCTTGGGTGCTAGCAGTGCTAACTATTGTAGTATTTGCTGCTCTTCATTTTGTGGTTCAGGATATTCGACGAGTTCATAGGGCAGCAGGCAAATAATCTTTATGAGTATAGTTTTTCAGGACACACCTACGCGTGACTGATGTTGTTATTGGTAATGGAGGGTGCAATGCAATTATTGTGTCAGCTTCAGAGGATCGAACTTGCAAGGTTTGTTTTACCGTCTTTGTGTGGTGGTGGTGTAGTAGAGAAATAGATAATCAATGAAGTACGTTTACTCAAGAATTATATTTACTATTGCCTGCTTCAATTGTCTATGGATCTGTGTAGTTGTGCGATCCTGCCGTGCATATGAAAGACTCATTTTCTTGAAAAATAAAAACCAACCCTCACCTTAGTAATTTTGTTTAAAGTTTGTTCTTCTGTTAGGTATGGAGCTTATCTAGGGGAACAGTACTAAGAAATATAGTATTCCCTTCAGTTATTGATTCCATTGCATTGGATCCAGCTGAGCACGTCTTTTATGCGGGCAGTAGAGATGGAAAGATATATATTGCTGCACTTAACACTGAAAGCGTTGCTACTAATCATTGTGGGATGCATATCATTGGTTCTTTTTCTAACCACAGGTTGTCATTTCTTTTTTGTGTTTATTTTAAAAAGTATAGACTTGTTGATGATGTCTTATCACTTAATGTTAGTTTTGCAAATATGCATCAGTGTTTTGATTGTAATTATCTCTTTGAATTGCATATATATTTTGTAAGCTTGAATAATTTAGTTGCACGCATTGATTGTCTTGTGCTCCTGTATAGCTCGTCGTGTATGATAGTTTCTATTTGCCAATTGCAATAATATTAATCTTAGAGAGCAACAACTTGGGACTTGAGAGCAGTTAGTTTTTGTTTAAGAATTTATGGATAACTATAAGTGAATATCTAGTTCCCACAGAATTTAATTGTTAGCTAGCTATGATGAATTCAAAGAAACATTTATTCCCCTTACTGATTACAATAGATGATGAATTTGAGATCGTTTATGTTGAAATTCATAGTTTGTACACCCAGCTGATTCCAATTTATTAGTTCAACCCATTTCAAAAAAGGATTGATTGTTCTTCGGTGGTTATCCTTTTCTCTTACTACATGAAAATACAAACTGAGCTGTTATAGCTTTTGAACAAAACACCAATCCATGTTTGATTTGAGTTTGAATAAAAAATGGTAACTATTTATCTTTAAAGCAGTTTGTTTCTAGGCTTCTAGCTAGGATTGTCAATTGTGCACTATAGTGCCGTTGTGGCATATCAATGCTATTGCCTGTTCCATTGAACTCATTGCATCATGGCTTGCTATTGCACATGAAGCGGCATAAGGCATGACTGTCTATCACAGCCATTCCTGGTATTAGTAGGGGCAATGTTCATTCATGATTGAATTGAAAACTCCTGTTTGTCTCCTCAACACTGGGTTATTTTAATTTTTAATATATACGACAATTTTGAGACTCTGCTCTTTTATTTGGGATTAATAATTGAAATCTATGTGCGCTCTTGTATCTCTAAAAGATGACGCACTATTCCCTGGCATTATTTCTGGCCAATTCTGATGTTTCTGGTACCCTTCCCGTGTTTCCATCCTTGCTTTGTTCTCTCTCTTTATTCATTTCAATCTTTCATAGTTCCCTGCCATCAGAGTTTGTTCTGTCTTTTTATTTTGTTGCAATAAATAGCAGTTCTGTTTCTCTCCCACATGTATTTCATGATGTCGTCCTGGTTTCCTATCTAATTTTGAATATTCATATGTATATGTGTGTGTATGAATTTAACTAGTATAAATTTCTCAATAGTGGAAACCCTGCTATAACAATTTTTGGGCTTAGTGCTCTGCACGACTATCCTAGATTGATAGCTAAGATTCTAGCTATCCACTCAGTTTTTTCGTTCATCATTAACAAAAGGTAATGAAGATAAATTACAAGCTAGTTTTATAGCAATCAGTAGCTAGTTTTAAGGTCAATCTATTCACATATCTACGGAATATTTTTCCTTATTTACTAATAAACTGACTAATTAGTATTTCAAACCCATATCCTCCACACATATGAATGCCAAGTTGAAGCCATTATGTGACGCTTCCAAATATTTTTATTACTAGAATTATGCAGTAAAAAAGTAAATGAACCTTGCTATACATTCTTTATAATTTAATTTTAGTTTATTCTGTAACATATCATATTCCTCTTTGCTAGTGGTCATGTTATCAGAATAAAAAGTTGGTTTAAGCTATGCAGTGCCATTTAACTAATTTTGTTTATCGATGTAACAGCAAGACAGTTACTTGCTTAGCATATGGCATGAGTGAGAATTTGTTAATATCCGGGTCAGAGGATGGAATGGTTCGTGTTTGGAATGCAAGAACTCGTAACATTGTCCGCATGTTTAAACATGCTAAAGGTATTATATAAACAGTGAAATATGACCTGCTTTGTAGAAAGAGTTTTGATTGCATCTATGTTTAGTAATGCATATTTGTCATGAAATTTTTTCCAATGAATTTCTGCTTTTTCAATGGTCAAACTTGTTTTCATTTGCAAAATTAGAATATAGTGAAGACTGACAATTTATTTGTGATATGGTAAAGCAACTAACGTACCTCATGTATGATACCAATGTTTTCTGTATGCAGAGGAGCTTTTACTTAATTATAAGAAACACTGGCGCCCAGTTGTTTTACTTATCTAGTGGGACTTAGACAGTATTCTAATTATATATTCAACTCCTATTTATATCTGCTGCTATTGGGCCTTTATTTTTTTAAACTTTTATTTTTGCTTAATGCCTTTGATATGCGATGCATTGTTATTTAACTTGGATAATACGCTATTATTTTTTCTCTCAATATGGTCTGCATGATAAGCAATTTACACACTTGGTTAATGTTTAAGGTTTTTTTTTCTCAGATGGCATATCTAATGACTAAACCACCTTCATGAGGTGGCAGTATCGATTACATGCATGTTTTCAAATTGAGTCTGCTAAAATTTAATGTTAATTATTGTGGATAATGCAGGACCTGTAAATAAACGAGTGCATTCATTTTCATGTCCAAAATAAGTTGAAATTGAAAGGACGTACAATCGGCGAGAAATGAAGTTCCTTTACTTAGGGCTTTAAGCCCTTCTTGCCCTAAGTCTAATCCCTAATCATGCGCAACACATGGACTTGAAGTCCTGCTTTCAGGATTGGATGCTCTTTTGAGACAGCTTTCAATAGAACATAGAGCTCTGCCCTTCTGGCTGTCCTAACGAGTTCACTGCCTTAATCCCTTAAACGGAACAGTGAATCGTAGAGCAGGAGGAATTCTTTCTGTCCGCCAGTCAGGAATGGAATCGGACGCTACGAATACGAATTATTGAATGGGGGGAATTTTCGATATTAGACAAAACAAATAGGGCACTAGAACGCTATTCTTCCTCCTTCCCCGCTTAGGCCTTACTTAGGGGCTTCAGACATTAGCAGTCAGACTTCCGCAAGGTAGCAAAAGAAGGAGCAGCAGTGGAAATCACAGTAGTTGTAGCAAAATCATTGGCACGCTAGGCCCCTTCTCTAATCTAAGAGAAAATAGGGTAGGCAGGCTACTTGAATGGACATCTGAGATGGCATCAAGCCGAGCACTAAACAGATCTGGGCTGCTAGTAAGGAGGGCAGTGAATCCTTCTAGCATAAGTGATGCCTTCCCAAGGTCTGGTCTCTTCGGGACCCTTAAACTCGAGGGTTGGATAAGCAAACCTGGCCAAAGAATCACTATTTCGATTGAAGCTCTGCCACGGTGACCCAATTCTCATATACAGATAAGCGAGAATGCCCTTTCTGACACGGCTGCGTCCTCACGAATGCCAAACTTCGTAGCTCAGCTCATCTGGGATGACCAAGCTCCAGGGAGGTTTTCTTGATGACATGGCGGGCTCCAAGCTACACCCTTCTCTGCTACCAAATCATAGATCTTCCAGAGAAGACCAAAGCGAATAGACCGTTACCCTACCTGGAGCTATAGCTACCCCTAACCCTTAGCCGGCTGTTTGCCAGACTAACAAGTGGAGGCAGGACCTGTAAATAATATTCTCGTTGTTAGACGAGAAAACTGTACTAATCACATATCTTCTAATGTACAAACATCATCATCAAGAAAGCAAGGGGCTAATTTACCCCCTCCATTGGAAAAATATGCAAATTCAATAGATGAAGAGTCGGATATGCGCACTATGGTCAGTCTTGAGGGTGGAAGCAGTTCTGTGGTTCCTTCATACATCAGTTCTCGTCTGATATCTAATTACATTAAGGACCTTCAGGTTTGTTTATATGATTACTCCTCTTATTAAAGGATGGTCATTACCTGATTTTGATTGTGATTAACGTTTGTTTTTGTTTTTCACCTATGTCTCAGCATCAAGGGTCATCTGCTGCTTCTGAAATGGAGACGGAGAAACTAAAACATGATAACCAAAGATCAATGCAAATGACTAACCAATGGAAGAAAATGTATGAAAACTTAAATAAATTTTGTGTACAAGAACTGTTGGATAGCAGTCAAGCTACAACCTTAGATGAAAATCACTATTAAGATATTTTTTCTTGTCATTCACTTTTTCAATTTGTAGGTAGAATTTGTAGATCTCTAGCATCATTACATTTCCTTATGCCAGTTTGCAATCTATAACTACTGACAATCTTAGAAAAAAGTTTTGGCATAGATTAATGACTTTAGAACTTGGCGAATCTTTCATGACTATTGTTATTATGGTTTAATAGGTTTGATATTCGAACTACAGGGGTACAGAAAATTTGTGCCGAATCTGACATTTGCCCGTTTTATATAGGGGTTCATGGCAAGTAATTTAATAAAAGAAAATAATTCATATACACGTCAATTTATTTACTATACTATATTATAGGTAAATTCATCGTGCTCAAGTCTTTTTGTTTTGATTTAGTTTTTATACAAATTGTATTTGTCTTTTTTTTACAATTAAAATATTCTTAAATTCATTTTATAAAGAAAAATGTATAGTTTTTAGAAAATTAAAATTTCAAAAGCTGTTTTAAAAATATATTTTTAGGATTTGGTTTAGATAAAAAAAAAACCAACAAATGTGTATATATATGTGTATGTATATATAAATTGTTTCTCATGAAGTTCTAATTTTATAATTGAATGATTCAAATTATTTCACCAATATGATTGCTGAAAATTGTGTTCCTATATTTATTGTTAGTAACTGGCAATAAAAAGAAAAAATAAGGCTTGCTGCGACGGTGCAAGGTTCCATGAGAGTGGTTAGTGGCGGCGCGCAGTTCCGATGACGGTGTGTGTGGCGCCGCACAGTTCCGATGACGATAAGTGCCGCGATGTGCATAGTTCCGTGTGTGCGACGACGACAGTGATTCTGTGTGGTGAGGAACCCTGACAACAAAGCTAACCTAAAATGAATTGGGCCCATACCCGATTCAATTAAATTATTATAAGTTAACCTAAGGCAACTTTTTCCTGCACCTCTTCATTCTTCTTCTTGCACCCCTACATCCTTCAAAAATACCAAAATTATCCTTTACAGTTTTTGGTATTTCTAGAATAGTGATTCCATAAGAAAAAATATTTCCGAACACATTTTTTTTCATTTCTGGATTGATAAATGCGGAATACATAAAAAATGTTCTGGAAATGATGTTCCGGAAATATTTTGGAAAGAACAATCCGAAAGTCATTTTTTATAGGGGGTAAAATTGTCTTTTCAGAAAATGATGGGGTGCAGGAAAAAATTTGGAGAGGTGCAGGAAGAAGTTGCCTTAACCTAATCACAGCAAGCAAGTGTTGTCCTAATAAGTGAAAAAAAACCCTAAATTGAATTGCGCCATGTCATATCCGGCCCAATTAAAATATCATAAGTTAACTTAATAATATTTTATATTAAACACACATAATAACTGTAGAAAATTCTAAATTAAAGGTCCAATTAAAATATTTTAAGTTAACCTAATAATATTTTATACACAACACAGTAACCTATTAAATTTATTATTATTAAAATATAGTAACCTAGTAATATTCTGAACATATTATTATAATTATAATGCTTCCACCATAATCCGTTATAATTTTATAGAGATTTCTAAGATCTTCGATATGATCCGTTATTCGAAATTGATAATATTGATTGGGATTACTTTACCCTTAAGAGAAATCAAATATAGTTTAAACATGTATTGAAGTGTTTGTGGTGTGTTTCTTTACCGTATCGTGCTAAGTTGTTTGCATTGATTGTAAGGTTGAAACCGGTAGATTGCTTAAGAACTGGCGTGCACATTTTAGGGCGGTTACTTATCTGGTTTTTTCTGAAGATGACTCACTTTTGATATCTGGTTCTGAAGATGGAACCGTAAGAGTTTGGTCTCTCTTCATGTACTTTTCTCTCCCTTTTTCTATTTTTCTTTACGTTGCAGCAGTGATTTTTCCTTTTAGGATAGTGTACAAATTGGGTGCTAGCAATGCTAACTATTGTAGTATTTGCTACTCTTTATTTCGTGGTCCAGGATATTCGATGAGTTCAAAGGGTAGCATTACAGTTTTTAAGGACACACCCTGCGCGTGACTAATGTTGTTATTGGTAGTGGAGGGTGCAATGCAATTATTGTGTTAGCTTCAGAGGGTCGAACTTCCAAGGTTTATTTTTACTGCCTTTGTGTGGTGGTGGTGTAGTAGAAAAATAGATAATCAATGAAGTAAGTTTACTCAAGAACAATATTTACTATTGCCTGCTTCAATTGTCTATCTCTAGAATTTTGTAAATTCTAATAGTTTATGTTTAGCCAGACGAATCATAAATGAATAATATTTTTAATATGGGTGGAAGTCAGTTGTTAATATTTTTTTTGTTGACAATGGCACTGTTGTTGAAATCACAAATTTGGTCATGGATCACATGGCTTGTGTTATTTTTGTTAGAAATTATGGCTTTAAACTAGAGGGGGGTGAATTGTTTAAAGAGGTTTTCACAATCTTTTTGAAGCTAGAATGAGTTTATCTCAGAAACCAATTGATCAAGCAATTCAGTTAGCCAAAACAGTAAGCAAAACTGCACTGTCAGAAAAACAATCGGTTGTTTCTTCGAAACAATCGGTTGTTTATATCAGCAAACAACAAACAAACTGAATTTAAAGAGTAAGGGATAGAGAGATTGTACACAGATGTTTATACTGGTTCACTCCAACCCAGAACTACATCCAGTCTTCTTAGAACCCCTGAGGAAATCCACTAAGCAATCACACCTTGATCACTTACACAACAACCAAGAGAATGACCTTGAAAACCTCAAGACACACACTCTCCTTGGCCAACACTAAGATTGCTGATCTTGAACACCTCAAGAATACACAGCCAATCTCAGCAACAATACACAGAAGAAATGTTTCAGCAGTTTACACAGATTACACTTGTTACAGATGAAGATCTGAAATCAATACAAGTAGAATCCTATTCCAGCACCTTGATTAATCTTTTTAGCTCTTAAGCAATCTCAGCACTTTTTAAAACTCTCTTTAAAAAAAACTTTGTCAAAAGCATTCTCTTCTTTAAAAGAGATTTTCTGAATTTATATAAAGAAGTTTGTTATCAAATCTTAACAAACCCATAAAAGCTTTTAAAAAGATTGGTCAAAGCATTTAATGACTGGAGCGTATTCAGTTTCAAATCATTTAAAGCTCAGTCAAAGAAAATAGTTTTTCTGTTATGGTTCCAAAACAAGCAATCGGTTGTTTCCTCGAATCAATCGGTTGTTTTGTCACTTAACAGTTTTCTCCATTCAAAAACAGTTTTCAAAACATCTAAGTATAAACAATCGGTTGTTTCGACAGAACAATCGGTTGTTTCAACTTAGTTTGAAAAACACTTTGTTTTATTAAAAACTGAGATGCTAATTGCTTTGAGATTTAATCTAAGGGTGGATTACAACATAAACTACCCCAGAACAAAACAATAAACCAGTACAGCAGCATCAAGCAAAGCAGAAACTTCATCATCCTTCAAAGGATTTGGATTCTTCAAAACCTTGAACACCACTTGGTTCAACAATTTTCGTGCTCCCTGTAATCTAGATCCACATGAAAGATGCAATTTGGTCTGAACAGTGAGTTTGCAGCATCTTGGACATAGGATCTGTGTAGTTGTGCGATGCTGTCGTGCATACGAAAGACTCATTTTCTTCAAAATTAAAAGCCAACCCTCACCCACTTCCAAAAACTCCTCGAGCTTTGCTTCTTTGTTCTTTTCACGCTATCTGTGCGTCTCATTCTGTTTTCTGCAGATCCTCATTCATTTATTAAAGAGCTGGTTTAGAATTGACTGATTTACATACATACTATGAAATCCATTCATACAAAATGTGAAATATTGTAAAACAGCAACTTTAATAACTTTTTGCAAAAATATTAATTTTATCAGGTGAACTGTTCATTAAAAGTTCTTAGTAAAGTCTACAAATTTTGATGTAATTTAGAATTAATTGATAGTCCACTGTACCATTATATTCAAACTTACAATATGCTTTTTAAATTTAAAATGTAAATCAGTACCTATCATTAAATTACCCATGTACAGATTTCTAAATCATCTAAAATTTGTTCTACATCCTGAGGATATAATATATTTCTGTATGAAAAATGTTAGTAATTTTGTTTATAAAGTTTGATACTTAGTGTCAATTAAATTATATTCTATTTATAAAATTTAAATAAAAATGCATAAGATTTAATTATAAAAAGCAATAAAAACCCTAGCCGGGTCGAAGATCAAAACAGAAAACCCTTCTGTATTGTTTTACGTGGTAGCCTCCTCCGAAGCAGAGTAGCATATTCTCATAACATTGCTCAAAATCTAGGTCTCGCTTCCATTGATTCTTCGTTTGTTTTTTCACCGTGTGCTTCCGACGAAGGATGGAGGTTGTTTTGGCGTCGTCGTCTGTTGACGGCAGAATAGGGTGCTGGGACCTTCACACCGGCGTAGAGCAGCTCCGCTACAAATCTTGCTTATCCCCTTTGTAACATCCCGCCAAAATACTATTCATATTTATATAATGAAAATAAAGATAACAAATAGATTGAAGTGATCAAAATTGTATATATGTAACGAAGTTTCTCCTCACAGGGAGTTTAATACAAATTCGGTCACTTTTCCAGAAAACGTAAACAAAATACAGTAAAATAGCAAGGCAGGCGATCTCCTATCAGAAAGGGTGATCTCCTATAAGAAGACAGCAAAAGGGGTGATCGCCTAACAGAAGTAGAAACAGGCGATCTCCTTCCGGCGACAATTGAGGAGCTCTACTTCCTGCAACATCATCTGCTCCCGTGTAAATTATACACGATCATCACAGGTTTAAGAAAGAGCCAAACACAACACCAAAAGAACACCACAGGGTAAGCTAGATATATGAAAAAGAGTTTAGATATGATACTTTAAAATCAAGATGAAACAAATTAAAGACACCCACGTAAAATTATAAATTTTCTCGTTCCCTTCACATAACCACCAAGTAATCACACATTTCACAATATTCTCAAGAGTCATTCATTTTCACATAATGCATCATGTAACATCCCTCCAAATTCTTTTCATATTTATATAATAAAATGAAGGTAAACAAATATATTGTGTTGAAGCTGAAGGAAGCTTCTTCCCAACCTTGGCTTAAAGTGTGTTTGATGAAGAAAATTGCTTCGGTACTTTATAGTTTTGTAAAAGGATTTAAGTGAATTTTGGTTTAGGCTTAGGAGGTGAGGAAGTGATGAGGCACCGATCTGTAATCGGTCATTGCGGGAAGTAATGAGGAATCAATCGGTCGTCGGTCATTGGGGAAGTATGAGGAACCAATCGGTCGTCGGTCATTGAAGGAAGTAATGAGGAACCAATCGGTCGTCGGTCATTGAAGGAAGCAATGAGGAACCAATCGGTCGTCGGTCATTGGGGAAGTATGAGGAACCAATCGGTCGTTGGTCATTGGAGGAAGTAATGAGGCACGATCGGTCATCGGTCTTTGAGAAAGTAATGTTGTACGACCGGTCATCGGTCATTTGGAATGTAATGTGGCACCGGTCGGTCATCGGTCATTCTGTTCTAGTTGCCTAAAGCAAGCTTAAACCAAACACAAGGAGTGTTTAAAGTTTTCAAAAATGCTGTTTAAAGTTTTCTCAAAAAGTCTGAATACTGGACAAAAATAAATCTGTTTCCTGGATAATAAATAGATTTATTTTGGTTCTGTTATTCTTAACTGTTTTTCAAACTGTTTTTTGAAAAGTGGTTAGAAACTGGTTTCTTTAAATATAGAAGACTTCTCTCACACAAAAGACACAGTGCAATCACGTTTCAATCAGTTTCTGAGTGAGAAGAAGAATTCAAAGGCTTTTGTGAAAGGTTTTCAAAAGGAATTTCAAGTGTGCTTGTTCTAGGAAAACCTTGTGCTTTGTGAAGGTGCTGGTGCAGTTTTTGCAGTAGATTGAACTACTGGTTTGAGTTCTTGCATCTTCTTTTCAGGTGTATTTTTTTCTTTCTCATTTGTTGTAAAGGTGGAAGTGTTAGTCACTTCTTGATAGGGTTTCTTGGAGTGCAAGGTGTGCTGAAATACGTGTTTTTCAGCCTTGTATGTGAGTGTTCTTGTAGGTTTCAAGAACTGCTGTATATGCTGTAATTGTTGTATGTGTTTAGTGAATTCCACCTTGGTGTAAGGTGAACTGGATGTAGCTCTTGATGAGTGAACCAGTATAAAAACTTGTGTGCAATCTTCTCTCCTTTCTTGCATTTATTTTTGGAATTTGAATTGATAACTGTCCAAAATAAATCTGTTCATTTGAAATTGAATCTGTTAATTCTGGGTTTAATAAGAACTGTTCTTCTCTTGGTTGAAACCTTCTTGCAAATATCTGAACAAGTGTATTCTGCTGTTCCTTCTAATTGTATAAAATCTTGTTTGATTAAGTTCTGATTGTAAGAAGGTGATTTGGAAAAATAAATCTGTTTTATTTGAAATCAATCTGTTCTTTTAATCTCTGTTATACAGAAGTCAGTTCCTGTTGCAAAAAATTTTAAAAGATCAATTCACCCCTCCCCTCTTGATCTTCAGACCCTGCTTAACTCTAACATATTGAAGTGAACAAAATTATATATATGAAATGTAGTTTCTCCTCACAGGGAGTTTAATACAAATTCGGTCACTTTTCCAGAAAACGTAAACAAAATACAGTAAAAAAAAAAAGGCAGGCGATCTCCTATCAGAAGAGGCCGATCTCCTATCAGAAGACAGCAAAAGGTTGATCGCCTAACAGAAGTAGAAACAGGCGATCTCCTTCCGACGACCACTCACTGAGGAGCTCTTCTTCCTGCAACATCATCTGCTCCCGTGTAAATTATACACGATCATCACAGGTTTAAGAAAGAGCCAAACACAACACCAAAAGAAACACCACAGGGTAAGCTAGACATTTGAAAAAGAGTTAGATATGAAACTTTAAAATCAAAGGGGATAAGCAGTCAGGGATGACTTGTCCTTTGAAGCGAAACCAGTCAGGATTGACGATCGTCAAAGTAAACAGCTCAGAGGCAAGACCATTAACACGGTGAAAGTTGTAAGGACCTGAAATTTATTGGAATGAAAGAGTATGTTTTAAGTAAATTCTAAGTATGTTTTATCTAAGTTAAAAAGGAAGGAAAGTGTAGTCTAGAAAAAACTATAAGAGTTCCTTGTTTATACATCATCGCCGGTCGCCTAGACTACACGTCATCGCGCGGGCGTGAGAGGCATGCAGGCATCGCGCGGGCGTGAGAGGCATGCAGTCATCGCGCGGGCGTGAGAGGCATGCAGGCATCGCGCGGGCGTGAGAGGCATGCAGGCATCGCGCGGGCGCGAGAGGCATGCAGGCATCGCGCGGGAGCGAGGCACGCGGGCTTTTCCAGGGCGCGATGCATGTGGACGTGGCCAAGACGCGAGAGTTATGAGGGCCTCGCCAGGGAAGACATCGGTTGTCTCCCAGAGGAAGACATCGGTCGTTCGCCAGGAAGATGTCATCGGTGGTGTCTTCGCGCGAGGTCATCGGTGGTGTCTTCGCGCGATGTCATCGGTGGTTTCTCTTCGAGCTGGTAGTCATCGGCGAAAGGTCATCGCGCGACGTTGAGTTACACCCAGAGAACGTGGGCCCCAGACTCCCAGCAAGAGACGTTCTGCACGCGCGCCACGTAGACGAAAAGGTGGTTCAGAATAGTGACCTCATAGCGTAGCCTGCGCAGAGGCATGCTTAGTAGTACTGTGCAGGGAAGCGTACACGCAAACTTCCCTGCAGAGTGGGTGGTGGCAGCTGCTTTTGGAGGGATAAGTTGGTTTAAGTTACTGAAATCCACTACTGAAGAGGAAGAAAACGTTGTTGTAGTCGAAGAGAGAAAGAGTGAGTTCCCTCCTCCGCGTTGCGATTTCAGCCTCTCCACACAAGAGTACGACGAGAAGCAACACCATTGGAGCACTTGGGTAGTCCTCTGCAAGTTCTTCAGACCAGACGCGAAAAACAGAGCCAAGGTATTCTGCAAGCTCCGTTGGATTTCGAAGCTCCTGGTGGTTGCGCAAGTCCAGGTAAGGGAAGCTAGCCTTCATCTTTACTACGAGCCATAGTTGAACCATTTCTGAAGTGTGGGCGACGTGGTCGCCGTTTTCGCTTTCGTCTTCGTGAAATGCTCTGTGATGTGTGCTTGGGCGACGTGGTCGCCTGTTTTAATATACAGCCTTCGAAATACCATATTTTGAACTAGATCGCCGGTTTTGGCGCTGTTTTGCGAACTCCTTGTGTTTGATGTTGTTTTGAGAACTGCTTGAGATTTACATGAGATATTCGAAAATACGAATCCTTTGAAATGGCTATTGCTGTGATTGAAATCATTCTTTTAAGTGTGGCATGATGTCTTTGAATGCTGTGAATGTGGGATCGAGGCATAGTATTTTCAGGAAAGAAAATACCGTGTAAGATCTTGTGGTAGGTGCATTGATCGGTGATTCCTAAGGGGATATCCTGACTCTGCTGAGGTAATGGAATCACGTAGAGGAAGTTACTCAGTTGTTGAGAGTCGAAGGAGGTCTATATGATGGGCGTCTCGTGTGAAAAAGAACGAGCTCCGTCTGTCCTATGGATTAACCCTGTCATACCAGGAGAACTATGGTAACATTGAGATGATATATGCGCATGCTGTGTGGATTCACAGCGACCCTGTGTGGATTTCACAGTGGTGTGGTATGACAGGTGCAGATCTCTGAGTCTAATCAACGCACGAGTCAATCCGGAAGTAGTGTCAAGTGTCTTGTGTGGTGAGTCAGTGGAAAGTCTGACATGTGAAATGAGAAACTTGAATATTGATAGACACTTGATGCTGTATTGTGAAATGGAATGACTATGGGTGAATGTTGTGAAGTTTGTGATTTTGGGCGATCAGCTGAATGCTATGAGCAGCTCTACGTTTTACATGGATATTTTGGAACTTGGTTTACTTGGATTTTCATGTTCTTGATTTAAACTTCTTTTAAATTATCTAGCTTACCCTTTTATCTGTTATTGTGGTTGTCTTCTCAAAACTGTGATGATCGTGTAATTGTTACACGGGAGCAGATGATCTTCCAGGAAGAAGAGCTCCTTAGTGAGTGATTGCCGAGGAGGAGATCGCCGGTTTTCTTCTGTCTCTATCGGGTGATCGCCTGTTATTTTTCTGTCCTGATAGGTGATCGGTTGTTTTGGCTCCTTCGATAGGAGATCGCCAGATTTGTTTTTTTACTGTATTTTGTTTATGTTTCTGGAAAATTTGACCGAATTTGTATTAAACTCCCTAAGAGGAGCAACTTCATTTCATATATATATTATTTTGTTCATAGAATCTATTTGTCACCTTTACTTTCATTTTATATTTATTTCAAAGTAATTTGGAGGGATGTTACAAAAGTGGTGTGGGATGAGAGATCGGGTGACTCAACTTGGGAGTTGGAAGAACCCATGAGAGAAGCCTATCCATATCTCTTTTCCTTGTAATTCAATTTTCTTGTTGGGGAGAATGTAAGGTGTAACATCCCGCCAAATTTTTTTTGAAAATAAATATAAAACGAAAATAAAGGTGACAAATAGATTGAAGTGAGCAAAATCTTTATATAAAATAAATAAGTTTCTCCTCACAGGGAGTTTAATACAAACGATCACTTCTCCATTAAAAACGTAAACGAAATACAATACAAAAGACAGATAGGCGATCTCCTGGCAAAAAGGGCGATCTCCTATAGGAAGGGCGATTTGCTTTCATAAAGGCGATCTCCTATTATAAAGCAGCAAGAGGGGCGATCACCCAACAGAAAAGAAAACAGGCGATCTCCTTCCAGCCACAATTTTCTAAAGAGCTCTACTTCCTGCAACATCATCTGCTCCCGTGTAAATTATACACGATCATTACAGGTTTAAGAAAAGGCCGAACACAACACCAAGAAAACACAGGGTAAGCTAGACATTTAAAAAGAGTTAGATATGAACTTTAAAATCAAGGTAAAACAAATTCAAGATATCTACGTAATCCATCAACTAAACACATATTTCACGATTCCTCGAAGGTCATTAAAATCACAACATATATCAAGTGTCTATCAATTCAAAGTTTCTCATTTCTCACGTCACACTTCACTGACTCATCACACAAGACACAGGGGAGTTCGAAACCCGTATTTAAAACCGGCGACCACTTCGCCCAACCACATAGAACAGAGCATTTCGAAAAGAAACAGAGAACCGGCGACCACGTCGCCCTCACTTCAGAAACAGCAAAACTATGGCTTGTATTGAAAATGAAGGCTAGCTTCCCTTACCTGGACTTGCGCAAAACACCAGGAGCTCCGAAACCCAACGAAGCTTGAACAACGCCTTGGCTCTGTTTTTGCGTCTGGTTGAATGACTTGCAGAGAACCTCCCAGGCGCTCTAATGGTGGTCGTCGTTCGTCGTACTCTTGTGTGAAGGTGCTAGAATCGCAGTGCGAAGGAGAGAATGGAGAAGAAGGGAGGTGAACTCACTCTTTCGCTCTTGAACAACTGCGACGTTTCTTTCTTTCTCTCTCAGAAATGGGTTTTTGTATCTTAAGCTGACTCCTCCACAAAAACCGCTGCCACCACCCACTCTGCAGGGAAGTTTGCGTATACGCTTCACTGAACAGTACGACTAAGCGTGCCTCTGCGCAGGCTAACACTCTGAGGTCACTAGCCTGAACCACTCTTTTTGCCTACGTGTCGCGCATGCAGGACGTTTCATGCTGGGAGCCTGGGTCCCACCTTACTCTGTGTGAAACTCGACGTCGCGCGATAACTTTCCACCGCTGACTCATCCTGGCGAACGACCGATGTCCGCCTCGCCCTAGAAGACGACCGATGTCTCCTCTGGGGGACGACCGATGCCTATCCCTGGTGACGCCCTCATGCCTCGCGCCCTGGCGAATGCCCGCATGCCTCTCGCGCCCTGGTAATGCCCGCATGCCTCGAGCCCTGGCGATGCCCGCATGCCTCTCGTGCCCTGGCGATGCCCGCATGCATCTCGCGCCCTGGCAATGCCCGCATGCCTCGCGCCCGCGCGATGCCTGCATGCCTCGCGCCCTGGCGACCATGTGTAACAGGCGACCGGCGACCTCATAGCCTTCTAAACTTAACTTTCCTTCCTTTTTATGTTAAATAGAACATACATAGAATTCATTTAAAATATAACCCATTTTATTCCAATAGAATTTTACAGGTCCTTACAGAGTCAAGTGTCTTGTGTGATGAGTCAGTGAAGTGTGACGTGAGAAATGAGAAACTTTGAATTGATAGACACTTGATATATGTTGTGATTTTAATGACCTTCGAGGAATCGTGAAATATGTGTTTAGTTGATGGATTACGTAGATATCTTGAATTTGTTTTACCTTGATTTTAAAGTTCATATCTAACTCTTTTTAAATGTCTAGCTTACCCTGTGTTTTCTTGGTGTTGTGTTCGGCCTTTTCTTAAACCTGTAATGATCGTGTATAATTTACACGGGAGCAGATGATGTTGCAGGAAGTAGAGCTCCTTAGTGAATTGTCGCTGGAAGGAGATCGCCTGTTTTCAATTTCCGTTGGGCGATCACCCCTTTTGCTGCTTTCTGATAGGAGATCGCCTATCTTTCTATTGTATTGTAATTTGTTTATGTTTTAATGGAAAAGTGATCGTATTTGTATTAAACTCCCTGGGAGGAGAAACTTTATTTACTTATATACAATTTCATTCACTTCAATCTATTTGTTATTTTTATTTTCATTATATAAATATGAATAGTATTTTGGCGGGATGTTACAGCTACAGTTGATGTAGAAGGTTATAATTAGTTTGTATGAATGTATGGGAAATGTTTAAAAAGTTTTATCCTATAGGGACGAGGGCTCCTGATACTTGTACCTTCTCTTTCTGCAGAAAGTGTTTGCAAAGGCTTTAAATGAATCTGCTGAAGTGTTGTTGCTTTGTAAAAATTGTTGACGGAATAATAATCAATATTGTAATTTTACATACTGGTTCTTATTGTTTGTGCATTGAATTCTACATTTCTTGTAGTACTGCTTATGATATAATATAATGCATTTATCTTCGTGTGCTTTTTGAATGATGATTGATCCGGTCGGTCATCGGTACCCGATGACGTCAGAAGAGATGACGACGTGGGCCAGTCACGGAGCAACGCGTGGCATGAGATAGCAGACGAACCAGGGTGGAGATCGTTCAAGAATGGCGATCAGTGGTCAGCTACCGAATGACCACCACCAGAAGATCGGTTCCTACATGAGCGCCTGGAAGCAGAGTGCGAGAGGTGATGAAGCAGCGATCAGTCATCGGTGTATACAGAGTGATCAGTCATCGGTTCATGCAGAGTGATCAGTCATCGGGGGTTCTTTGTCAACACGTGCTAATGTGGGACCCAGGCTTCCAGGGAGAACGTTACTCAAGGACCTCGCCTGATTCCATAAACAGAGCACGACAACATGAAGAAGCGCCATCGGACATCGGCCAGGATGAGAGATACCTCGGTCATCGGTGTGTGTCGAGGTGACATCGGCCGCGCGATGTGAACAACGCGACCAATGATCAGTAAAGCTCCCAGAGGCAGGGAATGGCCTTAGTCGCGAGACGACCACGCATGAAGATGAGAAGACGCAGTTAGATGCAGAATCCTGCTGGGACAAGAACCCATCAAGGTTAGAGTCTCCCAGTGGGGTTGCATGTCTGCCACGTGGACGGTGAAGATGTTCCCAGAGAATAGGTAGGGCAGATAGGCACAGAAGTCGAGGGGTACAGAGGTACCCATGCAGCCTCCCCTGTCAGACTTGGCACTCAGGTGAAGAAGGCTGGCACGCAAGGTAGCCCTGGGGAGTGGAAACGACAGTGCAGAGTAATTAAGTGGCCCTAGAGGTAGCCAGTAGGGGCTACGCGAGTTTATATGAGGAAGAAGAACACCAAACCAGGTATGCAATCTTTACCTCAGAATACACAACACAAAACCAAGAACACTCAGTTTCCGAATCAAAGAGGACTGAGGGCACACACACACGGGTCTCACACAGAGAGATCCGAGAGAGAGTTTTGGTGTTCCCGTTGCCTGACTTGAGCGTCGGAGCTACAACGGCCGCTAGAGGCGCCGTCTGTGTGTTTTGCAGGCATCGTTCGGAGTTCCGGCGAAGGTTCCTGGAGCCTCCTTGCAGAACGCGCAGCAGTTAGAAAGCTAGACGAAGGAGTGACGAGGCATTGATCCCACGCTCGAGTCCGCGGCGAGATCAATGATGATTAAACTGTGTATAGATGTTATGCGGAGAGAGGAGACAAACGAGGGCGCCTAGGAGTCAGATGAGGGAAACCAGAGTGAGGCAACAATGGCGGCTGCTCGACTGGAAAGGGAAAGAAGAGGTGCTAGAGGTCCGGTATGACGCCATCAACAGGCACATCGGCCTCTCCGCCGATGACCTCGATAAATTCTTCTCCTGCCATTCCATCATTTTCAGCCGTGAAGGAGCCATTGGCTTCAATTGGGAGCACTTCAAGGCTATCATAACTCCCCAAGAAGTCCTCTACAATACAGGTGACCCCTCCGTCACCCTGTTGGTCCATGAGGTGCAAGACTTCATCCAGGAATTATCTTCTTCCGACCCCCACTCCGTCTACCAGGGATTCTCTTCTTCAGACCTCCACCCCAACCACGAGGTCATCAACATTTTTTACCCCTTCGAGTTCAGAATCCTTTGTTTCTGCCTTAAAGCAGTATCTATTAAATTGGATAAGGAGGTCCTTCCTTCCCTCTTCTCTTATTTTTCATTTGTTGTCAATTTTTCTATCTACTCTAAGCTTCTCTACCTCCTCTGCCAATTCATAGGTAGATAATATTGTGCATGAGGCTCATTCCATCATGAAGCAGAGTATTTTCAAGACCTGTACTTTTGATTTTTGGAATTCCGTGGAAGCTATTGAAGAAATTAAATTCCAATTAAGCAACCTCACTGCGCGAGTTGAGAAGGTTAATTTTTTGATTTAAGGATTTTGTTTAGGGTTCAAGTTTTCTTTGATGTGATTGATATATGCATGTGCGGTTTGATTATTTTATATATATTCAGGTGAGGAATGAATTGGAGGAGTTGAATAACGATAATTACCGTAAGACCATGTTGTGTCTAACAGAAATGTTAGACCAACAAATCTCTCCGAAAAATAGGTATTCACTTTTTTGTTTTTACTTCTTTAAACTCTCTTTCATCCTCTGACCCTAAATTTTCTACTAGTTTCATGACAGCGCGGGACTTCTATGCTTGTAGTCCCTCTCACAGGGAGAGAAAGCCAGTTGATGTCGGGGAGCTTGAAACTCTTTTAAACACTTACTCTAAGCAGAGCATTGAGACTTTGATGCACACCACTTTAGGTTATGATCTTTTGAATATTTCTGATCCAATATGGTTATCTTCTGTAATAATTTGTATGTTTTTTTGTCTTGATAAATGTGAGGAGATATGTTGATAAGAGTGAGTCTCGCATCATACACAAGCATGGTCAACGAAATGATATTATCGCTATTCTGACCCTCGGAGTGGCCATAGGAGGCTTTGGATTTGGTTTGTTCTCGTACTTTCACTCAAAATGATGTGATAATACAAAACAATTGGATTTGTAAATACACACCAGCTGAGAAATCATTGAGGAATGCCTTTTTTTTTTTTGGTTTTCTTTTTAAAAACAATCGTCCTTGATAAAAAAGCTAAAAAAAACTACTGTCTTTCCTTCCTCCTTTCCACAGTCAACTTGCCATGCTCGTATTATCGTTTAGTGGTAATGATGGAAGGTAAGGAAATGTGCAATACTGATATGACTACTTTATGACAAATCAAGCTAAAATCTTATCATAGAAAATCAGATTTGCATACTCTCATAAGTACAATTGAGCTTTGAAATATTTTATTTCCGCATCCTGTAAAATAGTAATTGGAAAGGTTACAGTACTATTAAAATATTATCAACTTAATAGATTCAAAGAATTTAATTGATAACTAATAAAGTATACTGTACCACTTTCGCACTCCTGTATCTTGGGCTTCTGCATAATTACCATAGCGAGGTGTCACAACCTATGAGGACAATAGCAAGAAATGAGAAAATTGATATATGATTCAAAAGGAACCAAGGAAAATATTTTGTGAAGTACATGTTGTTCTTCCGTTGTTCTAACAAATTTATTTTTGTGTCTAAAGTTAGTTTCAACTTAGTAATTAATGATTTTATTGTACTATATTTCAAATTGATTGTCACAGTTTCATACTCCTTGCGCATGGAAAAAGTCATTTGGTTCACATTTTCTAGGATTTGTAAGGAAATTATGGTTTTACATAAAACTACTCAAAATGCAAATAGTCAAAAGAGGCTTCAAGAATAAGATTATATGTTGATTGTTAGTTTTTTTTATCAAAAATAAATAAATTTAATAAAAACAATTATTTAATAATAAAAAAATACTTAGGGAACTTTGCTTCAAAAAGCATATATTTAACTCTTTCGATCAATGTCCTGTTCATCCTTTTTGCTAAAGCATTTAACTGAGGAGTTTTAAGAGGAATCTTCTCATGTTTGATACCGTGTTGCTTGCAATAAACATCGAACGGTCCACAATACTCACCATCATTGCCTGACTGTCTCTCAACCAAAACATGAAATCTCATTCTCATTCCCTTATCAATGTCATTCAACAAGTTGTTCATTGTCATTTTGAAGCAAAACAATAAAAACCATTTGTTATTGGATGTCCTACAAATAAGCCTCGTTATTGGATATTCTCCACTACCTTCACGCATAACTCTAACTCCACGCTTGTTATGTTGCTCAACCCCACACTTGTTTCGTAGTCTTCCAAAATTGTATTTAAGTTTTTGTTTTTCTTTCCTTTTCATTTTCATTTACCTTATCCATCAATAAAAGTCACCTTGTTAACCATTTAGTCACGTATGGTTTTTCAAAAAAGTAAATTCAGACATTGCATGTTCATCTTCTACTGTTTAATGAGATAAAAGTGAAGATGAATACGAGAAATTGTGTAGTGCTCCTTAGTAAACCTCATTTTACAATGTTTAGTTTTGAATTTAAAAATTTTTGAATTTAAAATTTTTTTGAATTTAAAATTTTTTTGAATTTAAAAATTTTTGAATATAAAAATTTTTAAATTTAAAATTTTCAAATTAAAAATTTTTAAATTTAAAAATTTTTGAATTAAAAAGTAGTGTTATCTTTTTTATTGTTTTTTTAAATATAAAATTAAAACTGTTTACAAAATAATAAATATTTCCTCTTATATATTTTTAAAATAATAAAATAAAATATAAATATAAGGATAAATTTGAAATGAGAAGTATTTAAAAGAGAATTCCTTTATATATATAACTTTATATATTTATATATCGGTATAGATTAAAAGAGAAACTGGGTTTTTTCATTAAGCAGATCTAAGCCTAACCCAAGTTTACAGTTTGAATAGGCTCGCTTGCATTCTCGGCTTTGGAACCATTGGGGCTCTGACCCTTTCGGATTGAATAGAAAACACGCGAAGTGCTCCCATCGAAGGCTTTTCACCGCTTCATTTTGTTTCTCGTGGTTCGTAGGTAAGCACTGAATCGATTTTCGTTGTTCTGCTGATCAAAATTGACTCTCGAATTGATAACTTGTTTTACTTGTCATGGATAATTTGATTTCAATTGATTCTTAAATGGTTACTGCCATGTCGTTGTTGAATGAATGAGAGTGATGCTAGAAGGATTTTCCATATTGGTTTTGATCGTCAGGTACTGGGGATTTTATAAAATGCTGTAATTGGTAGTGGTAGGTCCTCACTTGTGTGGGTATTTCCTCTAATAATTAAGTAGGTTTTGATTTTTTAGCTAGTTACCCTGGAGTGTGTGTGTGTGCAAAGTGTAATAAGTAGGCTTAAATGGCATGCAATATGGTGTGGGTGGGTTTTGGATCCCTGAAGGAACCTGGCGCTTCTTGAATTACTTCTCTGGTGCAGTTCCCTCTTTTAATAGGTGAACTCGCATTGTTCTTTGCATAATTTACTAAGAAAGTAGGGTTCTAGTCGAATCGAGAATTGATAAGAATGAGATATTCCTTCAATACAAATCTAATTTGTTTTTTCTGACAAGTTTCTTTTATTTTATTATAAATGTGTGTTTCTTTATGCCGAAAAGTGTGGATGGTTCATTCGGTTGATAATATTCATGTAAAATATCGGGAGATGTGAGACTATGCATATGAATTTGTTGCTTTGAGAGTTTTGTTGATATAATGAAATTTAATTGCTGACTATTGATTCTAATTTTTATCATATGTATCCTATTGTTATCAATTTAGTGACACTGGCTTTCTATAATTTCATTTTTTCCTATTGACATGCAGGTGAATTTAGTTGACCAGAGCTTGACGACAGGCAGAAAATTGTTTCAAAGTCTCTGTCTGGTGTGATGGTTTACATAACTGAGTGGGACAAATTTGTGGAGCAAACCATTGAGTTGTTCCGTGCTGATCCTGATTCTGTAATTCTATTCTTTCAACGTTTTTCTGTTTCTTAAAGTAACAGAAGCATGGCAAACTTGGTTCAGAATTTTGTTTTATTTTATGCTTATAATGTAATTGGTATATTTGCTGTATTTTCATGTTCAGTTGTGCAATAACCAATTGATTTTTTATAATTCAGTTTCATGATTGTACAAGTTATCCAACTTGTCCTTGTTGTTCTATTAACATCTACTGTAAAATGAAATTTGTTCAATTGTATTTGGAGCAGACACGGTATGTCATGAAGTACAGGCACTGCGATGGCAAGTTGGTACTCAAGGTCACTGATAACCGACAGGTATTTGTTCATTTTTCTAAAACAAAACAAATATATATTCAATGTATTTTAATTTTTAAAGGCCAGTCTTATATGCATGTTTGAGAGTGAAAATATGGATTGACATGAAATCATAATCTGATTCTTCGATACAAAATGTGTTTATGGGTTTAAAGTGCTCAGCCAAGTTTATCCCCTAAGAGATAGGGTTAACTCGTTTCCTAATACAAAATCACGTAACAGTTTATTAGTTAACTATGGAGTTTGGCAATCTCACAGTTCATGGTTCTAACTTTTGTGCCAACTTGATGAGTGGTATGATTCGGTTATTTTTTTTCCTCCCTTATGAGTTTTGTGCCATGCTGAATTGCTTCCATGGGTGAATTACTTTGGATTGTTATTCTAAGGTCGTATCATCCATTTTAATAAAAATGCCCTACTTGTCCCAATTGCTGCACGACCCTTTCCTAATACTTGATCCCTCTCTCTGCCTTTGGTTGTTCTGCTCTTCCCTTGTAGTTCTCCCTCTCTACTCTAACTCATTGCATCCTCTCTTCCCTGTTGTTTCATGCTCTGTGCTCCTTCCGAAGTTACTATAAATGTTAAAAAGGTGGAGGTGCTTGTAGAGTAAATTACACTAATCTCCCCTAAGGTTTCGTGAAATTACACAAGCACCTTCTTTTTAACATTTAATGTAAATTCCTTATAGGGGTAGACGGTGTAATGGTTTTCAAACAATTACAGGGGTTAGTGTAATGCATAAAGAATTTTATTATAAGATATTTTATCCATTGTTATTGTAACATATTTACTATTTTCCTTTATTACTTGTTTGGTTTGGATTAGATTGAGGATTTATGGACTACTATTCCTATAGGGCTATAAACACCCCACTTTGTTTTGCTTAAAGACTAAATTGGTTTTCTTGTTTTTTTTTGGTGAGCATCATCAATGTCATGAACAATGCCTGAATGTGTTTCCAAATAATTTGGAATGAAAATTGAGTTTAAGGCTGATCAATGGGCTAACTGACCATTAAGTTAATGTTTTGTTGAATGTCCCTTTCACTAGTGGCTTTATATAATTGATAATTTTAGAGAAATGTTAGCAATACACCACGTAATTAAACCTGGGATTCTATTCAGATAAACAATTGGTGGAATTGTAACACAAAGCACAAGATTCTATAAGATTTATAAAATTCATACACATGCATATAACATAATAGAAAAAAGTCATAACACATCAAATATTTAATTAAGGATAAGTTTATAATCAGAGACTAATAAGCATATGAAAGTCACTGATTGAACCCTAAACAAAACTCATCCTACAAGTCATAAATAACAAACAAAGCAACATAAAAATTATTGCAGTAGCCAACACCATATCTACCAATCATGTCATACATTTGTGCAAAAGCTGGATTTCTAATAACATTGAACGGGATGACACTTGTGTAAAAAAATTCAGCAACTTGAGCATCAACTTTTTCTTTATCACCTTTATTGTATATTTGATTTAGAGTAGCTTGAACACCATCAGTAGATTTATTTTGAAACATCTTGCTAGTGCTAGCACTTTGTTCACTCTCTTCCCCACCATTAATTTGCTCAAGGCTATTCAACCTTCTTTTCTTCACTGAGGCTTCTTTAGCTTCTGATACAATTTTCAACATTAAAACTTTTTTTTTCTTCTAGTACTGGTACACAAGGTTTAGAGTCATATCTAGTACCAGAAAGATGATGTTTGAATTTGAAAATGCCTTCATTAAATGTCTTTGAGCAGTAATTGCATTTTACTTCTTTCCGTTCCCTACAACATCAGTTCCATGCTTCCATCAAATGTCTGTTCTATTTCCCACAGAATTCTTACTTCTAATTAGCAATGGAAATGCTGAAGATGTACCACCATTACTAGAATTTGAACCATTTCTAGACAACTTACAATTTCAGTGTGCTGAAATAAAACATCAAATCAATAAAAAAATATTTAATCCCGAATTCTGAATCTTATTTCAGCCCCACTCTAAATAAAAAAATGAACCCCGACCCAACTTAAAAATAATTTTTGTAATCCATAAATCCCCAATGAACATCTCCTCACAACCCTAATTAAACACTTCCCCCTAATTAAGCATTTCCCCCAATCCCATGAAATCCATAGCCACGACATTGTGAACTAGAGTGTGCACCTTAAAATTGCAAACCAAAGAATCAAAAGAGACAGCAACGGCAAGGGGAGGCATGACGACAACAAGGCGCAATGAGATGGCGACCCGATTTGAGGAGAAGCGGTTCAGCGAGGCAACAACGGCGAGCACAGTGACAAAGACGATAAACCTAATCGAAACACAAATGATCTAGTCCAGGTATAAAATGAACAAACCTTAAATCCTAACATTAAGCGAAACAAACATCTCCATGTCTTTTTGGACTTCTTTAAGAACTCGTTCACTCGAACTCCAACTCCAACTCCAACACTCGAGTTTGCACCAAGTTCAACAAGTTTGTTCGAGTCTAGTCTGAGTCTATCAAAACACGAGTTCACTCACGGGTTCACTCGTCAGCCAGCCAGCAATGGTCTCTTAAATTCGAACGAGTTTACGTGTTCACCTGCGGGTTTGATAACCTTGTTGCTGATGCATGTAGCCATGGCAATGGAAAGAGGTAGTAAAAGTCATGTGACTCATGTTTGGCTTGATATCCTACAAGGTAACAT
This sequence comes from Phaseolus lunatus, assembly GCA_013389735.1. Taxonomy (NCBI): domain Eukaryota; kingdom Viridiplantae; phylum Streptophyta; class Magnoliopsida; order Fabales; family Fabaceae; genus Phaseolus; species Phaseolus lunatus. The sequence continues at coordinate 37,264,685 of CM023861.1, forward strand.
TATTTTTAGTAAAGTTGAGGATAATACCATGGGATTGGGTTAATTGGGTACTAGATAGTAAATTAAAAAGGCAGGGGACTTAAAGAACAAAATCAACTATAAGGGATGAGAAGGGTTGGGTAGTACCAATGCCGTAAGCTTGTATTTGTGAACCATTGATTGTAGTTATAAAAGGAAAATTGGTAGTGCTAATAAAGGAGGAGAAAAGAGAAGGATTACTAGATATGTGATTAGTTGCACCAGAGTCAATGACCCAAGGACTAAAGGAAGGAGATTGAGAGAGACAAGTAGATGAATTACCATTGTGTGACACCAAAGCAATATTAGTAGTGGATTGGTATGTGGCACACCATTTGATAAAGTCTTCAAATGTTGTTGCAAATAGATCAACCAATATTGTAGGAGCAACACGTGACATAGCAGTAGATACTTGGGCAATTTTGTATGAACGAGTGGGTTTTCTCATTTAGCTTTCAATACCTATCAATTGTATGTCCAATGCGATGACATAGTTTTCATTTGGATGATTTTTAGAATTACCTGTGCGAGAGCGTCCATAATTATTGCTACGATGCGAAGGAAGTGTTTTTACCTATAGACAAAGTATGGTCTCTGTGTTTATCTTTTGAGGAAGTGTAGATGATGCGAAAGTCGTAGTAGGATTTACTGGTGAACCCAAAATCTGATCATTGGTAACAACATACCCTTGGAGAAAGTCGTACAATCCAAGGTCATAAAGAATGTATTGTGATTCTCATGTTCATTTTTCACTTCTGCACATGGTTTAAGGAGCTTATTAAAATCATGTAAGACAACATGAAGCTGCTCAAGATAAGAAAACCTGAGACCTTCAAAGAGCAAGAAGTGTTTAGAGATCATTGGTATAAAGAGCATGAGCGTCACTCAAACTAATGCACTCATCTTATGGTGACAGAAAATAGGTTTGAGTGAAGTATGAATAGTGGATTTAATAACACTATAGAGTCGAGCATCAATCTTTATCCATTTTTCACTATTTTATGTAGGAACAAATTCATTTGTGGTAGTGAAATTTAATAACACTATAGAGTCGAGCATCAATCTTTATCCATTTTTCACTATTTTATGTAGGAACAAATTCATTTGTGGTAGTGAAATGGGATTTGTAGTCCAACCCACTTAACCATAACCCAATATCAGAAGCCTAGTGGAATAATTAGACCTGTCTATCTTCTCAATCAATACTAACAATATGGTTAGAAACGAGGAGAGAATCTGTTTTGGAGAGGGAAAAGTAGATGGAACCACCAAATGAACTCCAATGGGGCTGCCACCACAGGGGTAGGAGTACATGAAGGAAGTGATGTGGGTGTAGGTTAGTAAGTTGTTAGGTGTCTCCATGCGCTAGTTTGAGTTGCCGTTGCTATGGGAGAAAAGTCGTGTGTGAGGGTGCATGGATTGGTGGCTCATCTTGGTATTTGGATGTTTGGATGAATCAGTGTGGCACAATCCCAACCTTGTGTTTGCCAAAGAAAATTGTGGTTGTTAGAAACTCGTCGGAAGTAGTTCCGAAATAGTGAAAGCGAACCCGTGAAAGGTTTGCAAAAAGAAATCCTCTGAAGACAAGTGGGTTTATTTAGCCAACACGGTTCTTGAATAAAGACACTAGATATTATGTTAAACTTTAGAAAAGAGAGAAGAGTTGACCTAAGCATGTGTGTTTCTAAGACAACATGGGTGTTTTAATTATATTGAGAAAAAAGAATCAATGCAATAAATAGATGAAATTCGGTATCCTCTAATAAAAAATATATGATAGGGGAACAAATAAAAGAGGTCCTAATATTACGTATATAATTCTAGATATTATTATATATGATCGACTTCTTATTTCTATAACTATAACAATACACTTCAAGTTACCCATAGGTTTTTCAGTTGGGGTGCTCCTTTTAGTTTTGAGGTGGTATATAACTCTGCCAATAAAATTGTTCTATCATACTTCTATGAACAAGAATATAATACGCATATAAGAAAATAATATACTAATAAAAATCTCATGACTGCTGTTGGTGAAAAATTAATTTAGCTGCAGTATGCACTCATTTTAATTAGGAGAACAGAATCTCTTACATATATATGACCGGTGTGGATGATTTGCAATAATTATAGTCCTTGCAATTTAGCATCATTTTCCATTGTTTTATGGTTGACTACCTCTTACATTATTAGCCTCATTGTCTCAATTTCGAATTGTGAATTGTTGTACATTCTACAGTGTCTAAAGTATAAGACAGACCAAGCACAAGAAGCTAAGAAGATGGAAAAACTGAACAATATGTTCTTTGCTTTGATGGCCCGTGGTCCTGATGGTATGTCTTACTCTAAGCTGTTAATGTGTTGATGCTTTAACTAAAAAGAATATTCTGCAACATTCGTGTTTGCTAAATTGTCAAAGATATTCTTCTGAGAATAAGATACCACTCTGTACAATATTCGCGTATGGTTTACATTTATTGTGTTTTGGATATTCTCTCCTATCTGGTGCTGAGATTTCTTTTTTACATTCTCTCTACTTATAATTCTGCAGTTGATCTATCAGAAGTCACTGGAAAAGAGCAAATGGATGCTCAACCGAGCAAGAAAGGAAGAGGAAGGAAGCAATAACTTGCCCTTTGCGAGACATGATGGTTTTATGAGTCAGGAGGACTTCCAAATTTTTTTAACAGTTATGCTTTTTCCCGACCTGATAATTACTTCTTCAGATTCTTATGATGAAAGTGGTTATATTTTGAAGTTTTGAAGTCTCGATTTCTGATCTTTGGCAGTTGAGTATTACAGAATTTAGTTATATCACAAAGATCAGCTATGCATCGTTACCGTTATTGAATCCTTTTATATCTGATAGGAACAATATAAAAATGAGTTGGTTTTGAATCCAATGGTGCAGCCAAACCATTGTGTTAGCAGTTCATCATCCAACTATAATTTTCTTACTAAGCAACTAAAAAAGATGGTTGTGTGCATCTAAATGAGATTGGTAGCCAAATTCTTGAAGCTAATACAGGCGTAAGGCTATTAGATGCTATTGATTACTTGTTATAGGTATGGAATTTTGCTCTATATTTGGCACGCATATAAGGCCCAGTAATAAAGAAAGCTTTTGGATAGATAGGTTAGTTTATTAAAGATTTTTGTCAATTAGAATTATGCTAAAAGTAGTTTTGAAATAATTAAATAACGCAATAATCTAAAATCAATTATAGGTAGTATATTTTTAATAAGTGGAAGCAAAGTTTTACACTTGGCTGTACATTGTTTTGGAAGTTTAAATCCGCTTTTAGTTTAATAATTGTGAACATATAATTTTAATACCTATAAAAATTCAATACATTTGGTCCTTTTCATTTTTTAGAATTAAGCAATTTCAATCTATGATTCATATATCGTATAGTTATTAACAAAATATTGACGTGTTCATTAGTGATAATAGTATTGCTTATTAAGAATAAAAAGAATAAATATAGGACTAATATCTCTTATGTAAACACAGAAATGATTGTTTATTTATTAGATGACAATAATAAAGAATAACAAATATAGGGTTGTTTGCTTATAGATGAAAATAATAACATAATAGAAACTATGTGTTAAAGATGTTACATTCAACACTCCTTCCCAAGTTAGTTTATATAAAGTATCAAACTTGTTACAAAATATAATCAATTTTAGGTTCTTGTAAAAATTTAGTAACAATATTTACTAACTAATCATTTGAATTACCAAATTGAGTCTTGATGTCTCCAGACATAATCTTTTCTCGAATAAAATGACAATCAATCTCAATATGTTTGATCTTTTTTTGGTCTTTTCATGAAATATGGGATTTGAACAAATATGAAAAGCAACATGATTATCACATATGAGTGTCATTTGAGTATGAGTGTCATTTGAGTGACCTTTCCAAATTGTAAGCTCACATATAACTCTATATTCTACTTCAACATTAGATCTTGCCACAACATTTTGTTTCTTACTCCTCCAAGAAATCCAATTATCATGAATAGAAACACAATATCCGAAAGTTGATACTTTATTAAATGGAGATCCTGCCTAATCAGCATGTGAATAACATACAACCCTAGTATGATTATTGTGACAATATAATAAGCCCTTTTAAAGAGAACCTTTATCGTACTTCAATATACGAATGACTACATTCCAATGATCAATACACCAAAAATTGAGGAATTGACTCACCACACTAACTACAAATAAAATATCAGGACGAGTAATGTAACGCCCCTAAAATATCTTATTCATTTTTATATAATAAAATAAAGATAAAACAATAATATCAAAATTAACATAGGTATATATATATATAATTCATCCATTCCATACATTGTATTTCAAAATGATATCCCTTCTCTAGGGAATTTTAATACATAACCAACAAGTGTTTCAAAATAAAACAAAATACAGCATAAGAACAGGCGATCTCCTTGTCCAACCACTCACTGAGGAGCTCTACTACTTGCAACATCATCTGCTCCCGTGTAAATTACATACGATCATCACAGTTTTAAGAACACGAAACACAACACAAAACACAGGGTAAGCTAGCTATTCAAAAAAAAAACTTGAAATACGAAACTTTAAAATCACATAAATCAGCTTTTCAACACCCACATAAAATCCATCACTTTCTCATTCATATCACACAACCATCAAGTGTCTATAAAAAATTTTCAATATTCGTCTTTCTCACGTCAGAATTCCCACTGACTCACAACACATAGACACTTGACTCTACTTCCGGAAGACTCGTGCGTTGAACTTAGCATCCAGAGACCTGCACCTGTCATACCACACCACTGTGAAATCCACACAGCCATGCGCATACATAATCTCAATATCATCACTCTCCCGGTATGACAGGGTTAATTCATATAACAGGTCAAGTTAGTTATCTTTCAAACAACTTACCCATACATATGAACCTCCTTCGACTCTCAACAACTGAATAACTTCATCTATGTGATTCCATTATATCAGCAGAGTCAGGATCGTCTTGTAACATCCCGCCAAATCCTTTTCATATTTATATAATGAAATAAAGGTAAAACAATAATATCGAAGTGAACATATATATATATATATATATATATATATATATATATATATATATATATGTGTAATGAAATTTCTCCTCACAGGGAGTTTTATACATATCCAGTCAGTTTCCAAAACTTAAACAAAATACAGCAAAATAGAAAACAGGCGATCTCCTAACAGAAATAGAAAACAGGCGATCTCCTTCCGGCGACCACTCACTGAGGAGCTCTACTTCCTGCAACATCATCTGCTCCCGTGTAAATTATACACGATCATCACAGGTTTAAGAAAACATCCACAAAACAAAAACGCAGGGTAAGCTAGATATTTTAAAGAGAATTTAGATATGAAACTTTAAAATCAAGATAAAACAAATTTAAGACACCCACGTAAAAACCATCAACTTTCTCATTCCCTTCACATGACCATCAAGTAATCACATATTTCACAATTTCCTCAAGAGTCGTTCAATTCACATAATCCATCAAGTGTCTATCAATTTCAATGTTTCTCATTTCTCACGTCAGACTTCCACTGACTCATCACACATAGACACTTGACACTACTTCCGGAAGACACGTGCATGGACTAGACTCAGAGATCTGCACCTGTCATACTGCACCACTGTGAAATCACACACATTCACAGGGTCGCTGTGAAATCACACACATTCACTAGCGTATAAATGAATCTCAATATCATCACTATCCTAGCATGACAGGGTTAATCCACACAACGGGTCAAGCTCGTTCTCTTTCAAACAACTCACCCATACATATGAACCTCCTTCGACTCTCAACGCCTGAATAACTTCATCTATATGAATTCATTATCTCAGGAGAGTCAGGATATCATGACGAATCACCGGTCAATGCACGAGTCTTCCGGAAGTAGGTCAAGTGTCTTGTGTGCTGGGTCAGTGGTGGTCTGACATGTGAAATGAGGAACTTGAAATTGATAGACACTTGATACAGTTGTGAAATAGAATGACTCTGGAAAATATTGTGAAATGTGTGATTTCTGGGTGATCAGGTGAAGAGTATGAGAAACTTGATAACTTTACGTGAATATCTTGAAATTGTTTACCTTGATTTTATTTTAATGTTCTTATTTAAACTCTCTTTAAAATATCTAGCTTACCCTGCGTGTTCTGGTTCTGTGGCTGTTCTCTTAAAACTGTGATGATCGTGTATAATTTACACGGGAGCAGATGATTTTCCAGGACGTAGAGTTCCTTAGTGAGTGGTCGCCGGAAGGTGATCGCCTGATTTTTCTGTTCTGGCATGGAACTCCCTGATCCACTGATCTGGTTGGTTCGGAGAAACGTTCCCACGGAACTGGGTTGGGTTGTGCCTCACGAACTCGGTCATCCCCATCTGCTCCCGAGGCTGATTGACATGGGAAGCTGTTTCAGCCGATCCAGCAGTTTCCAAATGATTCATTACAGCCTGATGAATCTGGGCCATTACCGTATTCTGCTGCTGGATGGCAGTTTCCATCATCTCCATGGCCCTGGCGATCTGACCCATCTCTGAAGAAGGTTGGGGAGGGGTAGAAGGTCTACGTGCCATCTCCTTCGTTTTCAGATTTTGAAACTATAAGATTCCTATATTTCCCTACAACTAAAAGAATGAGATCGATAAGAAATCAATTCATTCAAGGGGGTAACAGCTAGACCTTACAAAGGTCAGCATCTCAAAATCATTAAGAATTTGAGCTCATCAACAGAATCATAATGCTTATAACATCAAGCATAACACCAGCACAACTACTGGTATGCAGTCATCAATCCAATCAACCATTTTCAATCATTACAAAGACACTCAAGAAAATGAAATAGCTCACACCAGAATTCAATATATGCCAAACATCAAACCTTTGGAATTAAGATTGAGACCCATCTCGATCCAGTTATGAGTGTGCACCCTCACTACTTTATCAAGACCCTCTCATTCTTAATACTAAGATTTTTAATTAGAACATATATTCACCAAAGCACACAGAAAATTTCAATACAAAAACGTTTGAAAACCTTTCACTATAGTTGTTATTTTAAACTCAAATAAATTTCATGAGCAGAAGAAACACAATGGATCCACAGCCCTCAGGTCATCCTAAGGACGAACTGCTCTGATACCATTAATGTAACATCCCGCCAAAAATACTATTCATATTTATATAATGAAAATAAAAGTAACAAATAGATTGAAGTGAACAAAATTATATATATATGTAAATAGAGTTTCTCCTCACAGGGAGTTTAATACAAATACGATCACTTTTCCATGAAAACGTAAACAAAATACAATACAATAGAAAGATAGGCGATCTCCTGACATAAGGGCGATCTCCTATTAGAAGGGCGATCTCCTATCATAAAGGCGATCTCCTATCAGAAAGCAGCAAAAGGGGTGATCGCCCAACAGATATAGAAAACAGGCGATCTCCTTCCAGCGACAATTCACTAAGGAGCTCTACTTCCTGCAACATCATCTGCTCCCGTGTAAATTATACACGATCATTACAGGTTTAAGAAAAGGCCAAACACAGCACAAAAGAAACACAGGGTAAGCTAGACATTTAAAAAGAGTTAGATATGAACTTTAAAATCAAGGTGAAACAAATTCAAGATACCCACATAAAACTATAAAGTTTCTCATTCCCTTCACCTGATCGCCAAGAAATCACACATTTCACAATATTTTCAAGAGTCGTTCTATTTCACATCATGCATCAAGTGTCTATCAAATTTCAAAGTTCCTCATTTCACACGTCAGACTACACTGACTCAGCACACAAGACATTTGACACTACTTCCGGAAGACTCGTGCATTGACTAGACTCAGAGATCTGCTCTGAACAGTACTGCCACTGTTGTCGCTTGTGCATGCCAGCCACTGCTCTGAACAGTACGACCGCGAGTGTCTCCTGCGCATGCCAACATTCTGATGTCACCACTCTGAATCATCCTTTTTGTCTACGTGGCGCGCGTGCAGGACGTTTCATGCTGAGAGTCTGGGTCCCACTTTATCTGTGTGAGGCTCGCCATCGCGACAACTTTCCAATGCTGACTCATCCTGGCGAACGACCGATGTCTCCTTCGCCCTAGAAGACGACCGATGTCTTCCTCTGGGAGACGACCGATGTCTTCCTCTGGGAGACGACCGATGTCTTCCCTGGCAACGCCCTCATAACTCTCGCGCCTTGGCCACGTCCACATGCCTCGCGCCCTGGCAATGCCCGCATGCCTCGCGCCCGCGTGATGACCGCATGCCTCGCGCCCGCGCGATGCCCGCATGCCTCGCGCCCGCGCGATGCCTGCATGCCTCTCGCGCCCGCGCTATGCCTGCATGCCTCTCGCGTCCTGGCGACGTCCACCTGGCGCTCATGTGTAGCAGGCGACCGGCGATCTCATAGCCTTCTAAACATAACTTTTTCCTCCCTTTCTATTCTAAATAAAACATACATAGAATTCTTTTAAAATATAACCCTTTTTATTCCAATTCAATTTTACAGGTCCTTACAGTTACCTTTATTTTCATTATATAAACATGAATAGTATTTTGGCGGGATGTTACACACTCGATATATGTTGTGATTTTAATGACCTTCGAGGAATCGTGCAATATGTGTTTAGTTGATGGTTTACGTGGGTATCTTGAATTTGTTTTACCTTGATTTTAAAGGTCATATCTAACTCTTTTTAAATGTCTAGCTTACCCTGTGTTTCTTTTGTGTTGTGTTTGGCCTTTTCTTAAACCTGTAATGATCGTGTATAATTTACACGGGAGCAGATGATGTTGCAGGATGTAGAGCTCCTTAGTGAATTGTCGCTGGAAGGAGATCGCCTGTTTTCTATTTCCGTTGGGAGATCACCCCTCGTGCCTATATGATAGGAGATCACCCTCGTGTCAGGAGATCGCCTATCTTTCTATTGTATTGTATTTTGTTTATGTTTTAATGGAAAAGTGATCGTATTTGTATTAAACTCCCTGTGAGGAGAAACTTTATTTACATATATATAATTTTATTCACTTCAATCTATTTGTTACTTTTATTTTCATTATATAAATATGAATAGTATTTTGGCGGGATGTTACACGTAGTTAAGGCTCTTCTCACCCCAGGAGTGAGAAAGGGATAGAATAACCCGATTCACTTAAGGTCGATGGCCTCGGGGTAAGCAAGAGGGGTCATCGAGAAAGACTGTTCTTCCCCAAAACAAGGTATCATCTTCAGCGCTTCAGGCCCTCTATGCACTTAGCGCTGGAGAGACAGAGAAGTAAAGTATAGCCTGAAGCGCGATGACTGATGAGTGGTGAACTATCATGATAGTCGGTGGTCGGTTGTATAAGCTTTGAGTAAGAAAGCTTTTCCAAGCAAGATCTTGTGCGATAAGCCGAAGCATTTAGGCCCCGCTAAGTCAGTCATCCAGCATGGAGTTATGTATAAAAGCTGTTAAAGACAATGCTAAGGTAACAGTTAGTCGCGATCAAGTCAGAAACCAAGTTTGAAGGGTTACAGTGAGATCGCGCTAAAGCCTAACCTAGTTAACAGTTAGTTACATGCACAGAGTTAAAGATGGAAAGAGACAAGCAGTTGAAGCAAATAGATTTCATTCACAGTGAAGTCAATACATAGGATTTTTACAGCCAAAATGTTTATACACAAGTTATGAAGCAGAAAAAGAAATTACACTAAAGGAAGAAGTTGCAAGGGAGAAGCTCAAGGAGGAGGAATGAGCTTGCCATCGACCACTGAATGGCGGAGACTGAATTGGGTAACGTCCAAGTCTGGTAGGACGCAGTGAACCTGCTCCAAGGCCATCCTGAACCCATCTATCAAAGCCTCAGCACCAGCAGCCATGGTCTCAGATACATCGGCTTCAAGCTCTTTCTTCTCCTTGGCAAAGGAAGACTCAGCCTCTTCCAGTTTGCCCCTGGCTCCTTTGAGCTCCTCCTGAGTCCTGGTTAACTCGCTGTGCGCATTTGTCAGCTTGTTCTGCGCCTCCAGGAGTTGGGCCAGGACCTCTTCGAGCTTCTTCTCCTTCAGAGCAATCTCCCCCCTGGAAGCCTTGAGATCCTCCGCCTGCTTGTCGTTCAGTTGGCGCAAGGAAGAAGTCTCAGCCTCTAGATGGATGTTCTGCCCCTTCAGCTCCATGACTTGACCGTCTAAGGCAGTCACAGCCTCACCCATCAGGAGCTCAGTCCTGATGGTCTCCTGCACCTGCAGGAAGTAGTCTTTCTTAGCCCTCTCCACCATACCACTCAGCATGTGCACCATCCCTTGAGAAGCTTCAAGGTCACTCATCAAGGAGTCTTTGTTATGCTCAAGCTCTTGAATCTTCTTTTGTAAGAGCTCCTGTTTGTGCTGCTGGGTGGAGAATTGCAGAGAGAGCACCAGACTTTTGGCCAGGTGTGCATCCACATCCTGCCCACTCCACGCGATCAGTTCCTGGTTCTGAATGTAGCGCCTCGCCAAGGAGATTACCTTGCTGAGGTTCTCGTTGGTAGCCCCATCACCTTGAGAGGTTGCAGCAGTGGTTTGCGTCGGTGGTGAGGCAAGAGGCCTTGGTGGACCCCCGGAGTGAGCAGGTCCACTCCCAGAAGGTAGATTGAGCATTTGGCCCACTGGGAGTGGTGGTGCAGGTGGAGTAGAAGGGGAAGGAAGAGTGCTTGGGGAAGATTGTTGAGGGGTTGGCGATGGAAGTGTGGGAGAAGGTAGCTGTGGGGGAGATGATGGTGGGGTAGACGCAGGTGCAGGTTGAGAGGTAGGCGCTAAGGCTCCATCTACTTCTTCTTCCTCAACCTGCACCACTTCAGCTCCTCCAGCATCAGCTGCTGAAGACCCCCCAATCTCCTGCCATGTCCTCTTGCGGCGAATGAGGGGAATATCAGAACTCTCCTCCTCGGTCGAGGCAGCAGCAGCAGCAGTGGCTGCCCGGGTAGGGAATGCCTTAACTAGCTTCCTCTTTCTCCTTCCAGCCTCAGGACCTCTTGCAGGTGCCACCGAGAGTGGAGGAGCCACAAGTGGCTCGGAGGTGGGGGAGGTGGAGACAGGAGCAGCCTCGGTTCCGGTTGGGGAAGGAGCAAGCATGGACCGAGCCAGTGCTAGCAAGGCATTCTTCCTATCCTTCCCTGAAGTCATATCTGCATCAAAGGTCAAGAGGAAAAATCAGATAACAAGACTGAATCAGTAAATTGAAAGCAAATGCACATGAGAATGCCATGCAGATGCATAGAGTGATGCAATAGTTAAATGAAAGGATGATCTACCTATGTACTTCTTCAGGGAGACTACATCAAACTCATGTTTGATGAGTGTAGCAGAGTTGTATTTCACCCCTAGCAGAAGTCTACACAATTCACGTTCGTAGGGGGTCAGGGCTTCCAAATCCCCGGGCTTCTTGAATTCTACCCCCGGGACCCAGTAAAGTGGGAATCCTTCAAGCAGCGTGGGGTCTCGGGGGGTGGCAGAGATCATGTAAAACCTGCCTTTCCAGTCCTTGAAGGATTGCTGGTACAAGCCTAAGATGACTCTACCAGCAACCCCGTTTAAGCTCACCCAAGACCTGTCCCCTGGGTTCTTCGCCTCAAAGAAGTGAAGGAAGACGTCGACGGAGGCAGGGTGGCCGAAGTAATCGCACAATATTTCAAATGCTCGGATGAAGGCCCAAGCATTTGGATGAAGCTGGCACGGTGCGACATTCAGTTCCATCATCAATTCTTTCTCGAAGAAGGTGAAGGGCAGACGCAGCTTCAACCTCTTGAAGATGGCGGAGTATACGAAGGTGAAGGGTACCCCATTGGTAGCCCTGTCATCGGCGCAGATGGGTACCCCTCGTGGAGGAATGCGAACGCCTACTTGGAAGTCATTTTCCTTGTGAATGGCGCACGAGGGTTCATTGGGGTCGTTGCTGAGTATGGTTTTCAGGTGATGAGGAGGGAGTTGCGTGGAGGTCTCAGCTAGGAGCGCCAAGGAAGCCCACTCGTACATCCTGGCCTGGGACGTTGCGGTAGGTTGGGGTGGAGTTGGGGCAGAAGGTGGCGATGGTGCAGGCCTTGGGGGCTGGGCACCAGAAGAAGAGGCAGCGAGGCGTGCCGTTTGCTTTACACGAGCCATTGCCAAAAGCTGCAATGGAGGAAAGGAAGGGGCAGAATGAGATGAATGAAAGAAGAGGGAAATGATGAATGATTCGGTGAAAAACAGAGGGAGAAAGCAAGAAGGAAGGTTCAGGTAAAGAAGAGGAAGAAGAAGAAGCAGAGAGTGACAGTGAACCCTAGCGCGGGTTGAGAAGAAGAAAACAGAGAAGATGATGAACACTGATGAAAAACATGAATGCAAACGGTAGAAATGCTCTAAATGCACCAAGGAAGAAGAAAAGACAAACCTTTAGATGATCGAAGAAGGGTTGAGGGTCGAAAGATCGAGGAGAATGCGCGCGCAGGAGAAAGCTGAGAGTTCTGGAGAACAGAGATTGAGTATGCTAAGGAAGGTGATGGAGCAATGCCAATGCGCGCGCCTCTTTTAAAAGAAGGAAACGTTAACAACACTCAGGGTGGGCCGTTGATGCGTCCACGTGTCGAGAGATAAAGTGTGGAAGTCATAACGTCAAAGAGCAGACACGTGAGCAGCTGAAATACAGCTGCCCTAAGCTGCTTGTGCTGGCGAGTAGAGGTTTAAGTTCTTCGAAGGCGATGAAATACAGAGTTGGGTCCAAATAGATAGATGACAATAGTTGGGCTTACAATTGGGCCTTATGTTCTCCAGTAAACAATCTTGGGACCCCTATATTTTTTCTTCCTGCATTCCTATATTCTTTGAAATATCGAAATTACTCGTATTGGGTGATTTCGGAATATAGGTTCTGTAAACAGAAAGTGTTTCTGGAATAGGGATTCCATAAAAAAAAATGTTTTTGGAATAGAAAATGTGAAAGACAAAAAATCATTCTAGAATATGTATTCTGAAACACAGTTTTTTTATTTTCAAATTGAGAAAATCGGAATTAATAAAATGTATTCCAAAAAATATGTTCCAAAAATATTTCAAAAACAACAATCCATAAATCATTTTTAAAAGGAATAAAACACTCTTCTTTAAAAATAATGGGATGCACGAAGACATTTGTTATGGTAGAGAAAGAAACAGCCAACAACCTTTCTACACACAAAAATAATCTTTTATGAAATTCTTTTTGAAAAAATAATAATTAAGATGCACTAGGCTCATTTATTTTTAGAATAAAATTTTCAAAAACATAATTACATATATTTTTATTGGTTAACATGACAAAAATTGATAGTCTATGAAGGTTTAAATCTTTTATAATTTGTCATCACATCTGTTAATATTAATGAAAGCCATCAAAAAAAAAAAAACACTTAGAAATACATAAGAGGAATAATTTATATATAGTCTTACCTTGCAATGAAACAAAACTCTTAACTAAAAAAAAAAAACCTTATCAAACTCTCAAATGCAACACAAATATGTTAGAAATGAAATTATTATTTGATTGATATTTTCATAACATTGATTCCATCTACTCTCAAATGCAACACAAATATGTTAGAAATGAAATTTTCAACAAAAGTAGACGAACAAAAATAGGAAAAGCATAAAAATATTAAAACTTAAGAAAGTTGGAGAGTAAAACTATAATTTGATTAGAAATAAACAATGATGAAAATACTGAAAAAATAGTAAATTTAAACAATTTTTAACTATCAAACAAATTATTTAAATGACCTTAAGTGAATACACGAAAATACATTACAAATGAATAAACCACTTAAATCATTATGATCTTAACGTTTAACAAAATTAGATTTTAAGGTAAATGGTCCCAAACTATATAAAGGACCAACAGAAACACCGCTTTAATTAGTGAAATATGTAATGCATTTGATAACTTCCAATCCAAATAAGTTGTCCATCAAATCCTAATGAACTTTTATATTTTGTCTTAATTTTGCATTTATTCATGTTAATGTCATTTCTTGACAATTTTTTAGACTCCTTATTGACGCAATGAAGTTAGTCGTTTGATTATTATTTATATTTTTCTTGTAAGTCGGGCATAGTTGGTCACTCTTATACTGTAAGATTAAAATCAAATGAACATTTCATGGTTATCTAAGAGTTTAATGAAGTTAACAAATATATTATTATTTTGACCTCGGTAGCATACTCCTAAATGCAATTCATGTTATGTGGATCAAATTGAGTTTTTATGATATATGATCATGCAATTTATCCTCTAAATTGTTTATTCAACAAGAATTTGATGTTATTTTGAATTGTTTAAAGAAGTTAACATTATAGAAAAAGTGACAATCAAAACAAAGTTACGTGAAATAACATACTAAGATATGACATTAATGTGTGCACAAGTGAATAAAGTGAAAATCAAAGAATCTAAAAAAATCTACTAAATAGATTAATGATATATAAAAAGAATAATCTCTTATATTTTGAGTATTTTGGTGTTATTCATTTTCTAAATGGTAACTCTTCTCCATAAAAATCAAACAAAGAAAATAAGAAAGTTAACCTAGAAAATTAAAATACCAATGTTTAACATTTTCAGTACTTACCCTTAAATACATAATAATATACATTATGAAATGTTAATGTTGGTAATTATTGTAGTTATCAATATATACATGGACGGTTGGAAATGAAGGAATATTCATTAACACTTCTCAAAATAGATTTATTTAAAAATTTGAGACAAAAATAAAATAAATAGAGTATATTATTAGGTGGTTATGAAAGATTAAACCTATCTAAAAAAAGTGATTAATAGGGGATGGAATGTCATGGTTATGCCATGGTGAAGTAAGAGAAGCCAACCAGCTCCGGCTCGAAAACAAGAAGCAAAGGGATTGAGCTTTGGAAAGCCTAAATTCCTTATTCGAACAAGTAAGCAAGCTTCACCCCTCTCCTCTTTATTTATTGATTGCTCTTTTGCCAATTAATTTGATAATCGATGATTGTCTTTGGTTTGATGCGCTGAAAGTGTTCGGTAAGCTTTACAAGTTCTGACATTTTTTTTCCGGTAAAATGTTCTAGACTTGCTTGATTGATATTTTGCTGTTGGATCTTTTATGGTTTTGAAGGTTCCTATAATTAGTTCTATGCTAAAAGTGTTGTCCCTCATTTATAATCTTGTTGCCAACGTTAATTTTAACGTTTATCATTCAGCAAGACCAAAAGCCGGTTTTTTTTGGAGGTTTTCAGTAGTACTTTTTCGCTGAAGCAGTGATTCCCAATAAGGGCTTCCGTTACACTCAGATTTTCTTGCTTTCACTTCCCCTTCATTTCGGTAACTATTAGGGCTTCACGATCTTCAATGACACTCACATTTTTAACTTTCCCTTACCCTTGATTTGTTATCGCTTTCTCAGCTTTAGTTGAATCAAAATTGATGAAATTGGTTTTCTTTCTGACAAATAATGATGTATTGCATCAGATTGGCAAGGGTAGGTTTATTTAGTTTTCTGCAATGATAGAAGGTAGTAGAATTCGGTTGAAGACATGGCAGCAGGCTGCTGTGGCAATGGGTTCGGCAGTGGGGGCGTTGTTGGACCCTCGAAGAGCAGATCTGATAGCGGCTCTTGGTGAGACGACTGGAAAGCCTGCTTTTGAGAAAGTTCTTCAGAGGATGAAGAGTTCCCCTGAAGGGAGGGTGAGCTGGTTTATTTTATTCTACTCTTATTTCTTTTTTGTTAATGTGGATATTCTCCTTGCGCATGTTGTTTTGGAGGTTGATTTATTTAATTTACTTTTTATTCGATGCTCTTTGGCAAGTACTAGCAACAACCATAGTTTATTTATTCTGGGGATTACAAAGAGTTCAGGATCCGGGGATGGTTGGCCCTTGGTCTTACTCATTGATAAAATTGATTATAAACAGCTACCACTTATCACTATCATTGTTATTAACTGGCATTCTTTTTTTGCCTGTTGAAGCATCAATTATGTTACAGCGACAACCAATAATTTTCTTTTATAATTCTGATTTATAGGCTGTGTTATTGGAGCGCCCTCGTGTTGTTTCTGCAAACGTCGGACATGCTTGGGACCTGCCGGAAAACACATTCGGTGCTGCCTATGCTAGGTTTATGGGATCTAGGAACTTTTCACCAGATGATCGACCTCCTGTGCGGTTCATGGATACAGATGAACTGGCCTATGTAACAATGAGAGCTCGTGAAGTGCATGACTTCTGGCATACCCTTTTTGACCTTCCTACTAACTTGATTGGGGAGACAGCGTTGAAGGTTATTGAGTTTGAGCAGATGGGCCTTCCTATGTGCCTGCTGTCCGTTGTAGGGGGCACTGCTAGATTCAGTGAAAAGCAGAGAAAATTGTTTTATCAGCATTACTTCCCCTGGGCTATTCGTGCTGGCTTGCAATGCACTGATCTTATGTGCGTGTATTATGAGCGGCATTTTCATGAAGACTTGGAAGATGTTCGCAGAAAACTGCAAATTGTTCCTTAGCTGTATGTATTTGGGCCTGATAAGTGGTCTTGGTGATGGAATTGTGCTAGAGTTTTGCTATCCAAATTTTGGAATAAAATCCACTGTACAACCTTTGCCTCTTATATAAAGTCAATTAGCTTTTGTGGTTGAATTTTATCATATGATCAGTAAAATAGACTTACAATCACATCTTCTATTTTTCAACATATCCTGTTATGTTATAGTTTTATTTTTCTTGTATCAATAGTGATTTATCAATACATGTGATTGCAAATTTCTAATCACTGAATTTGTTTATCTTACCGGCAAGGGGTATGCAGGAACCACTTGTGGACCAAACCAAACTGTTAAACACACTAAATTAAAGACAAATAGTCAAACTTAAAACAATTTAATTAGCAAACCACTTTATCAAAACAGTTCGGCTACACAAACAGATTTACTTAGCTAATTTGTAGAATCTACAAGCAAATTTATAAATACTCAAATGCCAAATTACATGTTTTTTTAAAGATTCTGAACTCAGTGTTTCAAAATTTTCAAACCCTACCATTAAATCAGAACCTTGCCTCTTCATTTTTTATGCAAACTCCATATGAACCCTTTACTTCAGAATTTTAAAGGCTAGCCACAAATCATCATTGTGAAGTAGGAATCTTGTCTCTTCATCTCTGATCACATGAATTATGTAAGGACCTGTAAAATTCAATTGGAATAAAAAGGGATATATTTTAAATGAATTCTAAGTATGTTTTTATTTAAAATAAAAAGGAAGGAAAGTGTAGCTTAGAAGACTATGAGATCGCCTAGTTACTACTTAATCGCCGGTCGTCTACTACACATGACCGCCAGGGCGTGAGGCATGTGGACGTCGCCAGGGCGCGCGAGTTAATGTAACATCCCACCAAAATACATTTCATATTTATATAATATAAATGAAAATAAACAAGTATTTTGAAATAAACATAATCATATATATATAATGGAGTTTCTCCTCATCGGGAGTTTAATACACAAACTGTGAATCTTTCCAAAAAAAAAGAAACTTAACCAAAAATACAACAAAGGACAAATCGGGCGATATGCTAACAAAAGGGCGATCTCCTAGTCAATCAGGTGATCTCCTATCAGCCAGGCGATCTCCTATCAGACCGGCGATCTCACTTTCCTGCAACGTCATCTGCTCCCGTGTAAATCATACACGATCATCACAAGTTTTAAGAAGAACATCCACAAACGAAAACGCAGGGTAAGCTAGACAGTTTTAAAAGAGAATTTAGATATGCACTTTAAAATCAAGATAAATTAATTTAAGGCACCCACGTAAAAACATCAATTTTCTCATTCTTCCCACATACCATCAAGTACAAACCCACATTTCACAATTCCTCAAGAGTAGTTCATATCACACAGTGCAGCAAGTGTCTATCCACATACAGTGTTCCTCATTTCTCACGTCAGGTTTTCCACTGACTCACAATACATAGACACAAGACACTAATTCCGGAATACTCGTGCATTGATTAGACTCAGAGATCTGCACCTGTCATATTGCCCACTGTGGAATCTCACACATCCACAGGGTCGCCGTGAAATCTCTCACATTCATCAGCGTATAATGAATCTCACACATCACCATACAGCATGACAGGGTTAATCCACGCAAAACAGGTCGGTTTGTTCTCTTTCAAACAACCCACCCATACAGGTGAACCTCCTTCGACTCTCAACAACTGAGTAACTTCCTCTACGTGAGTCCATTACCTCAGCAGAATCAGGATATCTCGTTCTTAATCACCGATCAATGCACCTACTACAAGATCTTACACGGTATTTTCTTTCCTGAAAATACTATGCCTCGACCTCACACTCACCACATCCAACACATCACACCATTTAAATAAATCATTCAAATCACATCAACAACCACTTCAAAGCTTCCGATCTTCGAATACCTCATGTAAATCTCAAGTAGTTTCAAAACAGTATCAAAAACAGAGGAGTTCGTAAAACAGCGCCAAAACCGGCGATCTAGTTCAAAAACAGAGTGTTTCGAAGATTGTATATAAAACCGGCGACCTCGTCGCCCAAGCACACAAACAGAGCATTTTACGCAGATGAAAACGAAAATGGCGACCACGTCGCCCTCACTTCAGAAGATAGCTAAACTATGGCTCGTATGGAAAAGAGGTCTAGCTTCCCTTACCTGGACTTGCGCAAACACCAGGAGTTCCGAAATCCAACGAAGCTTGAAGAACGCTTTGACTCTGTTCTTGTGTCTGGTTTTGAAGAGCTTGCAGAGAACCACCCAAGTGCTCCAAGGGCAAACGTCGAACTGGTGCTTGAGGATGCCTGGAAAACGCAGCGCGAAGGGGAGAAAGGAGGAGGATGGAGATAGTCTCGCTCTTTCACTCTTGGGTCACTTGTAACGCTCTTTGCCTCCTCTCAGTGGGTTTTGATCCCAACCATACCTGTCCTCGTATACTGCTGCCCTCCCCTTTTTCTGCAAAAGCCTGGGCGTACGTTCCTCTGAACAGTACGACCCCGGTTGTCTTTTGTGCATGCAAACCACTGCTCTGAACAGTACTGCCACTGTTTGTCGCTTGTGCATGCCAGCCACTGCTCTGAACAGTACGACCGTGAGTGTCTCCCGCGCATGCCAACATTCTGATGTCACTATTCTGAACCACCCTTTTCGTCTACGTGGCGCGCGTGCAGAACGTCTCATGCTGGATGTCTGGGTCCCACGTTCTCTGTGTATAACTTAACGTAGCGCGATGACCTTTCGCGCGAAGACTCTCGACCGATGACCTCTCGCGCGAAGACTCTCGACCGATGACCTCTCGCGCGAAGACTCTCGACCGATGTCTTCCTCTGGCGACGCCCTCATAACTCTCGCGCCTTGGCCACGTCCACATGCATCGCGCCCTGGCAATGCCCGCGTGCCTCGCGTCCGCGCGATGCCCGCATGCCCCTCGCGTCCGCGCGATGCCTGCATGCCTCTCGCGCCCGCGCGATGTCCACCTGGCGCTCATGTGTAGCAGACGACCGGCGACCTCGTAGCCTTCTAAACTTAACTTTTTCCTCCCTTTCTATTCTAAATAAAAACATACTTAGAATTTATTTAAAATATAACTCTTTTATTCCAATAAATTTTTCAGGTCCTTACACGTTCAAGCATAAACTAGGCGATAGGCGTTCAAGCATAAGCTAGGCGATAGGCGTTCAAGCATAAACTAGGCGATAGGCGTTCAAGTGCCAGAGAAGTTGGAGATCGCCTACCCGCTTAATAACGGCGATCTCGTAGGCTTCTCAGCTATACATTCCTTCCTTTATATTTAAATAAACACGTGCTTCGAATTTATTTATAATATAACACTTTTATTCCAATATAAACTTCTAGGTTCTTACACATGTGGACGTCACCAGGGCGCGCGAAGCATGCGGGCAACGCCGGGGCGCGAGGCGGGCAACGCTGGGGCGCGAGAGGCATGCGGGCAACGCTGGGGCGCGAGAGGCATGCGAGCGTCGCCGGGGCGCGAGGCATGAGGCATCGCCGGGTCGCGAGAGGCATGCGGGCGTTGCCAGGGATAGACATCGGTCGTTTGCCAGTATGAGACCTCAGTGGATAGTCATCGCGCGATGTCGAGCTTCACGCAGATAAAGTGGGACCCAGACTCCCAGCATGAAACGTCCTGCACGCGCGCCACGTAGACAAAAGGGTGGTTCAGAATAGTGACATCAGAATGTTGGCATGCGCAAGAGACACTCGCGGTCGTACTGTTCAGGGCAGTGGTTGGCATGCACAAGAGACAACAGTGGTCGTACTGTTCAGGGCAGTGGTTGGCATGCACCAGAGACAACAGTGGTCGTACTGTTCAGGGCAGTGGCTGGCATGCACAAGAGACCACTGTTGTCTCTGGTGCATGCCAACCACTGCCCTGAACAGTACGACCGCGAGTGTCTCCTGCGCATGCCAACATTCTGATGTCACCACTCTGAACCACCCTTTTTGTCTACGTGGCGCGCGTGCAGGACGTTTCATGCTGGGAGTCTGGGTCCCATTTTATCTGTGTGAAGCTCGCCATCGCGCGACAACTTTCCACCGCTGACTCATCCTATCGAACGACCGATGTCTCGTCCTGAAAGACGACCGATGTCTCTCTGGGAGACGACCGATGTCTATCCCTGGCGACGCCCGCATGCCTCTCGCGCCGTGGCCACGTCCACATGCCTCGCGCCCTGGCGATGCCCGCATGCCTCTCGCGCCCTGGCGCTCATGTGAAGCAGGCGACCGGCGATCATGCACTACTAGGCGATCTCATAGTCTTCCAGACTACACATTTTACTTCCTTTTTATTTTAAATAAACACATACTTAGAATTCATTTAAAATATAACTCTTTTTATTCCAATTCAATTTTACAGGTCCTTACACTTAGACCATACAACAAGTGCTTGCCAAGTCTTCTCAAACACCCGGCGATGTTCTCTTTCGGCGACTTGCTGACCATCTGATCTCCTAACCTTCACACACGGCGATCATGTGTAATCTAAGCGAGTACTGATCCATACCGGCGATGAGCGATTACTCATCCTCAAGGCGATAGGCGATTACTCATCATCACAGGTGATAGGCGATTACCATTCTGAGTGATCGCCTCCCTGATTCGCCTGCTATCCTCTACCACGTGTTACCCTGTGAATGGTCCACGTGGTCAATTGCTGCTGATGTCACAGACTACCGATGACCGACCGGATCACAAGCCCCCCAGTCTCGAGCTGTGAACTTGTTCTCAGCGAAGAGACTAAGAAATCGTCTTCTGGCCGTGTGTGAAGGTTAGGAGATCAGTAGCCATAATCCCAACACTTCATCATCAAATTTGATGCCCATTTGTGACAATTGATCTCGGAGCCCCTGAAAATTATTTAAGTGATCTGAAATAGAAATCTCCTCCTTGTACTTCAAATTTATCAAGCAATTCAACAAATATAATTTATTGTTTCCTGTACTAGAAGCATACAAAGTCTCAATCTTCTTCCACAAGGATTTTGCATGTTGAAATTTGAGATCGTTTATGTTGAAATTCATAGTTTGTACACCCAGCTGATTCCAATTTATTAGTTCAACCCATTTCAAAAAAGGATTGATTGTTCTTCGGTGGTTATCCTTTTCTCTTACTAGATGAAAATACAAACTGAGCTGTTATAGCTTTTGAACAAAACATCAATCCATGTTTGATCTGAGTTTGAATAAAAAATGGTAACTATTTATCTTTAAAGCAGTAGTTGTTTCTAGGCTTCTAGCTAGGATTGTCAATTGTGCACTATAGTGCCGTTGTGGCATATCAATGCTATTGCCTGTTCCATTGAACTCATTGCATCATGGCTTGCTATTGCACATGATGCTGCATAAGGCATGACCGTCTATCACAGCCATTCCTGGTATTAGTAGGGGCAATGTTCATTCCTGATTGAATTGAAAACTCCTGTTTGTCTCCTCAACACTGGGTTATTTTAATTTTTAATATAGACGACAATTTTGAGACACTGCTCTTTTATTTGGGATTAATAATTGAAATCTATGTGCGCTCTTGTGTCTCTAAAAGATGACGCACTATTCCCTGGCATTATTTCTGGCCAATTCTGATGTTTCTGGTACCCTTCCCGTGTTTCCATCCTTGCTTTGTTCTCTCTCTTTATTCATTTCAATCTTTCACAGTTCCCTGCCATCAGAGTTTGTTCTGTCTTTTTATTTTGTTGCAATAAATAGCAGTTCTGTTTCTCTCCCACATGTATTTCATGATGTCGTCCTGGTTTCCTGTCTAATTTTGAATATTCATATGTATATGTGTGTGTATGAATTTAACTAGTATAAATTTCTCAATAGTGGAAACCCTGCTATAGCAATTTTGGGGCCAGTGCTCTGCACGACTATCCTAGATTGATAGCTAAGATTCTAGCTATCCACTCAGTTTTTTCGTTCATTATTAACAAAAGGTAATGAAGATAAATTACAAGCTAGTTTTATAGCAATCAGTAGCTAGTTTTAAGGTCAATCTATTCACATATCTACGGAATATTTTTCCTTATTTACTAATAAACTGACTAATTAGTATTTCAAACCCATATCCTCCACACATATGAATGCCAAGTTGAAGCCATTATGTGACGCTTCCAAATATTTTGATTACTAGAATTATGCAGTAAAAAAGTAAATGAACCTTGCTTTATACATTCTTTATAATTTAATTTTAGTTTATTCTGTAACATATCATATTCCTCTTTGCTAGTGGTCATGTTATCAGAATAAAAAGTTGGTTTAAGCTATGCAGTGCCATTTAAGTAATTTTGTTTATCGATGTAACAGCAAGACAGTTACTTGCTTAGCATATGGCATGAGTGAGAATTTGTTAATATCCGGGTCAGAGGATGGAATGGTTCGTGTTTGGAATGCAAGAACTCGTAACATTGTCCGCATGTTTAAACATGCTAAAGGTATTATATAAACAGTGAAATATGACCTGCTTTGTAGAAAGACTTTTGATTGCATCTATGTTTAGTAATGCATATTTGTCATGAAATTTTTTCCAATGAATTTCTGCTTTTTCAATGGTCAAACTTGTTTTCATTTGCAAAATTAGAATATAGTGAAGACTGACAATTTATTTGTGATATGGTAAAGCAACTAACGTACCTCATGTATGATACCAATGTTTTCTGTATGCAGAGGAGCTTTTACTTAATTATAAGAAACACTGGCGCCCAGTTGTTTTACTTATCTAGTGGGACTTAGACAGTATTCTTATTATATATTCAACTCCTATTTATATCTGCTGCTATTGGGCCTTTATTTTTTTAAACTTTTATTTTTGCTTAATGCCTTTGATATGCGATGCATTGTTATTTAACTTGGATAATACGCTATTATTTTTTCTCTCAATATGGTCTGCATGATAAGCAATTTACACACTTGGTTAATGTTTAAGGTTTTTTTTTCTCAGATGGCATATCTAATGACTAAACCACCTTCATGAGGTGGCAGTATCGATTACATGCATGTTTTCAAATTGAGTCTGCTAAAATTTAATGTTAATTATTGTGGATAATGCAGGACCTGTAAATAATATTCTCGTTGTTAGACGAGAAAACTCTACTAATCACATATCTTCTAATGTACAAACATCATCATCAAGAAAGCAAGGGGCTAATTTACCCCCTCCATTGGAAAAATATGCAAATTCAATAGATGAAGACTCGGATATGAGCACTATGGTCAGTCTTGAGGGTGGAAGCAGTTCTGTGGTTCCTTCATACATCAGTTCTCGTCTGATATCTAATTACATTAAGGACCTTCAGGTTTGTTTATATGATTACTCCTCTTATTAAAGGATGGTCATTACCTGATTTTGATTGTGATTAACGTTTGTTTTTGTTTTTCACCTATGTCTCAGCATCAAGGGTCATCTGCTGCTTCTGAAATGGAGACGGAGAAACTAAAACATGATAACCAAAGATCAATGCAAATGACTAACCAATGGAAGAAAATGTATGAAAACTTAAATAAATTGTGTACAAGAACTGTTGGATGGCAGTCAAGCTACAAACCTTAGATGAAAATCACAATTAAGACATTTTTTCTTGTCATTCACTTTTCAATTTGTAGGTAGAATTTGTAGATCTCTAAATCTGACATTTGCCCGTTTTATATGGGGTTCATGGCAAGTAATTTGATAAAAAAATAATTCATATACACGTCAATTTATTTACTATGCTATATTATAGGTAAATTCATCGTGCTCAAGTCTTTTTTTGTTTTGATTTAGTTTTTATACAAATTGTATGTCTTTTTTTTACAATTAAAATATTCTTAAATTCATTTTATAAAAGTAAAAAATATATTTTTAGGATTTGGTTTTGATAAAAAAAAAAAACAAAAAATGTATATATATAGGCTCTTGCATTTTTTCCCCTGCCATGTTCCTTTTCACATTCGACCTTATTTGGGCCTCAATTTAAGCTCAGTTACAGGTTTACAAGTAGGGAGTTGCATTCTGCACCTCCATATTATAAAGCTGCACCCCCAAAAAATTTAAAATACCAATTGTCCTTTTGAAAATAAGTTAAAAGTTAATTTTTGTAATCCAGAATATTAATCCTGAAAAAAATATATATTTAAGAATGTATAATCCCAAATACATATTTTATATTTTAGATTATACATTTCATAATATATATTATAGACTATTTCATAATATATTTTCTGATATGGAAATATATTTTAAAGTGCACAATTTAAAATATATATATATATATATATATTTTTTTTTTTTTAAATAAATTTATTAAAATTTTTATAAAATTTTTATTTTAAAATATATAATCTAAAATATAAAATTGTGTTATGAATTGTCGGGAGTACATGTTTTGTGGATATATATTTTGTGTTATGAAATACAAATTTAGAAAGATAAAATTA
Source organism: Phaseolus lunatus (assembly GCA_013389735.1). NCBI lineage: Eukaryota > Viridiplantae > Streptophyta > Magnoliopsida > Fabales > Fabaceae > Phaseolus > Phaseolus lunatus. The sequence continues at coordinate 37,289,752 of CM023861.1, forward strand.
GAGTTCAGATTTTATGGGTACAGCTTGAAAATATGGGGTGCAAAATGCAACTACCTTATAAACAATGTCAAAACGGGCTTGTCTATTGGAATATGGATTTTTTTCATTATGGAAAGGCTAATCCAGAGTGTGAAATCTTCATTTTGGATTATCTGATTTAGAATTTATTACCGAAAACGGTTAATCAGGAATGAAGCTTTACATATTCTGAATGATCAGGTTTAGCACAAAGTAGCACTAATCTTAGAAATCCCTACGTGTAAATTGTGCTTCTAACTTCAATCTTCACAACATAATGTATTTTCCAATTGAATAACTAACTATAAAGATTACATAATATTTATCTAAACTGAAAATCTCACATCAAATATAAGTCACAAATGAACCACATTGACTCATTTGACCAGTTAAACAAATTATTAGTTTTCTCTTTTTATGAAAAAACATAATATAAGATTAAAAATTATAGTAAAATGTATCTGTTTTCGCCGGTTGACCCACCTGTCGGTTGACTCTACGACACTCACACGCCTCCTCTCTCACGTTGATACGTGCTTGGTTCTTCTGAAGTAATCTGCACCTACAAAAGAGAAAGGGAGCGTCTTAGAGGTCATTTGCACTTCGACGCTCAAGTCAAGATTGGGCAAGAAACACCAAGTGTTTGAGTCACTGTGTTTAGGTCTAGAAACTGTGTACCTTTGTGAAGTGTTTTACTACCCTTTATATAGTCTAGGGTTTCCTCTGCGCCGCTATCCATATTTAGGGTTTACTGGAATACCCTTGCACCGCTATCACCCAGTCTTAGGGTAATTTGGCACATAAGGTTTCCTTATTTTGAGTGCAAACTCTAACAGGGTGACCACCTGGGTGTCTCCTCGTGCACCTAGTCTCTGGGGCCACCTATTTTGGGAGTGCCTTCACTGTTCATGTGCCATGCATGTAGCTTTACTGGGGAACCCTAGTTCTGATGAGTACTCGACCCCTCAGAACTCTACACCTCATTGTGCTTTCCCTGCCACCCGCATAAGCTCTTCGTGATATAGGCCTCACCTTATCTCTGGGCTTTCCTTCTAATTGACCCACTCTGGGAACCAACCTTAGCTGTTCTAGTCATGTCATTCAAATCACCCAGCATCGACGTCACCTCGTCATACTCTGTTGTCGAGGACTCATCACCCTGCGCTATGACGGGGACACATCAGCTTACCCTGGTGATCGACACCACTGATTACTCATCTACCCACTATTCCATGCTACTTGTGGGGCCCTGCCTACATGGCTGTAGGGCCCAGCTGACGTGGCTTGCTGTCGTCAGCAGGTCTCCACATCCGAGGACTGGTCGGTACAGTATCAATAACATTTTTTTAAAATACTTATTTTTGTCCTTTTTAGAAAACATACGTAGCCATTAAATATTTATGGCACGACACGGTCTCCTAGTACTCCATTATTATGGTCCTAAAATTTCTCAATAGAATCTCCACGAAGTGAAATTTAAGAACCCAATAATTGTTTTCCATGCCAAGAGAGTCTCTCAATCATCCATTGGAGGTGATTACTACATACATAAAATAGCATCTTCTGTCACAATTTCTTGTCACCAAGTGGCATAACACAGCCAATAAGACCCTTTCAAGTTGTTTGATTTCATCAATTTCAGGGTTTATTATGCCACGTTAGTTCTTCCACAACACACATTTTCAAAACCATCTTCATCACACAATCAAGAGGTCCAATGCATTATCCAATTTAATATATCTTTTGTTTCAAAACAATATTTTCCAATACTCAAATTGTTTAATTCTCTTCCCACGTTCATCAACAAAAGAAATCTGAAGTTTTGTTGGGAATATTCTTTGTCAACCTCGTGTGGTTGATTATTTATTTATTTGGACTGTGGAAAAGTGACAGAAGTTGGTGAGTGGTAAACCTCTAACTACGATCATTTTCTATTTGTTTATATTTTCAAAGTAGTAAGCAAAATTCAACCCTTTTGGAGAAATAATAGCCCTGTAACTTTAATCTTGATAGATACACAGCTCTCAGCCAATTAAATCTGTTCTATGTCTGCGCCGTTCATCCACCAACACTTTCTTTAACAATGAAACAAGGCATACGCACTTTTTATCACAAAAAATAACTACAAAATAAAAATAAATAATTACATTTAATACTTGGTTTTTCAGATAAATTAAAGTATTAATTGATACAAACAAATAGATTTCGCATTGTTCGATATCTTACTTCGACAATAATTTTTTATAATAATATATAAGTGTAGATAAATTGTACTTTACAAACTAATCTTATAAAATTAATTAGGTTTAACATTTACTTATTTGCTTATTAATAGACTGAACAATAATATAATAAATATAAATATTTTAATAGATATATTTTTATGTTATTGTTATTAATTACTATAAGAAAATTATTAAATAAAAACTAATTTTAAAAATAAAAATAATTAATTATTATATTGATTAAATTAAAGATATTTTAAAAATTAAAAAAAAAGTTTAAATTAATTTTTATTATTTATTTTTGAAAGGAGTGAGTGAGATTTTGAATGATATGGTTAATAAAGTAAAGACACATCATGTGGGTTGTATATGGAAAATTGGAAGTGAGGGTTAACAGGAATGATAAGTTATTTACCAAACCACACAATGATGTCATAAAGTAGTTCACACCATCCTAATGTTAGGTTCATTCTTAGTTCCTTATACGCATGCTAAACTCTTTCTTTCTTTTTTCACTTTTTACAAAATCCCACCCACTCAAACAAAAATTATAATTTATTTAATATATTTTTAATTTGTAATTCTTGAGTGAACTTTATAAACTTTAAACTAAAAACTTAATTCGATATGATAAAATTAATTTATAAAATGAAATTAAAAACCTTTATAGTTAATTAAATATTAATTTAAAAATTATTTAAAAATAATAAAAATTAATTTATAAATTAAAAAAAATTATCTCTAAAACAGTCTTTAATTTAATCAATATAATAATTAATTATTGAAACATTTATCAGTCAACTAATTGTAATATTTATCTAAATAGGTTTATCATCGATTATAATTTTCTTATATGGTTATATAAATTATTTATTATATATAAATATAAATATTATTTGCAATATACTCAAAAACTTCTAAGCATATTAGTTGAAGAAATAAAATAATACTTTTAACTAATGAAATTAAATTTTTCAAGAAATATATCTTTTCTAAAAAAATATCTTTAGAAATCAATGGGAAATTAAAAAATATATATATCTAAGGAGCAATTATTCATGGACATTTGAATAAAAGTATAAGCTACTAACTTGAACATGAGTAAATATCCCCAAAAAGTTGTTTACAGATTTGCTAATAAATAACTTTTAATATAAATATGCAAAAAGTCTTGTAAGTAATTATAAAGATATTTTTAGTGTTTTCAAAGTTTAATGTCATTTTAGATGTTTGAAAACGTTTTAAAAAATTTAAATAATATTAAACTTCGAAAATACTAAAAATATGTTTAATGAAAACTACTAAATAGTTATTTATAAATAAAAATATTATTCTATTTTAATAAAAATATTATTTTACATATACTTTTTTAAGATGCTTATAATCAAATTTATTTTAATTTTGCATGACTTTTAATTGAATTAGATTTAAAAAGATTATCTTTTACAATTTATTTTTTCAGTGATAGTAATGGAAATTAAAATCAAAATTGACTTTAGTTTTGATAAGTTAAAATATTTAACTTTGAATTTAATGATGTATTGATGAGTCCTTGAAATTTTGTTTAAAACGTAAATGAATTTAATAACTTTGTGACTTTTAATAATAACTAGTATTTATAAAATGTAAAAGAAAATGTGATTTAATTTTATGTGAGTGAAGTTGTGATTTTCAATACCAATAAGCTTGGTGGCCATTAAGGTCCCAGTTTTAAATGGATTATAAAAAATATATATATAGTTTATATAAATGATTAGGTTAAAATTATAAAAAAAGTTATTTTAAAATAAAAATAGATTATTATAAGGTTTTATGTGTAATTACTAGTATCTCATTATGATTATTATATGTTTAATTGAATAGCTAGCTCAATTTTAAAATTTTGTTTGTTATTATGTATTTTAATAAGGAAATATATAATTTTATATTTATAAGGACAATGTTTTATGTGTAACATTTTATCTTTTTCATGTCTAGAATTTTTGTTTTAGTTGTTTCTATATAGGTTATGTAATATACACATATCCAATTGAAACAATAATACATTAACATAATAAAAAAACTTAAACAAAAAAAAATACTACAAAAGAATGTACATTCTACTACTCGCAACCAATATAAATTGTGAAAACATCAATTATTATAAATAATCAAATATTTAAACCCAATTTTACACTTCGATAAAATTTACATAATTTTAACAAGTAATATAAATATCCAAACTAAAAAATTCAATACAATAATAAATAGCAAAAAAAATCTGTGATTTTTTTATATTAAAATTAGAGAGTCAAATGTAAAGAAAAAAGATGTTAATTTCAAAAGGTAGACGAACTTAAATAAAATAAATGTAGATATATGAAGAATACATCACAAAGTGTGTGTGAAATAAAAACTAATCTTTTTTTTTATAAATTAAAATGTTAAGATCAGAAAAAAAAATGAAAGTAATGTTAAAATTTCATATTAATTAGAAATTAAAATATTTGTAATATATAAATAAATAAAAATATTATCTTATAAATTAATTTTATAAAATTGAGTTATATCATAAATAATTAATCATAAAAATATTTTATAACATATAAATAAATACAAAATTTATTTTATAATTAATTTTATAAAATTGAGTTAAATTTAAAAAAATTATTTAAATTGTAAATATCTAAATACCAGAATTTAATGAAAAATGAATCCCGTTGAATATTCCAACAATGTGGGAATAAGCCGTTAGTTATGCCGGAACACATGTGCATAAGACAACTACCTAAAACGTCAACTTGAAGATTCCATGCAGTTTTCAAGTATAATTTTTTCGGATTTTTTTTTTCTATTTATAATTTTTTTATTTTATGTTTTATTTTTGCTGATTGGGGTTAAGAATTTTCTGAAATTGAATTTTTCGTCCTTAAAGGTTGAACATGAAATGTTTTTAGAATAATTTTATTAATCTTATTTCTTGAATTATTGAGATCATTATGCTAACACATTAAATCAACTTCAATTTTAAGTTCAAGAATATATTTGTAATAACTTAATTTTTTGCAAGAGGGGTGAATTTATAAAATATTTTCCAACCTTATTACAAAATTAGAATTAGAATCAGAATCAGAGGAATTTTTTTTTTCTATTTTTATTAAATTATTAATGATGTGATATATATTTATTAGTACGACACTATAGTTTTAAGAAATTAATATACGTCTCATCATAAATAATTTAAAATTAATAGAACTAATAAATTATTTTGCATCTACTTTTCATTATACATCTACCACCTTCAAAAGCAAGACTATTTATATTAGTATAAAATTTAAATTTAACGAATGAATTTAAGATGATTGATATGTAAAAAAGGGATATTTTGATAAAAATGTTGACAATAAAACCATAACATTTTAAATAAATTACTTTTGTGTTGATGATTTTGTATACCAGTATTTTAAATTAATTTACATTTTTATCTGAAAGTAATCGTAATAAACTGAAATAATATTATATTAATCTCAATTATAGTAAATAAAATATTTTAAGGACTTTGTGAAAAAATAATGGTTATAATTACACGTAACACTTTACATCATAAAATACGTAGGTTTAGTATTAAATATATCTAAATATTACAAAATCTATATATAAACAAAAGAAATATATATAAATATGCAAATTCTTCTGATTTTCTCTACCTCTATTACTTTGTAAATTCATGTTTATTTTTTTTACTAAAATACGATAATAAATAGATTTGAAAAAAAAAAGGAAGTAAAAAGTAAGTTAATATTTTAATTAAACATATAATATAATTTATATATGAACCGTTTAAAATAATATTTTTTTTGTTATTGTTCTGGTTCTATTTTCCTTTATCTATTTATTATTATCTATTTTGTATTTACATAAAAAAAATTAATTTTAATTTTTTCAACATATTGTAATGGTTATGTATATTTTTTTTCTTGTTATGTCTATTTATAGGATTTTGTTGAACCAAATTACTCTTAGATCATGATTAATATTTGCATAAAGATTCACATTATTTAATTTTTCGTACTATTTATCTTACTTTAATATTTATTATTTTAACTCATTATTTCCTACGGTCCATATATTATGACCGTCCAATCCCCGGTATAGAATCTAGGTTACTTTTATTCATAGCTTAAATGATAGTGGGATTGTTATTCTTTGCACATTTATCTCTTAGCCATTGTGAATTAAGGCACATAAAATAACCATTAATTACTTTAATTACTCGTCCAAAATTGTGGCACAAACTTTAATTTACTTTTACTGTGCAAGAGGTGGCAGAAATGCAAAACCCTATTAAATTGGTTTTTTGTGATTCATTGCCAACTCACAGTGAATTTTAATATTCTCAAATGCTCAAAGAATCACAACACACAAACCTTGGATGAAATCATAAAGGATAAAAGAGAGAGAGGAGGAAGTGATATCAAAAGTTTGTTTATTAATATTAATATTTAAATAAAATCAAACTTTTTCACTATTTTTCTTGATAAATTTAGTTCCTTCACTATTATTTCTTCCACTTCTATATATACTAAAAGTAATTAGTTGGAAAGGTGACAGTGATTCTGATTTGAGGCAACAACATGCACCATCAAATAGCACTAACAACTCTTCTTTCTGAATAAATAATACAACAAAAGTTTATAATGGAGTTGTAATTATATGCAGAGTGAAAGCTTTTTACCACATGAGCATACATGTAATTTAGAAAAAGATTTGTAACAATGAGAAAATTATACTAAAAGGTTCTTTTTCAAAAGTCATATATAAGGTCTAACTATAATAGTACCTTTCAATTAGAATATGATTATATTTGCAAAATTTAAAACTACAAAACTTAAATAAGATTCTAAATCTTTTTAAAAAACTTTTATTTCAAAATTATGTATTTTTATCGATAATTAAATAAAATATTAATTATAATATACGTACACACAAACAATAGAATATCATATAATAATTTATCGTATCTAAATGCTTAATAAATAAAAGTGTCTTACCTATGACAACAAGTGTGCATTTATTATAAAACGATTTTGATTGGATGGATGTGGTGTTAGTCCTAAATTCATTCAATTTATAAATACCTAATGTCGTGGCAACTTGAGAATCCTTTAAATATGTTTTATAATTATATATATATTATTACTCATGTTGTAATAAATAAGTTTTAGTATATATAAAATTTAAAATATCTATGTCAAAAGTTTAAAAATGATATATATATATATATATATATATATATATATATATTTATCTTGATAAAAAAATCCCACTTTCCTAATACTTTCTCTTCAAACTTACCCTTCAAATCTACTCCTTAATCTAAATAGAGTATAATGATTCAGACAAAACTTTATCTATAAACACATTACCTTTTACAAATAGAACTATACCTCTTTTGAACTTCATAACACATTCATATTCCATTTCATAAAAAAAATATTCCTTTCAAGTTCAATAATGATTTTACTTTAATTTTAAGACTAAAGAAAATGAAGACTTCATATAAACTGATTAAGAAGAGTGCTAGTTCACACATGTAAACAATACTCTAGACTCAACATATACCAAAAAAACTTCAATCGTGCAGAAGTTCTAAACTCTACACAATACAAGAGAATTTCTAACTTGCATGCTACACATAACCTTCAGATTTCATATGTAATTGAAGAATGTCAAACACATATGCAACAAAAGAACATCAAATGCACATGCAACATAAGTTCTTCTTAATTTGGTTTAAGGACTTTTGACTTACATGCTAAAAAAAAACTTATATTTAACATGTAATATTGAATTTCTTTACTAAAACTTTAAGAGAGAAGGACTTCACTTTAAAGTTCACTCCTATAATAATATAAAACAATTTCTGTTACATAAAACTTTACGCTCTCAAGAATTCATAGCTTAAGAAAAAAATATCCAAAACAGAAACTCAGATGTATTTGTTCACTTATATTCATAAGTCTTCCTATTATTATAGAGAGCCTAATCAAATTTTTGAAAAGATGAAATTAAATTTTTTTAAATATATATATAAATTAAAAATAAAATAAAATAAAAAGTATATTTACAAGTAAAAATATATTGTACATTGTTATATTATTATGAAGGAAGATTTATCACAAACAGATGTCACTTTTATTTTAAAGGGGAAGAGATGTCCCTTAACATTGGCATATCCATTATTTTCTTGCTTAAATCTAGTCGACTTTGTTTTCTAAATTTCATATAAAATATTATTATACGTTATATTTAATTATAGTAATTAAGGTGGGTCTCAAAAGTCTATGTTCTAATTAAAATAATCAATTAAATCATTAAATATTAAATATATTTTGTATAATACGGTAATCAATTTATCATGTTTTATAAAACATTTTTTTAACTATGCTATATTTTGTTTGCTACGGTGATTTTATAATAGTTTAGACTAAATTATAATGATAATTAATTTTTCAATTTTTTTGTGATCAATTTGATTCCTTAATTTTTAAAATTAAGGTTATTTCTTTAAGCTTTTAAAATAGTATAAAATGGTCTTTTGTGGATGATTAACTAACTTTTTTGCAGAAGTTTAAGACGCACACAACTTTGATCAAATAAATAAAAAAATAAAATGAATAAAACATGAAAAGTAAAAAATAAATATAAATGAAAAACTAGAAACAATACATCAATACACCTTAATTTTTCCTCTTTCCAATTTTAATTTTTTTTCTATAATTAACTGTACACGTTTTTATACTTTTAAATATCTCCTCAGTAATGTATAAAATTTTAAATATATTCATAAATTATTAGTCTATATGTATTGATAAATTTATAAATTTGTTATTCAACATAAAAGAATAATAAAAGATCATAACAATGTAACATTTGAATTAATTATTAAAAAGTTAATACAATTTTCATAATAAATAGCTTAAATCAATGACATAACAAATTAAGAGTGATGATTCCTTAAAAAAAAACCTACCCTACACAACTGTAAGAATTTTTCACAGAAAGCATTAAAGAAAAAAGTTATTAATTTTGTCATTATATATAATAATAATAACTGTATCTTTTTCAGAGAGAAACACAGACATTTATAGTGAACACATCTTCCAACAAAATTTAACCCTGGCTTCAGTAAGAGGCTTGGAGAAACTACCTTCTTCTCTCTTCTTCTTCAACCTAACACTTCCTCATTCTTCATCACACAAAGTTCAACTTCACCATCTCAAAAAACTTATATACTTTTATGCACTTTTTGAATGTGAAACGCTTTCAGATTTGTAAAACAGTAGTTTTTGTGACAGTGGGGACCAGTTAGGATTCTCTCTTTCAACAACGTGGACTTTGCCTCTCTCCCGTCTCATTACTCTTCTGCGTAATAAAAGCACCAAAACTCAAACGCAAAACCAATTCCAATACTTGTTTCGCTCTTCTCCTCGTGGCCACGTCAACAACTCCGCTACGTACAGTATCATCTCTCGTCTTCTTCTTCTTCTTCGTTCTTATCATTTCTGCATTGAGTATTAACTATACATCATTCATGTATGCATTCGTTTTTTAATCTGCATGTGCCTTTTTGTTGTTCAAACGTTGTCAGTTGGTTTGCGTATGAATTCTGCATGTACTTGTAAATGTGATGAGTTTGGCTTCTTTTTTTGTGTCGCGGGAATTCTGATTTCTTGTTTAACTGTTTTTTTTCTCGTCTTCATCTCATCGTTGTTTCGTGTTTTTGGGTTATTTATACCTCTTTCGGTTATGTTTTCTTATTGATCGAACAGAACTTCCAGAAACTGAAAACGAATGTTAAATTGAACGCGTGAGTGAAGTCATACATTTCCGTCTTTTTCAGTTTTTTTTTTTTTTTTTTTTTTTTAATTTCTTTTGAGTTTTCCAGTGATGGTCATGTGCCCTGTTTCCAGTCAAATTGGTTGGTGAAAGAAGCCAAAACCAATAGAGAGAACCCTAAGGCGTGTATGAGTGAATGTATATTCGTGTTTTGTTTTTGACTTTCACGTTTTCTATGCCTTTGGATGCTTGAGAATTTTTATTGACCCATCAGACTGTGGATGCAGATATGGAAAGCTTGAAAACACCTTTCAAGGGTGTTAAAAACGACCTTCGAGGAAGAGCTTTGCACTATAAAGATGATTGGACAACTGGTCTCTACTCAGGAGCTGGGTAAGTTTCTTACATATCAGATCATCATTAAGCAGATTTTTGAAAGAAATGGTACTCTTTAATGAAAACTCTCTTTTTGTTGACAGAATATTAGCCCCAACTACCTATATTTTCTTTGCTTCTGCTCTTCCAGTTATTGCCTTTGGCGAGCAGCTAAGTAGAGACACAGGTTTTTCTTTATCTTCTTCTCTTATCTGGTGTTTGTCTTAACAGATATGTGTATACAAAAGATGTTTTCCAACGTAACACACTTGGTTTATAGAAGGATTAACTTGCCAAATACTTCTTTCTTTAGGATTAGTTATCTCCACCAACTTGCTTTTTAAAAGAAGTGTTTTACTATAAGAAAATAAAAATTGTACATTAATAAATCTCATGATTTTATTTAGAAGTATTTTGGCAAGGTACATCTTTCTTATTTCATAAGAAAGTTGAAATGAAATGCTTCTTGTGTACTACGAGTGAGTGTGTTTCATACATTCAGCACAAGCCTTTTTGCACCCCTCACGCATTCACTATATATGAGTGAGCATGAGAAGAATTGGTTTCAAGTTAAATGTACGAATGAAAAATTAGATATTAGTTCTTCTGTCTCATTCGAACTATCTTTATAAGTGAAAATCTTGAGAGTGAGATTGAACACGTTGTTGTTTGTCGATAGATGGAAGCTTGAGTACGGTAGAAACGCTGGCTTCTACAGCTATTTGTGGAATCATACACTCAATTTTGGGTGGCCAGCCTCTGTTAATAGTAGGAGTTGCTGAACCTACTATCATTATGTACACCTATTTGTACAACTTTGCCAAAGATAAGGATTCATTGGGACGAGAACTCTTTCTAGCTTGGGCAGGATGGTAAGAAAAACACTTTCTATATGACCCAAGCTCGTTGTGAAATCAATGTCTAATTGATATATTTAACATCCCAGGGTTTGTGTATGGACTGCTCTCTTGCTATTTCTTCTAGCAATATTCAATGCTGGAAATATCATCAATAAATTTACAAGGATCGCTGGTGAGCTTTTTGGCATGTTGATCACGGTCTTGTTCCTTCAAGAGGCTATAAAGGTCAGTTTGTGGTATATTAGTCTAGGTACCAACTATCAAATTAAACATGATTTGGCATAATACATGGGAAAAGGACTTTGATACAAGCTTTTGCAAGTTCAGGGAATTGCAAGTGAGTTTAAAGTTCCTAAAGAGGGAGACCCAACATCGGAAAAGTACCATTTTGATTGGCTGTACGCAAATGGATTGCTGGGTATTATATTCACCTTTGGCCTTCTCTATACGTCTTTAAAGAGCAGAAAAGCAAGGTCATGGTTATATGGCACAGGTTTGTTAAGTGAATTTCAAGTGATTTGAGCCATAGCATGGTTGGAGTGGGGAATCTGACATTGTTTGTTTATTGAACAGGGTGGTTTAGAGGTTTCGTTGCAGACTATGGGGTGCCTTTCATGGTGGTGGTGTGGACAGCACTATCATTTATAGTACCGAGTAAAGTGCCTTCTGGAGTTCCCAGAAGGCTCACCTCTCCTCTTGTTTGGGAGTCTACATCTTTACATCACTGGACAGTAATCAATGTAATCAGTAATATTGCATATAGTCACAGCACTTCTTACTTTAGTAGTTTTGGAGATTACTTATACAGCATTTTCTGCAGGATATGGGGAAGGTTTCTCCTTCATATATTTTTGCTGCTTTTATTCCCGCCTTAATGATAGCGGGGCTTTACTTCTTTGACCACTCTGTTGCTTCCCAGATGGCACAACAGAAGGAATTCAATCTCAAGAAACCTTCTGCATACCACTATGACATATTGTTGCTAGGACTAACGGTATATCTCTCTCTTGTACTTGTCTGTTTAATGGTCATTTACACTAGTGATCCGAGTGGAATTGATGATTTTCCTTGGATAAATAATTTCAGACTTTGCTTTGTGGATTAATTGGCTTACCCCCTTCAAATGGAGTTCTTCCTCAATCTCCTATGCACACCAAGAGCCTGGCTGTTCTCAAGAAACAGGTGGAAAGGATAAATGAGTGTTAGTAGTGACTATCGTGATTGAATGGGATACTTGATATGGTGTTTTTTTTTTTTTTCAATGGCAGTTGATCCGAAGAAAGATGGTTAAAAGTGCCAAGGAAAGCATAAATCAGAAAGCTAGCAATTCTGAAATCTATGGGAAGATGCAAGCAGTGTTCATAGAAATGGATAACTGTCCAGATGTAAGCATATACGCCCTTAATCTTCTTTCCCTGTCCAATTAAGTGAATTGATACATAGCTTACTTTTCTTTTGGTCGTGAATTTGACTGCTTGCAGAATCATTTAGTCGTCAAAGAACTAGAGGATTTGAAAGAGGTTGTCTTAAACGGTGAAGACAAAGGAGTTGACAAAAAGAGTAACTTTGATCCTGAGAAACACATTGATGCATATTTGCCTGTCAGAGTAAAGGAGCAGAGAGTGAGCAATCTTTTACAATCAATCCTTATAGGAGCATCCATCTTTGGCATGCCTGCCATAAAACAGATACCAACTTCAGTTCTGTGGGGATATTTTGCTTACATGGCCATTGATAGTCTTCCAGGAAATCAATTCTGGGAAAGGTTCCTACTCCTTTTTGTAACACCTAGTAGGTGGTACAAGTAAGTAAAAGTTACTATTCTTTCACCATTTTTACCAAAGCATGAAACTTCCACTGTCAATATTCTCCTTCAATTAATTCTATTTCCAACACCAACCTATATATAATTTTTGGCAGGTTGTTGGAGGGGGATCATGCTTCCTTTGTTGAGTCAGTGCCTCACAAATACATAGTATTCTTCACACTCTTCCAATGTGTGTATTTCTTGGTTTGCTTTGGAGTAACATGGATTCCCATAGCTGGAATACTGTTCCCCTTGCCTTTCTTTTTCCTGATCACACTGAGGCAGCATTTACTCCCCAAGCTGTTCAAGCCTCACCATCTTAGGGAACTAGATGCAGCTGAATATGAAGAAATAGTTGCTGCTCCAGGACTAACTTTCAATAAGTCTTTCAGGGTATGATGCCATACTCAATATTATCACCATTTCTTCTTAATTCTCCTTTACATTGCACTCCAATGAGGGATACGAAAGAGCTTGTTTACTTTTAACAGGAGATGGAATCACCAGGAGTTGGATCAGTAGAAATAGTTAATGCTGAAATATTAGATGAGTTAACTACAAATAGAGGGGAGTTGAAGGTCAGAACTGTCAGCTTCACTGAGGAAAGAAATCGCCAGGTGACAGCAATTCCACTGTTACTGATTCAAATTCAACTGTTAGTTTAGCTTTTTATGTTCTTTCTCTCATGTGAGTGTTTTTTTTATGGTTTGAATGCTCAGGATTTACAGGTACACCCTGATGAAAATGGATCCCCAGGCACAGATTGTTAGTGATGGAAGGTGATGAATTCGATACTATAATGGTAAATGTATAATCCCTGAAGAAGGGATCTGACATTCATGCACCTCTACTCTAGAAGAAAAACAGAGGGTGATAGCAATATATAGATTAAGATAGAGTATTAGAATCTAGAAATTTTCAAGCTGCATCTATTAGGAGGCTAAGCTTTCATGGTTCTGGAACTTGTAAGAAAAAGGGTGCTGATACATTGATACGATGTTTTTTTACAATTAGCACTGTCAAAAAAAACTTTATGCTAAGAAAAATTACCCAATTACTTTGGCACTTAATTTTTTTGGAAAATATTACTTTTGAACCCAAAGAGTTTAATATTAAAATTAAAAATAATTTAAATATAATTAAAATATTAATTTATTGGGTTGTTAAGTAAATGCTTTTCTTAAAACTAAATTTTGAGTCTTTCTGATATGGTTGCTGTCTATATAATTTGGACATCATAAAAACTCTAAGTACTGAAATATTTGTGAGTGCAAAACATAATGCTATAATATATTAAATATTAATTTAGAGCATGATAGCTTTACACCTTCCTATTTTATACCATGCTTTGATAATTATATATAATATTATTTTATTTAAAAAATGCATTTATGTTTATTCTCATATAAATACAATATTTTATTATTAAACAAAATTATCAAAAAATTGTTTTTTAAAAAATTGATAGTTGCCAAAGGGTTATTTTTCTGTTAATTTTACTCGTAACACATAAAATTGATGGAATTCAACAAGTTTTATGCATGATTGATTTTTATTTTGAATATTTAATAACTTTATTTTGAAAATTATGGACTCATTTACCAAGTTTTACTAAAAAATTTATTAAATAAAAAATAATTTAAAAACTATTTAACAAATTTTTATTAATAATAGAAACTATTTTATATATGAATAATTTTTAATTTTTTAAAAGAATATTTAATTTAATTAATATAATGATTAATTATTTTAGTTTTTTAAATTTATTTATTATTTAATAAAATTATTGTAATGTTGTATCACTTTTGTGTCTATTGAGAGAGATTCCAAACCCTTTTATAAGTCAATATATTTTTCAGTTGAAATTCAATTGATTTGTAACTTGGATTTTCATTTATACTTGATTTTGAATCTTTAATTTAAAAATTGATAAGTTATGAGAAAGATAAGTTCTGTAGATGAGTACACTTATATATTTTCTTTTAAATTTTTATTTATTTAATTATTATTTTTCTATGTCTATTAAATAGTTATTAAAATTTGTTTCATTTATATAATATACTAGGAATTTTAAAATAATAAAAATTTACATTTATAATAATAATGTGATTAAAATATTATACAAGAAAATGTTATGCTATAAATTTAGAATGCTATACTTTAAATATATTTTTGTCTCGTAAAATAAGTAGATTTTGATTCTGGTCTTTAATTGTTTTTCTTTCGTTGAAATCATTGTTTTAGTCCTTATAAAATTACGATTTTTTTTGTTTTAGTTTTTATAGAATATTTTTATTTATTTTTAAAATTTAAAAATATTAATTTTACTCCTTAAGAAAAAGAAATAGCATCTATTTAAAATTTATCTTTTTAAGAGCATATTTATTGATAGTATATCATAATATCACAACACTACACTAGTAACAATCACTTGACATTTGTTCAATCCAAAATATTAAGATAAAAATAAATAGAGAGACTTAAACAAAGAAAAAAAATACTAAAATTAAAGTCAAACACGTATATATATTTGAATTTTTGATAAAATACATAGGTTTCTATTTTTTTATATGTTTGTTTCATTTGGTTATTTTAAAAGTAAGTAGTTGTATTACTTATTTTTACAAGAAAAATCTATTTTAAATTCCTTATTTCAAAAGCATAAATAAATAATTTATAAATTAACATTTTTACAATATATAATTTAAAATAAGTAATAGACGTTAAATAAAATGTAATCAATTGGACAAAATCTTTTCTTGTTAAATTTAAAGAATTAGGAGTGTGAAGGGAATAGTAAATGGAACAAATATTGTGACCACAAAAAATTATTCGAAGAGGAATTATTTTAATTACAACTTTTTTAGTGTCAATTTTTTTTAGTATCATGTATTCTTGTATTAGTCTTATATTATTTCTTAAAAAAATTAAATTAAGTTTATTAAAACTAAGTGAAATAGTTTATGTAGACTTTATATTTTGTTTATAATAATTAGTGTATTGCTTAAAACAAATAGTTAAACATAAAATTATTAAAAGAGTAATAAAAAATTAACTAAATCTTGCATAATTTTTAAATTATAATATTGAATTAACGAAATAATTATTATAATTAATATAATAATTAAAATAAACGGTATAATATAAAAAAAGAGAACGATAAAGAAAAAAAATTATTTAAAACGAGTTACTTGAAAGGTTAATAAATATTTAAAAGTTTAAAATATAAAAAATTAAAGATTATTTATGCTTCCGATTCATAATGATCAATTTTAAATATGTAAACCCATCCTGTGTTTCTGACTAGTATGAAATTTAATTTTATTGAAACTATTATTATTATTATTATCTATACTGTATATTTTTTAATTAAAAAATAAATAAAAATATTGATAATAACACGTTTATGTTGTTATTTCTTCAAACTTTAAACTTCTTCGATAATTTACAGAATTTCTGTAAATAAACCTCCACTTAGATTTCAAATTCCATGCAATAATTCAAACCAAATTATTACATGCATTGAATATCAAAACAATCATCTTCAAGTTAATTTATATGACACTCTTTCTGTCCTTATTTTAACTTCAATTTTGAAAATTTGAAAACTTTAAAATAAAGTTAAATATTTAACTCAAATTAATGTGCTTCTTTTCATGATTTATTCATACTAAAATAATACATACATACATATATATATATATATATATATGTATGTATGTATAGCCATTTCTATCCAATTAATTTTGGTCACACTGATAGTAAATTTTATAAAAAGCATTATATTCTACTTTCAAATTTATTGAAATAATATCATTATAATTAATAATTATATTTGAGATATTATGATTAATCATATATTTGAGATATTATTTGAGATATTTATCGATTTGAAAATCTGAACTAACTAAGTCGCATTTGTTGAGTCCAAATAAGA
Organism: Phaseolus lunatus; assembly: GCA_013389735.1. Taxonomy (NCBI): domain Eukaryota; kingdom Viridiplantae; phylum Streptophyta; class Magnoliopsida; order Fabales; family Fabaceae; genus Phaseolus; species Phaseolus lunatus. The sequence goes on from CM023861.1 coordinate 37,306,792, forward strand.
TAGATGGGATCATAAGTTAAAACACATGCAACCATGTTAATTGTTGCCTCGCATTTGAACAGAGAAGCAATTATTCTCTAAGCTGTTCCTTAATCACTCTCATTATCTTCTTCATTATCATTCTAATCAAAGAAGAAAAAAGAAATAACATTTTTGTAGGGAATGATTCAGATTTAAAATCTTACACTCACATGGGTTGCCTAAGATAGGATCTGATGCAGATTTTAAACTAAGTGCCATTGCTCTGCAACTCTGAATAATTGAGACAGATCTTGGACCCAATCCACCTTCCCAGAACCAACAACATCGACACAAAACATTATCAAATTCAAACCCATGTGCCACAACCATGTTTAAATGGACATTCACTTTTCCTTTTTTTTGTTTTTTTCTACATTTTCTCTTTCAAATTCTTCAAGCTCGTGATTTTCAAAAAGATAATCGCAAATCAAATTAAAAAACACTGCACTTCGCATTAAGGACAAAATTCTATGAATTCTGATAAGGCGGTGAAACAAACAAACAAACCCTTACATATATTGAATTTTCTTTATTTATAGTTATTATTATATACAGACACGTAATAGAAATTTTGTCTATTAATAGTTAATTTTACTCAAACAGAAAAATTTTATTGTGAAAAGTTATTGAAGTAATATATATCAGTATAATATTTTTAAAATAGCTAATCATTTAGAGTCACCGACAATATATGTTCTGGACTGAAAGAGCATGTGGTTTTTAATTGCTTTGTCTCACCTTCTGCCTAGGACTGCATGAATAAATGTTCTACTTCTCTATAACAATTCCTTGCAACTGTAAAACCATGTCTTTCCAAATGACACGTGTCCACATTATTAAACTTGCCTTCACAATATTCCTTTCTTTGGATTGTGGAAACGTTGCTGCCTCTGATAATTGTTGCTTCTGAATTATGTAAATGAAGTGCATGTGCAACTACAAGTGTTGTAGTAATCTTATTTCTGAGACATGCAAATTACCTTCTTTCTTTTCCTTCCTGAATAAAACCTTATCTTCTTCTGTGAATTAGCTTTTCCCTTTTTCTTCATTATGCATGCAATGTATGTGTATTATACATGAGTCCTCTTATCTTGACAATCCAATGGATGCAGAGAAATAACTTTTACTATAATAAATTAATTTTAAAATATAATAAATCATTTTAAAATGCATTTTAACGAGAGTTTATTAGACTTATCAAATCATTTGTTATCATGTACTATCAAATCATCCATCATATAGTTTCATGTACAAGTTAACACGTTTCGGTATAAAAAGTGTACGTTAAAAATTTTACATCAATTAAAAATGAAAATATTTTATAATAGATAAACAAATAGGTTAGAAATCTCACATCAACTAAATATTGAGATATTCCATAATATATAAATAATATATATAAGTAGTATCCAAACCTCCTTTATCTATAATAAAACAATGTGGTTTGTAGTGAACAAAACTGCATTAAATGAGCTTTAATGTAGAAAGATTACCAATGACCAATTATTTACTCTTGACACGTGTGAGATTTGTTTGGCAATATTGGCATGTCTTCTTCCAGATAAAGCTACCTGTCTTTGGAAAAATGAAATCTTAAAAGGTTTGGTTGAACAATAGGATAGTTCCAGTGGCATTAACGTAGTTCCATGTCAACTCAGTGGCTTTTTCCTGCAATGATTCGAATAAAACCGAGTGCTCCCTCTGGGATCTCAACCTCAAACCAGTTTCTCTCTTTCTCTCTCTGTGTTTCTGATAATTCATGAAAATGCAGAACCTCAAACTGCAACTACTCTTACTCCTCTCAATTTCAACCTGTCAGGCTGTTTTCTCCTTCACAGATGGTTAGTTCTAATTATCTTCACTTTAATTTCTTTGTTCATTCTTACATCAACTTAGAGCTTAGAACCAACCACCATTTACTAATGTATTATGATAAGATCCAACCATTCATGCAAGTTGTATAGTCATATTCTCCAATGCTCACTGTCATTCAGATTTGAAGTCACCAAAATTATGCACTTAATTACACTACTTTCTTCACTGAACACAATGCATGAATAATTTGTATGCTGTTATTTATATGTTTTGACTAAGCAACCTTCAAGTTTTTTTAAATGATACAAGATTTTTCGTCAGATCTTAAGCCCTTCTGCTATTGTATTTCTAGCATGCAGAATTAACCTTCAAATATTCGTTCTTCTAAAACAATTTCCTGTTCCTAGCCAGTTAACAAAGTATCAGTTCAGTTCTGTCACACTTTTCAATATTCCTTTTACAATCCCTTAACCATAGATCTAATTTTGCACGCTACAGTCATAAATTGTTACTTTTTGTTTAAGTAATTAATCAACAAAATAATACTCTACAGAACTCATCTACCAGATGAATTCTCATATTTTAATGCAGTCGTTTCAATATTTAGAAATCACAAAAGAAAAAATATAAATGCGTAGTTTATGTCACACTTGTTTATCTCTAGCCAAACCAACAAGTCTCTTATATGGGTTTCGTAATTAATTCAATATTTTAATTACTCTTTTTTTTTTTCTATATTGACAGATTTTTATTTATTTTTTTTTATCTTTGCACCGTTAGCTGATGTCTGAAAAACATGTTTTTTTGCATTAAAAATTAGTATAAGGAAAAATTCTTACGCGGGATTCTCAAATGGATCATCAATTTTATGCATCTTTATTTACATAATCTTAGTAAGATGATTAAAATATATATATATATATATATATATATATATAATTGATATCCGATAATAAAATATACCTACGAAAGCCTGGAAATCTTTTCACATGGCTTACTCATGTTTTCACGTGGTCACCTGCACTTGTTCCTTGCACATGGAACACGACAAAAAGTTGTTTTGAAAACAAAAAGATTGTTTCATTTGTTTTTAGAGTGACACACCAAGTGTTTGTGAAATTCAGGGTTGTTGCCAAATGGGAACTTCGAGAAGGGCCCAAAGGCATCAGAATTGAAGGGTTCCGTGGTGATTGGGCAGAATGCCATTCCTAACTGGACGACAACGGGGCTGGTTGAATACATAAAATCAGGACAAAAACAGGGTGACATGTTGTTGGTTGTGCCTGAGGGTGACTATGCAGTTAGACTTGGCAATGAAGCTTCCATTAAGCAGAAAGTGAAGCTGATTAAGGGGTTTTTCTACTCCATCACGTTCGGTGCTGCTAGAACCTGCGCACAAGAGGAGAAACTTAATGTGTCTGTGGTACCAACCACTGAGAAGAGGGACTGGGGAATCATCCCCATTCAGACCATGTATGGTAGCAATGGTTGGGAGTCTTTCACTTGTGGGTTCAGAGCAGATTTCCCAGAAGGTGAAATTGTGATCCATAACCCTGGCAAAGAAGAGGACCCTGCTTGTGGTCCACTCATCGATTCCGTTGCCCTCAAGGTTTTGTACCCACCCAAAAAAACCAGAGGTAAATACCAATACTCCCAAACTTAGCACCATGCATAGTCCTAACTTTATTTGTGTGCATTTTGTATTATGCAACAAGTTTTAAAAACTGGGTATTCAACATGGTGCAGCTAATTTGCTGAAAAATGGAAACTTCGAAGAAGGGCCATATCTGTTCCCTAACTCGTCTTGGGGGGCATTGATCCCACCCCATATTGAGGATGCTCACAGTCCTTTACCAGGATGGATAGTGGAGTCTCTTAAGGCTGTGAAGTACATTGATTCGGATCACTTTGCTGTGCCTGAGGGAAAAAGAGCTATTGAACTTGTTGCAGGGAAAGAGAGTGCCCTTGCACAGGTTGTGATCACTACAATTGGAAAGGTTTATGACCTCACTTTCGCTGTGGGTGATGCTAACAATGCTTGTGAAGGTTCCATGATAGTGGAAGCATTTGCTGACGCAGTAACTGTCCAGATTCCATATCAATCTAAGGGTAAAGGTGGTTCTGTGAGAGGGAAACTTCGGTTCAAGGCTGTGTCAACACGCACACGCCTTAGGTTCCTGAGCACCTTTTACACCATGAAGAGTGATAACTCTGGCTCGCTCTGTGGACCTGTGATAGATGATGTAAAATTGCTTAGTGTTCGTTATCCCACTCATGCTTGATCATGAGATTCCACACCTAATACAATCAAAGCACGTGCTTGATTCTTGTTGTTGAGCATATATACTACATGATTCTCGTAATAATATATAGTAGGTTGAGCATTGATGAGTGAGTGAGTTTACCAAGTCTCTATTCATGTATCTATTTTTCCATCAAAATCAAATCCACAAATCCAGTACTATTATTAGAATGTAACTATAACTCAATCTCATCAAATTATTTTAAGTCTAACTTCATCAAATTTTAAGTTTAACTTAATGTTATAAAATTAATTTATAAATAAAGTTTGTAATTATTTATATATTATAAATATTGAAGTCTCTAATAGCATCTTCAAAATGTAGTGAGTGAAAGAAAGTTCTTTTAATTAACTTAACTCTCAACTAACATTCAACTTCACTACTATTTAAAGGAATGTAGACCAGTTCTAAAATAAAATAATAAATAAAATTCTTTTAATATTGTTTTACATAAAATAAATATGACACGTTTTAATTTATTCAATTTATGGCCAACAAATTATACACACAAGTATCTATAATACAAAGTTTGTTGAAAAAAAGTATACATACTTTTTTAATAACACATTCTTACAATTTATTTTTTTCTATTTCCCTGTTCCATTCTAGTCATATTACGGTTTTGGCATTAAAATGGTGAAATTTAATTTGTTAACATGGCTTCATTTAATACGATTTCATACTTAATTCATCAATTATTTATTTCATATTGTTACACCCAAATTTTAAGAATACTTAGTTTATTTTATTATAATTAAGACTGCGTCATTTTCTTATTTCAAATATTGTTATACATAAATTTTAAATAAATTATTGCATAATTTAATTTATTAAATTTATACATTCACCTTTAATTAACTTAAATATAGATTGTCTTACCAAAAAAATCAACCAAGAATTTAATTAAATCCTAATTAAAATCATGTTTAGTCAACACGATTTTAATGTTTTACTTTATCGAAATTAAAGTCATATTGTATATTGTATAAGTACAATTTTCTGAAATAACGAAATTTAAAAATTTTCACAACACATAAATATAAATAGAAACAAGATGGTGAAGGAAAATAAAAAGATGAATAATTTGTTTCAACATTAATAGTGAGCTCTTAAAATTAACCTCTTCAATTAGGTCATTGTAAAATATAATGCCTACATCATGATATTGCTGGCTAGAGGATGTGTGACTTAAAATAACATAACTTTTTTAATTAATTTTCATGTCGTGAAACTAATATGATAAACATAGGACAACTTTTAAAATTTGATGGCTCAGTGATCAAATAAAATAAAAAACAAAACAATTTCAAGAACCTAAAATCATATATATATATATATTATCACTTTTAACTTAATAATTGATTTTTTTGTTATAGACTAGGATAAATCTTGTGTATATTTTTTACTACCTAATGGTTATTAAATAAAGAAATGGGTTTTTTGATTTTCTTATTTACCTTTTTCCATACTAAAATATAAAAAAAAAAGAGAATTAATTTGGTAAGAATAGTTGTGAGAGAAAGCCAAAATTAAGAAGGTTTGATTAGAGATTTGTTTGACTGGCACGTGCGATGGGGGTGGCTCACGTGGCAATGTTGGCCTCTTCTTGAGGTTTGGAAGAGCATTGGTGCGATTCACATTGAAAGCGTGAAGGAGTATTTGTGCAGTAGGTGTTTGGAAGGAGACAGAAGAAAAGGAGAAGGACGTTTTCTATAGTCACCATTTTCTGAGATCGATAACCCTAATCATAATCATGTTCCGGAGATTCCTCTTTTCTTCCAACCTCAAATCCCTACACACAGCGCTCTCATCTCCCCGTCTCCGATTCGCCGCCCCTCTCCTCACCCGCCACGTCACTGCTCAATCAGGTATTCGCTCTCTCCCTTTATTCCCGTTTCAATTGCACGCTTCTATTTTTCTTCAATTCAATTTCATTTCGGTTCTTCTTATTCCAATCAGGCGCTTCTTCCGTCAGAATGAGGGTCGAAGATGTCGTGCCAATTGCTACCGGCCACGAGAGAGAGGAGATTCAGGCCGATCTCGAGGTATTTTAGATTCTTCCCTTGCAATCAACGATATCAATCAAATCGATTCATATAACATATCAGAAAAAGATGTGGATTGATTGTGCTTATTTGAAGAGATTTCTTTATTGAATATCCTGATTTTTTTCAATTGTAGTCTGCTTTTTTACTTTTCAGAGGCATATAATTTTTTGTTTGTTCTGTTTCTTTTTTGTTTAGGGAAGGGATATTCTTGAAATCAACCATCCTGAAGGTCCTTTCGGCACAAAGGTTAGTGTTATTACCTTATAAATATGCTTATAAATATGCGTGCGTCTAATGTTTTGTATTGAGTTATTTAAACTTACCATCGGATGTGTACTGTGCAGTCTAATTACTTAAGAGCGCATTATAAGTACCCTATCGCTGTCTTGTTGTCCTTTTGTTTCATTTAGTTGTTTTAGACCAGAATTATATTTTAATCTAACTTTACTGTTTAAAACAAAATATTTTGATCTGTACACAAAAAGATATTTTGATCTTAAAAAGTCATTAGCACAGTTTTGGATTATATAATCAAATTGTAAAAATATGTAGAACGCTGAAGTGATAAAATGACTGTTGGGTCTGGGAGCGTTACTAATTACTATAATGTATACTGAATTTAATGTAGAAGCAATTCTCTAAAGCTGTTGCTCTGACAGGATTTGTGAAGGGCAAAATATGTATACACGCATACTGAGTTTAGTGTAGGAGCAATCATCTGTACTTGGTTTTAAGATAAAGATTAAAGAATAAGCATAATGCTAGAAAATCGAGGGGATCTATAGCTTGTTGAGCTTTTACCCAACCACAATTTGAGGGCTTCCTAACATTAAACAAAACAGACTTAAACTACAGGTATAGTTGTCGCTATGCAACTTGAATTTGAACTGAAGAAATCCTATCTCGTATCAAGGGATCTGATGTCCTAGGCATTTCTTTTTTCCCTTTTTCCTTCTTCCCTTTTGTAAGTGGAAATATTGGTTTGTCCTTTTAATAAGTTCTGTTGATTCATGTTGCCCGATATATAACTGTTTTGAAATGTGTTTGATATATGACTTCTCTGTTGTTTGTTTTGGTAGGAAGCACCTGCTATTGTTAAATCTTACTTTGACAGAAGGATAGTTGGATGCCCAGGAGATGAAGGTGGTAAGTGTTCACTGTCCTTCTCTGTGAATCTGTGTGCAAGCCTTTTCATAATCTGATGAAAAAAATACTAGATCTTGGTATCATTGTGAGGTGAAAATCCCTCCTTTTCTGCAGAAGATGAGCATGATGTTGTATGGTTTTGGCTGGAGAAAGGCAAGCCTTTTGAATGTCCAGTGTGCTCACAGTATTTTGAGGTAAGTTGGGAATCACATTTAGAATTTGTTGATACCATTCTGACTTTGTGATTATGTGGATTGAAATTTTTTGAATTGTTTGGATGCTCCCATTAGATCTGTGTGTCATGACACGCTATGGGTCCCTTTCCTTTGTTACCCAATATTATGAATTTCCCTGACAGTCTACAATTATTTGCTTGGTTTTTGTAGTTATAGCATGTTATACTTGTGTGTATGTGTTTTTTTTTTTTTTTCAGCAAACAATAAATAAAAATAACATAAAGAGAACACAAAGGGGTGTTCCAACCCCTATACATGTAGGTAATAGAACAACTTTTCTAAGCAACCTATGGAAAATCAAAACTTGTCAAAACATGTACAAAATTCCCTAACCTCACGAGGTTACATCAAGCAAAACAAAAAACACTAAACGACTCCACATCAAGAAGAAAAAAGCCTCTCAAACAAGAAAACCAAAAATCAAAGTATGAACGAGAAACAGAGTGCACACCTACCGGGCCGAGCAAAAGGAATAGAAGACGTACCTCTCCACTCGACGATCAATTTTTTACTGCCATAATAATACAAGTAGTTGGACTTTGAACCCAATCTGAAAAAGAGAGATATATCCTTGGAACCTTGCTTTTTAACCAAGACCATGACTCTAATTGAATTAGAGAGAAGATTTCACTTGCGTCCACTTTTGCTTGGTTGAACACTATCCCATTCCTATGTTTCCAAATGCACCAAATGATGAAAAAATCCACATTCCTTTCCACAGGTTATTACCATCTTTGCTAAACCAAGTATAATAAAATTGTTTAAAGTGTTCCTTCATAGCAAAATGGTTTACAAAGTTGACCCTGATCCAGTTGTGGCTTAAATTCCAAACAACATTCGCAATTGAACAAGTTATCAAAAGGTGGGAAGTTGTTTCCTCCTCACTTCCACATAAAACACACAGAGAATTTGCAATGTGAACCGACCTTCTAAGCAAATTTTGTTTTGTAGCTATCCTGTCTTGTTTTTTTTTTTTTGATCGACAATAATCAATGAATAAAATATGAACCACTTTAGGGGTGAATCAACCCTTATACATAACCATAGCTTTTACCCTCCCTTTCTAGTACATCATGAAATCATCCCCATACAAATAAGAGGATCAAGACACTAATCGGAGAAGGAAAAGTGCGTAGAATGTGACTTGGACATAATCCAAGACCAAACCTTTAATTGGACCAAAGCGAACACTTCCAAAACATCTACTACACCCCCTTTAAAGATTACGTTGTTTCTATACTTCCAAACCTCATTGACTACTGCAATTCAAATCACACCCCACACCTCATTTACCGAAGTAGGCACATTACACATCCTAAACTGGGAGAAGTTTAGCAATGGAACGTTATGGAACACACTTTGTACTCTTAGTCAAACACAACAATGGTTCCACAATAACCAAACAAATCTGCACTCGAAGAACAAATGGGTACTTGTCTCCTCCTCTTCCCCACAAAAATTACACCTAGAACTTACAACCAGGATCCCACGTTTTTCCAAGTTAGCCTTGGTTGCTAACTTATTTTCTAGCACCCTCTAAGCACTAGCTAGTGTAGAAAGTATGACTTTGCTATTCCAAAACTTCTTAAACACCGTAGCGTTCTCACCTACACCACCCCCCTTAGACGAAGATAAGTAGATTTAACCGTATACTCTATTTCCTCCCCTATCGTCCATACCCATCTATCTTCCTTTTCCAAGTCAAAACTCACACACTGGACTTCCAGAGAAAGAAGGCACACTAGTTGTTTCTCCCATTCAGATTCCTTCTCTAGTCAAAATTCCAAACCTAAATTCCATTATTCCATTCCCTGAATTTTGCCACCCAAGAAGCTTTTGATAAACTTAGGGAAAACAACCTCGGGAAGGCATTCTTCAGAGCCCCACTACCCAACCCAATTATCTTCCCAGAACATAACATCCCTCCCAGCACCCACCTTCCATTTGATGGCATCTTCAAAATTTCGACTTCAACCTTTCAAGCTCCAAACCTCCCTCAAATCCTTCCACCAAAGAGAGTCCTTGCTACCCCTACTTTCCTCTCTAAGGCTTCTCCAACCCCCGTACTTAGAATCAATAATCTCCTTCCACAGACCACCCTTATTCGACCCCAGACGCCATATCCATTTGTTGAGTAATGCCAAATTAAGAGTCCTTAAATCAATGATACCAAGACCACCGTCCTCATGAGCTTCACACACCTTTTTTCATGAAGCCCAAGCTATCTTTCTTCCATCGGAACCCCACCCCCATAAGAAATTTCTTTGGATTCTCACAAGCTCATTTGCCACTACAGTAGGCATTTTGAATAATGATAGATAAAACAAAGAGATAGAAGAAAGTATCGACTTAATCAAGCAAATTCTCCCCACCATAGACAGGAATCTTCCTTTCCACCTATTTAACCTTCTCTTCAATCTATCAACTACCCCGGCCCAAAATACCATTCTCTTATGACACCCTCCTACCAACAATCCCAAGTATACGAAAGGAATTGTCATCACTTCACAATTAAGAATTGCCGCAAAACGCTGAGTCGTTAACTGCTCAAACCCCAATCCACTTGTCTTGCTCTTCATAAAATTCACTTTAAACCTGGAAGAGAGTTCAAAACAATTCAAGGCCACCTTTATATTGAACACACTTTTAACATTAGCTTCACAGAAGAAAATAGTATCATCAGCGTACTGCAACATGCTTACCTTCACTTTCTCCCTACCAATCTCCAAACTATCAATCAGATTCTTCTCAGTCGCCATCCTGGACACTCTAGCCAAGCCTTCCGCCGCAATAAGGAACAGAAAAGAAGCTAATGGATTACCCTGTCGAAGTCCTTTTTTTGGAAGGAACTCCTTAGTCGGGCTACCATTCACAAGAACTGACACAGAAGCTGACTCTAAACATCCCTTTATCCATCGAATCCATTTGCCGCAAAAACCAACCCTTTTTAACATATAATAAATAAACTCCCATCTCACAGAATCATATGCCTTCTCAAAATCAACTTTGAAGAAAACACACATTTTCTTCCTTTTCTTCATCTCTTCCAATACTTCATTGGCAACTAACACGCTGTCTAACAAACCCCTCCCCTCAAGAAAAGCAGACCGTCTGACATGAATGACTTTACTGATCACCTTTTTCAGACGTAATGACAACATCTTCGAAATAATTTTGTACAGATATCCAACTAACGAAATTGGTCTAAACTCCCTAAGCTGCTGAGGATTTTCGTTTTTAGGAATCATACATAAGAACGACGCAATTGACCCCCGAGGTCATTTTTTGCTAGACTCAAAATCCTTCACCGCCACCATAATATCCCTTTTAATGAAATCCTAGCAAAACTTTATGAATCCCTGATTAAAGCCTGTTTGGACTAGGACTCTTCGAGCTATCGCAACTCCACACTTCTTCCTTAATTTCCTCTTCTGAAAAGGCTCCTACCTGCATCTGATTATCCTCCCCGGAAGTAGAATTAAAACTAACATTATCTAACTTAACCAGCAGCTCTTCGTTTCCAACAAATTTGGCTTCAAAAAAATTTCTGACATTTTCTTTAACCACATCCTTATTCTCACACCACCGACCATTCTCAATCACCCTATATAACTCATTCTTAGCCTTCCTCCATTTGACAGATGAGTGGAAGAACTTCGTATTAAGATCTCTTTGCTTCAACCATTTTTGCCTTGCTTTTTGCTTCACAACCGCCTCTTGCTTAAAAAGATTTTTGTTAAAATCTGCTAATAGAGTTCTTCTTTCCTCCTTCTCGTGCTCATTCAGATCGAACTCATCATCTCTTGCATCCAACTCCCTTATCCTCTTTTGCAACTCTTCACCCACCTGATTCACATCTCCAAAAGTCTCCTTATTCCATACTTTTAAATAAGCTTTTAGTTTCTTTAGTTTTTCTTTGAAGATATATATTCCTCCACCTTGCACCTCATAGTTGGGTCATCTTTCTTTTAAAAACTCCTTAAATCTACTGTCGCTTTGCCAGACATCTAGACTCTTGAACGGTTTTGGGCCCCAATCGACATACTCATCTCTTATGACAATTGCACAATGATCAGACACAGATCTGCTTAACACGAGTTGTTTACAATGCGGCCACGCTTCAACCCATTCTTTTGACACAAGAACCCTGTCGATTCTGCTCTTCACTACACCATTTGGTTTATACCACGTAAACTTTCTGCCAATTAACGGGATATCGTCCAATTCTGATTTCTCAATAAAAGCATTAAAACCATCTATTTCTCTACTATAGTCGGACACAAACATTAGACTCTTCCTCTCCTCCTGTCTTCTAATAGAGTTAAGTCGCCCATTATAAACCAAGCCTTAGTCAATTGTATCAACCTGTAATTACTAATCTCCTCCCAAATCTCCTTCTCATGTAACAAATCAGAACAATAAACATTCACGATTGTGACAGGGACCTCAGTCTCGACCTTCCAAAGCCCTTCAATGATAGTAAAATTTCTAACATTAAAAAACTTGAACAACTGAAAACAATTTTTCCTCCAAATCGTACTGATCCCCCCGACACTATTATTTGCTCCATTCTCAACCCACTCTATTTCATTAGACCCCCACAACAGAAAAGCACTCTCCTTACTAAGCACCGAACATTTCGTTTCTTGTATACACACCATATCTGCCTGCTCCTTACTAATCAGTGTTCTTAGATAATTTCTCTTTAAGGAGCCTCCTATCCCCCTTATATTCATTATATTCATAATAATTATGTTCATCAATAGTCACACTGATCTCCCCCCTGTCGTTCCTGGATTTACAACTGTCCTGAACTTCCAAAGACTGTAGCCTACTAATGACAACATCTTCTTGACCAGAGCATGTGAAACCCATTTCCTTACCAACCTTCCAACCTTTTACTGCCTCAAGCTCTTCATTTTTCATCCTGTATATTCTAATGCAATTCTCATTTGCACCATTTGATAAATAAATAGGAACTGACCTCAATGCCGGCTGCTGAACCAAATAGTCTGCTTGGACCACCCTCACATCAACCAAATTACTCTCTTCAAAAGGAGAAAATGCCAATTTTGGGCCACTGAACAACCGTGACCTTTCCACACTACCCATCCTTACCTTCTCCGCCACCCCCTCTCTACCAACTACCTCTTGCACCTCTCCCCTGTGTTGTCGACATATCAAAAAATCTTCGTGTCCCAAACAATCAAACGAAGACCACACCCTTTCTTCTACTTCCATTGTCGGCACACCTATCTCCCTACTAACTCTGCCCACCTCGCTTGCTAAAGTTAAATCCTGCGTCTCAATTGGATAGACCGCAGCACCTAGGCAATCTTGCCCACCGCCAATCGCTGGCCAAGCTGCCACGGTTTCCCCCTTCACAACCCCTCCACACTGCTCCACTTCTAAAATTATTGGACCTGGCCCACCAGAACCTCCCACCTCATTTCTACTTGGAATCCTCGCACACCAATCATCATTGCACTTTTCCACTAGACTAGGCTCTGCCTGCACTGGACCGTCAGCTCTTCACCTTCTCTTCTTTCGTAATCATCATTGGAATGTGAACCCACAGAATCCATGCATTCCCTTCCACCATCCTCTTCTGAACTGACAAGAGACTCTGGTGCCGAAACTTCTCCCCACTTACTGAAGAAACTTGTAAGTCTATGAGCAGGGATATCTTGTTCAAACCACAGTTTGATATATTCAAATATCGTCTCAAACCAATCTTTGTTTTCTTGTAGGATTTTTGTGAAGACATTGTTCTCTATACAAGATATGAGCACCATATTGTCTCCCAAACACCTAGCTTTTAACATGCTGAAGCCTTCCAACACCAGGAGCTCTTGTATTTTGAAAATAATATTGTAATCGTGGACTCTTCACACCATGCATTTTTTGAGCCATTCAACATTGCTTTCTTTCACTTTAAAGTCTATACCCGTCCACTTCTCCACTTAATGCCCGTTATTGTTTTGGAATTTAAGAGTTTGAGCGTTGGGAAACTTTTCTCCACACCTTTGTCTCCTTTCTAACGTTCTTCTGAAAAGTATTGTACACTCAAATCTTGCCTCTCAAATCTTGCCTTGTTAACATGAAACTTTTGCTTGCCTATGAAAATGCTATCAAGTTCTTTTTCAAGAATGTCAACGTTTCGCACTTCGAAAAATCTCAAAACCGAATTTTCTTCCTCTTCGGTCAGTCCTATTAGAAATAAACACCTCCTTTAGTCTACCCTATCTTTGGAAGACCCTCCACATATCTGCTTCTCCACGATCGTTTGGAAAATTAGTGGAAAAGAGAGGATACTCCTATTTTAAATTGACGGGGAACTAACATGCCAAAATTTCACAATTTATTTTAATTGTATTGTTCAATCCAATCCGGATTAACCTAATAAAAGTGACTAGTCAGAAGAACAAGCCTTTTGGCTCTAGAAGCAATGAAGTAGCGCGTACTTAATTTGGACTAAAATTAAAATTTTATTAATTTTGGATGGGAAATTTTACAAGAATTGATTTGTTATCTTTTGTTAGTGTCACTGCTCATCAACGCTTCATTTAAAACCTGAGCTGGTATTATGTTAGATTTAGAGAAACTATATGTTGTTTGCCTACGTCATAAATGCATGGATAGAAGATGCTCTACGAACTATAATTCCTTTTCTGGTTGAATATATCGTCATTGCTTCTGGATATGGTTATGAAGTTGGTGCAGTCCAACATGCTTACAGTATTTTCATTTATGAACCAAAGTTGTCAAACTCGCGAGTCAACTCGTTTACTCGTCCGAGTTTACGTGTCCACATACCCTTACCGAGTTAACTCAGTAGTAGACTCGGTTTTTTAATAAACTCAGCAGACTCGGAGTGAACTCGGTGAACTTGTTCAAACTCGCGAGTCTGCTTCGAGTTGGCAAGTTCAACTGGGTTTTCGTTTTAACCCAAAATAGTATTTTAGGGTTTGCGTTTCGTTTCGATTTCACGTTCGTTTTGGTGGTGTTGCGTCTTCTCTAGAGTGCGGAGGTTGTGTGTCTTCTCTGAACAAGTCGCACGATGATGGCGATTAGTGGAGAAGATTGTGCAGAGGAGGTCGCGCGATGGTTGCAGTTCGTGCGGTTGCAATGGTCGTGGGTGCCAGGTCGACGGTGCCGTTCATCATATAGGATTATTGAGATGGATGGTGCTGGAATTAGGGCTGCACTAAATTGGGTTTTTTTGTCGCGCGATGATGGCGATTAGTGGAGTAGGTTGCGCGGTGGTGGCGATTGTGCAGAGGAGGTCGCGTGGTGGTTGCGGTTCGTGCGATGCAGTGGTCGTGGGTGACAGGTCGACGGTGCCGTTCATCATATAGAATTATTGAGATGGATGGTGCTGGAATTAGGGCTGCACTAAATTTGGTTTTTTTGTATTGGAGTGCACTAAATTGGATTTTTTTTATTTAATTGAGGTTTTATTTTTTTTCCGTTTGTACTGTTTTTTTTTTTCTAATTGAGAAAATTTGTAACACATATTTTTAAATTATTTTTTTTCTAATAGAAGTAAATTCTTCCAAGTTTACGAGTTGAGTCTACTGAATTCTAACGAGTCTACGTAGATTCTCGAGTTTGATGATCTTGTTATTGTTATGAACTACAACTTCAGAATTTGAGTAAAGAGGACACTGAATAATCTTAAATTGTACTTTGTCACAAACCCAAAATTCTAGTTGGATTACAATATGTTTGCTACTTTGATGGTTGCATTATTGTCCATTAAAACTAATTATTTGGTTTTTCTTTACAGCTCAAAGTGGTCGGACCTGGTGGTGATCCTTATGGACATGGCGATCATCATTGATTTCATCTGCAATTTTCTTTCAAAAATAAAATTTGCAAAGAGAAAGGAGAAAATTTCACCTCTCAAAATTTCGAGGCCTTGTTTTGATTGGTCTATTATACCTTGCAGTTTTGCGACTTTAGAATAGAAATTTTGTCAGTATTTATTAGACTCATGCTGGTCATTCCATTGAGCTATCAAATCCTGCAAGGATTTTTTTGGCTCTGCCAAATAATTGATAGCAACACTGATTCTTTGGCGATTCTTGAATGTGTAGAGCCTTCAACTATTTTTTGTACCCCTAAACCACGAAAGGGAGTAAGGGACTACCAATTTGATCGAATTGAATAATTTTTTGGCAATGAAGATGGAGACAACTTAAGTTTTTTTTTCCCCCTTTTTTGATAAATTATGCATAACCCCTTTGTGCTGCTTGTTTTAGTTAACATTCTAACTTTAGTTATATTTCCATAAGAGTAATACTTAAATGTCGATTATTTTTTGGTTAATCACCAAGATCCTTTCTGAAGAAAAAAAAGCATGGTGTATTATTGATGATACTTTTGTTAAAGGGTCAAGAGTACAAAAAATTAGGAGTTAGCTGTTGAGTCAGGGAAATCATCATTTTCGAAATGTATCGTTTTTTGACTTAATGTATGCATATAAATAGTAAATCTGGTCATATAATGGGTCAGTTTTTTAAGAAGAAAGTAATTAATTTAATGAGAAACTGTTTTAATTAAATAGTTTTGAATTATAATTAGATTGTTGACTCTTTTCACCTTCTTATTTTAAGGAGCTGCAGGAAAAACATAAACGATTATTTTAGGAAATTTGGTGAAAAAAGTATAAAGAATCCAGCATGTTATTAGTATGACATGTGTAGATAAAAAATTACAAAATATATTAGTGTTTATAAAAGGAGCTGCTTTCTGCATCTTCAACTCTCCAAAATTTGAAATTAGTTTTGGAATTTGTAATTTAAAATATATTTTGTATTATATAAACATTAATATTTTTGTATTAGGTATTATTTATAATATAAGATTTGTATTTTAAATCATATATTAAAAGAAAAATTTATATTTTAGATTGTGCTAAAATAGAAAATAGAAAATGTATTTTAGACTACATAATTTATAGTCTAATTTTTTATATTTGAAAAAGTATAATTTAAAATAGAAATAAGAGTTATTACATGTGTTATCTAATTAAAAAAAAATAGTTTCAGTTCTGAATTGTATGTAATGAGAGTTCTGATTATAAACCTGATATTTAGAATATTTGTATTTGGCAATAGAATTGTGTGTTGGATCAACATTTAGAAAGAGGATGTAGGTATGATAATTTGAAGGTAATCTGCACCATATTATTTTTAACCTGCACCTATCATTTTTAAATTTCCAAAATTACTCTTATTCTAGATTTAAAAATTTAGAATAATAAATATAATTTTAAAAAAATATATTTTGAAAAAAAATTTAGAACATAAATTAAAAATGCATCTTGGACAAAAATTTCCAAAATTCAAAAATGTATTCAGAAAATCTAAATTTAAAATATTTCTAAATAAAAGATTTTGAAAGTAATTTTTATTTACACACTCCTTTTGTTTAAGGTTATTTTCCAAATCTCCTTTTGTTTAAGGTTATTTTCATTATTTTAGAGAATATTTTTATCATTTTGAATAATAGATTGGATTCATGTTGGAGTTTATATAAGGGAGAAATTGCCTAATTTGAGATGAAATAGGAGGGTGACCTGGATAAAAAGATTAGTTCCTAATACTTGGCCACATTAAAAATATTTACATTTCAAATATTTTTGTAAAAAACAAAAATGTTATAGTTTCGATAACTTGTAAGAGAGATTAATCTATTAAAATTCTTATTATTTAAGAGTTTAAATTTTGTAAATACAATAATACCGATACAATATGGGATCCCAAATAACAATTTTTTTGTCTTCAAGAAAAAATTTCACAAGTTAAGGGGATAACCCCTTTCCTAGATGTCTTACTATACTAAAATTAGTAAAAATAAAATTTAATTATTATTTTTTTCTCTATTGAGTTTTATTCAATTCAATATAGTAGTTCTTAAAAAAATCAATTTAATCCTAAGATTTTTTAAAAAGATTCAATTTGGTCTTTTTCATTAAGTTTTCATCAACGGCCTTAGCGATTGATGACGTGATAACTATCCCAATTCGTTCTCACCTTCCGCGATGCCTTCCACCACGATGCCGTCATCACCATTGCCCCTTCACCCTCTTCGTCGTCTTGTCGCCGTCCAAACCGCCTTCAAAGTCCCTTAGGACCTCTTCTTCGACGACTGCGATACCTCCCAACCCACTGGCTTCCTCTCCATCCTCCACGCCGCAGTCAACGTCCCCTTGCCGCCCCACCCATCCCCGCCTGCAGTTGATCAGAGCTTCTCTTTGCATCCTTCAATGATTCATTCAGAAGTTTGTTTATATGTTTGCTTAATGTTAGAAAATTGCATTAT
This sequence comes from Phaseolus lunatus, assembly GCA_013389735.1. Classification (NCBI taxonomy): domain Eukaryota; kingdom Viridiplantae; phylum Streptophyta; class Magnoliopsida; order Fabales; family Fabaceae; genus Phaseolus; species Phaseolus lunatus. The sequence continues at coordinate 37,324,690 of CM023861.1, forward strand.
GACCAACTTGGTTTTGGTGGTAGCGACTTGCAGCATGTAAAAGGGGTTGGCAGTGATGATGAAGGTGTCGCAGAAGGCAATGACCAATTGGGAGCCGTTGCCACGTCATCAATCATTAACACTGTTGGTGAAACTTAATAGAGAGGACCAAATTGAACCTTCTCAAAAAATTTTGAAACCAAATTGATTTTTTTTAAAAATCACTATATTGAATTAAATATTGATCCCAAAAATAAACACAAAACGGTAATTAAATATAAAAATAAAGTATAAAATAAAAAGTGTAACACCAAGATGATTTAATTAAATTAGTAATCATTCACTTTAAGATAATCCAAAAGCATAGCATTTAATGATTATGAGAGGACAAAACATGAATTGCAATATATCAAAATGGCTTATCATTTGTATTTGACTTTTAATGATGAACTCAAACTTCTTTATAACTTTTAAACAAGTTTTTCTTTTAATTATATTGGTCCACGCTAACATCAAACCATATCTTGAAATCTGCATAGCAATCGAAATCTACTTTTTTAGCCAAACTAATAATGACACAATTACACTTTCAATGAAAAGGATCACATAACCATTTGTCTTACACCCTCCTATTTAAAATGTATAGAAAAATAGTGCAAAAGTTTTTCTTAAATCCTAATAATCAAAATATACATCTCTTTCCTTTAATAATCAGTATATTATTTAGGATTTTAGATTCAGTAAAATGAGGAAAACCTGACAATCAAATATTAATTATAAATCATCCATGAAACAAAACTTAAAAAATATAACAAATTCATTTTTTATTTGGTAAATATATCATAATATCAACAATTAGTTTTATAAACCTAATACTTTTTGGCTTAAATATGTTTTTTTATCCTTATATTATAATACAAAATGAAATTATTGTTAATTTTTCTTAAATATTATTAGTTTTTTTTAAATTTATTGTTGTTTTAATTGCATACCAATATTCACTATAAGTACTTTTAATCAATTTGATTTGATGAAATGGAATCTTTAATTGAAATAATCCAAATCTTATTCTAATAATTTTTATATTACGAGTATTTTGATGTCTTAAATTTAGATCAAGAAAATTAATTTGGTGTGTACAGTACAAAGATAAAAAAAAAATATTTTATTTAACCTATATACTTTTTTTGATTTTTCTTTGGAATGGTGTACTTCACTTGTTCATTACTACTAAATAAGCACGCATACATAAAATAATATCAAATAAGCATGATTTTATATTTACATAATTTTCGTTAATTTTATGTAAAAAGTTGTTAACTAATGGCATTTCTTTTCACACTTACACTATAATTTTGTTATCTCACGAAAAATATAAGGTAATGTGTGCTGTAGCATTAGACACCTGTATTATTCAATATTTGACATTAAAATGAACATATATTAAAGTAATTTCAGTTTTAAAGGCAGAAAGTTAAAGGTGTTGTGCTGCTTGTGCTTTCTATAGTTTTTTAAACAATCTTTTGCTAAATGTTTGAGATTTCATACCAAGATATGCCAAAAGTAATATCAATAGGAAAGGCTGCAAGGCGTGCTGCAGGTTGTGCTTTTCCATAAATTTTTTTATAAATGTTTAGGATGTTGAAGTCATTAAGTCAATCATATATAAAGGTAAGTTCTTTCTCACATATCATTGTATATTACAATAAAGTTAACAAGGCAATAATAAATAAATAGATTTCCATTTAGAAATGAGTATAGGAAAAAGTAGCATCTTTTCCCTACAAGTTAAGTATGGTTTCAATATATAAAATCCTCCATTGTTGTTCTAATACATGAAATTGTTTGGTTTATTCTCATCCAAACTTTTGAGTCACAAAAAGTTAAGCTAGAAACAAGCATGCCTAGTCAATAGGTAATAAGGGCTACCCTCTTGGCCTAAATGATGGTTTTTGTTTTAATTAACAAATAAAGAATCAAAAATGAAAGTATTTTTAAAATATTTAAACCTGATATAAAAAGAAAGAAAATAGTCATAAAGAATCCTCCTAACACCTCAAAATATTCGCTTTTTATATTTGTACTTAAAAAAAAAGCATATCATAATGATAAAGCTAATTTATAATATAAATGTGATGTTTAAGTTAAAAACCTAAAATTAAAGTTATTTATAGATAAAACTATGTAATTGTAATTGTTGGTGGTTTCATTACGGTCGATAATAGATGATTTTGTTTAACAAATTTTAATTAAAATAAATTTTAAATAATTTTATATCATGTGAACTTTAAGTTTAACAATTTTATAAAACTGATTATATAAAATAAAATTTATGTTCACTTATATATTATAAAATATTTTTATTTTTAAGATATGACAATTTCAACCCTTATAAATGAAGATGGAGGGTTTCAAAATGGTTAAGTTTTGTTTGTAAGGTGAATGCAAGAATTTGGCATTGAATCTTACTTAAATTAACTTATACTCTCTTGAAAAGGCATTGGTGTGCGTAGAATTTGTGGCTTGGGTTAGATTTTTTTTTAAAAATCACGTTTTTGTTGATGAAGCAAAGAATTTCGGTATGTGCATGCCAGCTTGTAGCAAATGAGATCTCCAAAAAATTTGAAAATGGTGATATGCGAGTTGCACTAAAGATTTATGATTTTGAAGTTTACACAGTTTTTCAATTGTGTACTCAATTATGTTCCCTTTCCAGAAAAGCTTTGCCTATTTTGAGCCTCCCAATCTTAAAGATCACACTCACCCCACAGTACTTTAATCTCCAATAACAACGTAGTGCCAACACCATCTCTTGTCTCCTCATAACACAAACGCTCCTCCTTCTATTATTGTTTTTTAATGGGTTTTCAACTCTTTCTCTTTCTCTATTTCACTGTGAGCCTCGTAAAAATGGAAACTTTATTTCAATTCTTCATAGATGAGGCAAAATCCACCATTTTTCTTTACCTCCGAGGCATATTAGATGCTTAACCATTAATGGGTCAACCAGTTAGGATTTGCCACGTCACAACTTATTTGAAATTTAAGTCAACCAGTTTAATATAGATCTTTTTTTTCAGTTCTACCTTTGTCTTATCAGCAACCAAACCCTAATGTTCATGTCTTTTTATGCAATTTATATCTCCATCCTACCATATTCTTTCCACAACTTCAAAAAAAAGTTTCATCACAAAACGTTTCTTATAATTACAAGTTAAGTGATAAAAGTTAATGCAATTTTCTTAGAGCAATCTATATTTTTCTGTCTAATAATCTTGATAGAATGGTATAATTTATTTTTATTTTTTTTTATGAAAAGCTATCATGCATCACTATGAAGTTTACATCACTGACATTTCAGATTTCAATCATCATTTGTCAGAATATGAAGAGTGGAATTAACTATGCTAACTCAAACTCAAAGTTATCGGTTTAATTGGAATAATCTCATGTCAATTGATTCACACGTTTGGTGGTAAATTAATGAAAATTTTCTTAATCCATCTCTAATTTATTTATATAATTTCAAAAAAGATAGTAATGCATATTTGTTTATGACAAGGAAGTGAGCTTCTTTTTTGTTATATTATTTAGATTTTCTAATCAAGAGGTGCAAAAGTAAAATAGTTTTGTTGAATTCCTAAAGAAACATCTTTATTACTAAAGCAGACAAGTTTAAAGCCACAGCAGTTAAAAGAAACAAAAAGTGTTAAACATTTTCATGGTTCGATCGTGTGTTAGGACAAAAGTAGTGCATGAATGAGAACTATAGACATCCATTCACCTTTTTTCAAGTCTGAACTTGTCTATGTTATAAAGGATAACTCACCTATTATAATTCTAAGTTGAATTATGCAGTGTTTGGAAGGTTTGCTACACTAACAATATGAAGAAGGAATCACATATCATGAAAGTTTGACACTAGGTAAAAGAATTTGGTCTATGACTCATGAGTTCTTCCAGAGCTTGATGACGTCCCATCTTGAACTTTTCATCTTAGTTCAAAGTCTCCATCAATGCAAGCAGTGAATGGTGGTAAAAGTAGATAGTGGACAGAAGGTAGCATTTTAAGATTTCCAAGTAAGCTTGCATGAAAGTTGAATTTTATAGGGGGACACATAGTGGTGCACAATGAATGTACTCATTATAACCTATGCATGGTGATCTACCTCAGTAAACCTCAAGTTTATCTTCTTGAGCCTGTGATGTATGTTAGGTGCACCTTTCACTTTGCAATTAATAACATATTACTATTGTTTTGAGAATCAAAGCTGCAAATATATGCACAACTTTTATAGAGATGGAGAAACGAGAAAGTCATATCATATACCAATAAAATAAGATGATGAGTGAGATGTAATTGGAGTCCACTAAGACCCTAGCTAACTGACAAAAGAAACTATATACAAAAGTAAAAATTCTGCTTATAGTTCATCACATTGAGACTTAATAAACAATGGGCTTACCTCTGTTATGTTTCTTAAGATTCCTTTTGGGGAAGATCATGACTTAAACTTCTGTATTTTGTTCTTCTAAAGAATTTATCTGTCAGCTAAACAGATGAAGTTTTAGGAGGTTATTTTTCACCTAAATGGGTAAAAGAGAAGTTTTGTTACCATTATGCTTAAGACAAGGTTTATAGCCTTTTGACTTGTTTTTTTTTTTCATGTGTATAGATGAATAAAACTTTTCTTTGGGTGGGGTTAGAACAACTATGTTTAGTGGCAAGCAAGAAAGCAACAAAAAAAGGAAGGTTAGAACGAAAAGCTTACTTACTTTTTGTTGTCAATTATAATTTCAAATCCCAGCTAAGTTCCTTATCTTAATTATCATATGCCGGGTACTAGAAAGAAGAGGAAAATACCAATAAACTTCAGTTCCTTTTACAAGTCAAGTTCTTGGTGATTTCCAAATTTTTTTTCTTGAGTTCCTTCGAGTGGGCAAAATTTGAAAGAACTTTAATTTGAGGTTAATGGTTATCTATCAATCATGCAGAAAATCATAAACAAATGAATGTGAAAAGATGTTTTTTACAAACTAAGGTTATTTTTCCTTGTTTTCAGTGATATTTCTTTTGTGGTTATTTTTTGGCCATTTCTCACAAACATAGATTCTCTCTATGTGAGAGGGAAGAGCTCTCTCTTGTAGTTGTTCAGCTTAGGAATGGATGATTGTGTTATTCTATGCTTTGATTCTCTGTTCTCATAAAGGTTTCCTTCTTTTGTCTTTGTCTTTGTCTCTCACCTTTTCATGGATACCCTTCTAGACTGTTGCAGCATCACTCTATATAGTTGGTGCACCCACTGGTCACTATATATACATTGCAATGCATATTCACACGTTTCATTCCAACTCTACCATACCCTTTTGGGTGTAAAGGGGCATCACCATCCTACATTTTCTTCATTGTAGACCTCTTCATATTCATTGCAGTTGTAGTAGCTGGGGTGCCTGTGCTTCACCAATTTCTTCAAACAATAAAATGAGTCATGCACATTCTCATACGGGCTCTGGTTTGTTCTTTTTCTCCACTTCATAGTTCTTTATCCTTCCTTGCATCTAGCATGAATTAGTCTTTAGATTTCTATCACTTAATTATAGGACCTTCCCTGTTCTATTTTTATCTGTTATGTAAACCACTTGGTATACTATTTTCCTCTGGTTTCCTGCATTACTCACTATCTTCAAACTTAATATGCCATTGACTAGTATGTTTTCTTGCTTGCAATTGCAGGCAGTAGAACCACTCGACGAACTTTGGAGTTTGGAAAGACATATGTAGTGAGACCCAAAGGAAAACACCAAGCCACTATAATTTGGTTGCATGGTCTTGGTGACAATGGTTTGAGGTATGGATGTCATCATAGGCCATTCTAATATTGTCACAACTATTACTTGTTCATTTTGATACAGGTTGTCCTATAATCGCTTTTCTTTTTGGTGGATCCTTTCACTTCTCTTTTCCTTTCTACCTCTCATAATCTTTAATTTTTTCTAATAAGTGTTGATATGTTTACAACCCTGTGTAACAGATTACAACTGGAAAAAAAACTATTTTGGCTAAAATGCAGCAATTCTGAAATTGTATCGACATTTGTAATCTGGTTTTAGAGATATGAGCACTCTTTTTAAAATTATACTTTTTTCTTCAACCAACCTCTCTTTTACCTTTTCTTTTTCACTATTCTCTTTAGTGGCACATGTGAATGAATTATTTCATGTTGAATTTTCACACAATTCAACACGTGAAATGTTTTTGCCTATTTCTATATATAGACTCTAAATATGTGGGTCATAAATCATAATTAATATTGGTTGACATCATGAGTACAAAGATAGACACAAATTTTTCACATGACCATGTCACATGAAAATGCAACATGAGAATATTCATTGTTGAATCCCCACTCCCATCCTCCACCTTCAAAATATACACTTTCTCAACTTCCATCAAGCTCTCAAGGAGTTTAAAGGCTGGATCCAGCTTTCATTTCTTTCCAATCTAAAAGCTTTGTACTATTCTTTTTCTTTTTTGACAAGATAATATATTACATGAATCAAAACTGGTACATTCTAGTAATGCTCCTTCCTTACTGTGTTTACTTTGTTCCCTGAAAATACCATTGAGTTTGAACATTTCAAAACAGTGTGATTCTAAGGTGGGGAAGTTTTAAACTTCCTGTGTTAGACATTCCTTTTGCATGCATGGTTGAGTGCTTTATTCTAGACAATTTTATCAAGCAAACCATTGGCTACTAATGGATGTGTTATATTTACTTACCAGTGACATTCTTATCTAATTTTAAGCTTTGTTTATTGTAGCTCATCTCAGCTTGTGGAATCCCTTCCACTTCCAAATGTAAGAATTTTATACATTGAATCAGTTTGAGATTAACTTAATTCAATTAGTTTGTTTTTGTGTCAATATTCCCAAATCCAATTGAAATGATGTAGATAAAATGGATTTGTCCAACTGCCCCCACCCGTCCTGTGGCCATACTTGGTGGTTTTCCCTGCACAGCATGTATGACATACATAAACTTTTCTGTTGCTACCCTTTTTGAATTAAATCATCACTATGTAATCTAAGACTTTTATAGTCATAAAAAAGAACTCTAACTTGCTTGGTGGCTCATTAATCAGGGTTTGATGTGGGAGAACTTTCAGAAGATGGCCCAGATGATTGGGAGGGTTTGGATGCCTCAGCAACACACATTGCTAACTTGTTGTCAACAGAGCCCGCTGATGGTACACTCTCAAAGCCAAATAAAATTAATTTAGACATCAATTTTTGCAATTTTACAATGTCCCACAATATCATTTCAGTTTTATTAATAACGTGCATTCATCTTTAAATTTTTACTAGGCTTTTTTTTCTTTAAACATATCTGTTGCAGATCCATCTAAGTCATAGTATACAAGTTAACTTATATAACCTTTCATATTTTAGTAGGTGTAACTGTTATAAGTCTTTTTACATAAGTCTAACTTCTTTATATAGTATTAGAGTCAATCTTATTTAAATTGGAGTATATTTATATCTTAATTAAATTAGAATATTAGAGTTTATAAAAGTTTATTGAATTTTAGAATATTGGAGTTTATAAAAGTTTATTGAATTTATCATATCATATCATATATAGTCTCATGTATGTGATCACTATATTCTCTAATTCTCTAATGTATGTGATCGTTATAGTCTCATTGACAATCTCAAGAAACATTAATTTGAGCATTTCAAACCTTATCTCTTATAAAGCCATACGCTTAAAATACACTCCTTAATAATATATCAATTATGTGATAGTGAAAGTTGCTTAATAATATATCAATTATGTGATAGTGAAAGTTGCTGTTGGAGGCTTCAGCATGGGTGCAGCAATAGCCCTGTACTCTGCAACTTGTTTTGCTGTAGGAAGGTATGGAAATGACATTCCCTACCCTGTCAATCTAAGAACAGTGGTTGGACTAAGTGGTTGGCTTCCTGGATCAAGGTATGCTGTAAAACTATTTGTTTCAGTCATTGCACTCATGTTAACAATAACACTCGTCGTTTAACTGAAAAAACATGAGACTTTGTTGAACTATTGTGAATGCAGCAGCAACATCCATCATTATTTTCTCATTAGATTCCCAAAAATCATTTCAGAGTTTGTTAACAAATCTACAACAGTCCACACACTAATTCACATGCTACTTGTAGGAGCTTAAGGAACAAGATAGAAGTATCACATGAAGCAAGACGAAGAGCAACTTCATTACCCATTTTGTTGTGCCATGGAATCAGTATGTATCTATTAAACTAACAAGTTAATGTCATTTTTCTTGCTGGGATTGTGATGTGCTTGCCTTGTACTATTTGTAGGTGATGATGTAATCCTTTACAAATATGGTGAAAAATCAGCTCAATCTTTATGCTCAGCAGGGTTTCGATATGTTGCATTCAAATCCTATGAAGGGTAACAGCTTTTATGGATGAAATTATCCCTCTAATTGGTGATGAATTAGTTAAAGCATGTGTTCATCTTGTGTCTGTGATGTGTGCAGGCTTGGTCATTACACTATTCCTAGAGAAATGGATGAGGTTTGCACTTGGCTTAGTTCAAGGTTGGGGCTTGAAGGCTCCTCATAAGTTACTTAGTAAATATTATTTGTCACAATTTATTTCCTCAGTCCTTTTTGTAATGTTCCTCAACAATAAAATATATGTATTTCCCACATTATACTTTTACTTTTGTTTATTATTCTATTTAAGAGATTTTGAGATTATAACAAGTTCTATTTTTTAACTTTTTTTTTTTCATATGACATAGGATATAGTTAATATTATAAATTCAAGGCGAATTGAACATAGATGAAACAAGAGTATAAAGTGAGGATAATAGCAGCTTATTTAAAAAGTGATGCTGCAAAAAGTGGCGTGGTGTAGATAGTAACTAATTTCTGTGATTGGCTTCATCGTTCTGGCCCAACCCAAGAGTTTGCTTCACAGCCTCTGTAGCACCTTGGGCCGCGCCCTTCACCTTCTCCCCTGTCTGCTGCAGGAACCCTTGGGTGTTGTCCTTCCCTGATTGGGCCATTTCCTTAGTTGACTGGCCCATCTCCGAGGCCTTCCCTTGAGCAGCATCTTTGTTCTGTTGGGTCTTCTCATTTGCCGCTTGAGAAGTGTCGGAAGTCTTATCCTTGGCAGCTTGGGCTGTTTGTTGGGCCTTGTCCTTCGCAGATTGGGCCATATCCTGGGCCTTCTCCTTTGCAGCTTGGGCCTTATCCCCAATATTGCCCACAGTCTGCTTGGTCTTTTCCTATATCACCAAACAAAGAGATAGACCCAGTTTAAAATATTAATTATAAATTAAAAGATGGCTGAAACAAGATTAAATATACATAATTTTTTTTTATGGAAGAATGAAACATTGGTAGCATGAATTGTAGAGAAAAAAAGATGAAAAATGGTTGATACCTCAGTTCGGCCCTTGGTTTCACCAGCACTGTAGCTTTGGTTATGGGATGCCATATTTTCTTCACTCTCAAATCTCTAACTTTTTCCTCTTTTTTCAACTCACTGGTGACTATGCTGGAGTTGCTTTCTGTCTATTTATAGTGCTTCGTGTTTTTTGCAGAACTGACACGTGTCCAACTTCCTGACACGTCTAAGGCACGTGCCACTCTTAAAATCGAGTGCCTTTTACTAGCTTTCCATGGAGGGATGAGCCTGTGGATTTTCACCACGTTGTCTACTTTTTCATGTGAAATAATCTGAAAGAAGATAAGGGACAGAAAGAAAGAAAGAGAAAATAAATGTTAATTTTATTTTTTTCATATTACTAAATTCATTTAAACTATATGTAAGAATTTATTAGTCTTATCACATAATTTTTTATAAGATTATTATCAAATTATTTATTTATAAATACCTAGTGTAGAAGTTTAAGACTTTCGACGAGTGAAATTAGAAATAAAAATATTTTATATTATTTTATAAGTTGATTTTATAAAATTAAATTAAATTAAATTTATTTTTAATATTTTTTTTATATATTAAAGTTAAAATATGATAATCATTAAAATTATATTATAATAATAATATATAAAAAATTATTTAAAACAAATAAATATAAAAAATGCAGACTTTCTATTTATTTATTAACAATTATTAACTTGTAAACTATACACATTTATAATTCAGTCAAAGAAAAATATCAGAGATAATATGGTAGAAAAGGAATTAATCAAACTGCTCTTTTGCTTGAGTTAATCTGAGTCTGATATGAATAAATTTCGTGCTTATCTTTAATTGTGCAACCATAGCTAAGCTTAAAGTGCCAAAATTTAATTTAAAGCTAGTTAAATTTTAATTTTAAAGTAAATTTTGATACTTTTAATCACATTTTTTAAAATAATTTGTTTTATTGGATACTTTAAATTTGTATAATTGGTTTATTTTATCGTATTGGAGTAACGTGCTTGTTATTATACATCACGGTCACTTACCTTTCCACATGTAAAAAATATAAAAAAAAGAAATTGATTAAATTTTAATTTTTTCATAAATTTAAGTTTTTTTGATTGAAGTTTTATGATTTTTTATCGAATACTTAAAATTTTAATATTTTTTAATTGAATCATTGTCTTCGATTGGATAACATGACTGATTGGTTACAGTTTCAAATTTTATATAAAAAATTGTATAACTTTATTTCATAAATTAAATACTAAAAAAAAACAAAATAATCATGTAAAGACATGAAATAATCATATTTCATTCCAATAATTAGGGTTTTGGAACTTTTATATTTTTCATTGATTAAGTCTGTGATGTTTTACAATAAATTTTAAAATCAAAGGATCTGCTCACCTACAATTGATGACAAAAATGTATAAATATTTTGAGAAAACTCCATTTAAAATATTTAAATTTATGGTAAATTTAAAATTTAATTAAATTATTTTTTGATTTTTTAGGCCATAACTCAATAATAAAATGAAACTTTTTTAATAGACGCAACCAAAAATACTAAAATTTAATTAAGTCTTGATTGAATATTTTTTTATGTGACATATTAGATTATATATTTATATATATTAATATTGACTATGGGTAGACTTGAAACTTTAATCAATTTTTTAAAATTTTTATTTTTATTTATTATAGGAAAATTTTCATCCAAATAGATAAGAATTTTAAAAAGTTATGAATACAATATTTCAGTGCAAATTGTTCAATTAATCTTTGGATTATTGGGGTTGGATTTGTTTCAAACTGGTTGAAGCATGATGAGGGATGTCTGAGACAATTTGTAGATATTTAAATTTCTACTTCACTTTATTGTTAGAAATAGTAAAATAGTTCTTAATAGTTATACAAAAGAAAATTATTGCAATTTTCATAAAAGTATATAATTTTATGACAAAAAGTATATGCAATTTATTGTATAAATTCGTACTGTCGACATCAAAATTAATTTCAGAAGTAAATATATAATTAAATACAAAATAATATGCTGTTCGATTTTCCCATTTAAAAAAATCAATAATTTTTTTTTTCAAAAAAAAATCTCCATTAAAGGTATCCTAAGAAAAAAAAAATGTATTTCTTCATTTTAATGAATCAACCTACTCTTTCAATAAATACATGGCTTTGGTAAAATTGAAAAGTAATTAATTAAGAACAAGTTAGAAAGAAAAGAAAAAACAGTGAATTTGAAATATTTTTGTAAGACTAAAACTGTATTAGATGATTAGATAACTAAATTATATGATTTTTAACTGATCAGTGTCAAAAATTGTTTTGCTGCGATAATTTATTTTTGTAAATGAAACATTTATTAAATTTGCATTTACCGATTTACAGTAACATTAGGGTATTGCTGCGTGATGAAAAAAAGAATTATGAATTAAGAAGTAAGAAGAAGAAGAAGAAGAGAAGGTGAAGTGTTTGTCTGTGGTGCGGTGGTTTTCGAGTGGAGAGTGAGGGTGAGGTTTTGTTGGGAAGAGAAGAAAGATAAAGAAGGAAGAGAGAGGAAATCGGAATCGGTGGGTCTAAGAGTATTGAAGAGAAGAATAAAGAATCAATTGAATCGAAAATGTCTCTAACGAGCGTGAAAATGTCGGAAGAAGTGTGGTTAAGTTGCGTCACTCATGCATTGTCCACTGAGACCGAAGAGATTATGGGTCTTCTTCTTGGGGACGTTCAGGTAATCTAACCTAACATTGTTTTTTTTCTGTTATCAAGTCAATTGAACATAGACACAGCACGAAGTTTGATTAATAATTGTGATGGATTGATTCAGCATTCGAAAAACGGGAACGTGACGGCATTGATTTGGGGAGCTTCGCCTCAGACGAGGTCTGATCGGCGGAAGGATCGAGTGGAAACCAACCCTGAGCAGTTGGCGGCAGCTTCTGCCCTGGCTGACAGAATGACCACAGCCACTGGAACCACAACAAGGGTAATTGGTTGGTACCATTCGCACCCGCACATTACAGTTCTCCCTTCCCATGTTGATGTACACACCCAGGCAATGTATCAGCTTCTTGACTCAGGATTTATTGGCTTGATTTTTTCCTGTTACAGTGAAGATGTAAACAAGGTTTGTCTTCAATGCATGGCCAAAACATTCTTCAATTCTAGATTTTCGTTAAGTTTATCGTCGTATACCTTTGGACTGTGTTCAGGTAGGAAGAATTCAAGTAATTGCTTTCCAGTCATCTGATGGGAAGCAGAATCACACACCGAGACCTATACCTTTGTCTCCTATAAATAGAAGCCCTGTTATTGATATTGTTTCATCGCCAAGTTCCTCAGAGAATTTATCAATAAGACCTGGTTACTTCAAGGCAGAGAACTCTGAGCTGGACACCGGTGATTCAACAAGTGTTGGTGCTAGTAAGGTATAATTTTTCATATCTCAACATGATTTAAAATTTGGTATGCTGTGCTGGTGGCTGGCCGTCGAATAGATATTGGTATTTAGAATGCTTATTATGCTTGAATGTAAAATTAAAAATCATGATGCAGCTTACAGACATTCTTTATTTGTTTTCTGCTTTTCTGTCCCAAGTTTAAACCAATCTCTAGATTATTTGAAAATGCTAAAATACCAACATGACCGATTGGTTTTTAGTGTCCACCTCCATTGGTGTTTTTATGGTGTATTCATTCATATCATGACAAAGTTTTCAATGCAAGATACTTGAACCAACAAGCTTTAGAATCCCATCTTCTTTTCAGAATATGAAATGAAGCTATTGGATTCAGCGTTTGGAACTGGGACCAAATGGGTAGTAGGATCCATAGATGGATTGGAGTCAGTTAGTATTAGGAATATACGTGGTAGTAATTCTGCATTGGTTCTGTATTAGAAACTGCTTGATTGCAGTTATTCATAGAAAATATTAGATTCAAGTGGGTTAGGAAGGATCCACTGATGGGTTGGAGGCGGATGGTATTAGGTGTGTCATGTATACATCCGATATAAAATAACTTATCTTGTATTAGTAATTCTGCATTAGTTCTGTATGGGACACTGCATAGTGGCTGGTATTCATAGAAATTAACAGTTGTCAGTTACGCATTAGGTTTATATCTAGTAATAGCGGGGTGTGTAATTAAGCAAGTGTACTGTTATTTGCAGCTTGTGAGCAGGGAGCACTCTCTGTTAGAGACTTTTGTCTCTGGGACAACAAGAAAACTGTTGTATTGTGCATGATTAAGCCACTCGATATTGTATTTTATCATTTTGTGTTTTATCATAGAACCACCCTTGGCATGTGTCCAATCTGCATTTCTTTTCTGAAAATTGTTTTACTTGAAGTTTCCTATTATGACTGGATCTTGTGTATACCTTTTTGCTGATATGGCAGATGAGGATATATGATAAAACATGAACACTCGGTGTTCACATTATGGGAAATGAATTCAGTCCCTTGCGGTCCTATCAATAAAACTACTTGTTTTTTTTTTCTGTACTGGATAAAATTACTGCATTGTGTTTTCTTTTTTTTAGGACTTATACAATTATATATTTTTGCTAGGACGGGGGGAGATCAGACTTGGGGAATTTCTTTGCTAATGCTGATGCCAACTACCATCCCAAAAATTCAGACACTAATATAGTTGATGTTGATCCCATGGATATGTCAGAAAGTATGCAAGAGGCCATGCATCGTTCAAATTTGGAAATGAGGTACAGAATATTGACAAGTGTGAAATGCACCACTAATATTTTTTTCATTTATAAACGTATAGTTTAGGCCTATTTTTGGTATTTGGATTCTGTGGTGTCCTCTTGATACATAAGGGAACACGGGACGGCTGTTTCATATCTAAAGCCTCATGTGGATGTTTGTCAATCTTGGTGGTTGGTTGAATGATAAATGGAAGCTATAACTGTTGAGCAACTCTTTAGTTTAAAAAAGTTGCACCCTTTTCTGCATTCTTTGTATTATTATTGGTCAGGTCAACCATGCTTAATCTTTTGAGATTGACAAGATAGTTTCTCAGTCTTGGGTTTTAAAAAATGTCTTTCATTGGTTTCAGTGGTGCAGAGTTTGTAAGAAGAGAGATCCCCCTTTACGTTGTGCCAGCCTTGTCTTTAACCAACCTTGATTCGCCGTTATCATCATACACAGATCTGCAACATGTACTATTTGAAGAGGAACGAAATGCATATAATCAAGCCATCTTACAAAATATGAGGTGATAATTTGGTAAACTATATTCTCATTCTTGATACTTCAACGAACTGTCTTTAATTTTCTTGTTTATTTGCTTTAATTATGTCATCCTTTTTGTACTGTCTTTAATTTCTGATGTACCTTTTGTTTGTACTTTGCAGGGTTGGGAAAGTTCATCCTCTGACTTTTATACACCACACTTCTACTTATCAGGCTTCCTTGTGCAAGTTGATTGAATACTGGTAAGGGCAAAATGTCCATTTTCGAGTTCCTCCTTATTTTCTTTTACTTCTCCAATAACAATTTACTACTTTCTGACTTTACAGTTTAAGTCCTGCAATAAGTGCACTTCAAGATCGACTGAGAGATAATGAAATTCGGGTATTTATCAAAACTAAAGTTGCATCATGATAGTTATTCACTGACCGTTTTACTAGCTTCTAAAAGTTTTGGGGATTTTGGATATATATTTCAAATCCTCTTTGCCCGATCATCTGTGAAACTCAACCTTTTTTTAAACTTCTTATTAACAGAATGCCCTAATTTGGATTGAGAACTAACTTGCCCCGTCCGTTTTATTATGCCCTACGTAGTTTGTCCACCAGGAACATTCCAACATTTGTCCAATCATTCTAAACATTTATTGCACCTATATGTTGTATATGACAGTTATCAGTTCTGAATGAAG
This sequence comes from Phaseolus lunatus, assembly GCA_013389735.1. Classification (NCBI taxonomy): domain Eukaryota; kingdom Viridiplantae; phylum Streptophyta; class Magnoliopsida; order Fabales; family Fabaceae; genus Phaseolus; species Phaseolus lunatus. The sequence continues at coordinate 37,340,033 of CM023861.1, forward strand.
AAGCCAAAAGTCTGGAGGCTGAGGCATATAATAGAGGGAGCGAAGCAAGTACAGGATCTCCTCGTCAAGTTGCATCTCCTGCAAATAGAGGAGGTTCGTCTCCTGGTCTGAGAAATTTGCACGGTTCACCTGAATCATCCGGTTCTAGGAAAGTAGCAAGTCCTGGTAGCCGGAGCAGAAAAGGTTATTGAAGTAAAACACTATTTGGAAGTAAGGCTTCAACCAATATAATCGAGGATGATTTACGATGGTTTTCCTAATATGGGATGTTTAATAGGTAGAATGTACATGGAAATGGTACTGCCTCAAGTTGAAATGATGCTAGGTGATGTATTCTGCTAGTAATAGAGTAAAAATGGCGTTTTGGTGATTTCTTTCATTTGAAAGAACACATTGAAATTATCTAATGGTGTCTATGGTTGGACTATAAGATCCTTTTGATAACGAAGATAATTGAGAATTAAATGATGAGGGAGAACAAAAAATTGTGCACACATCGCAAATTGCCACTATTCCAAAAGTAAAAGATTTTCATAAAAATAAATAAATTAACGACTACTGGTTAAGCATAGCAGAATGATGAAAAGGGATAATGAAAAAATTGATACTGTAAATTATTTCTTTATGATTCTTCCCCAGCTTTACCTAAGGTAGTATGTGATTTTTTTCTTCTTTTATCATTATACACAATTTTTTTGGTGAGACTGCTAATTGAATTTGTTGCATTTAACCAAATGCTAGGTTTATTAGATTCATAGAGACCTATTTGCTGATAAATAAAAAAAAAATAGATTCATAGAGATATTTGAAAATTATCGGTTGTGCTATTAATCAGGTTACAGTTTTTTGGGGGGGGTCTTGAGTAATTTGATATTTTAAACGTGTATAGTGTGTGTATATACGCTTTACATGAAAAAGTGTTGCAATAATAATAATAATAATAAACGATTAATAGTTTATACATATATAATAGGTAAGTTTTTTAGTGATCTGCTACACTTGTCAACATAGTTCTTAATTTGGCAATAGATTAGCCAATTTCATTACTATATATAGTTATTTAATTTATAAGATAACACATTGAATTGATTAATGCTTATGTTCAAGAATTGAATTTAATTAATCAATTTAAAAAGAAATCATAACTCTTTCATCTAAATAAGTTGAGTTGTTCCTTGAAAAACAGTAAAAATGTCATTTTTTTAATAAAAAGGTTTTCAAAGTTAATAAGAAAAAGGACAAATGAAATAATCCAACGCCATAAGATAAATGAAATTTAGATTTTTTTTTGGGGAAAAAGAGTTCAAATCTGACACAATAATTATATAATATTGGAAGAATATACAAAAGCTCCGAATGAGCTAAATTGGGGTGATATACATGCAAACAGTTCTACATTTAAATCAATATTTATGAAAGGAGTAGAAATATGTAAAATTAAAAAGACCATACATTTCTAGCATTAGACTTATTTATTTTGAATTCCTTGATGAAATAAAGTAATAATGGTTAAAAAAAATGAAAAGTTGTGTGATGAAATAAAGTAATAAAGATTTTTCAAATGAAATAAATCTAAGAACCACTGAGAGAATAATAAAGACAAGTTTTTTAAAATACTTAATAAATTATGAATGTTATAATAATTTAAAATCAGGATAAAGATAAGTACAAATAGCAGTATAAGAATATGACATGTTTATATATCATCCCTAATTATATATTTCTCTTTTCTTCGTATCTCTGTATCACATGTGCTAGAAAAAATGAAAAAGAGATAAACATTATAAAACTTTTGGATGAGACTCTGTTATAGATTTTCATTATAATTTTCAAATGTATAAATATAATTATATAATTGTAATCTTAAATATAGATTTTTTTTATAATGTATAAATAAAGAGGTACCCATTATTGATACTTTGTATCTCTATCATTATTTGTTGCTGATACTTGTTATAGATTTTTCAACACTTAATGGCTGTAAATTATTTCTTTAATATACTAGAATAAATTTTTTTCCTAATTTTTTTCTTTTTACAGTATTTCTTTAACATAAAAGTGCGTTTAAGTAAGCAATTTAATAAAGTGTGAATTCATCTAAAAGTTGAATGCAAACTTCCAAAAAAGTCAAAAAAATGAGTTAAAGCCACAAATTCCAAGATTTGGAAATTTGGATTCCCTTGCCATGTTGGTTGAAATTAAAGTGCTCCTTCAGAAATGCCTTTAACTTTAAGCATCCCATTGGAGAAAAGATTGATAAGGAGAAAGAGGATCTATATTCCACTTTCTTTTTCCCATTTTGGAGTAAAAAATAACCCATTTTTTTCATTCCTATAATGTACTTTACTTATATTACATCAATACCATATTTTAATGCATGAAATCTTGAAACAAAATGAAGTATAAACTCACTATCAAATATTTTGTCCACTACAAAAGAAATATTAATGTTAGCTTTAAAAAAAAAATCTACACAAAAATTTTAAAAAAAAAATACTAAATAATAATTAAAGTGAGTTTAGTATTTTTTTAATTTTTGTAATTTATTTAAAGACGAACATCTTTTTTTTTTTTAATTATATCAATTGTAGTGATGTAAATATAAATTTTTTTTCTCCATTTATAACAATATCCTATCTTTGTAATTGTAGCATGCATGGTTTTCTTTTCCTTTTTGTGTTCCTTTTTTAGAATTCATTGATTCCATTTATCAAAAAGTACTGCGCACACTCCATTCATTCTCTTTTTCTGTGGCTTCTCCTATTATATAAACCATCTTCCTTATCATCACTTATTCACTCATCACCACTTCTTCTTCATCAGCTTCTGCTTCTCTAATTACTTCAACATCATCTTCAGGTTGGTCTTTGTAGTTTTCACTTCTATTTCCCTTCCTCACTCTCCCACCACTGCATGCATCGAAATGTTTCATAACATGTGAATTTTTTAACAATGAACATTGGTGTTAATAAGAGTGACGTGCAGAGAAGAAATGATGAGCAGAGTGGGAGACTGGAAGTGCAGGTCATGCCAGCATCTGAACTTTGAGAGGCGCGAGTGTTGCCAACGTTGTGGTGGTTTTAAAGGCGGAGAGGGGAAGGATTATGGTGGTTTTGGAGGATCACCATCATTTAGTGAGTCACATGTCCGACCAGGTGACTGGTACTGTGATGTATCTAACTGTGGTTCGCATAACTTTGCTAGCCGTTCAACCTGCTTCAAGTGTGGTGCTTTCAAGAACACTGCTGCTCACACTTCATGCTCAAGACCCTCTTCCAGACCTGGATGGAAGTCTGGTGATTGGATATGCAACAGGTCATGATGATTCATAATAACTGATATTTGCTACACTTTTTACAAAATTTTGATGAGTTTAGTCTTTCTGCTTCTTTTTTTTTTTTTTGCTTATTAACGTTGTTAGATATCAGAGAATTTATAAAGTTAACGTAAGTCTTAAGATTAAAAAAGTATTTAGAAATATATGCACCTGCATATATCAATCTGATGTGATATGATGGATAAACAATGTGGTTCAAGGATTTGATCTCACATGCATCCGTATGGAAAAACATGTAAAGAGTTCAGTTTTATAAGATTGAATTAGACTTAAAATTAATTTCATAACAAGTAAGATATGAACTGGATTCAAGATCCTACATAGAGTAGAGATAATGATATTTCATAGTATATAAATGAGTACAAATTTCACCTTTATAAGTTAGTTTTATAAGATTGAGTTAGATTTAAGTTAACTTTTCAATATGGTATTAAAACCATGTATATATCCTAGTGACAATTTTTTCACCTTATTAAATTATCCGTTATTGGACCATCTATAATATATAGTTCCACACAAGAGTCACACTTCTCGGCTAGAATACTATATCGACACTACTTGCATGCAATATAATCTTTGTTGGGTTCCACTTTCCTTTACAGCCTTTAGGAGTTGGATACTTTGAAAACATTTTGTCCCTACTTGCAACCTTTATTGCTAAAAGAAATAAGAGTTCATTCTTCTATTTAAATAGGTACAACTCTACTACTCTTTTCGTGTGTTCTTTGTCATGACAAAACATGATTTTAATTTTTTGTTTTTCACTCTCTGCAGATCAGGATGCAATGAACACAACTTCGCTAGCAGAGTGGAATGTTTTAAATGCTTAGCTCCAAAGGACTTGCACTAGAAATGAGATTATCCCCTTTTGGGTATATTCACCATTTAAGAATTTAATTAATTTATATATGTTCTTTAAATTATTGAAAAAACTAACAAGAATTCATTCTCATAACTTTCCTTTTAGATAATAGATCATTATTTCTCATTAATTTTTTGGCAAGGCAATCGATACTCTATGATCAAACCAAAATTTGTAGAAGAAACTAACTAAAAAACTTGATGCAGTACTAATAAATGTTCATGGTTTTGTGTTAGGGATGCTAGCCAAGGAGAGACGAGATTCTGCAATATTTCTTACAAATTCTTCTGGCTGTAAAAGGCATTTTGGAATTCTATAAAACAGTGGTTTAGATGCCATGTTATAATAAGCAGCTGCATCCCTCATCTCATTTAACACATGAACTAAAGCTTTGTTGCTTTGTAGTTTAAATTTATAAGAGTTTAATTTTTGTGATAAATTCCCACTTTCATATTCAAAATAAAGAAAATAAAATAAGATAAGTCACCATCATTTCTTTGTTGTACCTACCCACCATACATTTCTGGTATTTTATTAAATAAATAAATAAATTTTTATTTATTAAATGATAAAAATTGTTCAATTAAAAGATAAAACTAATCAAATAATTTATTTCCTCTATATAATGATGTATAAAATTATAATGATATAGATGATTATTAAATTATAAAAAAAAAATCATTAAAGTAATTATAAAAATAAATAAATAAATTTATTTATTTATTTTTTAAGTAATTTTTTATTTATTTTGTAGGTATATTATAGATAATTATTTTAGTTTAGAAAAATAATTACTCAAAAGATAAAATAGTAAAAGTTTATTAAAAAAAATCTCTAAATTAATATCTTAGATTTAAAAATGGTTACTCTAAGGATAAAATGAAAAAAATTATAAATAACTGCAAGTTAAGTTATAAATTTAAAATGGAATTGTTATAATATCTTAAATGACATAAAAAATATTTTTTTATAAAATAACTTTTCTTTCGAAAAAACTTAAAAAAAACAACTAAACTGAGGTCTGATAAAATGTTGGATTAAAAAAAAGTTATCTTGAACTTTTAAAAATTAAGGTGGACCCAGAAAAGTTAAATTAAAACTTATAATCAATTAATAATTAAAGAATTACTTTAATATTACATTAAAAGTGGAGATAAAATAGTGAATAAAGGATGAAGTTTTGACTGAAAATTGGGGATAGAAAGGAAAATAAAAATAGCAATCCTAAAAAGTCCAGCTATAACCTTGTCATTCATTTATGTTGGTATTGCCAATGTTGATGTTCTTGATCTAGTCGATGTTTTCGATGTTGCTGTCTCTCTCCTCTTCTTATTCCTCTGTAGTCTTCTTTGCCTTCACTCTTTCAAATTTCAATTGACATCACCACCACACTCTTCTCTCCTCTTTCACCTTCCTCACTTCCCAACCCTTTTCCCAGACACTTTCTGCTCCTCGCTTCCAATGGCTTCATGTGAGTCTTCCTTCTCTCTATTTTATCGATCTATCATTCCATTACAAATTACAATTGATACTTCAAAGAGGAGCCTTTTCCATAATTTTAGGTTTTGCATGTGCTTTGCTTTGCAATATCGTGACTGGGGTTGGGTTATGAAGGTGGTGGGGTTGGGTTATGAAGGTGGAATCTGATTTTATATTTGAGATTAAGTTTTCGGGTAACATGGTCGTCGCTGGTTTAGTCATATTATATTTGCTTTGTTCTGAGTGCTGACAACCTACCATGTTTTTAATCTGATGGGTGAAGCACTCGGTAATCTATTTTACTGACCACATAGGACTTTTCAATGCTATAGGTATCAGATTGTTGATGTCTTTTGAATTATTTTGTACAATGTAACTATTTCAATAAACAGCATCTTGAGTTGTAATTTTGTAATGATTTTTTGAACCAGATAATGTATTTGTCTCTGAAATAACTCCTTTTGAGAATGAAGTATTTGTCTCTGTTTATGGGTTCTTGCTTTTGAGTTTGTTAGGTTCATGTCCATTGTGAGATATATTACCTCCGGTTTCAAGTATAAGCCAAAAAAACACTAATTGACATCAATTAAGAAATGATGTTAGTAGTATTTAATTGTTCTAGTTTCATAGAAGAAAGTAATATTTGTCGTAATCTAAACTTTTTAAAACTTGATATCAAGAATAAAAGAGTTGTTATTCTGATGTTAACTATAGGCATCTTAGAAATAGTCTCATTAAATGATGTAAAATTAGTTGAGATTTGCTTATATTCGAGGCCAACACTCATTAGTTTTGCTTATATATGGGACCGGAGAGGGTATTTTGAAAAACAGTGGGATTAAGTTAGCCCTGACAACAAAACTCTTTTCTTAGTATACTTGGAATAGGAAAAAGATGCCTTGATTTACACAATTTATATAGTGTGTGAGGGCTGTGACACTGCTTGGCGTTTTAATTTCCTGACTGAACCTTAGGTATTTTCCTGAGCTGTTGACATTGCAATAGTCCAACTCTATTCTTTTTACAGATTGTGGCAGCTATTTCTTCTTTTCCTTTACTTTGTGATCCTACTGGTTAAGTGTTCTTCCTTCAAGTAGGATTATGTATGGGCTTGCTGTTCTAAGCCTCAAAGATGGGCTACTAGTGGAATAAATTGACAGAACTATGAATGATTTCTGAGAAACAAAAACTGGTCACAATGAGTGTGAACGAAAAGAATACATGTCTCCCCCTCTGACAGCTTTGTGTGTAAAATATAATCATGATGAGTGTTGAAAATGGTACTTTTTCAGCACCAAGATCATTCTACTACACTCTGTTCATTGTAATCTTTGCCGAAGTTCCATTATATTGTCTAGGAATCTATTAGAAATTTCTATTATTTAGTTTCTTCTTTAGTATTTTTCTCTTTGATTTCATCAAAGTATTTTTATCATCATTTAAATGTGCATTTGACAAATTTTGTAACTTGTCAAAGAAACCTTTTCTTTATTCTTCAATCAATCTCTGTTGTCTTAACATGTTGGATACTTAGTATGCAAATTATGAAAGTTTGGTGTTTCTTTTAAGACTACTGAATGGTCATGTACCCCCAAAAATAGTGGTTATCATATCATAAATTCTATCACAGGTAGCTTAGGTACCCCAAATATTAAAGTATTGAACTTGCGCTTTAGTGGAAAAAATGTTGGCCTTTCACAACAAGTTGGTACAAGAAGCTGGAGAAGGCAGTCTTTGCAGTACACTAGTTTGGTTATGTCACGGCAGACAGATAGGTTTTTAGCATCATCCAGTGACCCATCGTCAGAGACCCAGAGTAAGTTCTTCTATTCCTTGATTTTTTACATATTTTTTGTCATATAAGCTATATAAAAACTGTCATTACTTTAAAAGCCGTGGAACTTACTGTAAAATGCATATACTAGTTTGTAATTTGCGCTGATATAATGATAGGAACTTAGGCTATGAGGTGTCCAAGTTCCACACCGGGTAGTTTAGGATGCTTGGCGGAGTATTTAAGTATTTGGTTCTCCCCCTCTTTATAGTTAGGTTTTGAGGGTGAGTTCCCCAAGTCCTTGGGTACTTATCATATAATTACAATGATTGAGGTTATATAATTATAGGTGGTCCGATCAGTTCGATAGCGGGTGTCACAATAGATCCAACAAATTATTGTTAGGATAAATTTTAAATGACTCTGATACCATCTTAAGAACACTGGGTCAATGACACTATTAACTTGAGATTGGTACTATTGTCTGGCTTCAATAACATACTTTAAATGATTACATCACAGTTATTACAAAGTCTGAAGAAGGTTCTGAAGGGACTAAATCTTCAGTTTTGACAAGTCAGCTTATTCCCAATTTTAATGAGGTTAGTACTTGGAAAATCCCATTGTTTATTCATCTATTTCTTTTTACACTTTTTCAGGGGAAATCATCTATAAAACTGATCCAAATTCGTGATGACTTTATTGTGCTGCTTTCATCTATTACCTTATTTGTTTGTTAGTCCAAATTTGATTAAGTTGTTCAATATTTATAAAATCATTTTATGTATATAACCTTTGTGTGCTCTGGTATATTTATAGCATATGTTGCCAGTATATTTTGGTCTAAAATTGGCCAATGCTTATCTTGAAATATTGCTCTACGTTAGGTTATGGACCTTAAGCTCCTTCTGATTAAACTGGCAAAGCACAGGCCAATAGAAAAGTACAGTTTGTGTCCAAGCTTATGAACCTATCAGATGTTTAGCATATAGCTCCTGAGGCTTGACCTACATCCCACCTTTCATTTGATATAAACCCCCTGCCCGAAGAAAAAAATAACTATTTATTACAGAAATTTGTGTGGATACTTCAGTGACTTTATTTACTTGGCTGTGTTAAATAATAATTTTAATCCTTTAGTTCTGAAGTTTTCCCAGCTAGAAAAACTTCTATTTTATGACACTTGAAAAGAGATTTGTCACATTGTAATGCACAAGTCTATTTTCTACATTTATTCTTCATGAATGGAAAATTTGAAGTCATGTATCTTTATGTATTGCGATTCTTTGTAGGTGGAATTCCTCGTCACAAATTTATGTGACTCGAGTTCAATTGGGGAGTTAGATTTAAAAGTAAGTACAATGAAGTTGGATATTGATGTCTTCATTATGCACAATGTTATTCGAATTCTCATTATGGCATTAGATATATCATCTTAGACTTGCTTCTTATTGTTGTTTCCTCTCTTCATTGTCATATGCCCAACCTCCTAATGATATCAGCTTGCTGGGTTTCACCTGCATATAGTGAGGGATTTGACGGAACAAAACGAAACTCCACCTCCTCCTATTCCTGCTTCTGTAAGTGTAAATGATGTCGTAGAAAAGCCTAAAACAAAAGGACCAGTTTCTACAACTTCATTGGCCATCTCGAAGCCTGTAGGATCTATGCAGAGATTCCTAGACAGTGCTGCGGATGAAGGCATGGTGATAATTCCAAGTCCAAAGGTAAGAATCTGAAACTTGTACTTTACATTTTACAAACCTTACATAATGCACTCTAAAACCGTAAGCAGGTGGGCTTGTTTAGGATAGCACGAACAATAAAGGGGAAACGTGGTCCACCATTATGCAAAGAGGTACAGTTGTTGACGGCTTTTCTGTTCTCCTTTTGTTTTTGGCTTTTGGTGTTTTTCATGAAGTTGTGTGCCAATTGACAGAAACAATATGTTGAGGAGGGGCAAGTGATTTGTTTCATTGAACAACTGGGTTTTCCGGTGCCAATTGAGGTTTGTGTCCTGACTCTTCCAAGTTATTGTATGAGTCTCATGTTTATGTTTATGATATGATGTTGAGAAGGGGCAAATGATCATAATATGATGACTACTAATCATTGCTATGATTCTCATGTTTGCAGGCTGATGTGTCCGGAGAGGTCGTCAAGATACTACGAACGGATGGAGGTTAGTTTCCTAATCAATTTGATTTAATTTCTGTTCAAAGACCAGACTCGTATTTTGTGGTGTGTGACTCTTATTTTTGGTCTTTCACAGAACCTGTTGGATATGATGATGCGCTTATTGCAATATTGCCACCATAATTTCCAGGAGCAGAGAAAGCTTCAATAAGTTGAATTCTTTTAAAAAAAGACATTCTTGCCAACCAATCTCTAATTTACTGATGCTTATGTTTGATTACTTTTTTGCTTCCTGTGGTCAACCTTGTTTATTTTTATTGTTAGTTTTGCATAGCAAAGACAGCTAAACTAAGACAACTTGGTTTTCTCGTACTTCCCTGTTTCTGTTAGTGGATTTGTCGTTTGGAGTTGTCCTTAGAAATGATCCAGGCCATAAAGTTGTGTAAGGAAAATTTTGAAACTTGAATCTTTTGATGTATTTATATCTTGAAAATTTAAAATATTTTGAAACAACTAACATTTATAAATAAATAAATAAAATGATTGGATAAAAAGTAAAGTCAAATCCATGTGATTTTTCAATCTTTTAATAACCAATTTTCTCGTACTTTCCTGTTTCTGGTGGTGGCTTTGTCATCACAGTTACAAGTTTTTATGCATTACTATATTCTTGGTCTTGAGTTAGAATGATAGGGGTTTTAAATTGTAATTTTATGCCATATTATATTAGTCTTCATGAACACTGTTAATTACTTCAATTAAAAATTCATTATAATATTTTGTTAGAAAAATTATCTAGTATCGCATATGAAGGGTCAAAAAAGAGAGTTTAGGAAAGTTTAAAGGTTTGGTGACGTTATTTGATGTATATATATATATATATATATATATATATATATATATATATATATATATATATATATATATATATATATATATATATATATATATATATATATATATATATATATATATATATATATATATATATGCACTTTCCTAAAAACTCACAAATCTATCGAAATTCAACTTAAAAACAACTCATCTAAATGTATGCATTTTTTGTTTTATATCTGTAAGCTATAGAAAGTTTAATTCGTATTTTCTTCTCTTTAATTCATGATAGTCCTAATCAAATACTACATTACTTATTTATATCATTTGAAAGTATCAATTGAATAAATAACTTTTTAATTCTTCAAAATTATAAATCAATACACCCATAAGAATGATAATATACGTAGAGGCTGACTTAAGCCGTGTCACATTCATTTATTAAATAGCAAGTTCAAATTTTTAAAAGAAGTTATTTACTTAATAAAGTTAGATTGAAATTTTTTAAAATTTAATGAAGATTATATATTTTTATTTAAAAGGTTAAAAATTGAGTTACATTTAAATTTAGGCTTATTAATTTATTTAGAGACATGTTATGTAACTTATTTAAAAGGGTTTGCGATAAATTAAGCTTTCAAACAATATTTTTTTTTCAATTAGGTTAGGATTCACAGTATTTAAACTGATAACAGGATTTTGAAAAGGAAAAAAAAAGGTTAATTAAGTAAATTTCTAAAGAAGGAGAAGGGAAATGTAGATATCAATAATGGGAGTGTAAATAAGAAAATTATTATTTTTATTTTGAATAAGAAAATAACATTGAAGCCCAAAGCTCATATATATAGGGGCTTCTTCTTCTTGCATCTCCATATGTGCTTGTGACACCCTCATAACTTTTAAAATTCTAAAAATACCTTTCTCTAATTAAGTTAAAATGTTTGAAATTAATGGTTATGGAGATGTGTTGGCTGTGGAAGTGTTGGTTGAAATTGGTCAAGACGCTTGTGGTTGTTGCTGTTGAGTTACATTTTCGGTGGTTTATGATGGTGCGTGGTGGTTGAAGGTGATTACATACGATGAATTTTTTGTTTATACGGTGTTTTCAAAATAACATTTTCAAGATTACATAAAGTATAAACAATTTTCTAATCTAGTATTAGTTTCTGATTTATGGAATCCATAAGTATTTGTTTAAAAAAATATACTATAAATTACATAAACTGAAAGTTAATACTCAATCTATAAAATAACTTCCAATTTATATAATTCATAATATTGTTTTTTTAATACATACTTATGATTGTCCAAATTCGAAGAATAATTTTATATTACAAAATGGCTTTCAACTTACATATTTTAAAATGTTTACAAAATATTAAAAACAAAATAAGGACACATAATGACATAATAGCAAAATATAACTAAATAACTAACATTTTCTACCACAGAACCACAAATTAACTGAAATACTCTCAAAATATATAAAGAACGCCAATAAAACCTTAGGTGAGCTCAAATGGGTACTTGAGTGCTTGGAGTGGCGCGCTCAGAAAAATATAAACAAGGAAGGGCAGTTTCTTCCTGCACCCCTACATTTTTCTTCCTGCACCCCACAATGTAATATAAAAACAAAAACATCCCTATTATTTTTTAAAAATTCCAAAATGCCCATAAGACCTATACTATTCCTTCTTCTTCCCAACAATGTAATTTGGTAGTTTTATGGAATGAGAAATCCACATTTTTTTTTTTGCATTCTGGATTGGAAAATTCATAAATCTTTCGAATTGAGAAATTTGTAAATCTTCCGGATTGGGGAATCTATAAATCTTCTGGATTGGTGAATTCGGTAATCTTCTGGATCCATCAATCAGTAACAAAAATTAGACTTCCAGATTCAGCAATCCAGAAATCAATAATTTACTTTCGAAACACCCCTTTATTTGGAAAAGAATATGATTCACTTCCGGATTGATGAATCCGTAGCACACTCCCGGATCCCGATATCCGGTAACCTAAAAAACTCTAGTTTTTTCAAATAAAAGGTGAAGGTTAGTTTTGGGATTTACAAAATTGTGGGGGTGCAGGAAGAAGAAGCCACAAGGAAGAAGGTGTAAAACGGTGTGGGATTGCTGGGTTTTATTTTTTTACTTAAGGGCAAAACCGTATTTTCATATTTATCATGGGTGCACAAGCACATATGGAGGTGCTGAAAGAAGTGGCCCATACGGATGGTGAGGCTATTTTGGTATTTTTGGTGTCACTGTTTCATTTGGGCTCGAATTCCGTGAGTGTCAAAACAGGTCAATATAAATACAGTACATGCATATATTATATATACAGTACAAAGCAGAATCAACTCTGATCATTCTTTGATTTCATTCATTACAGTGCGCTTTTGACCGTTTCGGATTAAGAGCGGTGCATTTGGCGTGAAGAGAAGTGAAGTGAAGATGGAGGCACAAGCAGCACAGACACAGCATTTCCGAAACTCAACAGAATCAGAAAAGCATAACAGTAACAATAATCACCACAATAATAATAACAATAATCGTAACTTGATGGTGAAGACTGAGTTGTGCAGGAGATTCAGGAGAGGCGTGTGCGGTCATGGAATCAAATGCGATTACGCTCACAGCGTTGGGGAGCTCCGACGCCAACCCAAACTATGCAGATTGTTCCTTCAAAACAAACACTGCCCCTACGGACGCACCTGTCGCTACCTGCATTCAGCCACAACAGCGCTACCATCAACTTTTCCAATTCCAAATCCACAATCTCAACCAGGTTCTCTTCTCTTTATTCTATTAATGTAAATAGATCTATTAATTGTTTAATTACGCGTTGCGATTCCATGGCGACGCTTACGATTCCATGATTAAATAATGCAGGCCTCGTATACATCTTCTTACCATCCTCAAAATCTTATTTCTACTACTCTACCTCTAGTAATAGTATATTTTGTGCAAGTAGTTAATTTATTATTTGATTGAATAATGTAATTAATTATGATACCGATAAATCTTCTCTCGTTCGTCATGATACGCGCGTAATTGAATTTTATTTTATTAATCTCTTACTTTGAAATAAAAATATCTGTCATATATTGTTTGAATTTTTTTTTGACTCTACGACGTGATAATATCCAATCATTTAATATTTTTTTTTCCATTTGAAATGTGCTGAAGATCAGATTGGTTCAATTCGTAATAAAACTATTTAAAGTAAACATTAACATTAAAAAAAATGTTTTATCATGTTAATATTGTTGTTAATTTCATAATTAACAAGTTAAAGTAAAAATATAGGAAATAAATTGATTATTGAAGAACTTTTTAAAATGACATTTACATGATCCCAAATAATTAAAGTGAAATTCCTCATTTGTTGTTATCTTGAATAGGATTACTTCCCACGAGGAGGACACATGAAAAAAAAATCATACTCGGTATAACCAAAATGATCATCATAAATGAAATCCCACACTATCATCATCGAACAAGAGCTACGCTGTTCTGTTTGATCTAATATTGTAAAAAAATTGAACTAAATCACAACAACAAAATATGTTCTTCTTTTCTTGTTTCTGGATTGGTTTGATAGGATTTCAATTTATTTGAATCAATTTGATGATAATCGGTTTAGTTTAATTTTGAACAGCACTAGTCATTAGCCAATCCATTCAATAGCACTGAAATAGGTCTTTGCTCGCCGAGCCAGCAAGCTTGGTCAGGTATGGATGGATCTGTGGGAAAAATAATAATTTGGCCCAACAAAAAACAAATTCTGTTTTCCTTTTGGAAAGAATAGAGACAGACACTGTTTTTTTGTCATTTTGATGAACAAACTTCTTGGGTTTGATTTGACGCTATATTTGAAAATATTTGCATAGCATTTTGTGATTCAATAGAACATGGAACTATATCCACGTTAATAAAGTCTGACCCGTTTTTGTGATGCTGAAGTAGGGCAACTTAATCGCTCCTCCTCTGCCGAATACAAGAGAATGCAAACTTCTGCTGCTGTTCCAAGTGATAGCTACCCTTCTGCAGAAAATAGTACAATGCAAACTGCTATTGCTGCTACTGCAAATGGCTCAACTGGCACTCTGGCAGCTGGCTCTTCCAATAAGAATGAACCATATGCTGTGAAGTTCGTGTTCAAGAAAAACGAACTAAAAAAGATCAATCGCATCTATGCTGATTGGATTTCAGATTTATCCCGCTGAGAAACTGGCTGGACAAGTGGATAACTATATTAAAAACTAAGCAATTTCTACTAATGGGTAAAAACTCAAAAATCAGTCTGATCGAGTTTGTTTTGAGGAATGGTTTGGTTTGATATTTTGCCTTTTTCTGCAGAGTATATGCTTAAGTATTGCTTCAGATATTAGAATACACAGAACTTCTTAAGCCTACCAAATTTATGGTGAAATGAGAAACAAAACATAGAGCACGACGGAAGAACATCAAGGTGATGTCTTCCAAGTAATATTAAGAATTATTTATCCTTCCAACTATGTCTAGACATAGCATCATCAGTAACGATCTGTTTGAGCCAAAACAAAACTCTTCTATTCATACATAAAGCTAAATGACACCTAATTAAAAACAGGGCTTTTATAGGTTTTATATTACTGAGCTTAATAACTTGTATAGTCGTACTTTTGGTTAAACACTCAAAATTAGTCAATGTATAGTATTAGTAATGAATAATAATTGTCACTGAATGTTATCCCAAACCTGTAAAATGTCAACCCATTTATAGAGTTATAATGGGTTTTAGATATCCATATAATTATTTCTATCCACTTAATCCTAATAATCGTAGTTTTAGATAACTTAGAGGTATCCGGTTCTTTTGACTGAAGAATTGGTTTACAGATTAGATATAAAAAAACAACGACATAGATTATCACGGTTGACTGAATAATAGAGTTTGCATTAGTGAAATGAACGATATCAATGGAATCAGAAGAATATTGATACAGAAAGAAATAGAGTAATTACTATCTTTTGTTATTCATGTATTACGCCCAGAGGATTTTACCCATTTCATAGTTGACCTGGCTAATGCGTACATTGGATCAACACATTTCTTGAGAAGAGGGTCATCTGGGGGCAAGAGGTCCCGCATATCATCAGAAGCAAGAATAACAGAATTTGCTGCTCTCACCAAAAGAACTTGAAGTGCAATTCTCAATAGATTGCATGCCCCTTCCATGTCCTTTCTGTTCAAAGCTTCAATTGCAGGTATCACTGTATGCTCCATTGTTGCTCTATCAGGCAGTATAACCTCAAAACCCTGAATATCATTAAATGAAAGTAAGAAATATCCAAATCTCTATAGCTTGTCAAGTGTCACCCCAATACATTGTGTTTTTTAACCATTGCAGAAAAAGTGAAAAACAACTAGTGCATTATATGTAAGTACATACTTGACAATCAACTCCTTGTTCATAAATAAGAGCACGATAAAATTGCAAAAACCAACAAAAAGTTGCATGTGCAGGCGCAGAAATACAAAATTCATTATGAACATATTGACAGATACCATTCAGGTTTTTAGCAGCAGTGATAAGTGGTGGTAACTCTGCAGTGCACAGACATAATAGTCTAATAGAGCTGCAGTAGAATAAAGATGTAGCCAGGTAGAATTCTTTCAATGTTCATAATATTAATCATGAGGTCTAATTATTCTTTGTATGCACGAACAGGGATTATTGTTCACTTAGGAAAATGTGCTAATGAAACTAAACCAGAAGAGAAGCAATAAACATATGAAGTAGCTTACACATTAAGGCCATATGAAACATTTATGAAGTGTATGTTGTAATAAAGCAAAAGCTCCTTCTAGTACATGCTCTGCATTACAAAGAAAATATTAAGATCTTGTTCTCTATTACAGAAATATGGGATCAAAATTCCCTCTGCCTGAGGTTTTTGTGTTCCAGCTGCCATTATACCAAACCAATACTACAGTACTGATTCGTTTGAACCAACAACTAGAGACTAAATATAGTGTTGACTAGAGTTTAATGATCTATAAGTACTTTTTGAGACAGGAAATAGATAATGGATTTACTAAGGAAACTGGATCTTCATGAATCATGAGAAAGAAACACTGCAGCAATGCTTTTGTTTTAGCACGTTAGAAATGTTGTCGCCACTTGTTGAGTAAAGTTAAGAAACAAGTAAAGAATACAAACAAATTATCTACTCATTGTAAACATATTGTTCTATTGAACAGAAACAAAGCTTCCAGCAATGCACATAGATATATGGCTTGCGCAAGAAAAAAAGAAGGACATGGATATGAAGTTGAGAGGTCAGGAACTGCCCCTAATAGAAACTGGCTCACAAGAAGAAAACAACAAATTTCCAAAGAATTTGTTCCAGGTCTGTATCATATAGTGTGTTCTGAAAGTTATACTATGAAAAGCAAAACTTTAATGGACATTCCTCAGCGCAACTACATTGGTCTGAGTTATTAATTTCTCTAAGCCTAGGGTGCAGTAATAAGATTTGGTTGATACTTAAGATATCAGGTTATTGAAAACAAGATAGGAAATTACTTCATTTTGAAGCTTCTCTTTATAAAAACCAGCAGCCAGAGTTGCATTTGTGGCTAGCACTCCAATCGGCAAAGGACTACTGGCTTCAAGAGGCTTTAGCTTAGCTTCCTTGAGCTCCTTCGCAACACACTCGGCCATGTGAAGAACAGGAACAGAACACCCCTCGCACACTTGTTCATACCAAGAATGTGACACATTACAAGGCATGACTATGCAACTGGCCCCAGAATTCTCAAGAAAAACCCTCTTGTTTCTAAGACTCTGCACAATCGAAGAAGAATCGAGCTTCAAATTTTCCGCTTTACTTGGGCTAGAAACAAAATAACTCCTTTCAAAGGACAGAAGCTCCTTACTAAAGAGAGGATCAGAACACAGTAGAAAAGGAATAGAATTTCCTCCATCTTCTGAACTCAACTCCACAAGTTTTCTCAAAAATTTTAGAGTGGCATCCACGGACACCCCTCCAATTATACCCACAGTACTTCCCTGAGTGACAAAAGGAGCACCCCTTCCTGAAGCAAGGTTTGTGGCATGAATCTTCTCAGAAAATTTCCCACTTTCATCTGCATTCAAAATAACTGAAGATGGGGGTGTGGCCTGAACATGGCACCACCTTGTCCTGCCAAAGTATCTGGGAGTAGGAGGAGTTACACAACCTAGTAATAATGTTTGGAACGGATAACTGAAAGACATCACATCCAACATCCCCAATGTCTGAGAAATTTGAGAGTCTGAGTTCACTACTTGTGTTTGTTTGTTATTCTGTTGTGTTTGAAATCTACAACCCCATTTGAGTTGCAGAGTAAGAGCCTCAATGAAGAAGAAGCATCCTGTAGAAAAGCCCTTCTGCGGACATGTGGCTTCACAATTTCTCACCAACCTTTCTCAACTCTCACCTCACGGTAAAACCCACCACCCAATGCTTCTCTCTCCGTTTACTCTTTTTTATTCAAAAAAAAATACACAGTTGTTACATTAGTTCTCAAAATCAATTTAAGAAAATACTTGAAAATGTAATCGGTCAATTATATTAATTTAAAATTTGATTCCCCTGACTTAATAGATAATATTAAAATACATTTTAAAAAAATAATAACAAGAGATTACGTTTAGATATTTAACATTTCAGAAATTTATTTAGTTTTCAGTAGCCATTTGAAAGCACTTAATACTTTTAAGGATAGAAAGGTAATTGTCGGTGTATACAAAATTTCACTATGTTATCCTTATTAAATTTTTTTAGGAAAGCTCCCAAATTAATTAAATTTTGTATACGTGACATTTGGAATAAATTATAAATCATCATTAGTACAATTTTTAAATAGTTACTACCATCCTTTTCAGATTATTCCTTTTAATATCTGTTTATTTCTCACTTTTTATCATTGTTTTTAGTTTCTATTTATTACATTTATTATTAATTACATTTATTTAATATCATTATTAGTATTAAAATTATTTAAATTAATTATTAAATTAATTGAATTATTATATTTCACTCTTATAAGTAGCTCAATTATCTATAATAAATATTATTCAAATCGGCATTACTCCTACTCTACTCATATAAAATAGATTTTAACAAAATACACTCTAAAAAAATACTAACAAATAATTATTTGAATAAGTAATTAAAAATATTATTTTATTTTTAATTCACAAAAGCATTTTATTTTAGGATGAAAATACATGATTTTCACATGTGTATTCACACTTTTATCACATTAAAATATACAAATTTTATTATTTTTAATAATAATTAAATAAAAAATGAAAAATAATACAATTTAAAAAAAATATATCATTTTGTAAAACATACTATTAAAAAATTATATAAACATTTTTTAAAATAAAGAAAAATTATTCAATTATTTATTTTATTAAATAAATAATAAAATTTCATTTATTAAATGATAAAATATTTCAATTGAAAGGTAAAACCAATCAAATAATGTATTTTCTCTATATAATGATTTATATAATGATATAGATAATGATTAAAATAAAAAACTATTATTAAATTTTAAAAAAATCACAAAAGTAATTATAAAAATAAATAAAAATATTTTTATATTTTTGAAGTAACTTTTTATTTATTTTGTAGGTATATTATAGATAATTATTTTAGTTTAGAAAAATAATTACTCAAAAGATAAAATAGTAAAATTTATTAAAAAAATCTCTAAAATGATATCTTAGATTTAAAAAATGGTTAAAAAAAACAAATTTTTTATAATTAACTATAATTTAAGTTAAAAATTTAAAATGGAAGTGTTATAAGATCTTAAATGACATAAAAAGAATATTTTTTATAAAATAACTTTTCTTTCATAAAACTTTAAAAAATAAAATAAAGTGAGGTCTCATAAAATGTTGGATTGAAAAAAGAGTTACCTTAGAACTTTTAAAATTTAATGTGAAGTGGAGATAGAATAGTGAATAAAGGATGAAGTTTTTTTTTTACTGAAAATTGGGGATAGAAAGGGAAATAGAAATAGCAATCCTAAAAAATTCAAGCTATAACCGAGTCATTCATTTATGTTGGTATTGCCAATGTTGATGTTCTTGATCTTGTCGATGTTTTCGATGTTGCTGTCTCTCTCCTCTTCTTATTCCTCTGTAGTCTTCTTTGCCTTCACTCTTTCAAATTTCAATTGACATCACCACCACACTCTTCTCTCCTCTTTCACCTTCCTCACTTCTCAACCCTTTTCCCAGACACTTTCTGCTCCACGTTTCCAATGGCTTCATGTGAGTTTTCCTTCTCTCTATTTTATCGATCCATTGATACTTCAAAGAGGAGCCTTTTCCATAATTTTAGGTTTTGCATGTGCTTTGCTTTGCAATATGGTGACTGGGGTTGGGATATGAAGGTGGAATGTGATTTTATATTTCAGATTAAGTTTTCGGTAACATGGTCGTTGCTGGTTTAGTGATATGATGTTTGCTTTGTATTGAGTACTGACAATCTACTATGTTTTTAATCTGATGGGTGAAGCACTCGGTGATCTACCGTACTAATCCCATCGGACTTTTCAATGCTATAGGTATCAGCTTGTTGATAATTTCGTAAATTGCTGCAGCCTTCACTATGATGGCTTTTCAATTATACAATGTAACTATTTCAACAAACAGCATCTTGAGTTGTAATTTTGTAATGATTTTTTGAACCAGATATTGTATTGGTCTGTGAAACAATGTCTATGGGTTCTTGTTTTTTGAGTTTGTTAGGTTCATGTCCGTTGTGAGACATATTACCTCCGGTTTCAAGTATAAGCCAAAAAAACACTAATGCACATCAATTAAGAAATGATGTTAGTAGTATTTAATTGTTCTAGTTTCATAGAAGAAAGTAATATTTGTCGTAATCTAAACTTTTTAAAACTTGATATCAAGAATAAAAGAGTTGTTATTCTGAATTAACTATAGGCATCTTAGATATAGTCTCATTAAATGATGTAAAATTAGTTGAGATTTGCTTATATTCGAGGCCAACACTCATTAGTTTTGCTTATATATGGGACCGGAGAGGGTATTTTGAAAAACAGTGGGATTAAGTTAGCCCTGACAACAAAACTCTTTTCTTAGTATACTTGGAATAGGAAAAAGATGCCTTGATTTACACAATTTATATAGTGTGTGAGGGCTGTGACACTGCTTGGCGTTTTAATTTCCTGACTGAACCTTAGGTATTTTCCTGAGCTGTTGACATTGCAATAGTCCAACTCTATTCTTTTTACAGATTGTGGCAGCTATTTCTTCTTTTCCTTTACTTTGTGATCCTACTGGTTAAGTGTTCTTCCTTCAAGTAGGATTATGTATGGGCTTGCTGTTCTAAGCCTCAAAGATGGGCTACTAGTGGAATAAATTGACAGAACTATGAATGATTTCTGAGAAACAAAAACTGGTCACAATGAGTGTGAACGAAAAGAATACATGTCTCCCCCTCTGACAGCTTTGTGTGTAAAATATAATCATGATGAGTGTTGAAAATGGTACTTTTTCAGCACCAAGATCATGTCTACTACACTCTGTTCATTGTAATCTTTGCTGAAGTTCCATTATATTGTCTAGGAATCTATTAGAAATTTCTATTATTTTGTTTCTTCTATAGTATTTTTATCATCATTTACATGTGCATTTGACAAATTTTGTAACATTTTAAAGAAACTTTTTCTTTATTCTTCAATCAATCTCTGTTGTCTTAACATGTTGGATACTTACTATGCAAATTATGAAAGAGTTTGGTGTTTCTTCTAAGACTACTGAATGGTCATGTACCCCCAAAAAATAGCAGTTATCTTGTCATAAATTCTATCACAGGTTGCTTAGGTACCCCAAATATTAAAGTATTGAACTTGCGCTTTAGTGGAAAAAATGTTGGCCTGTCACAGCAAGTTGGTACAAGAAGCTGGAGAAGGCAATCTTTGCAGTACACTAGTTTGGTTATGTCACGGCAGACAGATAGGTTTTTAGCATCATCCAGTGACCCATCGTCAGAGACCCAGAGTAAGTTCTTCTATTCTTTGATTTTTTTTTACATATTTTGTCATATAAGCTACATAAAAACTGTCATTACTTTATTTCTCAATTTCTAAGCCTATTAAATTTCTTACCATCAATGATTTCTAGTAGATCCAATGCTCCATCTCTGTCCAATTTAGGTTTCTGGAAGTAATCTGGTGAGTTTTGGCTCACATTGATGACATAGTATGTGTGCATGATATAACACACATTCAGATCTTGTTATTTCTGTTTCACAAAGAATCATTCATGTGTTTTAACCCAAATGCTTAAGCTTTTAGGGATGTTGGTTCAAGATATGGTATTAGAGCAACGTTGCCATGTGGTTTAGAGTTCTATCTTAGCTGCCCCTCCAGTTCTTCTAAAAAAGGTTTAATGCCAACACACTACTAGTCTTTGCATTGACTAGTGTTCAAAGGCAAATGACTCTTGGGTGGGAGGATGTGATGGATATAAAACCATTATTGTACTTTAATCAAAAGCTTAAGCTTATATTAAAATAGATTGCAAGACAACTATGTGTTTAATTAATTTATTTATTTGAGGAAAAAAGTAATTAAACCATATTCAATATGTTTGTTTAAATTCAAAAATTATATTATTGGAATTGAAACTATAAATCATACTTAATTACTTCTATACTTGACAATTTAAAATCTTCTGCATCTAAAATATTTAATCTAGGTTATTATTTAATTTTTTTTGTAGTTAATGAATGAATAGACTATGTGTATAGGTAACTGTTTCAAGAGTTTAGTTCATCTGTAATTCAATATACTTGAAATTCTATTATAATTTACTCATATATACATTTACTTTATGAAAATACATCAGTCTTACAATTACAAACAAACCTCGAATTTGATTTTCCTTTATTATTGCTTTCAACAGAAAATATCAACCTACGTGTAATAAAGAATAGAGTTAACTCTATTTTAGTCCTCAAAGATGTATGTGACATCCATTTATCCTCCTAAGAAAGCTGATATCGTTTTATTTTCTTGATCAAAGTGAAACCAATTTGGCCTTCCAAAAGAGTTTATATCAATTTAGTCCCTTGGTTACAGAAACCAATGTTGATTAAGTCCCTGACTCGTTATTCACAGACAGAAAGCGATTTTTATGTCACTATTTGCAATTTATAGACTACATAAGCATCAACTTTGTTTGAAGGTCAAATTGATTTCACCTTTACCTTTGATGAACAAAATAATCATTTTTTCTAAAGAATAAAAATATATCTGAAGTCTAGTATCCATTCTGTATGACATAAAAAACTATTAGAATTTCATACTGATCTTTTTATACAATTTACAGTAATTAATTCTATAGTACTGTACTGAGGGTAATACTTTTTTATGATGAATCCGTGGAACTCCTACTGTAAAATGCGTATACTAGTTTGTAATTTGCGCTGATATAATGATAGGAACTTAGGCTATGAGGTGTCCAAGTTCAACACCGGGTAGTTTAGGATGGTCGGTGGAGTATTTAAGTATTTGGTTTTCCCCCTCTTTATAGGTAGGTTTTGAGGGTGAGTTCCCCAAGTCCTTGGGTACTTATCATATATTTACAATGATGGAGGCTATATAATTATAGGTGGTCCGATCAGTCCAATAGTGGGTGACACAATAGATCCAATAAATTTTCGTTAGGATAAGCTTTAATATGACTCTGACACCATCTTAAGAGCAGTGTATCAATGACACTATTAACTTGATATTTGTACTATTGTCTGGCTTCAATAACATACTTTAAATGATTACATCACAGTTATTACAAAGTCTGAAGAAGGTTCTGAAGGGACTAAATCTTCAGTTTTGACAAGTCAGCTTATTCCCAATTTTAATGAGGTTAGTACTTGGAAAATCCCATTGTTTATTCATCTATTTCTTTTTACACTTTTTCAGGGGAAATCATCTATAAGACTAATTCGTGATGACTTTATTG
This sequence comes from Phaseolus lunatus, assembly GCA_013389735.1. Lineage (NCBI taxonomy): Eukaryota > Viridiplantae > Streptophyta > Magnoliopsida > Fabales > Fabaceae > Phaseolus > Phaseolus lunatus. The sequence continues at coordinate 37,363,506 of CM023861.1, forward strand.
TGCTGCTTTCTTCTATTACCTTATTTGTTTGTTAGTCCAAATTTGATTAAGTTGTTCAATATTTATAAAATCATTTTATGTATATTGGTATATTTTATAGCATATGTTGCCAGTATATTTTGGTCTAAAATTGGCCAATGCTTATCTTCAAATGGTTCTCTACATTAGGTTATGGACCTTAAGCTCCTTCTGATTAAACTGGCAAAGCACAGGCTAAAGAAAATTACAGTTTGTGTCCAAGCTTATGAACCTATCAGATGTTTAGCATATAGCTCCTGAGGCTTGACCTACAACTCACCTTTCATTTGATATAAACCCCCTGCCCGAAGAAAAAAATAACTATTTATTACAGAAATTTGTGTGGATACTTCTGTGATTTTATTTACTTGGCTGTGTTAAATAATCATTTTAATCCTTTAGTTCTGAAGTTTTCCCAGCTAGAAAAACTTCTATTTTATGGCACTTGAAAAGAGATTTGTCACATTGTAATGCACAAGTCTATTTTCTACATTTATTCTTCATGAATGGAAAATTTGAAGTAATGTATCTCTATGTATTGCCATTCTTTGTAGGTGGAATCCCTCGTCACAGAATTATGTGACTCGAGTTCAATTGGGGAGTTAGATTTAAAAGTAAGTACAATGTAGTTGAATTTTGATGTCTTCATTAGCACAATGTTATTTGAATTCTCATAATGGCATTAGATATATCATCTTAGACTTGCTTCTTATTGTTGTCTCCTCTCTTCATTGTCATATGCCCAACCTCCTAATGATATCAGCTTGCTGGGTTTCACCTGCATATAGTGAGGGATTTGACGGAACAAAACAAAACTCTACCTCCTCCTATCCCTGCTTCTGTAAGTGCTTCTGTAAGTGTAAATGATGCCGTAGAAACGCCTAAAACAAATGGATCAGTTTCTAAAACTTCATTCGCGGCCATCTCGAAGTCTGTAGACCTGGTGCGTTCTCCAAGATCTATCCAGAGTTTTGTAGACAGAGCTGCGGATGAAGGCTTGGTGATAATTCCAAGTCCAAAGGTAGAATCTGAAACTTGTACTTTAGATTTTACAAACCTTACATAATTCACTCTAAAACCATAAGCAGGTGGGCTTGTTTAGGATAGGACGAACAACAAAGGGGAAGCGTGGTCCACCATTATGCAAAGAGGTACAGTTGTTGACGGCTTTTCTGTTCTCCTTTTGTTTTTGGCTTTTGGTGTTTTTCATGAAGTTGTGTGCCAATTGACAGAAACAATATGTTGAGGAGGGGCAAGTGATTTGTTTCATTGAACAACTGGGTTTTCCGGTGCCAATTGAGGTTTGTGTCCTGACTCTTCCAAGTTATTGTATGAGTCTCATGTTTATGTTTATGATATGATGTTGAGAAGGGGCAAATGATCATAATATGATGACTACTAATCATTGCTATGATTCTCATGTTTGCAGGCTGATGTGTCCGGAGAGGTCGTCAAGATACTACGAACGGATGGAGGTTAGTTTCCTAATCAATTTGATTTAATTTCTGTTCAAAGACCAGACTGGTATTGTGTGGTGTGTGACTCTTATTTTTGGTCTTTCACAGAACCTGTTGGATATGATGATGCGCTTATTGCAATATTGCCACCATAATTTCCAGGAGCAGAGAAAGCTTCAATAAGTTGAATTCTTTTAAAAAAAGACATTCTTGCCAACCAATCTCTAATTTACTGATGCTTATGTTTGATTACTTTTTTACTTCCTGTGGTCAACCTTGTTTATTTTTATTGTTAGTTTTGCATAGCAAAGACAGCTAAACTAAGACAACTTGGTTTTCTCGTACTTTCCTGTTTCTGTTAGTGGATTTGTCATTTGGATTTGTCCTTAGAAATGATCCTGGCCATAACGTTGTGCAAGGAAAAACCATTTCCAGGAAAACATCTTAGCGATTCAATGAACTGTACGGTGTATATTGAATTGAAATTTTAAAGATTATGACAAAAATCATTGATTTTTCTAAAACTATATTCAAATGTTGGGATTTTCATATTTTTTTTAGACTTTATGACTAAAATTTTGAAACTTTAATCTTTTGATATATTTATATCTCGAAAATTTAAAATATTTGAAACAACTAACATTTATAAATAAATAAAATGATTGGAGAAAAAGAGAAGTCAAATCCATGTGATTTTTCAATCTAAAGAAGTTTATTAATACTAGTGAATGATAGGAAACTAAGTTCTTAACATCACGAACAACTAATTTTAAATATTGTCTGACCAATCTTTTTAATGGATGGACTAATATTTTAAACACTTATATAGTCAATTTTAAAAGTTCCTTCAGAATTTCCTTTTCGTATTATAAAGTCTTAATATTTATAAACAAGTATTCAAAATTCGTTTTCGACAACGTTAAGAAACAGAAAAATTAGACGGAACGAATAAAATGAGTACATGATCTTTGAGCAAAGCAAAGGTTGTACATTCCATACGTAAAAATTATACTGATGTGTTTTGATTCAATTATTAAAATATTGTACATATCTAAATTATAAAAAAAATGAAGACACTGAAAATTTTGAATTTTCACTCGTAATAAATTCTTGGTTAAGTATACATACAGGTATGTATTATTTAAGCGATATTATTTATTATTTATTATTTATTTAACTAGAAAAAATGGAATTTATTGACTTGTTCTCTAAAAAAATAGCTATTAAAATTATCTAACTTTGACAGATGATTTTACAGTTAAAAAGGAACTAAAAAGGTTAATATAGAAATTGATAATTCAAATTATATATTTTTATAAAAACTGTTTTAGCCCACGATCCTTGTTGGTGTGAAAGCTTTAACAATCTATAGTCATCAAACCCAGAAGCATTTTAAATCTATTATACAGAAAAGAATGTTATACTTATGAAGTTCACAACATGAAAACAGGCTAGTTTATCGCAAAAGAATTTGATCATTGCTCATCATTCACATCGAATTTTCGACTCATAATATAGGCCAACAGCTTGAAGACAAACAGAAAAGATACAAAATTGGACAAAAATTAAAAAACTGGCATCTACAACCAAAAGCACCTGTTTAACTATTTCCCCAATAACTCTAATCGATAAGACTTCGAATTTCTTTTTAAGTTAAAATAAACTAATCCAGACAAATTTTCATTTCTTTTTTAGTGGATTTTTTTTAATGTGCAGGAGTTGATGCTACTCCCACCAAAATAACGAAAAAGACGCAAACAAGAACATCGTGATATTTGCTATTGGTGTTCTTATTAATACAAATTGAATAGTGTATTACCATTAGTTAAATCAAAAAAAGTAAAGACTGTGAGTACATTCATAAACAGTGTGTTTCCTTTTGTAGTTCCTCCCACTATAACCCCAGGAGGTCCAGCAGGAAGGTAATTGAGACTATTTTACATGTGTTATACTACTGAAAACCTCTAACCAAACATCTTCTGCTGCCTTTCAAGAACTCAAAGGTAACTACAATTACCATCGCATAAGCTACGTTCACAACCTCTGGGCAACTCTCTCATACAAATCACGAGGCCAATTCCTCTTTAAATTATTTGCAATAAAACTCGCAATCTGCAACAACAAAAATGATTTAGCCATCAAGAAACAAGAGCACATATTAGTAAAGTAAATATCGAATGGCACTGTAATCGTCCCATCAGACACCAAATGTAACTGGATACTATAATCTACAAATGCTTGACATATCAGCTGAAGATTTTAATTTAGAACAGAAGATAACTAAAAAGGCTTTTACCGCTGACGAGGAAGCTTAAGTGCTGGTATGAGGAAAGAATGCCCAAACCATCATTTACCCTCCTCCGTTCAATAGTGGATGAACGAATATTTTCATTTTCCTAACAAGGTAAATTAAAATCTACCAACCAATGGATTGCTTTAATTTTATCCCCACGTCATTATTTCCTTTTCTTCTCATATTGACAACAGATTTTATACAATATCAACCCAATTTTTAATCCTGATTCTTAGGAAAGCTTCAAGATATGGGTTCGTAGATTTTACCATACAATATGGAAGGCATATGCTTATAGATCTGTGACTGCTTCCCAACACATCATTCTTTAAAAATAATAATACGAATTATGGTATTTCAAAAAAAGCATGGAAATAACCCAACCAACCAATGGTATCAACAAGATAATACCTTAGCCCTTAAGGCACGAAGTGATCCATCAGAGTCAGTCACATTGTCCAGACAACTGAGGGCAACTTTCAAAAGATCTGGAACACAAGCTTGGACATGCGAAGATAAATTTTCAAACGCATCAACAGCACTATCAGGGCCTCGAGGGTCTAGAGGAAGAAATGGAAGTTTAGCAACCTCCCTTAATGCATCCACATAATGTCCCAGTCTTGCTAATTTGTGAATTGATAATATTGACTCAAGTTGTCGTAACACAGTTTGCTGCTCAAAAACGTGTTCTCTCTCTTGATGACTGAAAAAAAGAATTCAATCAATCATTTTACTGAAAGATGGAATGCTTCCATGTCACGTATAAAGAATAACAATAATTTTATAAAGTTAAAAGCATTCATTATAGAATTCTGATTTAAGTGCGAATATGAACACTATTAGGATCACCAATTCATTAAAATGTGTGCATCTTCAACTTCCGAAATCCTTCTGATTTGCAGTAACTCAAGCAATAGTCAGGCATCTTGGAATTTCCAAGTCCTACTTTAAGAATAGCAAACACCTAACAGACATTACACCATGGAAGCAGCAAAGAGATTACCCAATCCTATAGGTAGTAAATCTCAATTCACTCCAGTTATGCAAAAAGCAGACATTTGGTCTCCTTCCCCCAATGATAACAGATGTGTTTAATTTAAAGAACAAAACATATTCAGGGTGAAATCATGTCAGAATAAGTTCTAAACGTGCCTCTAGGGTTCATATATTTCAAAGAATGAGCAGAAATGTAACAGTATCAATATCCCAGAGCAGAGTACAGCTATATAGGAAATGAGGTACAAGATTCAGTTTGACCTGACATCTGGATAATACGCATATGTCTCCAAAATCTCATTGCCAGAATGGATAAAGCCAGCAGTCCGGCTTTCACCATCTAATCTTCCACGGAATAGGGCAATAATAGCTTCAGAAAGGCACTTGTTGATGGTATCCAGCGCCATTGAGAAGGAACCTACTCTCTTCTGAATTTCTATAGACTAAACCAAAAGCAATATTAAGGTTAGATGAAAACCTAGCATTCCACAAGCAAAAAGAGAGGGATAAAGAATAAACGGATGATGGAAACAAAGTATGGATATTGCTAAAATAAATCTGGGAGTAAAGACACAAAACAACAAAAATAAAATGTGAAAATTAATTAAAATTTATATGAAATCACATTTATTAAACATTGAAAATGAATGAGTGAACAATATCCTGGAATGCATTGAAATAATGATTTAGGTCTGCACCAGAAAAAGGAAGTCCATGAGAGGACAAATCAAAATGATTTTGGAGCTTTTCCATTCCAGCTACCTATGGAACCTGATTATTATGATGAGATCATTCTTATCAGCCAGGTCATGTTATAATTTGGTATTGGCAGGCAGACATTAAGGTGATGGCAGACAAAGACTGTCCTTCTTTTCCTATTTTCCTTCTAATAAACGAAAACAGTAATATAAGAAAGAAAGAGATTACTTTGTCATACATCCCAGCCTCCTGACACTGCACTGCAGCTTCAATTAGAAATTGTTGCCTTGCTTTCGGATCGGTCACAAAACGTCCCAATTCACCTTCTTCTCCTGAACCTCTTGCACCAAGTAAAAGATATATGCCTCCATCCCTTAATAGTAGTTCAGTTATAAGCTGCTTCAGCATCAGATTTCTTTGCCTTTGTTGATCAACATTACCTCTACCAGTCCACGACAACTGCCCACCACCCACTGCTGCAGCAGCTTGTGCATAAAATTCTAGGGCCATTTGGAGATCACCAATACGTAGATACATAGATCCATATTGCCTGATAATGGTGGATACTTCTGCATAAGCATCCATCACTCCCAACTTTTGCCCAGAACCAGCAGCTTCAGAAAGGACCCCATGATCAGCTAGCACAATTGATAGGTGTACAGCATCAATGTTATACCCTTCATCTCCTGCTTCCTTAGACAAGTATAATACAGCTGGAAGCAATTGAATGCTTAAAAGCAAGATATAGGGATATACCAGAGGATCTTTTCCATTTTTTGTATAGTACGAGGGCTCAAATTTATTCAGGTAACTTTGCAAATCGTCCAGGCTGTATGGAATCAGACTATCGCTTAGAACAATGGATGAAGGTCCACTAGGACAATCCCGCACAGCTGACAATTTGAACCACAAGAAATCTTCTATTGTACTAAAGAGAGTTGGCTGATCTCTGAGAAGGCGATCAATATGTCTTCGGGAACCTGATATGATGGCATACAAAAGTAACTTTTTCTTGTCATATGCAGTTCGACCAACCCGATCACCAGTCCTCAGCATTCTTTCACATTCCTCTGATGCAGCAGCTGCGATCTCTTCTGGGACCATCCCTCCAGTATTAATCCACTCTGTGAGCTGTCAGAAACAAGTAAATTATTGAGATATATTATATCATCAATTGGTAAGTGGTGACCATAGGACGTACCAAAGGAGCAAATTGATGTGAAGCACGTGAAGATAGGGCAATATTTCTTGCTTCATCATAATAACCAGACCTCAGGCAAAAATATATCTGTCACCAAATAAATAAATGAAATATAACAAGCTTAGCTCATCAACAATACTAATTTCAAGAAACAAAAAAGAAATTAGAGATATCAACAAACTAAGTCAAACCAAGGAAAAATAAATTCAAGAAAAAATATAATTTAGTATAGCCAATTGTATAGTCAGATTAAGTATCTGAGACCTGCTGCCATGTTGTATCAACAGGAGGCTGCCGCCGAGCATCACCAGCATCAAAATCCAGCACTCCATAATCCCTCAACCGAATCTACACATAAAAACTAAAATCAGCAACCTTTTGAAAAACTAAATGCATGACATCACTTTGTAAGACATTATTCAAATTGAGACAAACCCGAAGAAAGGCACGGATTCTTTGCAAATTCCCAACACCACCACCAAGAGCAGCCTACCATTAGATAGAAAAGCCAACAGAAATCAAGTGCTGATAACAAAAACAAATTCATGCATGCTCTCTATCATATATGAATAAAGAATACCAGAGATAAAAAAATTGAGAGAAGCTTGAAAAATACTTCACAGTTTCTAGAAGCATATCCCTCAAAATCATATGATAAGTCTAAATGTAGATTATCAACAGTAATAAATAAACAAGTTCAAACAGTTTTTGTAAGATAAACATTGGCACAAATAATGCAAAGAATGTGCTTTGTTTATATTAATAAAGAACTAGTGGGAAGCAAAATTATTCTGAAAGCTTGACAAAGTTTTCCTCAAAAAGAAAAACTCCCTCAAAAGCATAGCCTGCAAGGGAAGGGAGTCAGCAGTGAAGAAAGGCAGAATTAACTGTCTACAAAAATAAGTAAGAAAGTACTAGAAAAATTATTTGCAGACATTAGTAGTACTAGTATGGAATTCCTGCTAACAAATTACTTGTGCAGGATGGCTTTGTATGGTGTCCATTATGTATTTTTCATGTCCCCATTCAAGGTGGCGTCTTGCACCAATAATCAATGACATCCGTTTTGAAACACGTTGCGGGGCTGAGTCCTCACCCATCAGCATCTGCTTCAATGAGTCAAGTTTATAGAGGATAAATAAAATATTTACTGTGACAAGTAGAAGCAATAAAGTTGCATGCACACGCATTATTTCTGTTTTGTCTATTAACATTATAAAGGTATTCAATTACAAGAACAACCTGAACAAGGTGCCATATCTTTCGCATCGTTACTGATTTTCCACCACTAGCATCAATGCCCAAATTTTCATATGCACCCTTGAAAGCTGCTGCAGGCTAAGAACCATAAAAATTACCAAAAGTTAATATACAAAGTTAAATGCATGTAAACACAAAAAGGTGAATATAGCTAAGATCTTTTGGGAAGGTAGTACAGAAAACACATCAAAACATATAATGTGCTATTGTATATTCAAAAATGAAGAATGGACATGATATTGGATTACAATTCCAAAACACTATTTTCACGGAAATAAATATTTTGATCACCAAAAGACATGACTTTTAAACAGGCAACACAACACAGTTTAATCAAATATAGAAATCTCATTATAAATTTAAGAGATGGAAAAAGTAGGGGACATACTTTAAATGGTAACCCAGACTCCCTTGCTTTATTCAGATTCTTCACTACCTCAGCATAGACAGATGCCTTTTTTTCCACAATAGGTCTGCCAGTCAGGGGAACAATCTCCATACTAGAACTACCAGATGAGACTTGTGGAGTAGAAGACACAGACGCAATCTGACCTGGGAGGGTACCCACACTGCTGTTAGCAGCAACGTTTGTCCTAGGTAATGTTGAAATTCGACTTAAACTCTGAAGGAAATCACGCTTTTCTTTTTGCCAATCCTCCTGTCATAAAGTAAATTCTACTGCACAGTAAGGAAGCTGAGCCACAAAATTCAAAAACAAATTAACCTATCATAAAATAACAAATGGAATAGAATATTCATCCCAATTTAAAAATTGCAAATGTGAGACAAAATCATTTACTCGCTTCACTATGCTACCTCATTTCATATGTGAAGTTCCCTGGATTAACCTAAGCATATTCAATTAGAAAAGCAATCATCTAAAAGCAATGTTTTTATGAAAATTAAGCAGGTTAGCAGACCTAATTGTCATTGTTAAGTTAAGACTGCTAAACGCTATTAAGTTTCATGACTTGGACCGAAATATTTTTTCCTCGTCCTTTGGTTTTGTCTTCATCTTTATTTTTTAAGAGAAGATGAAAAATTTTCAGAGTACATATGGATTACTAAGAAGGTTAACTCCCCCAAAAAGGGAGATCTCCTCATTAACAAGGACACCAAAACAAAACATGGAAAAATAAACAACCCTGTTAAGATAATAAATATATGCAGTCCCTTCGTAATAAATTTGTTGAAAATCTCACATCTATATAGTTCTATATAATTTAGTACAAATCTTACATTGCAAGTCAATTTTATGTGGCTAAATTAAGTTTAAAGTCTACTTTTGAAGATGGTATTGAAGTTTATCTTAACAAGGTTTCTTGGGCCTACCATGTTGCCTACAAATATTTAGTCTCACGTTCGAGATGCATAATCCACAGTATAAAAGGGTGTGTTGGAGATCCTACATTAATTACAACTATAGTTAAATTATAATATATATATATATATAAGTGAATGCAAATCTCACTTTGTAAACCGATTTTGTCAGATCAAGTTTAGGCTTCCCATCTACTATATACAAACATTTATAGTCAAAAGTCCTAAAGGCCATAAAAAATCTAAAGGCGTTTTGCAACAACTTAAATAAAAGAAAAGGCAGATATAACAATATAGGACAGATTTAACATTTTCAGCAATGTAAGGAATATATAAGAACACATCAAGTGCACAAAAATAAATGGTTTACCAATACTATGCCAAAGATTCATTTTTTGATAGTTTTATGAATATAACTTAGACAATTGAAAAGTTAATGAAGTATTATATCATAAAAGACATTATTACACTAACCTCTAAAACTTTCATCATGTAATCATTGAAACTCCTGAGATTATCCTTTTGAGCTTCCTGAACGGCAGAGACCATTGCCATTTCATGAACCTGAGAGTAAAATATAGTACACAAATTGTCTCAATTCCATTTAAAAAGGAGTAGATGTTCAGACTACAAAATAAGAAGATTTTCTTGGTTGTCCATAACAAGCAGCAGAACTCCACATATAAACTGAATACTATTGCTTATAGAACAAAGAGAGCGATAGACAGAAACAGCATTTAGATATAACAATGATGCCATAATAGGGCTCATCTGCAAAATGAAAAACTACGTAAATAAAATTAATGGAACAAATAATAACTTCCATCAATAAAGGATTGCTCTTTTACTCTAGTATGATGTATTGTAATTGTTGGAGATCCCACATCAGCTACAGATATGATCAAATTATAGTATAGAATTTTCTGCAAATCTCACCTTACAAATTAGTTTTGTGAAGTTAAGTTAAGTTTTAAAGTTTATTTTCTAAAATAATATCACAACTTATTATAGCAAGATTTGTTGGCTCATCATGCCACCTGCTATCAGACCACACGTAAATATAGTCTCACGCTCAATATATTCAGGGGATGTATTGGATATCTCACATCAACTAGAGATATAGTTAAATTATAGTATATAAGTGGGTACCAATTTCCCCATTCAAGTCAGTTTTGTGAAATTGAATTAGGTTTAAAATCCATTTTCTAAGAGTAATGAAGGAATTCAAAAAACATAGTTCTGACACTATATTTGAATACATAGAAACAAATATTTCTCACTCGGGTGCAAAAATTTGGAGTACATGGTACCTCACACTGATAAAATTGATCCATCCAACTAGAATCATTCTAATGTCCAAATTAAATGTTATAATAAATCCGAAATTACTAGAAGTCAATCTGAAAGTGTAAATTACCTGCTGCAGATACTCTTCAACACTTGTTGCCTCGACAGGAAAAACATCCTCAAAAGTTGTCTATAAAGGGGGGAAAGATAAAAGGTATGGCATCAGCAAGATAGTAGCCATGTGAATTAAGTAATAGAGAGAACCACTGCAAAACAACTTGACATGAACTTTCAAGGGAAAATTACTTTTGCTAACTGACAAGTTATATCAGGAAAAGTGGAAAACAACCGTGTGAACAAAACTAGGGCGCACAGAAATTTATGAAACCTATAATGGAATGCATAAACTATCTACCTAACAGACAAAAAATATAATACTTAATAAGTCAAGCAAAGAGAAAATTTCAGTGTATAAAATATTACAAGGTTGGTTAAGTAGTACCTTCAGTTCAAATGACTTCAGATCCCTTGCAAGCTGCTCTGCATTTATCCCCTCACGTGCAAGAAGCCTGTTCATGCAACAGAAATTAGAAGAGTAATAGTAATAATAATAATAATAATCGACTATGTGTTATCCTTTAACTACACACACTCTGCTTTAAAAAAAAAATATGGAAACCCATATACTTAGGGATGTAAGAAGACAATCTCCACATGTCCTATGAAGAAAAATATGATGTTAAATGGATGGCCCTTTAAAAAGGAATAGAGGAAGACCAAAAGAAACCTAGTGGGAACTCGAATATGGGATATAAGATTTTAGTTAACCATTGACTTCATGAATGAATGATACAAGATTGAGTTTGAATGAAACGGAAATCTGGAACCCAAATTGCCAACACCTTTTGGAGGCAATAAGGCTTGGCTAAGTAAAAATCTTTCTAACAGCTCCAATCACTCCAACTAGCCATAATACAGTCTAAGATTTTTATAATTTCTAAAATCTTCTAGATTGACTACTTCAGAAATAATAAAAAACTTGCAGCAATCAAAATTTATAGACAAAGAGTACCTCGTTGCAGCAATAGATTGGGAGGGTGCCTCAGTCCTTACGGTTTTGGATTTAAGCTTCTTGGATAATGATTCCAGTTGATCTAAGTTCCTCTGAATAACGTACGAAAGTGGATTCAGAACCAGAGATTAAAAAAAAACAAAAAAACACTCTACATTTAATCATCAGTAGTGACTAGTGACAATTCTAACTGACAGCAAGCAATGCTTATCCATTATCTTGAACAAATTGAAGCTAGAATTGGTTCACAATCGAAATACACACTCGGCCTCCAAATTAATTCGGCGGCATTGGTATAAAATTCACAAATGAGCTATGAAAATGAAACAGTGAAGCGAGTTAGTTTGGAGAGAAACCTGAAGTGGAGGGAACTGAGCAGAAGGTGCAGCTTGTTCTAGAAGCTTCGTGGAAGAATGTAGCAGATCAGTCCAACTACTGAAGTCTTCGTTCGCCATGGCTCTCTCGCTGAAGCTTCGCGCACGGAGAGGAAGAAGGAAAGTTTTACAGTAAAACGCTCTTAAGCCCTAAAATTTGAAAAGTAAGGTTCGGTTCCACTAGGGGACGCACCAAACCCAATGGGTTTTTTCAGACCGGAATCACCAAATATACTATTAATCAATTATAAATTACTACAAATATAATTTTTTAAGTAACTATTTCAAAATTAATAATTTTATTGTATATAATAATCTTAAAAAAACAATTACACTGTTAATATATTCAATTATATTAAAAATAAATAAATGGTAAAAATAAAGTTTACTTTATATGAGAAATTCCACATTTAATTTTATTATGAAAAATATTTATATCCAAATAATTGTAACTTTATTTTAATAAAAAAATGATAAGTATTTCTATAAAACTAACTAAAATTATGTTTTCGATAAGCTATTCAAGCGTAATTTTTTAATAAAAAATATAATATTGTAATTTCTTCAAGTAATGTATTATTTATTTATTTTAATATTTATATGAATGGCAGTAATTAACTTCAGAATGATTTATATGAGTAAACTAATTATAAATTTATTTTATGTAAAAAAAATATATGAAAGAACCATCATCCTCCTCAAAACTATCTTCTTGGCACTATTTTCATAGTTCTTCACATTTTTAACTGTACTTAACAAGTTTGGGAGCTTCTCCACCTTCTCTTCATTGGTATTGTTGTGACCTTTGGTAGAAGAAATTCAGAATTTAACATACACATAAAAATAAAAACTACTAACTCCATTGATGATGACAAGGGCACTTGCACTTAGTTAAGTGTCTAAATTGTTTCCTCTTTCCACCATTTTTTATATATTATTGGCTATGAAGCTCGGACACTCCCTTTTAAATAGTATGTTTGTATCGGACACACGTATCGAACACGACACTTGTATGACACTCGTAGGATACATATCGATAAAGTGTTCGATTCAAAAAATATTTATTAAATTTTTTACTATTCTAACACGATTCTAACGCAATTTAAAAAAAATACATTAATTTTTAGTATAATTATAAAAATAAAGAACAAATCATTTTGAATCAGCCATGAAAAACATCTTTCTACTCAGAAAATAAACTAAAACATACTTATGCACACAAATCTTTACTGTCAATTTATATAATTCATAACTATATAATATATAAATTTGTGTCCCCATATCCTATATTTTAAAAATCATACATATTTTCGTGTCGTATCAATTCCGTGTCTGTGTCTGTGCTACATAGATTATTGGAATTCTTAGTACTTTGACTCGTGGAGTGGTATTTGGAGTATTGTGGTGATTTTGGCTCAACCAAATTACAACAATTGTATGTAATTTACTAAAAAAACCTTAAAGAGATTGTATAACATAACAATTGCACGTTTGATAAACATTTTAAAATTGTGTTTGGACAATAAATTTTATAACTTATAAGAAACTTAAATTACTTTAATTTCAATTTATAAATGTTTTTTAATAAAATAATTTAAATTTATTAAATTGTAGTTTTTTTAGATAAATTATTTCAATTACATTTAAATGCAAAAAAAAATAAAATAAAATTATACTAATAACTTGAATCGAGCAATAATGCATGCAAATGTTCGCTAAAAATAACAATTTTTTTTATAATAGTACGGATTTTGACAAAAATTATTCAAGTTTATCACTCTGCTTTTTATCTCTCAAACTATAATATGTGACTGTTCACATGTGAGAATTTGGTCTTTTGGATTTTTATTTTCTATTTCTTGTGGTGAAGAAGATATTATCAAGTATGATTTCTACAAACAAAAGAAAAAGGAAGAAAGCAATACTTCGAGTACCATATATATTTAAAAGTAGTTAAATGTAAAACAATAACCAATCTCTAACATAATTCTTGATACTGATTTTCTATCTTTTTTAACACAATAATAGTTTATATTAAGTTTATTATCTCAACTAATAGTCTATTATTTTGGTCAAAATTGATTTTTGTGAGTTTAAAAAAAATTATTATAATAAATAATCGATCATATGCAATATGAAAAATTTCATTTTCGCATATTAGTTTAAAATATTTTACGAGTTAATGAAAGAACATAATAATCAAATATGTTTAGTTATAATTTATTATCTCGATGAATAATAATGAAAAATGTTTTTATCAAATTTTTAAGAAAAGGGATCATTTCATTATTCTAATAATTAACTACTATTTTCAAATACTTGTAAAAGTTTTAAAGTGGCTTCCTGAATATTTTTTTTTAAGAATTATCTTTCACATTTGAAGAAATGTCATTGATTAAAACCATCAATCAATATTGGAAGTGCTATAGGATTTTTTTATTGTAAGTCTTTTGAGAAATATTTGTCACTTTAGATTATATTTTTCCTTTTTTTGTTGTATACACCAGTGTGGTGTGGTGATAGGTATTTGAGTGTTTTTAATGTTTTGTGTTTCTTATTTTAATAAAGGGTGTATTATTGTTTTAGTTGTACATGAACCAAATGAGTAAAAAATATAGTGAAAAATCGATTATTTAGATTAAATTGAATGTAGATTTTTCTAAATCAAACCAATATGAAAATCGATGTGCATAATTCTTTTTATCTTGTTTTTTTTTTTTTTTGTCGTTACTTAACCTTATTCTCTTCATCAAAGTTTCGATAATGAATTGTTTAATTTCTAGGAGGTATTTTATTCAACTAATTCATTCCATTTTGGTTATTATTTTGACCCTACTTTCTTTTACATCTAGAGACCATTAAAATGTTATTAAAACTATCATTAGACAAATTAAAGTAATATTAAGTGTTACATTATGTTTTGGAGGATCAAAATTATATTGTGAGATTATGTTGATTTATATTTTGTAAGTAATATTGATAAATGAATATTTACTACTAATTTGTTTACACTTGCAATAGTGATAATAAGTCAATAAATCAATTATCCAAGTCACAAAATGTTATAACTTTATCTACCACAAAAGCTAAGTATATGACAACTATTCAAACATACACAAAAGTTACATAGAAGAATTAAAGCACCCAAAACAAAGATTGTGACATTTAGAGTGTTTTACACATTATATAAAAAAAATAGTATCTTTTATATTAGAACAAAACACAAATATTGTTACCTTTTTTAGAAGAAAATAAGTGTCCACATACAAAATATTCACACAAATATTTGCTAGAAAAAGCTCTTATCAAACACTAAGTGAAAAATAACCTTAATTTACGACTTGCTTGATGTCAGTAAAAAAGAAACTTTAATTTAAAACAATTATCCATAATAAACATTAATATAAAAGAAACCTTTTTCAACATCAAATAAAAAGTGTATAATTAAGATACTTTACTTTCACCAACAAACGATTAAAATTAAAAATAACAATATCCTAATTGAAGTTGGATGTAAGAAAATATAGAAATAAATTAGTAACCTAAAATTAAAAGATATAAGGTATAATGAATTTATAATTTTTAATCAAATTACTCTTATAAATTTTTAAAATGTCCATTTCTTTTAATTTGTGTACGCATTTAAGAATATTTTGATATATGTATTGAAATTCAGTGGAAGTGTGACATGTATACCACGAGTAAGGCTATCAAAATGACATTTGCACATAAAAGTGAGTTCAGATTTTAATGGAGCAAAGATTCCTCAAACTTTAATCAATTCCTTTTCCCATCTTTTAATGTACTTTCTTCCTTTAATATCTTTATCATCTCTGCACAAAGTTTCCATTTGAATTCTGAAACACTATTTTTTTAGATATTAAAAACTGATATAAGTTGTGAATATATCACTTTTTTTTTCATTTTGTATTCAAGAAATGCAGTGAAATTTATGTTGTTGTAAATTATATTTATAAACAGATTACAGAACTTTTAGTTTCTTTGAATAATTTTATGTCTTCTTCTGCTTTTTAGCACCCCAACTTTGCTATTTAGTGGTTTGTAAAAGTCTTTTAACACAACTATTTGATTCTATAATATATTATCCCATTAATTTTATTTTTCTTATTCCATTCACGTGACATGCACATGAGAGCTAATTTTGGGTTTTTGAAATTTAGTTTTGTTCACTTCTCTTTAATTTATTGTATAAGTTTTTTTTAATAATTTGACAGCATTTAAGGGCAGTAATCCAAATAAAATCTTAAGAGTATATATAATTAAGCTAAGTTCAAAGTATAAAAAAAAGTAATAACAAGCTATTTAATAGTTAGAATCACATTTAAATAATTTTAATTACTCTGCAATTGTTAAACAAATTCACTCAAATTATTGTATAAAATATTATACTTTTGCTAACATTGATTAAAAAATGAAAAATAATTAAATTAAGGTAAAATGCATTAATAATTTATATTAATATTTATTGTAAAAACTTTCGTTAGCGAAATTGGAAATGTTTTATATAAAAATTATTTGTCATGCATTCATGTTGAGGTAAAAATATTAATTAAAAATTGAGTAAAAAATAATCTGTATTTTTATATAATAATAAATATTTTTTAAATACTACTATTTTTTTCTTGCTGTATATTTTAAAAAATACTAATATTAAAATTAAAGTTTACATAAATAAATAAATTTGAGCATATCTTAGGAAAAAAAAAAAAAATCCATGAACCAGCGCCTTTTTTTATGCATGAACACACACATTGAAAAATATAAAGCAACGCAGAGCACACCTTACGCGTCACTCACTCTTTCTCTGTCTCTTACTCTTCTTCTCTTCCATGGACGATTTCCTGCATCTAATTTGCCCTAATTCTCCATTCGTACGCATCTCTTCCTCTTTCCAATGTTTTTCTTTTCTGCAAGAAACCAACACTTGTCACGGCAGCCATACATTTCCGTATTTTAATCAACCTCCACCATTTTACTTGTCATTCTTTTTTGAATTTCAATGTTTTACTATGTATGTTTTTACCTGTGTTCATTTCTTACTCTGTCCAACGAAACTGCCATTCTCTACTGCATGAAGACTCTTAATATCCATTTATCGCGTTGCACTCTTAATAAATATCATGAAAATTCACTGGACTCTCATCCTGACTTGCACTTTTTTTCCTGGTTTACAGATTTGGGATGGAGAGAGGTTTTCTGACTGCTTTGAAGACATATATCCTCATTCTTTTTGAGATTTTAGTTTCAGCTCATGCACTGATTATATATATATATACACACACACGCACATATGAATTGATTTTCCTTAATATCTCTTACTGTTTTAGGTTTTGCAGTTAACATAGTGACTGTTGTTATGGTCGTTGTGTCTGGATTTAGTCAGAAGATTAATCGAGGAGTTCGAAGGTCAGATGGCCAGGTACTAGCTGATCTTAGAGGTTTTTGAGAGGGCACTAGAAAACTACTAAAAAAATTATGTTAAAGTTCTATAAACTGGTCTCTGTATTCTGTTTACACAACACTTAGTTGCGAGCCTTCTTATCCTGTAGTGTTTCTTTGTAAGGTGTTCTCTACAACTCGTGATTGTCCATTATTGTCAAACTTGGTTGAATTAAAATTGTCTGGTTCACCTGGAAAAGCTATCATTACCCCCACATATAGTTTCTGTATTCTAGAGTAGTATGTACCTGAGACAAATAAGGCTATTCATATATTTGATGCTTTACATTGAATAAACAGATGACCTTTCCAGAAAAAATTGTCCTGGATTTTATACCAGCTGTTGGAGCATGTCTTTCAACTGTAGACATATTTTTTCAGTGGAAGAAAGAGCATAGTAGTCACTTTGTTGGATATCATAAATGGTTCTATAGCTGTTCTGAGTTGATGGTGTGGGTAAGTTTCCTGACTTTTAGATGTCAGCTACAGTGTTATGTAGAGTTTAACGCATTTGATTGCTTGTGGTGTAATTATTCAGTCGTATCTATGTGTAGATAAATATTATTTTCTTCACAAAGTGTGCCAGCAGTCATCACATTGTCTTCAATCGTGTCTTATGTTTCTGGTGGATTCCGAAAGCAATATTGGCAGTTTTATATTTGATGACAAAGATTTCATCATTGAAGGTGCTATTATTTTCTGGCTTAGTTTTTTTTTAATTGGGCATGACAAGTTTACCTTTATTACTAACAATTTTATTCGTTTTGAAATAGGTTGTAAATCAGTTAGTTACATGTGAAATATTGACATAATTTTAATTGTAGGTTTCAATATGCATCATCGAAAGTTTAGTTGTTCTCTTGAATATCTCATTTGGCATAGCCATCAATGTGATTAGGATAAAGAGACCATCTTACAAAAGCAGGTACATACTGGCATGTGTTTCTTACATGGTCACTTTCTTTTTTCCATAAAATTAGTGATAAGGATTAGATAAAATTTTAAAAGCATATAGTAAAATTAATAATTTTTCTCTCTTTTTGAACACCTTAGTCAAACTATTTACTTGGCCTTTAAATTGTTTGTCATGCTAGATTTTTAAATATTCTTTCTTGGTATTAGAATCAAATATAATAAGATATTATAAACATTATATAATCACTTATTTTGTTTCCTTTTCTGTTAAGCTTGTTAGTATGTTTGCTATTATATGTAGTCTTCTCTTTTATGTAAAGATATATATATCTTAATTCAATGAATTGCTTTATCTTTCTCTCTTGATATGATATCAGAGCTATTAAGAGTTTATTCTAGTTGAAATTTGAACTTATCGTACTACCCATTATCGGGTCCTCCTTTGATTCCTACACTCGATATCCTTGGCGTGAGAGAGGTGTATTGGAGATCACATATCGTCTAAAGATAAGACCAATTTAAAGTATATAAGTGATGGTAAATCTCACATTCCTGAGCATGTTTTGTGAGGTTGAGTTAAGCTTCAATTCCACTACCTAAATAACTGATTATATAATATTTATGATATCTAATTATACTTGGTTATATATTATATAGAAAACATTTCATGTCATTCTAATAATCACTTATTCAAAATGAGTTGATTTGATTGTAGTAGCAGGAATAGTGCATTCATTTGATAGTATATGTGATTTAGTATAGAGATATGAAAATTACATTTTGTTTCTAGAGCACATTTAAATCTCGACTGATTCTGCTGTCACAATTTTAGTGTTTTGGAAGATCCACTTCTTTCAAATGGCGTGGACCTTGAGGAAGGTGGTTATGAAGACCTTGTAAGTTTGAGCAGTCACCAAACATAATTCTCTTCATAGACTCCTTTGCTTACTCTCAAAATAATTAGTCTCCATTTTGTATGGGATGAAGTGTAGAGTATAACTTTTGAATTTAAATACAATTTAGTTCTTGTGTGCTTTTTAAGTAGTTGGTTGGTGGAAAAGTTAAAGGGGAAATGTATAACTTTTTTTAAGTATGGGGCTTTTGATAATTACAGAGATTCCATAATTCTTTTGGAGATAATTACATGTTTGGCTTATATTTTAAAGAAAATATACTCTTTTCATGTTGTTTTATTCTGTTATTTTTATTTCCAATTTGTAAGAGTGATATGTTTTTACTATTTACTTTTTTTAATATTCTCTCTATGTAGGGAAATGATGGAAACTTTTGGGATTTGATGACTTTCAACTTCATAACTCCAGTAATGAATCATGGTGTGGTAAAACAATTAGACTATGATGACCTATTGCCACTGCCTACTGATATGGGTCCTTCTTCCTGTCATGATGTGATTTTATCCTGCTGGCAAGCTCAACTGAGTAACAATGTTTCTAACCCATCTTTGTTTAGAGCACTCTGTAGTGCATATGGATGGCCATATCTCCGCCTGGGTTTATTGAAGGTATTTTTCAATAGGAAATCATGTTTTTCTCCCGCACACTGGATAAATCTAAGTTGATGGAAACCAAAGCTTGTGCATTACTCTTTAGTCTTTATACGCAATATTTATACCATATGTTTAGGCTGCTATGGACTGCTGGAATCTAATTTGTCCAACCAAGTAATACCCTTCTTCAACATTTCAAATTTTCAATTCCAGCATGTGATTCTGACTTTTTCCGTGGAGATGGAAGTTCTAGTCTTTTTTATCTTGAAATGAAAGGAAATGTAATCCCTGTTCTGTAGCTCAGAAGTTTATGTCTACAGAAGATGCTTTTTATTTTGTGCTATACATTGATTTCAGTAACAACCAATGGTTCAAGGGCTATCATCAAAATAGTGATAGGTTCCTAACTATTGTTGTGATAGATAACTGATTGTTTATGTGCCTAGAAATTTCGGTTGGTGCCACTGGAAAATATATTGATAGTATGACAGCTTGAATGTCATAGCATGTTTTACTTGTACCTAGACACCTTTATTAGAAGAATACGATCCTTATCAATTTCTAAATAAGTAGGGAATTTTTCATAGTTTGTATATAGCATCCCATGGCCAATACCTTGACATGACTCTGAATTGTTTATCATGTCAATTTAAAAATAAGATCACTTAAGTAGGATTACATGGATTATTACATAATTTTAATGGGATTGACACCCTGACACTTGACATATATACTTATTAGTTACAAGGGACAAAACAGTATGTTTCCATATGATAACGAGTCCTTATCATGTCCTTGTTTTTTGTATTTGGTGTCTTTTATTTGATAAATAAACCAAAATTTAATCTGACTATGCTTTATTTTATCTTGTTTCAATTTATTTATGCATCTACAACTTCAGGTGATTAATGATTGTATTGGTTTTGCGGGACCATTGCTTCTCAATAAGCTGATCCAGTTTCTTCAACAAGGTGTTACAACGAGTAATAGTTTGTGTTTCTCCACTATTGATCATTAAAATTTTGACTTGTACCGAAACTTTAGTTATCCTCTTATTTGATAAGCTTCTTCATTACTTTATTCCTTTAATGCACTATACTTTTATTTCACATTCCTTGATGCATAACTTTATACATCAGTTGAAAATATTGCAAACATTTACCTGTCAAATATATTAACATAAACATGGTTATGTCATTCCTTTTTTTTCTTAAATAATTTTCTTCTATCTGCATATCCATCAACTGCAACAAGAAAACTTCATAAAAATTTGGTTCCATTTTGTTATTTCTTCCAGGTTCAGCGAATTTGGATGGGTATTTACTTGCATTATCCTTGGGGCTCACCTCTATAATTAAGTAAGTTTAACTCTTGTAGTTATATAGTTCATTATATTATAATTCACCCATATGTTTTTCCTGTATAATACGTTTAAGGTTCAGGTGATGATTGTCCAAACTTTATAAGCTCTATTTAAGCCATTCTTCTTTTCTTATTGTGCGTTATTGTTAGAAAGTTATCTTGATTGTGGTCATCCCTAACATGCCTTAGTCTTGCCCCTTTGGATGTTTTCTTATTTGTAGCCTCAAGGTGGTGTTTAGTCTCATATCAACTAGGGATATGACTTAATTAAAACTTACAAAGCTTAGGCAATCCTCATCTTACACAATATGAAATGAAACTGTATAGAATAACTCCTCGTTATTCAACCATTGTTGATCAGATAAAATGGCAATTCAATTGTGTAAATAAGATTAAATTCACAAAGAGTTAGAATTTAGAACCCAATAGAAAAATCATTATCTTTTTCAACAGAAAAAGAATTTGTATCACAATGTGTTCGAGATATAAAACCATCCACCGGCCTCCACATAAACAACTTAAGCTTCTAGGGTAGTGTAGGTAAGAGAAGAATGCAACTTGTGGGAGGGGAAAAGTTAACCTTCTAACATATAAAAAACGAAACAAAAAGTCAATGTTTCTAAAATTGAAACAATTCTGTCCAATCTGTCTGCAAATCAGAGATTGTAACCCTCTTAAAGCAACTATGTGCAGAACAGCAAAGAGAAAGGTTTCTCTCAGTGAACCTTTAGACATGACTTTATTGCATTTTCTTGTATCCGGCAATATTTTTTTGTTGCATTCCGTTGGACTTTGAGCAATGAATATTTAATTGTATGGGTTAGCATAACTTTGATGTTTTTTGGCTTTATTTACCAGTAACTAACAATTAGTGAGAAGTGTCCTTCTGGTCTAGATCCTTTTTAGATACACAATATACTTTTCATCTTTCCAAACTGAAGCTGAAGCCGCGATCTAGTATCATGACTCTAATCTATGAGAAGGTATGCGATTCTTTTATTTTATTTGTTTGTGAATGCTGAAATTATAGTTTTTCATAATAATAAAATGCACATACTCTTTTTATATACTCCCCTAGTGTTGTTACTGATGCATGCATGGCTTTTGACAGTGTGGCTCATGATTATGCTTTGGTACTAAAATATAGACATTGTTTCATGTGTTTGAAGTGTCTACGTCTGAACTTAGCAGAGCGTTCAAAATTTTCAAATGGAGAAATTCAGACATTTATGTCAGTGGATGCTGACCGAACTGTGAACTTGTGTAATAATTTCCATGATATGTGGAGGTATTCCCTTTTTAATTTAAACTTCTTAATGCCAATACATTTTACCAATATTTTTTTTTCCGTTCTCTTTAAATATCTGTACCCAACAGACTTATCAATTGTAAAAGATCCTTATTTTGTCTTACTATGAATGAAATTCACAGGTATTCAATGAAGTTGCCGTGAGTTATTTATTCTATGGGTTAAAGATATGATATGTGTATAAGCTACTTTAGTATTTCACTGAACCTGCCGAGGTTTAGCTGTATGGGATAATATTGGGTTTTACATCAGATATATGTGATAGAATTTATGCTAACCCGAAAACATCTTCTGTAGCTTACATTTGATATGAAGTCATTGCTGTTAATATTTAATGATGTAATTTGTATAGATCTTAAGCATTAAGTTTTTTTTTTTTTTGTTTCAGCCTGCCTCTACAAATTGGAGTGGCTCTGTATCTTTTGTATACTCAAGTCAAATTTGCATTTGTATCTGGATTAGCAATAACTATTTTATTGATACCAGGTAGAAATATCACTTAGAATTTTGTGTGTGACAATAAGCCGCACTTGTTATATTACAACCCATGTTTAATCCTTTTTCACCTGCTTGAGTTCATCATGGCGAATATCAGTTGGAATGAATTTGCATAGAAGTTTGTATCTATAAATAGATTTGTTTCTTAAATCCAAACTGTAATTTTTTCTTAAATATTATCAATAACTGAATTTAGAGAGAAGTTTTTATTTTATACTGTATAACATTTGATTTTTTTTTTAATCAGCAATAAATAACATTTGATTTAAGTTGTACTTTCAGGGATGTTTGTCTGCTATCTGTTTTGATTTAACATGTATCTTAGGGCATATCTAATACGAGTTTTAAGGTATAAAAATATTGTTTTTATTTTGAATAAACTGTTTCTTTTATACGAAACAAGTCTTAAGGTGAAGAAATTGGTTGTGTTACATATATTATCTCCAATGGGGGATTTCTTGAAGAATTAGTTTCTTCATCCTAAGAATTTCGAACGAAAAGCCTGTTGGAGACCCTCTTAGAAGTCAGATGCTTTTTATTTTGGATAATTTTTAAGAAATATTTACTTGACCTTGAAGTTCATTAATCTATTTAAAAAATTAATGTTTGTTTTATTACTCAATTTTAATCTTCAGTGAATAAATGGATAGCGCAATTGATTGCAAGTGCTACTGAGCAGATGATGAAGGAGAAAGATGAAAGGTAACCATAAATAAATTGATTAATTTGGTAGAAAGTTTCCAAAGATAGGTCATACTTTGACTTTCATATTTCCATTAATTCATTTGGTCAGCTCCCTCCACAAAAATTGCAAGTTGTGTTATTACAATTTGTGTTGCTTTGCTTTTCCAATTATATTATACGTGTCAATATAATTTTTCCATCAATGATATTCTTACAGAGGACAAAGCGCATTGCATGTTGCTTAAAATTCTCTTAACCCCCGAAGTTGTGTTGTGACACAGTGTTAAAAGAGCAATTTAAGTTACAGTCACATGTCACTGATGGACATGTAATGTAATAATTTGCAACACATACGCTGCTATGCATAAATACTAACATTTGTGCAATCATTTCTTTTGCTTTGGAGTTTGGAGAAGTTATCTAGTTATCGGAGTTTCTAGAAAGTAAAGTCTTGGCTTGGCTGAGAAGCAATTTTTATTCTTAAGAATGTAATTCATTTTTCTTCCAGCAGTTACTTATCTTGAGAATTCCCGTTCTCATCTTCTGCCCCTTAAGATTAACAGCTTATTATTCTTTGCCTGATTTTCTCATTTTACTGAAACGATGGATGAATATGAATCAAATCTGTTCGTGCATATTTGCAATACTAAAATTTATGATTTTCTTTTAGGATTCGTAAGACAGGAGAACTTTTGACTTATATTCGCACTTTAAAGATGTATGGATGGGAACTTCTTTTTTCTAGTTGGTTGATGGATACAAGATCTTTGGAAGTCAAACACTTAGCTGTAAGAATTTATATTCTGATTTTATTTATTTATGGATAAAACTGTAAAAAGTTTCCTGAAACCCGCTAAGGTAGTATTCAAAAATGGCAAAAGGAAATTGTTTGCTTTCTTTCTTCTTATTTAATTTTTATCATCATGTTTAACCATTTTTTATAGACTCGAAAGTACTTGGATGCATGGTGTGTTTTCTTTTGGGCTTCAACACCAACACTCTTTTCTCTTTTCACATTTGGACTTTATTCATTGATGGGACATCAACTGGATGCTGCAATGGTATTTTCAAATTTATTTCACCTAGTCTTACTGACAAGTTTTTCTTCTTTATTTTGCATTTAATTATTTTCTGTCATTGTTAAGAAATCTAATGCAGTAGAAAACCTCTATTGCAGGTTTTCACTTGTCTTGCTTTGTTCAACACCCTTATTTCTCCACTAAATTCATTCCCTTGGGTAATTAATGGATTGATTGATGTGAGTCTCCCATATTCCATAGTTTTTATGAACTGATTTTATTTGTACATGCATTAGGATGAATTGTTTCTGTTAATATAACTGCAGGCCATCATATCTTCCAGACGGTTGAGTAGGTTTCTCGCGTGTCCTGAACATAAATTTAAAGTGGGAGACACAAGTTCCTGTCCATCATCATTCCTAAGTGAACAACTTGATTCTGTACAAGGTTTGGGTGTATTTATCCAAGATGCATGTTGTACTTGGTCAAGCAGTGAGGAACAAGCATTAAATTTGGTGTTGAATCATGTGACTCTAAGTCTGTCCCAGGGTTCCTTTGTTGCAGTTATTGGCGAGGTCAGATCCTTGTTTGAATTTTATCAAGATGTCTTTAGCAAATAAAATCAAATATTCTTGTATGGTAAAGTAATTTCACGGGATATGCACACCCATCATATTTTGGCATCACTACTAAAGAAAAATAGATGCTTGAGATCATTAGTTCAAAATATATAATGTATGTCATGATTCCATTCACTCAGTCTTCTGTATGTGTCAAGATCACCAGCATTTCAATATTCACAATTCAAATTGATATATGAACCTACTTCTAATATGTGAAGCACAACTTAGTTATATCTATTATTACTTCACCAACTGCGTGTATTCAGGTTGGTTCAGGTAAATCATCCCTGTTATATTCAATTCTTGGAGAAATGCAGCTTGTTCGTGGCTCTATTTATTCCAATGAATCCATTGCTTATGTACCACAGGTTTGTATATGATAATTGATATGCTTAGCCTCGAATGAAATTTCTTAGCTCTTTGTTTCCTCAAAGTCTCACACAGCAGGTCCCTTGGATTTTATCTGGAACGGTGCGGGACAACATATTATTTGGGAAAAGCTATGATCCTGAAAGGTATAATGCCTTCCACTTTAGGAGTTTTTTATACCTCATAATTTTAATCTTATTGAAACCTAGACCTTTTTCTTCTGCTCAGCGTGACCTTGAGCTTTGCAGACATTTTTTGAACCAAAAGAACTAATGCTCTTTACAGGTATACTGATACACTGAAGGCATGTGCATTAGATGTTGATGTCTCATTGATGATTGGAGGTGACATGGCTTATATTGGAGAGAAAGGAGTCAACTTATCGGGTGGACAGAGAGCACGTCTTGCTTTGGCAAGGTGCTATCTTCCAATTCTCTTTTTATTATAAGTATATTTGGGGGTTTTATGCCTTGATTATTTTTATAAAAAGGCTGTTTTAAATTCTAATACTGTTCAATTAGCAGGGCATTGTATCATGACTCAGCTGTTGTTATGCTTGATGATGTCCTGAGTGCAGTAGATGTACAAGTTGCTCAATGTATCTTATACAACGCCATTCTAGGTCCCCTTATGCAGAGAAAAACTCGATTGCTCTGTACCCATAACATTCAGGTTATTGTGACTCTCTTCAAAACTATTATTTATTATCATAATTACATTGGTTGTTTTGTCAAGTATTCCGATTAAATTAAGATGAACATGATATTTTCTCTGATATTTTTCAGAAGATATGTATTGTATATTTTGTATTTCTATAAAAGGTACTTATATAAGGATTAACTTGTTGATGCATCTCAATTTAAGTGCAGGCAATATCTTCTGCTGATAAGATTGTTGTAATGGACAAGGGACACATAAAGTGGATGGGAAATTCAGATGACTTTCCAATTAATTCATTTACAGAATTCTCTCCGTTGAATGAAATTGATTCAGCTTTACAGAATCATGGACAATCTTGCAGCTCAAATCTTTCTTCTAAATCCAAGGAGCAGTCTCTTCTTGATACAGGTATTGTGCATGATCTGGAGGGAGCACAGGAGATTGTTGAAGTTGAGTTGAGGAAAGAGGGAAAAGTTGAGATTGGAGTGTATAAGTAAGTACAAACATATACGTCTCTGATATCAGATATGTATGGGTATTGTCAGTTTGTAGATAAGATTTTGTGGTCTTCAATAGTTGATTAACAATTTAGTGCCTTTTGAAGGAATTATGCTGTCTTCACTGGCTGGTTCATGACAGTCATTATATGCCTATCAGCTATTCTGATGCAAGCTTCTCGTAATGGAAATGATTTATGGCTGTCATATTGGGTTGATACAACAACAGAAAGCAGTCAGACAAGATATTCCGTGTCTTTCTATCTGGTAAGGGGATGAGCAGCAGTGATAGATTGCATAGTACATTTTTCTTTCTGGACATGACTTATGGACAACTAAATATTTTATGGCACAACAAATATTTCATGGACAATTAAATATGTCTTGTGCAAGAAGCACAACAAAATACTTATAGTTCAATTATTTTTCTTAATTATAATAGTTCTAAGTAATGCAAAGGAGTTTTTTATTAGAAACTTCAGTTTATAGAGTTTGAATCTATTGAAAAGAAAGAACGAATTCCCCACTTTCACCCCTATAAACATCATGTTGGAGAACGGAGTTAAGTGAAGCTTGTAGTAATTCAGATAATTTCAGTATTAAACATTATTTGAAATTCTTGGTTCACTATTTTAAAACCATTTGTAGTACGTTAAAATTACCTGACCATTTTACCTACCACTCTATGAGCTACTATTGAATGTAACTTTCTAATTTGTTTGAGATGATAATTAATGGTGCAGGCTATACTATGTCTCTTTTGTATTATTAATTCCCTTTTCACATTGGTGAGGGCATTCTCTTTTGCATTTGGTGGATTACAAGCTGCAACTAAGGTACACAATAAATTGCTCAACAGGCTTATGAATGCACCTGTCCAATTCTTTGATCAGACCCCTGGTGGGAGAATACTGAACAGGTTAGAATAAGATGTCTTCAGGGAATAGCAGATAATGATAATATAAATTTTATGTTTCACGTTTTATTATGTTTTGTGCAGGTTATCTTCAGATCTTTATACCATTGATGATTCACTTCCATTCATTCTGAACATTCTCCTAGCTAATTTCGTAGGCTTGTTGGGTATTACAATAATTTTGTGTTACGTACAGGTACATTGATTTTCTTAGTTTGTCATATGTACTATGGAACTACCAAGATTTGTGTTAATGTTCCCCATGATCTATTTTTATCTTTCGATTTTATGTAGGTCTTCTTCTTACTCTTGCTATTACCATTTTGGTATATCTACAGTAGACTTCAGGTATTATTTTTTCTTGTCGACACTCTCTTATTTAAGCACTCTCCTTGTTTTAGACTGTAAGTTCCTAAAAGTATTAGGATTATTTGTTATTAAATTGTATAAATTTGGAAACCCGCATAATTATGGAGTATAAAATAAGGGTATAATAATACAAATAAATTATTTCAGTATTTTTTAGTTTCAAACGTTTAAAACCATAATCACTTCTTTGACTTGGTATAATAGACAATCAAAATCAACTGATCTATGCAGTGATTTCAGTTCTTCTACAGGTCAACATCAAGAGAATTACGAAGACTGGACAGTGTTTCTCGTTCTCCAATATACTCATCTTTCACTGAAACACTTGATGGATCATCAACTATTAGGGCTTTTAAATCTGAGGTAAATATATGTCATTTTAAAGTAATGATCATAAATAGAACTTTGTATCATGTTGAAGAACTTTACTGAACAAGGGTACTTAAGATATAACACGCACTTTGGCAGATATGTTCACTAAGAGACTTCTCACAAAACAGTTCAAAGATCTTACTTGCAAGCTTGGAATGATAGATATACATTCACCAGCTTGAGGGGGAGTGTTGTGTAATTAGGAGATAATTATTCCATAATTAGTTCAAATTCTGTTTTTTATTTATTAGGACAAATTTGATATTTTTTGGTGATTTGATTTGATCTGTATAGCTTTAATTACCTTTATTTCTTTCCCTAATTAGGTTATAAATAGTCTATAAATTTAGATTGTAATCACATTTGTAAAGACATTCACATTCAATCTTTTTCTTTTAAAATTAAGAAGAGTACAAGTTGTATCTTCCTAAACAAAGAAATTATAAAGATGAACAAGCAACATGCTTATCCACCTGTCAACATTTGTTACTGCCAGAGGAAAAGATTGCTAGATATCGATCGGCATGCTTTAAAGCGAAGTTATTTTCAAGGTTACTTGGAAATACTTAGCTTTGTCAACTGAACTACCTTATGAGGTGCTTATTATTTGTTTGGTTTCTTTAACTGGGTGTAAACTTCATGTTGCAAGCTAGTTTTATAGGGTTGAATTCTTGACTTTTAATGTACTTCTTTAAAGTTTTTTTTTTTCTTTGGTCTTCTACATGCATTAGTTGTTTGTCATATGTACTGAGAAAGTTTATACTAGCCATGTGAGTTGGCGCAACTAATAACTATAATACAATGATCATTTTTACCAGGACTTTTTCTTTACCAAATTCACTGAACATATAACCTTGTATCAGAAGACTTCCTACACAGAGATAGTGGCAAGTTTGTGGCTTTCCTTGCGTCTCCAGGTAGTCTGAGTCAAGTATATTTATTGACATTTCAAGATGAGAAATACAGCAATTCACCTTAAACTTTACATTTTATAAGATTTATACGTGCAAAAATAAAGTACATCCATTGGCTAAATTTGAATTTGTATTAAATCTGGAGTATTAGTTGTTGCTAATGACTACTTTCTTCCAGTTATTAGGTGCATTTATCATCTCCTTCATAGCTGTGATGGCTGTTGTTGGATCTCATGGCAGTCTGCCCATCAACTTTGGTACCCCAGGACTGGTTTGTTTGCTATCCTTTTATTAAATCTCTGATTTGATCAACAAATTTGTACAAAAATTGAACATCGAACTTTTTTTCCACAGGTTGGATTGGCCCTCTCATATGCAGCTCCAATTGTGTCCTTATTGGGGAGTTTTTTATCAAGCTTCACTGAAACAGAAAAGGAAATGGTTTCAGTTGAAAGAACTCTTCAAGTATGAATAAGACTTATTTCCCTTAGTTGAATCATGTTTAGACACATATACGCTGATGCCTAATATCCGTTTAATGTTTTCTAGTACATGGACATTCCTCAAGAAGAACAAACTGGATGCCTATACTTGAATCCAGATTGGCCAAATCAAGGATTTATCGAATTCCAGTGTGTTACTTTGAAATATATACCATCTTTGCCAGCTGCACTCTGCAATCTTAGTTTTAGAATTGCTGGAGGGACACAAGTACGTGAACTACTTTTGAATTTGTACTGAAGTTTTCTTAGGTTTAACACCCATTACGTTTAATACTAACTGCGTGAAATGTATTCAGGTTGGAATAATTGGAAGAACAGGTGCTGGAAAGTCCAGTGTGTTAAATGCTCTTTTCCGTCTTACTCCAATATGTACAGGCTCTATCTCAATTGATGGCGTGGATATTAAAAGTATTCCTGTCAGAGAACTACGTACACATTTGGCCATTGTTCCTCAGAGTCCATTTTTGTTCGAAGGATCATTGAGGTACTTCATTTGGATTTTTTCACTTAATACTTCTGATGCAAACTCTGATTTAGCTCCTTCTAGATGATAATGTTCTTACATTCTTTTCAAGAAGAAACTGTATTAGCATTTATTCTGACTGCACCTACATTTCATCTCTACATAACACCCTGTACTCTCAATATTCTAGGGATAACCTAGATCCTTTCAAAATGAACGATGACTTAAAAATTTGGAATGCATTGGAAAAGTGCCATGTGAAAGAGGAAGTAGAAGTAGCTGGAGGGCTGGACGTTCTTGTAAAGGAAGGAGGGATGTCATTTTCAGTTGGCCAGCGACAACTTCTTTGCCTCGCACGTGCACTTTTGAAATCTTCCAAGGTAAGGATGATGATTTAAGGAATTTTTGTCTTTCACTTTTTTTTTATAAACCCAGGTATGTCGTATCTTGTCAAGAAACAACTTTATTATAGTTTGTTGTATATTATTGGATATATCGATTAAAGACACGACTAAATTATAAAAATAAATGAATGTAAACTTTATCCTTCAAACTGGTTTTATGAAATTAATTAAATTTTTAAAAAAAATATTTTTAAGATGTTATTATAGTTTATGATAATAAGATTTGTTGGTTGTATGAATCAATTATGTGATTCACCCGGGTAAGTAAGACCAGAAGTACTTGGTCCACATATTGCAATTTGGTCGTAAATGTAGTCAATTGGAATTTTCAACATATATTAAAAAAAATGTTTCTCAAGAAAATATGACACGCCACTTCCAAATCTTACTGAGAGGTTCCTCTTGCCCTTTTAGGTTCTCTGTTTGGATGAATGCACAGCCAATGTAGACATTCAAACTGCTTCACTGCTGCAAACTACCATATCCGGAGAATGCAAAGGAATGACAGTTCTCACAATTGCTCACCGGATTTCAACTGTTGTAAATATGGACAACATTCTGATTCTTGACCAAGGGAAACTGGTATGCTTTATTTTCTTTAACTTTTCACTTCTCCGAGTTGGAACCACTTCATTTAATTATTGCCAAGTTCAAGAATTTCGTGTAATTTGCTGTCATTGTTAAAAAAGATGAAATAACATGAGCTTTCCTCCCTCGTCTGCATAGGTTGAACAGGGTAACCCACAGGTTCTTCTGAAAGACGACAGCTCGATATTTTGTAGTTTTGTTAGAGCTTCAGCAATGTAGCCATATGGAATTGTGGACTCCAATTTTTAACATGACACATCAGCTGCAAACTTTCAATTGCCACTGCAAAACATGTTTGATCCAACAGGTGACAGCAGAACATACAATTGCTAACTTAAATCCCTTTATTTACCTGCTTCTGTTCCAATTTATAAAAGTATACTAGTTAAGTTACTTATTTTTTATTAATTATAACAAATTATGCTTTCATTCCAAAATTATCCTTACATTAATGTCTCAAAAATACATTTCTTAACAATCTAGGCCTCATAAATAATTTTACATGGAACTAGTTCGAAAATAGGTTAATATTTTTTTATAAATAAAATTAAACAAAATTAGCTTTTTTTTTTGCTATAAATGGGAACAGATGTAATATTATAATATATGACCACATAGCCTTGTTTGGACGTCGTTTAACCATGGCATTTTTTAATTTATTTTAGTTGTCGGTCATGCGTGTGTAAACGAACTTGAGATTGGGCACTCAATGATTTTTAGAAACACATACTAATCATAGGTAGATTAGGGTGGGGATATAGGGATCTTTATAACCTGATAATTTTTTTAACTAGGAATTAAAGTTTGTCTGAAGTTTCTCTCTAAATATTAAAAGAAAAAATATATAAAAATACGAAATAAACTTCTTGAGATAAAATTAATTTATTTATAAATTAATATAAGAATTTAAAAATGTTGTATGGGACTATTTTTACTAGAATTTTTAGATATAAATTAATTTAATTTATAGATATTTTTTCAAACATACTCTTTCTCTAATCTTATTATGAATTATTATTTCCTTGATTCAAAAATAGATAAGATAATTTATTTTCAATAGAATGACACGATCTCAATAAATAAAATGGTTACACATACCATTGAATATAGCTTTAGATTTAGTATAAGACCTAATCTTATAGGTCATTTATTAAAGTCATTAATTTTATACTATATTTACTTTATGAATGAACTTTAAAAATGCTTCATTCTATTGTTATTGATCAAATCCAATTCTAACAAATTGTTATAAATTATATTATTTTAATTTAGTAAATTCAATTTTATGTTTGTTAGTCATTAATGAACTGCTGCTATACAAAGACTTTACAGTTAGTGGGAAATGAACTCCTTTTTTG
The DNA here is from genome assembly GCA_013389735.1 of Phaseolus lunatus. Classification (NCBI taxonomy): domain Eukaryota; kingdom Viridiplantae; phylum Streptophyta; class Magnoliopsida; order Fabales; family Fabaceae; genus Phaseolus; species Phaseolus lunatus. Next base: position 37,396,273 of record CM023861.1, read on the forward strand.
TCCTAGAGGTGGGCATTTACAAAAGAGACTGATATTTCATATTTCATATACCACTTTTGCTCCCAACATCCCATTATTACTAACTGCACCCCTATTACTGACCTAAAAATATTAAAATATCTTTTTCGATGCACCACACCAACGTTGGTGCCAATGCTGCCGCCACTATTGCACCATTGTCACGAAATTCTGTTTTAACAATTCTATTTTAAAAATTATATTTTGATCCAGAAATCTCTTTTTAAAATTCTCACAATCCCTTTAAGATTAGCTATCTCTCTCCATCGTGTGGCTCTCTACCTCAATGTGTTTAATCTTCGTTTTCTAATTCTACTCTACCTAGTCTTCTTCTCATTAATGTATATTATGAATGTGCTTTTCGCACAAATATCAGATGTAAAATTCCTGGTGATGTAAGGTCTAATTTGAGTAATATTAAGAACAAAGTAGATGTGTAGTGGATAGATTTCGATCTAATAAGTCTTCAACGGGATTCTTTGATGCAACCAATTATATTATTATTATAATAAGTAAATATATTATAATAATTTAAGATGAGTTCGAAATAGAAATAATTAGAGGTATTATTAGAGGCGACAAGGAGGTGAATGCGTTTTCTTAGTTTGATTTATTGCGGGATTATGATATGACAGGCCGGTGGAGTTAGTGTGCACACACTCACTCCCTTGGTGGACCTAACACCCCGTGTGTCATGCTAAATTGCGCACAAAGTCACAATGCCCATCATTTTTTATATTTTCTAATAATGGAAAATAAACAATTCTTTATTTAATATTTTTATTTTCAAATATACACTCAACTTTTCTCCCTCCACCATTTAATAATTAACTTCCTATATTAATTAGCTTCTTCACCTTTTTAAAGGTTTTCATATTCATAATCATCTTTTAAATCTTCATCTTAACCACTTTTAACCATTTTCTTCACCTTCACCAACTGTCCCCTTCTCTCTCTCTCTCTCATTTATTTATTATGCGCATAGAGAAGAAAAGTGAACACAACACAAGAAACACAGAGAAATAGTTAAAGAGAAATTGATGTGCATATTGGTGTGAAGTAGAGCCAAATTTCAGAATTGCTTACTCTCACTGCCATGGCTGGTCTTCAAAGATCTGCAGTCTCCTTCAGGAGGCAGGGTTCTTCTGGCTTTGTTTGGGACGATAGGTTCTTATCAGAGGAATTGAACAAACTCAATAACCAAGACCAAAACAACAGCAACGTCAACCACGACGCCGATGAGACTAAAGACCTTCAACTTCAACCAGCGCCGCCCCTCCAGAGAACCCGCACCAGCGGCGGAGCTCGCGCCTACCGCACCGGAAAAGTCTCGCCGGCGATCGAGCCTCCGTCTCCCAGACTCTCTGCATGCGGCTTCTGCGCCGCGTTCGGAAAAACACCACCACGGGACCACAACAAGCCGCAACGGACTAAACCCGCCAAGCATCGACCGAGGTAGACGACGGAGGGTGTGGGTGGTTTCAGGTGACGGAGAGAGAATATTCCGGCCAGGTTTCTACTCTTTTGGTTTTATGATGTAATGCTTTCACTTTTAGGTTGGTAGGGTATGGCCGGTTGAGTTGAATTGATATTAAATTAAGAACATAATCATGAGTCACTACTCTATTACTTCTCTTTTCTTAATTTCAACTCTCTCTTCAAATTTATTATTTTTTTCTTTTTTACCATTCAAATTCTCTTCCATTAATTTTGATCATCATGATTCTGCTAGCTTGGATGAGAGCAAATTGCAAAATACAGGATAATGCTTTGTTCTTCTATCAATTTTATTTTTATGCATCAGTCATTATTATATTATTTATAAACTGCATGTTTTTTTGTTAATTTTCCACAATTCCCAACAAAAATGGGAAAGGAGGGAATAAATACTATATATATATATATATATATATATATATATATATATATATATATATATATTGACAAATCATTACAATACTTTAACTTTTTTAACGGTTGTTTATTTTTTGTAGTGAAGTAATGATATGTAATCTTAGTAATTATTTTGTGTTGATATTAATCTAAAATATTGTTTTATATATTCAATAACTTTATTCTAAAATATGGCTTAACTCATGTTAGTTGAATAATTGCGTATTCTGATTATTTTTTTAGAGTTTTAAGAAAATAACTATTCTCCCAAAACTAATTGGAACCAAACATTACTCATGTTATTCTCGCTTTAATTTTTTATTTTTTTCTTTAATTAATTGTTATTTAATAGGGCAAATTTTCATTGTTAATACTTATATAATAGAAAAATGCAAGTGATTTTATTCTATCCCTTTGTTTGGCGTTTTATGCGTGAAGAGATGTCCACTAAAAGGGAAAAGTATGAGCTAGACACTCATTTATTATCTAAGCATTGGTTTTTGGTGTCTCTTTGGACACATACCAAACAAAACACAACACTTGGTTGGATAAGATACGAAGCCCAAATTTGATGGATTTTATGGTGGACAGTCATTCAAGCAGCTTCTACACCCGTGGAGACTGCCTCATCATCTCAATCTCACCTTTCAATGGAAAATTCTACCACTACCTCCATATTTTCTCATGCATCCGTATCTACTTGTGAAATGTTGATTTTAATCATTTAAAAAATTTAAATAATCCTAAATAAAGTATAATCTTATATTTTTAAATAATCTCTTTTTTAGTCGTAACATTTTTATTCTTCTTCAGCTAAAACGTTTGAGAAAACGGTTTCATCATTTGAGCGTGGATGAAAGGGTTGTTGAGAACATTTATTATATTCGACGTTTCATTACGAAGATAATATTTTTAGTTTTGTACTCCATTTTTGTATTTCGCTGTTTTTTTTTTCTTGAGTTTTGTGACTTATAGTATTCAAAAATTGAAGTAGTATATGCAATAGGAAAAATGACCTTTCACTAGATAATGTTCAAACATTTCATAAATTTTTCAAAATAAAAAATGCAGCATAAGTTAAATGACATTGAAAATAAATTATAGTGTACCTTATAACATATTTCTTTTTCTACAAAAGTGACACGAATCATCACTAATAGTTTAAAATGTTAGTGTAATGATATGATAAAAATAAATTATAGTGTACCTCTATAACATATTTTTTTTTTCTACAAAAGTGACTTGAATCATCACTAATAGTTTAAAATGTTAGTGTAATGATATGATAAAGAATATTAATAAAGTATTTATAAAAATTACACAAACTAAACTTTTTTTATTAGATTGAAAAATAATTGGTTAAGAGAGAAAGATATATTTAAGTTGATATTGACCTCAACTCTTAAATAATGTGAGTAAGAAGGAATATGTATTTAAACTGATATTGATCTCGACTCTTGAACAATGTAAGAATATATTAGATATACTAGAACAATTCAAGATCCCACATTAATCAGAGATAAATATGAATATCAATTTTATAAATTAATTTAATAAAATTGAATTAAGTTTAAAGTCAATTTTTTCTAATAATAAAATATATCATTTTTCTAATGTTTTAGGTTAACTTTCTGAATATCCTTCATATGTATGACTGTTAGTTCGAAATTATGTAACTAAAAAAAGCTTTCTAATTTCTACCTTCTTTTTTTTATAATAATGGCCATGAAAAAGACTTGATGCAAAAAAGTTACCAATTAAAGAAAAAAGCACCAAGAGAGAGAGAGAGAGAGAACGACATAACACGAAATTCTTTATCATTTGGATCCAGTTATTTACGTATGGAAAGCAGAAGGGTACAAGAGAAGGAAATTTCGGCTCTTGCAAGTATTAGATTAACAAGAGACAAATTTTATGCTAAAATAAAAACAAATAGGTTCGATTATGGTTTGATGAATACAAACATTGCCACTTACGTTGTAATGGTGTGCAGAGTCTTTAAATGGTGTTTCTGTTACGTGTTACTCTTTAACTAGTTGTTCCTACTGAACCAGCAACATAAGATTCTCTCACAAAACTAGCGATGGTCCGAATCTGACAGAAAATGAAGAACCTCAGATATTGTTTCAGTTGGGCATTTATTATTATCTTCATTCATGTAAATGTACTTGTCACTCCATATCTCACTGGTGCAGAAGGGTTTGATTCTGTGATCCAGCACCCACGTTCCAGGTGGAGAAGAAGCAGAACTAGATCTAAATGGGTTCTTTATGTCGATGATTATGGTGCAAAAGGGGATGGCTTTCACAATGACACCGAGGTAATTGCTTCCTTCTATTTTATAACTTCTCTGAGTTTCCTTTAACCTTGTTAACTAATGCTGCTTTTTTTTTTATTTTTTATCAGCAATCATAATGCTGTAATTGTTGCAACAGGAAAATCAGTTAAATATAGTGAACCGATTGCTTGATAATCCCCAGGAAAGGATGCTTATTTAGAGTGTGAATCAGGGAGGAGTGTAATTTGAATGAATCTTCTGCTTAAATCTTCAAGTCTTGCAAAATGCTTAGGAAGAGTAAAAAATGCAACCCGGTTATCTTAGATTTCATTATAGCCATGAAATGTTTGATAATTTGTCTGAAAGAGCTAGGTACGGTTAGGAATCTCCCCCTGCTACAACTGCAAGCACAGTAACAGCCACCATGACTTTGTTTATTTATTTATCTTTTCAGGCCTTCCTGGGGGCGTGGGGAATCGCTTGTTCTCTTGCTGGAATTATAAATCTTGTTTTTCCATTTGGGAAAACTTTTCTTGTCCATCCAGTTGACATTGGTGGGCCTTGTCGATCTAAGATTACTTTGATGGTATGCTCACAGAGTCAAATCTCCCACATGTTGAAGTAAATTCTTGTCATGTGCTCCTTTCAGTTCCCGAATGAGGTGTGATTTTATAGAAAATATGCACTCTATTAATTTTCAAATTTGTTATAGATATCAGGTACAATAGTTGCACCGCAAGATCCTGCTGTGTGGCTTGGTTTAAATCAGCGCAAATGGCTTTACTTCCATGGGGTGAATCACCTCACTGTTGATGGTGGAGGGAGTATCAATGGAATGGGAGAGAAATGGTGGGCCAGATCTTGCAAAATCAACTCCACAAATGTATTGCTTCTTGGAAATAAGTTAATATTTTTTTCAAGTTTAATCAACTGTGTAACTAAAGTGGCTTCAAAATGTCCTTTCGCAGCCATGTCATCCTGCTCCAACGGTTAGTGGCGCTTCAAATATGGAGAAAACCAGATCGCTTTCCCTCATCTGATATCTGTTCTGTGTATTATTGGCTGAATATGAAACAACATTTACACTGCAGGCTCTGACTTTTCATAGATGCAAGGATCTAAAAATCAGAAATCTTATGCTGATAAATAGCCAACAAATGCACTTGTCATTCACTAACTGTATGCGGGTTGTTGCCTCCCATCTCAAAGTATTAGCACCTGCTTTCAGCCCTAATACTGATGGAATTCATATTAGTGCAACAAAGGGAGTTCAGGTCAGGGATACTGTAATTAGAACAGGTACTGCTGAACAGTTATTTTCAACCAAGTTTCATTTTAGGCTTGAATGATATTAAGGTTTCAACGGTAATTTAAATGTTATTTATCTCAAATAGCAGTTGTCCTGTAATTATTAAATAATTAGCCATATTACAGAACACACTCATATAAGCAGAATGAAAATTTAAATGGTTTTGAAACCCTATGGTAACAAAGAAGTGAAAGAATAAAGGAAATATCTGATTATAAGTTTTTTGTTCGCATGGATTGTGAAGATTTCTGAATTTTTTTTCTTCAGTGGCGCTAAAAGCTGTCTGATGTTAATGGTTTGCATGTAAATTCTTGTTATTTTCAGGACGTATAGCCTTTTACAAACATCGTACCAAGTTTTAGTTGTTGTTAAGAGACAAGAAAAATCAGAAGAACAAAAATAAGCAAAACTTGAACAATAACAGGCAAAATGTGAAAAATCATGCATGTTACAGAATTTGAACGAGAGCTCACTCTAATTGCAATGATTACTCTCATCACTTACATTATGTTCCAGAATAAACTTTGGTAGTCAAATATCATATACCAAAAGAAAAATAATTTAGTCCATTATTTTCAATTTCAGGTGATGACTGCATTTCAATAGTCAGAAATTCTTCACGGGTCTGGATCAGAAACATCTCTTGTGGTCCTGGGCATGGCATAAGGTGAAAGTAACTTTCACTTTTCAATTCTCAAGACATTAAGTGGTAAATTGTTTTAACGGATCCTGGAACCTAATTTGTCAGCATCGGTAGCTTGGGAAAATCAAAGAAATGGGAGACGGTGCAAAATGTAATTGTCGATGGAGCTTATCTTTACAACACAGATAATGGGGTGAGAATCAAAACTTGGCAGGTGAGTTCTTAACATGTAGCACTTTCTTTTTATAGTCATCCAGCAATGTACACATTGATTGACTTCCCTCAAATTTTCGTTAGGGTGGTAGTGGTTTTGCCTCCAAGATCACATTCCAGAATATACTGATGGAAAATGTGTCTAATCCAATAGTAATAGATCAATACTACTGTGATTCGCAACATCCATGTGAAAACCAGGTATAGAATTGTTTGATGTTTTTGCTAGCACATTCTGTAAAATTTTCCTTTATGTGGAGTTATGCATTATAGTTTGGTTGGGGAAACTTTTGAGGAACTGTCTCCGTAACTTTGAGAAAAAATATTATTTGGAGAATATACTTCGCATTGATTATGTAGTCACTAGACCTCTGAATCTCCAAGGAGGACAAGTCATTTAGTCCTTGTTTTTTCTTTCAAAATTTATTCCAAACAACAGAGGGACTTAGCTTCTAGAATTGATAGAAAAGTTCAAATTTGTAGTAAACTATACTGAAGCTCAAGTATGCTGCAAGAATGTAATTTCCTGTATCAAAATACAGACTTCGGCTGTCAGTGTGGAGAATATATCCTTCATTGATATACAAGGCACTTCAGCCACCGATGAAGCAATTAAATTTGCGTGCAGTGACGTTTCTCCATGTGAAGGACTATATCTTGAAAATATTTTTCTTGTATCATGCTTCGGAGGAAATACTAGCTCTTTCTGCTGGCAAGCTCACGGTTCTGCTCGGGGTTTCTTGTATCCTCCTCCTACTTGTTTCTCAATCAGTGATGATTTTATTAGACAAAATGTCTTGGTAGAGTCAAACCCTGTTATTCATTCCATTTGAATCAAAGGTGTAGAGATTAAAGATATTTCTGTATAGAATAAAATGAGTACTCTATTGTTTAAGGGGAAGGTATATATGGTGGTCACTTGTGATACATTTGAAGGTTTGGAAGCCTAGATTTGAATTATACAACTCGTATATTTGAAACAATTTTTACACATTAAGATATTTGCAAAAGAAGTCACTGGTTAGTCACGTTTTCAAAATGTCAAGTTCAACTTTGAACATGATTTTAGAACTTGTTTCTTAACTTTTCAAGGGGCTTCTTTTGCATAGTAGCTCAAAAAGTCTGTCTAGTTTTTCACCCAACAAACATAGCGCAAATCCAACAAATACGAAGAAAGATATAATAAAATCAGTGAATTGTGTTTACACGAAATCATCATTGGTAGCAAGCATATCATATACCACTTTACAAATTTCCAACTCAACTTTCACATTTCAAAACTGGTTCATAAAATTTAAAATCATAGAATAAGAATACCCAAAAATATCATATTATTGAACAAATGATTTGGTTTAATTACTTTGTAAACCATTGTCTATGGGGAAAACAGATATCCATATCATGATTGTCTCGTCTCTTCTGTCAAATTCCAATTACACGTTTTTTAAGTCTTGTGTAATCTCTGATCATCAACATTATGCTCAATGATAAAGACAAAAGCACATACACAGAAAGAAAAATGTTAAATTCCATTAGCATGATGTTTCTTAATTGACAAACTTTTGTACCATTTTCATACAGTAGAAGATGAATTCTTCAGCAGCACATAAATGGTAAAGGAACATCACTTGAATGGACTAATAATAAACATACAACTTTATATCTCTAAAGAAAAAGAAAAACACCCAGCGTGTTTATGGTACACAGTGTAAAAAGCTAGGCATAATCAATATCTAAGAGTATTGACACTTGTATGAAGTGAATTGATCAGACGGAAAGGCAGAATTCAATTATAATTATAACAACATGATAACACTGAAAAGTGAGTGAAATTTAGTTACTCCCAAAGTCTAAATATTTCTAACTTAATGCATCTGGACTACATGCTAAGATCTACAAGTGACGACTTTTCACTAACATGAACAAGAAATTTGTGAAGAAGCTGTTTCAAAACTTCAAGCTCTAAAAGGCAACTGTGTTAGCGAGGGCCAAGTTTGGGGCATCCACGGGCAAGAGGCTTAGAACTGTTTTCTGGAGCTCTGAAAGTTCGAGGTACCATCTTATCAACATACAGTGTTCCATCCAAGTGATCACACTCATGTTGTAAAATCCGAGCCTGCCAACCAGTGGCATTTATTTTGATGGGTTCCCCGTAACGATCAAAACCTTCGACCTCAACATCAAGGTATCGCTCTACCACAGCGTAACCAACAACACTGCAAAATGTCATTACAGGTGAAGATGTTCTTATATGTTAAATTATGACAACAACATTGAATAGCTGTTAGCTCAACAATAATTAATCAGCAAATTCAATTGGATCCAATCAGGTTGGTGGACAATCTCACTGAAAACGTGGCATATTTACAAGAGAGTGGGATAATATTGTCAAGAGATCCCACTGTTCTTTTGCACATGCCCTTTAGAAACTGCCTTTAAACCTCCACAAACTCTATTGAATATCAAAAGCCACATTTAAAAAAAATGGAAAAGAACATACAGATAAGATACAATTCACACACACCAGATATTAAAATTAAGACAAACATGGTTGAAACTTAAACCCAAGCTACAACAGAATATGGAGGTCACAGCTTCTTGTGATCTCAATGTTTAGAAATCATCTAAGCAATGATCTTATAGCTAATTTATAAATATTAGCAGAGCTTTTACGTACTGGTTACATGCACCAACTGAAGACTCGTCGTTTGGAAAGCAAATAAGAAATTTGCTACATTTTAGCCCTTAGCTGGAATAACAACTTCAATCACATTAACTCAGAACCATTCTTTAAAATGGAATAATATATATACATATGGTATATGTATATAAAATCTTCAGATAATATGGTATCATACTAGTAATCGCTTTACCAAGTGCATCTTTTTTATTTGTTCCATAATGTCTTCTTTGTTATGCTAAAGTAATTGAGACAATTAAAGGCAGGATGCTGGTCTCGGGAAATTTCAAGCCATAACTCAAGAAATGACCGACTGCGTCAAGAGTCTAGACAGACACTTAAATATTCAGTTAAGATATACAGCACGCTCACTATCATTGATTAAAGCTTGTTGCAAAAACATAAAATCATGATTGAGACTCATTTAAATATGAAGAAAGAATTTCAAAATTTAGTAATGTGAAATAAATTTTCAATCCATAATAAAGAGTGAGTTCAAACAAGTGTATAGCAAAGTATGCTACCAGCATTTCTCAATGTAGAATTCCTAAAAGTAAAAACACAAATGCATCTGCCACTGAATGTTGCTATGAGGAAGAATGAAGCAATTGAAACTTGTGGAAAAGCAAGTAATGTATGATAAGATGAAAAGAATAGGTGAAAGGATTGTTAACAAAGTATGGCACACCTCAAGCATCCTTCAAAAAAGAGCGCAGACCTGTTGGTCTTCTTCTTGAGCTTAGGATTCAAGATCACCTACCTCAAATCAAGACAGCTGAATGAATTTGCATATTATGATGTGAAGGGAAAAAGTGTGAAATTGAATTGAATAGTTCTCTCTTGTTTGCATTGCCTAGAATTGGGGATGGAGACAGACATAGACATACCATAAGATGAAAAGGTCTTCTATCTTGTTCCTTGAGCGCTTCCTCATCATCATAACCCATATATTCTTCTTTATCTTCCAAAACAATTATCTACACACAAACACATAAAAGAAATCATATATTTAGATGCGATTGCATAGGTAAGTGTTATTGATCCAGAAAATGGTAAGGCACATTAGATAAGATAGAAACCCTTAGGGAAATTCCAATCTGTGGAGCAGCGAGACCAACCCCAGGTGCCTTTCGCATGACGCGGATCATGTCGTCGATGATCTTCTGTACTCTCTCTGATTTCATCTCTGACGCCTCAACTTCTTTGGCTCGCTCGTGCAGAACCGGCTCTCCGGCTTTCACAATTTTCGGTAACTTCCATGCTCCGTCCGTCAACCATCCCGAACCTGAGCTCATCCTCTTCCCTGCCACTCCGCTCGTGCTCGTGCAGGTGGTGGTGGTGGTGGTGGTGGTAGTGCTGCTGCTGCGAAGGCACCCGTGCATTACGACGCCGTTTCGCAAGAGGTATGCCGCCACCGGAACCACGCGCAGCCGCAACGCCACCAGCTGCACCGCTTCCATGCTTTCTTCTTTCAGCCACTCCCATATTCAAATTAATTTCATTTTATTCTATTTTCTATTTCGGAAAATATGGTTGGAAGCAGAAATTTACCACTTTTTTTCTCTTATATATATAATATTGCCAATTTATTTAGTCAAATATACTTAACTTAATATTTAGGTTGAGAATTCGGTAAGAGAAAACTGAATTTTAAGCTGATTTTTTTATATACCATTTTTTAAGATCATATTAAATATATTAATCAGTAAAAAAATTTATCTTGTATTTTTTTTAACAAAATAAAAATTAACAATCAATATAATATAAATAAAAAAAGAAAAAATAAATCAGGTCAAAATTTAGCTAAAAAAGAGAACTGAATTTCGATCTATTTTCTGATCCACACGGTAAAATAAATGTTAGAATTAAAAAAATTAGAGATTATAGAGATTTATTGAGTTAAGTAAGATAACAAATTGTTTATTTGAACAAATTTTATTAAAGAAAGTATAGATAGAACAAATCTTCGACATCTACAATAATAAAAAAAATACTTACAATAAGTTTAATTTCTTTTATTTGAGTTTCATTTCTTTATAATTTTAGTACAATAACTATTTTTATAATATCAGTCTATGATAACTCTAATTTTTAAGATAAATGTCATAAAAGATTTTAAACTTTTCATAGATATATACTTATAATTAGATAATAGCATAAAAAAATATACAGTCCGTGATATACATCTCCTTTTTAGTAAGTTTCTTTGAATTATTAATTCTAAAAAATCTTTTATTTATTATTTGACTATGAAAAAACCATTTTCTTGCATATTACATCATCAATGGAAAAAATTAAAACATTTTTTTTAAATCTAGAATTAAATGACTCAATAGTTTGTAAATTAGAAACTAAAATAAGCTATAATTATAATGAAATGTTAATTATATACTCATTTATTTTTCAAATCCCTTATTTTGCAACCAAAAATAGTAATAAATGTTACCAAATTGTTCACGATGAAAAATAAAGTGTGAGAGTTCAAAACTAACTTTATAACACCCAAAAATGAAACTAACACATACATAAAACGAGTAATGATATTTTTACATTTGGAGAAAAAACTCACTTACAACTCAAAATAATTATATTTATTTTATTTTTAATTTAAGAATCAGGATATATTGGAAACTTACTTTTTTATATATTTACTCTACAATTCACAATATTATTATTTAAATTATTTTTCACATTATTTAATTACAAATTTATTTTTTATTATATATATATTTTAAATTATTACATCAAAAGTTGTATATAATTCAAGGAGTTGTTAAAGTATATTTTTTCTAATTTAAAATTATAATATATATTCTTAAAAGTGATTGTAATGTAGGTGTATTCTTTTAGGATGATGAAAGTATTAATTTTGTTTAATTGTCCATTTGAGTATGACAAAGGCATTGATACATTGACACTATCTTTAAATACACTTCCATCAAATAACTAACAATTTTTCAAAATTTCTATGATATTTACTAAATTATCCTTTGTCGCATCGTTTTTTTTTGTCACAAGAACAATATCAACTGTTTTTTGAAAACTTCCAATCGACAATGTTCTTATGACAAGAGAATTAATGTGCTAAAGAATAATCTAGTAGATATGATATAAACTTTGTGAGTTGTTAGACGTAATTGTGTTGTGTTAATGTATGAATGTTCTCATCTAAAAATAATAAATATGAGATATCTTGTATGAATATACACCTAAATCACTTTAAATTAAGTTAAATTAAGTTGTTAATTAGTCCATACAAAAGATAATGTACAAAAGATAATGATTATTAAATTTACAGACTAAAATATGATGATTGTGTATGCTTTGGCGTTTATGTTGTGCATCACATTCATCTAATGCTTGCATATCTATATAATTAACATTGCTTTGTGTCTCAACAGAATATGTGGTATAAGCTAAATAATATTAGTACATAATGCTAATGTCCAAATTAGTGTTTTTGATAAAGATGTTTTGTGTATAGAAGCAAGTGTAGGTGTTGCAAATACAAAAGCCTTTATCTACCCATTTGGCATTTTGTGAGAGAAATAGGAATTCCCCATGCCTCTTAATCAATGCCACGTATGGGAATCACATGCCCATCTTCATATTTAATGTCCATACATTGCACCCATCTAATCTATATATTATTTATGGTTTAGACAGGTCGGCATAGATGCTCAATAATTTTTCTTCTCCATCATTGCTCTTCAAGAATTTCAAGTACACTTAAAACAATATCAAAACATTAACATTTCAAATAAACAAACACGTATGATATATATTCATAAGTGATTCAATAGATAATTTAATAAGATTATTAAATTTTTATTCTAATAAACTTTAAATGACTCTGATATATGTCTAGTAAACTTTAAATTTAAGTCAACTTTATAAAATAAACTTATAAAATCATATTTAAATTCATTAAATATTGTTAATTTTGGAAATGTCACAATTATTGAACGTGTCGAAATAAAATAAGCTAGTTTTCAGTTAAATGTTAAAAAAACTAAAGTTCATATTATTTTAAAACTCGAAACTTTATTACGATTTTGTTTTTAAAAAATATTTTGATAGATTAATAATATATACAATCTATACTTAATATCGATTCTTAAATGATGTAAAACCATTGAATGTACTTAAAATCGACTCTTAAACCTTAAGATCAAAATCGACTCTTAAATCACGTAAAACTTTTGAGTGTATAACAAATATTTATTCTAATTTGTGAAACATGGCGTCTTGAAACCTGATCCTGGGAGGCAGGAATAGGCATACTACCATGTCTTAAGCCGCAAGATGAAATTCAACGGTGCATTGCACATGCCACATCCGCGTGGGATCGCAAAAGTTTGTTTTTTTCTTACTAAAATTTTAGCATATATCATTAAAGAATGAGTTATTGAATGAATTTGGAGATTAATTTGAATATTATATTATTACGCTTAGCATATGGAAGCAGCTAGATATTCTGTCTCATAGGCACCTTTAACCAATGTGAAAACATTATATGAAGCAGAGGCAAAATAAAGGTATCAATTAAAAAGTAGAAACCGCATATTCCCTTCTTTCTTATTGTATATTGATTCATCTATAAATATGCTGCTGCATTCTACAACAACAACACAAGCATCAACCACCAAATTCTGATTTGGAGATGGAAGCAATATTCAGAAAGAAGCAGTTGCAAGGATCATCAGAAGAGGGAGAGAGCAGCAAGTGGAGATCAGAAAAGAAGGTTTCAGAGGGGAGTGAGAGGACAAAGAAGCCTGTTGAAGACATCAATGCTAGTGCTGATGCCTTCATCAAGAACTTCAGGAACCAACTCCTCATTCAGAGGCTCCAATCCATAGAGAATTACGAGCAAATGCTTAATAGGGGTCTCTAAATCTTATCATATACTTAATCACTTTGGCATATTTTCTTCCTCTTCATTTCTTGTTTCTTTGTTGGAGAACCATGCATGGTTTAGACAAATAAAAGTATACAATCCCTATCAGTATTAAATTTTATGACTTCATTTTTATAAAATTCATAACTGAAATTTAACAATCCCAAAACTAATGAGGGAAAAGTGATTTGGTTTGTAAGTCATTGATTTTAGGCATATGTAAGACCATTTTTATTGGATGATAATGCATAAAGTTTATACACCGTAACTGTATGATTATTAGAGATAAACCAATGAGCAAAGCATTCAATCAATGTAGCAGAAACTGATTTCAGACTTTCAATCGGTTAAAGTTTCTATTTAACCGGTTGTTTATGTTAACAGCATAAGCAGATTTACTTAGTTCATAAACCAGAAGAACAATCGGTTGAAATTTTGTTTTAACCGGTTTTTTATACCAGAATAAGCAATATCAAACACTTGTAAAGAGAGAGAGAAAGAGAGAGATTTACACCATGAGTTTTATACTGGTTCGCTCAAACCCAAAGTTACATCCATTCTCAGAACACCTTCTGAGTTCCACTAGTAATCAACAACAGATTACACAAACACACCACAAAAAGGTGATCTTGAAAACCACAAGATCCACTTACCCTCTTTGCAACACCACACACACCTCAAGTCAGAACACCCTCTGACTTTACAGGATTTCACAAATACTCACGAGTTTATGAAAGTACAATACAAGAACATGAAATAGGAAAAGAAAACACCTGATATTACACAAACCAGGGATTCCTATGATCAGATCTTGACTCCGTGCAAAGCTTTAAAAGCAATCTTGCAAATCTTGAAAAACTTCATTCAAAAACACATTTCAATCTCTCTTTTTGATCTCAAAAGCTCTTGTAATCTTTTTGTAATTGTTCTCTGTAAAAACTCTTATTTGTTTTTGAAAGAAGGACTATATTTATAGCACTTTAGAAAACCATTTGAGGCACTTGAATCAGTCAAACAGATTTGAAAACAGTTAAAACGGTTTTTCAAAAAGCTGTTATGCAGACTTACATTTAACCGGTTAAAACCACGAGATAATCGGTTAAATGGTTTCAGCTTATGTTTTAACACTTCCAAAAGACATTTTCAAACCTTTGTGCTAGCTAGACAAAGAACAACCGGTTCTCCCGATAATTCAATGGGTTTTTTTTCTTGGCTTTAGAAAAACACATTTTCTTTCCAAAACAGATTTGCCAAGCTTGTGCAGAAATTAAGAATTGATCTCATACACAAGGTTGTCAAACTCGAGAGTCTACGTAGACTCGTGAGAGCTTCGTAGACTCGACTCGTAAACTCGTAAGAGTTTATTTTTATATTAAAAAAAATTTAATAGTGAAAATTACATTTAGTCCTAAATAAAAATTATATAACTTTAAAGTCTTAATTAAAAAAATTATTCATACAAATACTATAAAAATTAAATTATTCAAATCATAGAAATTAAATAATTAAAAATAGACAAATGTTAAATTTTTATGTCTAATTCTCTAATGATATCATCTCCTCCATCATCTTTATCTTCATCTTCAGCTTAATTAAATAGAAAAATAATGAATTTGAAGTCCATCTCCTATTCTATTTTGCAGCAGCCCAATAAAAAAGCAATAAAAAGCCCAATAAAAAAACATAACCCTAATCCTAATTCCTAATCCCCTAAATCACTCTACATAACAATTCAACCCTAATTTCACACCACCCTTCTCTAACCATATATGATGAACCACACACCCCGCGACCACCGCAGCCACCACACACCCGCGACCACCGCAGCCACCACACGAATCACCTGCAACCCGCGACCACCGCACGAACTACCTGCAGCCCGCGACCACCGCGTGACCGCTCGGCTCGATCGCCACAACCGCCGCACTCCCAGACGAAGACGCACAGAAGACGCAAATGGCAATGGCACAAAAATGAAACCCTAAGTTCAATTTTCATTTAATTTTTCCCCTTCACAGCAACACCGTTTTGAATTTAAAAAGAAGCCGGTTAAACTCGCCAAATCGGATCGGAATCGCGAGTTCACTCCAATCTCACCGAGTGTACTCCGATTTCGCCGAGTATGCTTAAAAAACGAGTTTGCTACTGAGTTAACTCGGTAAGGATATGTGGAAACGCAAACTTTCACGAGTCAACGAGTTGACTCGCGAGTTTGATAACCATTCTCATACATGAATTCTAAACACTCTAAAACTACTCAAACCTAACAACATCAAGGCTTCAAGCTTCATCTTGGATTTGAGACATCAAAGCTCCCATTCTCAACACTACACTCATTCACATGCACACGCAAAATATTATATATATATATATATATATGAACACAAGCCCAAGAAGAAACATAACATGTTGGCTGATTCTCCCTACACCCAACACACTCATGTGAAATATCCATTTTGTCTTTAATGATTTTAAAATTTTGCCTTTCGGATATTTATATATGTAAGTCAAATTACAAAGTTCTAGATATATAAATCCAGAACTAATATGTCACTTATGGATTTTACCATCCGAAAACTTATTTGGATAGTATAAATGATCGTTCAGATGTCAAAATTCGTAAGCAAACATAAATGAGTTCCGGATCTCAATCTTTGGCACCATTTACAGCACACCATTCCAGATATGAAAATCCGGAACTCATAACTCACTTCCAGATATGACCATCTGGAAGCTTAAACGAAATATGAAAATGACCTTCCAGATTTCAAAATCCAGAATGTATAAAAATGACTTCTGTATATTGAAATCCGTAATCAAATGTGTTAAAAGGACAGAATGGGGTTTTAAAATTTCGTTGGGTGCAGGAAACAATTGATTAGTTGCAGAAAGCAATTGCCTAACATGTTTACATGAAACCCAGAGTCAACCCAAAACTTTGGATCAGCCCAAAACTATATATATGGGTTTTAAAATATTTTTAAAAACTAAAAATAATTTAATTAAAATACATTGTATATTATTTATTTTGTTAAAAATTATAATATGCGACAAAAAAATAAAAAAATTAATGAATATATCCATCTAAACAAAAAACAAAACATAGATCACGACGAATTATTGTTAATTTTTGTAGTGGTTCCTTTCAACGTTATATATCTATACAAATTTTTAATTGGTTGATAATATAATTTATTTAGTATAAAAGTTATCTCAAATTAGAATTTTATCCTTTGATTTCCCTTCACCCCTTTTATCGTAAAGCGAGATAAATATATTATTTAACAAATTAACATACAAAATTATAACAATTAATATATAATATTACATTATTTGATAATAAACAAAACAGTTAAGTTAGCAATTTATTGAACTTCTCTTTTTTCAATTTTTTTCTGCATTTACTGATTTATTTTCTTAATGAAAAAAAAAAGGGACTTACTATTTCACCTTTTTATAATCCGACGTTTACAGTAAAATAAATTTATTTTATTATAAAACTCATTTGTTTCTTTTGTTTAAGCCTACATTTGGTACACTAAAAGTAGTATAAGAGAGAACAACACACAATAAAAATGCATAGTTTTTCCTTTTTCCTGTGGCCTGAGATCAGAAATTTTTTTCAAGTGATATTCTCCAATTGTACTAATCTATTCAAAATGGGCACCAATCTTTTATATTATAATATACATATTATACTACTTATTTATTGATGCTGATAAAAAAAATTATGGTATACATATTTATTTTCTTCCTTCCTCTTCGTTTCTTACTAAATTACATCAAACATACTCCAAATGTTAATTTTGACATTTAATAAAATAATTACTGATTAATCATTTCAATTTGTACAAGAAATTGTGTTTGTCTTCTAAAAGAAAATTAAAAAAATTATAATAAATTTTTTTTATTTCTCAGTAATTGAAAGTTTGATGTATACAATGGCATGTCATGTTGTTGGAGTAGTAAGTAGATATCCATCAAATTCTAGAAATAATAATTGCAATTTAAATGGACTCGTATGTATCTTAAGGGTACTTATAAGAAGATTTGATCTAAATGCTAAAAAATCTATACCAAGATATGACAATGAAGATTGTAAAAGTGGGTTGTTTTATCTATATCAGAAACATAATATATAACAATAACTGAAGTTGGGAAAGAATATTGTGATGGAAGCGTTTTCTCCAAAACCTCATAAAAAACACAAAAATGAATACATGATATATTCTAATAATCAAAGTGTTCTGGACTTAAGTAAAAATTTAATGTATCATTTTCACACAAAACATATAGATATTCGTTATTATTAGATAAACAATATGATAGACCAACAAATGTTGAGTTTATGTTGAGTTTGATGAATATTCACGGATAAGAATGCAACAAATATGTTTACCAAGATTAAAGTCAAAGGATGTGACACATTTGACTCATTCAAATGCTCAAAAATAAGTTTAATTATATTTATTAGATGATTTCAGTTCTTTTTAATTTAAAATAAATACATTGTATTTTGAAATTATAAAATTGTCCCAAAAAAAAACCGTAATTAAAAGCAAGTTGAAAGAGTTTTGTGAGGTATGTTATATAATTAAAAAGTAGTGTGTAATTAATTAGGAATTCTTTTATGATACATTTAACAATAATAGATTCAATTGTTTATTTAAAAAAAAAAATCATTTTACGTGAAGGATCGTATTCAAAATGTTCATTTTTTTTTGTTTTTTTATTGAAATGTATGAGAATTTTTTTATTATTGACATAGTAACTAGAAGTCAGCAACCATCACTCTTTTCTGACCTAACTTTTGGAACCCAGCACATGCAACTTTTATTTTATGTAGACAACCTTTTTGCATTTTACTTTTCTGTCAAATTATGTTTGCAGTTCATCAAAGTTTAATTCTTTTATCCTATTATTTATTTTATGATAATTATATTAAAATTTATATTAGGTTGATTTAAAAATTTGAAAAAACTAACCATAGACGCCAAAACATAAATGGAAATGTAGTATGCAAATAATGTTAACTAAACTTAGATTTTATAATAAAGTTTGATGTGAGGTGGAGCAGCTGGCAGCAATAAATTCACGAGGAATGGATGAAATAATTGAAGCATTTTATAATTTGTGGCATAAAAAATGGTGACGAAACAAAATTGGCATATCCAATTCAGCTTTTGTGTTTCATTGCTGGCGCTGACTCACCATGTCTACAATCACTAACTCTCATCCTTATTTCATCACAATTTCAATTTCTTATCTCACTCTTTTTACTTTCTCATTCAATCCCCATTTTCTATGTTATTAAATATTTTATGCTGATTTATCGTTGATATAGATGTTATAATACTATAATATAGGTTGAAAATTCGTTTTATTATATAAAAAAAATTAATAAGAACTCATTAGTTTTCTTCCTATAAATACTTATCTTAAGATAAGATGTAGAATTTGAAATAGAGACCAAATTTTCTATCCAAAATTATTAATAAGTGGATTTCATGTTTGAATTATTTAATGAAAATTTATAATTTATTTTCCCACTTCAACATAAAATAATAGATTCATGAATAAAGGTAATTAAATAAGAAATAAAATCAACCAATTTTTTTTTAATATTTTTTTAATAAACTCTAATATGTAATAAAAGTATATATCACTAACATTTGTCACTCTAGATTGGTGAGTTTGTTGACTCACAAATTTCACCTACCCTTGTAACGATGGTTGCTTCATTCTATACACATGATTAGTTATTGATTTTAAGTTTTTTAGAAAAGTGTATGCAATGTAGATAAGTAACACTTTTTATATTGTCAAGATTTATTTTAAGTTTGTAATAAATAGTTTAGTTTGTAATTATTAATAATATTTTTTTAGATGATTGAGTAATTAATTTAATATACTAGAGAATAGACTTTTTATTACATAAAAATTAATATATTAAGGGAGATATACACTAAAAAAAATCAAAATATGTATATTTAAAGGTAATAATTTGAAATTCAAAATATATAATAAAAAATATTTTATCTGAAATAAATAAGAGAACCCATATATATATATATATACATATATATATATATATATATATATATATATATATATATATATATTATCAAGAGAAACTCTAGTTTTCCGTATTAAATGTTATAGTTTTATATCATAACATCATTTAATATAACTTTAAAGTGGTTATTATGAAAATTAATACACTTGCCATTTAGTTGATTAATAAAGTTAATGTGTAAAAAAATCAGAAGTTCGAGAATTATTTATTCAAATTAATATGTACAACATGCATGCTTCACGACTTCATCGAATGTTCATTGACATTAAAATGAATTAGGTCAAACCTAAAAAACTGTTAAAAATTAGTATGACCTGATTTCTTCCGTTCTCTGTAAATTTGTTTATGTTCTGAAGAAATGTTAATATCATTTTTAAATTGTCCAGATTTACTTAACTTCAATTAAAATAAATTAAAAAAAAAAACTGCATAAGTTTAAAGTTTTTAACAACAAATATTTCGTCCAATAATTCAGACTTTTTTCAAGCTTCATTATAATTTCCACGAGTTATAATTGATACCAAAAACTGAAAATATTTATATAAGATCAAACTTATCATTTAATACTTGTTCTTTATACATTCAAGAACGGAATGCTAACAACAGTATGAAAAAAGCAATGATATAGGGAGCAGTTTATGCTTCAAAATGAGAACAAAATTGACAAAACAAACCAGAAATAAGAACACTATAACAGCATGAAGAAGGAGAAGTTATATCTATAGATATGCATGTGTGACTTAAACAATAGCATTTTGAATTTTGGTTGAGTCCTGCTTCACAATTTGGTGTATCTGTCTGTGTTGAAGCATCTGAAGGTTCACTCGAGAGCATGACCTAACCATGTCACCTGCTAAGGGGATCACCGGAAGGCTATCACAATTGCATATCTCAATCATGAACCCATCTGGGTCATGGAAAAACAACTGATCCACTTTAATGCCACCTTCTTCCACCGTTGCACGCACATACTCAATCTCCATTTCCTCAAGCTTCTTCTCCACTGCTACCATGCTTTCACACTATTTTCATTTATCAACCCACAGCCACAAACAAACCATGTTAATTCCTTTCATCCAGTCAGTTTGTCAGACACACACTAATCATGAACAAATCAAAGCTGAATCAAGTAAACACCACAATCTTGCCTGGAATGATATGTGATTATCTTTTGGATTGATTTCTTTCTTTCTTGGAATGCCGTTAGGGTCCTCTGCTTGAAGCAAGTGGATTCCAATTCCATATCCAAATAGCCTGTACAATGATTACAGAACTTAGCCCACAAGAAAAAAAGAATAAAGTTTGAAATTTTTTGGACTGAAACAAGTTGTTTTGAAAATGTTGGTGAATTGAATTACCATGCCCCGTCAAAATCAAATGATCCTGGCCTTCTGATGGGGAAGAAGCCGAGAACGTTCTGATAGAAGTTGATGGATTTTACAACGGAGGTGCATACGAGGGAGATGTGGTTCACAGACTTTAGGTGCAGAGGGTTTTCTACGCTTTCTTTCATTTTCTGAAGCAACAAACCAAAGTTGAAAATGCAAAACTAGAGAGAGAGAGAGAAGAGAGAAAAGGAAGAGCAGAAGAAAAAAGAGAGGAAGTGCACCTACCAAGGCGAAATGGCTGGGAACTATATATAGAAGGTAAGCCACCATGAGTCCCACAGCGGATGGATATTTTTTTTGACATATGCCCTATCAAATCCAATTAGACAAACGTTGAAAGCAATTCAATTTTATATTTACCTTTATAAGCAATTATATCGAATAAATACAAATAAACAGTGTAATAGCATTGTCACTTTTCTTATTTTTATTCAAGTTGTTTCAAAGTCTAAGTTCATTTATTTCTTCTAAAATAATCTTAGATTATTCAAAAAGTTTCTTTCAATACGAAATTATATGAAATTATAAGTTGTTGGAATCTAACTTTAGATTTCACTTCGGTAATTTAGCAAGATTGTGCTTGCAAATTTTAAGGGGCTCATTAGATTTTATTTTATAGTCAAGTCCTGATTTAATGAATTCATTGGTTTTTGTTTTGTTTTTCTAAAGATTTGCATCATAAGATTGTCAATTTTGGCATTAAATCATTATCTTACAACACTTTTAATGTCTAATCAAATCTAATTTTTAAGTTTTGATAATAATTGTAATTAGAATAGACTGCGATAACATTTATTGATTTTTTTTCAAAATATATTTATTTTCTAAAATATGTTTAAATGTAATATTTTAAAAATTTTAAAAACTATTTATAAAATACTTTTTTATAATAATATCTAACATTAATTGCAAGATTTATAAAACTAATTTTTTTATTAAAATTTTGTATTAAAAAAAGTTAGCTTGTAACTTGACAACTCAGAAAAAATAAAACTGACGCGACAACCGTACGTAACTCATGAAATTTAGTTTATTGTTGAGAAAAAAATAGGGAAATGGCTATCTTTTGTTTTCATAAATCTATCCTAATATTTTATTTTATTGTTTTATGTTGGATATTTAATTGTTATTGATTAATTTTTAATATGAGAATAGATGTTAAATAAAGTCAAATTTGATCTTCTTGGCAGCACAATCTCAACAATTAATTGTTATGTAGATTTAAAACAATGGAAAAAATAAGAAGGATTTAAGGATTCATAGAAAATGAGGAAAAATAGGAAAACTCTCTTAATAAGCGAAACATATTTATCATATAATATCAAACAAGTTTTTGTAGTGTCAAAGGAAAAATGTTTAGCACAAATAAAAGTAGAAGTTTCAGAACTACTTCATAGTTTAAAAGTTTTTGTTGTTTGAAAAGAAAAATTGAAAATCCTTAAAATATTTATTATGTCAGTTTAAATAAAAAATATATAGTCAAACGGTTCTAAATAAAATATCATAAATACTTTTACTCATCATAATAAATTTTATGATTTTTACAAAAATACACTATATCTATCATAATAAATCGTTATTATTTATTTTTTATTCAATAATATTGGTTTATAGTAATTCATATGTAAATATAAGGATTAATTAGTTGTTTTAAACAATATATAACCTTATATACAATACATAAATTAGTCAAATTACATTTTCAGATAATATATCCAAACAAATTAGTAGATACTAACATTAACCCTAATTATTTAACGTCAGTGTCTGTACTAACAAAACTACTTTTGTATATTTTGTATATTTTAAAAAGCTTTAAATATATGTACCACTTCAACTTTTCAAAGTTTTGAAATTAAAGAAAAAAATCTAATAGAAAAAAGAATAACCTTTATAACTTATTTATAAAGTTTTATTATTTATCTATTTTAAATAAAATTAATTAAAAAAGTATTTGCTGCTGTATTGGTTTTGCATGTAAATAAACAAATGAATAAAAAAGGAGAAGTAGATAAATAAGAAATATATATAAACATATTCAAAAACTACAACTTGTATATTTTGTTAGCGTTTTGCCAATAATGGCACAAACTCAATGAGAATAATTGCACCATTGTAATCTGGAAATATCTTATCACAAAACTACAATTATTTGTCGAATGAATAATACAACCAAATAAGTTTTTTTTTTTTTTTGCTCATTTATTCATTCGTGGTCAAAACCACAAAATTAGAAGTTTAAAAACACTGAATTTAGAAACTTAAACAGCAAATAATTCCCTTTTAAAAAATAAAAAACTAAAAGACTTTTATTTTCGTCAAAGTTTTCTGGATTTTTATTTTATGTTCCCCAGTTAATTGAGCCTTATCTAAATTGAAAAATTTCCATTTTCAAATGTATTTTCGGATATAACAGAGTGAAGAATAATTGAGGATCACGAAACCCTTCAACAGTTTCATCTTCAATTGAATGTGTCGTGGTTTCATCTTATATACACTGTATAAGGTCACCAAGTTATAGTGCATTGATTAAACGATACCTTCACGAGTTTGATGTCTTTGATATTCTTTCTGCCACTCTTCTTTTATGATACACATTCTAAGCTCCAACGTAATAATTTGGAACAACATTAAAGGATGTCACAATGTTAATGATGAATGAATGTCATTTTTCAAGTTTGTTCACAGACAATTTTTTCATCAAATTTGAAGAATAAAAAACTTTTTTCACTTGGAAAATAGACGTGGTCAATTCATCACCATTATCTGATTTGATCTATTTAATTAATTGAGATCCTCATATCACAGAATAAAATCTTAGATCATACCTAAATTGGAAGTTTCCCTTTTTAGAAAGAGTAATTATATTTTGATTTTTTTTTTATAAATTAGTAATATATTATTCTAAAATATAAGAAAATTATCATGTTTTGGTCAGGAGACATTTTTGGCCAAGATTCTATGTCAAAATTCATGTTTTATTTTTTATTCTTTTTCATTAAAATAAATCAATCTTGCATTCTGAATAAAAAACTAAATGAATGAAAAAAAAAAACCAATATTTTCTTGTTTTGGAGTCCATATATTTCCCACGCTTCATTTTCTTGTTTTAAATACCTCCTTTAAGATTTTTTTCTAACTCAAGGAAGCTATTGCTTTCATTGGTTAGTATCCATGCATTATGTCTGAATTAATTTTCACTATTATATGTCTCCATTATTTTCTTCCAGATTTTCCTTACTTGAGCCCACATGAATAAACAGTACAATGTAAACTGAGTTGGTTTGAATTATAAAAAAACTGAGAAATGCAAACTAAATCAAAGGAATAAAATATAATTAGTTTTATTTTTTTCCCAAATACAATCTAACTTATACTTGAGAATATACTTAGGAGTTCCATATGAAAAATAGAATAAAATATTTAATGTAATATTTAAATTTAGAAAAATTTGCATGCAATGTATGACTTACTTAAGTGGTAAAAAACAGTTAAAGCAGTGTAATTGCATTGAAGTAGTGATTAAAATATGGAAAAAAAATGAATTCTGTGGGCATATGGAAGGGGTTTTGGTATCATGGAGATAATAATAAATTAGCACTTGCTCAACATTAATAGTACAATATTAAATACGTGTCGTTTCTTCTATACTTTATAATATATAATATGGTTTAAGCAAGAAACCTATTATAGTGACTGTTTTAATTCTTAGTGAAAGTTTAATTATGAATACGTCATTAAAAGAAAATTATTAAATAAAATTTAACTTTAAAAATAAAAAATAATTTAAAATAATTTATACTATTAATAAATAAATTTTAAATTGATATCTAATTAATGAGTAAGTTTTAGCTAACAAATTAGTAGTTGATGACTAAAATTTTATTAACTAATTATATATCAATTTATAAACTTTTGTTAATAATAAAAATAATTTTAAATATTAATAATTTTTTTAATATATATTTTGGAAAAGAATTTTCAGAATTAAAAATATGTTTGAAAAATCCAAAATAAAAAATGTATTCTGAAAATTCTTTTTCCAAAAGTATTTTTTGTCCATATCCTTTTTATTTGAGGTCATTTTCGTTATTTTGTAAGGATAGTTTTGTCATTTTAGTGATAAATTGGGTGCAGGTCGAAATTTATATGGTGCAGGGAGAATTTTCCTAATGAACACCGGCTTGGCCCAGTATGATTGAGTTTGAACTGCGTAGAGTGAATATAATATTGGGCCCAGGCCACTGGGAGTGAGAAAGGAGTACATCCTCTGCTGGGGGTTCGGCTTTTTTCATTTCTCAATCACATTTGATAAGCAAGTCGTTAGGGTTTTTGGTTGTTAGCATCATCGCGCGAGTGTGTGAGTGAGAGAGAAAGAGAGCACAATGGAAGCCATAACAGAGGGAGTGAACAATATCAACATCACCGATTCCTACAAGAAGAATCGCATTCAGGTCTCTAACACCAAGAAGCCCCTCTTCTTCTACGTTAATCTCGCCAAGGTAGTATCACTCCATGTCTCTGTATATCAGATTTTGAAGCTCGTTAGAGTATGATTTCATTTATTTCCTCATGTTTAATTTTTCCGTTTCTGCAGAGATATATGCAACAGCATAACGAGGTCGAACTTTCAGCACTAGGAATGGGTATTGAAATCCCTATCGCCTTTTTTTTTTTCTACGTTTTTTGAGTTTTATTCGTTGAATTTCGCTGGTGTTGGTTCTATTGGTTACTAATTGATTAGCAATGTGGAATCAATCCTTTCTGTTCATTCAGGTTGCTAAATATAAACTCTGTTCTGTTGGGAATTTTTTATAAACTAAAAGAATGATTACATTTCTTAAGTCTAAGTTTCGTTGAACAGAGCATTACTCTTGGAAACAGACATAAATTGATTAGGTTTCATTGGCTACCCCTGCATGCCCTGAACTACTTTTGAATGCCTTCAGTCTTGTCTTTGATTCAGGCCTTTCATATTTTCATTTGAATTAAACTTTCTATACTGTGATGCTGGTGTTAAACTTTCTATATATGTACCTTTAAAGCATCATATTACTGGCCTCCTATGCTCCGATTGCAGATATTAATATGATAATTCAAACTTACTAATATTAGAAATATAAATGCTAAAAAAATAAAAGAAATTAATATTAAGTTAGGGTGTACCCATGCAATCAATGTCAATCTAGGAGCAATAAGACGTAGTGATGAAGTCGAAAAATGAAAGTTGGTGATGGTATTAATAGAAAAATAGCATAACGAATTGGATAAAAATCAGGCTACTGCGAAGTAGAAAGTTGAAAGGAAGAAGAATGGTACACAGGAAAAACAATGTTCTGGTGAAGTGTGAAGGAACAGAAAAAAATTATAGTCTTATGTGTAATGTTTAAGGCAGAAGGGTTTCAAAAGCTATTAATTTATGTTCCCATAGCAAAAAATGCATAGAAAAGTAGGGAGAAATCACAAATTTGTTTTAGGGTTAACAATTTGGTTTTTGAAGCCTATATCTTAGTAACATTGATATAGCATTAAAATAGCTACTATGCTCCGCTGTAGTGTGCCATTGTCTTTTACCATCTGTTATACTGGGAGAAAACTATTGCAACAGTCTGAGAAGTATATTTGCAATAATGGAAAGTTAGATAGAGTGACTATTAAAATTTTATAATTGAGAGGCATTATTTTTATGTTGCTATCATGTTGTTTCCTTAATTAGTAGAACTGTATTACAATGCAATGCTATTTTATGAGACTTTCGTACTTCTCTTTTTTCTATTCTTTTTCCTTGATTCCAATCTTAATATGATTTCGGAATTTTCAACCCCTTTTTTTGTTTTGCAGCTATTGCCACAGTGGTAACTGTTGCTGAAATTTTGAAAAACAACGGACTTGCTGTTGAGAAGAGTGAGATTCTATTTTTTCCCATTTCTTTCCTGTGAAATCCCTTTCACTTCTTGTCACCTCTGTAAGATTCTTCAGTGGATAAATAATCTAATCTAATTTGTTAATGACGCAATCTTCATGCAGAAATCACGACATCAACTGTTGATATAAAGGACGATTCTAGAGGTAGACCTGTTCAAAAGGCCAAGGTAAGTCTGGAAACAAATTTGTTTTCACTCTAGAATGTTTTCTTGGAGCTTGTTTGGCCTTGATGCGTGTGTGATTTCATACCATGGTCTAACAGTCTCCTTCCTACCCATAGTTTTGGAATCTGCTTTACAACTAGCCTAAGTTTTTGCATTTCATAACTCGTGTTTTAGATTGAAATAGTACTTGGGAAGACAGCAAACTTCGACGAATTGATGGCTGCTGCGGCTGCTGAAGACGGTGAAAATGGGGACGCTGAAGAGCAAAACGCATAAATTTCCTAAAAATTACGCCTGAATCTGTTGAAGAAATGTACCGCTTAGTAATTTGCATTTTTATTGTCGCGAGGTAGAGGACACGTCTTTATAGACTGACCTGCAATATTGAACAACAAAATTCCTTGTTTCTTTTCTCTATAAAATAGGCATTTCTTAATTTCATTTTTTGCTTTGTTTTATGTATCAATTCTTCGTTGAAATGAAGAGGGTCATCTAGTGGTCTAATCTCTATGAATTTGTTAATCTATGTCGATTGCAGCTCAACCTTACATTTCCTCCCTTTTTACAGCGACACAATCTAATTAAAAAAAACTTGTATTAAATTTATAAAATACACTTCTAAAAATTATTTCGGTGGAAATTGAAAAGTATTATGAAAAGGGTCTGTTTAAATGATAATGTTCTAAAGATTAGAGAAGAAAAGGATAAAGAAATCGTTTTTTTTTTCTAGAGTAATAGTTAACGTATAAATTTTTTCATGGTCGTTTTATACATGAATATTTAAAAGTTAGATTCTGACATTTGTTTGTAACGGTTGTTTGTTAGAAGGGATTTTTTGTACCAAGATATGTTTGATGGGTCAAAATATTTATTTAAACCTTTTGGGGATAAATAATCTAAGAGGAGTAAAAAAGGTTTTAAATAAAATAACTTAATGACCCACCACATTGAATAATTTAACAATATAAAATATTAAATTGTTTAATAGAAGTAATAAGATATTTATCCGTAAAACATTTGTAATAAAATGAAAATAATTGTGAAACCACAAATGCATTCATAATTTTAATCCATAAAAATTCATTTAATTTTTTTTGCTAAATTTATCGAAATAAATAGAGGATGTTTGGCGAAGGAATATTGGTGGATGCAAGGCTGCTTTTATTGACAGAATTGCACCATACTTCCTGTTAGTCGTTTATTCATTTTCTTGACCAACAAAAATAAATAAATAAATAAATAAATTACTCCCAATAAGAAGGGCGTTATTTGAAAACAAAAAGTGTGTGAAATAATGAAAGGAGAAGCTCTCATTTCTTTTTGTTTCGGTACAAAAGTATTGAAAGGATAAAAAATATCTATAGCCACAAAGGAGCACCCAACACTTCTTCTGCTTCCCCCTGTTGCACCATATTATCTCACCATCTTTCACAGTTACATATTTAAACCATTTTCTTTCCATAATTATCTATCTATCTATCTATCTATCAATACACTAATTCCTTTTTTATTATTTAACCTTATACCAAATTATTTTTAACCACCATTTTTTTTACGATAGCAGAGGTTAAGTTTTCATTTTACTGTTCTGCTTATAAATTTTTTAATTTTAAACTTTAATTAAGAGAAACCAATTTTAAACTTTAACTGGAAAATATTTTCACACGCGCGAGTGATGTTTAGCAAAGTTTAATCTTGAGTTCCATATTCTTTTTAAAAAGCCTTAATTTTCTTGTATTTTATAGTTTATAACAAAATTTAAATGAGTTTCTTTACTTGTTTTTATCACATTAGTTCTATAGTGATTATATATTAAAAAATTCATTGAACTAGTGTTACTTGTGAGTTTTTATAAATGAATAATACTTTTTATATAATACATTTTGAATCATTACATAAAAAGAATAGAGTTAAATCTTTCAGTAAAATCCAATACAAGATACAAAATATTGGAAAGTAATATAAAAAGTGTATTATATGAGGTTAATTACTATTATAGAAGTTAAAGCATGTGGTGTGAGTAGAAAATCAAACCAGCAGGAACTTCATTATCATGTATCATAACATTGTTCAGTAATGATGGCATACAGTGATATAGCTAATTGGAATATTGAAGGTATAACAGATCCTTCACCATAAATTAAATGAACGAGTAGGAATAATGTTTGAAGATAGATTAAGAGTTTAGTCTTAGCTAGAAAAAAGAGATTATTTATTACATATAAGATGATGGAGAAAGCATTGCGATTATTGTTGTATTAGCATAATATGGCAATGCTAATTAAGTACTTCCCCAGTATGATTTATTTATCTCCGAGTAGGTTTCGTATCTGCACCAACCACAACCTTTTAAGCTTCTAAAATATAAACATTAATTCCAGAAAAACAATAGAAAACATGTGAAACATCAGGTATAATAAGAACACATAATGTAAGAAAAAAACTATAAGAAGCCACATTTAGTGTTATGTTTTTGAAAATCCTATAATATTCATTTATTTGATGAAACTACTTCTATTTCCATCATGAATATATTTTCTAATACTTTTTGTTTTCATTTGGATAAAAAAAGTAGTGGTGAAAAGTGATGGTAGAATTTTGTAGAGGCTAATCTAAAATGAGTTTTGCTAACAAAATGCAGAAATAAAAGTGTGTTAATTATATTTCTTAAATCATATATACGATTAAAGAAGTCTTACCAGGTGGAGGTGAAACTTGAGTAGGATATACACACTGATTCAAAGATGGTAAGAGACAAGCTGCTAAAACTGATGCATCAACATTAGAACCACTCAAACAACTTTGTGCAGTGACTTGAGAGCAGGTTCTCAAGACAGTTTGAAATTTTACAGTCTGAATGAGGACTGGCAAATATTGAACTTTTGTAGGTTTAGGGTTTAGGTTTTCGGAAGAAGTTGATGGATATAGTGAGGCCTTATGATCTACCAAGCATGCTTCCATGGAATCGAAAAGGCAAAAAGACAACCCAAATGGGCTATGGATTCCACCATCATGATGCATTGGATCACTGCATGTTTCAGCAACATGTGAGCTGCAATGTGTCACAAACCTCTTGAATCTAGGAGATTTGTACGCTTGAGGTTGTCCATTAAGTATATGATTAATGGCTTTGCTAATACCAACGTGTTTAGCAAGATTGGTAGTTTCACCAATTCCAGCTTCTTCTGCAGGATCCATGGTTTCACCAACTCCAGCATCTTCTGCAGGATTCATGGTTTCACCAATTCCAGCATCTTCTGCAGGATCCGTGGTTTCACCAACTCCAGCATCTTCAGCAGGATCCTTGGTTCCACCAGTTCCACCAATTCCATGATCTTTTGCAGGAGTAATGGCTACAGTAATTTCTGCTTCTTTTGCAGGATCAACGGTTTCACCAATTCCAGCATCTTCTGCAGGATTAACGACTTTAACAACACCAGTCTCTTCTGCAACTACCACACTTATGAACAAGAATAGAGTAATTAGTAAGGCTCTCATTTTCTCCCTCAATTGGATTTACACTTTTAGATTTGGTTGGTGCTGAGGTACATGAATTTTACAATATATATAGAAATAGAAGCCATAAACATGTTTATTACAAAAAAAATTTGACGACCTTTCATCTTTATTACACAACCTGACTCATTTGCCTATGAAGAGTTAAAAACTAAAATATATCTACATCTCTCTCATGAAATTCTCAGTATTACAAATCTCACTTTATATTTTTAACATTATTGAAGATCCTATTTTGACTAAATATATAAGAACATGAATCTCACTTTACAAATCTACTTCTTATTTTTCTTTTAGTTTTTAAAGAATTACATTATATTTATTTATATATATATTACTGTACAACCGGTTTGAGTAAAATTATTTCTAAGAAAAGATATATGATGAGAAGAAAAATAGTTACGTAATTATTATTTTTCATTATATTCAATAAATTATCAAGCATTTGTGTAAAAAATATATAAATAAAAATATTTTACAGCCCTTTCGGGTATTGGATGGAACAAAAACTTCTATAAAAAAAAACAATGTTTAATTTGGAAAAATTGGGTTCACAAAGAGGTCGATCCTTCATTAAAATTAAGAGTTAATTCATTATTATATTGCAACACCGTTATAACTAAAAATATTTAGAATGACAATTATATAAAAAAATATATTTTTATGGTAAATTACATATATAAAAATACAAACACATATATTGAAAGAAAGTAATTATATTAATTTATTAGTTATAAGACTATATTTTTAATCAATAGAATTAATTGACAGCAGAACTATATAATTCATGTAGTTAAATTTATTTAGTAGGGAAATTTTTTGTTATAGTTTGAAGAATAAAATTGTCCTTAAATGACAAATTGTATAATTATATTTTTAAGACTCTTTTTAAAAATAGAAATTTTTATATTAGTTACGAGTAGTATATGATAATTAAGAAAAAAATTGGTAAAAATATAATAGGATAACACAGCACACTTTTACATTGTCCAGTATTTTTTGTGTTTTGGATTATTGCATGATATATTCATCAATTTCTGTGGACAATTAAACTTGGTTAAAAATTTAATTGACCATTTTTATTAGTTATTTATTTGCAATCACATCTTTCTATACGTAGGCTCAAATTTGAGACATGATTCAAGGTGTTGGAGTTCCTTTCACTCAAATAAATGAAATGATTGTATTCTACAAAATGTTTGAATTGCGCACAAAAAATTCTTAGATAGTAAATATGTTATTTTTATGTTTTTTTTTTGTTGCGGATATGATTGGTAGATAAAACAATATTAGAAATGATATATATTTTGTAATGTGTGTATGGGAGGGAGAATACTATATCATGATTGTATAACATTTTTAAATTAGTTTTTCATATGTTTTAAGTTTCAAATATTATATTTGAAAATAAAAATTTATATAAAAATATCTTTAGAATTCATTATTGAATTTAATATATTATTTATAGTCTAAATCATACAAATTATATAAAAATCCAATGACACAATTAACATTAAATATTTTATAATAAGTTGTAACTTTGGTATGACGGGTGTTTGGTATTTACAATATTTATTAAATGTAATATATAAATGTATATTATATTTATGATGCTATATGTTATTTTGTGTATGTATTGCATTATATATAAAAAAAATTAATGAGAACAAATCACTATAATTCTTAGATTAAGATTAAAAATAATAAAAAGTTGATACCAAAACTCTAAATTAAAACTAAATAACAAACACGATAGAGGAGTAAGTCCATGAATTTGATTTAAATAAAGGAGTTTTGATTAGTGAAATAGGAAATATCACAATAAATGAGAATACCAAAAGAAATAGTTTCCACAATTTAGAGGACTAAAGATATATAAGTCTTTAATAAATTTTCAAAAAATATGACACTTATTTAAATCTATATAAAAAATACTAAATAGATAATAGTTTTTCACATCATCAACATCACTAATGTAGTTTAATATCAAGAACTAAAAATAACATTTCATAAAATTGAAAAACTAAAAAAATGAAAATTTTAATTGAAGGACAAAAGAAATAGTATAATCAATTTATCAATTGAAACTTAAAAACAAATTTAAAATTTAGGAGACCAAAATCAAAATTATTAAAAAATTTTAGACTATAAACATAATTAAGCAAAAATATACTATTTTGTTCAATGATTACACGTGTGCATGTATACGTCTAATTTTTTAAATGTCTTTCATTTCTTTCCTACATGATGGAAACATTTTTTTGAAAGAAAAATCAATAATTACGAAATGTAATTCAAATATTTTTAATATTAATATCTCTTATTAAATTTGTGTATTGTATATGTAAGTTACGTATAAATGTAAATATATTTATAGGTACATATAATTTTGTAAAAAGAAATCATTTAAATCTAAAAAAAGTGTTCTCTACTCCCTTTTTTTTTACCGTATTTTGTATGCCAAATTACCAAAAATATATGATGTTGTAGGTAGGCCAATTCTTGCATTTATGCAGTGAGTGTGAGGCAACACTGATGCATTCCAGCTACATTGGGACCTCTCCTTCATTCTCTAAGGCAGAGTGAGTTAGTAGCAACAAATTTATCAGCAGAGTGACTTTGATCTAAAGTTGTTTCCAGCAAACACTGATAGCATTCTCAATGCATCACTTGAAAGATCAAGAATCAAAGTCAAGACATCCTATAATTGAGCTTGCACTCCATGGGATGGGGTTGAACATGTGCAGCATTCTTGTATTTATCAAATGTCCATTTAATTATCTGAATAGGAACACAAAAACACAATTTAGCTTTAAAAATATGGTAATCATGAACCAAGAAGACCTTTTATTCAAGGTACATTAGTTGGTTAACTTTGATCATAGATCACAACAATTTATGAAAACCAACCAAAGACCACACCTGGGATGAATAAGAGCTAACAGCTCCAGAAGCCAAAGAATAACAAAAGCAACTGCACACATGCCTCCAAAGCATCCAATCCAGTAGTTCAAAGACTAGCGGACTGCAGAACCAATTACTCT
Source organism: Phaseolus lunatus (assembly GCA_013389735.1). Lineage (NCBI taxonomy): Eukaryota > Viridiplantae > Streptophyta > Magnoliopsida > Fabales > Fabaceae > Phaseolus > Phaseolus lunatus. The sequence continues at coordinate 37,430,317 of CM023861.1, forward strand.
TCTCTGTTCTTTAGCTCTATCATAGGATCCTTTTCAGCTTTCTCACATCTGAAGCAGAATCCATGAATAATCCAACTGACTGATAAGGTGGAGAAGAATCCAATTCCATTTTGACTAGCATGCAAAATATATATCCCAATGCCTTTTCTCTGAAATTGGTAACTGTTGTAGGCTCGCTGCTATTTTGTCCCTCTCCCATCCCATGGGATAGCCAGCAAGGGGCGAAGAAGTCATTGAAGTAGGCCAAAATAAATCAGTGAGGGCAAATTATTATGTAGAAGACCTTTCCCCAATATGATATGTGAACTGTCAGAAACTGAAGAAATAACTTAGGGACTGTCAAAAACTGAAGAAATAACTTAGGGACTGTCAAAAACTGAAGAAATAACCTTGGGGTCGTGATACTCATGTCAGGCAAAGTTTCCTCTTATGTTTGTGGGAATTGGGAAGGTATTGGACCTCTTTCATAGCTAATGACTGCGAACCTCTTTATTGTTACAGGCAGCTGTCTCAGGCTTCAAAGCATTGATATTCAACATCTTTGTGCATGCCAGCTTCAAAGCATTGAGATTCAACATCTTTAATGCATGGCAGGACTAGTGCAAAAGGTTGGGAATAATGATCATTCATTGATTTACTCTTCATAAAATGATTGTCTGAAGATAATTTGTGTTGTCTCTTTGCTGTTTACTGACATCAAGAAGATTAATAGAATTCGGAAAACAATATAAATGTCTTCTTTAAAATCTATGTAGATCACATTATATACACATGACTGAAAATTGCTTGACTTCTTCAATCTGAAAAATTTCCTGATGCATGGGAATTTTCTCGGTCTCTCTATCTTGCTATAACCTTTAGATCTTTATCAGGTTGTTCAGAAAACTTGGAGTCTTCAATCGAGGTCTGTAAAATAACTGAGGCCTCTGAGAGCCTTCCCTGATATAGGTATTTGTCTAATGTGAGGGAATATTTAACTGCAGTTTGAAGTTCAATCTTACTTAGATCACAGGATATAATATTTCTCCATTCTTTTGATTTGCCCTTTTGGCATAAGCCATGTAGCAGAGCAGTGAAACATACAGAATCTACAAGAAATCCCTTATTCAGCATCTTAGTTTGCAATAATTGGGCAGCGTCAACCATTCCGTGTTTACAAAGACAAACAATAATAGAATTATAAGCAGCAATCGCTGGTTCCCGTCCATCCAAAATCATCATTGTGAAGAAATCCAGAACCAATGACCTCTCATTTTCCTTAGAATCATTTTTCTCAATAAGAACCGGAGTAGGTGCAGTATTTGTTAAACCATTTATCAGGTAATGGAATGTAGCATCGTTTGGAAGACAACCGTTCATCAGCATTAGCTCAAAAATGGACGTTGCTTTCTCAGGTCTACCGGCCTTAAAGAAACCCCCAACTAGTGTAGTGTAGGTGACAACATTAGGCTCCAAATTGAAAGATTTCATCCCTCCGAAAACTTTTTCTGCTCTGATCATATCTGCTTTCTTACAGAACCCATTGATTAAAGAGGTGTAAGTGATCACATTTGGCTTAAATTTATGTTTCATCATTTGTCCAAACATCTTGAGGGCACTACTCATGTCATGTTGTTTTACATATCCATCTATAACTGTGGAATACGTATATTCATCTGGAGTATGATGCACATTTTTCATCTTATTTAAGCAAGACAGAGCATCTGTCATCTTTCCGAATTTACAGAAGCCTTTGATCATGGCATTATACCCTACAACACCAGGGTCCATACCCTTTCCGATTATGACTTCAAAAAGCTTAATTGCCTCATCAAGTTCACCACTTCTAATAAACCCGTCTATCAGGGTGGCATAAACATATGCATCAGGTTGAACATTTCGATCAAGCATTTCTGAAAGTAGTAGTTTCGTGGCAGAAAACCTCCCTTTCTTGCAGAGACCGCTCATCAAAACATTGTAAATTTGAGCATCAGGAAATACACCCTTCTCCATCATTTTCTCTTTCACCATCAGTGCAACATCAATTTCCCCAGCAACGACAACTCCATGTATAAAAGCTCCATAAGAAACCAAGTCTGGTTTTTCTCCCAGTTCAGCAACCCTAAAAAGCATACTTGATGCCTTAACATAATCCCCTTGTTTGCAATAAGCATGCATGAGAGGTGTATAACTAAACTTATTAGGCAGCAATCCCCTTTCTTTCGCCTTTTCTATGAGTTCATCAGCTTCTTTAGTCCTTCCACTCCTACATGAAAAGTTAATCATAACATTGTAAGTTGTAATATCTGGCTCACAACCCATCGCAGCCATCCTTCTCATCGTCTCAGCTGCTTTGGCTACCAAACCATGCTTGTATTCTGCATCAATAATATTATTAAACACTTTCACATTCATATTCAATCCCCTTGCAGCCATTTCTGTCAGAAATTGATCAACTGCTTCAAACTCCCCTGCCTTGCAAAATCCATTAATTAAAGCCCCGTAAGTTTCTACTGTTGGCAAAACCCCCTTCATTTTCAACTCCTTGAGAGCTCTAGTTGCACATTGGAGATCACCCTTCTTGCAATACCCATTAATAATTATATTATAAAACACCACATATGGCACACAACTCTTTCCCCATCTATCCTTAATCAACCTCCAACCGTCCTCAATTTTCCCCGAGTTGCACAGGCCATTCACCACTATGGAGGTACTATAGTTATCCACAGCAGCACCAGTGCCATCATCTGTTTGAAGCATTTCATCATACAGCTGAAGCGCAACATCGACTTTCCCGCTCTTGACCAAGCCATTCAGCAACGAATTGCTAGCGACAACACTGGGAAAACAATTATGCACTTCACGCACTGCATGGAATAACTGGAGAGCCCTATCAACCGACCCAGATTCTCCATATGCAAGAATCAGAGCGCTGAATGCTCCACGGGTAGGGATCAAGTGTTGAACTTTCATGCTTTCCAACACCAACTCGATCTCCGAGAACACTCTGAACCTGGACAAGAGCTTCAGAAGAGAAGAATGGGCGACCCCATCGAGAGAACAAGAGAAGGGTCGGGTGGAAGCCCAATCAAAGAACTTCAGAGCGAGTTCCGGGTCGTGGATTCGGTCGATGACGAAATGGGCAATGTCGGAAACAACAACGTCAGATTGAGCTAAGCGAGATTGGAGGGATTCGTGAGATTGGTGGGATTTAAGGATTCGAATGACGTCAGAGACGAGGTTGTTGATGCGGGGAGGCAAAGAGGAAGAAGTTTTGGGGCGGTGACGAGGTTTGATTCGAGAAAGAATGGCTTTGGACATTGTTGAGTTTGAAAGAGAAGAAGAAAGGGTTTCATGGAAGAGTGTTGGTGTTGTTCAGGTTTCAATCATTTCCCAGTTACATCTTCATCTTCCTATTACCAGACCAACAACTCACCTCATTCATAATTCAATTTTCTATTACTTCCAATTCAAACTGAATCACATTTATTTTTTTAAAAAAATATTGAGTAAACTTTAATCTCTAGTATCTCAGTGTTAAGTCAGTTCCCCAAATTAAAAATAAACTTAATAATTTTGTAACAATTTATTTAAATACGTAATATTAGCTTTCGAGGATGTCAGAAAAATATTAAGATAAAAAAAAGAAAAAAAACATAAATATTTATTACAACCTCAAGTACATTAACATGATCAAACAACACTGTCAAATACTTATCTACTTATAATCGATGAGTAATTATCCGTTATAAAATTTGTAATTTTACGCTATTTTATCTTTATTTTATAATTTATCGAGAAACTAAAAAAAAAAAGTAAACATTACAAATATAGTCTTCTGAAAATTCAAAGTATATTTTTAAATATAAATTGAAAATTCACATACTTTTAATTTAGATTTCAACAATTGAATCACTTAGGAAACCTCCTGAAATATGTTACATGAAATGTAGCACGAAGGATCGCTTTAGTTGTACTGGTAACTTAACAGACACACTCACTCTCAATAATTGTTAAATAATTTTACTCTAAAACTCACTAATGAGCTAAAAGTTTACATCGTATAAATAAAAATTAATTATTATATATAAATATATATTTATATATTATAGTCTCATGGAAAGTAAAGTCTTTAAATAATACGTAGAACATTTAATTTAAAGAATCATTTGACTATATATTTATTAATATTCAATTTTCAAAAGATTTAACACGAATTAAATTATGTATTTTCATTTTTTATTATTTTCACAGACGAATTAAAATTCCATGGAATGAAAATGCAGTAATTACATTGTCTTTATGAGGTATTGAAATATTTCTGGAATGATTTTGGCAGAATTATTTTCATTCTTCGACTTTTATTTTTTTATTTTGGTTATCATGATGATGAAGATGGAAATTAGATAGAAATTACCTCATTGTTCTTAGTGTCCAAACTAAAAATTATAAGTAACAATTAAAAAGAATGTCGTGATTAAAAAACCTATCAATAAATGTTGGTAATCAACCATTCAAGTCTTTTACTTATTATAAAATAAAAATAAAAGACAAATACATGCATGATATTTTAGCATTTATCAAGATCTGTTGACTTAATTCTTGATTTGAAAAAACTAAAACGTATGCTTGGCAAAATAATAATTGCTGATTTCATTTTGTTTTATTTTTACATTTTTTTAATATATAAGTGAATAAGTGAATAAAACACATCACAAGTTTTTTCTTTCTATCAGAAAAAAGATTGAAATATACCGTACATCTCCATTGTTCAGACTCTGAATGATAAAAGATTGGCAGGAAAGTAAGATTAATATCTCCTTTTGGTATATATTTGGCAGGTTGAATTGGTGGAACTATGAAGAACCATAAATTTGTTTGCGTGCCATTTTGGTCTTACTGGGGTGAATACGACCTCCAACTACGTTTTTTATTGACACACAAGTGGCTTTAGCATAATAAATGATGTGAAGTTTGAAAGTGTTACCAGCAAAGTACAGACTGTTTCTTCCTGCACCTCCATACTTTCTTCTCCCACCTCCATAGATTTTTGTATTTCCAAAAATGCCCCTCAATATTATTCCAGATTGCGTAATCCAAAAGTCATTTTTTAAATTTGTAATTAGCTACCGGATTACATAATCCAGAAGCCTTTTTTCAGATACATGATTACTTTCCAGATTACATAATCCGAAAGTCTTTTTCAGCTTCCAGATTATGTAATCCGGAAGTCTTTTTTCAAATGCATTTTTGGGTTACATAATCCGGAAGTCTTTTTTCAGATACATAATTACTTTCCGGATTACATAATCCAGAAATCTTTTTCAGCTTCTGGATTATGTAATTCAGAAGTCTTTTTTCAAATGCATTTTCGGATTACATAATCCGGAAACTACTCTATGGGAGTGGCACAACAAGGATAAAAATGTATTTTCATGTTGTGTATGGAGGTGCCAGAAGAAGATATGGAGGTGCAGGAAGAAACAGTCCAAAGTACATGGTATGATCAGGCCCAGTAACCCAAGGGAAATCCTTCATCATACTCAAAAGGGGTGAAAGCTACAAATAACCAACAAAAAAAATCCAAGACCCCCCACAAATATTATATTAGCTTCGTTTAGGATGATCTAGATAAAATTTCAATAATTATTAGATTCGTAAAGCATGGGCAAGTTAAAAAATTTCGCAAAGAACTAAGCAGTGTTTTATAATTCGCACCAAAGTAGAATATAAAGGAGGGGGCGGTGGGGTTCAATCAAATGCCAACTCATCAAGGTAAATATCAAAATTCAACTATTTTGCATTAATTCTTAACATTATATAGTCCCCCATACTATGAATGGTACAAAATGACACCTTCAAGAAAAGCATGATGTCTGCTCATACTACCATTAGACCGCAGTTTGATTTTGGAATCATCATTTAATCTTTTGAAGTTATCACGAGCAACCCCAAAGCACCAATGAGAATATACTGCAAAGATGAGACAGCTTTAGCATACTTCATACTTGCTTCAACTTAAAATATGTCATGCATCTTGAAAATGGTCATTTTATCGCTGCGCAGAGTAAAATATCATCCATTGCTTTGCAATAAATCAGCATCACAACAAAACTATTAAGTTTCGAATCGTAACAACCTACACGAGCTAGATGAACACAATAGATTGGCACAGAAAACAAACCTTGATGATAGGCTTTTCAGTCATAATTATGGTCACCCAGCCCACGTAAGGTAAGAACCTGCCATTGACAATACAAGCAATTTTTAGAGTACCAGAAAACTACTTACCAATTGAAATACTTCATAATATTAAATGTCAAACTGTTGGTATCATTGCAGGATAAAGTAGGCTTAACACTTGGGATGATGCTCATATTCAATAGCTCATTGGGTGTAAATTGTCACATTGTTAGATAACTCTCCTAGTGCATTTAGCATGTAGCCAAAAAATGCCTACTACGTTAATGTCACACATCTCTCTCTTATTATAGTTAGAGACTTGAAGCATATTACCTAAATATTGTAAATAACTGTGTGGTTGCCACAACAAGTGAGTGTGACTACAACAAAGCAGGTTTAGAAAACAGTTATACTATAAGTGGAGCAACTGTAACTAAAAAAAATACCATACCCGACAGCTCTACCCATTATGTGGTGCCTTTGCAGCCAAAGTTGACCATGAGCATACAATAGCCTGTCATCCCCATAATTGTTGTCTCCTGCCAAAGACAACAAAATAAATCAAGGGAGAGCACTACATTATGAAATAGAATAGTAGAGAAAATAATGAATTTCAAAATTTGCACCCTAGTAGGTGTAGTACAAGAGAGATGCCAACAATACACTGTGAACTAAAACACACTTCAAGCATTTCTCACAAAATAGAGAATGGGTCCATTTCTTTTACAGGGAAATTCGTTCAATAATAATGTGTTGGAAAAAGTGTGTTGCAAGCATCACTAGTATTTCTGTAAAATGGAGGGCCAAAAAATCAATATAGCCAACATTTCCATGAAGTTATCTAGGCATGGACCAGACATTACCTTTTGTGAGAACATCAACCTCTCCAGTATCTTCCCTCTCATGCACCTACAGAATGATCAAGTATTGAGACTCTAAAATAGGGCAACCATAATTATCATAAATTTCAGAAAGCATAGAGAATGCTAAACCAGAGAATTCGTGTTTTAGAAAACATATAGAATTTAAACAAGTGAATATGTAAGTGTGTGTGCACTTGAGGGATTCAAGAAGTTTCTTGCTGGAAAGAAGGATAAATCCAACTAATCAATCTTATGAATTATCCAGAGATTCTTGATGCTCTCCATTTTTCAGTGTTGTCAGTGACAATAAATTGATAAAACTAGTTTAAGCAACAAGAGAAGGGCATTGATTGAAGGAGGAAAGTAGGCGTGTTTTAGAAAGCATAATGTTAAACTAGTTAATATGCATGTGTGTTTGGGGATTCAGGAAGTTTCCTTTTGCAAGAAATGATAGTCCCAAGTAATCGATGATATTCATATCCATTACCCTGAGATTACGATCCTCTCAGGTTTTCACAATGTTGTCAATGGAAATAACTAAGTAGTTCAATCAAGCAACAAAAGAGGGGCAGAGAGTGAAGGAGGAAAGTTCTAATGGCAATCTACACTGATGTTCCTTATCCTTCAAGATTACGTCAATAGATTAAAATAAGGAGAACCACAAACTGATGGCACATATGTTGATAAAACCCAGGTTAGGATTTCACATCAAACTGAATAAGCACACACTTCAGCAACACACTTATGAAATGGATCTCCCCATGTAATGCTGTGAACCGATTTTCCCTAATTTTCCATCCAAAAATCAATTTAAGTGTCTCAGAGGTGCTTACCTTAATTACACGATGAACAATTGGAATCTCACGTCCCTAAATAAATAAAAAAAAATACATGTCAATAAAGTATCTCATTTACGTCAATAATGACAAGAAAGTAGTGAGCAGAAAACAGAGAATCAAACAATGAATATAACTAACAAGAATAAACAAACCTATTATTCTGAGTTAAGCCATTCACAATGGTACTCATACAATCTTTTTTATAGAATGATTCTGATAAATACAAATAAGCTAAGCAATATATAGAGAAACAACACAAGAGAGAACTTACATCCACATTAAACACAACAATCTCCCCTGCCCGAATTGGATCTTTACTCATGTGCAGGAATAAGATGTCTCCCTGCACATTAGCCGCATTTGTTAAAACCACAAAGTAGCAGACAAATTAAGCTGACAAGAATAGTTTACATATATACACAGCTTCTCTCTCACTGAAATATATCCAGAATTAAGAGTACAAGAAACACAAAAATACTATTAATTGTAAAAAGAAAAAAACAACAACAACAGAAGAACTGAAGCATTCCTGCATAAGACTGACTCACCCGCTTGAATCCTGGTTCCATGCTTCCAGAAAGAACAACAACAACAGGAGATTCACTGCCAGTAATGCACATCAATGCCTTCCATATTATCAACGCAGACGTAACAATCATGCCTGAGTCAAAACATAAATTACCTAGGGAAATAAAAACCCAACATATAGACCAAGAAAACCATATTGTCGACGGTACTTGTGATAAAACACTATAGCCTATACAGAATTATAAACCAAATGTTGAATTACGGTCTGCAGCATATGCATATAGAAACTGAGTATGATAGAGGAATCATATCAAGTACGGAAGACAAACACAATGGTTTTAAGGTGTGGACACAACCCTATGTTATTTGCATAACCGAATTACAATAAATCATACTGATCCTCATAATCTATAACCTGGCAGTGTGACAGTGAGAGTGAGAGCCGCTAAAGATAAACCCCTAAAGCGAAAAGCGAAGACATCCATGCTCGCGTAATGCTCTTGCAAATGCTAAGAGGGAAAAAATTGGCAACCGGAGTTGACGATAAAAACCCTAAAAAAGTGGGGAGTGAAGAATTTGATTGCAGAAGTTGAAATTGGAATGATTTTGGAGTGTAGGCACAGGAAATAGAGGGTACATAAAATGAAAAATTGAAACGGAAAAAGAGAGAGGAGAAGAAGAACGAACCGAGGCTAACAGCCTGGGTGAGGACCTGCCGGATCTGAAGAGATTTGATGGAATCCACAGTCTCTCCGATCCAACCCATTGTTGTTGCTTCTTCTCTTCTTCTCTTCAACGCAGAACGCAGAAGTCTATGGTTGCTGCTTCCAAGTCCCAACTTCACTTCAACACCAAAGCGTAACTCTCCTTTTGTTTTCACCCGTTTAAGCGTTAACACTACAAGAGGATATTTTATTATGGATTTAATTTTAATCATGTGGGTCATTTAATATTACTAATAATATTTTCAAATATTTTTTTAGACTTTAAGTATATATTATATTTCAAATTTATATTAATAAATAATCTTTATTGCCGTATAATATTATTTTTATTACATTGGAAACATGTTGAAGTTAAAGTTAAAATTAACATAATAAAATAATAAATTAAAATAGATTAAAAATTAAAAAAATTCTCAAAAGTAGCCTAATACCTCTAGATTTTTATTTTTTTAAGTGAGAGTTGATAATATGATTGGTCGATATGGTCAATAAATAAGGATTTGGTCAAAATCCCCACTGGTTTATCCCTAATACCATTGCATTAACTTTGATTTCGTGTAAGAGATAAAAGTCCTAAAGATGAAACCTTTTATGAAGAAAGCTCAAAGAGAGACAGAGCTGAGGTTGTTTTGTTGAGGTTGCAAAACAAATTTGTTGGAAATAAATTTGATGATAAGTTAGGATTCTTTGAATTAAGATGAATATACTAAAAAGTATATATAAAAAAATATTAAAACTTATTAAAAAGATATATGTGATTAAAATTATACTATTTAATTAATAAAAATATAAATTATTATTATTTATTTAAAAATTATTGAAAATTAATTTGATTTATTTATTTATGGATTATAATATTTTTAATTAAAATATTATTTTTGATATTTTATAAGAATTGATTTTGATGAAGACATGAATTATGTGAAATTTTCCAAATATATTTATGAAAAAATTATTTAATGTTTTATTTAAATAAAAAATTTCAATTTTTAAATTTTTAAAAATATTTAAAATAAATATAAATTCCAAATTATTTAGTGTACTGAATTAAATAAAATTTATAAAATATTAAAAATTTAAAACTAGTTCAATTATACTCCTTCAAACATCAACGTTAATTTTAAATAAAATATAATTCAACATTGATTATGACACTTCTAACATCAATCATTCAAGAAAAAATAACACAATATCAATTATCTAAACATGAAGATTGTCTCACCTTTCTCATCCAACAAATTCACACAAATAATAATACAATATTCCAAACCAAATAAAGTATAAGAGATAATATCATTTTGGCCTACTAAACTTAAATTTATTTATTTAAATAAAATAAATAAATAAAATCAATCAAACCCAAATAATTTTCAAAATAACTAAAACCATTTATATTCCTAATCAAAGCCACTATATTTAGTGCCATAATAATATGTGGCTGCCATGATGAATAGGAGGAGGCTCTGCCATTGTTGGATTTTTTGTTCTTGTCTCGAGCACTCACGTACATTCAAATTACACTGTCGTGTCACCTACTATAATCAAAGATTTGCCATAGAAAACATTGCAAGTTACCTCTGCTATAAACTTTTTTAAACAAAAGTTTCATGACATCTACATCTTATCTACCACAGTTTTCAGACTTATTAGAAACATTTAAATATGAATAAACAATTATTAAAATATAAGCTTCATACAAAATTTCATTACCAAATCTTACAAAAGATTTGACATAATAACACCCACAGAAAAAGATAAATCTGTATGATACAAATTTCACATGGGAGATTACCTCTATAAAGTTCATGACATTTCTCAACATTTTAAGCAAAGAACTCTACTTTTTTTTTTCTTCTAGAACTCTGAAACATTTCTTCCTACCCAAGTTGCATTAATATTTTAAAAATTACATGTTCACTTGTAATTTAACAATTAGTCTTTTTTATAATAACATCCTTAAAAAAATCACTTCAAAATGAACCCTTTCTTAAAACTCAGTTAAAATGACAAGAGTATGTTTCTGAAGAGTTTATCTCGTTTTTCCTTTTGCAGGGCTTGGTTTTTCTCAGAGTTCAATGGCTCTTCAACTTCCAACACTTTCTGGTTGTGTCAGGCGCTTCAACTCAAGCGTGTGCTCGATGCCTGGTCGAAAATTCAGCACCTTTGCCACTCTGTCACAGCCCCGTAGCGACACAACCAACTGGGTTGAAGCAACTTCCAGTTTCTTCGACCAAGACAAGCGACCCATCATGTTGTTTGACGGTAATTAACCCTCTCTCATATTTTTTTCTTCATGCTACCTTTAACAAACAAGTGATTTTTTCTTCCATGCTAATGTTGGGTGAAAAATCTTTCTTGTGACACAGGAGTATGCAACTTGTGCAACGGGGGTGTGAAGTTCGTCAGTGATAACGATCGAAATAAGTACATGATCTATTTTTTCTTTTTCCTTGTGATAATTCCTCCCTTTGATTACTCTCACATTAAAATTTCATCTCCTATATTTGTATATTGAAGTTGTTTCTTTACTTTGGTTCAGTATTTAGAGGGGAAAAAGAAGTTGATCAGTTATTTTCGTTTGTTTACGCTTTTTTTTTATGATTCTTAGGACAATTAGATATGAGGCTCTTCAGAGTGAAGCGGGTAAAATGTTGCTTAGGAGATCAGGAAGAGCTCCTGATGACATCTCAAGTGTTGTACTGGTTGAAAAGGACAGGTATGCGTATTGAAGGCTCAAAAGCATTTGTAAAAATTTCAAGGTTACCTCAACAATTTCATCCCAATAAGATCACCCTTTTTCTGTTAAATTTTCCATTATTTCCTCAACCAAATTAATGTAGATGTGAGGAAACAAGAAATTTGTAAATTACAAGAAAGAAGAATTAACAGTTGAAACAAATGACTTTCTGGTTGATTCTAGATCGTACATAAAGTCAGAAGCCGTATTGAAGATAATGGAATACATAAACTTGCCATTTCCACAACTAGCAATTCTTCTTCAATTTGTTCCTCTGTAAGTAGTATTTTCCCCTCTTGCTTTGTGGGTTTTATGATGTTCTTTATTTGCTTAAGGGCAACAAGGTTGATGATATATGTCATGGATGACTGCAGGTTTATCAGAGATTTTGTTTATGACAATGTTGCCAACAACCGTTACATGATTTTTGGTCGTTCTGAATCATGTGAAATATAGCATCATCCTGGCATGAGTACATGGGATAATAGCAACCTGCTAAGTTCAAAAAGTGGGGTTCTTTATAGTTGTAGTCAGATCATGTTGTCCTCAAATCTTTTGAAGCTTCCATGTACTGCTCTGTATATGAACTTTACTTGTTGTTTTATTTTACAGAAGCAGAGTAGAGCATCGATTCATAATATTTTCTGTCCCAAATTATTTTACAATTGCAATTTTGATTTCAAACTGTCACCAGATACTCCCAATAATTTCATAGCTTCATCAGGAATCATTAATTAAGTTGTCTAAATGTATTCTTCTTATAACTGTTTGGGGTCTTTGTATGATAAAAAATGTGTCTTTGTTTGTACAATTTATGTTTTTCAGCTTCGACAAAGAAATAAGTTAAACCAAAGACTCAACTCTCCTTCATATTAGATAAAGAAAGTAGCAGTTCTACTTTAAAAAAGGATGAACTTTTCATTGGTTACGGATCTAGTTGTAGTGAGATTTTGAAATCTTCAAAAATATGTTCTTTACCTAAAACCATGTTAAGATGTATATCGTTACATCATAAGGACATACTTCCATTCTGTCTGCGTGTTTGTCAAGATTCTAGCTACATTTTCCTTTTGACATTGATTATTTTTTCAGTTAAGCAAGAGTCATTAGGGTTGATATAATGGCAAGGTACTGGAAAATAGGAAGCAAAGGACTCTGTCCTTAAAATAAATCTTTAACTACCAAGTGCCAGAAGTGTAAAAATCGTGCAGTAAATTTGGTAGTTATGTAAGTATCAGCTTTAACAAAGAAATAAATTAAATCAACCTCGGTTTTTCTTCCTTTCTATTGGATGAGATATTAGTTCCACCGCAAAAAAAGGAGAACTATATTCATTGTTTTTGGATTCAGTTGTGATAAGATCTACTTACAAGCTGATTCTGGAAGTAGAAAACAGAACAGTTTTGAATAAATGATGGTAGTAAACTTTAGCACTATTCCACATGGTCTGATAATTAGGAGGTCAGCATTCAAGAATTTCTTCTATCGTGGATACATGTATAGAGTGTCATATAATCTCTCAAGTACTGGATTTTGGCCTTTTCTTCTGGATCTAGCATAAATAATCATGTAACTGGAAAGAAGAAAGAATTTCAAACCAAAATTCTCAGCAGTTGCAAATCATGCAGATCTCTTAGGCCAAAGAAAGTGATGCGGAGCTTTATTGATCTGTTTCTGTACATGCAAACGCTTCTAAAAGGGAAGATTTTCAGTTTGTACATGCAAACTTGAAGAACTGGCTGTGGAATCAGAACCCTTCATCGTGGATAACTTTGTAGGAAGGGATATTTTTGGGCTGCATTTTCTATGAACAGTTTGGCCAGGCCATATGCAAATCTGTCAAGTTGTAATCATTGAATCAGGCTCATGGATGTTAGGCAAGGCATGAATATGCATTGTGAAAATTGACAAGTAAGAAAACTGTAACCATTTACCCAAGAAGCAAAACGATCAGTGACACGAACAGGAAGAAATATTGATAGCATTTGTACTTTGATTTACGTTTCACATCATATCCTGGAGGTATATATTTGCGATTTACATATCCATATTGAGGGCGCATTAAAAGGACAAAACCGAGGAAGAATCCAGCCAAGAACCCTCCAACATGAGCTGAATTGTCCACATGAGGTAGAAATCCAACAGCCAAGTTTAGGCCAACAATGATTAATAGGCTTGCAAGAGCTGCACACTGAAGTAAGCGGGGATTAAAATTTGTCCTTACTCACTGTCTTCCAATGCTGAATGATTATATAAAGTACCTTATTTGCATAGATACTCCAGTTAGTCAGAAGCTCAGAAAGCATGGCTCCCAGAAGACCAAAAAGTGCACCAGATGCACCAACTGACACCGTACTTGACTTAGCTTCTTTCAAATGCAAAATAGATAGCAAACTTCCGCCAATACCAGAAATCGTATACAAGAGTCCAATTCTCACTGCCAAATCCAACAGAGAAGAATTTAACTAAAGAAAATCATGTAGAGGTTCAATTCAATCTGTAAAAATATTCAGTAGCATGCCTTACCAAAACCGAATTCCTTCTCAAGCCGAACCCCTATGAAGAGAAGGCTAAACATATTGGCTAGTAAATGCACGACTCCAGCATGAAGAAACATGCAGGAAAAGAAGCGCCATACTTCATATCGGTTCACCACTAGGTCCTCTTCAAGGGCCCCTAATAGCCGCAGCCTGCAGAAAGTTAATACAACAGCCCCAGAAATGAATGAAGAACCAAGGTGAAACTTTACATTGTTTTATTTTTATTTCTACCCCGTGCATCATGCATGCATTGTTGGCAATGGAAAGAGGACACATAATGATCAACTAGGATGATGCATGCATCCTTAATCAAAGAGAAAATTATTGTTTCATGCAGATTGTTCAATGTTCATCCACGATGATAATGAGGAATGCAAAAAAGCTTTTGGTGAGAGAGGGAGAGAATTTTTCTCACGTGCGGATGGCAGGGCCAAGGAGAGGGTTTTCCCTGAAGGGTTGGAAGGAGAACCTGCCCAGATATTTAGAGAAAAGACAAGACTCGTCGTTTAAGTAGGCGGGACAATCATTCTCGTACATGGTATAGACGAAGATGGCAATGTTGGCCAAAAAAATGAGTGGCACCAACCATGAAAACCACAGACGAGGCTGTGGCATGTGGAAAGTAGGTGGTGGAGGTGGGGGGTACCGGGCCGCCTCTATGTCGGACATGTGCGGCGGCTTCTTCCCCATGCTGTTGGAATTGCAGATTGCAACACAGACACAAACAAACAATGAAATATGTTGTTGTGTTGGCTTGCAGCTGCAATAACAACCAATCTACCCCTCCTTTCCGTTGGCTCGCCTAGCAGTTAAATTAGGTAACCATGCTTCCCTCTTATAGAATTCGTTACATTATATCATACCATCCATTACATTATATTATATACCTTCAACTTTTTTCTTTCTTTTATTCTCATTTGCATCTCAATATCTATTTCGGTCTAGTAATTAGTTGGTTGCAAAATAAACACAAAACTCAAAAGTAGGACAACATTTGATTGGCTTAATGACTAATCATGCGTATCAGTTGACACGTACATATATGTATTCAGTCATAGTATTTTCACACCCTTATCATTATTGACTAAATATATTATTGTTTTATTTTAAAACATCTGAATATTTGAAAAACATGTGGTTGTGAACAAATATTTGGGATAATATTGTCAAGTATAACTCTATTTTCTTCTGATAATAATATTCAAAACACAGATCTTTTACATTATTCACCTCCATGATCAAAAGAAAAAGAAAATCCAACAAACATATATGCCAATTCTGTTGTGGAAGGGCTACTTCAGCAGACACTTTACGGATGGTTTGGTGTGGGTGGCTGTTCCCTGTGCATTATGGCAAAAGGAGAAAACCTTCTGCCCTGGAACTGCAGACGTTATATAAACATGATCAAGCACAATGTTGGAGCATCCCACATTTTCATCACAGCTCAAATTGATTGCTTTGTCCGTCAATGATGTCCCAACAATTCCTTTGTAAGTTATATCACTTACCTTGATTGCCTTAGTCTTTCAAGAGAAATAACATAAAAAAGTTAGTAAATTTTTGGAGTAAAATATTAGTTATGATAAACAGTCAAATTGGTAGGTTATTATCTTCTTGTGCTACCTTGTTTTGGCAGTCCGATCTATGAGGGCAATAAAACTGGTCAATGATAATGGGGTTATTGGCTCGAACAAACTTAATCTTTTCAAACGAGATCCTCCTAGCAAATCCAGCCCCACCCTAATGCAAAAAATAGAATACAAGTCTATTATATTCAACATGATGACAAGTTGCAGAACTCTTGCATGTAACCAAAATGTTTTTTAGTAATTAGCATTGTTTTTATGTGCTCAATTACCTGCCATGTCTTGATTCTTACTCCAGTTAATGTTTCAGTCAAAGTACAATTCTCCACATGCACGTCCTCTACAATGTCGGTCTCTCCACGTGTTCCCAATGATCCAATGCTACAAAATTGTGATTTTCTTCATCAGAAAGTAGTAAAGGAACATGATACCCATTGGGGAAGCACACATATCTCCCAACAAGTGCGGGATCATATAAAACGTATCATTGATAATTGGATTTGTGGGTCAAAGAATTACATTTTTGTGTACAAAAAAAGAGTGTTCTATTAATGTATAGTTTCCATCAATTAATGTAAAACAGTGTTTTATTAATCTATACTTGTTTTCACTAAGAGATGATATATGACATGTCTTCTGTTAATCAGGAACTAGTGAACAAAAGTCTTAGTTATGTGAAAGCCAAGCCAAAGCAAAGGGATAATAGTATTTCAAAGCATTAATACCGAAATACTAACTGACCTGATACCATGGCCTGGACCACATGTTATCCCAGATATTTTTATCTTGGAGGATCCAGCACTAATAGCAATGCAATCATCACCTGCAGTTAAATCATGTCATTTGTACAACAGACATAATCATGTTATAGGAAACAAGAGAAGTTGAAAGATTTTATCAAAAAATTTGGGTTACGTTACATGCAGATGTAAGTTCATTACCTGTTGCAATAAAAGAATTAAGTACTTTAATGTCTCTAGAGCCAGAAATATCAATGCCATCGGTATTAGGGCTTGTTCCAGGAGCAACTAGACGCAGGTTAGAGAGGGTGCCGGTCTGGCAGCTAGTTAGAGTCATGTGGCTTCTTGCAGGATTAATACTTGTATATCCTTTCAGTTGAAGTCGATTGCATCTATTGAATGTTACTGCCTATGCATCAACAAAGAAGTGTTTATGCTTATCAAAACAATAAGATGAAAATATTTGAGAAAGCAGTGTTGATTTTGCATGTGTTGAGAATACAATCCATTTATTTGGTGTAACAAGGAATATGTACAAGGTTAGATTTAGATTTTGGTTCTCAAATGCGTTTTTTCAGTATTAAAAAATTGATTCTAACTTGAAGGAACTGAAAGTTGTCACTCTTTTTTATGCTGATAATATCAGGTAAACCTTGTGCAGAAAACAACAATGATTGTCACAATAAGCTTCAGCAGTGATTATCAATTCTGTCTGACACATTGAAGCACATCAGTCTTATGAATTTTAATTTGTTCATGAGTGTCATGCCTTAATTTTTTCATGAAAAACCATCAATTGAATGGTTAGTGTGAATCAAGAAATATCTATTTCCTTGATTATATTAATTTGTTTTTCTAAGAATAAAACAGACAAATTATATCTTTAATTGTATAATCAGTAAATGCTTGAATGATTATTTAGATAATGAAAGTATCAAGAGATATTACTCACTGTTGGTGGACGGCAGGTTGTCCCCTGAAAAAGAAAATAAATCATAAAAATTTGGGCTATATTGTTAAATAATAGAATGAGGAATTATGTAGTCAAAACAATAGAGAAAGCAAAACAAAACAAAAAAAGAGAAAGAAAACTACTAACTATATTTACTTACAGGTTGTGAATTTCCTAAGCAAGGCTGTTGCCACCAGATAGAGCCTCGACCATCAATGGACCCTTTTCCACTGATAATTAAACCATTGATGAATGAGAAGCCAAGCCATGTATTTGTGTGGAATCCAGAATATTCAGATTTTGTCTTTGGTGCAACAATGTTCCCTGAAAGCTGAGGTCCCACAAACACTTAAATTTTTACCATGAAATATGACTCAATTTAGGATCTTCTGGTTTGTGCATTTCCTTTGGCTTAATCTATATGCATACTTCTACTGTGTACAATAATCTATGTATACTATCAGAACTTCTCTACCACAAGGCAACCCAAATAATTAGTTGATCATACATAGATATCTGTCTTTGATTGTAGTTTGCATGAAAGTTGAAACACTGAAGTTAATGTTTATTTGCTGTGCGTTTTAACCATTTTTTAAGGTTTATGATGGATGGTACATGGAGAATCGGGATTACTAAGATAAGTATTAAGAAGTGGACTTTAAATTCAACTCAATTTTACTCGTAACTTGAGGTTTGTAAGAGAACATATATTTACAAGTGGTCCGATAGCGAGTATTTTAATAAGTCAATAAATTATCGATCTTATAAAATCGATTTATAAGGTGAAATTTACACTCAGTTATATTTACCTGAATGTATGTATAATTAGATTTGCATGGACCACTGAAGGTAGTTGGCTTCAGCATGAATGTCCGTTTTGCTGGTATGATGAGCTGAGATATGTGTGACTTGCTCTGGCAAACGTCTTTCCATGCCTTCAGAAAGGCCTGTTGAATGTATACATTTAAGTAAGTTGAAGATTGTCTGAAAGGCATAGCATAGGCTTGAGAACATAATTGAAAGTAATAGGTTTAAAATGGAAGAAATTAATAATTTGTGAAAACTAAAATGATGAGAGATATAATGATTATAATTTACTGGGGAATCATTGGTTTGACCATCTCCAACTGCTCCATATTGCAAAACATTGAAAGTAGTTGTTGTGCTGCTCAATCCGGGTGCAAGAACACTCAGAATGATCAAAACAGTGAAGAAAAATTCCTGCATGAAATGAACATTTTCCATGACATATAAGACTTTATTAACAGTGATAACACTGTAAGAACTTCATATATACAAATCAAACATCATCAGTGAAGTCACTACAACATATAATAGCAGCCATAATGTCTTAAAGTTAACTAGAATGTGACATTATCAGATTCTAACCATATTATATCCAAATTTTCAGTGCTCTTGAAGATTCACACACTGATATATGCAATGTACGTACCCAGTCTCTTCTATATATAAGGAGTAGCTATAGAATCTGTATTTGAAAGCAGATTTTAGACGTTAAATTGGCTTCATTGTAGTCATAAAGATACGTTTGGTTTTACTATAATATTAATTGAGACATATAATGGAGTTGCAGAAAATTAAAGTGCACACAATCTAATTGGAAAACACATGGCTTGTGAAGACTAAGACATTGTTTTTACAGTAAGCACATGAAGCAAATGCACCTCCCTACGCTTTCTTCTGATCCAACAATATTATGAAGCTCCTTCATTTACACTCAATAGTAAACTTTGGTAAATACGTCAAAAGATTGCTAACTTTTGGTTGAAAAAAATCCTTCTACTTTGATTTCAAACCACGTTCTTGTCTATAAATATATGGAAATATTCTTCAGTATATTCCTTCAAATAAAATATAATTATGGAACAATATTTTTTTTTCACATCAAAATATAATTTAGAAGAATATAAAATACACAGATTTAACTCTTAAATGTAA
Organism: Phaseolus lunatus; assembly: GCA_013389735.1. Lineage (NCBI taxonomy): Eukaryota > Viridiplantae > Streptophyta > Magnoliopsida > Fabales > Fabaceae > Phaseolus > Phaseolus lunatus. The sequence continues at coordinate 37,449,951 of CM023861.1, forward strand.
CTATATATTTATAATTTAACAATCATATCTCATTTCTCACCAAGATTTCCAACTGATAAAACTAGATATTTATAACTCAATCTTACAAAAATTTTGATATATTCTATACTAATTTTATATCTAGTATGATCTGTAATATTAAACTTTAAAAATATCTATAAGAATATTTACTTGTTATGTTTGTTATCTTATGTTTACATGCTAAAGAAAATAAATATGATGAACACTTAATAAAAAAATAAAACCTAAATCACTCTAATAACAATTTAATTGGGTGAAGGAAATATTTCTGTTTGTAAAAGATTTTCAATCTATGTTTGTACTAATATTGTCCTTGCTTGCTTATAAAATAAGATTACTTTTTTCAATCACCGTGCATTAAGTGGAAAATAAATCAATAAATGAAATTTGATTTTTTTTTGGTTATTTATAAAATAATATGAAAGATATAACGTAAAAATGAGTTCACCAAGGTTGAAGATGCCCAAATCCACACTTCATTTTAGATTTGGATTTAGGGTTTTGCGTTTTGACTTCACTTCAATGATTTAATTTGCACATGGCCATGACTATTGGAATATATTAATTCCTTTTCTATTCAAAATCCTTTTTATGTTTTTTTTTTAAGAAAAGAAAATTCATATTAAAAAACTACAATTGCTATATGTGCTTTCCTAAAAAAACATAACCCTTTTCCTTAATTACTTCTTCTTTTAAAGTTAAAAGAATCCATTTCTAAAACAATTAATATAATTTTTTATAATGAAAGTATTTTTATAAATACAATATAATTTTGTATAAGTTAGTTAAAATTTATTTTTTATAACTTCCATAATTTGTAAAGATATAAACTAAAAGTCATTTAAAAAAAATGAGATGTAATTTTAATGAAAAATTGTTATTTAAACATAATTTATACTACATTATTTTATTATTTAATTTGTCAACATTGGTGGTTTTGCAATAAAAATAGATAAACAAAGTAAAGTATAATGGAAATAGAAAAATGAAATGAATAGTAAAATTCAATACATAACAATGAAATGGATAAAAAAATTATTTTGAAAATAGATAATAGGTATGATTTCAATTTTTATATTAAATTGGAGTTGTGTTTATTATTTATGAAGTCTATTATATCAAATTTCATCGAAATCACTAAAATCGTATCCAACATCTATGACTTTTCAATTTTGAAATAACTTTTTTTCTATTTCAAAAATACCAAATGGAATTACATTAACATTAAAAAAAACATTACAACATAATTTTATTTTCTAAAAAAATGCATTAAAAACAAACATATTATATTATTTTCGTAAAATAAAATATAATAAAATGAAAAAAATTAATTTTCTTAAATCAAAATACAACAAAATTAATTTATTATATTTTCCTCAAATAATAACTAAAATACACTGTATATACTAATCAAATCTAGTATATATTCTAAAAAAATATTTTTCATATAACAAAAATCATTATAAATTTATTCTTATAGTGTTCTAACGTATAATTTTCTCATAATATTACAAAATATCAATCTAAGAATTTATCGTACATTAATTATTATTATTATTATTATTTTTATATTTCACATCAATCAAACACATAATATCACATGATGACAAAATGTCTTTTCTCTTTAAAATATTATCTAACTTTTTTTCTTTACTTCCAACCATAATATAACACAAATACAACTACAATCCCTTACAATCACATCAATATAAGAACACTCAATGCTCTCAAAATAATTATTTTCTTAATTTTTTTTTTCAATTCTTTCCCTGTAATTTCAACAACAAAATAAAATAATTATAATAAAAATAATAAACTAAAAAAAGGACTTCTCTTACCTTTATTTCCATTCTTTGAATTATAATTTTCTACAACTTTCTTTTTATTAGCACCAACTCCTTCCTAAATCTTTTTTCAACCTCTTCTCTCCATTTTTGAGTAACTTTTGTTTTTTCCTAAAGAATTCTGTCATGTATTTATATATGTTCCATTCTCTTTTTCTAATAAGAAAATTAAAATTTTATTTTTATTATTCCTCTTAATTGCCGTTATTTGTCTTTAATGTTAGTGATGAATAATTATGTTAATTAAAATTATTTTTAATTGACATTATTATAGTAAAACTGTCAACTTACCAACTCTATTCCTTCTTTGAAAATATCTACACTTTCTTAATTAAATAATTAAGTTTATATATATATATATATATATATATATATATAGTTAGTCTTCCCTTTTTTTAACTAAAAATAATTCACACATTAAAACAAAAAAAATTAAATATATATAAAAATTAATTTAATATTTTCGTATTTGACTAAGGATCTCTCAACACTTTCTACAGAATGAACCAAAATTGAATAAGTTGAAAATTTTTGGATTTTTAATTTATTCGAGATCAATGTTAAAATGGGTAAATATTTATTCACCTGCTCAATCTTAATAGCCTTTTTTTTAGGTTGAAAGATGTTAGGTCAAAGCTCAAAATACATTTTTTTTTTAATTAAAGATGTTAGAACAAAACATTAGTATTAGACTTTTTGTCCACAAGTGTAAGGACCTATAAATTATTTGGAATAGAAGTGATAGATTTTAAATAATTTCTGGGTATGTTATTATTAAAAATAAAAAGGGCATAAAAATAGAAAATACCATAGTGGTCAGACCTCGAACGTCGCCCAAGGTCTGGGGTCAGCTGGTAGAGGTCGGTCGGTTGACCAGTGTACTAACCAAGTAGTCAGGTGCGATGACTTCATTGTAGCTTAGAAGTCAAGGAGATCGCCGTTTTTGAAGAAGACGGCGGCCTCCGACTTCCCCTGTATGAAATCGCCAATCGGCTATGGTGTACATGATCGCCGAAAAGAGCACATCGTCGTGTATTCGAGAAGACTTGGTAAACACTTAGTATGTGGTCTAAATACAGAAGATGAGTGATATAGAAGATAGGTGGCATGTCTGCCACCATGAGTAGTGTGAACCGTAATAACACAGACTTAGAGGAATGGGAGGATGAACCTTCAGCAAGGTGTGACGATGTGACATCGGTGACCAGAGTGGGACGATGTGTCCTCGTCACACACAAGGGCAATAAGAGATCGCCAACAAGATGAGAGGAACATCGGTCATCAACCAGGATGGGAAACACATCGGTCGTCTTCCTGAATGAGACATCGATTGTCTGCCAGGGTGAGACATCGGTTGTCTGCCAGGGTGAGACGTCGGTTGTCTGCCAGGGTGAGACATCGGTCGTCTGTCAGGAAGAGGAATCGGTCATCGTCGGTATGAGAGGCATGGTCATCGCTCGAGCAGTCATCGGTGGAAGGTTATCGCGCGATGTCGTGTTTCACATAGATAAGGTGGGACCCAGGCTCCCAGCATGAGACGTCCTGCATGCGCGACACGTAGACAAAAAGGGTGTTTCAGAATAGTTAGCAAGGAAGTGTGCACGCAAGGTTGCTCAGAGAGTGGGTAATGACAGTGAAGGCTAAAGAGCCGTTCGACCTTAAGAGCTGAAGGAATCAGCCCATTTAGTTCCCCTTTCTCCTTTCCCCTCCACTCGAAGACGCGGCTATCCTCACGTACCAGTGCTACGATCGGCGACTGCCATTGTCCTCCTGGGAAGTTACTCTGCAAGTTTTCTGCTCAAAGCCCTAAAACAGAGTTAAGGCATCCTTGAGTTCTCGGTGGGTTTGGAGCTCTTAGTGAGATTTTACGCAAGTCCAGGTAAGGGAAGCTAGCATTTTCGTTTATAAAAACTTTAGGCGAGTAGGTTCTGAAGTGAGGGCGACGTGGTCGCCGGTTTCATATTCTATTTCACGATGCTCTGTTTTTATGTGTGGGGCGACGTGATCGCCGATTTTAATGCAAATTTAGAAATCCCCTGTTTTAGTGTCGTTTTGAAATTGTTTGAGATTGAAAGGTGAAATGCATATGATATTCGAAAATCTGAAATTTGGTATGATTGTTTCTGTGATTGGGATTGTTTAAGAAAAGATTCAAAATATTGTATGATGGAATTGTGCTTTTACGTGTGGTATGATGTACTGGATGAATGTGAAAGAGTGATCAAAGCATAGTATTTTCAGGAAAGAAAATACCGTGTGAAGATTTTATGAGGGTGTATTGATCTGTGAGTATCCTGTGAATGAGGCGATCCTGACTCTGCTGATATGATGGAATCACATAGATGAAGTCATTCAGTTGGTGAGAGTCGAAGGAGGTCCATATGTATGGGTAAGTCGTTTGAAAGATAACTGACTTGACCTGTTATATGGATTAACCCTGTCATAGTGAGAGAGTGAGGATATTGAGATTGAGATCGAGATTATGTTTATGCGCATAGCTGTGGGAACTTTACAGCAATGTAGTATGACAGGTGCAGGTCTCTGGATGCTAAGTTCAACGCACGAGTCTTCCGGAAGTAGAGTCATGTGTCTATGTGTTATGAGTCAGTGGAAAGTCTGACATGTGAACCATGAGTATTGAATGTATTGAATAGACACTTGACGAGTTTGTGGAATATGGGGATATTGATGGTTGAAAATTGATATAGATTATGAATGGTGTGAAGATTTATGCTTTCTATTGATATAAAGTTTCATATTTAAAGTTTTTAAAAATATCTAGCTTACCCTTTGTTTTGTATCGTGGTTGTTTTTCTTAAACCTGTGATGATCGTGTATATTTGCACGGGAGCAGATGAGGTTGCAGGTGGTAGAGCTCCTCAGTGAGCATTTCTGGAGGAGGAGATCGTCGGTTTTTGAATGCTGTTGTTTTGTTTTATTTTGAAAACTCGTGTATGGAGATGTATTAAAACTTCCTCGAAAAGGGATATTATTCTGAGGCACATTTGTATTAATGGATGAATTATATTCTGTATATACCTATGTTAAATTTTTGATATTATTGTTTCACCTTTATTTTATTATATAAAAATGAACAATATTTTGAGGGGCGTTACAACAAGCATTTATATAAATGTATATAACTTTTATAGTCTTTTTTAGTACAAATCATACATCTAACTCCATAACAAGATCTTTTGTTTATTGTTGTCAAGTGAGTATTCACTAAAGTATTACATTGAGTAATATGAATGAAGAAAAGAAAAGTAGGAAATCATAACAAAAATGAGAGTTGATTTGAGTATTTTCACCATAACTTATAATTTCTTGAGTGTAAGGGACTTGATAGTTATGTGTATTGTGAAACTTAGCAACTTGAACTAACAATAAATTGTATTTTAATGTTTTTGAAAAGAACAAACTTTAAAAAGTCATCGTTTCTTAAGTAGTAAATCTTGAATATCATCAAAACTATTTTTTTTAAAATGTTTCAGATGTTCTATTTATCTAGAGAAAAGTTTATTTGAATCTGTCATTAAAACATAATTCAACTCAATAACAGTCTCATGGACAAATTCAACCTTGATCAAAGCGCAATAATCATGGCCCTGCTACATAAGTGATAGTTATTTAAATTAAGAACATGAGAAACTAGGAATGTGGCAGAATTTTCACTTGGATGAAGATACAAGAAACTATATACAAAAGGATTTTGTATTGAATCTCCATATATGATGAAGGAAAGAGAAACAAGAAGGGCCAAGAAATAGAAAAGAAAAACTGAAAGAACAAATCAGATGTATGCAACAGAGCTCTTCTTTTCTGATACCATCTTAGATTTATTTCTACAAGATAACACTAACATTTATGATGAAAAGAAGAATATGCAAAGAAAAAAAGAGAAGAAGAAGCAAAGGCAGAGAAAAAGAAGAAGATTTGATTGAATTGTATCTTATATTACAGAAAGTGATAAACCTTGGCTTATATACAAGACTGAAAAACAAATATAGAAGTAGAAAAACAACACCAGACGTATGAACACTTAACTTTATCAGTTGAAAAAATTATTTTAACTTATGATACTATCCACACCAAGATAGCCTTCAATAGATAGATATACATATGGAATGGAGAAAAATCTCATAATACACGACCTATTGTTAGCAAAGATACAGATCAATTTTCAGTATTCATAGCTGAAACAACGTGTCAATTGAACTAAGCTATAAGAGAATCCATAGCTGAAAAAAGTGTCAATTGGAGGCTGCGTGATGGTACACACGGATGGAAGCTGTCACCACTTTATTTCAGTAGGATCATATGCAGTTAAGAATTCCACAGTATTTTGCATATTGAGGAACTATGTCAAGCATGTGGTGGACAATTCTCAATGCCAATCAAAGAAAATAAAATATCTACTAAAAGAACAAACCATTGATCCAAGCAAAAAGCTAAAAAGTCTCATATGGCAATACTAGCAAAGTATTTAAGTTCATACATGAAACCCAAAACAAAAGGGTGAATTAAGGTTCATGTTTGGACCTCTAATTATTTCATAGTGATGAGAAAGTGAAAATTTCCAGAAAGTTCAGTACTAGTAATAATACTACACTTCACTATTCTGCTGCAGTAGAAGGCAAATAACGGCGACAGTTGTCAAAGCCATACCAAATACCATTAGGTATGTAAGTATTGTAGTAAAATGTAACAGGACTGTAGCTATAGCTGTACACGGTCACTTTCTCTGGAATCCAACCATCGTATCCACTCCTGTATAAATACAGATAGCAAGTTTGATACGTACATGGACCGTATATCTGGAATGTATCCGTAGAGCACCGCTCGAATGTCCCTGATCGAGGATCATCCAATCTTGGCGCATAAACCTGATTCATTGATTGATTTATTACCAACAAAATCACTAATAATTAGCACCAAATTAACCAGCACAACCCCATTTTGTATTTTCAATTTTCATTTCATGTAATCATAATAGAGAAGGAACCTGATAGCCATAAGCATCACCAAATGAAAGACTAATCTGATCTCTGGTGTAAGAGGGAGAACTGCAGCTTGTTTTGATGGTCACCGTGTAAGTGCAGGAACTAGCAGTGTTCTGCCAAACGCATACACAACTACCTTTAATTTCACATACAGTAAGAAGATCTGAAAAATGGTTCAGTTCAGAATCGAAACCTAAGTACCCTTTCATATTCTCTGGTCTATCTATGTTCCTTCAGTTAGAACAGTCGGTTCAAACATTGTTTGTAACGAAACTTTACAAGTAAAAGTAGATGATTTTGAAGATTTAGAGTAAAGGGTATTCTATTTTACTTTCTGAAACATTTGTAAAAGTAAAAAAAAAAACCTTGTTACCTGTGGCTTGGTTTGGTTGACCTTGAAAGATTCATTGGGTTGAGGTTGAGTTTGAGGTTGAGATAGAGTGAGTAATGGGGTTGCTGCTTGTGAGAAAACAGCGATGAGGCATAGCGTGAGGATTAGAATGAGAGGTTTCATGGTACAGTGTGTGAGTTGCAACCTTGTTGTGTTGTTTGGGAGAGAACGAGGAACACGCTTAATATTGGACAGCTTTTCTTTTATTATCACAGAACAGGAACATTAAGACAAGGGTAGGTGTCAACCATTCATGATTTTTAACTTCTTTAACTTAATTGGATTTCTACAGTATCTATGTTTTCCAGATTTTTGTTTTTCTAACTGTAAGAAAAAATTAAGTAACTACAAAGTCATAATTTTTTAGATTAATGAATGAGCCATAACAGAGAAGATGATTCTGGTTAACTCATGTTCTTCTATTTGTTAATTGATTATGTAATTCAGCAAATAATGTGATAATCTTGAGTTGAATAACTATAATAGATTATGTGATCACAATTTTTTTTTTATATTATAAGTTAACTTTATATTTAATTTAATTTTATAAAACTGGTTTATAAAATAAAATTTATATTTATTTATATATTATAAAATGTTATTATTTTTAATTGATATGAAATCTCAATAATAAATAGTAAAATGTAAAATAGTTAATTAATGAATTATCCAAAAAAACCATTTGGCAGCAAAGCTTTCCTTACTGTAATAATCTCAACTGGCATTATTCATATCTGATTCTTTCTTCTTCTTTTGTTAACACAAAATTTAAATTTGATATCTTCGTTAAAGGGAAATAAATATGTATTACTAAAACTAACCATATTTTGTATTTAGGTTTTCAAATTCCTTATAATTGATTATATGTGAATATAACAGTAAAAGTTAAACTAATTATTAATTAATTTAAACGCCCTTACACGTTCACATTTTTTAATTAACTTTTAAGTATCAATTTATAGAAAGCTATCGCTTAATTTTCATTTAGGGATTTAACTTATATTGACATTATTCAACCTTTTTTTCTTAAACACATAAGCAATTAAGGAATGTGATGTGATAATAAGGACTAAAACTTTTCAAATTTTTAGATATGAAAACATCTTTTTTTTTTACCATTTTTTTTTAATTTTATATAAACTAAAGTATATTTAATCATTTCCCTTTTTAAACCGTAAGCAATGAAGATAAATTATTAGTGCCAACACGAGTTGTTGTTTTAATCATTTATATCATTTTTCTTTTGTGTGAGTTCCTATTTATCTGTCTTAAAGGGAAAAAAATTATATACAATAATGTATTTTATTTAATGAAATTTAATTATATAAAAATAACTCGATGGGATACTTAGTGATTAAACATTTTATATTTACAAATATTGGGAAGAACCGCAATCTTATTTTATTTTTATTATATACAAAAATCCATCGAATATAGTATAATATTGTGAATGAAACTAATGTATAAATAAAACTGTGATATGAAAAAAATATAAAATTCAGATATGGTTAAAAAACTACATAATTTATTTGATTTTTGACGAAAGTGTTTATTTAATTTGGGCCTCGCTGAACGCGTGGGTTAAAAATAGTTTATATTTAGAAGTTGAAGAAGTCCTCGCAATCCACATGTCAGTGTCAAAAAGAAAGTTTAACCTTTTCAAGGCAATTTCCTCCTCTACCTCCATAATTTCTTCCTTCCACCACTTTCATAAATCTTTTAATTTCAAAATTATTGTTTTACAATACGTATATTTTGTTTTTTTTTAATTTTTAAATTATATAATTATATACCTTTTAAATTCTAAAATTTGATCTACAACTTTATTTTTTAATTTTAAAACTCAAAAAAAATATTTTTTGATTTGAAAATTTGTTAAAATTGAAATATTTTGAATTTAAAATTTTAAAACCTAAAATATATTTTCAAATTCAAAAAATATCTTTTCAAACTTTAGAATTCGATATATTCAAATTCTAGAATTTAGAGTTTAGGTTTCGAATTAGATAAATTCAAATTTTAAAGTTCAGATTTTTAGAATAACAGAGAAAAAAGAAGACGGGTGTCAATAAATAAATAATAGAAAGAAATTGCACATTTTAAATATACAATTTACAACCACTCTATACTAAAGCATGTTTCTCCACAGCATGATAAAATGAAATCGAAGGGTAAATTTTAAAGATTCAAATGAAATTTTTAGAATGAGACTAATATAGTTACAAAGACTGAATAAATGAAGAACATATAGATGGTATAAAATAAATAAATAAATGTTAAAAAATGTGAAGGTTTGTACAAATATTGGCCCAGCAAAATCCCCATAACTAAGGAAGCAAGTTCATATGTAGAGCTTTATCTGAACAACAATAGCTGGAAATATATCAAGGAAGAAAGTGATATATTGACAACTTATATCAGTTTACAACTCTATTTTTCTATCTAAAATTTCAATTTTTACATAAAATAATGAAAATACTCTTTCTTTTTGTATCATTTATCACATATTGTATGTTGAAGCAGGTTGTGAAAATATCATTGTTGTATCAGATGAGATATTCTGAACAAACTTCAGTGCCTTGCCATTCCCAGTTACAAGATGGTGAACAGTGACACAGACAGCTGATTGTATAATGACTGGTTTTGAACTTCTCATTCAGAACTCAGTGGGGAGGCTTTAACCTAACCAATCTTTTGATTCTATCCTTTTCTGTATTTTCCAAACATCCCTTCAAAAGATACACATGGAAAATGTCAAGCACAGCATCAATAAAAAATTACTGCTTTCAAATATGGAACACACTCAGCAGAAGAACAGAAATTGCACAAAGATAAATTTTGGATAAGTAGTAGTGAGTATTGAATAGAGAACAAACAGACTTCATTTTTTTCTGTAAAATAAAGAGAAAACCTGTGCCTTTTCAGTTGTATGGAGGAGTTTTTATGTAGTTATAAAATGGAGTGATTATTTCAGGTGCATAGCAGAATAGAATGTCTGATTTGACAACTGTTTCATCCAAAATGAATGAAATCAAATAATAATATTGTCAGACATTTCATGTCAATTATAGAAATAGTCAAAATATAACATTCTCTGAACAAAATTCTCTCATTTTCTTTTATTGAGATTCAACATTGAATAACAGAAGCATTTTTCCCTTCTATTCTGTTTTTGCATTTCTCTCTAAATTTTAATATTTTGTTTCAGGGTTTGTACCACATGAACGTAATCAATCAAAGTGACCCAGAGGCAAGTAGAATTCACCAAGGAAATTTCCAAAATCTATATCCAGTTATTTAGTGTACATTGTACAGAACATGTATTCTAACCTTCCAAACAATTTCATCCAAGCACAAACAAATTCTTCCATACTTATCAAGGAAAACACGCTCACTTGGGGGCTTCCACATATATCCTTCACAGCTGAGGTTATCACAAAGATCACTTCTGACACTGATGAATGAACAGTAGTTACTGGTGAAGCTTAAATTTTAAAAATTTTATGGCTCTAGTAATCTAAACTGCAAAAGTTCATCTAACAAGTTTGTATGTCAGTTGTTTATCTTCCACTACTACAATTTGTTTCCAATTTTCCCATTAATGAAGAAACTATCTGACATATTCTAGCGACTAATCTTATTCAATCCGTTCTCATGTTACAGTAAAAAAAATACAAAAAAGGTAAATTATTCAAAGTCCATCATCACATAGATGCTACATTCATACCACCAACCAGTGTTCAATCCTTCCTCACTGGTTTAGAATCAAATAGAGTCACAGAATGCTCTCAAGTACGGTACACATACATATACATATATACATACATATATCACATATATACGGCAGACGAGTGTACTCACTTGTGGCAAGCAACTAGAAGTTCTTCCTTTTTTACACCCTTAAGGTTGTCAGGTCCTAGTTTAACCAAGAAAGAACGCCAATGTAGACGCTCCTCCGCAGGAACCCCATGAAAACTGCAACCATAGAGCCACTGATTCAGACAATAAAAAAGTTGAAACCAAAACCAATTGTCTTTTCTGTACACAAGTGTGATCACCCAAACCAAACCAATTAGTCTATTATTTTTTATACATTATTTGTCTATTATTCTTGAGAATTTATACCTAAATTTCTAACACAAACTTTAAAAAAATTAATTCGTTTGTCTTTTTAAGAGTGCATATGAACAATCTGGCTCAGTGACATGACTGCCCAACAACTACCACCAACATTTTTTTGGTACATCCACTACCTCCAATATAATCATTACTCTTTCTGTTTCTTCCACTTATCTCATATAGTTTTCACCTTCTACCCTTCTAATCTAAGATTTTTTCTCTAAAAATATTTCCCTTTTTATGCAAAAACTAGAACATAAAATTATCTTAGTGATGAATATTTTATTACTCCAAACCACATACCATTAATTTGTTGATTAAGAATATTTTGTTCTAATTTTTATATCAGTGAACTTCAGAAAACAAAGATTTCTATTATCATTTATTTAGAAATTTAAGACATCAACAGTCATTTTATTTTTTATCCATGTCTTTGTTCTCAATAATTTTCACAAATAACAGAACAAAAAAGTCATATTAAAAAGTTATAAACCGATTCAATTCAATACAAAAAGGTGTTATAAGTGAATATATAAAAGGAGATGAATGAAGGAAAAGCATAAAGAAAATGGTCGCTAAATGGTCCTACCACTATCACCAATATAATAATTATTTTGAAAGTTGCTAAGGGAGATTGATTCAACCTGTGTGTAGTTTCCACCTTGGCCATTGTCGTTCTCATGCTATAATGTCTCTTAGTGGAGAAGACTGTGAGGTTAGTGTGAGGTTAGATAAAAAGAACTTTATGAGGTGGGTTTTGTGGAAGAAACTAATATATGTGATTGTTACATGGTGTTCTACCACACATTTTTGTTGAGGACACTAGAAATTGCTCACACCATAGGGTGATAAAGTAATTATATGAAAGGTTTTAGTAAGCATTTAGATAATTGATGGAACTAAGGTTAGGTTGCATTTACATTGCCTTCATACATATATAATTTTCTTAAAAATACAAAAAAAATGATATGATATATCATCGACAAATTCTTCCCTTCGTCTCTATAAATTCTCCCTCTACTTCCATATTTCTTTTTTAATTCTAACAATATACTTTTGGGTATGCTGAAAAATGTATTGTCTTTTTCTTCATTGTCAAGAGGTGGTTGTTGCTTGTGGTGACATATGGTAAACATTAGTGATTGAAGTAAGTTTTGTGATGTTTTTACTTATGGTATTTATGTTTTTGTTTACTTATTTTTCTTTCATTTTTTTGGTATATATCAAATTATATAATCCGTAACATTCCTTTAATTAAATATTTATTTTAGATTGTATAATCTAAAAGTCACAAAACTTAGAAAAAAACACAACAAGGTGCAAATTGGAGTACAAAACTAAAAAAAAAAATATCTTCCTATTGAAAAACGTTGAATACAGAAATCTTCTCGTCAACCCTCTTACATACACTCAAATGATATAATTCTTTTCTCAAACACTACAACTAAAAAAAGTGAAAGAGTCCAACTGAATATCTTTCATTTAGAGTTATTTAAAAAATTTAAAAATATTGTAACCGATTTTCCAATTAATTGGAGATTATAGAAAATACTTGGAGGTGGAGTGAGAATTTCCCTATATCATGAGTTACATTTGACAAATAATGGGGTCCATAACATTTGTGAACCATGGTTAATAACTTTTATGCTTGCTCTGTTATATAGCCCTTACTTTCTTGATCAGTGTCTCTATGTCTTCCTTTCTGCTCTTCAAAGGTTGCTGTCTTTCAAACTCTCTTATTGTTGCTGAATCAATTCACATTTGTTTCCACCTAATTTCAGGTTGAACTAGCTGTGATAGCACCAATATCAGGTGTTTGTAGTGATCTGATTAAATTTAATGGTGCAGGTAACTAAGTGATGGCACAAGTTCGTCTTCATGGAACCCTCCATGCCACAATCTATGAGGTGGATAACCTCAAGGCTGGTAATAGTGGTAATATTTTAAGCAAGGTTGGCCTCTTTCTTTCCCTCCTAATTCATTGCCTTTTAATCTTCAGTTCAACTCACAACTACCACCAACTGCAAACAAAAATTCATTCTTCTTCACTCTCACATTTGTTATGGTGTCAGAGATGTCTCTGCCATTGCCTTTTTCTTCAGAATCTTTGACCTGATCAAAGAACTTCAGTCTCTCTTAGGCCAGTTTGTGTGTGGCCAGCAAATACTATTTTTAAATTTTAATTTCAAACTGGAGTGTTTTTCTTTATATACTGTAAACTAACTCTTTCTCTACAGCCGCCTACAATTCCTAATATTATTATTTTAATCACTTTTGATAATTCCAAATACATTCTTAATGGCTCTTTGTCATGTGACAGAAAAAAACTATTTTGCTTTTGTCCTGCTAATTCTGCATGCATTTCTGATATATAGCTGGTACACAACATCGAGGAGACCATTGGGATTGGGAAGGGAATTACTAAACTATATGCAACCATTGATCTCGAGAAGGCACGCGTGGGAAGGACTAGAGTTATAGAAAAAGAGCACACAAATCCTAAATGGTACGAATCTTTTCACGTTTACTGTGCTCATGAGGCATCAAATATCATATTCACAGTGAAAGATGACAATCCTATTGGTGCAACCTTAATTGGAAGAGCATATGTGCCTGTTGAGGAGATTTTGCATGGTGAAGAAATAGATAGATGGGTTGAAATAATGGATGAGCATAAAAAACCAATACATTCACATTCCAAGATCCATGTGAAGCTACAGTACTTTGATGTTTCAAAAGACCTTAACTGGGGCCAAGGCATCAGAAGTCCTAAATTCCCTGGAGTTCCATACACTTACTTTTCACAAAGACAAGGGTGTAGGGTTTCCTTGTACCAAGATGCTCATGTTCCAGACAACTTTGTTCCCAGAATACCACTTGCTGGAGGCCACACTTACCAACCTCGTAGATGTTGGGAAGATGTTTTTGATGCAATCAACCACGCACAGCACTTGATATACATTACAGGATGGTCTGTTTACACTGAGATTACGTTGGTAAGAGATTCTAGGAGACCAAAGCCTGGAGGAGATGCAACACTTGGTGAGCTTCTAAAGAAAAAAGCACGTGATGGTGTCAGGGTTTTAATGCTTGTTTGGGATGATAGAACTTCTGTTCCTTTGTTAAAAGAAAACGGGTACATGGCTACTCATGATGAAGATACCGGGAACTACTTCTACGACAGTGACGTGCACTGTGTGCTATGCCCTCGCAACCCTGATGACGGTGGAAGCGTTATTCAGGACGTGGAAATTTTCTCCATGTTTACCCATCATCAGAAAATTGTGGTTGTGGACAGTGCTTTGCCTAACGGCAGATCAGATAAGCGAAGAATTGTGAGTTTCGTGGGGGGTATTGACCTCTGTGATGGAAGATATGACACTCAATTTCACTCTCTTTTCAGAACCTTGAGCACTGCACATCATGATGATTTTCATCAGCCTAATTTTCCACATACTACGATCAAAAAAGGTGGTCCAAGAGAGCCCTGGCATGACATTCACTCTCGGCTTGAAGGGCCAATTGCATGGGATGTTTTGTTCAACTTTGAGCAAAGATGGAGGAAGCAAGGTGGCAAGGACTTACTAGTTCCTCTGAGAGACCTTGAAGATGTCATTATTCCTCCTTCCGCAGTAACTTACCCTGATGATCAAGAGACATGGAACGTGCAGTTATTTAGATCCATTGATGGTGGAGCAGCTTTTGGGTTCCCTGAGACCCCCGAAGAAGCTGCTAGATCTGGACTCATCAGTGGGAAGGATAATATAATTGACAGAGGCATTCAAGATGCTTATATTAACGCCATTCGACGTGCAAAGAATTTCATCTACATTGAGAATCAGTACTTCCTTGGAAGCTGCTATGCTTGGAGTGATGATGGCATTAAGCCAGAAGACATTGGTGCATTGCATCTGATCCCGAGGGAGCTTTCTCTTAAGATTGTTAGTAAGATTGAAGCTGGGGAAAGGTTCAGTGTGTATATTGTGGTTCCAATGTGGCCGGAGGGTTTCCCAGAGAAAGGAACAGTTCAGGCAATATTGGACTGGCAGCGAAGAACAATGGAGATGATGTATAAGGATGTTGTTGGAGCGTTAAAGGCCAAGGGAATTGAAGAAGATCCTCGGAACTATTTGACATTCTTCTGCCTCGGTAATCGAGAGGTGAAGAAAGAAGGAGAGTACGAGCCTCCAGAAAGACCAGATCCTGATACAGATTATATGAGAGCTCAAGAATCTCGACGCTTCATGATTTATGTTCATGCAAAGATGATGATAGGTAAGTGAATATTAATATATATTGAGATGCAAAAGAAAGTGTGATTGAACATTGTTTTTTATGCAGTTGATGACGAATACATAATCATTGGATCTGCGAACATAAACCAGAGATCAATGGATGGTGGTAGAGACAGTGAGGTTGCGATGGGAGCATATCAACCCTATCATCTGGGTAGGAGGAAGGCTGCAAGAGGTGAGATTCATGGTTTCCGCATGTCATTGTGGTATGAACACGTTGGGATGCTTGATGACTCCTTCCTCCACCCTGAAAGTGAAGAATGTATTAAGAAGATAAACCAGATGGGTGACAAGTATTGGGATCTGTATACCACTGAGCCTCTTGAACAGGATCTTCCCGGCCACCTTCTCCGGTATCCTATTGCAATTTCCGGCGAAGGAAGTGTGACACAACTGAAAGGATTTGAGTTCTTCCCTGATACCAAGGCTCCTATTCTTGGGGTCAAATCTGACTACATGCCACCCATTCTTACTACTTAGTTTCATCTTCTTCTTCTTCTTCTTCTATGGAATATAGTGTTTGTGCTGCTACTCTACTGAAGATCTTTTCTTCATGTCTGAAAGATCTCAACAATCTCCTCATCATCTTCTGCTCTTCCATCACTTCACATATGCATAATTTCTTTAAGCACAAATATCACTTTTGGAATTTAAACTTAACTTAAATTTGACCATTGAAAAAGATGAAGATTATTTTCTTTGTTAAATTTATTAATAAATAATAATAAAATAAGGAAAGCTAGTTTTGATTGATTACTTATTTATAAATATTTTTCGAAATACTTGATAAAAAAAAATCTGGTTTTCATGGTTGTAAACTCCAAAAACTTAAAGAGTGATTTGAATAAATTATATAATATCTATTATAAGTTTTTTGTTATCTACCGACACACCGTTTCTGGCTAGTGGTTGAAATTGATCGTGTTTAATATATATTGGACCACCATCAAAGCTTTTCATTAATGCTGAGATCACAAAAAGAAAAGTAGATTCTCATAATTAAAGTAACATATCTATCTTAACTCTCATCATTTTGTAGATTTAATTAATAACACATTAACTAATTAATTACATATCAATTTAAAAATTATATTTATTAATTAAAAATTATTTTATAAATAATGGACTAGTGGTTGAGAGATTATTTGGGATAATTGAGGTTTCTTATAAATTAGGCCTTTTCTTTATAATTTAGGTATGTTTGATTATTCATGTTAACCTAGTTACTTTATAAGTTTATGGTAAATTGTGTGATTTCCATTTTCTTTTTCCCCTAGGAAAATGTACATTTCCATTTCCATACACTTAAAAAAATTCAAAAAAAATATCAAATACTAGAAAGAAAATAAAATACTACTAAACATTTAACTAGTTTAGGAAATAGAGTAATCTATTGTTATTTAAACTTTTTTATCAGTGGACATTCTAGAAACTTTGAATTTTTTTTTAAAATAGAGAAACATTCTAGAAACTTTGAATTATTCACATATAGATTGTAATAGAAAAAAAAAAAACTATTTGTAGTTCACTCTCTTTTAAAAGTGCGCTTGATCAGTTATTTTAATATCCTAAATATAAAAAAAAAAAGGTTAATTGGTATTAAAATTGTTAAAATTTTGTTACGAAAACTTAAATGAGTATTATATATGGAGAGAAATCAAATCATTTATATAAAGTTATCAAATGCTTGATATTCTAATATATTTTAAAAATATATATTACGTAATTTTTTCTGTATAAATAAGTATTAAATCATTTTATAAAATAATATAAATTTTTGTATAATTAATTTATGTTAAATAAAATTTTAAAAATCTTAAAAAATATGACTCTATTAAAAAATTTGAACGTGTAATGTTGGAAAAACTTATATTGGTCTAATCTAATTATATATAGATAGATAGAATTTAATTAATGCAAAAAATGAGATATTTATGAAAAGTCATATCATAACTTAATAAAATTTAAAATACTATTTATTTTTTGCATTTCATGTTTACTTAAATATCAAACTAAGTAAACCAGTACTTTTAAAAGAGAGTATTAAATAAAAAAAAAGTACATAATGAATGTTTAAAAATATAAAAACATTTAAGAGGATTAACAAGTAAAGGAATTAAAAGCATTTTATATTAATATAAGAAATGCTTTGATTGGCCATGAAAAGTTATAACTATGATATGATTAAGGATTGAAGATGTGGGAGTAATTATTTGCACACCTTTTTTGAAAGGAGAGAAAAAAATGTAATATAATGCCACGTGGCAACTGACAATTGGCAATTGAAATGGACAAAACTAAATCATAGCCAACTAGTCAACACCAATTCATCACTATTATCTTATATTGTATTATATATTTCATTGCTTTCTTCAATCAATGTCCATTCACCTACTTCTTCTTTTCTCTTCTGTAATCTGTGATCGGATCTCATTCCACACTCTGTAGTTTGATCTGTGAGAGTTTCACCAGCTTTCAAGCTTTGTGGTGTGAACTGTTAGGTACTAAGTGATGGCGCAAATTCTGCTCCATGGCACTCTCCATGCCACAATCTATGAAGTGGATAAGCTCAAAATTGGTGGCGGCAATTTTTTAACCAAGGTTTGCTTCTTTCCTAATTGCTCTTGAATCCTTATTAACTAATTAGCGCAGTAGTATTATTACAGTAGCTTAGAGTTAATATTGTTGTAATTCGGAATCCAGAATATTCGTAGGTTTCTTGAATTTTGTTTCTGGAGAGCTCTGTCACTGCCTTTGTGGCATCCGCATAACCTAATCTCATACTTACACCTTTCATCAATGGAGAAGTGAAATTACCCATACCCCAGGAATCGTTTTGGGAGAAAAAAAGTGCACTGTTTTTACCAGGATATCTCTACTGAGTCTCTGTTCTGCTCTGTTCTGTTTCATTCTGTGATTTTTCAGTTTGCAAGTGTTTTCGAATTGAAGGAACAAATTTGTTGAATGGTAGTAACAGGCAAAGTGATTAGAAGTTGGAAGGATAGGGTTAAATCCGTCTTATGGATAGATAATTGACTACACTTTTCTTCTTTGTAAAAAATAAAATTAAGGAAAATGTTAGTTTTGACAATTATAAATTAAAAATCATTAGTTTATGGTTAATATAATTTTAAAATAGTTCAATTTTAGAAAAAAAATGTTTTTTCAATTGTAATTTGGTGCATCACCACTATAAAGTGGTTAATCCTTTGATGTGAGGCAAAACTTACAGGCAATGCTTTTACAGATGATGACATGGGTGTGTTTGGAGTGTTAGCTTTCAGATACACTAGTTGGTTTTTCAACAGATTTTTCATAATCATACCTAATTACTGTTTTTCGTGTTGGAAAGTGTATTCTTAACTTTAGAATTGATTATGGGTTGAAGTAATTTGAGTAGCTTTAGGATTGTAAAAATATTTGTTAATTTTGATCACTGAGTTGCTTTTATATAAAATAAATCACTCTGGTTCACATGCAAATTTATTCAAATATAATTTTATCAACATTCGTCCAAACATATATCAGGAGAGTTCACTAAAAAGTTTTATGTTGTTAGTTTTAATTAAAAGTTGCAATAAATACATTTTTTATTTATTTATTTATTAAAATTAACAATTTATAATACATGATAGATTATATTTAGATGAAAATATAAAAACAAATTAGTCACTCGTAGTTTATACTCCAGAGACTGTGGAGATGAGAATTGTAAGAAAAATTATCTAAATTGGGCAATAGATTAATCTGGTGTGGATCTGAATATTCTGAGCAATATGGTACCCATCTCCTTTATGTGGTCCACAAGGGAAAAAAGAGGAAAAAAGAAAAAAGGAGACAGAAACTAGAGTGGAATAAAGATTGCAATTATTATGAACATGAATATAATTTAAGAGGGACGAATATTTTTTTAAAATGTAGCATGAGAACAAATATTAATATTAATACTTTACAATTTTCTGAAGTAAAATATATCTTTGTCTTTTAATATTTAATCTTAACATTTATATTTTAAAATTATTGAATTTAATCTTTACATTTCGTCTTTATTATCATGTGGCTCGCGCATGATTGTTACGGGTTCATTGTTAATCATGATACGTTATAAACTATTATTCATTGAACTTGCCTTTTACCTCAGTATCTTTTAGTTTTACAATACTTGCACTTATGCTATGTTTTCAACTCGATAGCTTCCAGGATCATAAGCATCCTTATCAAAGCCACTGGTGGAATCTTTCTTTAAAATAGACTGAGATGCTTTGCCTTCATCTCCCTCTTTTTTCCCGATCCATGCAGTCATAGTGTAACTGTCGATTATCCATTCACGCGTGATGAAATGAATAAGAATTGTTTTGGTTAGCACCTTTACATCCATGTACATTGTTCTTAACTCTTGAATTTCTAATTCCATATATATTTTTCTGATTTAGATCGTACATAACCTTGAGGAGACTGTTGGTTTTGGAAAAGGTGTCACTAAACTATATGCAACCATTGATCTAGAGAAAGCACGAGTGGGAAGGACCAGAATTATAGAAAAGGAGCATAGTAATCCAAGATGGTATGAGTCCTTTCACATTTACTGTGCCCATATGGCATCAAATATCATATTTACCGTGAAAGATGATAATCCTATTGGGGCAACATTGATTGGAAGAGCATATGTGCCTGTTGAGGAGATTTTGCATGGTGAAGAAATAGATAGATGGGTTGAAATATTGGATGAGCATAAAAATCCAATACATGGAAATTCCAAGATCCACGTGAAGCTGCAGTATTTTGATATTTCGAAAGACCGCAACTGGGCTCTTGGCATCAGAAGTCCTAAATTTCCTGGAGTTCCTTATACTTTCTTTTCACAAAGAAGAGGATGTAAGGTTTCTCTGTACCAAGATGCTCATGTACCAGACAACTTTGTCCCTAAAATACCACTTAGTGGGGGCCAGACTTACCAACCTCATAGATGTTGGGAGGATGTTTTTGATGCAATCACTAAAGCACAGCACTTAATATACATTACCGGTTGGTCTGTATATACTGAGATATCGTTGGTAAGGGATTCCAGGAGACCAAAGCCTGGAGGAGATGCAACACTTGGTGAGCTGCTGAAGAAAAAGGCAAGTGAAGGTGTCAGGGTATTAATGCTAGTCTGGGATGATAGAACTTCTGTTCCTTTGTTAAAAAAAGATGGGTTGATGGCTACTCATGATCAAGAAACAGAGCAGTACTTCAGGAACACTGAAGTGCATTGTGTTTTATGCCCTCGCAATCCGGATGACGGTGGAAGCATTGTTCAGGATTTGGAAATTTCTACCATGTTTACTCATCACCAGAAAATCGTAGTCGTGGACAGTGATTTGCCGAGTGGAGAATCTGAGAAGCGAAGGATTGTTAGTTTTGTGGGGGGAATTGATCTCTGTGATGGAAGATATGACACTCCATTCCATTCTCTTTTCAGAACCCTGGACACAGCGCATCATGATGATTTTCATCAGCCTAACTTTGGTGGTGCATCAATACAAAAAGGTGGTCCCAGGGAACCATGGCATGACATCCACTCTCGACTTGAAGGGCCTATTGCTTGGGATGTTTTGTTCAACTTTGAGCAAAGATGGAGGAAGCAGGGAGGAAAGGACTTACTTGTTTCACTGAGAGACCTTGAAGATGTCATTATTCCTCCATCCCCAGTAACGTACCCTGATGATCAAGAGACATGGAACGTTCAGTTATTTAGATCCATTGATGGTGGAGCTGCTTTTGGGTTCCCGGAGACTCCTGAAGAAGCTGCTAGAGTTGGGCTTGTTAGTGGGAAGGATAATATAATAGATCGTAGTATACAAGATGCTTATATTAATGCCATTAGGCGTGCAAAAAATTTCATATATATTGAAAATCAGTATTTCCTTGGAAGCTGTTATGATTGGAGTGCTGATGGCATAAAGCCTGAAGACATTGGTGCTTTACATCTAATCCCGAAGGAGCTCTCACTTAAGATTGTTAGTAAGATTGAAGCTGGGGAAAGGTTCAGTGTGTATGTTGTTGTCCCAATGTGGCCAGAGGGTGTCCCAGAAAGTGCATCCGTTCAGGCAATATTGGATTGGCAGAGGAGAACAATGGATATGATGTACAAGGATGTTGTTCAGGCGCTCCGGGCCAAGGGAATAGAGGAAAATCCTCGGAACTATTTGACATTCTTCTGCCTTGGTAATCGGGAGGTGAAGAAAGAAGGAGAGTACGAGCCTTCAGAAAGACCAGATTCTGATACAGATTATATAAGAGCCCAAGAGGCCCGGCGCTTCATGATATATGTTCATGCCAAGATGATGATAGGTAATTCAGAAATTTAAACTGATGTTTTTCTAAAGCATTCTTACTCACTATAATCTTGATTTTCAAACCATTTCTCGGAATCACTTTTTTAAACCGATACTATTTATTACCATTGCTCATTCCGAAAAGGTGACCAATCATTGAGAATAACTCAAAAACATTGCCTTAACTGTGAAAACAGACGATATTTCCCTTCATGAAGTTTATTTTTTGGGCAACATGAAATGTAAAATGCTTAAAAGAAGCTAACAAACACTACAAAAGGTGATAGAACTTGTTCTTTTTGCAGTTGATGATGAATACATAATTGTTGGATCTGCGAACATAAACCAGAGATCAATGGATGGTGCAAGAGACTCTGAGATTGCAATGGGTGCTTATCAACCCTATCATTTGATTACGAGTCAACCAGCAAGGGGTCAGATCCATGGTTTCCGCATGTCATTGTGGTATGAGCACCTTGGCATGCTTCATGACTCCTTCCTCTACCCTGAAAGTACAGAATGTATAGGGAAGGTGAACCAGATTGCTAACAAGTATTGGGATCTGTATTCAAGTGAGTCTCTTGAGCATGACCTTCCTGGCCACTTACTCCGCTATCCTATTGGGGTTTCCAGCGAAGGAATTGTCACTGAGCTACCAGGATTTGAATTCTTTCCTGACACCAAGGCCCGTGTTCTTGGCGACAAAGTTGACTACCTGCCACCCATCCTTACTACTTAGTTTCATTCTATATGCTTGCTTAATAAAATATAATAGTGCTTATGGTGTCAGAGTGAGCAATTATTGTAATGGTCCTATAAAGATGGTTTTATTCTCAAGACTGGCTTCTAGATTTTAGCAATCTGATGCTGAGAATGCTACCGACTTGTATGACTTAATGTGCATTATGAAACATGTTTTCCGGTTTTCTGGACAACGTTTGAACGTCGTAGCTGTCATGAGTTTTACTGTTGCTTCTAGTTTAGGGTCTCATGGATGGCTTCAGGATTACATATATAATGTTGACCTTTGATTTCTTGAAGAAAATGTAAAACAGAAGCTTTCCTTTGTCAAAATTTTCAGGCTACACTAGACATGACACTACTCTCCTCTGTATGATAGTAAATGATTATGCCTTACTTCTGTCAGACTGGTAGATTTGCTAGCATAATCAAGTCCAAGTACACAGTTTGGAAGGAGATTGTTCCCCATCTAAATAGAGTCTGAGTTCTACTATCTGCGTTTCTGCAAAGTGAAAGAATTTCTTTTTGTGATTGTTTTTGGCACCACAGTATTAATTTGCTGCAATTTTGTTCAACTACTTCTGCCTTTATGCTCCATTTTTTCAATTCTTGAAATGCAGTACTTTGAAGATACCCATGTCAAAGTTTATTCTGAACTGAAGCGAAGTAAGCTATTGATAGATAAGTAATATTTGAAGCTTTATCATTGGTTAAAGAAAAATGGTAACAGACACTGATATTTAACTGTTCCAATACTACAGTATCCTATTTGTTTTCATTCTTACCCTTTTCTTTGTAATTATTATAATATACACGTATTTAATTTTATCATTCTAAAAGTTAATTATAAAAATAATTTCTGAAACTCGATATTTTTACATTCAAGAAATAATTTATAATTTTTAGAGTACACTTTAACAAATACCCTAATTCTTCAAAACTTGTTTCCTTTTTGCATTCTGACTTTTCCTGCAAAAACCGTGTACCTTATCTTCCCCCGCCATGAGAAAACCGTGTCACCTTCGCGAAACTATAAAAAGGAAAAGTTGATTTAAACCTAAATTTTTTATTAAAGTGAGAACATAACCTAGTGAATCCTTATGTCCAACATTTTCAACATTTAAATTACATTATTTTTATTATGAAACTTATTAGTTTGTCAGTTTTAGTAGACTTTTTTTAAAGGTTGAAGTATGACCCTTTTAGTTAAAAAGACTTTTCAAAAATTGTAAACAGTTTTATTTAATAAACAAGTTAAGTTAGACCATATCTTTAATGAGTGAGCTCATAGGACATTGGACTAATTTTATTTTTTTCTAGTTGTTTTTAGGAGAGAAAAAGGTAATAGAAATATAAAAAAATTAAAATAAGTTGTTTGTATTTAAAGATGTGAAGACAAATGAGTAAACAAATTTATTGATTTGATATAATAGTTTTTTACATATTAATAATATATTAAAATTAATTTATAGAATAAATTTTTGAAAATATTCTGATTAAGAAATATTTTTTAAAATATAAACTATAATTAAACAAAAATTATTATCAAATTAAAAGTTCTATTTAAAAAATTCTTAAAATAAATAAATTTATAAAATATTGAATTTATATTAATTAATTTTATTTTGTTTATTATTTTAGATATTTATGTTATTATAACGTGAAAACACATATATTAATACAATATTAATTTTTTTCAATCATTGTTTTTAATAATATAACTATCAGAAGAAGTTTCTTGTAATATGATATGTAAACATTACTAATATAATTTCAAAACAATTAATAATGTCATAACATTTTATTATTATTATTTATATACATAATTATGTAACAGGTTATGTTAAAATTAATTGATCTTGCGTCAAATTTACTCTAATGTATAGAAAGTTTAATATTTAAACAAGTATAGAAGGTTTAATATTTAAAGTTCTTTTTACTTTTGTATTTAAGTTTTTTTCTTACTTTTTTTTAAATTCATATATATGTATGAACATAAAATCAACAGAAAGAAAACATCTAAGATAGTCTTCATATTTTTTTTATATTACTTCTTCTCGATATTGTTACAAATTCAAATACTATATTTGAAAAACTATATATACTTCATGGTACACATACTATCTAAACGATCAAGACGACATTCTCAACCCATACAAAAATATTATATTTTGAAATATTCATATATTATTTAAAATCACATTTTAAAAATAGATTTTACAAAAATATGTTTAAGAAAAAAAATTGAGATAAATATTACTTCATTTTTCAAGAATAAAATACTAATTGAGTATGTATTCTAAGAAGAGACTGTCCTTCATTTAATTTAATTTAGTAAAGATGATTTGAATAGGACACGTCTCTTAATATGAGTAACACGAAATTAAAAATTATGCATTCATTAATTTTTAACTAAAAAAGTTGTAAAATAATTTGTCAATTACTTAATTCAAAATTCAAAAAAGTATTAATATATCTTGAAGAAATATACAGACAAGCTAATTAAATATAAATTTATTTTAAATATGTTAATACTTTACATAATAAAAATAGAAACGTGATTTAGCGTTAATTAAATAAACACGAATGCATGAAATAAAATGTTGACCACAAAAGAAAATGTTTTATTTTGTATTAAAATGTAAAGTATAAAATAAGAGTGTAGAAGTTTTTTGAAAAGTGTATAGAATCTTAGTCCGTACACGCGTTTTGAGGTTAATGCCTTGTCCTTTTGCATCAGACAACACGTGTCAGACAACACGTGTCAGACAACACGTGTCAATGATGTAATTCATATTTTTGATTCAATGTTCCCATCATTCTCATATCATATGATACACTCTCTCACCCACACACGTGTAACAACAACTACTATCTTTTACATCAATTCTTCATAATTTTAAATCTTAATAATCAATAACATATGTGTTATTCACTACTTAAATAATAATCATTTACAAAATATCATATACATTAATAAATTAAATAGTTAAAGCAGTTAATAATAAGGTACATATAACAAACAATATGGTTTTTATGATAAGTTAACTATTTTATTCAATTTTTATTTAAATTCATAAGTCTATAAAACATCAATCCTTTTAAAAATAAAAATTATTTTATTTCTTTTACTTACATATAAAAATTATCTATACTCTTACTAATTTAAATATTAATTTTTTTATATATAAATACATCACTACTTACATATAAAAACTCTTATCATATTCATATATATGTCCAAAAGAAGAACAACTCTTCTTTTAACAATAACAACATATTTTTTTAACTTTTTCACTTTTACATGATATTTTAAAATTGGATTAAAGAGTATATGGCTATACTTTCATCTTTTCCCCTTTTCAAAGAAAATTAAGTCAAACAGAATATAAAATGATGGCTTTGTTGAATGACAAGTTTAATATATTATTCAGAGAATAAATCTTTAATAAAGACAAGATATAAAGTAATGTTGTTGAAATCAATTTTTTTAATTTTTTTATAAACGTTATCATGATATATATATTATTTAATTCAAATAATAACTTAATTTGAAATTTTACTTGGGGTTTAGATTTAGGTTTATCGTGGTTTCCTTCCTTTGACTTTTACATTGAATATAATAATTTAAAAAAAAAACACATATATGTGAATTCATCCAAATTTTTTTATTTTAAAGAAATGGTGTTCAGTTTGTGTCATATTCAACCATTATCTAACTTAACTTTCGTAAGAATACTACTAATAATAAAGTGTTTAATGCTTGTTTGATTCGGAGAAGATTTGAAGAAGTAGAAAATGATGGTTTGAGAGAAAAAGAAGATAAAAACGAAATTATTTTGATGGAGACAAAAGTAAAATGAAAACTAAGTTTATGAAAAATTATGAGTGTGTGGTTGAAATATAAAATTTAAAAATATAAATTAAGATTATAATAAATTTTAAATTAAAACTAAAAGTATTATAAAATCTTAATAAATAAAAATAATATTTCAAAATAAAAATATATTAAAATAAATCACCAAAATTTAATTTAATCATTATTTTAATTTTCTTTTATTATAGATTTTAAAATAAAAGAATAAATATTTTGTCATATTTTATTCAATGTAATAGATTAGTTTTATATGTTTAATCAATTATAAGTTAAAAGATTCAACTTTCTTTACTTTTTTTGTACTTGAGAGTGGGAAATTTGTCAAAAAAAACTCATTTTTTTAATTCCATGTTAACTTTCTGTCGATCAAACCAAACAGTGTAAAAACTTAGCACAAACAATAATAATTAAGATGTTAACATATGATTAGAAACCCAAAAACCCAAAATATGTTAATAGTGTTTGAAAGTTGTGAGATTTTTGGAGAAATAATGGAAGTGATGGTAAAGGTGGTGGTGGTTAATTGTGACCCCACGTGAGATGAGAAGACAAGGCAAGTTGAAAAGGTTGATACAAACCGCAACCGCATTCATATCCATTCTTGTTCCTTCAAATTTCTTGGCATAAGCACAAACTCTGTAACTCCAACCATAACACATTTCAGACAGAAAGAAAACCCCAAAGAAACCGAACACTTCTTCCACTGCCACACGCAACAACCAGAAGTCTAGATACTCACATCACATCACCAACAACCAGTTAACCACTGCCATTCTTTCACCATTCTCACTTTCTTTCTTTCTTTCGTTTTTTATTTCTCTTCTTCATCAACCCTTTCATCACCTCTTTCTTTCTCAACCATGGCTTCCATCTCACAAGGGCTTGTTCTCACCTCTGCCATGCTTCTCTCAACCACTCTCCTCTATGTTGCTTTCTCCAGGCAAAAATCCAACCTTTCCTTTCGAATTCATCACTCCAACAAACCCACCTTGCGCTCTTGCTTGTATTCAGG
This sequence comes from Phaseolus lunatus, assembly GCA_013389735.1. Lineage (NCBI taxonomy): Eukaryota > Viridiplantae > Streptophyta > Magnoliopsida > Fabales > Fabaceae > Phaseolus > Phaseolus lunatus. The sequence continues at coordinate 37,477,571 of CM023861.1, forward strand.
TAAATCCTTTTCATTCTCCTTCCCTTTTGTTTTTTTTGGTACAGCAGCTCCGCAAGCAATCATCTTCTTAGACAAAATTCATTAAATTTTGAAACTTGTTTCCCAATTAACCACGGCGAGATGATCTGTTCTCTCCTATTTTCATGACATTCAATCTCTTTCCCTTTCTTTGGGTTGGCTTAAGCTATATTTTGAATGTGTTGCGTGGTTTGCAGAGGAAAAGAAACGGGAGAAAAAGAAGACCAAGAAGAAAGTAAAATTTGCAGATAGTGTGAAGAAGGAAGGAAGAGAAAGAAAAGAGGAAAAGAGAACATCAAACAACTGCAGAGACGAAACCTCGGATTGTGTTGGAATGCCGGCGAACAGAATTGCTTTGTATAACGGGATTTTGAGGGAGCGAGTGCACAGAACGGAGTGCTCTTACTAATACTGAAACCTAATTTTCTGCAAAGATAGATCAAACCCTGTATTGTTGTACAATTGTGTAAGGAATCTGAAGAACTTAACAAAAACTCATCAATCTCTCTGTTTCTGTTTCTGTCTCTGTCTCCCTTCCTCTGTTCTGTCTCTGTCTATCACACTTTAAATTTTCAAATATAATTTTGTGGTGAGGAGGTTGTTAATACAATGCAAAAATTAAATAAATATAAAATCTGTGTAATCTTTTTCTCGTGGTTGTAGATTGATTCCTAGAGGATTTTGTCCCATTGTCAAATACAAATTATTATTAGCCAAAGCTTTCTTTTCTTCCAAAATAATACACTTCCACCCACTTAATTGAAACAATTTTCTAAACATCTGCCTTATTTTTTTTTTTCACATCTAGGGTAAACAATGCAAAATTCAATAAAGATTAAGTGACTTAATTTTAAAAAAAAAATCATATTAAAAAGCTACTAATTTAAAGATAATCATGTTTTAGGTTTCTATATTACATCTAGAGATGGAACAAGCTGAGAAATCCATTAGAGCTGTTGGGTTTATTTGGATTCTAGTTACACTAAGGAAATAAAATATTATATATTAGGTTATTTACATAATTTAATTTATATGCATATTATACAATCCTATAATAAGATTTGATTATTTTGTCATGTCATCATATTCATTACAGTGATGTGACAACAAACTAAATATTATAATTGCCTGCATAAAATATCTAACAAGAAGTACATTACATTGGTGGTGCATATGAATTATTCTCTGTTCACAAAGTTTTTTAGAGACTTAAAAACTAATTTATTTAAGTTCAAATAAACAATTTTATAAATATAATAATATTAAAATATTGAGGTCATTAATGTCGTAGTCTTAAGAAAAGTTTTAGTCTACTAACTTATTTAGAAATCATGATTAAAAATAACTCTGTAAAAGAGATTTTCTAAAAATGCGACTTAATCCTTAAAAAATAAATTTCTCACACAAATCTGACTTAAATGTTATATTTGAGAGTTAAGTTGTGCCTGTTTAGAATAAAATAGTCTAATTTAACTTATTTTTAGGACCTTCAATTGAAAATTGTTACTAAAACAAGTTTTAGTTTACATTCAAAATCTGACTTTTAGAGAATGTAGGGATGATGCCCATAGTCAAACAAGTGGAAAAATCAAACATGTTTGACCAAGAATTTTATATTAAGAAGTGTACACATAACAGCACGGTTTAATACTAAACTAAAAGCTGTTAAATTGATTATGAACTTCTATCAATGAATAGTTCCTAAAATTTATCACTCGCTCACATTTTAGACTTTGATTTTGTCTAACTTCTTGACTTGTTCAAGTTCTCCTCACAAAATTCAAATAAAATTCATTGAAGATGTCAATGAAAAGATAATGATATAAAAGAATAACAAGTGGCAAAATAATAATAATAAAATAATATTTCTATATGATTCCAGAACAGTTAGACAAAAAGGAAGACATACAAATTTAACATATCCAAGAATGACAAAGGTGACAAGGACACCTGCAATTTCCATCGTTCCATGGAGTAGGCTTGCTTGCCAAACTCACCAACCAATGACCTGCTCCACTCACTATTCACTATGCTTTTAGAGACAAGAACCAAATACTATGTTAATTTAAAGCAAAAAATCACAGTTTATGTCTGTTTGTTCTTCTCATCCTCATACCCAGATGCTCTTCCTCTTCTTCCTATGAGGTATGGCTCTGGGGAGGCATTATCACTGGGCATATTCAGCCCCTGATAAGATCGATTTGCTAAAAACTCTGCTCCTGATCTAGCATTTCCTTTCATTAGAGCATTAGAGTTATTCCGCAACTGCAGTGCCTTCTCTGTTGCATTTACCAAAGCAAGGACTTCTCTTTCTTCCCCAACATTTTCTGATAAAAATACAGACTTTCATTAGAAAATAAATTATTATTTATGATCTTATTCGGTAACTCAGAATAAATAACTGAATCACTACCAGCATTAAGTTTCAAGGTCGGTGGTAAAATGGGTATGAACATTATAAGTAGTAGTAACTGTGTCAATTTATGGGTTATGTTAGTCGGAAATTTTGTATTCCATGAAACAACAACAATCTCGTGATGATTAAGTGTTCTAATATAACTGCATTTCTTCAAGGGAATTTTTCTTTTACATGATACAATGTGATTAACAACAACACAGCTTCACTAATTATTATTACTGAATTATGAAGGTCGGTTTTGTTTCTTCAAAAAAATCAATAAAAGTAATCATTCAGTTGCAAGCATAGAAGCAAGGAATAAAAACTACCTTGGTTTTCAAAATCTTCAATGTATCCACCCTTCAAGAATGAAAACCGCGCTTCTTCCTCTTGGTCTCCAACTTCCATTTGAGGCAAATTAATTAGATCTCGAAATTCCATTACATATGCTCCTGTCCACTGGCTTCCCCTGGAAACAGATTAATATGGTCAAATCAGAAATCAAGTAAGTCAAGGATTTAGAATAAACAAAACATAGAGAGGCTACACAAAACTATTAGCAATCCATACAAACTCTATCAGAGAGACATTTTTAAAATAAAAAGTATCTTTAACCATGATAGTGTACCTATTGAAAGCTATCATTGCTTCGAAGGGAGTAATAACTGGAGCTAGATACTCTTTGCTATCCAGTAGAGCAGTTTGGGCACAAGAAACGTATAGAAAAACATCACACTGATGAAATCAAACTGTTAGAAAGGTTTTGCATGAAGGCAGACTGAAATATATACCAAGGATGTAAGAGATTTCACCTCAGGAAAGTTAGCAAGTTTAGCTGGGTTCGGTCTTCCCATAACCAAAGTATAGGCCCTCTTGCCTGCTGCAGTTATGAGCTCCTTCATTTGATTGATTATGTGAAGATAACCAGCTGCGTCAGTATGCAATATGTCAAATTAAATCCCACTTCTATTCGAAAAAACAAGAATATAAAACATTTACTCTCACTCGAGATAGTTTCCACATTTCTTATAGCTACTTAATCCATGATTAAGACTGTGAACCATTCACGTATGCATTCTGTAATCATAGACAATAATCAAATGATGTCTGACATAATAATGTTCCTCAAGTCAGGAAAGTATTCTTCACATCTCATTCAAGGTTAGTAACATTAAGGATTCACTCTTGATTTCCTTTCTTACTAGACAACAGTATTAAAATGTTTTTAGGAAGTTTGCAACATTATAATGCTTCACAAGGCATGTGACAATATAATTCTGTACATGCACATGTTACTGTAGAAATAATAATCGAGCACAAAAAAAAATTTGACAAGATAACATACCAACACCAAGAGTTCCAACTAAAATCCCAACAATATTAGCATCCTTAGCTCTCTCCACAAGGTAATATCTGCATAGTCATCACCCTATCTTAGTAAATTTGAAGATATAAGATGGCTCGCACAAGACAGAGTAGTGCGTTTATATTGGGATACATACCTACGTTTAAGAATCCTCCTTTGTTGAAACAAGTCTGTCACCATTTGATTTTCATTTGCATCATATCTGACTAAAACCAACAGAAATCATAATAATTAAAATCATGATTCAGCAAAGAACCTAAAGTAAAAAATAAGTTGAGAAGCTTTTTCATTACATATACATGTTATATAGGTATACAGAAAAATTAAAACAGCGTAATAACTCCAGGGAGATCAGCTTCCCAAAACATACCCTTTTGTTAGAGATGCCATACAACACATGACATATGTATACCAACTACTTTCCTCATGCCATTTCATGATAAAGGATAACATAAGGAGCCAAAATTAAATGGAGAAATTGACATCTATGTTGTCAAAACTGAAATCTTAATTAAGTTCAGGTGAGTATGGTAGGAGCCATGCAAAATTATACTTAACATATGCATGTGTAGAAAGTGATATAAGCAAGGAATATAACCTCCAATCACATCATTGAACTAGAACTGAAAATTCATAAGCTCAAAATTCGAAAACTCATAACTGGTCAGATAAGTTTTTCATTAGGAATATAAAGGGCAAGATGGTGAATCTCGAGAAATCACAATCCTGCCACCAATCCAGCTCACATCTGGCTACAAAAGTTGCAGAATCAGACAATTTCATGATCTTAATTGTGATCTTAACAACAATGATCGACATAAGCAATTTATGCAAGGCAATACAGTTTGCATGAGAAAGGTAAGCTTTTTCATGCAAATGCAATGCAACATAGATGTGTTGTAGCATATAAAGAAAAATACAGATGCACATGAAAATTTTCATAAAGGACGGGAAACTGTCAACCTATTTCACAAGTATTGAATGTGAGCACAACATTAGCAAAAGCTGAATCATCAAGTCCAATCCAAAACAGCAAGTAGTCATCCATGCTTTGTCCCTCAGGTAATTTCCAAGTCAATCCCCCAATGCTATATGTAGTTCCATTTTTGCCATTGCAACCACTAGCTGGTTCTTGGAGCCCTTTTATCTTTTTAATATCTTTTGATGGAAACATAACTGAAGATGGAAAATCAGCAAAGTGAACGTCTGGCTTAGGGTCAAACCTGCATGACACTGATGATTCTAACAGTGCTTCTTTAACTTGTTGCATTGAATGTGCATATTCCAGCCCAAAAAGGACCTGGAAGCAGAAGGTCCATGAAACACTAAATGTCAGAAACTTATATTGTAGAAAAATACCCATAAACTTCTCTTATATATGGCAGAGAAGCTGGAAAAATTAGCAATTCATGCAAAGCAATGTAAGTCAACCCAAAAAAGCTACATAAAGATGTTAAGTCCAGTTTATAGTCTGAACAATTATCACCAGAGGATAACTGCGGCTGCATTATTTCACATACACTACAAAATTCAGTTAATTTATATAAATCCAGGAATGATTAAATAAATAGTTATACCATGATAGGCTTACTATTTGTCAGAGCATATTTTGACATACTTTCAACGCAATCAGCTATGCAAATGGAAGCCTTCCCAAAAACAAAAAAGGATGGCAGAGTTGTTGTCCTGAACAGAGGAAAGAGAATCCAATGGAAGCATAAGAATTAGAATCTCAACCCTTAACTAATGTAAAGAAATAAACTGAGCAACCTAGTGCTACCACAGACACTATAATTACATTTAAGTTGAAGTGCTCAAAGAAGGAATGGAATCTAAAGGAAACTAAGGTTATGAACCAACAGCATAAGTGACAGGGCAATATCATACACAGATGGATATAGTTATTTCCAATGCATCCCTACACTCTACAATCAGATACGAGAAAAAAAAAACATGATTTATAAAATAAGCTCAAATTAAAGATTTAAACAAGGTTTTAGAAGTACTCACGGACTAAAACATGTATGTCCATAATGTATGACACAATCAACATTAATGTGTGATGCTCCAACTTCATCAACACAGCAACTGCCATAAGCCGTGTCTGCCATCACAAACAATCCAACATCTGTCTCGTGCCCACTTTCTGTGGCATCAATTTTCTTCAATGATTGAAGTCTCTTGCGCAGAGCAGTGACCACTCTCGTTGAATCTTTTAGAAGATTATCGGGAAACTGAAATTCACACAAGAATATCCTTGCAATTGAGCAAAGTATAGAAATAATAACTCCCATCTACAAGGAGACCTTAAATATTCAAAATTTATACTGGGCTTGAAGGTAGTGTTAATAAAGACAAGTACTTTAATTGCTAGTGTTTTGTTCAGGCATTGATGAGTTTGAGGGAAAGGTGAAAGTGAAGAGTTGATGAGAATGGTCTTACTTGTAAGGCAACTCTGGTGAAGTTGTGAGTATGAATGAATTGAGCAGAGGCAGCAATATCATAATTTGATTCAAAATCCATCACCAAAGGTTACAAACAGTGAAACAAAATAAGCTTTTTTTCTTTCTACGGCGCCCCTGTTAATCACATTTAGATAACCCAGAAAAAATTGAAAATACATGCAAAAAGATCAAACTTTGGAAGCATTGAGAGTAATAGTAAGTAACAATACGTGTTAAATTGAAGCACGGCGTGAAGTGTTGTTGCTTGTGGTGTGGTGAGCTGTGGCGAACCTGAACGCACTCTGCCACTATTGGAGAAGCAGCTCTTAAACGGCGTCGTGCTGCTCTCCGCCAGGGTTTCTGAATCTATTCAGTTTTACGGTACTTAGGGCACACTCAATAGATTTGATTGTTTTAGCCTCTGAATTTTAAGAATTTAAGAATAATAACTATTTCAGAATTATCCTTCTAAAAAGGAGTTTTTAAAACGAAAGTAATTTTTATGTACATATATTATTCTATACTAATATGTTAAATTAAGTGTCTCCTAAACTTTATTTTTTGGTTTCATGTACCACATAATTTTTTTTTTATTTTGATTTTTTCCATCAATATATTTTTTAAATGTAAAAATGTCAACTTATTTTTTAAGTTTAAATATGATGTTAGTTAAGAAAATATAATATTTTTACCAAATGAAAAAAGTTAATAAGATATTATTTTAGTTCTTCGATTTTTTATCAGATGATTTGTTAGTTTTTATTATTAATCATTAATTCTATTTAATTTAGTATTTGCATGGTTAACGAAATAAACAATAAAATAAACTAATAAATAAAAAAAGTAAGAATAATATTATAAGTAATAAAATAATATAGTAGAATTGTAAAATAAGTTATATTTGGTGATCTTATTTATCAAACATAATAAATAAACACACTAAATATAGAAGTTTATGAATATTCGAATAACTTTTATAAAAAAATACATAGGTATTATTTTTATTATAAATTTATGAAAATGTTGAATAATATGTAAAATTGATCACTGATTCACAATTAGAACAGACATTTATTTTGTTTTCCTAATTTCTCTTATCACATATTATTTTATCGTTATGGAAAGTACAAAATATTACATAACACATAAGTATAAGTATAGTTTATATTATTTTCCGATTGAAGTTTAATTTTGAAAATATTTATATTTTATTAAACATATTACACTGACCAATGGATATGGTAAACATGACTAAGAGCTTTTGTAAGTGCCTTCTATTATTTTCTTTTTGGACCACCTTCTAATATCAAATTTACTTTTTATATTACTTTTATTCAAATGAAAAATGTTCACTTAAAACTTTATGTATTAGAATAATTTTATAGGTTAAAATTGTAGATAATGCACTGCGAAATTTAACAATCATATATATAGATATTTGTAACTTCAATAAATATCAAATAATTACATTTATAATTAAGCATTTTACTTTCATAATCCATTTCTATTTCTACATTATGGATAATATCATTATTTATTTAAGTATTTACTTCCAATTATAAAATTTTTGATTTAAGTATTATACCTACAAACTCTAAGAAATCATAAATCTCACATTAATAAAATCAAAATAATAATACTATATGTCTTCCGATTATCTCTTATCAAACTATTTCAGTCTTCTATTCTTTTACTTTTTCAATCACCTTTTTAAGTATATCCGTAAAAATAAAGTATTTTAAAAAATTTCAACATCTAAGTCAGTAAAAATATTTATTTAATTTACAAGTTTTTTATTAAAATAGTCATTTTTTTTATCATAAATTATTTCTTATTTATACTTTTGTACAAGGATTAGGATTAGCAAAGACCAATAATTCTTTAATCATATTTATAATTTTTAATTAAATTTAATTTATCTAATATGCAAATCAATATGAAACTGATTTGGCCGACAAGCCGAGTTGTCATAATATTTTTAGTATTTCGATTCCTGGCAGTACACTGTATATATGGTTAAATACCATTTTTATAATTATGTAACTTTAATTTAGTAAATAAAGTTTATTTTTGGTAAAAATTACAATATTTTCATACACTACGAAACTTTATCGTTAAACTTTTTTTTTTTCAGTAACAATGCATATATTTTATTAAAAATTATAAAATTGGTTAAAAGTTTATTATGTCAAAAAATTGACTATTAAATTTTAATAATAAATTAAAACTAACTTCCGAATCAAAATAAAAAAACAAATAACTGCAGTACCTGTGATATAATAATATATAGTGCTGTGTAACTAAATACTTGTACATTATCGTCAAAAAAACCTTGTTTTTCTGGAAAAGGAGAAGAAGAAGAAACACAACAGAACCCAAAAAAAAACTTCCTTACAGAAGGAAGCCTAACCATTTCAGGGCTGCCAGCAAGGTAACACACACAACACAACCACCATAGCTCTCTTCCTTCCTTGATTCTCCCTTTTATATTGTCATATTTCTCTCCTCTTTCTTGTTCAAATAAATTACTAAAAGAAATTCAAATTCGCTTCTTCACCCTTCTCTTCTTAATTTTTTTTTTTTTTTAATTTTCTGGATTACACCCTAACTTCGTCTTTCGACTTCTTCATTCAACCGCGGATTCGTTTCAGCAGATCTGACTAGGGTTTTTGGGGGGTTTTCAGACATTGCATGCATATGGGGTATGTTTTCTCTATCCAACTGTAACCAACCGAATAAATTTATCTCCTTTTTTAATTACTTTTCCGTTGTTTACTTTTCCCCTTTATGGGTATCGATGATTTTGCTCATACTAACAATGAGTCAATAATCATGTATGCGTGTTAATATAATCTGGGAATATTTTTTAAATTTTTATTTAGAGAATTCTTTTATTGATATGGTTGTCTAGAATATGCGAGGGACTAAGCTTAGCTATTTAATCAAATAATTGGTGAGTAGGTGAAACGAAAATGAAGTTACTTACAAGGAACTGTATATTTGTTTCTTATATAGATTTTACTCTTGGCTTAATTTTCTATAGTTGAAGTGGTTGGAAATCTTGTAGGGAGTGGAGGTTCAAGGTATTTTCTGTGTGTTAAAAACATGAGAATTACTGTGTTCGGGAAGTTGTCAAAATTCATAACTTCTCAAATCATTCATGTAATAACTCTTAGATGTGTTGCTAATGATCTAATGCCGAGGTTAAGGATCATATATTAGCTTGAAGAAGAATACCTCTATGCCTGTGTAATTTTCATTCAGCTGGTTTTTAGAAAATGTCGTATTAGAATGTAAGTGAATGTTATTCTTCTATTTGGTCTCGATGTATAGACAGTGAAAACAGTATTGTTCTAACACATTGAAAATACATTTTGCTAGCTATCAATACTCGGAAGTCAGAACTTTGAATTCGTGGAGGATGATTTAGAAAATTATATTGATATGATTATATTACCGTGCATAACAGAATTAAATGTGATTGCAACAGCACAGTGGTTGTCTTGGACCCTTTAAAAAGCCCCCTCTAATTGCTAATGTTGATGTTCCGCCGAAAGGATTGAAGAAGCGAGGTAAGGCAGCAAAGAAACCTAGCACATCAGAGGATTTCTGGATCACCAGCACACATGATATGGACAACAGTGCTGTTCAGTCACAGGGAAGCATCTCATCAGCCAGTATAACCAATCAAGCCGCAGATCCTCATGGAGGTTCATGCAACCCCACTGAATTTGTGAATCATGGTATACTATGTTAATTCATGCAAACCGTTCTGGGTTTCTGTGGCTTTGCACAATGTATCGTATGCATGTTGAAGTAATATAGGAAATGTAGTCTGAGTGTAATGGTGATTCAATTCGGCTTTCACCTTCACTTTATTGAGGTGACGACTTGGTTGCTACTTATTACCTTTTTGGGAGATTCTTACATGACACATTGTTATATGTGATTTCAAATAAAAATATCTTTAATCAGTTTGAAGATTACAGTTCCTGTGACATTCATATTTCCTCAGTTTTTGCCACTGATATATTCTGTTATCCAATCTTCATTTATCCAATCTTCTGTGTTCTGACTGTTGAAGAGATCATAGTGGTGCAATCATTTTTTGTTTTACTTGGTTGCTACTTACGAAAATTGACAAAGAAAGGAAGGGAAAAAATTGCTGACCATGAGACTTTTTTTGCCAGGTCTTATCCTTTGGAACCAGAACCGGGAAGGTTGGATCAGAAGTAAAAGGTCTGAGAACCGAACTGAACAGTCACGAGAATCAAAAGTGAGGTAAACTTCATTGTTTGTTACCACTTTTTCAGAATCCATGTTTCTAAGAGGATAAATGTGAGGCAAGTAGGATGCAAGTTCATTTTCCTGTACTACTACTTACTTTTTTTATTGATTTGTGTAATAAAATGTATTGTATTTCACCTGTAAGTTAAAATCAACTCATGCACTTTAACTTTTGTAAAATCTCACCCATCTATAAGTTCTTGTGGGAAATACCAATTCCATCCATGACCTGATGAAAATCTCTATGGTGCTGCAGTTGGAATGCAACATATGAAAGTTTATTGGGTGGCAACAAGCCATTCCCTCAGCATATTCCCCTTGCGGAAATGGTAGATTTCCTTGTGGACATCTGGGAACAAGAGGGTCTGTATGACTAACCTATACAAAGACTATAGGAGAGTCACTTGGTTTGATCATTACAAGAATTATAGTTCTTTCTTCTGAAGGAAGAGAAAAATTTGGCATACTGTAGTGACTTTGTATATCTGTTGTAACTTCATCTTTCAGTTCACAATGACAAGGAATTTTATTGTAATTTTTTCACAGCCTAGAGATAGTTGTATTATTATTTGATTTAATTGATGAAAAAGGCTATGAAGATGTAGTTTTGCAAAATTATTACGAAGATGTTAGTTTTGCAAAATTATTCTCCTTTGAATGATCTGCACATTTTCTTATAACAATAACAATATTTTACAATTGAGTTGAATCAAATATAGTGTGGTGCGAGTTGAAATCACAAGTCTAGGTATCATAAATGTCAATTCAATGTTGAAATCACAAGTCTAGGTACCATAAATGCCAATTCAATTACGCAAAAAGATCTTGCAAAATATTATTAATGCTTTGTTTGAATCTTGTTTCAATCAATGGATAGATTTGAGAAAAAAGGATAAATTCGTGAAAAAGATATATAAAAAATGTAGTTGTTTGAATTAAGGGAAAGATAATCAAAAAGTGAAGTGAAAAAGAAGAAAAAATTATAAAAGTTTGTTTAAGATGTGATTGATATATATTTTTTTAATTCATAAAATGAGATAACTGTTTTTTTATAAAAAAATTAGTTAAAAATTAAATGTGAATATATATAAATATATGAAATCAAACATAAGTTTGTCTCTCAAATAAGTCTGAATAGATAGTCATCTAAAAACAAACATGTTCTTGCCGGTTGACTCGCCTGTCGGTTGACTCACGACACTCACACGCCTCCTTCCTCACGTTGATATGTGCTTGGTTCTCTCGAAGCAATCTGCACCTGCAAAAGAGAAAGGGGGCGCCCTAGAGGCCGTTTGCACTCCGACGCTCAAGTCAGTGTAGGGCAAGGAACACCAAGTGTATTAAGTTTCTCTCTGTGTGTTTAGGTCTAGAAACTGCGTACCTTTGTGAAGCATCTTACTGTCCCTTATATAGCCTAGGGTTTACTGTGCCGCTAGCCCTAATTAGGGTTCACTGCGCTACCAGCCATATTTAGGGTTTACTGGAATACCCTTGCGCCGCTATCACCCAATCTTAGGGTAATCTAGCACATAAGGTTTCCTTCTCTGGAGTGCAAACTCTCACAGGGTGGCCACCTGGGTACCTCCTTGTGCACCTAGTCTCTGGGGCCACCTGTTCTGGGGCCACCTGTTCTGGGAGTGCCTTCACTGTTTACGTGCCATGCATGTAGCTTCACTGGAAAAACCCTAGTTCTGGTGAGTACTCGTCCCCTCAGGACTCTACACCCAACTGTGCTCTCCCTGCTACCCGCATAGGCACTTCGTGATTCAGGCCTCTCCCTACCTCTGGGTATTTAATTGGTCATTGGTCCCCTCTGGGAACCAATCTTGTTCTGTTTATGCTGTTCAAATCACCCAAGGCCGATGTCACCTCGCCACACACTGTCGCCGAGGACTCCTCGATCTGCTGAGTGACGATGACACCTCCGCCCATCCTGGTGATCTGACGACTACTCACCCGTTTCTATAGGCTGATGACTCGTCACCCCTCTCTGCAGGCTGATGACTCGTCACCCCTCTCTGCAGGCTGATGACTCATCACCCCTCTCTCTAGGCTGATGACTAATCACCCCTTTCTGTAGGCTGATGACTAATCACCCCTTTCTGTAGGCTGATGATTCATCACCCCTCTCTGTAGGCTGATGACTCATCACCCCTCTCTCTAAGCTGATGACTAATCACCCCTTTCTGTAGGCTGATGATTCATCACCCCTCTCTATAGGCTGATGACTCGTCGCCCTTCTCTGTTCAATACCCCTGCGGGGTCCACTCCACGTGGCTTTGGCCCATGCTGTGGGACCCAGCTGACGTCCGAGGACTGGTCAGTACACAAGCCCCCCAGTCTCAAGCTGTTAACTTGTTTCAGCGAAGAGACTAAGTGATATAGGCGAGAACTGATCGGTACAAAACATAACACAGTTCCTTTCTTCTTTTAGATGAAACGATGTTTAAAACTTGATTTGGAGGACTATTATACAATTATTGTTTAGAAAAATACTAAATTTGAAAAGTAAATTTAGCAATGAATTTGCTAAGAAAGGAGTAGGGAAATTTGCTGTGGGAATTCTAAAACTGAAATGATAAGACAAGCACGTTTTACCGTCAGATCCAAATACGGATTCTAATAACAGCCTTTGGATGCATTTTCTTTTGCTTCCATATCAGTGTGGAGCTTCTGTAGGTGCTTTCACTTCTTTAGGATACTGTGATTTGTGAAGAAAAATATTTAAAACATAAACATTTTTTATTTTATTTTATAGATATAAATAATAAATACCAGCTACAAAAATAATAATCATAATAAAAAATAAATAGCATAGGAGTCAACTTGAAATTTATTCCATCCTTTTAAGTAAAAAGAAAATCTAGAAAAGTTTCTTTATGAAGAAAAAGAGGTTGTTGTTTTGTTTCCTCGGTTTGTTCAGTGAGGGACAACAAGTTCAAGACTCGAGGAAACTTCTTCTTTAGCCTTCAACTATAATAATATCAGTTTATAAGAAAAACAAATCCCAAAATCAAATTATAAATTAATTATAAGAAAATTAATCTATATATATATATAATTATACTATTCCATCTATTTATTAAATTTTAATTTATATAAAAAGGTGTAGATAGAGTATGAAATGAGTAATACAAAATTCAGAAAGATTATTGATTAAACAAGTAAATGGAGTAAATGGTATGAAGTAAGGTTTTCTCTGACGTAGACCACTGCAACAATGAAAAGAATATTCTTGTACACAAAATATATAATATTTTTTACTTCTTTTATCTTTATTGTTATTTCAATATATCACACTTCTCTGTAAGCCAGCATTTTCTTGAAAGATTCTTTTTTTAAGCATTTACATGGTTGCAATACTTTGAATGTTTTTTAATTTAACTTTATTGTTTTCTAGATTAAATCTCTTATTTTTTAAAAGCAGTAAAAATCATTCATAGATTTGATATCAATTTTGTTAATAATGAATATACAAAGAATATTAATAAACTGAAAACCCCATTAATGGATTAATCTACAATGTATCACCCCTATAGCACTTTGAGAAAAGTAATAACCTTTGTTTGTCTTTATTAATGAACCAAAAACAATGTTGACTTTGTAGCCAATTGATACAGTGATCTTTCTTAGGAAGAAGAGATAAGGAATCTCATGCCACACATCATACCCTCAGTCAGACACTATTTACAAACAATATTCAGATCTTTGTGAACCCTAAACCCTCAAAAATTGACCAACAATCCAAAGTCAGGTCTTCAATTTCCCAAAAGGACTCAACTACACATTTCCACTCTGTGACCTCTATTTTCATTGGGGGAACAAACCATTGAAGCAGTGCATTGTCTCTCCAACAGGAAACATCTCTCAACTTTATCAAACACATTCAATGTCTTCTTTTCCTTGCAATCATATTTCATTGCCACTCCCTTTCACTCTTTCTCCCAATCCTTTCCCAAACACATTGCTTCACTTACATCACTATCCAACATACTGTACTCCTTCATAGACCCCTCACTGATGGCACCACATGGATTCCAAGTTGCACTCACTCTAACTGTCTTTTTTTCTCTCATTGTTCTACTTTCTCAATCAGGTAACAGAAAGTGCCCTTGTGATAAGTCTAGAGTTATTTGAACATGGTTCTATATATTGAGAAATATGAAGTTAGAAATTCACAACCACCTTCATGATTGATTCTGATGTATTTTTGGCATTTTACTATTTCTCTAAGACTTGTGTTTAAGGTGTGGTAGGTGGATCTATGTTGTCTGATAGAAGAAAGAGTTTGGAAGAAAAGAAAGTGGGGATAGGGTCAAAGCCTCCAGCTTGTGGAAACAAGTGCATGAACTGTAGGCCTTGCACAGCAACTGTGGTGGTTCCTGATCACAAGAAGAAGGGTTTCATGGAAGATGATAACTATTACCTCCTTTCATGGAAATGCAGATGTGGGGATAAGCTGTTTCAACCATAAGAACCAACCCTACATCTTCTAACCCTATATATCTATGTACATTATTTTCCAATCCATTATATTATTATATACAAGGGAAAAGCTGAATCTACCCTACTTTGGTTGCTGCTTGCTTTTATTCAACTTGTCTTCATATTTATCCATTAATTTAAGATGTATTCATGTTCTTACCTTTGGTAGCTTCTTATATATGCCTCACTATTACTTATATGGCCATATATAACTAAATGATTGAGATAATTTGTTTTGATGCCATAGTTTTCTTGGTTTAATTTCTTTGTTTTTCTATTTTGATAGCAAATATATGAAGCAACACACTATGACTATGAATATAACTACTTTCATGAATCTCCACCAGTGGAGATAGATATAATATACAGATGACTATATATGCATGCAATGAAGGCAAAAAATAGCAGTAACTACTGTTTTCTCATTCAAACCACTTACATAATTATTCAGTAAACTTAAATATAAAACCTATAATTCTGTAATTTTATTGTCATTTACTTTGCCTGCTTAAAATTACTTTTCTAGATATATATGGTGGTGACAAGTTAAGCAGTTATATGCAGATATAACAGTTTGGTTTTTTAAACTGTATGAGAAAAAAAAAAGATAAAAAATTAAATACTTTTTTGAACATATTTGAAAGTATTGGAAAAATATTGGTATCTGACACTTACGATAAAAATACTTTTATGTTACAGTTGCTAATTTCAGTGAAATTAAAAAAACATTATTTTATAAAAACTAACCAAACATAAATCTCCATCATATATTCACAATTACATGTGCATACAAATATACTTTATATTTGAAGATTAATTTCCTTTGACAAATAAGACCTTTGAACTACTAAAGCACATTTGCATGTATGAAGTTCACAAAGCCCAAAAGGGTTTGGGTCAATAACAGTGGACCCTCCCAACACCATTCCAAAGATATCTTTTGCATAAACCAAATCAAAATCCCTCATATGCTTTGCTTCTCCCAATAGTCTAATCAAAACTGACCTTCACATTAGAGGAAAAGGAATCTGGGAACAATTTTTATTTTTAAATTAAAAGAATCATATAATACTCATAAAAATAAGTAAAATACTAAAAACTTCTATTTATTTTTTATATACTGTATTGTTTTTATTTTTAACTTATTAAATTAGACTAATTATTAAAAATTAAACTCTTACCCTTCCGTCCCCTTTTCCCACATAACACAATTTCTTGAAGCACTTTTAAACAGCAAAGTTTTTCAATTGTTCCTTTTTCTGAATTATTAGAGTTAGGAATGCCAAAATTGATCAGATCTATCAAATCAGCTCCTCATTCTATAATTATTTATGTGGGATGGATTCACTTTTCGAATCCACTCATCTGTATTCAACTCGGCAGGTCACAAACGATAAGGAAAGAGTTGATGGCTAATCAATCTTTTTATTTTTATTTTTGACACTTTAAAAAAAATTAAGTTTTAATTCTAGGAGCTAGAAGTTACCTTTTCTACTTTACTTTTACTTTTCTTTTAGGCAAATAAAAGAAAAATCTTCATTATTTGTATCTGCGCCCTCTCTTTTTCTAGAGGCAAAACTAATTCATTTGTATAATTTAAGAATAAAGTGGTGTAAAATTTGTGGGTAAAAACAGTACTGCACAAGCAGAATTTGTTCACGTAACAATGTTTAGTATATGATTAGAGTGTTTGAAGTAATGAGTGACAAGATGGGGATAAGATTGAAGCATAGATGGCAGTAGCAAAGCTTAGTGGAAAAAGATAGAATAATTGCTTGAAAATATCCCATGTTGTGAGTTTTTACTCACAAGATTTCACTCTGGTAATGAAAGCTGTGTTATACTATGTTTAATCATAATAAGCATGGGCATAGTTGGAGAGCCTAGGAAGTGTTGACGGATGTTTATGATCAATTGGCTGAAACTGTGGCTAGATGGTGACGCCATTTCTGTCACTTACACAATCCATTCATGGCCGTTCAATTTTGCAGCCTACAATAACTCAGGTACTCAGACATGGGTCCACACTGCTTCAACTCACTCAATCGTGTCCGCGCCAAACAGATCCTAATCTCCAACTTGTATTTTTCTAATGCTGAAATGCTACATGGTGTTTACTGGTGCTAGTGTATAAAAATGACTCATCTCTTGTTTGGTTTTTGTGTTGCGGTTTCTCTTCTCTAGTTTTCTTCTCACACTCACACACTCACTCACTCACTCACTCACTCTCAAATCACTCTCTCTCTCTGTCTTCCTGTGTTTTCTTTCATAGTTAAGCACTTTATTACACTTTCAGTCCCTACCACCTTCCATATGTGACTTCATCTACTACCATTTCTTTCTTACCATCATACACCTTCCTTCATGCATTCCCTTCGACCCTTTTAACTTTTTCCTTGTTTTTGTCTCTCTAAGTGCAAAAACATGTCACTCAGAAGTTGCACCCTACCAACTCCAATACAGAACTTGGTAGTAGACCTTACCCTTCCAAAGTCTGGGAAGAAAAGTTGCATGTCACGAAGTAATAAAGTCATGAAGAATCGATGGAGCATGAAGATGAAAGAAAGTGAAGAAGTGGACGAAACAAAGCAGGAATTTTTCAAGAAGAAAGGAACACCACCTTCAGTTCGAGAACTGTTTTCAAGTTCTGGTTTAGATGAGCATGGAGAGGGTGGTTCGGGGAAGAGAGATTGTAGGTTGCAGACTTCGGTGATGGGTGGTGGGATGGGGAGTGGTGGTGGTAGGATTTGTGGTGGTTTTAATGGGAGTGGAAGAGGCTCACATGGTAGGGATTGGACAGATGCTTATTATCAGAACATGATTGAGGCAAACCCCAATAATGCTCTTTTGCTTGGAAATTATGCCAAGTTTTTGAAGGAGGTAATAGGTTCGCTTTTGGTTGGTGCTTAAGCTTGAACTTGATTCGTGATCTTTAAAATGATGGACACATACTGTTAATTGAAACAAGAACAAAAAAGAGTCTAATATCTAAGATTATTCATTAACCAGAAAGTGAAAAGTAGAAAAAAAGACCAAGCTAGCTACAATAGTCGTTATTAAAACATATCCTTGTCTCTTGTTTCTTTCTATTACTATTTAGTGTTTTTCTGACATTGAATTTGCAAATAGGTTCGTGGAGATTATCCCAAAGCAGGGGAGTATCTTGAAAGAGCCATTTTGGCTAATCCTGGTGAGGCTAATGTTTTGTCCCTCTATGCGGATTTGATATGGCAAACAGAGAAGAATGCTGACCGAGCTGAGGGCTATTTTGATCAAGCTGTTAAGAGTGCCCCAGATGATTGGTGAGATAAATATACATGGATTATGGTTTTTCTTCTTTACTTACATTCTCCTAATACTTATTTATAGAATCAGATGCATTTTTAAAATATATGGTATTTGTTTCTTTCGTAGTAGTGTTAGATGACTTGCATCAAGAAAGTGTTACATGAAGCTTTTTTCCAAATAGACATTCTATGATTTGTTAAAATTTGAAACTCATTAGCTGGTGGTAGAGTTTAGCTAAGTTATGTTATAAATTACAATTAGTTGATACGTAATCCAAGGCAATGAATTGTGTTTACACAATTGTTGATAAAACTAATGTATGAACCATCATTGTTGCCCATCTTCAGCTATGTCCTGGCTTCTTATGCAAAATTCCTCTGGGATGTTGAAGAAGATGAAGACAAAGAGTGCCAACAAAAGACTGATCTCTGCCATGCATATCCACTTCATCTCTTTGAATAATGACAGGAGCAAGGAAAAAAGATGTTTCTATATGAACTCCATTACAAGAGAGAGTAGAAAACGTTATATAAGAGAAAACCAAAGTAACTGATTTAACTAAATCAGTTATTCTTTTAATGTGTTCTCAGCTTCCTCTCTCAGTGAACTTGGATATATCTTAAAAGACTAATGAAACCATATATCATAGTCTCAAACAATTATGTTTTCCTTTTTTCACCTCTTGTAAGTGACTACTATATATGTCGGTTTAGTAGACTAGAGTTGACCATCTAGTTGTAAATAGCTTATGCTACAAATAAGAGAAACCAAACATGTATTCTGTCTTCTGTAGTATATCAGCTAGGCTTTCACTGCTGAATCTTGAGAATATGAAATTTTGGTTGAAATTAAACAAAAGAGAAGAACCCTTTTATGGTTTCATCATGTTCTTTATTTGCCTATCTTGAACCAGAATTCTTTGAACGAGTGAGATCACCAGAATACAATGAGATCATTCCATCATATGGATATCGGTTGATTCATATCTGAAAGTTTCCTATTAAATAAAAATGAGCAAGAAGAGCAAAATTTGGAATTAAAAGTGGTGTTTTAGTCTCAAATCTTGTTTTTGTTTCCCTTTAAAGAACCCACACCTTGTCCTACCTTTTTTTGATCAAGGATTAAAGTATGTTGGGGAAGAAGTTGATCCAATCCCATGACAAGATTGGAAAAGAACAAAAATAAAACATAGAATATTCATGTGATAGGTTTAAATAACAATATAACATGAACAATGGCTCCAAATGTAGATGGGACATGACAACTCCATCTTTGTCCTCTCAATGTCTTTCATTTTAACCTGTCACATAGACTCCTTGATAAGGTGATACCATGTTTGAGATGCGTCTTATTTAAACAGTCTTTTCTCATAACTTTGTACTGACTCGAGGAGAAATAATATCACCATTAACTTAGCCTTATTTCTTAATGTATTAGACTGTCAGAAATTTGCAAGATAGGGTCAAGTTTTGAGGTCAAAATATGGTACAAGGCATGGTGGTGATATGAGTTATGAATAAAGGTTAGAGTTAGGTGTTTAATTTTCTTTCTTATCTGAATGAATGATTAATTGGTCCGAAGTCTATCTACACACGTGATAAGAAATAGCCTCTCTGCCACTCATCTTCTCTTCTCCAATAAGAATTCAGCTAAGAGTCTAAGCCCAGGATGGATTAGGTACCGCAAATGGCGTATGAATCAAGATTTTTTTGCTCCTTTCTTTCTCCTTTTTAAGGTTTCCCCATCATTTTGACTTAATCTTGTTTCGAGACTGTTCTTGCTACAACCTAAACTTGAGACTAATTTCGCATAGATTTTTATAATTAAAAGAATAATTAAATATATTTTTATCTCTAAAGTAAAATTGATTTTTTTTAAAGTTTAAACTTTAGACTTCGCGAATATTTACATAAAATAAGAAAATTATTGAAATTTATGTATTTTTTTTATATAACAAACAAATTTTAAAAATATGTATTGTAATATTATACTATTCACGTTAATTTAAAATATTTTAATATTTTATCGTAAAAAATTTGATATCAATTTATTTTAATAATTTTTTTACTACAAGTATTTCATATTAATAAAGATAAAAATCAATTTCATATAAAAGAACCAAAAATATATTTAATCCTAAAATAAATAAAGCATCATAACCACTTGGTTTCTAAAGTCTAACTACAAAGAATAACTAACTAAATAAATAATATTATAAATGTTGGCCTCTTTTTGGGTCATCCACTGCCCGTGAATTTAAAGAGCCAATAAACCAAGGGAAATCACGAGAAGATCGTTATCCATAGGCAGAAGAAAGACAAGTTCAATTCTGCATTTGGTATGTGCAAAATTCCATAGGATTTCTGAATCTAAACGCAATGACAAGCAAAATTGATGTTCATGGAATTGAAAGTAAACATTAAAAAGCACGTATGCATCAGTCATATTAGGTACTTGCATGGTACTTGCATTGCACTTGATCTCATCTTGGTCCTGATAATTGAACACATGACATGGGTACATTACTAAAAAAACTAGCCTGTCCCGATGAAGTAGCTTCTCCACTGCTTAATTTCATGAAAGCTGAATAAGTACCAGCTTGAGATAATGAGGGTGGATCAGGTACATGGCACAAACCTTCAAGCATCTGAGCTACCTTTGTCATTGAAGGCCTCAAACTCACATCATCTTGTATGCACCAAAGACCAACTTTTAGAGCAGCTTCAACCCTTTCGTCCTTCTCATCAACATCTATCTTCGGATCAACAACTTCTCTCAGTTTCCCTTCATCCATCATTCTGAACACATAAGAAGGAAAATGTGCCTTCTCAGCCCCTTCCCATTGATCATAGTTCTTCCTCCCTCCAATTATCTCAAGCAAGAGCATGCCATAGCTGAACACATCACTCTTCTCCGAAATTGCATAGTTAGTTATCCATTCTGGTGCCAAATACCCTCTTGTGCCCCTCATAGTTGTGAACACATGGCTCTGCTCACGGCTCATTAGCTTAGCCAATCCAAAATCTGAAACTTTTGCTGTGAAATTATCATCAAGAAGAACATTCTGTGGCTTGATGTCACAGTGGATAATCCTCACTTCACACTCCTCGTGGAGATAGGCCAATCCCTTAGCCGTGCCTATTGCAATGTTGTGCCTTGTCTCCCAGTTCAGCAAGAAACTGTTCTCACTGTTCTTGAAGATCCATTTGTCCAAAGAACCCCTTGCCATGTATTCATAGACAAGAAGGCGATGAGGACCCTCAGCACAGAACCCTTTGAGCTTGACCAAATGAACATGATGAATACTTCCAATTATGGACACTTCTGCTTTAAACTCTTTTGCGCCTTGTCCAACACCTTCCAATTTTTTCACAGCCAACTGGGTGCCATCTTCAAGCTCACCTAAATACACTGAGCCAAAACCTCCTTCGCCAATTTTTGTGGAAAAGTCCTTAGTTGCTCTACAAAGAGCAGCAAAAGTAAAACGTGCAGGCATCCCGGAGATACTGTCCAAGAAATCATCATCTTCCTCAAAGGTGTCTTGAGGATATCTAGCAACATTCTTCTTCCTCTTGTAGTACCTGAATCCTGTGACAAGACCAACAATAACCAGAACTGTGAGAACTACTATGACTACAACTAGCACCGTGTCATTCCTTCCATTTTTGTTGATATGTACTCCATCATCACTACTAATGGAGACCTTCATGAATGAAACATAACCACCGGTGCCCCCCTTACTGCGTTGGAAACTCCCAGTCTCATCAAAATGAAAGCATCTTCCGGTACTGTTTTCAAAGAAAAGCACAAAGCAAGAGCAGTTTCCTAAACAACCCTCTTTGCAAGAATTCAGGGTCGATTTTGAGACCGGTGTAGTGTACTTGAGAGCAAAATAATCAAGCTCTTCACCGACATATACAAGTTCTTTTGAAGTACTAGAACAGGTGGAGATGTTGGGAGGTTTGCAGTTAAAACGAGATTTGAGAAGTTTGGGGCAGATGCACCAGTTTTGAAAGAAGCAAACATAGTACGGATCACAAGGCTGGGGAGTGCCACAGGGGTCTTTTGGTACCTTAACTGCGTCAGGGTTAGGAGACCTTCCTTTGTTAAGATCATAAAAAGTGATAGCACCAGTTGGATCCAAGGTTGCAGCCCACAATGAGTTGGGATCTGAGTCGTCAGAGAAGTCAATTTTCCACTGCAAAACTTGATCTGTGTCATAAAATCTCCATGAATTGGACACCAAAGAAGCTGAGTGAACCTTGCTAGTGATATTTTTTGAGCTTCTCTGAGCCTCAGCCTCTTCTCCTGACAGGGACCAGTACACTTGTGGAGTTTCAAATCCTGCGTAGAGAAACAAATCACCTTTCTTATAACTAAGATAATAATGCATGTTCAAGCTGTTGTGGAAGCTTTTGAGGGTCATTCCCTCCACAAAGGCTTGACCAGGCAAAAGAGTATCAGTGGGATGGCTAAAACTTTGCCAAATAGCTGTCCCATTATCCCCAAGCAACACCAAATTCCCTGAGTCTAGCAACTCCATGGCTCTCACTTTCTGCCCTGTTGTATTTGTTGCCCAAACCACACCATCACCACCTTCCAAATATGCATTCCCACTACGGTCAAGCTCAAATTTAGCAGATTTCCCAACGAGTAAGCCTCTGTTGGCAGTCCAAACCACTTTGTAGCTGCTTAAGTGCAAGACAACTAAAACAAACGATGAAACATCAAGAGTAGTAAAGAATCCAAAAGCGAAAGCTGAGCTGTTGGATATCAAGAAAAAACCATTATGGTCGCTCCAATCAGGTTGAGATGCACTGAAACCAGGATATATCCGAATAATGTGTTGATCTTTGGCCAGACAGGTACTAAACAAAAGGAACACACAGAAAACCAAGGTTCCCCATCTTAACATGTCCATCATTCTATAACTGCATCAAAACATTGAATATTAGCTCAAAAAAGGATCATGTAAGATCTGAGAAGATAATAAATAATTTGGTGCCCCTTGATTTACTGGACAAAAAATATGGAGTGAAACAGAAGGAAACCACGAGGTGAGTGTGAAACTACTGTAAATAGATGGATATTTTCATGGAAAAATAAGGTTGTTAGTGCAGGAAAGCATGTTAAAAAACATAGAAGGAAGTGCAGAAAGAGTTGAGGAGAAATAGTAATACAGGTATGAATATAACGCACCTTATTTTGCATTGAGTAGAAAAAGTGATGTGGTGATGTTAGAATGTGGAAGGAAGGAGGAAGAAGAGGAAGATTAGAGAGAGTTGTGTGCATTTTGTTCATGGCTACATATGGTTGAAATACTCTGCTTTCACTACTATCTAATAAATGGTAGGGATGATCTTGTTGCAGACTTGCATTATACTCCTAAACTTCCCTGTTTTTGAGGTTATTGACCTTTTTGACTTTTCTTTTGTATATATATATCCATTTTGAAGGGAATTTGTAAAAAAATAATAAAATTAAAATCAATCATTTTTTTAATTTTTTTTTAAATTGGTTCAGATTTGTTTATTTTGTTTTACATAATCTTACTTAAATTAATTTGATTGAGAACAAGTTAATTTAATTTTGATCAATATGAAAACATTTTATTTAAGAAATTAACTATTTTATCCCGAATTCACGTATAATTTCGTAAACAGCGTGCGTAATTTATTGTAACTATCTTTTATAAACTAAATAATTATAAAAACTAAAAAATATGATATCATAAATTTCCAAATATAACAATTAATAATATAAGATATATCGATATGATTGGAATTCTTTAAATTTATAAGGAAACAATAATGTTGAAATTTAAAATCCCAAACATTTAAACTTTATAGTTAATCCAAACTAATAAATACTTCTATGGTGACTATTTAGGTTTGGACTGCTAAGAAAATGGAATGACATAAAAAAATATATATTTCTACTCAAAATTTATGTAAAGGAAATAAACATCAAATCAAATGAAATTGTCTTTTCATCATCTTAAATATAATAATAATAATTATTATTATTATTATTATTATTATTATTATTATTATAAACAAATTGAAGTTTTAGGACTTTGACTTGTTTTCAGAATGAGTTGGCAGAGCCACCTGCCACATAAGTTTGCACCCAACCTATTTATTAGACACTCTTTTTACTTAATGTCACACCTCAACATCAGAGGATGCATTTATTAATTTATTAATTATGAGAGAATTATTAAATAGTAGAACTTTCATGAATATTTATATATATTATATAACTCTATCATTAACAAATCAATTAGGCAGAATGAAAAATTCATAACTTTAATTTTCCATGTAGTTTTCAATGTTTTAGTTTACAAAATATTTACTAAATAAAAAATGTTGAAACCTACAGAGAAAATGGAGATATTAAAATTGAAGACAATAGTCATTAAAATTGTTAAATTTTTTTCAAATATCAATGAATTTTTTTAACTTACTGAAAATTTTGATATCTTTAATATATATAAAGTTTAAATATGTTTTATCTCTCTTTAAGAATTAAAATCACATAGAAATTCTATGGAAATACATTATATTACAACCACTTTGAAGGAACGTCCTTCAAATATAAGTTTTTTTTTATATAAAACTAACAGAAGAGGACAGATATTTTTAATAATATCATTCCAACCTAATAAAGTAGTAGAAAATATAAAATAAAGAAAGAAACCCTTAATTAATATTTCTTTTTCTGCAACTGATTTTGAAAAGTCTAAAGTTATGTAGAAAAAAATTGACAGGTAAATCATGGGGTCAATATTGATAAAAAAAGTCACAACCTATCTTGTGAACTCAATCAATCCTGAAGTTTCTTTTCTTCTAACTTATAACAGTTAATGAAATCACATCTTTAAAGACATTTTTTTAATGTAATTATATCATAATATATATAAATCCATATTTTTGTAAAAAACTCATTATCTTCCAATAAAAAATAATAATTCAAATTTAAGGTTATTGAAATCTTTGTTTAAAAAAATAAAAGTATCAACTAGTTGTGAAGTTGATGATATTAAATGAGCTAGGTCCTTTTGGGGTTTTAAAGTTGTGCACCAGAGACACCAACCAAGAAATATACCCTACCAAACATAGAAGTCCTACATGTATTGACTTATCTGGAAAATTTATTATCTAATTTTTAAAAAATTTTATTAAAAAATAAATTATAAAATTGAGTAAGTCATATTTTATAAATATAACTTTTACTTTTTATTTTTTTGCTTGAGTCTTATTTAATATATAATTTTATTTTTTATAACTTTTTTTATTTTTTAAGTTATGTTTGGTAAATATTTTTTTAAATTTTTACTAATATTCTATAAACAAAATAAAAATTATGTAAAATAGAATAGTCTATATCAAATTATGAAGTAAAGTAAAAGATTTAAATCATGCTTGTAAAGCACGTTGTGAAGAAGAAAAATCCCCTTTCTTGTCCCAAATATTTTTGCCAACAGACTTGGGTTTTCTTACTTGTGCTTTTCAAAATCACGATCTTTTGATAGAAACATTAGCGGCAGTTTCTCTCTGCACCATATATTTTTTTATATGCACTCAACATAAATTTTTAAATCTAAGATTGTCTTTGTCTTATTTGTTTTGAAAAAAAGATGTAGGAGTGCTTGGGTGCGTTTTGAACGGAGTTGGTGGTGGTGTAGTGGATTGTTGAGTGGTGGAGAGAAGCTTTCGCTCTTAGTTGCAGTGTAGATTGTTTTGAGATGAAAAACTAGTCACCATGTTTGTTCTTATTTTATTTTTTTTAACTAACATGTCATAGAATCCCAATATTTAAAAACCTATATGTATAGTTACGAATGCAGAAATTTGAAAATCATCATCATAGTTTTTTATATAGAAATTCATAAAATAATTTCTATTTTTCATTTAAGTTTTTGAATGAACATATTAAAAATGAATTATGAATTATAGAAATCCACATTTATTTTTTGAGTTTAGAATTTTTATTTATTTTTTGAGTTTAGAATTTTTATGTTCTGAGTTCTGAATTTTTATATTAAAATGATTTAATTAAATTTATGGATATTAATATCTGGATTTGATTAAATTTACAGATATTAATATCTGGATGACAAATATTATTCATTAAGAAATTTAAAAAAAAACTTTTCCTATAATATTGTTAAGTGCATGTGAAAAATGGTATGGTGCACGGTCAACATTAGCAACCTCTCGCACAGATATTTTTAAATCTAAATAAATTTTATAAAAAAAATAAAATTTGAAAGAAATAGACAGTTTATTAACGTAGTATTAGACTTTGTCTGTAGTTGTATGTGGTTAGTGGTTTCTTATATGCATGGGTTGCCATATCCATGCATTTCTGTTCTGTATATAAGGATGATACTTTGGCACTAATTCTATATACTTTAACACTTAAATAAATTATTATTTTATTATAATATAATATTTTATTTCATAAAACGGTTATGTATTATTTTTTAAAAAAATGAGTTTTATCACAATATATTTTTTAGTTTTTATTTTTATTTTTCTCAGTTTTCTCTTTTTCTTAACATGGCATCATGAGTTAAATTAAAAATATATATATTTTAACAAGTGTAGATGGAAAATTTACAAGATTTGTTCAATGTAATTTTAAAATTTAAACTAAAATTTATTTCTTCATTCAATTGTAATATGGAGTCTTGGTTCAATGTTGTAGCTTCTTCCCTAAGAAAGTGGGGACACCAAGAAAGAGTGAATTGTTTTCATTTCTCAAAGTGGGAGGAAATGAGTACCAAAAACAAGTGGAGCAGTACTAAAGGCACATCCTGAAATTGGAAAGTTGAAATAAATAGAGTAAAAAGTGGAAAAGGTATACTTAAAAGAAGGAGTTAAGGGAAGAATCTATTCTAATCCCCTGAAAACAAACTCTTTTTGCAACCATCTTGGGTTAAAGACTAAGAATCTAGAGTTTTTGGAGGAAAAGTATTGCATCCACCTGAGGATTACTAATTTAATTTTGCTAATGAAGTTACCCAATTACATAATACATGCATCTAACACATTTTTTTCTACAATAATTGGAATGCTCTTCCACTCTTAACATGCTTAGACCACATATCATGTTCTCTTCCTTTTTTAACTGCCTTCTGCTCTTCTTCTTTCTACTATTTTCTCTTGGTATGTACTACTCTTTCTAACTATCTATCTCACATTCTATAATACTATTAACAGATGTGTATTTTGATCTTTTTTTCAGATAAGTCAAACATGATTCTTTCATCGATCACGATATTTGATTTTGTATTCAAAGTTCTAGATTCAAATCTCCCTAATGCCATAGCATTTGCATCAAACAATAGCTTAGATCTGCTATCTGTTCCATGCATACCTTAATTAGACTCAAGTCATTTTGATAATTACATACACAGTTAATTATTTGATTACAAAATTTTCTAAGACCTTGCTATAAACTCGTGATCACTTATAATCACTCCTATAAAATGACTTTGAGTTATAATCTATCTAATCAAACACATATTCTTGCACTAAGCAAAGTTTCACATTCTGATATGATGCAGTTTTAGGGGATAAAGCATTTACAGGAACATATGGTGTAAACTATGGTAGGATAGCTGATAACCTGCCTCCTCCAGAAAGTGTGGTTACCTTACTGAAAGCAGCAAAAATTAAGAACATTAGGATATATGATGCTGATCATCAAGTTCTCCGTGCCTTCAAAGGGTCTGGCATTGAAATTGTGGTTGGGATTGGCAATGAATTTCTTACTGACATGAGTGTGGGAGAGGATAGAGCCATGAGTTGGGTCAAAGAAAACGTTCAGCAATTTCTTCCAGGAACCAAAATTCGGGGAATTGCAGTGGGAAATGAAATCTTGGGAGGCACAGATAAAAACCTCTGGGAAGTTTTGCTACCTGCAGCAAAGAATGTTTACAATGCCCTTAGTAAGCTTGGTCTAGCAAAAAATGTTCAAGTGTCAAGTCCACATTCTGAGGCTGTGTTTGCTAACTCTTTTCCTCCATCCTCATGCACTTTCAAGGAAGATATCCTTCCATATATGAAGCCTCTCTTACAATTCTTCTCACAAATTGGCACTCCTTTTTTCATAAATGCATATCCCTTCCTTGCCTATAAGAGTGATCCACAACATATTGATCTTAACTATGCTCTCTTCGAAAAAAATCCTGGGATTTATGATGCAAAGACAAAACTGCATTATGGTAACATGTTTGAGGCTCAGGTTGATGCAGCTTATGCTGCCTTGGAGAAGGTTGGTTTTGAGAAGATGGAAGTGATTGTTTCTGAGACTGGTTGGGCTTCTCATGGAGATGATGATGAAGCTGGTGCAACAGTAAAGAATGCAAGAACCTACAATCTTAATCTGCGTAAACGATTACTCAAGAAGAAAGGAACCCCTTATAGGCCAAAAAAGGTGGTGAAGGCTTATATATTTGCTTTGTTTAATGAAAATTCGAAACCTGGTCCAACATCCGAGAGAAACTTTGGACTGTTTAAGGCTGATGGAAGCATTGCATATGATATTGGCTTCACTGGTCTTGTACCATCTTCAGCAACTTCATCTTTTCTTTCCTTCAAGGTATGCACACAACCTCATCACTTTTTCAATAATTTAACACAGTGAAACATCAATATGCGTATCTTAAAATTTATGTTCTTCTTTCTGTTCCATGTTTCTAATAATTATGCTTTTACAGGGTACTGGAACCTCGTATGTGCTGGCTTTAACTAGTTTGGTTGCTTTTGTTTTGTAGCATTGTAAATAATTGTAGATTCAGCTACTTGTTAATTCGATGATTCTGTAACAGTTTTCTGTATTTTCAAGTTGTGGAATTTTCATAGTGAAGATGTGACATATCAATGTATCTATTCTTTATTAATACCATAGGCTTTAGTAATTATTTCCTAGATGCGAGATTCAAACATGCTTATTTTTAATAATGGTGTAATTAACTATGATTTCATGTTATTGTAAATAACCAATGTTTTGTTTTAATTTCTCGCAATAAAATTTGGTCGGTTAAGAAAATAAATTGATCAAGACCAATTCATTTTGGTTTGTTGTATTTACAAATAGAACATATTTAATTTTGATATTTTGTTTACAATAAAATAATAAATTTGTTGAAGATTTCAATAAATTAAAACATTTTATAATAAATAAGTAGAAGTAGACTTTACCTTATAAGTCTATTTTATAAAGTTGAGTTAAATTTAAAGTTGACTTCTTCATATGATGTCATAGTCATTTAAAATATATTTTAACGAGAGTTTGTTGGACTTACTAGATCACCCGTTATTAGACCGCTATCGAATAGTTGACCGTCTCAATATGGGAGAGATATGTTGAAAATTTCATATTGATCGAAAATTATTATGATATAAAGTGGGTACAAACCTTATCTTATAAGTCGGTTGAATTAAATTTAAAGTCCATTTTTAATAAAACTAGTATAAGTTTTTTTTTAATCTTTTATTTATTTTTATAAATATTACACTACTCTCTTAATTTAAAAAGGAAAACTATCATCACCAAAGCATCTTATCTTATGCACGATCACTTTAAAACTTTTTGGTAATGTTATATACATGCAAGTCAATCTCACTAAAAATGTCTTGACAAATTAATTAATTATTATATAAAGCCTCTATCTTCCCATCTCAAAAAATAATTAATGCATTTGTCAAAGTGAAAAAGTTCAACTAAACTAAACCAAAATTAAGAAGTGAAACTTTAATTAATTTATTGAATGTTGAAAGTTTGTGTAGCTGTACTATCATGGATAGTGATTAGATTTAATTAATGAAATATATTACTGATTAATTCCGGTAACTGTCAAAATCACATTTAACTTTTGTCCAACCAGTGTCCATAAAAAAAAATATAAATATAGCTATCTTAGAAAGGTAGAAAACATATATTAATCATTTATGTGTGTTTGGTTTTAAAGATATATTCTTTACACTGCCCAAATATAACTAAAAAGAATGAAAAATAGATTTTAATTTACTAAAATTAAAATAAATTTGTGGCTCAGTTTTTCATGTTTAATAAAATATTTAATAATTGATTATGTTTTCTGCATGATTAATTATACACATAAAATAACAATAAAAATACTTTTAAATAATTTTGGATATAGTTGATTGATTAATAGTGTAAAATCTTTCTAATCATTAACAAAATTGATTTTTTCTAGAAATTGTCGATTTTTTATAAACTAAAGATAATTTTAATGTTATTTGAGTTTGATGAAATTGTTAACTCTAATGCTTTATTTGCTTTGTGTATAGTATCCAAGAAAAAGAAAGGGGCAAAGTTTATTTTTCATTGTGAGATAAGACAATAAATTTTTGAAATTTCTTTCTTTTTTCCACCTACATGTTTTTCTTTTTCACGTGATTGTTGTTTTTTTATTGGGACTTGATCAAATTATTTACACATTTTATTAATTTCTCTTTTCTTTTTTCTTCGAGACTAAACTATGCTATTCTTTTTTATTTTCTCACCTTTGATCTTCTCATCAACAATTTAAATTAAAACATTTCAAATAACACTTATATAATTCCACATACTTATTATAAGAAAAATTTTTAATACAAGAACCATTCTTACAATATAGTTTATATCACTTCAACCCAAAATCTTAAAATAATA
This sequence comes from Phaseolus lunatus, assembly GCA_013389735.1. Taxonomy (NCBI): domain Eukaryota; kingdom Viridiplantae; phylum Streptophyta; class Magnoliopsida; order Fabales; family Fabaceae; genus Phaseolus; species Phaseolus lunatus. The sequence goes on from CM023861.1 coordinate 37,508,547, forward strand.
TTTATAATAATATATATATATATATATATATATATATATAAATATATCACTAAAGTACAACTTTACACTACAATACTTTTTTACAAAAAAATTTACTTAAAAAATATAATAAATAATTTAAAATACAAAGGCTCAAATACTTTATTCAAATTAAGTGTTTTGAAAATTTTAATTAGAGCATTTCTAAATTCTTTTAAATTTTTTGAAACCTTCTATTTCTTTGGATGTTTATCAAAAAATTTAGGAGTAAACATAAATCCTTAAAACTAAATTATAGGATGATGTTGCACTACAAGACTTTTAAAGAGGATTTTAAAAATAGTTTTATATCTATAGTTTGTAAAGATGTCGGTATAAGTTATTTGTTTAATGACGATTAGATCCATCGTTGTTAAAAGTTACTACAATAATCATTTTAATTTTAACCGTCGTTGTAACATCATTTAATAACGGTGTTGATATAAAATCATTGTCGTGAAACAAAAATGACAGAGACAATGAATTTTTAACTTTTAACAACTATTTTAGATTTTTTTTCATATTTTTTAATTATTTGACTTTTAACTGCAATTCTAAACTATTTTTCGTTAAAATGTGTAGTAGAATTCCAATTTTACATTAGTCCTATTCTCATTTAAATATATTATATGGTTGTTATTAATGAATATTGAATATGGTATGAAAGTTTACTAAGGAAAGCAATGATTATACTTTAATAGAAGAGAAAATGAAAGAAGCTAAAAACGTAAGTATTGAATATTTTTATTTGTAATTGATAAAACACAAACAAAATATATATAACAATCGTTTTTATTTATTTATTTAGTGAACAAACTCGTTTTTAGTTTAATTGATTTGATTTGGATTAATCAGAGGTAAACGTGACCAAAAAATAGCATTATAATATATTGTGAAGTACATTACATCAGTCTTTGTTTTACTATTAAAAAGTATTTTTTATGTATAATTATACGGTTTGACCCTCGTGCGTATAAGATTGTTATTTTAATTTCCTAGAATAAGAAAAGGGAGAGTTAAATATGGAATACGAGATTAAGGTGAGGAATTAATATAATTATACATAAATGACAAATGCTTGTGATAATTAAGCATGATTCCATGTTTATAATAATTGTTAATTATATATGAAGATTTTGAAATGGGATTTTGATTCTTCGCAGTTCAACTTATACAGTCAAAAGATATTCTCCCATGTCAAAACTTCTCCTATTATTGGTTCAATAATATTTTTATAATTGTTAACACCTGTTCAAAATCTTTGCCCCATTTATTTTTTCTTTCTTCTACGATCAATAATATTTAGTAATATCCGCAGAATATTTTCATGGAATCTGTGAGTAAACTCATGCTAGAGTAAGGCATAAAAAAAATCAATCAATTAATTGTTATTAAATATTGATTATGAACAATTTCTTCAAATAAATAATCATCACCTTGTTTATTTATTATACCGCTTATGATTGCCGTGCTTAATGATAGTGGCAGCAACATCACGTTTTTTAAACTGTGGTGAGAGATGATAGCAACGTTTCTTTTATATCCAATTATATTTTTTGGTTTATAAAGTTTTAAATCCGAAACTTTATAATTAAGTTTTGTAATAATTAAGAAAAATATATATAAATATTAAATTTTCATATAATCAGCAAATGAAACTTTTTAACAGGATACAAACTTAGTTGAAGGCAGTAAAAAGGATAATCGATTGAAAATAGGAAAGCTCATCTTATACTTTTATGCATAATATAATATAAAATTTACATAATCGCATTGTGAATTGAAAATTTTATTCTTTCAAGGGCATGACCCCAGAAAAGAAGGGGAAGAGGTTCCCTTCTTGAGGGACAATCCAAACCCCAAAGATTAGTGAGTTCAATTAAACAAAGCACTACCCATCACAAGATTTACGCAATGCCAGTGTGTTCAAATCTGGAACTGCACTCTATTATTCCCTTTCAATCTTCTGTGGCTGGGTGCACCGCAGGCTCCGTGGTCGCACCACTATCAACGTAGTCCTCACCGTTGATCTGATCGAGAACCAGCACAAATCCCATGGCAAAAGCCGCGTCAAAACCAGCCTTAACACAAAGAGAGAACACTTCCCTACCAAGCACGACGCTAGTGGTGGGGTCCACCTTACGTCGAATCTCAGCCACAGATTCCTTCGTCACATTGAAGACCGTGCAGCATCGCTGCGAGAAGCACCCTTCGATCTGGTACTCCTCACCAGGGTTATCGTACATCTCCACCGTCAAACTCGCACGCGCCCGTCCAATGATCGACGCTCTCTTCACGCTGAAGATAGGTTTATCACCGTCCACTCTCTCCCCTTTGAAGCCCTCCCACCGTTGATGCAAACTCGGCCTCTGCTACGCCAAAAACATGATAGACAACTCACTGAGTCCACTCAAATCAATGAATCACCTACCATCACCTAACCATGATAATTCTAAATACGAACTATTCACAAATAAAATCATATAATGCGCATATCAAATTCAGAATCACGTAAACTAAAAAAACCAGACAACATGTTTCTTTTACGCACATGAGACGCTAAACTATTCATCCTTAACAGACAACCTTGGTTAAGCAGAAGGAACAGAGAGGGGATTTTGGTACCTTTCGACGAACAGTGAGGAGACAACGTCCGTTAGGATCCATGAGAACGAGTTCGTCTCTGTCGCGAGTGTCGGGTCCGTATGAGTCAACTCGGAAGACGAGTTGACCTTTGCAGTCGTAGACGGTGAAGCCATCGCCGGCGAAGAAGAGAGAGGTTTTGAGGACGGTGAGATGGATCTCTTCTTTGAAAACGTATCCAGGTCCCACCTCGTTCATGTTTTCCGCAGCAGCGCCAGAAGCCATACAAAATGTAGTGTGGAATGTTATATGGGTTTCTTTCCTATTTGTATTACAGTTACGTTATTTTAATGGGGGGTTAAAGGAAAAGCACTATTCATATTCTCGAATTCAATAATCCTCCACCATAACTAAATTATTTATTAATTCATAAAGTGTGGGGTACAGAAATGGAACCATGCATGGGGTGGGTTATCGCTATCCCCAAAAGTGGGGATAAAAGATAAAAAATATCTACGAAGATGATGCGATAGGACTTTTGGTTTTATTTTAGGGCACGCTAAATTTATTTTTATTTATTTATTTATTTATGTGATCTTTAAACTATTTTAAAAAACAACACTTTCTTCATACAGCAATTCTAGTCTTTCAACAATTTTAAATTAATTGATGACTGAAGTAATACTTTTTTTTTCTTCAATTTATCTTCAAATTGATTATTTATTTATTCATTCTAATAAGTATAATACATTTATTGAGAGATGAAGTTATTTAATAAACTAATTTTGAAATGGCGTATTTATTTTTATAAAATATATTAAATTACAGTTATTAGATAACTTTTTAAAATTGGTTAAGTTTTTGTTAGTAAATTCATTATAGTTCCTGACAATGAACTAAATTTTGACATGAGTTGTAATAATTAAATAGCATTAAATATTAAAAATTAAGGAAAAATAAAGTTTGAAAATATTTGAGTGAGTTTGGTTTAGCTGTGTGAACACTGGAAGCGTTGATTGACTATATTAGTTTGGGCTAACCCGGTGCCAGTTGTTGGCCGTCTCTACTGTTCCACTTTACAACAAAATTTTTGACAACTACACACTTTTTCTCCCCAAAAAAAAGACAAATTTATGGAAAAAGAAATGTGTGGAAGTATTCTTGAGCTTCATTTTCACTCATTATTTAATTTTTTAATAAAATTAAACATATTTTTTGTGTAAGATTTTTTTATATTTATAATGGTATTTAAAATGGTTTGAGATAGCATTAATGAAGAAACTAGTCTATCATGGAATCCCACACCTATGATTATTTGTGGTGAAAGTCAAAAGGCAGCATTTATAAGGAGGTGCTGTGAATCTATGCCGTTATCACCTCACAATCAGTCATACACTTAATTCACAACTCTAACAACGATCAGTTCAACTACAGTAACAACCCTCAATGGATTCCATAGCGATGCATGCTTTTACTTTACCTAGACTCAATTAAAGTTGGTGTTGAAACTTGAAAGTGGAATTTCAGGTTTACATTACACGCCCACCACACGTAATTTGACTCAAATCAGGAGAACAAATTTCTCAAAATGTTAAATGTTATTCATTAGTAAAGAATGAGGCTAACACATTTCTCTTAAATGAAATATCTGTATTGGATATATGTATTGAACACAACACTCATACGATATTTATAGAGCACGTATCAATAAAGTATTAAATTCAAAAAATATTTATTGAATTTCTAACAATTTTAACACGAGTTTAATACAATTTTAAAAATATATATATTAATTTTCTAAAAACTCAAAAATATTGTATAAATCTTTATTATAATTATAAAATATAGAATAAATCATTTTGAACCAGTCATAAAAAAACATCTTTTAATTCCAAAAAAAAAACTGAAACATACTTGTACACATAAATCTTTATTGTTAATTTATATAATTCATAATTATATAATATATAGATTTGTGTCATCGTGTCCTACATTTTAAAGATTATACATATCTCTGTATTGTATCAGTGTCTGTGTCAGTGTTTGTACTACATAATTGAGACACTAACTCATCTTAATCATGATGTTGCTTTCTCTCAATCTTACTTCCTATACTAGGTCTTTGGCATTCATTCTCAGATGAGAAGTATTTATACAAAATGTTCTTCAACACTCAATTGAGTGATTGATATTCAGATATAATAAACTACAATAATAATGTATATTTTTCTTGGTTGTTGTAATTATTTGTAAGATTTAGCTTATGTTGAATCGTATTTAATATGTTAACAAAGATTAACATTTGAAATAAAAATAAAATATATGTAAAATTGAGACTTTAATAAATATCAAATTAAATGTAATATTATATAATTAAAGTCACTAAAATAAATATCATAAGTTTTCTAGAATAATTGAACACATTATATTATCTTTAAAAATATTATTTGATATTTTAAAAAACTAAATTAAATTATTTAACTTTGACTGATGTAATAAAAATCTTTCAGACTTACAATATGATGAACATAAATTACCAAAAATATGTGAAAAACATTGAATCAGTATATTTATTAGTTTAATGACTGATCCAACTTGTTTTGAAAATATCAGAAGTTAGTAACCTATATTTTTACTAACTTCATTTGACGTGATGGCTTCTAATGTTAATTAGCTTTCAATTTACTTTTAGTATCATAATAAGTTAACCCTATCTTTACGTGACGCCTTTCAATTGGCTCACCAAATTTTTAGTTGCACAAATCTTACCTTCATAAACAGAAGATAAAAATGTCTTTTATCTATATTTTTATTACTCTTCAATTTACTTAAATATGTAAAATAAAAAAAAATACTTAAATCAATTTTTTTCTAATTGATTCTTAGATTCGGTTCATACTAATTTATTTAGCACGATAAACGAATATAACAATTCTCATTCGATTTATACTCTTGAAGTCAAGCAAAATCGAATCTGAACAAAAGCACTGGTAAACTAGTGAAGCTTTCCAAAAGTAGGTTTATTTTTAGTTAAACACGCAAATTATATTGGTATTAATTTAATCTGAAATATTTAATAACTTTTTCCCTTTGTTTGAGATAAGTGAACAAAGATTTGCCACATTTAAAGGTATTAATGTTTGTTTATTTGGACTATCTTTTTAAGTCAAAAAAGTTGATTTTTCTTTGCAATTGGGTCGGTTAGAGAAAGTAGGGTGTGGACAGAGAAAGGTGGTGTGTCGTGTAATCCAAACAAGGAGTAGTTGGTGATGGGCCTACTTGCTGGGCTCCAAGAGGCATGGACTTTTGTGTGTGATGACAAGGTAAAATATAATGAATTTTATTAGTTTTTTTTTTCTGCGATATGAATTTTATTAGTGTAAATAAGAAAAGAAAGAGAGAGAGAGAGAGAGAGAGAGAGAGAGATAGATGTTATAAATTAAAGATGTAATAATTAAAAAAATTGAAAAGAGATATGAATGAAATAGGTGAACTCTTTGACTTTGATTTCACTTTTAATTTTTAGGTTTATATGAAAATTCAGTTCATATAAATTTTATTAGGAAATTTCCCATTAGAAGTAGGAGAAGAAATATTAGTAAAATGTATAGCATAAGATCAATAAACCTTATGTACTAGATTGGAAAAACAAAATGCGAGCAATATTTAAAATATGCTAGTATTTTATTTTTAAAGTAAAGTTTTGTTGTAGAATCTCTACACACAAGTTATAAGTTGTTTGATGAACAATGTCAACTTTTCATACAATTCACCATAATCAAACTTTACCATTATTAAATTAATAATTTTAATGTTGTCATTAAACTTATTTTTCACATACATGATGAAGTTGAATAAAAGAAATATAGTTTGACTTTCAATCCTCGTGAAATGGGTAAAGGTCTTCTTATATCAACATGTATGAGGTTAAAAACATTTAAAAAAAGTCATTGTTTTGTTGAAAAAGTTGTTTATGTTTAGCAAAATGACATGTCCAAATGTTTCAAGAATCAAAATATATGTAAGGAAAGTCTTTGCATGTATGTTCATTAACCTTATCAAAAGGGTATCCTAAAAGGGTATCCTAACCTAAGGTGTCATACATCAATATTAATCATTCTGTTTAGGAATAGAAAGAGAAAAATTGAAAAGAAAATGTAATCTTTTATTCAAATTAGCTTGTCCAATCATCTTGAATCTCGCAAAGCTTGTGGAAAATATTTAGTTGACAATTTATATCCTGAATTAAATGTGTTGCATCGAAATCAAATTAAAAATCAATTCAATGTATTGTATAGAACATTAAAAATTATGAAATCCAAAGAATTGAATAGTGCATGTGTATTCAACTATGACACAAGAATAATTTGATAACTTAATATGAATAGGTTTAATCTTATGAAAGGCAACAAAGTGATTTTTTATGTGAGGGACATGGTTATCGTCAGTCAGTAGCACTAGTGTCTAAAATTCAAAAAAAAATTACATGTTTGTATTTGTGATTTTTGTGCAAAAACTCACTATTATGATTGTGAGCTTGGTTAATGTTGTGATTTGATGAATCTTGCAAAAGATTCAATAGTTTCAGCACTTTTCAACAATGAAGGGATGATTTTCTTACTCTAGATCATTATTATTGTTTTCCACAAAAAAAGTCCTTGTGTTAAGATTGCATGTTTGTTCTTTTCCTCTGTTTTAATACTCATGTGTATGCTTATATAAGGGGTGATATCAATGATATGGTTTATCTTGTGACAATAAGCGCACTATTTTCTTTAAGCAGAAAAATGTCCTCTTCCTCTGCCTTGACCTCTCCGGCTGCCTCCCCTTCCTTGTGATCTCCAACCATTTTGTCTTTTTGCAGTATTCCAACTATTTTTGAGCATTGACCATCACCTTTGTTTCATGTAGAACATTACCTAAAATTTGTCTTTCTTGTTGTATAAGTAAAGAGAAGACTTGATTGATATTAGGAAAGAGTTTCATAAAGAAAACTTGAGTCTTGATAGTACTATACTTTTCACCAAGCCCTTTCAAAAGGCACATCACATATTCTAATTTCTTGTACATAGCAGTAATATCAGACAAGACATGGTATATCATAAATATACAATCTGATATAGGTCTTCAAGATTCAAGCTCTTCCTAATGAGTCTTGAGACTTGTATAGAATTAAGTCACACTTATCTCCTTGTTTAACTGAATGAATTTCTTGAAACAAATAGAAAATTTTAAAATAATCACTTTTTAATATTTTTTTTCAAGTCTTACCAAAGATTCTTGACATTGTCAATATAAATGATACTTTCAACAATTAGGGTGTGATCCAAAAACTTATGATGACATTGAACCTTTACCGGGTCTCAAAAGTAGGGTCATTGTGTGTTAGAAGATTGATACTTCCATCAAACTTCAGTTTGTTCGTTGAGAGAAGGACAAATTTCATACTTCTACTCCAAGAGTGTTAGTCCATTTTCTTTTTTTTTTTAACCCTAACACGCGAGTTGAGTCTTACTTGCCATTCTTCCTTTATTCAAAATCAAAACATAGATAATTTTGAGTGGTACAGAAGTTCTATGGAAGAGCTCTACGAAATAAACATTTGATTTTATACAATTGGATCGATTCTAAGTTAACGATAGAAATTTGTTTATTAACGGAATTCAAGAGTGATCGCTGATACGTAGGAGTAGTGTTCATACGACACAACGTAACAATAGGCAAATTCATGTATGAAAGTTAACATAAAGTTAAGTAGGAACCGATTTTCACTAACCACTTTTCCTTCAAAAGTTAAACGACGTACAGCAAAGCATGCTGCAAGAAGAGCCAGCATGATACCACCATTTACGTACAAGAGAATTCAAAATACCAAAGGTGATGATCATCCCTAGCCTGTTTCTATTCCCCACATAACCTAGGTGTGTATATATATATAGATATTTATATAACTTTCGTGGTTTTGTCTCTAAAACAACTAGCTAGAAAGGCGTGCCTTTATCCTTGCAAAGCTACAAAAGAGAAGAAAAAGCAAAGCAAAGGCCAAAAGGGAAGACAAAATCTGCAGATATTTGTTCCACCAATTCACTTGCATTATTGATTCTGCACAGGATATCTCACTCCAGCTACCAAAGCACGTTGCTGCTCTATCTGCATGAAACCATAGGGTATAGTAAATTAGTATCAAATCTTCGTAAAAAATGACGAATGTAGTATTAAAACCTTTATATGCAATGCAACCTTACTTGGAACAATTCATGCAATTTGTTCTTGAGATAGCAATATTCATGCTCCAGCATCTCCAACGCTCGCAAGCATCTGCAATTTGGCACGTGGACAGTTTCAGTTAGCATGCAATAAACAATGAATGAATCATCAGAGTTTTAAAACTCGTGCCAATTAATGGCTTGGTGTTTAAAGCAATCGTTGATTATTTATTGGGTAGAGAAAAAGAAGGGATGCACACGAATTTTGAGAGGGAGTTAGGTGCGTATGTACCCTCCACGGTTGCTCTGGTCTGTAGCAGCACGAAAGGCAACGCAAATGTTTGTGACTCTCTTGGCACCAATGCTTGAGCTGCTACCCATGAACTGGTTCAAATGGATTCCCATTTTCTTGTAGTCTGATAACTCCCTTTCCATTCTGCGTTCAACCATACATGAACAAATCAATTCAACAAGGACCATTCATAATAACTAATCCAAATGCTTGAAGAAGATTAATTACATACAGCAATCCTCTCAGATTATTGAGTAGCTTCTCAGACTCGTGAAAATAAATGTTCACAACCTCAGAGACGAAGTTGGGAGAGGCCTCATCTTGCAGCTGTTGAAGCTGCAAAAATTGCTCATCCAACACTCCCTGCATGTATGCATGGAATTGAATCAGACCAAACATATACTATCATACAATTATATAACAAAATTACGTAAATGTTGTTGGTGATGTTTTTTACCTGGTGGAAAAGAAAAGCAAGTAGACGGTTCATGTCGGCCCACAAGAGGTCCGCACCGAAACCAAGCATCCACAGAGGGAGACCCGTTTTGGCTATTTGATTGAAGCACTGTATGCAATGAAGAATTAAGCAGCAGCCACCACTAACAGTAACTTATCAAGTGACACCAACACCAAGAAGAAGAAGAAGAAGGAGAGGGAACAATGGACACTAATACTCACACACTCCAGCTTCTATTGCTGTCACGGGAATGCCAATACTCCTATTTAAAGCATTCCACGAGGGCAAACCTTCTTCTACCACAAAAAATTTATAACTCTTTGCTTCTGAATCATTAAGAGATTATAAATAAATATACTGTGGAAAGTTGTTTCTCATTAGTATATTATGATTAGAATATTGGTTAAGAAATCAATACATATAAAATATGCTTTCTTTCTAATTCCTTATATAATATCTTTAACCATTTGCATTGTTTAAAATCTCAGTATAGGTCATGCTAGTGTAAGGTATATGCAAACATAAAATATTATTTCCTCTGCAATACCTCATATCAATATGGACTTATTTGACTAGGAATGAAATTAAATAAATAGTTAAATAGATTTGATATGTTTAAAAGTAGTAAGTTATATATGAAGAATTCATATTTAGAATTGAGAATAAAATAGGTAGTTAAGTATAAGAATAGTTTGAAGGAGGTGTTTAGAAGAGTTACGAAAGGCTTATTTGATAACTCTGATGAAATTATTTAAAAGTTGTTGTAATAGTCCTATGAAAGTAGTAATGATGATATTCATTAGTTAAGTTGAGTGAGAGTGAGAGTGGTTTTTTGGGGTGTGGGTGTTAATTAAAATATAGAAAGGAAGGAAGGCATGGAGATGATTGGGAGTAATCGAGGTGAATGTGGGGTATCTACCCTACCATGTCAAGGCCATTGCCCCAGGCTCGGTGCTGTTGGCAGTGTTGCAAAGTGCATTTCTTCTCCTTCTGTTCCCTTCCCACCTCACTTCACATCTTTCCACCAAAATGCTCCATTCACCCGACACTGCACCTGCACCTGCACCTGCACCTGCTATAACTTCATTCTTATTACTGCCACTGTACACACCTATACTGAAAATCACAGTCAAAATGTGTTAATGACATTTTTTTAATTTCAATTTCTTGATCAAAGTTCAAAAGACTATGGTTAGTATTAGTCTGTTTATGTAGTTTCTATAGTTTTACCTCTTTCGAAAGAAGGAAGTTAGTGGTTTTATATACATAAAGAAAAAGAGTGTAAATACAATACTTTTTGGCTCTCTCTTTAGACAGAAGAAGAACAATGGTGGACTATTAAAAGGTAGACTTAACTCGTGTTTGGGCGGTCCAACTAATAAGGTAAATAAATAAAATTTGTAGTGAAAATGTTTTTATCTCTGACCATATTCAAAATTAAGATAGTGTTCTATTGTATGTGAGGTGGTTCAGTGAAAAGTTTTGGCCAGTTTGGCACGCTGTTGAATAAGGAAGATGGGAATTTTGTCTCTTTGTGGAATGAAGTGGAGGAAAACTGAAGGTGGTTTACAGTGCAGTGCATAGCAGACACAGCATGAATGAATGGATAGACTTTTCTACTCATCATGGCCTAAACACCAAACTACACTCCATCTTCTGACACCCACTTCACACGCCGGGGAATCAAGCACAAAATTATAGGTCCTGCTCTTATTATTTTATCATCCAATTACTGTTAGGGCCACACTTATTAGGTCTTGCATAATAATTATTTTTATTTACATAGTAAATTGATATGTAACCAAGTCTTTTGTCCTATTTTTCTGTGTTTATGGTGTGTATCAAGCACATCTGATATTGAAAATTTGTATATTTTGCAGAAGGGACTGGACTAGGACAATAGAAACTAACAAAGTGATTTACAATTTGCTATGTCCACAAATCAACTAGTAATTAACATATTGTCTAATTTAAACATAAATTATAATGTTAAATACCAAAAGACATTCCACATATTGACTATTCGGCTCAACAAAACTATATCAGATTTATTAAGAAATAACTCTTTCTTTATAAAACAAGATAGATCTATAATAAAAATTAAATTATAATAAAAAAATTGATCACTCTCTAAATAAGATTAAGGGAACATTAGACCTTAATATGTATAGGATAATCATTCTCACAGGAAAATATTCATAAAAAAGTTATAAATACTAAATAAGATTAAGGGAACATTAGACCTTCATATGTATAGGATAATCATTCTAATGGAAAAATATTCATAAAAAAGCTATAAATAGATAAGTGTTTCAAAGATAAAAATTAATAATTCTTCAACTATAATATCTATAATATATATATTAAGCGCTAGCTTGAATGTTGAAGTGTATTTATAGATACTTCGTCTGATCAAGGAGCTGAGAGACTGACAACACTAAAAAAAAGATCTTGATAGAAAAAATCCGACCTCATAAGAACAATAATCATCTTTGATTAAATTAAAGGAAGTTGTATTGTAAAAAAAGTACAGCAATAGCTTCCACAATATATTAATACATTAACTAGGGAATTAGCATTTTTTTTTATGGCTTTCTGCATAGCATTGCAGTAATTTTGAGCTAAAAGGTGAAGCAGGAGTGGAGTGCATTGCATACTTTTCATGTACACCTTTTTTTTGTCTCACACATGCAAGTGTTAAATATGCACTTTAATAACCTTACAGTATGAATGCAAATTGCTACTACCAAGCTTGGGCATGGGTTAACGTCTACTTTAACTTGGTTTTATAGTGCTATACTCAGAATCATGCATGTTGATTTGAATTAATTATAGATTCCTCGAAATCCTTGCTTGAAAGGCATACTTTGTTCATAATCAACTGACGTAAGCAAACTACTCCTACTTAATTGCCCAATAAAGTCTTTTATCTGATGTTTTTGTAGATTATAGTAACATGCACCCAATAATTAATGTTGGTTATGAGAACTTTTTTCCAATAATTAAGCTCATAAGATGTGAAAGCAAGTTTCTATTAAGCCATAATAGACTGGTTCATCATGTAAGGCACATGGTTATGATTATACTTTGGTTTACCAAAGCAGTGTATTTGTTTCTGGAAATTACGAGTAAATTTTTTTTTTATATAAAAAAAATAGTAACATCTTTTCTTGTTAATATAATTTTAAATTTTAAAGTGAAAGCAATATTTTATCGATATAATTTCAGAGTAAAAATCATATATAAATATGATTTCAAAGTGAAAGTCATATTTAATAGAGAGGACCTCAAAATAAAACTTATCCCAAAGTTATATTTATGAAATACGAGTTCCACTTTAAAATCATATCTATAAGATACAATTTAATCACTATGGAAAAAATGGGTATCCAAAATCTAAATTTTGAAGAAAAAAACACTGCTTTCATGGAAAAATCCTTATGTATACTTGTGTATGTTTTTATATATATTTCATTAGGATAATTAAGCATGCTTCGGCTTGACGTAAGCAGAATGACAGATAAGAAAAAAACCTTAAAAATTGTTTGGGGGAAGTACTACTTATGAGGTGACTGTTGCAGTGTTATATTAAAATGATAAACAAGAGTTAACCTTATTCCATAGACTTCATAATCGTGTTAACTTTTTGCTCTCCCGTGCTTATTTACAGTGACCATTATTGCAACAACCAATATATGTCTTTTGGCTTTCTTCATATGATTTTTGTTTCATTTCCTTTTTGGTTTCGAAATGCTAAATGAGTTTTTGTTCTCTAGGAGGTGGAGTTAAAAAATATTGCCATTTTTCCACTCTCTTCATTTTCGAATAGTTTATGCTACTGCATTAGCTTGTTTATTAGGTTATGGCGATTAAGTTAGAAAGAAAGACAATGAAAAAAAGGTGGTCTCAAAGCTCGAGGTTGTTGTTGTCTTCAATGTTTTTAACTTCATGCTGTTCTGTTGTTTACCTTTTTCATGGATAGATACCCACTCCCTTTCTTTCCCTTTCCGTTTGCTTCTTCCAAGAATAATCTGTTGCCTCATTCAGACCCTCTGGTGCTTGTTCATTCATCTACTTCATCATATGTTTCCATAATTCTATGATGTTTATGCCTCACTAGATCTCAAGCTTTTTATGATTTTATCTCTGCTAAAACATAAAAAGTTCATCATGTTATCAAGATTTATTTGCATAAGAATGCAAAGAGATTATCAGAATTAAATACCACATTCACACGGGTTGATTACAGTTTTAAGGTGTTTCAATAGTTTTTTATTTATTACAATAGTCTAATCTTAAAATTTTCAATTTAAATGAATGAATATGTACTAGTTAAATTATAAAAAAAATTGTATGAGTGAGAAGTTTTTGTATAATAATCACAATCCAAAAAATATATTTTTATGTTGATTTTAATGAACATTTTATTATTATTTTTTAACCTGTAAAACAAAATTTATATATTTTTAGTGATTTTGACTATTAATGTTCAAATAGTTGTTCAAATACTCAAAATTTATTAAATATATTGAGAAACCACTATTTCTAAATGAAGCATTAAATTCAATCTAATTAAATAAATTAATTAATGAACAAAAATATATTATGAAGAACATAAATTCGACTTTTTAGTTCTAAATTACAATAAATGAAAACCTAATAAAAATTCCAAATATTAAAAAATTAATTAACTAAATTGTGATAAATAAATCCTACATAACCTGATTAAATTGAAAACATCACAAAGAAAATAGATGAACAGAAATATAATCACAAACATTGGAGTAGAAGAATATATTTACCACTCAAATTCCTCATACACCCCCTATATAAATATACTAGTCTACAAAACGGTTATTTTTCACATTATTCTTTAATCTTCTTTAAAACACTTTTTTTTAGAATCCCTGGATTTGTTTTCCTTTAAATTAAATTTCCGTCACTAATTTTCCTTATGTTTGTTTTTCTTAATTAAATTTATCTCACTGATTTTCCTTATCTTTGTTTTTTTAATTAAATTTCTGTCACTAATTTTCCTTGTCGAATATAATGAGTCTGTTTAGAAAATTAAATACAAATTTAGGCACTAATTAAAAAATATTAACTCAAATTCTCTTCAGAATATCATGATATTGTTTTAATTAACTCAATTCTCTTCAGAATATTCGAGCCTTTTTGCTACTTTGCCCTTCATCAAATTGAAACCAATTGCTTTATTGTCCTTCATCTAATTTAGTTTAGCATCAGCTTCTAAACCTTACGATGTTTACTTTGACTGAACCATTTTAACACTGGATTGCATGAGAATTCTATGAAATTCTTAATAGTAAAACTTGTTCCATTTTGCAAGCTAAAGATCAGAGTTACTTATTCTCAGGATTTAAATCCAAATTAATCACAGCTACACATAATGTATTCATTAAGAAAACAGAGAAGACTTTCTGATCTTTGCATGAGCATTCTCCCCTTCTGGATCCTAATTAGATACCCAATTTCTCATCTCAGTAATATTAATATATTCTAGTTTCATCACTATGATATCCAACATCTCCATAGTGTTAATATATCACAGTTTCATCTCTATGATATCCAACATCTCCATAGTATTAATATATCACAGTTTCATCTCTATATATCCATCATCTCCTTATTATAATATATCATAGTTTCATCTCAATGATATCCAATTTGCCACCGTAATAAACAGCTTGCACATGACTTGATGGAAAAGGTATGCACCAACTTGAAGTTTTGATGGTTTTTATACTATCAAACCAACTTGATGGTTTCTCAATTGTTTCATTAACAAGATGTTACCATATAAAAGATGGAACTTGCAATACACCTCAATTCTAAGTCTGAGGAGTAGCACCATTTTGTATACCAGTATTATATATTATATAGATATTTCATAGGGTCACATTAATAGTTTTTGTAATAGTAAGCTGTAGCAGAGCTATTTTGCTAGTTTTCCAAATTGCTCAGTTCTCATGACAGTGTATTGATTAAGCAATGCTCCAACTTCTCACAGTTTTTGTTCCAAGTCACTGATCATTTGAATCTGATAGCAGAGAATGCCTTATGACTCTAATTACATCTGTAAGGGACACAACCCCCACGAGCAAACCCTCCTGATCCACCACCCAAACTCGATGAACATGACTAGTCACTGCCTTCTCAATTACCTCAGACAAAGGTGATTCAGCATAGCAAGTCACAAGCTCCCTTCTGGAGGAGGCTCTATTCTGCATGTCTGAGTACAGTGGACTGGATCCAACTTCTTCAGTGAATGCTAGTGCACTTATTCCCAACCATGATTTTAGCGAGGATATGTGGCATCCCCTCAAATCTGTTGCAGAAAATGTACCAATAATCTTCCTGCATCTGCCCTGCCAAAACGCGACACAAAAATTATTGACATAACATTCAATTCCATTTTTGTCATTCTAAGAGACAGCAATATTAACAATAATAAATGAAAAGGGAACGGGGAGAAGTGATTATAACTTGCATTTATAAGCTGCTTGTGATCATCTTGACCAACACCGGTGGCTCTAACAATAGGAACAGCATTTAACATAGCGGCCTTTAAGCACTTTATGGCATGAACAAGTTTTGTGCGGTCTGTGATGGCATAAATCTGTACAGTGTCAGCCCCCAAATCCTGAACAGAACGTGAGAGAATGCTGTGTAGTTCAGCAGCACGACCATGCAAGAACTTAAGCATATCCATCTGAGTGAGCATTTGGTAGCTAGAAGCAGACTCTGTAAGTTCCACCCCAGATGACACGTTCTCTTCCAGGCCATCAACCGGTACCATAGCACGATGCACCCCTTTGCTGAACACTTCCATGCAGTCTAACATACTAACACATGATGCAAGAATAACTAAACAATCAAACTCTTCATTACTAATCAAACCCAAAAACAATATCAGAAGAACACATTTGTTTTTGTTGTGATAGAAATTTTAGGATGTATCACTCTAAAGGTAAAAATCATGTAATTTCCAATTAAGTTTCATACTCACTGATGTGTAAGATAAGATAGTTGAAAATCATGTGACTATTGAAATTAAAAATGTTGAAGATAGTAATATATACCTAAGGAGGTTTTGAGTTGGTAGTGATAATAAAAGAAAGGTTTGCAAGTTAATTATTAACCTGGTATTAGGATTGAGAGTCCACAAGCTAAGGCCTTCAAAGGAGTGACCAATGATAGAGGAAACAGAGTCAGACATCCTTTGATCAAGGTCTTGGGTGATATTATCACCACCACTCAAGTGGTCATCACCAGCTATGTGCGCCAGAATATCAAGCATAGTCACCATCCCTATATAATGTTTCCTTACAGCACCCGTTTGCTTATCAGACTCTACGATCATGGACCCCCCGGCTCCGATCCACTGCCCCGGCGGCGCAGCCACGGGTACCGCCACAATCTCGTTCGCCACCAGAGTATTCATTGTTTGGGCCAGCGACGCCGTGTAAGGCACCTCCACTAGCCGCTTCTTGTCCACCATCATGTCCTTCACCTTCTTCTCCTTTAGTCTCACACTTTCACTTCGTTGCATGGTGGCTCCACCGCCGCTTTTCGCTTCTTTCACCTCCTGCATAGTTTCGATTTTCCTTCTGTTACAAAACGACAAATTCTTCTTAGTGCAAAGATGGGTACTAATGGGAAAATATAGAACAAGCATCAAAGATTGGTTTTTTTAGCAATTTTTTTACAGCAGTAGTCAAGGTATATATAACATATGAAGTTGTTGCTGAAATTCATTTTTGTTTTGATGGGTTTTATACGTGTTGTGTTGTGAGATTCTCAATATTGTGCATGCAACTCTGCTCTTGCCATCTGTAATAGCATACTTTATGACTCAGCAAATGCCCATCAATTTATTCAGTTTTTGTACTCTTACAGGAACACGTATACCATAGCCTTTCCCTGTTCAACACCTTTTACGTCGGTGTAAAGTTTTAATTTTTATTATTTCATTAAACCCTACTTTATAAACGAGTTGCAAGAGAATACAATCCCATGAACTCTGCACAAAAGAAAACGGAACATACCAAAGTTTTACAGTAACTTGATTCATACATTATTTATTTTTTATACAATCCTATTCTTTGGTTGTTTTCTTTTGGATAATGAAGCAAGGGATAAACACACATTCCATCATTTGGGTCTATCAGAAGATGTCTTAAGAGGAGTGAAGGTGAATGAGAAAGCAGATGCCTTGAACAGAATGGGACAACGTTAAAAGCCATTAGAGGTCCCTAGTACAAGGCAAGGTTGTAAATCTCGTGACCAACATAAATGCTCCAATTCTCCATCCCCTACACCATTTATAACACTAACGTCCTTTCTCGTGAGCACACATTACTCCACTCCAGCCACATCACCAACTTCCCAATTAAATAGTAAAAAACATAACTCCTCACACTTCTCCCATTCATTTACATGTTTCCACCCTCTATAAAAAACCCCAACCCAAAAACATCAATTTCAGTATCATCATCACACGTACCTTAAAAAATGAGTCACTGTCTTCTTTTACTCCTAGGAGTACTATGTTACACGTTGTTTTTGCCACCTGATGTAACGGCGTTCACGGTGATCATGTCAGATTCCGGCGTGCCGTCAACCCTGGTAGATGGTCCACAAACGGGGTTTTCCATGAACCAAGACGGCGCCCGAACGGATAAGCGAGAGCAAGAGGCGGTGTACGACATCATGAAAGCCACCGGCAACGATTGGGCCACCGACATCCCCGACGTGTGCCGCGGTCGCTGGCACGGCATTGAGTGCATGCCCGACAAGGCCAACGTTTTCCACGTGGTGTCCCTTTCGTTCGGAGCACTCTCCGATGATACCGCTTTTCCGACATGCGACCCGACCCGCTCCGTAATCTCACCCTCCATCACACACCTCCCCCACCTCAAGACCTTGTTCGTTTACCGTTGTTTTACTTACAACCCTCAGCCCATCCCACCCTTCTTGGGCCTATTGGGCCCAACCTTGCAAACATTGGTCCTCCGAGAAAACGGCCACGTTGGGCCCATTCCTGTTGAATTGGGCAACCTTACCCGTTTGAAGGTCTTTGACCTTCACAAAAACAACCTCAACGGCTCTATACCCCTCTCATTGGGCCGGATCACCAATTTAAGGTCTTTGGATTTGAGCGCCAACAAATTAACCGGTTCCATACCCGGTTTCACCTTCCCCTCTTTGAACGTGTTGGACCTCAGCCAGAATCTTCTCATGGGCTCAATTCCTTCTTCTCTTTGGAACTGCCATTCTCTCATCAAATTGGATTTCAGCCGCAACCGCCTCGTGGGCCCATTGCCGGAGAAGCCCATGAGCTTGAAAGACCTTATGCTTTTGGATTTAAGCTACAACCGTATACAGGGCCCATTTCCCGTGTCAATCAAAAGCCTGAGTTCGCTTCAGGCTTTGATCCTGAAAGGAAACCCAATGGGCTCCAGTATGATACCCGGTGATGGGTTCGATGGTATGAAAGCCCTGATGATTGTTATTTTGTCGAATATGAATTTGCATGGGCCGGTGCCTGAATCACTGGGGAAGTTGCAAAACCTTCGCGTGGTTCATCTGGATGGGAACCACTTTAATGGGTCAATTCCGAAGAGTTTTGGGGATTTGATAAACCTTAGTGAACTGAGGCTGAACGATAATGGGCTTAGTGGGTTGGTGCCATTTGGGAGAGAAATGGTTTGGAGGATGAAAAGAAAACTGAGACTGAATAATAATTCAGGGCTTTGTTACGGTGCACGTAGTGGTTTGGGAGATACCATGGACTCAACCTTTGATTTAGGTATCCCTTCCTGTGACACATACCCTCCCACTCCACCCTCCCTTAGGACACACCAACACCTTTCTTCACTTACCCAAAACTCCATTCCTTTCCCAACCCCAACACATCTCACATCACGTGCTCTCAACCCTCTTACATTCTCATTCCCACTACCCACTTTTCTCCTCTTTACTCTCTTTTTCTTATCTCTAATTAATTAAATATACATTCAAATTTATTATAATCTAATTCAATTTTATAAAAAATAGAGTTTTTTTTTTATGAAATATTTTTATATTCACGTGTTTTATTCTGGAAATATGCTTTTATTTTATACAGATAAATTTATCAATGAAATGTCTAATTGATATAAATATAAAAATATAAAGATATAAAAACGAATGATACATGGGTATGGAGATACATTCAACCTATTTTATGATATGTTTTATTTGTTGAAGCAAGAAATGAATGGGGTAGAATATCATGCATTATGTGTTTTGAATAATGTTTTTGTACACATCTTGAGAGTGCACATGAGGAAGTTGGTGGGGTAATAGACTTCTCCATCTACACAAAACAATGTTGAGATGATAGAAACCGTGCAAATCTGATGTGATAAGTGCCATTGTTTATTTCTTCATCATTTATCATCCATCATCACCCAATTTCTCCTCTTGTGTTTCTTTTGTTTCAATTTGAAGATGAGAAATGAGGAAGTCAAAGATAAAATATTTTTTTATTTTTTATTTTTATTATAATAAAAAATATAAATGTCAATTATATGATCTTCTATGTCTTTACTAATTACATAAAAACATCATCCCTTTAACCTAGTTGATTATTTAACATAAAAAATATTTATAATATAATTAGGTATGTCTTAAAATAACAACAATTATAAACTTCTCACAATCCTTTTCAAAAAGTTTAAGACGTCAATTGTTTTTTTCTTGTTTATTAATTTTATTTTATTTCTAGTGTTTTTTCATTATTTCTTTGCTTTTCAGCCATCTTCGCCTTGAAAAAAATAATACAATTTATAACAAATTAAAATTTACTTTTAATTTTTAAATGGTTACTTTTTGGATGGAATATTTGGATATTCATCCATGAAAAAATTGACAACAGATTAATTGGATCAAAATGTTATTGAATATTGAATATTGATAAGACTGGCTATAGGTTATAATATAAAAAAAATAATTAAAAAATTGCCACACTAAAAAAGACGAGATGTTCAGATTCATTAATTTAAAAGAGCTATAATAAGTTCAGAATTCTTACATAAGTTAAGAAAGACTAAACGTAGGTTATAAAAAAATTAATTCATCCAAACATATTTTAAACATAAAATTGTACCAAAAATATTAAATTTCAAAATAAATAATATTTTAAATGTAGTAATTGATTGTATCAATATTATGTTATGATATTGCATTAAGAAGAAAGTGCTTTGAAAAATAATTACATCTCACAAGAGCATTTCCATTGCATTGCACGAGTTGTTTATTAATTTTTAATTCAATTTTTAAAAAATTCACTTGTCCTATTACTTTCAATATATATTTACAGTTTTTACTTTTAATAATAGAAGAATCTTATAAAATTTCCACTTTCATTAACTCTCTAGTTTGTTTAATTATTAATAGAAATATATAACTAAAAAATATTTTTTTATTTTTATGATGAGATAATCTAATTAAGAAATTGATTAAATATATTTTTCATTCCAAGAAATTGATTTTTTTTTAATTTAAATTTTAAACTATTTAAATAGATTATTGTTAGATTTTTTTTATCTAGTGGAATAAGATGTTAAAATGTTTACAATTTCATTAACTTTCTAGTTTGTTTAATTATTAATATAAATATATAAGTAATTTTTTTATGATGAGTTAATCTAATTAAGAAATTAGTTAAATGTATTTTTTTTTCTTGTATTATAATGTGAGATTTGTTCTCATTCTTAATTCAAACTTTATAATAAAAAAAACTATTTAAATTTATTATTATAAGATTCTTTTACTTGTCAAACGAATTTTTAATATAAATTGTAATATTAAAATATTTTAAATACTCAATATATCTAAAATTTGGAGTACATAAAAAACGATTTGGAACATTATTAATTAATTAGTGTTCTGGGGAAAGTGAAGGCTAAGAAGTTTAAAGAATTTTAGGACAACTCGTGTTGGAGAACTCACTCGCAGCCCTAACTGACATCAATCATTGAATAATCATAGTCATACCTAATTTGGAAAATCATATTATATTACATAGATCATAACCTATATACAAAAATTTCCAAATATTATTGAATTATTCTTGCACCTTTTTAGCAATTAAATTAACCACATGAATATAAGTACATGAACTTCAAGGATTCCACCAAACCAGCTTTAACTTTAGTGCAAAGGATTTCTATATCTTACAGTATTCAAAAATTTATTCTAAGAAACATTTATATTTGGTTGTTACAAATTGGATATTCCTTACACTTTTTTTTTTCTGGATATTTGTTTATTTATTTATTTTTGGCTTTAAATATCTTCCTATATTTATAGAATGTTCATTTATTTATATTATTGTTTTGAATATTGATTACGTGGATGATTAAATTAGGTTTAATAAAATCCAATGATCTCTTAATTATGATTTAGTAATGTTTATTGTACACCAGTGAATAATGTTGTTAATATTCACATGCTACTTAGGTGATTATTAAGAATATGTCAAGATGCATTAAGGATCTCAATATTCAATACCTCAATAATATATTTAACATTTCTTTTTATTAGAGAGGAAACATGTGAGAAATTAGATTATTCAGATTAATCTATGTAAAATGAATCTTTAAAAAAAAAATTACTGAAATTTGTGAGTGTTGTGATAGGTGTAATTGAATTTTGATTTTTTAAAATATTAAAATTATAAGCACAAATATGCTCTTATCTTTAAAAATAATTAAAAAATAAAATATGAGATATATGTTAATTAAGAAAATATTGTTTAATATTATATATATATATATATATATATATATAGTATTTTCGTAGATATATATTAATCAGCCATAAAGAAACAAGGAACGTGTAAAAAAAAAAAAACATAAAGATAATAACACAAAATATATTTGACTTTCACTCATAAATATGAGAATATGAGAGAGGCTCATTTACTCACATCCTCACACCTCAAAATCTTCCTCAAAAACCCTAATTCAATAATAATATGCAAACACCTTAATTCTAACATAATAAATCCGAATTGTTCCTTCTCATGGATTGTAGAAGCTTGAAGCAAATACAAACTTAGTGTTTAATTGTATTATATTTATTTTTTATTTTTTAACTTAAGGAAGTTGAAGAACTTGTAACATGCATAGCTAAAATATTTGTTATATTAATCTTTTTATTCTCTAACAAGCAGTGTGACAAGTATAGCTGCCAAAACATTGGGGTCCATTTATGCTTACGCATCTAAACCAAAGTGCACACCAAACACAGTTATGTCTCACTTCACTTTACCAACGACAACTACTCTCCAACTAGTCTAATTTAATATGCACTATTAATATCAATCTTATTCTACCAAAATTTTATCTTTCACAAGGTAACCAATAATTGGTTGTTCAATCATTATTCAGTAAATATATAATCTGAACCCAAAAACAACTTGTGACAAAACAAATAGAGTTAAAAAAGCCTTACGTTAATGATGGTTAGACATGAATAAGAAAGTTTAACTACATATATAAGAAGAATCTGTATATTTGATGTTTATATAATTTGCTAGTTTTTTTAAGTCTAACAATATATATAACTCAAAAGAAACTTCTACAAATTAGCAAGTATTAGAGTTAATGGAAGAAATTAATATCTCTTAGCATCGCAAATGGTACATGGTATTTATTTATAGTTAGTGTGTGACTCTTCTTTGAGCACCGACACTAGTTATTTAAAAGAAAATACCTATAAAAAAAACCCATATAAAGAGAATAATTTAAAATTAGATGTATTGTCAACTTCACTTGTTTATCATAAGATAAATTCAAATTAAAATTAACTTTATCATAACATAAAATTATCTTTTATAATTTCTCTAAATTTTCATTTTTTTTAGTTTTTAATAAATTAATTTTAATTTATACAGATTATTTTATTTTTACTTTTTATGGTTTTATTAAAAAGTTATAAAAAATTCATCCAATACCAAAAAAAATCATTGTTTTTGTCTTGTACCCTCAGGAAGAAACTTTTACCATTTTTTTTATTGCCCATGTCAAAGTTAAGGAATTTCCTCATACTGTACAATAAGAACTAGTTATTGGCCCGTACAATATATATATATATATATATATATATATATATATGAAAAGTAAATATTCAAATAAATTTAAATATAAAATATATGAGAAATTGTAGGAAACTTTTATTTCCGTAATATAAGTATAAATGCTACTTTAGATAAAAAAAAATTGTTTTATAACGCGAATATCTGTCTTATTACTTAGATACCAGCACAATTTCATGTAAACTTTTCATATATGATGCAATCATGTTAATATTCATTGATTTAAACTAATTACACTATATATAATTTAAGAATGATTGAGACAAAAAGTTAAAATAATTGCAAATCTTGGACTACAATATTTACTATATAATAATAAAATTTATACATAGATTGCATTCATTATAATGCGTAAATTTCCTTTTATAATTTAAATAATAATATTTTTTAAAGTTTGTAAATGTTTATTACAGTTAATTAGATATGAATACTTTTCTTACATTTTAACTGCTGATGAATACAACCAATAAACATAAAAGTGTTATGAATTCAAATTCTTTTAAATCTTTTTATTTCAGTTTTCAATATTTTTTTACATCAATTTTTGTTGTCAAGAAAAGAAAAAATGGACCCCACGTGCGTGTTTCTTCTGTTTTGAAATGTGCAAACAGCTGGAAGAAAAAAAGAAAAAACAAAGACTTCGCTTACACACCAACACCTTCTCATCGATCAAACAATAATAACCGATTACTCCCACTTTTCTTTTTCTCTTTTTCTTTTCTGTTCTTTTCGGCTTTGAGTTTCGCACACCCTAACGTTTGCGGAAACATCCCAGAAAAAAAAAGCTTGTCTTCAGTTTCTCTACAACGTGTTTGTGACCAGTAACACAATAAAGTAACGGCTTTCTAAGTGGAGCGCTTGATTTGCTTTGGTGGGTCAACTTCAAGTTTCGATTTTGTTGATTTTTCTCTTGTCGATTGAAAAGGTTCAGTTCCAGAGATACTGGGAGTGCTTTGTGCTAAGGTTATGGCTTTTTGCCCAATCTTTTGCTGCGGAAATGGTTCGGATCGGTAAGACTATGCTTCAGTAGTCTATAGTTTGTAATGATTTTATCATTATTATTCTTTGGATCAGATATGAATAGTTGAGTCACTCACCTCACTTTCATTTTTTTTTTTTACTTTTTTTGGGGAAATTGCTTATAGAGGGGATTTAGATTGTGGTTTAGCTCAGATTCTAGGTATCAGTCAAGCTGTTTTCTGCAACAAAACTACTAAAAGTCGTTAGTTTGGTTGGTAAAATGTCAAGCGAAAATAATGATGGATGATTGTGAGATTGAGTTTCTTCTTATCTCTTAGTTAACATAACATGCAAAGCTATCGTTGATATGAGTATACTAAGGTGCAGAGTTTTTTACTTACGGTTTTAGATTGAAACTTTTGTCTGAATTATGCTTTTTTGGATGGATGGTTGATATTAGTCTCTTTCAATGCAGAAAAGGAAGAGGGAAGAAACAACCTCCTTGGCGGGTGTTTTCTTTGAAGGAATTGCACTCAGCCACTAATAATTTCAACTATGATAACAAGCTAGGAGAAGGGGGATTTGGCAGTGTGTACTGGGGCCAGCTTTGGGATGGATCGCAGGTAGGACTTTGCATTTTTTAGTTCTGTTTCATCATACCAAATCAGCTTCGGTTTATGGTTGTTCATGATCATTCTAGTTTTGATTATTATTGCTGTGTTATTTGTAATGGTTAATTATGTTATTTTAACTCTCAATAGTGTGTCTCCAAATATAGGGTTCAGTTGACATGCTAGTGGCATATGCGATCTGATTTGAAAGATTGAAAGACCTCACAAAGAAATTCCTTTTGGCGTTATTAATTTTCAATGACTTAGTTAAGATAGTTTTATCATGTAACACTGAGAGGGATCAGATTAGGAGGAATTGGTACGGAAGTTATCTTCTCTCAATCAAATTAGGGATAGATTGGAAAAAATAATTTTTTGCCATCTACACTAGAGTTTTTTTTGGCAGCAATTCAATGCAAGTAAGAAAGATTTTTTATAATAATTTGTAAGTAAAGGAAAATCATTTTGGCCGCCTTCTTAATAGGATCTCCCCTCCTTAATTTGGTTGTTAATTCTAGTGTTGAGTTACGATTATTATTGCCTAAATCTGATAAAAGTGAACTAGTACGATGTCTGCTCCTCGATGGATTTGCACCTATAATGCATTTTATGAAACAAAATATCAACTTTCAAAGCTGCAAAAAACTGTCTAAAACATTTTAGCTGGTACCTGTGAAACAAACCTTTTTTGTAAATTTTGCTGATGGCTGACTTGGTAACCTGTTTCCTTCTTCCAACAACTTTTTATGATGGCTACTTGCAATTCTATGCATATCTATGTGCGTACACTTGCAGATTGCGGTGAAAAGATTGAAAGTTTGGAGCAACAAAGCAGACATGGAATTTGCTGTTGAAGTTGAGATATTGGCTAGAGTCCGTCACAAGAATCTTCTCAGTCTACGTGGCTATTGTGCTGAAGGTCAGGAACGGTTAATTGTGTATGATTATATGCCAAATTTGAGCTTGCTCTCTCATCTTCATGGACAGCACTCAGCAGAATCCCTTCTTGATTGGAACCGGCGGATGATCATTGCAATTGGGTCCGCTGAGGGAATTGCGTAAGTGCCACTGTGGTTTTCCATATGTACTTCCATTCCACCTCTATCATTTATTTAATGCTATGATTCAATTTCCTTTCAGATATCTTCACCTCCAGTCAACTCCACACATCATCCACAGAGATATCAAGGCAAGCAATGTGTTGTTGGATTCAGATTTTCAGGCACGAGTTGCTGATTTCGGTTTTGCAAAGTTGATCCCTGATGGGGCAACACATGTGACTACTAGAGTTAAGGGCACCCTAGGCTACCTTGCACCTGAATATGCTATGCTAGGTAAAGCGAATGAGAGTTGTGATGTCTACAGTTTCGGAATTCTCCTTCTAGAACTTGCTAGTGGCAAAAAACCACTTGAAAAACTTAGTTCTACGGTAAAGAGATCAATAAATGATTGGGCACTACCATTGGCTTGTGAGAAGAAGTTTAGTGAGCTAGCAGATCCAAGACTGGAGGGTAACTATGTGGAGGAAGAGCTTAAAAGAGTAGTTTTAATTGCTCTATTATGTGCTCAGAGTCAGTCAGAGAAGAGGCCCACCATACTTGAGGTGGTAGAACTACTGAAGGGAGAATCCAAAGATAAGTTAGTTCAGCTGGAAAATAATGAACTCTTTAAAAACCCTCCGGCTGCAGTACATACTGATGATGAGACGTTTGCAGCTGAAGGCAGTTCAGATTTCATCTCAGAAGAGAAAGAATCAAAACCTGAGTTGGAAGAGAAAACTGGGCCATGAACTATTTCAAAGAGATAGAACTTTGAATTTGATGTGTTAAATACAGATTGTGAATCTGCGGTTTTTTTTTGTATTACTATATTTATTACTTGTGCAGGGAAAGACTCGGCTGGGCGCCTATTTATTAGAGAGATGGGGCTGCTTGTCTCTCCTTCACATTATGAATGTGGCTAGCTATGAATCATGCAGAGTTGCTGAAGTCTGAAACTAGGAATTTGTTAAATACACATTGTGAAGTTTTCAAAATTTATAACTTTTTGTTTGGAAACACTTTCTTTTTGCGGGTGTATAATGTATAGAACCGTTGTCTATAGGTTGTTTTTGTAATACTTATCCTCATAAGTAAAAGTAATGCCATAAGCAAAAATAAAGGAAGCGGCCGCCTTACTAATTATTTTAAGATCCTGAAATTTCAATAAACTAAAATATCTTATTACTTTTATTTAAATATATATATATATATATAAATTATCATATATTTTTTATCACTTTCTTTCTTTTCGGATCGATGTTTATCACTTTGGTTTCTTTTAGGTATTTACACTTCAGTTTCTTTTAGGTACACTTCATTTCTCATTGAAACTAATTATTGACACATCGAGTCAGAAATTTGTACGACTGCATTTTCCATTTAGACTAACTTAATGTAACAGTTAATTTAAGCGAAAGATACGGAGTAACTTCCTTGGACTTTCCATTAAGTATACTTATCCCGTATCCGATGAATGCGTAAATACCTAGGTCGTGCAAAATTACCAAAGCTTTTATTTTAGATCTAAAATGACTCCATCACTGAAAATTTATTCATAACAATGTTAAAAAATAGATTATCAAAATAAAAATAAATATTAAGATAAAAAAACTTTATATATTAGAGAGGATTTTGATCCTCATAATATTGTTCTAAATAATTTTTAGCAAGCGTACGAGTTCCCAATCATTTGCTTGGGCTATTAATGCAGCTGCTTTTGCTTGGAAAAAATACCGGGCGCCATACATATGCCAAAGCAGGTAAATGTTATGTCTGTTATCTATTTACAAAGCTATGATATACCGTTATTACAAAACCCCTAGGATCAGTAGGATGCACAAACAATACACAATACAACATATTCTGACGTGTTTCAAAAATTAAAGGATCTGCCACTTCGTATATTTTCGAACAAAAATATTTTTATCTCAAGAGAAGGTATCCTCGCGATCTCCCTCGGCAACTGTCTCCCCTTCCTCCATATTGCTGAACTCTAAGAAATGAGTTGGTCTATGATCCTCGTGGTAATATTCCCTTGGAGTCCCAAGCTTCACTCCATATTTCATCCCCGACGCGTGTCTCACTCCCATGAAGTTATAATTCCATGGTCCATTATCAGGAACCTACAAAATTTTAGCAAAAAAACACTAAATCAAGATGATGATGATCATAATTTTAATTAAAAATTATAATCACTTCTAAAAGTTAACGAATCAACGTAATTATCTAACACAACTACACGCTAACAAACTAGACAACTTCCAGCAGGCAGGAAAACTTACCATATAGAAACCAAGGAAGCGATCACTGAGAAGCATCTGCACCTTTTCATAATGAGTGGGAAGGTAACCATGTGGATTGCTTCCCGTATCCTTATTGACACGCCCCCATTCATAACCAGATGGAGTGAGCTTATATGCAGTTAAAGAACAAGAACCAGGAGTAAAGCTGCAAGTCAATATAATACATTTCTCCCCATCCCATTGCTTATTATTCTCTAGGATCTTGGCATGTGAAGTGAGATCCTGCAAAAAGATCAATTCTCAAGTGAGATACTGTTACCATGAAACATATTCCCTGATAAGCAAAAGATAGGGGAGGGGCAATTGTTTCAAAAACTATATCATCATATTTTAAAACCCGTTCCTATATTCCAAAAGGAGAATTAAAACCTCGAAGTCTTGTAATCGAATTAAAACAAAACAAATTGCAAAATTGAAGAAAGCAAAACCTGAGGCGACAACTGAGGAAGTTCATTTGGTTGCGTATGCATCCATCCCAAAGGCTCTAAATCATTCAAGAAATCATGCTCTGGAAGAGCCGATGGCAGATGAACTTGTTGGTGAGTTCCCCATTGTGGTGGCATCACAATACAGCGAATTTCTTTAACCTGAGGATTGTCTGGAGGACTTATGCCATACATGTAACCAGAAATTTGCGTTCGAAGATCTGCTATGCATATAAACTTTTTCAAAATATTCTTTGGCATGATATAGGTGTATCCAGTTTCCTGCAACACAAAATCTGACATTTAGCTTCGGAAAGGAATTGCAACAGAACTGACCTAACGGATGAAAACTTAGCACAAACCTTTATATCCTCAGAGTTCACATAAATATGGTTCACACGAAGATATAAATTTGTGGCAGATATTGCCCTGACACGCCAGTCAGTCTTAGAACCAAAAGCGGCTTGCTCATAAGGACTAGTGGTGGTAACTATGAGTTCTTCACCATGAACATTTGTTGTTTTTGTTGTTACAGCTGTCACCTGATTTGCTTCATGTGCCTGCAAATTAATAAATACAGAACTTAGATAAAGTAGTTCAAGTTCCAGATGAGAAAATCAAGTTTACAAAATGAAGTAGAAAAAAATAGTCTTTAATTTTATATCCAAGCAACAGAATTAATATAACCTGTTTCTCAATCTCTGCAATCTGTTGCCTCTGTTGAGAAGGTGGAGTAATCTCAGCTCCAAGTATAATATCACGGATCTCAGATTGAGTCAAGGCTGAAGTATTCACGTTATTTTTCTTGGCGTAATCTGAAAGTATAAGATCTCTTAACGCAACCTCCACCTGTCAATGCATCAAGTTTTAAGCTATAAATATCAAGAGGAAATAGAAAGCCGCAGAATCAGGAACTACACAACTTTATCAACAAATAACAGGTTATTTAGCAACCAAGAGTCTAAAAGCTAAAACTACCTTCATCCACTGGTCATCACTTAGAGAAGGCCAGATGTGATGAGGTTCAGTGACGATGGTTTTATCAGGCTTCAGTAACATTTTTGCCTTTTCATTATTCACATGAAGTGCACGCAGAATCAGAATTAGCCTAGAGAATGCAGTGTATGAAGATATACTCTTCAGCCAGTCATCGTATATGTTGAACAACACCATTTGTGGTTCTGTGGCCTTCAAAATAAGATCCCCAAATTTTTCAATTTTCAAACATGCCTGGAAAGGAAGTTGCAGTTCACTTCCTTTGATAACAATGTTGGGGAAATCCAACAGGTGAACCTCCAATGGATCCAACATTCCTTTTCGAGTGACAATGATTTGCTTTGGCTGTTCTTCCACAGGCAAAGACCTTACAAGAGCAGCAACTTCCTCTGCTGTTTTCCACTTTGCCAACTGCCCAAGACGCTTCTGACCAGCCCACACACTGGTATGAATAACCTGCAAACAAGGTAGGATATGAAAGATCAATAACTTGACAACAAATGTTGGAAACACCTCAGTAAAGACTGGAGAATGTAAACAAACCTTGAGAAACAACTGCCCAGTCCTCGGATTGAAAATAAATATAGCACCATTGATGGGCTTTGTAGTAAGATTTCCTTCAAAGGTCTTGTGAATAGTAACACGATACACATTTGTGTCATCAACAAACCATATGATTTGGTTGCTGAATATCTCTCCATAGTTTTGAGAAGACAAATATGGTTCAGTGGGCTCAGATGAGTACAATTGCAAACCTTTCCTTATCCGTTCCCTCAACACATACAGTGCAGGATTGGACTGCATATGCACAACATTATTAGTTTAACAACTGTTAGATAACATAATACAATTACGTTCACACTGTATGGACACCATAGCTTGGTGGAGATGGTATCAATATAGATTAAAACAGGTCATTAAAATTTTAATCCCCCAAAAGTATAAGTCAATATTTGCAAGTGATTCGTAATTTTGCAACAGATGTATGATGGTTTATTACCTTCATGATCTTATTCATGGCCTGTTGAAGTAGTGGTTTTGACCCAGGGAACCAGTTACCAAATGCAGAATGCAAATTATATGCCAAATCAATGCCAATCATTACACCTGCATGGAAAATAATGTAGTCAGCTCTACATACAAAAATACATATAATGGAGAATAGTAAAATGGTAGGGATATACCAGTAGGAGATGGATATATGGACATGTTATCTGTTGTATAATCCATAAACTTAGCCCTAGTGTAACGTTCAATATCGTGAGAGTCGTAATCACCCCATCGTAGTTGAACATCAATCCAGTACTTATTGCTTGCCTTCTGATCAAAAACATCCTTAGATTCAGCTACAAGACTGGGCTTCGACATTGGCCATCTATGAGCGGCAAAGAGAAGAATATCAGCACAAGAACTGTTCATTTTGTAGCTTTTCCTTGGATGGATGGTTTCCTTCTGAACGGTTTCAATTTCCAAAGCATCCAATTCCTGATCCAAAACCTGACAGAGATCCATAACAACACTCTCATGGATTTTCTGCCACAAATGAGCTCGAAATATCTGAATAAGGGATATCTTCAAAGTTGGTATTTTTCCATGCATGAAAATACCAGTCAGATCTAGCTGCACTTGGAAACCCACATAAACATTGGCTCGGTTAATAGTTGGCGACCACCACAGCGTAAATCTTCGGTTGGGTATTTGGTTGAGACCAGATCTCTGAGCATTGGTGAGCTTCTTATACTTCATGGATTCTTCAAATCCAGATGCCTTTTCCCAAAAAAGACCTTCCCAAGTTGGAAAACTAACGGTGAAAAGTAACAGTAAGTCAATTAATTAGAGCTCTTTCCATAGTAGGCACACAATACAAAGAGTTAAAACCTGAGTCAAACAGCAAAACAAGCTCGAGGGCAAGTAAGACTTACTATGTTCCTTTGAATAAAGTATGTTCGAGAATTCCTTCAACTCCTCCAAGAGCTTGAATAACATCAGTTCGATAATTGTTCAAGTTCCACAACTTCCCATCATGCCTCTGATGTGTCCACCAGAAGGGGTTTTGTTTCAGAACTTGGTACTGCTTGAAATCAGTGCGCACCCTCCATCCTTTATCATAAGCCAAGGTGTGTCTATCCTTTTGAAACAGAGTGTTAATACGTGGTATACCTCTATCCCATGAATCCTGCAGAACAGATTAACATAACTTAGTAGGGAAATAAGTAGATTTGTCCCAAAGAAAAACACATGCACATTACCACTGTATTATCCAGAGTCAAGACAACTATCAAAACACAAATATTAAGATCAACAAAAAGTCAACAGAAACTCACTTCCAGATCTTCGAGGGTCAAACGTCTGTTTTGTGCCTGTGCTTCCTGTCTTTTCAATGCATATTCAGCCCAGACACGCTGTGAATCAATGAACTCGCTCTCCCAAGGCTGCATGATCCAAGAGAACATAAAGATAAAGTTTATTGAAATATATGACTCTTCATAAACCACATGACAAGGCAAATGCATACAGATTAGTACATATAAGAGGAAGAGAATTCAGGTTCACCTGTATATAACGATAAAGGTTGGGAATCAGTTGGTCCTCCTCATGACTCATTCCACTCCTGAAGTGGGTTACTCCAACATCTGTCTGCTGACTGTATCGGAGATCACTTTGTGGAATCAAAATGTGACCCATGGACAACATTCCAAGCCCTCCTATTTCTTTAGGAGTGTAGAAAATGACAGGTGGGAACCTGATAAAAGATACAGTAGAGCATAGATTTGAACATTAAAACCCACTATTTATGAATGAAATATTAAGAAACAATTAATATACCTACCATAAAAAAAAAAAATTAATTACCTGCTAGGCATCTTTGAGTTGAGCCCAATCTTAATACGAGTCTGAATCTTATTTTCACATTTAACTAGCAAATCTAACAGCTCTTGGGTATGCACAGTTGCCTCTCGAAAATAGGTCATGAGACCTGAAAACAAACAAAGACCATGAGCAAACCGATGATAAACTCTTCATAGACTATCTACAGTTCAGCTTCACTCACCAATTAAAGCTGTATTCCACTTATTGACAATTTTCGTGAATGTAGTGGAACCAGAAGACATAAGAATCTGTCTCACACGATTCTCAAAAACTTTCATGTGTTCATCATCAACTCGTAAGAAAGCAACAGCTGTCCTTTCTTTTGTCTGTTCATTCTGGAGATTCCAGACACCATCTCTTGTGTTACTGAATGCTTCTTGGGTCATTCTAATTTTAGGAAGTATCCTTACTTCAAACCCACACCTACAGGTGATTGACAGATGTAAGTAAAGATAGCTTCACTCATTGCATACAATTCAAAAAACCCAAAACAATATGGAGTAAGATATGACAAATTGGTACTAAGGAAATTACAAAATAGAAAGACAAAGTTTCATAAGGAGAGTAGAATGACAGTGAAAGCAACTAAAAGAACTAGACCATTTAAAATTATATTTTCAATCATCATCATGATAAATTAGACATCCAAGGCCATTTAAATATTCTTAAAGGCTTGAATGCACTGCAAAAAGGGAAAGATAAAAAGGAATTGGTATTGCTGAAAATAATCAACACTCACATGCTGAAAAGCAAGTTTGGATTATCCTTGCTGTAAACAGAAACAAAGCTGTTCTCCCACTCCAATGTTGTGATGCTTCGAGGAAGACGATTCTTCATATCCCAAAAGACACTCCTCCCAAGATTGACTGAATTATACCAATTAAAATGTCAAACAAATTAAGAACCAAACGTCAATATATATAAAAACCATACAAGGTAAAATGGAGAATTCAATACCATCATGTTTCATGAGCCTCATTCTAGCATCTCTTGGCCAGCACTTTTTATTATTGTAGCCCACCATGTTCTCATTGTTAGGATCAGGGTGCTCAGTCAGATACCGCTGAATGAGGTCCCGAGCCTCCTCATGGGTGAAGCGAAATAATATATGAACCCGGTCTATATACCTAGAATAAAGCCTGATCGGATGCCTAGTCTCAACTTTTGTATCCCAATAAGTGATGAATTCGTTTGGCATCTGTGGTGGGCCAGCAATCTCACTGGCTCGAGTCAGACCAAGAAGCAAAAGATCTAATACCAATCCATAATACTGAACTACAAAGGAAGCAAACTGAAGACCACGGATAAGACCATATGAATTTGTGTGGCTCATATCCTTGTATGACAACACAACATTGTTCTTTGCAGTGACATAATCAGCAATATTATGGTCTAAAACCAGCCGCAGAAGCCTGCATCATCAAAAAATAAATTTAGAACAGAAAATAGCCAAGTAAATCCACAAAATGATCTACAAATCACATACCTGTTCAGCATTGTTAAATCAATCTTCTCAAAGAATTTTTCAAACTTAGTTTGCAGCATCACAACACACTGACCATCACTGGTGTCCCATATACCTTGCAAATTGTTTATACCTTGACACCATTTGTAAACCAAAAGGGGAGGTGGCTCTGAATCTGCTGGCTTGATCCAGTTGGGAAAGAGATGACGTTTGTCACCTTCATACCACAGGTATTGATCAAGATATGCATCTGTAATTTTCTCAAGAGGCTCTATCTCATAAACTGGAATCAAGTAGCTATATAAATCCATAAACTCTATGCCGACCTGCCAAAACAAAAAACAAAACAAAAAATTATAGCTATCCTGTAATAGGAATGCACATCCTAAAGCTAACTAAATTTAACTATATTGGCATACTTCTTTGAAGGCACGCTGTGTGAGCAGGTGCCGTTTGATTCTTGATAATGCCTCGTGGGGATTGTCATAAGCTTGTTCAATTAGCCCCAGCTCTTCTCTTTGCAGTTGATTTAACCTCACCGCAACACTATAGGATTCTTTCAACCTCTCAAGTGCAAGGATAAGAAGCTTGGTGTCATGCTTGTATGATAAAGGCGGAAATGGAATAGGGGAGAACTTCCTAGATTCCAACCAATGGACAGTTGTTGTATAGATTGCAACAGCTTCTTCTGGAGTAACATATGGACCATCTTTCAAATAATTGTGTTGACGTTCCTGCAAAAGTTATCAATGACAAGGAAGTGACTTCACAGATATTTATTTAAAAAATTATAGAACTAACTCTAACAACAAATCTTTGAAAATAGTGAGCCAGCAAAAAATCATATCAATCATAGAGAATACTAGACACACCTGTTCCGCCTTCAACCAGAGGCGTGTCAATCTTCCAAGATTTTTCCGACAGACAGTCTTATCCACAGTTGCACCTCTTCTTATACGCTCTCGATTATAATGTGCAACATTTGTCCACCAGTCTGCTTTTGATTTCACATATCGAAGAATCATGTTCTCAATTGGAACAGGCAGACCAGGAACCTACACGTTATGAAATATATCAATAGGCAAGACTATGAGGCAGGAAACCAAACTCAAATGAGGCCAAATAAACATTTCAGAGCAAAAGGAAGGCATGGCTTCTCTAGGCTATAATATTTTGAAAGATATTTCAAAAAAAAATTCAGAGCCAAGTTTTCATTGCTTATTGCGCCTCACTATGCTAAGGTCCTTGAACAGCTTATAGACAAGCAATTTAGACATCTTTCGAGTTTTCTTCAAACCTAATACCTGCTTATTCTTACTATTAACCATCAATATAATTTACTACACGTTTGGGTCGCATTTTATCAGCAATCTAGAACATGACTAACACAACCATGTTTTTAGTTTTACTATTTCACCAGCAGTATCAACACACCAACAACAAAGATTTATCCCATTAATACAATTTAGTGTGTGATTGAATTAATTTACTTTTAAAAAAATACACACTTACTTCTACATTCTAAGATATTGGGAAGGTTTGGTTGTGCTCATTTTTTTAACAAGTGTTTTTTTAATAAAAACAAAATTTTTCTACTTATTTTATGTGATTGACTATTCTACTTATTTTAAAAATACGAAATTTTCTGCTTTTTCTATTTAGCAAATTCTATCTGCTTCTTAAATTAGTGATTTTTAAAATAATTGCTTATTTGATAAAATATGTATTTGAATTTTAAACAAACTAGTCCATTATTAATCCAAAATTGAGCTAACAATGGCATATATCAAAATATTACAATCAAATAGTCGTTTACCTTCCAGGGAATATTTGCTTTCCAGCATCGCCAAGCCTCACTCAAATGCTGCAAAATAGTTCTTGCCTTGTTTTGCTTTATACCCTCTACAGTCAACAAGGAAAACACCATAACATTAGTAAATCCCACAGGAAAAAGTTACAAAAACCACTACAAGAAAATAAACTCAATCAAAAGCATATATGTTAAATAAAAAATTATTACCTGGCATGGCATCAAGAACATCATGCATAACTGCTGCACGAAGCTCTAAGTCAAAGTGGCTCTCAACACGCTGTTTAGTGACGGTCTTTGCCACACCTTTTGAGTGACGCCCCTCAAACTGGCGTGCAAGTAAATTGCCCAGCCATCGTTCAAGAAGAGGCACAATACCACGAAGAAAAAATAACCAAACCCTCCACATGGGTGCCCAAAACCCACATCCAGGTCCCTTCCCAACAGGCCCCGTATTAAAGCGATAGTAAATCAAGTGCTTCAAATCCTTGCACATTCTTATTTGCCTCATAAGCCTGTACTTATACCGATACATACCGGTCAATTGTCCAACATGTGAAAAAGTATACTGCAGACCATCAGCCAGCTGGAAAGCATCCACGTTTCCCAATCGGAACTGAACATTGGCATCAACCACAAGTTTAGTCAGACGGAGAATCTCACGACATAGATGGAAAGCATTGCCAAATCGTGATTTCTTCCTCTCTTTTGTAGTCAAGGTTTTCACAGGCTTTAGATTAAAATTATAATCAAGGTGAAGGTAGTTCAAATTTTTCCTGTGTATTAACAGATTCAGCATGTTATACCCCTGCCTACAAACTTGAAGACCTGCCTCTACCCAATCAAGTTCTGTGGTTTGGAAAAACTTTGTTGCTTGGAGAGAACGGAATAAGTGCTTCTTTTTTTGAGCCTTAGGAGGTCTATGATGCAACTCGTTCAACACAAAACATTTCAACAACTTTTGGTAACTAACCCGAACTTTGACTGGATATGATGGAGGACTGTTGGGCAATAAAAATTAAACAGTTAATTCTTGTAATGCAAAATGCCATGTGCTTGAAAGACACAAGAAAGAATACAGGAGAGATCAAGCTACAACTTACCAATGCTCCTTATACCACTCTGACACAAGAGGAATATCCTCTGACCGCCTCATCCGACCAGATCTCATATTAAAAGGACGGGGAGCAAACAGCAAGGAGACTCCAGCAGCTGTAGTGTCTGTATAAAGTTGTGTATCTTTAAGCAAAGGCTCCACACCATCTGGTAATATCCAATCATCATCATCATCCTCTTCATAAACTCTCTTCTCACGTCGCTCCTTGTTAGCGCTGGTTATTGGGTGTATCAAGGGGTCATAATAAAATGCAGGTAGATCAGGATCTTCAGCTTTTATGTACATTATCATGGGAGTATGGTACACACAAAGCTTTACTTTGCGAGGCCTATTGTTATAAAGGTGAGGAAAAGCAATTCTATACTCTGTCCGAAGTGGTGACCTTATAATGAGTTTATTGATGTCATTAAACTCATTCCAGTCCTCATCTCCCTTCTCCATATCACGGTAAAGAGGCTCAAATTTAGGTCCACCTGGATGGCACAAATAAAAAGAAAAGAAAAATTAATCCACGATTTTGACTCTCCACATAATTCTAATATGCTTAAAATTGTTAGCAAAATAACTTTGTATGCCTTTTACAGCTCTTTATAAACTGCCTTGCTATCTAGTTTTTATTTAGTAATATAATGTTCAAGGGTAACATGATCAATATCAGACCCAGTTCTTAACAAGCATGAATACTTTTTAATACAAATAGCAATGAATATATGTATGAAAGAAATCTAAGTACCAGGTATGCACATGTTCAAAGCCTTAGCTGTAAAAAATGACTCCATGTCAAACAAGTAGAAATAATTGCGGTCAATTAAATCAGACAGAAGCTGGCCAGCTAATCGATGCAGAGTTGCCATTATAGGGAGGGATAGATGCCATTTCCGGTAACTAGGACCATTTATAAGCTTTGTTTTCACAAGAGGTTTATGGTCATAAAACCAAGTATACACAGCAGAATCTTCCTCTTCATCTAGCTCCAGTTGAATAGGCTCTAGAGGATCAACATCTAAAAGATTATCGGCATAGTCTAGTGGAGGTTCCTCATCATCAAATGGGGGAAACCGCATCCTCTTAAAATGGCGACGATCCCTTTTCTCCCTTCTCATCATGATCCACATGGTACCCCACTGCACAATAGCTTTTTAGTTCATAATTATAGAAAAAAAAAACAAATGATGTGTCATTATAATACACAATATAGAAGACTTTATTTTTTACAGTAAAATCAATGATAGGATGCTAATGGGTACAGTGCAACGATAATAGAATAACAAACCTGAGCAAGATAAATAGGCTCAACAACCCATGGTATTTCATTGACAAATGTTATAGCGCCAGAAATATGATACAAGACCTTCACATCTCGAACCTACATTTATCAAAAGTAAATTTATAGAAGTTATTAATAGGTACAAAGAATTAAATTAAAAGGTGGAAAACTAGACAGCCAGTTTGATCAAACGTGAGGAACTGGAACATAAAGAGAACCTGCTCCCATGGCATAGGCATATTTTCCAGGAGCTTGTAAACTGCATGTGGTATGAATTTAAGTGCTCCAAGATAAACACGTTTGTCATGACGATATTTCTTTGAGGACATGTCACCATGATCCCTGAAATAAGCAACAGAAAAGATAATAACTACTTGAAACTATGGTAGAAACACCATGATTAAATTAAAAACATTACAGGGAAAGATATTTAGTTATTTACACGATGCAAGGTCAGAAACTCAGACATTTCAATCATTCCCAACAAATAATCATCCAATAACACATTCATGGCATCAACCAACTTATATAAAACAGTGAAGGCTCTTTATCAGAACATCCTTCTACATCTATGTTCAAGCTAACCTTGACCATCACGAAACTTAAAACACACAAAGCTCGTCCAAGTAACTTAAAATCATTTCTTCAGTATCAAAGGGGAAACATATATTAAGCGCATCACCTTACAGAGATAGAATTATCCTTTCATAGTTCATAAGAAAATATAGATTCTAATCAGCTATCAGCCGGCCCTAACCTGTCTTAAAACCTGGCATCCTTTCTACCCAGCAAAACAAAGCAATTTCAATCTCACTTAAAAATTCTAAATAACGGAGCACTTGTAGCAGCAAATAGTCGAAAAAGAAATCCACAGCGAGGCGTGAAAAGGGATAACACTTGCCTGATGATTTTCCTGACATGTTCAGGAGGCATGTCCTCTTTCTGCGTCTCGACAAATCCGAATTTCCTCTTGTCACTGTACCGCTTCGAATTGAGCTGCTGCCATTTTCTAGCCTTCTCCTCGAGCCGCGCCTCCGCATCGGCCTCGGTCTCCATAGGTGCGGGAGGTGGAGGGGGCGGTGGAAGCACCGTGTACGAGGGTTGCGCGGCCGGAGGTGGAAAAATCGGGGGAACAGAAGTTCCTGGTGGCACAATCTGGCCATTGTTCCACATCTTGAAAAACACTACTCCGTCGGAGCTTCAAGGTTTGGAAATTGGATGAGTTGGTGTGGTGTAAATGATTGGAGCTAGTTTCAGAGCATGTCGTGGGTGGATTGAACGAAGAGCCTTGTAGGGCTCTCTGCAGAAGGATTTGTAGGTTCTAGGGTTTATGAGTGAGAGATAAAACAAACAGAACTGAGTGACTGAGAAGAGGAAATGGAACGATAGTGGGTGTTCGAAAATTGCTATCATGTGCCGCCTCTTTTCTCATACCGCCTTCACCGTTGGGTTAGCTTTACTTGGGCTCCATGTTTCAGCCCAATTATGATGTCCCCAACATTTGGGTATTTCTTCCTACACCTCATACTTTGGTTTGCACCCATCAATGTGAAAACTCTTTATTTTGTCCTTTTTGATTTAAAGTTTTTTTTTTGAAATTTTGTAGTTCAAGTACTTGTGTAATCCATAATTCAAGAGTACCTAAATCCTGTTTTCCATAGAAGAAAAAAATATTTGAAATGTGTAATTTGAAAGATGAAAGATACTTTTGATTCTAAATTAAATAATAGAAAAGTCATTTTTAGCATAAAAAAAAATTAAATTATATAATTTAAAAGTTATCTTTTACTTTCGAATTACATAATAAAAATTCGTTCTTTATTTTCATATTTTGAATAAATCGTATAATCTAAAATATATTTATAGATAAAAAAATAATTATAAATTATGTGATTTTAAAATATATTATAAATTACATAATTTTTAATATATTTTTAATTTAAAAATTTATTTCGCTTTTTTATTATGTAATTTAAAAATCATATTCAAATTGCATAATCTGTAAATATATTTTAAAATATACAAATTTTATGGATTCTGTCATAAGTATTACATAATCCCTTTAAAATCTACCTATCGTAACCTTAACAAATTTCATACACACAAATAAAATATTATGTTACTCGTTTGTAAATATTAATCAAGTTTAGCACATTAAAATTTCTTCTTGTGTATACACATGTCAGATGTGATTGAAATAACAAGTAAAGTAATAATATTTAAATAAATTTTGTTCAATTTAATTTAGATCATTAAATCAGTTTCAAAGTATTAAAAATCACAAATTAAAATTGAACCAATATTAGGAAAAAATCCAAATCGATTAAAAAAATAACTGGTTATAGTTTATTATCAATTTTTTTATTGGTTGGATTTTGAAAATGATTATTAAACCAGAAATGTTAAAACTTAATTTTAACTTATTTAAAAATAACAATATTATGAATATTTGATGACAACCAAACCTTTCTTAGATATAATATCAAAATCTTCCTTTCACCTTGATGAATAGGTCAATTGTCCAAACTGATCTAATGTTCCTTTACAAAGTACTTCATGAATAATATTAAATGTAAGAATAAAAATCAAAAGACATCATTAATATCAATCAATCAATATTGTATAAAAAAATAAAAATTGTTGAGATAGAGGAATTGTGAGCTTAAAGAGTTCAGTCTTCCTCAAAAAGTTAAAGGACTCCCCCCTTCTCTTCATTGCCAATAATAAAACAATTTATTTAATATTTGACGGTTCTAAATTGTGTATTGGTCATTAGTTGATGGTTCTAAATTATATAATTTTTTTTTTTAAATGACTCCTTTACATGGTTTAGTTAACTTTAATAATTATAACAAAAGTCATTGAAACATGTGATTGAGATGATTGTACTTATAACAAACCATGTTAATTTTATTTTTTTCTCATATATTTATATAATGATTGTATTTTTTTTAGAATGACTACATAGTTTTTAATTTTTAAGGAAATTTTTTATAGTGTAATGTAGACATGTGCCTTCATTTCTCCAAATTCAATTAAGTTTAAAACCATTTCTCATGAACTCAAAGTGTTTAAGAAAAAAATGGAAGGTTGGTGTGATTGGTGATTTCATGATTCCAATAAATGCATTTTGTTTGTTGTGTATGATATGTTTGTGAATGAAAGTATGGAATAATGAATTTAGTTTGTGTGTTTGCTATGTTAACTTAAAAACATGGTTATTAAAGTCAAAGTCACGATGATTCAAATTTGTAAAGATTGATGAATAAGATTTGTTTGATAAAGGTAAAAATATTTTTTAATTAATTTTATCTAAATAAATTTTAAAAAAAATATATTTTAAGTATAATTCAACCTTTTATATACTATGAAATGTTATTAAATTTCTAACTCTCTTTATACGTTAAGATATGTCACTTCATGTGTTGGACTATATACATTGAGTCTAATAATATGTGACCTAATAAGTTCAATAAACTCTCATTACGATAAGATTTTACATAATGACTCTTATATCATGATAAAAAGTGAATTTTAAGTTTAACATATAAAACATAATTATGAGTTAAGGTTTGCACTCACGTATATACGATAAAATATTTTTATCTTTACTCGATATGAAATTTTTAACAACTTATATATTGATTTTTTGTCCATCTTCAATTACATTTTTACATATTTATTACTATAGAAATTCAATCATTTTAACACCATGAAGTCAATTTATTCATATTTTCGACATCAACATTTTATCACGCTTACTAACATATTTATTATTGTTGGAGAAAATCATGAAGTCAACTTATTTATATTTTTATAAAGTATTATTCACTTAAATTGTAAATGAAAAAAATCAACAAACCTAAATTGAGAAGGCATCATAATATTCGCATTGATCTCCACATAAAAATCATGACAAAAAGTTAATACTTTTTAAATACAATCATATTTTTCAGTTTAATGTTTTCTTTTGTTTCATTGTTTACAAAAATTGATTATCGGATATGAATAATGGAACAATTTCTCTCAAATTTTCCTCTTTGTGGTCAAAATTATCATTCCATTAAAATTTTGTTTGCCTTTTGATAACCAAAAGTTGAAATTTGCATATTTGTATGTGTATATTACTAGAGCAGTCAAGCGAAAATTGTGTTATTTCTAAATTTTGCATGATTATGATTTTAATAATGAACTTATTAGTTTGTGGTTGCAGACATGACAACGGTTTTGATAAATTATAGTTCATTCATTACATAAAGTATTTAAATCATACTCTAATAACTTTAAATCAATTGAAGTTGTGTATATTCTTGTCTACGTTGTTTTTTATTAATACTACTTTTTTCACTTTTATTAATAACAACACAGTGAAATAATACAATAACATAATATATCAAATATAACATTGAAAAAATTATATAAACTTCATTGTTTTTTTACTAAGTAATGTCTTAAGGCCTGTGTTGTCATATTTCATATAATTCGAAATGGTTGATCAAACTGTAAAAACACATCTCACAGTAATTATTTCACTATTCAGTAACTATACACACTATGA
The DNA here is from genome assembly GCA_013389735.1 of Phaseolus lunatus. Lineage (NCBI taxonomy): Eukaryota > Viridiplantae > Streptophyta > Magnoliopsida > Fabales > Fabaceae > Phaseolus > Phaseolus lunatus. The sequence continues at coordinate 37,551,693 of CM023861.1, forward strand.
ATTTCATTAATGGAAAAGAATGTGCCAGTGTCATTGGTTACAGCAAATAATCAATGCAAGACATTATTATAATTTAATTTCTGAACCAATCAAATTTAATATATTTATATACGAAAGTCAAAAGCATTAAAATAATTTTTTTTTATATTTTAAAATCTAGCATAGTCACATTAGAATATATTTTGTTTGATTAAATTAAAGATAAAAAAAATTAGGAGGATGAGATTAGCAGATGAAAGTTTTGTGTAGATGGCATGGGTTGGGATTTGGAATAGGACAGAAGAGGCCGTAACGTGACTTGTTTGTTGGGAACTTGACCTATCGAAGAGACGAATATCACATATCACACACCAATCGATATAAACCCTCATTCCTTCATTCATTTGCTCGCATTGCTGTTCCCTTCTTCCCCTTTCAACCCTAACCGAGCCCTATCTCGTGTGGAATTGAATTCAATTGAATTGGTATTATTATTTGGGGAAGAAAAAGATAGAATAATAAGAAGAAGAAAAGCGGGCACAATTGTTGCAATTGAACGATGTCTGCTGCGGTGTGCGGAACCAAGAGATCTTTGTTCGAAGAGCTTCCCCCTTCCCCGCCAGTATCTAAGAGGCTCCGCTGTTCATCTTCCCCAATTCGCCTCTCTCTTCCTTCCCTCATCGATCACCTTCGCCCTCTCTTCCCTCATATGGATGATCAGGTTTTTCTTCTTTCTTTTGTTCCTTCTTTCTTTCTTAATTAAATTCAAATTCATCGCTGATTTTGCTTTTTGTTTTTTTTTTCCTCGTAGATCCTCGAGAAAGCCCTTCAAGAATGTGGTAATGACCTAGATGCTGCCATCAAGAGCCTCCACGGCCTCCATCTGGGATCTGCCGATGATAATTCTCAATCTGCTCGTCATCCCCACCCTAACGTCGTCCACACAGGTACAATCATGTTACCGTTATTTAAATCCCTGCATCCATTTTAATTTATTGCTGAATTAACGTTTTTCGTAACCGGGCTTTTTGAATTTCAATTGCATGTTCGTTGTGTTGTGTCTTGTTATCGGCTGTAATTTCTTTAGTGTATGGCTTGATTAAAGGATCTGGATGGTTTGATTTTGAAACACTTGCAGGTGCTTTGAAAGAGAATGGGGATGCTGCATCTGCTTCTGGGGATCAGCCGGCGGCAGACAACTTTCCTGCCGATGGAGCAGAATGGATTGACTTGTTTGTTAGAGAGATGACGTGTGCTACCAGCGTTGATGATGCCAGAGCTCGTGCTGCTAGATTACTGGAGGTTTTAGAGAAATCTATTAGTGCACATGCCAGTTCTGGGGCAACAACTGCCCTCCAGAGGGTATATCTCTTGCTACAATTATTTGTATTAACTGTACTTGTTTTTAGCATTTGGGAAGGCTGTTGTTCTAGATTAGAATAGTTTGTTTTGCATGTTACCGAGTTTGCCTGATCAGGCTTGTACGTGTGTATGTGTGTATGAAGCGTTGGCACTTGCGTGTAGCTAAGTAATGTTCTCGGTGCATAGCGACATGTTGAAGTAGCAGTTTGGTGAAATTAATAACCCATGCGTTAGTTTTGGTTGTTGTAACTCATAAGTGGTTTTTACTTTCAGGAGAATTTGATGCTGAAGGAGCAAATTGAAGCCTTGACTAAGGAGAAAAATTGTTTTAAAAGTGCATTTAGAATCCAGCTTGAACGTCTTTCCGATTACGAGAATAAAAACCAAGAGTTGCAGCAGTTGAAGCAGTTGGTGTCTCAATATCAGGAGCAGATCAGAACTCTTGAGGTACTGTTTTGTCCTGGTTGACTTCACGGTCGCACAGTTCAATTTTGATAAAAACATTTCAATGCTTCTTGTATGTATTTGGGATTTAAAGTTTGAAATTGAACTATTATCTGCTTAAATTTTGAATCCCTTTCCTTTGTAAAACTGAAGAGGAAAGGAGAAATGTCTTTGTGTTTGCTGATGAATGCTCTGTGCTTTGTTGACAGGTGAATAACTATGCTTTGCGAATGCATTTGAATCAGGCACAACAGTACAACTCTTTTCCTGGGCGTTTCCCTCCTGATGCCTTCTAGGGTGATCTGTATGTAGAATATTAATTGAGGCAGTAAAATGCTGCACCTGGTTAATTAACTATCCCAGAGAAAATATGCGTGTTGTTGAATTGTTGCAGTTTGTGTTCCTCCTGTAGGTCAAGGAATGCTAATTGTTCCCACAGTTCAGGGGTGATTTGGATAGAATTTGACACTATAGATGAGAGTATTCGTCAGTTAATTCAATTATTTATCACTACTTTAGCATTGAGATTTGGGTGTACTGTAATCACTAAGAATGTTAAGATCACTTTGATGTACCACCACAACAGTCTACTACCAATTATGTTTTTAATTATGAGTTTACCATTTTCAATTATCACTATAGCAGTGGTTATTCCAATACATGATAATATTAATTTCCATGTAGAGATGATACACTAGCTCCAAGTTTTTATTGGTTAAACGATTGAGTTTGTGCTTTCTACATTTTTTTTCTGGGAAAGTTAGTTGTAGATGTGTAACTTAAAGTTTGTTTTTCATATAGAAATGCTTGTGGTCCAGATTAAGAGAATACAAAAGGAGACGATGTAGCAACAATTTTTTCAAGACGATGATCGTTAGTACCACTTATAACAACATATTTTGATCAGTTTATTTTATCCATTGTTTTTACGAGGCAATTGTTTGAACTGTATGTAGAAATACATAATAACTACAAGGACTAGTAACAGAGTTTTTTGATTCCAAAAAGTGTTTATTATACTATTAAGTCTAAAATTTATGTTGAAATTTCTGCAAAAGTGTTTGGAATGATCTAAATTTTATTAATAATTTGATTTTTTAAAATAAGCATGATAATTTTCTTCAGCCAGTGTTGTTCAACATCGCTTAAAAATATTATTCAGGTTAAAGGAACATATAAATGGGATTATGATATATTTAGCTTAACTAATTTAAATATTATTAGTGAGTGTGTTTTAGTTAACGTTATCAGTATTATAAGAGTGTTAAAAACCAACATTGTTTTTCCGTTTTTAAAAAAGATGTTAATAACTATTTCCAAAAGTTTATTAACAAAATATTTTCAAGTCGAAAACTAATCAAAACATTGAGAACTAAAGGAAAAATATTAATTTTCTCTATATGGTCAGATTACTAGCATCTTCTTAAGTAGCGTGATAAGTTTAGTAATGCAACAACATAAACACATACAAGTTAAAGTTTTACAACACATTACAAATTATTTCAAAGCTAAAATATGAAGCACTCATCAACTTAATAGATGATTAGATGGAGGTGTGGGATAAACCATAAATTTTCTTTTATAGATAATACTGTTATCGAACGGGTTGAGACTGAGAGAACTATCACTTTCTTTTTCGATTGGTTGTCTTTTGTCTCTTCTTCGTCTCACTAAACAACTTCATTCTTTAGTCTTGCGATCCTCCTCTCTTTTACAAATTCTCAATTTGGATGATACCTACAAAAGACATTCCGACGTTCAAGTGAGATCGCTATTTAATACAATTGATGTGTGATGATGACGTATATTTATTCAAGATTCGTGACTATTTATATAATTATCATGAACCATTTATTATTAGGCCGTATTAGGGTTTTGGATCATAATTAAGAAAATATTACCTAATGTTTAATTACTGTTTGATCCTGTTAACCTTGTGTTAGGCTTAATAGGCTTAATGAATCTGGTTATATAGTTTAAAAAAAAAAAAAAGTACCTTTTGGGTTAAAAAAAAAGAGTGAATCTACGTAAATATATAACCATAAAAAACTAAAACTCTTTTATTTTCCTTCGTAAATGTCATAAAACAAAAGAAAAAGAAAAAAAAAGTTATATTTGATAATTTATTCTCCTTATTTTATGAGACCATGTTAAAAACATTTTGTAATATTGAACTTTTGATCAGACCACACAACTTATCTTGTGGGTCCAACGAAGTCTCTCCCTTTTCTGGTTCGTAGCAATAGCAACGCCATAAAAGCCGACCTTTATGCTTGACACACCTAGCGTAGTTCCCACCCACACACGCGCGCAGACGCAGAGTGGGTAAAGTAAAATCATGAACAAAAACACAAACAGAATTTCCCCGCACTCCTTCTCATCCTGTTAGTTATCAGTATTCTCTCATTCATTCTTTCCATTTCTACATTCATTCAATGGCCGTTGCAACCCTCTCTCTGCTTCCACCCTCCACCTGTCCATGCTTCTGCGGTAGCGTCCATCTCCGCTCTCACAACAGCTTCATTTCCATTCATTCCCCTTCTTCTTCCTCTTCCACCTCCTTCTCCTCAATTTCCAATCCCAGCCTCGCTCCTACGCGCCGCCGCTTCCACACTGTCTTCGCCGCTTCATCCGACTACTATTCCACTCTCGGAATCTCCAAATCAGCCACCGGAAAGGAAATTAAAGCCGCTTATCGAAAGTTAGCTCGTCAGGTATGTATCCAATTCCACTTCTCTATTAAAATTCGTTACGAATCCGAAGTTGATTCTGAGCCTCCGGTGGTGGCGAATTAGAAATTGCGAGGGAATTCGAGTGCTTATTCTGTTATCCTATGCGGATCGTTGCGATTTCGTGGCTACTTGTGGAACTTGAACTATGCAATGCACCTGATAGTGTAATCAAATATTCCTAATTAGCCTGATTTTGTGTTCATTGTTTTCTCTTCAGTATCATCCTGACGTAAATAAGGAGCCCGGGGCGACTGAAAAGTTCAAAGAGATTAGTGCTGCGTACGAGGTTTGCATGGAAACTACAGTGCTGACTATTATGTTATGCTATTCTCGTCTTATTTACTAGACCTGTATGCATGTTTAGCATCACTTTCGAAAGCAATCCACTGATATTTTGCTTTAGCAAATAAGTGGATGTTTTGTTTAGTGTGCTAATACGTGTGCCGGTTTCTTTTAGTTTTCTGTGAATTTTACATTAGAGGGACATTGGCTTTGGTCTATGATTAACAATCATTTGTTTTTTGAATGTAAGCTCTAGGGCTTCAGCTGCCTCTGGCTAGATCCGATATTTTTTTCCTTTTAATTCTGAGATTTTCATATCGGAATGAATGTTTGCTTTTGAAATATTTTCATCCATTTTCTTGCATTTTGTGGTCGAATCTATGACAGCCAATATAAAGCATCTTTGGGCCATTAAAAAAAGGGACAAAACCTAGATGCAGTTCCTTAGGCACTCTTAGTGTTGTTCTCCATTTGAACATGGAGTTTCACTTCGGTAACCTTTCAACCTTTAATGGAAATCTTTATTATGCAAATTATTAAAAGGAAATTCCATTTCTAATTGGAAAACAGTGGGAAAAGTACATAAAGAATTGCACCTACATTTGCTCTGTGAAAAGTGGGCTACTATTCTAAAATATCTGAATGTTTTTAAGAAGATGACAGATCAAATCACAACATGTCACATTTCAAAGCATAGATAAGAAAAAAGTGATTACCACCAATCATAGGTGTGTAGTGTGTAGTTCAAACTCATACTCTTATTTATTTACCTTTTTATGTGCTGTCTCTTAAAGGCTCGATATCAAAAGTTTTATGACAGGATTTACTTGTTACTCTTTCCTTGGAAATGTCTGAGACTTCTAGATTGTTCTTGAACAGTCGCATGAACCAGTCTCTGTAGTCACACATACCCGTATACCACTGAGTGCAAGTTATTTTAAATTATATTTTTGATCAGTTTTTGAATTATAAATCATAACATTGTCAGGTGCTATCAGACGATAAGAAGAGGGCTTTATATGATCAATATGGCGAGGCAGGAGTTAAGAGTGCAGTTGGTGGAGGCTCAAGTGCCTATACGGTATTATTTTTTATATAAGTTTTGGAAGCACTACATATATGAAAGGATGAATCACCATAAAATAATTCGCTGGTCAGCAGAATTTGTGGTTAATATAGTGATAGCTCCAATGCACACAAGTTGTCTTATTTTTTGGGAAAAAACTGAAATGCATGAATTGAAGTTGCATCTTACTTTATCCACTCTTCTTTTGGTGCTTCTCTAAGGTAGATTTATATTTAACAATCCTTTTCTTGCAGACAAATCCATTTGATTTATTTGAGACATTTTTTGGGCAAAATATGGGTGGTTTTGGTGGCACGGATCCAACTGGATTTGGAACTCGTCGTCGGAGTACCGTTACTAAGGGTGAAGACATTCGGTGAGTTGAGAGCTGTTGGTCATTCTTTTTTTACCATTTTAGTGAGGTGAATGATTACTATATTTAGCCAGTTAAAATAAATATTGGTAGTGCATGAAAAAGATCTTCTCGGCACAATTTGTATAAACTTTTCAAGAAATACTTATAAGAGAAGAAAATAAGAAGATAAAATGAATAAAAAATTTTCCATAATTTAAAATCAATATACACCTCAACTGTTTTATAAGTTCTTTTTTTCTATCTTCTCAAAAAGTTGAGTGCATCAGTTATTTTTAATTTATACGATAAGTTTGGGCTCTTATTCTACATTGATTTTTTGAATGTTTAGTTTTTGTTGAGCTCAATGACATTGCTTGATTTATATATAGCTAATTCCACCTGGTGAGGAGGCTAGACTTGGTAAAGGAAAATACAAACGTGACAACAACAATAGATGGTTTCCTTCATGTTCCTTTTTAATCTCCATCTATAGTGTACCCATTTCATAGGGTTAAAAATCATTCAACCTTCTTTCCGCATTGGTGCCCGTGAGTCCAAACCATCTTAATCCATTTCCTGTCATCTTTTTTTATCTGTAGGTGTCATACCAATATTTCCAATACAATATATTCTCTCTTTTTTATCTCTTACTTTGTAATGGTCCTCCTTAAGGACTGAAGGTACAAGGAACAAATCCACAAAGAGGGAAAAGAGCTAATGCTTTGGTTGGGGTAAGAGTATTGATTAAGGGCAATGATTCTATGTGAGACAGTTAGTTGACGCTCAAAACACTTCTACATATGATACGAACCAAGAACAGAATTGGGGAAAAGAAAAGAAATATTTTTGTTGGTAGATTGAGATTGAACAGAAGTGATCTCTCTCCTCCAATGGTTTTCCCTTCGTAGACACTGATTTTCTCCTTTCACAGAGGAAATCTCAATCTCCAAAATAGCAAGATAGAATGCATCCTTTCCCCTCACACCCTCTTATTTAACTTCCTAACCCCATATTAACTAATTAGTTCTTATCACTGTCCTAACACAAAACATATAATATTAATAGGGGGAAAGTTCAAAAAAAGGCAATAATTTTCTCCAATTATTATTTGATGATTTGAAATTCTATTATTTAATAGTTTATATTATATCCTATCATATCAATTCTGCATTAAGAACATGTGACTTGATAGTTCTACATATGGAAATATTGTATCTTCCAAACTGTGATTTGCGATGATTTGTGATTCAAATGTCAACAGGTATGATTTTTCCTTGAAGTTTTCTGAGGCAATTTTTGGAACAGAGAAAGAATTCGATCTTTCTCATTTGGAAACATGTGAAGTCTGTACTGGTACCGGAGCAAAAATAGGCTCCAAGATGAGAGTATGTTCAACTTGTGGTGGGAGGGGTCAGGTGATGAGGACTGAGCAAACACCTTTTGGGTTGTTCTCACAGGTAATTTTAGTTCCTTCCTCATGGGTCTGTATATAATTTTTTTCCCTTTAATTTTGTATAATGTACCATTGTGTCTTCCAAATAAGTTTCTCCATTGGGGGCAGACATTCTGCTTGTCCCTTTGTAATTTTCCTTTTCTTTTCATGAATTGTAGACATCCTCATGCTTTACTTCTGAGAATTATTGATTTATGTTGCAATTGGTTATTTTACTTCATCATCACTCATACATCCATCGTCATTTTGTACATAGTTTTCTTACACAAGGTCAAAACCTTGTATTTTTGTCTGCCCGAGAGTAATATTCTAATATAATCTCTTTCTCAATACTAGGTTTCAGTATGTCCAAGCTGTGGAGGGGATGGAGAAGTCATATCTGAATATTGTCGTAAATGCAATGGTGAAGGACGAATACGGGTTAAGAAAAGTATTAAAGTTAAAGTTCCTGCTGGTGTTAGTCCAGGCACTATTTTAAGAGTTCCTGGGGAGGGTGATGCTGGACCAAGAGGGTATGCTGTTTTATATTAATGTCTGGTATTCTATTGTGAAAGTCTTTGACCAACTAATGCATAATAGTTATATTGAGAATTTCTGTTTTGCTTTTATTGCAAATGTAACATGGAATACACGCTTCCATCAGTGAGTAATCTTGTCTTGCTCTCTGATGAAGCAAGGATGGATCTTCAAAGTAAAAGGAGCATAGTATGTCCTGCTTAATCTAAAGAAACATAAATAAGCAAAGGAAAGACATCCTCAAAAGCGTAGCTGTCCAGGGATGGATAAATGACCCCATCTAAACTTGAACACATATCTATCTATAGTAAATGACTCTTAAGCGTGGGATGCAAAGAATGCTGCTGTACAACCTACTCCATATGTAAATTCCTAATGGGAAATGTATGTAGAGAGAGCAACATATTGGTCATAAACTATCCTAATGCTTCTTTAAATGGAGATGACTTGTATGTGAATTTAGACTATTTTATTATTTCAAAACATGATCTGGAAGTTGCTTTATATCTTGTCATAGCAGGGGCCCTCCTGGAGATCTTTACGTCTATCTTGACGTGCAAGAGATTCCTGGAATTCAAAGGGATGACATTAATCTCTGCTCAACATTATCAATCAGTTATCTAGATGCAATACTGGGGGCTGTTGTGATGGTAAGTTAATGTAGTCAGTAGTCTTGCTTTGAGCTCGAGTATTTTTGGGGTCATTTCACATAGGCTGGACACTTTTAGTCCTCTTAATTTCAGTGGAAATAACATTATGCCAGTAACTTTCATTGTTATACATGTTACCACGTGTAAAACTTGACACCTGGCATAGTTTCCCTGATCTCTGGTATTCTATTCAAGCCTTGACCTTAAAGTATTTTTTTTTTTTGTCATAATAATACTATATCTTCTCATATAATACTTACATTCATATCTTCCTTTGGATGGAAACTCTGGCATGATAGATAGAGATATATACGGAGGAGTTTGTTTATGTTTCTATGTTGGCCCTTGAATGTAACTGCTCAACAACACATTGTTCCTCCAGCTAGTAATTTCGTTGCCTTGTGAGTCTCATAAAGAATCAAAACTGATGTTACCAAATGATATTTTTGCAAATATGTTTGACTAATAAGATTTTGCATGATTGAATATATAGTCTTCCCTTTTTTTTTATATATATTTTATGATATTTATTGCTTTTTATTATTGAATGTTAAGTTACAAGGTTTAACATATACTAGATATTTAATTATTTTTCTCCTAGCATTTTTGTATTTTGATATATCATTGCTGGTGTGAACTTTTAATAATTTCTGGCCTCACCATCGATGGATTGAATTTGGTACATAAACAGGTAAAGACAGTTGAAGGCATTTCGGACCTACAAATACCTGCTGGTACCCAACCTGGAGATGTCCTCGTTCTTGCAAGAAAAGGTGTACCAAAATTAAATAAACCATCAATACGCGGTGACCACTTATTCACTATTAAAGTTACGATACCAAAACGTATTAGGTAATGATTCTTTTATGTATTGTTCTTTTGTACATATCTGATGAATCTATATCAGAGGTTTGATATCAATTGCCTCTGCACTGCATCTTTAGTACAAAGGAGCGTGAGTTGCTTGAAGAACTTGCTTCTCTGGGTGACACAAGCAGACGTTTAAAATCCCGGCCTAAGACCCACTCTTCAAGTAGGTGGCTTTTTTTATTATTGACATTTCTGTTAGTCTTCCACCCTCCCTATTCTACAATCTATAAGAACATTTAGTCGTTTGACAGCTTTAATCTTTTATATAACATGACATTTGGTCAGGTCTTTGCAACACGTTTTCATGTTGCAATAGAGAAATCCTACAATGCAATGACTAGACACTACATATTTGAGCTGTGAACCATATTTTTACTTTCTGCAGCAGGTGGTACGGAAACTCCTACACTTCAAAAGGATGAAAGTCCAACAGCAACAGTGGAAGAAAAAAGTGAGAAATCAGAAGACGAAAACGATGTATGGAATAAATTGAAGGACTTTGCTGGGTAATAATTTTCTCATATTTTCTTTTAGTTTTTCCATCAATGTGTAGGGAGAGCCTTGGATTTTCATAAGCCAAAAACTTTAATTCTGATTTTAATACCTAATTTATGACAAATACTCCTCTTTTCTTAAAAATAATCAAATAAAGCATTTCAGTTTTAGTAGGACGGGGTTAAAGAATCTCCATAATATACCATGAGCTCTTGAAAGGACTTGTAGTTCTGTCGTATATAAGTTTGAACATAATCTATATCAATTTATTTCCGTACTCCAGTGCTATTATTCCATGTAAGAAATGATTCTTAGTAAATGAGTGTCTTTCTCATTGAGTTGATGCATCGAATAGAGATTTTTGCTTCAATGTTTGATCGTTGATGCTTTTTACTATTGTTTGAGTCCTTCACAAATGGTTTGACAAGAAAAGACATGCTGGACTGGACTGGCTTATCTGTGCAGATTGATAGATTGTTTTAGATTGCCGTTTATTGTAATTCTATGGGATGCTAAATTTCCGAAAAAAATGTTTGTGCTGGTCCTACTGTTAGATTGAAAGTTTCTTCGGTCATTGATACTTAGTAATTGTTTCATTCACGTGTTTGTTGAGTTGACTGTAATGTCCGAAACTTACTGCCATTAAAACATGCAGATCTGTGGCAAATGGAGCTTTAAAGTGGCTGAAAGATAATCTCTAGTCCGATGGGGTTGCTGGGTGGAGCAGAATCTTCAAGATGTGGTGTACCAAATATGTGGGTTTGGAGTTCTCATGATTTCAGCAGTTACTGGAAGGAAAGGAACTAATGGAGACAACATTATCTTCAAATGCTTTAACTGAATTTTAGCTACGCGGCAAAATCAAACAAGTAGTGATGCTTATTCTTTTATTTGTAAAATTTTTGGAACAAGGCGATTTATACAGAATAACTTGTTCAAGGATCGTCAAATTGTACTCTATGAGCAGGTTGTACTAAGAAAGCTAGTGTACATCTGAGATAGTTGTTAGTAAGTGAATCCTTTTGTGTCTAGTTCCACCCTTTGCATATCTGTATTTTTGTTATGAACACATTGAACAACTAAGACATTAAATTAGTTTCTACATTCATACTTTTAAAACGAGAAAAATAACATTTGATTATCGAAATTCACTATTAAATTATTTCAGTTTTTAATTTTAAGTAGCCATCAAGTTGAACTCTGACTTGGGTATTATCAGTTAGTTTTTTTAGAGTACGTCATTTAATGAAATTAAGGGCCAAATCAACTGACGATAGTCAAATTTAAGGATTAAATGGATCATTATTTGTCAAATTTATAGACTAGATTAATTCACTTTATATTCTATTTCAGGTTAAAAGTTCAAAACCTAAATCTAATATTTTGTGGGCAGATAGACTTGCTGCCGAGTTAGTCGAATTCCACCTACTTTGTCACCTCTACACTACTCAATGCATTTTTGTATATAAAATTTTAGACATCGTTATGAAAAAGCAAAAAAAATCTAGTTACATTTCTGTCACGTATTCTTTTTCATTATTACTTTAATATCTAAAATTGAGTATTTTGAATGTAAAATTAGTTATACAAATAATTTTTTTCTTCCGTTTATAATTTATTGCAAAAGTATTTTTAATGACCGATTCAAACTACATTCAGTTTTCCAATAAGTCATATTGGATAGTCAGTTTTCCAACGTTGTAGAAATTATGTGGACTTACATGCACTTAAAAATAAAAATTATGTCAACATATATGTATCAGGAATTATGTTTTACGAATCCACTATATCTAATCACTTCTAACTAGAACATTGAAACAGAAATCTAATTAATCAAATCACTTAAATTATGATCCCAGTAACTAATATAACTACAATTTGACATGACATATGCACAGATACTCAATGCTATGGCAGGGAAATACATCCATTGCGCAGATAAATCACGCAGTCGCAGTACAATCAAAGTGTATCAGTATCTCACTGATTTGATTATGATTCATAAATAAATAAACAAAGTTCTTATTGGTTTGTACGACTTTCCTTGATCAAAAGAAAGACAGCAACAAGCACAGGAGTTAAGATGATGATAAGAGCTAGCACAAGGTTGGGAGTGGTTATCTCGGGGAAAAGAGCGCTACCATACTTGATTGCACCACCACCCGCAAAAGAACCCGCTATTACTTTTCCCACGTACACTAAATCCTCCTATTTTACATAAACAAATACAAAAAAAAATACCATTAATTTAATTGCTTGTAATAATTAAAAAAAGGGTTTTTTTTTTTTTACTTGAGAAGAAGACGTGGAGTTTTGATCCTCCATTTTGGGTTCCAAAGCGCGAGCAACAACACATGAAGAGAACCTAGTGAAGCCAATTGGCATTGGGATTTGGAGGAAGAAGGGCGTGTTTGGCTTGCTAACTCTGTGGCTGTTACACAAAAGCCTCCAACTCCAACCTATCTCTGAAACTGCCATATCTTCTATCTTTTCCCCTCACCACACCCACCACAAACACCTACTACCTATTAACATAACATGGCTGTTTCTTCCTGCACCCCAACAAATTTCTATTTTACACCCATCAATTTGGGAAAAGACAGTTTCACCCCTTTTAAAAATGACTTCCAAATTATTTTTTCGGAATATTTCCAAAACATATTTTTCAAAATTCAAAAACAGAATTTCTATAATAAATTTTCTGTAACCTAATATTCCAGAATGTGTTTTCTGGAATAAATTTTTCAACGTACTTCTAACAAGAGCTTTACAAAAAGAAATATTTTAGTCAGTTTACCTAATTTATGGAGTACAAAGAGAAATTTGACGGGTGCAGGGAAAAATACCCACGTAACAGTGGAAAGAGACACAAAGACGTGGGCTAAACGAAGGCCCAATACACACAAGGCCCATTAGTGGTTATAGTTTTTTTTCCCTATAATGCCCCGCTCGTTTTACCGGCGGGGGGAAGATACGGTCAGGGAGAAAGAGAGCAATATCTGAATCTGAAATCGTAACCTTCTTGGTCCTGTTGCGGTGAAACCCTAATCGGAAACTGAATCGTTGAAGGGAAGAACAAGATGGTTCTCGCGGAGTTAGGGGGGAGCATTTCGCGTGCTCTCCAGCAGATGAGCAATGCCACGGTGATCGACGAGAAGGTGCTCAACGATTGCCTCAACGACATCACTCGTGCTCTTCTCCAATCCGATGTTCAATTCAAGCTCGTTCGCGACATGCAGACCAACATCAAGAATATTGTCAACCTTGACGATCTGGCTGCCGGTCACAACAAACGCAGGATCATCCAACAAGTACTTTTTCTTTTATTGATTCTTCTAATCGTATAATTGATTAAGTAAATGGTGATGTGTTTGTTATTATTGCTTATGTCAGTAACACTTTCTGGATCGTGTTTCTCTTTGTAGGCTGTGTTTAACGAACTCTGCAAGATTCTAGACCCTGGGAAGCCCTCTTTCACTCCCAAAAAGGGGAAAACAAGTGTTGTCATGTTCGTTGGTTTGCAAGGTCTGTTGCCAAATTTTAACTCTATCAGGCTTTTTGGTTTCTGATGTTATATGAGTTATCCTCAGCAATTTGTGGCATTTTTCAGCTTCGATTACTTGTCCGTCAACTTTAAACGAGCTAACAAAAATAAAAGTATATTATAATTTCAAATGAATCCAGGTTCTGGTAAAACCACAACCTGTACAAAATACGCATATTATCATCAGAAGAAAGGCTGGAAGCCAGCTCTAGTATGTGCTGATACTTTCAGAGCTGGTGCATTTGATCAATTGAAGCAAAATGCAACCAAAGCTAAGATCCCTTTCTATGGAAGGTACTTATTGTTGGTTACTGTTTCTTGTATGTAGGCTTTGTTATAGTACTATTGGCTTGTTGATGAAGAATTTGATGGGGAGGATAGTCAAAATAAATTGTAGATTATCTTTTTGTGTTTAGTTATGCAACATCCTCCTTGATGAAAGCAAATCTTAGTAATATAGATGTTAAAGAGTGCAACTACACTTTTATCTGTGCTTGTGTCTTGGCTTACTATAATTTTTATGTTAATTTTGAAACTGAGGGGGAATAATCTTTCAAGGGATCTGACCGGTTCTCTCTGGAGATGCAATTTGAAGGTTTACTTCTAGAATAATGCTCTTTTGGAAGAAAAATATTTTTTATAGTAAATAATGCATCCCAAGATCAGTGTTTACTTATGTTCTTTTGGCAAATGTTAATTGAGGACAAACTTAGATCAATGATTATTGTTGAACAAAATCACCTTTAACAATTTTGAGTCTGAGGCATATAACTGGTGACCTGATAAAATAAGAGGGGGGGAAATGGACAAAAAGAAAGTAAGGAAAAAGTAAATTGCTGGCCCCTTAAAAATACTAGGTAATTGTGCCATATCTTACCACCATAGAGCAAACTTATGATCTGCCCAGAGGATATCTGTGTAGCGTTGTCTTCTGAGTTCACACTTTCCTGAATCTGTATAGTGTTGTCTTATAAATTCACTCTTTCCTGTCTTTAATCTTTACTTTTTGAAAGGGGGCATCCATATTGAATCACTGTTTATTCTTTTTCAAGTCGTTGAAGGTTATCTAGAGTATGTGGTGCTTAATATTATCTGTTTGTGAACCTTCTATATTAGTTGCATTTCCGTTGTCTTTGATTTCAATGTGTTAGTAATTATTTCAATGTTGTGGCTCCATTTCTCTGCAGCTACATGGAATCCGATCCTGTAAAAATTGCAGTGGAAGGTGTGGAGAGATTCAAGGAAGAAAACTGTGATCTTATAATTGTTGATACCAGTGGGAGGCACAAACAAGAAGCTGCTCTTTTTGAAGAAATGCGTCAAGTTGCAGAAGCAACGGTATTTCCCCTTTTTGCTATGTGTTTGATATTTATTTCCAAAATCCTTTAAATGCTAATATATTTTCTATGTTGTTCAGAAACCAGATCTTGTTATATTTGTTATGGATAGCAGTATTGGTCAGGCTGCTTTTGATCAAGCCCAAGCATTTAAACAGAGTGTTGCAGTTGGAGCTGTAATAGTTACCAAAATGGATGGGCATGCAAAAGGTGGTGGTGCTCTTAGTGCGTAAGTGTTATGAGGATAATTGTATAATATTTACTAGCAACGTTTGCCATCATGAGCAAGTTAATTTAATAGCTAGTAATTTTATATGCAAATGAACTCGGTATAAATGAAAAAATTTAAGCGTTATGAACAATTTATACAAGTTAAAGATTTACAAGTGTAATGCACTTGCACTTGTCTAACATTCATAAACGCAAGTGTATTGCATAGTTTCCAATCCAAATTTGAACTACCCTGGTGATGTAAAATATTACGTATACACAACAGAAATTAAAATTTATATCATGTAAAGGATTTGGGAATTAATATTATAAATTGATGTGTTTGTATTTAAGTGCGAATATGTATTGTTGGGTGGTCTGGATACCTTACTCTTGTTAGTTTTATATATGTGCAGTGTTGCAGCAACAAAGAGTCCTGTCATATTCATTGGAACTGGAGAACATATGGATGAGTTTGAAGTTTTTGATGTTAAGCCATTTGTCAGTCGTTTATTAGGTGTGCATTTCATTTTTTCCACTTCTAATACAGTATTATTCATCAAGAACGTGCTGTGGGTTTCTATACATATTTAATCTTTAGTCTTGTCAAATGGCTTTTGAACTAGGAATGGGTGACTGGTCTGGGTTTATGGACAAAATTCAAGAAGTTGTTCCTATGGATCAACAACCCGAATTACTTCAAAAGCTGTCAGAAGGAAACTTCACCTTGAGGATTATGTATGAGCAGTTTCAGAACATACTTAAAATGGGCCCTATCAGCCAGGTTATTTACTCATTATACATTTGATGAAAGAGACAATAACAAGTGTTTGCTTGATCGTTCCTATATAATCAACTTATAAGGGTTGCTATATCATTTAATTAACTTCTTGGTTGATTTAGGTTTTTTCTATGCTTCCCGGATTTAGTGCCGAATTAATGCCAAAAGGCCGTGAGAAAGAAAGCCAGGCAAAAATAAAGCGTTACATGACAATGATGGATTCAATGACAAACGAAGGCAAGCATTATGTTTTTATTGTTGTGATCAACTTTATGCATACATGAGTAAGGTTCTCATTGGAATTACATACCCTCATGTGCTAACCATTAATTGCTGATACGTTTCAGAGTTGGATAGTTCGAACCCAAAGCTCATGAATGAATCACGTATAATGCGGATAGCCCGAGGTGCAGGTCGTCAAATTAGGGAAGTTATGGAGATGATGGAAGAGTACAAACGTCTTGCAAAGATATGGAGCAAAATGAAAGGGCTAAAAATACCGAAGAAAGGTGAAATGAGTGCCCTATCCCGAAATATGAATGCCCAGCACATGAGCAAAGTTCTCCCTCCGCAGATGCTGAAACAAATCGGTGGCATGGGCGGGTTACAAAACTTGATGAAGCAGATGGGATCTGCCAAAGACATGATGGGAATGGGAGGATTATTTGGCGGTGGTGGCGATTAGTTAAGTTGATTGCCTTATGAGCTCTTCCATAGTCATTTTAGTTCTTTTCGACTAGACTAATTAAATTGTTTTTTCTTGTGTGTATATTATTATTATTAGTTTATACGGAGCAATTTTCGAATCTAGTAAACATTAAAAACAAAAGCATGTTGCTTTTGTTTTTTATATTGATTGGGCTTTATATTTGTAGATTACAATCGATGGATGTATGACCAATAGCTGCATTGACTTCAACTAGTCTTATCAGTTTTGGCGGAACAGTAAACGCTTGAAACAAGCAGACCACTTATTTTTTTGTTCACTAACTATGATGAAAAGATACAATATGTAACTCAGTAATAGATAAGGTGTAGGATTGAACATGCTATCTTTCTAAGAACTTGCTTAAGACAGTTTTTTGCAAATGAATTTCTTCCCCTTCCTCTTCAGAATTGGCATTTGCATTTAGAGCACAACGAATAACTGAATTGACTTGTCTCCTTAAACTGGCATTGTCTACAAACATATGTGCCAGCATCTTCCTCAATTCATCATAAGTTTTCACAGTACTGTCGGTAGTTGCATCACGGGTCTCTTCCAAAGCAACAACAGCATCCTCTACATCTTGTGCTAAGAGCTGAGCCTGTTCCCCATATTTGCAGTCATCATGTAACCAAAACAGTGAGTATAGAAGGGGCAGAAGGCTATGTAGAGCAGGGCAGAATGCAGTAAACAAAGAATAATCCTAATGATAATTGCTACGTGACCACAGCCTGTATTACCCGCTCTCATCAGAACAGATGCCAATGGAGTGCAATATCCAATGACGGAGCTACAAGATAAGTTGGAGAATGGACTAAAGAGGAACAAACCAGAGAGGGGGAGGGGGGAGGTAGAATAATTTTCAAAAGTGTGACAGATAAATAGATTTTAAACGCATTTAGTAAAATGATGATCACTTACAGAAGCATAATACATAAACGCAAAGCATAAAAACCAGGTGCCCATAAAGTAAATATCAAAGGACAAAATTGTTGCTGAAGGTGCATATCATACCTCTGCAAGCAAGAGCCCAATCCGATTATCTGATGTTGCTAATAAATCCAGAGCATCAGATGGCGAAGTGTCTATATTTAGCTTATCTTCCTCTTCAACAAGGAAATTTACACTGCACTCGCGAAGCCTCTTCTGAAGGATGGCACACTCATGCAGCAACTTCGTATTAGCATTATGTGAATTTTCCATTCTTTGCTTTTCCTTCTGGAGAATTCTCTGAATAAGTAAAGACAATACCATGAAAACAGTTGAATTTACAAACAGGATCCAACATATTTGAACCATTTTTTCATTAAAAAAGGTACGAAATAAGAAATTTCAATTCTTTTGTGAAAAAAAATGCAAATATTCTGGAAGGAACTAGTCAAAATATACTATAGAATCAGTCAAATTGATAGCTTTCTAGTCTAAATGTATAAAAAAACAAATTCAGTACTAGTTGTAACGTACAACAACCAGAAAGGGACTATACCTCCAAATCTAACTTCTCCTTGATCAATTCACTGAGCTGCTGCTTCAGTTCTAACTCACAACTTCTAAGAGATTTTACCTCCTTGATTAGAACCTTCATATCTGTCTTTGATTTCATCTCAAAATCATCATGATGTTTCTGCAAGTTCTTAAGTTGTTCTCTAGCTACATCTAGTTCTTGCTGCAA
Source organism: Phaseolus lunatus (assembly GCA_013389735.1). Classification (NCBI taxonomy): domain Eukaryota; kingdom Viridiplantae; phylum Streptophyta; class Magnoliopsida; order Fabales; family Fabaceae; genus Phaseolus; species Phaseolus lunatus. The sequence continues at coordinate 37,570,147 of CM023861.1, forward strand.
CATTTGCTTCTCCTGAATGACAGATGCTTTTGTAGATTCGGCTAGCAGCCTTTCATCCTAAAACAGTATAACTTTCCACTAAAAGCCCACCACAAAATGCAATGATGAGAGATGTTGATTAAAGTAAACTGTCACAATATACCTCTTCTAACTTCAATTTCATTTCTGTCTCCAGGCATTTCCTCCGAAGTTCCTCTAAATCCCACTGCATTTGTGTAAACCTTTCCTTTTCAGCTAAAACAGCCTGCTGCATGTTTTCTTGGCAGTTTAGTCGAGTTGTTTCAAGTTCAACTTCCAAATCTTTAACCTACAAGTAAAATGGAATATTTGAACATATAATATAACTGCAAATGCCGAATAAACCATCATCACTAGTCATTTTTCCATCACTGAGGAGAGTGAACTTGTTCCAAAATAACTAGCGATTTCTACTCATTACCAGTCACCTTTATGAAAAAAAAGACAATAAATATAAATTTATCAGAAAACACTCAGCTGGGGAAAGATATAACCTAATTTATTTTATTAAATGCAAATATGTTCCTTTAACAAATATAGCCCACAAAAAGAAGATACTTTCAAAATCACAAATTCAATGATTAATTTTTCAGAACTATTAAAGTTCATTTGTCAAATGCAGAGAAAATATAATATGATGCCTTTAATTTTAATTATATCATTATTCCCAATTTCATTATTCAATGTTAGATCTAGGGAGAAAAATTAATGGGAAATATTTAGAAACTTGACAACATTATTAATTTATTTGTTATTAAATTCAACAGATACTTTTTTATTTTATGATAGAAAGGTAAATTTGACAGATACTGAAATAAAGATAATGGAAATCATGGACTTCTGGGATTGAAAAACTGCTAACATACATTTTGAACTTCCTAAAATCCTGTGGACGATACTTAGGACAGCTCATTCTGCATACTCTAAAAACAGTTTTCTGCTGATGTACTCGTTTGCACATATAGTCTTCCCAAACTTCATCTAATTCTGTAAATAATAAACTTATTCTTCAGACTTCAAATATAGAACAAGATATCAACATGAGTGATTCATGTTATTCATTTGCTTACTACTGTACAGGATTAGAGGTTTGATCCATAACAAACCAACAACATAGAAGATAATTTGGCTGGTAAATGGCAGTTTGATGACTTGATGTACATTACTGCCACAAAGGAGTATTGAATATCATACAGACTATAAACTATAAAGATTTCACAGTTACGAAATTATGTCTATCTAATGGCATGCGCTGAATATGAACCATAGGCACATAAGTAAATCTATGCATGGCATTGATTTCAAGGTTTTAATTAAAGAGCAGGGAAGCAACAATATTCTGCCAAAGAAAATCACCATACAAGTGAAAAAGATTTGTCCTAAACACATTCAATAAAATGGTAAAAGCAAGTCACAAACAAAAATCTCCATTTCAAAATTCAGTAATTAAAGAAATATCTTAAGCATATGCAGCATACCTTTGTCACAAGATACTGTCTTGCAGCCATTTCTTGATTCAATCTTGCTATAAGATCTTCGACATCTGATTTTGCAGTGACCAGTCTCTGTTTCTGGGTATTAAGAATTTTGTTTAACTTGTGACGCTCATCAAACGGAAAAGTCAACAATAAATCTGAGTTTCTGGAGCCTTCATCATGGCTCCCAGAAAGGTCGTGTGCAACATCCTGAACCAAAGTGATCGTAGTTGTTTCAGTATTCTTCAAAGAATTTAAGTCATTTCCAATGCTTTCCGATGAGAGTTTCGTAATATGAGCATTCAAGTTATAATCTCGTACAGGAAGTGTAAACTCAGTTCCATCCAGGTTGAGAGCTATAGCGTCTTTGTCTCTACTATCATCCCTAATAACTAAGTCTTTGCCAGATGTGGCATGATCAACAGCTGTTTCACTTTGATTAATTAAGCCATTCTCTGATATTGAATTATCCATGATTTGATCAGAATGCTTATCCTTTCCATGCTGCGGTGCTCCCAGCTCAGAAACTGTATCATTACCGAAAACAGATGCAGCAGACGAGCCATGAGCTATTATAGAACCAGGCGATTTATCCTGAAACACTTGTGCAGGTGTGGTACTATTATCAGAGGTTTCATCCGGATGCTCGCTGACATCATGGAAGGCTGCAATATATCAGCAGCAAAAGGGCATTAAATATTTGTGGAATATCATGATGGACCGTTTATTATACTCTTCAAGAAATGAAGAGCTGCTTAAAAATTTGAAGATAAAATGACAAAGTGTTACTATATTTAGGTTTACGAGAAAAAAGTAAAACACACATGATCTAGCAGCAGCTTCTAGCTCGAGGAATATTGCCACCGGGGCACTTCTTGATACATTAATGTCCGATAACAACTTCTCGATCCAATTTTCCAGTAAGCACCGTCGCTGAAATTAGGAAATTTACGAGTATGAAACTACACAGAACTAAGAGTCATTTGTCAAACAGACAAGCATTGCAGTGATACTAAATTAAGCTATATACCTACCTCTTCCAAAAGAGCATGGCTTTTAATTCTGAGCATTTTTTTGGGTGGAGGTGGAGGTAGATTTTTCATGGCAAATTCTCTTTTCAGCTGCAAAAAAAAAAAAAACAATATATATTGAAATTCGTCCACTCCACGAAGGACAGAGCAGAAAATGAGAGTGAAGCGTTGAAAACACACATACTTCAGAAAAAAGGCTGACGAAGTCACTAAATCTGCGTAATATTAATCGAGTGGTGGTGATTGCTGCGGGGGATTGTATACCAACTTGAACCCTAAAAAACTGCGTACAAAAACCTAATAAAGTCAATAAACGTCATAAAATAAAACAAAAAGGTTAGAGAGAAAGTGGTTATAGGAATATTCTAGATACTAACGACGACGGGATCAGAGGGTGGCGATTGGGGAACGGTAACCCACGAAGGAAGCGTGACGCAGAAGCTCCAACCGGTGGGAGGATGACGTGGCCAAACAGTGTTGCGACCCGCCCATTCGCTCGGCGGAGGGCTCCAATCCATACCCAAGGGGAGAGGGGAGGTTCCATCGTGGTGGTGCGACACAGCAGCATTGTTCACATTGCGCAGAGCGTCGTCGTTTCGAAAGAGATCATCGTCGTTCCGAAAGTGATCATCGTCGTAGGAGTAGGGATTGTGATTGTAACTGAAATTCGGGTCGAAAACGGGTACGTCAGGACCCAACCAATGCATCCTTCGCTTTGCTCTTACTGCAACTTCAACTCTCAACACTTTCAACCTTCCTCACCACTACGCATGGAAGCTTCAAAGTTTTGTTATAAATATATATATATATATATATATATATTTATTACCTAATTTTTATAGTCGATTACTAAACTTACAAATTTATTTAATATATACTCTTAATCATAGATTATATCAACTAAACCTATTTTAATAACTCTATTATAAGAAAAATTATATTTAGTTATAAATTTAAGGTCTTAGTGTTATAATAAGATATATTCATACAAAAGTTAACGTCATAAAAATAAAATATATATTTTATTTTTGAAAATATTAACAACAAAATTTAATGGAATTCAAAAATATCCACCTATAATAAATTAAAACATTTGTTAAAGGATAAACAATAATTATTATAACTCTTTATAAAATACAACTCTTATCAGTGCAAAATATATAATTGATTATGATTTATCAGTAAGCTGTTATAATTTTCCACAACTTTCTTTTCTTAGTTTTTCTTTTATGCTTTTGTGAATTCTATAGTCTCAATAAAGATTTTTGCTATGTCTTAGAAAATATCACAAAAAAAATCTTTAAAAAAAGTATTTAGTTTGGTCTTAGAAAATTATATTGTATGTGTTCATAAACATTTATATTACAAATTGATGAGGTTAGCGATGGATTTAATATTTGTCGCAGAAAATTACTGAGTGATATTAAATATAATCACTGATACAGTTCAGAATAGCAGTATCAACGTGTTATCTTTATATCATTTATGATTTCTTTTTGTATTTTCAGCTACTACACTTTACTTTTTAAAAAATAATTATATGGAATCAACAACTCACTGTGGCAGAAATCATATGAACATTATTTTTAACCGTCTATTCATTTTTTGTTCTATAATTAGACTGTTATGGTTGCTCCACTTTAACATACCCTTCCCAGATACTCGCAAGAAAAGCATGCAACAGTTATGTTTTTGCTGCGGCAAACCTGTGAATTAACTACTATATACATACACACACACACACACACATATATATATATATATATATATATATATATATATATATATATAAAATGTTGGTGACTTAAACTTTCATTCATATTGTTGCTGGAGTTTCTCTGATTGCTCTAAAACCAGCTAGTTCAAAGGGTCTTCTTCTCCTGATTCAATTCATTCTGGTATTTGGCTAGCTGCTTCTGCATTTCAACTTCATTCCAATCTTGAGTGTGTGAACAAGTTACAAGTCCTGTTATGTTTTTCCACAGCTTTCTTGAACTTCTTAATTATTCCTAATCTATCTATTCACAGTGATCTGGTATACATAGCAGTTCAAGAAAACTGTAGAAAAACATGCCAAATTATGTAGGACTTGGTTATAATAATTCATGTATACACAGTATGCCTTTTCTCAGACATAGCTTATGCCACATATATATGGTGCTTGCTATCATTTACCATACCCTTCATGTCAACAGGGATAACGTCTCAGGTATTTGAGCAATACTGTTGCTACTCCCAAAATTTTTTAAGTCAAAAAACAAGTGTAATTTATTTTCTCTCTTTTTTTTAATAGTATTCTTTTAAATTATGTTTTAATATTTATTTTGTGTTATAATCTAGCTTAACCTAGATAGATTTATAAGCAACTCATATGTTCTATTTTTTTTAAGGAAATTATATTAAATTTCTTTTTGCATTGTTTTAATTAGTGTGTTAATTTGACATACATTTTGTTGTAAGTATTATTTTTTAAAATAATTCAGTGAGAAACGAATTCTCCCGTTTAAAACCTTAAAGTTAATTTTAAAAAATTTATTTCTATTAGTGAAATTTAAGTTTAACTAAATTTTATAAAATTAACTTATAAAGTTTACATATTCAAATGTTCGTCGAGACTTGTTAACTCATTTGTAAAATTATATATTTATAGATTTGATGGACAAAACTTCGACGATCAAATCAATGAGAACATATAACTATGAGTACAGTGCCTAGTGTATAGAATAATACTTTTATTTATAAAAGACTCTTGGATCATTTTATAGCACTCGTAGATTAACAACCATAAATATATTCTGTTAATATATCCTTTAGTTTAAGGGTGTAGGTAGAGTATTTTCTCTAATATATCCCTTTATTTTAAGGTGTTGGCAGAATATTTTCTCTGACTATTTATCTTCATTTAGAATAAATACATATGCCTAACTGAGTTATATTTTATGTTGTTTTTATTTTAGTTACCTTTTTAATATGCATTTTCAGTTATTTTTGCCGACTACTTGACCCGTCATTAAACTTTATTTTAGGTTGAATTTAGTATTTTACTTTTGTAGACTAGACGGGTAAGGATAATGCACTTAAATGTTTGGGTCGAACCCTGAATATATTCGATTAGTACAATATTAAAAAGTGAACCTTAAATATAACTCAACTTTATCAAATTAATTTATAAAATAAAGTTTATAACCAACTATGTGTTATAAAATATTTTTATTTTTAGTTGATATAGAATATGTAATATGAAGGATCACACCATCTACCAAGTGCCTATCATACATTAAAATGATTATAAAATAAATTAATTTAAAATTAAAATAATGAATTTTATAACAATTAATCGTTTTCTTTTTAATTTTATGACAATTCTAGATGAATTATCGTCCAAAAGATAATGACGACAGTTCTATAATTAATTTAAGATCACATCAACACACTTTTGAGAATACATACAGTTATTTTATATACTACTGATGACAATAATATTAATTTTATAAGATTTATCATTTTTATATATTATTACAAGTATTTTATTATCTTTCAAATTAAGTTAAATTTAAAATTATAATATTTGAAACTAAATTATATGACTTATTTTTAGATTAAATAAATTTCGAGTACTACAATCTTATTTTATTTTAGTATTGCAAAAACAAATTAAATATTTTTTTAGTCCTTACATTTGATCATAGCTATTTCACTGTTAAAAATATAAATTACTAGTTAAGATAATAGATAAAAAATTATATTAAGATAATTATATTATTTTTTTAATGCATAAACAGTCAAGCAATGTATTTATTATTTTTTATAAATATGACAGTAATATTTAATTTTTCATCAACTTTTAATATGTTATAAATAATATAAAAAATATTATTTTTATGAAGTAATCATTATTTTTATTTAAAAAATATTATTTAAGAAGGTGAATACATATACATATATTATTTTGTATTACAATAGACGTTACATTTGTTTATAGTTTTATTTGCAAAAGAAGATCATCATGTGATGTGATATGAATAAAATTATTTTTTTTTATATTTTTGGAATTGCATAAGAGCTATATATATGAATGTAGTTGTATTACCATTTTTAATTACATATAATCTTTAATATATTAAATAAATAATTCTAAAAATATAAATATTTACTACTTCACACCTAACTTACACCCAGACTCAACCTCTTCAACTTTTCATTATACTTTTATTTTATTTTATTTTTCTTGAAAATCAAAATGAAATTAAACGAAGAATCCCACCCTAATTTTATCCCCTATTTAATCTCTTTGATACTAAAATATTATTTTACATTTTTTAAGAAATTAAATCTATTTAAGAAATGTTAGTGAGTAGAAAAATTTTATCATCATTTCATAATTATTTATTTATAATAACTATTTTAAAGAGGCGAAATATATTTTTAGAATCCAAATACTGTTTCACAACCATCCTACAACTCATTCTATTTATTTTTATTAATTAATTTAATTTATATTTTAATTAAATATTAAAAATAGTTATTGTACTAATCGGGACTGTATGATCGACTAAGAGACTCAGCATCTAGCTAAGGCCGATCAATATAACTGAAACCATTACAACCAAACATGATTAATGAGACTAATCAATGATCAAGTACTAGGTAAATATACTCTTAATCATTATCCAAATTCCTAACCAGACCCAATAACAAAATATCCTTGATAATCATATAAATAAACACAGATCCCAATAATCAAGTACGTCATTATCCATACTATTTACACTGAGTGTTGAAGTCTTACTTGAGCGTCAGAGTGTCTTTTCAAAGTACTATTCAAATCCGAAGTTCACATAAATAAAGAGTAAAGAAGGAAGAGATGCAGAAAGAGTTTATTCGAGATAAAGGCAGACCAACCAACACAGAAGGAGGACAATCATTATTTTGTTCCAATCCATTTCAGAATGGTTATTGTAGTGACCAGACCTCGGTCGTCAAGAACAGATAGTAAAGGGTGAACCACGTCAGCTGGGTCCCACAGCATGGTCCAAAGCCACGTGGAGTGGACCTCGCAGGCAGCTTGGATTAGCGGGTGATCGGTCAGCAATGTGTCCCCTCAGAAAGAGGTGATCAGTCATCAGTGTGTCCCCTCAGAGAGGGGTGATCATCCATCGGTGTGTTCTCTCGGAGAAGGGTGATCGGTGTGCCTCCTCAGAGAGGGGTGATCGATCATCAGTGTGTCCCCCAGAGAGAGGTGATCAGTCATCAGTGTGTTCCCTCAGAGAAGGGTGATCGGTCATCAGGGTTTTCCCTCGGAGAAGGGTGATCGGTGTGCCTCCTCAGAGAGCGGTGATCAGATATATGCGAAACACTAAGCTTTGGCATAAGAGATTTATCCTTAGAGTTGCAGAACAGTACGTGAAGGGTTTAAGGGCACGTGATTGGAGTTGCAAAACAGCAACGTTAGGGTTAGCAGTGTACCACGATATTCGCTCATAAAGATAATTGCTTAAAGATAGAAGGTTACCGCCATACACGCCAGAGGATTAAGAGATAAAAGATATTGCTTCTAGTAATATTTCATTGATATGCAGGTGGCGGCAGTAACACTCCAAAGATACGCTGTAAAGATTACACTAAATATTTTCTTGCTAAAGATAAAGTTTCATGCAGAGAAAGTTGGTTACGAGAGATAACCTAATGACTCCCTATAAAAGGGGCGTAAGGCTCCAGGAGAAGGTACGCAATTTTGGAGACTATCACTCCTTTATTATACACTTTGTGTTTTTTGCCCTAGTTTTGACTTGAGCGTCGGAGTGCAAATGGCCGTGAGGGCGCCTATCTTTCTCTCTTTTGCAGGCAAGCTATTTTACAGTGAAGGAGGAGGAAAAAGGTGCTGACGAACGTAGAGTTTGACCAACAGCAAGTCAACCGGCAAGAACAGTTATCATTTGGTTGTTTTAAAAAAAAAAATAATTGAGTATGAATTTATCTTTTTTCCACTTATGCAATGGAAATGTTTTAAAAAATATATTGCTATGCGATGTTTTAAGTTGATAATATATTTAACAATTGAATAAATAGTTTTAAATTCATACTTTAAACATCAATTTGAACTCTCTAAAATATAAGAAGCCTTTAATAAAATTGAAAGATATACTATCATTTATATAAAAGAATCATTTGTATAAAAATGTTCATTTATATAATATAACTATTTGTTATCGATTAAATAATGAGTTGTTTTAATTTGATGATTAAATAATTACATATTATATACTTTCTACGTTTTCAAAATTAAAAAGCTATTCAAATAGAAAGTCAAGAGAAATGCTGATTGCATGGAAAACATTAGAACGAATTAAATTTAACTAGATTTTATCACTATTTTTCACAGATTTATAATTTTTTTCTTTAGAAATTTCAAATATCTAATAAAATATGTACATTTAGATTCTCACAAAATTTCAAATTAATTTAAATTATTTTTCTTACGTATTAGATAAATAGTTGTTTATATAAAATCATAAATAGATAAACATCTTAAATGTATAAGCTATGCTGTAATCAAAACTTAATACAATAAACCCACTTAACACCTAAATTATTTCTATTTATATTTAAAAGAATCGAGTTTCAATGAAAAAATAATCAACAATATCTAAATTATAAAAAAAAAAAACTATTCAAAGTAGAAAAAAGCTGCTGTATAACACAAGTATTTATACAACCAAAATTTATAATAATAAATATTTTAAATATATAAATTGAGTTATACTTAAAAATTGCAAATATGTTTTAGACTTTACCATAAAAATTATATAATGATACACGATTGTTTTTTTTAGTTACTGATAATTTAAAAAAAAATATTAAAACTGAAAAATAAGTTTAAAAAGATTAAAAAAATATCGCATAAAATCAATCATATAGATTATTTGCAGATTTAGGATTTTTTTAAACTGAAAGATATTGAAATCTCTGGCAAAATCTTTAACGGTTTGTTATTTTCAAAGAACAAAAAGCACATGAATAAAATGAAACGTGTATAATATTATGCATTTGAAACCCTTAATTGGGTTATTGGCGTTGCTTGGGACTGAGTAGGAAGTGGCGCTTCCATTGCATTGCACTCCATCTTTCATTGCCAACGCCCAAGCCTTCCCTCACTCTTACCTTCGCCGCCGCAGAAACAAAGGTTTTTTTCTCTATCTTTCTACGCTTTTCACATATATTTCTGTATCACCCTTTTCCTCTTTTTTGTTCTTTTTCTTGTTCAAAACGACAAATGCACTACCTTTAGCGTCACTGTGATTGAATTCGTTTTTGGGTGTCTTCCATGGTTTTCGTCCTTGACGGGTTTGTCTAGGGTTTCCCTTATTTGTTTTTCTTCATAGGATCTTCTTGTTCTTGTCCACAGTAGCCATTCCATGTCTGTTAAAAAAATGCATGGCATTTGATGGAAAACAAGTCGTTTTTCTCCCTTTGATTTTATGTGGGTAATCAAAATTATTAGGTTTTGGTAAAGTCATATCTGACCCTCCATTAGCGGTGTATCCTCCACCTTTCATCACACGTTCACTGTAATTTTTTGTGTACTCCACTTGTTTGTGATAAAGAGTATGTTAGACAAATTTGTTTCTCAAGTTGTAGCCTTTTTTAATAGTTCTTTTAGAAAACAAATTGGGGTATATCAGTAGTTTTCATGTGCAAGAGTAACTGATATGTAATATGTTGTGATAGAGAAAAATGGCAGGTGTTAGTGGGGTGCTTACTAACCATTACTCTCCCTACACAGCCTTTTGGAAGAGGACGCGGGATACAAGAGTTAACATCAACTATTCAAATATGTAGTCATGTAAATCAGCCCTAAGCCGCTACAAAACTCAAATAGTGGCTGCAATAACAGTTTTTTATGCACCATACCCAATTTCTTGTACCCTAGAACGACATTGTTTAGGATTTTTTTTTTTTTGGGTAAAATTGTGATATTTACCCCATTTCTTAATGCATTTTTTTCGTCAGAAACATAATGGGATTTCAAACCCTTCCATCTTTACTGTTCTTTAGGAATTTACATTATTTCTTGATTCTTTACAACCTATGTTCTGTTTTTTCTTCTTCTCTTAGACTCAATTCTTTACATTTGCTAATATGTATTTAATCTGTTAAGTTCTTTTCCTATTAAATTGACCATCATCTCTCATTTTTTGGCTTCATTACTGTGTTCTCATCGCTCCTAAGATGATGGTAATTGTGTTTGACTGGGTGTTAATTGTGACTTATTAAATATCGTGAATTTATTTAATTTTTGGATTTTCTTTGACAATTTAATATTTATATGTATAGTACGAATTATTTAATCTGCATTATAATTTTTAAATTTAAACTAGGGGTCAACCAGTATGTGTTATTCCTTTCCACTATTGCCTTTCCAGAGCTCTAAGCATTAATGTCCTGGGATCATCATTGTCAGAATCATACAATTTGATGCAAATTAGCCAGTTATCGATTCCTATTATAACATGATTTAAAATGAGTTTGAATTTCACTATAAATTAATGAAACGCGGCGATTTTGTAGTAATAATAAAAATCAAATGATTCAATACTATATCTTGAAGTTATTTTTTCATTGTGTCTGAATTTATAATTTCAATACAAGTTATGATTTAGGATAAAAGATTATCTTGGTGATTTCCTATTTGAATCTCAATTTCACAACCAAGAATTTTGCCTTCCCTTGTGACGTGTATATTACCTTTGCTATAAGAGCATTATACTCTTGCCTGCTTTTCTTAACACAAAAGGGATGTAATACTGGTTCGAGTTTAACTACATTTTGATATCTCTCTTCTAATGATTTACTCTTAATTTGTTTTTTAGATTCAACCTGCTGTCCTCTCATGGAGTTAAATATATTTGAGTCAGAAACACATCAAAATAGTAGGAGGAGAAAGAAATCTACTGTCTGGGAGCACTTCACCGTGAAAACTGATGGACCTGGATGTGCCAGGGCTTACTGTAAAAGATGCCAGAAATCATTTGCTTATCTCAAACATTCAAAACAATCTGGCACCAGTCATCTCAAGAGACACATTGCTCTGGGAATCTGTCAGAAAAATAAAAAAATCCCATGTTCCAATACTGATGCAGATCCACCTAAGAAACGAGCAAGGGCAAAACCTTACATTGCTGCTATCTCATTTGATCAGGAGCGTTGCAACAGTAAGATTGCTAAAATGATTATTTTACACGACTATCCACTTCATATTGTAGAACACCAAGGTTTCATTGATTTTGTAAGGGCACTACAACCCCAGTTCAATCCACTAAGCTTTAATGCTATTCAAGGGGATTGTGTTGCTATGTACCTCAGAGAGAAGCAAAAGCTATTGAATCTTATTGATGGGATTCCTGGACGAGTCAACCTCACCTTGGACATATGGACTTCAAATCAAACATCAGCCTATGTTTTTCTCCGAGGTCACTTCATTGATGGTGATTGGAACTTACATCATCCTATTCTTAATGTATTCACGGTACCATTTCCTGATTCTGCCGGTTCCTTAAATCAAAGTGTAATGAAATGCCTGAGCAATTGGCATTTAAAGGGTCGATTATTTACTCTTGCACTTGATAAATTCTTCTCCACTGAGACTTCGTTAGGAAATCTGAGAAGTCTCCTCTCGGTTAATAACCCTGTGATTCTCAATGGTCAATTTTTAAGCCAGAACTGTTATGCTCGTGTACTTAGTCACCTTGCATTGGATGTGCTATCAACTATGAGAGAAACTATTGATAAAGTTCGTGAGAGTGTGAAGTATGTGAAATCTTCTAAATCTAATGAAGCAAATTTTTTGAAGCTGAGGCAGCAACTTCAAGTCCCCACTACAATGGACCTTGTTATTGATGACAAAAATAAATGGGACACAATCTACCATATGCTTGTTGCTGCATGCAAATTAAAGGAAGCTTTTGTTTGCTTTGATGCCTTTGATCCTGATTTCAGACTGACTTTAACATTGGATGACTGGAAGCAGGTGGAAACTCTGTGTAGATATTTGAATTACTTGTATGATGCAGCTAACATTTTAACTGTTCAACCGTACCCAACTGCAAATTTATTTTTCCTTGAAGTGTCAAAACTTCAGCTGGTGTTGACTTGTGCTGCCTTAAGCCATGATCCTTTCTGCAGTCGTTTGATTATGCCTTTGCAAAAGAAGTTTGATGAGTATTGGAGAGAAAGCTGCTTCATATTGGCTGTTGCTGTAGCCATGGATCCAAGATATAAAATGAAATTCGTGGAATCCACCTTTGCTAAGATATTTGGTGAGAATGCCGAGTACTGGATAAGAGTTGTTGAGGATGGTCTTAATGAACTGTTCCTTGACTATAATATCATAGAAGTGCTTCCTTTCACAGCAACAAATGACAATGAAGGGGATGAGACTATGATAAAGACTGAGTCATTTGATGAAGGGGCATTTGATGGATCTCTTTTTGCGGCTGATGATGGACTGTCTGATATTGAATTTTATATATCTGATCTAACATGTAACCAGCAATTTAAGTCCGAATTGGATGAGTATCTTGAAGAGCCTCTAGAGACCAGAGTACAAGAATTTGACGTTCTGAGCTGGTGGAGAATAAACCGATTGAAGTACCCAACATTGTCTAGACTAGCATCAGATATTTTGTGTGTGCCAGTATCCACCCTCTCTGCAGATGCTGTTTTTGATACACAAATAAGAAAAATGGACGACTACCGGAGTTCATTAGACTCCTTGACTCTTGAGGCCCTTATTTGTTCCAAGGACTGGTTCCAGTATAAATCATTACCCATCAGTGTTCCAAATGCACTTGTCAAAGTTGAGTGTTAGGTATAGCTTTCCTCGTTTAGGGATAGATTCTCAACTAGCTTTTAGGTATTGAATATTTGGTACTGTCATTCAGGGCAATTAATTTTTCAGGTTGATTGTCCGTTTTGTTACTTGTTTATAGTATATAGAGTTAGCTTTGTTCTAATTATTTGGCCAAGCAAAATATAAATTGTACTACAGGTTCAGCCAAACCAGGAAAGTTTGCTTTTATTTTGCCTTTTGAATAGATATGAGCCCTATGGCGAAAAAGAAGTTTTGTCATCACACCATTGTTGAAACATTATCTTTATACTTTCCTTGACTGCAAAATTAATAGAATGCATGTTTTATACTTAAAAAGAAACGATGTTAACAATGGTATAATGAATCTGTGTAAATAACATTGTTCTGTTATCAAGTCTAGAAGATAAATTTGCATATTAAGTTAAATGATTTCTTATTAACTAACATGGTATAGTTACATCAGAAAGGAAAAAAATTTCGAAAGTATGAATCCATTTAACAAACTATTATTTATATCTGATTATGTATTTGGCTACTGAGTGATGGTCAGTTATCACATAATAATGTATTAATAGGCTAAATTATAATGTCTCCTTTTAATTTTTGATTCGTAATTTCGGTCTTACTATTATTTCCTCATGTTAGTCTGTGTTTTAGAAAATTCAGAAATTGTTCAAACAATCAATTTTGGGTACATTAATTTCTTTTATTTTATTAGACTATTTAAATCCTAGATCTATTATATTCATTTAAGAGATAAAAATGGTTTTAGTTAAATGTAAAAAATAAAACGTAAATAAAGACTGAAATTACAAGAAAAATGTGAGTAAAATCATGAATAAAAAAAATTAAAAGGAGACAAATATTTATCATTAATGTCTAAGAAATGTTCTTTTAGAATTTGGGGTTTTAAAATATTCGAATAGAGAATATTGTCCTAACACTTGAGAATTGATTATACTGACTTTATATTAGTTTTTTATTTTAAAAGACTTACAAGCCATATTCAATTGTATCTATCAATAACTCCGCTAACTCAAGGCAATTTCTTCCTACACCTCTGTGCTTTCTTCCTGCACCTCCATAGAAGAACAACTTTTCCCTTTTTTAATTGACAGTTCTTCCCCTTTTCAGGATTCTACTGTTCCGTGTTCCAGAATTCAAAGTATATTTACATAATATTATATTATAAATTTTAAAGCTTAAAATATTTTCAAACTTTAAATTAAAAAAATAAAATTATACTTCAAATTTTAGAGTTTAAAATATATTTTTAAATCTAGAAAATATCTTCTAAACTTTAAAATAGTCCGGATAGAATTTTGTATTTCGAATTTTAGAATTCAAAAATCTACAAATTATATAATTCAGAAATAAATTTTAAAAAAAATCCTTCACCTTTTTGTCAAGGGTAAATTTAGAATTAAAAATACTTATGGAGGTGCAGGAAGAAATTGACCTTACTCGATTGCTTCAGGTGCGTACAGCTACAAGAGTGCTGCACGCGGAATCTATGAATAATATCGCAATCACGAAAACTTAAATCTCTTGCATGCATCCGATCAAAAGAAAACCCTAAGAAGCTAACGCATTTTAACCTCATCAACAAAACGGTAATAATGTACGTCCAAGAAAATACATGATGAGTCAACATAAATACGTCGTAGCTTGTGGACAAGTGGGCACATTAACAATAGTCACAAAAACTGAAGGCATCCTACTCATGCCTTCCATTTGCCTATATGGGATATTAAATTATCATACATGATATGTGAAGCAGAAGCAGAAGCAGGCAAACAGATCACGAACACAACGTATAAAACAGCAAACCATTCTTCTGTTGTTCTGGTGTGAACACAGCAGATTACAAAACTAACCCCCATATTTGCTACTTAGCTTTCCTTTTGGAACTCCTACCAGTTTGATTGCTTTGAACTCTTTTCTTTGATAGCTTCTCTTCCCCAGCTTCTTTCCTGTTAGTCACGTTGCCTGGATTCTTCTTTTCAACTTGATCAGTATCACAATCCGTACCAGCATTGTCATTGTCTTCATCACTTTCCTCTGACTTTTTCTTTTTAGCAGGCTTTCTGCCTTTAGCTCCAGCCTTTGTCATCTTCTTTGACTTGACACTTCCCAAATCCCCCTCTTCCCCATCTGTTGGTTTCTCAGTGTCATCATCTCCACTTACTTTCTTTGAGGCTTGCCTTTTAGGCTTACCAGTTTTTTTTACATCGATAGATCCACTAAGCTTTTGCAACTCTGGCACGTAAGCAGTTGTCTAAAGGCAACATCATGTGTAGATCAGAAATACACAAATATAATGATAAAAATAAAACAAATGACAAATTGGAAATGTTCAGAACGACATACCCTACCACCAGCAGTGATGAAGTCAATTTTTTTCCCTGCATCACATGAAAAATTATAAATGTTTAAGATATAACATCAAAAACTTAGTTTTAAATTATTATTCTGGGTCAGTGAGCAGGGTAAACTCATCCAATATGTAAGCAGAAGAAAATATACCAGAGTTAACGAAAAGGATCGAAGAAACTGTTTATAGATAAATATGTTTTGCATTGATACAATACAACAGAAGAACTGGTGAATAAAAAATAAGAGTAATAGCCAATGTCTGAAAATATGAATTAAAATAAATTACTTAACAGGATAATCAGTCAATTTAAAAATGGAGTGTTCTATTATGCATGGGCGATGCTTTCAATTTTCAAATTTGAAGAGATCAATAACTTAATATCCATATTCCAATAGCACCCTCCATAGTAAAATGCACTAGAATTTCACTAATAATATGACCGTTCGTGACAAATATGCATAAAAGAACTTAAGGCTCTATATATGCAAACTCATCAGAGATGGAAAAACAAGCCTAGGATTCGGGTATCGATCAAGAAAAGTAAATCACACAAACCAACTAAGTGAGGAAGTAAGAAACAAAATATATTGTGAAGATATATTAGGAAAATTGCACATGCAGTTAAAATATAGGCAGTAAGAAATCTTGTGAAGATCGGCCACCATTCATGTAGCACCAAGAAAATGTTTATTTTTATAACGAAGTGAGGAAGCAAACCATCAACAAAAGCCTTGTCAGGCTTCTTTTCCCGTGAATGAAATATCCAACTGTTAGGATACTGACTACTATCTGCTCCAACCTCAACTGCTTTTTCCATGACCTGTGAAAAGGAACTATTTGTCAACTAATACATATTAGAAAAGTATTCTCACCAATTATTTTTCCAGGCTTTTTTCCCCATCGAAAATGAAATAACCATTCAAGAGGAAAACGGCTACAGTCAGCATCAACTTCAACAGCCAATTGAATAACCTACAGGTTTCATCCTCTATATTTTTTTTATTAAGTACAGATGTACCATAAACTACAATCATTTCAAGAAAAAATCAGGACCCCCACCTCTTCAATGCATTTGTACAAAGTTGAGCAGCTTGCATCAGACAGGCTAGAAGCTGCCTGCCGTGGGTGAATTCTTGCCTGGAAATAAGAGAAAATAATAATTAACTATGTTTTGAAGCTCATGATATATAATGCAAAGAGAAAAATAAAATAAAATCTATTAAATAACAGTACTTGTTAGCAGCTTAATTTCATCTAGATCCGTTTAAATTCTATATAACCACGCATCTGAGTTTAAAAACATCAATTTATATTCTAACAGAATATCATTCATCCTCAAGAAATTGGCAGGCTTACATCGAATTTCTTTTATGAAAAGTCTATGCTGCAACCATTACTATTTGGAGGTTTCCCATTATAAATGCACCATGATATATATAGCTAAAAAGAAAACCTCATACAAAAAAAAAAGAGTAAGCATCCCTTCCAGCATATTTGTACATAACAGAACATCATGAGTCTGGCTGGATGGCATAAGGAGATATTTAACTGTCTCATATGCATAGAGACGGACCAATAAGAAACCTATACAAAACATAAGATCAAACCAGATTTGTGCGCAGAGCATATTGATCATCTTGTGCAAATAGTTGGGAGAGTAGGGAAATGGTATTAGTCTTTTAAAAAGTAAAGTGTACATTCATTAGAATCATTTCTTAAAAATTCAAGTGGTCAAGGCTTTATCCCTATCCACTGCAGGACCATGTATTGAAATTACGAAAGAAAGGACTAAATTGAGATGAATATTAATACTAAAGTTTAATAAGCCATAAATAAACTCTAAGGCTACATTTAAAATCAGGCATCTTCCACGAAAAATATAATTGGAAACATTAAAGATTCAAAATCATTTAGAAAATGAAGATTGTACTTACTTGGTACAGCACTTCATCAGCCACCCAATTTCCAATACCTGAAATATAGCTCTGTAAAGATTGAAATTTCAGATCTTTAATGATTAATACCATGTCATGATACACTCGGATGTAAAAAAATATATCAAATTCCTATACATATATGTATTTATATATGTATTTATATATGTATGTATGTATTTATATGTATATATATGTATTTATATGTATATATATGTATTTATATGTATATGCATGTATTTATATGTATCTAAAAGACAATTAAAAAAAGAAAGTTCGGTGCTAGTGTAAAACAATGTTACACTACCATTCAATGACAAAATACAGTTGGTTTGACTTAAAAAATTAATTATTGTAAAAGTCAACAAACTCATTATACGAAACATAAGCACCCATAATTATAACCCCCACCAATGTAAAAAATATACGAAAAAGGAAAGCGCACACAGAGCAAAAGAGCGATATATTCAAATGATAAACAAGTTAAAAGATGAGTGAAATACAATGTAAGGGGAGTAATAAAAGAATAATTTAATACTTGATCAAGTAATAAAGCCTTGATTTCAGTTTTCCTCTTGTGCAAAGACTCTGTAAACTTCTCAAGTGTCATTGGTTCAAAAAGAGCATCAGGACCAAGCTCAGATATGGGTGGCACTGATGTCGGCTATATCAGAGGAAAAATATACTGTCAATAGCAAATTTCTTTATCATAAAAATAAAAATGGATGGCAATTGGCAGGTAGAGTCACAATACATCTTTGAGAAGACGAACTTTAGCAAATCGCCTTTTGTCAGTGAAAGACAACTCTAAACCATCATCTAACTGCATAAATGTGATTTAATCTGATTAATAATGATATTAGTAAGAGATAAATTTCTTTGAATCTAATGGCCATACAGGCATGTCCAGAATAAATCACCTTCACACAGCTTTAAACTGATTATGTTATGTTATTATGTAAGATAATCAAAGAATTAAATGTTTTACTACAAAATTTTAAGAAACTGAGTTGAATAAGAAATTCACACTCTTCACATTCCCAGAAATATCAAAAGTTTTATGCCGATGTTGACTGGGAGTAATTACTTCACAAACAATAACTTTTGTTGATCTTTTTCATCTTCAAGATTTTGAATTGCAGATAATATTCTTTATATTCTTCAGACATGTATAAGAAAATATTAATTCATTTAAGCTTTCTATGTGTGTGTGAACTAATCTTATGGGTTTACAAAGTAGTTTATCATATTCATCAAAGTTCCCTGCATGTGTAATCAGATTCCAGGTGTATTAAAGATTTATGGTAATGGAACAAAACAAACAATAAAGGACTTTCAATGAATACATTGTCATTTTATTGCTCCCGAATCCCAACCTATTCACTGTCCCTGTGTAAACATGTAAGCATCTCTTTCATGCCATGAAACCAAGCTTTATCGAAGCAAATAAATCTACCTACATAAAATTTTTATGGTTGCCTGAAATAGGATCTAGCCCTACTCTGGCATATGGTCTAGTCGCATCTCCCAACTGAAAACAAATCTTATGAGTCCACAACAAAATGAAGTTTAATTTGTCATCAAATCAAGTCAATGGATTGAATCACAACAGGTTATAAGACCAAAAGGTCAAATAATTCAAGCATTCCACTCATCAATGGAGTTACATCTCGTACCTCAATGAAGAATTTTGAATATTTTGAGGGCCACTCATCCTCGTCCTTCACAGCTGACCTACATGGCACATGCATGTTTATGTCATTACAATAACCAGTAATGGGTAATCTATGTGTCAAACTACTACAACAAAATAAATAATAGAAACACCGAATAGTAAGGTATACGTTAGAAAAAGAGTGCCACTATAATTGAGAAAATGAGGAGCATTTCATGTAACTAACTGCTGAGTTAGCAAAATTGGAAAAGGATGATTCAGATGTATGCGGTCTAAGGCTAGGGAGTGAGAATTGGAAGGTGCCTAGAACTTTTTTCTTTCTAACTGTACTTCCCCAGTAGTTTTCACACAGTTGGGATCTTGTAGCACCCTGGAACAGGCCTGATTTCATCAATAAGACAGTGAACTCTCATCAATACTCTTTCATTGCACGTCACGTTGGCACCTACCCATACATACAAAGCCGAAGCAGTTTTGCACATTGAGTTGAGGCATTGAATATAAGGTTCAGTGTCAAAAAAATTGTGTATAAGGATAAAGACGAAAATTGACTGTATTGAGAAAATTCACAATCACAAAATCATTTCTTGCCAATTAGTATGAATTACAATCTTTTAACGCAAAAATCTTATCAAAGTATCCTATTTCAAAACGCTAACAAAAGAAGGATGCAGGAGAAATTGTGGTAAGAAAGTCATGGCATATCAACAGCATTACTGCGTGGGTGTGTAAAAAAACGATATTGTCAACTGACAAATGCAATAAAAGATTCTACATACAAAATTTTGAAACTTCGGCATAACTATTCAGTATAGCGAAATAAAGATTACTTAACCATACCCCATAGGCCTTACCTTTTGTACTTTGTTACTGCGACCCCTTTAATGTATATAGCACCAGCCATGCCTGAGATAGAGGTAGAAACTCATAAGTAACAACAAATTGTAACTATAAATTTTTAGTAATAAACCTAACTATCGCGTTGCTACTCTTCTCATATTTCGTCTTACAGCCGTTTCATTTTAAAACCTTATACGTATTTTCTGTGTCATTGTTACAACTGTTGTAAAAGCTTAAGCCCTTAGCTGCATGCACAAAAATGGTTAACATGCATCACCAAAAATGTAAGAACCACGCCAAGTCGTAATGCGAACTAAGCAGCAAAGAAAACTGTAAAAAAAAAACGAAGGAGAGTTTCACGTGGTTCACGTTTTGAGTTAAAATGGAAAGACAGAGGAACGAAGCTAGGGTTTGAGAGAGAGAGAGAGAGGACCGAATTGGAAGGAAGGAAAAGGAGGGGAATCAAGCTGAAGCCACATGTTCTTTCCCTTCCGGTGAGCAGCGACGATGAGCTTGCCAATAACGGAAGCTTCGAAGTTAGAGCGAGAGACGGCGTCGATGACTTTGGAATCATCGGCGACAATGCATTTCGTTATCTTCTTGCCGACGCAGTTTTCCTCAACGGCCCTCCTCGCCGCCTCTACCTCTGGAAGCTCCGGCATTGCTCTCTCTTTCTCACTCACTAACTCCTCTGCCGTTTTCCCGCGTTCTTTTCCGGTCTCTTTCTTCACTTCTCAAACTCGCAATTTTCAATTCGTGTTTTTGTTTTGGGCTGAAGGGCTTTGTATCGTTGACTGTTTCTTCCTGCACCTCCATATCTTCTTCTGGCACCTCCATACACAACATGAAAATACATTTTTATCCTTCTTGTGCCACCCCCATAGAGTAGCTTCCGGATTATGTAATCCGAAAATGCATTTGAAAAAAGACTTCCAGATTACATAATCCGGAAGCTGAAAAAGATTTCCGGATTATGTAATCCGGAAAGTAATCATGTATCTGAAAAAAGGCTTCCGGATTATGTAATCCAAAAATGCATTTGAAAAAAGACTTCCGGATTACATAATCCGGAAGCTGAAAAAGACTTCCGGATTATGTAATCCAGAAAGTAATCATGTATCTGAAAAAAGGCTTCCGGATTATGTAATCCGGTAGCTAATTACAAATTTAAAAAATGACTTCTGGATTATGCAATCCGGAATAATACTAAGAGGTATTTTTGGAAATACAAAAATCTATGGAGGTGGGAGAAGAAAGTATGGAGGTGCAGGAAGAAATAGTCTGTATCGTTGCTTTAAATTGTGTCCGCTCATCATGTTGCAAATTCTTCCTTGCACCCCATGGTTTCATCCTGCACCTCATCGGGTGGTAAAAATATAGTCTCATCCTTAATGAAAAAAGTAAATAAACCTTGCAGCATTCCATTTACATATTCTTAGGCACACCCCTTTTCATCTAAAGATTTGGTTGGAAATTTCATATTTGTAGCTGCTATTTAAAACGTTTAATAATTTAAAAATATAACAAAATATGTACACATATGACAGAACTTAAAATCATTATAAACCTGGTAAATAGTTCTTGATAGCGTTATATAATAATAGTAATATGTTTACTCATTCTAAAGATAACTATTTCTAACAAAACGGTAGATACTATAAAATAATCTTTCAATCAATTATTGAATATAGTCTGTCAATAACATAATCACTTCCAAGTCACATAATAAAATCAAAATATCACTTTCAGTTCAAAATCTTAAAATATTGAAAATGTGGATACTGTTTCTTACATATTGTCTTTCAAACACATTTATTCTCAAAAACTTATATTTGAAATCCTAACAATAAATTCTTTAAGTGAATGTTTATTTCACATTCATACTTTCAGACAAGCAATCCTGATTATCCACCTGTACTCACTCACACTCACGTATCTATTTTTATTTTTTTTTATCACAATAGTATACACTTATCTAAAAATTCTTATTATGAAGACTCTCGATAGAAAGAATCCTAATAATATAAGATTCAACTACTCACGTGTTTGATCTATGTCCACTACACCATTAAGTTGGATTTTTTTTTGGGAAAACATTCGGGTGATCCAACACCAATAAACCTTAAACATTTCATATAAGAAATTTAAGATACTTGTGTATGTGAGTCTTATTTTTTATATATTATCTTTTAGGCGCATTGCTACTCAATGTAGCAATGTTGACAATCCAAACAATTGTTTTAAAATTTTGTTGAATAATTATTGTTCATTTTGGTCGCACTTTCGGTAATTTTTTTTCTTTAGTTTAACAATAAAGAGAATAATTTTATATAGTTTTCTTCTCTAATTTTTAACCTGATTATCCCTACCAATTAAAAATAATCCTTTCTTTAATATAATTTAAAAAATTCACACATTTAGGTATTCAGATGAATAATTGTCAATACACATACATTACATATATATTTATTGTACAATTTATTAATATTTGTCATTATTATGTAGGAAACTGGATTTGTAAAATGATAGAATACCTAGAAGGATAATATCACTTTCCATTGATTAAACTATCTAACAACCAAGTATAATAATTTTATATAATGATGATGATAATATAATTTTTTTTATTTATATGGATTATATTATTTATTTCAGGTTCATCATTTACAAATTTATTTTATTTAATGAGATTCTATGTAAATAAAACCCAACTTGGTAAAAAGATAATTACTCTCTACAGAATAAACATGTAGTGTATATATATAAAAACCAAAATATACGTATTTATGAAGTTATTATAAATTATATAGTATTAATGTATCATAAATATATAATATCAGTTTTTTAATATAATTTTTTAAGGGCTAGCCACTAATAACTTTGTTAAATCATGTTTTCTACTTAAATAATATTTTTTTAATTGTTGTTATAATTTAATAATAAATATATTTATTTTAAGAAAAATATTTCTTATAAATGAAAGTGAAATTGAAACACATTGAAAACACCATTATTTGTTTCACACTTGAACTATAATTTATTTATGAAATCATAGACAAAATTATAATATATTTATTACAAGGATACACAATAATCGACAACGCCCAATGCCATGCCAGTATTTGTGTTTCCTTTAGTTATAAATAAAAAAAGTTCTCTTCGCAATTGTTTAGTGTTTCCTCACCAATTATATGTTTGTCAATATAAATTTTATCTTTCATATTTTGATTTTTTAAATTTAAATAATTATTTATAATTAAAATTTATTTGTAGTAAAATTATTAAATTATTTATTTTTATAATTATTTGTTATAAAATTTAATAAAATGTTTTTCATTTAATAATTATGATAATTTTTTTTTATAGTAATAGGACGGCATGTATTTCCACTGGTTATTATACAAAAGTTTTCCACTGTCAATCGAGTGATCCACCAAGGCCCAAGCAAAAACCGATTATTCATTGACGTGTACATTATCTATTGATGAGATCCAACGGCCAAGACGGTGCCACCTTTCCATGCTCTCTTACACTACACCCCTCAGTTTACCTTCTCTAGTTTCTCTCTCGCGTTCTCTCTCTCTCTCTCTCTCTGCGATCTGCTCCGTGTAGCTGCTCGAAAATGCTGGCACGCATAGCAGCGAATCGCTTCAACGAGATCCGTCACATTTTCCGTCAGGTTTTCCGTCCGTTTCCTCTCTCGTTTTCTCACTTGATTTTCCGATTTCTGTCCTTATTTTTATTTTATTTTTTTATTTCTCCCTTTGTCAGCCTTCGAGGGCTTTCTCAACCGCTCTGAACTACGTAAGTGCTCTTCGTCTTCGCTTCACTTCTCTCAGTTTCCGTTTTGTAATTTTGATTGTTAATATATCCACTTTTCATTGACATAGCACCTTGACTCACCGGACAACAACCCTAACCTTCCATGGGAATTCACCGATCCCAACAAAGCAAAGGTATTGTTTCATTGCACTTTAAATGTCCATATTCTGATTTTTGATAATTTATCGTTATGTAGTTCGCCATCAAAATACAGAAAATGTAGTGACGGGCACTTCTGAAGATTATTAGTTCAATCATTTAGCTTATTATCGGTTTTGTCGTGGGTTGGGGTAACACTGCTATCTTTGTTTTCTCTTTTCAAACTTTTTTGGTTGTGTTTAATTTGACGCTTGATCACTATAGATATACCGTTTTCAAGAGTGTAGACGATGCTTATCAGAATCTTACTATTCACGATTCAAATCTTACACTTCTATACATTTTGTTTATCTACTTCATTGTATCCCAAGATGAATTTTGAATGACTATCTTATGAAGCCTGGATAAATCTACGTAATTTCGTATCGCCGACGTGATTTACTCAATTCTATGATTCATATATTTTTACTTTCTCATCAATTATGAAATAAAATAAAAAATTCCTGTGAGCTTACATTTTTGAATGAAAAGGAATTTGAAAGAACACTTATGAACTTATACTATTTTATTATTCCACCTATTTTTCATTCACTCATTCAAGGCATGTACTCTATTTAGCTATTTAATGATTTTGTTTCTTTCATCTAAAATAAAGACTTCAGAAACTTGTATATATATAAGTAATAGTTTTTTTGTAAGACTTTTTCTTAAGTTGCTTTTATCTATTTCTAGTTTAAATTGTTTACATAACTATGTTGAACATTAGATATAGTTTCTATGTTTGAAGTAATTTTTCATTCTGGTATCATGATTCAATACAAAATTACAATTCGTGATTCGAAAATTAGCTCAACACTTCATGATTTAAATCTCAATTCGATAGCCCTGGTGTAGAGTGATGTGATTCAATTCCTTATTGCAGAGTTAAGGCAGAGTACATTTTCTGAGTCTGAGTAAGTGTAGAGTGATATGATTCAATGCCTTATTGATTGGTTCGTTATCATAATATTTCTAATAGTTATGGATCTCTAGTTAACTACGAACATTACATGTATGATCCTTTTTGGTACCTGACCCATAATATAAACATTTAATGGTTTTAGTATGTGCTAATTACAGGTTAAGGAGATTTTATCTCACTATCCATCCAACTATAAGCAATCTGCAGTGATTCCGCTATTGGATCTTGCCCAGCAGCAGCATGGAGGCTGGCTCCCTGTTTCTGCAATGAATGCGGTATGTTGGCCTCCTTCTTGATGTATTCTTCTTAGAAAATGTAGAAACATATCAAAGAACTATGTCTGATTCTCTAAGAAGGTTAGTGTGCTCAGTAGATAGTGTCTGTTATTAAGTACAAAGTTGAATTAGACCCTTAATAATTCCCATGAAGTCTTGAAATTCTTGCAACAGGGCACACAATAAATTTAAAGCAATGATGATCCTTTTGAAATTATTAAGATCGTCAGAGTGAAGACTTTATATAGTTTGTATGTATTTTACATTCTTGGGCTCAAATATCATTTTGTTGGTTGACATACATGCTAATATGCTATGCCTAAAATCTATGCATTCAACAAGGTTTGATGTATACAGATTATTTGTTCTTCTATGTAAAGACTCATGATTATTTGGTTGAGTTTTACTTGTAGCTTCTTGTCACTGATGATTCAGTGAGAATCCCAAATTTACATAATGTTTGCAATCTGTAGTTTAATTTTCTTTCTAATGCCAAAAGTTATGTTATTCTTTATTATTAACAGTCGTTTTGGATTATTTAGGTAGCAAATATTGTAGAGGTTCCTCCTGTACGGGTCTATGAGGTTGCCACATTTTACTCCATGTTCAATCGAGCTAAGGTTAAATAATACTACGCTTTAACGATTTTTAGTATTCCTAATCCACGTTAGGCCAAAGCTTAGCTGGACTAACTTGCTTTCAGGTTGGGACGTACCATCTGTTGGTTTGTGGAACAACACCTTGTATGATACGCGGTTCACGAGGAATTGAAGAAGCCTTATTGAAACACTTGGGAGTGAAGCGCAATGGTTAGTTCACCTGTCTTAATTTCTCCCATTATCTGTAGGTTGTCATTGAGTTGTATCTTATTCATGACAAATTGGAACCATATGCATTTTCTGATCATTAGTTTCCTTTTACCTCTGATTTGCAGAAGTAACGGCAGATGGTTTGTTTTCTGTTGGAGAAATGGAATGCATGGTGAGTTTTATTTTAATTGTGTCTAGTTCGTTGTTTTTAGAGTTATATTATTGCTTGATATGTGCTGGCACTACAATTGTTTTTAGAGGGAAAAATTGCATTAAGTATAAAACTGGACTGTTTGGCTAACAGTATTGTCATAATTTTGGATATATATGTATGTGTATGTGTGATAGCAATCATGAATTTACGAAGTAGTGTTTCACCTTTTTCCAGTAATATTAAATTATCCTAAAAGTTCCTTTCATTGTTAGCATAGGAACTATTAAAACAAACTTAATGGGACATAATATCTAACTGATAGAAAAAGAGGATCACCTAATGTGGTGTACAGCTTTTGTTGTTTCAGAGAAAAATAAAATCCAAGAGGATGCGAAAGAGTTGCATACCTGTCTTCTGTATTTACTGAATACGGATACATTCCTATATGCAGTCTAGAGTGACCACTTGATGTTCTTGGGTAATTTTATTGATCAACCAATGGTGAAAGATTGACGCTATTGGTCTTGTGCAGGGATGCTGTGTGAATGCTCCTATGATTACAGTGGCCGATTATTCAAATGGATCAGAGGGATACACATATAATTACTATGTCCGTCTTTCCTCTTCTTTCTCTATTTTTTTTTTTCTAGGGAAGGGGGGATGTTGTTGTGCGATGTGCTTCTGAAACACTCTTTAACAAGTCATATTAATGCCAATTACAGGAAGATGTAACCCCAGAGAAAGTAGTTGAGATAGTAGAAAAGCTGAGAAAGGGTGAGAAACCTCCGGTAAGGCCATTGACTAAAATCTATTTTAATACTGCCCAAGTCTTAGAAACTTTTAACCTTGTTAAATTATGAATCTGTTTTTTTTTTTCTTTAGCACGGCACGCAAAATCCCCTACGGATTAAGTGTGGACCTGAAGGAGGGAATACTACTTTGTTAGGCGAGCCCAAGCCTCCTCCCTGCCGTGACCTGGATTCCTGCTGAAGTGTGATACGTTTTGCCTTCAATAATGTGTGGCTTGCACGTGTTCGAGCTTGCCTTAATTGAAACATTGTCAGATTATTAGATGCTCAACCAATTTTTGTATTAACAACTGCCTGGATGGCTTCCGCTAAAAAAAAGTGTCATAAACGCCATCAATATCTTGGATTGTTTATTACTTTCCGAGCGTATCTATGCTATGCCTTTTCTGTACTCTGTACATTAATCATCATGAATGAAATTTGAGATTACGATGTTAAGAAGTGAATCACGTTAGTACCCATTACCCATGTGGGAGTGTAGTAGGGTAGAGCTATCGTTTTTAATGCAACTCAGATCCCCTGGAGGATAGGTTGAAAATGAAGTTTGATCGTGAAATTAATATCAAATTTGACAATCAGAGTAAGTCCTTAAGGGGCACCAAGCTAACCCATGTGTACGTGCATCACTCTTCTTGTTAGGTTTTAACATTCCTGAATAACTGCCGACAAATGTAGAATAGTCCATGGATTTGGTTTATTGGTTTTCTCGTAGGACGCTGACACAATTCCGTTGTAGTTATCATGTGTTCGGACCGACGAAAGTTAAAGATCGAGCATTGAAGAATATTTTGAAAAAGACGATAAAATTTGATATATGCCAAGTTTTACTCATGCTTTCTGAAAGTTAAATTTAAATTTATTCCATAACATCTTAGGTAACAATTTCCTTATGCTTTGTTTGTTTTAAGGCGTGAAAAATAAAGTATGAAAAATAAGGAATTAAAAATTCGAAAATACAAAAAACCATAAATAATTTGTGTTAAATTTTGTGTGAAATCGTGAAGGAGACATAAGTTTTGTGTTAAATCTTGTATCAAAAACTTATACAAGAATATGCTGTAAGCATTTTATTAAATTTATATATATTTATGTTATCATTGATTATGTTAATGATACTATTTTTCAATATAATTGATTTTATATTTAATAATTTGTTAATATTTATGTTTTTTTATTAAATTGAGTTAGAAAGAAATTAATGAGAGATACATGTGAAAAGGTCGACGGTCACCAGTTTGCGGGTAGCATCGCAACGCAACGCAACGCAACAGGGCATTGGTGCCTTCGATAGAGTCGATGATGACAAAGTAAGACACGAGTATATATTCGCAGGTGGTCTGAAGCGTGCCGAGGCCAGCTAAGTACGTGTCTGTTCAATCCAGCCCAACCATTTCATCACTGCTCTTCAGGTTTTCTTTCTTTTCCCCTTTTGTGAATATTCTGTTTTTTTTTTTCCATTTACTGTGCTACTGTATGCACTGAAAATATCATTTGGTGTTTACTATTCTCCAGTCCAGTCCAGTGGTTAAGTGAGTAATAATAGATGGTTCTGCAGATTTTGGTTTGAATCCCAAAACTAGTGATGGGGACTGCATCATCTATGTTAACTCAATACGACATCGAGGAAGTTCAAGAACACTGCAATAATTTATGTACTTCATCTCTCTCTCTCTCCTGTTGTCCCTTTATTACTGTCCATTTTTTTAACATTAATTAAGATCTGATATTGGGCTTCAAGCTCAGTTTCCCAGCAGGAAATTGTGTCATTATATCAAAGATTTTGTCAACTTGACCGCAATGCCAAGGGATTTATTTCGGCTGATGAGTTCTTGTCCGTCCCTGAATTTGCCATGAATCCACTTTCTCAGGTGCTCACTTTTTTCGCTTTGTGGCCATTTCGACCCTAACGCTTATTCTCATTTATTTTGGAGTTATGTACTTTCTTTTCCCATCACTACATGCTAAAGGGTGGTGTGTGATCTATTTTCTCGTTGTTGATGATCTCTGTGCTTATTTGCAGAGGCTGCTCAAGATGGTGGACGGTTTGAATTTTAAAGACTTTGTGGCCTTCTTATCTGCATTCAGTGCCAAAGCTAATGCACAACAAAAAATAGAGCGTACGTTTTAGTTACATCTTACATCAGAGTTATTCAATGCTCTCCGATGTTGTTTTTATGAATTATAGTTTAACTTTGGGAGTTAGAAGATGTATTTTAAGTTCGGGATTGATTTTGCATTCTCGCTCTTCACCGAGGTTCCTAAGTTCTGACTCTGGTCTCAAGGGAAGACCTAATTCAATTTTTTGGGATGTTCAATGGTGAAGGTGTCATTTTCTGTTGCTTAGCCCACTCATAAAGTCTCAGAGTGAAACTCACAGTTCCATAGACGGGTCAGTTATGTTCACATGCTAAGTTCTGTATGGGATAATTAGATTCTCTCTTGCCTGCCACACATTGCAGGTTTCTAAATTTCATACTTCAGTTAGAAAAGGTTTGGACTGCTCACTTATAAGCACCTGAAAATGGTTGAGAGGGAAAACTTGCTGCCATACACGGGTTATGCAAATTTTGGGCAGACCTATCTAACTTTATCTGCTCCAATTGAATGCAATGTTGGTAAAATTCATTTTGGGCAATGAACAAAGCTGAACCTCCAGCCTATTAATTAGTATCACCAACCGACGAATTATGTTCTATTATATAAATATAGAACTAAGGCCTTTCAGTTATTAATGCTGACCAACCAATAACTAACTATGGTCATTAATTTTAATCAATTTCCCTACAAGAATCCTATATTAGGGACTGTTGTAAACCCATTTTTATGAGGATTCCAGAGGCTTGGCTAGGGAAATCTAACAATAGTATCTATAGGTATCCTACAAAGAAGAGAAGTGACTTTTAGGGTGGTCAATGGGATGAAAACATGAACACTTAACAATGCTGAATTTTCTCTATTTTTTTAGGCATAGATCATACTTGTCAAGTTGTTCTCATTCCATTTATTCAGAATTATTCTTTAAGAGATTCAGGTTCTGCATTTGGATGAAGTAGATGTCTCTGCATCTCACAAATAAAAGGGCAGTCCAGTGTACAATGCTCCTGCTTGGTGGGGATTGACAGGGGTAGATGTCATAGCCTTATCCCCACAAGTAGAGAGACTGTTTCCTAGATTTGATACCCGACCTCTAGATCAAGGGCAACTACCTCACTGTTGCTTCAAGACTCACCCTCCTTCATCTCACACATAATTTGAAGATAGAATGAGACACAAGTAGAGATGAGCAAGCAAAAGAATTCATTTCTAAATGATAACGTATGAAATTGTCTATTTTTCACATGTAGTCATATTAGTTAGAACTTATATATGATATAAGTAGTCTTTTTAGTAGGATCCAACCGAGTTAGAAAACTTCAGCTCCTATTTATAGCTGCGACAATGTAGTTAAATGGTGAGAAATTGCTAATGCAAATACGGAGTTCAAATGTCATGAATTATTCAATGGTTTTTATCATTGAAAGAGGGAATACTTTGTGGGGAGGGGAATTGTTAATTTTTTTCTTAATATACAATAATATATTTTGCTACCTTCATTGTACTTATAGTTTCTAGCTTTTTGCAGTTATTTTCAAAGTCTTTGATTCAGATCGTAATGGAAAGGTGTCTTTCAAAGACATATTGGAAGTGCTAAAAGATTTGTCAGGTTCATTCATGTCCGATGACCAGAGAGAGGTATCACCAACAATCTGTTCACTTCCCTGTATTGTTTAATCATGAAGTAGTTTTCCCAGTAGTTGCTAAATAAAAAAAGTAGGTCTTCATTAAGGGGTATCATTTGTTACTGGTTTGACATCCCTATTTCAAATTTGGTATGCTGAAGTCTGAGTTTAGTATCATATAGTTTCCTAGGATCAGTATATTCATTATAGGTTACAACTAGAACTATATAATTTGGGTTGTTGAGTTACATATTGATCACATCTCTATTGCAAGTTCTCTAAAGGGGAAGCTAATGGCTAAAATGGTAACCAATAGATTTCTCTAGTTTTTGGTAGATACAGTTTGTTTCTGCCTTTTGTATTACCTATATGCTATAAGTTAATTGCATATCCATTCAACGAAAGCTATTTTTTTTCTCCGTCCACCTTTTCAGTTGTGCTCGTATTATATTAGATTTAACTGGAGTTTGGCTAATTTTGTTGTGTTTGATTTGCAGGAAGTTCTCAGTCAAGTTCTAAAAGAAGCAGGATACACAAAAGACTCCTACTTGACGTTGGATGACTTCATTAAGGTCTGTACATTTTGTTATGTATTTCCTCTGTACATTGGATGGCTGCTATGTTTGATTTAATATTTTATTTCAATTTGTCACAGGTTCTTGGTCAATCTGACCTAAAAATGGATGTTGAAGTCCCTGTTGATTGAAACTAGCTTCAGTTTACCCTGTTCTCGTGAAAGATAAATTTGTAAACTCTATTCATATGATTCTTGTAATATATTTCATGTGGAAATGAAAAGTGCACAGGACCTTTCTCCCCTTTCTTCTTGGGATTCTTGTAATGCCTATGCTTTTCAGCCACTAGCTGTTTTGGAGCCAATTTAAAAAGCTCGAGGTTGATTCAGTTTTTCACATTCCCTGACAGTTTTTTGCAACTTTTTGAGTCTCCTGGATTCAGAGTTTAGGTAAAAATTATTTTCTTTTTGAAGTTTCAACAGTTTATGAAATTGCCAAGTTCATGTTTCTTTGTGTTATAATCTCACCAGTAAGGAATTGTCATTTCCGCACTAAAGAAGCATGATAAAGATTGTTACTGTGTTAGATTAGAACACTGATTCTCATCAAGACTTGTGATACTCTATAAAAGTACAATACCTTTTATGTATTAATATTTATTTACCCTTATAAAAGAGAAAATATATAAGAAATCTCAGCCATCTGCAGAAAAGTAGTGTTGCTTTTGTCCAAGGGGAACTCGTTACAGAAGACCACAATAAAGGGTTGGCGTGCATTGAGAGGATTCACATTGTGTATTTATAAATAATGTTTTGCATCTCTATCCCTCACTTAAAAAGGGTAAGAGATGTTTTCTCCTTTTCTTTTTGTACTGGAAAACCAAATGATATGCTAAATGATCTTGTAATGCCATGTCAATTGGTTCATTCCTAGAACTCGAGGATCAATCGATAGACAAATACCATCCAAGTAGATAAAATTTTTTGTCGGAAAAAATGGAGAATGTTGTAACGAATGTTATCTTCGAAATTTTATTTTGTAAGTAGAAAAAAAGGTAATATATTTTTTAATTTATTATAGAGAAATAAAAAAATTATCAATTTTTTAAAAACTTTGGATTTTTTTTTTATTTTCTCTTTAGAGGCATTTTTAAATTATGTGTGGATAAGTTTTTTCTATAAATATTTATAAAAGAAAAACATTAAATAAAATTTTCATAAAATCAAATTATATATATATGTGTGTATGTATACTTATATTTATATTAAATTTTAAAATAATTTAACATGTACAATATATTTTTTATTTCTTTTATAATTATATATAGAAACTTATCCAAATTGACTTGAAGTATGAGATTACAAATTATAATCATTGATTGTAATGGAAAATGCTTATGAGACACATTGAAGAAGGTGGATTACTCCTCTCGCCTTGATTTGAATATTCAAAAGGTTAAACCCATGTAAAGTGCATGTTTTAAAAAAATAATTACAGAAAAATAATGGGTTAACTTAAGTATTTAAGTTGTTTTGATTTGCATTCACTGTATTATTTATTGATTTTAGTTTTAAACTTTGCTAAATTAGATGGATGTAACAAGGGGATAGATTGGGAGAATTCATGACATGAGTAACCCATCTAAAATAACATGACACCATATTCAACGTGGAAGCTTAAGGATATATGTTTGTGTCTTTTCCCCCTTATATTCCAATGGGTCTTTTTTTTCTTACATGTTAGTTAACTCTTCCACTTTTATCATGTGAGACTTTGAACCCAATAGTATGTAATGCATGTTTAAAAAAGATATATCAATTACAGAAAAATAATGGTTTTAAGTTGTTTTGATATGCATCCCATCTACTCTTTATTGTATTGGAGTTGTTAACTTAATGGTAGAGTACTCAGCTTTTAAGAATGATTCTATTTTTTACGCCTTAATATGAAGATCAGTTTGTCGATATTATTGGTAGAACTTATAAAATCACGACTGATCCAAAAGGGAATGATTGAAAAAAGTAGCATGTCGTATCAATGAAGAATTTTAAAAATATTTCATTCTTATAGGATCCAGCTCAAATTATTGTTTGAATTTTTGGCTCCTAAAAAAGAAAATTCAGTTGGGTTAAGGTAAAAATCTAACCGTAGTTGGGAGAAAGTGTATTAAGATAAATAAGGTAGACATGTATCTCCTGTTATATGAAAAACTCGTGATAAAATCTGAACTCACACTTAAGAGGGAAACAATTAGAAATTCAAGTGAGTTAAGAGTCTCACATTGAATAAAAATGAGAGACTTAACTGCTATATAAGAAAAGTATACTCATAAACACAAAGTCATAAGATTTTGGGTTAAAGGTAATATTATTCTATCTTAGATGTGTAACTCATACATCATTGATGGTAAATCTTCCTAATTCCTAATTTATCCTCATGAAAAAAAAATCCTAATATTAATATGAGTAAACTTTATAATTTTTATTCAATGTAAGACTTTCAACTCATATAAAAAAAATTCCAACAGTGATATCAAAACTTGACTTTCTCTTAGTGCATGATTCACATGAAATGAGGTATGTCCTGTTATGATAAAAATTCAACAATAGTTGGAGTTACGAGAATTGTGTTTTGATAAATGGGTGGAACAAACATGTCTCGTTGTGCTAAAAACTCATGAAAAAATCCAACATATTTCAAAGAAAAAAGATCCACAAACATTTAGACTCACACACATACAGTCTTGAGACTTTGAATTTTGAGACTTTGAATTGAAGGTGATCTCATATTATCTTAGACAATTCATACCTTCCCTTTACCTTCCCTTGGTGAATCTTCCCAATTTCTTCCCCATGAAAAATCTCAACAGCGATATCAAACAAGCAAACAAGTATTCTCCACCACGATCTGTTTGGAGAGTTTTAACGAAATCTTTCAGGTATCTCGAACTTGGCAAGTTTGAGTTTTAGAAGAAACTATGCAAACTGGTCAATAACTTGCCAACTTTGTTGTTCCCATACTAGGTCGAGATATATCAAGCAGATAATAATATGCCTGTTAACTCCTTTCGGACATAAATTTTTTTTATTGGATAAAAATCTAAATTCTACTCTTTACAGAATTAAATTTTGAAACTAAAATCTAGAAAAAAATTGTCTACTGAACAAGTTCGATTCTGATCCATTCTAGACTCGATTAGATAGGTTTATTTTGATATTTTAGGATTATATGTACTATATTAATTATAAATTATCGTTTATAATAACATCATCGAGTTAATAATGTTTATCTATGTTAATGCATGGTTGAATAATATCATAAAATATTCTATTTTAATTGATTTTTCGAAATATTTCAAAATGAAGATTTTTTTTTATTCTTTATGATACTGTTGTTTATTTTGTTTTTAATTTGAAGCCCACAGAAATCCTAACGAAAAACAAACGGCCGCCCAATGTTTGTGAAAATTTATACTGCTTTGCTGCTTTCTGTCAGCTTCATTTATTTCTCATTTACTCATTTTTACAGTTTTTTAGAATTCAAAAACCAATGAAAAAAAATTATTTATTTATTTTATAATAAAAAATTAAATGGTAAAAAAACGGAAAAGTGGCATTAGAATTACTGTTTTACCCGTTTCTTCTCTCCCTATATAAACCTCGGTGGACTTGTTTCAGTTAGCGTAACCGCTTACTGGTAAACAACTTCTACCTAGCCAACCGTCTCTAACAAACTCCCAAACAAAAACACCTTTATTCTCCTTCTCACTCTAAAACTCTCTCTCTACACTCTTCAACAATGTCAATTGCTTCTCCATCTTCAAGAACTCAAACATCACAGCGCTCGTACTCCTCGGCGTTTGCGTCCACGTCGGCGACGAATTTCTCTCCCGGAACGTACTTCTCGGCGAATGCTGGAGTGCAGCGCCACCTTCCATCATCTTCATCACCGTCGTCGGTGAGATTCTTGGCAGTGGAGCAGAGAGCGGAGTCTCCAGTGCGCCGGTCAATGACGGTGACGACGAAGAGTCAGACGAACAAGGAGGCGGTGTCCTCTACGTCGTGGAAGAGTGAGAGCGAGAAGAGGACGTGCATGTGTTCTCCAACGACGCATCCTGGTTCGTTCCGATGCGCGTACCACAAACAGTTAGCGGAGAGGCAGCAGCAGCGGCAGCAGCAGCAGCAAACGACGTCGTTGAGCGGTAGAAAACTGAACCTTCTGAGATCTGCGATGAAGAATTCGGTGGTGAGGATTGGAGGAGTGGAGGGGGAGATTGTGAGGAGAGCCTTGACGACTCTGATTAGACCGTCGTCTCACCACTTGCATCGCCGTGTGGCCTTTCAGCCCAGGCCCACTCGCCTCTCGCTCATGTCCAAAGCCCAAGACCACTCAATTCTCAATAATAAATAACAATACTCTTTTCATTTTCTTAGCGGAAAATACAATTTGTATATTTGTGCGAATACTCTAGGTTTTCTTTCAATAGCTATAACTGTTGCAAAAAAAATACTACAATTTTTTTGTAAGAATTCTCATATTTTCTCCTTATCTTATTTAAAAAGATGAAATTAAAAAAAATTGCAATACAACTCACTGTGATATAAAATAACTAAAAAAAATCTAAACACATTATACGAATTTATAAAAATTGAGAAAAGAATGTTAGTTTATAGTTTAAATATTTGGTTAGTATCTTTGTGTATCCTTCTATAGACACTATAATATTTTTTAAACTCCTGAATAATCTACCCTTTATTAAACTGAGAATATCGCATGGATCAAATGGCTAAAATATATGCTCCAAAAGATTGAACTCTACAGAAATATGCAATATAATAATTTAAAATTGTAAGAGAAACTTTTACAAATTAAATTATACATAAATTACTTTTAACTTCCATTTTTTTTCCAAAAAGTATTTATAGAAGTTTTTTTTTCTTGTATTAAATATTACATAATAGGCTTTGTGAAATACGATGTGATAATGCAATGCAAGAATTAAATACGTATTAAGTACTTCTAAATATGTATTAAAAATTGGTTTTGGTGAATAGTAATAGTAACAATTTATCTCCTTGAACTTTATCTCTTACATTTATATATTCTAATTTTAGTTAGTCTTAAACTACGCCATATTTACAAATAAGCATCACAAACTTTTAAGTTCATTGATCTTAAAGTTTAGTATTTTAATAAAAAATACTTTGAAGTTTAACTACATTAGACAATTGATTCTTAAAATATATAATTTTTAAAAATAATAATTATTTTTAATTATATTAGTTAAATTATTATCCTAAAAATCAACTATATTTACCTTTTTTTTTATAATTTGTTTCTTTATATATTAAAAAATAATAAAATTATGAATTTAAAAATCAGAAAGTAAAAAAATTTATTTAGTTTTTAATTCTAAATTTATTATGTTTCAAAAAGTTAGTTATAAAAATAAAACCAATAGATTACTAGAATTTAAAAAAAAAAAGGAAGAAACGATCGAGAGTTTGTTTTTAATAGTAGCATAATAAGACAAATTTGATGTGAGCGTCTTTACTAAATTTTAAGAACTAATTAAATTAAATGTTTACTTTTATCTATGTTTAAACCACTCATATTTTTAGTTAATTAAAAAAGTATTCAGTACATTATATATTTATTTAATATATATATATATATATATATATATAATGAACAGTTTTAATTTTAGTAATTACCATTCAAAATATTATAAAACTAAAATCATATGTATGATTCAAATTTAATTAATTATTTATCTTTATCGTAAAAATATCAAGTGCAAAAACTTTACATGTTCCATAAAGCCATATAAGAAAAGTTTAATTAAATTACTGTAGGTTGAGGTGAGTATTTTAGTACTCCTAGAACTAATATTTACTTACCTGCTGTAATTTTCTCTTTAAATTAAGTCACAGTGAAATTGTAGTTTTTGAACTTAATGTTTAACTAGAAAGAGTTAAACTTTAATCATTAGCTATAATTTTTTAGAAGGTGATAACAGATTCTCATCTTCCTTAAAACTGTAATGATCTTCTCTAATTACACCATGGCATTGATATTCCATATGAATATATGAATTTTGTTAGGATT
The DNA here is from genome assembly GCA_013389735.1 of Phaseolus lunatus. Classification (NCBI taxonomy): domain Eukaryota; kingdom Viridiplantae; phylum Streptophyta; class Magnoliopsida; order Fabales; family Fabaceae; genus Phaseolus; species Phaseolus lunatus. The sequence goes on from CM023861.1 coordinate 37,607,638, forward strand.
GACTAAAAGAGTGAAGTTAGACAACATATGTTATTCGATTTAGACAGTTAGGTTTGGACAGTTTGGTTACACTGACAGGTAAAGGATGATGTCAGGGACAAACTTTTTATGATAATAATTACATTCTCACCTTTCGTGTTCTTCATTGATCGGAATCACAGAAAACATGGTGGTGGGTCGGAAGAAAACAAAAATTCCTTCAAGGGTCATCTGATTTACAAGTGTCATCTTCCAAGTTCGAACCTTTCTTCCTGTGGAGCTTTATATAATCCTACCCAACAGTTAGTGTTGTCATAATCATATCTAGAAAATGCCGAAGCTGGTTCTGAAAGCTGGGAGCAGACCTCCATGGGTGGGTCTTGCTGCTGCAGTTTGGATTCAAATAGCAGTTGGAAATCCTTTCAACTTCCCTCTCTATTCTTCTGCCCTCAAATCTGTTTTGTCTCTGAACCAGCAACAGATTACTATTCTGGGAGTGGCCAATGATGTTGGGGAGAGCATGGCTCTGCTTCCCGGCATTGCCTCCAACAAATTCCCTCCTTGGGCTTTCCTTCTCCTTGGTTCCCTCCTTTGTTTCTTTGGTTATGGCCTTATCTGCCTTACTGTTACTCGAACTGTTTCCCAATTGCCCTATATTCTGGTAGTTCCTCATTTAATCCCAAATATGTTTTTTATTTTGCTAACTTTCCTATCAATTCTCCTTCTCTTGAATGCATTACTTTCTAATCTCTTTTTTCTCTGTGACTTCTTACAATTTGGGTTTGGACTTGACTCGGACACTAATAACTTCCCCTCTCTTAAATACACTATTTTGATCATGTAACTAGCTCCATTGTGGTTGGACAATATCTGTTAATGGTGGTCCAAAAGTCCATTAACACTTGTTCATACATTTTTAGAGCTGGAGACTTCATTCTCAATGATTATATGATCAAAATGGTGTATACAAGTGAGGCGCGTTTCTCTATGTGAGATAGTTTTTAGGATTGAGTTAGGTCCAAATCCAATTATAAGATGACTTGACAGATATGCCTTGCCCTATGTGTTGCCACCAACAGCAGTGCATGGTTTGGAATAGCTGTGTTTGTCACCAACATGAGAAACTTTCCTCTCAGTAGAGGCACCATCTCTGGCATTCTTAATGGTTATGGAGGGATTAGTGCAGAAGTATACACCTTAATATATAGCTTGGTGTTGAAAAGGTCTGCTTCAAAATTGCTCTTGTTCCTAACAACTGGACTTCCTGCTGTATGTTTAGTTATGATGTTCTTCATTCGGCCTTGCACTCCTCCTTCTGGGGAAGACTCTTCAGTGCATGTGCATTTTATTTTTGTCCAAGTTGCAAGTGTTTTACTTGCCTCCTATCTTGTTATCACCACAATTGTGAGTGACGTGGTCTCTATAAATGATGCTGTAACCTACATCTTGGTTGCCATAATGGTTTTACTTCTGATAGCTCCCCTTGCAATTCCTATCAAAATGACACTATTTCCTGCTAATTCAAAGAGCAAGGTTTCACTGGTTGGTTCTTCAGATAATTTGGCGTCGGAGGATGACATTTCAACGCAGACAAGTCCATTGCTCACACCATTTTCTTCAGCTGCCATTCTTCAAAGTTTTCATGAAAGTGATGTCTCGGATGTTGAGATGCTCATTGCAGAAGGACAGGGAGCAGTGAGGGAGAAAAGGAGACCTAAGAGGGGTGATGATTTCAAGTTCCGTGAAGCTTTCATCAAGGCAGACTTCTGGCTTTGCTGGTTTGCTTATTTTCTTGGTGCTGGTTCAGGAGTAACAGTTGTCAATAATTTGGCTCAAATTGGAGTTGCATTGGGTGCAGAAGATACAACCATATTACTGTCAGTCTTCAGCTTCTGCAATTTTATTGGCCGTCTTGGCGCTGGTGTTGTTTCTGAATACTTTGTCAGGTATTCTTAATGCAGTTCCTCACTTTGCATCGAGATTTATGACATAGTCCTCATCAATTAGAAATAGTTTTCTAACTGTGTAAGGACTTACCCTTCAATATTTTCGTCCTTACGAACTGAATCGTGAATTTGTTATCATGTTAGCAGAATTTGAATTGTCTTGTGACGGTTGTGAACTTGTGACTGTCTTTTAATTGGGTCGAGGCATTGAGAATATACTGATGATGTTATTATCATGACAGGTTGATAGCACTACCTCGAACATTTTGGATGACAAGTGCGCAAATAATCATGAGCGTAGCATTTTTATTTTATGCTTCTGCTCTGGATGGCAGTCTTTATGCTGCAACTGCTCTACTTGGTATCTGCTACGGGGTTCAAAGTTCTATAATAGCTCCAACTGTCTCTGAGATTTTTGGTTTGAAACACTTTGGTGTTATCAGTAGCTTCATGATGCTAGGCAATCCAATTGGTGCTCTTATTTTCTCTGTTTTTCTTGCGGGCAACGTGTACGATACAGAAGCTGCAAAGCAAGGAAACTCCACCTGCTATGGTGCTGATTGCTTCAGGTTCACTTTTCTGGTTTTGGCTGGTGTCTGTGGACTTGGTACCATCTTGAGTATGATTTTGACAGTTAGAATGCGCCCAGTATATAAAATGCTGTATGGTGGAGGTTCATTTCGTGTATCTCAGACTTCAAGCCACTGAGGGTGGACACAAAAATTATCTGCCTAGTAAAATATGTATCAATTTGTCGAGTCATTCTTCTACAAGCATTATAGCAACTAGCCTAAGCATATTTATGACTTTGATGTTGGAAATACTTCTGGGAATTGTTATTTCGTGATTCTCACTATGTGATAAATTGTTCTTGGGTGAAGAATAATGAATTTTCCAATAGTTAAATCGTGATTTGTGTATGTCTTACTTGCTGCTATTATAGTTGGATAACGAGTCAAATGACCGGTAATGACTTACATTATTCCCCTACTTTTTTTTAGTACCTGACTGATAATTAGAATTCACGACATCTGATAATTTCATCAACCTCAATCCAAATTGTTATGATTCAAAATACAAATTATATACTCTTGCCATATAAGAACCCAGCTAAATATCTACCTCAATATTTCTCTGCTCAAGGTGACTCAAACTGATGCATCTTTTCCCCTACTAAATCTAAAGGACATGAGCATATATAACAGTACAAGCAAAAGAGAGTGGCTGAATATTGAGGTTTTGCAGTTGTCTCAAATAAGCAAAACACTGAAATCTCTCAGGGAAAAAGAGCCTCCAAAGAAAAGAGAAAAGTTCAGTTAGGCTTTAGATCCTGAAACATGGTATCCCACTTGATCTCTTCAACAGCAGCAGACCAGTAGCCATCTCCATCATCATCATCTCCATCTCCATCCATCTTATCATTATGGAAATGGTACACCACAGGACTAGAAAAACCATCAAGAACAGGATGAGCTGGAACTACTGTGGGACTTCCATTTGTTAGAAAGAGAGGCTCTTGCTTGGCCACCACCAACTTTTTGCTCCTCTTCATCGTAGCAATCTTCCACCTTGTCCCTAACCCACTACTAGACCTTAGTGGCGGCACCACAACAAGTGCTGACGACGATTCTTCTTTGTGCATCAGCATCCTCACATAGTTAGCCAAGTTCCTCTTTGTCCTCTTGATTGCCACCACCAGCTTTGCCACCGCGCGTGGGCTCTTTCCCTTCTCTTTTCTAGCGACCTTGAGGATCTCTAGTCTGTGCTTTGCTATGGAGATGCCCATGCTTTGCAGAAACTCGTGGTTGAAGTAAGACATGTCATCTTCTTCAAGCTCGTTGTGAGCAAAGGTAAGGCCATACTCGTACACCAGGGATGGCTCAAGTCCAGTTTTGGAAAGCCACGAGAACCAATCCATCTCTGCTCACTATTACTCAGTCTAAGGAACGCGTGGACCACGGTTCTGTATTAATAATATGTATCACTTCCATCCACCATTCATATTTATACATTCAATAGAAAAAATACTATTGAAAAAGAAATGTTACTGAGAATAATCAAATGGGTTGACACATGTAAATTTGTATATGTGTGTGTTCATTCACACGTCACAGAGACAACATATTCTACGAAAGTTCATGTATTTGATCTTCATACCATCGTGTATAACTTGTCAGATTAATAATGACATCATGACAGTACAGTTGACAAATATGACAAGAAGAAGATAAAAAGTGAAGATGAAAAAGAAAGTGGAAAAATCTAAGGAGTGAGTTTGGAGTTTGGAAAAAGAAAAAGGATTGTGTTGAATGTTGAGATAGTAATAGTATGTGGGCATGTGGGGTATGTAACCCATGTTCACTGTTTCCCCCTAAACGAGGCCAAAGTGTTATCACTCATCAGACTTTGAAGGCTGAGACCAAAGAGTTTTCATGTGGACAACTTATGCCGACAATCATGGCTTCGACAATGTCGACGACCAATCAACCACCCAAAACTCCTTTGGCGTATTTAGTTGATAGAAAAGTTGGAATAAGAGTTTTCAAACTATGCATTTTGTGGATTTGGACTTCGGTTTATGAGTGTTCATGGGAACGTTGAATCATAATATAATTTTTGGCTGAAATAGAACACAAAAACATGAAATTTTTTGAAATTGTATTCTGACATGTTGTCTTTGTAAATTGTTAGATTTTACTGTGGTTATCAAATTAACATTTTGTGTACACTATTATTCTTTTGCAACCAGAAGCTGTTAGTTTAAGTGGTGAATAATTTGTATTTTTAAGCACCATTTTTATTAGAAAAGAGCAGACAAATTAATCAAAAGTCTGAAGTGACTTTTCAACTACGAAACAAAATGGTATTGATTTCTCTATTCACATGAAACTTGTCCCAAGCGTTACGCTCCAGAACAATACTCCATTTCTTTTTATTTATAGATCCTTTTTAAAAGATTGATTTTTTGTTCTACAAGCTCCTTTATAGTTGAAAGATGCGTTAATTCTTTAAAAAATATTTTTAATTAATTGACATACTTTTACTAAAAAATAAATATTTAAAATAGAAGACACAGTTTTTTTCTCCTAGTCTAGCTTTTTTTCTCTCTTAAAACACTTTTTTTATCAATGTACAAATTGACTTGTGTTGAATTTGATTTTGCGAAGCATCACAATCAAATTAGCCTCTAATTTATGGGTGTTTTGTAAGTTGAGCACAATTAATATTGTATAATCTGCATAACTATTTGAGTTCTCTCAATTTTTGTGTGATTTGTCTACACTTATCATAGTCATGCAGCTTCATTTCTTCTTACCATGCCTGAACAATTATAATGAGAAACTATTTTTTTTTTTTCTGCTTTTTTTTTCTTTTGGCTTTCTCCCATAAACAGAAGCTCTTAATGACATTTAGTCTAAATAAATGGTTACAGAATTTAAAGTGGTTTTGTTTTATCAAAAGTAACATTTGATAAGTTTATTGAATATGTTTTATTGATTTATATATATATGATTCAGACACTATCCAATGGTTGTGTTGTCTTTATTTTGCCTTTACGAAAAGCACATGCTTCTATCGATTATATTTTGGATCCATGCAATTGCTGGTTCACGAGCACAAATAAATGATCGCAGCACTATTCCCATGTGAGTAATGTTATATAATAATAAGAAGAAGAATATAACTAAATTGAATTAAGAATGAAGATACCCTGAATTACACTACTAATTTGTAGGTCTCTCTTCATAACAATCGAGCTCAATTTCCGTTAGATTTTTATCATTTTCTTATTAAAAAACTGAGTTTTTTATGCACAATTTTTACGCCCTCAATGGATACAAAATTATCATTAATAAATATTATAAGGGTGAACAAACTTATTATTATAGTAATATATAGTTAGATCACAGTATAACAGCACCAAAAATCCAACCGACAATCTAAACGTTGGTTGAATTGGAAAGCTTTGATGCAAACAAGAATGAAAAGAGTGCAGGAATTAAATGCAGAGGTATAAATTAATGAAGGTTTAGATCTCACAAAACATCGAATATTAAACATAACTACATGTTTGGTTGAAAGAACCAGTCCAATTTAATATTCAGTTGCTTAATTATGTGCATCAACCTAATTAATTGAACCCAACCAACTGCAGCGTTATCTACAAAGATCAAATTTTTCTACAAAATATTGTTCTTAAAATGTTCAGCATAGAAATAACGTTAGGAACTTGACACCAAGAAGCATAATCATCAATGTGTGATCAATGTGTGTGTGTGTGTGTATATATATATATATTCTTAAAAGTGTGTGTATTGATGTCTCTATATACTTGTATTACTTTTTCTTTTGTATTCTGAATTTAGTTTTCTCTCATGAATCCATGAGCTCAGCGTGATGTGTTTATGAGTGTGAAATGTGGTCCATGTGAGTTACGTTGATGTCAGAACTGAGAACTCATCTTTGAAAACAATTTTAACCAGTGGTGCTTACTGTCACAGCATTAATGGCAGAAAGATACACCATGTTACTGCACTTAAAAGAGAAGACTAGATGTGCTATCGATATTCGTATGTCAACCCGGATATCTTATTACATTAGATGTGTCATCGATATCTGAATAGTAATCACAACTTTTTCTCAACATCTTATTACTTTTGTCCAATTTAAATGTTATACTAAACTAATTCTTAATGATGCTCGTGTTTTAACTTAGATTGATATTTTTTAGGCAGAAATATATTATATCTGGTTATAAAAATAAACTGCAGCTTAGTTTAGATTAATTTTATATATAATATTAAATTTTTGACATAATTTTATTTCACAGCTTGGATCTAATTAGTTTATTTGATTATTGAAGGTGAAATACTGATAAATATGTAAAAAGTCACGAATTAAATTTATGAATCATGTGTGGCTGTATGTGGATGATGGCGAAGAGGGAGGAAGAGAAGAAAGATAGAGGATTTGATGGGTGATTAATTTTCAATATAAACCATGATAAGTTTATGTTAAAAAAATAATTATTTTGAACCACTTTAAAAATATAAAAGAAGAAATTGATTTTTTTAAGAAATAATTAAACTAAATAGAACATAAAAAGATAAATTATTTGTATAATTTGGTTCAATATTTACAAGTGTATTAAATTCAACCATTTATAAATCAACCTTTTAACTTAATAAATATCAATTTTGACGTAAAATTTAATAATAAAACTAGTGGGAGTTGATAGGTTAGCTATTAACTAGGGTAACTAATAAGTTAGAAGTATAAGTATTTGATAAAGTTACTGATAAATAACATAAAAATATATATAATTGCACAAATTTTATTATATAGATAAATGTATATTTCTAAAAAAAGTTATTATTATGTAGTTATAATTTAAGATTTTTTAAATAAGGTGTTGGCATTTCAGCTGAAAACAAGAATGAGGAGAAGAAGCAAAATAAAAGGAAAACAAACAATGCTGCAGCATACAAGATTCACAAAAAAGGGCACGAAGGTCACCTATCTATTTTCATGCCAAGAAAAAGCTAGGGCAACTTCACTAAGGAGTAAATTTATGCTCAAATTCAGGCTTGTGTTTAGCAAGTTGTCTGCATTCTACTTTGAATGTGATTCCGACATAATGTTACAGTTGTGCATGATTCTTATGCAATGAGCAGTGCAGTGTGTATCCATCTCCCGTAGCCTTCATTTATGATGTGCGTGGTGTGGTGTGTGCAAGGTATTCCTGTACTTGATTCACAAAAGCATTTTATAACAAGCCGACAAGTGCTTTGGAAAACAACTAAAACAGATATTTCTACCAGAAAATGAAAACAAAACGTGGAATATGCCAGTTAAGCAATTGTAGAATCTGTTACAAAATGTTACAACATCAACCTTGTGTAAAATCAAAGAACAAAAAAGAAAAACTGCCATAAAGAATAGAACTGTATACATACTGCGGCAAACTGATCAGCTACATTCCTCTCGTCCTGTATCAACTGGTCACCAGTCCTCAAAATTGGAGGACTTTTTGAAGATTTATGTGCATCTCATATCCTATATATCATAGCCGGGGCAAAAATACCTATCCCATATTACAAAACAATCATGTCACCCCCTATCTTCTGCTGTTTGAATCACATTGCAGCAGAGCCAATGAACAATGATGTCTACTTTAAATTGCCACATGATTCCTATAAAGAAGAAACCAAATTGTGTGGCTAAGACTTACTCTCAAGGCTATAGATATTGCTAACAACTCCTACTACGCTAACAGTCACAGCCAATACCAACATCAACCATGAAAAAAACCATTCCCCGTAGCTTATATCTCCTAGATGACTTAGTCTCAATGAAACAAGAGAAGGAAATATAAAACCCAATGAAACAGCCGTGGTTGCCCCAGTGAACTTGAAAGCCGTCCAGATATTTGGAATCATAGTAGACCCAATATATATGAGGACCAACAGAACCGCAGTCAACCCCAAAGATCTCTTCCTACTTTCTGAAAGAGGAGGTGATCCCTCAAACACTAATGTGTCTACTGTTTGGCGCAGTGAGAAATGAATAACAGGGAAAACAAGTATCAAATGAAGAATGTAGCCAATCCGGACAATATAGTTCAAGACCGAGCTGTACCGAATTCCAAGATCCTTATCAAAATTAGTCAGCACATCAGCCTCTGTATCTTTCCCAAAGAGCAGGTAACCCGATATGGCAGTGGAAGCATAAACAAGGATGCACAAAACTGTGGTGTATCTCCCAACTCGGTTCATCTTCTGAGGAGACCGTTGTTCAAGCTCATTATAAATAGGCTGCACATTAAAATGGCAAACATATGCATTGGTCATGATAGGTATCGCAACAAGAAAATCCAAAACTGCAGTTTTGGAGCTAAGATCAGGAGCCATCCTGGGAGAATCAATACGTCCTTCCACGAGCTTAATGGAAGCAACAGTAAAAGCAACAATAACAAACAAGACAGCAAGAGCCACGGAGGCAGCGGAGGTCAAGCTCAATGAATCAATCTTGTCAAGTGAACAAAGGGGAGCAAGGAAAACCACCATGACAACTAAAACCACAATCTTCCTTTGATCCCACGCCCCATTCCCCATTAATTGATCAAAAACCCCCATATGGTGAGTGGAACCAGACATAACATCCCCCATGATTATCAAGTAAACCACCAAAACACCGGCATTGTTCAAAATAATGCAGATTTCAGACAAAATCCTCACAGGTCTTCCCATTGCATGCTGAACAACCTCCCCATACGAGGACGCCTTACACAAAACAGAAAACCTCACCAACAATTCCACACTAATTTCAGACAGAATCCCCATAACAATTATCAAAATAATACCCAAAACCAATCCCAGAACTTTCATAGTGGCAGGGAGAGCCATGATCCCTGCCCCAATAACCGTGGTTGTTAAATTGAAAACAGCCCCAGGTATCCCAGAGCCTTGATTGGACCCCACAACAAGGGGGTAATTATCGATATCCATTTCCAAATCGTCGTCGTCGTCTTCATTCTTGGATCCCAAATACACCTCGGACTCGTCAAAAGAAGGCTTGCGCAAGGATTTTGAGGACTCGTTTTGACGCTGCAATTCTAAGTAGGAGTTAACGGGTAACGAAGAATATTCGTTTCTGTTAGACATGATTCGGCAATTGGGAGACGAAAAGGAATAATGGCGTTGTTTGGAAGAAGACTCTGCAGATCTGAGGAGAGAATGAAAAAAGGAAAAAACTTACAGATTCAAAAGCTAAAGAGATGAAACGATTTTGGTTTCGGTTGTGCAGGAATAGTGAAGCTAGATCTCTGGGTGAAAGGATATTGTAATGGATAATCTCTCCAATTCTCCGTCACCAGATTTCTACCGAATAACCTGACAAAACGGAAGGCGCCGCTATTCTTTTGGCACCCAAACAGACCTTTGCTTTCCGCCACCACTCCTTCAATTTCTTTCTACCTCCACTTTTCCATTTACTTATTTCCCAAGTTTTTTCTTTCTTTATGCTCCACGCACTCTATTCACTTAATTATTACGTTAATAAATATAAAAATCAACTCTTCCTTTTTCATATTTTGTAATATTTTTACTTTTCTAATTATTTTGTGCAGTTTACGTGTGCATTCAAATACTCATATAATAATATTCATACTTTATAAATAGCCGTGATTTTTTCAAAAACTTGGCAGAACTTTGACCAATTCCAACTCAACTGATGGCAAATTCAGAATTTTCCCCGAATCTAAGCCTGTGTAAGGGTCCTACATTATAAAATTATCTTGAACAAACACGGTCTCGGAATTGGTATGGATGAATAGTTGTATATAATAAAATCAAAAATTTATTATCTTATCACATATATTTCTATTTATAGTGATGAAATCAATTTTCTATATTCTGCGGATAACTAAATTAGACTAAAGTAATGTTGATAATGATTTTCAAGTTATTCTATGATTTTTGTTAACTATTTTGTTAAGTCTCTAATCTGATTAAAAAGTATTTATAGCATATGTTGCAGAGATGTTGGGAAGTCGAGTTAAAACTTTGACATCTCAAACGTTTATACATTATACGATCTCAATATCTTGAACACTCAATTAGACATCTCTTTAATTTCTAGAAATTAAAAACTATTTTGGGAATTTGAATGGCAAAAGATATTTTTGTTTAAATCGAAAAGTTAGAATTGGATTCCTCCCTGATTTTAGCTTAATTAAACAAAAGTTTTTAAATACATTTATATTTGTATTAGTATCTTGTTTACTTCATTAAAAAGATTGATTTGACGATAAGCTTATTCAAACAGACTCATCTTTTAATAAATAAATAAAAAAAGGTTGCTTTTGATGGTATTAACTTTGTAGCTTTTAGCTGTTTAAAAACAAACCGTGATAAACACGTAAAAATAAAAAATGATAGAGACCCTAAATAAAAATACAACAAGTAAAGGAATGAGGAAAGTGAAAGCATTTGTGTGTATTTTGCTTTCCAGAATTGAGAATCTCGAAATTATTTTGAAAGTGAAATCCGAAATTATAATTATGAATTCAAGAATAAATTTTACTGATTTTTATAAGTGTTTTAAAAAACTTATGAGGGTATTTATGTCATTTTATCTATGTGATATAGTGTAGGTTGCAAAATGTTATAGTTCAAGAAGCAAAAGCCAATGAATAATGGGCTAGAAGTGAAAGAAGGTAGTGGGCTGAGTGAGGGCCCAAGAGCCCAAAAGGGAGGGAACGGTATAACAATGATCTCCAAAAGCATGTTCGGTGGTCATTATCAGTATCATTGGTAAGTGAAGTTGTGTTGGCGATGGATCGAGAATGGGGATCGAAGCCCGGGAGCGGAGGCGCGGCGTCGGCGCAGAACGAGGCCATCGACCGGCGAGAGCGTCTCCGGCGACTGGCTTTGGAGACGATAGACCTAGCGAAGGACCCGTATTTCATGCGGAACCACCTCGGGAGCTACGAGTGCAAACTGTGTCTCACTCTCCACAACAACGAGGGCAACTACTTGGCCCACACTCAGGGCAAGCGCCACCAGACCAACTTGGCCAAACGTGCTGCTCGCGAGGCCAAGGACGCCCCCGCCCAGCCTCAACCCCACAAGCGCAAAGTCACCCTTCGCAAAACAGGTGCCTCTTTTCTCCTTTTCCCTCTTTTACCCCTTTCCCCGTTCACTCAATTAACCAGACGTTTCGTGTTCCTTTTTTGCAGTTAAGATTGGACGCCCTGGGTACCGTGTGACCAAGCAGTATGATCCTGAGACCAAGCAAAGATCTCTCCTGTTCCAGGTTCTTTTTTATATTTATGCATAAGTCTCTCTTTTTAAAAATGTCTGATAAATTGATAATATTATATCTGTTCTTACTTCTGTGATGATGCAGATTGAATATCCTGAGATTGAAGACCTCGCCAAGCCGAGGCACCGGTTTATGTCCTCCTACGAACAGGTCAATTCTGGTGATTTTGTTCAATTGCCTCTCTCCAATTGTTGTCAATAAATATGCTTGTGTTTTAATATTTCTGTTTTTCTCTTTGTTCGTGTTTTTGATGGTTACAGAGGGTGCAGCCCTTTGATAAAAGATATCAGTACCTTCTGTTTGCAGCTGAACCTTATGAAATAGTTGCATTCAAGGTATTTTCTTACTTTTGTTTGAGTATTTGTTTTGTTCTTCCTTTATACTTTTATTTTGGCTGTGTTTTTTCTTTTGTAGTTGTGGAATTTTGCTTTGTGCTCATTAAGCTACATTTTCAGGTGCCCAGCACGGAGATTGATAAGTCCACTCCGAAGTTTTTCTCACACTGGGATCCAGACTCAAAGATGTTCACGGTTAGTTCATGTGCTCCTCTTGTCTGTCTGTGATGGTAAACTTGATCTATGCAAGTGCCTGTGTGTTTTGTGATCCAGGCAAAAGATAGCTTTTAATTTTACAAGGGACAACAGTAACACCCCATGCATGATGATTAGTTTTATACTTGTACACGCCAATGAAGCACTGTGCACTGATCCCATAGCATGCAAATTTGAACGTGCAATTGATCCAAAAAAAAAATGGTGTGGTGCTACATTTGGAATAGCTTGTAGCTTGTTTGATAAATGTTTGCTGTGAATAATTAAAAATTATAGTTTTCAGTGGCTCTTTTTAAAAGCTTTTGATTAAAACCTGTTTTTAACATTAAATTAAGCTACGTAAACCTACACTTTGTCCCTAGACATCCAAACACAAGGCTGATTCAAGAGAATCCAAGTCATTTCATTTTAATTGTTTGCTCTTGTAACTATCAATTCAAGCTAATTATTCAAGCATTCAGCAGCAGCAGAACTAGGTTGGGAATTTCCTGTATTCTTTCTTGCTTTCTTTTCTTAATGTTGTTTGTTTATGCGGTGTGCATCATTGATTTTTAATTTCCTCCTTCTGCCACTGACGACTTCAATTGATACTTGTCTGTAGTTGCAATTGTATTTTAAAACCAAGCCCCCGGAGGCAAACAAACCACAGCCTGCCTCTACAGCCAATGGCACAGCAACATCTGGTGTTCCACCGAGGCCTTTGCCCCCACCACCTCAAGCTCCACTACCACCACCTCCACCTCCCCCACAAGGGCTACCTCCTGGTGCACCTATGGCAAATCCTCCTAGAGCTCCTCCACCTCCAATGCCAGGATCTATGCCACCTCCTCCTCCTATGGCTGCAGCTAACGGTCCCAGACCTGCACCTTCTGGTGGAATGCCATCTGTCCCACCCCCACCCCCTATTGCAAGTGGAACATCGGGTTTCAACATGGGTACTAGACCTCCATCAATGCCTCCTCCACAAGGTTTTCCTGCCCAACCAATGCAGAGTCAGGGTGTCCGTCTTCCTCCGCCACCCCCTAACATGGGACAGTAGGTCCTTGGGCTTTAGGCTTGAACAGCGAGCATAATTTGATTGAAGTGTTAAACAACTTTGGTGGAATGGCCCCTGTCTGTTAAGGACTTGAAGCGTGGTATGCTGGAGGCTATGTTTCGTAAGCTATACACCAAATTACCTGTACACTCTTAATTGTGTCAATTTCATATTCACAAATTAAGTTGTTGATGTATCAAGATTTTGGTATTTAGTATTGATGGCTTTCGAGTATTCACCATGTCCACAGATTTAGGTTTCAATCGCCTGATATGATTGGAAATTTTTTGTCTGTTGTAGGTAATTTAGGGTTGAAGTCTTGATCGTGTCATTTTTTATGTAGTAGTTGCAATTTGATTAGGGGGAATCACAGGGCGGATTATTAGCAGTGTTTTATTGTTTTTGCGTTTTGGTGATGTGCTGATTTGGATGCATGTTTTTTCTTGTAGCCTGTAGAGGGATGGATAAGGGACATTTGTGGGGCTGGTTAGTTTGTACTGGATAGGTTTCATTTTTGGAAGTATGGAACTTACGACCATGTCTTCTGAATTAAGATGGTGCATCTAAAGTTGAGAGAACTTAGAATTTAAATTTGTTATTAATTTTAACAAAGAATAGCAATCGGGAAAGCAAGAAAGGCTAGAAATGATCAACATAGGTTGTGTATCTTATTATGTATAAAACGAGGAGTATATACACGATGAAGAAAGAAACATATAAGTGCAACCAAAAGTATTCTAACAAAAATCATAAATAACCAACAATTACAATAACACAAACATGTTATGATTAAGAGCCCGTGTTCCCTGCTTGGAACAAATAGTTTCAAAAACTGGGAGATAAAGTCTTTGTATGACGTCAACAAGTTGTAATGAAGAAGAGATGACCAAAAGCTTGAGCAGACCAATATTAACTTTGACCCTAACAACAATGTAATAATTGACCCTGATATGATTAGCTCTTTTATGGAATTTGTAATGCTGATTGATTATCACAGTGTAACAAAGTTAGATGAATAAAAGGAACACAAAATGTTCAACAAGAAACATCAGCCATTGAATCTTATAGGTGGTAGCTAAGACGCTATATTCTACCTCCAAAGAGTTCCAAGAGATGATGGATTGTTTCTTAGAACAACAAAAAATTAAAGAGGATCAAAGATAAACCAAAAAACCAGTAATAGAGTGATGAGAATCAATGCAACCGGTTCAATTGGAGTCACTGAATATTTTAAGTTGGAGAATGCAAGAAAAATGTCAAGTATTCTAATATTCAACAGATATGAACTAAGTGCTAGTGATGCAGCACAGTTAACTCACTTGCTCTTGGGTTCATCTATTACCACAATCTCCTTTATTTTCTTTTCTTCCTTTCTACTTTGTGGTGGAGTGTTGGTGGAGTAAAATTGATGAAGACACGAGACTTGTTACTGAAAAGTTGTAGTTCCCACGTGTATATATGGCAGAGAACACAGACGCATTGGGCAGTTCCTGTGAGAATGGTGTAACAATTTTGACATGTGCGATGTGTGAAGGATGTAAAACCTGCAGGCTCATGGATTTTGAGTTTGAATTTGAATTTTGGTATTTAATTATTAGTTCATGCTCATGCTTCTCTTAAACTATAATAATTTTAATTAGACTCACCCATTTTCTTTTCCTCTTGTTTTTTTATAGTCATTTTCCATTCGCTAGGGACCATCATTATTATTTATTATTTAACACGCAAATGCTAATATTCAAATTAAAGCATTTCAATGGACCATTCAAGTCAATATCTCATTCATTCCATCACAGACCTATAAATCTATAAATCTCGCGATATAAATCATGCTCGTACAATCTATAACAAAAACAATACCGTCCTTAATTAATAAAAATAAAACAAAATTTAGAAATAAAATAATAATATATTTAATTATCGGTAAAAAAATTGAAAATGTACTGCTTTTATATTTTTATGTCTCATCTCACCTAATGACAGACAAGTACATCTCATACTATGCAGAGAGAGAGAGAGAGAGAGAGAGAAAACGCCAGAAACGCGCACGCATTCGCGCGTCAAATTTGACAACGAAATTCAGTGACATGGAAAAAAGAGAAAATTAGAATAATAATATGATTATTATTAGTGTTAATAATTAAATAGTATTGCCACTGCATGAGATCACTAGTGACTACACTTACTAATAATGATATTAAATTTTAAATATAATCAGAAAATATTTTTCATCAACTTAAAACTACTAATAAGTATATATTTAGACATGTCCCACTCGTAAGTTTCGAAAACATTATTTTTTAAATAAAAAAAATAGCAACTCCATATTAAATTCCAAATATGTAAAATATAATTCAGAGTTTTAAAGATAGGGTATTGCAAAAGTAGAAACCTAGTGAAGGGATGGAGTAGTGAGGGTTATGATAAAAAAAGCAAATTATATATTTTCCTCATCAGTCAAAATCATTTATCGTGATTTTATTCAACAATGGGTTTTATAGGTATATTGAAAATGATTGATGGATATAAGATCTAATAAGATCTATTTGTTGTTCCTTTTTAATCACCATTTTTCTCAAGTTCAAGGATGGTGACAATAACATCAATGGACTCCTTTTCATGACAACAAAATAAATATTTTTTTTAAATTTTACATAAATATTTCGTTGATTTTTATAAGCTTAGTTAGTTAGATTTAAAATTTATTCTTAATATATTTTAAATAAAGTTTAAAACTTACTTAATATTCATTGCAATGTTTGAAAATAATAAAAAAGGTAAATTATAGCTTTGGTTCTTTATCCTAATTATAAAATTCTAGTTAACTTCTTTTATTTAAAATAAATGTATTTTATCTCTTGTCTTTTTTATTTTAAAATGAATATCTTTTTTAATTTTTAATGAAATATTGAACCCATAAATTTGTCCTATTGTATTTAACTTATGCTTAAGCAAAAATTGGGCACGTGGAAGCAATTAGAATGGTGGTAGAGTAGAGTATGCTATGGTTGACTGGTCAACACCAATCTCTCCAATCCCATTGTGTAAGTTATAAATAAATAAATAAATAAATAAATAAAATATCAATAGGATAATGCTTTGAAGTAGAGCCATTACGAATCGAACACGTTTCATAATTGTCGGTGCAAACTGCAGAGGACTTCAAAACACATGTTTCATAGTGAAACAAAAAAAAGTAAAAAATGGATTTTTCATTATTACATTAAAAATAAAAATGATTTAGTTAGAGAAAAATAAAGAAGGAATGAACTATCCAAGTAACACTCACATTTTTTTTTTTTGCTTACTTCATTAGTGTTATTGTTTATGTAAACTAATTGTCACGTGTAAAATAATAAGACACGTATCATTCAACATGTCAATTTTGTATTGTTAATTTACTTTTATAAATTCTTATTAAATTAAAACATAATTTAGAAAGAAGGTTACAACTTAATTATTTGTTTAACCAGTCCCAGTAGAAGAAGAAAAAAAAAGGAAGGAGTGAGGACACGCGCTGAAAGAGCGAATGGTATTTGTTGAGGGCAGTCCTCGAAACAAAGAAGAAGGTGAAGAGGTTTTTTCATAAGCGCTTGAGACAGAGAGAGAATGTGTGGGGCCCACCTCAGCCATGTTGCACGATTCCTATAATTTGTACCTTGTCGACGTCATTTCTTAATGGGCCTCTCTTTTTTCCTCATCTCATCTCATCTCAAATACATTTTTTTGCGTCATCCATTCATTTATATATTCTTTATACATTAATAATAAACAAATTCTTTTCAATCTGCAGTGTAAAAAAAAAGTTGATTTTAACTTTTTTTCAATATTTTATTTAAATAAATTTTTAAAAAATATAATCTCACATTTTAAAATTTTTTTAATTTTAATTTTATTTCTTTTTACTTATTTTTCAGTTATAACATTTTTATTATTCGTTAATTATTGTGTCTGAAAGAACAAATTTACGAGAAAATTTATTATATTAAACAATTTTTATATGAATATAGTTTTTTTAGTTTTATATTCTATTTTTACACTTCATTATTTATTTTTTAATTTTTGTGACTTCTAAAAAAATAAAAAAAAATATAAATGAATAAAAATATAATGATAATTATTAAAAATATCACAAAATTTATCTAAACAGTTCTCACGTACCTATAATTAAATATTTTTAATTCATCTAATTTTTTAAATATTTTTATTTCAGCCAATTATTTTAATTTTTTTATTTTAATTACAGAAATTCTTGATATAACCATTTCTATCAAATTGATGATAAGGATGTTATAAGAATTATATGTAATATGGACAAATAACATGTTATTATTCAAAATTTATTAGTTGAAGAAAACAACACGTATTGTTATTTTTTTTTTCTCTTTAACACCTTATCATGTTGAACCTTTAGAGGTATAAATAATAATAATAATAATAATAATAATAATAATAATAATAATAATAATAATAAGAAGAATAATGATGTTGTTTTGATGTGTGTGTTTTTGAGGATTGGTTGAAAAGTGTAGTGTGTGGTGGTGAGTAATGTTGAGCTTAGTTAGTGGTTTGTGGAGTCTACCTCACTTCCACACTCTTCTCTATTAATTCAATCTTCCTTCGAATCTTTGCCTTTTTTTTTCCACTGTAACTGCTTCATTTCCTCATTTTCTTTTTATAAAATCCAAAACAGTGTTGTGATGGCAATAAATACATAACGTATAAAAGCACTTATTATGTGTTGCTTTATTTGGTAGGAAGGAAGAAAGGTGGGGAAGGCATGCATTTCAATTCAAAATGTGTAGCATGGCTTCTCTCATTATTATTTTTGGGCATTCTTGTTATGGACGATTTTAGAGGGGCCACCCCATACATTCTTGTCAACTACCTCTTTTTTCTACCCAATTTTTATTTATTTTTTATTTCAAAGTATATAAATAAATAAAAATTATACCTTATTTACAGATTTTGTAAAGTAAAATTATATTTAAAATTCACTTCTTAATATATGATATTAAAGTCGTATAGAGTTTATCATAAGAGTTTTTTTTCCATTATTGGACCGCTGTCAAACAATTAATTGTATAATATCATGTACAAGTTAACAGATTTCGAGAAAGTAATAATATATAAATGAATGTAAACCTCACTTTATGAACGAATTTTATAAGATTTGGTTATGTTTATACTTTCTAATAATTTTCAATAGAAAAATAAATACAGGGTAATAAGTATACATGCATATTCATTTATGTATAAATGTATAACACTATCTATTTTCTCATTTCATGGTATATAATGGGTGAAAATCTCACCTTATGAACATATTTGGTAAGGTAGAGTTATATTTAAAGTCCATTTCCTAATATATGATATTACAGTTATATATATAGAGTTTTTTTGGATCGATCAGATCATCTACTATTTGACTGTTATTAGATCACTTATTATATAATCTAATGTGTACGAGTTGATAGGTCTCAAGAGTGTAATAATATATAAATGAATATAATTCTCAGTTTATTAACGGATTTTGTAAGATTGAATAATGCTTTCACTTTCTAATAATAAATTTTAATAAAATAAATAAATGTGGTAGCCAATAAAAATACATGCATATTAATTAACGTATAAAAATGTGAATGAAGCTAATAAGAATACATGCATATTAATTAACGTATAAATATGTGAATGAACGTGGCAGCTAATAAGAATAAAATGTTATCATTGGTTAGGAACAGCTCAGTGCATTATCATATATATCATATCAATGCATGCCACTTGTTTCGCCAATTCAGTACATTCCCCCATCAATAATATTTCTGCTAATTCATTCATATTATAATATTTCCATTAATTAATTATTTTGTATATTATTTCCTTATAACAGTAAATACATAATTAAATTAATTAAGGCTTAGGAAAAATATAATGATATCATTTATAATAAATAATTAATGCTATTATGGATTTTTGAAATTATATAAATATAATATTTTAAAAGTTGGACAGTTGAAAAAAACCACTTGAAAATATATTTTTTTATTTCATAAAACGCATTTTTTTTTAACTTAATATTCTCATCATAAAATAAATAAAAAAACTGTTAAAAGATATATAATTGTTTTTAAAAGTCCCATTTATTGACAGTGCCAGCTAGATTTGTTCTCTGACCAGGAACTTGGCCTACCGAAAAAAGTTAAATATACGCAACTGCTGAATTCAGAAAGTATTATTATTATTATTATTATTTTATTGAATTTAAAACTCATAATTTAGTTTTGATAATTAATATTAATATTTATTCATAAATAAGTACTATGAAAATACAACACACTGTTGTTGTTTTTTTGGATGATTTTGCTGTTAAAAACACATTCCAGTGTTTTCAGATTCATTTGCTTGCTTCCCTTTAATTCTCATGTACTAAAACAATGCATTAATTATTATTCATAAACAGAATCGTAACATTAAATATTGAGTCAAAGATAGCAGTTAATTAAGCAGACTCTTTCCCAATGGACCACAAATTTAAATCCTACTAATAATCCTTAATACTTATTTAATTTATCTCTAAATAATTAATTAATTTGTCAGAATTAAGAAAAATAATTAATTTTATTGGCAGTATTGTACTAAATACATTCTGAATATTTTTTAAAAGCATTCCTAATTTAACATTCAATAAATAAAATTTAAATTTTACTTAATTTTATAAAACTGAGTTGTAAAAGAATTTAAATTAATTTTATCTTTAATTAATGAGATATATTTAATATTTAATATAATTATTTAATATTTTCTATTTTTAGCTAATATTAACAAAACTGTAGTTTAATTTTCATAAAAGAAAAAGAAAAAGGTAAAAATAAAATAAAGAGTGTAATTGAATTAGCGCATTTTATGGTTGGTTTGGGGAAAGAGGTGAACGTACGCATCTGACAGGGACAATAACCTACACACGCTCTCGCCACACATTTAATTCACTTCACTTACTTTATTAACTCTCATATCGCGAATCTTTATGCCAACTCGTATCATCTCATAATATCGTATCGCAATCATGAACTGTATCGCCGTATCACGTGATACAATAAGTGCCATCCCTCCGTGGCAGACACCGTAATATTCCCCAAACACTGAGCCCAAACACTTTTGGGACCCGTCCGAGAAACTTTGTCGTTACCCGGGGGATCTGAACCCAGTGAAAATGGCTTTCTGGGAATTATCCCCTCCTTCGCCCAAACATTTTTCCTCAATTCTATTCCCTAGGATCTCTCCAATAGCCTTCTCCGTCCAGTGAAAATCTGACTAACGGTTCAGATCAGATACAAAACCCTAGGTGTGGAAGTAGGAAAACATCACTCGTCCTCAACTTTTACTCCGAGCCGAAGGACAGCTGTCAGCTCCAGATTCCGAGCCGATATTTTAGACAAAATGAAGCCGGCTTAGTGGGACCCACATCAAACTGAACTTGAAATATAAGCCAGTGTCGCTCTCTTATAGCTTATCGAGAATGATGATAACCTGTATCAATAAGCACAATGACTTATCATCTCCCTTCCCTGTCGCGTCTTATATAAAATAACCTATTTCAGCAAGTTCATGTGTCCTATATATATATATATATATATTGAGAGAGAGAGAGATTGGTAATTAGAGATAGAGAGTGAGTGTTAGGACATTTGTTGCAGGAGAGAGAAAGTGGAATAGAAGAGAAAGGTTTGGTCTTTGGTGTTTGGGTTTCTCTCTCTTGGTGTGGTGTGGTGTGGTGGTGCGTTCTATATTCGGGGGACCTTGCTTCCCATGTGACTGAGGTTTGAAGGTGAGAGCTTCTCGAAACCCTTTCTCTCTCTTTCAGTTTCCGAATCTGCTGTGTTAAAGTCTGTAGCTTTTATGTGTATTTTAATTTCGACTTTTCCTTCTTTTCTTTCCTTTTATAAAACACTTTATGATTTTTTTCTCTTGCATCTTGGATTCCCTTGTGGGATTAAAGCCGCTTTCGTTCTCTAGCTTTGATCTTATGGGATACACTCAATTTCTTTTGCCCTTTCGTTTTTTCCCCTAAAACCTTCTTTCCCCGCTCTATTTTGGTTGATTTTTCGGTCATGGAAGCTCTTCTTTCCTAAATGCTTTGCTGGGGCTAGTCAAATGATTCACTCTCGGTCTTGATTTTCTTATCTGCATTTTTTGTGTGGTTTTCTCGTAACTGGTCGGCGTGCAATTTCTCTAACTGCTCATTTTTTAATGTCTTTTTTTATCCGCAGATCTAGTTTATAGTTGCTCACTTTGGTTCTTGTCTGATCGAGGGCGAGGCAGTTACGATGTCATCTCTCAGTAGGGAGCTGGTGTTCTTAATCCTGCAGTTTCTCGATGAGGAAAAGTTCAAAGAAACTGTTCACAAGTGGGGTTTTTTCTATTTAAATTTTGTTGTTATTATTATTTGTCATCTCTACTAGTGTTGATTAGCGATTTTATCACATTAATTATTTGACCAATTTTTTTTTTTTTTGAATACTAGACTTGAACAGGAGTCTGGGTTTTTCTTTAACATGAAATATTTTGAGGATGAAGTGCACAACGGTAATTGGGATGAGGTTGAGAGATACCTATCTGGTTTCACCAAAGTAGATGACAATAGGTATTCTATGAAGATATTTTTTGAGATAAGGAAGCAGAAGTACCTGGAGGCATTAGATAAGTAAGCTCTCAACAAGTGCACATATGTATTATGTACTTAATATTCTCTTATGAGTATTGAACTTCAGCTGTCTTTTTAATTAATATTTTGGTAGGCATGATCGGTCCAAGGCTGTAGAAATATTAGTGAAGGATTTGAAAGTCTTTGCCACATTTAATGAAGAACTGTTTAAGGAAATCACACAGCTTTTGACATTGGAGAATTTTAGGTATGGATATAATTCGTAGATTGGTCTATAAACTTCTGTAAGAGACAGAAAGTGATTTCTTTTGTTATAGGGAAAACGAGCAGTTGTCCAAGTATGGTGATACGAAGTCTGCAAGGGCAATCATGTTGGTTGAACTCAAAAAATTGATTGAGGCCAATCCCTTGTTTCGTGATAAATTGCAATTTCCCAACCTTAAAAACTCAAGGTTACGGACTCTCATCAATCAAAGGTAATTCATTTGAAGGCCTAAAATAATGTCAATAAACATACAACTTTATGCTCTGCATGTAATAACTTACTGGTATATGTTATAGACCTGAAATTGCTTTTGGTATCTTTGTTTAAAAGTTACAATTGAAGGAGGTCATCTGCCATTTTCCTTGTTTACATTTCTGTTTTATTTGGTGTCCACATGCTTCATGCTATGCTTATCCAATATTCTGACCATTGAAACCCTATTGCATTTTCATCAGTGATGGGATGCATGGTACCATTGTAATTTTGTTCATAGAATGTTTTGATTATACCCTCTAATACTTGACTGCTTAGTTCTTGCTTCAATTCTTCTTTTTGTTGGATCATTTGCATGTAGAGGAGCTTCTGCATGTAGATTGGCTACTGCATATGCTTTTGCACTGTAAATGCTATTTAAACCTGATTAGATAATCTTATATGATGGGATAACTGAGATTTTTCCTTTTCTTTTTATTTTTCTGTTTCAAAATTAAATTTCAGCTTGAATTGGCAGCATCAACTTTGTAAGAATCCACGGCCAAATCCTGATATAAAAACACTTTTCATGGATCACTCGTGTGGACAACCAAATGGTGCACGGGCTCCATCCCCTGCTAGCAATCCACTTCTAGGATCATTACCCAAGGCTGGAGGATTTCCTCCTCTTGGTGCACATGGGGTGGGCTACTGAACTGATTTTGTTTCATAGGAGTTGTATGATATGTTATTATGTTTTGGTTCTTATTATGGTGCTGGACTCTGTCATATGTATAGCCTTTTCAACCTACTCCAGCACCAGTGCCAACACCCCTGGCTGGTTGGATGTCAAATCCAACAACTGTAGCACATCCTGCAGTCTCTGGTGGAGCTATAGGTCTTGGTGCACCATCAATCCCTGGTATTATATTCTTTTGCTTTATTTCATTCTCTAACTCTTAATGACTAGTCGTACTTAGGATGCTATGTTTGGTTTATAATCTTCGAGCTCTGATGTTTCATTGCCTTTTTAAGCTGCTTTGAAGCACCCTAGGACCCCTCCAACTAATCCTTCTGTTGACTATCCATCTGGTGATTCAGATCATGTTTCTAAGAGAACGAGACCAATGGGAATATCAGATGAGGTAATCTGGTTTCATTTATTGAAACATCCGATATAGTCTTGGAACTCAGCAATGCAAGTTATTTAACTTTCACGTTTCTGCTATGAATCTGTGTTTATTTTGTGCAGGTAAATCTGCCCGTCAATGTTTTGTCAGCTACATTCCCTGGTCATGGTCATGGTCAGGCTTTTAATGCGCCTGACGACTTGCCAAAGACTGTCATGCGAACTCTGAACCAAGGCTCATCTCCTATGAGCATGGACTTTCATCCAGTTCAACAGACACTGCTTCTTGGTCTGCTACTCTTTTAAGGCCTTTTGTTAGTGTTGACATGATTCTTAGTTATATGTATTTACTAATCATGCTGGAAATTGACTGAACTTTGTTTTCTTGATGGAATGTGTCAGTTGGCACGAATGTGGGGGACATTGCTTTGTGGGAAGTGGGCTCTAGGGAGCGGTTGCTCTTTAGGAACTTTAAAGTGTGGGATCTTAGTGCTTGTTCAATGCCCTTTCAGGTTGTCCTTTCTCACCTTTATTTGTTGATTACCAAATCCTCAGAATTGTTGAGTTTGCACTGACTGAAAAGAAAACTAATCATAATCAATTCAGGCTGCTCTTGTCAAAGATCCAGGCGTTTCTGTCAACCGTGTTATTTGGAGTCCTGATGGGGCTTTATTCGGTAAAAGCTTTTTAATTCTTCAAGTTTTTTATGGAGATGTAAGAAATATACATTGTCAGAAGTCAACTAAAGGAATCCTCATTCATGAGTTTTTCTGCTAAACAGGAGTTGCTTACTCAAGGCACATTGTTCAGATATACTCTTACCATGGTGCGGATGAAGCTAGACAGCATTTGGAGGTATACGGCCATGCAAACACTTGTATTATGAAGAGTTCTTTTTGCTTAATTTAGGTTTTATTTACCCCTTTTTGTAATTGTTTACTTGTGAACTTTACTAGATTGATGCTCATGTCGGTGGAGTAAATGATCTAGCATTTTCCCACCCCAATAAGCAGCTATGTGTCATTACCTGTGGTGACGATAAGACCATTAAGGTAGGTCTGTCAAATCTTGAGCTTAGTTTTCTGATATCAAGATAACATGTCTCTAACTAAGTTATTCAACTTAAGGTTTGGGATGCTGCTTCGGGTGCAAAACAGTATACTTTTGAAGGTCATGAGGCTCCAGTTTATTCTGTCTGTCCGCATTATAAAGAAAACATTCAGGTACATGTTGACTTTGTTACCCAATGGGAAAATGTTGGTTGAGTTTGTTGCTTTATGATTCCTTTATCTCTATTGGTAGAGTGCCCCATAGAAAATCCTTTGACTACGGTACTAATTTGTTTTCTTGTTGAAACTCTATACGCTATAGTTCATCTTTTCCACAGCATTAGATGGAAAGATAAAAGCATGGCTGTATGATAATTTGGGATCTCGTGTTGATTATGAAGCCCCTGGTCGTTGGTGTACAACCATGGCCTACAGTGCTGATGGTACAAGGTCTAAATACTAACCATGGCTATTTGTATTCTAAATCTGAATCTTATTGTATTGTTGAATTATATTATATGTTTTGATCTTTTTCTGCTGAAACATTTTCTTGGCTTGAATGTATTTTATAGACTTTTTTCATGTGGGACAAGTAAGGAGGGGGAATCCTCTATTGTTGAGTGGAATGAAAGTGAAGGAGCTGTGAAAAGGACTTATCAAGGATTTCGCAAAAGATCTTTGGGTGTTGTACAATTTGATACAACCAAAAATCGATATTTGGCTGCAGGTGATGATTTCTCCATTAAATTCTGGGACATGGACAATATTCAGCTTTTGACAACTGTTGATGCTGATGGGGGTCTCCCTGTAAGTTCATTATTTTATTACAATTTGGATAGCCATTATCTAGAAATAGTAGTTGCTAATTGTTATGTTATCTTAATTCTAGGCAAGCCCACGCATCCGCTTTAATAAGGATGGGGCTCTTTTAGCTGTTTCTGCAAATGAGAATGGAATCAAAATCTTAGCCAATGGAGATGGTATTCGTTTGTTACGTACTTTAGAGAATTCTTTATATGATACATCTAGAACGTCAGAAGCCATGACAAAGGTAGACTTGTATAGATGTGGTACTTCCCTTTCCTCCTGTTAATTAAACCTAGTCTGACATGATACTTGTGGCAGCCTGCAATAAATCCAATTTCAGCAGCTGCTGCGGCCGCTGCAGCAACTAGTGCTGCACTTGCAGAGAGGGCTTCATCCGTAGCGATTACTGCAATGGTCTGCTTATCTTGTCTTTGTATCAGTAGGATCTTATATACTTGAATGCCACTGTTTTTTTATGATTTATTTTTGTTGCTTATTATCCAACTCCTATCCTGATGTGAAAGCGGATTAGGGTTCTCACTTTAATTGTTATAATGGATATTTATTGTCATTACTATTGTTTTTGTTATCATTAATACTATGTGTCAATTTCAACTTACCAGAATGGGGATGCTCGAAACTTGGGTGATGTTAAACCTAGAATTAGTGAAGAATCGAATGATAAATCAAAGATATGGAAGCTCACTGAAATCAATGAACAATCTCAATGTAGATCCTTGAAGCTACCTGAGAATGTTAGAGTGAACAAGGTATGTATTTACTAACTGTATTTTTTCTTAAAAGGTGTTCATGTGATTAATCATATCAAGTATCCTTTCCAATTTTCATAGCATTTTAATTACATCGAAATTTTCCTTTTTCGATGAACATGGTTTTAATTTGACAACAAAAGAAAAGCGTATAGGTATTATGTATGTGTCTTTCCTTTTTCATATATCTTTCATTTTTCTATTTGTGGACCAGTAGCTCTTCTATCTGCAATGTAGCATCTGATTGTGTGTGCAGGAGTAGCAGATACAATAGGTGTGCTTGTGTTGTGTGTGTGTATGAGTAGCAGTAGCTGTGATGTGTGGTAGTAGTAGCAGAAGTAACAACTGTATGTGTAAGTAGAATTAGCAGTAGCAGAGATCTGTGGGTGGGTAGTAGGAGTAGCAGTAGCAAGAGTGTGTGTGGTGTGGTATTTAAGAAACCTTCTCTTCGGTGTGGCACAGCACAAGCCTCCCCTTACTACATGTGATTGCCTAATCTCCCTGCCTTTCATCTTCTTACTCGTCTTTCTATTCTAATGATCCCTGCATTCCGCTCCCTTGCTTGCACCCCCAATCAAAAAGAAAGAACAACTCGGCAATTGTGACTGTTGAACACCACCTCTGAATAATGAAATTTTATTGAATTCTAGCAAGCACACTGTTTAAGAAATAAACACAGATCCAGAATCAGCACTCAATGCACATGACACTTCTACTTCCTTGCACACTACTGCACATAAACCAGATAGAAACATTACTAACTCCCCATCTCACAATAAATGCTCTATGCCACATTTACTAAATTCTCTCCTCGCAGTAACAGCCCTACGTTGGTCTTCTGGTCCTTTCTGTAGTAAAACTTTATTTTTGCAATTGGACCTCTTCCAACCCATCAATGTTGTGGGTTCTATCATGTGTCCTTCATTTCATTTTACTGATGAATACTATGTTAAGACCACCTTCAAATTTCTTGCTTGTAAGCTGATACCCCCTCCAAAACTGACGTTGTTCTGATTTTACTTTTATCTTTGTTATTACAGATATCAAGGTTGATATATACTAATTCAGGTAATGCTATTCTAGCATTAGCTTCAAATGCCATTCATCTGCTCTGGAAATGGCAGCGAAGTGACCGTAATTCAACTGGCAAGGTGTGGGAACATGCAAATTACTCTTCAGACATCACTCTTCTCTAGTCATATAATTGGGCATAGGAATTTTATTCTGATGATATTTATTTTTGTAGGCCACTGCTACTGTGCAGCCCCAGTTGTGGCAACCTTCTAGTGGCATCCTGATGACTAATGACCTTACTGATAGCAATACTGAGGATGCTGTTCCCTGCTTTGCACTGTCAAAAAATGATTCTTATGTAATGTCAGCATCAGGAGGGAAGATTTCTCTGTTCAATATGATGACTTTTAAGGTGAGCTATGATCCATGGTCATTATGGTCATTATGGTCATTATTCAAGACTATTTGGTTTACAACTAACCAATTTCAATCTTCTTGGCTAAGTGCAGACAATGACAACATTCATGCCTCCACCACCTGCCGCAACTTTTCTTGCTTTCCATCCTCAGGATAATAATATTATTGCTATAGGCATGGATGATTCTTCCATTCAAATATATAATGTCCGTGTGGATGAGGTATCATTGCTGCCCATAAACATTTCCTGCTAAGTCTTTTATCTAAGTAATAAGGTGTTAATGCGTTTTCTTTTTTCTTTGCAGGTTAAAAGTAAACTCAAAGGTCATACTAAAAGAATAACTGGTCTTGCTTTTTCTCATGTATTGAATGTGCTAGTTTCATCTGGGGCAGATGCTCAGGTAATAATTGTCCCCTCTAGATTTTTCTCTGAATTCTATGTTTTCTATGATTAAATTGAATTAAAAGTCTTAGTTTAGTGTCTTTTAACTACTTTGTTATCAATTATGGACCCCCTTTTAACTACTATGTTTATGCATTTCCTCTTCAATTCTTAGAGTCATTTCTATTTATTGTGCAGCTTTGTGTGTGGAATACTGACGGATGGGAAAAGCAGAAATCTAGATTCTTGCAACTTCCTGCCGGGAGGACTCCACCAGCTCAGGCAGATACCCGTGTACAGTTTCATCAGGATCAGATCCGCTTCTTGGTTGTACATGAAACTCAGCTTGCCATTTATGAAGCAACAAAACTAGAATGTTTAAAGCAGGTTAGTTTATTAAATTCAGTTTTCTGTTAACCGTAAATAATTAATTTTATTCTTGTCTAATTTATGAAACGTAAACTGTAGTGGTTCCCACGAGAATCAGCGGCCCCAGTATCACATGCAACTTTCTCATGTGATAGCCAGCTCATATATGCCAGCTTTTTAGATGCGACAGTGTGTGTATTTAGTGCTTCAAACCTTAGATTACGTTGTCGAATCAATCCTTCTGCTTATCTTTCAGCCAGTGTCAGGTAATGATGCTTTGCTTGATAGACTTCTATAACACTTTGGATGATACTTGTCACAAGTTATTGATGATTTTTAGTTTTCTCAATTTTAATTTTGACATCTTACGAAACATGAACTTATTTGGTAGAATTTTTTTTGAAACTGTGAATTTGGGATAATTTTCCATTTTCTCTTGAAGCAATTGGGTTTTGAAGTCATTGAAAATCCCAAGCAGTTCTTCAACTTTTATTCCTGTTTCATTTAATTAATCTGTTTTTAAAAATCAAAATCTCATTCAAGTTGTGAACGTTTTACATTTCTTTGCTATCAATATCCTTTGGAAATACATGTTCTTCAAACTTCCAGACCGAATGAATTTTAATTTTAACTTTACACTGGGACATTATGGATATGCAAATATCATTTCGTGCTTATTATAAACGATTTTAAAGGAAAATACTTGTATGTTTTACTTCCTTTATTATTTACTCTATAAAGATGTGAAAAGGGGGTTACTCTAAAGCGAATATAATCTAATTAACATTACTTATAATTCATTGATTCTTTATGAAGATTGTTCTAAATTTGGAATTTGATTGTTTTATATTAACTGACAATCTTTTCTGCAGTACTAGTTGAATACTAAGTGCCTTATTGTGTTCTGCAGTTCTAATGTACAACCACTTGTTATTGCTGCACATCCTCAAGAACCAAATCAGTTTGCTGTAGGATTGTCCGATGGTGGAGTTCATGTCTTTGAGCCCCTTGAGTCTGAAGGCAAATGGGGTGTGCCTCCACCCAATGAGAATGGGTCAACGAGCAATATGGCAGCTACTTCAGTTGGAGCTTCTTCAGATGAAGCTCAGAGATGATCCATGTCAGCCAAAGACAAGTTTCTTTTACATACTTGGCTTGCTGGCCATTTCAAGAACTAGGTATGTACTTATGTTAATGCAGGACAGTCTCTGAATTAGTTGATCCAACTATTCTCTCTATCCATTGTGTTGTCGGGCCTCTGTGAACACTCACATGCCAGAACAATGGACCAACCTTGTAATTGCCAAAATATGTGAAAATTTTCTTTAAGTCTAATGCTGCAGAGGCAGAAGTTCTCAAGTTTGAACTTTTTCTGGGTTATTTATTTAGATTGGTTTATCCTAACTTCTCTTTTTGTAATCCCATTCACTCTTCATGTAACTTACTAGGATAATCTTGTCTTCGGCTGCTCAAATTTTATTCATATATAAATATATAAATTTTTTAAACAATGTAGTTTGTGATTCATGACATGTAGTTAGTAACAAGATGAATGAAGTGCATAGTGATGCATCTTTTTTCTCCACTTAACTCAGGATCATCTTAAACATTCCTTTCTGTGGCTTTGAAGTTGAAAAAATGTTAATGAGACCGCAAAAAATCTAAGTAGAAGTTTTTTATTAATGAATGTTTGGATTTTCTATAATGCACAACCTTCATATTTTAAGCCCTATCATGATGTTAGTTAAATTAATTGATTATTCTTTTTTCTAAATAAGCAACTACTTTTATTTTTCTCATTATCGTTTTGAGATATGCACTAAAAAGTAACTACGTATTTTATTTTATTCTTTCTAGAATCAGCATAACAATAAGAAGCATTTCCTTTTTGTTAAAATGCTGAATGGTCGGTTTTGACAAATTATCCTTAGTTTTCCTTTTTATATTTAATTTTTAATCAGTAAAATAAAAGTGACTGTATTTTCAGCATTATCTTGCAGGAATTTCTTTTTAGTATAAATATTCGTTTTTCATAAAATATTGAGTCCATTATTTAACATTCTTACTCTCTTCGAATTCATAAAATAAAGAGTTCGTACATAAGTACGAGGAAGAGAAAGAACGGTGCCTTTGTTTAAAGCATTTTTATGTGAATTTTTCTTTCTTTGGTTTCAGACTAAATTAGGTTGTTCTTTGACTATCCACGATTTAGGAAATACGGAAAAAGTTCAAACTATTTATGTGATATATTTTTGGATTGTTCCGTCTAAAATATATTTTCAAAGTTTTTAATTGTATAATTTAGAGTATATTTGAATTATATAACTTAAAAATACATCTGAATTGTATGATTATAAATTCATAATTATATTATTGAATTGGATGTTCCAGAGACAACTTGGATTTCACAAAATAGAAGTTAAAATTATAACTTTTTATTATACCATTCGAAAATTTTCTAATGGGATTATGCAATTGAGAAGTCAGTCTATTATAATTATGGATTCTACAATTAAATGTTATAATTGGCTTTGGGAGTGCATGAATATGAAATTATTATTCTGTATTCAATCTAGAAGACTTTTAAATTGTAAAATAGGAAAATAATTCAAAAACCAGTGTCACCTCCTCAGTTACTTAAATCCTTTAAAAAAATGAAAAATTTATATGCAAAAAAGTTAACTTTGACATCCATAAAATCTTCAGCTCTAATAATACTTTGTCAAATTCAATGTTCAAAGCAAGAGCTTATAAGTAAGAACACCAACGGAGGACAATAATGGAGGTGGGATGAATAATAAAACAAAAGGGGGAAAAATGGGTATTTTAAAAAACATTGTAGGTGCATAAGAAAAATATGGTGCAAGAAGAAATTTCCCTGTGTTATGAGGTTTTTTTAAGGTTTGTGAATTCTGATGTTTTCAATGACCCATAGTAGGGTTTTTTCCAGCACTTCCATAACTTCTACCTGCACCCCATGATTTTTAAAATAACCATTAAAAGTGACTTCTAGTTCTGGAATTTTTCCACAAGTTTTTTTGAATTTTTGGAACATAATTTCCAGAATATGATTTTCACAACAGCATTTCCATAATAGATTTTTCAGAACATTTCAAAATGATTTTTTGGAACAAATTTTCCATAACATGGTAATTCCCTAACGAGATTTTTGGAACAAAATTTGTGAAAAACATGAGATGAGTTTCAGAATAAAACAAGTTTTCTAAACATATACAAAGCTTTTGGAAAAACTTTTTTTTTTTTCAGAACGAGCTCTCTCCTTTTCTTCTTTCTTTGGAACAAACTTTTTTCTAGAACGAGTTCTCTCCTTTTCTTCTTTTTCTCAAAGAGTAGAGTGGAGAATGGGGGTTCTTTTCTGCATTTGCTAAATATGCTTTATCGTTTACTACTTGTAGTTGTTTTTTTATGCTATTTCTCAATTTTC
The DNA here is from genome assembly GCA_013389735.1 of Phaseolus lunatus. Taxonomy (NCBI): domain Eukaryota; kingdom Viridiplantae; phylum Streptophyta; class Magnoliopsida; order Fabales; family Fabaceae; genus Phaseolus; species Phaseolus lunatus. The sequence continues at coordinate 37,639,476 of CM023861.1, forward strand.
AGATTACTCTTGTAGAAGAAGAGGATACACTTAATCCTGTTATTAATAAATAAGTGTGGTTATGGGGGTTTTACCTAGACCTATTAGCCAAAAAAAGAGAAATAAATAGGTGAAGGATTATAGATTAAGGCAGAAAAATATAGAGAATAAGTTAGCTATTAAGAAATGATAAATGAATATAATTAATGCAATAATAAAACTTAATGTCACTGAAAAAGTTAGAAAATACTCTATCCTAATAACATGTTATTTAAAAATGATCAGCCCAAGTTGTACATTAACTTCAATTAGTAGTGTTTATATATATATATATATTTTACGTTAGTAATGCATAGAAATTAAGTTTGTATCTTTAAAATAATTTTAAATAAAATTTATATTTTAATTATTCGATTAGTAACATTGGAAGAAGTTTCAATGCCAAACGCATGTACATAGTACAAGGAAGTTGGAGGAAATAATTAAAGGAAAATGTTTCATGAGATGGGAGGAAGGACCAATATTTTTTAAAAAACAGTGTAACTTAAACCTCTTTATTTTTTTAAAAAATATAACTTCTAAATACAATTTTATAAAATACAAAAGAAAAAGTAAATGTAATTTAACAAATCCCTATAGTTACTCATTGAAATCATTAGATTTTTAAACATAACTCACAATTAGCATGAAACTCAGGAAGAGTTATTTTCGAGCAGAAATTACGGGCCTAACTTGTTAAGAACTTTACCAGTAAGAACTAAGTCTAGGTGAAGGCATTTTGATTCAATTCACACAAATTCACTACATTGAGATGTAAATAGACAAGGAAATGGATACACTTAATACACAACTATGCACTAAATAATTTCACTACAACGGCAAGGAGTTGATATAATTGCTTTTTATCTCAACCCAAAAACCCATCCAACCATAAAAACAAGTTTGGAAAATATTTTGAGAAAAAGAGATGTTTGCATTGAATGGTAAGGATCATCATGTGGTTAAGCAATTCTCCCAAGTCCCATACTTAGAGCTGAAGCTCCCACCACCGCTCTGCTGTGCATGCTCAGAAATAACAGTGCGAGCACAAACATCCCAAGTCCTTGCTATCTCCCCAAGGGACATAGGTTGTGATAGACTTCGTAAGGATATGCTAAACCTTGACTTTGCTTTCACAGAAAGATCTTCATTCTCCTTACTGAAACAAACAATACCACTTCATTAAACACAAGATTTCTCAGTACATTTAACATAAACGGAGTCTGATACAATAAATCAAACCTGTGCTTCATGCATGAAAAAAAAGTCATAATAAACTTTTTGTTAAGATATGAGCAATACATTTATTCCTTTTGTTGATAAATGCAAACATAGAACATATTTGTCGTGATAATTCATGATTTGGTGAGTAAAGATTTTGTTTAAAAGAAAATAAGACTCATAAGAGATGCCAAAATGCTCATTTTCTCACCCAGATTCAACTGGAAACTTGTCGAGGAGTATGGGGGAACAATTAGGATAATTCGTGGGAACAAGCAAGCGCAAGGGTTGAATTGGTGACTGCAAGGCAGTAAAACACAAATAAGGACAAAGTTGAAATTTCTATAACAAAGACAATAAATACTTAATATGCACGTGGTTTAAGTGTTTTATAGCCCACCATCTGTACTGAAGCATACTGGGATTTTAAGCTCGGACTGAGAGCCACAGCATTGTAAGAACACTTGACAATGGTCCCTTCTGTCCCTTTAGCCGCAGCTGCTGCTGCTGTTGGATCAACTTCTTCATTGCTTATGTCTACTACTGTGTCAATAAGTCGCTGATTAACCTCCCTAATTTCTTCCAAAAGGGAATGATTAGCCTACAATATAAGTCACATAAATTCCTTATCAACAATCAAAGGCTGCATGTTTAGAGTAAATCCATAAATTATAAAGTGACTTTCTAATTTTCACAATGTTAACTTCAGAATAATTTTAAAACATAATAACTAATGAATCATCTAATGCTCTGATGAAGCAAATGTCAAAAGCAAAACCAGATCATGCAAAATTGAAGTTATTATATGATGAATCCTGAACTGTCCAAGTCAACATTTGACCTGTTAAGAGAGTTAAACATAAATAGGATCTTTGTTTTATATCTCATGCTGCCCTTAATCATTGTCCACAAAGAGGAGAGGTTCGGGTGGATAATGATTATTTGTAAAAAATAAGACATTATTAATTAAAAGAATTGAAGAATAACAAGTCAGCATGATTCAGCCTAACCATAATACATTTTTATCTTTTCATGATAATCGCTATTCTTTTACTGAATCATTCAGTATCACTTTATTCTTTTTTGGTAATATATTTAGTACCATTTGTACCTTTAAGAAAAGAGTGCTTACCCATTAAATTGATCAAGTTAATATAAAAGAAAATCTAATTCAATAATTCCTATCTCAATTTTGACTAGATCCAGAAAAAATGTCCTGAAAGATCATAATCAGAGGTATAAAATGTGTTTTTTACAAAATACTGGTAGTTGCAAAAAAACGTGTGCTATCATGAAATTAAGGTGTTCATCAGTTCAAATACCCCTCCATATGTTTATATCTTTCCCCTTGCCCCTACCTGGATCTTTGTTTGTTGCGTGAACTGAATTTTTTCAAGGCACCAAAATCTCTAATTTAGTTGGTTGGTGTTACAATAAGTATGAAATCAACAATGCATATTTGATACATAGATATTTCACCATCTAAATGACAATACGAAATTACACCTTTCTACATACTTCTATTGAACTAGCAGCATTGGTTTTTGAGTCTGACTCCTTGAAGTCATAAATGGTGCAGTAATTACGTAATATGTTAGAGCATATGCCATCTATGTGTTCATGTCCATTCATAAAATGCAATGGCTAGCCCAAAATATAAGACTATAAAGTAAAAGATATCAATTATAAATAAAATGTAACTCCTAAAAAACATAGTACCTCAACCCTCGGCATCTTGAATCTAGATGTTGCAGTTGAATCCAAATCAGAGACCTCAGAAGCAGCTAACTGCTTGATACTATCATTCATGCTACCAGCAGAAGATACAACATTCAAGGGTGTTGCATAAGTATAGCGCTTCATCCTCCTAGTTCCATTGGCACCATCTTGTGTGATAAAATTTCTTGCCTGAAGGCGACAATTAGTCATAGCGACCAAATCTTCGCCCACAGCAGCTCTGGATCCATTACCTGGTGCTGATCCTGCTATCCTATCGTTCATGCTTACAACTGAACCAATATCACTAACAGCAGAACATAATGTTTTTGATGACATTGATTTCACCTGGAATCATGATAGGACGGAAATTTGTCAGTTGAACAATTATGGAAACCTTTATGTATTGTCAAATTTGTAAAAAACTTAAAGAGCACATTCACAGAACAGGCCAGCCTAAGATTAACCAGACTAACCGCTTTAATTAGACGCTCAATAGGCTGTTCAGGAACAGTTGACTTTCCAGATGTGGATACAAAAGCATTACCAAGAGCACCATCAGGACCAGTGAACTCTGCAAGTAAAGGAGAGGCTGATATTCCAGGTGTTCCAATGGCAAGGGATTGAGCAGGTGCTGTTGCACCCCCTGATTGTTGATATCCAATATTTGCAGCATTTGATATCAATGAAACACCAGATATGGGCTTTTCAGAATCCCCTGGCATAGGAGATGGAGCCAAGGGAGGTGAGGGAGTGGGTACTACAAAAGGTGAGTTAGCAGATTGCAGAGGTGTAGCAACTTTTGTGAGAGATGGAAGGTGGTTTTGCTGGTCAACCTGAGGAGATGAGTGTTGTGGAATCTGAGGAGATGTGGCCTGGAGTTGGGGAGAAGAACCAGGAAAAGGACTCCCTTTCATCTGTTGATGGGGATAAGCTGAACGTTGACTGGATGTAAGATGTTGCTGAAAGACCCCTGGCTTAACTCCAATTCCTTGCCTCATCTTAATGTCATTTGCATCATTCATTTGGTGAAGTTGTTGTATTTGATGAGTCGGCAATTGTGCAGGCAGCTGTTGCTTTGCTGTCTGGTGTAATTGCTGCTGTTGTTGCTGCTGTTGCATGATCTGCTGTTGCTTCCTCTGCATCAATTGCCGCTGATATTGTTGCTTAAGCTGTTGATTCTGTAACATCTGTTGCTCCTGTTGTTTTAGTTGCTGGTGTTGAAGCATACTAGAACTTTGCTGAAGGGGATTAAGATTTGGCTGGATTACATTAACCCCAGATTGTGAAGACAAGGAGTTAACATTAGTTTGTTGAGGAGCACTAGCAGGGTTTTGTTGGAGTGAGCTCACTGGAACCTGTTGTATGGAGTTTACAGCATTTCCTAGTCCTGAATCCAAATTGGTATTTGGTTGCATTGAATTCATCTTACTCTGCTGTGCTGTAGATACACCAGACAGAGAATTATGCTGCATGTTTGCCATATTATTCTGCTGCATTGTTGCTACAGAGCCTTGCATATTTGCTGCTTGCAACTGAGAATTCATTTGATTTTCATGAGACTGCACTTGTGTTACTTGCGGTTGTGACTGTGACATGGAATGCATATGTGGTGGGGGAAGCTGTCCAGGCAAGTTTTTCTTAGGTCTATTTGTATTTATAAAATTAATAATCTGCTTCTCATATGAACCCAGTTTCTCCTTGAAACTAGGTGAGATGTTACTCTTGGAAACCTGAAGGAATGTTATAATTCGTTCCAGCATCATTTTAAACACCTTCAGCTTATCGAGTTGTTCTGACTTTGGTTGTTGTGAAAGAGAATCGTGCTGATAGAAAAAGAAAAGATACGAGGTTAAACAGTAAAATAATGAGTAAAAATAAAAACAATAAAGGACTTCTCCTTTTAGAGTTTGCAGAATAATAATAATGAAAAAGGCTTCTTTGTCCATAGCTGATATTAAAAAGTTGCCTGACTAAACATACCTGTTGAAGTCTAGAAGCAATCTTTTGGTACATTTCAGTCAGCTCTGGCAAGTAACTTTCTTTCATTGATTTAATCTGCCATTGAAAATAAACAGAAGCAAACAATCAATGCATTATAAACCTCGCAATCTCCTGTGCAAGAAGATTTGTACCACTATTGCCTAAAGAACAGATTGACAAATTAAGATATTTAATTATTAAGATATTTTATTTAGCAAACTGAAACAAAATTTAAAGTCATATGCAGTTATATGTAATACATAAAACAAATATTTAATAAGAGTTCTTGTTATTTTTCAAAAATTGATAGAGTTCCACGTTCCTGTTTAAATTCCTCACAATAAAAATCATCAATCTTCATTGTTTTATTTTAGGGCTTGTTTAACAAATATTTGTTGCTCAACCCAATTAACTGAAAGAAAAATGATGATAAGAAATAGTATATTACCTTTTGATAAACTTCTTCTTGCCAATCACCCCCACTTGACTGTCCAGTCTGTGCTGTTGAATCCAGAGAAGCTACAAAAGATATTTCACACACATATGAGCTAGGGCTAAAAGAACGCAGAAATTTTTTGTTTTTAAAAATAAATGAGGCAATTGCAAACTAAGTTAGTGAACATTATTATATCATATATAGAAGATACATTATATGTGATATCCTGTGTTGTTGCATTTTAGAAAGTCTGTTGCTTAACTTATATGGACCAGTGATTTATAGCACAAACATCACAACAGAATTTGAGATTTGCCACAAGCATTTAGACAAGGCAAAAAAGTTATGGAGGAAAGACAAACAAACCAGAAATGGTAAATTTGAAGCAATAGTCCCAATATTTCTTTTAAAAAAGAAATAAGACGATAATCATAATTTACTGCAGAGAATGCACAAAAAATACACTGAATTATTGTATTTATTTTACATTTTTCATTTTCTTTGCAATTTTTGACAAGAATTGATGACAATGCGAGAGTTATTCAAGGCAGTCCAAATGAACTCCTACATGTAGATTCGGATAATCATAAGATGATTCTACTTCTACATGCTTGTAAGAAGGGGTATCCTGATCCAGAAGAAAACTCGTTCCACTGAGATCATGCAGGGATTGTGTTCCAGCATGTCGAATCACTGGGATCAAGCAATCCCAGTAATCCTACCTTGCTATTTGCATCATTAACTTGTGACCTTGGCTCTATTAGAGGACTTAGGCCATCTAATTCTTTTGCTGGGGACAAGGCTTAGACCTTGCAGAATTAGATCTATACTGTATTTAGAATAAGAGTTTATTCCAATGTCAGTAGAGATTTCAAAGTTATCCAACCTATTTATGTTATATAGATGTTTGAAATACAATTTTTTTATAAGATAGAGATCTTTTAAACCATGATGTGATCACACAATTTGTCTACCTCCTAAATGACCCAAGGTAGTAGGTAGGCTCACGAGTTTGACCACCTTGAAGCCATCAATTGACAAAAGGTAAAGCACACAAAGAAAAATGCACAGTTGCAATTTCACATACTTGATGAAGTTTCTGGAAGGGGTCTCTGTGATTGATATAACTGCTTCTGCTGATCAAGAACACTTGATTGTTGAAGTAAGGGACCTGAGGCCTGAAGCCTTTGTTGCATATCTCGTTGCAAGGAATTTGGCTGCTGTTGCAAACCCAACTGTTGTTGCAATTGTGCAGGCTGAGATTGAATCTGTGGCATCAATTGCTGCTGTGAAGCCTGAGACTGTGACTGCTGCGTTTGAGATGGTAACAAATTTGATGCATTTTGCTGAGATTGTGGTTGAATTTGGACCTGTGATTGTTGTTGCACGTGTGTAGAGTGCTGGCTTGTTTGCATACCTGAGTTGCCAGATTGAGGTCCTAGGACCTGCTGTGGCTGTAACCCAGAGACATTATTACCCAACTGCGGATGCATATTCGATAGGCTGTTTTGATTTATTAATTGTTGCTGTTGCAGGTTGGAGAGGTTATTCTGTTGTGCAAGTAACCTCTGAGGTTGCTGCAAATCACCAACATTATTCTGTGTCCCATGTATTTGGGCATGCTGCATGTTTGTTGCATTTCCCTGTGCCCCCATAAGTTGTTGTTGTTGCTGCTGTTGTTGCTGTTGTGGAGGTAATATTGACTGTTGAGCAATCGGTGTTTGTTGCTGATGAATGATCGAATTTTGTTGAGGTTGCTGTTGCCTGAGAACTTGGGAGTGTTGCTGAAGGACGGACTGTGTTGATTGTTGAACATTATTTGATTGTTGATTGTGCTGGATGCTAGGTAGAGATGTCTGCATCATGGGATTCTGCTGCATAACAGATGATGTTTGAATGACAGGTTGCTGGGAAGATTGCAACTGATTTGGTTGTAGAAGACTCTGCTGCTGTTGTTGCTGCTGCTGCTGTTGTTGTTGCTGCTGCTGCTGATGGAACTTCTGCCTCAAAAGCTGTTGTTGAATTTGTTGTTGGTACAGATATTGTTGCGGATTTTGAGATTGCTGCTGTTGTTGGGGAACAACCTGCTGCCTTGCTTGAATTTGTCTCTGGGAACCAGCAAACATATTTTGCATGTTGGAATTCTGGCTAATGGTGTTTCCCACTGAATTCTGTCCAGGAATATTCTGCATGTTGGGATTATTCTGGCCAACATTTTGGATTGGAGTCTGGGTTAAACCCGATGATTGAGATGCAATATTATTTTGAATAAGCTGTTGGCGTGCCTGAGATTGATTGGGCATAGGAATAGAATGTTGCTGCCCAGGATTGTGAACTTGGGGTGGAATAACAAGCCCAATTAAATAAACAATGATAGGTTAAGTAAGAGAAACCCACAAAAAACTTAAGATATTACATCAGGATCCAAATGAATTGTTAACAACACACAATTGAAATTTTGAAACCTTAGAAGGAGTTGAAGTTACCAAAAAGCTATTAAGCAAGCAATAAAGGTCCAAATAAGAGAGTAACGGTATAAACAAGCAATACTACCTCTAATAACGGATACAAGTTGGCCTTCAGTGGGAATAAAGACTTAACAATGTGATTCAAGCTTTTTGGACTTTTAAAAATTAAGCATTTCACCTCTTTCTACCTTTTTGGGTTGTTTTCATTCTACTTTCACAATTAGATTGATTTTGGTCAGCGAACACCTAGATTTTGTAATTTCAATGTGCTCTTTTTTGGTCCAAGACTTAAGCTAGAGACTAACAAAAGATTCCAAATGTACTATAGAACAGTTGCATCCTTTATCTTTTAGTAATCAATCACTTAGCTCAAATCAACATACGATCTTAACCAAACATCTTTCAAGACTAAATGCCTCATAACAAGACTGGAGGAAAGAAAACAACAATAAGACATCACAAAATATCAAAGAAAGCTAAAAGAAACTCAACAAGATGTAAAGTAATCAATATTAAAAAAAAAAACAAATTACATGTATTTGGTATTCAAGATTAAACCAAGCAATAAAAAATAAAAATTTCTTTAATTAAGATCCACAACAAAATACTAAAATCAACAAGGAAACAAGTGGCAATGGCAAAGGAAACCAAAATTGCAAGTTAACAACGGATTTAAACACAGACACTGCAATGTTTTTAGAGATAAATTTTAACAAATTGATATCATCGAAAAATTTAAAAGGAACAAAGACTCAAAAACAAACAACCAGGATCGTATGTAACACCAGCAGACAAAAATAAAATGTTAGTGATTCTTCACATCAATAGGACACAATACAGTCCCAACAACTTAAGCTGAACTAGAAACAGCTCCAAGTTAGATCCTGTTGGAATGAGAATATTGCCACTATGCCAAGGTTATTAAAAACTAACCTGGATCGGGAGGTTTATTACTTGGACCACCTTGGTTTGGAGGGTTGGCCATTGTGCCTTGGGATTTAGTCTCCATGGTAAGCATCTTCAAAGATATTTTCCGAAGATAATCAGACTGAAATAAGGGAATATCACATTAAAGCATCAATCTTTCATTTCGTACGTGTTTGTTTATATAACCTTAAGTTGATAAATCTAAAATCAAATAGTACCTGGCTTGTGGCAGCAGTAAAAATCTTCTCTTCAAACCTTTGAGCAATCTTCTGAAGTTCATGCAATCCCTCTTGACCAGAAACAGGAAGATGTCTTTTTAACGTGTCCATTCTATAGAAAATGAGGAAAGCGGTTTAATAACTAAATAATACAAATTATAGAAAACTTATGGTCAATAGACAATCCTAAAATGTTATAAGGTCGTCAAAATGTAAGAAGTCCTCATTGAAATCATACACATATTCAGAACAAAAAACAAATATAGTACAATGGATATCAGAAATGGAGTGCAAAGCACCATTTTGATAATGTAGATAGTCTCTCTTCTACGTACAAATCTGATGATTGCATGACTGAAAAAGAAAAATAATACATAATTCCAAGAAGAGTCACCAGGAGCATAACAAGAGAAAATACTATTGCTCATAAAAATAGTTCTTCATTTTCTTTATTTTATACTTCTTAGTTAGACTTGGAAAACGTATGTCCTTTAATTTCTTTGTAATATCAAGGTGTAAATAGTAATTGCAGTTTAGGTTGTAATTGGGCCTAAATTTAAAAAGTCAATCATGCCCAAAGAGGAGCATCAAGTTTGGCCAAGAGAAGAGAGAAACAACAGAAGAGTTACACACGCATAGAAAGTGTGATGCAAGCACAAAAAGCATGGGATTAATCTTGGTCATTGATAAGATCTAGGAGATTTAAATTTAAATTTTTGGATTTCCCTCTCTTTTTCCTGTAGCATTTTCTGCTAAGGCTAGCATGAGTGGACAAATATAACTATTCCCTTTCTTTGTAAATAACTTTTGAAATATATGAAAAATTGAGAGTTTGAAGCACTTGTGAGCGTAATTCTCATCCATGAGTTTTATCTTGATTTCTAGAAATCCAAGTGGTTATTCTTTCCTGGTGCTTATCTTGAAGATGGAGGTGGAACTTCAAATTCAAGTGGCGGGCCTTGCTTTTCCACCATCTAAGTATTCTCCACCTTTTCTGTTTTAATTTGTGTTAATGTTCTTATGCTCTATAATTTTCGGTTCAATTCTATTCTAATCCATTCCTATCCATTGTTATGTTCTTGTTAATGATTCTATTCCCCTAGCTTGAATTTTATATTGTTCTTGTATTGAATTCTAGATCCTACTCTTATATTGATCTTGTGATTAGAATCATTGATTCAAGCCTCTCAATAATTGATTTGAAGTTTCAAGGCAAGGATAAGATTCAACTCCAATAGTTATCTTGCTCCATATGCATTTAAGCTTCCTTTGCATATATCAACTTTATCAAAAACATAAGAGAAAAAATCCTACTAATAGTCCTATAGTTTTCCAGTAAATATCCATCTACCACACATTCTCTATGAAGAGAAAATATGTATAACCTATTCAAGAGCAAAATACACAATCTTAAATCAGTTTGCAAAGACAAACATGTTCCTCTGTGAAAATAATGGCAGTAACCTCCAACCAAACTCACCAAATGAGTGTAATGATAGCACATGAAAAATAATAACAGCACATAGAGAAAAAAAAAACTCTGCCCTACTCCTCCTTTGAGACATCTAAAGTGAATAAGCAAGTGCCCCATATTCTACCATGATAGCAAAAGTTTATTCTAACACACTGAACAATAACACCAAATAATTGAAAAGTTGTATTTGCCAGTGATAGTGTTCAACCCCCAAGTATGACTATATCCCACTCCAAGGTTGTTAAACTCAAGATACTACCTAGGATCAAGAGGAGTGAACAGCAGTAACTCGAATCATAAGATCCTAAGTTTCTACCAAAAATAATTATAAATAATGCATATGCATAAAAACACCACAGATAAAGAAAACAACCTCACATCATTAAAAAACTTAAGTTGAAATCCAAAATCATAGATTTATAGACAACTAAAGAGTGGAATTAAAATTCGTAACATGATAAAAAATAATTCATAAAAGTTCTTAAAATAATTGATAAATAGAACTAAATTTAATAATAGGTCACAAAGATAATTTTAGAACAATTCTGAAAAATAAAAAGGGTGATTAAAAAATTTATTCAGCAGTTCAGCCACTGTGAGAGAAGCCAAAGCATAGAATTAAAAGATAGAAAAGAGTGGGATGAGATGAGAGTGACTGGATCACTGAGCGAGAGAGACCCAGGCTGGGGAGCCGTGGCTGACCTTGAGAAAAAGAGAAGACAGAAGCTGAGATGTTGGGTAACAGGAGCAACTACAGTGCAATAACCAGCAATTGTAGCAACTACGCACTGTGAAAGTAGCAGCAAGGTGGAGCTTCAGCGGTTGCACAGAGAGGTCCAATGATACAATTGAGTTATTTTCATATGGGGGTAAGGCAGTGAATGGCAGAGACCATTTGACAATAGGAGAGAAAAGGGGTCATTTTGGCTGCATTCTATCGAGGATCCCATGACATGACTGAGCATGGTAAATCACAAAACCAGAATGATCCCACCCTCAAGAAGTTCAGCTTGCCCAGGACCTTTGACATGTAAAATGATACATGATTTTAAAAAAATTATCCCACTAACCCATCAATGAGCATGTGCAATGCTGACATGCTAAACCTCATCCCTACACTTTTATTATGACATTAAAAACAATTAAAGAGATTTTTTATTAAATATTCGTTTGGATGAAAAACGAACAGATTTAATTATTTTTTTAACCTATCAACCAGAAATTTGAGCACATGTTTCATAATTATTCGCATAAGTCAATTACACACTATGACACTGCCAATCGATGTTCTTTGATATACATTCATTTATCATTATCCTCATGGAAATGCTGTCTGTCAATCTATGATTTACTTCTGTTGTGGGACAATAGTAAGAAATTACAAATGATATCAGAGAGACAATATTAAAACTGAATCTTACATTTTGTTGACAATTCTTTGGCGTGACTCTTGCTGCAGTCCACCTCTCCAATCACTAGTATCCATATTGGCTTCAGCACCTTGATTAGGTCTCCAATTATTGTTATCCATTTAATTTTTTTGATAAACTGAAACACCAAAACCAGACTATTGTTGTCAAATCGGACTCCCAAAAGAAGGTGCAAAAGATGAACATAAATGCATGAAATATTATGAAGATAATCCATAGAAATCAGTTGCTTTCACAGAGATAACCGTCGATCCATAAATTATGCAGTCACGACAACAGTTAAACAGGAGACCAAATTTGTTTTTCCTCAACGGACAAAGGACAGAGGTTTATACGACTTAATCGTCAATATACCATGCTTAAACCATCGATGCATGCAAGAAACATTAATTTTCTAACGAACAAAAACATGGATTGTCTAGTAATTAATTGTAAAAGCCAATAACAAAATTCCAATTTTAATATTCCCTCATTTCATTCTCTATCTAGCGTTATCTTAATTCGTTGTTCTCCAAATTTGGCGTGAAAGAAGGGTGTTCTGTTCTAATTTTCCTTCAAAGATCTTGAATAATGATTCAAAAGAAACGCGTCTCTTTTCTACTCGGTCTTTCGATGATTAAACCGTTATCAAGGTTCGAACGATGAGAGAGAAAGAGAAAAAAGATAAATCCAATATTAGAAAACGGACCTGATGGTGGTGGCGATTTTGGGGCGATGGCGAGGGCAGTGTTACAGATTGCGTGTCTGACTCGTGAGCTTCTACTGTATTGTAGGTAACTTCAAAATGGGTGCAGAAACAAAGCCTCTTTATTGTTATTTTCAAAGCCTTCTAACTCCTCTATAATTATTATTTTAATACATAAAATATAATATAGGCAATAAAATAATATTAAGAAAAAAATATACATGGCTTCTTTAAGTGGTTGATTAATTAAACTTTAATTATGATTATCAATGTATGATTATATTACATTTAACTATTCAACATACATTTTTTTGTTTTAGGTTATATTTGCCTCCACTTCCAAAGATACTAGACAATACGGTTAGGTTAGGTTAGGTTATGTTATTTTATTATATTATATTATTTTTAAATGGGATATTATATCTCTATTAATATAAAGTTTAACTATATATAGTTTTATATTTTGCATTAGATTAACTATTTTGCATGCCATTGCATTTTATTATATAAATATATATATATATATATATATATATATATTTGTAAATATTATATCCTATAATCATAAACTAACTAAATCTTATTTTTTAAGAAAAGTAACTCAGTGAGCATGATTGAATTTTGTTAGTTATTTTGAAAGTTTTAAACCTAGTTACATTTAATATTTCACTATATGTTGGTGGAAATAAGATTAACTTGGACAGAGAGAAAAAATGGAAGGTAACAATATCTTACACAAAGCTTCTTTATTATTTTCAAAGTCTTTTAACTTCTCTATATTTATTATTTTATTACATAAAATATAATATAGACAATAAAATCGAATTTAAGCAGTTAATATTAAGAGAAAACTATACATGACTTCCTTAAGTGGTTGATTAATTAAGCTTTAATCATGATTATGAATTATGACTTTACATTTAACTATAAAGCATGTACATTCATATTCCTATAAATATCTAATTAATTAATTAGTATTTTTAATTAAACAAATCAAAAGAGTTGTTATTTTTATATGGTAAATTATTTTTTGAAAGTACTGTAAATGTTAATTTATAATAATATTTTAATTTAAAATAATGTCAATTACTTAACATTTAAACAAATCCTTTTTAAAATTTGTATGACTGAATATACATTAATATGTCATTTTCTATAATATTATAATCAACATGACTGTTGCAATTTGATACTAATATCCTAATATAATGTTTTTTCTTCAATACCTTGAAAAACACATTTTCAATGCATTTATTTTTGTTTTGAAAACACAACGTTCTCGGACTTTTTAGATTATGTTTGCATTTTTTATTATAATAATGAATTAAATTTAATACTCTATTAATTTTAATTTTATATTTTTAGTTAAATAAAGTATGTATTATTATCTTTCATATTTGATGTGTGATCCTAATTTGAATGTAAGTAATGTTAGAAAAACAATATAAAAGATATATTTACATGAAAAAAACTTAATTATATAGTGAAGTAATGATGTACAGTTATTTAAGTAAATGAGTAGTTTATTTCATTTTTAAAATTTTCTGTTATATATCAAAAGAATACTTTTGAGATTTAAAATATTAATATTTTAAAATAAAACTAAGAATAAAATAGAATTATCTTATATGTATACAACAATTGAAGTATATCACTATAAATTATTGTAAATTTAAAATATTAAATTTCAAGATATAATCTAAAGTAAAATAAAACATTAAATAAATACATATTATGTAACATCTTATTGTTTATATTTATGCATAGTTTGTTTTTAATCAAACACATTTATATTTTTGTCTTCTTCAATCTTATTCTTTTCATCTTCAGCCAAGAAACTTAGACAAAATGAAACAGAAAGTGTGTGTTCCCTGACACTGAATTCTGTCCAGGCATATTCTGCATGTTGGGATTATTCTGGCCACCATCTTGGATTGAAGTCTGGGCTAAACCCGATGATTGAGATGCAATATTATTTTGAATAAGCTGTTGGCGTGCCTGAGATTGATTGGGCATAGGAATAGAATGTTGCTGCCCAGGATTGTGAACTTGGGGTGAAATTACAAGCCCTATTAAATAAACAATTATAGGTTAAGTCAGAGAAACCCACAAAAAACTTAAGATATAACATTAGGATCCAAATGAATTGTTAACAACACACAATTGAAATTTTGCAACCTTAGAAGGAGTTGAAGTTACCAAAAAGCTATTAAGCAAGCAATAAAGGTCCAAAAGAAAGAGAGCAACGGTATAAACAAGCAATACTACCTCTAATAATGGATACAAGTTGGCCTTCAGTGGGAATAAAGACTTAACAATGTGATTCAAGCTTTTTGGACTTTTAATAATTAAGCATTTCACCTCTTTCTACCTTTCTGGGTTGTTTTCATTCTACTTTCACAATTAGATTGATTTTGGTCGGCAGACACCTAGATTTTGTAATTTCAATGTGCTCTTTTTTGGTCCAAGACTTAAGCTAGAGATTAACAAAAGATTCCTAATGTACTATACAACACTTGCATCCTTTATCTTTTGGTAATCAATCACTTAGCTTAAATCAACATACAATCTTAACCAAACATCTTTCAAGACTAAATGCCTCATAACAAGACTGGAGGAAAGAAAACAACAATAAGACATCACAAAATATCAAAGAAAGCTAAAAGAAACTCAACAAGATGTAATCAATATTAAAAAAAACAAATTACATGTATTTGGTATTCAAGATTAAACCAAACAATTAAAAATAAAATTTCTTTAATTAAGATCCACAACAAAATACAAAAATCAACATGGAAACAAGTGGCAATGGCAAAGGAAACCAAAACTGCAAGTTAACAACGGATTTAAACACAGACACTGCAATGTTTTTAGAGATAAATTTTAACAAGTTGATGTCATCGAAAAATTTAAAAGGAACAAAGACTCAAAAACAAACAACCAGGATCGTATGTAACACCAGCAGACAAAAATAAAATGTTAGTGGTTCTTCACATCAATAGGACACAATACAGTCCCAACAACTTAAGCTGAACTAGAAACAACTCCAAGTTAGATCCTGTTGGAATGAGAATATTGCCACTATGCCAAGGTTTTTAAAAGCTAACCTGGATCGGAAGGATTATTACTTGGACCACCTTGGTTTGGAGGGTTGGCCATGGTGCCTTGGGATTTAGTCTCCATTGTAAGCATCTTCAAAGATATTTTCCGAAGATAATCAGACTGAAATAAGGGAATATCACATTAAAGCATCAATCTTTCATTTCGTACGTGTTTGTATACATAACCATAAGTTGATAAATCTAAAATCAAATAGTACCTGGCTTGTGGCAGCAGTAAAAACCTTCTCTTCAAACCTTTGAGCAATCATCTGAAGTTCATGCAATCCCTCTTGACCAGAAACAGGAAGATGTCTTTTAAACGTGTCCATTCTATAGAAAATGAGGAAAGCGGTTTAATAACTAAATAATACAAATTATAGAAAACTTATGGTCAATAGACAATCCTAAAATGTTATAAGCTCGTTAAAATGTAAGAAGTCCTCATTGAAATCATACACATATTCAGAACAAAAAACAAATATAGTACAATGGATATCAGAAATTGAGTGCAAAGCATCATTTTGATAATGTAGATAGTCTCTCCTCTACGTACAAATCTGATGATTGCATGACTGAAAAAGAAGAAAAAGAAGAAAAAGAACAATAATACATAATTCCAAGAAGAGTCACCAGGAGCATAATAAGAGAAAATACTATTGCTCATAAAAATAGTTCTTCATTTTCTTTATTTTATACTTCTTAGTTAGACTTGGAAAACGTATGTCCTTTAATTTCTTTGTAATATCAAGGTGTAAATAGTAATTGCAGTTTAGGTTGTAATTGGGCCTAAATTTAAAAAGTAAATCATGCCCAAAGAGGAGCATCAAGTTTGGCCAAGAAAAGAGAGAAACAACAGAAGAGTTACAGATGCATAGAAAGTGTGATACAACCACAAAAAGCATGGGGTTAATCTTGGTCATTGATAAGATCTAGGAGATTTAAATTTAAATTTTTGGATTTCCCTCTCTTTCTCCTGTAACATTTTCGGCTAAGGCTAGCATGAGTGGATAAATATAACTATTCCCTTTCTTTGTAAATAACTTTTGAAATATATGAAAAATTGAGTGTTTGAAGCACCTGTGAGAGTAATTCTCATCCATGAGTTTTATCTTGATTTCTAGAAATCAAAGTGGTTATTCTCCCTTGGTGCTTTTCTTGTAGAGGTGGAACATCAACTTCAAGTGGCGGGCCTTGCTTCTTCCACCATCTAAGTATTCTCCACCTTTTCTCTTTTAATTTGTGTTAATGTTCTTATGCTCTATAATTTTCGGTTCAATTCTATTCTAATCCATTTCTATCCATAGTTATGTTCTTGTTAATGATTCGATTCCCCTAGCTTGAATTCTATATTGTTCTTGTATTGAATTCTAGATCCTATACTAGTTCCTATTCTTATATTGATCTTGTGATTAGAATCATTGATTCAAGCCTCTCAATAATTGGTTTCAAGTTTTAAGGCAAGGATAACATTCAACTCCAATTGTTACCTTGCTCCATATGCATTTAAGCTTCCTTTGCATATATCAACTTTATCAAAAACATCCTACTAATAGTCCTATAATTTTCACTAAATATCCATCTACCACACATTCTCTATGAAGAGAAAATATGTATAACCTATTCAAGAGCAAAATACACAATCTTAAATCAGTTTGCAAAGACAAACATGTTCCTCTGTGAAAATAATGGCAGTAACCTCCAACCAAACTCACCAAATGAGAGTAATGATAGCACATGAAAAATAAAAACAGCACATAGAGAGAAAAAAACTCTGCCCTACTCCTCCTTTGAGACATCTAAAGTGAATAAGAAAGTGCCCCATATTCTAAGGATACACCCATGATAGCAAAAGTTTATTCTAACACATTGTACAATAACACCAAATAATTGAAAAGTTGTATTTGCCGGTGATAGTGTTCAACCCCCAAGTATGACTATATCCCACTCCAAAGTTGTTAAACTCAAGACACTACCTAGGATCAAGAGGAGTGAACAGCAGTAACTCGAATCATAAGATCCTAAGTTTCTACCAAAAATAATTATAAATAATGCATATGCATAAAAACACCACAGATAAAGAAAACAACCTTACATCATTAAAAAACTTAAGTTGAAATCCAAAATCATAGATTTATAGACAACTAAAGAGTGGAATTAAAATTCTTAACATGATAAAAAATAATTCATAAAAGTTCTTAAAATAATTGATAAGTAGAATTAAATTTAATAATACGTCAGAAAGATAATTTTAGAAGAATTCTGAAAAATAAAAAGGGTGATTAAAAAATTTATTTAGCAGTTCAGCCACTGTGAGAGAAGCCAAAGCATAGAATTACAAGATAGAAAAGAGTGGGATGAGATGAGAGTGACTGGATCACTGAGCGAGAGAGACCCAAGCTGGGAGCCGTGGCTGACCTTGAGAAAAAGAGAAGACAGAAGCTGAGATGTTGGGTAACAGGAGCAACTACAGTGCAATAACCAGCAATTGTAGCAACTACGCACAGTGAATGTAGCAGGAAGGTGGAGCTTCAGCGGTTGCACAGAGAGGTCCAATGATACAATTGAGTGATTTTCATATGGGGTAAGGCAGTGAATGGCAGAGACCATTTGACAATAGGAGAGAAAAAGGGTAATTTTGGCTGCATTCTAACGAGGATTCCATGACATGACTGAGCATGGTAAATCACAAAACCAGAATGATCCCACCCTCAAGAAGTTCAGCTTGCCCAGGACCTTTGACATGTAAAAGGATACATGATTTTAAAAAAATTATTCCACTAACCCATCAATGAGCATGTCCAATGCTGACATGCTAAACCTCATCCCTACACTTTTATTATGACATTAAAAACAATCAAAGAGATTTTTTATTAAATATTCGGTTGGAGGAAAACGAACAGATTTAATTATTTTTTTAACCTATCAACCAGAAATTTGAGCACATGTTTCATAATTATTCGCATAAGACAAATTACACAATATGACACTGCCAATCGATGTTCTTTGATATACATTCATTTATCATTTGAAAAGAAGACCACAATCCTCATGGAAATGCTGTCTGTCAATCTATGATATCATTGATTTACTTCTGTTGTGGGACAATGTAAGAAATTACAAATGATATCATATAGAGAATATTAAAACTGAAATCTTACATTTTGTTGACAATATTTTGGCGTGACTCTTGCTGCAGTCCACCTCTCCAATCACTAGCATCCATATTGGCTTCAGTACCTTGATTAGGTCTCGAATTATTGTTATCCATCTAATATTTTTGATAAACTGAAATACCAAAACCTGACTATTGTTGTCAAATCGGATTCCCAAAAGAAGGTGCAAAAGATGAACATAAATGCATGAAATATTATGAAGATAATCCATAGAAATCAGTGGCTTTCACAGGGATAACCGTCGATCCATACAGTTAAACAAGAGACCAAATTTGTTTTTCCTCAACGGACAAAGAACAGAGGTTTATAAAACTTAGGACTTCAATATACATGCTTAAAACGTCAATATACATGCTTAAAACATCGATGCATGCAAACAAACATTGATTTACTAACGAAAAAAACTATGGATTGTCTAGCAATTAATTGTAAAAGCCAATAACAAAATTCCAATTTTACTATTCCCTCGTTTTAGTTTCTATCTAGAGTTACATGCAACATTGTAATTCGTTGTTCTCCAAATTTGGCGTGAAAGAAGGGGCGTCCTGTTCTAATTCTCCTTCAAATTTTCCTTGAATGATCTCGAGTAATGATTCAAACAAAACTTTTCTACTCGCTCCTTCGATGATTAAACCGCTATCAATGACAGAGTGAAGCCAATAATAAGGTTTGAACAATGAGAGAGAAAGAGAAAGAAGATAAATCTGTTAGCAATTAAATGTATTTTTCTGTTTTGATTAGTATGGGTACTGTTGACCTATTATTTAGGGATTAAGTGTCGTGCATTTAGAAAACCACCTATTGCTTAGGGATTGGGTGTCATGCATTTAGGAAACCACCCATGAACTCATATGTGGAGTTAGTGGGTGTAGAATCAGTGTTTTTCAGCTTTGATTGTATGGCTATAAAGCCTATTTTCTGCACTTTGAATTAAAATAACACGAGATTTCATAAAAACAGAGAAAAACTTTACCTTTGTGTTAACAAAATCCAATATTAGAAGACGGACCTGATGGTGGTGGCGATGGTGGTGGCGATTTTGGGGCGATGGCGAACGCAGTGTTACAGATTGCGTGTCTGACTCGTGAGCTTCTACTGTATTGTGGGTAACTTCAAAATGGGTGCAGAAACAAAGCCTCTTTATTGCTATTTTCAAAGCCTTCTAACTCCTCTATAATTATTATTTTAATACATAAAATATAATATAGGCAACAAAATAATATTAAGAAAAAAATATACATGGCTTCTTTAAGTGGTTGATTAATTAAACTTTAATCATGATTATCAATGTATGATTATAATTCATTTAACTATTCAACATTTTTTTTTAGGTAATATTTACCTCCACTTTCAATGCATTTATTTTTGTTTTCAAAACAACTTAAAGTTTTAGCTATAAATTTCATACAGTCTTCTTAAATAACGTGTTTGTGTTCGAGACACTTCTACAACATTCGTAGAATACTTATTGGTGAAGTGTTAAATTCAAAAATATTTATTAAATGTTTGACAATTTTAACACAATTCTAAGATAATTTTAAAAAAATATATATTAATTTTTTAAAAACTTAAAATTATTAAATAAATTTTTATTATAATTATAAAGATAAGGAATAAATTATTTTGAACCATCCATAAAAAAACATTTTATGCTAAAAAGAAATTTGAAACCTATTTGTGCACATAAATCTTAATTGTCAATTTATATAATTCATAATTATATAATATATAGATCCGTGTCTCGTGTCTTACATTTTAAAGATTATACGTATCTCCGTGTCGTATCGGTGTCTGTGCTATATAGTTTTTTAGATTATACTAATGAATTAATTTTAATTTTATATGTTTAGTTAAATAAAGTATTTATCATTATCTTTTATATTTGATGTGTAATCCTAATTTGAATGAAAATAATGTTAAAAAACAATATAAAAGACATATTTACATGAAAAAACTTCATTATATATTGAAGTATCTATGTGTACAGTTATTTAAGTAAATGAGAAGTTTATTTCACTTTTAAAATTTTCGTTATATATCCAAAGAATACTTTTGAGATTTAAAATATTAATATTTTAAAATAAAACTAAGAATAAAATAGAATTATCTTATATGTATACAACAATTGAAGTATCTCACTATAAATTATTGTAAATTTAAAATATTAAAATTTTAAAGATATAATATAAAGTAAAATAAAACATTAAATATATACATATTATCGTAACATCTTATTGTTTATATTTATGCATATTTTGTTTTTAATCAAACACATTTATATTTTTGTCTTCTTCAATCTTAATTTTTTCATCTTCAACCAAGAAACTTAAATCAAATGAAACAGAAAGTGTGTTTTCCCTGATAGTTGTTGCAATTATGATTTTCCTCTGATCGAACTTTCTGCGAAAACGAAAATTGTGTAGTGGTGTTGAACAGTTCAGCAGAGGTACCTCTTTTCGATGGCTCAGATTCCTAACCTAGATAATGCTCCCATCAATCTCACATCCATTAGGTTAAATCCCCACTTACTCATCCTCTCATTCATTGTTCTTGTTCACAATATTCACAATTTCAACTTCAACTCATTTTAATCATTATTTATTCTCTTTGCCATCAGGGAACAGTCCCAAAAGGAGCTCATCAACATCCTCAAGAATGTAATTACTGCTTCTGAATTCCTCCGTTTTCGTTGTTTGTAGAAAATTGAAGTTCTGTTCCGCTATGTGATTTCGATTTAAGATTTGATGTTTTTGACTATTATTGACTCTTTCGTTTATTTGATATTGATAGCTTTTATTGTAAAGGCACTGAACATTGGGTTCCTAAGTGTGTGTGATTTTTATCTCGTGTTCTTGTAGGTTCGAGGGAAGAAGTGTTTGGTCATTGATCCGAAGCTCGGGGACTCTCTTTCGCTTATTATACAGACATCCATTCTCAAGGCACTTTTCTTGCCCTTAGTAATTTACTGGGTTTTATGTAACGGGATATCAATTCATGAATTATCTGTCTTATATATATATATATATATATATATATATATATATATATATATATATATATATATATTAGGGAACATTTTAATGCTTTGTGTTCCAATAGTCTCAACTCGCTTAAGAGGCGAGTTGAGCTCAAGGCCAATCTAAATATACCTTCTCTCTCAACCTCTGGTGCATGATGGAGTGATAGAGTTCCAAGCTCCAAAATAGAGAATACCTCATTAATCCTAACGATCCTATCTTAAAGAATTTGAAGTTGAAATATTGGCACCTAAAGTGGTTCTAAAGACGAACTTTGTTCCCTTAGCCTTCAACTCCAGAGCTTCCGGTACTTCCAATGGTTCCACATAACTCAGAAGTCGAATTTAAATACACCTTTCCTCCCTTTAACCCTTCGAGACACTTTTAAAGATAAAACTGTGATGGAACTTTGAGTTTTAAAATAGATAATATCTCGGATGACCATAACGAAGCTGGTTAGTTTTTAATTGAATTTTAATAAAAAATATTAACCTTTCTGTATACCTACACACCGGAGTTATCAATGATGGAAGGCTAAATTTCCGTCAAATAAACATGTCCTTGTGGCCTATGGCACCACTATAACGGGCTTTCCTCCAATGGTGGAGGGGTCAAAAGATGCCATGTTAGAGAGTTATGATGGCACTATATCGGCTATTTAACAAAAGATCTTAGTTCTTTTCTGAATAAACTGTTGTTTGCTTGTATTAATTTTTTGTTTATATTGAGAGTTCACACTGAATTACAAGCAGGAGCATGGAGTTGAATTGCGACATCTTTCTGGTGATCCAATTCAGACTGACAGCAGCAAAGTAGTTTACCTTGTGCATGCTCAGCCCAAGTTGATGAGATTCATATGTTCTAATATTCATAATGATCTATCGAAAGGATTGCAAAGAGAATATCATGTTTATTTTGTCCCCCGCCGGACTGTTGCTTGTGAGAAAGTAAGCTTTCATTGGAAACAAATAATTTTCCTAGTTGGGGATGGTACCTCTATTTTAAACATGATATCTCTGCCAGGAATAAATGAATTTTTTTCTTGTGTAGGTTCTTGAGGAAGAGAAATTACATCATATGGTTTCAATTGGGGAATATCCCTTGTATATTGTACCAATGGATGAAGATGTGTTATCATTTGAACTTGATCTTTCTTACAAAGTAAGCTTGATATTAATACTTCTGCTCTTTGTGACTTATTTGTAGAGTTTCTTTCAGTGTTGTAATTTATTGAATTTACTTACAGTCTGCATTTGCTTTGACTATTTACTTATTCTTGTTTGCCTTCTATCTATGGTAGGAATGCCAAGTTGATGGTGATACAGGATCGCTTTGGCACATTGCTAAAGCTATTCACAAACTTGAGGTTGTACTTTTTAATGCATATAGTTGAATTTTTCTTTAGACATGAACAATTAGCATCAAGTAAAATGGAGTAATCCCATACAGTTGTCACTTTATGAAATACCATCATCATCATTAGCATTGAATATAACATGATCTCAATCTTTGTGAGTCTGTACTTTCTTATAACTATTTCACTTCATTTTTTGTAGTTTTCTTTTGGAGTGATACCAAATGTGAGGGCAAAAGGAAAAGCATCTGTGTGTGTTGCGGACATCCTAAACCGAATGCAAGCTGAGGAACCAGTTAACTCATCTGACGTAATTTATCTCTATGCTATTTTTCTCTTCAAGTTAGAATAGCAGAATAACAAACAAAAGCTATGTTTAAATTGTATTCAATTTAAAACTTAAAATACACCATATAATCCCCTGTTTGTTTTCTCTTTGTTTACACAGATCGTTGTGCCAGAGATAAATACACTAATCCTTTTAGATAGAGAGGTACAACCTGTTTTCCATCTCATCTCCATTATTCATGATTGGTAGTGTCTTTGGGGATGTTATGCTTGGTGCCCTTGTACTGAGTTATTTATGAATTTGTTTTTTACTGCTTAAGGAGGGCATTTCCCGTCCAATACATTTATCCTTCATTACTTCATAAAAAGACGTTAATGAAAGATTTTTGTACATAAATGAGATTGAAAAATTTGAAGTTAAACAATTTATTACTAGTTCTTTTTGCACACTTAATTTTCTATATTCACATTAACTTACATTCTTTTTGAGGTCCTACTATTTCAGTTGTTTGGATATGAGTGGTGTCCACATGAATGGTGGTCATTGAATTTGGGTATGTTTTGAATGCAGGTTGACATGGTTACACCTTTGTGTTCCCAATTGACATACGAGGGACTACTTGATGAGGCAAGTTAATGCAGAATCAGCATACACTTTTAAGAATGAATATTTAGTGCATAAAATATGTAGCTGTGTTATTTGCTCGGACCTTTTTTTTTTTTTTGAGAATATCTACCAAACAAGTTTTGTGATGTTGTAAATTACAATGTGGAAGTTTTTCCATTGCATGTTTTGGTGATTTTGTCAAGGAGCTTTAGAATTATATGCAAACTTCATGGATTATTTTAGGGCCATGAATTGATCTTCAGAAAAATATTATTATAGTTTGTCTAAATATTATTTACTCATACTATAAATATGTTTGAAGTGACAATGGCTATTTTGTTGAATTTGTATGATTGCAGTTTCTGCACATTAACAATGGCTCTGTAGAGCTTGATGCATCTATTATGGGTCTTCAACAAGAAGGGAAAAAAACCAAAGTTCCCCTGAATTCAAGGTAAGTTACATTTCTCACTTGCTCTATCTGGTTAGCAATACACAGACCGTTTTTCTATCACATGGATGTTTTGTATCATGTTTTTGTTACTTTTTCAATATTTTATTTTGCTCGAAACTTTTCCAATCCATTAATGAGTAGGTTGCTCAGTCAAATATTCATATTAATTTTCCTTTTAGATATTTTTTGATACTCATATGCTGACATGTCTCATGCTGCTCTGCACCATTAGTCGAAGCAGGTAATAGAAGTTTATATTTCGGAAGAATGAGAAACATTTTTTTTCATATGCTTCAGTGTGCTTTCCTCCCAGCATAATGATCTTATTTAGATTAAAGAGTATTAGAAAGATAATTAATGGAAAAACAATTTATCCACGTTTCCAACTTCACTTAATGAGGTAATGTTTGGATTTTGGGTTATTATTATTATTGTTGTAAACGTGATCTCAACTTCAAGAAGTTTTCCCTTTAATTCCTTCCTTTGTAATTTTAATTAAAAGAATGCCTATTTATTTGTATCACATCCTTAATTCTATCCTTTTTAAATTTGATTGAAGAAATCCTACTTTATTTGTATCACATTATATTTAGTGAATAGGCAGTACTAAAGGCTTGATTAGTTTTTTTATTAAGCAATAGTTGAGTTTTCTGCTACCTTGAATATCAGTTTTCATGTAATCAAAGTTGTAAGAGGATGTGAACCTTTAATGATGCCTATATTACAATTTTTATTTATTTTTTCTGTTATGGTGTAGCAAAAAGAAACATGTTTCTGGTTGACATTTTGCTCCAAATCCTCTTTTAAGCCATAGTTCAGACATCCATATTCTGTTTCTTTGCAATTATTATTTTGTTGTTCATTTTCCATTTGCTCGTAATATTTTACTGAAATAATGTTTACTTGCTTGGATTTTTTTAGTGACAAGCTTTTTAAGGAGATACGGGATCTAAACTTCGAAGTTGTTGTCCAGGTTGATTCATTTTTACCATCTGTAGCGCAGTTATAACTTAATAATCTCTCTCTCTCTCACACCCACCCACCCACACACATGCACAGAAAGGAGCAAGGACAGAAACAGTACACAAAAAATCTTTGGCTCTCTTGTCGTTCTATTTTCTTAGTTGCTGTCTGCAGTATTGCAGATTTTGCGTCAAAAAGCTACTTCCATGAAGCAAGACTACACAGAAATGACAACTACTGTAAGTAGATGGCCTATACTTGGACATTGATTCTTCTGTCAATTTTGCAAAAGTAATTGAAATGAAACCCTTTTTTATAAGAGTAATATCAGTGAATTGACTGAAGTTGTGTTTTTCCAAAATATAATAAATTGAAGTTTTCAATAAGTTTTTCTGCCATACTTTATCTTCAGAGATTCTACAGTTTGATGTTTGTTTGATGGATGCAATATTTAAAAATAGAAAAAAAATTTACTGATTGAATAAGTTGTGTTTACTGATTTTTTTTTTTTTTGAGATGCACTTAATTAAGTTTTACTACTTTTGGAAAATTAAAATGGATTTGTAAAAACTTTCTATCTAATATATATTGCTTTCCATGATGTCCAGACACAAACAGTTTCTGAGTTGAAGGACTTCGTGAAAAAACTGAACTCATTGCCGGAGATGACCGTGAGAACACTCTTTTGTAATTTTGATATTTCATTAAGACATCATAGTGACTATCAACTCACAGTATTCCTTAAATAATTTCCCCAGAGGCACATAAATCTTGCCCAACATCTATCAACATTCACTTCAAAGCCTTCATTTCTTGGGCAACTTGATATGGAACATACAATTGTGGAGTCCCAGAGTTATGACATGTGAGTTAATTTTGCATACAAAGAGTTTTATATACTTGATGTTGTTATATTTTAAATTAATATAATTTCCCTCTCTATGAATCAAGTAGGATGTGATATCATGTCTTTTGGAGGGAGCTGATGCTAAGGTTTAAGATGGGTTAACTTGTTCTGGCCAGAGCCACTTGTTTTTTACTTGCTAGCTCCAAATTTTCGTAGGAGAATTTGTAAATTATAAATTTCATATGATCTTTTTTAACGACTACCTTTTATTAATTATATTTAACTGTCCAAGGTAGGAACTAGTACTTTAGTACCATTTTTTGGAACATATTACTTTATAGCTTCTTCTACCTGAAAACTTCATGTTTTGGTTTGGGGTATATATTTTATGCTTTTTTCTTGTTTGCCATGAAAATTTGAGGATTTTTCATCTGAGGCCAACACTTTATGCCCAAAATTTAATTCGATATCAACTCTTTGTCAAAACTTAAAACCAAGCTTTTAGTAAACTTTGTGGACTGGCATTGAACAATGAGAATAAAAACTGAGATGCAATTTGGGAAGTCTACCATCAAAGACATGATTTGGATATGGCCTTGGGGTACTTTGTTTTCCTTGTAAACAAGAATGTAGTGCATCAAGTATCTGTGACTATTAACTGACTGCTGATAGAAATTTGCATTTTAAGACTTAAAATTGGCTATATGTGCATAAAGCTATATTATAGTTTAGGTTATAATAGATAATTAAGGTTTATTTGCTGTTCATAATATTTGAGTTTGTTTAATTTACAGCATATGAGATAAATGAAGCAGCACTTATAGTTATAACTCATGAATGAATTATTAAATTACATGACTTGATTTGCCAAAACTAATTTTACGCTGTTGTTAGCTGGGTCAGTGCCTGCAATTGATTGCTGTTGAGGCATTTCAGTTCACAGATGCACGTACATAACTAAAGGTTTAATAATATGAAACTTTGGTCATCACATATGCAGATGCTTTGATTATATTGAAGAACTGATCCATAAGCAGGAGCCTTTGACGACAGTCTTACGCCTTTTAATCCTATTTTCTACTACTAATTCTGGGTTGCCAAAGAAGCACTTTGACTACTTCAGGCAAGCTTACATGCTTCATTGATACCTTGTCCTATTTCTTTTTTCTTCATTTTGTTACTTCTGTAGATCCATGGGAATCCCTAACCTATAATGTTATCCCCATTTGCTTTTTGTACAATATACCAGCAGAATTTATTTTGAAGTACTTAGAGTTTTAATGTATATTTGTAAATTCCAATTCTTAGGAGAGAACTACTCCATAGTTATGGATTTGAGCACGTAGCAATGCTAAACAATTTAGAGAAAGCTGGACTATTTAAAAAGCAGGTACAATACTATAGGTGTTTTGTTGCAAATGCGAATGGGTTATGTATTTGTGACTTAATAGTTAACTCTTATTGTGCTGTGATTCTTTTAGGAGACAAAAAGCAATTGGCTCACTATAAAACGTGCTCTGCAGCTTGTGGTTGAAGACACTGATACGGCCAAGTAATTTCTTCTAAATGATGTGATCCTTAGACATTTGATATAATTTAAATTTTATATTAAGTTCATGGTCACAATTTGGATATTCTATGTGAACATGGTGATGGGTGTGTGTGAGAGATATAAAATACATATTTTCATCGTGAAATGGTAACAAATGTTGAACTAAGCATCCCAAATCCTTAATATCTGCCCAATCACATTTAAGGTTAATTTATTGTTGCAGTCTTGAAGCAATATTTTTCCCAGCTTTTTTAACTATGCTAGCACTTCTATTGTTCCCTTATTTATTTATTTATTCATTCTGTGGCTCTATAACCAGATTTTCTCTGTTCAAAATTAATTAATTTTGCAATGGCAGTTAGTGACACTTCTAGCATATTGTATTCTTTTAATTTGTCTTCATGTATGCATTTCAAATCTCATCGGGCTCTATTAAGTTGTTATTATTGATATTTGATAAGCAACTATTATACAATTATCTACTTAGTCCTGTTTCCCTACTTACTCTTAAAAGGATTTCCTACTAGGACAGCCCCAATGATATTGCTTATGTCTTCTCTGGATATGCACCACTCAGCATTCGACTGGTCCAGCATGCCATTCGGTCTGGATGGTAAGCCTGAATCCCTAATAGTGATTGTCTCCGTTGTTCTTGTTTAGCATGGCAATTAACTTTCTCATTTCATTATTACCTAAAAACGTAATTCTATATAAATTTATAAAGAAGTTCAACTCATTGAACTGTAAATTTCATCTCATGCATTTCTCGATCCTAGTTGGCTTTTGTTAAATGTTTTGCTGTTAGAAAAGGGTTTGTGCTGGCCATAAAGTCTGGTTTAAAATGTTTAAGACCATGTTTTTTTAAGACATTAGTTTTATTGTATAATTTTGTCAACAATCACATTTCAATCTATGCTACGGAAAGCAGGATATTTTATGGTTTTGTGTTAGTTATGCTGAAAGTTGTTAACTTGAGCTCACCCAAAGTGAGTAATCCTCTCCCAACATGATTTAAAGAAAGAGAATTCACATTGAGAAAGAAATGGACAGTATAATGATAGAGGAAGACATTCTCACAATAAAATACAAAAGAAACCCCTAGAAACAAAGATTGAGTCATTTGACAAGGCATGCCAATGTCCCTACATATCTAGCAGTGAAATTCCTCTAAACAGTCCATATTCTATGATAAAGTTGAAGGTTGTTTGATATTAAAAAACCACCCAATTACAGTTTCTTAAAACTTCATATTATACCCTTTTGTTATATTGGTGCATGCAATACATTTTCTTTTGCTTGGGTGGTGAACTAAGGTAGTAGTTGACCAACTGAAACATTACTGAATGTTATTGATCTTTTAGGCGTCCTGTTGAAGAAATTTTGAAGCTACTGCCTGGACCTCATTTGGAAATGAAGAGGGTTAGTACTCGTGAACTCTGATTGAATATGTTTTCTCATGTAATGTTTCCATTTTATTTATTACTGTTTGAATCAAAGTCTCATATTATTCAGTTCACCTTTCTTAGTAGTTATATTTTATTGTACAGGGAGGAATCCCAAATAGCCCATCATTTGACACTTTATCAGGGGTTTCATCCAGCATAGCTAAGTATGTTTTACCTCAGTACAGTTTTTAAAATTCTGCATCTTTAGTAAAATGGTATTAGAAAAATGTTATAAATTCCAGGAAGTTCAATGCTTATCATTTCATGTAAAGGTTAAATCACTACAATAAACATTTCAAAATTATGCCTGTTAATAAGGTTTATACTAATTCAGCATTATTTTATCAACAATCTTTTACTTGTTGTTATGGATGATATCAATTAGCTCCTAAGGTGTGGTTTCATACATTAAAAGGTAAACCTTTTAGAGCTTGATGGTTTTCATTTGACATTGGTGTGTCAAAGTTTGCTAAAATTTGTAGTCTTTAAGGAATAAATCTTGTAATTCTTTTCTGGCATTTCACTTCTTTCAGAGTACCAGATGGAAGGCGTGCCCTGGTGCTTGTTGTTTTTATTGGGGGTGTTACCTTTGCAGAGATTTCTGCTCTCCGATTTTTAAGCACTCAGGTGTGTCATAACTGTTGCCTATTTCTTAATGTCTCCTAGACACTAGGTTAACCAATAAATTTTCCTATAATTTAATGTTTTCTGAATATGGTTATTAGTACATAATATATCAGGTAAACAGATACCATCTTATTGATATATTATAGGTGAGTGGTGGGTGCGTTTGCCCCAGGGGGGATCTTTAATTTTGGAAATTTGTGTCTGGTTCTCTCTTATCTTCCGTGTTTAGTAAGCACAAGGGAATAGTGGAGAAATATCAGGATAACTTTCTTCTGGACAATACCTGTGATAACATGACCTCAAGAACGTACAAAGGGTAATCAAATAAGGATCATATTGGGAGGTTGAAATAATTAAAAATAAATAAAATCCAACCAAAGTTAAATGGATTTCTAAATATTCACCTCAACTTTAGAATTTCAAAATCGTCTCCTATTTTATAACATACCCAACACAGAATAACCCAATTAATTCCTAAAATTTGTTTTCCAAACACATTTTGTGACTTCATGGACTCACTCACTAATGAATTATTGACACAGCTCTCTATGATGCATACTCATGCAAAAAAGTCTCAAATGTCTGAAACGCTATAAGAGACTTGGAACATCAGAGTTCTTAATTGAAAGGACCAAGGATATAATGAACTGGGATACAATGAATAGAACTAGAGGAAAGATAAATATAGTGGCTGAAAGAACTAATAGATTCTAGAGAAAAATTGTTCTTTCAATTCAGGCTACAAGCTTTGGCTCTCAAGATGGGATCATCCAAGGACTGGAGTATTAGATATGGATCTAATAATGTGGTCCATAATGCTAAGTCTGATGTGGGAGGAGTTATAGTGGGCTAGCATAATGAATGGTCTTCCATTTGGATGGTTTGTTCTAGAAGGAATAGGTAGGAGCCCGGTGCAGTTAGTAGTGGAATTAGCTAATTCACTTGAAGAGTACAGTGTCTGCACGAGGAGGGGTAGCGGGTGAAGAAATCTGTCTAGGTCATTATGTCTCTTAGAAGCTGTTGCTATGGTCATTAGCTGTATTTTTAGATCTGTTTCTCATTCAAAAATACTTCTTGAGACCATATTATTTATTCTGGTTTTATCATTTCACCGACCTACCAGATTGGAAGAAGGATTTCATTCATTAGTGGTGGTTGTTTACCATGCCACTGACAATGGCAGGCTTTTCATTCCCATGTTAGACTTAGCATTATGAGCCCTATCAGGATCTCTGAAAAAAACATTGAAGATGATCAAATCATTGCTATAAATTAAACATTGTTCACTGGAAGAAAACACTGGATATTTTTACTATATATATATATATATATATATCCCTCAAATTGGACTAGCTACTTATATCAAATTTGATTTCTTCAAGGATCTAGAACAGATTATTCAAACCGTCCCAATAGGATAGAAAAAACTGTTGTAGGGAGAGAAGCAAAAAATTGGTAGAGCTCAACGAGGGGAAGCTGGAAATACTATTTTAGACTTTATGTTAGAATATGTGAGGAGTAGTATCTTCAAAATTAGGATGAACATGTTTTTGCGTTCAAAGCAGAACCTCAGGAACATGAAAATGGGGATAAAATTTTATATTTCAAGTGTACTACTGTTCAAATCTTATTTCCAATAGTGTGCTGGTGTCAAATCCCAAAAGAGTTTAAGTTTGTTTTCATATGGATTTATCATATAAGTATTTTGTTTAGTTCACTGTTGCACCAGCCCATGTATTGCTTTGCACTGTAGATTTATTTGCTCTTCTCCCCTATATCCATGCTTTATCCAATTGATTGGGCATTATGAATAAATCTTTTTGATTGTTTCTTATTTTCTAATTCTCGATGTGGTTTATTTTGCAGGAGGGCATGGCATATGATTTGATTATTGCAACAACAAAGATAGTCAATGGCCAAACCTTGATTGAAACTTTTATGGAAAAGCTAGGTTGATTATTGAACGTAGTTTTTCAGTTTATCATGCCGAGTATATTTGTTTGTGATGGTGAGTTTATATTGATGATGCCATACCCATGCTATGACTAAGCTAGTTCTTTTTGGACAATGCCTTGGTTAAAGCTTTATGAGTGCTATGTAATCCTCTCCGTTGGTTTTCTAAGAGGACAATTGAAAGGATCGTAACCTAGTCCTCCAAAGGACTCTCTGGAATTAATAGTATGAGCGCTATTTTTCTCTGCGCTATTTCAATGTGACAAATGATCTAGCATTGTATGCAATGGGTTTGCCTACTTGTATTAGTAATGTGCTATTCTTGATTTTAGTTGAATAAGTCATCTTAAGTAAATTTTATTGAAAAGTTGTTGTGTACTTTGATCTTTACCTAGTTCTTATACGAACTTTCCTAGTCTCTTCTTTTCCCTCTATGATATCTTAAGAGAGGGAAATTCCCTCTTTCATATTCGTTCTTTATCTGTTTGTATTTTTCTCAAGTTAGGATCAGAGCAAGTGGATCTCGCTCTGCTTGTCTCTGTCCGGCAAAGAAGTCATTCTATGGTTACTGTTTGCCGCCATCCCCGACGCCTGGGTTTAGAGTCTTGAGGAGTGTGACCCAACTACCGTCGCCTAGTATCCAGAAATTGATTGGTGTGCTGTCACGTGTCGTCACCATCTCAACTTTCTTTATGGTGTGTTTGGATTGAGAGTGAATGTGTGGGGATTTGAAGAATTGAATGAGTGAAGATGTGAGAATAAAGTTTGTGTTTAGATTGGTTAAAGGGGATGTGTGAATTAAATTAATATTTTAAAACTAAACCCTATTATTGTAAAGATATTACTATTTTCATGTTTTATGCATATTTGAATTGGTGCACTTGATACTAAAAAAGACATTAACTCCCGCAAATAATAAGACTAACAACGACAAAAGAAAATAATGATAGAATATTTTTTAATAAAGGATGATAGGAGAAAATAATGCTTAAATTATTAAGGTTGTCCTATTAATAAAATATGATAAATAGTATTTAATTATTAAATCAATTACAGTCCATCGATATAAAAAGGCTAATAAATTATTTGATAGTAAAATACAATCCTTTAGGATTTCTAAAATAAAAATGATCTATCTAATAATACAATGAATTACAAAAAGTATATTAAAAGAAAATACTCAAATATTTTATTAAAAAATAGAAAATAACATTATTTCCACTATAAAAAATTATTATAAAAATAAAATATTTTATAAAGGTACCTAAATATCATTATTTTTATTATCAAATTCCTGATAAAAGAACAAAATAAAATTAATTATTTATATTATTACTCAAAACTAAACTTTTTTTTTTATATATATAAAAGCATTCATGCTAAGTATTACTATACAACTTGACATCTTAGTTAGGTTGACACTTAAGTAATAACAATCCTCTGTCATCACATGAAAAAAATATTATTTAAAAAAATACAAAAATATGAGGGAACTAAACCAAAATCCATATGTTAACGATAAATTGTAGACTATACTTATTCATAAAAAATTCTAAGAACAAACTAGATGAAAACCTATTATACCAATGAAAAGATTCTATATGAATAAATCCTAAATTAGTCAACTTATCCGCACACGCATTTCTTTCACGAAAAATATGAGTAACCCTAAATCTGATTTTTTCACAGTGATTAAGACAAATATTTAATCGATTACGAGACATCCACAGAACATTTGTCCTAGCAGTAAATGCAGCACAAACCAAGACATCAGAAATTAATGAGTCTCATCTTTTGAGCTTCCCCCATAGCATGTATAACTCCATTAAACTAAATTTCTCATATATATTTTTGTTTAAAAAACACAAACTTTATTTATATAATAAAATTTATATATTTATATTCTCTTATGTCATTTTATATTTATGAACTGATTTATAAATTAGTTTATAAAATACTTTTAATAAAAGAAGCTGATTTTTATCAACTTAGAACTTATAAAATAAATAGCTTATTAGTTAGAGGCTAACTTATTAGCTAATTTTCTATACCAAGAATGGCCTTCTAGTTGGTTTTAATTGATTAATCTGGAAATTGTTTCATTTTTCTTTATAATGGCTAATTCATATCTGCATTTACAGTGATCACATATAAATAGCACTATTAAAGGTTGACTTCTACTACAACAGAAAGTGCCATGAATTACAAAGTCAATGACAGAAACTTATGCCTTCTATAATCCTCCATAAATTCAATGCAAGAGTCCTAATATGCTTCCAGCTTTTCTCTTAGCTCTATCAGTTCCATTTTCTGATGTTCTGCACACCATTTTCTACATATAGATATTGTATCGGTCGGGCTGAACGATCTGATGAATCTCTTATGATAGTCATCCGCGTCTAAGACGTATTTTAATGCCCGAAAATTGGATAGAATGGCCTTTGCGTAAAGATTATATCGCTACAAATTTTTATGAAATACAAGATGCTCACTAAATGATAAAAATAAGAAACTAATTCAAACTTCAGCAACCCCAGATATTCAAAGAATATCAGTACATTCTTTTATAGATCAGACAAAATAATTGATTGACATTAAATCAGACAAAATAATCGAAGTCTCATTCAGATATTATTATAACATTCGGTATCGGAGACCAATAGGCTAGCGTAAATACATCAAGTTAAAATAAGATATATGCGACAAATCAGGTAATTACATTTTTATTATGATACACATTAAATACGGTCAATCAATAATAGAGCTCTTTACCAACTCTATAAACAAGCATGTTATACAAGACTAAGTGCGTCTTTATTACTACATTAACCACACTTAAGTACCGAATATTGACTTGAACTTCGGAGAATCTTTTACAAGCGCACTCTCGACCGAGAGTTGAAACCCGAACACGATAAGAGGAAGGAAGGAAAACACGAGAAAAGGAGAAGATTCAATTATCTAGCAGGAAACAAGTATTGTCTAGGTCCATACAAGTACAAATATCATTAACTCCTAACCAAGCTCATAACTCTAATATGCTAACACAGGCAGATATGCATACAATTATACATACATATTAGACATAAGTTTAGGAAATTAAAAATAACTCATTGAATTTCAATTCTGATCTTACTAATTCCTGAAGTCTGATTTCATGACCACAGATAGAATTACCACTCTTTGAACAAGAAATACGCATCTCTGGAGAAAAATATACAAAATACTGCAAGACATCATAAATTGTTGGGTTTGGAGGTATCTTCCTTAGTGTCATTAGTTGCTTTTGCAATTAAGCATAAGTCACAAGTGAAAATGTATGCAGAAATAACAGAGAAAGAGAAATAGACAAAACAAATAATTATAATTCAACTTTGTTCAAGTTTAGAATGGCAAAGTTTCATAAGTAACAAAGATTACAATTCCAAACTTCAAAAATTATGCCATATGTTTCTCCATCGCAAACTAACAATCTGGTGAGTTAAGGCTATGTTTAGATAAAAGTTGAGAGTGCTTTATAAATTCTAATTCACATTCCCAAATTTCAAGGCACAAAACGATGATGAAAGAATTTGTTGCTTTAAAAGTAGAAGTACTGGAATCCCAAGATGCTCTGTTGAATTGTTCAGTCAAGAAAAGTGAATGCAAATCCTCTTGTACTTGCTCTTTGTGAAGTATATGGATAAAAGTCCATCTATATATCTTGTGCTGAAATTCAACTATTTATTAAAAAATGTGGACAACCTGCAGGTTTGATCCTAAACCACTTGGTCATGGATGCACTAGTGTTATGTTAATAATTATCCAAAGAATTTAAGATGTTAGGTAGAATCTGTGAATGGTTTTGATCTATTACACCTCAATTCTCTAAAAGGAAAAGTGAAATGAATCTAAAGAATGAAGATACAATTGTGGCTTAATGAGCGGTGGGAATTGGGTGGAGAACTTTTATTCGATACGTTGCAATCAGTTGGCCTGGCACAGATATATACAAGATTTAGATTAAATTAGGTGCCTAGAGTTAATATGAAGTTTGAAAAACTGAAGTCTTCACCCACCAACTTGTCAAGTTAAATGGATGTTATCAGTATCCTTATGTTCAGGAGCAACACTCATAAAGTTTGACTTATTTAATATCATTGTGAGAGTTTGACCTATCAGAGTATATTAGTATTTTACATCCTTTCTGTGAAGCATTGGATCAACAGAAGAGAAATTACAAAGCAAAAGTTATTAGTAATAATCAGGTTTAAAGAAGATAAAAGCTCTGAGATATAATAATCATGTTCCAGCCCAGTGTGAAAACTATCAATTTCATACACACTCAATGGGTATCTTAATGTTTTATGATGTTAAATAGGACTGAAATCGAAATATGCATTTTTGACTTCCTCTTATTAATGAACAAGTAAAGTACCTTTCAGTACGCAATTTATTCTACTATCCTAGAAGATTCTATATGCAAGAAAAGTTTGTAGTGGGTTGTCCATTCTGTTTTTGTATTTCTAAGTGGGTGATACCCTTGATGTTTTTCCTGTTAAAGGAAGACATACAAGATGCCCTTTCATGTCACTATCCTTTTATTGTCAAGGATTTGATCCAAAGCCAACATGAACACTAGCAGAATGGTTAAGCAATTTCACAGAAGTTATTACTTATACATCAAATCTCAAAGAATATTTCCTTGCTAGGTATCACATGTAGTGATATTCAATTGCAACCCCCTGGCCTCAGTCGCTTGTGTCCAAAACTTTGTATTGGTTGTTGTGACAATAAATAAAATGAGGTTAATTGTGAGAGAAAGAGGTCCAACCCTAAGGAAAGGGAAAGGTTTGAGGAAAGAAAAGAGGAGGGGGACCTCATATTTTGCTCCTAGCATTATTAGATGATTAGCCCTTTGAGATAGATGCTGACAGTGGCCTGATTTATGGCTTGACTAAAGAAGCAAAAAATTACAATAGTTTTAGCTTTAATTATTATGGAAACTTACCTAACATTTTCTATAGAGATCCAACTCTGTCTTGTAATCTAGCTAATACAGTCTTTATGCATGAACTAATAACTATTCCACTTGAAAGAGAAACAATAATTCAACTTTACAAAGAGGAGGGGGAAAGAGGAAGAGGGAATGTCCTTTTTTATGAAGGGTGTATTGGAAATTATATTGCTCTATGGAATCATGCATGCTACATGTGAAGTGGGACAGAAGAAACATTTGACAGATGGAGCCCTTTTAAGAAGAAAGTTGGAATTGGCTGTCTCTCTATAAAGGAATTTTTCATTTTATATTTATGCTTTTCTAGTCTATGAAAGTACATCAAACTGCCTTCTGAAATTCCAAGAATAGGCTTCAATTATATGTATGTCCAACAAAAAAAAAAAAACTATATATGTTCAAAGAAATATTATTTGGGGAAGGTAAATTAAAGGGAAAAGAAAGGACCTGTACTCAACTATGTGACAAGGAAGAATGTTGCATGCTCCTGATTATACCAGTGACTCCATTCGTCCATGGTGTCATATCAGAGAGACGTCTAGAAGGAAAGCACTGTAATATGGGACTTTTAAACTTCAAATCCTCGAAGTATACTTGATTCCAAATCTCAATAGGAACTTGTATCATGATTCATGGCGGTTCTGAAACATATGAAGTGTCTTGATGTGTCTTGATGTAGTTGTTGATATTGCTTAGTGTGTACCATAGTTTTTTGCAGCAACTATACATCTGCAGTGTTCATATAATATTGAAAATTATTGATTGACAGAAATGGCATTTTCTTTACCAGTTGATAGAAAATTATTTTAAAGTAATGTTTATACTATTTTAATGTCAGAGTTATTAATGAATCAGGTTTCTTTTTAGTATATAAAATTCACATTTTAAAAGTCTTTTGATCATTAAAAGGAGGGTTTATTTTATAAATAAAATGAACATGATGTGTTTTTTTTTTGTATATAATAAATATGATGTATAAAGCTGACAGAGATATCATTATGCAGCAAAGCAATAAATAAAGTTCCACACCATGCACCAATTTTCCAGGAATGGCACGAACAGATATTGTGAAACTTTACTTTTTATAAAAGTAATTTTTTGTTGAATCCTCATCCCTTATTTTTTTTTAGTTTATATTTCTGATGAGGATTAATTAAACAGTTAATTGAAATAATTTGGAATAAGTTTCAGCAATGAATTAACCAAGAGGCCATGGTTGGTTAGTGTATTTTATAAGAAATTAGTCTACCCAAAGGACATTCCTACATACAAGAGAATTGGATTGATTTTTATACAATGATAGAAATTGTGCATTAAAACTGATATCTGAAAAAGTGAAATGAAATTCTTAAAAATATTTTTTGGGACAACGTACGTGGACAAATCAATTTTCGATCACGACTTAAAAACATTATTAAACAGGACAAAGATGGAAGAGTTTCTGTACAGACACAACAAATCCACCAACTCATGGATTAAGAAATTTAGAACAACTCACTTTTTGTAAGTCATAAATTATTGTTCTGAATTTCAAAAGTAAGTCACTGATCTTACCTTGGATTTTATTTAGCTTGCCACAAACTATGGACATGAAAAAACCGAAAAAAGGAGACCCCATGACAAGAAATGTAAAAAGACAAGTAGAAGACAAAGAAAGGTTAGAAAAAAACAGGCAAAGGGTTATGAGGAAGCAAAAGTTGTACATGGCTGTTCCTCATTTGTTCCAATCACAACTCATAACTCACTCTCTGTAAGCACAAAAGGATATCTTGCTTTTAGGTCTTGCTATATTAAGACATTGTAACTGTAAAATAGTGATGCCTAGCTACTAGCTGCTAGCTACTTCCATACATAACATACACACACACACCAGCATTTATTGTTCTTACATCACTCATAAATTTCATCTTTCTTTTGTTAAACCAAATTTTGGTCATCAACAGGAAGGAAACCCTTGCAAATTTCTTCCTAGCTAGAAGTAGATGGACCTTATGTGGTCAGAGCCACGTCCATCATCTGAAAATGATCTGAACATTCCTTTTTCAGAGAATTCTCCACCTTGCTCAAAGCATGTGCTACCTTCCATGGATATCCAAAAGGAGAGGAAGGAGGACAAAGAACATCCCTATGAGTCTGCTCCAGCACACCTTGAACTGGATTCAGGTGATGAGTCAAAGCCAGAACTCAACCTCATCAACTGTATCGATACAAATTTGTCCATGAACTCCTCAGAATCTATTCATGGAGGAGGACACGGTAATGAATTGGAGCCCAGGATATTCTCATGCAACTACTGCCAAAGGAAGTTTTATAGCTCGCAGGCCCTTGGGGGACACCAGAATGCACATAAACGTGAAAGAACTTTGGCAAAAAGAGGACACAAAGCTGGTGCTGCAGTTCCAATAGATTTTGCACGCAGGTATTCCAGCATGGCTTCTCTGCCTTTGCATGGCTCCTATAACAGGTCACTTGGAATTCAGGCGCATTCTATGATCAACAAACGCTCTTTTCAAACACAAACACCTTGTTTTGGTTTGTCCCATTCTCATGCTCATCACGGCTGGCAGAAGCTGCCTTTGTACTCACCACAGGCAACTGGGACAGAAACTGAATCCCCCTTGTCTGGTGGCATCCAACGGCTAGGGAAGTTTTCTCCAAGGCTGGTGCCAGAGGGATTTGGAGGCTACTGGTTGGATAGTATTAACCATTTGAAGACTGAGCAAGAGGAGTTGCACAAGCTTGACTTGTCCCTCAAACTCTAAATGCAACCATTCATATACATCCCATATTAATTGTGTCTTTTCTCTTTTCAACAAGAACTTTCTATCTTTTTTTTTACTATTTGTGCTCATGTATCACCAGTAGCAGCAGCTGTAAATGTATTTTAGCCGCATAAAAATCAAAGTACGTGTCTTGATATTATTTGCTTTGATTTGAATTAATGGATTCTTCCTGGGTTTATTTGGAAGTTAATAAACCTTCCTGGGTTTTCAATAGCATTAGTCAATTGAAGCTCTCTCGTGACATAAAGCTCGTAGACTTAGCAGGGTAGGAAAGTTAGGTGAACTAAATCTTAATCTAAATGCAGCCAAAATTTCTCAATTAACTACGATCTTGCGGAGCCAATCAGTATTCTCCACTCATTTGATTCCACAAATATCCATTTAAGGGTCTGCATGTGTCAGAAACATAAGCAAGGTTCTTGATAAATTAATTGGTGGAGTTGATTTCACTCAGGCAATGGTATTTGAAATGTATTTTGCTCAAGATTCTACTTTGTTATGTGTTAGTGGTACCCAACTTTTGGACAGTGCTGTATGCATCTTGTACTCCCAGGATTAGATGTGCAATATCATCACTCATCTGTGGGTTATTGCAGTTTCCTTTCTCATTCTCATTAAGAAAATAAGATAAAGATGAACAATTTTGTGAGTGATCGTAGTTATATTTGACAGTGCAGTTAATTGTCAACCTGGGACTGTTGGGATCAAGGTATATCTGTCTCACATTTTGGGTGACAAAGGCCCACAGTAGAGACTTGGATACTAGTGACTGTCGTTGTTATAAATTCTTATGCAAAGTTGGTCCACCAAATGTTCATAAAATTTAATGGTTGTGATTGTCCAAGTGACTCCTACTTTGACCCACCTGCAGTTGGAGAAATGGACCTTCTCTATTGGGATCAAAGAAGTAGGTGAGGCAAAGACATGTGAAAGTAAGCTGCACAATGACACTCAGCTATGCTTTCACATCATTTAAAAAGAAATATTTAATTATTCATAAGCTTCAATTTTGATCCTCTTTATTTCGTGCCTATATGTTAGGGGACCCCACAAATTTGTTGGTCCATATCTGGCTGATGTTTACAACCTAATCTCGTGTTAATCATGAAATAAGTTCTGTGATGATGGGCTAAGTAACCGAAATGTAGTGATTAAAACAGTTAACAATCATGGTAATCTCAAACTAACAGGATATGCTGAAGGGACAGTGAGAATATCTGTGATGTTTGCAGCCATGAGAATCTGGTATCTTTTGCCAAATCTGTCATAGCACATTGGTTGTGCTGTCTATTTTGGTTGTGGTGGCATGGCTCAGTCTTCACCGCACCATTTTTCATCAAAATATGAATAACCTTTCCTTTTGCCTCTCCCCCAAGAAAGAATGAAACACTTTAATTTCACCAATACAAAGAGCTTCTTGCATGGACCACTGGCTGCCACCATTTTTCTAAGATTAGGTTCAACTTTGAAGCAAAAAACTGCATCTTCTTCATAAGATCTTATATGATAATCAAGCTCGAGATAGTCTGTCCCATTCAATCAATGTAGGCTAAGAAATTTGATTTGACATCAACATCTTAGTTAGGCTGCTGAGACTGTATCATATATGCTACCTTTTTTGTTTTATTCTTCCTGCACTTTCCTACATACTATGTCTTTTTATCAAACAAGGATTATATATTTACTATTTTCTCTTTTGGTAATAAGTTAAAGTTAATGCATTCACTTCATTGAGAAATTTTAATCCAGATTTGAAATGTTTAACTGCTGATGTATATTGGAAATTTTAAGATATTGTAAATGTAGATGATGAAATTTTGGAAGAGGAGTGGACTTTGCCATCATTAATCTCATTTCAATTAGTATTCTGTTCAATTATGTCAGATTTAAAAACTGGTTTAACATTTTTATGTATATGTACATGTAACTTGACAATCAAGGTAAGGTAAGGTGCAACATATCTCCACTATTGCACTTGGAACATCGAAGACACTTTTTTCAACTTTATTATCTTCACATTTTATCTTTAATGTGATATAATCTAATGAATCCTGGTAAAATAAGGGGCTCAAAAGAAGAAGAAGAGGTCAAAAAATCCCAAACACAAGAAAGGGACAATTTAGAAAACTTGTATCAAATCAATGAATTTGAATTCAATGAGTATGTACTATCCTTCTAGACCATTACATTCTACACACCCATATATTGATGTTGCCGCTTCCTAGAAATAAAATTTTCACTCAAAATATATTTTTTATTATACATTCTGGAAATAATATATTAATAAAT
The DNA here is from genome assembly GCA_013389735.1 of Phaseolus lunatus. Lineage (NCBI taxonomy): Eukaryota > Viridiplantae > Streptophyta > Magnoliopsida > Fabales > Fabaceae > Phaseolus > Phaseolus lunatus. The sequence continues at coordinate 37,681,501 of CM023861.1, forward strand.
TTTGATTTTGAAAAATAATTTTGAATAAAAATACATTACAAATTGTATTAATACATTACAGAATGTGTTAATACATTATGCACTGCATGGAATATATTTTCATAATATATTAGAATATATTTTTAAATTTAGAAATACATTATAAAATGTATATTTCAAAACATATTATTTAATTGTATGATTTAAAATGTATTAATATATTCTAGAAGATATTTTTTGAATTTATAAATACATATCGATATGTGTAGTCTATAAGGTATTTTTTGGGAGACAAGTTTATCATTTCACCCTCAAGATTAAAAACATGGGTAGAGTTTGGGCCTTCAACTTTGTTAGCAACCCAGAAAGGTAAAGGAGTCATTTCCTATCTTTAAGTTGACAATTTCTTCTTGCACCTCCACAGAAGACACGAAATGACAATTTTGTCATTTTTTTTTTATTTTTTTCATTGACATCTCTCTTCTCTTCTTTCCCAATTTTAAAATTTTAAGCTCTGAAATTTAGAAGATATTTTTGGGTTCAAAAATAAATTTTAAACTCTAGAATTCAAAATATAAAATTGTATTCCAAAATTTTGAGTTTGAAATGTATTTTTTGAGTTTGAAATTGAAATTTTAGAATTTGAAATATAATTTTATATTTTGTATTTTGGAAGGTGTATGAATTATATAATTCAGAAATGAAAAATAAAAATACAAACTCTACATCTTTTTTCAAAGGATAATTTTGAAATTGAAAGATTTATGGTAGTGCAGCAAGAAAATATGGAGGTGGAGGAAGAAATTGACATTTAAGCTCTCTGCGGATGTTTCTATGCACACACTATGTTGGTTGTTTAACTCTATAGTTTCTGATTTATTATGTTAACATACTTCGATTAAAGAAATAAGTGAATAAAAACAATGTACACTCACTTATTTTTCAGTTGAAGCGTAGCAATTTTTATTTTACAAATAGAATAAAATATAAATATTAAAATTTTATATTTAAGATACTTCTTATACTTTTATTCTGTTTTAGTTATATTGTTCATATTATATAATTTTACAAATATTTTAATTCTATTATATGTTTTTGTTTATTGTGCTCACATATTCTTATAAAATGGACAAAATTTATTCCATTAATAGATATACTATTATTGAGTTGTCTTTTTTATTATTTTGAAACATGGGAACAATGGTGAAACAAAGTTTACTCATCACAAAGATTCCAGTTTATGGCATGCAATCATGGATTTGATGTGAAAATCTTGTTGTCTTTTAAATTTGCAGATCTCAAATAAATTATATACAGTCAAATAAAAAGTTGATTTATAATATATAAACCACAACAAAGTTAATTTTATAAAATTAAATTAAGATTAAAATCTATTAAAATAAAAGATATTCAACATTTTGTAAATAAACTTAAAATTTAATTCTTAAAATTGTGTTCTACATACACTTTGAAAGTGTTATTCAAGTAACTTATTTTATTTCATTTACGTAGTATAATCAATTCATATTTTTATATTTTTCAATTATACTCAATTTTGTTTAAGTTTCAAAGAACACTTTTAAATAGATTCTAAATATGAGAGCATTATTTGTTCTGTAACTCAACATAAAAATATAAATATTTTTAATTTTAACTTCTAAATAATAAAACTTTTGGAGTTACCAATGAGTACTAATATTCATAAGTTTAAGTAAAATATTGTATAAGAAAAGCATCATTATTATGAACATGGAGAAATTATGGGTCTTGCAGAAAAATTGAGTGCAGTGCAATAATTATTGTAAATGATAAAATATTATTTTTGTTATATAAAAGAAAGATGAAAAGACAAATCTTTTTCAATAAGGAGAAAATTATATTTGGTTACTTTTTGTACTTTGATAGTATATACATTCATTCATTGATCTCACACAACACGTACATATTCATATGATGGTGATGTTATTTTGCTATAGATATATCATTGATGAATTTTTGCAGAATTATTGTAGCTATATATCATCATCTTTCAATGATAAAATGACATTTTTGGGCATATACTCTGTTTCCAAATTAAAAGAGAAAATAACATATATTGTACATAATTTTGCATTAATGAGTAATGTTCCTCTTAATTATTGTGTGCAACACATGCATATTATAGCTCCTAAAATCTTGCAATTAATTGCTTAAAGGATCCTTATTATGACATTTTAAGATTTTTCAGAAGGTTGAAAAAGTGGAAAGTGAAATCCACTAAAACAGAAGAAAAGACTAATTCAAAACCTTCTTCTTTCAAATCCATGTATGAGACATTGAAATGATCACTCTAGTGTATTGAATATGTACAAAACATTATTGTGGTATTGCTTTTTGGGTCGTTTGGTTGCTGAAATGCTCGCACTCAAAATCACTTTTTGGGCATATAGATTCCAGAAGTAGAAGTGAAGTATGGATTAATGATAACAAGTTAAAAGCTACTACGTAAGAGATTTGTTCTTAGGAAATTAAGTTATGTGTGTGTGGCTATTTCTGAAGATAAGTTTCATGTAAAACTCACTAATTCCTTGTAAAAACTATTTTTATCACTTTTAATTAAAATGAGTTTTGAAGGCAACACTAATTCTACTTACCAATAATCAAATTTTGTTTATATTTTGCTGTTTTACTGAAATCGCGTTAAATAGAAAGTAAAATCACTTTCAATACTCTCTGTCATCAAATCAAAGACCACCATGTCTATAGCAAAAAAGTTAAAAAGAAAAGAGAGATAAAAATATTATCGCACTAAGATCTGTATAAATTTCAAAGTTAAGAAGGAGAATGGATTAGTTTATCACAATTTATTAGAAATTGCAGATAAGAAAAGGTTTATTAGAAATTGAGATTGTCCAAGGAAACAAATTCTATTTAATTAATTATGCTAAGTCAAATTAGGGGTTGCAAAGCATTATTAATGATTTTTAGGATATGATATAACATCATTAAAAATACAAAGCTATAAATAAATAAAGATCCTCATAATAAAAGATAATGACATTTCTAACTCTAAATCTAAAACATATATATATATATATATATATGAAATGACATAATAAAAGATAATGACATTTCTAACTCTAAATCTAAAACATATATATATATATATATATATATGAAATGACTTGAATATTAGAGTGTCTTTTGCAGGTATCTTATCTTATCTTTAGAGACAGTGAAAGAAGAGAGAAGATAGTTAATAGACTATATTCAATCTTTTTATTGTAAGAACAAATGTAAAATTGTAGGATTGTTATACGAAGAGGGATAAAATTACCCCTTTTGGGAAAGGAGGTAACTAGTGGGGGCATGATTTAATAGAGGAGAAAGCCGCAAAAAGACTATTATATAAATGAGTGTTAGCACCCTCTCATTTCCATGACCACTTCACTTCCACATTCTCAAAGACGCTTCACCAACAAGTTTGAAGCACCAATCACCATCATGGCTAGACCCCAACAACGCTATCGTGGTGTCCGCCAGAGGCACTGGGGCTCTTGGGTCTCTGAAATTCGCCACCCTCTTTTGTAATACTCACTCTTTCTTCTTAAAGCGTCCCAAATAACCCTTTTCGATCATTTTTGTTTTTTCATTTCACTATGATACCCTCTTTTAGTTCTTCTATGTTATATAGTAGTTCTAATGATAATAATCTCTTCCGTTTTTTAAAAGTAAATTTCCACATTATTTTACCTTTATTTCTTGTGTGTGTGTTGAAGTGATTAACGTTGTTTGTTGGTTTTTCTAGGAAGACTAGAATATGGCTGGGAACGTTTGAATTAGCGGAAGATGCAGCCAGAGCATACGATGAAGCGGCAAGGTTAATGTGCGGGCCAAAAGCACGCACCAATTTCCCTTACAATCCTAACGACCCTCAATCCTCTCCATCAAAGCTCCTTTCTGCTACTCTGACTGCGAAGCTACACAAGTGTCACATGGCCTCTCTTTCCCTTCAAATGAGCAAGCAGAAGGAATCGCAGAAAAAGGCTGAAGGGTCATCCAATTCAGGCAATGTCGTTGCAGGCACGAGCGGGGACACAACAGGGTTCAGATGGGCAGAGAAGAGACACGAGGAAGTGCAGTGGCTAGAAGAAGACCATGTTGAAGTGGGAGAAGCAGAACAACAACAATTTCAGCCAGTTCTTGAAGATGATCACATTGAACAAATGATACAGGAGCTTCTTGATTATGGGTCAATGGAGCTTATTTGTGTTGACTCAGTCTAAAAACATCGCAAGCATTCTCCATATAGGCCAACACAATGCCCCCATGTAATAGAATATAGTGAGCTTTAGACTTTAGTACCATATCAGACTTTTCACCATCAGTTTCAATCACTCCTCCATTTAATGGTCAAGCATGTGGAACCAGAATGTAATCAATCATACAAAAACCAGCGCATGCATATATGATGTGGACTATATTCTAGATAGCATAACATCAAAAGACTACAAATTTCCAACTTCTATTTTTGTTTATATCTGGTTAATGCTCAAACCTGCCCTAAATTCTTCAAAAGTGTAATGTGGGACCTATGCTGTCTTGGACATTATAAACTATGGATTATGAAAAATAACGAAAAGAAAACGGGGCCAATCATATAAATAGTAGTAAAATTGATCTTTGGTAACAAACTTGAACCATTGCATTCTGAAGGTAAAGACAAATTATTGACAAAGGGTTAGTGCAACCATTTTGGCAGTAGCAGGCGTTGGAGTGGATAGTAACAAGCACCTAAAGGCATGATTAGGAGAGACTGATGTAAACACAAAGCAAACAACGTTTTAGTTTGGGTGGGGGATCATAAAAAACTGTCCAAATATAAAGTCATTACTTTGGTTTGGTGTGTTTGCAATGCAACAAATCCAAGAAATGTGAACACTACAAATAATGCCAAATTGATGAGAAAGGGTGCCAATGTGAAGTGACATAGATAGTACATTACTTGCAAAACGAAAAACATTCTTATTGTTTTCCCACTTGCTTTTTCTAGTAGATAACACACCAGAGGACCCTTTTTCTATTCTCTTTTGAACTATGCTTCCATCCCCTATCCTTTGTTCCTGCAAAAGCACCACTTTTGACCCACGTACTCCTCTTTTTTACCAATCGCAAAAGACATCTCCATTCACAACTCCTTCTATTATTTTCCGGATTTCATGAAGCCCCTTATTATATTGTTATCTCTTTTTTATATTAAAATTTCACTTCTTACTTTATTACTGTCATACATAAAAAAGAGACGGACACAAAATTTAATGTTGTATGAATTAATGTACCCAAAAAGTTGTATGTGTATCACTTTTTTCTTTATTTCACATGCATCTTTTGGCCAAGATAATCTTACTGGAGATACAATTGAGCAATCAATATAATTAAAAACTATAACAAAGTCTAATTTCCTTTGGCTAAAGTGACAGGAAACAACGTCAGCCTGTGAATTGAAAAAACAAAAAATGAATAATTATGTAAAATCTCAACCGATAGCTTGATTCACATGGTTTCTCTCTTCTCACCATTATTTTGATGTAAAAAAATAAAATTTCAATCTATTGTGAGAACTTTTCTCTTGCTGATACTATAGCCTAGTCCATATACGATGCAAACGACTTAAGAAGTGATGCCTTTCGTGTTTTCTTTTACGACTCAGTGTTTTTTCAGAAGAAAAATACCAGTTGGTGGCCTTATCTGTCACTTTTGTGATGCAATTAATTCTTCAGCCGGCAACTTTAAGCATGTGCGTGGAGAATGTCCTCCATGCTTACAATCAAGACAATGTTTGTTTCCAACAACACGGACCAATGTGTCCCTTCAAATTGCAATCATGCCGAAGCCATACGATGATTGTTCTGATTGCAGGGCAATAGTACAGACTGCATAGAAAAATAGAGTCAAACATTGCAGGTAGTGATCATAAATTGAGGTAAAATGCAAATTTTCTAGTATTTCTTGTGAAGTTTAAATGCATATTACAAAATTAAAAATGAAGCTACAAAACCGAAAACTGTCAGGGAGGGGAATAAACACAGTTAAAATATTGAACTGTAAAACTTTGGTTTGGAGATTCTGAATGTGATTATTATCTAATGCAAATATGCAAACAAAAATGGGCTTACTGTTTTTCTGTGACTGTTAGTGGGTTCTTTTTGTATGCGAAGTGAAAAAAATGGTTGGTATAATCTTAAAATTTGTATGCTTCATCATTTTTTTCTACTATGTTGATCTAACTTTCGTAAATTTAAATCTTTGTAAAGGTGGGTGGGACAAAAAATTCCACTATTTTAACCTCATGCCTAATGATTATTCATTCATCTGGTAATTGATTTTGTCTCCCACAACCGTTTAAAAGCACAAATTTGATAGTCTTAATGACATGACTATGAAAACTATATTTCAGTGTATGTAGCTGAATCATAATTTCTTTGATAAGATGTTTAACCTTAACCAGTCCCTCTTATCTTCCCCAAATATAAGGGTACCATAAATCATGGTCATATCTCAGTCTAACCTAGTTAAGATGCTAAACAATAGGTCTTCAATCGATTTATGAGTGGTAGAAAAAGAGGGAAACTCTTCTTGGAATAACAGCTGATAATGACAAATTGAAACTATTCTAGTTAAACATGTTAAACGACAAGTACACCCGGAATCAAAAAGGTTGCTGTCATTTGAATTAAGATCTAAAGAAAAAATGTTAAATGCTATTCCTGCAAAAAAAAAATTACCAAAAGGGTTGTATAACTCTTTTTCTACTACAACTTTGGTTTCTTGGAACCAAAAAATTGTATTTCTGTGGAGCTCACTGATACATTTATGTCACCCCTGAAACTTTTTACTTCTTAACTAGATTCCAACCCCATTCTCATGCATACTTTCCTTTCCTTTACATGGGACAGACACTATTTTAATGTTATTAGTGCCATATTATCTGAAAGAATGCCCTTAATATAAAATTTTAAAAAAAATTAAACTCCATTGTCTTTAGAAATTACCTTTGTACCCTCGGTAGGTGTATAGAGAGAAAAGTGAAGTGGGAGGATTACACTTACCATAGGCAAATGTTTCCTACACCTCCATCCCTTCTTCTCCTTACACCTCCATATTTTTTAAAATTTCAACTCTATCCTTCTAAGCATATGTTAGGATTTTTGTATTGGTGGAGCTGTTGGTGGCTTATTCTTTATTTTCAAATGGTCTTGGGTACTTGTGGTGGTTGGTGGTGGTAAACCTTGATGGTTTAGGTAAGTTTTGTGGTATTTTTAAAGTTCGTTTTTCATTAACTTTTTTTTTATTTTTTCGTGTATACCAGATTGTACAATCCAAAATATCCTTTAGTATAATATGTATTTCAGAATGTACAATTCAAAAGATAAACCCAGGTCTAGAAGTGTCTTCTGAATTGTTCAATAGAAACAATGGAGGTATAGGAAGAAATAGCCCTTAGCATATTATCCAGAAGGGAAGGCTTGAAATTGAAAGGATCCAATGAGTGCAATGTATGTTATGTGAAAAGAAAATTTCTTGAACTGGGCCATAAAGTTAGTCCAAGGGGTTTGGACTGAGTTTAATTGGGCCAAATGTCCTTGTGTATGAATACAATATGATTTGAGGAAGAGGTAGTAGTGATGATGTGGAGAAGAGAATGATGAGATTGGGTGACACGTGGGAGGTGATGGGAGCGCATGACTGGGGTCAAAAGGAACAGCAGGAGTTCCGGTGGTGGCTATTTTGTAATGTTAGTTACGAAAATAAATAAAAAAGAATGATAGAAAGAAAAGAAAGAGAAGAGAAGCAGTTTGTTAGTTAACGAGTGGGACAGAGTGATTTTAGAATAACTCTCAGAGGGAAACTCTCACTCACACACTCCCAAAATAATCATCCTTCCTTCTCTTTCTTTCCTTATATACTCACACCTTTCACACTTCTTTTCATAAAAACATCCTTCTCTCCTTAACACAACAACAACAATAACATGGGAGGTCTCGAAGATATCAAGAACGAGGCAGTGGATCTCGTCAGTTTCTTCTCTCCTTTTCTTTTTCTTCTCTTTCTTTCTTTCTTTCTCTCAGATTCATGTTCCTACAATGCAACGTGCTTTTCTGTTTTGCAGGAGCGGATCCCTGTAGATGAAGTCTTCCGAGAATTGAACTGTTCCAAGGAAGGTCTCACAACTGAGGAAGGCCAAAAGAGGTTGCAAGTTTTTGGACCAAACAAGTTGGAAGAAAAGGAGGCAATCATCAACTCATTCATTCTTTTCCTTCTCCATAACAGTTAAATCTTTTCATATGTATACTAAGCTCTGCACAAACATTCTATTTCTTTCATCATTCAGGAAAGCAAAGTGCTTAAATTCTTGGGCTTTATGTGGAACCCTCTCTCATGGGTCATGGAAGCCGCTGCCATCATGGCCATTGCATTGGCAAATGGAGGGGTAAAGCCTTCTGCATATACGCTACGAAACAAGACTGAGTATTTGTTTATGACATTTCTTCTCATTTCCCATTCTCTCTTGAAACGTGCAGGGTGAACCCCCCGACTGGCAAGACTTTGTGGGAATAGTGGTGTTGCTAGTTATCAACTCAACCATCAGTTTCATTGAAGAAAACAACGCAGGAAATGCTGCAGCAGCGCTTATGGCAGGCCTTGCTCCCAAAGCCAAGGTATACTAAATGATGATGATGATGAAGGTGTTGCAAGCTATGAATTGATTTGTTTGCTTTATAACATGTGAGTGGTTGGCATGCAGGTTGTGAGAGATGGAAAGTGGTCTGAGGTGGAAGCTTCTATACTGGTACCAGGAGATATAATCAGCATCAAACTGGGAGACATCATCCCTGCTGATGCTCGTTTGTTAGAAGGAGATGCCCTCAAGATCGATCAGTCTGCGCTCACGGGTGAGTCATTACCTGTTACTAGGAGCCCTGGTGATGAAATCTTCTCTGGCTCCACAGTCAAGCAAGGAGAGATTGAGGCGGTTGTAATCGCTACTGGGGTTCATACCTTTTTCGGTAAGGCTGCACATTTAGTCGACAGCACTAACCAAGTTGGCCATTTCCAAAAGGTACTATAATATACTACTATCTTGTAAACTCTTATTTCCTGGGGAACAAATGCAACTTCATAACTCATTTCACTTTGTATGGTAACGATCAGGTGTTGACTGCCATTGGAAATTTCTGCATTTGCTCAATTGCTGTGGGGATGATCATCGAAATTGTTGTCATGTATCCAATTCAGCACCGCAAGTACAGGAGTGGAATTAACAATCTCTTGGTCCTTCTCATCGGAGGAATTCCCATTGCCATGCCAACAGTCTTGTCAGTAACAATGGCTATTGGTTCCCACAGGCTATCCGAACAAGGTGCTATCACCAAGAGGATGACAGCCATTGAGGAAATGGCTGGGATGGATGTTTTGTGCAGTGACAAGACTGGCACTCTGACACTTAATAAGCTTACAGTAGACAAGGCTTTGATTGAGGTAATTGAGAAGATGACAGACAAGTCTCTATTATTTGGGTGAAATCAATTGTTTTGTAACTACTGAAAAAGTTATCTGTCATCTATACAGGTTTTCGCAAGAGATGCTGACAAGGATACAGTAATTTTGCTTGGAGCTAGGGCCTCCAGAGTGGAAAACCAAGATGCGATTGATACTTGCATAGTTGGAATGTTGGGTGATCCAAAAGAGGTGTGTAACAATCCTCATTCGACAAAATTAAGCCAGATTCTACTTGAACAAACCAAAAGAGACATGGAATAGTTAATAGCAACAAACTTGTTCTGTTTGGTGCAGGCTAGAGATGGCATTACAGAGGTACATTTTCTGCCATTTAATCCAGTGGAAAAGCGCACAGCCATAACATACATTGACACTGATGGTAACTGGTCCCGAGTAAGCAAAGGTGCACCAGAACAGGTAATTAGTGCCCAACACTGAACCAAGTTGATATATTTCGTAGTTACATGTAAATTAATGCAATCTGTTCTTGCATATTAAATTTTGTCAGATTATCGAACTCTGCAACCTTCGGGAAGACGTGAAGAAGAAGGCTCTATCCATCATTGGTAAATTTGCGGATCGCGGTCTTCGTTCACTTGCTGTCGCCAAACAAGAAGTGCCAGAAAAGACAAAGGAGAGTGCTGGAGGACCATGGCAGTTTGTGGGTCTGTTGCCACTTTTTGACCCACCAAGACATGACAGTGCTGAGACTATAAGGCGCGCCCTTCATCTAGGAGTTAATGTTAAGATGATTACTGGTGATCAGCTAGCTATCGGCAAGGAAACTGGTCGCAGACTTGGCATGGGAAGCAACATGTATCCTTCTTCATCCCTCCTCGGTCAGAACAAGGACGAATCCATTTCCGCCCTTCCTATTGATGAACTTATTGAGAAGGCTGATGGATTTGCCGGTGTCTTCCCTGGTAAATCATCACATCATGTCATCATGCGTTTGTTGATTGATTAAAACTTCAATTTTCATTCATTTTGATCTGTGTCTTATTGACTGTGGCGACATTTCAAATATACAGAACACAAGTACGAGATTGTAAAGAGACTTCAGGAAAGGAATCACATATGTGGGATGACAGGAGATGGTGTGAACGATGCTCCTGCACTAAAAAGAGCAGATATTGGGATTGCTGTCGCTGATGCAACTGACGCAGCTCGAGGTGCATCTGACATAGTTCTCACGGAGCCTGGCTTGAGTGTGATTGTGAGTGCTGTGTTGACAAGCCGAGCCATCTTCCAAAGAATGAAGAATTACACCATATATGCTGTTTCTATTACCATCCGAGTGGTGTTAGGCTTTTTGCTGCTTGCTCTAATCTGGAAGTTTGACTTCTCACCCTTTATGGTTCTGATCATTGCCATTCTGAATGATGGGACCATCATGACCATTTCCAAAGACAGGGTGAAGCCATCTCCAATGCCAGATTCCTGGAAGTTGAGAGAGATTTTTATCACTGGCGTTGTTCTCGGTGCCTACCTAGCGGTGATGACTGTTGTCTTCTTCTGGGCTGCTCATGCATCTAACTTTTTCTCGGTAATTTGTTTAATTTATGAAATATCAATTGCAAAATCATTTTTTTTACTCTGTCTTAACATCTTTCACTTGAAAACCAATGGCAGGACAAATTTGGAGTGAGATCCATCAGGGATAACCACGGCGAGCTCACGGCAGCTGTTTATCTTCAAGTGAGCATTGTGAGTCAAGCACTCATTTTTGTGACACGATCGAGGAGCTGGTCTTACGTTGAACGCCCCGGAGTGTTTCTTGTTGTTGCTTTCTTAATAGCACAGCTGGTGAGTATCAAATACATGTGTTCTTATAGCAGCTCTTGCTTTCGTTATACATATAAACAATAAATGAGTTCTGATATTTGTGTTTTTTATGGACTATTATGTAGATTGCCACAATCATAGCCGTGTATGCAAACTGGGGATTTGCAAAGATGAAAGGCATTGGATGGGGTTGGGCTGGTGTGATTTGGCTCTACAGCATTGTTTTCTATGTTCCCATGGATATTCTGAAGTTCATCATCCGATATGGATTGACTGGAAAAGCTTGGAATAATATAACCGAGAATAGAGTAACATCTCAGTCTCCTCAATGTTTTGTTGTGAATGAGGAATATGTATTTGGCTACCTCTCAATTGTCTTTGTATGGTGCAGGTTGCTTTCACCTCAAAGAACGACTATGGAAAGGGAGAAAGAGAAGCACAGTGGGCTGCAGCTCAACGCACATTGCATGGTCTGAATCCACCTGAAACTGATGAGATGTTGAATGAGAAGAACAACTATAGGGAGTTGTCTGAACTTGCAGAACAGGCCAAGAAACGTGCTGAAGTTGCAAGGCTAAGGGAGCTTCACACTCTAAAGGGTCATGTTGAGTCTGTTGTGAAACTCAAAGGACTTGACATTGAGACAATCCAGCAGCACTACACAGTGTGATGAAGAGCTGTCTGGAACATGACATAGATTCAGAGAATAAAATAGAAGAGAAATAGACAATTTAGTATGTTGTCCTTGACGTCTCAAGTCTGATTTGGATTTTGAAGAACGCAAGGGCTATAGAATAATCCAATACTTGGAGACTGTGCAACACAGTCCATGGTTGGAAGACAATTTTTTTAGAATAATCCAATACATGGAGACTGTGCAACACAGTTCATGGTTGGAAGACAAGTTTTTTAGAATAATCCAACACTTCGAGACTGTGCAACACAGTCCATGGTTGGAAGACAGTTTTTTTTGCTCCAAGTTATGTCATAATTTGTCTTAGGTGATAGCATTCTTTTCTTATTTCATGCTCAATCAATGAAAGAAGATTTTGTTTCTTCAGTTTCTGTCTTCATCACTTCCTACATTCCTAGTATTCTCTCATTCCAAAGAAACTCATCTTTCATTCACTTCCTTTATCCCTTTTGCTTAGAAAACTTCCAAAAAAGAAAATTAATAATACATAAATAAAAAAACCAAAAAGAATATTTAAGAGGTCCTATAAATAAATAAATAAATTTAAATTAACAGAGGGATCAATTTCTTTTTTTTTTTTTCAAGCTCATCTAAACAAACAATGATAAATTTACAACTTTTATTTTTAAACTTGGTTGTGGATTTATCCTGTGACCATTGCAAAAATTTAAATTTCATAATAACATTCTTTTTACTGTTTTATTTGCAGAATCACTTGAGTATAATATTTTATTACTAAAGTAAAGTTGTAATGTATTACATAAAAAAAACTTTGCTATCAATTGATCATTTTCGTAAAGTTATTCAAATCATTTTGTTTTTGAGTCAAACAATGGTAAGATGAATAATTAAAATAAAAACTAAAATTAATTAATTTTTTTTTTTATTATTTATTTCAATATATTTTATTTTAATTGAAAATTTATTTTAACTTTAATTAACATTTTTTAAAAATAATTTTTACATTAAATTGTTTTTAAATAATTATTTTAAAAATATTTTTTTAAAATATATTAATATATAAAATAAAAACTATTATATTACATAAATAAGATCATTTGTATAACTTTTTTTATTCATTTTCACCTACTTTTCTTTTATTTAAACAATTCAGTTTCCATTCTTCTTCTTTTTTTTTTTCTCTTTTCTTTTATATCTTTATGTTAATCTAGTTTATTACCTAAGTTATTGAGCCTATGAGCTAATTGTACCCTATTCACTCCACTCACATTGATACCTTAAACATATATCATACTTTATAATTGTTTCTACCATTAACAAGATACATAAGAATTCTTTTGAAGATATTAGTGGCAAAAATATTTATAAAATTAATGTAATTATTTGAATTTAAATTTTAAAAATAAAAAATAGGCAAAATAGTATGTATTAAATAAAACAACATGCAACTAATGGTATTAAATAAGGGCCAGCAGAATGAAAAGTACAACCTTATTCTTTTTAAATCCAGTGGTTTGATTTTTTAAGAATTTTTTTTTTTTTTATGTCAATTGATTTTCTTTGGACCTGGTTTCAAAATTAAGTGGTCCAAAATTATGTTGATATAGTTAATATGATCATGAACTTAAGGGACTTAATAAACTTTTCAGTTGAAAGTGTATATTTTTTCATTGAATTTTAATAAATAAAAAGCTTAAAAGGTAAATTGTTCATCTGTTTTACTATGAACATGCCTCTCCATGTTGTTATTAAAATGCAATTTAGCTTTTATAAGTACATACTAAATGGTGTTTTAGTAATGATATCAAGAACTAAATTAAAGTTTGATGATAATTTTTGCAGTAAAGATTAAATATATTCTCAGAATATTTATTTTAACTTATTTGAATCTTATGACTAAATTGAAACTTATATCCACTTTTAAGAAACAAATTAACCATTTTATATTTAAAGAAGAATAAAGATATTAATTTATATATATATATATATATATATATATATATATAAACACAGAGAACTGTCTTTTATTATTTGGATGTATATTTTTTTACCTATTTGACTTTTATGTAATAAAAGATTAAAACTGTTCTTATTATATCATTAGAATTGTAAATTAAGAAAATATAACTTATTTATATGTAGTTTTTTTATAATCTAAATTTAACAATATTTTTATTTTAATAATCATTATCATAATTAGTTTTTTTTCTTACATATACTTTTATTATTGTAAAAAAGTGCACACGTACACACCTATGTTTCCACTATGACTAAATAAAATAAATTATATAAGATGAAACACTCTATTTTAGGTTAAAATCTCTTATATATGTTTTGGTTAGGAGTTAAAGTTGTGAGAAAAATGAATAAAATAAGAAAAATAAACTTGAAATTAACATTTTTTTTATGTTAGATTTTCAAAACCAAGTTTCTGGTATAATGTTAGAACTTAGTTGAATTTGATCTAGAAATAGATTAGTATTTTACTTAACTGAAAGATTATCAAATTGTAACTAACTTAATCCCTTTGTTCGGGAGATAACAAAAAAACCCTACTTTTTCAAAGAGATTGTAAACATGAACCTAACTCATTAGTTGAATTGCATTTGCATTTACACGGAAAGATAGATCCACTGAGAAACACTGTTTCTATAGTAAGTTTCATTATCTGTTCCTTCAATCTTCTTTATTATGTCTTCTCAAACTGCAAAAGTTTCTTGAATAGGACAAGACAAATAAGCATGGAAACGCGCGCCCCAAAACTTGCTGTTAATCTCAAACACCTTCCTTCAATCGAACCCTCTCTAATCACAAATCATTCCTCCAATTCAAAGGTTCTCTATTTTCCTATTTTCCTTTTTTTTTACAATTGGGTATGTGCAAGATTGGTCGTTTTTCTCTACTGAAATGAATTTTTTCTTTCCCTCTCTTTTGCAGGATAAGATGAACAGTTCTTGTAGCAGAACTTCTGCTAAAGTTGAAAAGCGAAAACCCAGAGTGGGGACGAAGTTGCCTGCTTCTGACAAAGATATTGTCAAAGAACCCTCCTCGAAAATGACCAACATTGCAGTTAAAGAAGCATCTTCTACTTCATCTAACCAAAATAGCGAGTCTTGTGGCACCCCAACAACCTCCCCAACTCAGACTCAGACACAAGAAGGTTTGCCTTTGCTCTTGCTTTGTTTGATCTATTTCAAGTATGGTGATATTTTCTCTTTCATTCTGAAGCTCGTTTCGGGTTACATAAAATTGTTTTTTTTGTTGTACTTTCTCGAAATTCTTTTTCATTGTAATTAGTGGTTATAATGTGCTATGTCTTCAAGTTGTTAGTAGAGAACCATTGAGTTATTGATTTAGTCCATTAAAATGCTTTCCTGTTTTTGACTTTGGTTTGCCTCTTTTGGATGATGTCTTAATTTTCTCAGTAATTCTACCTTTTTTTCTTCCAAGATGCTTTTTTGTCAAGATTATGACCCCTTTGAACTTAGGTATGAAGAAAGGAACAGCAAGGTCTAATTTGTACAAGACATGTGCTGCAAATCATTGGAAACCCCCAATCTTTGAATGCTGCATAGAGGAAGGTCCAAGTCATAAGAGAATGTATGTTTACCAGCTACGTTGTGCTTTTGCCCTCTTGCTGAATAATTCTAAATTTTCTCATTTATGAATATTATTATCTCATATAGTACACAATATAGGAGTTATCTCATTTTCGCCTTCTCTTCTCAATTGTACAATTTAAGTTGCAATATCTTATGCAAAATCTAATTCTTGTTCACAAGATTATTCTCATTCCAATTTGTATTTAACTTTTGTCTTGATCTAATCATTGATTGCCACTAAATTTTGTTCAATTGATTGACCATGCTTCATCCAGAATTTGAATAAAATCGAAACAATTGGCCTTTATGATAGTAAATTTCTTTTGGTTTTGTCACTCATGATGAGACTAAAGAAAATATCATTATAAATTTTCTTTCGGTTTCGGTGACTAGTTGATGTTTATCTCAGGTTCACCTTCAAGGTTATTATTGAGATAGAAGCATCAAAAAACACATTAGAGTGCTATGGTGCCCCTTATCGAAAAAAGAAAGAAGCAGCAGACCACGCAGCTGAGGGAGCATTATTTTACCTACAGTATATAGGATATGCCGTGAAGAACCAATAAATAGAAAGTAGGTTATTGGATATTATCAACAGCCAACACTTCCACTATTTCATTCTTCAGTGATACTCTCTAGACTCGGTAGCCAATGGTCAGAAGAAGACCATACTTTCTTAGGAGAACTTCTTAACCCTTTTCCCGTCAAATCATGTGTCCTCTTACTGGCTAATATATTGTCATTACGAGGGTGAGCTCTGTTTGATGATGTTCTTGTTTCTTTTCTTATATCACCAACATTTGCTTTAGTCCTGCCTCCATTAAACAGGCTTACAAAGCAATTATCATGGGATAAACCACCATTATTATCATTAACATTTATACTCAAATTCCTAATATCAATCTTATTTTTGGAATGTTGTTTGTAGTTATCTGTTTGCGTTGCAGTGCTTTTATTCATGAAAACACAACAAGTGGAGAGCATACCGTCATCTTCCTTCTCTTTGCTGGATTGTGTGTTTCTAAGCTTATCAAATGAAGAACTGGTTGCAATTTCGCTAGCAGGAGAAGGAGAGCTCCTTGGAGAAAGCCCTTGAAGCTTTCTAATTGTGCTCATTGGTACTACATAGTACTTTTGTCCAAGCACAAGCTCTTCATCTGGTTCAACAACTGCCCATGGTTGCTGGAACACATATGGGTATGCAACACAACATCTTGGATAGCGGCACATAATCTCAGCTGCAGTCACTGGTTTGTCATGGAGCTCAACATGGCCACCACGATGGACAATCTGAAGAAACGTGGTCTTTGGATTCTTTGCCGAAATCCAGCATGAAAATGGCATGGTTTCCCTGTGTTTTGGGAGTGCAGGGTCGGGTGGCGGAGGTAGAAATGGGAGCAAGCTGTACACTCATAAGGAAGATTATATAAGTAGTTCATCGAGGTGAAGTGGTAAAAGGAAAAATACTAGACATGTGGTCTTGGCTGTTAGTGATTTCATTCATTGGTAGTATCGTAAAAATTGTTTCCTATCGAGGCATAGTAGATTGAATCTGTATTATGCATGTTTCTCTTGTTGTCTTTTCCAAGAATGCATTTATGCCTACTAAGATGACATTTTATAATGCATTATTTTTTCACCATGGAATGGAACTATATAAGATTATCTATTCCTTCATCTACACCCTTTTATTTACTTGCTTAATCCTCATAATCTCTTGGTACTACATAGTGGAAATAATCTGAAGTGTGTATTAATGATAAAACGGGCCAACATAAATAAGCTTTATCACAGTATATAAAGAGAAGAAAATGAAGTGAATATAATAAAACTTTTATCGGAAATTAAAATTCATTTAAGTAATTCAATCTTTGAAAAAATTTGTTCAAATAACTTGTAGAAAAGTACGTAAGTTCTTACTGATGGAAAAAATGCGCACGCGGAAGCAATACACATAATCACGAATCAATGCAAGAGAATAAACGACACAGGATTTAATGTGTTTCGGTCGTCAATTACAACCTACATTCACATTCAACTGTGTACATGTATTTCTGTAATCTGTCATCGGAACTTAATGTTCCACCATTAGTTGTCACCAACCTTCTTAATCATTTTAAAGGCTTCGTTGAAACTCCCGTCAGTCATTCTTTGTTCCTACCGGCTCTCACTTGCAAGAACTATCGGATCCTAGAACAAGAAATTTTCTGAAAATGTTTCAACAGCTGAAATACTAGTTCTCCTAACCCACTGTCGTCTAGGAACCTTAGTTGAAACACAACTAGTTCTCCTAACCCACTGTCGTCTAGGAACCTTAGTTGAAACACGACCCGTGCTCCCCATGATAAGTACCTCTGACTGGTCTACCTGAAGCTTTCCATGCTCGATTCATCCTGAATCTGACCTGTGGCTCTGGATTTCTCTCTTGTAAAGACAACACTCTTCTGCCCACGGAATTCTGTGAACCAGACTTTGTTTATCTTCTGAACTGGGACGGTCACTCCCTTAGACGATAATTCGACCATATACTATGAACCTCTCTTTCTTCCGCGAGCCATGACAAGATTTCCCTTGACTACTTTCCACTACTGATTTTTGAACTTCACTTCATGTCCCTGTTCGTCCACTGCCTAACAGAAATCAAACTTTTCATCAAGCTTGGAACAATCCTTACATCCTTCAAAGTCCAGAAACCACTTGGCGTCTTCAACACTATATCACCCATGCCCGTAACATCAAGAGTTCTATTGTCTACTAGTCTTACCTTTAGAAAGTCCCTAATAACTAGATTCTGCAATGCTTCACTACCATCGCACTGCACCTCCGTGCCATCTAGCTCACCGCAAGCACCTGCACCTGTTCGCCGTGAAAACGCGATCCGCCGTTGCCCCTGCGAAAGCTTTGGGACGCCGCTGCCGCCCCTGCGAAACCCTAACTTTGGGATGCCGCTGCAACCCCTGCAAAACCCTAGCTTTGGATACTGTTGTCGCCCCTACAAAACCCTAGCTTTGGGACGTCGCTGCCACCCCTGCGAAACCCTAACTTTGGGATGCTGCTGCAACCCATGCAAAATCCTAGCTTTGGAACGCCACTGCAGCCCCTGCAAAACCCTAGCTTTGGATATTGTTGTCACCTCTGCGAAATCCTAACTTTTGATACCGTTTCGCAGCCCTAGCTTTGAAATGCTACCACCGCCTCTGCGAAACCCTAGCTATGGGACGCTGCTGCAGCTATAATTTACGCGGAAGCAACGCACATAATCACAAATCAATGCAAGAAAATAAACGACACAAGATTTAACGTGGTTTGGTCGCCAACTGCAACCTACATCCACACAGGCAATTATTAGGTTTTATTTCATTCATGTTGCACACCAATTACAAGTACAATGATCTCTTTAAATAGAGATAAAGAGGACACAATGATTAAGCTCACTCACTAAAACATGGTATCTACGCAGCCCAACCCAATTGGTCCTGGCTTCATACCTAACACTTTCTTATTAAGAAGTTTATTCGGATCAGGTGTTAGATGCTAACATCAGATGGTCTAGGAATCATGATGACTGGTCTGTACGTTATGTATTTGTTGTGGATTCTGCTTGGAATAATTTGAGTACTTCACATGAAATTTCTATGTACTACTGCAAGTTATCTTAATATTTCAATGATGGCAGGCACTGTTTGTCGAGAACAATTCAGGGATTCTCTATCAAATAAAAATTATAGCCAAATTAGTATCACAAATATTCTAATCATATCCATTTAGAAATTATAAAGAATATGCTTAAGCTGAGTAAGCAACTTCTTGTTTGAAAGTGACTAAACTCCTTGAAATTGATAAATACGAAGAAACATGAGATTCTTATGAAGATGGTTGGAGGAATTTTACATTCTCCTTGTGTTCTTATTTGTGGAAACCAAACCAATGATTAAGCATGCGGGATAATTTATAGTACTCAGAACATAGAATCGTGAATATCAAGAAATTGAGTATACATTAAAAACAAAGTGAACGCAATCTTGGACTTATTTACTAGCTCGTTCTAGTTGTTTTCCATGACTTTGACTTGAAAACAAATTTGCGTGCTGTGTTCTTATTAGATTGTTATTAGATTGTTTCTTGTTAGCAAAAATACCAAATCGACCCTGTTTCAATTACGGCAGATTGGATGAACGTGTTTCCTTTTCATACCTCATGTATTTTTCTCAATCATCAGGTGAGATGATACAGCCAAAGAAATAACGAGCAGCATGTTCTAAGATTAATGATTTGTAAGTCCAAAAGCGTCTTTCAGCTAGACAGCCACCAAATTATCTTATAGTGTCCTCATAACTTGTGAAGATGGTAATATCAGCATGGTGAACAACTAAAAGAAGAACCAAATCGCAATCATAAATAATTACACTTGGATATTCCTCTGGGCCTCTTTGTAACAATAATAACCATGATTATAATAATAAAATGTTTAAAAAGTGCACAAATACCGTAGTTGAAAAATGAAAACACAATAATAATCCAATATCAATGAGAGTTCTCTGAGCTGATTGGTTCCGTAACTCTTAGCGACCCTCCAAGCTCAACAGGTACCAAAGGGATGAGAGAGTGCAACACGTCTGTTATTAATGGCCTATAGCTTGGTTCTGCTTGCACGCAGAGTACAGCCACTGCAGCAACCTGTAGGATGTTAACATGAACTTAAGATGTTGCTTTTATCATTAAGCAGCAAAATTTGGATCACAGTGCTTCTACTCAATGAACCTGATATAAATGCTTCAAATCCATTGTGTCTCTGATAACAGGATCAAGAATACTTGGAAGCTTCGATCTGTCAGTTAGCTGAGGCATGGCCTGCAAGGTGAAAGTTTTAACCATCAAGTACTGCAGAACTGGAGTTTTCATTCAGATTTCTCCACTAAGAAGGCATGAGAGAAAACATACCCATGATACAAGGGATTGATATTGGTGTGAGGTCATGTTCTCCATGGGTTTTCTTCCGGTTAGGAGTTCTAGAAGAACAACCCCAAAAGCGTAGACATCGCTCTTGTCAGTTAGTTTACCTGAAAAGCTGGTTGTTGTTACATTCGTTTTGAAGGAAAATGGAAAAATGGAAAGTTTCAGTCAGCTTAAAGCTATTACAAGGGGAAACAGTTTAATTCACTAATATCGCTTTTCCCCCCACAAAGTAAGTTGGTACTTACAAATTATACAATAACCACAATCATTAGGATCTATCAAGATTTTTTAGTGGCTTCTACTGAAGTTTTCTAAGGCTAGGCTGGAATATCAGTGATGAATAGAAAAGAATGAAATGCTTGAGGGAATGGAGTGGAGTAAAATGAAAAGGTACCATTCCTATGTTTAGATATTGTACCATGGAATAGATAATCTCAACTTCCAGAAGGATAAAAGAAATACAAGAAAAGAATGACATAAAAACTTAGAAAGAAATGATTTTCAAAAGAAAAGTGAAGTGATCAAACAGAAGAGCATGAAGCAACAGTCTAGCAAGGTTTATGTTATGTCTTTTCATGATAATAAATATTCTTGTATACCATGTGATATGTACTCAGGGGCCACGTATCCTAAAGTTCCTGACATCTTCATGTTCTTATGTTGCATTCCAGAAACCATAGCAAATCCAAAATCTGATAACTGAATCACAAAACTCAGTAAAGGAAAATGAATAGCATAATTAACTAATTGAGAACATGCAAGATTATTAAGTCAGTAACAATCTAACCTTCGCATTAAAGTTAGAATCCAGAAGAACATTGGAAGATTTTAAGTCTCGATGAACCACAGGAGGATTGGAGTGCTCATGGAGATATTCTAATGCTCTAACAGACGAAATACGCATTAGACAATATAGATCACACAAGGAATACTTAATTACTTTTAAGTAGAACAGGCATCATAAATTCACCTGGCAACATCAACAGCAATTCTTAACCTGAGATACCAGGTTAAAGATGACCCTCGATTAGGCCCTACAATTGTTGATACCAATGAGCAACATATGATCATTAAGTTCCCAATACATGAACTTTTTTCCTTTTTTCTTGATGAACATTAATGAAAATATACCATGCAATTGAGTTTCCAGAGACCCATTCTCCATCAATTCATAAACAAGAAACCTCGATTGATCATGAATACAATAACCCATAAGTTTTATGATATTCTGATGGCGCATCTTGCTCAACCAACTCACTTCATTCTGCAATTTAGTGCAACAACTAAAGGCGAATTCTATAAAGGGAAATATCATATCCCAGTAAATGCATGTTCAAGTCTAATTCTAAAGGACCATCACCTCAAATTCTTTATCAGCATCACTATCTGCTTTCTTCACAGCTGCCTGGAAATGCTCATCAAAATTAGCTCTGTAAATGATTCTTGAACCACTCTCTCTCATAATACTGCTTGTGCTAAAGCTGTTCGTGGCAGCCTCTAACAGCTGATACTCAAAAATAGCAACTGAACTCTTCTTATCTGCCATCCTAGAGTAGTTAAGTTTAGCATTAACCGAGCTTAAGGTTTCCCCTTTTGCAGCCTCTACAAGTTCAATAAATAAATGAATGAGGAGTGGAAAAGGAATTTTCTATGCTTGCATTACCTCTGTACGAAAACAAAACCCAAATAAGTTTCACCAGAGAAAATAGTCATACCAGTGCTTTCTTGGCTTTTACTTCTGGAGTGTTTTAAGGTTTTATGTCGACGGAACCAGACATATAGTATGATTAGGAAGACTCCACCAAGAAGACCAGAACAAGCAACTAACCCAATTAGAATTCTCTTATCCAAATTCTGGTGGTGCACTGCTCTGACCTCCTGAATACCTGTTCCAACATAAGACAACACAATAATTCATTAACCACCAATTTCAAGGTTTTAAATTGCAGTTTCCGTCATGTTTCTTGATATTGCGGAAAATTAAGGACAAATGCAGACACGATATCAGTTGCTGACACTTAAAAAACCTTATCCCAGAGCTTTTTTAAAACCGATATACCGAGCTTATATAAGAACTCAAATCAAAGAAAACGTTGATGGGGAATTACAGTTCAAAAAATTAAATCTAATATGAAAGAAAAAGTTGGTAGGGAGATATTTAAAGTCAGAACATGCAAATGTCTACTCAAAAGAGCAAAATTGAGGAAACAGTTTTGTTTGAACAGAATTTATGACTGCCAGTGAAAGGTTTATGGTTTTCCAAGGACTTCCGTACCGAAATATGAAAAAATTACTATCCTTTACTTTCAAAATTGCATTTTTCATAAACCACACAAGTATATATCAAGAAAATAGGAAGCAGAAACTGTACAGTGAGGTTGTGTATTTTGGGGTTTCAAGTTCAGAATTTTGTAGTGTAGAACCAATGCTAACTCATAAAAGGCAGTACCGAGCACAGAGCGAGCAGAAACTAAGAGAAATGTTAAAAGTAAGCATAGGAGCTGTTGGTATGGTACCTGGAGATTCAGCTTGTGCATTTTGAGAAACAGAAATGGAGGATGCAGCATGAAGAATTGGCGAGGAAAGAGAAATGCTTAGCACCCAAACAGGTAGGAAGAGAACAAGAAGATTCATCTGGGGTGTCCTTATCGAAGAAGGGGAGAGAGTGGAATGGAATAACTTGTTGTCAAGAGAAGCTTCTTTCTTTTCTTGTTCAATTTTGAAACGATTTTTGGCAGTGCAGAAATGGACAAAGCCACAAAGGTTCTTCTTTCAGGAAAACCGAGAAAGCACTTTTTAATCCATTTTTAATTTGCTGATTGATGAACGATGATGATGAGCAATTTCATAGAAGAGAGAAGGTGGGGGAGCAACATGGAACCTGAAATCACGTGGCAGTTATCTAAAGGTGAGTGAGGAGAGTTCAAAAGTTATTGAGACACCCAGTGTTTGTGAGATGCAGAACCTGCATGTGGGTCATCACCATTTATGCTACACCAACAAAAATTAATGCAAGCATTTTTTTAAGGTGCTTGCTTTGCCAACTTTTGGAACCTAAAGTTGTAAGCCTTCACTTTACCTATTTACCTCTTCTTTTTTCAAATTATAGACTTGTCCTCTAACTCCCTCAGGGTCCCCATGTTTGGCAATTTGTCATAAAAGTAGAGTGCATATTCAAAGACACATTATACCTTGTCATTTGTGAATAGATTGGAATTAAATCTCAGAATTTCTGTGTTTACTTCATTAGTAGTAGTAGAGTGTATGTTTCAATTCCAAATGCATGTTTGTATACACACTGGATTACTGAATTTGGAACTGAAATCAAGCTTTTATTTTAACTGCTATTTCTACTCTTTTTACTCAGACGTTGAAACCATACTCATAAAATAATTGGTAACAGGATGTGACTGTAACAGAGGGTTGGCATGTAATTTTCACCAAACATGCAGCTCACCCATTGCCGAAGGAAAGGGGGAAAACAACAAAGAAATACAGTTAAGCTAAAGAAAAAATGAATAAAAAGTTAGCCATAATTATAGTCATGTAATGCATATTGTATAATTACTTTTTGGAGGAAAATGCATGTTGCGATAGCATCACGTATGGCATGTGAACTCTTTATCATAAATACCATAGAAAAATGGGAAAACAAAGGCAAAATAACTACGAACATTTCTTATCATATTATACTCTATAATACCCTTTTTTCACATGAAATATGTAAAATTCAGACATCATAATAAAGACAACTGATCTACAAATGAATGTGAACAACTAGTTCTGAGAATTAAGTTTTATGGATACCAAATTTGTTGAAAGACTGTCAAATCAGATTTGTCCATTTTCTGAGTACTAAGCTTTAAGTTCATATTTGTTTTTTTGTGTTTTAACATAACTCTTATGTCATGTATAAATATTTCTAGTTTTTGCATGGATAGTGTGAGAAATATAACAAAATAATTATTACTTTTACTATTCATCATCTTCTCCATTTGAACTCTTTTTTTTTATCGTGTTTTTAACTTATAAATCATGAGTCTGTATTTGAGTTTTGTTCAAATTTTATATTTTCGTGTTTAAGTTTTTAACATACATCCAAAAATCAATAACATTTTTATGATAGGTTTATTGAAATTTGTAATCTTTGCTTTATTATTATATACTTTTATTTTCTCTCTTATTTTATAAGGACATAGTTAAAAAAAATACCATAATGGTATCATGAAGTTTTAAAACGATGGAATAAATAGAAAAAAAAAACTTTAAAATACAGAATCTAAAGTAATAAAACAAAATGTTAATGAATAATACTGGTTAAGAAAATAAAGTAAAACATAAATTGAATAAAAAAATTACACATTGAACACTAATTGAATTTTCAATAAACTATGCATTGTTGGGTACCACTACCAGCAGAAGCCAAATTAAAAATTGCATAGTTTGATGGGTCTGTAAATTGTGGGTATTTCGATTTCATTTGGGCTATCTATCCATGGTTTTTGGGTTATTTCTTTCTCCACCTCCATATTTTCTTCTTCTACCTTCATAATTTAAAAAATAACTAATATAATTTTATTATTATTTATCCAAAGTATATTCTAAATTACACATTTATTATATAGTTTGAAATATAATTCTAAATTCAAAATAGAATTATATAATTATTAGGTAATCTAAAACAATATTTTAAATTACATAATTTGGAATTTATATAATCTAAAATAAGATTATTCCAAATTTCTGAATTATATTATTGAGATCTCACATCACTCAGAGATAAAGACATCTCATAATATGTAAGTGAATGCAAACCTTATAGTAGAAGTCGGTCGATTTATAAGATTGAGTTAAGTTTAAAGTCTAATTTTTAATATGATAATGTATAAATGGATGCAGATCTCATCTTATAAATTGGTTAAGTTAGGCTTAAAGTTCACTTTCTAGTATATCTTTTAGATAATTTTTTATTGTGTAATATGAAAATATTAAAAATTGTGTTTTGAAAATATAATTTGAATTGAAAAGATGAGTTGGTATGACATGTACACCTCCTTGGTTATTTTTAAATTATGGAAGGTGGGAAAAGAAATCATGCAAAAAAAAAAAAAAAATTGGCTTGTTGAAACTCTATATTTGAGCCCATATGCTATGATTCATTCTTGCAGATGTTGGGCTTTAGAGGAAATTAATCATGCAATTGAAAAGGATAAAGTAAAGAAAAAAGGTTTGTTAATGAAATAAGATTAAAAAAAAAAAAAGTTGCAGGAAAAAAGAATAAGCATATATATTATAATAATAGAGAGTGAAATTTGCACTCAGATTCTTATCTTGGGAAGGAGGCATTCCAAAGGAGCAACACTTTATTTTGCACCTCAAACTCAAAACTCTTTTACTTTATTTAACCTTCCAGAAAGCATGAATCAACTGGTTTGGTTGAAGAAAAAAAACTCTTGAGTCAATCAAAGTGAAATTTAAGTACTTTTCTTCAAGGATACAAAAAAATAAATGATTTTAAGACAAAATAGTTTCGTTTTCCTAATCAAAATTAAATCAAAACAATCTCAAACAAACAAAACTCATAACTTCAGTTACAATAGCAAGTGAGAGCTGGGTTGAGCAAGATTTTAAGAGTAACAAGTTCTCCATGAAAGTAGCACCGTGTTTGGACAAACAGTCAACGCAGGTAATAGCTTTCTGAAAAGTACGTTTAAACGTAATAAACGAATCTAGAGATAGAAAGTTATAATGGGGTTATATAGGGATGTTATTGTCCTATGAAGGCACTATTAGGGCACTTTGAGATAATAAAAATCATTAGTAGAAGGAACCCTAATAATCTCATACTTCATATACCATCTTTAAGACAAATATTTGTAGCCCTAATTTGGTATTAAAATGAACACCATTAGTATCAACTTCTTCCTAATTCACAATTTTATCTATGATTTTTTATCAACTCAAAACATATATAAATAGAAAAAGTACGAGAGATACCTATCTCCATCTATCAATGGAATTTTGTTTTAACTATGTACATCATTTTTTTACAATTTTATTCTGTTTTATAATATTTTTTACCTTTTTTTTATTTTTATAAACATAATTAACTTTATTACACTTTTTTAAAATTTAATATAATTTTTTATTTTAATAAATATTATGATACTTCTTTTTTAATAATTTTTTTTATTAAAAAATGGACATTTGTAAGCTAACTAATTATATTTTATCAATCTTTTTTATAATAATAAAAAATATAATATGTTATAAGAGAGTCCCTCAATTTATAAGTTAAAACTAGACATGTTGAAGTATTTATTTGTTTTTGTTACTTTTGGTTTAATTGTATACTTAATAAACTTATATGTAAGCACAACATATAGAACATACTTTATTATTGTCATTTATATATGGGTTGGGGCTTTTAGTCTCTGTATGTTTAGTATTTAAAGTTATATAACTTTTTAGTTATCAATCAATATATTATTCTTCAATTTATTTATTTAGTATTTTTTATTGAATGATCATATATCTCCTAGTCATCAATTAACATATTATTTTTTTCTAGATTGATTATTTTTGAATTATTTAGTATTTTAAGTTTAAGTTTTAGGAGTTATGAACTATTTAATTTTTGTTATTAAAAGATTGTCTATTTTCTAATCATCAATGAACCTACTATTTTTGAGTTTTTATATTTAATCTAAAGGTTATGAACTTACTTGTATTGTACATGATCGACCAGGTATTAATACACCTGATCGAATTCTCTATGAAATGAACACATTTCGAGGATTTAAGTCTAATTGTTGTTTTAAGGTATTAATTAAGCATAATTCATGTATATGAATTCATTCCTTATTTATAAGATTAACTTGATAAATTTTGTCAAATCAGATCCACCTGCACAAAGACCCTATTTTGAGACCTGAAAGATCAAAAACCATATATAAAGAGTAGAACAAAATCTTCCTAATCTATAGAACAAAACTATTAATCATCAATTGATTCACTTCCAAATTGTTATGGAGTTGATTTTAGTTGAAGTTAACTAATTTAGATACTTTTTTAGTTGATACTTCATTGGTTAAGTGTTTTATCATATAATGTATTTGTATTTTTTAACTTAATATCTTAAATCTTAATTTTATATCATATTACGTAAATATTGCTTAGATATTATGAAAACACGATCTTAGATTAGAGAATTCCATTCCATTAATGTATGAAACATTTTTTAAAAAGCAAAACTTAAATTATTTTTCCGTGTCATATTTTTGAACAAACGTGTATTTTCGGGAACATATTCTAAATTATCTACACTTCATAAACCTCTCTTTAGGACCCAATAAAAAAGAAGAGTGGTAAAATAAGAAAGAGTGTACATGTTTAAATTCTAACCATTAAATATTTTATTTACCCATTGAACGTAAGAAAAGAAAATTGTAATTTAAATACATTTTATTAGAATTTCAACAGTTAGAATGATCTGCACTCTAGGTGAGGTTTAAATAGTAATAATAAGAAATAGAGAAAGTTAGAAGAAGAACATTAAACAATACTTAAAAGGTAGTGTGAATAAATAATTTCATCATTGCAGTTTTAGAAAATGTATTATAATAAACTTTGTGACTAAGAATAAAATGATTCATAATAAAGGTTTGTATAAAATTAAATAAAATAAAAAGGTTAAAAAAAGAGTTATAGATGTAAAAGTAAGGATTTTTTACCTAATAAAATTTTACCTCTTTATAAAAAATGAGTAAAATTTTTTAAAATTAATCTCAATCTTTTTATTCTAATCTATGTTATTGCATCTCCGATCAAACTACTTAGATTGATTGTAGGTACTCTGACTTCTTCTATTCTATTTAAAGTACATAATAAGGATATTATTCTCGTTGGTTGATCACACTCTGACGATCAAGTCATTAAGAACATTCAATATAATAATTAGTTTCAGCCTTACTGTCTGAAAATAACCTCCCTTTACCAGGGTTCTCAAACTCCTATTATAGACTTTTTCTTCAACCACTTTCACTAACATAAAATTTTTAATCATAACAGAAAATCACCTGTTAATTGTACCACTTATCTTCAGGTGCTAACCACCATTAATCATTTATGTTATATTCAAAATAACATGATAACATATTTACATATATCTGTTATAATAATAATATAACATATTTAAACAATAACAATTATATCTTTCATATTAAGAATAATACAACAGATAAAATATCTCTTTATATTTTATCTTAATTACTTTTTATGGGCTGATTAACATCTGGACCGAGTTCATGACCCACCTCTTAGACCCAAACACTGAACTGACATTCCTCAAATACTTGGGTCGAGACGATGAGTTCTCTTACACAATATAAGTATAAAGTGAGCCTTTGAAATAGCTTCTCTGAATAATCTAGCTTCAGTGAGTTTCCTTTTTTTTCTTTTTTTTATAAGGTATTGATTGTGATTGTATCTAAAATTGTGATTGTAACTAAAATTGTGTCAAGGCTACACAACTTAACCATTTTAATAATTTTTGAAAAATTTATCCATTAAAATTATTAAAAAATGAAATCGCACCATATTACTAAAACTTGGTTAAAAAAAAAGTAAAGTTATGGCATTAAGTTAGAGTAGGTTATAGTTATTGGGAAGAAAAATAAATATTTGAGGGGAAGACATAAATAGAATAGGTTTTGATGTGTGTGTGTAGGTGGGGGGAAGGTAATGGTGAGCGAATATGAAAACAAAATGGGGTCCATGCATGCATCCATGCTTTTTTATTTTCTTTCAAATCACAAAATTGGTTTTTCTTGCCCACCAAAAATGGGAATAAAAGAGTAGAGAAGATAAAAAAACCAACACTTGAGGTTTGTTTGACACGTGAAACAAAGGTGGGACCCGCAGGAATGATCCACACACCAACATCAATTACAAATACAATCACAGCAACAAGGATTTCCCTTTTTTTTTCTTTTTTTTATCTTTTTTTCAAAATTTAAATAAATTATATTATTATTATTATTATTAATATTATTTGTGAGGAGTGTGATATGCAGCATAGCATAACATAGCATAGCAGAAGCAGGGACATCATATAAACCTTCCACACCTGCTGTTCCCTTCTTCTTCTTCTTCTTCTTCTGTCCATCTTTCTGGCGTTTCATTATTATTATTATTACCTATTTAACATTCCAACCATACCCATTCTTTTCTCACCTCACCAGATGTGCCACGACGACGACTGGGTCAACCTCGCCGTCGCCGACGATTCCCTCGTCGTCAACCTTCTCCTCCGCCTCCACCACCCCCCTCCTCCTCCCCCGCCGCAACCGCTCTCTCTTCACCTCCACTGGACGGTGCGTCAGCGCCGCTCAAGATCCGTCCGCCGACACGCACCTCACAAAAAACCGGAGTCCACCAGAGCCAGCCCCACCACGCCGCTCTCCTGGAGCGGCGCCACGTCAGCAAGCGGCGGCAACCTAGACGGCTCCGAGGAGTCAAGCCGTCCAACCAGTCTACCCCAAACCTCAAGATCTAAGGTTCGTTCTCTTCTGCCTCTCTCTCTCTTTTCTGTTTCGGTTTTCCGTCGCGCTCGGGGCCGTGCGTGGCTCACGTGTCGTGGTGTCTGAGTCAAACGGCCAGCACCAAACTACTCTTTTGTTGTTGTGTGTGGCTCTATAACTGTAGCTATGTTTGTGGGAGTATGCATGTTGGTGTGTGGCAGTTTTCATTGGAATCACGAATGGACGAAAATGCCATTCACGAGGTGCCTTTCATTGGCCTCCGCCAGATTTAGAATTTTACCTTTGATTTTCTTTTTTCCTTCCTAGAAAGTTCGTTGGACTCGGAGCAGACTATTGTGTTGTGAATTCAAAACAAGAAGGTTTCCTACTTTTGATTCAACGCATGCCTTGCTTCAATCACTCTTCTTCTTTACACCTTCTTTCCCTTCTAATCACGGAAACGCCCTTCCTTCAGACCCCAATCTCGTCTCTCCACTCTGTTTCGCCCGTATAAGAAGGAAGTTGCAACTGATTTTATTGGGCGACTCTAGTGTAAAGCGCCGTGATTGAGATTGACATTTCCGAGGGGTAATTGTGTAATATTGTGGGAATAGCATGTCTTTTTGGTGGCGTGTTATCGTGGCAAATAGCTTCTTCTTCTTCATCTTCTTCTTCTTCTGTTGCTTGCCACTGCATAATGTTTGGTGTAGTGTTTAGTAGTGGTTGACTGGTTGTGCGCTTTTTTTGGTGTTTATAATTACGATGCTATGGAAGGGTAGGGTTGGGTTGGGTAGGAAACTTGTATTTGTGTCGTCGTCCATTGATGCTTTTCCTGCACCCCCACTCTCTCTCTCTCTCTCTCCTCTTTCATTTTGGTGCTTTAATAATACTTAATAGTGGTAATTATTTTTAACTAATCCCACTCCATTTCTGGGTGTGCGTCGTCGTTTCACATGCTAGTTAAATAAAAGATTACAAATATCAGTTACGATATCCGCGTCACAGTTTGAACACAACGCAAGCCTCTGTAGTGATGTCAAATAATAAGATAGTGAATGAGAAAAGTCAAAAGTAGGAATGCGATTTTGATTTTCCCTTTTCTTAGAAAAAAGTAAAGAGCCGAGTTTTTGATTGGGAAGTGTTATCCCATAGAATAACAGGCTGTTAATTGTTGTTGTTATGGTAGTAGCAGTAGTGTGTTTTGGTGGGTCTGAATTGTGAGAATCTGGTTATTTTTTATTTTGGGGAGGGAGTGGTGTAGCGTGTGAGGAAAATAAATGAAATGGGGTAGTATCTATTATCGCGTCTTGTTTTTTATTTGGGGTCCAAAATAAATCTTAGAAAGTTAAAAGAGGAAGGAAGAGAGCAAATAAATAAAGAAGTGGTGGCATTGTGCTGCGTTAAATGCCACCAACGATCATAGCGATTTTAGTAGCTCCCATACCAAAATCGATGGGGACCACGTGGTTACCAAATCGGTGGGTTGGGTCAATGCGTAGCTACTTGTTGTGTGCGTTATGTATTAATCTCTAACGCTCTACCCCTGCCTTCATTTTTCAAACACATCTTTATTATTTGGCATAGTAGCTTCGGGTGCATGCAAATAATTTAGCACTACCCCTTCCTTTTTGGATGGACAGTTTCAGAAGAGAGCGATTTGTTTCTCACCACCATCCCAAACCCAAAACAACTTCCTTCTTTCTTTATCACTGTGATGATGGTACGGAGCCACTCCACTATAACTGTAAGGTATAAATAGGACTTCCTCATAGTGGAATATGGTACGCTTCAATTAATGCTACCTTCAGTACTCCACTGTGATACTAATAATTATTACATAAATAAATAAAAACATTTGGATGATCGTGTTAGTTTTTGTAATTGTGGTACTATAAGAAGACACAAGCAACTGTTATATAAGATGCATTTTTTTTTTTTAGTTTTTCTTTCTGGCTTCACATTATTACTAACATTAAAAGTATCAGATCCCCAAAAAAGGTTTATGTCAATGGGTATTCCTCGATTATTGTCCTTGATCTTCGGGATGTCATGAAATCATAAACCTCAGGCGTTGTTTGATTTATTGCTTATTTATCTCTACTCTACTACGCTGTTTAACTTAATTGTTTTTAAAAATTATTTCTCTAAAACGGAGAAATTTGGCTAAATATAATATTTAAAAAACTCTAAAATTTAAAATTAGTTTTTTTTTTCTCTACTGAACAAAAAGTTCAATAAAGAGCGTAACAGCTGATTAGGGAGATTATGTTTTTAAGCAGTAAAACAATCCCAAAAATAATATCTAATAGTACTACTTTAATAATTTGCTCTATAAATCCATATTATTTTCTGGATCCTGAATTCTCTTACATTTGGTATTTTGCAGGTTTCTAATCCCAGTGAAACAGCCTCTACCAGAAAGTCAAGAAGAAAAAAGGTAAATGTGAGCCTTTTACTCGATGCCCATATTCTAGAATATTCCAGTAATTGGAGTGTTTCATAACTTTAACTTTTCAGGAACACTTAATTATAGGAACCGCGATGCGCGTATATCAGGATATTTTATGAGATAAGAAAGAATATATATTTTTATGCTATTTAAGAATTATAAGAATATGAATCAAGGATAGATAAAAGGGGCGGTAGATGGTTACCTATCTATGACGGGATAAATAGTTTTGTAGACCATGTTTGAGAAAGTTGAGCAGACCAAATCATACAGCACTATACTTTATAGTACATAATCATGTAGATCTAGACTACCCAACTTGTCCATTATTGATTGGTCTAGACCACCAACTTGTGTAGATAGGATCTATGCAGCGAATTTTCCTATAACAATGCATTCTCTTAGACTCCTTGTACACATACTTTTGACTTTCTTAGAACTTACTCCCAATCTTTCTCTACATCTCTATTATATCATGTAT
Source organism: Phaseolus lunatus (assembly GCA_013389735.1). NCBI lineage: Eukaryota > Viridiplantae > Streptophyta > Magnoliopsida > Fabales > Fabaceae > Phaseolus > Phaseolus lunatus. The sequence goes on from CM023861.1 coordinate 37,714,469, forward strand.
CATATCCATTGTTTTCTCTCCTCATCTTTTTTTCCCCACACCCTGTCTCTCCCTTCCCTCCACCCTCCACCCTCCACCCTCCACCCTCCACTTTTGGGTGGAGGGTGTCTATAATTTTTCTTTCTCATATGGCCTAAGAAATTTGAGAGAGAACCGATTATTGGCGGTGATAGACGGTGCTTGAACTTATGTGACCTTAGTTTACATGTTTTCATTGAGTACATTGAAAATAAATATTAAAGACCGTGACTCAGCGGGTTGTTAGCGTTTTAGATTATTATCTCACATCCTTTGTTATAGATGTTGTCAAAAAAATCTGTATCTAGTGATTTTATATTTTGTTTTTTTAGCTCCTGGTATAGTTATAATAATACTAACTAGTTTTCACAGCTAACACAATTGGAAAATAACACGCTAAGCTATTTGAATAGTGCCATGGCCCCCATGTTTTACCTGTTCTCTTGCCATCACACTTATGGATAAAATAAAAATTGTCTGTTCTCCCTTTCTGTTTCTTCCTTTCTGTTTTCAGTTGCCTGCTTAACATATCTTAAACTTAATGCTTGTCGTGTCTGCAGACCTTAGCTGAACTAAAAGATGCGGAGGATTTGTTGTTGAAGGAAAGAAGAAGTCTGAAAAAAGTAAGATTTTGCCTTTATTTCCATAAATAGTTTATTTTCGCTTAACATGAGTCTCATTCCTTACCTTTGGAGATATATTTTTTTATGGTTTGTTCACTTACATTGTGTGGATTTGGGAACAGGAGCTGGCGTCCTTGCGTCACACTGTTGAGCAACATAGAACCACAAATGAAAGCTTAAAGAGAATGAAGGTAAAGCTCCTTATATTTTTCCTTTCTAAAACCTCACTGCTAATACTTAGTTCACATTCCTAACATAACAATAAGCTGTGAATTTCTGTTGCTTTCCAGCAACTAAAATCTGTAAAACTTGTTGAATGATGAATAAACCTATCTGAGATATGGTGCATTAGAATCTGATGTCTTGAACTTTTTTAACAGCTTGATTTTGTGTCACGGCAAAACTCTAAGGTTGCTGCTACGGCCTCTGAGGTGTGTGGGAAAGCTGTCAATGGCCCATCTCAGTTTGCAACGTCAGAGTGTCATCCATCTAATTCAGTCTCCCGAAACACTGCCACGCATGACGTTTCACCTGTTTATGCAGCAAATGTTTCTCCCAAAGCACAAGAGAATGGTAACCAAGAATCTACATTCGTGCTCCCTGATCTAAATTTGCCCGTTGATGAGGATTTCAGCGCCAATGCCATGCATTGAATTAGCTTAGCTAATGAAAGATAAGATCTGGAGTGATATTCAGCATACGAATTATAAGTTTGTCCGACATCATCTTGCAACTATGCCTAATAGTGATAGTACAAGGTATAGCATGTCAGTCCTAACAAATTAGGTTCTGCTAATGTAATTGTAGATGTTAAACCATTCACATTTCCCACTTGGTCAAAACTAATGTGGAAATTGTTTTTTCTTCTTCATTCATGAAACTGAGGGTAGTGTAGAAATCCTAACAGATCAGGTGTAGTTCCATTTTTTTTTTCCTTCACAGGTTTCTACATGGTCCAAAATTCTTTGTGGCAACCCTCGATCGCCCTTTATTATAGAAATATTTTCTCATTACTGTAATTACATGTTCTATATAGATAATTCAAGAATTTTTGTGGTGAGGTTGCCTACCATATTTGGTTTCTTTTTAATTATTTTTAAAAGCTTATTATGCATTGTTGAAGAAGGTAACGTTTTTAGATTCCCTTTACTCACTAAACCTGCTTTTTAGCTTGCGATTTATGTTTTACAGTACAATCATAAGACATATTATGATATGCTTATTTTTAGTCTTTATTCAATTTGATATTTTAATTAAATCAAAATTTAATAATGTTCTTTTTACCATGGATTGATATATAAAATAATATCGAGTCCAACATATAAACATTAAACATAGAATTAAACTGAATTTTGTTATATATTTATTTTATAAATAAACAATATTACTATAAGCAGAATATTATATTATTAAAATCTTAATTGAATTAAAGTTTTATTATCAATTATCAAACTACTTTAAATTTAATTTTTGAAATTAAATATTTGAATTAAGTTTAAAGTGAGAGAAACTATAAGGATGAGAGGAATACTGATACCATACTTTTAGTCCAAACTACTAAGATTCTTTTGCTATTTATTTTTTTATTTAAAAGTAACACGCGTTTCCTTAGTTTCCTGCACTAAATGACAAGATTTTGAATATTCATCAAAATGTTTTTGTGAAGAATAACATCTTTATTTACTTATTATAACAAATTAACCAGTTTTAGTTAAAAGAATATAGTGGTAATGGAAATTATTGATAGACTAAATTTATATAAAACTATAAAAATGTGAGATTAGGTACAACACTGTGAAAGTAAATTAAGAAGAAGTGTAACATGAAAAATAAAACTCTTAAATATGATATGACATTATAAGATTCATAAAAGTAAATTAATAACTCATATAACAACCTTACCATCATAAATTTATCACATTTTTAACATATTCCAAATGTATCGACCCATTTTTTTATTCAAAATTAACTGAGAATTTATTTGGTTGGGATTTTCGTCATATTCATTCTAAGAACAAAAAAATTAAAACTGATCTTTTTGAAAATTAAAATTAACTTATAACAAGTTAATGTATAAAAATTCTCTTATATGACTTCTTCCATATAAAAAAGTGGATTTCTTTTCTAAAATATATCGTGGAAAAGTGGGTCCTAACATACCTAAATCAATAGATGGATGCATCCAATACACGTTTTACCTTCTTTTTTTGTGTGTGTTGGCCTCATTTCTGTTGTTCTCTGATCTTAGCATCTGTCAAAGAGAAAGGAGAGTTTGTAAAATTTAATTTGAACAATAGACTAATAAAGTATGCTATAATGACATCTTTATCAGGTTCCTATTCGAGTGCTGTGAACTCTTGTACAGAACTTGGGAATTGTGAAATTGGTCTAAATAATGCACTCTTTGGATCAGTTTGTGCTCCTTCTTTTCAATATTCTTCGGTGTCCATGTCTTGTTTTCATGTAAATGGCAATACATAACTACATATAATCTTTGCCTGAATGTTCTCACCCAAAAATTGTCAGTTTACTGTGTTCTTTTTTTGTTGCATACCCAAGAATGGATTCATTGTACATACACGGGACATGAATATAAAGAAATTAGACGAATGTTAGATAACAAATTTGACCGATGTTACAGAAGTTCAAACAAAAAAAAAGAGTATAATAGCATTTTATTGTGAATCAAAGGTATCTGATACTACATTTTCAGACATAGAAGATCAACTATACAGATGGTGGTTTTGTTAGGAATATAATTACTATAAATGGCATAAGAAACTCAATCTCAAAACAAAAACTTTACTCGACATAAACACAAAACTTAAATCATCATTAACAATAATATGGATTAATGCTGTGTGATATTTTTATTGTTTTAATTCAAGGAATGAAAACTTGAAAGGCTGATTGTCTGGGTTGTGTTTGGCTAGGTTATAGGGTGCACGAACCCCAAGATATACCTAGTTCAGAGAGAATAAAAAAGTAACATTGTAAAGTAAAAACTACTTTTATGATAAACTTTTCTGCATTCACTTCAGTACATTGAAGTAACAATAGTGAAGGCTCTAGAGCTATTCAAAGATACAAAAACTTACAGTTTACAAAAAGATCCAATTTCATAAATGTAGGAAGCATTTGCTTGGATAATATAAACCATATACTGCCAGAAAGCCTATTTGATCAATTAGATGTACAAAATAAATACTACACAATTTATATGTATGTGACATTGTGATTTTGATGTACGACATACAGATATAGAGTAGCATTGAAGATAGCTAAACTCGGAATTCGTGTCCCTAAAACCCCAATAGGTTCAGTACATCCATGATAGGTCTTGCCTGAAAGACACAGACTTTGCAGCTCCTTGGACACCTCTTTCAGAAATTTGAGGGCAATCTTCGATGGCCAAGAAATCCAACTTCAATGATCCAATAAGTGGCTTTAATCCATCATCAGAGATCCCCAAACATTTGCTTAACCGCAAAATGCACAATCTGGGAAACTGACTCACAAGCTGTAGTCCTTCATCACTAATCTCTTGGCACCTTACCAGTTCAAGAGTTTCAAGATATTCTGCTGCGCAAAGGGCTTCCATTCCAAGATCATTGAAGGAATAAACATGATCTAGGGCAAGGTGTCGAACCGGGCATTTATTAATCAAACAAAGTATTCCACTCAATGTGAATGAGGATGATGAAGGGAACTCCCCATCAGAAAAAGATATCCTCACTGCTTCAAGCTTGGAGCAGTTTTGAGCCAAGGCGTCCAGACTTTCATCTGTCAATCTCAATGGATTATTCACCAATGAGGGAAGTGAAAAATCCGATGGAACTCTAAAAGAAACCGATTGAAGGTCGCTTGATCTTTCGGACAAACAAATAATGTCAAAGTCTCTCACCCCAACACACATGTCCAGGTGAATTTTCTGCAAGTTCTTGCACTTTCTCAACACGCAAGCAAGCCCTCTCCCAGGACTGATGATGCAATTCACCAGGCTAAGTTCAAGCATATTCTCACAAGGCACATGCTGCTTTTGCCACCTATCCACAGACAACCGATCATAGACCTTCATGTATCGGTAATTAGCATCCACTTCAAACTGCAACCTTCTGAGTTTCTGCCAACCAAGTCCAAGCTTAATCAAGTCCCCTTCACCAATGGCCCTGCAATTCTTGATGGAGAGATCCTCCAGCGTTCCAAGCTTGCCAAGGTATTCAAGCCACTCCACACTGCTTACATTAAGGCATCTGATAAGGTGAAGCCTGGAGAGGTTCTTGCAACCCACAACAAGAGAGAGAATGCCACAGCCAGTGATCCTTGGAGTGAAATTCAACCTCAGAGATGAGAGCTTGGAAGAAGAAGCCAAGTAACGGAGGCCAACATCAGTGATAAATGTACAGTAGCTGAGGGAGAGATCAGTGAGTAGAGGGCTGTGCTTTGCAAGAATGAGAAGGCCCTTGTCATCCAATTGTTTTCCCAGTTTGGACATCCATCCAGAGTATGTAATCTCCACTTTGGACAAATTCTGAAACCTTATGCACAGAGATGTCAAAGCTTCATCTGCAGGATCCATACCACACCCAACCTTTATGCAATGCCTCTGTGCATTGTCCAAATAATAAAGCCGTTTACAAACAAGAGAAACAGCGTTTCTGTCGTTTGTTTTCTTCATCCTACTCAATATCTCCCATACTATGTGCTCTGGTATGTTATCCATCCACTGCAAAAATGAAAAAATTTACAGCAACAAGGTAAAATTTTCATCCCATACTCATTTATACTAATGGCCAACAATTAAAATTCGAAAAATCCAACATAGGAGCGTGTATGCTGCCGTGTCGGTTATCCCTTGTCACAAGAAGAAACACAACAAACAAAATAGTTAGATCAGGCCGAATTTTGAAAGGGGTGAAAGATTGATTCATTTTGTGATGCATTGAACTGGGATTGGAGAAAGAATTGGCAGTGTAGAAGAACAGGGAAAGGGAATTATGCATGACCCAAAACACAATAGTAGGAGAATGAGGTGAAAAATAGAGTTTGAGATAACATGAAAAGAAGGAAGCAATGGATCCATTGCCTACCTGCACTTCACAACGTCAATGCCCAGACCAGACCAAGGAACCAACCAAACAAGATTTGTTTGCAGATGAATCTAATGTCAATCAACATTGAAAACAACATTTTCATTAGATATTTTTCTTAAAAACTCTTCTCTGGATATTTCCTTTGTCAGGCCCCAAAACAGATACATCCTCCTTTGGGCTTTTTCTCTCAAGCCCAAGTCCAACCATTAAAAGCCCAACCCCCATGCACACCCGTGGAATTCATTACATGAATCCCTAATTTAGTGTGACTATTTCTTCCTGCACCTCTTCGGTCACCTCCATAATTTTTGAAATTTTCAAAATTACCCTTCATATTTTTTATACCACGGATTATGTAATTTGGAAGTCAAAAATTACAACTTTCAAATTACGTAATCCATAACCTATATAACAATTCACAATACCAGATACATAATCTGGAAGTTAAAAGTTATCACTTCCGGATTATGTAATTCAGAAGTCAAAAATTTCAACTTAATTTTTGCCTTTTAAATTACATAATCCGGTATTGTAAATTGTTAAATAGATTCCGGATTTAGATAATTCAGAAGTTGTAATTTTTAACTTCTAGATTACGTAATCCATAGTGTAAAATATGAAGTATAATTTTGGAAATTTAAAGAATTATGAAGGTAGCTAAGAAGTGATGGAGGTGATGGAGATGCAGGAAGAAGTGGTCATTTAATGTTAGTGCACTCTCCACCCTAAGCCTATAGTTGAAGAGCACCTAAAAACATATATCTATCTGTACAACATTTAATATGGATGGAAAAAATTTATGACGTGGCTCACTCACTCCTATCAATACAAATGAAAATATTATATGTTAAAAAGTTTAAAAAAAAAAAATTACCAATTGTAAATTTTAATTGTATAAAAATAAAATCACTTATGATCATAAAGTTAATAAAGAACAGAGGACCAAGAAATAAGATCGGTGGGTACAGTGTTGGTTTGGCCTCTTAAATGCGTTCAAATTTGGGTACATTTTCTTTGGTTCCCTGAAATGTGTTCATTCATATTGATTTTTAGACATTCATCCTTTACCATAATATCACCTAAAAAAAGGTACGCAACCTTAATTACACTATGGCAATATAATTCTGCTGCTATTCATCCTTATAGTTCTTATATAATTTAAAGGGAATGATATTTTAGTTTTTTTTAATGATATTTTAGTTTTTTTTTTATCTCTAATTGTTCTTGTCGGTTGAGTCTTCTACCGATTAATAGGGTTGAACGACTCTTCTTAGATCTGTCTCAGCTGGGTATTGACTCGTGCCTCCTGCTGCTCTGCGATTGACAAGATTGAACGCCTCTTCTTAGATCTACCTCAGTTGGATATTGACTCGTGTCTCCCTGTTGTTCTGAATCGTGACTCCGTTGAGATAGAGGACACCCTACCTGTTTATACTCCGACGCTCAAGTGAGGAAGGGTTCACAAAAGTAAACAATTTTCAGTCTAGTGTGCAAAAACAACATACCTTAGTCTTAGACCCCTTTTATAACCGTACATGCAACAGTTCTCGCCTAAGAGAACTAAATTTTAACTGAAAATATACTAAGCACGTTAATCTTTTATCTTTAAAAGAAAAACCACCTGTCACCGGCATCAATGACCTTCAGGTGCTAACAATATACCAATATTTTGTTTTAATCTTTTAGGGTTAACAGCAACTATCAACCGCCATTAATACGTAATTAACATGCAAATAATAAACATGTACACGTAACAAGTAACAAACACGCGCATATCATAACTACTTGCGCACACCTATCTATAAGCATATACAATGGATCCCTTCTCATATGACACACTCATTATAATTATACCTTAATAAAACTGGGCAAAACTTATAACTCGCACTGTGGATCCAAAAATCAAGTTGATCACTCATCAATCCAAATTGAGATTCAATTTCCTCCAAACTCAAACCAAGATTCGAGAACTTGAACACTCTTGACCAGTACACATAATTCTAAATATTTCACTAATCTCTATCGAATTACAAAATATTGATAATTTATTTTAATTTTACATTATATTCATCTAATATCCTATTATATATATTTTTTTATTTTTATTTTTATTTAAAACGTTACTTGCGAGACATTCAAGTAGAAAATATTTGGATAACGGAAATTTAAAATCAGTTTTAAATTTGAATGATAAAAGTAAATTTACTCTTCATTTAAAGAACTAAAAACTTCTTTATTTTATAATTATTCATAAAAATAAACAGTGAAAGTAAAATTCTTTTGTTTTCAATTTTTTTTCTATAAAGTATTAAAAATAGAAAGTAGCATAATATTTTCACAGTTAAAAATAAGATTATAAATAAAAAGAATTTTTTAAGCAAAAATGACGGAAACGAAAATGAATAAAATTATTTTTCTAAAAGGAAATTGTATCCACGGACCTCTGTTAAAATTTTATATCAAAATTAAAAAGTAACATTTTGTTTGCTTTTTGTGAGAAATAAGTTTATAGATCTTGAAATAAAATCACCCTTAATTTATTAATTATAATTATGAAACTATTGTTGGCGTTAACTGTAGTAAATATAATAGGTTAAGAGAAATAATAGTATTATAAACAGTGGCAAAGCTTTAAAGTTAAATGGAATAATAGATTAATTAAGCCATTAGGTTAGGAATATAATTAATTAATTCACAATATATAAATTAAATAGAATATTTTTAATAATATTATCTCTCGTGAATGGTTTTAAGCAACTAATAATATTATTTGAATATAAAGTCATGTTATGTTTTTTATATACAACCAAATCTGTACAACAAGTTTTTTAAGTGCTTTTTAAACTAATTTAAGTAAATAATATATTTGTAAAAAATTGTAACATTTTTTATAAACTAAACCAGTAAAAAATTCATAAAAATCTACATGGCAAAATCACAAGAAAAATCTAAACACAGGAAAATATGTACATTCCAGTCATATGGTATAAGATTTATTGTACACAATAAAGCTATTAAAGTAAAAAAAAAAAAGTAAGTTTAAAAATAAATAAATGGTTTTATATTATAAAAACAACATTAATTGATGAAACAATTAATGCATGAAAGATAAAATTAACTATAAGAATTAATGCAGTAAAAGACAAATGTTTATAGTATCGCCTTACATTAAAGTGTTGTCTGTACTCTTTCAATGATTTAAAATAATTATGAAGTGAAAAAAAAAAATCGAGGATGATATAAAAAACAATCAGTACAAATTATGATTGAAAAATTATTTTAGAATTTTTTTTTAATTTTACCCTTTATATTTTAATTTAACAGTTAATAAAGAATTATATTTTAGAGTCATAATATTAGAAAATAAAAAATTGATGATAATTTGCTTGATTATAAAAGTAAAATATTTTCAAATAAAGCTTGAATAATTTTTACCACACTTATTTGATAATTATTAGTTAGTAAGTAATCATGAAACATGTTCTACTTTGACACGCGGATTCAGCATTTTGGATTTTAGCAAGTTAATGTGAATCACGTCTGTTTTCAAGTTTTCGTGTGACGTGGCACAACTAAAACTACTCAAATTTTATTTTTAATGAAATAAAAGTTCTAATACTTTTTTAAGAGTAGACTTTAATTCTTACATAAAAAAACAAATAAAACAAAAAAATTGTTATTATTATCATCAATAATAGTTCAAACAAACAGGTAGGTAGAAAACAGTATGTGAAATTATTATTTTTTAATTAAAGCATGATGATGAACTCCCTATGCATCCATCTAATTAATCATGCTAAACAAGTTCCATTCTATCATCAAATCAAATAGAAAGTGTAAAGCCAAGCCTTCCTTACTACAAAATGTGTATGTGTTAGGTGGATATGATTTATTTTAGTAAAACAAGTTGCTCCACTTTAATATTAAACAAAAATTATTGATAAATAAATTCATTTTTATCGATTTATACAATATTTTCGCCCAATTATTTATAATAATATTTATAGAGAATTTTAGTCTAAACTATTTTATGCTTAAGTTTACTAAAGTAATTTCATCAACTCACATTTCCTTATTCTTCATGATCCACTGCTCTAAAGTATCAAAATCAATGTATGTTTCAATTATTGAAGTTTATTTGTCTCATTAAATGACTTTGAGATTTATTTGAAAAATTTAATGTTGCATTTTGGAACAAACTCAGTCTAAAGTCATTAATCTCATATCGATTAAAGATAGATACATTATTTTATAATATATAAGTAAATATAAATATAATTTTATAAATTTGGATTATACTTAAAATTTACTATTTAATATGGTATCAGAATTATTTAAAGTTTATATTAACAAGAATTTTTTAAATTTATCACACTACTTATTACCAAATCAAAACCTCGACGTAACAAAATTTTTCAAAAATTACACATCTTATAAATTAATTTTATAAGATTGAGTTTATTTTTTCATACATTCTACCAATAAAAATTCATATTCCAATTACTACTTATTCATGATACATCAAGCACTGGAGATATATTTTAATAGTTTTGAATAGGTGATTTTACTTTTAGAAATGGGGATTTCTTTTAAATAAAAGCAAATAACTTTTGTGTAATTGGTTAAAACCTTTAACCGATCTACCACTCAGATAACATTATAAAAGAAAAGCAGAACATGTGACAATCGCAAACACTTTTTAGTGATGCTTTCGTTTATTACTTTATAAACAAGATTTATAAACAAGAAGACGAAATCGAATCTTTATAATTTAAAAGTTCAATGTTCATACACGATCGATCGGAGCATGAAAAGTAAAAAGAACAAGAGAGTAATTCCACACACGACAAATTGTTTGATACACTAGTACGGATCGTTATGGATGTTGCTTTGATTCATCAGTACTTCTCTCAGATTTTTCACTACGTCGTTCATTGTCATCTTGTATGCGTCACCCATCTGCAATCCATCAAACAGTAATTACGCAGTAGAAATAGTTGCTTAGAATCATGAATTGATGGTTAATAAAAAAAAAAAGGAAATGTTCAGTGAAAGTGTAGTGTGCCTGAGCGATAATGGTGATGCCAAGAGTTGAATTCCCAAAGGGCAATACGCTGGTGGCGGTGACACAGAGATGAAGATTTTCAAGCTGGTCCAATAATTTCAGCTCAACTCCTTCTTCCTTCTCACAATGGATCTCAATCAGCACCTCATTCTCCATCGCTCTTGCTTCAATATCAGGGAGCATTCTACACCAATCTTTGGAATCTGTTTCACTTGAGTTACTACAATCTTCGTTTCCACACACATCACTCTTCTTCAGGATAATCACTGCTTCTTTCCCTCTCTTGTTTCTCTCTTCAAGCTCCGTCACACGTCCTTGAAGTTCTTTCACGTAATTAATCGCTTCGCAAAGTATTGAACTCTTGTCCGTCTGTAAATTTCATTACTACCATCTTACAAATCATTTAGATCAAATTCATATAAAAAATAATCTCAACCAAACACATCCTAAAAAATGCGCTGTGTTCCAGTGTTCAGGGATCTACCATGTGTCACAATGTGATGCTATCATTACTACCGTACTTGTTTGGATTATAACACAGTTTACTTAAAAAAATACGTGATTTTGTCTCGAAAATGTCAATACCCCATCTTTATACTGCAGGCTACAGGACAGCACGACGATCATCGATGCTTGTGAAATTACAAAAATTATAAGAATATACTCTGATCTGTACATAGGATTCCACTATTCTTTGAGGCGATGAAAGAAGACATTTTCTTTAAATTGAATATAAAATTGAAGATACAAATTAAAAAGTTGAACAGGCACTGATATGATTGATATGCAGAGAAGTAATATATAATTAAAAATGGTAAGGAAAAGAAAAGAAAGGAAAGGATAGTGCATAGAGTGAATCGGGAGAGAAGTGTGGGGTGGAGAAAAGGAAAGTTACCTTCTTGAGGCCAGGGATAGTGGCTGAAAGTGCTATGAACCTTTCCGCGAGTTCCTGTCTCCTTTTTCTTTCGGCCATGATGTGGTCAAGGGAACCGTTTCTGCCCCTCTTTCCACCAGCTTGGGGGGTGGCGTTTGGTTTTGGTTGTTCTGAGTTGAGATTCCGGTGGCGCTTTTTGGAGGAGAGAGTGGAAGTGGATGATGATTTAGGGGTGGGTGGTATAATGGTGGAGGTATCGAAAGACAAAATATATGTTCTTGGAGAGGAATTAGCGATGTTGGGCCTTTGGGGAGGTATATTGACATTGGAGGCTGCCATTGCTAGCGTCTCATCTGAGGATAAACTGCTACCATCAGTGGGCGTTGCTGAGTTATGGTGGCTTTCAGTTTCAGAACAAAAACCCGGTTCACCAAGTATGTCCCTAAGAAACTCCTCTTCTTCTGTTTCTGTGTGGCACTCTTCTAACACCAGATCCTTACACCTATCATCACCCTTTTCCTATAACAGCACAATCATTTCAGACGTTGGTCAAACATAACACAACATAGTAAGACAACCATAACTAATGTTTCTGTTATTACCATTTGAAGAGACCAATTCTCCCATTCTTGCTCCATCGGAGAGTAGAAAGCAGGGGAAAGGAGAAACTCCAGCTGCCTCAATGACTGTCAAGGAAAATCCCATTTAAATAACAACAATTACTTTCACCAATATTTTAATGCAAATTCTATACTTCGGACACCTGTTGCTCAATTAATTTTATGCATTTAATATTTAATAATCATAAATTGGAAGAGGCTTTGAATTGGATGTGCTGAAATAACATATTTTTTATTATAAAATTATCAAAATAACATTTTTTATTTTATTTTTAAGAGATATAATGTGGTAAACCAATACTTTTGTCTCTTAGTGCCCAGTCATCTCAACAGGAACACCGTGCAATCCACACGCGGAATGCTACGCTTTCACATAAATGAAACTACATATTTTTCATGTACACATCTTCATATGTAATATACTCTACTTTTAAATAAAAACTGTGATAAAGTAAATTTTAAATTCAACTCAATTTTAAAAATTACTTTGTAAAGCCGCATTACTCCACCACTTCTGTAATATAATTTGATGAAAATAATTTGTAAAGTGAGATTACCATAATATAATTTAATTATATTTTGAAATGATACAAGATTTGGAATATTTAGAATTATATAAGGATATATTCACTCTTTTAATTGGAGACACAAATCTCATTGCTCTGCCTTTTTCATCATTCCATAAATCAAACATGTGCAACACTTAAAACGTGCCGTTAGTCTCATCTTTATAAATAATATATTAAGCTTTCTTGATAGATAGATAACTTTGTTGAATAAATTAGTTTTTGCGATGAATCTGTTTTTCTTTGAAGAAATGGAAAAATGAATCTGAGTGTTTTGTCTGGGTGAAGAAACGAGAGCGTGACACAGCGGAAGCAGAAAGACGAACAGATTGGTTAATGAAAACAGAAAACGACGGTTTTCTTGGGTGAAGACATGTGAACCAGGTCAGCTTTTCAACTCACGATTCCACTTTTTAGTTCTCAGTTGTTGTCACCAAGGCAGAAAAATCATTGTCTGTTTTTTGTTTTCAACAAAAATTTTGGATCACACGTGTTGGAAGCATGGCCATTATAGGACTTGATAAGAATTGTTTGTTCACACACCCAATTTATGACTCAAGAATAACTCTACACGCCTTTCACCCAACAATCACAACTCACCATTACTACACACTGATTCATCTTTATTGTTATTGACTGAGGCACATTCATAATCCTGAATCAATTCACTCTGCTAAATCAATATGCAATAAATGAATGTATATTTGCAGCAACATGTTAACGTTGAACCAAGTGTTATACCATTTGGAGATAAATTAATCTTATTCTGCACCTAGTGCTGCCAAAGCCATGTAAAACAATCAATTCCTTCCATCCATCAATCACTGTTATTAATAATAATAATAATACTATTAGCATTAATAATATTAATGTTATGTCTATTCATCACTACAAGATGGTGTAATATTCAACTAGATAATTTCATGATAAAAAAATTTGTGAGTTTTAATGATAATATATTGTAAGACAAGTTAAATATATTGTTTGATGCAGCTAAGTCTCTTAGATGATAAGGGTGAGATTAAATAGGTGTTGGAGGAAGACGAATCAGTAACAACACTAAAGTTCATTGAGATAAGGTTGGAAGCATCGAAGTACCAATGTCATGCGAGGGAGGACGTCAATGTTGTTGAAGGAGTGATGACACTACAGTAATTGAACGAATTGAAGACACATCGATGGTGATAATGAGAATGAAGCTTTACGAGAACTGTGGAGAGAGAATGAAATTTGGTAAAAATTTGGATTTTCTAATTTCTAAAGTCGGTTTAAGAAAAATGGAAATTTGATTTGGAAAATTGATAAAACATGCATTAAAATAAAATAAAATATAAATAAATGAATTTTAATAGTTTGGATCATTACAAAATTGGAGTAGTTTGGTCCAATTAGATTTTTTTTTCCACCCCTTTTAAACGATCCTATAATAATGCAAGTAGTAGATGATTTCATATATTTAAACATACTAAAAGATATCACAATATGTTAAATTAGTTAAACAATCTTACTGTCATATGTCATCGTATGTATATATATTGTATTGTATTTCTTTATTATTTTTTATGTGAACTACATTAAAAAAAAGTTAACTTTCAACATCATTTTCACCAAAAAGTCAATGTTAAAAGTAGTTTTAAAAATAAATATTGAATGTCTAATATTGGTTTTAGAAACTAATTTAGGATTTATAGATAATCATATTATTGGTATAATAGGCTTTCATATAGTATGTTCTTAAAATTCTTTATGAACAGGTATAGTCTACCTATATATCGTTTTTGTTAACATATGAATTTTAATATAATCTCCCCATATTTTTGTATTTTCTTTATTTTATTGTTTTTAGTAATACTTTTTTCATGTGATGACAAATGATTGTTATTATTTGAGATATCAACCTAACTGAGATGTCAAGTTACATAGGATACCTAACATAAAGTTTTATATGAAAAATAAAAAAAGATTGGTTTTAGAAACTCAGAAAACTGATATTAGAGTTAAATAGATTTGCTCTAGTGCTATTATTGAAGTGAAACATGGATATTAATAATCCTCCAAATTTTTCCATAAGAGTAGTAGTGTATAGATGCACCAGAAATCAATAGATACATGAATTGAATATCATAGGTAGAATGATACTAGTGAAATCACAAATTACCATAAAAATTGATTCTTTTCTTTTATTAGTGGTCACCCCAACGTCTTTTCTCACAGACGGGCTATTTCTTAATTATTATTTTTAATATATATTTCAAAATTAGGATTTATCAAATTCCATAAAAAAAGATTAGATCAATAAGTAAATTAGACAATCAACTAGTTCTTAACTTTTTAAATTTAATTAGAGTGCTTCTGTGAAAGTTATTTAAATTCTTACGAAATTCTTGTGATGGAGGTATAATTGATTTTAGTTATTTTAGATAAATCTGATATTTTCTTTATTATTTTGCTGTTAAAAATGTTTTTATAAGTTAAAGAAGGATAATTTATTTAGCTTATCTTTCGCGTCAACTTATAAAAATAATTTAAATAACTAGAAGAACACAGATTAACCACAAATAAAAAATATAATTTACACACACTCTTACGTATTAAATATTCTTTAAATGGACCATTATTGAAATTAATCATTCAGTTGGAACGTGTTACTTTAGTTAGTGTTTGGCTTTTCTTTTTTAATAGTCGAAAAATGTATCTGTTCCTATTAATAATATTTAGTAATAAGTATTTTTTTATTCGCTGGTAGCATTATTGAAACGCTTTTTAAAAAATCAGCTTCTAATTTTTTTATTCTTAGTTAATTCTTAAAATACCTACAAAACACGATTTTATTATTTTATTATAATTATATTCTCTTATAATTCATACAAATGTTAAGAAACTCATAAAGATAATTGTTTATGTAAACTGCTATTTTTAATTATAGGCAATTTAAGATCACAGACAAATACAAATTTAATAAATAAATCATATAATGTAAGTAAACAACTCTCATGCTCTTATATTAATATGGAGAGAAATAAATGGAAAAAAAATGAATGGTGAGAATATTTTTTTCCATACTTTATATACAAGTTATTTCGTGAAAGGTGTTGAATATTAATTACTCTAAAATCTGATTTTTAACTTATACATAACTCAACTTTTTAACTTATAAAAAATCAATTATCATCTTTTTTTTTATTTTTCTTTTTTCATCCAAACATACTTATTTGAAAGCTTCTTGAAACAAATTCTATATCTTGAAAAGAATTGCTATAGAAGGAAAACGAATATTGAAAACTAAAAATAAAAATAAAAATAGTGCAGGAACGAAAAGACCTACTGATGGGCCAAGCCCACATAGAAATAATTGAACATGGTAAGAGACCTAATTCGTTGGGATCACGTTGTTGAAAATAACGTTCAACGAGAAAGAAAATAAAGGATAAAATGCCTTTTAAGCAGTGTAATTTTGTTTTGAAATTATTAAAATAATAAAACTTAACAAATTATAAAAATGAATGAATCGTATTTAAAAATAATTCTATTTTATAAAAATCATATTTGCAAGCATGGTTTTTATTCTTTCTAACATTATATTTATTAACTAGATTTTATTTAAAAAAGTACTCATAAATATTAAAATAATTTTTGAGATCCAATAATATTTTGTTAATATATTTTAAAATAAATTAGCTAATGTATGTAAAATTAAAGTTAGACGCTCATTTATTAATTCCTTATAATTTTTCAGATTAAGGTCTTGAAAAACTGAGGGCAATTATAATATTTTGAATCGATTGAATTTTAGTTGTAGTAAGTAAAAATAATCATATATAGAGTTCTAGTTTTTTTTTCTTCTCTTCTTAAATATATGTTAAGGGAAAAGTATCATTATTATGAAATATGAATTTATGTATATAAGGTTTCACCATGAAGAAGTAATTATGGTTGAGTGGTTTACTTTACCTGGTGTATGGATTAATTTTTATCAAATACTGAAAAAGACAAAAAAAAAATTAATATAATAAAAATTAAAAGATTAAATTACCTTAATTTTTGTAAAACTGCACTAATATTTTGTCTTTATAAAAACTTACAAAAATGTAAAAAGAAATCTTGCAATAATATAAAATAATTAATAAATTAGTGTAATATAAAAAATGTTGGTATAATATTTTGAAATAACTAAAAAATAAAAATGATTTAGTTCAGTGCTCGTTGAACATGCATATTGTTGTATATGTAGTGTTGGATTCCTGATTTCATGGTACCGTCTTCTGCTCTGTTGTCTTTGTTGTGTTGTGTTGTGTTCTGAAACACCATTCGTCCTATGTGCATTGTATCTGTGGTTTTCTTCTCTAACTTTATTATGTTCTTTCTTCACAACTATGATATTTTTACACTATTATTCATCTGTGTATATCGCTATTTTAATTTATTTTATTTATTATTATCATCTTAATATAATATTTTAAAATAATCCTTTGTATTTATTGAAAAAAACTTAAATAAATTGATGTTTAGTTGTGTTAGATTCTAGTATTCTTCTTATCTTAAATAATGTGTATATGTCTGATACACATATAACACATATAAGATACTTGTAAGTATTGGCGAAATGTTTAATTCAAAAATTATTTACTGGATTTTTATTAATTTTAAGACAATTTTAACACAAATTTAAAAATAAAAAATAAATTAATTTTTAAAAACTTAAATTTATTAACTTTTATTATAATTATAAAAATAAAGAACAAATCATTTTAAATTTGTTTGAGAAATATTTTTTTATTTAAAAAAAAAAAACTAAAATATACTTATATAACATTATAATTATATAATATGCAGATTAATATTCCATAATCTTATATTTATCTTCTTATCCGTTTTCGTGATGGATATATTAGAGTTAGATTGGAAAATAATTGGTGATGGGGATATTAGGAAAATAATAAAAAGGAGAAGTTTGATCAGAAAAAGGAGTTGGTACAATCTGCTGGATGTTTACAGTGGGATTTTGTAAAACTTGTCGGTGAAAGCAATGAAGAGAAGAGAACCTACCCTTAATCATCGATAGGGCCCAGAACAGTCATTGTCTGAAAACATTTCGATCTTTCTGTCATTTAACAAAAGAGTAATATATAGATACATTTTTTTAAATATTTTTGTTTAAAAAATTATAATTAAATTCTCAGAGATAATATATAACAACTGGAAAACATTCGAAAAATAAGAATGTAGGTATATATCAGAGTTTTTTTGTAAAACATGTAAAAAGAAAACATAATTATTATTTTTTGTGTCTTTAAAATAATTGAGTTGAGAATGTGGAAGGTTGCAATCGGAACAGCTGTTATAAGGGGAAGGGCCACGCTTCAGAAACTTGTGTGAAATCGGCAGTGACTTTATTCCTGACAACCAAATACGATAGACTTCTCACCACAACAATCACAAATATCTCTTTTCTCATCTTTTAATTATCTCATTTTATTAAATTGTAATTAATTTATTATGGATAAAAATATCTAGTATGTTGAGAATCATGTAAGAGAGAATTTTTTTTTTTAAAAATAGATAATTTAAAAATTATATTAAGTAAATGAAATTGTAAAGTAATACATTTTATTTTGTAGTTGTGAAAAATAAGAATTTTCTTATTCATCGACAATGAGAGCCCCTCTTTCCTTATAAGTATAAAAGAAGCATCTTCTCTTTGGAGCAGAAAAGGCACACGTATGGGTCCCCACCACATTCCGCTGTAGAGTCACCACCTTCATCCGTATCCAAATAATGGAGGAAAAGCGCTGGGTGAAGTGCTCTTCGCATATGGTAATAGCTAATTGCAATATTAATCCTTATGATATCACATACATTATATCATTATATGTATGTATGAATGTATGCGCATACATCAACAGTATTAATACATATGTAAGTGTTGTAGTAGGTTGATTAATTATTGTTTCTGAAAATTGTTGGGATCGAACCCTAGGAAATGGAGGATGAGGTGTTGAATGAATGCTTGTGCCAGACGAACCCCTTTGATGAAGAGTTTCTTAGAGATATTCTGCAGCAGCCGGAGGCAGAAGAGGGGTGTGTTAACGGCGGTCCAGATGGTGGTGGTGATAACTTCATGATGATGAAGAACAGTAACTCATCCATCATCAATCTTTGTGGTGAAGACAAGAACAAATCCGCTTATATACTGTCTTTTGACAAATCCGGTGATGATTCTTTGTCTGGTTGGAAAGATGTCTCCCCAAACTTGCCTTTGTCCTCATCAAGGAGCAACCAAGGAACCAAGAAGACTCGAACCGCTTCTGAATCAATGGATCACATCATGTCAGAGAGAAAAAGGAGACAGGAGCTCACCAGGAAGTTCATAGCACTTGCTTCCACTATCCCTGGCTTGAAGAAGGTCCGTTTTCAATCATCTGCATTAATCCTTGTTAATATTTATTAAATTAACACTGTTTAATGCTTTTAATCTTACTCATATTATATAGTTATATTCACAAATGTTTTTCATTTCATGCTTCATCTATCATCCCAAAAACCACAACCTTTTTTTAGACTAAACTCAACCCAAAAATAGAAGAAAAACTATACCTTTTGACAATCTAGATAATTGTATACATGTAACACTTTTAATAAAAGAAATATTATACTAATAAATTTGTAATTAAATAATATGAAAAAGAATTAAATAATAATATTAAAAGTTGTAAAAAAATGGATTATCAAAAAGAGAAAGTTAGTATAGATTAAGTTCATCATACATTTTCCTTTTTCTATTACATTCAAATTACTACTCTATCAATTATTTTCTATTCATTATTATTATTTTAGTATAAATATTTTATTATAGTTCTCGAGTAAAGTAAAAAAGCTGATGTCCTATAAGATTTTGTAAACTAATACTTTAACATCTTCGAAAAAAGTATATACTTATCTTACAACTTATTTTAATAATATGATAATATAGATATCTAAGTTAAAAAGTAAAATAAATTCAATTAAAATATCTTGAATTGCGAAATTAATATTTTTCTGTTTAATGAATGTAAACATATCACCACTCATTTTTCTTATAGATTAATGGTGAGTTTGGAAACCCATTTGTATAACTGCAAACGAAATTTCCGTTTTTAAAAGTAGTAAATAAAAAAAAATAGGAGAATAAAACTTTGGTATCTTAAAAAAAATACATTCATCTTATAACCATTATAATAATATAACAACGTATATTTAAATTTTAAGTTAAAAATAAAATAAATAAAATAAAAATATTATTATTTTAAGTCATCAAATAATGTATTTTATTTGATGGTTGAAAATAATCCAAAAGATGTGATCTCCATAATAGTACTATAAACCAGAATCATGTTTGGCTTGCTTTTAGAAGACTAGTAGTAGTAAAATTTTGTTTCTTAATAATTCACCAATATTAAGGGCATTGATAGGTTGAGAATTCAAGATAAAATAACAACCATTCATATTATATATTTTATTTTTTGAAGTTAAAATATTAGTATATAATTATGTAAAATGAGTGAATTTAAATTTAATTTTATCTTATAAGTTGATATGAGACTGTAATATTAGCAAAATAAAGTTTTCCATAAAAGAATTTCTGGAGAAGATTCAATGGCCAAAAGTAATCTGTTTAATTCATTTGCCTTTCAAAATGTGTATCTAGTTCGTATTTGAATAAAGTTGTAAAACAAGAAAGGTTATGTGTACCACAAAAAGGTGCAGCTTTGTATTGAAGTAACGCAAAGCTGCAAAAAGCAATAGCCTAATGTGTGGACAAGGAGTAGCCATAAAATATACAAGTCTATTGTGAGGTAAACAAGAGTACATGTAAAGTATGAAATGATTAAGCAAGGTGGGAGTACTGATTAACTACTAATTAAGGGTAGAACACGAATTAGGATTTACAACATGATTATATTCAATTACGAGGATGTTCTTATGGTTGTAAAATTATGTATATATTAGGTGGATAGGGTTTCATGTGGTGTGATAAATCAAACCTTAGTTCATTGAACATAAAGATTAAACTTGGTTTGTGATGCAGTCAGAAAGTGTTGGATGAAGTATATTAGAAGGTACATAAGACATATATACTTGCAACCATCTTGTGTGGTAAGGGTAAACCAAACCTTATAGGTCATAGAGGAATGGGCTCATGTCATACTGTTTTGAGACATGTTAAGAATTAATGGGAAAGTACCTTTTGGACTAAGAATTAATTGAGAGCGTGGAGATCTTCATCTCAAAATTATTATGCAGAAATTATTTGATCTTTATATATAACTTATAGCCATTTCATATCGATAATAGTTAAAGAAGTATATAATAGTCTCTAATTTAAAATGTCGATCAAAACAAATAAAAAGTTCATGCTCGTATTCCTAGTATCTGTACATTTTCAAAGTAAGATAAGCACTATGTGAATGAAATAGGTCATAACAAGCTGATAATAAAATGTGTGTAGATGGACAAGGCACATGTACTAAGAGAAGCAATCAATTACGTGAAGCAACTGCAAGAACGTGTAGAAGTGCTAGAAGAAGATATCCAGAAGAACGGTGCAGAATCAGCTATCACCATAACAAGATCTCATCTCTGCATTGATGACACAAACAATGATGAATTCTATGGGTCCAATGAAGCAGTTCCTCCTGAAGTTGAAGCCAGAGTCCTGGGGAAGCAAGTGTTGATCAAAATTCATTGTGGCAAACAAAAGGGAATTCTGCTTAAAATAATGTCTCAGCTTGAACATCTTCATCTCTACATATCCACTAGCAATGTCTTGCCACTTGGAAATACCATTGACATCACTATCATTGCTCAGGTAAATTAAATAGTAGCATATGAGATTATGAGTTTGTTGTTCAGACTTGTGTATTTTGATTCTGCTATAATTGTATCGCAGATGGGTGATAAATACAACATGGTAGTGAAGGATCTAGTGAAAGAACTGAGACGAGTGGCTATGATGAAGTTGTGTGTGTCACAATGATGCGAGCTAGTATGTTGACGAGTCCACTCATTTTAGTTTAAGGACTTGAGAATGACAACTTATGAAATTGTTTTACTTTAATACAATGACTTGTTTTGCTTTATGTTGAGTCAATAAAATTTGATTTATGCTTGCTTTTGTTAAGTATTATATGTATCTCACGCCAACTTTATTATGATATGTTAGATTTTGACGATCCAAGATCACTAATACGAGGATCTATTATTTATAACAATAATAAAAGTAAAGGTGTTGACAAATTATTTCTCTAAGTACATTTTTTCTTCTATTTTATCATCTGAAAACATACATAAATGAACTTGAGTGCTTAGGACAAAACAACATAAAATTAATCACACGAAAAATAAGAATAAAAGAAATATAAATTTGTCTCACATTTAAAGTTTGTTTTTGTTTGGTGATGTTATGACTTTAGTAGTGAATATTTTTTAGTTAAGTTATTTAATGAGTTTGATATTTTGTTTTGAATAATAAGCAGTAATGGAGGTCCATTGTGAATGAAATTTTATGAATAAGTGAATAAAACTATAATGAATAAATAAGAAGAAGTGAGTTGGAGTGAATCGTCATGATAAGTTTATGAATCTTATCTTATGAGTTGATTAAATATATTGAAAATATTTTTTAAACTTTTAATGAGTGTCTTCTAATTTTTTTATGTATTTTTATTTATATTGTTCTCACCAATTATAATGTCGAGAATTGTTGGGTTTAAGTTATTATTATTATGTAATTGATAGTATTAATAATAATAATAATAATAATAATAATAATAACAATAACTTTTTGAATGAAAATGGCGAATATGTCTCTGAAAAATGGTTTTAATTTTGTTTGGAAACATGTTGAATGGGTTGACAGCTATCAAATTTTTAATTTTGATGATTTTTAGGAAATAAAAAGTCAAATGGAAGATGTCAGAATAAGAATATTTGATTCTATTATTTATAGCAGTCTGATAACATTATTGAATGATCTGATATGAATTTGTTGGTTATTTAACATAAGATTATTTAGAATGTATAGACATTGTGCAAAACAAATTTGGTGTGTTTGTTCTTGGTCTAGCATTTTACATATTTTAAATAAGGAACAAAACATGTTATAAAGGGTGTGGGAATGAAGAGTTAGATGGATGGAAAATGTTGCACCCTAAGCAGTTACCTTTCGAGTTTAGAGTACTAATCTGCTTCCTAGAATCTGAGGTCTGTATTTGTTCATTTATTTATAGAACTGCATTTACTGTCTCAGATCAGGTTTTGGTTGAATATTCCAAAACGTAAACTATCTTCTATGGAAGTATACATACTTTAATCACCCAGTAATGCTCACAATGGTTGCATTTTGTCTTTAATGATGAATCAAATTCAAAAAAGTAAAACAAATTCCCAAGCCCGAAACCTGACCTCGAGGAATTAGAGATGCTTCTATAAGCATATTTTGCGCAGACAAATGGAATCTTGCAAAGATTGTGCAGTGTAAGTATCCGTGGAGTTCTTTTAGCAAACAATGCATAGTGATGGCATTTAAAAACTAAATTTCTTCTGTGAAATACTGAGTGATGAATGTGTTTGGGATTTGATGAAGTTGAATGAGTAGGTGGATGACACGGAGAACTGCATCAACATAATGTTGGATGATAAGCAAAATGAGCTTCTTCGTAATTACTTGTAATCACTATACTGATTTATGAATAAAGTATATGATAGTGAGATATTTGAGTATTTTGCTAGATTGTAAGTTTAATAACTCACGATTTGAGTATTCAGACATTTTCTGACTTACATAACACGTGCATTTACTCAAGAATAAATTGTATCCTTACAAATAGTTTAAGATTTTACTCTATTTTTTGGTCCAAGTACAACATTCGCTAAAATAAGATTTGCCCATCGAGGAATTTACTGTTTCCGCTGGATACTTGTTTCTTTTCGGATATCATCAATCTTAAGAATTTGTACTACTGATAGTTGAATGCAAGCTATCATTTTACTAGTTGGAAATCTCAATATTTACAAGTCCAAACAGATACATACACGTGTTTCAAACGGAAAAAAAATAGTCAAAACATGTTGACTGAGGATCGACGCACAAGTGTGGTTTCTATAATTGTGAAAATATAGACAGGATATAGGTCAGTCGGAAAAATGAAATAACTCATTCTCCTGTTATGCATGCGTGTATTCTCTTTCCAGCTGAGAAGCACTAATTGAGGATGATTCTTTCGATTTTTGAAAGACAGTCCCTTCTTTAATCTCATCATCTGAAACGGGTAGCTCTCCTACCATCTCTCCCCCCTCAAGACAAACCATGAGATCTCCAAGCTGCAAGGATTATGAATGTATCAAACATTAGTTCCATCAGTTTTCAATGCACACTACAATTCACTAAGAAGAATGAGAAATTTGGAAAACAGTATCCTTCACCTGTTTTTCCAGGTCCGCTACTCTATCCTCCATCAGTCTCGTAGCTTTTCTCTCCCTAGAAAATAGTACTTCATACGTCAGTTTACAAACCATAGGGCCAAGTTTGCAATTACTTGTGTTCAAGAAATTGAAATCCATGGCAATTACAATTACTACTGTTAAAGAAATGGAAATCCATAGCGATTCCAACTACTAGAGTTAAAGAAATGGAAATCCATAAATTGCAATTACTTGAGTTCAACAAATAAAAATCCATTGCAATTACAAAACTGAGAATACGAACATCACTTAAAATGCCAAACGCCCATTAAAGCAGCAACTGCAGACCTTTGGTTTTATTGGACACAAGACACCTTCATACCACACTCCATAGAAAACACCATCATGAATAAGAAACAAAGGGTTAATACATACCTGTCTTCAATCTCAAGTATCTTTGCTTTCCAAATGTCCTCATTTTTCACAAGATTCTCATTAAGCTGCAGATAAACAGACAATATGAACATTTGCCAACACACGCAGATAATATTAATGGGACCACATAGAATCTTTTGGCACGGTTATAACTTATATGGCATAATACTACGAATTCTGCAAAAGAGAATTTCCAAGATTGGAATACAACTTACATCATCCAGAAATTTCTTCTCTTTCTTACATCTGTCAATCTTGGACTGAATCTTCTGCTGTTTAAGACTGATAGCCTTCTGAACAGCTTTGGAAATTTTTCTTTCAGATTCTTCTTTTACTTCTTGTAATAAGGATTCGAAATACTAGATTTAATTTAGTTTAACACGGAAAAAGATTAATCAATACAAGTTTAGAGATATTAGCAGATTCACAGCAAATGACATGGAGTTCACTTACTATTTTTTGGTTTTCAAGTTGAGTAGCAAGCAATTCATTGTACTCATTGACAATCTGCAAAAAGGAAAGGTATTTATTTAATGTATGAAAAATTAAAACTCCTCGTAAAAGTACATAAATCTAATAGTCTTAAAACATTACAGCTTCAACTTTACTATTAAGCATAGCCTCACTCATGGCATTATCTTCACAGCTGCAACTTCCGCATCCATTGTCTGCGTGTGCACAGTGAGTGTTCAGCTCAACCAATTTCCCATCAGTTTTGGACTGAATAAGTCTATGAACATAGTTGTCTCCCACATAATCCCACACACGTTTGGTTTCCACTTCTAGGGAGTAGCAATGCTGTGTCTCTTTCCAGTGTATTATAGCATGACCTCCCTTGTATCTGAAACAAGATTTTCTAGGACTTTCAGAACATCCATATGGTTGTAATCAAATACAAATTAAAAAGAAAGAATTATTATAAAATAAGGGTTGGTGGAGAAAAATGTCAGTCTCACCTTCCGCAGCCAACATACCCACATATAACACATATCCACAGGTTCTCAGTGGTTTGACAAACAAAACATATCGATTTTTCAGCTTGCTGCTGGCAATAGCGGCATACCTGAAATAAATAGTGGGAGACTAGTAAACACGCAACTAACTAATAGGATGATAAAAAAATGAACAGTTAAGAAATTATTATTATTATTATTATTATTATTATAAGTTATAAAGCATACAATTCAATGAATTATTTGAACTTGCATAGAAAGTCTGAATGAAACCACTTACAGGACAAGAAGAATCTGCCCATTTTGAAATACAAGAACAATGAAAAGAATGGTTGCATATAGTTGTAAGAATTCCACCGGTGTCCTGATCTAATCGTTCTGCAAGAAATCATAAATAACTAGAACACTTAGTCCATGCATTGGTGACGAATAATATGCAAATGAAAGGGAAGGGAAACATGAAGAAAAATTGAGTAGCAGTAGACAAGGCAAGGCAAGGAAAAAGGGATGTAAAATGTACCAAGACAAACAGGACAAGTGGGCTGTTCAGTTGAACTAGCATTAGAGGGTTGTGCATGTTCAATGGAACCAGTGTACTGCACGTCTAACGTGAAAAGAACTCGGCAAACCTCAACCTATGATTAATAAATATATGGCAAGTGAAATTCAATTCATTAATAAAACGAGTAAAATATTGAAAAGAATGAATGATAATTAAAGAAAGAAAGGAACCTCGAGAGAGGAGAACCGGCGGCCATTGTAGTGCTTGTAGAAGCTGTCGGTGGATTCTTGGCAGTCAAAGCGAATCAAGACACTGTACTGATCCTCCATACCATCCATCCTGGGAAAGAAAAAAAGAAGACGTGAGAATGCGACGATTACTGTGATGTGATGGCGAGAATAGCATAGTTGCATACCTAACAATGCGCATCTCTAGCATGTGCTGAATGAAGGAACCACTGAACTGACAGAAATCCGCATAGGTCATGTGATTGGGGACGCCAACAACGCAAACTAGAGGTTTGCGTCCAACCTAACACGAAATGGAAACGGATTGGTTGATTGGTAATGTGAAGAGAGATGGAATAGAAGACGAATAAAAGGATACCGGAAGAGTAGCAGGAACGTCGTCGGGGAAGAGATGCATGAGGCCGCGGGTCTCCTCAATTCTAGGGTTTCCAGAAGAGAAATTGAAGAGAGAGGTGGAGAAGGAAAAGGAGGAGGATTCGCTGGGATCCTCGTCGGAGGAGGGTGCTGCAATCGCTGCGCTTGAAGTTGAACTCCACATCGCTTTACAGCACCGGCACCAGCACCAGCACCAGGACACACTTACTTTAAAACTAAACTACTTTAACCTAAACTTCTCAATTTCTTCGTCTAATCCCCAAATCTTCATTATCAATTTTGTAATATTTTTATTTTAATCTTTATCTTTACAAAGCTTTATTCACTTTAATTTACATATTTAGAGAAAATAAAATAAATAAGTTTTTCTTAAACTTACGAACTGTGTAATGCTTAAGAGTTAACTTTTATCTCCTTTATCCATGGTGTAATAAAGGGGACAACATATGTGAGTGATATCAAGATCTTACAAATTTTATAATCTCTATCTATAATTTTAATAAGCAGTTACAATCAAAATATGTAAAAGTGTTTTAAAATATTATATTTTAAATTTATACAATGAATACAATAAAGATTTGTTAAAAAAAGCAGATTAAAAATAAAACGAACAAAAACAAAAGTCGTCTTTGTATGACTTTTTCAATTTAAAGGGAAAAAAAATCTACGTCCATCTATGATTTTTTCAATAAAAAATAAGAAATGATCTCTTTCAGTAGAAAATAAAAAATATATATATAAATTTTGCATAGGACGATTTTTTCGAAATTAGAAAAAAAAATACAAATTTATTATTGTAAGTTGTGCTGCCCTTGTAATTTTTTCAAAAAAAATTCAATTTAATTGAATTAAAAAAATTGCACCTTATTGGTGCAAAACCCTACCATTTGAATATTATAACTCAAGAAGTATTAAAACCAGGGTTTGCATCTTTTCACTTGCGACTTTCCGCTTGTGATAATTGAAGACCACTAAGCATGAGAATATTTGGCAGTACAAACAATGTTAATTACGTAACAGAATTCTTATTGTTAATCACACGTCAAAGCAAAGGATTGAGGACTTCTCTGTTTCTGTCAATCAGTTTAGAATCATAACATTCAGAAGCCTTTCTAGATCTATGTTGCCACCTTAAAAAGAGTCTTTTGTCAAGGTCTGTTTCATGATCTGCAGAACGAGTGATTCTTTCTGTAAATAAAATGATTGT
Organism: Phaseolus lunatus; assembly: GCA_013389735.1. Classification (NCBI taxonomy): domain Eukaryota; kingdom Viridiplantae; phylum Streptophyta; class Magnoliopsida; order Fabales; family Fabaceae; genus Phaseolus; species Phaseolus lunatus. The sequence continues at coordinate 37,742,487 of CM023861.1, forward strand.
GGACAGTTTAGGGGCTTTTAACTGGTTCAGGAGGTTGGTCAATCGAAGATAAAATGGCAAGCTCTTAAAAAGATACAGATCCTCAGTTTCAAAAGCTTTATCCCCATAGACTGGAGGCAAACGAATGAACGTCGATCCCCAAATGGTTGCAAAATAGCTTTCCAAATTAGAGGATAGATGAAAATTCTAAACTCCATTAATTATGCAATATAATCCCGGGTACAAGAAAACAACCTTGACACTTTCGAAAGTACAATACTTCATACAGAGGCTGGTTGGAAAACGAAAAACATGCATAATGCAGAAGGAAGCCTCAACTCTCCCAACTAGGGAGACTTTTCCAGCTTTGGTAGTGACTTCCAAGATACATCAGATGCCAAGATCCTACGCCAATTTCGTCTCAATTCTAGAATCACACTGTAGCACCAGAAGGAACGTTTGATTCCACTGACTTCATTATCTCTTCACCTAGCTGTTTGCACCCTACCAGCTTCTGCATCAACACATAATCCAAACACCAACCTAATTTAGCAAAATATTTCTCTAGCCTCCAATGCTAACTAATCAAACGCAAAATAATCTGTTGTGTGATTAAAACCGGACCGAAGTTTTTTCAACATTCATGTTATAATGAAAGAGTTGCTTACTGTTCCAGTAGAATAAATGTCGCCAGTTCGAAATCCCCTGTTCAAAGTGTCCAGGACTGCATTTTCTATTCGTTGAGCTGCCTTTTGTTCTTCTAGGCCATATTTCAAAAGCATAGCAGCACTAAGAACAGTAGCAAATGGATTTGCCTTGTCCTGTGTACAAATAATTATGCTGTTGTTAAGCATGTCGTTTGAAGCAAATGAAAAAAAATGTAACTACAAGAAACCAACCTGTCCAGCAATATCAGGTGCCGAACCATGTATGGGTTCAAAAAGTCCAGGCCCCTGAACCAATATTCAAAGGGAAATCGATAATGTTACTTGCCTCATAATATAGCACAAAGCATTGCTAGATAAACTTGAGAAACGTGCTCGAGATCTAAGTTATAATTGATAATGGATACTTTTTTACATACCGAAGCCCCAAGGCTAGCAGAAGGAAGCATCCCAATACTTCCAGTGATCATTGAGGCCTCATCTGATAATATATCGCCAAAAATATTGTTTGTCACAATGGTGTCAAACTGCAAAAATTCAGGGTTAGATATTGCAGCACTTGCATTTTTATCATCACACAATTTTGTCGTTTGTGAGTATAAATTTGCCTAGCCATAAATAAAGTGAAAGACGAATTACAGTAATTTATTCCATAAGCAAACCTGTTTTGGATTGCGAATTAGTTGCATCGAGGCATTATCAACATACATGTGAGAGAGTTCAACATCAGGATATTCTTGTGCTATTGCCAACACTCTCTTCCTCCATAACATTGAAGCCTGGAGAATTCAAATATAGTTAGTAAGAAGGAACTGGACCTAAATCAGTCACTATTATCTTCAAGTTCATTTCCCCAAGATACCAAAAATGCACAAATTTCAATTATTCAGTGAACCTGGAAATTCCAAATATAACGTTAGTTGCATCTTAAAAACCTCCATAGTTTCCATTATTTAATTCTTGATTTCCTTGTGCAGGTACCTTGGGACTGAGTAAAACCTATCACTGCATATCTCAACCTAATCAACAACAATATTTCTGAGGAATAAGCAAGACATATACAGATATATCCATGCTTCTAAACTATTCACAAATATAGATCAATAGAAATTTGCATTTATTTGAAAAATGTAAATAATATTAACAGAAAGAGTGTAACCATGTTTTAAACCCGAGTTGTCTCAAATGTTATCCATAACACCTAATCCAAAATGAATCTTAAAAAAGACAAAACAACTAAGAGGATTTTCTTTGCAGCGTGATTGAATTTTTCAATTTCATGTTTAAGTAAATTTGAGGCATTCAGCAAAATTATAAAGTTAGAGAATGTAAGTGTATATTATCACCAACATTCTCATTATACCAAACAACGCCATATTCAATTGGCAGGCATCTGCCATGAACTCTCTTTTCTTTCTGTACACATATCATACTACGGCAAAACCTTCACAGTATTCCTGAGTAAGTTTCACGGCATAATCCAGTAATACAAACCTCTAGTACATTAGCTTTGTCAACAGAGCAAAGTTTCCCACGACGCTTCCGTGCAATCTTAAATGCAGCATGAGCTATGCGATCAATCTGGTACAGAAATTATTGTTGATCAGAGAATCATAGATCCAGAGGTAATACATAAATAAGTTAAAGAAAAGATCCGAAAAAAAACTAGAAGGGAAAGAAAAAAGTGAAAATTCACATCTGCATGTAAAAGTCACTTGAGAGGTAAAAGTCCCTTATCCCTCCTCCTAGACAAGAAATGTGTTGAAGAAAAAGATTTAATTGAATTGACAGAAACCCCTCCCCCAAAGATTTCCTTTCACAGAGAATGTCTTCTTTGATAATGTGCAAAGCTCAATTCTCAATGGATACAAGATTGAATGAATCCCCTTCCTCTACATTCCTCTATTTTTTTACCCCCTCCCTTAACTAACTAGTATCCTAACTGTCTCAGCTAACTTCCCTTCATCTTCCCTAACTCCTAACACAATGTTTACATGTTTTAACTATAGATCTTGAGGACTCCAGCTACTAATATATTTAGTCAAATTAGAGATATTTTTCAATTTTCTTGGAATGATTGCACAAGAAACTCCACTCAAATTCTTCACCCAAATTCTCTTTCGCAGAAAAATCCAACAAGGGTCAGTAACCATTATTAATCTGTTGTAATACATATATTTTTGTAGCTCAGTGGTAAGCATGCATTATATATCTATAGAATCATTTTATAATAGTATGATACCTCATGTGCAGCATAAATCTCTGTATTAAAACCAATCTCTTCACCATTTTCATTGGTGTCAAAGCCCCTGGGTTTTCCAAAATAGATACCTAAATAACAACAGAGCAGCAACAAGATTATCCCAGCGAATTAGGTGCACATATCCACATTTAAAGAAAATGGATGAAGATTTAACACTCCAAATTTTAAATATTATAGAATCGTATCACCACAGACCTCCAGTGAGTTCCCTTACAACCATGAGATCGACCCCTTCAGCAATCTCTCTCTTCAAAGTTGAAGCATCCACTAACTACAGAAGAATTAACACAAAGTGAAACCACACTAGAGATGGGTTGAAAACTATTAGGAAACAGCAAGGAAACAAAAAATCTTTATTAACACGCATCTATCACATCATAAAGTGTACCCCTCAGATGTCCTTTATTTCTCATCCATCTCAGACTGCATGCATGAGAAAATGCAGTATGAAGAAGTTGTTACCTGAGGAAATACAGATGCCGGTCTGAGATTTGCAAATACTTGAAGCTCTTTACGAAGTCCGAGCAAGGCAGTCTCTGGCTTGAGATGTTTGTCGTTGTTATCCCATTTATAACTTCAAGTAGATTTAATTTAAAATGAGGAGGCACAAAGCAATAACAAAACAAAAAAAAAAAAAAGAGGTAAAGAAAAAAAGTGAAGTACCCTCCAACAGCACCAAGCAGAACAGCATCAGATTGCTTGGCGGCAGAAAGTGTCTCATCGGGTAATGGGACTCCCGTGGCATCCAACGCAGCTCCACCTATAAGCCTCTCTCGGAACTCGTATTTGATCCCTGCTTTGACAACGCAACAATAGTTACCCAGTCCAAATTGAAAATGTTGAGGTCACAAAGAGAGAGAGTGCCGTACCTTCGAGAGAACCGGCGAGGAGAAGAACGTCTTTGGCGACGGAGATGACTTCGGGGCCGATACCGTCGCCGGGAAGGAGAGTGATAGTGTAGGAACGCTGCGACTTGGAAGGAGGGGGCGCGGCGGAACAACTGAGAGGAGTTACCCTTCGTAACGAGAATGAGAGAGAGGGTTTCACTGGTTTGAATTGGAGGAGTTGCAGAGAAGCAGCCATCTTCCTTTTCTTCTCGATTCACTCAACTCAAGGTTAGGGACTCTTCTTTCTTTCTTCCCCCTTTCGGTATGAAAAAACACAGTTTGGCTAATTTTATTTGAATCATTATTAAAAAAATATTTTATTGAATATTTAAAACATTTTTCATTTTTATTTAAATACATTGTGCTTTTTGTCCTTAACAAAATGGTGTGAATATTATTTTCATTTTTCCATTTCTAATTTATCTCTTAATTCGCTTTTTTTCTTTAAAAATAATTAATTAATATTTTAAATATTTAATAGAATAAAATTTTTAATAAAAAATTAATTAAAAATATTTATATTACTAATTTACTTAAAACTTAATTATGAAAAAAACTACAAGTGGTATGCAAGGTATTTGTTACATAGAGAGAGAAACAGTGCTGCTGAAATAATAACCTATATAATAATGAGTTTTTAGAAAATTGACTGCATCTAGGCTATATTTCACTGGAATTTAATATATATGTACATACAATATATAGAGTTTTAAAAGATTTTTTAAAAATGAAATTATTTTTAAAAAGATTTTGTAATTTTGATTATAAATAATTTGTAAATTTCTAAGCCTAAGAAGTATTTGTGATAATCAATGACCTTCAATTTGAATGAGAAGCTAAATAGTAATTATGTTTTGTTAACACGAATATGAGTTTTAAATTCATCTATGTTATATGTAGTTCAAATTCATCTATATTTGAAAACAAATTATCACTAATGATAATTGTATCGTTAATGAAAAATGAACAATCTTTAGAAGAAGTCATTTCCTTCAAAGAAAAAATTATTTCATAAAAGAGAATGTCTCTTGAAATAAAAATTTATTTGATTTTTATCCCTTGCAATCTTTGCGATAACCAATAAAAATGGATGGAATAATGAAAGTAAATTTGTTTATTGTAGTGGGAAAATTTTAATGATTAGTAATCAGGTTTTGATCCATAAATAACCTAATAAGATTATTTATATTATAATACTGGAGGGAACCCTTTTAATTAGAAAGGTAGAAGTGAAAACATTCCCTATCATGATTGAATTGGCAACTTGGATTGAAAAAATAAAGCTTATGCTTTATTTAATAGATGCTGATGTTTTCTTTCAACTATTGAGCTTTATTAAGGTCCTCCACACACATAAAAATTTATGTAAAGTATCTTATTTGGCTAGAAAATCATTAAAAGCAAATTCTTTTGCATTGTTAAACGTGAAACACTTAACCATTTGAAAAAAAAAATTATAACATTAGAAACTTAATATTTGTGTGCAAGCAAAAGTATCAAAGTACAACGATTACAATCATCCACCAAGGTTAGGAAGAAAACGTTTGTCATTATAAGTAGGTTTACCATAAAATTCCCAAATGTTACAATGTAATATATCAAATAATGATTGAGACAATTTATTAAGTGAAGTGAAGGATAATCTTGTAAACTTAGCAAGAGGACAAATTTAACAATTGGAAGTAGAAGAATTATGTGAAATTTCAAAAGAAGTGTCATTACTCAAAAGTTAAAAGACTTTATCAAAGACATATCTAAATTTAGAATGTCAAACACAAGCATTCTTAATCAGTATTATGAAAAAACAATATTTGTTGTTGTATTTTCCAACAACTCCTTTTATAATTAATATCTTTCTTCCTCATTTTTATATTTGGTTTTGTTTCCAATCATTATTTAATATTAAACATTATTTCACATATCTAGTTCATTTTCGAAACCACCACCCTCAAGTGATTTTATACATTTTTTTTCAAGGATTGGTATTTAAACCATTTTCATCATGCCACTGGGCTCAACCCATAACTTCACAAAAACATTACAAAACACCAATGTATGAGAAAGTTGAACAACTCAATATCTACTATAGGAATAATAGGGTATCACAAGAGTTTTATTGACATATCTATAAGATTAAAAACATTATATTTATAAGATTAAAAATATTATAAGAAATATGCATCACACCACGAATATTGATATGTGAATCAATGAGGAGCAGTCGACTGTGAGAGTTTAGAATTTTTCATCCATCCATGATATTCATAAAAAGAAACAAAACATTATTAGAATAAATATGAAAACACTACTTCTTATACCATATTAAAGATAATGTTATATATAATAACAAATATGCTAACAAATTGAATAAAAAAAGTAAATGAAATAATTGTTCATATGATATTTATAATATGTAAATATATTTTATTTTAAATAAATGATCTTGTTAAGAAGATTTTTTAACTTTCATTCATGTCAAAATCATACATCAAATAACTTACATATTCATAAAGACTCTTTCTAATGTTTGTATGGTCTTTATTCGTTTCATTACTAAGTTAAAAATCATAAATACATATTATTCACTTAAAGAGACAATTAAAATAAAATATATTTAAATATTATAAATGTTATATATATCTAACTTGAGAACTATTAGAATAAAATATGTTTAGATATTATATATAATAAGTAATTCTCTATCTTATATTAATGAATTTGTGTTTTTTTTTCTTGATGTTCTATTAATTTATGTTTGAAGTTTGATTTAAAACTTGAAAAATAGTTGTCTTAAGATGTTTTTATATTATCCTCCCATGAAAAGGGTGAAAGAATAATTTGAGTGTGTAATAGTGAATGTTATAAAATGGGATAAGTTTGTATGTGATATTTGTGGATATACAATTACAACATTAAAGTGAAGAGGGACCGGTTTTATCTCCTCCTACATACCATGCTACTCTGCTTCACACACATCTTAATTTTCCACCAAACGCGTCGCTGTTTTTGTTCTGTCCAAATGTATAAAGTCCCAACCAACAACATTATCGGTTGATGTCAGACGGATAAAGAAACCATTTTTATGCTATTCCTCTCCTAACTCTGCCCTCCCATTTCATTATCTAACTTCTCCCTCTTCTCTCTTCCTCAACATCATAATGGCTGTAGCCATGGCTGCTTGCAGTCTTGGACTTCACTTGACTGCTGATAACACCTTCAGACCTTTTGAAAAAACCACTGTCTTCAAGCCCTCCTCTGTTGCTGATGTTACCAAACTATGTTACATTACTCACAAAACAAGGTATATATTCTAACTGTAGTTTTCGGTTGCTTGTCTTGTGTATATATATATAGCTTCTATTGTGTTGACAGCTTCGGGTTAATGCTTCACTTCACGTAATAGTTCAATTAAAAGTATGATCTCATAAATAAGTTAATGGTTAGGCTGAAAGATATTGGCTGATTAATATCTTCAATTTGTGGAAGATTTATAAAAATTTAGAAGTGAAGTGAGTGTAAAGCTGCTAGGAGTGGACCCCAATGATTTGTGTTAATTGTATGTACCATTTTGTCAGATTATCATCTTCAGGAATAACAATCATCCCACGAGCATCAACAGTTACTGGTACTGTGGAGGTATATATCTAGCAAAATCAAACAATATATATATGGTTGTCATTCATTTATTGCATGTGAATATATAGGCACTAACTAGTAACTAGTTCATTTTTCTGATGCTTGCTGATGAGTCTCATCACTGAAACATTTGATTCAACTTTTGTGTGGTGGAGAACAGGATGGGAATCAAGGAGAGGCTGATACCATTCCAACTCCGATAGTTATAATTGATCAAGACTCTGATCCAGATGCAACGGTGGTCGAGATAACCTTTGGTGATCGTCTTGGGGCTCTTCTTGACACTGTAATTGAAGCCACTCACTCTTTTTATCTACTTTCGTTTTTGGATGATAAAACTGAGTGTAAGCTATATACTGAGTATATTGCAGATGAATGCGTTGAAAAACTTGGGGCTGAATGTTGTTAAGGCAAATGTGTTTTTGGATTCTTCTGGCAAGCACAACAAGTTTTCCATCACAAAAGCGTAAGGACCGTGTCAGTAATAATACATACAACATTAACCAATTTTTTGTTTAACAGGAAAAGCAAGAGGGTAGGTTTCAAATTCAATGCTCTATTCATCATAGCTAGATTGCAAGTAACCCTTAATTATTATCATAGTAGAAGTTGTCGAGATAGCTTCTAATCATGTCCAATATTTACATTGAAATAGCCTTCAGAATTGGCCTCTGTAATTAAATTAAACTGTCTATTTGAATGATTGTGTTAGTGGAGCTTTGTTTGCAGTGATTCTGGTAGAAAAGTGGAAGATCCAGAGTTATTAGAGGCAATCCGTTTGACAATTTTAAATAAAATGATTCAGTATCACCCGGTATGTGTTTTCAGAAACTCTCATTCTTGTCTTATCTTGAAGCATGCATGCATGCATGGTTTGGTTAGAAAGAAGGAGGAATTAGAGTTAATTTGATTCAAAATGGTGGTGAAGGAATCAAGCGCCCAATTAGCTCTGGGAGCAGCTTTTGGACTTGTGCCTCCATTGGAGCAGGTGATGATCAAAACTCTTACTCTTCAATTAAAACTTACAGTCAAAACGAAATTCTGTAATTTTAGGATTCGAAATACATATAAGATAAAAAATAGTGTTTAAAAGTGGTATGATTAAGAATGTTTCGGTTTTTAATTACATTTCTGCAAAATTGGTTATTTGAGATCCCTCTGCTTTGTTAATGGTGGAACCTGGTGTAAATTTTGTTAACATATTTCAGGTTGATGTAGAGATCGCAACCCACATAACCATATCTGATGATGGCCCAGATCGAAGGTGCTGCTTAGTGGAAACTCACATTAATTAGCATCAAGAGAAGCATAATTTTATTAATGAATTTGGGTTTTGTTTTTGGCAGTTTGCTGTATGTGGAAACAGCTGATCGACCTGGATTACTGGTGGATCTTGTAAAGATTATTACTGATATTAACATTGCTGTTGAATCAGGAGAATTTGACACAGAGGTAATTAGTTAACTAAATTAATCATATATTAATTATTTTTCCACTGCTAAACATTCAACTTCAAATCAAACTTAGGGGCTCTTGGCTAAGGCAAAGTTTCATGTGAATTATAAGAATAAAGCCCTCATCAAGCCTCTTCAGCAGGTAAACACTTTTTTTTATAAATTTGTTAAAGCATCCATGGATAGTGATTAAAGTAATGTGGTTATTATATTGTAGGTTCTTGTTAACAGTTTGAGATATTTCTTGAGGCGACCTACAACTGAGGAATCCAGTTTTTGAGTGGCAATTATCACAAGTTTCAACAACTGCAACAAATCTTATATTTCCCTCCAGTATAATTGCACCATGCATCTATTCTTCTCCATTTATCCTGCTTTTACTCATCAAAATTAATAAACCAACATATCTTTGTAAAGTGAACATTGTCAATTTATCATTTTAAGGTTGTCCTGTTTTTTTACATTTTAGATTGATTGGCTACCTCTTACTTAATTAGACATCTATAAGAACCGAGGAGATTACGGTTGACTTTGCGGTTTTTTTTACCATCTCGTCTCGTGTACATACAAAATGACATTTCGAAATAATAAATAGATAAAAGAAAATAAAGCAAAATAGAATAATAATATAAAAAAAAATTTAACATGAAATTTTTTTCTCAATTTGAGAAATAAAAAAAATTAACAAAATCCAGTCTAATCATTATAAAAGTAGGACTATAAATATATATTTCTCTCACTTTGAGCGTAACATTTAATCTTATTTAACAAGAATGATATACAATATCTCTCTAACATCTCATTAAGATTTTTAATCTCACACTATCATGAATATCAACTCTCTATGTTGCTCATCTTATTTGCTTGCATTTCTCTTTCTCACAAGTTTTCTTTATATAGAGAAGAAAAGAATGATTTTTTCATAAAAAGATAATAGATAATTAATACTTGTTACATTTTCAAGATCTCTTAAAATGATTATTTTCAACTTTTTAGGTTGAACTTCATAGTCTTCAAGAAATATATAATTTCAAAACTTTAAAATGATCATCATTGAATATATTCAATGGATCAATTATCAATATTCATGAGTCATGGTCTTTCGTCAAATTAAAGTAGGATTCTCAATAACAACTTCAGTATTGAACTGAAGTATTGAGTGTAATCAAATTTCAATTGAAATTGTATAAGTTGTCACAACTTATCTATTTTAACAATTTTTTAAAATTTTAACTATTTTAATAATTATAACACAATTAATTGGTAAAAAGAAACATGTCCGAGTACTTACAATAATTGGATTGGGCTAAATGGATAAGTCTACTCAATTAGAAAGCCAACCAATCCGAAACAGTTTTTGGGCTCAAGATTTTGAATCTGACTCCATCTAATTTGGACCATTTTAAAATATAAAACACATTTAATATTTAACTATTTTTAATCTTCAGTTTTTTTTTATTTTTAGTTTTAACTATCTGATCTACTAATTCAACTTTCGAGTTTAGCATTTCATACAATTTCTTTCTTAATTTAATTATTCTATTTTATATATCAAGTTCAAAACACTACCTCACAGAGTCATTCAATCTGCAACATATATGTACAGAAGAGTGAATTATTTCAATTTCTATCTTATTATATTTTGAAACAAACTCTTTTATGAATTCCAACTTAATCAAACTAAAATGTAGTATTATATATTATAAATATTAATTTATACCATTTAATTATATTATATAATAATAGACATGTGTATACATGTGTATGATACACATGTATTATCTAAAAAAAAATTGAATATATGTAATGAAATATTGCATTAATCAATTCATTAGTATGATTATAGTTTAAACATCATTGAAAATCATAATATGATAATAATTTTTTTTTATTCGTATCTTATTATGTGTAGGTCATTCCATTTCTACAAATTACTCACAAGTTCTATAGCTTTGGGTCCACTAGTCCAATCATGATTTTCCTATCACCAGAGGGAAAAATTCTTCCCTTTTTTGGCCAGTTGTGGACGAGGAAGGATTCGAACTCCCGACACCGTGGTTCGTAGCCACATGCTCTAATCCTCTGAGCTACAGACCTCATCCCGTCATCTCCACTGGATATCTGATCTGTTCCCCAGAGTATCCTAAAAAATAAGAACCTTTCCTCCCCGGTCTAAGAAGATGAAAAGCATCTCTTGCTCTAGAGGTGTGAGGTGGGAGATAAGAAATTTCAAAATTAGAGTTTTGAACAATACAACCCTTTCTTGTGAAAATAATACTGTAAAACTGTTTATCTAATTTATAAATAAAAAATTAATTTAATAAATAAAAGATAAATTTATTCAAAATCATTTAAAAATTTATTTTTCATTAACTTTTTTTAAAAATATTCTTACTCAGATTGACCTCCAGGTCTTCAAGCCAACTCTTATACCAAGCGAACAATTCAGCCCTAGTTTCAGCATTGCCTGTATTCTGGTTTTTTATACACAGGGTAGGAAGCCCCCATGATTCAAGTGCTTCTATTAGGTTTTTCATTTTTTGGAAAAAAATTTCATGTGAAAAAACGAACTTTTATTTTCTGACTCAGCTTTGGATTAAAACTTTTCGTGTAAGGGATATGTTCCTGGATTTTCATTGCAGTAATGTTTGTCCAATGAATGAGGCAAAGATATAAGTTACATAAGAATATAAGATTGCGAGATATAATTGAAAGTGTACTTACATTACATGTCATGTGTATCATTAAAAAAGCAATGAATGAGGTGAGTGAGGGACAGCCTTAAACAATTGAATTTTTTTTTCAAACTTATCTGCTACCTACCACTGAGAAATTATTATGAAATATGAAAGGAACCAGATTCTTAAGACCCAGTTTGGAGTATTGAAAGGAAAGGTAGTTGAGAAAATCAACTTGTTCTGGGGTCACAGACAACTAAAGCATGAATATCTTAATTATTTGATAAAATAACTAAGAGGGTATGTAACTTTATGTATCTAATCTAATTGCAATGTTACCATTGCAGTGTCTGTCTGGTATGAGAGATTGACAAGTCTGGGTCCTTCACACATTTATTTGGATGTCAAATCTGCTAAAGCAATAAGATGATTCATGCAAGTGACTTGGCCAACAATTGACCACCTCGTCACTTGTTCTAGATTCAATCTCAAAAACTCTAAAATCAATGCAAAGAAAATGATAAGGTCTATTCTGCAATGACAACAGTCACATCAACATTAAAATTCATATCAACAAGTTCAGTTCATGTCATAAGTAACTTCTCTAGCCTTTGCTTGGAAAGGATAATGAAATGTGAAATAATGAATGAAAAAAAATTAAAAAGTAAAACTGTTTGAATTACTATAAAATGAGTAGAAACTAATGAAGAATTTGTTGATAAATGTAATTAATTTGATAGAACTGAATAGAGTTGTTCAATGCTTTTTAAAGTCTGAATTGTCTTTCTTGTCTTTCTTAAAATTTAAACATTGTACCAAAGAAAATTGGTGAAAGAAGAAGGTTTCAAATTTGTGAAAAAATCAATTATATCGAAAACTCATTTCGTGCTGAAAAACTCAAGGTGGAATCTACCATTATTTGTGTGTGCTTTTTTATTGATTAAACACAATTGTATCTCTAAAATTACCTTTATTCCATTGTCTGAAAGATTGCATATGTTGATCCAAAGGAAGCATGAATGTTTATACTAAGCCTGAGGAGTGACTATCCATGTTACAAATTTGGTTCAAAATTCTCTCTATCAGCACTTTTTGTTTATTTCTATCTTTTTACTCATCAAATCATAATGCATATCATATTCAAACTTTTCTCTATTCTTTCTCTTTTTCTTCCTGAAGTATAGAATAACATGGACGGTGTGGAGAAAGCAATAGTTTTCCTATGAGGCGGGTTGTGGAATGTTCAAATAGAAATGGTCCGGTTTTGTCACCTTACCTAGTTGTTCTCTTTCTTGATGGGGTCATGGAAGAGTTTCCTTCTGCTATAGAGGTATACAATTCCCTCTGCAACTGTGTTTTCTATTTTTTGGTAATTAAGAATCCCGAATGGTGTTTTAGGGTCAACTTAGTACACCACAATAGCTAGCTACATTACCTACCTGGTCAGTAGTCATCAATGTAACAATTCTGGATTCGTTTGCTGTATTGGTTGAATGCTTAAGGATTGTGCTGCTTTTTATACTTTTTACCTACTACCAACTTTCAGGAACCCAGACTTAAAATATTGCAGTTATAGAAGCTCTAGCTGGTCATCCTGACCGGTTTGGTTTATGAATATAGCCATAGGTTTTGGACCTGAAATGTTGGATGAAGTGCAATCAGTGTAGGAGTGACATCCAACAGAGTTTAAGAGGATGTAAAAGTACTAAAATCCTGGGACTATTCTCTGGATCAAGGATGAAAACAGCTAAGTTGAGTGAAGACTTGAAAGACAATACTTGCTCTACCATACACAATTAACCAATTATCAGTCTACAACTTAAAGATCGCTTCCTTATTTTATATTGGGGTTTTGTTAAAACTTTGTCCAACACAAAGTTGAACGTAGGTGTTGTAAGAAAACTACCATCTTTAGTTTGTCAGACGGGAAGATTGATCTAGTCAAGAATAAACCGTCTTCTTCAATTGTCTGACATTCATATATTCTGAAATTGGATTCAACGTGGTTTTGTTTAAATACTTCTTCAACTTGTTTAAAAAATCATATGTAGTTGGGAACAACTGGTATAAACAAAATAATCAATTCTATGACTTCGAAATTAACTTTGGTAGGATCGACTACTAGCTGAACTGTCTAAGAAGTGATAATAGCAAGTCATTTTTTCCCTCCTTGTTCGATTTATAGATAATTCCCATCGCTTACGATACTTATGATGTGGAATATAGTTTGTGAAGAGAAAACACTCAGACTAGGAGTCTGAATCTACATATAATGTATAAAGTAGCTTGAGAACTGGGTTGCATCCCTTTTTATTAATCTTTCTGGTATAAAAAGGGAGAAGCAGTGTTCCAAATAGAGTTGCGAAATGAAAAGGAGATATTGTATTATCAATAGAATTGCACTTTTTGAAGCAAAGTTTTTGTTTGCTTTTGTATGCTATTGAAAATTCGCAAGAACTTAATCGAAACCTGATTTTAACTATCCTAGTTTACCTCGATGCAGAAGAATAGAAAAGCTTGATCCGAGCCTGATTAGCAAATGCATAATCAGCTAGACTTGCTATCCTGAGTGGAGTTCGATTCCCACTAAAAGGATTGCCTAAATTGAGGAATATGTCCCAATGTCCTATGTTGTATTTACATAGAGATCCTATGCTCTAAACATGATCCATTTATAGAAAACTTGACACCGACTTAAATACAGTTCAGTCATTTTCTATACTCAATTATGGTGCAACATTTTTCCTGAGATTGCGGCAACTAGTGCTGCTCTGAAGTTAGGATCCTTAGTCAAAGAAGTGGCCATCTGTTCTACCAAAACCTGAGGGACTTCTGGTACTTCGATTTTGGGAGTTGTATTCTTGGAATCGCTGCTGGACTTGGATTTTGTCCAGTCAAGGGTAACTGTTGGTGCGGAAGAGCCAAGAGACCCTGAACATGGGGCCACACCACGGTTGGAGCCTGTTGTTACCTCCATTTGAGATGGGTGGGGATGATTGTGCTCTCCTTCATAAGTTGCAACCAGAACAGATTGATCATCCACACTTCTTTGCACCTGAATATTGAATTACAAACACAAATTTAGCTTGAGATCCAGTTCCTTAGTGGAGGTTTAATGCTTAGTTATTCTTAATTAACCCATAGATTTACCTTCTTTTTGACCGGGCAACTTGGAGCAAAAGAGCACTTGAAGTAAGCTCTTGGAGAAGGGTTATCCCTGGTCACCTTTTGTCCATATTTCCTCCACTGATATCCATCTTTCACAATCTGGAAACACGAAAAAATTATGGAAAGCCTGTCAAACTAATGCACAACAATCTTAATGGTTATGACTTCAATGAGTTTTATGCTCAGTTTTGCTGTTAAGAATCTTACCAGGCTTGTATCAGATGCTTCCGTCCTCACGTAAACTCTTGAAACTGTTGTCTTGATGTCTTCCTTTGGTTTTTTGCATGATTCTTCATCGGTTGAGCTGCTCTCAGAGTTTCCGTTGATGCCCATCGGAGTACTATTATTGTTGCTGCTTTCAGACTTCCTTTTCTTGGATGAGCTGAGCTCTTTATCAGGATTCTTCCTCATATATTCCATCAGATTGTTTCGCAAAGCGTTGTAGTTCTCACACATCTCCGTGAGCATTTCGCTCAATTTCTTGTTTTCTGCACTCACCCGCTTCAGCTCCTCCACCAAGGCACCAGAAGACTGAAATGGCAGCACACACATGATCATTATGCAGCTTTAAAAAGGGGGAGAGAGCTTATATCTAGTTTCCTCACTGAACTTAATTATTAATAAGAGAAACGCTCAACCAAATGGTGCCACAGGGAGCAATAACGAAGCTAGAATAATATATATCTCAAGTCTTTACCGAACCATATTTACTTTAAATCAACTTAGATTGCTGACAGAAGAACACAGATTAAAGAAGTAGAAGTAGCAGAACTAACCTGTTCTTTTACAGAAGATTTCTTCAGGCCCAAAGAGAAAAAATTTTGTTCCACCTCCTTTTTCTGAAATGAACACACAGAGAAGAAAGAATTATTTCGCATATCAAACATTGTTCTGAGGGGAACAATTGACAGAATATCTTCCACGCAACATGAAACATCATCGGAATGGATTGTTTAGACTTACGGGAAGTTCTTGATGAAGCCTGAGAGGATTAATATTGAGATCCAAGGAAGTGTTAATCCGTGAAGAATAATCCATGAGTGAGAAATAATAAAGTCAAAGAATCAATAAGTATTCTTGTGTAAAGCTTGAATAATGAAAAGCTGTTGGTGGACGCAAAAGTCAAATTGTAGCTAAATTTTAATTTTTTTTGAAATCAAGCAATACCCAGATGAAGAGAATATAGAGGAAGGTGAAAGGTTGAAATTTGGTGAATTTGGTAGTAGAGGAATTGGGAGAGGCTTATATAAGGGGGAGAAAGGTAGAGCGCAAGTTGAAAGGAGAAGGAGCGCAAGTTGAAAGGAGAAGGAGCACAAGTTGAAGAAGGAAACTGAGAGGAAGGAGAGAGAAGAAGAAGACACACCAATCTATCCAGCTACTTCTTTCTTTCTTTCAGAGCTGGCATTTTAATTAATTAATTATTTTTTTATTATTATTTTTTTTTTTCAATTTCAACACGTCCTTATTATAAGACCTATACACTCCTAAACAAGATAAGAAGAACGTGTCACTCAATTTATTATTATTTTAATAATAATAATAAGTTATTATTATTATTATTATTTTATTATCATTAAAAGAATATGTTTGACGTGAGAAATATATGTCGGTGAAATTGTAGGTACATGAAACGGAATTCAAATTTCAAAGTCAAGCCCGCCTTGAAAATTCTGCACTAAATTATTCATTACACACACCATATCAAAACTTTTATTTCTTTTTCTTTTTTTACATTTTCCAACTCTACCATAAATATAAAATTTTATGATAATTATTTAAAATATTTTATTAGTTGGCATTATAAATAAATTAAAATGGTGAAAAATTGAAGTTTGACAGTGTGCGGTGGAGAGAAGTTCTATATTGACCCGAAGTCGTCTTAATTTGTTCTGGTCATACTTTGTTTCTGAGTGGGGTCCTTTCTTTATTTCTTGTCACAGTTGCTATAACAAACATTTTCCACGTTGCGTCATCTATCATTTTAATTATCACACTTCAATCCGAATACTCATTATATTTTATTTTATTTTTTATTATGTTTTATATTGAATAGTGTTTTTTCAGACACTGAAGACTCATTCGTAATTTACCAAATGCAAAATTAGTATAAATAATAAGAGTTGCCTAGAAGATATTCTATTGGTCGGGTCGGAGACCTGTAACATTCTGTTAAGATTCACCAATTCATTAAAGATAAAAATTTTAAGATAAAAAATATACGAATATTTTTATTTTTATGATTATATAAATTAAATGTGATTTATTAATAGTATAACACACACATATATATATATATATATATAAATGAGCATTTCAAACAATATGTAGCAAAGACATAGACACTGATACAATACAAATATGGACACAGAGATAAGTACAATTTTTAATATTATATAATTATGAATTATATAAATTGACAATAAAGATTTATGTACACAAACATGTTTTAGTTTCTTTTTTGAGCAAAAAGATATTTTTCATGGCTAATTCAAAATGATTTGTTCCTTATTTTTATAATTATACTAAAAATTTATACAATAAATTTGAGTTTTTAGAAAATTGATGTATTTCTCATTTTTAAAATTGTGTTAGAATCGTGCTAGAATAGTCAGAAATCCAAAAAAAAAAATTTAATCGGACACTTCACCGATACGTGTCCTACGAGTGTCATGCAAGTGTCGTGTCCGATACGTGTGTTCGACACGGACACACTATTTAAAAGGAAGTATTTGAACTTCATAGTATCAAACACTTATTTAAATATTATAGTATCTTTTAAGGTATACTTTGAATCAAATCAATAAGTAAAGCTTGAATACTAAAAACAAAAGAAGAAAAAAATAAAAATCATTTGAACTTTTAATTGTGTACTACATTCTTTCATTTATTTAAATTTTAATAAACATAAGCATTAGTTGAGATTTTCAAATCCTTAATGGTGCAAATATTAATTGGCTAACTTTATCCTTTATGTCTCAAAATACATCTATGAAATAAATTTTCAAATGAAATAGGTATCACATCTCTTTGTCGTAACAACTAATTAACAATCACTATAGAGATGGAAGAAAGATACTTCCATAAGGTAAAAACGTAATTTTATTAAAAGAAGCTACATCAAACAAGCCAAACAAGAAAGTATTCAACTAAACATAAATAGGAGTAAAATAAGAGAATTGCCATAAAATTTATTGAAGCTTTATGAATGTATATTTTAATTGTCTTTTACATGTGTAGACTTCTTTAAAAACATACAATATTTATGATATTTCTAGACTGCAAATGTAAACTAGAAAGTGATGTTTATCTTGTTCTTCTTTATTGATAAGTCGAATAAAAATTTATAATATATTTTTAGCATTGTTTTTTATTAAAGAAATTATTTTATGAGATCTTAATTTAGTTTTTGTGAATTTTACTATGTCACTTTCATTTTAAGACCTTTTGGTAGTGAAACAGCAGGAAGAAAGCAAGTAGTTTTGGGATGGTGGAGTTTGCAACTTACTATGAGCGAGAAGAGAAATCAGAGTTCCACGTGGATCATTTTGGTCATACTTTCGGTGCAAATGTCTCAACCGTGTTATTTTTTCTTCACTCCAAACATGACTACAAAATAAGCTTTAATTTTCTAAGAAAAATCACATATATTATCTGTATAACCCGCGTCTCTTTATCCACATCTAATTTCACGGCCACACTATTATTACATATTATCAGTTTAAATTCAATTGATAAATTAGTTTTATAAAATTACGATTGATTTAAAGTTTACTTTTTAATATAATATTTTATTAATTTAAAATTTATTGATTTTATCATATTATTCGCTTTCAAATCGTTATTGATTCATCTATAAATATATAGTCTTACACAGATATCAATTATCGTTATCAGACCATCTATAAATATATAGTCATACATATGAGTTAGTTGATCTTAATGCAAAAATATGTTGAAAATTTCATATTTCAAATCTTGATGTGAAGATAATGACATTTTATAATAAGTACACTTGATAAATTGGTTTTATAAAATTGAGTTAGGTTTAAAGTTCACTTCTTAAAATGATATTCGATTAATTTAGAGGTTATTCTAATTAAAGTTTGTTGGTTTTTATCATATTATTCGCTTTCATATCATTATCGAATCACTCATAAATATATACTCTTACACAAATTTCAACAATTACTATCAGACCATCATAAATATATAATCACATGTATGAGTTAGCTGATCTTAATGTAGAAATAAGTTGAAAATCTCATTTTAACTGAAATTTGAATGTACAAATCTCACCTTATAAATTAAATACGATTTTTTTTTTATCTTTCTCTAATAGAAATACATTTTGTTGTGGTATAGTTGTAAATGAATGAAGGATTGGAAAATGTAAAGGGTGTTATCTTATCTAAGAGAAATGTGTGGGATAAATGGAATGATTAAAGGGAAAAGTGAGAAAGGTAATGGAAGAAAGTACAAGAAGTGAGACCCACAAATTGACCATGACCAAATTAATGAAGACCACCCAGATTCAGCACATTAGTCAATCCATTGAACTAAACCCACAGGAAACCTCATTTTTTGTTTTCTTCAAGTTCACATTCATGAACGCCTTTATTTTTTCTCCCATGTCCAATTAATTACGCCACCTAATCATGGACAATTTACCTTTTCACCAGTTAGGGTTCATCTTGCACCAACCCACCCAAATCACTTCATACCACTTTAAAACACATCAAAATCCTCTTTCACCCCTTTCCAAACTCAATTTCATTTTTACATTAGGTCAATTAAATAATCTTTTCTTATTTATATGACTCAAATAAATAAATTATCTTTTCTATTTCTATATAAATTTATTTTAGACTGATTTAAAATTTTAATTTCAGATCAAAATATTTTTAAAAAAATAACATAAAAATATAATAAACAATAATAAAATTAAATCAAACTTTAATATTATAATCAAACAAGATTTAATGTATAACAAAACAAAGTAGATGTCAACAATACTCGAATGAATCAAATGATATATAAAAAAATTAATATAAATAAAATTTCATATAAAATATTAACAACTATCATTTTCATTCTAAAAGTATGACATCTCTCTCTTCAAAAATACCATAAATAAATTTGGATTGATGTGGGCTGGCCTATACTACCTATGGTTCAACGGGTTTTGAGGATCAGACCAATGCGAATCGGTAAACTCAAAAGGTTAACATATCTAGTCTAAATAAAAATAGATTAGTGAGCTGACCGTCGGCTAGGTGGATCGCATAAATACGAAATGGTGGATTAAAAAGATTAAATTATCCCGTTTAAATGACAGGGTGATAGGTTAGGTGAGTCAAACCAACACGATGAACTTAAGAGATTAAATTGTTTCACTTAAATGAACACAAGTTGACAAACTGACCCAATGTATCCGACTCACTTTGTCATCCTTAGTTCTAAAAAAAAGAAAAAGTTTATTTATTTTTATACATTTTCAAATATAAATAACTAAAATTGATATTTTTGTCCTCTTTCTTCTTTTCCATTTAATGTAAAGCAAACATAACTAACATATTGTTCAGTAATTTTAAAGCAACTTTAATATTTCACGGAACAGGTTTCACATTGAATTTATAATTTGTGTACGTCAAATCCACTTCAGTTTTGATGCAATTAGACTTAGTAGTTATAACTTATGATGATAAAAAAGTACCACGTAGTTATAGAAGTGATCACGTAAAACTTTACATTTCTACTGACTATAAATTAGCAAATCAATAATATTTAACTAAGGTTTGTCGTTGCTAATTTCTCTAGACTTAGCTTCATGCTTTTAAATCATAAACACGTTAAAAAAAACTAAGAAAAGGGAAGGACTTGATAAGAAAAAAATCAGTTAAAACTACTTAAAGAGAAAGTTAATTATTTGTATTTTTTAAGAGTTTTTCTTTTTATATATTTTCTATGGTAAAGATGGGGCTTCTTCCAATTTTAGACTTAAGTTTTTTAGAAAAGCAATTTTAATTTGTTGAAAAATAGGAATAAAAATTAGAAGTGTAGGAGATTAAAAAGTAAGAGAATATTAGAATATGAAAAGGTGTATATACTAAAAAGACAACACAAGTGTTTTTTGGAAGACCAAATTGATCGATGAAACACAGAAAACGTAGTGATTAGAAGCTAATGGTGCGGATAAGTAACGTGTGCGAATCTACACCCAAGACTGCTTTTCCAGATACTTTTCATCTCTTCAAATTCAAATTCAAATTCAAATGTCAAAAACACAACACAACTTGTTGCAGAGTGATGCCATGCATGATGTAACCAACGCAAACGCCATCTCCCTGCACTTTCTGCATATTATTCTCACACTCTCTTTTTTACCAAACACTATTTTTATCTCATTACTATTTTAGGCCACACGGCAAATTATATTTTTAACATGTTTAAAAAAAGGCATAGGTGTCTCAAAAAGAATGAACGAATATTAAAGAATACAGATACCAAGTATTTCTTAGGTTTATCAGATCACCTGCTATCGGGTCGTTATCGGATCTTTCATAATATATTGTCCTGCATTCGAGATATCACTCTCGATGTAAGAAAGTGTGTTGGAAATCCCACATCGATTAGAGATAAAAACATTTCATTGTATATAAGAGAGTACAAATCTCAGCTTATGAGTCAATTTTATAAGGTTGAGTTAAACTTGAATATAAAAAACTTCCTTTAACAGAGTTTAGAAAGTTTGGAAGTAAAAGGATATGAAACATAAACTAAGATGAGAATGAATTAAAAAGAATGGAAGAAACAGAAGAAAATGGTTAGGGCAAAGGAACGTATTAATAACGTTACCAGTGTAATAAATAAATAAGTGTGGAAGTAAAAAAAAAAGAATCGGAAAAAACGAGGTGGGCAGAGTCACGTGTACATAATACTAATATTATTATTGAGTTCCGTGTCTCATGTGGTATCTTGCATATATGTTTACGTGCGCTGATCATAACCACTAAATAATATAAAATAATTTTTGTTGATCACACAGCATATTAATACTCCATCAGCTCTTATACCTAATTAATTTGATGGATTGAGATTAGTGAAGTGGGAAAAATGGTGTATGAGTTTCACATTGGATTGATGTAGCCTCTGTATTTGTGTGCATGGATTCTAAAGTGGGAAGAAGATTTAAATTCTGGGTCTTATTTCTTAGCACGTGTTTGGAATAAGCATTATTATTCTTTGGTTGATTTTGGGTGCAAATGCAAGTAGCAAGAGGAGTTGCCAAGTTGTGGTGGGCCCAGTTTGTGAGAACTCCAAATGGGAAGAACCTTCCTCTTCTGTTTAATTTTAACAACCACTGCACAAACAAACCAACCAAAAAGTAATTAAAGAAAGAAGAAGAAAAAAAAGCATGGGAAACAAACAAACAAGGAATGTGCACGAGGATTGACTTCTCTATGACTGACCAAACCTCATTATTCCTGTCTGTCACTTTCTTTTGTCGGCACATTATTACTCAAATTTTAACATACCTAACACATTCTTCAAATTATACATCTTAAATCATTTTTTTTCATGGGAAATTATCCTCCCCGAGTAATTTGAGAATTAGCACTTATAGAAATGGAGACCATTTTGAAACTAGATCACAGTACAAAATAAGTTATTAATGATGGTTAAAAATGACATATAAAGACGATTTTTGAACCATCATTATTGTGAGTGTCGTTATAAATCATCTGTTTATAACGACGGTTCTCAAACCGTCCTTTTAAATAAAGTAAAAAATTAAAAAAAAATAAAAAAGGCACTTATAAAGACGGTTCTGGTTTGGAACCGTCGTTATAAGCCCTCCATAGGCACTTATAACGACGGTTCCAGACCAGAACCATCTTTATAAGTGCCTTTTTTTTTAAAAAAAATATTTTTTTATTTTATTATACCAAGTTTCCTGCATGAATCCAAAATACACCAAATTTGCAGAACAACAATACACATAACATCATAATTTAAAACTTCAAAATACCTAAAAAATGGAAAAATAATACAAAGAAATGGAAAAATGATAGTAAATGATGGATTTTGGGAATTTTGGTTCGGCCAATCCCCCTCGGAAATTGGCCAAGGGCTTCGTTACCTCGTTTCGGACAACTTTCATTTTTTATGCGTCTCCATCCGACTTCTCTATCAAAAGTTATGGCCGTTTGAAGTTTTCCCGTACTAAATTTTTGGCAACTCTAAATCTGTCACTCTTCTCCAACACAAACCCTAATAAACACATACATTCAAATATACCCTAAAAAATTAATACCTTTTATAGTATAGTGGTCGTGTAGCAGCATCATCCTCCTTCGTCGGTAACGCACGATTGTAGGAGGAAGGGAGGCAGGCGGTGCAGGGTTGTCACACGGTTGAGGGTGAGAGTGAGCGTGAGTGAGGGTGAGAGTAGTGAGAAAGGAAGGTGAATGTGAGAGGAAAAAGATGAAGTGAAAGTGAGAGAGTGAAAACTGAAGGGAGCGCGAGCGCGAAAAATAAAAGCACCAGGAGCTATATAACGATGGTTCCCGCCTGAACCGTCGTTAAAAACACTTTGTCACACATATAACGACGGTTCAGGAGGGAACCGTCGTTAAAAATACCGAAATTTTTCAAAAAAACTATAAAAATGCCACCGCTTCTTTTATAACGACGGTTCCCTATGAACCGTCTTTATATGGTGACGTATTATGCATATTTTGTACTAGTGGATATTTATTTTTACTAAACACATTATTTCAGTGGAGGAAGATTCAATTTTGTTTTTTTAAATTGTTTGGTTATATAGTATTGTAGAGTCATGGGCCGAAACCGATACTGAATAATTATATATCGATCCTGTTTTAAAGATTTTTTATTCGTACTAAATATGAATTGTGGAAATTTCAAAAAGTCTGCATCTAAATAAAAGAGAACATTTATTAGGAAGGAGGGTTGGAAATAAGACCACATACAATAAAAGCATAAAGGAGAAATATTATATATACTAAAGAAGTTACAAGGAATAGACGTATAACACATTTAACTTAGAGTACATTTATTATTAATTACACTGAATGATATAGGTTTAAAGTCGTTAATACTTTTATTTGAAATAAGTATCTATATCAAACTCTTTTTTTTTATCGATAATAAAAAATAAATAAATATGAATCACTTTAGGAGTGATCAAACTGTAATACATAAACACAATCTTTGACCTCTCTTATATACTAATACAAAACACTTCTAACTAAACTCAGAGAAAATCCCCTAAGACAATCAAATACACCTTAAAAAGAACTTCATGAAATCAACAAACAAAAGGTCAAGACACCAATCAGAAAATGAGAAAAACGCAGAATGTGACTTAGATGTAACCAAAGTCAAAACCTTTAATTGAACCAAAGCAAGCACTTCCAATGCATTCCAATGCATCTAGTACACTTCCAATATATCTACATCAAACCTACCTATTAGAATATGTACTGTTTTAGTTATTTCGGTACCTTAAAATTTCTGTGTCCTTAATTGTGTTATATCTTATGTTCATGCGTTTAATGAAAAGCCTTGCATCTATCTTATATTTGAGAGACCAAAGTCTTGCGTTTATTACAGTGAAGCATCGCGTTATGTCTATCAAAACAACATATATTATATATAATTTCATTTATTTAAATTTTTTTTAAAATAAGTTCTTAAAAAAACTATACCAACCTATATTATTCAAAATATAAAATAAACTTACTTATAAGAATATATTTTTAAACTGTCATTTTGTTTATCTTTTAATTTCTTATCACGATTTTAATCCTTTTATTTCTTGCAACTTGTTAAAATATTTAAAAATTCATAAATTTGATTTATTTTTCAATTTTATATGTTTCATATCTTTTGCTTAAATCCAATTATTGTATAGGCTACTAATATTAAAAATTGGATCAGTATTGTATTTTTTAAAAAAACAATTAATAATTAAAATCTTGAGAAAAAAATGAAAAACTGCAGATTTTCAAAAATTTAAGAATTAAAATAAAAATTTAAAAACTAAAGTTATCGATTTGAAATTTAAAAGGGATGCAAAATTATAATTTATAGTTTGCTTGTTTTACATAAATACCAAATAAATAAATAAAAATTTATTTATCGAGTTAATAAATCCACTGTTTTCTTACACGTTGTTTTACGCTTTATCTCTTACATGTTTAAACATATATAACAAATACAAATTGATATATATATATATATATATATATATATATATATATATATATATATATATATAAGTTTTATATTAGGTTAGATAGTGAATTTAAAAGAATTCGTTGAAAACTAGAGATGATTCTTCTTGTATTGACCTATTCCGCATTAATTAATAAAACGTGAGCTTAATTTATTGACCCGTATTGGATAAGTGATGGTTCACGAATTTATAAGCTACCTCGTATAAAAAATTAAATTTTATTAAAAAAAATATATTAATTTAATTATAATATATATAAGAAACATAAATTGAAAGAGATAATTTTGTACTTTTTACTAAGGTGTTTCTTGATGTACCCTATCAAATTTCTTATTACATCTTATGAATTTAGAAATTTATTTTTCATAACATAAAAATCAATTTTGTAAATGAAATTTGAGAAGAGAAAAAAAATTATAAAATAGCTTTTCCAAAACATTCATTTTAACTTCCAAAATTTAGAATAACTATTTTGACTTTCAGAATTCAATTTTTTTGATATTGATGGAGTACAAAAAAAATGAAAAAATACTAATTTTTTTTTCTTTATTATTACACAAGCTTGTGAGATGAATTTATACAAATTAGTGGACCAAAATAATAAACACATCCCACATTTTTTATAACAAACTATATGTCGACCTACACAAACGAACTGTCCGTATTATTACCCTATTGAAAACTTCATTTTATTTGGAAAAAAAAAATACTTCATAAGGTATTTAATTATTTTATATAAACAATAGATGTTAATTAGAATATAAATATAAGTCACACATTTAATCACTTTTAATAGATGACGGTGTAGTTCAATCTATGTGATACTGAAACTTTGTTTTTGTGATTTTGATTTTAATTAAAAATGGAGGGTGACATGTTTTTTCATCCATGACATGAATAAGATAAGCCAAGTTCCATGTTCCTAATAAACAGCTCTGATTTAGGAATGAGAAAACCAATGACACTTAATTGTTCATTTCAAATTTTGTTAATAGATTGGAAATATTATTTTCACAGGAAAAAAATACATTTAACAGGTGAGATAATAAATTTGTATTAATCTACTAATTTGATCCTATATCAGACTAATTAATCATTTTGGTTTATCTTAAAAAGTAAAATATTTTTTAAATGGTATACATTTAAATTTAAGTCATATCAATTAAATTAATTTTAATTTTACATATAATAATCTGATTTATTAATCACTACGTGTCTCTAATAAAGTTTTTTTAATATAATTCATATTTTATAAAACAGATCAACTCAACCTAAGTTATTAAAATAAAATAAAAAAAAACTAATTAAATAAAACCGAACTTATTCTATTTATGTTACATTTTTTTTTATATTTTTACAATTTGGTAATTCACTTTTTCCATAGATCCCCCCTTAATTGAAAACATTTCTAAATATCTAGGGTGAACCACCGTGATTTTTTTTCTCCCACAAAATCAACTTTTCCTTAATTATTTTAATTTAGTTAAGTGGAATCTTTTATTTAACAATGGTGTCATCAAATTTTCGAAAAAGATTCTGTTCAATTTTCATTTATAAAAATTAAACCTAACATTAGTAACTCTTTTATTAATTATAATTTTACTTTTATGAACTATTTAGTTATTTTATAAATTATTTATTGTAATATAAGAAAAAATAATAAATATTTATTAAAATTGAAAATTTTCTATGTTTCTTTATCTATATACAAATATAGAAAGACAGAAAAGAAATTGGCATAAAGAGCATTTGTTTCTTCATTCCGTACTCTTTTTTCCATTTTCATAATTACAGCATCAATTAGGAAAAACCTTAAGTTAAAAAAATTACTTTTTTATGTTTAGCTATAATTTTTTTTCCAATTATACGTATTCTCTACGTATATATACTTCTTCCGCTCGAAGTATCTGTTGCTTCCTCAAACAAGTTTACATACGGAATTTCTCATAAAATAAATTGTTTATATAATATGCGAGTACAAAACATTAAATCATTACATCAACTCGTCATATTTACCTATTGATTATTCTAATGCAAATAATATAAAAAATTAGTTTTTAATTCATTCATAAACCTATTAATTTGAGTGTTTATTTTTATTACAAATGAAATTTTAGTTAGATTTTCTCCGCATAAAATTTTTCACCGTATTTGTACTGAAAATATTCATGAATAACTTAATTGAACTATTTAAAACCTTTTATTAATTAAAATTATATGAAAAAAATTCAATAACTTTGAACGAATAATAAAAATTGTGTTGAAATGAATCCAATAAAAAGCATATTTATATTTTTGTATAAAAAGTTATCTGACCAAAATGAAAAAGTATTGAAAATAGCCTAATTGGATCCACATCCATAAGCTTAATCCCACGAATCAAATGGGTGTTTCTTTCTGCACCCCAACAAATTCTCTCTGCATTTCGTCATTTTCGAAAAAAACTATTTTACCCCTTATAAAAATGATTTCAGAATTATTTTTCCTGAAATGTTTTTTGAATATATTTTTGAAACATATTTTATGAATTTTGAATTTATTAAAAGTAAAAAAATACGTTTTGAAAAACATATTCTAAAATGATTTTTTTTTTCTGGATTTCCTATTCCGAAAGTATATTTTAATTACAAATCATCTTTTATTCTAAAATCATCCAAAATTTTTAAGAATAGTTTGAATATTTCAAAGAATGTAGAGGTGCAGAAAGAAATACCTAATCAAATTAGTCATGGATTTTGTAGATCCAGATTAATTTTTTCCACTGGTTAGATCTTGCATAATGTTTTTTTTTTTATTAGATTGTAGTCCTGCCAAGCCCATTAAAAGGTACTTACTGGCCCAATATAACTAGTCTTGGGTTAAAAAATTACGTCGGGTGCATATAAAAATGATATGGTACAGGAAGTAATTGCCTGATTCTTTTATAAACAGGGCTATTTCTTTCAACATCTCTAAATCTTCTTCGCGTATATTCTCATATGTGTGAGAAAAGTAAAAACACTGATGGATTCAAAACATTCTTAATTTGCATATAGATTTTACGTTGTATGATTAACTTTTCTTAATGTTATAAATTATACAATCTAAAAACTACTTATTATTGATTATATAATCTAAATATATTTTTGAAGTTTAAAATATATTTTAGATTATTGGAAACGCTTTCTAATTATACAATTTAAAATATATTTTTAAGTTGTGTAATTCTAAAATAATTACAAAAATTATTCTTTATAATATAATCTAAAAATATATAATGAATTATACAATCCATAATTCATTTTCATATAGCAAGATTTGAATCGTATAATTTAAAATATATTTTTAAATTGTGAAATTTGGATATTTATAATATATTTTATAATTATACAATATGAGATGATTTTTGAATTTGAAAATATATTTCAAATTACACAATTGAAAAATATTTATTGTCATGAGAAAGTTAAAACATGGGCTTTTTAGACTTTTGAACATCCCATAAATGTGCAAAAAAAAAGTAATTGCTTATAAATAGTTTTGTGACGTTGTTGCATAATTGCCCGAAACGATATGAAGAAGAAGAAAATCATTAATAATCCCTCTTCCTTGATAAAGAAGAAAGTTTGAATTTTGAATAACAAAACAAATAACAGCAAAAGAGATCCATTGAAGCATTTTGTAATCGTGGACACGAATATCTTGAGGGCAATTGCATTCTACACCCGGATAATTTGAAATTCCACCCTATATGCATTAAAATTTCAAATTTATCCTTTGAAAATTATATTTATTGTTGTACAATTCGAAACCCAAAAGTCGTATTTTGGATTTTAAAATGAAAAATTCATCATTTTTTATTTTTATTTATAAATTAGAAAAATTATAATTTGAATATAAGTTATTCTTTGTAATTTGTAAGTTGCTTAATACAAAATGAAATTCTAGAATGCACATGTAAGCGCATAATGTATATATTAATGTGTATAAAATATTTTATAATTTTAAAATGCAAAATCTATCTATAAGTAAAAATTATCCAAAAATTAATGTATGTGTTGTCTTTTCCGTATAACACATGGACGTTTGGTGTAAATGATTTTTTTATTCGTAATTTCACGGGCCAACTATAATATCTTATAGGTTTCATCTTATATTAAAGTGTTTTTTTTCACATGTTAACAATCGATCATGTATTACAAAATGTCGATAATTCTTTCGAACATATCCTACGTTAATTGATATGATATTGGACACTTATAGTAATAAAATAAATAATTATATTAAAATGATAATAGATAAAAAACAAAAAAAATCACTCACCATACAAGTATGCTCTTGTTATAAGGTTGTGTCTCACTACCATCTAAATTATGTGAACAATATACGACAATATAGATCATCAATTTTCATTTGTCATAAAAAGTATGTACATGGTAATGTCACACCAATATTAAGGTGGTTGACAAAATGTATTTTGTGATGAATTTTGAAAAAATTAAATATTTTTTTTATGTAATAAAATATTTTTCTTCCTTGTTTAAATAATATGCATGACAATAAACTATTAGCGACTCTGGATATTAGAAATCAGATAAAACAAGGTTGTTGTGCAACTTTTTTTTGTGTGAATTGATTTGCAGTAAAAAAATTATACAATTAAATGTATTTTTTTATAGATTAATACGAATGAAAATTTCAATTATATTCAACGCTTTAAAAATAATTTGGTCAATATATTCCCTGTCTTACTCTAAGATTAACTAACTTTACGAATTCAATTGCAATTGTGATTATATCACGTGGTTGATATTTTTTGTGGGGACTAACAATAACATGATGCAAAATGATACTTTGAAACTTATTTTAATAATATAATAATACATATTATTACGTTAAATTAAAAAAAGTACGATTAAAATATTATGTGAAGTGATTGTTTTTAAAGATATCACCAATAGCTAAATACACTGAATAAAGTAATGACATGTGATGTGAGCAATCGCGAAGCTTATTGGTATGTGAAGAGGGTCTTTGACCCCTTCAAATTTTGTTCACATATTATAAATTAACATAGAAACAAAAATATTTTATTATATTTTAATATATTTTATATATTTAATCCTCTTAAAACTTTTGTATACTTATAAAAAGTAATATTTTGTAAAGATCTGTGAAATAAATATAAAAAATATGAAATTTGCAATTTAAAAGGAGTAGCACTAATTAAAGTTTGATGCGATAAGTATTTAATTGAATGAAAGAAAAATGAAAGCAGAGGCAGAGTAGAAGACGGTGTGAAGGAGAAATCCGTGTTTTTTTAAAAACCCGTGGATTTGAGAAATCAGACATAAGATAACATAAGTAGGGTTAGTCTCATATTTTGTGGTGATGATGGGTTAACGTTTGAAGGGCCGTTTAAAACACGCGCATAGGTTTTGGTATGAACAAAAAAGGTAGTACTTTGTTAGGTTTGGGTCAAACCTTACAGAAACCACAAACAGATAGATAGCTAGCTGTATTCGACTCACATCCACGTCACCACCTCATCATTCACCTCCAATCATCATCAATCTTATCTCTCTCCAATCCCCTCCTTTCCTAATTTTTATTTCTTGCATTTATTATATTCATTATTACCAATTTAAACACACATTTTCTTTTTTTATCGTATCATATCTATCAAATACCTAATCTTTATGGTAAAATTTTGTTCTTCATATTTTCGGTATTCCAAAGACAATTATTTTTGATATGGGTTGTAGAAATAGAATAATAGGAGAAAAAGTGGATTGGGGTGAAAGGAAAAAAGAAATGAATTTAGAAGAAAGGAAGTAAAACAGTGGGTATTTTGGTCCCACATAGGTCCACTTGTTCCCATTTATCTTAATTTAGGTTTTTCCAGATATTTTGTGGTGTTCTGATCCTCATAAAACCGCATTCTCCTCTTCTCTCCCACCACCACACAAACCTCAAAGAAATCACAAGCTTTCTGTTTGAGCGTGATACCCGCGTTCTCCGCCGTCCTCCACCGTCTTCCACCCTTTACGATATTTTATTTATTCTGGTTTTACACCCTTCTTTCAGTTCGGGATTGTTCCCCCAATCGGGTCGTCGTACTCAAACATAAATCTAACCACACTCTGTTTCCTCTCCCTCTCCTGCATGCAACCATGAAGATTTTCAACCCATCCAAATCTTTTCTCCAGAACGTGGTGTGTCCATTCGACACCCTCTTCATCATAAGGGTGAAGCCCTTCGATCTGGGTCTCTCCCACCTCCACCAATCCCAATTCGAAGCCTACAATTGAAACCCCCCTAGAGAAGGTAGAAACCAAAACCACTACTAGCGTTAGCGCAAACACTGGTTCAGTCAACAAACCCCGCCGCCAAGATGGATCGCGGATCCAATGGCACGGGAACGGGCACGGGTAGCAGCAGGAACATCCTGTTCAACAAGTACGAGATAGGGAAGATGCTGGGGCAGGGGAACTTCGCCAAAGTGTACCACGGGAGAAATCTGAGCACGAACGAGAGCGTGGCCGTCAAGGTCATAAAGAAAGAGAGGCTTCAGAAGGATAAGCTGGTGAAACAGATCAAACGCGAGGTCTCCGTCATGCGGTTGGTGCGTCACCCCCACATCGTGGAGCTCACAGAGGTTATGGCCAACAAAGCCAAAATCTTCATGGTCGTCGAGTACGTCAAGGGAGGAGAA
The DNA here is from genome assembly GCA_013389735.1 of Phaseolus lunatus. Taxonomy (NCBI): domain Eukaryota; kingdom Viridiplantae; phylum Streptophyta; class Magnoliopsida; order Fabales; family Fabaceae; genus Phaseolus; species Phaseolus lunatus. The sequence goes on from CM023861.1 coordinate 37,774,172, forward strand.
CTCTTCGCCAAGGTGGCCAAGGGAAAGATGAAGGAAAACATCGCCCGAAAGTACTTTCAACAGCTCATCAGCGCCGTCGACTTCTGCCACAGCCGTGGCGTCACCCACCGTGATTTGAAGCCGGAGAATCTTCTCCTCGACGAGAACGAAGATCTCAAAGTCTCAGACTTCGGCTTGTCGGCGCTGCCGGACCAGCGCAGATCCGACGGGATGCTCGTTACGCCGTGCGGCACGCCGGCCTACGTGGCGCCGGAGGTTCTGAAAAAGAAGGGCTACGATGGGTCGAAGGCTGATATATGGTCGTGTGGGGTGATCCTCTTCGCTCTTCTTTCTGGGTATTTACCCTTTCAGGGTGAGAATGTGATGAGGATTTACAGCAAGTCTTTCAAAGCTGATTATGCATTCCCGGAATGGATTTCACCTGGGGCCAAACGCTTGATCTCTAATTTGCTGGTTGTGGACCCACAGAAGAGGTATTCCATCGCTGACATCATGAAGGATCCTTGGTTCCAAGTTGGGTTCATGCGCCCCATTGCGTTTTCCATGAAGGAGACGGCTCTGGAGGATAACATTGACTTCAACGGGGACGAAGATGGTAACGAAGATGGTAACGGCAGCAACAACCATCGTGGGGAGCTGGTCGGCGCCCAGCCCGCTCGTCCGTCTTACAATGCTTTTGAGATAATATCCTCGTTGTCGCACGGGTTTGATCTGAGGAATTTGTTCGAGACAAGGAAGCGGTCGCCGTCGATGTTCATATCGAAGCACTCGGCGTCGACGGTGATGGCGAAGCTGGAGGCGGTGGCGAAGAAGCTGAACTTTAGGGTGACGGGGAAGAAGGAGTTCACGGTGAGGATGCAGGGGGCGACCGAAGGGAGGAAGGGGAAGCTGGGGATGACAATGGAGGTGTTCGAGGTGGCGCCGGAGGTGGCGGTGGTGGAGTTCTCGAAGTCAGCCGGAGACACTCTTGAATACATAAAGCTGTGTGAGGAAGAGGTGAGGCCTTCGCTCAAAGACATTGTGTGGAGTTGGCAAGGGGACTGCAACTCCCACCAGTGATATTTTTATTATTATTATTATTATTTTGTTTGCTCCTTCCATTGAAACGATGGTGAATTATCATAGTTGTTTCTGTTATTTTAGATTTATGAGTAGTAGCGTGTAACAAATAAACAAGTATTTGGAGTTTGGGATGAATCAGAAACTTCAACTTCCTTTCTCCCTCTTTCTCACGCATCTTTCTATCTATCCATTTTACTTCAAGTAGGGCTCTTTACACATGTTTGAGATTGGGTTTTTCACAGAGGTAACTTGGTTCTTGCTATGGTGTAAACTCAAGTCCAAAAAGACAAACATGAAGTCATTTGAAAATGTATTACAGTTAAATCATTGTGGAAATGTATATTGCAGGACAATCATATATTCTTTTTCCTTAACTTAAGTTATATCCATAAGGAAGGTTTTGTTGACAATATTCTAATGAGACATATTCTTAAATAAAGTAAAATTTTATTTCGAGAATTGCTCTCACTTTATGGAATCAAAGTTATTTAGTATACTTAACCTATGAAATCAAAGTTATTCTGTGTATATAATTAAACACATCATTTCAAAGTTATTCATTGTAGTTAAATCATCAAATTAAAGTTTTTCGATTGTATATAGTTAAACATATTAAATTAAAATTATTTGGTGTAGTAAAAAAAATTAAATTAAAGTGATATTATTATGAAGTATGTCTTTCACTCATTTCAATACTCATATATTTTATAATTTACTTAATTATGTTTGAAAAATCTTCTACAAATAAATCTTCGTGAACAACTTTGTGTTTAATCTCTAAATAATGTTCAATTTTTAGGAATACCTAAAAGTACTATTAACCATGTTGACTTCCAATAAAAATAAATACTATTTATGTGGGTAATATGGTTGTTTTCATTAGTATTTGCATTTATGTGGGTAATATAGTTGTTTTCATTAGTATTTGCAGGCTAGAATTCAATAAAAATGATAATTTGATTTCTTACAAATATTAACAAGTAAAAAAAGCTAGTTTATTAAAAAATATTTTATTAACTTTTATATTCTTAATAGTGTAATAATTAATTATTTAATTAATATAAGATTTAATTTTAAATATTTTAATTTTTATTTCCAATTTTATCAAATAATGATTTCATATTAAATCTTATATCAGTTTTGATTTACATTCATTCTTATTAAATATCAAGTAAAGTATTTGAGTAGTTTATTATATTATCCAACTATTTTGTTTTTATTCTATCAAATCTATGTCAAATCATTTCCCTTTTTTTTCTTCTGATTTTCTTTTCCTTCAATCACGCAGTTTCATTTTTTAGTCTTTTTTTTTTTCTCTCTCTCTCTCCTTTCAGATCTCTCACGTCTAATCGAATCACACCCTAAATAAATGTTTGTTAAGAAAGGGTAAAACAAAGGTCGTATTCTGGTGTTTCATCAAAGGTAAACACAATTCAATGTATGAGGTTGCGATGCTCCACACAAATTTAGGTCATATTTGGAAAAAAATAAATATATAAATAAAAGGAGAAAGTAGTGAGTGAGTGAGGAAACAACTCCTTCCCCACTTGGTTGTGTCTATTGTTGAACATTATCTGGATAATTTTCCAACAACAAAAATATAAAATATTAATATTTTTCTCTTCAGAACAAATAGTGCAACTCATTGATGTTCATCACAACTACTAAGAGATGGCTGATCAAATTCCAATTTCAATGGCTACCCAATTTGAATACAAAATTTTACCTACTTTCCAACTTTCCAACTACACACCCATATTAAATCTTCCAAAATTAAGTTAATATCTTTCAGAATTGATTGTTCAATTGTTAATGAAGGTTGAGAAAGATTTATACGTACACATATTTTTTTATGTTCAAATCAGTAAAAATTAGAGAAATTATATGGAACTGATATATACTTATATGTTTTTAGATATAAATATTTTAAAAAATCTTATGTTTGTTTGTTGTGTATGTATTTTTTTAGTGTGATAGTGATTTGAGTTTAATAGAATAGTTATAGAAAGACTAAAATGATAAAAATATGCGTATACTAAAAAGAACACTTAAAAATGAGAATCCTCTCTATAAGGTAAAATAACAGTTACCTAAATGTTAAATTTTATATGAATTTCACTACATTTATGACTATTTTTTGTTTGAACGAGGGATAGTTTTTATATAGATGATTTCAATACAATAAATTTCTTATTTTGAATAATTGTGATGATTTTTTTTTTAAATACAAAGACCCAAAACCAAAATTTATAAATAAAATGACTAAAAATATAATTAAAACATTTTTCTACACCAGATCTTAAAGTCTGCATTTATAGACCAACATAATTTTTGTATTTAGAAATTTTTTTATTTATTTATTTATATAAATGTACTTAATAAAGTTGTGATTAATAATGCATAAAGAGCGTTTAGTTTAATTTAGAAGCTTGGAAGAGAACAAAAACAGTGAAGTGACAGAAGGAGAAGAAGATATTTTGGTTCCATCCATGGCCAAGTTGAGATTTAAGATGACGTACTTACACCAACAAAGTTTATTTTCAAATTCTCCATCATTATCTCTTTTGTTTGCTTCACAGGTAGAAGACGTACTCTGTTTAATATCCATGGTTTTTTTATGTCGTTGCATACATATAAGTTAAAAAAGTGAAGAAGAAGATAGACTAGAATTGTGTATTGATTTTGCAGGACTCAAAATATTGAGTACAAGATTAGTATATGGAGAGAAAAAGTGTATAATTTTTGTTATTATTGTTTTGTGTATATCTCTTCTATTGAAGATTTTTAGTATCAGAGAATATGCCTACACTTATTCATTGATCATACAGTGATGGTTGACAATTCAGATTCAGATCCAGATGAAGGAAACAACAATTATATATATATATATATATATATATATATATATATATATATATATATATATATATATATATATATATTTTGAGACGATGCACTACCAAGCATGTCATGTGAGATTTTCTGTAATCTATTGGTGGTTTAAGTGATGATGGTGTGAGGATGATAGTAACATTAATATTGATAATTAAAATAAAGATGTTTTATAATATATAAATAAATATTAACTTTGTTTTATAAAATTAAATTATACAGTTGATATTTTAATTTTTTTTTTCAGCCATCACCTCTTACACTTTTTATTTGTTTTGTTCTTTAAACTGAGTATGAACTCTTTTTCTGTTGATTTCTTAATGGCCCATAATAAATGACTGCAAATCTAATTGTGGAAGTTGTCTGATTTGAAGCAATTAATTCTGGTTGTGATTTGGAGAATATTTTTTGAGCAATTGAATGAGAGTGGTAAATTAAGGGATAACTTTCACACATGTTCTTTTGTGCATATTCCTAAGAAATTTAATCATTAGTTGAGTTTTCAGTAAACATGTTTTATTGCTTATTAAATATGTAATCGTTTTTTTAAGTTATTCTCCATATTCCTCCTTCCCGCCGGAGAAGGATGATGTACTTAGTTCTTCATGTGGAAACCATAAAAATAAAAATAAAAACTTCAAAGTTTATATATATATATATATATATATATATATATATATATATATATATATATATATATATCACTTGTAAAAAAAATTAGATCATGAATGCAGTTTATTGTTTTAAAAATATCCAATTAGAGTAGTCTAAGTTTTATACTAATACGTAAAAGCGCAAATAATACACTATAAGAAAAAATGTTTTAATGTAAATTTATTTTTATATTATTTAGGATTAAAATTTCGGTTAAGATTGTAATTTTCTCGTTAAATATTTTTAAAATTCTTGTTAAGTTATTTCAAAACATGTTTCTAGAGTTTTTCTAAATTCAGAAAAAAATTTCAATTTTAAATATCATGAATTTAAGAACTTTGTAAAATATCGGAAATTTTATAATCTTTGAAAAATATGATTTTTTATATTAAAGTTTTAGTTAATAATATTTTAAATTTTAAGTTAATTTTTAAAAAATTAATAAATAAAAATTAATTTGTAATACAAAATAGTAAATAGTTAAAATTTTAATAGTTAAAAATTAGATATTAATATAAAAAATATTTTATAATTTTTTTAATAATAACAACTATTTTAAATATCAATAATTTTTTTAATTTATAAAATAATTTTTAATTTAGTTAAATAATAATTTATTAATTTATATCTAGCTCTTAGAAATAGGTGCATGACCTCCCTCATAAAAAATTATAAAATATACATTTATCAATTAGACATTATTGATTTTTAAATCTTGATATACAATTATGCCATTGTAATGTATTGTATAATTTGTTAAAAATGTGAAAAGAGCCATACATACATACATATATATATATATATATATATATATATATATATATATATATATATATATATATTTTGTGTGTGTATATAACATGTTATATATATTTAAAAACTAAATTAGCCTACCTTTACATCTATACTTATATTTATACTTATATTTATGGATCCCAACAAAACTAAAAGGATGTTTTATTTTACTAGTGAATTATGTTTGTATAAATAACGTTAAAATGGAACGTTACATGTATTACAATAAAGAATATTAATTTTATATTAATTTAATTATTTTTGGATAATACGTAATTCTAAGAAGACTTATTATTTTTTAAGTATCGGGTTTTTCTTTCATAATTAAAAAATAAAAACCTTTTCAGAAAATTTATGAGAAAAAAAAAACACTGGTGCTCCTCCTTCTTTGACGTATTACTTAATAACAAAAAAAAAACTCAGTTGTTATTTTAGTTGTGTTTAATTTTTGTTTATGTTAAGATTTAAGATTTGCTTTTTATATTAATTTAAGTTATGCTCTTTATTTTGTTGTATAAAAGTTTAATTATTTGTTATTTTTTCTTGAATTAGTTGTATATACTTGTAAAGCTTTCATTGATGTTTTTAATATTCATAAGTTTTTTTTATAATATTTTACATCAAATATAAAACTCTCTTTTTTTTGAGTTAGCATGATTAATTAATGAAATAAAAACATTTTTTTATAAGACAGAAAGAAAACTTTTGAGTAATCTTCCCTTCCCTTCCCAATCCCAGTCTTCCCAAATTCTTCAAATTAATTGCAAACAGTGTAGTTGGCCTGTTTGCCTCCTTTTATAATTAAAGAGACACAATCCATGTAAAAGGGACCATTGTTTGTGCATCACAAATGGTTCTTTTTCAGTTAGCTAAATAATATTAATAATAATTAAAATATTCTTCAATAACCATTGTATTATTATCTCATGTGAGAAAGATACAACAAATTTTAACATGAAAAAATCTCTTCAATTTGAGAAGTAAAATCTAGGAGACCTAATTCAGAAAATGTTTTTATTATACAAGTATGACTATAACATTTGTTTTTTTAACTCGATAAGAATAACATTTAATCTCAATCAACAAGTACAAAATCTCTCTAACATTTCATTAAGATTTATAATCTCACACTATGATGGATATCTATTCTCTCATTCTTTTTTTCTATGTTACTCTTCTCTCTTGCTTTCGTTTCTTTCTCACAAGTTCTTTTTATATGAAAAATGAGAGAAACCATTTTACAAAGAGATAATGGATAATTAATATGTATTACATTTTCAAGATACCTTAAAAACATTATGTTCAACTTTTTAGGTTGAACTTCATAGTTTTCAAGAGAGATATAATTCAAAGACTTTAAAATGTCCATCATTAAATATATTAAATAAATCAATTACCAAGATTCATTGGTTATGGTATCCCATTAATTAAAAAGAGATTCCCAAAACTCTATTTCTTAATGTTATAAGTGACTTCAGACATTTCTTTTAATATGTAACCTTATATCTCTCCAATTAACTAAGTAAGACATTAAATACCCTTATCTAGAATTCTTCTCTCCATGAAAAAGAAGACCATTACCCAAAAGATACGTAATTGTAGAATTAATAACCTATGTAAATAGACCAAACACAACATTTCTTTCACACGTATTAAATTAGATGTAACATATCTAGTGATTCATTAATCACACTCCTACACATATGCATAATAACTGCTCACAACATTCAACATATTTTTCTAAGATTTAGGCACAGCCTATCTTTGAACACCACCAAGCAAAAAAAAAAAGAAAAAATCTGCGTTTGAAATGATAAAGTTCAACATGTTTTGATGGAGAATCCCATAGACCCAAGACTGTAGAGACTAGCTAGAAACTATATATGGAATTAGGGAATAAATATGTACTCAGTTCAATCTCAATATTGGATTAGATACCCCCTATTCGATTCTCCACTTTTCTCTGTTCACAATTGTTTGGATCGTTTTTCCTCTCAACATCATTTTTAGTAGTTATAATAAACCTCTTTTAACGTGAGAATATTAATAGAACATTTGCAGGCTTATCTCTGAGATCACCACTACTCTGTTTTGCCACCTTAAATCCTATTAATAAAAATTCCAAATCCTTCATTGTTGTTTTCTAACTTCTCAACCCTGTTCATGCAGACACTTCAAGTTTCTAGCTGTTATGGCTGATTTGTTTACGTGGGTTGTTTTAAAGACCGAAAATTAAGAAGTTTTTCTCCTTCCATTTCAATTGAGTTGTTATAAAGGACAATCATTTGTTTTAAATTAAAAAGATGCAATTACATTATTTGCATTGCATATTATCCCCACATGTATATAAATTTTCATCTGCTTGTTTCACTCATCAATAACACTGTTTAAAACTTAAAAACTAACGTGCTAAGCAAAGTCTATAGAACAACTCTCCAAACAAGCATGACGAAAATTTGTGCACAAAAAAAGTTGTATTTAATGTAGAGATTATTAGATAGTAATACCTACTATCGGTTTGAATAATTGTCTTTATTTCTTGGTCGTTCATCCCTCTCGGACTCGTTATCTGATACTTGATCAGAAGTAAGCTTGTAAAAGAAAGTAAATATTTTATATAAGACTGAATAATATATTAATAAAAATGTACTTTATTATTATATAACAATGCTTATAATAGTGGACTATTTTGTTTACGGAGTAGTATCTGGTAGGTATCTTTAATAAAACAAAATTACCTGATTAATCATATGTTTATCGTATTTATAACATATTACCTGATTCATCGCGTATCTCTTTATTTTCTTTTAATTTAACAATTTGTTTGATTGATCGGTTATCAATACCGAGTGACATGGTTTATTCGACTTTAACCGATACATAATGTATAAATATAAAAAAAATTGAATTTTATGCATTTAAATTGTAATTAATTGCTTAATAGAGAAAATATTCGAAAAGAATAAGAGATATTCTTGTGTTTGTGGTGGAAAGAGAAAACTGTTTTGGGCTGTAGTGTTGTTTGGGGTCAAAACTGCAGATTGGGTTGAAAAGAAAGAATGTTCTGGGAATGGATCAGTCTTTAGCCCACAACCGTTAAGTATGCGTTATGGGCCCATTCCATTACCACTGATTTCAAACTTCATAAAGTAGGGGCCATTGTTGAATGAGTTATGGTGGAGAAGTCCCTTTAGCAGAATCCAAACGGGGCCCAGTGAGGAGAGTACAACACAGGACCTTCCCCCCGCCACACACACAGTGATTTCCAACATCTTCATTGACAAATAATAAATTAATAATCTTATTCTTCCAACTTCACAAGTCAAAACAAAACGTAAAAACAATAACTGGAATTCAATGTAATCTATTAACTGCTACAACTTTGTCGGTCCCAAGAAGAAACTTTTGATCTTACGTGGCACCGTGTCTTCGCCTGCTTTTTTCTCCATTACAGAACAGACACTGGATGGTTCCTCACCACACCTTCCACTGTCCATGTTAAAGGTTTCATTTTTTTACTTGTTTGACTCATTTTCTCTCTCATTGTTAAAATAATGAAACTGATATCTATATAGATATAGTTTTTACTATATAATAGTAATTGTAATAATATAGGTGGAGTGGAGGTGCCAAAAGAAAAATAAGATGATACTATAAAAATGAAGGGACATCCACTGGTGTGGTGTGTTGTATTGGGCTGCGCAGCGTTAGTTTTTCCACCTCATTCGTACGCAATCTCTCTGTTCTCTTCTTTCGTTCAAAAATGAAAATTTTAAATCTTTCACTTTTCTTCTGTTGCAGTCATGCAACTGAAGAGTTCACTTCTGCACCTTCTTCATCTCAATTAATTATTCTACACAAAGGTTATCTTTTTTTATCTTAATCTACAACTGGGGTGGTTTTTCACTACGTCTTGCCCCAAACTAAAGGACCATGAGATTGAAGATTCGTTTTGATTGGATCCCATTTGTGTGACTTTGCCTTACTGACATATTTGCCTTCGTTTTCTGTTTGCAGAAACGAAAAGAAACAGATAACATGGCTTTCACTGGTTCTGGTTCCGGGCAGCCACAATTCATTTCGAGCACTGGCAACCGAAGCTTTTCCAATGCGCCACTCATTGAGAACTCAGATACTAATCAAATTGTTGTGCCTGATGTGAGTTTCGGCTCTCATTGAATCCCTTCATTTTTTCAATTATCTATTCAGTTTTTAGTCAGTATTGCATGCATGTAAAAATGATGAGACGATCATTACCTTTACCTTCCTACCTATGTTTAAGATTGAAAATTAGTTATATGAGTAAGTCATTTTTGTTTCTCTGCCAAACCAAGGTGTCGTACCTGAAATTGGAAAATGTCGTGGAAAATTGAAAGAGATAACAAGTGACGGAAATTTTTGGTCTGTTAACATGTCTGCCAAACCAAGGTGCTGTACCTGAAATTGGAAAATATCGCGGAAAATTGAAAGAGATAACAAGTGACGGAAATTTTTGGTCTGTTAACATGTGTTTGAGATGACTGATGAGGTTTTCAGGGTTTTGTTTGTTGTTTGGTCATGTCACGTATGAGTTACAGTACTATTGGTTTTTGAGTATTCGCGTGAACGGGCTGGAGTGTATGGTAAAATGCGTGTTACAGTTCTATTATTTTCTCTGGGTAGAGAAATCTATTAGCAGTTCATGACACTATGTTAATAGCTGCTTTGTATTCAGCCTGTGTAGCATTTGATTTGTGTCTTTGCAGAACCTCCAATTAAATTGAATTGGCTTATGAAACGGAAAACAAAATAGAGGGGATAGACTGATATGAATTGAAGAACATCCCCATCCAACCACCTGCCTTGGGACAATATCATTTTTCATTTGGCACTTTATGAAATGAAAAGAATATCAGGATTATGGATTCTAACCAATGATTCTTTTTCTTTAACCTTTAATTTTTCACATGCTTTATTTATTTTTTTATGATTTTGTTGACACCAGTCTCTAGAGATGATTTTAAGCAACTAAAAATGTAAGGTTTTTTGTTGAGAAGAAAGCACGTATTTTACATTAGTGTTTCCAAGGTGATAAATGTTTTCTTTCCAATGATAAAACTTACACTTTTAGTTGGTTAAAAACAACCCTTCACAAAACTGTATTTTTTAGCATTTTGTTTAATTGCAGAGTTAAATGATGGAGCAACCAAAGTCCTTTGGTTGTGGAGTGCACTGCATTAATACATATACTTCTTTTGATAAGTGTTGTGTACTTGATAATCACCATTCATGCAAGCTTCTATTTTGCAGAAGAGAAGCTGGAAAAATTTATTTGCCTACATGGGGCCTGGGTTTCTTGTATCCATTGCATACATAGACCCAGGGAACTGTAAGATCACACTATTCTTAATTTTCTTCTGTAAAGAAGGGAAAACTTATGACACAGTATACTTACGGTGTTCTTTTAATAACTTGCAGTTGAGACGGATCTTCAGGCTGGGGCACAATATAAATATGAGGTGCTTTGAGACATTTCTTGTGATAGTCAATCCTTCCTTCATCTCTTTTATACTTTTGTTTTTGTTTTCAGTTACTTTGGATCATATTGGTGGCATCATGTGCTGCTCTTGTAATCCAATCAATGGCAGCCAATCTTGGGGTGGTCACTGGTACTTGATTTGATAACCAAGTTTATTTCTATTGAATAAATTTGGAATGTATGCGAGTTGTAAATTTTATTTTTTTGTTCTGGATTCCTTCAATTTATTTTGCTGTTTTCAGGAAAACACTTAGCAGAGCATTGTAGAACTGAATATCCCCGGGTGCCCAACTTCATCCTTTGGATTATTGCTGAAATTGCTATAGTGGCCTGTGACATTCCTGAAGGTATTGAGAGGGACTTGTGCATTTGGAATTATTTCATTACTTCATTTATCCATGTAAATAGTATGGGGATTTTTTGGATTTATTTGGACTTGGGAAGTTAGGATGGTAATTGGAGTTCAGTCATCAAAACATATTTAATAACCAAGATATTAAATAGATTCAAATATTCAATGAGTTCACTGTTAACTAAATTGGCTCACTAAGTCAAGACCAGTGAAGTTTTATAGTCAAAGGAAGTGATGCAATTTCAGATTCCATTTCTTTCCTCCACTCGTTTGAGCTACAAACAGTGCATTAAAAAATAAATTGGTGGTCAGGATAACTAGAAATTCTACTCGAGGAAAGAGTGAAAGTCAAACTGGCAAATTATCTAGTTTTTAAAACAAACAATACAATTTTTTTTTCTGCCTTTTCTTTATCTTATTCATCTTTATCATGAATTTTTTATTGTACACATACAGTAATTGGGACAGCCTTTGCACTGAACATGCTCTTCAACATACCCGTTTGGATTGGTGTTCTTCTGACAGGACTCAGCACATTGATCCTCTTAGCATTACAGCAATATGGGGTAATTTACCATATTCTGCTTTTATCCTGGAAAAAATCATGGTTGTCATTGCATGTTATATAGGTACTATCTATGTAAAAACAATACGAGCCTTTTTTGTATTGTTGTTGGACAGGTTAGGAAACTCGAATTCTTGATTGCATTTCTTGTATTTACAATTGCTGCATGTTTTATGGCTGAGCTTGGATATGCAAATCCTGATGCTAAAGAAGTTATAAAGGGTCTATTTGTGCCACAACTAAAAGGAAATGGTGCAACTGGTCTTGCAATTTCACTCCTTGGAGCTATGGTTATGCCGTGGGTTCTTCATGTCTTATTCAACCATTTGATTTTTCTTTTCTTTTAAAATATAATTTCATGCCATGCTTCTTTATGAATTTTCCTCAGGCACAATCTCTTCCTGCACTCAGCACTGGTGCTGTCTAGGAAAATACCACGATCGGTTCGGGGAATCAATGTAAAAACAACTTTATTTTTGCATGCATGCTTCAATTTTTTTCCCTTTAAAGATTTATCTCTGATCCAAGTAATGTCTTAATGCTGTTTGCCTTTGGATACTGCCTTGCAGACCAGTTTCTTTATCGATATGGTTGATGTTTAAGATGTAGTAAATTTTTCAACAATAATGTTTCTCTTTTTAATTGTCGGACCCTTATTACCTTATTCTACTTCTTTCAATGGGTTTTTTTCCATGTGATTCTAATATCTCTCAGTTGGTTGATAAATATGAAAAAATTCTCTTCTTTCTCCATCTCTCTTCTTTTGCGCTGAGCTTTCAAAGTTTAATTTTTCATTAATACTGAATTTTCCCATTTCATCCTCTTTGACAATAATAGTTTAAAACAACAAATTTTATTGGAATTTGAATTATTGTTGGAAGGTCCTGCCAAGTTTTTAACTTTGTAAACGTTCAGACAAAAGGGTCCAAGTTAAAACCTAGCATTAAGTGTGATTATGGTAAAGCAGTATCTTGTGTTTCATTCAACTATTTCCTTCGACAGGAGGCTTGTATGTTTTACATGATAGAAAGTGCCTTCGCTCTCATGGTGGCCTTCCTCATAAATGTTTCTGTTATTTCTGTAAGTGGCGCTGTTTGCAATTCTTCGAATTTGAATGCAGAAGATCGGATGAGTTGTCAGGATTTGGATCTGAACAAAGCCTCCTTCCTACTTAGAGTATGTCAAATCTGGAGATGTTTTTCTTACCTTGGGTATATTGTAGTGCTAAGTTTAGTTACTGATTCCTCCAAGTTCACCCCAATCCTTCAGCTTCATATAATGGTTATTCGTAAGGTGCTAGTAAAATCATAGCTGACATATCTGATGTGTGCCATACTCAGAATGTCTTGGGGAAATGGAGTTCAAAACTGTTTGGAATTGCTTTGCTTGCATCGGGTCAAAGTTCTACCATAACAGGAACATATGCTGGACAGTATGTCATGCAGGTAGTTTGTTTTATGGATTTTCTTACATTTTTTTTCCATAGAAGATGATAGAACATGTTTACATCTTATCTAGAAAGGAACCACTGTTGATCTTAGCAAATGGCAATAAATCGCTCTTAGAAATAGTTATATACACATATCTTTATGTAATTTACTTCTCTATTAAAGATAAAAGTTCGAAATGACAATTCATCAGATTTAAGTATAGATGAGTCAAGCACTAATTTTGTGGTATTTTAATGTTCGATAAACCTACCACATCCTTTAAGAGCTTTAATAGCAGTAACAATTGTCCCCAATGGTCCTTGGGGTTAAAAATTATCTTAGTGTTTCTGTGGCCCACTTACATATTTTGAAGCATTAGTGGTCTTTGTCTGTTTCTAGATTTTATATTTCCCCATGAATTCTTTCTTCTTTCAGGGATTTCTTAATTTACGACTGGAGCCATGGATTCGGAACATGTTAACTCGTTGCTTAGCCATAGTTCCTAGCTTGATTGTTGCAGTCATTGGTGGATCTGCCGGGGCTGGGAAGCTCATAATAATTGCATCCGTAAGATATCATTTCGATCGAATTTTCTTTGATTTTGTCACTTGGGAATATGCTTGGATTGAATTCAATATTTTGTTTAAATTGTCATACTAAAATCATGGAAATTTCTCACATATTTTTAACTCAACTGCATAATGGTCACTGGTATGCATAACTGCTCTGTTTGTTTCAACTTAGTTCAAAAAGGATTAAGTAGGGAAACAAATATGGTAACATGCAGCTACATATGCACCACTTGATCTGCATGAAAAAATTGTCTGCATGACATTGTTTTATATTTTCTGTTGTTTATGCCTGCACATATTTTTGCTGTCAAAAAAGTTGGTGTCATAGCTTGTGTTGAAGCCCTTCTTTTTCTTCTGATCAGATGATCTTATCATTTGAACTTCCTTTTGCTTTGGTTCCACTCCTCAAGTTTACAAGCTGCAAAACTAAGATGGGGACACATGTCAACTCCACCATGGTAATTTTTTTTTAATAACATGAAATTTGCCGTTCTAGATTGATTGCAAAACCAAATAGTACATTAGTTACATATCTAACAAAAATCAGCAGTTACATGTTAAAAACTGTAAACATGCTAGTATAATTTTTTAAATAATATAAATGAAGAATAAAAAATATTTGTAGATTGTTGCGAAAAGATCTATAATAAAAGAAACTAACAAATTCACATCTGGCATCACACATCATGCGAGAATGAAGGGAGATTGATTAAATAGAGAAACAAACATGGAAAATTTGAGGAGGGTGAAAATCCTAATTATAAAATTAAAAAAAAAGTTGGCTCTTGTGCATTTTGGCTGAATTAATCATTACCTTACATATTGCAGATTTCAGCTGTTACATGGATAATCGGTTCCCTCATTATGGCCATTAACATATACTACTTGATAACTGGCTTCATCAAGCTGCTTCTTCATAGCCACATAAAAATTGTGGCTAAGGTGTTTCTTGGGATGTTAGGATTTTCAGGCATTGCAGTATATTTGGCGGGTATAACGTACCTAGTACTCCGCAAAAATACCGAGGCTACACACCTTTTGGCTCTAACAGCATCAGAAAATCAACAAATGACAAATGAACAAGGCAATGGATCAATCTATTCTCTTCCAAGAGAAGACATAGTGAGCATGCAATTGCCTCAAAGAAGTACTCCTGCTGATCTTGACTGACAAATATGTCTCAGTAGAGTAGAATAGCAATATAGACTTAGATAAACAAACAAATAAATATCATTCTGTTAATCTCTAGAATCGCTAATATTGGACTAGTATTAGACCGACTTAAGGTATCACTTGATTAGAATTGCCAAGACTTTTGATTTTCATATCATACATGCCTATTTCTTGTGGTTCGAAACTGTGTGGAAGGAGGTGCTTCTGTCCTTTCTCCACATTCTTCTCATTGATCAAGTAAGGGTAATGTGTTATGAAGAGAGTTATTAAACAACTGTATTAGAGAGAAATTTTTTTCATTAATTCTGTACATATTAAATTTTATTAATCAACTTGTTAAATAAAAAAAATATTGAATATATTAAATTTAACTTTACTGTATTATAGTCCAATGCAAAGATTCAGAAGTCTCATTTTTCAACCCTGTTTTATTACCTACAAATACAAAGTTCTTGCATTTACTGAAGCCCGAATCAGCAAATTTCAAAGTTGAAAAGTACACTACTCTCACATCAAAGCAGTCAACATTGTCACCATCACCCTCATGTCAAACTCAACAATCTCTATCTCTCTTCTGTATGGTCTATCAATACTGAGCCCACTCATTTTGATTATCATATTCTTTCATCAGTAAAAGGAAATGAAAAAGAGAAGAAAAAAA
The DNA here is from genome assembly GCA_013389735.1 of Phaseolus lunatus. Lineage (NCBI taxonomy): Eukaryota > Viridiplantae > Streptophyta > Magnoliopsida > Fabales > Fabaceae > Phaseolus > Phaseolus lunatus. The sequence goes on from CM023861.1 coordinate 37,789,846, forward strand.
ACGGTAAATGAAAATAAGGTAAATAGATAAAAATAGGCAATTAAGTGTTTGATTTAAGAAAAAAAAAGTGAAAATTAGAATGAAAAAAAATGATTTTCATAGTCTGAAATTCTTTATTTGTTCTTTTAACTTTTCTTCAATCAAATATATCAAGTTTTTTATTTATTAAATCCTTCCCGTCCACTCTATTTTCTTAACAAAGAAGGAATCTCTTTCTTCCGAGTTCTTTCTAATAAAGGAGTCTCTTTCTTTTGAATTCAGAGGTTAGCTAACTTTCTTCTCCTCATCAGGGAGGTCGGAGATTGTTGCTTGTAACAATGTTATTTAAGAACATATTTAAGAATACAATAAGTTTAAAGAAAGATAAACAATTTGAGGAACAGAGAAGTAAAGTCAACAAGGGAAATGAGTTCCATTAATATTATAAAGTCCATAAATGGCAACAATTTGGTTGATGTCTTTTTTACAAAAATTGAAATACAGTTTTCTGTTGCAGGATTCTCTTAAAACATAATATGACCTAGCCCATATTGCCAAAAGCTACAGCTTCTTGTCCTGAATTAAGCTTGTGTTGACAAATTAAATAGAAGGGATAGCTGCTTGTTTATGATTTCACTGTAGTTGAATCTTCCTGCTTTGCAGGAACAGGAAGGTGGCCTTTCTCCTGCAGACTCTTAACTGTTTCATATAGACACTGACTCACTGGAGTGAATTCCAATCCCAAATCTTTCAGCTTCTGATTTGAAAAGATGTAGGGTTTTGCCCTGGGATTCTTTTCATCAGAACACCTGCACATGTTCAAATATTTACGTCACTATACAAAATCACCAAAGCAGTTTATGTTGGCCCTCATCAATAAAAAAATACAACATTAGTAAAATTATTTAGCAGGCCAAAATAATAGTGGAAGAGGTGGGTCACATACGACAGTCATAAGGGGTTTACACTCTAACGAGTGACAGTGACATTGGGTTTGGTAAGGACTCGTATCCTCCACTTCTTTTTACAAATGCAATAATTTTTTTTTTGGCATGCGTGAGTGGACGATTACATAGACAAGTCAAAGTTGGTATACCTACTCCAAACACATTTTCATTCACAGCCACTTTACCCAAGAAAAAACCTCAAATGATATATGACCACCACCAGATGTAGACATATCATTGCATTATGAAGTTTATTAAAAATCATCAGAATTGGACATTTTTCAACAACTAAAACTGTCATTACTCTTCAGTAAAATATAAGGAGACAGATTTTCCAATATACATTATTTTGGAAGAAAAGTATGGCATAGCAATGGGATCTTAATTTTTACCTAACTGTCCATACGAGAGCCTGAGATCATGCAGACACAAACTCAGTTTTTGGGGCAAACAAATAAGTTTAAATGTCATTTTCCAACACTCGTGTGGGACACGAAAATGCAAAATGTAAAAACAGTAGGTCATACATAACCTCAACGTCTGGTCTCTGTGGATTAAGATGAACTCAACTCAATTAAAGATAAAATTAAAGAAAAATTCCTACATATGGATATGGTGTGCTGAAAAACATATAGAATCGACAAATTCAATGCACTAGTAAAAGAAATTAAAATCATAGATAATATTGGCAATAATCACGTTCCATGCACATTAACACCATCTATGACCCAAAATATTCTTTTACCCAATTCTGATATGGTGGTCCATCACCACCCATTCCCCAACGGTTTGTGTGTTATCATAGTTGTTAACCATTCATTCATCGTAAATATGATGGCAGAGTGTCTTACTTGGTGGGAACTGGGTACTCAGGGAAATACTTTGCCAGAATTTCAACTAGTTCTCCACGGTGCAGGGAGCTTTCAGCACATAAGTATCGACCAGAGGCAGAAGACTTCTCATAAACAAGTATGTGGGCCAATGCCACATCCCTCACATGCACATAAGCCTGTGTGGCATTTGCATAGGTCTTGGCAGAGCCAGTAAGGTACTTGAGGATGTGAATCGTGCTAGCGTTGATGGTTGGTTGTAGTAATGGTCCAAGAACCAATACTGGGTTCACTACAACCAAGTCCACTCCTTTCTCTTTTGCAGTGTCCCATGCTGCTTGTTCAGCCACAGCCTTCCCATAGCAATACCAATTCTGCAATATTATTCAAAAATACCATTTTGTCACTAAACACTTTTTTCCCCTTCAAGTTACTCAAACTTTGTCAATAAGAAATTATCATTAAACGGTACTGTTGGGTAGGTAAATGGAACCTTAGTGTTCTTGCAATATTCTAAATCACTCCAACAAGACTCGTCAACTACCAAATCGATGCTCCTTTTGGGGTCCATATAGACGGCACCAATTGATGAGGTGAACACCACACGTCGCACTTTTGCCTCTTCAGCTGCTATGATCACATTCTTCGCTCCATTCACCGCTGGCTCCACCATTTCTTCCTGCATAATTCAAGGGTCCATCTAACTAATTCCTTTCGTCACCAAATCAAAGTTGCAAATAAACCATTTACAACAAATAGATGAACAAACAGAAAGTGACTATCATGCAGCAGTAATCCGCATCTACCAGCAGCCATTTGCACACACATACAGATGCACATAATACAGCTTGTTGACTTCTACAATACTTTTATAACATTTTGAACATAAAAATCATAAGCCAGCAATGATAATTTTCAGTCACGAAAACAGTGCTAACAATAGCCATATTAACCAAAAAACTAATTGTGTACTTATATTTTCCTTAATACATACATAATAGATCATGTCCAACAGTAGTTGGGGGTACTCTGCTTTTGTAGCGGTTTGTTGGGGGGGTTTACGTAAAGTGAAGACGTGAATAGACAAATATGTAAGTACAGCAAAGAAGAAAGAGAAACTGACGGGGTTATCAGTGACGGGAGAAGCTGTGTGAAAGACACCATGGCAGCCGTGAATTACTGATCTAACGGAGTGAAGGTCAAGGAGGTCAACCTTATGCAGAGTTAGTCTGTCGGAGGCTCCTTCAAACTCTTTCAAGTGTCCGTTCTTGGGATCATCTGAAAAGAGAAATCCAAAATTCATGCATGCCCCTCCCAACGTCCCAAACAACTTCACATAACTTTAACTTTTGCTATAAATCAAAGTTAAAACTAAGTGTGTATGTGTTGGTGTGTAAGTGTAATGTAGTGAAATCACATGCCTGGGTTTCTGAGGGTTCCTCTCACAGTGTAGCCTTTCTCCAAGAGAAGTTTGACCATCCAAGATGCGATGAAGCCACCAGCGCCGGTGACACAGATGGTTTGGGAGGAAGGTGACGATGAATCCGCAGAAGGCATGATGAAGATGAAGACGAAGATGACGTTATGGTTAGGGAATGAAGGGAAAGTAGAAGAAATGGATGGTGACAAAGATACGTGGAGAGTGGCTTTTATAGGGAAAATGGATGCCAACCCCACTCACCTAACACAACCCTTCAACCATACTTTTTTTTCTCATTTTCATTCATGCACACAATTTTTTTAAGTGAAAATATTTTTACTCCTTTTTTCTGCATTTTCCTAAATCAGACAAAATATACCCTTCAACTTTTAAATTTGTTAAATTGAATCAATTCTGCATTAATTCATCCGTGATACTCTTAAATGAAAATATTTTACATAATGGAAAATGATTTTTTTATTTGAAAATTTTCACGGTTGTCTTTTATATACTACTTATGTGGTGGATGTGTTCTATATTTTCATAATCCTCTAATTTAATTACAAAACCACTTTAATCCCTTTAAATTACACATTGATCATGCTCAAACGTTATGAAGAGAATTATTATGCCTTAAGGTTTTGAAGGTTGATAAAAAAGAAAGAATTTTATTTAAGTAGGTTTATGCCGACTTATATACTTCACATTTGTCTATTATGTACCCTTTTGGTCAAACATCTCTGCCTGCTAAAATTGGTGTTTTAAAATATGAGAAGATAATGGTAGTCCTTGTGTGGTGTTGTCCTTGAGTTTGGTTGGTGAGGGAAGAGATAAAATTATGAGTTATTTGTACACTTTTGTTTTATTTTTCATCACCACCAAAGGTTGATGAATCATTTATTACTTCCTTTTTTTCTTTCTGATGATTGGAGTTTTGACTCTCTCAAGTGATCACCAACCTTCGCGTAATGCCGGTCTTCACCCAACTTTCAATTTTCACGGTTTAAATAACACAAAATTAATTTTACTAAAATACCAAAACACGTTCAGAAATTAAATTAAATATTCGCACAAATACAATAATTTAAAATGGACTAATATTCTTTCAGTGTCATTTTAAAAACAATCAAGCTTTAAAGTTGTGCAAAGAACTTTTTTTAATTTGTGCAATAATTTATGTGAATAATGTATTTTATACACCTTGGTCGAAATAACATAGCAAAAGCGTACTTCTTTCTTCATTTTTGTGAGGCATGAGCCGGGTTATTAGGGTAGAATGATTTAATTCCGATGTGTGAAATTAATGAAAAAGATCTCCTTTTTATCTTTAGGTAGGAAAAAAAGACGAAAATTATGGTAGTTGACAGATATGTGAGATAGAATCATTACACTGCAATAAAGACTAAAAAACGGAGAGCGGGAAAACCCAGTATAACAGAAAAAAGAGACCAATCAAGAAGACAAGGTTCTGAGGCTAGAAAGTGTTTGGCGTCCTTGTATGGTCCCGATTTCTAAGAATTGAGTCTCTTACTCACCATTGATTTGTAAGAATTGTCTCCATATATGGGAAGCTTAACAACGATGTGAAACTACCCAAAGAGGATGAAGGTGACCAAAATTGTCATTTCTTCTGAATCGAATTCCTTCGATACCGTCCAGCAGACACATCTAGAGTATTGCATAATGGATTGATTATTAATCATTAACATGATTAATTGATTACTGCTTCCATTTTTGGGGTCATACAAATGCCCAAGAAAAATGTTTTACGGATTGTAAATGGCATTAAGCCTTTTACACAAGTCACTAACTTGATATTTCACAGAAAGAACTGGCCACAAACGCCTCACGTGGAAAAGGCTTTCATGGAGGCTTGAATGAACCTGTAAACCCAGTGTCGACGTCATACTTCAGATTTTAAAACTTAACGCCGATAGCAACTGAGCTACAGGCCTACCGATACGTTGATTGGTTCAAAAGAAACGTAACATAATTTGATTCGTTAACGTTAAAGCAATTAGCTCAACTTATCAATCTAAAAAACACTAGTAATAAAAAACCATTCACTCAGCAACAATGAGAATGGGTATAATTGTACTAAATCGTCAAAATCTCTATGCAGATATCCAGAGGCAAAAATATTCCTCAAAAACTAATAAAATAACTTCAAACTCAAACCCACAAAACTAATAAAATAACTTCAAACTGAAACCCACAAATCTAGGCATTTAACTCAGTTAGCTTTAACGTGCTGAAGAACAACATTATAGGCTTCGTGTTCCTCCCCAAAATCCTGCAAAATGCAAATATATAAACATGCATATACACAAGGCACTCCAAAACATCACCACTTCAAATACAGTTAATGAAGCCATACCTTAACAACCACACATGAGCAACCTGTTACCTTCCTAGCCTTTCCTTCTGAATCAATCTTACACAACTGAAAAAAAATTATTCAACAAAAATTATTACTAAGATCCCATTTGTTGATTTAAATAAATAATAAAATCCCATTCACCGACTGAATTTGGGAATTGGGAGTAGACGAATGGTATAAAGAATTTAAGTAAAATGGGTCAGAGTCTCTTAGGCACTTACACCAGCCCATTCTCCAAGGGTCTTTGCACTTGGAACTGTCAAAAGGCTAACATTGTGCTCTGCGCAAAGGGCTTTCACCAGTTTCACATAATCAGGTTGGTCACAATCTTCTGCTAGAACGCAGAGCTGTGCAGTATGCTTCTCAATGATCTTAGCACTTTCATGAAGACCTCTTGCAAGACCACCGTAAGCCAGAGATTTTCTCAGCACAAGCTGTAAAGCAGTCATGATGTCCATGGGCTCACCGGGAATGGAAGCAGGTGCCTCAGCTGGAACAGCTACCTCTTCTCTGCATATAAAAGTATTCTAAACTGTCAGGATAAACCATACAAGAATCTTAAACTCACAAAGGAAAAGCTACTACTCGGAAACAGGAGTAGAGCAATGCACATAAAATTAGAAGCATGTGAACAAGTTATACCAGCAGCTTCTACAAGAATTATTGCCATACTAAATGTGTGATACATTATACATTTAGTTTTTCTCACTTTTTAACTTCTAATAAAGAGAAAAGGGAAGTGCTATCATTCAATTCTCCACAAATCAAGTTAAACTGATTAGCAGTGCTTATACAGAGCATTCCTTACAAATTTCTCTAATCCATTTTCAATTTTACAAAATCAATTTCATTTGATAAATGCCGTAACAAAAATGCCAAGACTGCCCAGGACTATAATAGACCATTGAAGATACTTCACTTCATTCATTTTCAACACAGAATCATGTTAGGAGTGAATCAGAAATTGGAAATTAGAACAAATACTCCATCAGGCTTCAACATCAAAATCCAACTACAATTAATTAATTTAAACAACATGAAGTGATAAAACCATTTCAGTTTTGAACCATCAATGTGTTACAATCGAAACTTGAAACTACCAAATCGAACCTCAAGGCAAGACACAACTACGAACAGACAATGTAATTAGTATGTATATCCTCACTACCAAATTTTCATTCTGAGGAACCATTCTCAGGCAACAATAACATGATTTGGACTAGGTATTTCTACTAAATATTGAATACAAAATCAGGGGGAAAAGAGTTGCATCCATAAACCATAAACCAACCAAGAGGATCAATAAGGAAAAATTGAACATACCCTGACATCTTTCCTTGTTGAATTCAAAAGACACGCTTTGCTTCCTGCGAAAACAAAAATAACTATACAAATCAGAGGTTGTTCAATTCAAACACGTCAATACTCAAAGGAAGCGACCTTTTACAACTTAGAACAAAATTAGGTCGCAGAGAGAACGAGAGAGAGGAGACCTTGTTGATGAGTAAACGGCTGAAATCCCTACCTCTGTGCTTCTGAGCGAAAATATTGGAAATTTATATGAGAAACCATAAACCCTAACAATTGAGCATGAAAAGTCCGAATTATCCCTCTTTGTTTTAATTTTCTATTAAATACAAATTACGAATTTTAATTTCCTAATATAATTGAAAATGGACTTTTGGATAAAATAAGATTTTAATGCTTATGAATATATGGTTAAATTAAATTTTAATTTTTCAAACAATTTTCTTGAGCTAATGAAATCCTATAATTTGACGTGAAAAAATACTTTTAAATTAACCATAAATATAAATTTTATATCATAAAGATGTTTAGGGTGGGTTTATTTTAAAATAAATTAACCACGTATCTCACTATCAATAGACTATTTTAAAATTTTGTATAAGTAAGATAATTTTAGATTTCGCCCATTATATTATCTAAGAATTCATATTTTTTATTTTTATTATTATCATATAGATACTCATAAATTTATCATTTTCCTGTCATTTAATAAAAATTTGTCGACTTTATTGATTAATCTATATCTATATTTATATATATATATATAAAAGGATATTTTCTTTTTAATAATTATTTTTTGCATAATTTTTTATTATTTTATCTTTATATCAATATTTAATTTTATTATTTTGTAATTAATAGAATAGTAACCAATTTTTTTAGACTTAAATAAAATAATTTAAAAAAAGCAGTTAGAGCAGTTTTGTGAATCTATACCTAGGAGATTCCTTTTAAAACCCTTTTTAGTGTACACAAAACAGTTTTTTTAAATTTAAATAAAATAATCATAGAGTAGTTGACAGAGATAACACAATTTAAAAATTTTAAATAAAATATACCGGATTCCTTTTAAAACAGTTTTTTTATGTAAACAAATATTTTCTTATTTTATTTTTATATCAATATTTTATTTTATTATTTTATTTTAGTTATATGAGTAGTTATCATAACAGTTTTTTTTTTTTAAATTTAAATAAAATAATCACAGTAGTTGATAAAGATAACACAGTTTTTTGAATTTAAATAAAATATACTTAGAATTCCTTTTAAAACAGTTTTTGATGTACGTAAATATTTTTTTATTTTATCTTTATATCAATAAAATATTTTTTTTAAATTTAATAAAATAATTACAAAATAGTTAATAGAGCATTTCATAAAAATAAAATAGTTCTTTTAATTTAAATAAAATATATTGTCATTTCCTCACATTTCAATCCCTCTTTAAAATTGTTTTTTGTGTACATAAAATAGGAGAATAAATATATACACTTGAAAAAAACGATTGAGGTAAATCCTCTTTAAATTTAAATAAAATAATCACAGTAATTGATAGAGATAACACAGTTTTTTGAATTTAAATAAAATATAATTAGAATTCCTTTTAAAACAGTTTTTTGATGTACACAAATATTTTCTTATTTTATTTTTATATTAATATTTTATTTTATTATTTTATTTTGGTTATAATCTCATTTTGTATGAGTAATTATTAAAACAATTTTCTTAAATTTAAATAAAATAATTACAGAGTGGTTGATAGAGCATTTCATAAAGATAAAATAGTTTTTTTAATTTAAATAAAATATATTGTCATTTCCTCACATTTCAATCCCTCTTTAAAATTGTTTTTTGTGTACATAAAATAGGAGAATAAATATATACACTTTAAAAAAAACGATTGAGGTAAATCCTCTTTATATATAGTAGCTATAGATGATCCAATAAAATAAAAAATTATTTAATATAATATATTAAATCTTTCACAAATAAAACAAAAATAAAAATATATTTTAATTTCATAAATTTGTTGAATTAAGTCAATTTCTTCCTACACCTTCCTAATTTCTTCTAGCATCCCATATTTTTAAAATACTAAAATTATTATTTTAAATTTTACAACTCGTAATAGAAAATTTACATTATGAATTATTAAAATATATATTACAAATTTATATTAAGACGATAAAGATAATAAGTTGAAGATCGAGTTGTTGTGGCTATGATGTTGAAGGTGAAGACTAGAAGGGTGGAGGTGTTGGGGAGATGAGATTGTTGCGTGTGAAAGTTGGAGATACGATGCTTAGTGAGAGAATAAAGAGAAGAGTAAAATTGTAATTTCACTTCTCCTTTACATTACATTGGTTTTCTATTTTACTACTCTAGAAAACTATCTTATTCAATCCATTTAAAAGTAGAATTTAAGTAAAATCAAAGTCCATTTTAAATGTTTTTTAAATTAACTTTTTTAGTTAATCACTATAATTAACTGCCCAAAATATTGTGTTTTTAAATGTTTTGAATACGTATGTCAAGTTCAATCTTGTTCGATTTGGCAGTCTAGCAATCAAAACCTTTTTCCTTTTTTCTTTTTTTCGAGAAATACAACAGTTATTACTTCTTAACTATGAATATAAGATTTTTTTTTCTCACAAATTTTATGGACAATTAATTTAACTTACCAAAAAAACACTCATTTCAATGTTTTTTTTCTAAATTTTATTATGAAGTTATTCAAATAGATCCAATATATTTTGAAAAATGTCTGAAATAACTCTTAATTATCATATGAAGCTATAAGCTATCCTTAAAATAAAATTATTTATTTATTTCAATCGGCAGAAAAAAGGTGAGGTCAATGTATGAACGCAAGGTTAGGCGATGCATTAAATGAAAGACGTAATACTTGTAACTATCATGTCAATTGTTATCTTAACTTAATTTCCCCCTTTTACAACAGTAACACCCACATTATTAAGCTTGCATTCTAGCAAATAAATCAGTAAAGTGATTACAAGTAACTAGGCTCTATTCAAAGAGAAAATATATCTTCTTCCCCCACCAGTAACATACAAGGAATATTATCATAAATCATCCCAAAGTACCCCAGGTTTTGGCCCAAAATTGACGAGGTTTTCCACCAAAGAAATTAATGTGAATATTCATGCCAAACAATCCCACCACCACAAATACCAGCATTAACTATCATGTTTAGGGTGCCGAGTGTTATCGCTGCCTGCAGAAGCTAATTTTCTTTATCATCCAACATTATGTAGTCCTCCATGCATAATCAATCACTCAACTTAAGCAAATCACAAACACATACATCACTCGGTATTTCAGACAAGAAGTTCAATTTTTAAATGCAGTCACAACACATTAGTCAGGATAGAAGAGTTCAATAGATACTTACATGACAATCTTTGCAAGATTCCACTTGTCTGCATAAAATATATTGCTAGAAGCGTCTCCAATTCCTGAACATCAAGCTTAGGACTAGGGAATCATTAGAAGTCCGACACTGAGAAGCGATTTTGGCAACAATGGTACTGCCACTGAGAGTTTGACCATGGAAAGAACTGCCTAAAGACTGGACTAAGGACTAAGGTGCAATCTGAATAAAATAACACGAGTGAAGCCGTCTAAAGAAAAAATGGCTACTACCGGATTAGTCCCACATTATAGGATGACCTACTTGATGTGGTACTTAAGTCATGGGACTCTCTCGACTAATGGACTAGTCTTTTATTTGGACTCTCCACTTGTGCTCAAGTCTTAACAGAATTTTTCAAAACTTTTCTAATTTGATTTGTTACCAAAGAAAAAAAGCAACCATTTTGTTAATTTCAACTTCAGTCTTGTTTGTCAAAATAAAGCTGTTATCAAACAGACAAAAATGGATGGCTTTTACCTTTCATCAATATCCTCAACTTCGGAATTGTGCCCTTATTCCACTGATGTCTGATCAAATAAACGAGCATTAAGCTTTTGGATCAAGTACATTTCAGACATGTCATTATTATCGACCAACAAACTTTCCAGTTCATCTGTGATCTGTAAAACCAAGACTAGAATTAGCCCATTTATATTTATGTTTTTGCGAGAACATAGCTTAATTAAACAATTAACCAAAATATGCCTAGGCATATACATATACTCCATCTTGGTGCAAAAATATAATCACTCCGAACTAAATAATTCACAAATCTAATCAACTTGCTTTTTCTAAATTAAAATTTCACTGACAAACCTACTCTCCATTTGCACAGCAGAGCATTTATGTGGATAAATACAATTAAGAACAATACAGGGTAATGAAACCAGAGCACTTTCTCACAAGTGCGCTTGCAAAATGCAATCCAACAACCAGTTTACAGAAAGTTAAATATATGTAGCCACGGTAAAGCACTAAACATTACAGAATCTTTTAAGATTGATTGAACAACTTAAAGACTTGTTTAGAGTGACTACATGTTGGCATCCATGTAAGAGAATTAAATGGTATGGTTAGTTGATAATACTCGAATCCAATTTGCAAAAGTGTGCTACATTCATAAATACAAAATACTATAGAATCTTTGAAAAACCAGACCTTAAGCCACTGAAGTACATTATCTAGACTAGTGGTACGTCGTGTGTCTGTATGGTACTTTGAGAAGACCTATCCAATAAATCAGCAGATTCTCCCCCCAACAGCTTTGTCCCCAACTCTTTTCTTGGCTTAGGAGAAAGTCCTTTCGCTAACATCTCCTCGTCGTACTTCCTAGCCATTTCTATCAACCCCTTGTCCACAAGAGCATCTATCAAGGCATTGTAAGCTGCAGCATCAGGACTACACCCGAGTTGTTCCATTTTATTCCACACCATAAAAACTGGGCGAAGAAACCCCCACCGACCAAACTTGTTCAGGAGCATGACATAGGTGTCCATGCTGGGCCTAACCCCACTCTCTATCATGTCATCAAACATAGCAAGTATCTGTTTAGGCTTCTCCATGGAAGCAAAAAAACAATGGTAAGAAATGGCAGTGGGGTGGCAACCATCCCGAACCATGGTTTGAAGCAAGGCAAGTGCCTCCTTGTGTCTGTAGCAATCACACAAAAGCCTAATCAAGGTGTTGTAAGTGACAACAGTGGGGTTAATACCCAACTCCTTCATTTCACGGAAAACCCCAATTGAGAAATCAACCCCTTCGGATAGACCAATGGCTCGAATGAGAATGTTATAAACCACAACATCTAATTGGAAACCCTTCCTCTTAACCTCTTTGAACAATTTGACAGCCTTCCAAGGCTTTCCCCCTTTGCACAGAATATCCATGTAAATTGAATACGAGTGCAAGTCCTTCTGAACACCTTTTCTATCCATCTCCTCCCAAAACTCGTTGCATTTGCTCCACCACCCCAATTTGAACCAACCTCTGAGAACCATGTTGTGGATCTTGGTGTTCCCAATTGCGTCGACGGGCGCGTCTTTAGAAAAGACAAGGTCTTGTGCCTCGATGACGTGCTTGTACTCGCAGAGAGCGTCTATGAGGTGGGAGAAGGAGGTGTGGTCCTTGAGGTTGAACTCTCCGAGGCGGTGGAAGGCGTGGATGGCGTCTTGGACAAGGTGGGCGGAGACGTAGCGCTTGAAGATGACACGGAATGTGGTGTGGTTGGGGGGAGAGGAGGAGCGGGAGTGCATGCGGCGAATGAGGTGCCAACAGAGGTCGAACTCGAAGAACTTGGCCAGGATGTCGAGCATGAGGTTGAAAGTGTCGGTGGAGTGGCGGAAGTTGCAGTGGGAGTGAGATTCTTCCACCCACTCGAAGAACTCCAGGGCTCGCTTCCAGTCGTTGTTGAAGGAGAGCAGCGTTTGGCGAACGTCGGCTTCATCGGGAGGAGGAGGAGGAGGAAGAGGGCTCTCTGTGATGGTGGTTGTCGATAGGGTTTGAAATTGAAAAGGTAGAAGGAGATTTGAACGTGATGAAATCAGAATCAAGCGACGCATTTTCCTCACTGTTCTTCACTCTCAAATCAAAAAAACCTCTTATTTGGACTCCAAATTGTTACACTCTATCAGAACAGAACAACCACAAGACCGTTGCTATTATAACCTCCTATTTTGCTAAGTTTTCCAACACTTCCAAAAAAAAGTTTCACAAAATTGTGTTTAATTCATAGTATATAATAAAAACAGTTTATAGAAGTTAATTTTTTTAATAATAATCAAATCAACTGTAATAAAAGCTACAAATTACCATTGTTATATAAGCTATAACTTCTTTTAGAGACAATTCATCTGAAAATAGAAAATTTCACTCAATTTATATGCAAAGAAAGTACAATTTTACACAACATGTATTAAAAAAATTACATATATTCTTAAAAATAAATATAATACATTGTTACAATATTTGAAAAGACATACAAAAGCTCGTAAATGTTTTTAAATTTATATAAATTTTTATTCTCATTTATGACATTTTCTCAATTTTGTTTGGGAAAGGTAGTTGGAAATGTTTAAACATGTTGAACAATGAAGTTAGAATTAAACTCTGAACTTAATTTAAAAATAAAAGTTGTAAACTTACTTATAGCTTAAAATTCGTCACATGGAGAAAATGCTTCATGTCACTTTCTTCAAACTACAAATAGCATTAGAATTATCCAATAAATAATTCCAATTAGGGTAAATATAATAATAGAAAAAAGTAAGTGAATGAGCAATTAAAATAATAATAAATTTTTATTTTCTAAATAAATTTATTTAAAACCTATTATTTAAATATAAAGTAAGATAAAAATTTATTTTAAAGTATAATTTAAATTTAAATTGCATAATAAAGTATTAATATAAATAAACTTGATCTTTCTAAAAAATAAAATTAATTAAGGTGGACCATAAAATATAAGTTTTAAAAAATTAATCTATTTAAAAAAACATTAAATTTATAGGTCTAAATAATATATAAAGGTTATTACTTACCAAACAACACCAAACTTTATAAATTTAACATTCTTTTCAGGGTCTTGGAAGTGAAAAGGGTTGAAATTAAGAAAAATATATAATCAAATTAAAGACAAAATATGTTTTTAGTAATTTACATTTTAAAGTTTTTTTTCTTTAAACAATTGTTTGATTGCTCTTAATTTTCAAGCTTTTATCCGTTAACATTTTAGTTATACTATTAGGGATTATTGTTAATTGATTATGTCACAACCATATTAGTTCTCTTGTGAGTTTCCATGTGGACTATAATTTGACATGGCATCAATATTTAGTTTTTTTTATAAATTTTGCATAGTCTTATTTTTTTAGAAAAATTCCTTTTTTTTTTATATAAGCTTTCATGGTAGGCATTATTATGCAACCTGACATCTCAGCTAGACTGATACCTCAAGTAACAACAATCATCTGCCATTACATGAAAAAGTATTATTAAAAAAATGAAAAAAAAAGAAAATACAAAGATATGGGGGGACTAGACCAAAATCCATATGTTAACAAAAACAATACATAGGCAAACCATACCTATTCATAAAGAATTCTAATAACAAACTAGATGGAAGTCTATTATACCAATGAAATGGTTCTTTATGAATAAATCCTAAATCCCTTTTAATCTCTCAATAACTTTTTGGCCCTATTTAATATTTTAATAATATATTTGATCAATTTTAGTCTCTTAACCATGGACAAAACTTGTAGGTCAAGCAATTATTGAACAGAATATTAAAAGACTAAAAATGAATTTTGTAAAAGATAAGGAACTAGCTAGAATGCATGTGCTTTTCGACTCAGATTTGTAGTTCATGACATAATCAACATAACTGCAAGATTGACCTCTGATGAAAGGACTACAAATATGTTAAATAATGAAATTTAAAAATTCAAGAATGAGTCCAAATATTTGTTTCAAGACTAGAAACAAAAACCTTTAAACATTAAAATACTAAAAACATTTTTTTGCTGTCAATTAAAGACCGATAAGAAGTCACCCAAAAATAAAATCGAATTGAACACAAATTCACTAAAACCTTTTGTATTTCAATTATATTTTTTTAAATTTAAATAACACCTTTTGTTATATCTTTGTATAATAAAATTTCTTATTGCATTTTAATGTTAGTCTACATGTATCAATAACTTTAAAGTAGGGATGATAAATGGTACCGATCTTATTTAGGCGGGATAAATCAATCTTTTGATTTCTATTGGTTCGATCCATCAATTTAGTGAATTATAGGTAGAGCGAGATGAATTAGTTTGCTAGTTCACTCTTCTTTATTTTTTATATTTTTAAAGAGAAATTTCATATTTTTTGAATTAAAATTGGTGGTGTTCAATGTTTTTTTATAAAACTTTATTTACATTAATTTTTTATATATTATTTAATTCATTAAAAGATTATTGATATTTATATTATTTTGTTAGATATTAATTTTTTTTATTAAATTATTAAAATTATATCAATTTTATTTCTCTTTTTTGAATTCAATTATTACAATCAAATAAATAATCTAAAACAAAATATATAAAAAAAATTGGAAAGTGACGGGTGAATCCACCAACCCACCATATCAATGGACAAATTACCAATTTCAACCTATATAATTTTGACAGGTCAACTTGTCTTGCTCGTTTTTGACGAATCAATGATAAATCAGATCTGTTTTGTCACCCTAATTTAAAATAATTTATATAAGAAGTATTTATTAAAATAATATTTTTATTTATAGAGGTGGATATCTCATTAATTTCTTTATATTAATTTACTAATTCTTATTGTTAGTCTTGTCTAAGGTTATTTAAGATTAGTTTTAGCAGGAGTTACCCACCTCTCACAATTAATGAAGAATCCAAAACCATATTTATGGTCCAGAGTATTCTGCCTTAGAAATATAAATCCAACAACCAAATAAAATATTAATGAAAATTTGAATCTTATAAATTGTAAAAAAATAAAATAAAAGTGGAATAATATGAGGTGAACCTCATAAAAACTAAACTAACACATGATAAAATGATTTCTCCCTTAAAGATGCTTAATTGGAATGAATTCTAAAGACTTTTACTATCAACTAATTAAATATTATTTAAAATATGACTTTAAAACAGTAACCGAAAATATTATATATACAAATTAGTGCATTCAAAGTTAAATTCTTAGTGACTATTTATATTTCATTTTTAAAAAAAATTTCTGATTAATAGTAGTTTATTTCTTAACATTTTCTTAAGTCATTTTAGAAACTTCTTTTAATGGGTGATCAAGATTTCTTGAAGTTTGAATTAAAGTTAAAACTATGTATTTTAATACTTATTTTAAACTTTATGAGAGTTTAATTATTGAAAAAAAAAACGATTAAGTTATGAACACGATCTGTCCTTTTTTTTTTTATCATCATGCGTTGCACTTCTTAAAGTTGATGAATAATGATTATATTCATATGAACAAAGCTGAATGATTAGATAGCAACGCAAGATATAAAAATGTTGGTTTAAGGAGATTTTCAATTCTTAATTTACTCATGTCTTCTATTCTTAACTAGTTGAATCATCAATTATTGTCATATATTATTTTTAAACTGCTATAATTTTGATTGCCTTTTCATTTTAGTGTCCAACATTTTTAGTTTTATATATATTTTTAATACATTTAATATTTCTTTCTATAAATCGAGATTAAAAGTAGTTTAAATATCTGTTTTTCTCTTAATTTTTAGATGTTTTTTTTAAATAAAATTGTAATGAAATTTCAAATTTCAAAATAAATAATAAATCAAATGTACATGTTTTAGTTTTGGGTGAAATCAACAAATTGTAATTTTGAATTTTACCTTATTTATTAGAGATGAAAGGAAAGAAAAGAAGTGATTATGAATTTAAGCAGCACTATCTAAATGATAATTTAGTCAATGGTATAATCAATACTTGTGTCATTTTGCTTACCTCTTGTCTCTTTCATGGTAGATATATCAATAAAACAGTTTGATATGCACCATTGAAAAGATAATGCGTGAAGTCCTTAATTAAACATTTGAACATGTATATGAAGTTGAAAGAGAATACTCACAAATTGTAAATATAATGAAAGTACAGTGGAACAGTGCAGCATGAATTAAACAAGACATACTAGGTTAGATAAAGTGTTGGCTATGAAGTTGGAATATGTCATATTTATATTATCTTAGCAGAATCTTTGTCTAAAGACCATAGCCAATAACCAAGGGCAGATTTATGGGCCTTCTCTTTTCTGTGATTAGTGGAGAAACCTTGTATTAGTAAACAGCCAGGGAAGGCTTATATATACAACAACCCATTACCTCTCATCTTTTGTCTTTTCTTTCTTTGAATTATAAAGTAATAAGAAAAATATAATAATAAGAACTGCACTTAATCATATTCTCTCCACTTCTGCATCCACGTTAATTTGCTAGCCCTTTTCTTTCACTTCCTTTTCCCATTTGACTAATTTGCTCAACACAAGCAAGGACATCTTCTTCTTTAATAGGAATCTTCTCCTTTTCTTTTCCAAATTCAAAGGATTGAATAAGAGCAAAAGCTTCACTTTGAATTCCAGTGACAAAAAATATTAATGAACACCCTTCCCCAGTGATTATCTACTAATGGCAAATTTCAGGAAGACTTTGACAAAAATGCTTAAACAAAAAAAAGAAATTATTTCATTCTCTTCTGACTCATGAACTACTTTTTTTCCCATGCATCAGGTTATCTTCCCACAAAGAATATTTAGTTAAGGAATTCATTTCTACTGATAGATACTTACGAACCTCCTCCTGAAAAAAGGCATATTAACCTGAAAATATAAATCTTGCCACTTAATTTAAAGTGTATGATTATCTGTGAATCATATCATTCCTTAAACTATACACGAGGAAGCAACCAGATTGTTGATTATTGTGTTTTTCTGCAATAAATTACAAGCATCACTGGCTGAATTTTCAAGGCTGAGTTTTTCTTCAAAGGAGTAATACTAATTGTTACCATGATTTAAGGAGCAGATTTGCTAATACATTGCATACGTTTGGTTAGTTGGCTAAATAAAAATCCGTATTTCTTTCAGTTTCAGGTTAAACCAAAACAATGCTAGTTATTGAGTCTTAACTGATTCATAAGGTTGGCGTTGGGGTGGGGCCAAACTTTCAATCTTCCACATATAACTGGTTCCAAGCAATCAAATGTGAGGGCGAAACATGGAGCAATTAGAGCCAGTGCTTTTTCTGCTCTCCTGTCCAAGTGAGTGAAAAGTAGTCTTTTACACACTGTAAAACTCATGATTAATTAGTAGGGAATGACACTGAAATTTCCTTCAAGACCCAAAAACTGAGATAATAATTAAGTTTTGTAAGCGGGCCATTTTGACATATATGGTGAAACGAAATGTGAAAGGTTCCTTTCTGCTTAACTTTATTAGCACTGCAAACATGCCGATTGAAGCCTCATCCTAAGGAATTGTGGTTTACAAATAACGAGCATACATTATGTTGTGTCATGGACATAGTCTCTTGATAATTAACTTATCTATTGCGCCTGCAGAATCTACAATTTTTTATGCAGTTTCCTACGTCTAAGGTATCTTGTTTGAGTCAAATCAGCTTTTTGATTTATAACACAATTAGATAAAATTAAAGGGAGTACATTATTGAAGCTAATGAGAGAAGAAAAGAAAGAAAGGAACGGTGCACATTGAAACAACATGCTAAATAGCGTGCGCAGGAAGAATTCTATATTTGAAGTAAGTTGACCAATTGATGTGGAGTGAATGAAGTGGAGGACAAAATGATACAAAATGCCAACTCATTTTGACCCTTCTTAATTTCATTTTTTGTTGGAGTCCCACCTTTCAACATTGCAATGCATGCACTCCCAATGAAATTCAGCTCCTCTTCATTTTTTGAACCAATCCCAGCCAAAATATTTTCCACACATGGTTAAGTAAAAAGTGAGTACATTACTACACTTTAGCTGTCCCAGCTCATCTTATACGATCTTCTCTCTGTCCAATTTCTTAGGGTAGTGGAAGACACATAACTCTCAGGTGTTCTTTAGTTAGAATTGAGATTTCTTCTTTCTAATCTACGTAAATAAAGCTGTGTCAGAGAAGAGTCATTAAAATTCTACTTAAAAAACAACACTAAAAAAGCACTTTAAAATCTATATACCAAAGTTTTGTCTAATAATAACGATAGTCCATTCGTTTTTTCTTCTTATATATGCTATTTTATTCAAGTTGCAGTAAGGTCTCTCAAGCATCAATTTGACAAGTAAAATCTGAGGGGTATTTCCTCATAATTATTCATTAATTCCGAGAGTCGAAAAGGATATGAAAGAGGAAGAAAACCACAAATGTTAAAACAAGGAAGGAAAGAATAGGGTCTTCTTCTCTCTATCCCTGTATGATTTGATGTTCCAATGACAGCATACAGTTTCAGAGTTGAGACATAAATCTCATTAATCATTATGCTGATTCTTGAGCAGTAACACAACAATGATCGCCATGTAATCTCAGATGGCATGCTGCCCACAAAGCTTTTGGTGAGGGGTCGTATTCATGAGTTTGCAGATAGCATTCCATAGATGCTACCAGAGCCCTCTCTTCCTTTTTACCTCCACCATTAACTATGTGTATTAGCCTAACCACAAGAAATTCAAATTAAAACTGGAATGTTTTCATCACATTTATGAAATATATCGGACGTAAGCAAATAAGATTTATATATTTATATTGTTTTGTAACAGAACATTGTCAAAGTTGTATGTCACCCAGTTACCAAAATTTTTATTCTTATCCAAAAATCTGGTTACTTTTATAGGTTGACTGTGATGGGTCTTTCCAGTGGAGGAGAGATTAGAAAGGTACATGAACTAGACTAGGAAGAACACCTCCAATCCAAAACTCTAAACTAATAAATTTATGGGTATTTTTACTTATATGATGTTTAACTCTTACTATTTTTTCATTTAATGTATCTTAAAAGAGTATATATATATATATATATATATATATATATATATATATATAATATTTTAACTCTTTTTTTCTCCGTATATATATATATATATAATTATAGGATTCCAACATGATAAACAATCATTTTCACTTATATACAGGCAATTGTTTTCTCTTTTCCTGTCTTTATTAGTTTAGATTATTAACTAATTTTTGTTATTTATTTACATCCCATTAGTTCTTTTTATTGTATCTTTTTATAAGAAAAAAATAACAACTGTTTATAGAATATATATATATATATATTTTTTAAATTAAAGAAAGTAATATAGAAGAATTACAAATGGAAAGGAGCTATTTGTGAAGAGGATCCATTTTGCTGCCCGCAATAATTTTTAATTTTAATAATTCATGTATATTTATTATTTTTGGTTTTGTTATTTCTATTTTCACATCAATAGAAAAATTTCAATTAATATGCATCTCTTTGTGTCAATAGTGTAACAATAATTAATTTAATAAACACGAAATAATTTTTTACTTGAAAAATATGAGATCATTATATACTTAAATATGGATGACTTTATTAGTTTGAGTGAGATAGATGTTAATTTTGACAAAGCCATGTTCAGACACTCGTGGCTGTGACTCGTATTTCTTAATTAAATGGTTCACGATTCAAATTGTGGTGGGAGAAACTCCATATGTTTAAATCATTTGCCTATAGTATGCTCTAAATATTTTTAATTTAGGTGAAAAACTATTGTTTTATCTTTTCATTTGTTAGGGTGATATTCTGTGTTTATTTTCATCCTAATCTTAAGTTCTAATTTGAAACAGTTAGAGAATAAATAACTATTTTTTCAAAGCACTATTACCTAGACGAAATTCTACATAGCATGTTTCCAAAATATTGAAGTCAATCCAAAAAGAAAAGAAGATATAATTTGAAATTTCATGAGCCCCAATGCCCACCATCCATTTGTTAATTGATTCATCAGATGCCTACCCTACCACTGCACTTTGATCCACCACTTCTTCACTCACTCCTTTTTCCTTTCTCATTCTGCAACCAAGTCAACCAACCACTCTACACTCATCTTCTCACCCTATATATACATACCTCTCATCTCACCCCATCTCATCTCATCTCATCACAAACAAACAATTCTGATCTCTTGGTGGGGTATGGACAATAACGAGGAAATCCCCTCAACACCTGCAACCCCAGGCACTCCTGGTGCACCTCTTTTTGGTGGTTTCAGCAATGGCAGAAATAGGACTAACACTAACAACAAGTCCCTTCTCAAGAGTTGTACGTGCTTCAGTGTGGAGGATTGGAGCCTAGAAGATGGAGCCTTACCCGCCGTCTCATGCTCATTGCCACCCCCTCCTCCTGTACCTCTTGCAAGAAAGGTTGGTGCCGAGTTCATAGGGACCTTCATTCTCATGTTCGCCGGCACTGCCGCCGCCATTGTCAACCAAAAGACAAACGGCTCTGAGACCCTCATAGGGTGTGCTGCCACCACTGGTCTCGCCGTTATGATCGTCATCCTCGCCACCGGCCACATCTCCGGTGCTCATCTCAACCCTGCTGTCACCATTTCCTTTGCTGCATTGAAGCACTTCCCCTGGAAGCACGTACGTACAACTCTCATCATCATTAATTAACTACTGTATATTCCTTATCTTAGTTAGTTATTCCACACACTACGCAAAAACAGGTTCATCTTCATTCATATGTAAAATTAACTGTAGGTGCCCATGTATATTGGTGCACAAGTTTTGGCATCTATTTGTGCCGCATTTGCTCTGAAAGGAATTTATCACCCTTTCATGAGTGGTGGAGTCACCGTTCCCTCCGGAGGATATGGCCAGGCTTTTGCTTTGGAGTTCATCATTGCCTTCAATCTCATGTTCGTTGTCACTGCAGTCGCCACCGACACTAGAGCTGTGAGTCTCCTTACACGTTATTTACTTTATGTGACATGATCTCTAGAGGGAGAAAGAAAAAGCACTTTTGGTACTTCCATAAACTTTTAGACACTTCTATGCCACATAAATTGAAAAGAATCTTTCTAATGAAAAGTGATTATCTTTTACACCGAGATTATTTGAAATGTGAGTGTATGCATGAAAAATGAAGGCGAAGTGAAAGGGGTGGTGCCATTTGGGCGACAAATCCAGAAATATTATGGTTGTGAGAGTGAAAGGAAGAGATATGTTGGGTGTTCTGAGCCACATGAAAGTGTTTGAGATGTGAAGCTGTATATAATAAGTTTATGCTTAATTTGCACTGAGATTTTGTCCGCGTTTTAAGGATTTGGAATCTTGCTTCTTTGCATCACACAATAATATTTTCCTACTTTGAGCATAAAAACACCAACATCATTTATTTAACAATAAAGCACAGATCTAGAAACGTACAATTACCGGGAATAAATAACATTTAATACGTAGCAGTTTCTGCAGAAAAACAGAGCTCACAGATGTTTTAGGAAATAAAGTATGATAGAAAAAGTGAAAGCCTTATAATATTTTTCCTTTCAAACAAACAGTTGAAATTAGGAGATTTTATATTACATAAGTGAGTGAAACTATATATATATATATATATATATTAAGTTAGACTTAAAATTAACTTTATTATAAAAAATATAAGAAAATATAATTATAGTATAAAGATACGTTGAAGGGTGTGCATGTATTTGCATACGTATGTATAAGTACAACATTATATACGAATTCCATGCATGTGCAGCAGCTGTATTGATTGAAGAAGCAAGTCCGTGATTGATGATTGATTAATTATTATATGTATGCAATTGCAGGTGGGAGAACTCGCGGGAATCGCGGTGGGAGCCACCGTCATGCTCAATATACTTATAGCAGGGTATGTCACTGTATATATGTTTACCTAAAAAGGAACAACAAAAATTACTACAAAATTACAAAATTGTTTGCGTGTTTACACGTACCTATAATCACTCAATATTATTTTTAAATTATTCCAAAATTAGTACATGAAATTGCCATTCTTGATACTCATTTTCTCAATTTTATTAACTGGAGATATTAAATTTAATTTTTTTATAATACTAAAAACTAAATAGAAATTTAAGTAACTGGTAAAACTAGAATGATTTCTTACAAATTTCAAAATTTAATAATTTTTGAAAGAGAAAACTAAAATGATTCACACTTACAATTTCAGATGTTAATTCAGAGGTTCTTAGTACGTTTAGTATACCTAAATTCTAAGAAATAGTAACTTGTTTTTAAGTCTCATGAAAACAAATAATTCCTTTTTTTTTTATAATAAAGTCAACCGATTATAAAATTCTCACAAGTAGAATATGGAGAGAAAAATAGAAGAGAGATTTTAGTACATTTTTTTTTTATATTTTCTTTAGAAAAATAGAGAGGAATTTTGTCTTTTTAGAGTATTTTTAGTGGAAGATCTTATTTTGAGATCTTACACTACTCTTTCCTTAGTATGAAATAGGATATAAGATGTCATCCAATTTTTGATCTAATAGTATCTTTGAGTTTAAGATTTTAATTAAGTTTCTGCAAGTCTTACAAAGATTTTTTTAATAAAAGATAATTTAAAATATAATACTTTTTATTTTTTAACTTTTTGTGAGTTTTTATAGAAAAATTCATTCTTCCTGATGAAAATCTTATATTTCCCTTTAATACAACATAGATATTATAAATAATAAATCTCATTAAGAGTTACCACTAAAATTCCTCTTATTGACATACAAGATGCATTTTTCCTCTTTTAAGTTTAAAGTATCATTTCATGTTCTTTCATATTTCTGTGCAACTTATGCTTTTCTAATCCTTCGGGTGAAATATAAAGAAGCTTTCACTCCATTGTTTTCTGTTAGCACTTTTCTAATTTTCCCAGCCGCATCACCTTGATTGAAAAGAATTCTTTTAACTGCCTCAAAAGCTATTTTTTCAACAAATTACAAAACAAAGTAGAGTTATCTAAAATTGCCCCTAAAAAGTGGACTTTGGTTAAACATTCTTAACCTTGAAATGCAGGCCAGTATCAGGGGGCTCAATGAACCCAGTAAGAACACTAGGTCCTGCCATCGCCGCAAACAACTACAAAGCCATATGGGTTTATTTGGTAGCTCCAGTACTTGGAGCTTTAGCCGGGGCAGGTACCTACACTGCAGTGAAGCTGCCCGAAGAAGACGATGACGCCAAAGCAAAGGCTTCAATCAGCTTCAGAAGGTGACTTGTCCCTCTTGTCATAAGGATCCAACTTGGACACTGCAACATGATGGGATGTTTTTACTTTCAAATGATAATATATAAATATTGTAGAAAGCAAGCAAAAAAGAGAACGTTTGGTTCTTGCAAATGTTAGATGTATAAAATGTCAGCTGAAGTGTTGGTGTATTTAATGTATTATGGCAAAAAACTGTGTTTCGTGCATAAAAAGTACATTATCATTTCCTTTTTGGCTCTCTTTTTACTAATGTGATAAAACATAAAAAGAAAAGGAACGAATAAAGATAACACTGATTAGTCTGTAAAAATGACCAAGTTCATGTCCGAGTAGATCAAACCTTGAAGATATGTTAAATTTTATGGCACAGAAGCATAGGGATTTGTTGAATTTTACACAAGAGTGTGCAAAAAGATCTGTTCCAATCTACATAAATGGCAAACGATACAGCTCTGTTTGGAGATGCAAACAGTTACAGAATTTGATGAATGTAGCTAGCTCTGGTTGAGTGAGATAGTGGTAATGCGTAAATGCATGAAAATGAATTGCACATTGAAGAGAAGAAGAGTAAAGGTATGGTTTGAAAAGGCGAGCAATTAAGCATCATATAAATGGCATTTCTTTGATGAATCCCCTACAACTGACAATTTATTTTGGTTTGTTTTTCCTAATTTTTCAATGTGCACGTTCTTGCAGCGAAGATAATTTGTCAATTACTTCATTGATATCTGAAGCTGCTTCCTGCCACCAAGTCACGATGGATAAAGTAGGGTGGGGTTTCAAGAGCTTCAGAACATTTTTGGTTGTGGCTTCTATAACCCTTCCTATTTTAATCACATTTACTCTCATACACCAAAACTCAGTTTTTGATCTCGTCCAAGGATTTAACGTTTTGGCTGCAAGAGCTCACAATGCTTCTAATATTGTCTTGAAACAAGGAACTCAAAATGCTACCACTACTAATCTCGTACAAGAAGGAGCTCAAAATGCCTTAAAACAAGTGCTTCAAAATGCTACAGTTAAAACTGTGGGAGAAAAGGGTCTTAATATTATTGCAGACTCAGCTCCTGTTGGTAATTCCACTGTTTTGAATCGTCTTAGAACTGCCAACTTCAGAATATTTCTACAAAGGAGTAAGACTTATTGTTACCATGATTTAAGGAGCAGATTTGCTTGATACATTACATACGAGGTCGTTCCTTTGGCTAAATAAAAATCCGTATATCTTTCAGTTTCAGGTTAAACCAAAACAATGCTAGTTATTGAGTCTTAACTGATTCATAAGGTTGGCGTTGGCGTGGGGCCAAACTTTCAATCTTCCACATATATCTGGTTCCAAGCAATCAAATGTGAGGGCGAAACATGGAGCAATTAGAGCCAGTGCTTTTTCTGCTCTCCTGTCCAAGTGAGTGAAAAGTAGTCTTTTACACACTGTAAAACTCATGATTAATTAGTAGGGAATGACACTGAAATTTCCTTCAAGACCCAAAAACTGAGATAATAATTAAGTTTTGTAAGCGGGCCATTTTGACATATATGGTGAAACGAAATGTGAAAGGTTCCTTTCTGCTTAACTTTATTAGCACTGCAAACATGCCGATTGAAGCCTCATCCTAAGGAATTGTGGTTTACAAATAACGAGCATACATTATGTTGTGTCATGGACATAGTCTCTTGATAATTAACTTATCTATTGCGCCTGCAGAATCTACAATTTTTTATGCAGTTTCCTACGTCTAAGGTATCTTGTTTGAGTCAAATCAGCTTTTTGATTTATAACACAATTAGCTAAAATTAAAGGGAGTACATTATTGAGGCTAATGAGAGAAGAAAATAAAGAAAGGAACTGTGCACATTGAATCAACATGCTACATAGCGTGTGCTGAGAGAATTCTATATTTGAAGTAAGTTGACCAATTGATGTGGAGTGAATGAAGTGGAGGACAAAATGATACAAAATGCCAACTCATTTTGACCCTTCTTAATTTCATTTTTTGTTGGAGTCCCACCTTTCAACATTGCAATGCATGCACTCCCAATGAAAATGAAATTTAGCTCCTCTAAAGTGAGTACATTACTACACTTTAGCTGTCCCAACCCATCTTATACAATTTTCTCCGCATGTCGAATTTCTTAGGGTAGTGGAAGACACATAACTCTCAGGTTCTCAGGTGTTCTTTAGTTAGAATTGAGATTTCATGCATCTTTCTAATCTACGTAAGTAAAGCTCTGTGTCAGAGAGAGTCATTAAAATTCAAATTAAAAAACAACACAAAAAAGCACTTTAAAATCTATGTACCTAAGTTTTGTCTAATAATAACGATAGTCCATTCGTTTTTTCTTCTCATGTATGCTATTCTATTCAAGTTGCAGTAAGGTCTCTCAAGCATCAATTTGACAAGTAAAATCTGAGGGGTATTTCCTTATAAAATTATCCATTAATTCCGAGAGTTGAAAAGGATATGAAAGTGGAAGAAAACTACAAATGTTAGTCACGAGAAGTGGGGAGGAACACCCAGTCAGAAGGTCGTAAGTGAGGAAGAACGCTCAAGAGGGGAAGCTTGAGGTGCATTTTTTAATCACGGGAGAGTGAAGAAGAACAAATTTCCTGCAAAATTGGATTTTGTTTTTATTTTATTTTAGATTTTTTTAACCCAATTAGCCACACATAAATAACCGTGAGTTAAAGTGTTAATGCTTTTATACCCTAAAGTATCAACACTTGTATGATAGTGATTTCTTATATATTTTAAGTTACTTTGCTAAAATTGTGATCTATACTATATTTAGTCAATACTTTTATATTCATGATCTATTTTAGCATTCTCTGAAATAAAAAACCGTGTTCTATATTATTTTTAGCCAATACTTTTATATTCATAATCTATTTTAATGTTGTTTAAAATAAAAAGTGTTGTAGAAAGAATAGGGTCTTCTTTCTATGTTCCAATGACAGCATACAAATTCAGAGTTGAGACATAAATCTCATTAATAATTATGGTGATTCTTGAGCAGTAACACAACAATGATCGCCATGTAATCTAAGATGGCATGCTGCCCACAAAGCTTTTGGTGAAGGGTCGTGTTCAAGAGTCTGCAGATAGCATTCCATAGTTGCTGCCAGAACCCTCTCTTCCTTTTTACCTCCACCATTAACTATGTGTATTAGCCTAACCACAAAAAATTCAAATTAAAACTGGAATGTTTTCATCACATTTATGAAATACATTGGACGTATGCATATAAGATTTATATATTGTTTTGTAACAGAACATTGTCAAAGTTGTATATGTCACCCAGTTACCAAGATTTTTATTCTTATCTAAAAATCTGGTTACTTTTATAGGTTGACTGTGATGGGGTCTTTACAATGGAGGAGAGATTAAAAAGGTACATGAATCAATTGAACTTAGAAAGAACACCTCCAATCCAAAACTCTAAACTAATAAATTTATGGGTCTTTTTATTTATATGATGTTTAACCCTTATTGTTATTTTTATTTATTGTGAAATTTAGACTCATACTTGGATCGATATCTTAAAGAGTGTAATCTTTAACTTTTTTTTCTCCATATATAATTGCAGGATTCCAACATAATAAACTATCATTTTCACTTCTATACAGCCAATTGTTTTCTCTTTTCCTGTCTTTGTTATTTAGATTATTAACTAATTTTTGTTATTTATTTACATCCCATTAGTTCTTTTTATTGTATCTTTTTATAAGAAAAATAATAACAACTGTTTATAGAATATAATTTTTTTAAAGCTAAAGAAAGTATTATAGAAGAATTACAATTTGAAAGGAGCTATTTGTGAAGAGGATCCATTTTGCTGCCTGCAATAATTTTTAATTTTAATAACTCATGTATATTTATATATTTTTGGTTTTGTTATTTTTATTTTCACCTCAATAAAAAATTTTCAATTAATATGTAGGTTTGTTTAATAAACACGAAATAATTTTTTACTTGAAATATAAGATCATTATATACTTAAATATGGATGACTTTTTTCCTTGGTTTGAGTGAGATAGATGTTAGTTTTGACAAAGTCATGTTCATACACTCGTGGCTGTGGCTCATATTTCATAATTAAATGGTTCAAGATTCAAATTGTGCTGGGAAAAAATCCATATGGATGTTTAAATCATTTGCCTATATTATGCTTTGAATATTTTTAATTTAGGTGAAAAACTATTGTTTTATCTTTTCATTTGTTAGGGTGATATTCTGTGTTTATTTTCTTCCTAATCTTATTAGGTTCTAATTTTAAACATTTAGAGAATAAATAACTATTTTTTCAAAGCACTATTACCAAGACGAAATTCTACATAGCATGTTTCCAAAATATTAATTAGGATAACTCAGAAATAAACATGCATCTTAAAAATCAATCTGGATTTTTTTTTATATTGCACAATTTTATGAATAATGATACGTTAGCATTTCCAATAAATTAATATAAAAATTTGATATTTACTATTTTTCTTTTTTTTATCTCTTTTTTATTATTATAAAAGTGTGTTTTAAAATTGGTATATTATAGTGGTGTACAAGGTTTTTTTTTAATATTATTAACTTGTATTTTTTACTAATTAACATTTTTTTATGTTAAGGAAGCAGAACTGAATTGATTCATATTAATTTGAAGTGCTGAAGGAGAAATAAAGGATCCATTTGTTAATGCCTACCCTAACTGCACTTTGATCCACCACTTCTTCACTCACTCCTTTTCCTTTCTCATTCTGCAACCAAGTCAACCAATCACTGTACACTCATCTTCTACACCCTATATATACATACCTCTCACCTCACCTAATCTCATCACAAACAAACAATTCTGATCTCTTGGTGGGGTATGGACAAAAACGAGGAAGTCCTCTCAACACCTGCAACCCCAGTCACTCCTGGTGCACCTTTTTTTGGTGGTTTCAACAATGTCAGAAATAGGACTAGCTGTAACAACAACTCCCTCAAGAGTTGTAGATGCTTCAGTGAGGAATATTTGCGCATGGAAGATGGACCCTTACCCGCCGTCTCCAGCTCATTGCCAGTCCCTCCTCGTGTCCCTCTTGCAAGAAAGGTTGGTGCCGAGTTCATAGGGACCTTCATTCTCATGTTCGCCGGCACTGCCGCCGCCATTGTCAACCAAAAGACAAACGGCTCTGAGACCCTCATAGGGTGTGCTGCCACCGCTGGTCTCGCCGTTATGATCGTCATCCTCGCCATCGGCCACATCTCCGGTGCTCATCTCAACCCTGCTGTCACCATTTCCTTTGCTGCATTGAAGCACTTCCCCTGGAAGCACGTACGTACCAACTCTCATCATCATTAATGAACTACTATATATTCCTTATCTTAGTTATTCCACACACTACGCAAAAACAGGTTCATCTTCATTCATATTTAATCATTAACTGTAGGTGCCTATGTATATTGTTGCACAAGTTTTTGCATCTATTTGTGCTGCATTTGCTCTGAAAGGGATTTATCACCCTTTCATGAGTGGTGGAGTCACCGTTCCTGCCGGAGGATATGGCCAGGCTTTTGCTTTGGAGTTCATCATTACCTTCAATCTCATGTTCGTTGTCACTGGAGTCGCCACCGACACCAGAGCTGTGAGTCTCCTTACACGTTATTTACTTTATGTTACATGATCTCTAGAGGCAGAAAAAAAAAGCACTTTCGGTACTTCCATAAACTTTTAGACACTTCTGTGCCACATAAATTTTAACAAATTTAACACGATGAATTGTGAAAATAGTTTTTTCCATATATATTGAAAAGAATCTTTCTTATGAAAAATGATTATCTTATAGACTGATGAGATTATTTGAAATGTGAGTGTATGCATGAAAAATGAAGGCGAAGTGAGAGGGGTGGCAAATCCAGAAATATTATCATTCTGAGAGTGAAAGGAAGAGATATGTTGGGTGTTCTGAGGCACATGAAAGTTGTTCAGATGTGAAGCTGTATATATTAAGTTTATGCTTAATTTGCACTGAGATTTTGTCCACGTTTTAAGGATTTGGAATCTTGCTGCTTTGCACCACACAATAATATTTTCCTACTTTGAGCATAAAAACACCAACATCATTTATTTAACAATAAAGCACACATCTAGAAATTACCGGGAATAAATAACATTTAATACGTAGCAGTTTCTGCAGAAAAACAGAGCTCACACCTGTTTTAGGAAATAAAGTATGATACACAAAGTGAAAGCTTTGTAATATTTTTTCTCTTCAAACTATTCAAACTATAAGATGATAGAATTATACTGTCAAAGATACGTAGAAGGGTGTGCATGTATTTGTATGTATAAGTATAACAATATATACGAATTCCATGCATGTGCAGCAGCTGCATTGATTAAAGAAGCAAGTCCATGATTGATGATTGATTGATTATTATGGGTATGCAATTGCAGGTGGGAGAACTCTCGGCAATCGCGGTGGGAGCCACCGTCATGCTCAATATACTCATAGCAGGGTATGTCACCGTATATGTTTCTACTACTATCATACCTAAAAAGGAGCAAAAAAAATTACTACAAATTTACAAAATGGTTTTCTTATTTACACGTACCTATAATCACTCAATATTATTTTAAAATTATTCCAAAATTAGTACATA
The DNA here is from genome assembly GCA_013389735.1 of Phaseolus lunatus. Classification (NCBI taxonomy): domain Eukaryota; kingdom Viridiplantae; phylum Streptophyta; class Magnoliopsida; order Fabales; family Fabaceae; genus Phaseolus; species Phaseolus lunatus. The sequence continues at coordinate 37,820,555 of CM023861.1, forward strand.
AAATTGCCATTCATGATACTCATTTTTCAATTTTTTTTAACTGGAGAGATTAAATTTATTTTTTTATAATATTAAAAGCTAAATAAAAAATGAGAAATTTAAGTAACTGGTAAAACTAAAATGATTTCTTACAAATTTCAAAATTTAATAATTTTTGAAAGAGAAAATCAAAATGATTCACACTTACAATTTCAGATGTTAATTTAGAGGTTCTTAGTACGTTTAGTATACCTAAATTCTAAGAAATAGTAACTTGTTTTTAAACATTCCGTCTCATGAAAACAAATAATTCCTTTTTTTATAATAAAGTCAACCAATTATAAACTTCTCACAATTTTACAATTGCCCATAACTTTTATTAAAAATTAGAGAGGATTTGAGTATTTTTAGTGGAAGACCTTATTTTGAGATCTTACACTACTCTTTCCTTAGTATAGGATATAAGATGTCATCCAATTTTTGATCTAATAGTATATTTGAGTAAGATTTTAATTAAGTTTCTTTAAGTCTTGCAAAGATTTTTTTTTTTTTAATAAAAGAGAATTTAAAATATATTACTTTTTTCATTTTAAATTTTTGAGAGTTTTTGAAAATCTTATATTTCGCTTTAATACAACATAGATATTATAAATAATAAATCTCATTAAGATTTACCACTAAAATTCCTCTTAATGATAGGAAGAGAGCAAAATATCTATTTACTTTTGTTTATCCTACCAAAGTGTAGAGGATTCATATTAAAATTCTTCTCCACCTCCCATTTGAACCAAATACTCTTATAAGCTGAAATAGAATTGACATACAAGATGCATTTTTCCTCTTTTAAGTTTAAAGTATCAGTTCATGTTCTTTCATATTTCTGTGCAACTTTCCTATAAGTCGAAATACACTTAGTACAGAAAATGTATGACTCTGTAAACATTTGTAGTATATGTTTTATGTTTCAAAAAGTGACTTTTAAAAACCTAATAGTCATAGGTTCACTTCTGAAACACAATTCTTCTATCCTTAATTTAATGAGTTCCAAACATCCCAGTAATCTTCCAAACCTATGCTTTTCTAATCTCCGTTCGAAAATTATAAAATGAATAGCAAACTAGTTTACCTGTCTCTTAACTGGTTTTGATTTGGGTATACAAGTTTGATCTAAAATGAGCTTAAAAGAGTATGTTTATCATTATTTTAGTAAAGCTTACGGTAATTTCAGTCACTTAAATCTTATGGTGAATATGCCCCTTCCTTTTCTCTTTACGCTGTAGAAACAGAAGTCATTTTAGATTATTATTTTCTGATGAAAATATATGGCCTTATTCTAATCCTTCGGGTGAAAAATAAAGAAGCTTTCACTCCATTGTTTCCTGTTAGCACTTTTCCAATTTTCCCAGCCTCATCGTCACCTTAATTGAAAAGAATTCTTTTAACTGCCTCAAAAGCTATTTTTTCAACAAATTACAAAAACAAAGTAGAGTTATCTAAAATTGCCCCTAAAAAGTGGACTTTGGTTAAAAATACTTAACCTTGAAATGCAGGCCAGTATCAGGGGGCTCAATGAACCCAGTAAGAACACTAGGTCCTGCCATCGCCGCAAACAACTACAAAGCCATATGGGTTTATTTGATAGCTCCCGTACTTGGAGCTTTAGCCGGGGCAGGTACCTACACTGGAGTGAAGCTGCCCGAAGAAGAAGATGAGCTAAAAGCAAAGGCTTCACTCAGATGGTGACTTGTCCCTCTTGTCATCAGTCATCAGACCATCTAAGGATCCAACTTGGACCCTGCAACATGATAGGATGTTTTTACTTTCAAATGATAATATATAAATATTGCAGAAAGCAAGCAAAAAGGAGAACGTTTAGTTAGTGCAAACGTTAGATGTATAAAATGTGAGCTGAAGTGTCGGTGTATTTAATGTATTATGCCAAAAAACGAAGCGGTGTTTCGTGCATGAAGAGTACATTATCATTTCCTTTTTGGCTCTCTTTTTCCTAATGTGATAAAACATAAAAAGAAAAGGAACGAATAAAGATAAGACTGATTAGTCTGTAAAAATGACCAACTAGATAAAACCTTGAAGATACGTTCAGTTTTATGGCATAAAAGCTTAGGGATTTGTTGAATTTTACACAAGAGTGTGTAAAAAGATCTGTTCCAATCTACATAAATGGCAAACGATACAGCTCTGTTAGGAGACGCAAACAGTTACAGAATTTGATGAATGTAGCTAGGTCTGGTTGAGTGATGAATGTATGAAAATGAATTGCACATTGAAGAGAAGAAGAGTGACGGTATGGTTTGAGAAGGCGAGCAATTAAGCATGATATAAATGGCATTACCTAATGAGATCAAACAAGGGAAAGGGCGCGCGTGTGAGGAGGCGGAGGGGATCGGAATGAGAAGGGGAAGAGAGAGAGAGCGATGGAAGCGATGAAGACGCCGAGGATGTCGGCAAGGGCGTCCCTGAGAGAAGCCCCCGAAGAGCGGAAATAGCCGAGGTGATCAGCGGCCTCTTTGGCGGCGCCGGCGAGGAGGGAGAAGATAGATCCGATGGAAATAGCGTGGCGGCGGTATGGAGTGAGAGAAGCGAAGGCGTAGAAGAGAAAAGTGAGAAAGAAAGAGAAGAGAAGGTGATAGAGCTTGTCCATTCCCAGCCATGGGTCTGAGACTCCCTCTTCTTCCTCCATTCCCCCTTTCACTTCCTCTTCCCCACTCTCTCTTCAATCAAAAATCTTATTTTTTTCATACATTATATTTTTCATTTTTTATTATTTTATTGATATGTTAAATGAAACTATATCCATCAAATTACTATTAAGTTATAATATCATGATAGATTAACACTGTTTTATTAGAAATACAAATTATATATAATATAATATAATATCAAATGTAACTTAAATTTGTTCTAAAGTTATATAACTACGATTCATAACTATCAAAATTAACTTCAAATCAAATTAGAAGAAGGGTAGAATGAAAGTTATAATAAAAATGCTTTCAAAAGTCTCATTTTGTTATAATTTTTTTATAAACATTTGAAAAAAAATCAACTTCTTTATGAATTAAAACTAACATATAATTCATAAAAGTTATTTTACATTCATTTCTCTAAAAGTTAACTTTTAACTCGTGTGTAAAATAATTTTAGGTTTATAAATAAGTTAATTTCATTTCATAAAAAAAGTTTTTTTTCTTCTGAAAAGGTTTAAGAAAGTATTTTCTATACATACCCTCAAAACACACTTTAACTATATTATCTTTCAGTTTGTTGATTAATATTCTCATGATAATTGTTAGCATTCACCTTGAAATAATCATCGTGGTTTACGAAAATTATATTTTTATTAATTAAAAAAAATTTAAAGGAATATTTCAGGTTTTTTTCCATATAATTCAATTTGATATTTATTGAAATGGATAAAAGAAATTTTATTTCGAAATTGGAAAAGTCTTACTTTATCAATTATAGAATATTATTTTTTCCACACGAAATACCAGAAGAATTACACGTTTTTAGAATAAAAAAACCAATATTTCGCCAATATAAAAAGAAAATGAGTGAGATCACAGTTGTCGGAAAGCTTTCTCCATTTTGTTGTTACCGACAGATTTTGAAACATATGTTGCAGTAATAGTTACAGGAGCAGTTGTATTGTAAGAGAGCGAAGTTGGTTTTTGGAGAAAATAAATTATTGGTGAATCTGTTCGTAATTCCTCATTGTCTAGCTTCTTTCTCGCATTCTCAAGTTCCTTCTACCGATCAAATTCGATTTTGACACAAACGAGTAGGTAAACTCTGAGGATCTGGCTTCTCGTTGTAGCCTTTTCTTTGATGAATCCCCTACAACTAACAATTTATTTTGGTTTGTTTTTCCTAATTTTTCAATGTGCATGTTCTTGCAGCGAAGACAATTTGTCAATTACTTCATTGATATCTGAAGCTGCTTCATGCCACCAAGTCACGATGGATAAAGTAGGGTGGGGTTTCAAGAGCTTCAGAACATTTTTGGTTGTGGCTTCTATAACCCTTCCTATTTTAATCACATTTACTCTCATACACCAAAACTCAGTTTTTGATCTCGTCCAAGGATTTAATGTTTTGGCTGCAAGAGCTCACAATGCTTCTAATGTTGTCTTGAAACAAGGAACTCAAAATGCTACCACTATTAATGTCGTACAAGAAGCAGCTCAAAATGCCTTAAAACAAGGGCTTCAAAATGCTACAGTTAAAACTGGGGGAGAAAAGGATCATAATATTATTGCAGACTCAGCTCCTGTTGGTAATTCCACTGTTTTGAATCGTCTTAGAACTGCCAACTTCTTCAATTTATGCCTTTAATTCACCACTAGTTACTTTGTCTCATATCCTTAACATCTGATCTGAGCTCTCTAAATTATATGTTAGATAAGGTGTTGGGAAACAAAAATCAGAATGCTACGCCTGGGATCTTAGAAGAACCAGCTCAAACACTACCTCTCTTAGATATTGGTATCTTATTCTCTTCGTTCTACCTTAATTTCAGCCCCTCTTTTTTTACATTTTCCTTGTTATTAATTGAAATATTTTTCCGATGCATAATATACAAATGATTAGTTTCAAGATCACTATAAGGGTCTGCTTATAACAAACATTATGACTTCATGTACTCAGAGCCACCCCATAATTATGCACTTGAATAATTGAGAGGAAAAAAAAAACAATTAATACTTGCATTGGTAGGTTACCAATTACCATTGGTTAAAACACTCAGTTTTTTATTTTTTTATTTCTAGCAAGATCATATATTAAAATGAGCTACAAGATGATTTCATATGTTTTGTTTATTTTCATGGATTAAAGCTATAACATAACTCGACTAAAGTTTCAATGCATTGTTATCTGGATATAAATGTTACATAAAATTGTATGGCTTTTTGTTTCTTTATTTATGCATCTACAGGTCCAAAGAATAATTCATTTGAAGATGGGGAGAATGTTTTGTCCCTATCTACTGCCACCATTTCTAAAGACAAACTCCTTGATGGGCTTCTGGTTTCATCATTTGATGAAGCATCATGCTTTAGTAGATATCGATCTTACTTGTACCGCAAAAGTTCCCCTCACAAACCTTCTAAATATCTGATTTCCAAGCTACGAAAGTATGAACATCTTCATCGAAGTTGTGGACCTTCTACTAAATTCTACAACAAAATCATGAGAAAGGGCACAAAATTTAGCAAAAGTGATGTTAGTACAAAGTGCAAATATCTTGTTTGGACAGCTGCCAATGGATTAGGGAACAGGATAGTAACCTTGGTTGCAGCATTTCTTTATGCTATCCTTACAGATCGTGTTCTGCTTGTCAAATTTGCGGCCGATATGTTTGGTCTTTTTTGTGAGCCATTTCCTGATTCCTCGTGGTTATTGCCCAGGAGTTTTCCTTATTGGAGAGATCAGAAACATATTGAAACATATGAAAACATATTAAATAATTACAAGGTAAACAGTTCACAGGTACTTTTGCCACCATTTCTTATTCTTAATCTACAGCACACCCATGACCATCACAATAATTTTTTTCATTGTGATCAAAGTCAAGATCTTCTTCGAAAAATTTCTGTGCTGATTTTACGGTCAGACCAATACTTTGTCCCTTCTCTTTTTATGATTCCATCATTTAGAGAAGATCTAAGTAATATGTTCCCTGAGAAAGACACTATTTTTCATCATCTGGGTCGTTACCTTCTTCACCCATCAAATGAAGCATGGGAAATAATTAGAAAATTCTATGAGGCGCATCTAGCCAAGGCAAATGAGAGGATTGGCCTGCAGATTAGACTTTTTAATACTCATAGACCACCACATCAAACTGTTATTAATGAAATAGTATCCTGCACCCTTCAGCATAAGTTGCTGCCTGATTTCAACACACAAAAGTTAGTAACTTCTCCTTTGAAGAAGACCTCAAAAGCTGTTTTAGTGACATCTTTATTCTCAGAATACGGTGAGAAGCTGAAGACTATGTATCAGGCAAATAGAACTGTGACCAGGGAGGTAATAAGAGTTTATCAGCCCAGTCATGAAGAGCGTCAAAAGTCAAATGATGACATGCACAACATTAAGGCATGGACCGAAATATATTTGCTGAGTTTGTGTGATGCATTGGTTACAAGCCCGAAATCTACTTTTGGTTATGTTGCTCATAGTCTTGGAGGTTTGAAGCCATGGATTTTGCGGAGGGCATATAATGAAACCATCCCAGATCCACCTTGTCGACAAGCCAAGTCCATGGAGCCTTGTTTCCATTACCCTCCCAAAAATGACTGTAGGGCCAATAGCACAGTTGATTTTACTTCCCTTTTTCATCATATGAAGCATTGTGAAGATGTATCTGGTGGATTGAAGCTGGTTAATGGTAATCACTAGGTAACACACAAAGTTGATGCAAGAACTGGGTCATTTGCTTTGCCAACTTTTCATTAATCCCTCTTTGCTCCAATATATTACTACTTTGCACAGTTTTTGAGGTTGTCAAGAACAGAGAGAAATAGCCCTTGGTTTTGTAATTTCGTTCTCACTTTTCACTATTTCCAGTCATTCAGGGATCCTATTTCTAAATCTCTTGGATAGAGGCTAAAGATTTTGTTATGGAAAAAAACTTTGCATCCTGTTTCATCAGTACAATAGGTGTTGTTCACTCTGTTGTGCGTTATTCGCAAGACGAATTAAAGTTGAGCATTTGTATACCCCCATGTATGTAATTATGGTGTTGTGCATCAAGCAACTGAAATTTTCTGCTAGTGGCAGTGCTAATATATATAAACAAATTTCCAGTTGTAGCAAATAGACCGCAACTGATTAGGTTACTGTTATCCACAATGTAGCCTGCAGAAGGGTTGTCTTGGATCAAACCGGTTTCACCATATTGAATGAGTGGTATTGGAGGTGAATTTCTAATATATCATCAATGACAACATCAAGGCTAGTATTTATGAATTTTTTTACAGCAGGGATGTGATGGTGTTGGTTCTCCATTCTTAGAAAGGCCATTGTAGATATAATATAATTCAATCTGGGAAGCATGGTTTGTCAACAGAAAACCACACAAGGTATATGCATTATTCAATATTGCTATGGCAAACTTCGTTAGTTGATTCCAGGAATTCTGAAGGCTCTGTCAATTTTGCTGCTGAACTATCTCAAGGCATTAGTTTAGCTAGAACTTTTCTTGCAAACATCTACTTTCCCCCCTTGCTTTAACCGTATTTATTCCATGTCTTACATTATTTAATTGTAAATTTTGGATTTTTGTTGTATTTAAACAATCAATTTTAGTTGTTATATGCATAAATAACTTGATGACAAGTACCATAAACTTTAACATATCAAATTCAAGATACAATATTTACTCCATGACTCGGAACTAAATATGACAGGATGCACAGCAGATGAATTGGGAATATAAAATGTTTGATATTTTTCTGAAAAAATTATTGATATTTCTGCCAGTGAATTATACAAAGATTAACTCTTGCTTAGGGAAAATTATTTATCACTTAAAGACTTGAAGCTGTTTATGATTTTTATCTTATGGTTGCTATAAATTTCATACATTTTTTATCAATCTAAAACTCTTTTATTTTTTAAACTAGAGAAGCTCCCTTAAGACTAGAAGTTAGAGACATATTTTTGCAACTATACATCACTTATAAAGGAAATTGTCCTTTTTAGTGTCTTTTTTGAGTAATTATTTTTTTAAACTAAAATAAGTTCCTATAATAAAAAAAATTATGTACAAAATAAATAAAAATTACTTATATTTATTTTTATAATTAATTTTTATGATTTTTTATAATTTAATAATATCTTTTATTTTAATAATTATTTATACCATTATATAAAGAGGATATATTATTTGGTAATTTTTGTTGATGTAATCTTTTAATTGAAATTTTTTATCCTCTAATAAATATAAAATAATTTATTTCTTTAATTAATAAAATAAATAGTTAAATATTATTTTTATTTTAAAATAATTAAATAATTTTCTTTTTAAAAATAACGGTTACATAATTTTTTAATATTATTTCTATAAAATTATATATGCATATAAATTTTAAATTATATAAATGTTTAATTAATAATTTAAAAGATAATAAAATTATATATATACTTAATTTAATAAAAAATATGGATACACGTGTTAGTTATTTATAATTGTAATAATTTATGGATATGTTTTAGGGTTTCGCCTCACTTGCACGGTTTCTCGTCTCTATATGGTAAGGCCTTTTTTCTTCTCTCAAACTTACTTCCTTGCTATCGCTGTGCTCGTCTTTCTCCAGCCTTTCGACATTGTTTCTTCGCTTCATTACCCTCCTACTTCATAATTTGGATGTTCAGCATGGCTTCTGGAAATTCTGTTAATGATTTTGAAGTTCACCTTGTTTTGGAACAATTTGGGTTTTAGTTGGGGGAGGAATTTTGTGCATTTTACTCTGATTTCCTTCTATGAGAGTTGAAATTGTTTGGAACATGAGATGTTTCTTTTCTAGTTTTTACTTGAGGTTTAGGAATTATTTTTCTCGCCCGGGTTTATGAACGTTATTTTCTCGTTCTCTTTATACTTCATTGATCAAGTGTAAAGTGTGTGTGTGTGTAAATCTATACACACACACACACACACTAACAACGAAGAGTTTGGTTAAAGGCTGGGAAAAAATGGGGAAGAAAGAAATGTGGAGGGAAATAAATAAATGGGGCAGTGAAAATAATTTTCTTTGTTAAGAAAATAAGACAAATTGAAAGTGAAGTGGAGAAGAGAATTGATAGGTTCAGGAAATCTCATTTTCGTGTTTCTCTCCTTTTGTTTAACGGGCCAATTCTCTCGTTACAGATTCAAGCCAAAAGAAGCTATGAAGTCGTTCAATATAAATGGAACTACTCTCTCTCTTGCACTCTACACTGATGTAACCAATTCAAAGTTAGTCTTTCTCTCTCTGTTACGGGGTTGTTACCATTAAGTATAAGCCAAGATACTACGATCAGCATGCTTGTCATTTAGAACTAAATTTAAGATTTTCTTTTATCATGGCAGCTATCTAAAAGGTCTTTGTTATTAACTGAATTATGTTGAAGTCAAATTTCTTTGTTGTGCCATCAGGCATGGATATAAGGGGAATGGTTTTTTCGGGTAACTTTGAAATATTGCTATCTATATAAGACACAACAGAAGGGATCACTTCACCTCAAAATTCAGTTTAAACGTAGTTAGAAGTTGATTGCATTTGCTTGTTATAACAAGTAAGAACATTTGCTGATCAAAAAAAAAAAAAAAGTAAGAACATTATGCACTATTAGTGCAGTTACATTGGTTAATGTGTGATAATTGATGGCCAGTTGCTCTTAGATAATTGTTTCCAGATGGCGTTTGGCTGATTGCAAAATTTTTGCTATTTATGGTCATATGCCAATCTGTAAAAGTAAATATACAGAACACATTGTAAAAAACTTTATCTATTTATCTGTAGTTGATTCAAAAGATTGTGAAGCTTCTCATAACTAAAGTGTGTTATGTAATTGATGTTCTCACAGAGAACTCTTGGAAAGTATGCAAACCGGGACTCTGGAGCCAGAAGTTGCATTCCTCAATGCTTTACTTGTATGATTTCTTATTTTTTGTGTTTTATGTCATCTTCAGTAACATTTACAAGAGGATCAAAACCATTTTTTATGTCATTTACTAACACAAGAAGGTGATGCTATTAGAGAAAAGTATGCAGAAGTATTTATGGTTGGATCCACCAATTTCTAAAGAGGATTTAATAGTTTTATCGTTTCTTTCTCTTTCAATCTGTGACTACCATCTCATGTGAGTATATAACATGAGAAGATCCTAATGATGCTGGTGCTTAAACTTTTAGCAATGACAATTAACAACACTTTTGCTTCTTTCTGATGTTACCATTCTTATCAACTGAACCAGATTCCAAATATTTTCCCTGTTCTAGCGGCTGCACACAAGACACTTGTAGCCAAGTCACGAGACTCATTGACCACACGCACTCCTCATTCAGAGCTCGTTTACAACTACTCAGGGTCCAAGCATGTAATTATGCATTGCTATTTCACCTGTTATTATTCATATTTCCAATTAGAGTACTTACTTTGGCGTTTCTTGTGACTTAGATTACTGAATCTTTGAAAAGATGTGGCATCTCTGACAGCACAACTTATATCCTTGCTGCTCGATTTGATTCTTCTCCTGATGAGGTGAGATAATTCTACATTAAAATATGGCACACATTTATTTCTTTCACCCACATAACTCAAGTGATCTCTGCATCTTTACTAGATACAAGCTATAGAGAAGCTCATCAATGGCAAAGAGATTGACCTGGAGGAGCTAGAAGGGAGAGCAAACCAATCGCAGATACAGAAGGTTTGTAATAGCTCTGATCCAATTGGCTTTGTATCTTTTTGTGCATGTATAGCATACTCAGTAATTTGTTATCGTTCAGCATTACAAGATATCTGCATCGGAACTTGGAGTGTCATCACTTTCTGATGCAATAGTTTGCCGAATAGCTGCTCGGGATGCCTTGTGAGAAGAATGAATGTGATCTGCTTGTATACTACCAGTTTCCCTATCTCTCCTTGATCGACTGTAGAACATGTCATGAATTTTTTAAAGAAAGTTTTAGGCATGCTTTATATATACTTTAGCTTTCGTGTGTGATAATTTTGATTTTACTTCAGTTGTCATTCTTACTGCATTATCATTTTGTTTTGGTATATACTTACTGGTCGTGAAGTGCATGTGGTAAAAAAACTAAAATTGAAACTTCCTTGAGTTCTCAATTTGACTTCTCTATATATCCATTGTCGTGTTTTACATGTGGGAAGAGTCTCACGTAATCTAGACACGTCATTTTTCAAGGGTTTATTTACCAACTTGTACCTCAGATTCAACATAGTGATGTTATTAAAATATTACAAAGTTATGACATTGCATAATCACTACTACTTAATTAGGGCATCAATATGCATTGTAGAAACATGTATACAAACTTAAAGTGGGTGGGCTTTATCTAAATATTTATCAGGTAAGTTGACTTTTTTACTTTTTCTTCTATATTGAAAGTATACAAGTGTGATAATCAACTTGGCAAACCATTGTCAAACTTGACTTTTTCTTATCATTCATTAATGGACACACTACTAAGCTTTTCTCACATAATGATTAATGGTATAAACTAATTGAACAGAACTTAGAAGAATCGCACTCTTAAAGACCCATGAAATTAACACAGAACTCAATAAGAAGGACGAGAGCAATGAAACTGAAAATCGATAACATTATTATTCTTATTATTACCCAGGAAATAATCTCATCCAAAAAAAATGTTCACGTAACTCGATATCCAAGGACATGGCCAATGTGCGGTTCAATTGGTAGAGGAAGGGAAGGAAATTATAAACAAAAGGTTGAAAATGAAGAAAACTGTTATTTTTTTAGGATAAAAGTTATATATCAAAATATCCATTCCAGAAATTCGGATTCAAATAAATGATGAATAGTATCATAATAATTATAGCACGTATATAAATATATGATGAATATGGATATATTAACTGAAAGGCTGGTTTGACTTTAATATCTTGAAGTAAAAAAATCTACTGTTACTTTCACAATCTGATTAAGAATAAACTTCTGCCAAATTTGAATTCCTTCACGCTCGTGTAATCCCCCAATATAAAGCAAATCAAAATTAATAAAGTCATATATAAAAGTGTATATATACAATATATTAATTCTTGATATTGTGTATAGGAATTTGTATAGCTTTATTCTACCACTTTCCTTATATCCTTGATCTATCGTAAATGTCATGAAATTTTGAACGAAAGTTGCAACCCTCATTTTGTATACTTAAGCTTTTGTGTAATAATTTTGATTTTTTTTATCTGTAACAATTATGGTCAAAAATAAAAAAGTAAGGTGGTTATTTGATTTTGATTTGGTGTATATATATATATATATATATATATATATATATATATATATATATATATATATATATATATATATATATATATATATATATATATATATATATAATATGGATTTGATTTTTGGAGTGATCTTTTTTAGGCTAAATTATCAAAGTAATATTTTTTTAAAGTTAGATTCGGTTTGCTATTTTATCTTTTAAGAAGTTTATTCTCTCTCTCTCTATATAATATATATATATATATATATATATATATATATTCAAAAAGAGTCAAAATATATGTTTAGAATTAATTCGTTTAATAATTTAAAATATTGATAAATAAAAGTCATCATAAATACTTTTTAAAAATATTTTTATTTTATATAATGATGAGTTTTAACTGCTATTATTATTAAAAAAAAATTTAAAAAGTTAATAATAAAAGACTCCGCTTTTCCTATTCAACCCTCTCAAAAAAACATCTATGTATTGCATTTCACTTCTTTAAGTTTTAATTTCTGAGAAAATTTATATTTATATATGTTCCTGCCGGTTGACTCGCCTGTCGGTTGACTCACGACACTCACACGCCTCCCTTCCCACGTTGATACGTGCTTGGTTCTTTCGAAGCAATCTGCACCTGCAAAAGAGAAAGGGGGCGCCCTAGAGGCCGTTTGCACTCCGACGCTCAAGTCAGTGTAGGGCAAGCAACACTAAGTGTATAAGTTTCTCACTGTTTAGGTCTAGAAACTGCGTACCTTTGTGAAGTATCTTACTGTCCCTTATATAGTCTAGGGTTTACTGCGCCGCTAGCCCTAATTAGGGTTCACTGCGCTACTAGCCATATTTAGGGTTTACTGGAATACCCTTGCGCCGCTATCACCCAATCTTAGGGTAATCTAGCACATAAGGTTTCCTTCTCTGGAGTGCAAACTCTCACAGGGTGACCACCTGGGTGCCTCCTTGTGCACCTAGTCTCTGGGGCCACCTGTTCTGGGAGTACCTTCACTGTTCACGTGCCATGCATGTAGCTTCACTGGGAAAACCCTAGTTCTGGTGAGTACTTGTCCCCTCAGGACTCTACACCCAACTGTGCTCTCCCTGCTACCCGCATAGGCACTTCGTGATCCAGGCCTCTCCCTACCTCTGGGTATTTAACTGGTCATTGGCCCCCTCTGGGAACCAATCTTAACTGTTCTGTTTATGCTGTTCAAATCACCCAAGGCCGATGTCACCTCGCCATACTCTGTTGCCGAGGACTCCTCGACCTGCCGAGTGACGATGACACCTCCGCCCATCCTGGTGTTGACAACTACTCACCCGTCTCTATGGGCTGACGACTCGTCACCCTTCTCTGTAGGCTGATGACTCGTCACCCCTCTCTGTAGGCTGATGACTCGTCACCCCTCTCTGCAGGCTGATGACTCGTCACCCCTCTCTGCAGGCTGATGACTCGTCACCCCTCTCTGTGGGCTGATCACTGATCACCCCTCTCTGTTCAATACCCCTGTGGGGTCCATTCCACGTGGCTTCGACTCATGCTGTGGGACCCAGCTGATGTCCGGGGACTGGTCAGTACAATATATATATATATATATATATATATATATATATTCTTTCTTTAAGTATTTGTGCATAAATTCATCTCAACAACACCCAATGATATTTAATAGTTAATTAAAAAGTAAGTCAGTATTTATTTTCAATTTGATAAAAAAATATTAACTGTTTTCATTATACATTTGAATTTCAAAGTGAATAAAATAAAAGGCAGTGACATTAAACAGTAAAAAAATAAATTGTTTTCTATCATTGAAATATTTGAAATGTGTTAAAGAGTAAAAATCTGTTTTTTTTTTGAGGATTAAAGGAATGGTTTGAGGATGAGTGAAGACTGCAGACATTTGTGAGTCGACGAGCATCGATCGATCGGAATATCTTCCTTACCCATCTTTAGGTATTCTAACTTTCTCTTTCATCCTTCACCCTTACGCCTTCTGTTCCTCATAATTCTACAACCACAATTTCTTCTTCCACAAATTACACAATTTCTTCTGCGTGTTTGTTTTAATGTCCATGGTTTGCAGCATTACATTAATATTTTGATTCAATCATGCAATTATAAACAATAATTACTATTTTTTCCAGGTTTCATATTCTTTACTGTTTCTTCTTATTCGTGCGTAGAGTAGAATGACCTAAACTACTCTGTTCTGTGTGGCACCCGTTTTTTCATTTTCTTATTTACTTTTCTTGGTGGTACTCTAGAGGCGATGTTGGTATCTAACACTCAACTAAGTTTTATGGTAAACTATAAATTTGAAAAAAAGTGAAGGATAAAATTTGAAAGTGGAATGGTCTTTGTTTTGATTATTATTTTTCTTAGTTTCTGCATTACATTCATAGACATTTATAGGCTGAATAGTAACTCTTGGAATACTATAACAGTTGCCAATATAAAAGGTCACATGAGATGAATTCTACTGAATGTGGCATATTACAGTACTAAGCATTTATGACAGCATACTACTCAACAATTTTTTATTGTAAATAAAACAATAATCTGCATTTCTGTATTGTGGGCTGTGAGTTTGGTAGTTTGGAAACATTCTATTCATGCTTGAGATTTTCATACATTTTCATACAAATGTGAGCCCTACATAGGAGCATGTATATGTGCTCCTGTTCTCATGGAAAATCTTATTGGCGAATGGTGTAAGTTCAACTGTGGTAGTAAACAATTTCTTGGAGAAGTTATAAAATTCTCTGGTTAAAATTGATTAGAGTATAAGCTCAAATAGTGCATCCTTTAAAACAATAGGTGTAATCTTAATTAAACTTCCTTATGATTTGCTGAAGCACCTAGGAACTCAAGGCCTCAACTACAGCCCTTTGCTATCTCCTTTATGCTTTTCTCTTGCTTCCTCCACCGCATATCTGGTTTATCTTCTTTTCTTCTTGGTTTGGTTATCTGAGTTTCCCTTTGTATTTTCCTTGGCTGTGTTGCTGTATGATTGCATATCCATTCTGGGCCTGAGCTATGCTAAATTGTTTTCTGTATGTATTTTCTCCTGAGCTATACTGTGGCTTCTGTATTAATGTGTTGCTACTCAGGTTGGATATCTGCTAATATGCTTCCAGAACATAAATATATATATATATATATATATATATATATATATATATTTTTCATTTTAGATCCAAAATATACCCATTGAGGGAGACTAGACAAGGCTATAGTTTTTCATATATATTTGCACTTCTGTTTTACATGGTTCTCATTTTAGATATTGTGTTTTGAATATAATATAGCATGACCTATATCTTAGAATAGATTCAATTTGACATGCTGCATGGCATATTTTGTTCCAATCAATCCAGTAACCTATAGGCAAATGAGCTCTTCACAATTAGCAACTTCTGTTTTGTAAATGATAGATTAGAAGAACTAATTTGGAATTGTTTATCATAATGTTTTCTAAATCATGTTTATCACTTAAAGACTTGAAGCAGTTTATGATTTTTATCTTATGGTTGCTATAAATTTCATACATTTTTATCAATCCAAACTCTTTTGTTTTTTTAAACTTGAGAAGCACCCTTAAGACTAGAAGTTGGAGACATATTTTTGCAACTATACACCATTGATTTTTTAAAATACTTCATTACTGATGTTAGTGATCTTTAATACATGCCAGTGGAACTTTTTCACAACAATTGGCTTACCCAAAAATCTAAAATTACTTCTCATTTGATTTTAACTAAATGCTAATTTGCCTATTTCTGACAGTTATTCTTGCTAAAGAGATTTCTCAATAGCAGAAATTCATAGCAAGCACTTGAGCAACTATGGGTATATTTAGGAGTTGCTTCTCTTTCATAGCAGGGACAGTATGTGGGGTTTACATAGCTCAGAATTATCAAGTTCCTAACATCACGAAGTTAGCTGACACTGCCTTGTTCATGGCAAAAGTTGTGGAGGAAAAATACCGCAAGCCCAATAAGAGGGATGATGATGAAGCTTAGTTTGTAATTGGTGCCATATTGGAATCAGATTCTTGTTTTTATGGAAGCATTCTTAGCAGTTATTTGCTCATTATTTTGTCCTTTAGGAAACATTCTCATTCTTCGTCAGTCTTCCTGATCTGATTCTTACGCTGAGACAGAGTTAAAAGGTATCATATACCCAGTTTCTTAAATCTGGGAGACTGGAAGATAAGATAGCTTCAGGCCAGAAATCTGTTTCATGGTCATGAGAGTTGTATTTAATATTCAATTTACGGACCTGATAACAAATATTTTTGGTGTGCATTTGAATTTTTGGTTTAACAAGTTAACATGACTCTACTATTTTGGTGGACTCTGATTTTTCATGTACGCTTATGTATACCAATGCATACAGTTACAAGACTTAATTGTTATTGTTCTTGTGCCTCTTGTAAATGTACACAATTTTTTACGCATGCCATCCTCTTTTCAGTATGTATTGGTATGTTTCACATTTAACAAACATGGAAGGTTAATTTAAATCATGATGATCTCCTCTCAAAAGGCTAATTTTTTGGGATGAGATCTTGTCGTCATTATTATTATTATTTTTCCTTTATAACCCATCTAACGTAGAAAGGGTAATCTTAAAAGAAGCGACCTCAGAAAGAGTCCTAATGGAAATAGTTATGGGATTGACCCACATTAAGTGTATTTGTTACTAATTAAATATTTTCTTCTTAAAAGGCCAATCCTCCAGTTTTTGGATGGATTTCAGGCATGGCATCGAACAATTTATTTGGCAACGTTGGATTTAATGTATTCAACTTCATTAATGATTACATTTTATGGTTATCGTGATGAATTCTGTTGAGAAACAAAATTTTAAAAATATATTTTGTCTACACCGTCAAGTACAATATTCCTCTCTGATTAACCCATTGTTCAATATCATCTCTATTATTAAAGTATCTTAACTGGAAAGTGTACCGACCAGTCCTCGGACACCGAGAACAGGTAGTAAAGGGCGAACCACGTCAGCTGGGTCCCACAGCATGGGCCAAAGCCACGTAAGGAATGGACCCCATTAGAGGGTGATCAGTCACCGGTGTGTTCCCTCAGAGTAGGGTGATCAGTCATCGGTGTGTTCCCTTGGAGAAGGGTGATCAGTCATTCCCCTCAGAGTAGGGTGATCAGTCATCGGTGTGTCCCCTGAGAGAAGGGTGATTAGTCATCAGCATTTTCCCGCAGGGAAGGTGAGTAGTCGTCAGACCACCAGGATGGGCCGAGGTGTCATCGTCACTCAGCAGGTCGAGGAGTCCTCGGCAACAGAGTATGGCGAGGTGACATCGGCCTTGGGTGGAGACGAGGTGACATCGGCCTTGGGGGAAGACCAGTTATCAGTAAACCAGTAAACATGCCCAGAGGTAAGGAGAGGCCTGGATCACGAAGTGCCTATGCGGGTAGCAGGGAGAGCACAGTTGGGTGTAGAGTCCTGAGGGGACGAGTACTCACCAGAGCTGGGGTTTTCCCAGTAAAGCTACATGCATGGCACGTGAACAGTGAAGGCACTCCCAGAACAGGTGGCCCCAGAGACTAGATGCACAAGGAGGCATCCAGGTGGTCACCCTGTTAAAGTTTGCACTCCAGAGAAGGAAACCTTATGTGCTAGATTACCCTAAGATTGGGTGATAGCGGCACAAGGGTATTCCAGTAAACCCTAAATATGGCTAGTAGCGCAGCGAACCCTAATTAGGGCTAGCGGCGCAGTAAACCCTAGACTATATAAGGGACAGTAAGATACTTCACAAAGGTACGCAGTTTCTAGACCTAAACACACAGAGAAACTTATACACTTGGTGTCCTTGCCCTACACTGACTTGAGCGTCGGAGTGCAAACGGCCTCTAGGGCGCCCCCTTTTTCTCTTTTGCAGGTGCAAATTGCTTCGAGAGAACCAGGCACATATAAACGTGAGGAAGGAGGCGTGTGAGTGTCGTAAGTCAACCGACAGGCGGGTCAACCGGCAAGAACATTTGGCGCCCACCGTG
The DNA here is from genome assembly GCA_013389735.1 of Phaseolus lunatus. NCBI lineage: Eukaryota > Viridiplantae > Streptophyta > Magnoliopsida > Fabales > Fabaceae > Phaseolus > Phaseolus lunatus. Next base: position 37,838,563 of record CM023861.1, read on the forward strand.
GGGCCGGAGTAAAACGAAGGTCCCATACACAAGAACGAGAGTAGAAATCGCAGAGAATGAGGAATACCAGACATGGATCTGTTCCGCCGAATGGAGCCGACGGCGTTACCATGCAACAAATCATGGAAACGATGCGCGTCCTCCAAGAGACGGTGGCAGAGTCCAGGGCGCAACAGGCGCGGATGCAGGAGGACCTGGCCGCCTCTCAGGCCAGGAATGAGGAGTTGCACAAGGCAAATGAGGAGATGCGCTCGAGTCTGCACCACATGCAGCAAGCTGGGGGTCGCGTGGGAGAGGATCAAGCTCCACTGACGCCCCCAAGGGCCTTCCCTATGCCTTTCTCCCCTGAGATCATGAACACAGTGGTGCCTCCCAACCTGGTGGGAGTGAAGGCGTCGTTCACGGGGAAGGAAGATCCAGAAGCGCATCTGATAGCCTTCCACACCCAGATGATGTTGTCTGGAGGCTCAGACGCTGTGTACTGCAAGGTGTTTATGAGTACGCTGAATGGAGTAGCTATGGAGTGGTTCGTGAGCCTGCCAGAGGGCCACGTCACCTCCTTCCAGCAGTTTTCGAAGCTGTTCACAGAGCAGTACATCGTCAACAGAGCGCCACCGATGGTGTCCTACGACCTGTTCGACGTGCGCCAGTACCAGGGGGAGTCGTTGAAGGACTACCTCAACCGTTTTGGTGCGCAGGTAGTAAGGTTGCCCAGCAAAGACGAGGACATGCTGGTGCATGCATTCAAGAAAGGTGTGCTGCCAGGTCTTTTCAGTGAATCGCTCATCAGAGACCACCCTGCCACCTTCACTGAGATTCGGCGACGCGCGGTGGCGCATATTGTAGCAGAGACGCAGGTCTCTGAGAAGAAAAGCAGTGCTGCACCGCCCAAGCCGCTCGAAGGACAGGGGAAGCAGCAGCGACACGCATGGGTGCATGAGGCCAGAGAAGGGAAGAAAGCGCAGGGCAGGTCTCGCCCCTACACACCCAGGAAGGATCAGGCCAGGGGGCGTGCAAGGGAGAACAATACACCCCCCAGGTATGATTTCATGATAGAGTTGGCGGAGCTGATTGCAATTCCCGCTGTAGCTACAAGACTCCGAGTACCAGAGAAAACTGACAAGGTGCTTGGAAGTAGGAAGGATGACTGGTGTGAATTCCATCAGGCTTATGGACACACACTCTACACCTGCCTGGCGCTGGGGCATCAACTTGCTGAGTTGGTGAGAACAGGTCTCCTAACCGATTACCTGAGGGAGCCGCAAGGTGATCGCGCTTCGGGGTCCCAGGCAGGTGACCAGCAGCATGAGATCCCTGTGCACGGGGAAATCAGGTGATGGAGGGAGCTACGCTAGGGGGGCTCCCAGGTAGCTCGGGGGGAAGCTGAAGCAGAGGGCATGATCGCTACTCGTGAGGTCGGTCATCGCCAATGAAAGGAGACCCAACATATATACACCCAGTTAAGATGTAAAGTAGATGCGTTCTCGCGCTATACATTGTAAACAGTTGAATACACCAGGGGGCACTCTTTTCCCTAAGGAGGGTTTTTAACGAGGCCACCCAATAAAAAAGACTTTAGTACATAAAGTATGTGTGTTTTCCAGTTTAAAGTTTCCCTTGCCCCAAGCGCAAGTGCAAGTGATAAGTGGTCAGTACCAAGCGACCACCACCTACAGATCAGCGCCTGGACAAGCGCCTGGGAGCAGAGTGCAAGAAGTCATCAGTGGTTATTCATCGCACGATCAGTCATCGCCCCGTGAAAGCACGATCAGACATCGCCGCATGAGGACGCTATCTGTCGCCGCCACGTACAGAGCACGATCACTCATCGGCGCATGGTCATCGGGGTCTTGCCAACACGTGTTAAGCTGGGACCCAAGCTCCCAGCGAGAGCGTTACGCATGCGCCTCGCATGATTCCAGAAGAAGAGCTCCTCGCCGGTGGGAACGTGCATGAAACAGTGTGATGAGGCCATGCAGGCAGGATGTGCCTGGCGAGTGCGCTCAGACCAGCCACGCCAGGTGCTCTCCTGGGAGCACGCACCCACTCAGAGAACATTAGAGATAAGTCCTCTTCCTCTGCTTCTTACAGCAAGGTTGAGGCGAGAGAAAAGTCCTCTTCCTCTGCTTCTTACAGCAAGGTTGAGGCAAGAGATAAGTCCTCTTCCTCTGCTTCTTACAGCAAGGTTGAGGCGAGAGAAAAGTCCTCTTCCTCTGCTTCTTACAGCAAGGTTGAGGCAAGAGATAAGTCCTCTTCCTCTGCTTCTTACAGCAAGGTTGAGGCGAGAGAAAAGTCCTCTTCCTCTGCTTCTTACAGCAAGGTTGAGGCAAGAGATAAGTCCTTTTCCTCTGCTTCTTACAGCAAGGTTGAGGCGAGAGAAAAGTCCTCTTCCCTCGACTCTTACAGCGAGGCTGAGGCGAGATAGAACCTGTCACTTGGGGTTAGAGGTCTCGTGAGTGGAGAGGTAGGTTCGTAGAGAACACCTCCACTTCGAGTGAGAACTTCCAATGTGAAAGAAGGGTTCGTCCAGAGAAATCCTCCTCGCCTGTGAGCGATGTGAGGTCATTTAGAACCTGTCACTTGGAGTTAGAGGTCTCGTGAGTGGAGAGGTAGGTTCGTAGAGAACACCTCCATTCCGAGTGAGAACTTCCAACGTGAACAGAAGGGTTCGCCCAGATAAATCCTCCTCGCCTATGAGCGATGTGAGGTCAGATAAATCCTCCTCGCCTATGAGCGATGTGAGGTCAGTTAAGTCCTCCCTCGCCTGTGAGTGATGCGAGGCAAGATCGAACCTGTCACTTGGGGGTTAGAGGTCTCGCAAGCGGGAAGGTAGGTTCGTCAAGAACACCTCCCCTTCGAGTGAGAACGCCCAACGTGAACAGCCAGGCTCACCAGTTAAGTCCTCCCTCGCCTGTGAGCGATGCGAGGCAAGATTGAACCTGTCACTTGGGGTTAGAGGTCTCGTAAGCGGGAAGGTAGGTTCGTCGAGAACACCTCCCCTTCGAGTGAGAACACCCAATGTGAACAGCAAAGTTCACCAGAGAAGAAAGTCCTCACCCTCGACTTTGTACAGCGAGGTACAGGCAGAGAAAGTCCTCTTCCTCTGCTTTTTACAGCAAGGCTGAGGCGAGAAGAAAGTCCTCACCCTCGACTTTGTACAGCGAGGCTGAGGCGAGATAAGAAAGTCCTCACCTCGACTTTGTACAGCGAGGCTGAGGCAAGAAAGGTCATCGAGAAGCACTTTTCTTCCCCAAAACACAAGCATCATCTTTGGCGTTCAGGCCCTCTATGTGCTTAGCGCTGGAGTAACAGAGAAGTAAAGCAAAGCCTGAAGCGCGATGACTGATCGGTGGTGCACCAACATGCTAGTCGGTGGTCGGTGGTAGAAGCAAGTTCTGCTGCGAGAAGCCAAAGCATTTAGGCCCTTCAAGTCAGTCGTCTAGCATGAAGTTATGCATAAAAGCTGTTAAAGACAATGCTGAGTCACATGCAGAGAGTTAAAAATGGAAAGGGACATGCAGCTGGAGCAAAGATTTCATTCATATTGAAGTCAATGCAGTGAGCCTTTACAGCTAAAAGGTTTATACAAGTTATGAAGCAGAAAAAGAAATTACACAGAAAAGAAGAAGTTGCAAAGGGAGAAGCTGAAGGAGGAGGAATGATCTTGCCATCGACCACTTAGTCTCTTCGCTGAGAACGAGTTCACAGCTCGAGACTGGGGGCTTGTGATCCGGTCGGTCAGCGGTAGTCGATGACGTCAGCAGCAGATGACCACGTGGACCATTCACAGGGTGACACGTGGTAGAAGATAGCAGCTAAATCAGAGGGGAGATCACTCAGAACGATGATCGGTCGACAGTTGCTAAAGTAACCACCACCGGTAGATCAGTTCCTAGATGAGCGCCTGACAGCAGAGCGCGATAAGTAATGAAGCACCGATCAGTCATCGGTGCAAGGTCATCGGGGAGAAGGGTGATTAACACCTCTTTGTCAAGAAAGAAGTCCTCAATTCGAGCAGAGAGCTCACCAATGAAGTCCTCAGAGGGTAAGAGATGTGGGCGATGACAAGGTGGTGAGATGTCCCTTCAGCGCGCTACTCATGTCCTTACGCGCAGAGCCACGTAGGTCGCCCGGGCCAATGACTTAGTCTCTTCGCTGAAACAAGTTAACAGCTTGAGACTGGGGGGCTTGTGTACCGACCAGTCCTCGGACACCGAGAACAGGTAGTAAAGGGCGAACCACGTCAGCTGGGTCCCACAGCATGGGCCAAAGCCACGTAAGGAATGGACCCCATTAGAGGGTGATCAGTCACCGGTGTGTTCCCTCAGAGTAGGGTGATCAGTCATCGGTGTGTTCCCTTGGAGAAGGGTGATCAGTCATTCCCCTCAGAGTAGGGTGATCAGTCATCGGTGTGTCCCCTGAGAGAAGGGTGATTAGTCATCAGCATTTTCCCGCAGGGAAGGTGAGTAGTCGTCAGACCACCAGGATGGGCCGAGGTGTCATCGTCACTCAGCAGGTCGAGGAGTCCTCGGCAACAGAGTATGGCGAGGTGACATCGGCCTTGGGTGGAGACGAGGTGACATCGGCCTTGGGGGAAGACCAGTTATCAGTAAACCAGTAAACATGCCCAGAGGTAAGGAGAGGCCTGGATCACGAAGTGCCTATGCGGGTAGCAGGGAGAGCACAGTTGGGTGTAGAGTCCTGAGGGGACGAGTACTCACCAGAGCTGGGGTTTTCCCAGTAAAGCTACATGCATGGCACGTGAACAGTGAAGGCACTCCCAGAACAGGTGGCCCCAGAGACTAGATGCACAAGGAGGCATCCAGGTGGTCACCCTGTTAAAGTTTGCACTCCAGAGAAGGAAACCTTATGTGCTAGATTACCCTAAGATTGGGTGATAGCGGCACAAGGGTATTCCAGTAAACCCTAAATATGGCTAGTAGCGCAGCGAACCCTAATTAGGGCTAGCGGCGCAGTAAACCCTAGACTATATAAGGGACAGTAAGATACTTCACAAAGGTACGCAGTTTCTAGACCTAAACACACAGAGAAACTTATACACTTGGTGTCCTTGCCCTACACTGACTTGAGCGTCGGAGTGCAAACGGCCTCTAGGGCGCCCCCTTTTTCTCTTTTGCAGGTGCAAATTGCTTCGAGAGAACCAGGCACATATAAACGTGAGGAAGGAGGCGTGTGAGTGTCGTAAGTCAACCGACAGGCGGGTCAACCGACAAGAACAGAAAGTATAGCAGCGATGCACTTAAAAGTTTCACTTTCAGTTTGAAGCATGTCTTATCATATAAAATAACTTATGGTTGCAGGTCATTTTCTACCTGCGGATAAAATAGGTATGAACATGTTGAAAATTGGTAGTACTTCGAAAATTTAAAATCAATTTTAGGTACAGAGCAGATGAAAGGGAAACATTAACTAATAATGAAAGCAGCACCCAAAGCATCCACCAAAGCCTTTTTTTTTTTATCAGCATCCACCAAAGCCTAGGCTAATGAAGTAACACAACCATTTGATTATATGTATATAGTGATATCTAAAACACTGAAATTTCGTACTCATTTCCTGTTTTCCGAAGTTTATATATGAAAAAGTGAAAACATAAGACCATCAAAAGTAGTTTTTGCTGTTTTCTGTACAAACTTCTGAAAGAATGAAAAAACATCCTCCACACAAACAACTTAAGTTTAGGAAAAAGAAAGAAAACGGTATACGGTGTTGGTCTTCTTCAACAATAATTAATGTGCTTGAACTGCAGAGGAATATTAGGGTGACATGATTTATTAAAAATAAAAGAGTGAGATAATTGAGAGAAATTGAAGCAAACAAGAGATATGGTATTGGTGGAATGGAGTTGAAAGAGGTCCCACGCGTTGTACCAGCACCCATGTTCTTTTGCTCCCTAACTGCTGAAGCACACAAAAAGTTAACTATGTTTGCGTGCAGTGCATTAAGAAGAGCAACATTCCACCTGTTATTCTCTTAAGACAGCTAATTATGTCTATGTGCACTTCCCTTTTTCTGGGTTTGGAAGTGGGACTGTGGGGAACTAAAGTAACAGACACATGACTATGCCATGTTTATTGCAAGTGCAATTGCAGATGACCCTTTGGGCCGATGTGAACACCACTCTAACATACATATATTACCCTTTAATTTTGTTTCTTACATTGGGTTTGGATCAATAACAAAACGTGAGCTTGTGAGCTGTTTGTCGTCCTAATGAAATTGATATCCAAAAAAGTAGAAAGTAGAAAGCAGAAAGCAAAGGGTCGACGATTAAAGGTCAATTATAGGTCTGCTATAGCATGCAAAGAGAAGGAAGAACGAGAGTTTCTTTATTCTAAGATATTCCAAGTTCTGAGTTATTTCACTCCTTTTCTGCCACAACTTGGTCTGATATGAACAACGATCAACTCGACCAAAGGTTTCATGACTGTGTTGAAAATAAATTGAGCAAAAGTAAAGCTAGAGAATTTACTTTACCTTTATTTGTTTGACGGTATATTTTTTCTGCACATCCTTATTTACTTTAACTATAAATAACACAATTTCTTAATAGATAATAGAGTTTTAAATTCTTTTTACAGTAAACTTATACTTCAAACAATTTTTTACAGAAAATCACGTTATCTTTATATCTACATGTGTAGCATAATATCTATCTTCAACCATAACCCGAATAAAAAGGATTACTTAATGAAAGTTGTATAGATATGATGCCGTATTTTAGTGCGACATTGGACTGGAGCTGCAATGTAAAGAATGATTGAAGACAAGATATGGTTCTGCTAAAAAATTACTGAACAAGAAAGATTTAAAAAGAGTAGTATCTCTAGATTCTAAGCAGTGCACGTGGCCTAGTGATGATGGCCTATGAGACAAAATAACTGCGCATAAAATAATCTTCATGTTTTCAAACTAATTAACATCTGTAATGCAATACATAATGATAAGAATAATTTACATTTCCCACCAACATTATCACACCCCGAGTAGTATTTGCATCCCTTTCCTTTTCCTTGTCTCTCGCTCGTCTTCACGTAAGTGATCCAAAGACTTTGCCGCAAAACTTTCTCTTTAGTCAAAAGCACCTTGGGTCCCCTCCATCTCTTCCTTTTTTCTAATCCTCATTTCCCAATCGCTAAACTCATATCATTTGAATAAATGAGTGCATAGAAACGATAGCATAAATCAAGGAAAACGAGAAAAACAAAAGAGAGTTAAGAATAGTAGAAGACAGCTCCTCCTCTGATGATTATCTAATCGTAAAGCAATCCACTTTGGATACCCTTTGATAACTCAAAGAGAAGGAAAGGAAAAACCAGAATGCCCATCTCCCTATTACTCTTAACTCACTTTTTCTTCACCACTGGTTTCTGTGATCAGCATTCACTCGTCCACACAACACGCCATGCCTTCAAGACCCTTCCCTCCCACAAGTCCCACCAAAACCAAGGCCCTCTTCCTAGCACTCACCGTTTCAGCTTGTGTTGTGATTTTCTGCTCAATCCTCTACTTCCTCTACCATCTGTGGCTTTCTCTAGTTCACAGGGCTAAGACCATCCCCTTTGATGCAAGTGCTCCCTTGAAGCTCCAAAGATTCTCATACAAAGATTTAAAGCAAGCCACCAATGGCTTTGACACTGTCAATGTAATTGGCAAAGGCGGCTCTGGCACTGTTTTCAGAGGCGTACTTAAAGACGGGAAGTTTATTGCCATCAAGCGCCTGGACGCATTGTCTTTGCAGTCAGAGAGAGAGTTTCAAAACGAACTGCAGATTCTTGGAGGGTTAAGGTCACCATTCTTGGTGACCCTTTTGGGTTACTGTGTGGAAAAGAACAAAAGACTGTTGGTGTATGAGTATATGCCCAACAGAAGCTTGCAGGAGTCTCTCTTTGGAGATGAGGGTTCGAGTTTGAGTTGGCAGAGCAGGTTTTGTATAATATTGGATGTTGCTAGAGCTATGGAGTTCTTGCACCTTGGATGTGATCCTCCAGTGATCCATGGTGATATCAAGCCAAGCAATGTTCTGCTTGATTCAGAGTGGCGTGGAAAGATCTCCGATTTTGGCTTGTCAAGGATTAAGGTGGAGGGTGAGTTTGGTGTTGACTTGTTTAGCCAGGACCTAGGGAGGAGCCAGGATCTATGGAAAAGCCAAGATCTTTCAGGTAACTTGACTAATTTGACTGCAGAAACTCCTGCTATTGGTACTCCAGTTGAGAGTGTCAGTGAAGTAGATTTTGCTCTAGCTTTGCAAGCCTCTTCTTCATCTAAAAATAGTAGGACTTGCTTTAATGTTAAAGCTTTGAATTTGAGTTCTTTGAATTATAATGCCAATATTTCCAGTGAAAGTGAAATCAGGAGTGTGAATGCAAAGGGTAAGGAAATTTCAGCTTTGGATAGAGATGATTGGAATGGTAAGTTTTTTCCTTGTGATGATGAGCTTTCTAGCATTGATTATAGTAAGGAGTTAACAGTGAATGCTTCTTCTTTGGTGGATGATGAGAAGGCAAATGGGAAACAATGGGGAAAGGACTGGTGGTGGAGACAGGATGGAAGTGGAGAGTTATGTAGTAAAGACTATGTTATGGAGTGGATTGGGAGTCAGATTTGTCCATCGAACCCTGATTGGGATCATGGTAAGAACAATGTTCACGAGAAAGTAGAGTTAGAAACTTCAAGTCCAAAGGATAAAGACCAAGATGCAATTGCACCCCAATCACAGGTGTTTGGAATAGGAAACAATACTACAGATAATGGGATTGAGAAAAAAGAGTCAAAGGGAAAGAAAAATCAGAAAAAAAAGCACAGGAAGATGCAAGAGTGGTGGAGAGAAGAGCATCTCGCTGAATTAAGCAAGAAGACAAATAAACTGAAAAATCTTCACACTAAATGGAAGAAAGGCATGAAAGTGCCCCATTTTGATTTGGGTAGAAGGTTCTATATTTGCAAACGTAAGAAGTTTGGAGAGGAGGTTGAGGATGAATGTGATCAAAATGGGGAGTTTAGCTTCAGAAGAGGCTGGAAGAAAAAAAGTACTCGTTCCATTGGTAGTGACATGTGGAGTGGAGATCTTTTCAGCCGCGAGCTCAGCAGCACAACTAGCATGAGGGGGACACTCTGTTATGTGGCACCAGAATATGGAGGGTGTGGATTCTTGATGGAGAAAGCTGATATTTATAGTTTTGGAGTTTTGATTCTTGTAATTGTGTCAGGTAGGAGACCGTTACATGTTCTTGCATCACCCATGAAGCTAGAGAAAGCTAACCTAATAAGCTGGTGTAGACACTTGGCTCAAGCTGGTAACATTTTAGAACTTGTGGATGAGAGATTGAAAGAAGATTTCAACAAGGACCAAGCAAGCCTGTGTATCAATTTGGCACTCACTTGCTTACAGAAAATTCCTGAGTTGAGGCTGGATATTGGGGATATTGTTAAGATTTTGAAGAGGGAGATGGATCTTCCACCACTTCCATTTGAGCTCTCCCCTTCTCCACCTTCCAAATTATACGGCAAATCAAGGAGAAAACAGAAGAGCACTGCAGAATAGATTTTGTGATTCATAAGTCATCTGCTCACCATGTTAGATCGGGATGAATCAGTGGATATGTTTTCATTTGGAGCCTGAATACACGCCAGTTGTTAGATTTATGTTGAATGTATATCAGCTAAGTTATTTGTTCTTTCAGATGACTCAACTTCCACTGATTGTTCTCAGTGGTGGCTTTGTTAGAGCACTATGTTGATTGTCTCCCTTGATGGCGCATAGTTGCAGCTGAACTGTGTATAGGATGGTTACTGATTAGCTTAACTCTTCATTGTAATAGATAAGAGCAAAAGGGTATCTGTTAGTTGCATTTGTTTTTGAGAGACTAAGTTCTTTGGTGGGCTTGCCTTGACTTCTTCACAAATGCATTCCAAGTCACTCACTAGCTTTTCTAAGATGGACTGATTTGTTTATTTGTTTTCCGTCTTCAGAAAGCATTTACCTATTTATTGTAGTGATTTGTACTCTTGTTAAAATAGGTATATCCTATTTGATATATATTAGAAGCAGTAGTTCATCCGATTCAAGCTTCTGAATGTTGTTGCAGAACCACCAAAGCTTTAACAATTCATCTTGATGAAAAAACTAGAACGTTAATTGTACAGCATGTTCATAATTTATTGGTGGTTTGAGGATGGTCCATAGAAGTCATAATCAGAGACTAAAGTGAGTCACTATTAAAACAGCATGATTAATTCCCCAGTGTGCTTGTTCTATTCCTCAGTAAAAGTATGAATGTGTGATAATGTCGTTGACATTATTTTCTTTTCCATGATTTTGCACGACATGCAATCATCTTGCTGTCTTTATTCTGAACGTTTGTTAAAGAGGACAAAGCCATATAAAACGCCACGCAATCCCAAAAATTCGTGTATTAGGACAAAACCAAGTAACAGATTGTTATCAATACTTGAATACATGCATAAAAGTAATCATATCATTCTGGTGTATATGCTACACCACTGAAAAAGCATATACTAACGCACCAATATTGCATCATTTGCATCTCTTTACACTTTTAATGTCTATTATTTAATTATTAATCATAGTTATTTTTTATACTTTATGTTTATTAATTAATTAACTGATTTTATTTTAATTATATTCGTAAAAATAATCTTAATTTTAGGAGGAAATTTTTTATCTCGACTTTATTCCTTTAAGAATATAAGATATAAGATAAAGATCATCACTCCTTCATAGCCTATGGCCATAGGTATTATTAAAGATTACTGTTTAATTTTTTTAATTGCTGCACTTTACTTTTTTCCTAAAAAGAATAAATAGGGAAACGTGAGTGAAGGTTTCAAAAAGTTGAACTTGCCTTCTTATATAACACAGTACCACAATTAAAAACAATATAAGATATTTGTTATACATATCTTATCTTGTTTAAAAAAATTTAAGTTATTTATGTAATCACCTCATATATTAAGTAGATCCTTATAGATTTACTTTAATCCTAAAAAGTTTAACAGCTCATGTTTTTGTAACTTTTTTTTGCACTTAATTAATTTAGTTTCATACTAAAATATTAATTCTGTATTTTTAATTAAAAAATATTTATTTTGTTTCAAATTAAAAGAGAAATTTTTATTTACAAGCAACCATAAAGATATTATTTTCAAGGAACTGACAAAGAAAAAACTAAGACATTATATCTTGAAATAAGATCCTGACGAAAAGAATTATATTTAAAATGCTCCAAAAGATAATGGTATTGCCATAAGTTTGGACACATCGCACTTACAAAATTTAGCATTAAGGAAAAGAAAAAAGTTAGAATAAAAACTTTGTAACTCCTCACGATACTTGGGAAATTGGCATTAATTTTCAAACAAAGTATATGGAATTTGATAACTTACGATGAAGAAAGTAGGAAGAGCTGGTTTACGAGTCTGCATCTTGGTCTAAGAATCTGATGCTATGGTATTCAAAATGGAAGAATGTTGTAGAATGGCTCCCAACATGAACTAGACACAACTGATATGCTCCTCATACATAAAATAACATGAACTAAAATATTTTAAGGATGATAAGTGAATGAGATCCCCTTAATCTTTTACCCCCTCTTTAACTTCTTTGTTTTTTTTTTTTTTTCATTTCTTCTTTAAGAGATAAGTACCTTCCCTTTAAGGTATTTAAGAGATAAAGATTTTTGTTATTATCAATATTATTTTGAAATTTATAATTTATTATTATTACTATTATAAAAATTAATTATTTATAAACACAATGCTGATAAATAATATAATTCTAATATATTATCTCGAAATTATTACTATTATAAATTTTGGATGTTACAATATCAATCTTCCATATTCATATTTTGAAGCATTGACCAACACAAAGATATAGAGAACATTAAACATACACAAAAATATAAAAGGCTAAACAATTATAAGGCACTCAGATATGCTAACTTCACCAAAGAATAACTTAGGATGATTGAAGTAGAAAGCACCGATTCAATGGTCCAGTCTTCTGGTCTTCAGCTTCTTTAATTATAAATTGATTTTTCCTTGAAATCTAGTGTAAGAAAACATACTATTTATCGTTTTTGGCATAAGGAGCTGTTTTTTTATGTAGAATTAGGCTGGACTGAAATGTTATTCGACTCGTTTTTACAATCAATGGAGAACACCAGGGAGACAAGCAAAATATGAGTTTTGTATAACTTTGTATCCTGAACCGTGACCATCAAAACAAAGATGTATGAGGTTTGGAACATGCAGCAGCAACCAAAATCATCAAGCATTTACTTAATGATCAGATAAAATTGGTGCGCTCAATTTTTTCCCAAGTCCTCAGTACATCTGCTGCTCCTGTAACAAAGTTCAAAACTTGGTAGGAGGTCAAGGGGCCACAGCCAAACTGCATCAACTGTAAGGACTATGACATGCCAAAGTGAACTTCTCAAGATATCTTGCCATAGTTAACAATACTAGCAGTAAGTGCTAATATGGTATGCACAGTGGTAGAATGTGGAATGGCAAATCTGGGGAGCATCTGCTTCTCTGTTACAAGTTACAGAATGTCCTCTTTCTTCACCGGTCTCAATAATTTTTCTACTTCATCTAATCATTTTATAGAATATTTCACACTTTTACTACTAATAGCCTTTTTAACATTCTGTTTTCCTTTATCACCACTAACTAGTACTTCTTTCTGAAAGAGCTTATTAAGCTTTGGATCTGCAGAACATCCATTTGAAATCATCTCCTCATAAAAATATCTGGCCTTTATGAACCACCTACAAGTTACAAGCCCTTCAACCATTACTCTGTAATGCACACAACTAGGGACCACATCATATGCCTTCATTTCTGTCCAAATTTTTAGTGCATTTACAGGTTGCTTCAACTTTAAGAATTTTGCCAGAATTATGAGAAAGGAATCCTTATTTGGACCCAGACCAGAATCTTTCATTCTACTCAGAAATTCCAATGATCCTTGATAATCTGTTCCCTCAAAAAATGCATGGTAGGTTTCAGTGGTTGGACTAACATTCTCTTCTACCATTGTGTTAAATACTATCCTTGCCTCCGCTAGTTTTCCAGTTTCACAAAGAGGGAGTATCATGGAGTTGAAGGTGGATGAATCAGGCTGGAAACCTTGTTCTTTCAACTTATCTATTGTCCTAAGAGCTTCCTTCAAGCAATTGGCACGAGTTAAAACATATACCAATGAATTGTATATCTCTATACCAGGGGTCCATCCTCTTTTCTTCATCTGATCATAGAGTCTAAGAGAGTCAAAGAGGTTCCCTTCCTTTGAGAAGCAGGAAATCATGTAGCTATATGAAGTACCATTGGGTGTTATACAGTATTTTGACATATCTCTCCAAACTCTTTTTGCTTCATATACATCCTTTGTTATGTTACACCATCCATTAAGAATAATGTTAAAGCTCGTAGTCTCAAGTGGGAAGAGCTTCTTATTCACTAGCATAAACTCTTCCGCCTCTTCAACGTTTCCATACTTACAAAGAGCAGCCAAAAGTGCATGGAGTGCTTCCTGATCAGGAGTCAATCTGAACTTCTCCATAAAGTTGAATGTTTGAATAGCCTTGGCTGTGTTGTTTACAGATGCATATCTGATCGAAACAAAATACCATGAGTAAAACGGATTGAAATTATCTGTTATCAACAGAATTGACATGACACTATCAAGAATCGACAAAATTTATGATCCACAAGAAAACAATCAAGTTGATCATGTCACGAATCAGAAAAAAGCAATGCAAGACTGGCATCAACAATCTAACGCTAAGAATTCGTCACAGTAGATATTCTCATCAGCCATAAGCAAGTAAGAAGTCCTACAACGATAGACAGACAGAGATTCCTAAGATGGCCACAAGTGCAATGTCATATCCACAATAGACTGAAGGAGAACACGCTGTACACTTTAGTTGCTATCAACTATGCATTCCATTCCAGAGCAGTTCACTTGTTCCAAATGTATGAAGATAAATTTGTAAAACTAAGGCCATTTAGAGTAATAATTATTTGGAGTTTGAATCTTGAAGTAGCTTACCTATCAATCATAATAAGCATAGCCTGATGCGTGGAGAGAGAGGAAAGATGCATATCTCGAATGATGCACCAAGCAGTGGAAAACTTTCCATGAGTTGCCGAGACCCATATCATCAAGTTGCAAACTTTCTCGTCGTTATGATGGCAATTCCATTTAAAGGCAAGCAATGCAGGTTTCCATTCCTCCCTCAATGCCCAAATAGCGGAACCTATCAAATCCCTGTTTGCTTGGAAACTTGATAAGTGGAGACCCTCTGCTTGCGATGACGAATGGACAATCTTTTTGAGCAATTCCAGGAACTTTGGTAGTGATGGGTCATTCAAGTTGAAGTTGAAGTCGAAAGGCGCATGGAACTGGTTCTGAGACCGAGAGTGTAATGAAACTGTTTGATGTAATGCCTCAGAGGAAAATTTACAACTACTTGCAATTCCGATTACAGGCACAGTGAGTTGGGAATTTCGTTTTGCGATGCCATGCAAACCGCTGGAGAAGTAGGAATGGTAGCAGCGTAACCGGAGAGATGCAGCCATTGGGACTTCAACTTTCAACCTTTTACCACCTATCCTATGCTATCATCAGACCTTGCTTCAATTCAATGCCAAAAAAGTTCATATTCTTAAAAAACACACTACCAATTAAATTTATGGTTAAATAATTTGTAAGTCCTAATATTTTTTTTAATTGTGTATTTAATAAATTGCAAACTTTCAATTTAAGTCTTTAAAATAAAATATTCAACCCAAATAAACTTTTCTAAATTATTATATTAGAAAAGTTATGTATAATCAATTGATAAGCTAATTCATAAATTAAAATAAGTACATAAATTTTATTACATAAATAAAATTTGGATTTTTCTAAATATTATTGTACAATTATAATTTTTAAATTTATAAAAAATAATTATTTTCTATTAAAATATCACTAAAAAACTATTAAATAATAATTAAATAAAAAAATTATTAATAAAAGTTTATAAAATAATTTATAGATTAGTATTTAAATTAATTATCAAAATTTTAATTATTAATATTTTAAATTATCAACTAATCTATAATAAAAATTAACATAAAATATAAACTGGTAACTAATTAAATTTCGATTGTTAATGATTAAATTTAAAAACCAAATATATAATAAGGAATCCAATTATGGGCCCAAAAGGCAACACATCCCTTTCAAGCAGTCAATGCAACTTGTCCTTTATAAGATTCCATCACAGGTGGAAATATACTTTCTCTTTCATTAAATAATTAAATTCAAAATTATTCATTTTAATTATTTCAACACTATAATAAATGTTTTAGCAAAAAATTATATTTTCAAAGTTAGAAGTGTTTTTTTTTAATAATTAAATTCAAATTATTAATTTTAATCATTTAAGAACTGTTATATACTTTTTTTAAAGCTTTATTTTTTGAAATAGTATTAGAGATCTTTTTTAATTCCTGAAAACGTGAGGATGAATAAATAATTCTACTTTTTTTACATGATTATAAAAATATTTTTTCAGGTATCTCTGTAAAATAAATCATTTATGAAAAAGGTAGGTATCTAATATTTTCATGGGAATACAAGTTGTTGTTTAAATAAGTTTTAATTTTTTTAAATGATTAAATATCAACAAAATCTGTTTATAGGAATATAATTTCTAAATATAATCAACAAAAAATAATAACTCTTATAATATAAAATATACCTCAAAACAAATATAAAACACAACAACCATAATATCATATATTGAGTTCGATAATAAAGTTGTTTTTATTGTTAATGAATTTTCTTTTATAGAATATTAATTAAAAATTCCAATTTCAAGTCAATAATGACTATAAAGGTGTGTATATATATCATTATGAATTCTATAAGATTTAGTATAGATAAAGAAGGTTATTCGAGATTGGTTATAATTAGTGTGGTGGGTGTCTGTAGTTCAGTTGTTTTTTTTTTATTTGAATACTTCACTCATTCATACTACTTCAAACTTCTCATCGTTAATTCTCCAGCACTCGGTCGCTTCCTTAATTCCTCAGCATTCAGTCGAAAAAGTTGTCTAAGGAATCAAGTAAGTATTCTATTCTAATTCTAATGTATGTAAAATTGATAAAAGCATACATTACTCTATTATAGAGAGTTTATTTATATCAATATCTTAAAATAAATCATTGTTAATTATTTTTTCGGAGCATAGCACATATTTGATGGGATGTATTCTGATTCATAGAAACCTTCTATAATTATATTACAATATTACAACTGTTTTTAATATAATTTCAACTGGTCGGTCTGTTACTTAAATCGAGTGACATGATTCACTTAGATCAATCCGACCGATACAAAAATTTTTTAAATTTATTATATAAAGAATTAAATAGTATAAGAATCATAATTTTACCTGAAAAACTAAATGAATTTATTTAGTAAAGAGGATGACTTTGACTTCTAAATGACACAAATTTTTAGATGTATTTAAATAAACTATTTAAACAAAAATTAAGAGGTAGAAATAACTTCAAATTCATCCAATTTTATCAAGTATTATAAAGATTTGGTATTGGTTGATGATTTTGTTCTTAAAATACAAAGTAATGAGAATGATGTATATAAATTATTTATAATTTTAGTTTTAAATTATTTGAGACTTTTAGAAATAAGAAATATGAAATTAATGTTATTAAAGTAAAAATAAGTATAATAATTATAAAATTAAAGTTAGAAAAATGAGGATAAGAGTCAAAGATGAACTAATAATATAAAAGTTGTTAAAATTTTATCCTACCTTTCTATATTAATGGAAAATCTTCGTATTGATTGGATTGATTTCTTATATTGAGTATGAAAATTTTAATAAATATGTATAAAATATTAAAATATTTTTAATTTTTATATTTTTCTTTAATTACTTATTTTTTATAACATTATTATTTGACAATTTAATATTTTGCAATTATAAATTCCTTTTTATATTTGACCAAGAAAAGAATCTGTTTTCGACATTGGATACTTAAAAGCATCATGTTATTTTTTAATGTACGAACTCGGTACCTCGTATAACTGAATGAGAAAAATAATAAGAATGTTGGAGAATACAAATGCCATCCTACTTAATTGTTTATATATTGTTGAGATTTTATTTTGAAAATTCAATTATAAATTTATATTCAGAATCACACTGATTCAACATAAAACTAGCAAATTTGTTACTAATTTATTAGATGAATGTGCATAACTAATTTTTATATTAAAATTAAACTCTTTTATTCCTCTCTTTATCTTTTCAAAGTTTATTTTCACCAATAATGGATCATAGTAAATTGGTTGGGTAGGTGAAATTCACAATTAACATTTTTTTTTTATGTTCTGACAGATTCAGTTAATTATCTTCAGAATAATTAAACAGTAATTTATTAATTATTATCACAAGATTACTTGAATTTTCTGTTTCTGTGGCCTGTTGTTATCTTGTTCTGCGCAGTGTGTGATGAACTTCACACACACAAACACTGCACACTTCGCTCTCAACTATTTTCTTTTTCTTCATAATTCGGCGCTAATCAATCACAATTTCTCTATATTTCATGTATTTTCCCCAACTCTAATTCAAGGGTTTTGATCTTCTTACTTTTCCCCCTTCCTCTGTTTCGAGTTTCTTCGGTAGAAGGCCATTCACGGTCGGTTCTCTCGTATAATTTAAGATAGATTACCTTGTAGGATTTGTTGCGAATCTCGGCAATTATCCGATTTCTATTGAGTAAAGTCGGAGGTATGAATCTTAGTATAAAGTCTATGAATGCCTTCTGGGGTGAAGATTTTGTCTTCTTCTTCAAAAAGGCGTGATTTTTTTTTTTTTTTAAAATTTTTTTATGTCTTTTATTATCGGATGAAATATATTAACATGGATGCTTTGATTGGGGTATGATATGCATGTGTTATTCCAACAGTATCAGGTACCTGGGCTTGTTATTTTTCCGAAACCTGGATATTTCCTTTTGATAGAGTAAGTTAATAATCGTAGTGTAGTGCATAGTATTTGTATTAGTAACTTAATTGATTGCTTCATCATGAGATGCATATCGGAGATAGTTAGTAAAGACCATTCTGCAGTTATGATGTGGCCAAAGCCAACTTGTGAGGGGTCAATTAGGGGATGACCCTCGTCCTCCCCCTATCTTGTAGTTTTTGTTCAGACTATGATGTCATTGAATGTATTGTGGGAGATTCCTAATTGATGCACTCTTCATCTGTTGGGGCCACAAATATGTTGAGAGATTGACGTGTGTCTAGATAGATCAATACTGTCTATCATAGGAGTGATAATTTGTTTGTGTAATATTGTTGGAATCAATGGGTGGTTAAAGCTCTTATCTCATATGTTCTTTCAGTTATTAGTGGAACTTCACAATGGCAGATCTCAAGGAGAGGCTGCTACCACCAAAACCTGCTTCGGCTCTTAATGTAAGAGAGATTGCCAATCGACCAGCTGCCTCTGGAAGGCAAGCTTTCCAAGGGGTGGATGTTCTGGGGCTAAAGAAGCGAGGCCAAGGTCTCCGATCATGGATTCGTGTTGACACAACTGGCAACTCTCAAGACATTGAAGTAGACAAGTTTACCATAATGCGACGTTGTGATCTACCTGCACGTGATCTTCGCCTACTAGATCCTTTGTTTGTCTACCCATCAACAATCCTCGGTAGGGAAAAAGCTATTGTTGTAAATCTGGAGCAGATACGGTGTATCATTACAGCAGATGAAGTTCTTCTCTTGAATTCTCTTGATAGTTACGTATTGCACTATGTAATGGAGCTACAGCGACGGTTGACAGCAAATGGGGCAGGGGAGGTTTGGCAATCAGATGGTTCTGACATGAACCGAAGGAGAGGAAGTAGGAATCTTGATAATGTATTTAGCAACTCTTCCCCTGATTATTTACCTTTTGAGTTCAGGGCTCTTGAAGTTGCCCTGGAGGCGGCATGCTCATTTCTTGATGCTCAGGTTTGTAGATGTACATGTTTATGTCAGAGACTAACAAATGCTGGTTTATTTTTTTAATTTAACCTGTTCTTCATTTATTTTTCTGGTTGCTATGAACAGAGATCTAGTATTTCTATAGGATAGCCATATGATAGCATTGAGTTTCTATCAATATTAATCTATGCCATATGGGGGAAGTATGACCATGTTAAGGTTAATTGAACTTGTTGGTAATTGTTGTTTTGATGTGTACCTACTGATTAAGGTCAAACTGCCCTTTTGTGGTAACAGTTTGTTAAGTCTTTAGAATGTTCTGTAGGAATTTTTTTTAGAGAAAGCCAGTATGTACCACCTATACTACCTAAATTGGATGAATATTGCAGTTGTTTCCTGTTGGCACTAAAAGACTTGGTTATTGCAATTTCCTCCCATCTCCACTGCATTAATCCATTAGACCTTCAATGTAAACATTTGTTTCTTTATCCTATTGTTGAGAAAGATGTAGGATGATCACTTGACTGTGCAGTCATTGGGTGATTTCAATTTGATGTATCATGTAGCTTATGTGGTCTGTTGGTGGTAAAGTTGTCTGGTTGTTTCAAACTTACGAGTGAGAACTAAGGAGAGAGAAAGATAGGACTTAAATATGAAACTGTGCATTTCTTCGGGAGTTTCTTTCTACATGTTAATGTTAGGTGGTGAAAAGTGGGAAACAGTAGTTGGCAGTAGATACGATGGAGATTGGCAATTATTGTATGCCAAGGAGGTCAACCATAGATCCTATATAATTGTTGAGAGGTATGATGGAAAGTTACTGAAGGCAACAGTGGTCTCCACTTTCTTCACATGGTCTTCATTGATATTGAAAAAATTATTTGATATGGCGGCATTAGAAGTCCTATAATAGCATTAATGTTCAAAACTAAAATTCTTTCATATTGTATTCAAACAGAAGAATTCTTGATCCATGTGCTTGTGTAGGATATTTTCTTCTTTGATATTCTTGTTCATTTGGTTTGGATAAATTAATGTGACATTTGCAATTCTGTTCTTGCCATTTACAAAAAGGCAGCAGAGTTAGAAATTGAAGCTTATCCCTTGTTGGATGAACTGACATCAAAGATCAGTACACTAAATTTGGAACGTGTTCGTCGATTAAAAAGCAGACTTGTTGCCCTTACCAGGAGGGTTCAGAAGGTGATGCTGGGTTATATTTTCTTCTTTCCTTTTTATTGGAAGTAACAGTTATCATATTTTCTGTGTCTTATTAGTATTTTGCTTTGCAAATGCATATATTCAGGTTAGAGATGAAATAGAGCAGCTTATGGACGATGATGGTGACATGGCTGAAATGTATCTTACTGAGAAGAAAAGACGGATGGAGTTGTCATTTTATGGAGATCAGTCTATGGTTGGATATAAATCAGTTGATGGTGCATCCATTTCTGCCCCAGTTTCTCCTGTTTCATCACCTCCTGATTCTCGGAAGCTTGAAAAGAGCTTCAGTATTGCTAGGAGTCGACATGAGAGCATGCGAAGTTCTGAAAGTACTACGGAAAGTATAGAAGAACTTGAGATGTTGCTGGAAGCATACTTTGTTGTCATTGACAGCACTCTAAACAAGTTGACATCGGTAAACACTTTTATATACACCAACCCTTTTCTTTCTTGGTTCATAACAGTTTATCAACCACTGTTTCTTGCGTTTTTGTTTCAGTTGAAAGAATACATTGATGACACAGAAGATTTCATAAACATCCAACTGGTTTGTTTTCTTTCCCTGGGGTTTATGTCAATTTTATTTATCATATTTTGGTCGTGTTTCTTATGTCTGATCATACATGCAAATGAAAATTACTGAACATGTTCACACAAACAACTCACAATGGGGAGAGGTCGGAGTATTTTGAATTTTGTTGCTCTAAGATTGTTGGTTTATGGGACAATGGCGTCTTATTGCCTCAGTGAAAGTTGTGTATCTTACATTTCATGGGAAGAGAAATTAGTTTCTTCAATAACCACCAATCTCCACTTCACTCTTTCACATTTTTTCCAATTTTAGTTTTTCACCTTTTTAGTTAAAGAAATTTATTATATTTTCTGAAATTACTAACTGCCAATGAAACATGTTATGGGAATCATATTTTAGGCATGATATTATTGGGGAATGTGATTACTCTGGGGATATAAATATGTACCTTGAAACAAACTCTCTTAGTATTTCTGACTATCATGTTGTATGGCTCCAAAAGAACAAAAAACTAGTAGATATTTTGTTTTGATGAATTTCTCCATAAACACTCACAGGAAAAGAAAATAAAAAGGAAAAGTAACTAAATTTCTTGTTAAATTAAATTAGCTATTTCATTTTTAATCTTTCTTTTAGTCCCTAACGTCTAAAGCCATAGGGTTTAAAAAAGTTAAATTATATATAATGGTTAATTTTGAAGTGTAAAGAATACAAGGTAAAGTTTGTTGAACAATAGGGATCAAATGAGAGGTTTTAACTTATTTTAATTTAGAATAACTCTAATTTTTTTTTTCTCACAGGATAATGTGCGGAATCAGCTTATCCAGTTTGAGCTTTTACTCACAACTGCAACATTTGTGGTAGCCATCTTTGGTGTGGTAGCGGGAATATTTGGGATGAATTTTGAAATTGCATTATTTAATGTCCCTTCTGCTTTCCAGTGGGTCCTAATAATAACAGGAATTTGTGGAGCATTTATATTTTCTGCATTCGTGTGGTTCTTCAAGTACAGAAGACTCATGCCCCTATAGAAAGCTACACCATGAAGAAGATAAAATAATTGCGTCCTCTCTACTAATGTTCCATGTTTGGTACGCAATCATAAAATTCAAAAGGAAAGCCTACACAGATCAATTCTTTCAATTCAATTTTGTATTAGTTTTTAGGTTATTTATGACGACAATCTGATTCAGCAATGTCTATATTTATGGACAAAATTGATACTTCATCTTCTTCATCTATAGATTAAATTATTTCTTTCCTATCCATGACTGCATCAATTAAAAGAGACATATATAATTTTTCATCCATCATAATTGAAGCATCCTATCATAATTCCCTTTGCCATTATAACATACCTCCCTTAGCTCATTTCTTTTTTGGAAAATCTTGCTTCATAACTTCCCACTTACAAAAGAAAGAGTGCATTATTGCTTCTAATTGCAACAAGTGTGGTGCCAACTTTGAATTGACTAATCACAACATATTTAGTTGTACATCTTTTTAGATATTGAAATTCTATGTCGATTAGATGTAAGATTAAATTACATATATAGTTGCAAACTTTATCTTACATCCTAATAAAATTTATTAGATGTATTAGGTCTTTTATTATTGAATTATTTGCATCACCTCCGAATCATGTTCATGTTGAAGAAGTACAATCTTCAACATATACGGTTATATAGAAAATCCATTATTGATACAATTATAATGATTATGAGAATGAGAAAAGGGATAAATTTTACTAATAAATGAGTTGATTGTTTATGGACACAATTAAGGTGAAGATGGAAATGACTTTTGAACAACTTGGATTATGTAGTTAATAATGTACTTAGAGACGATTTGAATTGGTATGTAAGGAGGGTCAATATCCAAAGTCCCCATCTGTCTCATTCTTTCCTCTGATTGCCTCTTCAATGTCTTATCATCACACTCCTGCACTTCACTACCTTCAGATTCTCCTCTCAAATTTCCCATCACAATCAACTTAAATAAAATGGTTTTTGTACTTTCATCACAGAATCTAAGTTCTGCTAAAAACTATGATCCTAGTAAAATTTATCATATCATACAAACCAGTAACCCCATTTCATGAGCTCCACATTACTATTCCAATTCCAAGTAGCATATATCCAAAATATAAAAGAAATGTATTTGGGGTAGTATGAAGCAAACGAAGTAGACAGAGAAGTGGATTAGAGAGGAAAACACACATCACAACATCATTGATTTAATATTTGTTGTGCCTAATTTAAAATCTAAAGTAATTAATAATTAGAAGATATATAAATATAATTATACTTTAGTTTAGATGTTAAATATTTGACAGACTTGAACTTATAGAGTAAATAAATTATATGGAGTATTACACACAATATATACAATGAAATGATTAGTTTATTTAACTCAAACATTGAAATAACATTTAATCTTTAAATTATACTAATTTTTTTTTGGCTTGGTTTTATATTTTCAAATAACTTTTAATATATTTTAATTTAATAATTGATAAAACAAATTAACATAACGTAGAACTTAATAAATAATTTATGTATGGTCAGTTATTGAAAATAACATAAATTTTATAATCTGTTTTAAGATATAAAAGAAATTTGTTTTCTTCTCAAGTTTATTAAGATAATGTATATATTTATGGTCAATTATCACATTAAAAATATTCTCATCTTTAAAATGGCTTTTGAGTAATATTAAAATTTTAAACATTGAGAACAGACTTTCAATCAAATATTAAAGAGAAGAAATAAAACTATGAAAATGCACAATTCGACTCAATGAGACAAATGAAAAAAATGTGTTAACCTAATCCCAAAAATTACATCCTTAATGTTCAGAACACCAAATATAACAAATACATATCATCAAGATACAAAATACCTGTTTCCTTCAAAGACAAACATACAACTTTTAATATGTTATTGTTTTAAGACATTGATAAATCCATAACATCTAGAAGACCTAAGTCTTTTAGTTGGTAGATGTTATTAAATTATATTCACATTTATCTACTTTTGAAAAAGAAAATCACTTTCCTAATAAAGTGATACATGCATCACTTGTTCTATTTATAAATAATATGTTGGGTAGGATTTGAAACAAATAAAATAATGAAAATTAAAAATTAATTTTTAAAGTACACAAATTCAAAGATTTTTTATAAGAAAAAATGAGTTATTTAATTACTATATATATATAATTGTAAAACATTTATGTTATCACTCAATTATAAATTATCTCATATATATAATATTTGTAAAATATTAAAATCATATTTTTAAAAGTATAGTTTTTAAAAATCTAAAATACTATTTTAATAGCAAAATATTTTATATGATTTATAAATTTTTGGGAATATGTGGTATTTTGGGATAAGTTTTGGTGATAATAATGACATTGAAGGGCCGAATAGTTAAACAATAAATTGTCATGGTTGGGTGGGTGGTTGGTTGAAGCAACCTAGAAAGTGATGGGAAAGTAGTTTGAAAAAACTCACACAATAAATTCAAGTTAAACCCAAAAATCGGTGCATGCCTCTTATTTATCACCTCTCCAATTCATTTTCTATTATCATTAAAACTTTACAACTTACCAAAAAACTTGTTTCAATGTTTAAACATAAACGTGTGGGATTATTCAAAAAAAATTGTATTATATTTTCTACCATAAGGATAAAAAAAAAAACACAACATGTCGTTTTTAAGTTGAGTTGGCAAACTGCCTCATTCACTCATCACACTGATAAATAATGGTAGGGTTAAAAAAAAAAAAATTTAAGATAAAATTATGTTTTTTTTTTCCATTTATTGTAATTATTCAATTGCATTGTTTTTGTTTCTGAAAACTAAGATTTATGTTTTAGTGATTATTACCCACATAAAAAAGATATCTCACTAAGATTCTGAAGTTTCAACGTATTTCTTAATATGATATGAAATATTATGGTTTAGGTTATCTTTATGGTTTAATTTGCATTCCTTAGGTTTATGTTGTGATGTTTATGTTATCTTTATGGTAAGTGTTTAGATGTTTTTTGAGATTAATATTGGTGTGATTTGTTTTTCATAATTCTCGCATTGAAGTTATGAAATGATCAAATCCACGTACAAAATTCTTATAGCTTTTATTTGACCTATTTTTTTAAAAAGTCTCTAATTTTGAGTTTGATCAGAACTAGTTATGATAAATAACAAAACATTACCCACTACCAACTACTTGCCTGGATTTGGTAAGTGGGCCCAATCCAACATTGCATTGGAAACCTTAAAAACCAAGTCACATAATACAACGTATCATTGTGGTTTGGAGGGAACAGAGATGCTCATCAACGTCAAGCAATCCACCATGGTGCGTCCGGCGGAGGAGACGCCGCGGAGGCCGCTGTGGAATTCCAACGTCGATTTGGTGGTGCCAAACTTCCACACTCCCAGCGTCTATTTCTATAGGCCAAGCGGAGCCTCCAATTTCTTCGACACCACCGTTATGAAGGTGGCACTCAGCAAGGCCCTCGTCCCTTTCTACCCAATGGCCGCCCGCCTCCGCCGCGACGACGACGGCCGCATCGAGCTTTTCTGCGACGGTCAGGGAGTGCTCTTCGTCGAGGCTGACACCACCGCCGCCATCGACGACTTCGGCGACTTCTCACCCACCCTTGAGCTCCGGCAGCTCATCCCCGCCGTGGATTATTCTGCCGGGATCGGAACGTACCCGCTCCTAGTGCTACAGGTTTATTTTCTTTTCGCCCTTATTTCATTCACACTTAACACGCGCCTTCCCCACAGTTCTATTATTTTCTCGTTCAAGCTTGACGTTGATATTTAGGTTTAGTTTATTCATGAGTTTTGCCTTTTCTGGGGCTCACACACACGAACACTTAAAAGAATATTTAAACTTGTTTGTTCAGAAATTTACGTGAATTGTTATAAATTTTCCACTTGAGCAAAAACAATATGTTTAGAAGTTTCTGAATAACAATCATTGCATAGGCTAAATGTTGGAGCAATGTGCACCAGAAAACTGACAGAGGAGATACTATTATAATTTATATCGATCTATTAAGAGTTCTATTACATATTAGACATATGATTAAAATGGTAAAACTTCTCTAAACTTACTCTGGATTAAAAGAGGGTACATGAATAATGTATAATTAATTAGGTTTGCATTGTCTTAAACACACCATTGATAAATGAAAATAAATGGTTCATCATTACTCTTGCCATGCATTTAACATTGCCTATGGTGCATTTGGAATATTTGTTTAACTTTTTCATTTTTTTATTTAACCAATATACTAACATTATTGTATTTTTTTTATCCATTAACACTGAAAATAAAATCTCATTTCTATTTATTTCTCTATTTGAAAATTAATTTTAATTATATCTTTATATTTACATATTTTATGCATTTTAAAATAGTTTTATTATAAATAAATATATTAATTAATTTACATACTGTCTTTTAAATATATAAATAAAGAAATAGGTGGGATAACATATGCCGGAGAATACTGCCTAAACTTTAGAGACGAAAGCTGAAATTTCTTATCATAAATAACCAATTGCATTAAAACTAATCGCCAAAATATATATACTTTTTATTTTTAAATATTTGTAGACTTGCAATTATTTGCCTGATATTTAAAATTGAAAAAGAAAACTTTGAAAAATATGTTAATCGTAAAGAAAAGTGGGGGAATGCACATGAGAAGCATGAATTTGGGCCCCACTTAGTTTTTCTTTTTTTTATGAAAAACATTAAATAGTATACAATCAATTGAGAGCGTTCCAACCACTCACCAGCAATTCGATATTACATTGTAGTAGTTTTTCTATTTATTTATTTTCAAGTTGTTATGTCAGCAACGAAATGAACCATGACCCTTGTTGGCTATTATATTTAAGACACAGTAATAGAATTCTATTTAAATTAATCCTTTTTATTTAGATTAAATTACATTGAGATTACATACATACTTTTTATGATTCTGGTTTTTGAAGGTTTACAAGTTTGTAGTATTTTTGAAACATCTGAGAAGATGATAAAGAATAGTAACAAAATATAAAGTATTAACAGGTAACATATTTCAAATGTGGAGGGGTGTCACTAGGTGTTGGTATGCAACACCATGTAGCAGATGGAGCATCTGGTCTTCACTTCATCAATGCATGGTCAGATGTTGCTCGTGGCTCCGATATTTCCCTCCCTCCATTCATCGACAGGACACTGCTCCGTGCCCGGGATCCACCTCGTCCTGTTTTTGATCACATTGAATACAGGCCTCCACCAGCCATGAACACCACCACCCTGCAACCCTCAAAACCAGGCTCTGACGGTGCTGTTGCCGTCTCTAGTTTCAAATTGAGCCGTGACCAACTGAACACCCTCAAGGGTAAGTCCAGAGAAGATGGGAACTCAATCAGCTATAGCTCTTATGAGATGCTGGCTGGTCATGTATGGAGAAGTGTGTGCAAGGCAAGAGCACTACCTGATGAGCAAGAAACCAAATTGTACATTGCAACTGATGGAAGGTCAAGGCTGCAACCTCCCCTCCCCCCTGGTTACTTTGGCAATGTCATCTTTACCACCACTCCTGTAGCAGTGGCTGGCGACCTCATGTCAAAACCAACATGGTATGCTGCAAGCAGAATCCACGATGCATTAATGAGAATGGACAACGAATATTTGAGATCAGCTCTTGACTATCTAGAGCTGCAGCCTGATCTAAAAGCGCTTGTTCGTGGATCACACACTTTTAGGTGTCCAAACCTTGGCATCACTAGCTGGGTAAGGCTTCCAATCCATGATGCTGACTTTGGTTGGGGAAGACCCATTTTCATGGGACCTGGTGGCATTGCCTACGAGGGGCTATCTTTCATTATTCCCAGCTCAACAAACGATGGCAGCATGTCTGTGGCAATCGCTCTTCCTCCTGACCGAATGAAAGTGTTTCAGGATTTGTTTTATGACTTTTGAACTCTCGGTTCAACATGCTCACAGTTCTTAGTTCATTCAAGTACTTTTTTTTCCATAAACCGTATGAATATTGATATCAGTGGCAAGGCTTCATAATCCGTAAATACAAATGAACTTGGAAACAAGTGCACCCACGTATTATCCATTTGATGTCACATGTTTGTGTGGGTAAAAGATTTTTGTGTTAGCTCCTTTTCCTATCTGTGTTTTTGAGCCATGAGATACGTCTATGTTCATCCTTAGTTCTTCAGTTACGATTCCATGCTTCTCTGCAGTTGCTTGCAAATACTAGTTCTAATTAATATGGAGGAAAAAGATGCACAGTTTACGTAAGGTGGTAATAAATACTATCAGGATGCTCTTGTTTATTACAATTTATCGATACCTAACAAACTAATCACAAATATTTTATCGCACATTTAAAATATTTGTTTTAGATAAAAGAAGGTTTTAAAAATCTCACATTAATTAATAATAATATTAAATTATAATATATATGTAAATACAAAACTTACTTTACAATTTTATATTACAATAACATATATAAAAAAATATTTAGTTTTTTTGGATTTTTTTTATCTTAAAAATATCTCTCACTAAAAAACCAAGTTAAAATCTAGTCTCTTAATATATTAATATTTATTCGTAAACAGTAAAAATAAACATTTTACATACCAATAATTAATATTTTATTTTTTAATTTAAAATATTATTATATTATTATAAAGTTGTTAAAAGGTATGTTTTTTATTGTTCACGTCAAATAAACTTTTCTGGTTGGTTGTGACACTTTTCTGGTTGTTTATTAAGTGAGTAGATGTCAACCACTTTTTCATGTTTGATATGGTTCTATTTTCTTGCAGATAAAAAAAAAATAATAATAATGTTTCTATTTTCTTATGTTGAGATTTTAGGTTTTAGGTTGTATTAGTTATTTTCATAATATTTCCTAAAAATAATAATAATAATTTAAGTATACTAAAAATATCCTATGTATAAATAAAGTAAAAAGGCTTTTTCGAAAAAAGTAAAAATTATTGGAGCTAATCTGCTTTTTTGTTTCTTTGAACTTGTTGCTTTGGATTTTATCTTAATAAACTACGAAATTTCCTTCTTAATTAATAAATACTGTATTTTTATTTGCATTGCTTAAACTAGAATTTGCGCAATGCCTAAGTGGAATGATGATGAAGGGTGAGAATACAGCAACATACATTTTATCACACCCACTACTCATTGTTTACATCATTATCTATCACTATTCTTTTTTCTTTCTCTTCAATCATATGCTGCTCACATTGCTGCCATAACCAAACCATTATGCGCTTCAACTTGTTAATCACCAGTCACCACCTATAGTGGAAGATGAAATTCCTAGAGACGAGGCAAAAGTTCCTGCAGTGTCCCCATTAAGGTATCTCTTGAGACGATCTAAGTCATCTGCTGCATCAAGCATGGTTGGTCTTGTCGAAGGTGACTCCTGTGTGCAGAGAAGTCCCAACTCGATTAACTCTAAAATAGCAACTTCCCACGTCTTTCTAACCTCTTGGGATTGATCTCTTGAGGCTGTCACCAAAGCAGGATCTACCACTTTTTCTACCCTTCCGTGAAAATGAATCTTTACCCATTTGTGCAGACTTAACCCACCAGCAAACATGTCATCTATTGGTCTTCTTCTAGTCACCATCTCAAGAACTAGAATGCCAAAGCTATAGACATCTCCTTTGATGGATGAATTGGATCCAAATCCATATTCTGCATGAGAAATTATGGAAGAGTACTGAAGACTTATTACTTGAACTAGTGGAAAATATTTGCAGCAAATGCATAACAAGAGTGTCACCTTTCTAGTATATGTATGAGATAATACTGTCACCAAAACATGATGTAACATATTTTATTAGAGTTAAATTGTGACTGATTTAGACTAATTGAATTGCTTGGATCCTGATAGTAAATTGGTGAAAGACCATTTTCTAATTTAACTGAGCTTGGTTTAATGTTGCTTCTTACGCTTTTCATCTTACGGCAATTTTGCAAGATACACATTACCTGGTGCAATGTATCCAATAGATCCAAAGAACAAATTTGCGCTAGAGTTGGCCATATTATCAATAGCCCCACCTCCAGCACTCATAATTAGCCTTGCAACCCCAAAATCAGAGACCAGAGCTGTCATGTCATCATTGAGAAGACAATTGCTTGGTTTTAGATCACAGTGTATGACTCTGACAGGAGAGTGATGATGCAAATAGGCCATCCCTTCAGCTATATCACTGCAAATATTGACCCGCTGGACAACACTCAAGTGCGGTGATCCAGAAGAAGGATAGAGGCGGCTCTCCAAGCTGCCATTGGCCATATAAGGTAGAACAAGAGCCTTAAAATCGGGTAGGCTACATGCTGTAATAATCCTTATAAGATTTCTGTGTCTAATTCTCTTCAAAACTTGGCATTCTCTGTTGAAGCTCGTGGTAGAATTTCCAGATTGCAAATGCAGCACCTTGACTGCTATTGGTGTCCCGTCCAAGAGAACACCTCTGTAGACATGTCCATAACTACCTGATCCAACAAGTCTCTGATTGTCAAATCCTCCAGTGGCATCTGACAGTTCCTTATACGAGATTCTTGGGAAGTTACTGATCAACTCTGTTCTAGCTGCCTTTTTGCTTGCTTCAGTCCTCTGAGAGCTGATGATTACTTTAAGACGCTTGCATCCAATTACACAGCAAATTATTGACAACAAGGTCGATATGAAGATCACCAAAATCAATAAAATCAATAACAAACGAGCATGAATCCATCTTCTCCTTTGATAGCACAAGGATATGCCTGCAATTGTCCCACAAAGTTTTGGATTCCCTAAGAATGACAAGTTTGAAACTGAATTAAAGATACCACCAGATGGAATCTTTCCTTCCAGATTGTTAAATGATAAGTTGAGAAAAGTAAGCGTTTCAATTTTACCAATTTTTGCTGGTATCAATCCAGATAACTGATTTCGTGAAACATCAAAAGATTCAAGGTTCTTCAGATCACCCAGGGACTGAGGGAGCTCTCCTTGAAGAAAGTTGTTCGAAAAATTAATCATTGAAACAGCAATGCATCCTGATATCTGAGGGAAGATACTTCCAGTCAGGTAATTGGACGAAAGATCTATCTCCTGAACCTTTTCTAATTTGCTGAGCTCAATTGGCAGGTCACCTTCAAGGTGGTTATGGGAGACATTTATGAAAATTCTGATCTCATGCAAGCCTGCCAATTTCAGTGGGATGCTTCCTGTTAATCTATTGTGGGATAAGTCAAGCCTGTACAGATTAGTGCACCGTCCCAATGTGGGGGGTATTGTTCCTGAGAGAAGGTTATTGTTGAGAAACAAAGAATTTAGTCTCACCAAATTTCCCAAACTGTCTGGAATCCTACCTGAGAATTGGTTGTGTGACAGATCCAATAGACCCAGATTGAGACACTTGCCTATTGCTTCTGGAATTGGAATTTTGAAATGGTTGTCTGATAAGAAAAGTTGTTCCAACCTTGGCAATCTGAATATATCTGAGGATATAGTTCCATTTAGAAGATTGGATGTTAAATTCAGAATGAAAAGCCTTGAAAGGTTTGCTAAGCTGCGAGGAATTGATCCAAAAATTTGGTTTTCCTGCAATAGCAGGGTTCTTAGGTTGGTGAGTTGGCTGGGGAAGGTATCGGTGAACCTTCCCCCAAGGTCCATTCCTGCCAATTCAAGCTCCTCTAGATTACTGTTGTTTCTGAGAGCAGTGAAAAATGGATCGAGATTGGTGTTGCTATCCTGGCTTACCATGTTGTTGTATGATAAATGAAGGTAAAGAAGATATGGCCAACTGCTTACAAACTTAGCAGGCAATTCGCCAGATAGATAATTGTACTCCACATCTAAATGTTGAAGCGATAGATTGGTCAGCGAGAGAGGAAGCCGCCCAGTAAATTGATTGTTGTATAAACTGATACTCCACAGGACTTTGCAGTTTCCAATCTCTTCCGGGATTTGACCACTTAATGTGTTGCTGGAGAAGTCCACAACATTTAGCATAGTGCAGTTGGAAAAGAGAGATGGAGGAAGCGAACCTGATATGTTATTTTCCTTAATGACTAGAATGTTGAGCTTGGAAAGCATGGAAAAGGAGTCTGGTATTGAGCCATGCAAATTATTCCCCTCAAAAATGATGCAGTGAATGCGTCTGAGGTTGGAAAATTCAGGAGAAATACTGCCAAATAATTGACTGCGAACAATCTCAAGGTTGTGCAGTCCAGTGAGATTGGAAAGAACAGGTGAAAGCAGCCCCACAAGACCTTTATCATATAGGATTAGACGTATAACACGGTTATGGGATCTGTCACATTCAACACCCGTGAAGTTGCACACAGGAACGGCTTCATCCCAGTTTGCAAGTGAGGAAAGAGGGTCTGATACAATTGTTTTTCTGAATTCCAGAAGCGCAGCTCTATCGGTGAGTAAAGAATGAGAAGGGTGGGGGTGGCGGCGGCTTGGAAAGGAGTGACCAAATGTTACAAGTAAAAGGAAGAACAAGGTTTGTGAGAAAACCATGTTGTATGATTGGTCATAAAGACTGGTTTTTTTAGCAATAGTTATGTAAAACTCTGTGTATGAGATCCTTCCCGCGCAGTGCTTTACTGCCACCCATTTGGGGCGTTGAGGAGTTTGACATTACGTAGTGTGGTGTGAGTTGAGGTGGGAATGGTGGCATGGTGGAAAACTCAGAGCAGATACGATGATGATTTGAAGAAGAAAAATCCATGATTGGAGATGAGTAGATTCTCAACTGAGTTGGGAGGAGACAGAAGCATGAATTGGTAATGGATGAACATGGACATGATCTCAACTCAAGCAGCTTGCAATCTTTGCTTCTGCTTTCAACAGTGGCGCACTCACTCACACGCACACTCCAGAATGGTTTCAGTGGGAGTTTTTCATGCCACAACTTTAAACAAACAAATAACACATTTAACATTATGGATAATATTTGATTTTTTTAATGAATCTTAAATGAAAAATTAAAGTTTTACTCAATCAAGATAAAATAAATTTGAGCAGCGTAATAGATTATCATCAAACAAATCATTATTAGTGTAATCTAAATGTTCTATATAAAACCAACAAACTTATCACATTCAAGAATCCAATTATTATAAGCAACTAAATTAAACACTGTAATTTCTAATATAAATAAACTCTTATGAGTTTATGAAGTTAAAAATCTATTTCAAGTTTATGTAGTTTTTCTAAAATGTTAGTAGCATAAAGCCTAAATTATAGACTACCCAAAAATAAAAATAATACAATTAGTATACCAATCAAAGAATTGATTAATAAAAAAATCATAATATAATTTAAAATTGAACATAATAAAGAAAAATCTACAATGCATTATTATTATTATTTTAAAAAGAGCACAAGAGAAATCAATTTGAGTGAAGACAATTCAAGAATGGTGGTGACAGTGGCGACAACAACACATCCTCAACGACGGCAAATATTGGTGACAGCGATGGTAGATGGTAGTTTTGGTTGCACAAATGGTTGAAGCAAAAGAAAAACTTTAAAAATTTATAAAAAAATGTTTACATAAAAATTTAAAAGATTTTAAATTTATTGATCAATTTCTTAAAAAATATTTCAAAATATAAAAGACTACTAAAAATTTCAAATTATTAAAATAAATATCTCAAAATAAAAAATATGATTTTATAAGAATTTAAAAGACCAATTGATCAAATTATTTAATAAAAATAAAAATAAAAATATGTTTATATAAAAAAAATTAAAAACATGTTTTTTGAAAAAAAAAAAAGGTACATTGAAAGCACTACTTCTGAAAAAAAAAATATATAAAGTAGAGAATTTTTTGAAAAAAAAGAGTCTTGCATTAAAAGCACCACTTCTAAAAATAAAATAAAAAATTATAAAGAAGTAAAACAAAATAAAAAATATGGAAAGATGTAGTCATTAGTAGTATGCATAACTTCTATAAAATAAAATTACGTATCTTAAACACAATTTTAAAAAAAAGTTAAAAGCTATAATTTAAAAACATGATTTTATTTTTGTTAGTCAGAAGTTATGTTTGAGAAGCATGTTTGTCGATTTCAATAAATTTTAAAAAAATTGCCCAAGTTTAATGAAAAAAATCCAATCCTGAGTAGTATAATGTAAGCAAAGTCCATGTTCTTATTTTAAGGTTGGTGTTTGGTCATCACAACCACCCTCTTGTTGAATGACATAGGTTTTGTTTAAGAAACCCCCTTTTTTAGTTGTTTCAAAGGTTTTGGTTGCCTAATACACGAGGTACCAAAAAGACCACAAAGGTTTTGCGTGGGATGCCATTTTAATAACAAGCATTACAAGCCACACCTGATTAGGGCATGTTCAAATATTTTTTTTAATTTAATTTCAATCTCACATATATTTAATATATAAACCATTATATAATATTTAATATAATTCATAATCGTTTTAATAGTATGCTATATATATCTTTAATCTCAAGTACATCAAAACTTAATCCTTAAGCTTAATTAATATTTGAATTGAGAAAATATTTTAGAAACTAATGTATCAATGTTCAGATGAGATAAAAAAAAAATGTACTTGTGAATGTTTTGAAGAATGCGTAAATTTGTATATTTTAATTTATAATGCATGATGTTTACTTATTATTTTAAATCGAGATCGACTAATTATAAATAGAATATAAACGACGTAAAAATTATATGCAAGGAAAACTAAAGTTACTAAGTTATAAAAACCCTTCAAGTTAAATGAAATTCAATATATTTATAAGAAATGTCTCCAGTATAAATTTTATAAATTGAAAAATGAAAGCTTTATTAAGTAATCAATAAGAATCTCTTACATACATTAGTTTAACAAATTTGATATATATATATATATGATATGAAAATAAATTAAAAATAATATATGTAATTCATAAAAGCAATATGTGTATATATATATATATATAATATTGCTTAAAAAAAGTAAAACTTTAATACCAAAATAACTCATATATACACTAAACAAATAAGTGAAATATACTTGATGGTTCATGGTAATAGATACTATATCACAATCTCATGGTTTGCATGATAAATGAAAGTTAAAAGAAAAAACTGTAAAGATAAGTGAAAAATAAAGAAGAGAAGTGAGCCCGTATTATATCACATGTCAACTTGTAGGCAAATATTATATTACCATGCACTGTTAAAGGAGTGAGTGAATGTTTATAATTTTTTTCTGTGGTTTTGTTTAGGGTTTAACCTATCTAGTATTATTTTTTTGGGGATTACACCTGTCCAGTATCTAATGCAGGAAATAGTTAGATTTTTTAAATGATTAGATTTGGTTCAAAGTTGTGTCTTATATATGCAAAATAGCAAATGGGAATGCATCTTTGGTATTGTGATCAGGACCCATAAACTACTTCCGTATGTTTCTGAATTGTCATGTTGTGGGTGGGGTGAGTGTATATATATAAGGTATGTGAACTAAAGGTGAAGAAGCATCAATTTAAGATCTAGTGAGTTAAGGTATATAACATGAAGACTCTTCATCTTCTCCTCCTTTCTCTCTTTGCTTTCCACCTGTTGCTGTTTTCTTCTACTGCTCCTGCACAAGCTACAATTCTGGGTATTAATTACTTTATTATTCAATACTATTGGTGCTATAAGATAAAAAGTAATAAATCAAAGTCAAAATAGTGTACTACGGTAAGAGAAATATAAGGTGGAAGCTAAGTTTGTGATGAAATATATATTATATGTATATCCAATTATTTCATGCTATTTTCAGGCTCTTCAGCTGGGTCAAGTATGGAAGGGATGAATATGAGGCCACCAACACGTCCACGACGACACTCACCACCACCACCAACTCCCGGCTATTCTCCTGAACCTGGTCCAGGAAGAACTCAAACATCTCCTCCAACACCTTTCATTGTTATACCAGCAGCTACCAACTCAAAGATCTCTTCTTCTGCATCAGCATGATTATTGTCATGTAAAAATATTGTTTATATAAGTGTATGTATGTGTGTGAAATAATGTTTTACTGTGTACACCAGAAATAAAGACTTGAAGTCCTTGTGCTGATTAATTTGGTGAGGATAAACCTATGAAGCTTGTATGCTCTAATAGAGAACAGCTTCTTGTAAATTATCTTCTGTTTGTGTATATGTATTAAGTATTGCTTGGAGTGATTTTGAAGTTCATCAGTGTTAATTAATTAAGTTTATATTTCCCTCATTATCATCCCGTGTTTAGGAACTTAGATTCCTAATGCACTAACTTATATGATTTAAATGTTAACATAGATTAAAAAGAGTAGTTATTTGTGACAACAAATTAATCCATGTCTTGCAATTAATATATGTAACTCTATCTTAATCTTAATATAAGACACTTCTACATTATTACAAAGTTTAATAAAAACAATTGGTTTAGTTGAATTCATTAAATGATTTCAAATATATTTTTAGTGTCTAAATTATATTAAGTAAGTTGACCTAGAAAGGGCTGAATTTGATTCAAATAAATTACATAATCAACTTAAAAATAATTAATTAAATGATTAAAAATTTGAGAAAACTTAAAAAAACTATTTCATCTTTTTGATTTTTTAAAAAATGATATAGCTTTTGTTTTTTATTTTAGAGATAAATTTATTGTTGTTAATAAATATTATTTTGTAACGTTTGAAATTAAATTTATTTATTTTTGAAGTTTGCGTGTGCTTTGAATTTTAAAAATATCTAAATTGTTTTATTTTCTCAATGTTGTTAAAATTATAATATTATATAAGTCAGAGTAATATTATTATTACAATAGAATTGACCACCATTAAATCATAATTTTTTTTAATTAAAAATAAATTTATTTATTAAATTCAAGTTATAAATGTCATAATTTCTGGTTACTAAGAATTGTGGGGAAAAACTGCTTAATTAAAGGTTAATTGGTAAAAAAACTTAACATGAAACAAAGTTGTGATAAAGTATAGAGTTGTTCATTATTGAACAGATAAAAACAATAATAGAATAGATGATCAGTCTAAACAAATTTATTCTACATTAATTTATTTTTTAATTGATTAATTCAGTTTAATTTGTGGTTTTTAAACTTCAAAATTAATTAAAATAGAGTGAGATTACAAATACACATGTTTTAATTTTCTTTTCAATAGAATGAAATTACTTATGTATCTTATTTTTCATCAAAGAAGTAAACATTTACTTTTTTTGTACAAATCTTAATTTTTTTAGTATGTAAGAGTAAAATTTTGGAAGAGAGAGGATGAAAAATTAAATATTACTATTTAACACATTTTGATATAATACATTTTTATAATAATTTTTTCTTAGTATTTTAACAACTATTTTTTTTTACTATGATAATTGTTACTATAATTATTTATTTTTAACTATGTTGAGTTTGGTGTACTATAGTATAAGATGAGAATGCTAATATTAGTAATAGTTTTGGTAAGATGGTAGAGTGAAATGTGAAGTAGAGAGGAGGAGGAAACACGTGCACAGATACTGGTAGACCCCACACCGAACCCTTTAAAATGTCTACCTCACTAGGGCGCCAAATTTCTCCCCTTTCTCTCCGACCTCACCACCTTCACCGCAATCCCAGCACCTCACACCCCACCCAACTGGTATGTCTCTTATCTTCATCTGCTTTTCCTAACCCTAACCCTAACATTCTTTTACTCTCTTCCTATTCTTCACATTTCTTTTCTTCTCAACCCTTCACCACTTCCATTCAACCTTTTCTTTCTCTTTTTTTTTTTTTTTTAATATCTTTCTTCAAGATTTAGGATTTTACCATTTTTGGAGCTCTATTTTCTTGCCTTTGGCTTAATCATTATTTTCTCACTCAGATTAACCTTCTTCATCATGCTCATCATCAATCAATTTGTGCTCTTGCATTAGGGAGGAAAGGGTCCATATAAATTGGGGGAAGGGAAACTACAGCTGCCGGGATGTCAGTAAATTTGTCTTGCACTGACATTTTCTGGCTCAAGTTTGCATCTTTCAAGTTCTTTGTAGTGCTTAGCATCTCTGCTTGTTTCTTGCTGTTTTCTTATTTCAATAGTTTTGTTCATGCTCAAAAGAATGTCAGACTTGTCTTTCCTCATTCTGCCAATAACTTAGTATGCTTTGTAGAGTCACTACTATCTATTCTATGGTTATCCTCAACTTGTATGAGTTTTAATTAACTGAGTTATCTTTCTTACTTTTAACATGACAGAATTATCCTTTTTGGCAATTGAAAGAACAAGAAAATGCCCTTTTCTTCTGCCTCCATGGCAGAACTCCGGGAAAAACTTGGATTCAGTTTAATGAACTCTGATTCTGCTAACCATGATGAGGGTCCTAGTGATCGTCACTGTAGTGATACAACTACACCTCTGCCTGTGGGTTCACCATCTCCTTCTCCCCACTGGAATTTGAATAAAACATCTCAGTCTCTTAGCGATGAGCCAGCTGGAGGAACTTCAATAATTGATTCCTCTCACTTAAGTTATCAGAGGGACCATAGTTACACACAAAGCGTAGAAGAACACAATTCCTCTCAGTTCAGAAGTTATCAGAGTTTCCATATGAACCATAATTACCCGCAGAGTGCAGAAGAACATAGTTTCCTTTCAAGCAGATCAGATTCTTATTATCCATGTCCAGAAGGATACATAGGGTGCACATATCAATATGATAGGCACAACAATCTAACAATCCCTGCTAATGTGAGGAATGCTGCCTTCAATCTAAATAGCTTTGAGAAGCCTGATAGTGGTGGGATGTATGTGACCCCAGGTTATCGTTTAACCAGCAGGCCACAGATGTTCAACCCTAGGGGACCAGCAATGAGAGGTAATATTGATCAACCTTCACTAGATATGAATCTGGGAATGACACTGTGTAATCCAAATCAAGGTGGTGCAGAACCATTGCTTGCTATTGTAAAACCTGATGAAAGATTTATGACCATTGGTTCTGGAAGTAATATCAATGAGTTCACATCAGGTGCTGAGATGCCAAAATTCAATGCGATTGGTCATCCTGAGAGGGCATTTCTTCCTCCAATCAGTACTTATCATAATCAACAGGGTAGCAGAGGCTCCTTAAATGCGGGTTTACACACAAATGTTGCTTTGTCTGGTTTTCAGAATGAAAGAGAAATTATATCTGATTTAACTCCTGCAGGCAATGACGAAGCTCTTCTTGATTCTAGACCTGGTTTATGTCTGAGACCATCATATCCTTTTCAAAGGCCAGCAGCTGATGATCAAAACCATTATTTAGGACAGGTCAGCAGGGATTTAGGTCTTGGAGGTGTGAAAGGCGTAAGTATGGAATTTATGGACAAAGGTCGCAAAAATAGCCTTGAAAGATGCATGGATCTAAATTCATTGCCAATTGTTGCCAGTGAAACTATGCCTTTTGAAAGTGGACAGAACAGTGTGAATGGACAGCTAGTTCCCTCTTCAAGCAAAATGATAACTGATAAGTCGCCCACTGAGCTGTTACATAAAAATAGTGATAAGTTCTCATCACAGTTTTTTGCTACTCCTCCGTTAGCCATGGCCTCTAGAAGCACCAGAGGGCAGGGTCTTTCAAGTATGTGTTCTACTGCTAAATTTCTTATTTTATGCTCATAAACTTTGATATATGTCAATGAAATCTCCTTAAATTTCACCTCGTTCTTAATGAGCATAAACATATTTGATCATCTTTAGCAGTTTTTGTTAATACTAAATGGAATTTAGTCTTTTGCTCCTTTGCTTTTTTATTAGTTAACATAACATTCATTTCAAATGTAGCAGGTGTTTTTTTTATCTCGGTCTTAAAGTGTTATTTTTTAAGCTACTGTCTCTTGCTTTTATAGAAGTTTTGGGCTCTTGATCTTTCATGTTCTAGTAGACCACATTCTTCCTTTTATTATCTTGGTATGCTATTCAGCAGAGATAATTAGATAAATTGTTTGCCACTGATTTTCAGTGACTAAATGCTTCAGTCAGACTCATCTTTTGGGTTTAAAATTATTTTCTGTATCTGCTGATATCTGAATTATCTTTTTATACTTTCTTTTACATAAATAAAAGTAAAACAAACAGGATTATTAACTTGTGAAAGAACCGCATCTCCAACTCTCAGGTGGTACCTCTTACCGTTTCTTGCCTATTCATTTCTTTGTTGTGCTTGAAATGATTCAAATGGATAGTTATGAAGTACCTCAAATCAAACAATCCTTTAAACACACTCTGCAACCTCACTTTCTAGTAATTAATTTAGCATTGTTCATGTTTGTCGAAAGATCTTCATTTAACTGTATTGGCTGCTTGTTTAAGGAATAGCTTATTTACAAACCTTTTTACTTGGTTTACTTTAGGTGCTTCCTTCCATCAAGTATAGTATATGGATGAAAAATTGTTTTAGTGTTCATGTAATGTGGCATAACCAAGTATCAACAAGAGCCCTGATCATTTGTAATGTAGGATTGTTTCAAATGTTAGCATTTCATTTGATGCATATAGATAGGCATTGCATGTCTGTAGATTTTAGAAAATTGCAGGTGAGGTGAATGGTCAATTGCTATTTATTTATTAAGATTCATTTTGTAGGTAATCATAGTCAATGTCAGGCAGGTGGTTCTATTCAGCAATCAAACTCTCGTCTTCAACCACAATCTTCTTCTGGTGATTACCTTCTTAAACAACATATCATTATATCCACTCACTATTTGATATTTCTTTATTTTTATACAATGGAAGCAATAAACTAGCTTTTTCAGATATAGGAATACAAACTGGAAGTGGAAATATGACTGGTCAAGTTTCAAGGTCATCCATCATGTCATCTCTAAAGAGAGCTGCTTCCCAACCGCTGTCATCCACTGTCCAGAATCAACACAGGAAGACAATGCCAACTCAGTTCATACAGCCATCAATTCCAACAAGGACCAGATTGGCTCCATCAGTCCCAATTACATCCCGAGCAATTTCTCCCTTGGTCCACCCAGCCCAATCTATCACGCCCCGAGCTACTCAGTCTGTTGTTCCTCCATTGCTCCCACCAACTTGGACTAAATCTGCTCTACCAGCCCCAAACACAACCCAGGCAATTCCTCCTAAAATGCAGGCAGCTCCTTTCCCCCCACCTAATTACAAGAGAATCTCATCTTTGCACCATCCCTCATCCTACACATCACCTCGTACGAGCCTATCTAATCAGCATCAACTGTTAGCTCAGGCTTTGGCTCACAAGCGTTTGAAAGCTTCAAATATAACAGCTGTTCCTAGAATTGCTTCCAGTCACATTAAATTTAAAGGTATCTCTTGGAGCTTCATTATTTCTTCTTGCGTATTTAACAAATTCCTTGTGTCCTTCGTGAGTTCTTTCAGGAAGTTAATTTATTTGTTTTTTTCTTCTTCACAATATATCGAGTTTGATTTGCATCTACCTTACTGGTGCATTTAAATAGGCATTGAAAATATGTTCATTACTCTGATGAGGAGAGCATGATTATTATATTTTATTTTCCAGTGAGATTGCTCAATTAAAAAAATGCTTTTCACGAATTGTTCGTTTCGTAATTCCTTTCCTTAAAAAGAATCCCAGGAGAATCATTTTGCTGGTAGGATTGTTTTAATTGAGTATATTCATAGAGGTATGGCCTAAATATCTTCCATATATACATATAGATACTCACATATATATTCATATACATACATACACATATATATTTGCAGTGAAGCCAACAATTTCGTCAACTGAGAATCCCTGGTCAAAACAAACTGAGAGATCACTGAAATTCATACAAAAATTAAACCTTAATTCGTGAGGCTTGATACTCATTCCTTGCCTTCTGATATTCTTTCCTTCAAGTCCATTATACTTTATTTGGCATATAACGTCAATTGTAGGTAGGCTTTCATGGGCAAAATCTCTTGCTTTCCTTTAAAATCTGGTCTATCTAATATATGAATGGATATCAAGTGCTTCTAGCTCTGGGAAAAGAATAACGAAATTCACGATACATTTTTAAAGCTTATCTTTATATATGAATATTAATTTAACAGTGACAGAATTAGCAAGTTTTGGCCTTTGTAGATATGGATTTTTTTGTTGATTATGTACGTAGTATGTGCTAGTGTGTTAACTTTCTTATGGTTCAGATCAAACACCAGAACCAGTTGGTTATAAGTGCTTTTTGTGCAAGAGGGATCTCTCCTACGAACCAGAAGGGCCTATTTCCCTGCCACCTGCTTCGCCTGCTGTTGCTGTACTATCATGTGGCCACACCTTTCATGAGTATTGTTTGGGGCGAATAACCCCTTGCGACCAATCCAAAGACCCTCCATGTATTCCTTGTGCTCTGGGCGAGTAGTGAATTTAGTCATACATTATTATCTCAAAAGGTTCTTAGTGGTAGGTAGAAAGAAAACAGATTTTGGAGTAGGAAATGTATAATGAGGTTATATTTATTTACATATGAATAGCGTCGTCATCTCCGAGCATCTCGAGGTTATTAATTATGTTTATATTTTAGATTGATACCAATTATACATAGTTACATAATTATCACGTCACATTTGCGATTTTGACTTTTTAAACACAGTTGGTCAATTACACGCCAATGTAAACAAATTCCAGTTGTGAAGAATTTATCCGTTTGGTTTTAAAATAATTTATGAAGATTTTAAAAGAATTGATGTACCTACTTATATGCACAAATTCCACATAATTAACAAATGTTTTAACTAATTAAAGTCTTGATCGTTCAATATGACTTTGACAATAATATCAAAGTCGAATTTCAAATCTAAAATGGAAGTAGTTTGTGTAAAACACAGCTGCTTCAAAATAATCCACAGTTGCATATATTTGTATTTGTATTTTATTTATTTATCATTAAAGTGTTAACAATAAGTCTGAATTTTCATTGGTGCCAATCATTCTTTAAACAATACATTGCTTTAGCAGTCACATGCAAAATACCCTTGTGTTGTGTATCAGCTCATTGATATGAGTGTGTGCCATACACAGCATAGGCTATAAAAAAATATATGTATTGATAGTCCGTGAAGACAGCAGCATTTATCCGATCCAATCCAATTCCCTGACCCACTGCACCAACAAAACAAGCACTGTGAAAGATCAATAATTTCTCATGCACACACAACACAAGTGGATTCTCAAAACCAGCGCTTCCTCTTTTCTTCTCTTCTCGATGCAAAATCCATCACTCACAATCTCTCTCTCTCTGCTACACATTTATATCTTCCCTTCCCTTGCACTGCATTCCAATGCTCCAGTCAACATCCATGTCCCCATACTTCCTCTTCCCTCTTTCTCTTTACCTCATCATGTCCCGGGGTGCCTCCTTCCCCAATCAAGTCAGTTTTGTAGTTAAAAGGAAGCTCTTTTTTAAACATTTTTCTATCACACTTTTACATCTCTTTATGTTTGTCTATCATCTCAAAGTCACTAAGTTTAGAATTAAATATTTTCAATTACTTCTTTTATAATGTCAATTTTTAATAAAAGGAATTTTAAAAAAATTACTATTTTCAATTGAAATTAAATGATGTCATTCATTAATTAATATAAATTAGTTATTTTTATTTATATTTGAGTTCAGAAAAGTTAGATGATAAACTATTTAAGAAGTGTCAACAAGTATTTATTTTTGGGATGTACGTTTTTTATAAAAAACATTTTTTTTAATAATTATTTGACGTGAATTATCCAATATTATCTTTGAGATAGAAATTGTGTAAATTTTGTATTTTGTTTTGGCCTATAGTAATTGATTGTGAAGGTGACGGTGACTCGGCAGGAATCTCAGGGGGTAAGGTGCTTCTGACTATAGCTTCCAAATTCCAAGATTTTGACGGATCTTATTCTCTATATAAAGATTGATAAGGATTTCATAACAGCAAAGCAAACAAAGCAGAGAACACTGTGCTGCTGTTGCTTCTACCATGGACTCCCTCTCTCTCCTCCAACATCTTCAGACACACTCCTTTGCAACTTTGCTTGCTGTGGCTGCTTCATCTCTTCTGTTCCTCTTCCTGATACTCCGCCTCATACCAGGATTCACTCGCAGACATGCAGGACTTCCTTCAGTACCAGGTATCATCTTTACATAGCCGCCCATGCATGCATTTAATTTTATTTTATTATGTGTTTCATATCAATGAAAAGAAGAAGAATGGCATATGAACTGGGTGAGTGGTTGCAGTTGTTCCTGGACTACCCATCATAGGGAATCTACTGCAGTTGAAGGAGAAGAAACCTTACAAGACCTTCACACGGATGGCTCAGAAACATGGACCCATCTATTCCATCAGAACCGGTTCTTCCACTCTCATTGTTGTCAACTCCGCCGCTATTGCCAAGGAGGTCCCTCACTTCCACTCTTTTACATTTCAACTCTTTTCACTTCACGCATGCATGCTTCTTCAATTAAATCTAAACCCTGTTAATTCATCATCTCTTGGACCCTTTTACCTGCAAATTACAACACCCTCCTTAGCTGATTCTGTTACTCACCTTCCTTTGCAGTGGATGGTCGGGCAAATTAACAAACTTACCTTTTTTTCACTGTCGTGTCTTTCAAAATGAATTTGTTTTTCTTTTCATATTGCTATTTTAGATAAATTTATACCGATCTGTTAATCGAGGGTTGGAAGAATGCAATCACAAACAGTTGTTAAGGCGATAACTGGTTCTATGATCGATCCACTGAAGTAACTTTGGTTGGCATGTCTTGGACCGTCTGTAACTACTACAGTCCATGTAATTATTCTTGTTTCCGGCTAATTGGATTATAAAATGTTATGGTTATTTCAGGCCATGGTAACCAGGTTTTCGTCGATTTCAACAAGGAAGCTATCAAAGGCCCTGACGATTCTGACTTCTGATAAATGTATGGTTGCCACAAGCGACTACAATGATTTTCACAAAACGGTCAAAAAACATATTCTTGCAAACGTTTTGGGAGCCAAT
This sequence comes from Phaseolus lunatus, assembly GCA_013389735.1. Lineage (NCBI taxonomy): Eukaryota > Viridiplantae > Streptophyta > Magnoliopsida > Fabales > Fabaceae > Phaseolus > Phaseolus lunatus. The sequence continues at coordinate 37,883,450 of CM023861.1, forward strand.
GCACAGGTTGGTTGGTTACGACAACTTCATGGTTTACTTATCATGAGTATTTGATTAAATAGAAATCTTTTTTATTTTTTGTGCGTGGTTTGGTTGTTGAGAGTCTATTTTTCAATGTTCAGAAGCGGCACCGTATCCACAGAGAAGACATGCTGGAAAATATTTTGAGCCGTTTCAGTGAACATGTGAAGAGCTTCTCTGATCTGGCAGTTGATTTTAGAAATATATTCGTATCTCAACTTTTTATATTAGCGCTGAAGCAAGTAAGTCTCTCCTTAAATAAAGATTACATAGACATTTTTCTGAGAGTAGAATATTAAGAGTGTGGATGGGAAATTGGCAGGCTCTGGGACGTAATATAGAGTCCATTTATGTTGAGGAGCTTGAGCGTACATTATCAAGAGATGACGTATATAAGATTCTAGTGCTTGATATGATGGAGGGAGCCATTGAGGTGGATTGGCGAGATTTCTTTCCATACTTGAAGTGGATTCCTAATAGGAGCGTGGAAATGAGAATTCAGAATTTGCATTTCCGGAGAGCAGTTGTCATAAAGGCCTTGATGAATGAGCAGAAGAAGAGAATGGGTTCAGGAAAGGTAGGCTTATCTTGAGCACAACGTGAACTCTGTTCGAAGCTTATGATTGACAGAGTTATCCTAATAATTTGATTGTTCGGAATGTGACAGGTAGAAAATTGTTTTTTTGACTACCTGGTATCCGAAGCTAAAGAACTGAATGAACATCAAATTTCCATGCTACTCTGGGAGACAATTGTTGAGACATCTGATACTACCTTAGTGACGACAGAATGGGCTATGTATGAACTTTCTAAAGACAAAACTCGTCAGGTAATTTTGTTTTCCTGTCTCCGGCTGGCTAACCATGTATTGATTGGTAGAACTGTAATGGTAGCATGTATTTATGTTATGGCAGGCCCGTTTGCATAAGGAGCTCCAAAATGTTTGTGGACAAGAAAAGGTTACAGAAGAGCACTTAGCTAAGCTACCTTACTTGGGAGCCGTATTCCATGAAACATTAAGGAAGCATAGTCCAGCTCCGATCGTGCCAATAAGATATGCTCATGAAGATACAGAATTGGGAGGATATCACATTCCTGCTGGAAGCCAGGTCTATTGATTAATTTTCTGAATTCAACTTCAACATTCTTGTTGTTCTGCTCTCTGTGTCTATATGATTGCCATTATTGACAGGGTCGTGTTAACAGATTGCAATAAATATATATGGATGCAACATGGACAAGGATAAGTGGGAAAATCCTCATGAGTGGATGCCCGAGAGATTTCTTGATGAGAAATATGACCCCTCGGATTTATACAAGACCATGGCCTTTGGAGCCGGGAAGAGGGTGTGTGCAGGTTCTCTTCAGGCCATGTTGATAGCCTGCACAGCAATTGGGAGATTTGTTCAGCAATATGAGTGGGAGCTGGGACAGGGGGAGGAGGAGAATGTGGATACATTGTGCCTTACCACCCACAGACTCCAACCCCTGCAAGTAAAACTCAGGCCAAGAAATGAATACATGAAGTAGGTACATTTGGTATTGCTGCCTTCTGAAGGGAACCTGCAGAATAAAACCAGTGAATAAGACTTTTTATTGTGTTTGGTGTTTTGTGTTTTGTTTTGTTCCATTGAAAGTTTGTTGAACTGAGGTGGTTTCTTATTTACTGTAGCCAGCAGAGTATCTGGTGGTATGTCTTTCATTACATCACAATAATCATGGCCATGTTGAATGAATTATGAATTGTTTCTGAGCCACAAACACACTATACTTAATTCGCTTTCACTAATTATTTTGGAAATGAAGAAATTTATTTTATTTTTTGTTTATAATGTTTATGGAAATTTTTTTTGAAAGAAAATAGATATTGTAAAACTGATTTTACAGAGAAATATTTAAAAACGGCCTCGCGTGTCAGCTCCCACTGACGTAAAGCAACATGAGTCACTTTTCCACTGAACCCAAAAATATTGACCGAGAAACACATCGAAACATGTATTTTTCAACGTCTGTTTTCAAAATTGGTGCTCATTAACGATGACTAATGAGAATGAACTTTAATTTGTTATTTTGTTGTTGATTTTAGGATGAGGATCTATGAGAGGTTGTGTTCTTTGTTAATGATTTTAGCATTTTTAAACAGGTTATATATATTTCTTTATTCACCTAATTCCTTTTATATAAAGTATTAGAAAAGCCTAAACATATTATTTGAATTCATCAAAACCAGCACTTGAGGAACATTAACAAGTTTCTCTTCTACCAACCAATCCATTAAAACCCAACCAATCCAATAAAAGGGACACATTAAAATTCAGTGTCATGAAACACTCCTCTTTGACTTTCATAATGCATTTCTTCTTCCTTTATTAAATTCACTTCTTTTTCCCCATGCGTCTTTTTTGAGAAAATCAAACTTTACCTTGAAATTGCAGCCATATAAAAAGTCCAAAATCCAAAGTAACCTATCACAACTCATGTATCTCGATAACAAGTTTACTACATGTAACATGAGAGGTTTTCTTGAACTTAAATACATTTATAAAACTCTTGTATAACTTTTCAGCTCCATCTTCCTTGTAAAAACCCTTCCTTGCAACCGGTTTGTTCTCTTCCATGTTAAACTTCTTAAGAATTTCATTTTGCAGATTTTTCTTGACAAAGAAATATTTCATTATGATTTTAATATACTTGCATACAAAAAAATGTCATTCTTTCAAGATCTTCTTTCACTCCTTCTTTTAAACTTTTCAATCTGCTCACCACTCCTCCCTAAAAGTAAGAGATAATGAACTTACAGGGATATTGCAAGTATTTCACTATCAATCAATGTTGTTAACATATAAAGTATTGTAGTGTCTGCTTTAAACCCTATAAAACTTTTCACAGTTGATAAAGAACCCATAAAATGGACAAAGTCACTTTCAGATATCTTTGATAGATGAAATTACTCTAAACAAGACAAGTTGAATATACTCTTAATCACTAATCCACTTGGTGAATAAACGTTAACAATAACTATTTATCTCTCTTTCTTTATCCAGAAAAGAAACATCCTTATCCCATAAGAATCAAATAGCTTCTGCCGGATTAACGATTGTATTAATTTGGTGTTTATTGTAACTCCTCATCATACCATATTTTGATATCAATATCATCCAACCAACTTTGTTTCTTGTATGCAAAATTCATAATTTAAAAGGATGAAAGAAATTAATTTGGTTGTTAATTCAACAGAAAAGTGACGCAATCGTAATTTAGGAAAATGAAATATAAATGTATTTTGATTAAAAAGAAAATAGCATGGATTTACTTTACAGCAGAGACAGCCTAAAGACGGCGACGTAATAAAAACAATGTTTTGATTTGTAGCCGGCGGGTTATTATATTTTTGAAATTATTATTTTTGAAATTATTATATATATGAAATAATGATAAATGTGTTAATGAGAAACACTTGTTCACTCACTCACTCAGAAACTCCTCAACTTCCAACTGTTCTCTCCTTATGAGCTCCAATGGCTAGTAAGAGCTCACGCCAAAGCCTGAACGTGGAGAGTGGCATCATGAAGAAGATGAAGAAGAAGAAGAACCTTCCAAGAGACACCCCCTTGCGACGAACCTCACCATACAGGGGTGTTACAAGGTCAATTCACCAATTCCCTTCATTCTTCAATGCTATATATTCATCATCTTCCACACCACAACTCATCAATCTTATATATACATTCGTTCGTAGGCATCGATGGACAGGTCGATTCGAGGCTCATCTCTGGGATAAGACTTCCTGGAATCAATCGCAGAACAAGAAAGGAAGACAAGGTTCTCTACTCCTCTCTCTTTCTCTTTGTGTATATATATATATATATTACCAATTTGTTGTCTGATTGTTGATTTTCATGGTCTGGCTTCACCATGGATCCATGGCGGTGGGCGCTGCAGTATATCTGGGTACGTAATAGCAGTTGGATTCCTAACAAGAAGTAGGGAGTGGAATGAATGATTGTTTATTTTATGTACAGGGGCATACGACGATGAAGATGCTGCAGCACGTGCGTATGATTTGGCAGCATTGAAGTATTGGGGTCCGGAAACCCTCCTCAATTTCCCCGTAAATCTTCTCATCTTCCATTCAATCCTTCAAACCAACTTTCGTTGCTTATGAATATACATGTACATATATACATATACATACACATATACATATACATATAGGTATCAAATTATGAAGAGCAGCTTAAGGAGATGGAGGATCAATCTAAGGAAGAGTATATCGGATCCTTAAGAAGGTTTGTAAATTGTATCTAGTCTCATGCCATGTCTTCCGCCATGAATTAATCTTTAATTTACAGAAAAAGTAGCGGCTTCTCTCGTGGAGTCTCCAAATTTAGAGGCGTAGCAAGGTATATACGTACTTGAATCTCTTCTCTTTGCCACTTAATTAACAAGACATATTTTATTTACCTTTTTTTAAAAAAGGAAACGGATTTGGAGACACATTAAATTTGTGTGGGTCATATTGTGTTGAATAAAAGAAGTTCTGGGTGCAATCAAGGACCCAATATTCTGCAAAGCATTATCTGTAGGATAGCTCATTGCTGTGGATCTGTAGCTTTCTCTCTTTCTTTTCATCCACAACTTCGGTTCTTAATAATGAACATTAATGGAGTAAGTTAATCGATGAGGGCAATGAAGGGCCATTTTTCCCCTGCTACTTTACAACCAAAATCATTCAGCACTATATATGTTTAAAGGTCTATTTAATTTATCTCTAATCAAATTTTGATTAAACAATCCTGCTAATGTTCTTTAAGATAATTAACTGTAGATATTAATGACATCAATCTTTAAATAACATTGTTTAATTTAATTTTTTCGGGGATAGTTAGGTAAGTCTATGTTTAAAACAATGTATTCAATATTTACCATACATAAAAAAAAAAAAAAAGCAAAGTTGAATACATAAGTTGAAAATGAGTCTGAAATGTCGTTTTCTCCAACTTATAGACACCATCAGAATGGAAGATGGGAAGCACGAATTGGCAGAGTGTTGGGCAATAAATATCTATACCTTGGAACTTACGGTAATTTTCCTTCCATTCATAGCTGCTGCTTAAATTCTTCTTCCATCTTTTAGGGTAAATTCAGTTCTCTTATCAATAAATTGATATTTGTAATTTTTCTTACGATTTTGTTGGGTAATCAAAGAAATTAATAAACTAAACACATACTAATAATTACTATTTATTAGTACAAATTGCTCAAAATTCTAAACCTCATGCACGCATATATAATTACTATTTTTAATTAAAATGTTCATTTTTTTTTTATAGAGAATGTATGAATGCATTAATACTCAACACATAATTTTTAAAGATAAAATATTCTATCTCCATCCCAAAATAATTGTAACTTAATTTTTTTCACATGAATAAAAACAATAGTTTTACTAAAATAATTTTACTTCGCTACAAATACATTGATATAACTTATTCGAACAAATTGAGAACAATAATTAATACTATTTGGTTGAAAATATTGTAAGTGTATAAAGGATTGAAAATATCAATAAGTTGAAAATGTTTTTAAAGGTTAAAATAAAACTATATTTTAAGACGAAAGAAGTGCATAAAGATTGCATTAGATGAAGATATTTTTTTTATGAAAACGATTGAAATAATTATTAATTATACAACGACGTATGTAGAAATAATAAAAGTATAAATGAAGAAATGATCTAAATCTCCTCCAATTTAGGAGGCAACAGGTCAAATCAAGAAGACAATGAAATAGAGTTAGTTAGGAAGTAAGTTAGGAAGTAGATCACCAAACTCAACTGCTTATTTAAATATCATCTTTTTCTTTCAAACCCCTCTTACTAGTACTTCAAAAACAAACAAATCGAATAATATTACTGCCAATAAATAAATAAATAATAGAAAAATATTCTGTATTTTTACTCTATACGTTTAATAATTTTATGGAGTGTTTGGTATGTTTTATGCAATGCAGGTACAGAAGAAGAAGCAGCGATGGCGTACGATTTGGCGGCCATAGAGTACCGTGGACTTAATGCTGTTACCAACTTTCACCTCAGTCGTTATATGAAAGGGCTACGTCCCAAAGACCAACCTCAAGCCCACCATGCCAGCCCAAGCCCAACCACACCTTCTGGATCTGAATCTTGCAATGCTACCGCAGCATTGGGCCCTTCACAGCCACCGCCTCCACCTTCTTCACCCTCCACCTCAAATCCTCCTCCTCCTCCTCCTCCTCGCACATTCCCTGAAGATATTCAAACCTTTTTTGAAACTCAAGATTCATCTGGAATCTACACAGACACTGATGACATTATATTTGGCGACTTGACCTCCATTGCTTCACCAATTTTTCATTGTGACCTTAATGCTTAATTATTAATTTCAACAAGAATTTCCATTGGTTCCTTTGCTTAGATAATTGCTTCATGGGACATACATGCATAAATACATTAATTCATTCTTTAACTTAAACACTTACCTTGTATTACTATTTTTTTATCTCTTTCTTCTTCAATCCATTCTTATTAATTATGGTAAAACCAAATGCCATGTAAGGCTCCTTTTTTTTTTTTTTCTTTTCTTTTGATACAAACCAAACCACATTCCATATTGTTGATGTGAAACAGATATCACTTACAAAACGTACATGGACAACATTAATTACAAAGATCAGAGAAAAATGTAATATTCTTTTTTGGGTCACAAAACATGTAATGTGTATTTCTCAATAACTTAGATAATATTTTTTTTATGTTTCTTTTTAAAGATTTTATTTTATTATTTATGAAAGGCAAAAAATATATGAAACATTAAAATAAAATAATTTAATTATTGTTGCCCATGTAATTTTCTTTCTGAATTTTGCTTATGAAGACCGGAGCTGCAAACCCGTGGACCAATCATCTGAGAGAAGCCAATAATTGGCTTCCCTAAATTAGTTTAACTTAACCATTGATTTTGAACTCATGCAACTGCTTCATTAGGATTGTACGGGCTTCCCAAAACTTCAGAATATATAACACTTGAAAGAAACATCAGAGACAACGATTTCAGCATTAGATTAGATAAATCATAAATTCTTCAGAAACAAAGTTCAGAACACTTGAAAGTTGAAACGTAAAAGTGGGACAACGATTTATACATTTGAATCTTTTGTTGCGGGATTTGATGACTTGGTATCTTTGTCTTCGAGCTGAATCTTGGAGACACCAAATGCAACAAATCCGGCAAAATATTCAACTTCCTTTGGAAAACGACACCATCTATTAACTAGTGTTTGTTTGCCTAGCAGTTCAGAGATTGAACCAAGTTTTTCGTGAGAGAAATTCCCCATTACACTGTGCAACAAAGCTTTGCATCCATGGAAGCCAAGCACATGGAAAACGCCTGGTAACCTGTCAAAGGGTACCTGTGGAATTGCCGAGGCGCAGAGGAAAATGTAATTGCTGTCAAACCAAATTCTAAATTTAGGTTACTATAACAAAGTTTTTGAGCTATATTTGCTTTAGTGATACCTGTAGTCCATAACGAATTTTGATTTTCCTGCCCTCCCTAACTGCAGTATCGTCTGACTCCCATTCTCCTGATCGCAGTAAAGACAAGTCAGCTAGCTAAGAAGACAACCAACCAAACTATCGTCTACTGGTCTGCATTTAGTTTCAATTACATGATTCACCACCAACAGAAAGTCACATACCTCTAAAGTTAGCTGGAAATTTTTAACCGATTTTTGGATCTTGAGGCCTGCCTTTCCTTTATCTCTAAAGTCAAGCTCATATTGCTTTGAAATCTGAAAAACCAATAAAAAAATTAAATCAAGTCCAGATGCATATGCCTGATTGTAGATACAAAGAAACTGCCCTTTCAGGCTCCTACCTACCTTGTTGTAAAGTGGAGCCTTTGAGAACAGTTGATGGACTTTGTCCAGCTTTCCCTCCCAGTTCATTGGCAATCCTTTTATATGTTGTACCTGTACCAAAAGAACCCCATTTTTACCATACATATAAGCATTGTTGATAATGGAAAAGACCTAACACATTATAGAATGTTTATAGTTAACCTGGGTTGTGTTCTTCAGTGGCATGTATTGATGCTTGGGTACATATGCCCTCATGCTTCTGTGACTTCCTGTGCACGTTGTTATGGTAGGTATGTAGCTGCTAGGAAAACCAAGTCTTGAACTTAGGCAGAGGATAATGAGAGTTGGTGGGGGGATGTAGAAAGATGAAAAAGATATTGGCTTACGTCACAACAGCAAGAGGTGGCTTTGATTGTTTAGCACGGGAATTATGACGATACGCCTAATAATCAAACAGAAGATGACGGTTGAAATTAACACTAATACTGCAAACATTTTCTACTACTCACAAACATAAGCTCTTAGTTTAGAAAATAGAAAGGGAACCTGATCCCAAATGTGGTATTTTGAGCCGATGAGGTTAGCTGTTACGGTGCCAAGAAAAGTATCATCAGAATGGGAGAGTAGTCCTTTTACATTCTGAGCAATGGTGAAGTAAGACCTCCCATTCCGCCGTTTGTGGAGGGCCACAGCTAGTTTCCTATTCTGCCGTCCCTGGCCTTCCTAAAATACAACGGCGATGATGGTGTTGCCCAAGTGAGAAGCAGCAACTAAAAAATGCAATGACCATTGACCATACACAACAATGTACTAATTCATACCACCACATTCGCAATCATACAGTGTGAGTCTAAAGAAATGATTATGAGCAGAGCAGTTGAGTTGAATTACATTGGTATAAAGAGAGAAGAAATTGCCCCCTGAAATTCCATGGGGCGTTGGCTCCTTGAGAATAAAGCAAGTGCACCTTCCAACATCTAATGGCAAGGGTCTACAGATCAAGTACCTGGACATTGTTGATTGAGCATGCACGCATGCATAGTGGTTAAGTAAGATGAAAATGAAAAGAAAAGAGGAGAGCAAGAGAGAGAGAGAGTAACTTGTTGGGCAGCGTGGACCAAGAGGAAGCAGGAGCTGACTCGGAATCAGAGTAGTCCCAAATGTTGAGGGAGGTTTGAAGGTGGTTCATCTGCATGCAGAATTGAAGGGAGGAGGGCTTGAAGATCCTGTCAGTGGAGAGAGACCTGAAGGGCTTGGGCATGGTGGCATTGGCATCTTGGTTTTCCTTGTCGGGGTGGTGATCCTGAAATTCAAAGTGAGGTTTGGGGACATAGTCGGAGCTGTAGCTTCGGCAGTGGGTGGGGTGGTTCAGAGGATTGAAATAGAGAGAACTGTAAGTTCGTGTGGTTGAGACTGACAACTCATTCGTCTTCTTCATCGTTGCCTCTTCCCAATTGTTGTTCCAGATATTAGATTAGGAAAAAGAAACAATCTTCACACAAATCACAACACAGGGACGATGTAACAGCCACCCATGATCATGAATTGGGTAAATACTAGATTATTATTTCAATCTCTCTGCCCGTGGGTCCCTTCAACATGTTTGAATTTCAAAATAAGCTTTGGGAAACGCACTATTCTTTCCCTAATTTTTATTTTACTTTTTTATTTTCCTACCCACTCTCCTCTAACGGTAACTATTCTACTATTCAAACTTTCATCATTTTTTGTATCTGCAGAAAAAAAATATCCAAAACTTAAACAAAAAATTCAAACTTCCACCCACTCTTGTGTCAGCATGGCTCCCCAAAAAAATGTTCAAACAATTTAAATTTTGTTTTAGGTTAAGTTATAATCGTGTTTGCTTTTAGTTTTTAATTTAAGATTCTATAAAATTCTTCATTTTTATTTTTTAATTGTGTATATATATTTATTTATATTGATATAATTGAACTATAGACTTAAAGTACTCATTAAAATTTATTTAATTAATTAAACTATAAAAAAAACAAAGAAATGCCTATATTAAAATTTCGATCAAAATCATAATTTTTTAAGAACTAAAATTACAAGAAAAGTAGTAGGACTAGAAAGATATATAAACAAATATTAAAAGGGAACTAAAATCAAAATTTAGTCTTCTTTTCATTATGATATCATAAGCTTGCTTACACTTTTACTTTTCTTTTCGTTTTTACTACATCAACTATAATCTGTAATTTATAATATATAATAATAGAAATAGTATATTCTATATGGGAAAAGGTTAAACAAGTGTTGCCATTAGAAAGGAAAACCTTTTATGAAGCCTTTAGGTAACTCTTTTTACGTCACACTTTTTCAAATAAAAAACAAATTATTGGTAGAATGTTGGGTTTTCATAATTTTTTATGTATTGAATTTAATAATGTAAATTTTACTTGTTTTATTCTAGATATGATTAACCAGTATCTTAATATTTCATCCCAAACCATTCTAAATAACTAAAATTTAGTTAAGGATTGTTTATGCTAAGCATAGAATTCGAATAGTGGTAAGATAATTTGACCTTAATTCAACAAATTAATCATCTCAAACTAATCTTTTTGATTAGAAGATAACTAAAATTTAGTTAAGGATTGTTTGTGTTAAAGGTGGAGTTGGAATAGTGCTAAGATAATTCGACCTTAGTTCAACAAATTAACCATTTGTGCTTTGGGTGATGACATCAGGTTTTTGAATAGGTCCATGAAAATGAACTCTACAAACCTTACGAATAAGACATTTTTTTAAACATTGATGACTATCATAAAAAATGAACTCTGTTCTTGAAACTCGCATGCTTAATAAATTTGATCCGAGGGTTCACAAACTTATCTTAGAATTTAATTAAGTATTTTTTTTATAGAAAATCTTGAATTTTTAATTTTAAAGATGTGATTTTTGGTGTTAGAAATCGTGATATATTTTAGTTACATATGCGAGTGAGCAAGATGATAGCTTGGTAAGGTAAAACTTAAAAAATGAGAGAGAAAAAAAATATTTTTTTAGGGAATTATGAACCCTATATTTTAAATTGCAGAAGAAAAGGGCATACAAATTAGTTTTAGTTGACTCCAATGGGACTAGGTTAGAAGCAGGAAGTGAATTGAAAAGAAAAAGGAAGAAAAATGGAGAGGGTGTGGTGTGGAATGGAATCTCCAAATTGCAAGTGAGAGAAGAAGTAGTGAGGTGGAATCTGCCAAGTCGAAAGTAATTATAACAAGGTAATTACGTTGTTTCTTCTGTAGTGTAGTTAATTGTAGTAAAGAATAATGGTGTAGTGTGAAGGGGTGTGGTGTTTAGGGTTTGTGTTGGGTTTGGATTTGGATGGATAAAGTTTGTCTGAACAGTGAAGGTGTGGGAGATGAAGAAGGCGAGAGTAATGTTGATGTCGATGTCCCTGTTGCTCCTGTGGTTGGGATGGAATTTGAGAGTTACGAGGATGTCTATTACTTCTATAATTGGTATGCCAAGGAACAGGGATTTGGGGTTAGGGTCACAAATACCTGGTACCGCAAGACTAAGGAACGTTACAGGGCAAAACTTAGCTGCAGCAGCGCAGGCTTCAAGAAAAGAACCGAAGCTAATCGCCCCAGACCCGAAACCAGAACTGGTTGTCCTGCTATGATCAAGTTCAGGTTGATGGATTCCACAAGATGGAGAATTATTGAAGTTGAGCTTGACCACAACCACTTGATTAACCCCACCAGTGGCAAGTTTTACAAGTCCCATAAGCAAGTTGCTCTTGGCACCAAAAGAACCTTCCACTTAGATGCTGCTGCTGCTCAACAGGTTCACAAAATTAGGATGTTTCGAACTGTCATAATCGATGCTGAGGATGATGCTAGTGTACATCCTGATGAAGGGGAATCCCCAAAAGGCCTCTACTCCAACAGTCAGTTGAAGCTGAAGAAAGGTGATGCTGAAGCAATTTTGAACTTTTTCAGTCACCAGCAATTGGCAGGTCCAGACTTCTTCTATGTGGTCGATGTCAATGAGAGGGGATGTTTCAGGAATTTGTTCTGGGCTGATGCAAAGTCCAGGGTGGCATACAGTTATTTTAGTGATGTTGTAGCCATTGACACAGCATGTTTGAACGGTGCATATCAAGTTCCCCTGGTTATGTTCCTTGGGATAAACCACCATAAACAATCTATCTTGTTTGGGTGTGGACTGCTTGCTAGTGATACGGTTGAATCATACACTTGGCTGTTCAGAGCGTGGCTTACGTGTATCTTGGGACGCCCCCCACAAGTTATCATTACCCACCAATGTGAAATCTTGCAATCTGTGGTTGCTGATGTCTTTCCAAGATCTACACACTGCCTTTGCTTGTTCAATATCATGCAAAAAGTTCCAGAAAAACTGGGAGCCTGCGTACAGCATGAAGCAATCAGTGCAGTTTTGAGCAGAGCAGTGTATTCCTCTCTAAGGGCCGAGGAATTTGAAGCAACTTGGGAGGACATGATGAAAAGCAACGAAATTAGAGGCAATAAATGGCTCCAATCTTTATATGAGGAACGGAAACGGTGGGCTCCAGTTTATCTGAAGGAAATCTTCTTGGCAGGAATATTTTCAATTCAACAAAGTGATGCTGTATCATTTTTCTTTGATGGGTACCTCGATGAACAGACTTCTCTGAAAGAATTTTTAGAAAAATATGATCAGACTTTACAGACAAAGCGACAACTTGAAGCTTTGGCAGATTTGGATTCAAAATCTTGTAGCTTTGTACCAAAATCGAGGTCTTACTTTGAGTTGCAGGTTTCAAAGTTATATACCAATGAAATACTAAGAATGTTTGAAAGGGAAGTGGAAGGGATGTTTTCTTGCTTTAACTCCAGACAGATAAATGTTGATGGACCGGTCATCACCTACATTGTGGAAGAACAAGTTGAAGTTGAGGGAAATCAGAGAGGTGCAAGAAATTATGAGGTGTGTTATAATGAAGCTGAAATGGAGGTCTTTTGCATCTGTGGTCTGTTCAATTTCAGAGGTTGGTTGTGCAGGCATGCTTTATTTATTTTGAGCCAAAATGGGATAAAAGAGATCCCAGCGCAGTACATTGTTTCACGGTGGAGAAAAGATATGAAGCGTAGCAGCGTTTATGATCACAACTGTAGTGGCATTGATATAAGTAATCCAGTTCATAGGTATGATCATTTGTACAAACAGATTGTAAAGGTTGTAGAGGAAGGTAAGAAATCTCATGATCATTACAGGACTGCACTACAAGCAATGGAGAATATATTGAGGAAGCTTCATATTCTAAACGTTGAGGATCCTCACAAACTAATGTGCAAGTATTCATGTCCGAATAACTAGGCCATCCACATTGTATATTTGAGACTTCATATTGTAATCATTTCACGCCAATATTTGGTTCCTCCAACTTAATCATTTTTTTATCGACAAAATAAAATGAATAACTTGAAGCATCATGATTAGAATTCATAGAAATAAACTTTGGATATAAACTCGCCCAGTACCTCCAAAACAAGAAAAGCCAATAGAATGACCTCTCGTTTGTGTAAGAGAACTGATATTTATAACTACGGATAGAGCTATCAGGTGAGATGCAGTAACAGTCAGGGGGTATTTGATAGGGAATTCATTTTTTTTCTTTTCCCTAAAAATAAACGGGTTTAAATTTATGTTCGGTATAAAATTTTAATTCAAGAATTCACAAGTTTTTCATTAAAACTTTCTAGTGAAGGATGAGAATTCAAGATTCCACTGGAGGAAAAAATTATTAACATTTTATCTGCGTGAAAGAAACTGGATTTATTAAACCTGTGAATTATCAAGAGCAATCGAAGAGGCACCAACCTCTTCTTACGGAGACGAGATGATATCATAAGTATAATACTTCACATTTGCACATCTGATTTTCTCGAACATTCAATAAATCATAAATAAAGAATCAAAATTACATATTAAAAAATATATTTTGACAATCATATTAACAACCTGTTTTAAAATCAATGGAGTCATTAAAAAATAAATTTTAGTAAATGTGTAAAGAAAAAGAAATATTAGTAAAATAGTTGCATAAATGTGTTAGGTTCTCACGATATCATTGTCATTGCAGTTGTATGTTATTAACGACACATGTCAACAAATAAGGAACAACAGTACTAGAACCAAATATCGTGATGCTAACAATGGTTTCTGTTCACGACGGGATCAATGCATATACGTCACCGCTTTATAGTCGAGTTCTTTTTCCCTACTAAAATATAAAGCAAATCAAAAAAAAAAAAAAAAGGAGGGTAATGGGCAATAAATCTGCTGCAATGCAGAAATCTAGCTTTGGTGACAATAAATCAACTTACAATTAGAACATTTTGCTATTTCATCGAGGAAGATAACTAGAAACACTGTTTAATAAACTAACCACTCTAAAAATCAAGAGTTATTGTCCATAGTCCCGGTTAAATACGTCAAACCCAATCTAAAACTATACCCGCGCAAATTTCCCAACACATTATAAAAGGGAAAAAAATATGCAACAGCCCCCACCCTCGAAAGAGGCCCAAGCAAAAGTACAAATTAATGTAGGTTAGTGAATTAATCCTCAAAAATCTCCGGCATTTTCTAATAAGTAGTTGGCTGCCAATTGCTCGTCACGGTCACATGCTAAAAATGCCTCTATGACTGAGGCTCTATCAAATCCCATAGCTTCAAGCTATATGTATCATAAGTAAAACCAATCAGCACAAATGAAGCTAATGGATACGTCAGTGGAAATGAAAACAGAAAATATCAGACTTAAACATATTTAAGACATACCCTTCCTATTGCCTCCTGCTCAGCTGGCGTCACATTGATAGCATGAGGCATGTCTTGCTCAGGTTGATCAAATATATCACTAGTAAAAGAAAGGGGGTTACATTTTTAAATAAAAAGATTCTGAGAATACATATTCAGGTGAAGATAATAAACTAGTACTTCAATGTCGCGTGTCAAAAATAATTCCTGGATAGGGCATCAAGCTGACGAGTCAAAAGGTTACTTTCATGTTACCAAATGGCAAAAGACTAAAACCAATTGAAATAGCAAATGATGAAACAGACATTACAAAGTATCGATGTTAGTAAAACACAGTGAAAATAAAATTGTCAAGCAGGTACCATATAAAGCGAGCAGTACACTCACCCTTCTGAACCCTCAATAGGTTCATTAATCAACTGCAGAAACTCAGCATGATGTTCTTGAATTACTCTTAAGAGACCAGGATTCTGCTTTCCAAGCTCCTGAAGTACAGGCTGCAATAGAAATCTTCGTAAGACATTAAAAAGTGACTACATCAGGTATTTGGTGATTGAGAAAATAGTTAATTAGATACCTGCAGAATTTGTGGATTGGATTGCACCATTGATCTCAATACTTGAAACTAATAGTGCAAACAAAGACACAGTTACTAAAACAATTTAAAGCTTGAAGCAAGATAAGAATAACAAACCAATTGCAATACTAAAATGCCAACCCTGCATTATATTGATTAAACATAAGCAAATTCATATTACATTTCCAAATAGCTCCCATCATACAAACCACAGTATTAACAGACAAGACCAACGACAACTATTTTGTTTAATGTCACTGCACTTTTCATATAAGCTAAAAATATGACAAAATGAAATAAAAACACATCAAATTTATTGCTTACTTTCAGGAAGTTCTTTATACTTCGTTTTTTTTTCAAACATATTACCAACTGAGGGACGGGGGATAAGCCAACCTGATGGTCCAAATTTATATTTCAATTTCCACAGGGTTAATTATATTTCTTAAGAAAATGGAATTTAAACATTACTCAATCTCATAAAATTGGCTTGTAAGGCTTGGAAGGTGAGGCTTAAATCCAACTCTTTTAAGAGTATTCATGGTATTATAATCCCAGATATTTAGTCTAGAAAGTTCAAGATACTAAAACTATTTCTTGCAACAAGGATATGCAGAACATAAATGTTTACTAACATTAAGATCAAAGCAATTTACAGAACCAAAAACCACCTGGGGATTGTTTCTAAGAAAGTCAAGCGACCCAATTCCAGCTCCAACTCCAGAAATTGCCTCCTGAAAAAGGTACATCTACTTAAAATAAAGCTCAAAAGCTAACAGCATAAAATCTAAAGACAAGGTTTACCTGTGGAAACATATTCAAGGGAGATGAGTTAGGGACCCCAGGAACAGCTCCGGCAGTGACCCCACCTGTTTCAGTTGTCTGACTATCTGGGTAAGGAGCAGCTGGCACAGCAATTTCTGCTGCTTCAGGAATTCCCTGCAAACAAAAAACAAAATAAACAAATGCTAAAACCAAAAGAAGTTACAGCAGAAAATGTATGCAGTAAATTCTACAATGAGCATTTTATGCATACAGAATACAGGTAGTCCACAGCACGCTCTGGGTTATTGTAAGCTGCTCGGAGGGCACGACTAACTGTATCTCTGTCCCAACTGCCACCACCCATGTCCATAATATGCTGAATAGTCTGCTCAAGATTACTACCAGCAACTAAATTTGAAGCAGCCTGGCCATAAGTATCCGTAGTCACACTGCAAAAATGATACCAAATGTTTTTTCAGTAGACTTGATTACAGGAAATGGGAAAATGGCAGACAACTCAATTTGTTAATTGAAACAAGAGGGTGATGTTATATTAATTTAGTACATAACTATAATTACGAGCAATATTGTTAAATATGCAAGCATAATCATGAAATCGTGTGAGTAAGGGAGACGCAATGTGGTGATCAGCAAGTGGATCAGGAGAAGCGTCAACTAAAGCGGGGTCGCACAGTTGATTGGGAGAAGTGTCGATTAAAGCGGGGTCACACGATTGCACGTGAAATCAAAGGATTGTGCACCGCATCGATCTGTTTGAGTAAGTTAGGGTTCGAGTTAAAATAGCCGTTTGCTTGCTTAAAAACCCAAATAGACAAAAAAGCCCAACTCATAAGGATGACCCTTTTCCCCAACATCAACGACACAACCATCACCATTGGCTATCACAACGCTAGCGCTATTATTGCCGACGCTAGCTTCACCATTGATGCCCATCAAAACACTCATCCCTCATGCCCCATCTTCGAGTCTCGCATCAATGTTGTCGGTGTTGCCTTCACCATTGTCAGTCGATGCCTTCATCTTCAACTTTGTTCTGTTCTGTAATTTTTCCTCTTAGTATTTTCTTCTGTTTCGCTGACATTTTAGAGTGTTATGGATCAGCTGGAGATGGTTCAAGTCACGCAGCTAGAAGGGGAAGTGGTATTGGAGCAAGGGTTTATCTTGCAAGGGGTTCAATTATGAGTTTATAAGTTATTATGACTAATTCATAAGTTACTATAAAGTTTAATACCACTTTTGATCCCAAATTTTTTTTGCAAAATTACAATATAGTCCATAGTCCATCAATTTTAATTGGACTCAATGCAGCCCCCAACTTTGTTTAAATGGCTCAATTTGGTCCATTTTGTTAACGTCATTAGTCTAACTAACGACAGAGCGAGACATGGCACGTATGTGGCATTTTAAGTTGAGGTGGATAATGAATGGCCTTTTTAGTCACTTTTTGAGTTGGAAAATACATCATTTTTTGAGGATTGAAGACGAGCATAGTGAGGTTTTTCTGGATGGAATGTTTGCAAAATTTGGAGACTGAATTTCTGCAGTTTAATGGTGTTAGGCAATTGCGCTTGTGGTTTTGTCATTGGTTTGTGCAGAGGGCTGGTTTTCCATTGAGTTTCTAAGATGAGTGCCACTTCTTGATTCTTTGATCATTGTTACAATGTTTGGTTTAGGGCTTTATGATGGGATTCAACTAATGTTGTGTTTCGTTTTTGGTTGTTTTATGCAATTAATTGTTTAGTTTTATAATTTCATTGCACTTTGTGAGTTGAATACGGTTTAAGGTCTCCACATGTTCAGATGATTGTTTTATGTGGTCCACCATTTCTTTGTCAATGTATGTCTTGTTGGGTGGGTTTGTAATATGTTTAGTTTATGTGTGCATATCCATATTTGACAGACTTATATATATTAATTGGTTGTGATGTACAAGGGGTTTTTTGACGTTGTGATCTACCATGGGGAGGGAGTTTGTAAATACTGAGAGACTAAAATATGTCGGTCATACAAAGTAAATGGTCATGTGAGTCAGATAGATAGAGTTCTTTTGAGATACTAGGCCTTCTTAATGAAATGGGGGTATGTTACAATAAAGTTGAGGTTCAGGTGGAGAGGGGTAATGAAGTGGAGGTTCAGGCTGACAGTGGGAATGATTTGAGAGAGTGATTCTTCTTGGTTAGGGGACCCTAAAAAGAATCAAATTATGGTGTAGTTGAATTGAATGTGATATTCAAAATGAATTAAATAAAGATTTATGTCAAGGAAATGTGAAAGTTCACATTTAATTTGATCCTGATTTAGTATCAGACCAGATTGACCACCCCTTCTGGACAGTGGAAAAAAATTTAATTAGATCTTACCTGATTTGGCCTCAGGCAAAAATTAATTCGAAAAGTACCCAAAGTAATCAGGTTGGCCAAATCAGCAGCATCAGACCAAATTCAGATTACAACAAATGCATTTTACCTCTTGAATTTATTACAATAAATGAAAAGGATCCCTCATTATCAGCCTACATTAGACGGAAACCTCTTAAAAGGAACATCAAGGCATAAAGAGTAGATACTTCATCAGGGCATAAAGAGCAGTATATTCAGGCAACATTAGAGATAAAAGTCATACTCTGTAGTTGTGACATCTCTTGCAGGTGCATTGTTGTTTGTAGATCTGCAGATCCAGTAAGTTAGGGAAAAAAATTCAGTTGAAACAAAAAAACCACATAAAAAGCTATTTCAGATAAACTCACCGGGTTTGAACTAGAGACGGGGAATTTGGGGTTGATGCAGTTGCAGGTGGGTTGCTAGCAAGCTGTCACACATGCCCAATCACCAGCTCATACAAAGGAAAAAGAAATAAAACTCAAATGCCAAAAAGAAGAAATAAAATGAGCAACGAACATGCCTGACTTGATGAAGGGCCAGCAGATCCCAAGGTTTTACTCTGCAATTGACGAAACAGGAAAAAGAAAGCTTACAGAAGTAAAAAGGAATCATAAACAAAACATACCGAAGCATAAGAAAAGGTAACTATTGAAAGGACAAAAATGAACATGGAATTAGGTTTATCAAACATAACATGGACAAAAATCAAACATCTAATGCTTTCAAATATTGTCAACAAGAATGTCATAACACACATAACTTCCATTACAATCTAGAAAGGTGAAAAATCTAAACTACTTTTGCTTAAAATTTCATTATATTAGACATAAAAGTTTCATTAGCAAAATAGTCTATCAAAGTTTAACTTATATTAAATTGGTTCTTTAAAAACTTAAAATATCATCATATTCACCATTATGGTGACAAAAGTTCTGAAAAATTAATATAATTATTAGATCGTTCAGAAACTGTTTAATAGTATTCTTTTGTAGAAAAGATCATAGTGCAGCATATTATTTAGAAACACATAGTTTTTAATAAAATACATATTATTTTAACTTTTCTTTCTCAAACAAATGCTTGCAAGAATATATTTATTAATATCTTTAATTAAAAAAATGCACCAATATCAACATCTGTGTATGTGACTGATCATAAATGACAACAAATAGAACAATAAAATCATGTGAGATGGGAGCACATTAGTAAAATCATCACCAATGGCTTGACTGAGGTGATATAGTGTGGAACAGCAGGGAAGGAGAAAAGACAGAGAGAGTGGAAAGAGAAAATGACATCTTTAGTGCCACGAACAAGAAACTGCTCTAAGAGCAGGATTGCTGCTCTGCTGCACCGGGATCGTGGCCACTCCAACCCCTTCACGCTTCACCAAATCAAAACTCAGTCGTGTCTGTATAGCAGGGTATGGCCACTTCACATGGCCATTAACTACTATGGAAGTAGTATTCAAATCTAAATTCAACTCCACTTCTACTGCGTAGATACAAGATCTAAAGCTTAAAAAAACTATCAAGCTCAGCTCTTATTAAAAATTTATTAGATATAATAGTTATTAAATAATCCAAACAGAATAATATAATCATTATTTAAACAAACATTTTAATTGAGTTAACCAGTCATGTTTGGCTCGTTTTGATCTACAAGCAGTGAAGATGGTGGTGGTGGCGGCAGCTAGGTGGTAACAATGACAATGGAAATAAGGAAAGACATTGCCCAATAGAGAATGAGGAATTTAAAATTATTACCGTGTTAGTTAAGAATTGTAAATGACTCAAGTTAGTTAATTTGTAATTCCATGGAATTGTCATGCAGTTATGGTTTTATTTCTATAAGGATTTCCAAACATAAAAAAATAGGATTAACAGGGCTAATTCCAATTCCATAGTCCAATCTATATGTCAAGTGGGGCACCAATACTGTTCAATTAAGTCGGTCTACAAATACACGATCGTTGTAAACATTTGACAGTGAGATGAAACGCAACAGGCTTCAATAGAAAGTCCCATAGCCACAATCGGATGGTGCTATAAGCCCTTCATAGTGCACAATTTGACAATCCGGAGGAATATTTTGCCCCATAAAGTGCACTAGGTTTATCAATCAGCGGAATACCCTACCTTAGAAGAGTACTTGGTCTTTAGGCTTATCACTGTACATCAAAATGCTTAGCTGGGCTCCTGTTAGGCCATTTTAATTTCGTATGCCTACATGCTAGGCTACCGTGACACTATTACCTTGTTGGTTTGCCACAAGTTTCACTTCAAAAACTAAAGGTGATCTTTTACACTGCTAGAAACAATATTTCAAAATTGAAAAGCATGATGATTGCATCATGTCATCATAAGCGTCATTTGGTATTGTCAATGGATATTCAACCTAGCACATTATTCACATCTAACAACCCAATCTATTCATTATGCTCTAGGCAGCCTCAAACCTCACAAACCCTCAACCAGTTCAAATGGTCATTCAAGATGCACTGACTTATCCCAATCAGCAATACTCTAAATCATTATTTGTCGGGTGATTATAACCACCTTACTTCCTATAAATTCAGGGCAAACACCTTTCACCGCCCAGGTAATCATCAACCAAGCCCTAAACCATGATGCCAACTTAATAGAGTGCCATGAGAAGCACACACACACCCTTCCCACGCTCCACCTACTATATAACCTTAGAGGAAGAAGGATTCCAATACAACAACCGTTTGAGGCATGTTCAGAGTCATTCTCATCACATCATTGCAGTTCAGAACGCAGCTCAGATGAAGTTCTTATTGATTTATTTTTTCGAAAAAAAGATGATAATACTATTTTAACAGAATTTGTCATTAAGGAAGCATACCTTACTAAGCATTACAACAAGAAAGCCATCCTCGGAGACCTTATTGTCTACTAATGTAGTTTCATCTTTCAAAACCTTACCATTGTGAATCAGCAATTGCTGTCCACATGGGTAATTATCTTTGCCTTGTACATCTTCAATATTTTTCTTGACAGCCATAATCTGAGGGGGAAATGAATAGTAGGGCAATGTCAGCTAACAAAGAACAAAATTTGAATGACCCTTCATGTAATAGTAGCAGCTTGATATGATAAAGCATTGTAGTCGTATTTTGGATAGAAAAAACACCAGAAATGTAATGGTGCAGGTAGATAGAATAGGATAGGATAGAGTGGGAAAGAGTGAAAGTAAAGGAGAAATGGGAATGAGAGATATTACTGACAGTGTCTGAGGGCTGAACCCTGATTTCGAAATGGCTGCCTTTCAAAGTTTTCACGGTGAGCTTCATGCCTCCTCGCCGGTCGATCGTCAACACCGCCGATCCCAATCCGATTCACCTCCGCCCCGCCAAACCCTAGAGTTTACCCTCACACCCTCTCACCCTCTCACTCACTCCCACAAACCCACGCTTTTTTCATTTCCTTTTTTCTACTCTTTTTTTTTTTTTTTGGTTTCCTTTTAAGCCTTAGATGACACTCCCACTCGTTATTTAATTTCTCGATTCACTTGTTGTGTAAAAGGAAAAATTCAAGTAAAAAAATAAAAAAGATGTAACTTCTTTTTGGTAAAAAAAAAAAACCTACTAGTTTTTTTTTTAATTCGTGTTAATTTATTTTTTAAATTAGTTATACTTGTTTAATTTTATGATAGCATTTATGAATTTTGTTTACTCATTAATGAATATTAACAGATTTAGCTTGACGAAATTGATTTGATTTTAAAATAAAAATAGTAATAAATGGGTAAAAATAAAGTGGTGTGTAAAAGTATGAAGAAAATGATCCAAAAAGGATTGAAGAGTGATATTTGAATGATTTGCGGGATTAGATTATGTTTTGATTTGTTAGAGAAAGGAAAATAGTAAGGAAGGATGGATGGTGGAGGTTGAAGAGAATGAAGCAGTAATATGAAGAGAGAGTAAAGTTGCTGAAAAAGAGGGGGAACTGATCAGAGTACTTGAGATACGGATCTGAACTCAGTTTATAAGATATGTCATAATGTGTTGGGTGGTTGGAGACTATGATGTATGAATGCATGCTTCCAGGGAGCTGAGGAACAAAGAACAAGAACAGAAAGATTATGATGATGATGATGACAAGTACGTGTCGGTCCTACTGGACAATGCTGCTGCTTCTCTCCCTTCCAATGCTCCAGCCCTGCCCTGTGGCTGCTTTCGACATAACCAAAATCTTGTCGGAATATCCCGCCTACTCCTCATTCACCCACTACCTCACACGAACGCAGCTCGCCGCCGCAATAAACGCCAGGCAGACCGCAACGGTGTTCGCAGTCGATAACACCGCTATCGCTCCTCTCTCTGGTAAATCAATCCACCACATTAAGACCATCTTGAGCCTCCACGTGGCGCTGGCCTACCTGGATCTTCCCCAAAATCAAACCATCAACGTCACCACGCTGTCCAAGGACGAGGGAGTGCTCCTGAAGATCAACAATGGCGACGTCACCTTAGTTTCCGCCGCCAACCCCAACGGCGTGGTGAGAGCCAAACTCATGAAACCCCTTCTGGCAGAATCCCAGAAGCAGAGTAATATATCGCTGGTGCAGGTAAACAGCCTCATGAGGATCACCAATCCGGAGGCTCTGATCCCAGTGAAGTCACCTGTGCCGGTCATATCACCGGTACCAATAATCACTCCAATTCCTGCCAAGTCCCCTGTTCCAGTAAGATCACCCGTCCCAGTAATATCGCCTGTTCCAACACCTACTCCGCTGCTAACACCAACTCCCGCCAATATTCCATCACCCGTCCCTGTAATCTCCCCCGTCCCGGTCGTAACACCCGTCCCTGTAATCTCACCGGTTCCGGTCATCTCCCCTGTCCCGGTCGTATCACCCGTCCCAATAATCACTCCGGTTCTGATTAACCCCCCGGCGCCGGCAGTCTCTCCCGTCATTCCGATTAACCCCCAGCCACCAGTAGTGTCACCGGTGCCGGTAACTTCACCGATTCCGGTAGTAACACCTGTGGCAGTGCCAGTGCCAGTGCCAGTCGCAGTGCCAGTAATGACGCCAGGACCTGGGAGTTCTGGTTCTGCGAGTCCAGGTGATGGGGGTTCTGGTTCTCCGAGTCCAGGTGGTGGAGGTTCTGGTTCTGTGATTCCAGGTGACGGGAGTTCTGGTTCTCCGAGTCCAGGTGGTGGAGGTTCTGGTTCTGCGAGTCCAGGTGATGGGAGTTCTGGTTCTCCGAGTCCAGGTGGTGGAAGTTCTGGTTCCGCGAGTCCAGGTGATGGGAGTTCCGGTAGTGCGTCTCCAGATGGTGGGGGTTCCGGTGCCGATGGTGGTCCTAATTCAGGGGTGGTCCTGTTTGGCGTGCATTGGTCTTTAGCTATTTTTTCTTGCTTTCTCCTCTTCACTATTTCTGAACTATGAATATGAGTATTCATGGATGAATAGTATGAGCGTTCCAGCAGTAGATATAGATTAGGACAATTAATTCATTCCTTTCTTTACCTTCATCCTATTATTCTTGTAATGTTTCTTTACTATATAATACGCATGCATTGCAGAATAATACTTTCATTCCGTCACACTTGCTTCTTCTTTTCTTCTCTTCTTTAACTTTTACCGTTTTAGAAGTCCCAAAGCTTCTCAACACCCTGCAATTCTTTACATCACCATCTGCTTGCACAGCCCGCCTCTGGTTTTTTTATCTTTTACATTTTTCTTAACATGTTTTTGGTACAACAATTTGGGTGAGTGGATTAAACTAATAGCCTTCGTTTTACCTAGAGTGTGAGTGTCTCGTGTTAATGTTAATTTGCCTCCTGTTTGATACAAGAATTTCAGTTTTAAACTATTTTTTTCCTAATTCATATTGCATAAAAAAATCACTGAGGTCATTCTTGCAGCCTGCCTTAATCACAGCATCTATCCCTCCGTTCCAGGGATGTTATGAAAGTTTGTCCATGTTAAATCACCTTACATAAAGATGCCTATCATTGCAATAAGAAATTAAATCTTGGGAGCATTTTGAAACAAGAGTTTGTATAATAAAGCTTAGAAAAGTAACTTATGACCTTCTTAATTAAATGTTATTTCAACTTTTTTTCATAAACTGTCTATTCACGCATACCTTTTATATTGAATACACATTTGAACGTGCCACTTTCATATGATTTGAAGTTTTGAAAGAACTCATGTATAGACTAGCTTATCATAACCAAGTTGTGCATTTCAATGTAGCTTTATCATACCCAAGTTGTCCATTTCAATGTAGCTTATCATACCCAAGTCTTATCATGTACCCAAGTCTCTATAGCAGTAGTATACATTTCTCCTCGAGTGCGAGCATTTCTGAGGATAACATGACATTACCTTCAAGAATAGGTTTTCTCAGTTACATGTTATTCAACTTGTTTACTTTTAAGCATGAGTTATATTCAAGAAGTAATTTAGTTTTGACATTCTCATGAATCATTCAACCGAAGACTATATTTTAGGACGGTTAGTAGTTAAAACCAATCAATCTAAAGTGAAGATGATGAAAAGCCAAATTATATAGATCTTCATTGTAGCCTAAATACTATGTGGGCTACCATATTTTCATCAGACTGCAGGGGTAAAAGGACATCTGTGTGATAAAATAAAATCTTTTAGAATAGATTAAAACCGTATATAATTAATTGGAAGAACAATGTATGTACTGCTATGTCACCATTACATTTCACCTATTAGCAGGCTGAGGACGATCATGGAAATAGAAATTCACATATATCATATTACGATGTACCTGCATGTGTCTTCTGTTAATGATCGTTGTAGTCTGAAAGTAGATAACTTTTGATTATAACACCGAAATGCTCTCACTAATAATTTCTACAGCCTATGTGTAAGTTTGACTCAGGATTTCTCTCTCACTTGTAGGCATACAGACAAAATTTGAGATAATAATCTTATGATCGCATTAAAATTAAACACTCTGCTGCTTGTTACTAACAGTGAACACAGTTAATCTTATAGTCATGGACACGTGAAATTTACTTGCTTTGCCGTTAGAGAAACCCGGGTGTGATTTTTGACAAACTACTGGCATATTTACATACTATTGTCATACGGAGTACAGTTTCGGTTGTAAAAGAGAAACCTCAAATGATTTTGTTATGATAGTGAGATGTACTTGGTTTTAGCGGCCAAGAATCATGCCTCCGCCGTGCTGGCAATGGGGAGATAAAAGAACGGTGGCTTGCCAGTTGCATACTGCAATACATCAGTGGAGGTTTTATTTGTGAACTTAAAACCCGTGTCTGGCTTTAAGTGTGATTTGCAGATTCTGATGAAACTTCACTGTGGTTGGACCATACAAAGATCCTCCAGAAGGGCAATTGCTTACGCTTATGGTGGCTTTCTAAAACATCGCTTTCGGTTCTTTGTAGCATTTCCCACATCACTTGTACATCTTCATATCCACAAGTCTGTACATCATCCTGAAGCTTCAGCAGTCCTGCTCCTGGAGCAGATAACAGAGTGATGTGAGAAGAACAGATGATAAAAAAAGTAGTATGAGATATGGTATGAATTGATGAAGACTAAGGATCCATTTGGTTTATGAAAAAGTAGCATCGATTAAGTGCATATGATGATGGGGGGAAAACAAAAGAAAAAGGGGGTTGGGATGATGAATGAACCGTTTTTGCGAGTCCTGAGGCGAGCAGAGAGAGCAAGCCAGACACGCCTGACAGGGAAGATGATGTTGCGCCAGACATCCATGAGCTGCTTCTTCTTCTTCTTCTTCTTCTTCTTCTTTGTTCTCTTTCTCCTCTGCACGAGTGGCACCACCGCTACTATTCTTCTTTCTTCTCTTTCCACTGTTAGCATATCATATCATTTCATATTCAAACCAAACCAAACCGAACCAAACCAAACATCTCACCCTTCCTCGTTTCTCTCTGTCTTATAAAACTCACACACCACCGACACGTGATCTTTATTTATTCTCCTTCACTCTTTTTCTTTTCTTTTATTTATTCACGCACCACCCACTACTGTTATTCATCACCCTTCCATTATTAACACTACCATCCACCTCATCTAATTTTTTATTTTTCATTTCAATACTTCAATGAACCTCCTCAAATTTTAAATTAAATAATCTTATTTATTTACTATTTTTTCATCATTCACAATTAATAGAAAAAGTCCAAAATTCATTTTAGAAACACTTGTGTACACATAGATACCCTGTTGTATTTATTTATTTATTTATTTATTTATTGCCGTTGCTTCAGATTGCATATAATGATTTCCCGCTATGCTTATTTAATTCACCACACTGTCACTGCACAATAATATACTAATAATTAAACACGTTTTTATAATTAAAAAATGCATTCCACCACGTGACTCATTATTTACATTCTTATGTTTTGTGGAAAATAAGACAGACGACAATCACGACTGAATATATATACAGCGAAAATAGTAGAAAATAAATGAAAATAAAGAGACAAAGATATTAATAAAATTCAATCACTGTTTTTATTAATTAAATTAAATCAAAAGAAAAATGGAAATATTATAAATGATAGAATACGGTATAATAAAAGAGAGATAAAAAAAAAAGTTTGAGTATGTAGATTTTGAAGTGAACTACCATTCTTGTTCCTCAAATATATAAGCATTATCAATTTGGTTTCTCAATAGAATTGTAGTACTACTTAAGTTTTTCAAGTTGTTTCTGTTCTTAATTTTGTTGAATCATGTTCACATTCTCATTTAAATGTTATCTTAACACATTTTTATCATTCACATGCCTAGAAATGTGTGTTGAAAAAATTAGAAAAAAAAAGAGTGAAGTTTTAAAAAATATACGCCATAGCACTTAAAATATATATTGAGGTATATCAATTTCTATAAATTATTATGATTGTCAATTTATCATTATAATTGTGCATATTTATCATTATATATTAAAGATGTAATCTTATAAAATAAACTTTAACCTATTATAATTTTTTAAAACATTTCTGACAATTTTAAATAAAGTAGGTGTGACATTTTGTCTTATCTCCATCTATTGGTTCATAAAAATAAGATTTTAAACTTAATCCTTTAGGTTATATGAATTAAAATTGATAACTCATTCCACCATAATATATGTTAACAAGTTGGTAAACTAACTTGTCAGTTTTTAATCTTTTTCTTTTAAATCTCTTTTTTTTATAGAATTTTTATTTATATTTATTTATTTAGTTATAATTATTGATATAATTTTTTGGACAATAAAAATATAAAGAAAAACAATAAATTTAAATCAAATTTTAATATTTTACTCAAATAATATTTAATGTTTAACAAAATAAAATAAACATCAACAATACTCTAATTAATGATACATAAAAAATTAATATAAATTATTAATAATTATAAATTTTGATTATAAAAGTATGTCATATTTATTAAAAAAAACATCATAAATAAAGAAGAGCTAATAAATTCAAAAAATTAACTTATTTTATCTAAATAAAAATTGGTTGAGGGGCATCTTGCTAGATCCAACCCGCTTTTATACCCTAAAATAAAGTGAAAGTAAAAATAGTTTATGTAATCTAGTGCTTGAATTTGAAATATCAATATAATTTTGATTCTAAAAGTATATTATTTTTTCAAAGAAACATCATAAAAAAAAAGCAGAATAACAAGTTGATCTATCTCATCTCACCCATGACTTGACAAGATGGTGGGTTAATAAATTTAGAAAATTAAACTTGTTTTGTTTAAGCGAAAACAGGTTGACAAGCTGATCAGTTATACACAACCCACTTTTACACTTTAAAATAATGTCAAAATAAAAATAATTTATGTAATCTAGTGCTTGAATTTGAAATATCAATATTGTTTGTGAGAAAAAAAAATCTCTATTACTTTTACTCATTATTTTGAAAAAAAAAAAGAACTTGTCCTACTATAGTGTTTTATATGGTAGGAGATTATATCAATAGTAATTTATATAATTATTAAAAAATAAATTGCCAATGAGTGAATAAAATAAGAGTAAAGAATGGTAGTCCTTCATTTGTTTTGTTACTTATTTAATTTTTTAAAGCAAAATATGGGTAATAATTGAGTAAATGATTAGAAATTGAGAAAAAGATAATTCAACAAAAGCGGCACCTATTCCCTGACACTCTTTGTCCTTTTATTCATCAATATCCGATCCGAAGTTGTGATGTGAGTACCAAAATAGGAACAAACACGTTCTTCATATTGTGTTGTCCTCTTTCATTCTTAAAATACAACATCCTCATTATTTACACCATTTCGAATACTCACATTTCACTTCTCAATTTGTATTCTGACATCACAAATATTAAAGTCTTCTACTTTTGAAACTCTTATGAAAACGATTTTGATTATTGAAATGGATAAAAAATAAGAATAGAAGAAAATGGTTTTAAGAAAAAGGTTGGTGTCGGTGAAGAGTGGTGAAAAAGAAAGGTGGTTGGTTGAGCGGCAATTATAAGAAGAGTGGTTGTCTATTTCAGCCACAACAAACTTTTCCTCTTCTCAATCAATTTTTACTCTCTGCAACCAAAACATCGGTTTTAAATATTTTTATATTATCTCATCAAAATTCACCAACTCGCCCTCTTCAAACTCAAAAAATCTACTCTTTCTTTCACTTTTAAAATAACGGGACAGAGATCTAGAAGTTTAAGATTGTTTTTTTATAATTATTTAACACAGTGTGTGGAATGAAGGCGAGGTTGATTACATTAAAAAAAAGTTTTGATAAAAAATTGTATGGATGATTTGATTTTATGTGATAAAATAAAAAATTATAAAAATTTAATATAAAGATAATTTTTAGAAATATAAATTAAAATTAGAATAAACTTAACTTTAAAAATATTATAAAATTCTAGTAAAAAATAGAATTTAAATAATTTAAAAGAAATGTCACATATAACGGAACCAACCTTGGATGTGCCCTACAACCTTGCATACTAAGTATCACTACCAAAAATGGAGGTGTTAAAATAAACCACTTTTCCTCTTTATATATATATATATATATATATATATATATATATATATATATATATTTAAAAGGAAAAAAACCATAATTTAGG
The DNA here is from genome assembly GCA_013389735.1 of Phaseolus lunatus. Classification (NCBI taxonomy): domain Eukaryota; kingdom Viridiplantae; phylum Streptophyta; class Magnoliopsida; order Fabales; family Fabaceae; genus Phaseolus; species Phaseolus lunatus. The sequence goes on from CM023861.1 coordinate 37,913,023, forward strand.
AAGTAGTGTGACTTAAAGTTAGCTTACACTTTAGGCTTGAAGACGTAGGTATGTGTTGAATATTGATTGACGTTAGTACGTCATATTATGGAATCTTCTCTTACCGCTGATAACAAATCAGTATTAGCAAATAAAACTATACGTAATGTAAAGATGTGAGATTAGGGTAAAGGGTTTTTGTATATGGACAGTAATAAAAGCATTAGGTTCTTAACACAACTTTGCCATGTAGCTTTGATGAGATTGCAAGTAATTTTATATTTTTTTCTCTATATCTGTTACTAAGGAGGATTCAGCGTGTGAGCTAAAATGGTTGCTCTTTTATCCAATCTCTGAATTATGCAGGTATCAGTCCATGCAACTGTACTGTCACAATCAACCTGTTTTACACATTGCAATCAATTCCGCTTATCATAAACGAACAAGACTCAAAGTGGATTCTAACTGTGTTCGTCATCAAAGGAGCTAATCAAACTGCACATGTCTCTTACAGGCATTTTTACAAAAGGCATTAGGCAAGCCACAATTTTGCTACTTTCTTGGCAAGTTGGGCACCTGTAATCCCCATTCACCAACTTATTAGCTATTAATTAGGCTTCAAAGCTGTCATGTAATACCTTATTTTTAGCACTGATCGTAGGAAAAGTAATTTGGAATAATATCTGGTATGATATCTGTCATGCTATTTAAGGATAGTTGACCGAATTTTATAAAAGTGATGATGATTGGTTATATATATATTGAGGAAAATTTTACACTTCCAACCAACAAGATGTTATAATTGATATAATTTTTACGAAAGTCATAATAAAAGTCAACAATTTTATTCACACTACATATTATGTTGAGAGGTGGAATTGAAGCTTCAATAGCGTTGGTTGTTCTGTTTTAATGATTAAAGTTCATAAAAAAACATGCAGCGCATTATGATGGTGTCTGGGTTCGTGAAATGATGATGATTAATGTTGTTTGGTTCATAAACGCCTTCTTTAACCCATCTTTGCATCCCACATATAGCAAATTTGGTGAGGACAAATTCATCTGTTCACCCCTTCTCACTTTCTATCATTAGAACTGATTTTATTTCTGTTGTCTCTTTTTTTCTTATTCAACTCAACTTTCCACTCTTTTTTCAAATGAATTTTAAAAGTAAGAGTTATTTATTGTGGTTTCTCCTTTCTCGTTAAGCTACTATTAGGAATTCAATATGATGTATTATTTGTATGAATAATTGGCATAGAAGTTGTTGCAGGGTAATGGGAAATTAATTGGGATGAAGTCTGAGTTAGGTCAGCAGATGCATATGGTTTGGCGCACTAAGATAATTGTGATGCTGAATAAGGGCACTGTGGATAAATTATAGAACAAAAGAACTCAACCACATTGATAAGACTGGAAAAGGCGAATATTCTGGGGAAAATGGAAACTTGGAACCAATTCAAATATTGTTTTTTGGATGAGCCATCCCCACCCAAATTTGTTGCCATAGATGTTGTGATGTTGTGTTGTGGCACCCACAATCAATTTGTGCTAAGTCAAACACACATCATCCTTCTTTAATCTAAAATCCTGTTATATAAATCTCACATTCGTTTATTCTTCTTTATCACACACCCTTCTTTCTCTCCTTTCTTTAGCCAAAGCCAATCACAAAAGATAAGACCAAAAATGAGTGGTTGTCCTTCTTGTTTTAGAAATGTAATACCTACATTCCACTTAACACCACTAACCACGGAAGAAATTTTAGTGTTTCGCAACTTGTAAAGGGTGGTAAAATTAGTGATTCTTTTGGATGCTTTTTATCCAAACCAAAGTTAGCATCACCAAAAAGTTGTCAACTTTCCAAAATAACTGAGCATTGGATTCCGATAAAGAGTGGACTATCTGGATTGTTCTGAGATAAAATGTAACCTTCACATTTCATCAGCACAAAATACTTAACATGGAAGGATGGCCTTAGAAAAGAAAGGAGCAAAAGTTGGGAATGATCCTCTGTTTAATAAATATACTTTCAGGTCATTACCTTTTCTACATGGTAAGTGTTGGAGATCAAGACTCTCACAACCACCACAAACAGAGGAAATGGCATCCTCTGTTTCAATAGTACATAATTATAATTATTATGTACAACAACTGCTCTTGTTGCCAAAGAGCACTATGTTTGGTCTGGATCATTTTTTCTCCATTCTATTCAATTCTGTGCCAAAGTTAGATTTCAAAGCAGAAATAGTCAAGGATCTTTGGCATACATTGCAATATAAAATTCAAAAGTACTAAATAGATAATTAGATAGTATCCATACAAAAGACCTAAACGAGCAAAAGAGTTTTTTTTTTAAAAAAAAAAAAAACAGAAAGAGCTAAAAATCATCTAGAGATTTGCATATATTGTGATTTTGAGGAAGTGGTTTTGTGGCGACGCACGAATGCAATGATTTATGTTATGCTCTTGACCTATTATGAAGCGCTTAATTTATGATATTGGGCATGGTGAAACCCTGCTTCAAATACAAAAATGATTATTGTCTTGAAATGTCTCTAGTGCCTGGAAGTTGGAACAGCAAGTGATTATAGGCCGAGGTGCTTGGTTATGTTATGTGACATAAAGCTTACAAAAAAGTTTGATGCTTCTGTTAACATCATTGCGTCATTTACAGTAATCACATCATTAACATTAAGTTCCAGGTAACTAAAAACTTTAATTACTATCGCATTTTGTAAAGACAAGTTTATGAGGACACTTAAAAACATTGTAGATAAATTGGGAAATTGCGTGAAGGACTTTTACTGTGTTTTTTATGGAGTAGCGATTAGAAAAGAACGAGAAAAGTAAAAAAAAAAAGATAATAAAATATTAAAAATACAAAAAACGAGACAGTTTTAACCGTTTAAAATTTTTTAACAACAAAAATATTATGTGAAGAAATTTACTCATAATTGATTATGCGTGAATTTGTAACCCATATATATGTATAATTTATTTATTAATTATTAATATTTTGTTAATGTATGTTTTTATATTATAATAAAATGAATAATTAAAATAAAAACTAACTAAAAAAAATTAATTTAAATTTTGATATTTTGTAGAAATGTTTTTAAATATGATTTTACTGATATTTTATAATTATTTGAATTTATTTAAAATTTATTTGAATTTTAATTTATATTTCTGAAAAACATTTCTTTATATTATTTTTTTTATAATTTGTTTTATTTTATCAATCAATTACAAACTTTAATAGTACTTTCTCTTTTTCTTCCCCTTTCATCCAAACAAAAGGCTTAGTGCAGAATATTGGCAGAAGATTTTGTTTAGCTTGAGGGGAATTAGGCTTATATATTATTTAGTCACTTGTAAGTAGTGCAGAGTGAAGATAACAACATTGAAGACTTCAAATGAATCATGAGTCGGTAGGGTTATTGGGGGTCTTTTGTGGTACTGATACATCACTTTGAACAAGCGGTTCAGCAATGTAAGATCAAACATTGCACTGTTTTGGGATGGAGATGACATTTCATGTATTTCCTTATCTTAAAATTGGGTTACATCATCATAAAATTACAATTGTTATTAAAACTTAACACTGTTCCAAAGTGGACCGCACTGGCCCCTATCATAATAAACAAGGACTTGCACCACGGAAAACATTCTTCATATTAGTCATCTATGTTCTTCATGTATTCCTTTGAAAGTTTAGTTTCCATTACCAACTTTTGTTCTTTGATTAGAGAATAACCCGATTCAAGTAAAGCATCCACCGTTTGCTATCCAACCAAATACAAAAGCAGAGTCAACTTCATTAGAAATCTTTTTACATAAACCAAATGAAGATGTACTTTATAGGAAAATAAGAAAGGAAAGAACCAAGACGACAATCAAACAGGTCATTTGAATTTCTTGAAGAATTCAATTAAGAAAGAAAAGGAGACTACATTTTGTATCTTCTATCTACGTAGAAAACTACAAACAGAGAATATGCTTGCATAATAAAATCAATTATTGTTCATAATAATTATCTATTTTTTAATAAAATAATATTTCATTTAATGCTAGAATGAATAGTCAAGTCAATTTGAATCTATAATAGAGAATTCAGTAAGTCATTTCATATTCTCCAATAATCTTCAACTGCTAAAGGAGCTCTAGAGCAATATTTCGTCACAACTAATTTGATCTACAGTCAATCCGGTCAGTTATTGTACCGTAACTGGATACAAAATAAATGCAGAAATAGGTAAAAAGGATGATAAATTTACCTCTGGAGGAATAAATACAGGAAGGCTTTGGTCCTTTCTTTTTTTGAGAAGTTTGCTTCCGAAATTTTCAACACCTCCAATATCATCAATCCACTAAAATGCACCACAGTGTTATTATAAACCAGCTTTCATAAAAAAATTAATTAAATTTGTTTACTGATCTTGCATTTCCAGCTCTATGATCTCATGTATAAAGGCGTTTGTCAATTATCATTGTTGAAACTTGAAACATCAGTTATGTGCCGCATTATTGGTATTTATTTATTTCTATTTACTGTAGATAGTTGTATTAGTCATTCTCCTGTAGCGTGGAAACATATTCCTTTAGATAAATAATATTAAGATGTAAGGTGATAGAAACATACACATTAAGATGTAAGGGTTCTCCCTCTACATTGGTTCTCTTTACGTGACATTTGATAAAGAGCCTTTATGACCAAATGGTGAGGAGTTCAATCCTTGAACCTTGGGAGAACAACATAAAAGTTATCCATTGTAGTTTGAGAGCCTAAAGCCCTATAAACTCCACACTAACAATGTGGAAGTTGCGTTTCATTTCTAGCAATTGGATCCTTACAGAATTTCAACAGATTGTTCATCCCAAGTTCCAATAGGATTTGAAGTATATAATTATTTGCTAATGGGGAGTTTGCCATGAAGCAACATAACGCCTCACAAAATCTCTCAGATTAATGGGCGAATAATTTCTGTAGTGCAAAAAAAAAAAAAAAAACACATTCAAGAGTCACATAAACAGAGAATCCTTTTTTTGTTCTCTTTTTTTATATTTTGTATTGGTGCACGTAAACCTACTGTAAGTATTTCAATAATAAAGGTAAATAAAAATTCTAGTTTTGCTTTATCGAAAAGGAAAATTGTATAGAAAGAAATAACTAAGATCTAAATGTAAACTTACCTTTAAAATAGATCTGTCATAAGTACGTGACCTTAGAGCTCCATAAAAGTCCAATGCTGTCAACAACAAAATAAATGAAAATAAACAAACCCTGGTATCCCAGAGATGATGCCTTCAAAATTCTATCTTTTGTAAAAATTGGTAACGTATGTTACTTAAAATCAGCCGCAGATAATAACTAATAAGCATGGAATTAAATAGGCTTGTATGTGGACAAGCATGAAAACCATATCCTTCCAATCCAAGAAAAATAATTAGGCAACCGTGACACTTTCTTTCATATTTCTTAATTTATGAAATAAAGAACATGTTCTTTATAACCACACACGCTTTAACAAAATAACTGCTAATTAAAACTTTTCAGGGCCTACATGTAATGCAGTGATAGAAACCTCTAAGATGCGGATCAGTTACCTTGATTTGGGAAAGTGTTCACAACCCTTTCAACTTCATCCCTAGAGATACCATCTTTCTCATACATTCTGTGAACGATATTCAGGATATCTTCAAGGTTAGGTTGCCTGTTCCACATTTACAGACAGCATTTTAATTTTAAGGAAGAGTGGAATGGCTACCTGCCTCCATCAAAACAGATATTTACAACTCATTACATAAGCAATGTGATATATGATGTAATCATTCCAAAATATAGCCTTATCAAAAAAAATCTATCATGAACATTCCACCTGCAACACTAATGTAAAACTTCAACTAAAACCTTGTACTTAAACATGCACCTTCAAAAATTTCCTCAAAATGGTAAGTATAACAATCCTAGAAAGATGGCTTGCAGTTTACCAGTAAAACTTATCCATCCTTCCATCACGAATCAGCGGAGCATAAATAGTTGACAAATCATTCCCTGTTACAATGATTGGAATTCTGTTTGTGATATCTGAATCTCGCCAATCTTGGCCAACACTTACTCTTGTAGGATTGTCTGACAGATTCATAAGTGTCCCAACAACAATTTGATTGTTGACCGTCATTTGAGTATTCCCTGTATGAAAGTAGCAACATTACATTCAGTAAATAGTTGATCAAATACCAACCACACTAGAAGATGCAGCACACACATACACAGTGTAGTGAGCAAAAAAGGGGGTATATACCAAAAATTACACAGTATTCATGTTTCTCCATTCTAAATCGGATACTGGCTTACCATATCTACCAAGTCCAGCATCAATATCATTGACCATCAAACAGCTCATTTTCCCCTGTATCAGGAAAGCACTACTCCACAATGTCAGAAGATTAAACAATTGCAATAACATTACTCAACTCAAAACGTAGGTATTGAAGCTAGAGGTAACACTAATACGAACAATCTTATATTATTTTAGCCAAATTTGTCGGCATTAAGTGTGCCATGCCATCACTTGGTATAGACATTGTTCAAATAACATTAGACCGTATCATCAGACAAAGGAATCAAAGTAACATTACTATAAGCATGAATATTCAAGCTAGAGCTAAAATAGTGTTTTCTACTTAGAATTAGAAATATTCATGTTAAAGGTTGTGCACCATAGGAGATTGACCTTTCCTTGCTCTGTAAATTAGATCCCTTTGACGGTAAATATGAATTAGACGTTGAGTACCGTTTGTTTTACCATAAAAAATAACTCTTGCATCCAATGAAAAGCACAAGTTCCAATGCAATTTGGAGAATGCAAAAAAAAAAAGGCTGGGAAGAAAAAACACTACAAGCAGATGAATATGAAGTCAACAATCTTTAGGTGATGAATGTCATAAGTCTCTAATAGAATAATCTGAAGCACACATTACATTGTTCAGAAGAGGTCATATACACTAGCATTCTTTTCTGCCTAAAGCACAGGGAGGTTAAACTCAGGTAAGTTTGATTTGGAAATATTAGTGCTTAGTTTTAAACATTTTCTAGGTTATCATTTATAAAAAAAAAAAATAATTTCTTTCTAGTATCTTCATCAAAGAAATAATAACTCAATGCAACATTTTCATAATACTTTAAAAGAAGAGAAAATTGCAATGTACAACCTCCATAAAACATAGAATAATATCTTTTCCAAAGCCAAAGTCATGTAATTAATCACATAAAGTAACATATTAACTTTAAAACAACACATACTGAAAACTTTAAAACTCCTAACTTGATTCTGGACCACTTGAGATGCTGTTCTATAACGTTCCCTAATCAATTTTCCTGGCTCTCCTGTAAATGAAAAATTAGAAGGATGGGGTAAAAACTAATGTAAACAAAAATTGAATTGAAAACAATTTCCAAATAATCCCACATATAATTTTTGAGTGTTAGACGGAAGAACTAATTTGCATCGGTTAAATGGACATTATTTTGTCATTTTTTCAATGAATTGGTAAAATTATCTATGTTTTTTAAGTATTAAAGCAATCAACTTACCAGCTCTCTCTGATTCTAGTTCCCCAGCAGACATAATTACAGGTTCAATTCCCATGGCCTGAAATATAAGTTCTGTTTGAAATGATTTCCCTTGTCCTTTTCCTCCCCAAATACCTGGAAGAAATTGAAAGCAAAGATTAAATTTTAAAATAGAACGCACAAAACATTTCTAATTAAATGTATAGATTATACATGGAGCCTGAAGATTTCTTTGAGCGCTTAGCCATAGGTTTCACTTTTTCAGCCAGATTAAATTTAAAATTACAAGTGTGAAGTAATATAGGACTGAAAATGGGCAGGGTACAGGTTTTCTGAGAGACCATCAATCTCACAATCACATTCGAGTCGAGACAGGGACAAATATCGTTTTTAAATAGACATAGTAACAGCAGGAACCTAACAAGAAGTAGTTATTTTTACTTTGTTTTGGGTTTTGGATAGACTACAGGAACATTCATTTGCAGTTTGATTTATACCTAGAATTAAAGGAACTTTAGTGTTGAGTAGATGAGCTAGGTAGTTCTTGACAATGTGACATACTGCATTCACAGAAAAAGATAAGTTACAGTAATGTGCATAAAACGTAAGCAGCATTTTAAAATTTGAACACAGAGAATTATATAATAAGGAAAGGAGAGATGGATGGACCACACGTAAATTATGTGATTCTAAAAGAAATTGCCGGGAAAATCGAATAGGTATGATAAGTGCGCGAAATAAGTAAGTGGATTTAAGTGAATAGGATAGGGAAGCAGGAGTATGACAGTGTGACAGTCTCTGATAATAAATAACTTTTTTAACCAACCCCTCATACTGCACCAAAATGAGTTATTATGACAGTTTCTTCAGAAGGGTCCATTTCGAGAGAACTTACCCACTTTGTCCTGTAAAAAGGAAGAGAAGAGAAGGTGGCAAAGGTTAAAGCGTGGCCGGAAGAATTGCGAGAAAGGGGAATAGAGAGTAAGAAACTACCATGAAGAGAGGAGCGATGTAATAATCGCCCTGAAGGTGTTGGAAGGACCTAGTCACTTTTTGACGATAATCGAACACAATGTCCGCTGCACAACAAAAAGAAATGGAGAGAAAATGCGGTATTTGGAATTATTGTTGAAAAAACGTTGAGCGTAAAAAGTGAGTAATAATAACATTAGACTAACAATCTTTGCCGAGAAAATTGCCGGCGAAAAGGGAATCGATGACGCCAGCACGCTGGCCGACGGCGATGTTCATGTTGTCAGCCTCTTTGCCAAGTCTGTAGAGATAGTCTCTTCCCTCTGCGTCCTTCGCTTCCCACGACGACTGCTCTGACAATCGCTTCTCCTTCTTCTTCTTCTCCTCCTTCTCCTCACCCTCATCACTGCATCGAACACGCAATTGAACTGTGTATGCATGATGGTGATATTGTAGTAGCCTTGAGTTTGGATTTGAATTTGAACTTGAATTTGGAATTGGAAGCCACAGTGGCGAATGCGATAACCACCTCGCCATCTCGATATGACAATTCCCCGCCACTCAATCGCATTTTCTTTTCTTATATACCATCCCATACTACTATATTATATCCCTTTTTAATATATATTCAAAATTAATTATTCTCCTCTTATCATTATCATTATCAATTCAATTATTTTATTTCATTTTTTTGATTAAATTTGGAGTAAGTAATTTAATTTTAAGAGAGAGAGAGTATTAAATTGAAAATGTAATATTTGTTGGAGCAGATACATTTGACTAGAGTCCAGTGTGGTAGGGAACTCCGGTGGAGGGAATCCAAGAGTCAGCGTCTAAGAGATAGGAGGCAGTGAAGCCGGCTGCTTGGGCCGGGTGACCAAGGACTGTCACGCCAGCCCACTTAACTCTGCCATCGGTGTTAGAGCCCGGCCCAGTATTCTGGAACTCGATGTAGGTGACTTTGTCAGTGGGCTGGTGGGGCATGGGCTCCCAACCTTTAGGATCCACGATGGAGTCAATGTAGGAGTGGAGGATGGCCACGGTGGAGTAGGGTCTCAGGGGACGCCCCAGGCTCGCATGCACCTTTCTCTTTCTGCTCTCATCCTGCGGGGACATTCTGAATTCGCATCTTTCGAAGCTGAACCCACTCTTCTCATTCGGATCCTCTCGCGACTGAGCCGTGAACGTCACGTACTCTCTGTACCGCGCGTATAACATGCAGTCCTGGAACGCCGCCGCTGCGTTGCCGTAGATGAAGTCCACTGTGCCGTAGATCGCGCACCTTTTGTAGAATTGACGACCGGAAACCGCCCACAGTGTGTCCTGGAGTCCTTCGATGGTGCATTGGTAGAATATGCTCTTGTCTGCCTCGTTCCGAATCGCCACTGCACCGCTTGCGTTTAGCCCTGCCCAGTTCGCAAACCCCATCTTCACTGCCATGAACCCATCTCCACGAATGTCTGCAAACAAACCATTTCACTTTCACTTCCTCTTAATGTACTGCTTCACTTCTTATAGACAATTAAAAAGCAGAAGAGTTAAATGTTAGTACCTATGGTGGAACCGCTTTGGTAGGCTACTATTTTGGTGAGGTGAGGTCCATCTCCAAGGAGCCTGATATTAGTCTTATGAGGAGGAATGAAGAGGTACTCTTGATAAGTGCCTGCTCGAACGTGAATGGTATAAGGTTTCTCACTCATCTCCGGAGCCTTCTTGATGGCTTCTCCCACCGTTCTATAATCTCCATTTCCATCCTTCGATACGATAACACTGCTACTACCACCCTGCACCCGCCACACTGAAACTGAAAAAAATATCACCAACACTGCACTTTTTATTGACTCCATCATCAAACCATGCAATGCTCCTACCATTTTCTTCCTTTCAGTGTCTATGTATATATGTGTGTGTGTGTGTGTGTATATATATATATGTATATAACCGGTTCGGTAGAAACCACGTTGACTTCTCTACACTCCATGCATGCAGTTGTATCTGCTTCAATAAATAAATATATATAAACAAAAGGAAAAGAAACTTTTCCAAACTAATGAGCTATTCGACCCCTAAACTTCGAAGGGGAGCCGAAGAGAAGCATGGGCGTTTTAAATAATTTTGACGTTCAAGTTCAACCATTTGAAACGTAAGAGAGAGGGTGTAAGGTAGTTAATTTTAAAATTGTTGTTGGGTGAAAATTATTGAACTGTAATATCCAAAAGCAAATGAAAACTCGAAATGAGAGTGCAACATTGAACTTTGAGGTGATTAAAATAATATTCGGATTAATTGTGTCTTAGAAGTGACGGGGTTGGTTAACCAAAAATATGGATTGGGTGAGCAGTGAAAGAATGAAAAAGAGAGAATGGGATTGAAAAATGGCGTGGGAAGGGTGAGTGTGGTAGGTGGAGGAGAAGAGAGGAGAGGTGGAGTGGGGTAGGTGGAAAAAGTCTTGAGGCGTAAGAAAAAGAGGCTTTGCTTGTGTCTCCGTTTCACCAACCCCAACCCCTCTCCTCCACCCATCCATCAGATCATCTCTCCCACTGTTCTCTTTTTCCATCCCTGCCCTTCACCAACCACCACTGTAACTCATAACTCACTCATCCTTTATTCTTATTAGCATTACATTACAAATACACACACACACACTATGACGCACCCACGGAACCTGTGATTTCCTCTTCTCTTCGCTCAACACAAACCAACACAGATCCTGTCTCTTCTTTTGCACACCTACCTGTCATTCAGGAATGGCCATTGAAACCCAACAGGGAAAGGAGTTCATTTTCAGGTCCAAGCTTCCGGATATATACATCCCCAAACACCTTCCCCTCCACGCTTACTGCTTCCAAAATTTGCGGGACCACGGCTCACGCCCCTGCTTGATCAATGCCCCCACTGGAGCAGTCTACACCTACTCCGACGTCGACGCCACCGCCCGAAAAGTGGCGTCCGGCCTCGACAAATTGGGCGTGCGACAGGGCGAGGTCATCATGATCCTTCTCCCCAATTGCCCAGAATTCGTGTTCGCTTTTCTTGGGGCGTCTTATCGCGGCGCCATGGCCACTGCGGCCAACCCCTTCTTCACTCCGGCGGAGATTGCAAAGCAAGCCAAGGCATCCAACGCCAAGGTGCTCATCACGCAGGCCTCTTACTACGAAAAGGTGAAGGAGCTGGAGGAGGTGAAGCTAGTGTTCGTGGACTCGTGTCCGGCGGCGGAGGCAGATGGCGGTCACATCCATTTCTCAGAGTTGTGTGAGGGCGACGGCGAGATGGATGAGGTGGATATAAGAGGGGATGACGTGGTGGCATTGCCGTATTCGTCGGGGACAACGGGGCTTCCGAAAGGTGTGATGCTGACGCACAAGGGGCTGGTGACGAGCATTGCTCAGCAGGTGGACGGCGAGAATCCGAACCTCTACTACCACTCCGATGACACCATCCTCTGCGTCCTTCCCCTCTTCCACATATACTCCCTCAACTCTGTTCTGCTCTGTGGCTTGCGTTCCAAGGCTGCCATTCTCCTCATGCCCAAGTTCGACATCAAGGCCCTCCTCGCCCTCATTCACAAACACAAAGTCACTGTTGCCCCCTTCGTTCCCCCCATCGTTCTCGCCATTGCCAGATCACCCGATCTCGCCAACTACGACCTCTCTTCCATCAGGCTCTTCAAGTCCGGTGGAGCCCCTCTCGGTAAAGACCTCGAAGACACTGTCAGGTCCAAATTCCCCAACGCCAGACTCGGCCAGGGTTACGGTATGACGGAGGCAGGCCCCGTGCTCACAATGTCCTTAGCTTTTGCTAAAGAAGCCATGCACGTAAAAGCAGGTGCTTGTGGAACCGTTGTGAGAAACGCAGAGATGAAGATTGTGGATCCTGAAACCGCCCAATCCCTACCTCGAAACCACTCCGGTGAAATCTGCATAAGAGGCGACCAGATCATGAAAGGTACCTGCCTACCTACCTTCGTTATTTTTAGTTTGAAAAGGTGGGCGAACATTGAAATCGTGTATAGCATTGATTAAGGTTGTTGATGTTGGCGTGTGTTAGAAGAAAAAGGTGAATGAATGAATGAATAATGAATGAATCAGGTTATCTGAACGACAAAGAGGCTACAGAGAGGACGGTAGACAAAGAGGGTTGGTTGCACACAGGTGACATCGGTTACATCGACGATGACGATGAGTTATTCATAGTTGATAGGTTAAAGGAACTGATAAAGTACAAAGGGTTTCAGGTGGCTCCAGCTGAACTTGAAGCCCTTCTTCTCACTCATCCTAACATCTCTGACGCTGCCGTCGTTCCGTAACTCTCTCATCTCATCTCATCTTAATCTCTTTTACTAACCATTCTATATATTATCCTCTAATCAATCATAGATTTCAGAATGAAGGATGAAGCCGCGGGAGAAGTACCTGTTGCATTTGTTGTGAGATCAAATGCTTGCATCGACACAACCCAGGATGAAATCAAGCACTTTATCTCCAAACAGGTACCTCTTTTCCTCATCAATCCACTTTTATTACACTGCAATAACTTTACTATTTACACACGTAGTTTATCTGAAATGTGCAGGTGGTGTTTTACAAAAGAATAAGCACAGTATTCTTCGTTGATGCAATTCCCAAGTCTCCATCAGGCAAAATCTTGCGTAAGGATCTACGAGCAAAGCTAGCAGCACCACCACCACCAGAAGCTGTATTAAAATGATGTGACATCAATGAATCCTACCATACCGTGTTATCGTTATAATTAATACAATACAATGTCCCCAACAACATACAAGCAACACCAATTATTGAGAGCCTTCCCCCTCTTGCTTTCGTATTTTCTTATGTAACACAGTTCTCTTCTGTATAAATTTCATTCCGTAAACCATTTTCACAGTCTAATACCAAAATATTTTTTAAGCAACATCATTTCAGTTTTAATTTTGAAGTTACGAAATTTAAATAAACTCGTGTTTTCTATATTTTATTTATAAACAAGCAATCGTTATCGGTAAATATTTTATCAACATTTTATAAATATTTCCACAGTGTGGTTGGCTTTTTAATGTCCCATAATTGGTTAGATATCAAGATCAACCCACTTGCACTTCACTCAGACTAATTTCAATATTCATTGTTGCATATTATGCAACTACATGCCGTGGGATGAATTATTTTTTTTAAAAAGATCATTCAAGTTATTATTAGAAATAAATAAATAGTATTAAAAAAATCTAACTATCTGGAAATTTTATTTAACCATACATTTTTTTTTATAAAAGTTCTCATTTGGGTTTAACCATACACTTTATAAACAAGTTTAATCCATATAGCGTGTACTTTTTACTCATTCAAAAACATTTTTATTCTCTTCAAAATGTAATTGGGTTTTCACAATAAAAGAAATTGCCAAATATCATATTTATTATAAGATTTAAACAAATTAATATATTTAATAAAAAAAATTATATAACCATGAAATCTTAAATTTTGGGCAAAAACACATGTAAATATTTCGATGAATTTTTTGATTAATTAAATATATTTTAATTATTTACAATAAGCATAATTTTCAAATTAGTAATTCTAAAAAATTATGGTTCCATTATCAAGCGCAGCACTTAACCTTCCTCAAGAGTTATAGGTAAAGATGAAGCACTTTGTAAGATATATATGGAGTTATAGGCTCTGAATATTGTTTTAAATGCATTTAAGGTTTTTATTTTGAATTTTATCTTGTCTTGTGTTAATGATGCTTTGAACATCTTTACAATTGTACGTAACTCTTGATATAATATATTTAAAAATAAATATATAATAAAAAATAAATTTATAACTAAATAATATGAAAAAATATTAAAATAATAATATTAGAGGTTATATAAAAAATATGAATTGTGAATATATCATTATCCAAAATTGTATAAGTTTTACTGACTTTTTGGACTGAACATCATCAACTACCACCCGCCACCCAAGCATTCAAAAGTCAATAAAATGGTAATGAAAGCTTAGAAATCCTTTTCCCAGTGAAGACGCAGCTGCATCCAGGTTTCATCCTCCATTCATTCATCCTACTCAAACTGCTACCATCTCCATTCTCCCCCTTGGTTTTCCTCTAACTTTTTCTTGCTTTTTTTCATTTCGCACCCAGTGCTAGGTTTCTATCATTGTATTTCATATGAACACATTTGACATAAAATATGAAAAGTTCACTCACATTTCAAATTTCCAATACCAATTCCAAAAAACTGAAGATAAAAAATGAACCCCTCAATATTATCAAAAGGACACTGCAAACAAATAAATGAAAGAAAGCTTGACAATGATTTGTTACTTTCAACGTGATTCATTGGAGATATGAAAGCCGACAGGCTACAAGATTTTATGGTGTGAATGAATTAAAACTATGAAAATAATACAGGTACCATACTCTCAAAATTCAATATATAATACAAGGCTGAAAATTTTCAGTACAACAAATTGCTCGTGGTCACTTCAGGGGTTTCCGGGTCATGTTGAAAGCAGGTCGAAGGTTTTCTTGAACCCTTTCGAAATCCATGCTTCCTACGTTTTTGGTACAGAAAGTGGAACATTGACAACTAACACACCTACTCTAAATATTTAGTCATCACCTGTACCAGATTCCACAAACAGAGCATTAGAACAGGCCCTAACCATATATGTCAAACAAACAACCAAACATAACCTAACTAAGTTTCACTTTTTTATCAGCAAATAGCCTGATGTACAACTACCAATCATGGCTACACAAATTGAACACGATTAGATCTAGAGTCAAAGCTTTTGGAAAGAAATTCCCCATGATTCTAGAATTTTATCTTTTCAACAAAATCATTTCAAACTGATTAGGCAATAATGAATACCAGATAATAAAAATATTATATACTATTCCGGATTTTACTTAGGTCCGTCAGTTACTCTGTGTTAGCAGAAATGTGGAACTGGCAAATCCACTTTTGGTATAACATGTTCTAACCAGAGAGATGACATGTTATAAATCTGGAAGGGAGAGCCCCAATATCTAGAAGTTCATATCGTGTAACAAGATGTATACGTATCTTGAGAAGGAGAAGAGGCAGGTAGGCAAATACGTAAAAAAAAGTCAAAAAACAAATTAAGCAAGCTTGTTGTGCGAAGTTTAGTAAGCACAAAGAGAAATAGAGGAAATTCATCTAGATTCTTCCTCGTTATATAATTATTGTGAAACTATGCAGTATACTCCAAGTAACTCACCACTTTTAGGGTCTACATGTACGAAAAAACTGGCAGCAACTATCAGATAACACAGCATAAGCATCAAGCCTTTAAAATAATTTGAGGTTCCTTCCTGCCAGTAAAAACAAATTAAAATGGTTGTCAAACACATTAACGATAGTGGTAATAACATTCCATACAATGGAATGAAAAACTGAGACATGGATTCCAATGATAGATATGTTTCTCTCTTTGTTGATGTCATCTTAAAATTCACACGTTTATAAAAGATTATATTATTGAGGTTTAATTGAGATTTTAGTCCCCATAATATAGGGTATTTTTTCTTTTAGTCCCTGTCATTAACTCTAACTGTGATGACATCCTCATGATGTCATCACACAACACGTAGCAAAATTATCAACTCAACAATTATGACATCCTTAAAAGTGTCACGTCAACATGATGTCGTCCAGGACTAAAATAAATAAAAAATGATATATGTAGAGACTAAAAAAAATCATAATTTTGTTTTATTTGAAAAGATGGATGTGTGGTTGCTTGAAAGAGTTGCATGGAAGGATCGTTGACAACAAGTTGACCTCTCTATGGTCAGCAACTTGTTTATTCTTCACAAAATGTGAGGAAAGTAATATGTTTGAGCTTGTATGGGTCTTCAAATGTGAGAGGTTCAAGAATTTTGATAGTGGAGAATGCCGTTTGCACGTATTTTAAATCTGCTTTCTTTTTTGGGAAGAGAAAGTAATTTAATTTTAAGACATTATTTCAGACATAAAATTGCACAATTCAATTTAAACCTTCATTTTTTTCTCTAACTTTACTTGATTTACAAGCATTTAGAACCAGTTCATCAACTTATTTTGATACTTCTATTTCAAATAACTAAAAAATGACATTAACAAAGACAAATAATTACAAACAATTTTTTTAAGTAGAAAAAAAATCACATTTTAAGTAGATGGACTTTTCCTTTTCCTTGTCTCCTTTTGCCTCAGTTATCTACCATAATAACAAATTTCAAAATGTAGAGAAACCCAATTCAAATAACACATACTGATGTAAATCGAGAATATGCCCATCAAATTTTATAAATTTCCAGGTTATGTTTATTAAACATTTAACTAAGATACCAAGACCTGCCTTTAAAAGAATTGATATAGTCAATTCTGGATTCAATTGGCAGCTCATTACTGTCTCTCTCTTCTGTTTTGGTAGAGTTAATTAATGTTTCTCCTCTCTACCAAGTTGAATAATTATTATGTAATACAACTAGTAAAATCTAATACATGTGCCGATGTGCATAATGCTCTAGAATTTGGTATTCTTCACTCATACACACAAAGTTACTACTGATGCCTAGTTCTTTAACTAGATTTCGTAAGCAATAATGACAAGAATCAAATTAATTTTTATATCAGACAATGATGAAGAATTGTGTTAATTCTGAATTTCCTAAATCTCCATACTCTCTCTTCAGCCACTTTTTATTTTTTCACTCTACAATAAATTAAAACATAGGATCTTAGGCTTGACTAAAACATTTTTAAAAGAGATCTAGCTTCCGACCATTAATTGCTTATAAGTTGGGAAACATTAACAACCACTACCAACACAAGTTATAGGTAAGAAATCAATACCTGCATCATAAATGCAACTACCAACACGGTGATAAAAAGCGTGGCAGTCTCAAAGAGTTGAAAATTCAAGTCCATTTCTTTTCCCATGCACCATCCAACAACCACACAGAAGGGGATCTGCAATTTTCAAGAGAACAAGAATCATTAACTTTGTGCAATGATATACTAATTTTAAATAGATAATAAACTCTAGCCCATTTCTTTTAACAGGATAGTTTATTTACAAAAGGATACACTAAATGTTATACTCCAAATAACCATTTAATAACAGTTCAAGGTCATACCACAAACATAGATATCTGTGTAGACGATCCAATGGCAACTCCAATAGTAATATCCTGAGGAGAGATTGAATCCGTTAACAGATCAACAATATTCAAAGAATGAAGACCAGGCTTTGAAAGCCACTTACAAGCTTGTCCTTTACGGCAAACATGATGGCACTGGCATGTTCTGCAGCGTTGCCTACAATTGGAAGCAAGATGACAGAAATAAAAGCCACTGACATATTTAATGACTCAGATGCACCCTGTAAGAGACCAGAAACACAATAAGTTTATGAATCAACTTATAACACAGTTTACAGACAATAAGAATATCAGCGTTTCTGTCAGTCAACAAGGACAGAAAACAGATATTTTGTAACAGTACTTGATCCATATAATTAGATTAGTACAAATTAAGGCTATAAGGCCAGTATTATATATTACCATTATTTAAAATCTTATTAGTGGATAGCAGTATATCTCTCTTTACTTCTACCAAAATTTCAATGCAGAATCAAAGGTTGCTATCCCTTATGACCTGACTTGATCCCATCACTGTTTCCACTGAATAATTCCAAAAATAAGTAATTCATTTTTTGTTAAATCTACTTAGTATTAAGCCATTGCTTTTACTCCTGTAACTTTTTAAGTTGTTATATTATTAAATAGTATTATAGTACTTAATTATGTAAAGTTCTGTTGAGATGGGCTTGCTAGTAACATGACCTTAATATTATTAGTATAAAAGGAGTTTTTTTTTAATTTGATCTTAGGCTTTGACCAGGCTATTTCCATAAGAATTGTTGGGAAACTAATCCAGTGAGCACTGTCACAAACACTGACTAACAAGGCGACCATCCCAACAATTACATTACATGCTTTAGGGTTCAAACTTGTTGGCAATTAAGATTGTCATTTAATGATTTTGCAGTTTTTCATTTGCTTGTAAGTTTGGTTAAAGTTTGCCTATGTTCAAAAAAGCTAGTTGTATGTGGGCTCATGATGTCTATTTTTAGCTTAGCTCATGTAGTTGTTGGCAATAGACGCTATCATTTTTAAAAACCTCAATTGTCCTAATTCTTTAAAACCACCATTGGCAATGAAAAAAGTGCTGATGTCAAAAGAAAAGTTGTTGAAAAGTTGAAAAACAAATCAGTTTGTTGAGTATGGGACAAATGCTAGAAAGGAATAATCCCTTGTGTTTTAAAAATATGAGTTGCATCATATTTGACCTTTCGGATGTCAGCTTATGTCCGTTAAAATGAAAAACAAAAGTTTTCCAACAGAATGGAAGGAAAAAAAGACATGCATTCTATTTTACACGAAGATGCAATTTTGAAAAAAAAAACACTTAAGGAGAACTCAAGCATCTTTGGCCAAAACATATTTAAGGAGGAAGAAAAAGAGACAAAGTCTTCGAAAATTTAAGGATTTATATTGAATTTTTCTTTTCAGGGGTCATGGAAGCTGCAACAATTATGGCCATCTCTTTGGCAAATACAGGAGACAAATCCTTAAACGGGAAAAACTTTTTCAGGATTGTCTTATTTCTTCTTATCAACTCAATTTTCAGAGTCAGAGTACAATGTTGAAAATGTTGTTGCAACTGTCATTGTTCATCTAATACCAAAAGCTAAGGTTCTCTTCAAGATAAAAAATTGATTAAGATGATTACAAGTATTTTGATCCAGGTGATACAAATTTTGTTAAGGGAACGAATGTAGATGATCATGTACTTGAAGGTGATCCAGCAAACATGTGAGAATGATGTAAAAGCTTGGATTATTGAAGAAAAATCTCAAGGAGTGTTGGCAATTAAAGATTTTCCAGTCGTCTTTTAATGTTTCTGTATTTTTATTTTGCTTCTAAGTTTGGTTAAAGTTTGCTTCTGTTCAGAAAAAAAGTTAGTTATAGGTATGAGCTCATGATGTCTACTTTTAGCTTAGCCATAATTTGTTGTTTGTTATGCCCAATAAGGAGTTTCAGTCTTTCTATTTGAGCTCTTTGCAGTAAAATTACAGAAGTGTGTAAAATCAGAGTGCAAAATTAATATCTCAAGAGATCAATTTTGCTCCTCTCTTCTACCTCTTTCATGCTCTGTTCTGTTTTTAACAAAACTTCAGTACTTCCTTAGGAACAGAACTCACTTGCCAATGGACCTATCCCGTCATTGAAATAAATAAAAGTGCAAGATTAGTGTTCTATATCACTATTATTCTGAGTGTGTTAGTGTCACCGATGTTTGTATGTGATCAACTCAGAATCAAGACTAAAAATAAAATAACAAGTCTTTTGATTTCTTTAATAGTTGCCTGTGATGTCATTGGGCTCAAATAAGACCCATATTCTCAGGGATATTCACTGTATGATTTCTTTTAATATTGCCTGTAATGCCCTTACTAATCTCCTCGTACCTCTTTTTATAGGGATAAAATCATCCAATTTACTTTCTCACTAGTGTCTCCATTGGTCTTCTCACCTCAATCAATTTTCAATCATATTTTTCTTGATTAGTGCCACACACACCGATATATTCTCATATTCAATCATTTTGTATCTTATCATGTTCTGTGTTATCTTATTATACTCATCTCTTCTTTACTCCTTTTTCTCTTGTTCATTTAAAGTCCAATATTTACGATCATAAGGTAGTTGGAAGTATAAATACAACTTTGTTTTGAGCTCGGTAGGTACTTTGAAATCACAAACAATCCTCAATATCTTCTTCCAATTTAATCACCCAGGTTGTATCTCTAGGGTGATATCTACTTCATTAATTTCTCCATCATTTTGCAACATTGATCACATATACTTATAGTTAGAACCTAAGGTACATCTCCGATTTACCCAAGACATTGTCCTCTTTTTTTTCCGAAAAATTACAATGCTTATATACACTGTCATGTCCGATTTACCTAAGGAACTTGCCATGCAGAAACTCTGTAACCTGCATGACCGCAAAATACCCTCAGTTACACAACATCAAAGGAGGCAAACTGGTTGTGTGAGGATGGGTAGTGGCTGGCACCCCAAATTATGCCATTCTATCCTGAAACATAATACAACTAGGGAGGATTTTTTTTTTTCCCTTTTTCTTATTAATCATACATTATACTGTTATAACTTATAATAATATAAGATACTTTGTAATATTCAAAAAAAGAACAAATAAGGATATATTATACAATAGAGACAAATACAC
The DNA here is from genome assembly GCA_013389735.1 of Phaseolus lunatus. Taxonomy (NCBI): domain Eukaryota; kingdom Viridiplantae; phylum Streptophyta; class Magnoliopsida; order Fabales; family Fabaceae; genus Phaseolus; species Phaseolus lunatus. The sequence goes on from CM023861.1 coordinate 37,933,884, forward strand.
AGCATATAATCATATATAAATAGAATTATAATAAGTAGAAACTACACACACACACAAATACGTACTTTTTGCATCTAGCTATCTACTATGCTGCTACAACCGTTTTAAGGGTGGCCACTTAATGCAGCTATTGAGTAGTGGTTGCAAGAGTGTAAGAACTTTAAACACTCCATTTTGTTTCTTAGCTTCTATTAAATACTCGCATTCCACAACCAAGAATCATTATCTATTGGTCCAAAGTCTTTTGATTCACCCAAGATTGCTTTAGCAATTTTTCGAATTTTGTTAGACATCTTTTTCAGATGAAATTATACCTTCATTATCTATTACCTTCCATCAATATTTTTTCTTAAAGGTCTTATCACCCTTGAGCTGTCACCACGTGATTCTTGGATTAGTAACTTAGTTTTCTATTTATGGCTCTAAAAATGAACATCAAATATCAAGACCTTATATTGTGTGGTAAGACTCTTTTTGGAATCATCTTGCAAACTCTTGTATTAGAGCACCTTGCCAAAAGAAATCAACAAGTAAAATGAAAGCATAATTAAGAAAAATATATAAAGGCTCAAACTCGGGATTCCAAGAGAATATACAATCATAGTAACTAATGATCAAGAAGTTGAAATGATATAGCCATACCTGTAGCGCATCTACAAGGTATCCAGACAATATAGATACCCATGCTGTCAAAATAGCAAGCCAGGCTATTGCCTCCCATTGAGTTAATTCAAGCTCTTCTTCCTCATCAGAATTTTCACCATTATCTCCTTCCTATATTATAAAGTAAGAAGATTATGTTTAAATGCACTGTTGAATGATATAGAAAAATGCATTCAATAGGAACCAATTTACTGACGTAAATTCTTTGATATTTTGAAATATATGTAATGATTCGATATTCTGATCAACTTTAGAAAAAAAAAAATTTAAACCCCCATCCCAGGGGTGAAAACATAAAAGAAAAGAAAGTTTTTTCCTTTTTAATACATGCAAAACAATGCTCCAAGCTGACATCTATCAAAATGCAAAGCCACCTTCATGGTAAAGCAGCAGATCTTGGACAGGGGAGTCATCACCAACTTTTTACACTAATAAGATTTCCTTAATATTCTCAAATACTCTTTAAAGTTGTCTATTTCTTGATTATTAACTATGAAGCACAAAGCGCGTACACACAATCACAAAGAGAAACTCAAAAAAATAATATAGTATTAGATCTAAATTGATGGTATTTTCACTTCACTAAACCAATCTTTTGTATGTTTTTTCTATGACAAAAAGCCTAAAAAAAGGGGATACAATATTTTTATTATTTTATATTATATTTTAAGTTGACTTGTCTAAAAGTTAAAAAATGAATATTATGTAAAAACATTACCATTTGGCAATCCCGTGTTGGGTCAAGTGTACAAGTGTCAAAGCCAACAATAAAATGTTTTTTTAATTTGAAACCAAACTAGAAGTGTTTAAAGAAAAGGTGTCCGCAATGTGACACTATGAACCAGAGAGATATTCCTGCTTTATAGATTATTAATAATTTTATGTCATTGAAGGAACATAGAGTATAACATTAACATTAGGTAAACTTTAATTGAAGTTGCTTATGATTATTATTATTATTATAGAAAATTTTACATTAATATTTTACTTAAAATTTTATCTTTTGATAACATTAATTCTTTATGAATGATTTTAAACATTAATAACACTTTTCCCACTTTAAGTATTTTATTAGTTAATTACCTTTTCAAACCATTAACTGTTTTGCCTTGTCAAACTAATTTTTTTTGCAAAACCTTCATATCCTTGTCGTATACAAGTAAACTTAGATAACGTGACTTAAACCTGTAAATATGTCTTGCATGTGGATTTTTCACGCAATTTTTTTCTACGCAGGATTTGAGCAAACTTTGCTAAGATTTTAGAGTAAAAATTAATTTCCTTAAATTTGTTGAAAATTTCACAACATTTTCTTTTGCTTATTTTCATACAAATTTTGTTTTGCATAAAATACTTAATATTTCCCACAATTTTCACAAGAAAAAGATACAGATAAGTTCTCTAATTTTTTTAATTCAGTAGCAAACAAAGAAATAGAAGTCATAAAAAAAAAAATTGGGAAGTACTAATAATAATAAATTAAAATATATTTTAATAACATAAAAAGAAATTGATTAAGAAAATAGTTAATATTTGAATAGTATGATGAAATGCTTAAAGTCACCCATAAGGAATGATATTATCATAACAGTTTCATTTAATTTAAACATTATAAACTTTATTATTTTAATTTGACCCTTCCAAATTTTTTTATTATACAAGCTCTACCACTGCATCATGCAAGGAAGTTTGGTCACACCAATTAGATTTAAAGAGTCTGCTTTGATGAAACAAAAATAATGGTTGTGGCTTTGTTTCCATTGTCTTCGAGAGTCCACCAAAATTTGACTGAGGAGCTATACCTCACACCATGGAATGTAGTCATCTTTCCCAGATCTTCATATTTGACAATATTTTCCACACACTCTTTTGGTAAAATGCTTAGTTAAATAAAATATTTTATTCTAGCAATTGAAACAAAAACAATTTTCTTTCTTCTTGTGTGTGTGTGTGTGTATATATATATATATATATATATATATATCCACTAAACTCAAACTCGTATGTATGTTGAAGGTTTTAAAACTTTAACATGTATAATATACTAGCAAAATGGTGACTGTTAAATGTGTAATGCTAATTAACACAAGGAAATGACGATGACTGGATGATTAAGTAAACGACCATAGTTGTGACAACTAACAGGTGCCAAATACATATTTATCTCCTTAAATAGTTGAAAACTAAAAATATCTAATCACCACTACGCAGCGTATTCTCCTTGAGAAAGACAATGATAACAAAACATAGACGGGCTTCACCCCAACCACATCACATGGTGCATGTTATGATAATTATACATCATAAACATGAGAGGAAAATCAAAAAAGTTTACAAAAATGGGGCAAAAGAACTAACCTCATTAACTGGACTATAAACATTTTGCCGACTTCCAAGTTGAAAGAAAAGGTAGCCTGCATATGCCACCAGCATTATGCAGCTGCTAAATCTTGATAGAGACAACACTGACTTCCCTTCATGAACTTCTGAGTGAGTAAAGTAAAGCACAGCAGGAAACAGGATTCCCATTACAGCCATCAAGAGTAACCCAGAATTGACGACGGCAGCTGCCTGTTGAAAAGGCAAACTACAATGTGAAGTAAAACACGAAGAAAACATTACATGCACTAATATTCACTAAGGTCATGAAATGTACCTTATCAAAAGCCTGTACTTTTTGGTAGTGGACAATGCCACCAGTAAAGAAAGCACAGCCAAGAACTAGAAGCATATTTGACAGGATAGAACCAAGTAAAGATTGCTGAACAACCCTTATCATATTGCTTTTCAATGCGTAAATTGATATGATCATTTCAGTTGCATTCCCAAATGTGGCATTAAGCAGACCCCCAACTGCGAATACCAACACAAGGCAGTTCAATCGACATATTCCATGTACTTTGATGCAAGGCTTACACAGAAAAGGAATAAATCTATACGATAAAGGATGGTGTTACTTTAACGGTATGCGTTACTCGTTCTCAACAAATAGTGTTTTACGTCATGAATCGATCATAAAGCATGAAGCGTTATTGAGCATAGTGAAAAGGTAATGTAAGATAATATATACAAGACCAGATGCTAAAAAAGGTACAAGTATGTATACCTGTTGGTCCCGTGAAGAAGGCAAGCTGCCTGGATCAAGGATTGGGAAATTGAGCGTGTTAGCGATAGATTAGAGAGGAGATTAGAGAGGAGATTAGCATAGATTTGAGTGGAGGAGTAAGACTTACTCGGTGGCATAACCGAGACGTTCGGCCAAAGGAGCAATACCCAATAAGGTGAAGAAGAAGACCCATCCATGGTGTCCGGTGAGATAATGAAGTAAAATGGCGAATGGACCAAAGGGAAGCAAGATGTTGATCTTGGCCTTAATTAAGACAAAGTATATACTCCTGCTAATGCGTCTAATGTTAAAGGTGGAGGAGGTCCGGAAATCAACAACGCTGCTCTCGAAATTGAAGGGACGGACTTTGGAGGCGGATGGGGAGGAGGTGAAGGCAGTGTGGTCAGCATCCTCAAGGTTGTCGAAAGGATCGCGCTCTATCTTCTCCTCCACCGGACCCATCTGCTAAGCACAGGAGAGGACAGCACAGATCCAGCAAGCAGAGGAGGAGGGAGTCCACTCACAGAGAAGAGAAGATAATAGAAAATAACTGGAATCTAGGGATGCGATGAGTATAGAAGCAGAAGAAGCAAAGGACCTAACTCAGAAGATGTGATACCACACCGTTCAAATCATTTCCTGTTCGCGTTCGATGGCCGGCACCTACGCTGTGCCTGGCAAGTCAGCACTCACACCTCCGAACCTTCTGCGAAATCTCCTCTCTCTCTCTCTCTCTAATCTCTCTCTAATCTCTCTCTCTTTCTCTCTTTCTTCGTCAAATCTCTATGTCTTCCTTTCTCCTCCTCCTCCACGTGTCTTCTCCTATTCATTACATCATTCATTCATTTTTTCATCCTTAAAATCAAATTTAACCTTCACTCTAAATAATACGAGATTATTAGATGCAACTAAACAGTTTCTTAAATGTGACGATTCAACCTTGTCCATAAAGTCAATATTAGGGCATTGTATTCTTGAATTTTCTGTTAAAGATAATATTTATAATTCTGTAGGATAAAAATTGAATCTAATTCTTTTTATAGTGGCTTTGATTTTGGAAAGTTATAGAATTTGAAAGAAACTAATGAGGAGCAGTGAGAGATAAGCAAAGTTTTTGGATAGAACCAAATGAGTAAAATGATCAACTCCAAATTATTGAGATTGTGATACATATAAGCTTATAAACTTTTCGACATGGACACGCGCCAACTACTTCAACATTAGTCATAATTTGATTCGTGCGTGAGTAATTTCCAATTTTTCATATAAAAAATTAGTTATATTTGTATTATAATACCTAGCGAAAATACAATTTTTTACTTTTTTATTATATTAAATATATATATATATATGTATAACTTTATTATTTTTGTAAGTAATTAATTAAAAAAATTAATATATATATATATATATATATATATATATATACATACATTTAACTCTACAACAATAATGTTATAAAATATGTAACTATTATTTTTTCAAAATATTGAGATATTTTAAAATAAAAAATATTATTTATTTATTTTATTAAATAAATAATAATATTTATTTTTATTTGTAGCGATTGAAATTGCATCGGCAGGGCACAGCCGAAATAATTAACGTTTAAATATATCATTTAATTTTTTTTATTTTTTCTTAAATATTTTACCTTTCTCTTCTGGATTTGGTTTTGCAGAAAAAAGAGAAGGTTTTATGTAATATATAGTATCCCACTTTATAAGAAACCTTCACCAACAATGCTCTTTCTTAGATGGGTGTTGAATGGATTAACAAAAAGAGTGAAATGAAATCGAAAAAAATGTAGGTTTAGGATGAAAAATAAAAGAATGCTGCAAGAAAAAGCTTAATTTATGCAAAAACCCATAATTTTTCTTCTTCTTTTCAATGGATAGTATATGGACTATTTCAAATGGAGGTTTTCTCATGGAAAGACTAATTTTTTTTAAAATCTATCAAAATTAATATTTTTCTTGAAATTTATACAAATGGATAAATTTGGTTTCGAAAGTCGTATTTTGAACACGTTATTTTTGTTTGAATGAATAGAATACAACTTCAATTTTTTTTGCAATTAAAATTTATTTATTTTATTTCAGATATATTTATGTTATTTCTGATTTTATTATAGCCGTTACTTCTGATTTTATTATGATTTAACTCTTTCAAACAGAACCAAATTTATGTTATTTTCCAATTTCTCACCAAAATACTTACAACTAGGTGCCTATGTAAGGCCCATAGATGGAAACTGATGGGCCATATGAATATCTCCATTCTCCACAACATAAGCATCTATCTACCTCAACCCTGTTTTCTAGAGTACAAAATTTGCAACACCAAACTTTGAACTTGGAAACATCTTTCTGCATAATCTCTGTTCCACAGGCTTCACATACCAATGCTAATGGCTGCAATACACCAAATCATCAGAATTCATAGAACATTGTACATACATAATTTAATATAAAATGAAATCACAACAACAACTGTTTTAGACGATCTATCAATTTCATTACTACACAACCATAACAAATTGTACCTTATTTAACAAAGTGCAAGTGTTGCACTGCCATCTTGCTCCCTCAAATGTTTCCTTGGCTGTTGCAGATTGAAGAGATCTTGCAGAGGGTACACCAGAACTTGTATTCTCCCTTATATAAGGCTCACTCCCTTGAGACTTTGACCCACACCACATGTCATCGTGCAGTCTCCTTTCAGCAGCCATGGCAGCAGCTTGCATTGGACTCAGAGAAGACTTAATATTTTTGTCACCACCTAAATACTGAGGTCCAGAAGGCAGCAAAGCTCTATGACGTGCTCTGCTTTCAGCAGCTGCCATAGCAGTCTGGCGAAGTGATGACAAAGGTGGTAGTTGCTGGGAGGACCCACCCAGACGTCTCCCATAAAGCTCAAATCCTTTCCCAGTGCTACTAATCCCTTTCACCATCACTTCTTCACATTCCTACAGTAGAATAGGGTTTGAACTAAAAATACTAATTATCTATGACCAGTGCCAATAAGGATGTGCGTAGATATACAAAGATACCAAGTCAACACAACACAAACAATATCCTAATTCATAAACTATTATCAATTTATCAGCACATCATGTTAAAATAAAGACTCCACTTTTTACTTAGTGTGTATCTGATGAGTCTTCATTTTAAATTTCATCAATAGTATTCAATTAGGTAAACTACGTAAAGAAATGGGTGCATATCTACCAGGATAACTTTTTGTGAACCATAAGTTTCTGCTAGATTTTAGGACTCAAGAAGGGTAACAATAGCCTCACACAGTTCCCAATTTCTTTTGCTGCATGTGTATGTAGGTGTGCCTCCACTGAAAAAACACTAATTCTTGCATCTATTAAACTACACATGCATTGATATAGTGTACCACACAAGGTGAATAGATACAATTACAAAGCACAAGTGAAACAGCAAAAGTGTAAGGAGCTAGAATAATGCATTCATAGTTAAGTGTAGACAACACTGGCAAATATAAATTGATAGAGAGCAACACATCATTACCCTTCTGATTTCATCCAAAAGGTTATAAAACTGAGCATTATGAGGACCATGTTCATTATGGGAAAGCTCGTGCAACATGGTATCAAGAATCTGCTCATAAGGGAAGAAATCCCACTCGCAGTTAGGCCTTCGTAGTCTTATCTTTATTTCTGCACCTGCTCCTATATTTAGCCCTAAAAGTGATGGATTGGAAGGGCTGCACACTAAAGTTTTAGACGACTAATACTAACAGAAGTACATAGCATTAGAAAAATGAAATGAAGGGGATGTATATAATAAAGTACCAGAATTCAGAAAGAACATTGACTTTCCATTTTCTTTTTCGCATTATTGGTTGAACCTGATTAGCTACCTTTTGAAGAATCTTCCTTGCTTCATCTTCTCCGATTCTTTTTAGCGGCTTGATTTCCCAGACTTTGTTAAGATCACTAAGATCCATGGTAGCTAAGAAAAAGGTTCCTAAGCTTGCCTCTGTAACAAATTTGAAGCGATGGATGAAAGAAATGAAAAAGGAAAGGTATCTGGTATTGATAAAAAGGTTATGCAATCTAATATACATACTTAAACTAACTTATATTTGAGTTAAAAAAATGTATAGCGTATAAAATAAGCAAAAACCTAAATAGAGACATCGAAGCAAAACGCACTTGTCTACAACAATATCGTACTCAACGCTGATTCCCCGTGTCACGACAACACAAGGAAACATATCTTACCTTTTCTAAATTATTTTATAAAATTCAATTCATAATTGATTAAAATTTCAATTTTAAAAAATTAGAATCCCCACAAATGCCACTGATTTGATTAATTTAATAACTATTTGATTAAAATTGTTAAAATAAAGAGAGAAAAAATGTTAAAATAAATATACAGTGATATACAATAACCGTGGTTTAATATTTTTGCATGTTTGAAAATTCATTAAGGTGAAAAGAGTCACGTAATTAGAAGCTTATTTGCTACAAAAAAATTACATCCAAATAATATTAAATTACATTTTAAATAAAGCACACTCTCTTTGGTGTTCCCATAACATAACCTGTGTAAAATATTTAAAATAGAATAATTTATTATTCAACTTTTCTTTTGACCGTCAAATCAAAATACTCTTATGTGGAGATAAATGATATTTCTTTTTAATGTTATCGAAGAATTTAATGTCATACATTGTTTTGTATTATTTCTTTTGTATTATTTCCTATATTCTATGTAATTCTGACTTCGCCGTTCTAATTGCTGTTATACAAAAATATTTTTATTTTTCATGTCTCATTCTTACTCAATTTTTTTAAAGTTTTGTCAATTTTGTATTAATATATCTAATTTTTTATTTTCTTCGAATGTTTTATTTTTTTTATTAACTGCTGAACTTATATATTGTTTTGTAGATTTATATTGTGTTTTGTAATATTACTTCTAATTTTAGATAAAAAAAAATTCTTCTTAATATTGCAATTCAGATTTTGTTTTATTTAAATAATTTCGGACGTTTGGTGGGTGAAGTGGTAGTTAAATATATTTAAAGTTGGTGAGGATTTAGGTTCTTTAATTTGTATATAAAAAATATGTTATCTATACATTTATAGCTAGCTAGTGTATTTGTTAAAAGTTATTTTGATCTCTCTACTTGCCTATTGTGGCAAGAAAGTACCACCATAAATTCTTGAATGCTATCTTCCAAAATGAAAAAGTTGGTAATATCTTAACACCACACAAAAAAATTGAAAACATACCCATCACATCTCTATAAACTAATATTTTAAAGATATTTAATTTATTTTTTAGTTTAAAATATTATTATAATGTTTGTTCAAGTATATATATATTTTACTTTTTGGTGTTAAAGAAATCTTTTCCAGTGAAAAAAGAATCTTATTATTACTGTTATTATATGAGTAGGTGCATGTGAATATCAAACCACTTAGGTGTTTGCATGCACCACTCATGTTCTTGTCTTTTCTCTCTTTCCTTAAGAAGTCAAAAAGTCAAACTCCAACATACCAGTACGTTAATGTGAATGCAACAGAGACCATTTATTTGTTTATGACAACAATGAATGACCCTTTGTTTTGTCCTGGCACATTCAAGCATGAGTGGTAGTTCATTTCCCATTGCAGCGGTGCTTCACCAAGGTTAGGCCTTTGTGCTTCTCTACCTCTAAAGCAATGCATTCCACCATCTTCACCAGGTGGCCTCTTTTCTTTTCTTGCTTCTTTTTTTATGCTGTCTCTGCACTCACCTCCGATGGGGTCACCCTGTTGTCACTCATGCGGCGTTGGGAATCTCTGCCTCCTTCCATAAACACCACCTGGCTTGCCTCTGACTCCACTCCATGCTCCTCCTGGGTAGGAGTCCAATGTGACCATGCCCACCATGTCGTCTACCTTAACCTCACAGGTTATGAAATTTCTGGTCAATTAGGTCCTGAAATTGGAAATATTTCTCGCCTACACTACTTAGACCTTACTGATAACCACCTTAATGGCCCAATACCTCACTCATTACAAAACTTGCACAGCCTCCGGTTTCTCAGCCTTGCTCTAAATCAGCTATCTGGTGAAATTCCACATTCCTTGACTCAAATCCCTGGACTGCATTTGGTTGATCTATCATATAACATTTTAAACGGCTCCATCCCCACCAGTATTGGGAACATGTCTGAGCTCCTGCAGTTGTATCTTCAGAGTAACCACTTGTCTGGGACAATTCCTTCATCCATCGGGAATTGCAGTAAATTACAAGAATTGTATTTGGATAGGAATGAGTTTGAGGGTATCCTGCCTCAGAGTCTAAATAATCTCAATCATCTGGCTTATTTTGATGTCGCCAAGAATAGACTTACGGGTACAATTTCTTTGGGTTCCAGTAGTTGTCAAAATTTAGTAGTTTTGGATCTCTCATTCAATGACTTTAGTGGTGGCCTTCCCTCAAGCCTGGGGAACTGTAGTAGTTTATCGTCACTTGCTGCCGTGAACTGCAATTTGGTTGGGAATATTCCGCCCACCTTTGGTCTACTCACCGAGCTTTCTCTTCTATACCTTCCAGAAAACCATTTATCTGGAAGAATACCTCCAGAAATTGGAAACTGCAAGTCTCTGACAGAGTTACAACTGTATTCCAATCGACTTGAGGGAAACATTCCAAGTGAATTGGGAAAACTAAGAAAACTGGTGGACTTGGAATTGTTTTCAAATCAGTTGACTGGTGAAATTCCACTCAGCATCTGGAAGATTAAAGGTCTTGAGTGTCTGTATCTGTATAATAATAGTCTTTCTGGAGAATTGCCATTGGAGATTGCAGAACTCAGGCAGCTGAAGAACATCTCGTTGTTTAGCAACCAGTTTTCTGGTGTCATACCTCAAAGCTTGGGAATTAACAGCAGTTTAGTTCTATTAGACTTCACAAGTAATAAATTCACTGGCAACATCCCACCAAATCTGTGTTTTGGCAAGAAGTTAAAGATCCTGACTTTCGGTATGAATCAACTTCAAGGTAGCGTACCTCCTGACGTTGGGAGCTGTACAACCCTTACAAGATTAATCCTCAAACAAAATAATTTTACTGGGCCTCTTCCTCATTTTAAGAGCAGCCAAAATCTCGTTTATATGGATATTGGCAACAACAAAATTCATGGAGCAATTCCATCAAGTTTGGGAAACTGCAGACGTATCACCGACTTGATTTTGTCCATGAACAAATTTGCAGGGCCCATACCCTCAGAGCTAGGGAACCTAGTGAATCTTCGAACTTTGAATCTCGCTCACAACAACTTAGAAGGTCCTTTGCCCTCTCAGCTATCAAAGTGCACCAAAATGGACAGGTTTGATGTGGGGTTTAATTTCCTAAATGGTTCATTGCCATCAAGTCTGCAGAATTGGACAAGGCTAACCACATTAATTTTGAGCGAGAATCACTTTAGTGGGGGCTTCCCATCTTTTCTGTGGGAATTTAAAATGATTTCTGAGCTCCAACTTGGTGGCAATCTGTTTGGAGGCAAAATTCCCATATCGGTTGGAGAAATGCAGGAATTGATCTATGATTTGAATCTAAGTTCAAATTTGTTGACAGGTGAAATTCCTGTAGAGATTAGGAACCTGAAAATGTTGCGAACACTGGATCTGTCTCAGAACAATTTGACAGGAAGCATCGAAGTTCTTGGTGAAATCATCTCCTTAGTGGAACTCAATATTTCATACAATTCTTTTCGTGGTCTTGTACCAAAGACGTTGATGAAGTTGCTTAATTCTCCCTTGTCATCATTCCTGGGCAATCCTGGCCTATGCATCAGATGTTCAGCCTCAGATGGCCTGGCTTGTTCCGAAAGAAGCTCTATAAAATCATGCGATGACAAATCTAGTGAACAGAAAGGCTTCAGTAAAGTTGAAATTGTGATGATAGCTCTTGGATGCGCCACATTTGTTGTTTTGTTGTTGCTGGGATTAGTTTGTATTGTTGTTTTTGGCAGAACAGCTAAGCAGGAAAATAATATCTCTTCTGAACAGGGTTCTTCATCCCTTCTTAACAAAGTCATGGAGGCTACAGAAAACCTAAATGATCGGTATATTATTGGTAGAGGAGCCCATGGAATTGTTTATAAAGCTCTGATAGGTCCAGACAAAGCTTTTGCTGTGAAAAAGATAGGATTTGCTGCGAGCAAAGGTAAGAACTTGAGCATGGCGAGAGAAATTCAGACCCTCGGGAAAATTAGACATCGAAATCTGGTCAAATTGGAAGAATTTTGGTTTAGAAAAGAGTGTGGTCTAATTTTGTACAGCTACATGGCAAATGGAAGTCTCCATGACGTTTTGCATGAAAGGACACCTGTACCAACCTTAGAGTGGAATGTCCGGTATAAGATAGCTGTTGGAATTGCCCACGGATTGGCTTATCTCCACTATGACTGTGACCCTCCCATAGTGCACCGAGACATCAAGCCCAGCAATATACTTCTGGACTCTGATATGGAGCCTCACATTGCTGACTTTGGAATTGCCAAACTTCTGGAACAGTCTTCTTCTCCTGCTTCAAATACTTCCATTTTTGTGCCGGGTACAATTGGTTATATTGCTCCAGGTAAGTCTAGTACATAATTATTGATTGGATATTTTGTTTCCTTTATAAATCAGATTTATTAAATGTTCTTATGGATTACGCAACAAGTTTACATTGGCTTGTTTGTGACATGGACAGAGAATGCTTACACAACAACAAACAGTAGGGAGTCTGATGTGTATAGTTACGGGGTTGTTTTGCTTGAGCTGATAACCAGAAAGAAGGCAGTAGCAGATCCTTCGTACTTGGAGGGTGGTGTTGTGGTGGATTGGGTTAGGTCTGTGTGGAGGGAAACAGGAGAAATTCATCAAATTGTTGATTCATTCCTTTCAGACCAATGTGTAGATACTCATATAATGGAAAACGTTACCAAAGTGCTTATGGTTGCTTTGAGATGTACTGAGAATGATCCACACAAGAGACCCAAAATCAGAGATGTTATTAATCAATTATCAGATGCTAATCTAGGGACAAGAAGCACAAAGGGTATCTAACTATCTTGCAGCATGCATTTTACTCCTTCTCTCACCAATCCAATGCAAAATTAGCTTTATATTTAATAGTAACAACAATGGTAGCAGTGTTGTACTTTTTTTATATTTGAATCTTTGCTGCTAAATAGGTTATGGTGTGTGTGTGTGGTATCGTTGCTTACCTTGGTGCCTTAATTTTGGTTCATTTGGAATGTTGGATGAATCAAAACAATAATAATAATAATAATAATAATAATAATAATAATAATAATAATAATAATAATAATAATATTAATAATAATTAATACAATTACTGCTCTGCTAAATCATCGTTTGATCTGACTGCTTACCTTCCTCCACCCTCCATTATCTTCATTAATAATCATTATTTAAGACTAATTAAACTTGAATAATAATGTAGATAATGTGAAATACATGATACATGATATACTGAGCGGTTTAATGAGGAGAAACACAAATAATTATATATTATATATTCATAATAAAGTCGATAATTTCTCAAAGTTTAAGTTTTAATTTTTTTTATTAATAGTTGAGATTATTCATTTTAGTCTTCTAAACTCATGAATCACTGGTTTTTAGAAGAGATACAGTGGACTTGCTCTAATAAAATAAATAGCTGTAAAATATAACTAAAGCAACTTTTTATTATAATTATATCATGTTCTCTAAAATTTTACGAGGTATGTATCTTATTTTTATGTAATGTTTTTACTTATAGACTATCATTGTGCTCCTTCCCATGTTTAAGTGTTTATTTGTTTCGTGTTCTTCACATTATGGTTGTATATATTGAAAATCTACCCTAAACACGAATCTGTCACAATAAACAGCAATTAAGCATTATATTAGGACATTCCATCTAATCCCATCTCTTCACTCTAAATCGTTGCATTTATGGCGTTATAAGCATATAATTAATTTTTAAATGTTCAATTATAATTTCATTTCTAGATTGAAAATTGAACTTCACACTTTAATTAAGGGGGTGGAGTGTACTTTTCTCCACAAATTTTAACATTTGATATCACATTTTATTCCTCTGCCCTTTAAATAAATCCATTTTCAATTTTTATAAATAGTACCTGTTGGACTGAAGAATCTCAATATCAGTATTATCAGATGTGGATCGATTTACATATGTAAATGTGTTAAAGATAAAAAGAAATAAGTAACACAAGTTAAATTATATAAAAAAATTAGATAATATATGTATTACAATCCTATAAATAAACACAACATATACTATTTATTATAGTATTTATTAACGAAAAATTTACTTAAATGTTGAAGAAACTTTTATAATTACACTAACGACCAAAAATTAAAACTCAAATACCAAAAAAAATATAAAAAAGGAACAATTAACCGATAAGTATGAGATCAAGTTTAATTATACTATCTCTACCACTCATATTTGTAAAAGAAAAATAGCAACATGGTCTTAAGTCACTAATCAATTGAATGATTATTTGTTTGTTTCATCTCTGTGGTTGTTTGTAGGTTGTAGTCAATCTCAATAACTCACTGCTCATTGTTTACACAAAAAACGATGCTCTTTATGATTTGCAGCAAACTCACTTTCTTTTACCTACCAATATGAAAATAACAAATACCAAATACCTCTTCAGTAATCTATGTACTACTGCTAACATCACATTTCAAGCTAACATCACATTTCAAAAAGGTTAAGACTTTAGACTGAACAAGTTGAGATGTCTTTGTAAATAGCTCAAACTTTAGACTGAACAAGTTGTGATGTCCAATATCTTTGTACCATCACATCTAACCACACCACATATAGAGATAAACTATCTTCTAAAATTAAAATAATTATGTCATATTTAAATTGTTAACATGCATATATTTATACATAAAATAAAAATATTTATGTATAAAATAACTGAGATTTATTTTTTGAAATTATATGCAATAATAATGTCTACATTTAATTAATTAGTTTGTATGCATATGTTTTAAAAATACAGTCGAAAGCAGAATTAAGGGGTCAACAAAAGTTGTGCAGTGCAGTGGTTGAAAAGAATCAGAAAAACATATTTGAAGGAAAAAAAGAGAGAGTGGAGAGAGGAAGAGTAAGGATGTTGGAGAAGATTTGATTTTTGCAGGGGGAGTGTCGGTGGTGTAAAAAGTAGAAAGCTTTGTTAATAAATAATAATTAGAAAGAGGAAGTTGGTATAAGGCATTAGCATACTTGTATTTGTTGAGTGAATTTTGTTGTCTTCCATGTGCTCAACCTTCCAACTTCATCTCATCCCATCATCTCATTGTTCCAAGGTTCCTTGTTTTCAGAGGGTTTATTAAAAAGGTGAGGGATTGAAACAGAGGAGAGAAGAAAGAAGATATGGGAGTGGATTTGAGACAAGTGGTGGCGGCTGTCCTCACCCTCACAATGTTTGTCATGCTTGGAAATATGATCAAAAGAGACCATTTTGATTCACTTCAAGTAACCCCTTCTTCTCTCCGTCTTTCTTTCCCTTCCCCATTACTTGTCCATTTCCATTTCCACACTTCACTCACACCACAACACACACACAACCCTTTTATTTTTCTTTTCCACATATCTTATTTATAGATCCCTTGTTTACTACACTCACAAACTTGAGCCTGGAGAGAAGACCTTATTTGTTTTATAGATAATTTTCAATTAAATACTCACAGGAATGCTTTGTATTTCAACCATTTCTTCTACCCTGCTCATTCATTCTCTTCAATTCCACCACAGAAACTTGTGTTGTACAGTGATTGTCAAACTATTGTTAACTATTTAGCCCACATTTCAATATCTGAACTTCCAATTCCTATTGGCAGTCAATTAGTGTTCTCTAATGATAGAATTTTGGAAGAAAGTATGAATTCTGGCCAAATCCCAGACTCTGATCTTTATTTCACTCTTCTCCCATCTACTCTATCTCTCTACCTTTTCTCAGCAGCCCAGTTCCGAATACGGTTCCGTGTATTTTCTAGAGCTGGCTTATTTCGACTTTTACTCTTCTCATTTTCAAAGACACTGATTTCTTATTTTTTTTACTTTTACTTTGCAAGGAAAAGCTACCTGGAGGATCGGAGGATTCCAACTTTGAGAATGCTAAGTTTGATGCTACTCATGTGAGAAAGAATATAGGACTTTGGAAGGGAGACGTGGATGACCTAAAACCGTGTTGGGTTAAGCCATCTGCTGGTAAGTTTTTGTTTTAAGACTCACAAAAGTGTTGAGGAACTTGTATCATACAAATGCTACCAAATAGTAAATATCAGACACTTGTGTTGTCACGGGTGGCAGATGATGTGGAGCGGACGGAAGGATTTGTTACTTTTGCATTAACCAATGGCCCGGAATACCATATTTCTCAGGTAACTTATTCAATCATTATGCTTAACTTATTGAGAAGTTGCTTATGTATGGCCCGGACTGATGATGATTATGTGAAGTTTTATTATGTTTTGCTACAATGTTATTCATGTCACCTTTATTCATGTAACTTATTGGTAGATTGCGCTGCATGTGATTCTTTGTGCTTTCAATCTAGAACTTATCCTTGAAGTCAAGTATAGAGTTGAACACTTTCGAAAAGTGATGCAGAACTGCTTTGCCTCTTTTCCCCCTTCCTGACTGTCGATGCTAGTTGCTAACTAACATTTATATTCGTCAGTGCTTTATTTGTTGCCCATAGCTTTAGATGTACTCAAATGATCAAGTACTTAGATCCTGATAGATATGCCTGATTTTCTTATTCTCTAACACTCCAGTGATGGTTATCAGATAGCAGATGCAGTAATTGTTGCTAGAAGTCTGGGGGCAACGCTTGTGATACCTGACATCAGAGGAAGCCAACCTGGTGACAGGAGGTTAGCGCTGAATTTTATTCTATAAAAAGACTCTATGGATGAGAGCATTTATTTTAATCCCGTGTCCATATTTTAACCTCAGCTTTGCTTAGTCTATATAGGGTTCCCTCCTCCTTCGGTAATTTGACAATATTGTTTTCCAATGAGTCTACGATGTTGCATCCTGTGTTTGATGTTGATAATCATTTTTTGTTATCATAGCAACCAATATGCGTAAGCTTTTGATCAAAACAATAAGCTGAAAGTGAATTAGGCTTATTTCTCAACTGCCGACTAAATTTTACTTTTTTTCCTGCCTTTTTGTTTGTAAATAATTAGGGTCTAAATTTTCTCAGAAACCAACCTTGTTCTTTCTCTTAAAAACTTGGGCTTTTGGATCATTGGTCCTTAAAATAAGTGATGCTAGTTTA
The DNA here is from genome assembly GCA_013389735.1 of Phaseolus lunatus. NCBI lineage: Eukaryota > Viridiplantae > Streptophyta > Magnoliopsida > Fabales > Fabaceae > Phaseolus > Phaseolus lunatus. Next base: position 37,951,018 of record CM023861.1, read on the forward strand.
TTTTAATTAATCGTTCTCCAGACATCTTGCATTAATGATTCTTTTGCTATTAAGAAACATTGTACAAGTGATAGAAGTAATTATCACGAGGAAGAGTGTAGGTAGATGGTTTCTGTTTGTGATATATATCAACCACGTGATTGAAAAGCATGGTGAGAAAACTTCTCATATAATCTGTACTGTTATAAGGTTTACTCGTTAATACTTGTGACTCATTTTGATGCCCCCCATCCTCACCCTTACGTGGTTGTAGACTAAAAGTAAAATAGAAAATGGCTTACTGCACTCCGTTAAACAAGGGCCAATCTGAGCATACTTAATTGTAGATGTCATTGATGAATAGCTCTTGATCTCAATTCTTAATTCAGTCTAATTTACTTTTGAGTGTAATGGTGTAGATGTTCCTAACTAATATAATTGAAATGTCAGGAATTTTGAGGACATTTATGATATTGATGTGTTCATGAAAAGCATGGAAGGGGTAGTCAGAGTGGTAAAGGATCTTCCTGCTAGCATATCAACACGGAATATTGCTGCTGTGAAAGTCCCTAATCGGGTTACAGAAGATTACATAGCTGAACATGTGGAGCCAATATACAGAACAAAGGGAATTGTAAGACTTGCGACTTACTTCCCTTCAATAAACATGAGAAAGGCAGGGAAAAAAGGCGACACTGATTCTGTAGCATGCTTAGCAATGTTTGGAAGTTTAGAGTTGCAGCCAGAAATGCATGAAGTGGTTGACTCAATTGTTGAAAGACTAAGAACTTTAAGCCGAAATTCAGATGGGAAGTTCATAGCTGTGGACTTAAGGGTTGAGATGTTGGATAAGAAGGGCTGCCAAAATAGTGATAACGATGGGGAGAAAAGCTGCTACAATGCTCAAGAGATTGCAGTATTTTTGAGGCAGATTGGTTTTGACAAGGATACCACAGTTTATGTGACTGAATCAAGGTGGGATAGCAGCCTTGATTCTCTCAAGGATTTGTTCCCTAAGACGTATACAAAGGTGAGATAAGTTGTTTTCGTCTCTTATCATTCAAATTAGAATCATTTTTTTACTAGGAAGTAGACATTAACTCCTTGATGGTTGTTGGTTGGTGCAGGAAGCCATCATGCCAGCGGATAAGAAGAGAAAGTTCCTAGATTCTGAATTTGAGAAAGTGATTGACTTTTATGTTAGTGCAGAGAGTGACGTGTTCGTACCAGCAATTTCAGGTCTGTTCTACGCGAATGTAGTTGGAAAGAGAATAGGTTCTGGAAAAACACGCATACTGGTTCCAGCTTCATCTGCTTCAGCCTCCAATTTTCTCTCTCCTTATGTCTCCAACAAAAACCACTTTGCTTATTCTTGCTACTGTTAGCCACAACCTGTGCATTTATTTGTTATGCTCCAAGACAGTCACGGTTCCCCAAAACTACTCGCCCGTTATGGCTTTTTGCGTTCACCAAAAGGGTTGAACTTTTCTATTCAACTCACGGTCAAATGTGTACAGAGCGTTTTCTGTTCATCACAGCTTGTTTGTAAAATTCTGGTTGCCTCATTTTTATTTATCATAATTGGTGGCGGTGAAACTAAAGATAATGTATTTGTTTGATATCTCCATGATATAGTGGCATCGCATGTATTGAATTTTTGTGTGATTAAAAGCTATATCACCTATTCTTGGGAGTAGGATAATCTGTATGCACATTTCCATTTCATTAAAAGATTTTAATTTGATTGTTGGTGAGATGATGAGGGACAGTTTCTCAATCAATAGCTATAATATTAGATCTGGAGAGAAAGAAAAGGTAGAAGTGAACATGATTCCCTTGACTGACTATGATGGATGAGGTGTAGGAATAGGATGCATGTAATGTGCAGTATAGAATTGCAGATCAAATAGGGCTGATGCCCATTCTCTTAGACGTCCCCCAGTCCCAATCACCATTCAAATAGGATCACATAATTAATAAATTTGAGGCAAGTGTTTTGAATGTTTAATGTATATGTTGTGTTGAATGAATTAAGGGTATATTCCGCATTGTAGATGAAGAAGTGTTAGACGTGTTGGTATTGTTCTGCATGGGACTTGGACATGTTGAATCTGCTGAGGGATTTGGTGAAATATCGGGACAGTGGTGTTTTGGGAACTGGAATGAATTTTGCAACAATGGCAGGAGGCCAGCTGTTGCAATTAAATGAATGAGTTAGTTAGCTAACGAAGTCATAATTGCATATGAAATAAAGGGTAAAACGTTAACTAACCTTAGAAGCCCAATACAAAGAGAGGCAAGCCACAACTTCCAGTTAAGCCTCACTGTGGTTGTGAATTTTCCAAGGAACTCGATGATTATTATCTAACAATTATTAACGTACGTAGTCTCAGAAATATTGTACCACATCATTTGACAAGAGGGATATATGCTATTCATTCACCTGAAGCACAAAGGTCATTCCAACAATTCCCATGAAAAGACGGTTCTTCGTCACTCCCCGGAACACATTTATCTATTCTGGTTTTCGAGCATTGAACTCGTTGAATATCTGTGAGTTCAACCATTATAAAACTACTCTTCACTATTGCAATAATGTAATGGGAGAATGAACAAAAAAAATTACGTACTTGGCTAAAGACGAATGCGTTGAAAATTAAAGTATTCTTCTCTTGTATGGTATGGACTGTAGAATCCTCATTACGTAGAATACTTTCACCATCGAAGTGAAGAATCAGAAGAACAATGACTTGATAGAGGGCCTGCAATGCCAAATTATATATAATTAAATGATAAAATATACATTTACCTGTACGAACAAGTTCCTCCACATGATATTTGTTATAAGAGGTTCCCTGAAAGCCAAACATAAGATGGTAGTAAACCAAGTAGTATTTGCAAACTTGATTTCTTAATTTCAATTAAACTTTAGCATGAAAGCCAAGAGAATTTGTGATTTATACTTAAAGAAATTTAGAAACTGCAGTAAAAATGAGTATAAAATGATAGAAATGTGAATTGAATGCATGTTAAGCTGTAAAGTAAGAGAGTCAATCAAACCAAACCTTCGGCCAACTGGTGATCTGTGCATAAGGCTGTCCTTTGGCGGTTCCGTAGCCAGTGCAAGAGCTCCAAGTGTGTCCATGATAAGGTTGACCCACAAAAGCTGTACCAAACCAAAAGCATTTACATTGGAAACCAATTTCTGTCACTCCATCTGTAATTTGAATTATACAACTGCTAATAATAACATATTCAACTGAATTAGAGAAGAAAGAGGGCACCATACCTGTACAGCATTTAAAGGAACATCACCAGAAGATATTGCTGCAACAACATTTATTACAAGAGCCGCAGCATTAACAGTGAGCTGGAACTGAATAAATTTCTGAATATTTGCATATAACGACCCCAACGAACAACCTACACAAAGTGTGCAACACATCTTAGATAATTTATAAATCAGACCAATCCAATAAATTTAATACTTCTCAAGCCAAAATCAAATTACTCCGAGTCCTCTACTCCATCTTGGAAGATGGCATGTTTCTATGACAGTATTTTCTTGCAGAAAAGGTGAAATAAACACAGAGTAAATGAAGTAACAGATAAGCGTACTCAGAGTGGTGTATTGACCCTATCACACGCACAAAATCATTGAGATAATACTTAACAGTTTTAAACATACTATGAAAGAGTGGACAGCAAAATGAAATAGTGAAGGGAGAGAAATATAGCTAGGCAGGGTGGAACTGTTATGCAGGATGGGTAGGAATATATTGGAACATAACTACATGTAGGGATCAATACAGAAAGTATGCCAACTTTGTATGACAGTATGAAAGAGCAGTTTTCACCTCTGCAACAGCACTGACAACAGAGGCTTTAACATGTTTCTTTCTCAAGTAAAATTAAACTGTATAAACTGTACTCTGTAAATGTTGGATAGCCTGTATGGTAGTGAGACAAGTGATAACATTGGAGGAAAGCAGAGATGGTGCTAGACCTGATACAAGAACAACCATACTCTCCGGACCCTATCATCCATGAAAAAGGCAGTTCTCAGCACAATGACAAGGGGAACATCCAAAGCAGAGGCTTCTGAGTTATGGTGCTAGCTAGGACACAGGAATATCCAGTTGGGCAAAGGGGAAAGTCGAAAAGCAGACTCTGAATAATTCCAACTACTCTCTCCGGATCCAATCATTCATGACAGTGGCAAATTTTCAACACAATGACAAGGTGCTAGAACACACTGTGTAAGGAATTACATCCTCAACATTGGCAACATCAGACCTTCATCTGCTGCAATACATTACATCAATAGTAGCTTAGAAGATGTTGAGGCATATCAATTTTTCGCAGACGGAGAAATATAGCAGGGTTGGTTGCCCAACACCTAGCTGGTGGATGTATTAATTCACATTCTATATGATGTATGATGTATACTTGGTGATACATGGTGTGAATCTGAGTATTTTTTGGTGTATATGTGTTGGAGCATTCCAAATGCTCCCATTCATTATAATTCTTTGCTGACTAAAAATAATAAACAATTCAGAAAAAATTATCAATAACACTTAATTTAGTCTCAGAAGCGTTGGCCAGTAAGAAACTATTAAATCATTTATAGGAATTGGTTAAATTTAGAAAAAAATTTAGGAAGGTATTGAACAATAAAAGGTAGAGAACCCACGGGTAAAAAATGTATATAACAAATGTGAATTTGAATTCTTCATTGAATATAGATGAGAGTTTTGAGTAAGGAAGAAAATTCCACGAACTCATTGTCTTAGTGTCATGATATCTTATAGGTCATAGATGAAGAATCTTAAGTTGTGGATTCCTTGTATCCAAGGTACTCGTGATGTTTAAGTGTCACATATAAGAGAGGAATGATGAATGCAATTGCTATGGCTGCACCATCTCCATTGATTCACATTCCTACGTTACCTCTCCATTTTCTTCTAAATATAGAATCATTAATTCATGCTTCATGTCACTCTCAAAACCATTAATTACAACTGCAATCACATGTATACTATATACTACAATATAAAATTGTGGAATGGGTTCCTTCTTCCGATCATATTACTTCCTGAACAGTAGTTATGAGAGCAGGTATCCATTTGTGAAAGAAAAGAGAATGAATGAATCTCTGTATAATTAAAAGAGAAAATTAAAGAGAACACTAATTTTTTCTTAAATTATTTATAGGTATCAAACTAGACACTTGGTAGCTAACAATATCCATACGTTATCGTTTCTAACAAAGAGAAAAAAAGTATAAAAAGAACTAACAGTATATACATCTCTCTCGTCTCTTTCCAAATAGGGTTAAACAACGTTATTTTTAATAAAGTTATATGCGTTTTATGTTTGGATACAAGGTTAAAAAGTTTTCATTTTACAAATTTTAATACACAATTTTACTTAACCAACAAAATGAAAGAAGAATTAATTATTGCTTTAAAATTACTTTTTAAATTTTTTCTAATTCAATCGATAAATATTGTGTTTGTTTGAATTTTAATGAAAATAATTTTAAAAAATAATGATAAACGGTACCAATTATTAGTTAGACTTGTCATGAAATCAAAATCAAAAGTGAAATCTATATATATTTTTTTACAATCTTTAACAATTTCAGTTAATGTGGGATTGAAAAATGGAATACTGTATTTATTTATCTGTCTATTTGCTAATAAATTGGCTGTGTCATAAAAAAACATACGTATAAAATATAATAATCCAAACATGCATGTAATTAATTTGATTAAATATAAAATAACCTGGAATACTTCTTTACTTTTTATCTTAAGAATTTAAACTAAACAATTTATATATGTGTTTAAAAAGGTATATTATTAATATTTAGTCTTTCATTAATTATATTCTAAACATTTTATTTTGGAAGCTTTAGTAGTTATTGCTTGAAAAATATTAGTTAAGAACTAACTTTTAATAATAATTTATATTTAAGGAAAAAATGACAATATTTTTATTTTATTTTAGTATAATAAATATTGTCATGGTATGTTTAGATTTATATTTCTTTAACAATCAACATACTTGAAGTACACTCTCTCTCGGCTCCATTCGACAGACAGACCTAACGACAAACACAAATAATGTCTTTTTTTTTTTTTTCGAAACAAATGATGTCTTTCAAGATACGCAAACTTGCTTGCTTCGTACATCAACAGTATAATTGCAGCAACCATACACTACGAAACTATGATGCTCTTAGATTCACTAAAAGGCTATTATACTCTAATTAATTGCCATATATATATATATATATATATATTATTTTGTAATGACATGGATTCTGGTGGAAGCAATTAGACTAAAATGAAAAAAAAAAACTACTCATTTATTAAAGATAACTATATAAACCTAACATTTTGATTTTTATACTTCAAAAATAATTTATACCATTTATACAATTTTTTTATATATATATATATATTTTTTTTTTCTTTTGTAATATCACTGTGAATCTTAACCTCCTAGTTACACAGACATCCCAATATTCAAAATATTTCTTAGTTCATCTAGACTAAAAGCAGTATATATAAAAAGTAAAAGTATAACTTTGAAGTATGAAAATTAAAAAGATAAAATTTTTACTTGTAAGAATTTAAAAATGGGAGAAATGTCACAGTACCAAACATTGCAAAAGAAAAAGGGAAAAATGAAAGAAATAGTAACTTCTTTGGCTATGGAATAAGAGTAGGTTTTTATTTTTAAAAGAAATTTTAATTGACATTATGAAATTTGAAAAAAAACGTGCTTTTTTTGGCCGTACTCTGTGTTTAAAATAAAATTGATGGAATTGTAGCATATAAAAATGAATGTAATAGGTGTGAAAAAAAGTATAATTAAAGGCGGTTGTAGGTGGTGGAGGTGGTGGAGGTGGAGCCATCCAAATTCCAGCTAAAAGCGAGTTACAGTTACAGAATTGGAAGCGGTGAAACTGATTCCGTGGGCTGGACTTGACATGTAAGTATATTTATAATATTATAATAAATTATTTTAGTTTTATAATAAATCAGAGTGGCTTAATTATTAAAATGTATTAATTTCAATTGGCATGGGAGCATGGTGGAGAGTGGAGAGTGGAGAGTGGAGAGCGAAAGATTGGAATTTGAAATCCTTACGTAAAGTATGGATATGGTGGATGTGGTTAGAGAGTGTTTTTCTTATGGTTTAAGCAAAAATTACATTAAATTTAATTATCATTTCATTTCATCAAATTTTGTTAGCAAAAAATGAAATATCTGTGAAAGAAAAAAATAAAAAAGAGTGTTTGATTTGCGGCATTTGATGGTTATGTTATGTAACGTTGGTTGGAGAGAGGGTTTGATAATATAATTTGTATTTAATTTGAAAAGAGGAATAAGGGTAGCAGTGAGAGAGAGTGGAGTGAAGAGAAGATGGGATCTGTATTCTGAGAGTGTCTTCTTCTGTGCTTCTGTGCTGTTTGTGAATATCAATCATGCTTCCAGGTACATCTTCATCTTCCTTTCCTCTTTCACACTTTTTACATCGATCCATCTATCTCCTTCACCCTTCACTGCATTGCATGGATGGCAACGTCGCTGCCTTTTTCTGCTTTCGATTCCATTTATTTACGTCTAATCTCATCACTATCACCATCACTGCAACGCAACACCAACAACTCTCTCAATTCATCCATATATCATCATTATTGGATCTCGCCTCACTACACAAATCCCATCCCAATCCTACTCCTCAATCAAATCACTGTTGAGATCTTCAATTTTCCATTCATCCCTTCCTCACCTAACTCACTCTCACCTTTACCCTTTCTTTCCTAGATAAGATTGAGATACCTCCTACTCCTCCCTGCAATGCACTCTATCTATTGCAGACAACATTTTTATTCGGTTTTATTAGAGTATCTGTTCTTATTTATTTCCTACAAAATCGCCAATTCCTGTTTTTCTCTTCATTTCTTGAAATGTGTGTGCTTATTCTCACTTTTCTTCTAGGCCTAGGGCGCATTGCAGTCTATACACTGTTTACCATACTTTCTGTGCTCTCTCTCTAGATCAATGCGTGCATATCTTCCCGTTAAAACCTGGAATTGTGGCTAAATTTATGCTTTAATTCTCTTTGTCAATTTCACTTTGTCGCAGTATTACTTTGATTACTGCTTCAGTACACTGCTATTGTTTCGTATCGGTTGCCTCCTGCAGCTGCTTTAGAGAAGTCTCTGATGGGTTCGAGATTCCCATCTCATCAGCTTAGCAATGGCCTGTATGTATCTGGTCGGCCTGAACAGCCAAAAGAAAGAACCCCAACAATGAGGTCAGCTGCCATGCCTTACACTGGTGGAGACATCAAGAAATCAGGAGAATTAGGCAAAATGTTTGATATCCCAATGGATGGTTCTAAATCTAGAAAATCTGGTCAGTTAAATAATGCTCCTTCACGGACTGGATCGTTTGTGGGTGCTGCTTCACATTCTGGACCTATCTTGCCAAATACTGCAGCTCGTTCTATTTATACCACATCAGGTAACATATCTTCTGGAGGCATGTCGGCTTCTGTCTCCATGAAAAAGACCAACTCTGGTCCACTGAACAAACATGGGGAGCCTGTGAAGAAGTCATCTGGACCTCAGTCTGGCGGAGTTACACGCCAAAACTCTGGTCCGATTCCACCTGTTCTTCCTACAACTGGTCTTATTACATCTGGTCCTCTAAATTCAGCTGGGGCTCCAAGGAAGGTATCTGGTCCGTTAGAGTTTACAGGATCAATGAAATCACATAGCTCTGTAACTCACAATCCAGCCACAACCACTCTTGGCCTAGATGATCAATATTCCTTCAGGAGGAACTTCCCAAAGCCAATATTGTGGTCTGTAATTCTGATTTTCATTATGGGATTCATTGCTGGTGCTTTTATTCTTGGAGCTGTCCACAATGCCATTCTCCTGGTCGTTGTAATTGTTCTTTTTGGTGCTGTTGCTGCATTATTCACTTGGAATAGTTGCTGTGGGAGGACAGCCGTTGTTGGTTTCATTTCTCATTATCCTGACGCTGAACTTAGAACTGCCAAGAATGGCCAATTTGTGAAGGTCTCTGGGGTATGTATATTAATACTGACACATTCATGTATACACTATTGATTAATTAAGCACAGCCATGCAAAAATCATCATTGCATCCACAACTAACCACCCTTGTCTATGTGGATAAGGGACTGATTATTTTGTATTGGATATCAGTGACTTGAATTGAATGGTTGGTGGGTGGCTCTCGTCTGTAATTGTATTGTGCCGATAAAAAAAATAAAATCTGTAATTGTACTGTTCTGGCTGTTGTTTATGTCGTTGTTATTGGTGTTGTGCGTACATATATATGAGAGGAATGCCAATGGTCTGTTGTTCATTTTGAAGGTGGTTACCTGTGGTAATGTTCCATTAGAGTCATCGTTTCAAAAAGTTCCTAGATGTGTCTATACTTCTACTAGCTTATTTGAATATCGAAGGTGGGATTCAAAAGCAGCCAATCCAAAGCATCGCTGTTTTACATGGGGACTCAGAGCAGCTGAGGTAATTTCAATATGTTAAATCTTCTGTTTTCAGTTTTCTATTTTATTGAAAATTACCTTTGAAGACTCTTTTGAGATACCTTGACCAGAATGGATATATTAGGTTTTGTTTATTCGAAACTTCTCTTGCTTGTTCATTTTCATTTTTTTCCTTCCTATGGTATAATATATTCTGTTGACATAATTTGTAATCTCTCCTTTTATTTGTAACCTGCAATATATCTATATATTTATTTCAATCACATTGTAGTAAAACTACTCCTAGAAATGACTTATATAGAGTGGTTTGTTAAGTTTTTTGGGAGCTTGTTGTTCCATGAGTCTTCAAGCTATTGAAAGGGGAAAAGTTATTATTGTTAACTTTCCATGTAAGCAATTCATTGAATGTCTTTTCCCCTTGCTCATGATCGGTTAATTTGTTGGGGACTTTGGGCTCATGCTTTGAAGGTTTTATCTGCTATTCATTATGTAAGTATTCTCTTACTGTCACTAAGAATAACTTCATGCCTGATGTGATAGGAATATTGTGTGTGTGTGTTGGGAAGTTTTAGATATAAATGTGGTCAATTGACGTTTGTCACCTATTTAACTGTTTTCTTGTGTGTACTAGACTTGCATTTGGAATTTTTTTGGCTTAGTCTATTATATCTCAAGTATTTTAATATTTACCTTGACATTTATATAATGCAGAGGCATGTGGTGGACTTCTACATTTCTGATTTCCAATCTGGACTGAGAGCATTGGTTAAAACAGGCTATGGTGCAAGAGTGACTCCTTATGTTGACGATTCTATTGTAATTGATGTTAGCCCTGACAATAAAGACATGTCTCCGGAGTTCCTTCGGTGGTTGCGAGACAGAAATCTGTCAAGTGATGATCGAATGATGCAATTAAAAGAAGGGTAAAGCTCTTACCCTTGTGTCAGAGTTTAAATCTCCAGGTTATGTATTTGTGTAACGGGAAGCTGTTAAGGTTAAATCCTTTTCAATAGTTGTTGAGGAGGGGGAAAAGCAGCTATTTTTTATAGCTTGTTGCTTTGTGTGACGTATCTGCAGATTGGTAATATACTAATTGTAGCCCTGTACATAATTCATTCATGTTTCATGTTATGCATCACGGTACTAATGTTGACAACATCAGGCTCTTAAGTTGGGGGGACCCTCGGTAGGAGGTAGGTAGGATATTCTTATGAGACTTCCATTGTTCCTTTTGTAGGTACATCAAAGAAGGTAGCACAGTTAGCGTGATGGGAGTTGTTCAAAGAAATGACAATGTACTTATGATTGTCCCTCCTCCCGAGCCTTTGACGACAGGATGCCAATGGGCTAAATGTATATTTCCAGTTAGCCTTGAGGGTATTATTTTGAGATGTGAAGACACATCAAAGATTGATGTCATTCCAGTGTAGCTGCGCTCTCCAGAAACCTTAGATATTCTTCTTTGAAGAAGTATTTTCTTACCACAGCTAAAAAATATGGTGGTACAAGTTTGTATTTTTGTAAGTGTTATTGGTAAGCGTGATGGGTCTACAACTGACATCAGTCATTTTCTTTTTCCTACTCTCAACTCCTACTTTGTTGTATAGCTAATGAAAATTCGTATTCGTTTATTATTTCTAAGGAGTTCGTTCATTCTTTTCAATGGGTGTGGTTTTTTTTAAGTGGGTTTGTCCGTAGAGTCAGCTTCTTTTAATTGTCAAAGATATCATGCATGGTATATATTTAGCTGTTTAGTGGTTTTGGAAAAAGGATTATTAAATTACTTTTGCTTCTTCTGTCCACCGCTCTCAAATCGGTATGCCTGGCAGGGAGCAAACAACAAATTGATATGGATGCTTTATTATTTCGCAATTGATTTTTCTTTTCAATGAGTTCATAGCATGACAGAGAAGTCATTGAAGTTTGCACCATACCAGTGTCTTTTATTTTCACATTATGAACCATTTGTCTTGCTGGAAAAGAAATTAACTCTTATTTATATAGTTAAATTATATAATATATAGTTAGAAAATAACACTTATCCTATATCTTGGTGTTATGGAATTGAGTTAACTCATGTTTTAAAGTGATATCAAGATTAACCTTAGATTCATATATACTGAAATTATTGTAGTCTAATAGTGAATGTAAGGGCTGTATTAGTAAAAGTTCCAGTCTTGCACAGACTAGAAATATAAATATCATGCAATACTATTTTTTTTTTTTTAAAAAAAACTTTTTCAAACTACTCTAGTATGGTAGAATTATTATGGATACAAAATGCCATTAAATTATTAATCAATTATATATTCAAAATCTTAAAGGCCACTTGTTAAGTAAAACATTTTCTGTTAATTCTTGCACTCATGATGCATGTGATAATGTGATAGAATTGAAAGAATAAAGTAGTAAGACAAAAACTACCAATAAAATAAAGTACAACACTCGTTTAAAAAAATACTTAAAAATTTTAAATTTAAAAAGTATATGTTTTTTCTTAAAATACGAATAAGTATTATAATTTTATTTTTTCAATGAAATAATATTTATAGAAATTCTTTTTCCCCTGTTACGATTTTTTATATTGTCATGACCTAATTTAAACTTTTACAATCAATTATCAAATTTTCGAATTTAAAAATAAAGTATCTTTATACAAAGAAAGATAAAATATTTGAATGAAGTTCTAAAGTTATTGATAACACACTTTTAGAATGAAAATCTCATAATTTTAATATTTTTTTAGAAGTAACAAGAATATTTTACTCTAAAAATAATAAAACGAAGATGGAGTGACAAGTTCACCACAATTTTTACATCCACCTCCATATCTTATTCCTACATCTTAAAAAGTGAAATTATAATTTTATCATCTTTTTCATTTTCTCTATTAAGTACCACTTCCAACCTCCACCGTTGAAGCAGTTTTCTACCTCCACCGTCACCGTCATAGTAGTTCCCACCTCCAATACTATTGTCACAACACTTTTCAGTTCTAACGTCATCGCTCCAATAATTTCTTACATTTACCATTTAAATAGAAGAAATTGTATTCCAAATTTTAAAATATAAAAAATATTGAATTCTGAATTGTACAAATTATTACATTAAAATCGTGTCACCTTGACATGACTTTCGTATAACTCTAACATTAAAATTGTGTTACCTTAACATAATTTCACTTTTTTATAACTAAAATCATGTTACATTAACATAACTTCTTTAAAACAAAGTTGTATCACATTAACACAATATGTCCATCTTGGTAATTCTAAAAAATTTTGATGATAAAAAAAAAACTTTTAAATTTATCCCATTTCTGTAAAAAATCATAATAACCCACCTTTATCCTGTATACAGATATGAGAAGAATCATGCTAGATGGAGATGAATGTCATGAATGAATAAAAGTAAGATTGGTGTATATAAAAATGTAGAGCCAGTCGGATAAAACAAAACAAAAACACAATGTTCTATATACTTTAAAAATTTAAACTTTATCAATAACTTACATTGGATTTAGTACAAAAATAAATAATTCAATAGTTAAGTTCATTTAGATTCTATACACAATTATTCATAGGGTGCAAAATTTCTTAAGTTTTTATTTTGAGCTACAATATTCTTTCAAATTATCCATGTTCTAATGAAACCGGAATTTGATTTCACTTCACGTATCCATAAAACTTATTTCTTAATTGGTTTACAAACAAGTCTCGAGATCAACCTATTTTTTTTCTGTCGAACTAGGAAGTTTTTTTTTTCACTTTTGCCACAATAAATATTTATATTTAGTTTAAATTTTTTTTTCTTCCTTTAGTTCCATAAAAATCAACCTACACTACACTTCCTTGCGACTTAAAATTTGTATGACTCCAAAATATGTTTCATTCTTTATTCTTGAATACACGTTTTAGAAATATGATATTTTGAATAACAATACTTATATACAAGATGTTATATGGAACATTTTTTTTTTCATCACATTTAAAATATCATAACAAATTTGATAATTCAATAAAAGATCAAAATAAAAATAACATGTGTATTTATAAGATCAGCTTAGAAATTTAAAAAAAAAATGCAAGATGTATTTTAATTATATTGGATTAAATTAAAATTGATATCATATTCAAATATAAATACATTTTTCAATTTATATTTAAATTTATTTCGAGAGTCTAAAATCTAATACAAATCAAACTATTTAAAATTCCACCATAATATGATCCCATAATAAACTAATTACGACTCATCAAATACCGACTTAAGCTCTCTTAGCACTATGGAATTCATGTAAGTTTGGCAATTTGTTTATAATGTCTAATTTTGTGCTATTATTGATGTAGTCCATCCTAGGACTAAGAAAAATTTATAAATTCTAAGGAGAATTTGAATAAAACAAATCAATCAAAAACACCCATGAGACTCTGTTAAGACTTGAAAACAAGGAATAAGGAATTAAATGAAAACCAAATGGATGAAATGAGAAAGATGAAATAACACGTCGCCTCTGGTAACTCAAAGGAAAAGGAAGTCTAATGTCGATTTAATATTTGAATTAAAAGAACCTAAATTAAAAGTATCAAAAGATTCAAAACACTTATATCTCATAAAGAAACTCTAATTTTCTTTTACATCAAATGTTTGAGAAGCTTTTCAAATGAGTAAAACAAGAGTTTAAGAAGCTTCTTGAAATGAGTAAAAGAAGCAAAACAAACTTCAACCAATGATGAAGAACCCAATTGGCCGAAATTTCTACTAAGAATGGATGAAGCCAGTTATAACTCCCTCGTTATTCATTCCACTTGGACAGTATCAATTTATTATATAATTTAAGAAGAAATTGATTTTATCTCTTTTCAGTCTTCTTTCTTTTAAAAAATATTTGTCGCATTTATCCATTAGATTTTGGGGTAGGTACGTTCACAGTTCAGATATTTGATATAGGAACATATTTCGAATATGAAATGTTTCCCTATCTGTCAATTTCAAGGAAAAATGCATACAATAAAAGTTTTCTATGGCATAATGCAATATGATAACCAAACATACCCGGAACAATATTTGGTTTAAAAACCTGAAGAGGAAAAATCTACATTGGATTATAATATTTTGTATAAAATTTAGAGAAAAGATTGCAAAATAAGGGTGAATTGTGGGTTACATCAGGGACTTATAAGTTACAAGTACAAACATCTTCATTCAGCAGCTACATACAGGTTTTTAGGATCTGCACTTTTTTTCCTTTACATTCCACCAAACAACATTGATTCACAAATTTTCTAGCTGAATTATAGCATATTTCTTTCATAAGTTTGCTGTAAAGACATTAATTAAAAATAAAGAATCAAAATAGAGTACACAGGGTATTAGAGACAAACGACACCCATGTAGCTGCGCACTGTCCAAACAGCCATATTGTTGGGTGATCACTCTAAACAGACCAATGTGATCTACAAGTGTGAAAGGAACCATGGAGACAAGCCTGTATAACAACAAATTCGACGTGACTCTGAAGAAGATGCATCTTGCAGTTAGAAGAGAAACACAGGGTTCACTATGACTGTAATGATGCAATGAAAATAATTCTAGAGAATAATGTAAGCAAAGAACAAAGAATATTGGTTCCAACAATGGGGATGTACACATAATTCATAATAACGCACAAGAATGTTTATGAAGGATGATTTTGACGACTAACATTGGCCTTTTAGATTAGATTATGAAATTGAAAATAGAAACCGAAAGCTTGCATCATTTACTTTCTAAGTACGTATAAGGATGATATGGGTAGGATGAAGCCGGGACGTTTCAAACCTAACATCTAAAAAAAGAATTGAAATTTTAAAGAGAAAGAATGGGATAAGCATATACCAACTAGTAAAGGCCCAACATCCTTAGCTCCGTCACGTGACTCGGATCAAGTTCAGGCACACTCTTTACATGTTCTCGATCTTCTACCACATATTCCTGAAATTGAAGAGGTAAAGAACAAAGTGAAGAATTGAATGCCTACAAAATTTCTTTTAAAAGATAAAGAATATTTCTTGTAAATGATGCATTTTCCTGAAAATTTATATCTTTAGACCAAAAGACTTGTTTAGTTCTAGTCATATTACTAGTTTTACATGACAAACTTTGGTTCTCGGGAAGTAGACCTTAGTCAATTCTTGTTTGGCAAGAACATGGTAGTGGCGTTCATTGATTCTTTGGCCACATATTATCGCTATGAAGAAGCCATAGAGCAATCCCACCAAAACAATGGCTAGAACTGCAAAACAAAGAAATACAATGAATTTCCCACAGCATACAATAATGTCTTTAGGTTAAGATAGTCACCACTGTTCATATATACCGTTAAGTTTACCAATTTAATGAAGAAATAAACATCCTAGCATGAAATAGTCACTAGTGAAAGAAAAACATTGCCCATGAAATTTCTTGCGGGTAAGCAATGGGTATATACCAGCCATTGTATAAAATCCATATGGATGTTCTTCATAACCAAACATTTCCCTCAGTTCATCTCCATAAAATTTGTACACAAGCACTCCCAAGAAAGCAACAACCTGTTAAAATTAGAAAAGGTAAAGTAACAGATAATCTTTCAAGTGTATATTTTTAATAAATTTAAAATACATAGTAACAGTATCCCATCAAATAATCTCTTTCGATGGGCATGAATATTCAAAGTCTATCAAATCAACTGCCATAAAACTCTAAGACAAATTCCTGCTCCGTTACTTCGGTTTACACTTTCACTCCATGCAGATTTGGGTTGGGTTTGGTGAGGTATTTAATGTTAGAATCAACAAAGACAAGTCCTCTACTGTGACACTTCACCCAGAGTAACCAACCAGGTTTCGGTTTCCGTGAAAGCTATCAGAAATAGGAATCACTCATGTATTATAAAAACTGTTACAACTTCGGAAATCAACTGCAGGTTCCCTAGGTTACACATTTTAATAATGAGCCATGTACAGCCACAGTATGCATTCCTGTAGTTAAATGGCAGCACCATGACGAAATGGTGTGAAAATAATTCCCTCAATCATGTTCTGTCTTGTTGGCTATCTCAACTAAAATTTATTTACATTCAACCAAACTAAAATGCTTGCAATATGCTAGATCTATCAGTTATGTTTCTGGAATCAAGTAAACAAATTGAATTGAGTTTTCATAAAATGATTTGTACCAACAGAGAGGAAAATTAGGACTTCTTCCAAGCATCATTGCAACTAGTTGCAGATTACAAAATGAAACAAAAGATGACTACAAATAGTATGACATCAGCAAGAGCTATGAGTACCAATTTTGCAATATACAAATAAGCATACCAGTTGAACAATTATGAAAATGAATGCATGATCCCTAGCAACAAGGAACTGAAATTTTAATCTCAACCACCACCGATCTGGTGGGACATTTGCACGTAATATGAAGACAGCTCTGCATTCTGTACAGTGAGAAAAGGCGAAGCCCTCCTAGTACAGCAGAAATGAAAAGTCAGTTAGTATGGCAGGATCATAAGTATACCCGAACATCTTCACAGATAACGGAAGGAACAGAGAATGGATCAACACTAAATTCATATAGAAAATAGATAGTTCTACTGCATTTGAATCAGATAATAGTATTATTTTCATCAAAAAGAGACACCAAGAAGGAAAAAGAACTTACCTTGGTGGATCTCCAATTATCAAGACATGATCTGTGGACGTACTTTTGTGTACCTTTGCAATGGCATGGGGCAATTAAATCTTCTCCTGAAAAATCATTTGGATGATAAGTAATACGAGATGCAAGTTGGTTAGCCAGAGAATATCTGAAGTTGTGAAATCATCAAGAAGATTCAGGGAAAGCATATGAAGAAGTGGAAGTACGATGAGAAGATACACACACACACATATAGAGAGAGAGACCTCCAATATCGAGGCATATTCGGCATTGTGGCTGATCTGCATTTACGAGATTACAAGTCTCATCAACCCGAACATTTTGTAAATCATGATCGACATCATGGTTGGGAGAAATAGGAATAATTTCACAGGAAAAGGAGGATTCTCCAGGTGGTTGCAAATGAAGATGGTGGTGATTCAAGATGGGTTCGCTTTCTGAACATTCTTCCTTGTCGCCATTCGACGCTAATTGCATTTCGGGAAACGTATAATCAGGATTAAGCAATGAGACTCATTGGCAGAAGGATAATTACTACTGATCATTTCAACGGAAGAAAGAAACCTGCAAATTAATGAGAAAGAAACGGAGAGGAAATAGCAACAGAATTAGAATTTTGCAATGGCGAAAGATAGTTAGGGTAAGTTCTCCTAAACCTAATTGGAGAACAGTCAATAACATCATATTATGTATTTCAATTGATGCCATATCTACATGCAAGATAGAGTGTAGATTATTGTTATATATATATATGATATTATAATAATAGGCTGCCATATCCATAAGAACAAGATCTGATAAGTAGAAGATTGTGGATCATAATAATTCTTCAATTATTGCATAAACAAGAGACAGAGCTGAAGCTGTAACTGGAGCTAAGGTAATTGATTGATTGCAGAAACAGAAACAAGACTTACCTTACCTTAATAGTAATAAACACCAAAGAGAAAGCCCTGCAAGTGCAAGTGCAATCAAACCCCAATTTTGATCTCATTGATTAGATCAGAATCAGATGAATCGAAATCCAAGTTTTAACTTTGACGAAAGCACGAACAAGCACGATATGAACATTACAAAACAAACAAACCAACCAATCAACTAACCAACCAACCAACCCCAATCCTTTCTCTTCTCTTCTCTTTCCTTTCCTATTTTGAATTTGGACCATGGGAGCCCAACTCACCCAATATAGTAGGCCCAACTCATATTATAAATATTTAATTTAATTTATAAATATATTACATAATTTTTAATTTTTATGTTGATATATTTTTCACTTTATTTCTTCCACAAACCACTGTAATTATTTTGTTTCTAAAAATCTCGATTATTTTGAGTTTATTATTATTTTTATCTTTATCAATATATTTGATGAACAAATTAAATGGATTTTGATTAAAAATAACGATTTAGGTTAAAAAAGTAATATAAATTTAAATACAACATATAAATAATTGAAGAGAGAGAGAGAGAGGGAACAGTAGTGCAAGAGAAGACGGTCTGGGGCGATCGGAATGGAGGGCACAGGAGGAGGAGCAGCGGCGGCGGCGGCGGCGGCAGCAGGCGGAGAAGGTGAAGATCGGCTGAACCAGGCAGTGCAGCAGCAGCTGAATCTGAAGCAGGTGAAGACCCGCGCCATCAGCCTGTTCAAAGCCATCTCTCGTATTCTGGAAGATTTCGAGGCATATGGTCGCACCAACACCACGCCCAAATGGCAAGACATCCTAGGCCAGTATTCGATGGTGAACCTGGAGCTTTTCAACATCGTGGACGACATGAAGAAGGTTTCGAAGGCCTTCGTGGTCCATCCCAAGAACGTGAATGCGGAGAATGCCACCATACTCCCGGTCATGCTTTCCTCCAAACTACTCCCCGAAATGGAGGCGGAGGAGAACTCGAAGAGAGAGCAATTGCTGGTGGGTATGCAAAACCAAAACCTCCCAATTCCCACTCAGATTGAGAAGCTGAAGGCCAGACTCGACATGATCGCCGCAGCCTGCGAAGGCGCTGAAAAGGTCTTGGCCGACACACGCAAAGCCTATTGTTTCGGAACTCGTCAGGGCCCCATTGCCCCCACTCTCGACAAGGGTCAGGCTGCCAAAATCCAAGAACAGGAAAATCTACTCCGCGCTGCTGTCAATACTGGTGAGGGATTACGCATTCCACTTGACCAGAGGCAGATCACTCCCGCACCTCCCATCCATTTGGCAGATGCACTTCCAGGACTCAATGACCCTCCTTCGCACGATGCATCTTCTGTTACTAACAGTTAAGGCTTTATATGCTATTACTTATGATCATTCTCTTTCTCTCCTCCCACTAACTCCCTTGTTTAACTACTACTTCCAGCTATGTACATCAAGAATACCCCTCTCTCATCCAACACCATGCCCCAGAATCCCTTGTTACAGACCTCGGCATCACAACTTTTGGGAAGATCAGCAGCCTCTCCTTCCGCCCCAACCGCCACCACTTCTTTTGACAATACAACACCTTCACCCATTCCATATGCCAATTCACCAAGGTCTTCTACAAATATCATGAATACACCATCCCCTCAGCAGCAAACCCCACAACAGCAGCCCCAAGTGCAGCAGCAACAACAGCAACGCCAGAAACTGATGCAGTTACCTCAACAACAGCAGCAGCAAATGCTTGCTCAGCAGCAACAGCTCAGGCAATCTGCAATGCAAGGACTGGGACAGGTAAATTTTCAAGCTATGTATTTTGCACTGACTGAATACATCCTTCATTTAACCTTAAACATTGGTTCGAGTACATTATACATATGGTTCTAAAATCATTTGTACTCTAGCTTCTCAGTTTTCCATGTGTTAAAGAGCTGCTTTTAGTATCAAATTTTGTCCTATTTATAGAGAAAACCATAGTTTTGAAACCTAGACCAGTTTAACCTGGAATCAGTCCTTTGGCTAGTAAATTGTTCCCTGTTTTCTATCTATCTGTGTGCTTGCTTGCTTCAGGACACTAGCAAATTTTGAGTGGTCAATATAAAAGAAAAATAAGAAAAGCTCGAGTACATACTGTGTGGGTAGTCTAACCACCATGAATACACTCATGGACTCATTAAGGGCCAAGTAAAAATTAAATTAGTGTTATTTTTTTGTATCTTTTTTTTTTTTTGGTTGTAACCAGCTTGCTTTCGCCATCAGTTGCATGGACATCAGATGCAATTTTCTCAACCACTTGGGCATCAGCAATTTCCGGGTAGGCAGCTGTCTTCAGGACACGTTCAGCATGGCATTGGTCAAAGCCAACTCAATCAAGGAAATCAAATGACACGATTAAGCCAGTTTTCTGGTCCTGCTAACAGTGCGCTATTCAGTGCTGCTCAAACAACCCCTAATACTCAAATGGTATGGTAGTTATGCAATATGATTATTTGAATTGTACATTGCTGCCAGTATAGAGTAGGTATGGCTTTTCAGATGCTTTAACACTTAAGCATTATTAACTGTTTCAAAATTTAGTTTTTTATTATACAACAAAGCATATCTTCTATATATGACTGTGGTTTGACCAATATATGGTGTTATTGTTATGTCATGACCCAAACTAATAAGCCGTGACTGGGCACCAGGGGCTGCTACATCTTGATATCTCCCTTCTCCGAGGGTGGTATCTCCCTTGTGGTGGCTCCCTGTAATGTATAGCCCTCTCCTTCCGGAATCATACAAGCCTGGGTTACTATCATCCGCTAATGACATAAACATTCTAACATAGATCCTAATAGTATAATCTCAATTCTTTTTTATATTTATTCCCAATTTTTATTTTATAACCAGCCTTAAAATATAACAATATAATTTAAAACGGAACTTCTAAAAATATTAAAGTGGGCCATGTTGACTGTTAAACCACTCATCACTGAGAGTGAACCAAAATGCTTCCCAACAATTCCAACAGTATTGTGCGAGGTAGAAATTAACACATCCGAACACCAACAGAAATATCCAAATTTTTAGAAATTTGTTTGAAGCTTTATTCATCATGGGTAACCATAAAATCCCAAAAACTGGTGCCCAAAGCTCACAAATGATAATCCTACCAAAGCTAACACATGCTAATAGCCTAAATGGGCAACCCTTACGATGTGAGAACTCTCCTCCTTCCTCATTTGACTATCCTTATACCCAAAATTCACCATAACTTAATTTCTGGAGAGAAAAGCAATATGGGTAAGGTTCTAAGATACCACCAGAACTCAAAGAATAGGATCTAAAAAAAATGGGACAATGTGATGAAAAGAAAACGAAAGAGAGGATGGATGAGAGAGATGCTGAAATGACGAATAGGGAATGCGTTTTTGATGAAAACCTCACTTCTGTTCTCTTTTTAAAATGTCTCTTTTCTTTTCTTTTTTAAAATTGTGTATAAATGAAATGGTTTATTTTGTGTTAAACATTGTATTTCTCTATTACAATATGTTATGGGTAATTTGTTATCATTCCTGTAGAGCTAGATCTTCCCTTGGGCACAGGGATTTTTGTTGGCTTCTTGGGCGGGGAAATGGAATGTGAGCAAGAATTTTGTTGATGGTGTAGTTACATTTAATTGTGCAGATTCTTTGGCCTGGAAAAGCCACACAAAATAGCATTTCTATTCAGCTAGAAAACTTAGCTTGAAAGTGTTGGTGAGAGTCATTTCTTATTTTAATTGAAGTGGAGCTTTCTAAACATAGTAAAAAGCTCTTTTGGGATCAAATATAATAATGTGTTTCTGGACATGATTTATGTATTTTGAGAAGTGATTTCTTGTCTTGCTATTTGAAAATATTACTTTTCTGGATCTTTAGTGATTCACTGTTGCTATTTTTCTTTGTGCTCCCCCTACTGATAATGTGCCTTCCTTCAACAATTACTTCTATGACGACTTTTTCTTTATAATCTCAGATTCAAAACATTTCTGGCACATTACCTTCGCAGTCTCTTCTTCCTCGGATGCAGGTTTGTCTTTGTTGTTCTCTGCCTATTGGATATTCCCAATATGTCTCATTGGTTTTATTGAAGTAAATTTTGTCCGATTAGAATGAAACAAAAAGTGAGCAATTGGTGCTACTGTAAAATTGTGCCTTGTCATGTTTACAATAACCCTCCCCCATACTTTTGCATTTAAGGAGCCTTTGGCATTTGGGGTATATTAGTTTTTAGAATGAAACAAGAAAAGAAGTCAATAAATTATGGTGTTCTGGGATGTTTGGAACTCTATTATTTAGTTGTAGTAAAATTTAGTCAGTGTTTTGTTGGACTCACTCCATTGATGTTATACTTCATGATGATTCAAGTCTATCAGTACATCATTGCAACTATTATAGAAACTGATTGGTGACTTTTAGGGGCTGTTCTGATTTGCGAAATTATGAAATTTATTTTAGCAGCTTTTATTGTTTTTTAGCATTTTGGAATTTTATATCATGATTTTCATTTTACATAAGATCGGCTAGTCTCTGTTAGGAGCCAAGAATTGAAGTGAAAAGAAAAAGAAAAAATATTGAATAGGATGGAAAGAAAAAGAAAGGATTTCTCCTTCACAAAGAGCTAATGCTCAATTTACAAATGAACATGTTTCCCTCTTTCATAACTTTCTTCCCCTATTTATATCTGGCTACACCTCAACTAACTCACTAACTCAGAAATATTCTAATTGTAACTATCTTATCTAACTTTTCCTTCTCCAAATGCCCTTACAACTGTCGGGAACCAATATCTGGCAAGTTAGACCAATTGTCGAGAACCAAGAATTAAAATAAGAAAGAAAAGAAATATCTTTATTGAATAGGATGAAAGGAACAAGAAATAAGAGAGTACTCTTTCCCGTTATTAAAGAATTTCTCCTTTTACAAAGACCTAATGCTCAATTTGTAAATGAGCATATTTCCCTCTCTTCTATCCTTCCTTTATTTATATATAACTAACATCTCAATTAACTAAAATTCATTAATATTCTAACTACTTCTGCTTCTCTTTATACCCCTATCATTTCCTTGTGACTCACTTTCAGTTGGCAGCTTTCTTGAATAAAATAATTTGTATATGCATTTACTGAATTTTCATCGTCTGCATAGAATGAATAGTTGTTTCCACTTGCTTTTGGTTGACTTCAAGTCATGAGGATAACATATTCCAACTTTGCTCCACGTTTATTATTTCCTCAGTTCGGAATATCTGGAAACAACCCTCAGCGAAGTCATACTTCTCAAATGTTGAGTGATCAGAGTATGAACTTTATCCTATATCTTTATTTTTTTCATTGTTTAGTTTTGGAACCTTGTGCGCTAGTCTGTCCTCCTTGAAACGGTTGAGGCAACCTGGTGTGTCATTTATTCCATCTATTTGTGTGCGAGTATTTACTTCAATCGTGAGGTTTAACTTGCAGTGTTTAACATGGGAGGTGGCAATCCCAGTGGTATGATGCCCATACAGCAGCAGCAACATGGCTCACAAGCATTTGGTAGCATGGCATCGAATGCTCAGAATCTTCAATCTGGAATGGTGACACTTCAAAACACACAACAGAATCACCCCAATTTCTCTCAACAGAGACAGCAAAATCCGCAGTGATTAGGACTAGGCAAGGATGATTTTGCTTGAAACCCTGAACCAAACTCTGTTGCTCTAGATACGTGGTTCACAAAAACTGAACCTAACTTTTAATTATATTTTAGGTTACCAAATTGTTTCTAATTCTGTAAAACTGAACTTGAAAAAAGAAACTGGTTAGTCCAGTTAGGTTGACAGGTTAATTAGAATTATAGGGCAGGCTTGTATAAATGTATTACAATTGTGCAAACATATTATAATTTAGAAAATAGTTTGTGTGAAGAGCATAAAATGGCTGGTTGATTCAAAACTATTTGTTGAGTGATAATCAAAATCGTCGTTCATTGAGTTTTCTTATTACCAAACCCAGACATATGATGGAATTGGTCTCCTTCCATGATTAAGTCTAATTGCATATTGTAATATTTGACCGATCATTAAACCAAAATTTTTGCCAATTCTTCATTTGACTTTATGTGCGATGTTTGTGGAGAATAGGTGATCAGCAAGCGCGGTTAGAATAAACAAGCTTTGAGCATAGGTGGCGATGTGTGTATCCAAGTGACTGCAGAATAAATTTTATATGCTAGGATCAAATACAAAATTGCTTTTACAATAAAGATTTCAAAAATATATTACTTCTTTTTATATTTAATTGTGCAAAATTAAATTTACTCTCTTATTCAAATATACGTGAAGTTACTGTGTCATTTTAGATGTGTACCCAGTAAAATGTCCCTTTCGTGAAAATATAGCTGTTAGACGGAGAAAACGAGCTTTTTATAGCAACACGAGAACCGAGTAACGTCAAAACAGTTGGGTGAAGGGAGGGATAACTTATAATATCTCTAGAACCACTGATCTGTTAATTGTTCAATTATATCTGAATTCGTATGAAATTTTTCCAAAAACAAAAGGGAAAGTAGCGATGGTAAAGGAGATTCGGCAGACATGTTAGATGGTGTCTAGGTAGAAACTTTATAGTTTAATTGAATCCCTAAATAATAACCATGTGCTGACCAGGAACAAATTCTGGTGAATACTGCTTTTGTTATTTCTTGAGCTGTTCTGTGTCATTTGGGAGATTCAATGAGGTTTGTCACGGCAACTGCAACATCTTTGTATAAACCATTCCAACCTGTTCTTATCCAGGGGAGAAAAAAAATGGTTAGTGTCATCTTCAGCCTTACATCCATCAAGAAAGGCGGGAAAACACCTGGCTAATTACTTTTGACTAGTAGATGACAAAGAATTAACGTTTGAATACCTACCAGTCCAAGAGAGATAATTTGCCATGTGTATTACTTGTGCTAGTCTTGAACAAAAGGAAGCACATTATCCTAAACTATCATGATTCATACTCACCAATAATAATTTGCATTGCTTAGCATCCCCACTCTCAGTACAACAAGATGATTTAGCATCCAATCAAAAGTTCAACTCAATATTTAACCGAAGAGAATACAAAATCAATTTTTGAAATGAAGATTGTTTGTTGTGAATATATGTATGAATGTAGATAAAAGTAAGAGAAGGGAGGACTTACAAGTCCTTGAGGCATGTACTCTTGGATTTTAATTCTTGGTGATCCAATGAAAACACATACGGAACATTAGTAGTGGCTATTAATGTCTTGGGCAGAAGAGGAAGATTGTCATGAGATGGGTGGGATGAAGGAGCAAGGGAGAAAGGTGGCGATGGAGTGGAAGATGCTGAGAAGGAGTATGTCCTGTTGCCTGGTCCAAAACTAATGGGAAGTGGAGAGGGAGGTGTAGGAGGTGATGATGTTGGAGACTCACTCTCTAAATTCATATTAATTAAACAAAACTCTTCAATTCACTTTCATTCTTCTTTCCTCTGTCAAGTGATTTCATGGACTACATATAAAACAATACTATAATAATCTTAAGGGCATGCATGAGTTTTAGGTGTAACCAACCTAACGGTCATATGTATGCCAAATTGCCATGGCAAGTGCCAACCATCAGCTATCTAGCTAGCTACTCATTCTTTGCTTCCCCAACCTTGCTTCGGATTGACTTTCAGCTTTTGTCCCAGTTTTTGGCCCTTTTTCAACATGGAGAGAATTTGTATTAATCATTTTGTAAATAGGGCCCAGTCTCTCTTTTCGTTTCAGTTCAGGATTCCATAAAAGAAGATAGTTTTGGCAAAATATTTTTCATGTCATAAAAATACTTTACATTGTACATGCATAATATACATACCACATTACATCCACTAACGTTATTTCAATTCCCTATATCTTTGCAATTTAGTATACACGTATTACCTTTTTTAATAACTTCATAATGATTATAAGAAATCTATTGAAATAAAAATGATATTCACATTTTTTAAATACAATTTTAAAGCCAACATACTGTCACATACACAAGCTCATGTCAAGTGTGAACAATTCACTCCATATCCAAATCGAAAATGTTCCCAACACTTTGGGAATTGATGCAGGCACGCTGTATTATACAGTTACCGTTGAGCACCTGAAAATCGCTAGTCAGCAGCCAAAGTGTTATATGACAAAAACTAGTTCTAGGACGATTATAAAGAAATCAAATAACATAGAAACACGGGGAACCCTAAATTGAAGGGGTTCCGAAAACTGAAATTGAAGAATCAAAGATATAGGTATGTTTTTACAGTAAGAACGTGAGTTTCTGCTAAACAATGACCCAACTTAGGTTTTTATAGCTAACTGTACTGATTGCTTTTTGACCTCAAGAATGTGATAAAGGGTTTTTCTGTCTCAAATTATAGTAGAACTTCCATGTAGATCGTTCAGTTTTAGTCAGAAATACAGAATTTCTATCGAGGTTTGTTTTCTCCATTTTGTTTGAACATTTCTTTTAAGTTATGCATGTTTCCTCACCCTTTTTTATTCAGTCTTGTTTTCAGTCTTTCTTCAATATTTAAGTTATTATAATAATATGAAACTAACATAATTGTTATATTTGATGTTTATTCTTCATTAAGATTATTTCTAGATTTGCTTGTATCTTATCTGCATAGACCTTTAACTAATTGGACCCAACTCATGACACCATATAACCCCCCAATCTTTGACCTAAGTCTTAGAGACTAACTAATCGAACCTGACTTATGATACTAAAATTGATTTTACTTGTTATCGCAACAAAGTCGTTAAGGGTCACTTTTTGTAGTTACCCGAGTATCTGATCTCATTTTACTATGCACCAAACGTTTCTTTATGCTAGAAATCTTCTCATCTAAACATAATTTGTCCGTCTTCTAATAAAATCAAAATGAACCAAGTTAAAGTAAATGATTGGCATTGCTTGGAATGCTTTTTAGTTGAGTGGACCGAACATTGGGCTCAGTACCATGCCAAGTGCATTACTTGGGATGATTTTTCACTTGAGTGGATCGAGGATTGGACTCGACACCATGCCATGTATTACTTGGGATGATTTTTTAATCAAATAAATCGAGCATTGGTCTCGACACCATCTCAAGTGCAATACATTAGAGGCAGATTCTTTTTGCACCAGATCATTTTGGACACACCCAATATACACAAATAAAAAGACCAAAATATCCTTAATGAAATGAAAATTAGGGTTTAGGTAAAATGTGCACCCAACCCACACCCAACCCAACAGGCATCCTTTTTTCTATGATCACTGTGAGGAGGCAGCGCATGGAGAAGGAGACGAAGCCACTGGAGAAGGAGAAGAAGTTGCGGAGAAGGATTGAAGGCACCGGAGAAGGAGACGAAGCCACCGGAGAAGGTGAGTTTCTGTGCATTCCGCATTTTTTTATCTTGAAAGTGTAAAAACGGTGGCTTTGTCTCCTTCTCCAGTGGCTTCGTCCTCCTCCTCCGCGCGCTACCTCACAGTCTTCTCCGTGCACTGCCTCCTCACAGTGATCACAGAAAAAAGGGTGTGTGGGTTGGGTGCACATTTTACCTAAATCCTAATTTTCATTAAGGGTATTTTGGTCTTTTCCACTTCATTAAAAAACCATCCCAGCAATTGCACTTGGCATGATGCCGAGCCCAATACTTAGTCCACTCGATTGAAAAACCATCTAATGTAGGCAGATTCTTCCTGCACCAGATCATTTTGGACTGAGTATTGGGTTCGACGCTAGACAATTGCTTCCTGCACCCAATCAATTTTGACTCGCACCCAATGAAAATTTTAAAATCCCATTCTACCCTTTTCACACATTTGCTTACGGATTTCAATATCCGAAAGTCATTTTTATATATTCTGGATTTCGAAATCCAAAAGGTCATTTTCATATTTCATTTAAGCTTCCGGATGGTTATATTCAGAAGTGAGTTATGAGTTCTGGATTTTCATATCCGAAATGGTGTGTTGTAAATGGTGCTGAGGATTGAGATCCATAACTCATTTATTTTTGCTTACGGATCTTGATATCCGGAAGGTCATTTATACTGTTCAAATAAGCTTCTGGATGGTGAAATCTAGAAGTGACATATTAGTTCCGGATTTGTATATCCAGAACTTTGTAATTTGACTTGTGGATATGAATATCTAGAAGACAAAAATTTAAAATCATTAAGGACAAAACTAATATTTC
Organism: Phaseolus lunatus; assembly: GCA_013389735.1. NCBI lineage: Eukaryota > Viridiplantae > Streptophyta > Magnoliopsida > Fabales > Fabaceae > Phaseolus > Phaseolus lunatus. The sequence continues at coordinate 37,979,381 of CM023861.1, forward strand.
ACGTGCATGTGTTGGGTGTAGATCTGAATTGATATTGTGCAAGGAGAATCAGTCTTGACGCCATGCCAAGTGTAATACTTGGGATGGTTTTTTAATCAAGTGGATCGAGCATTGGACTCGGCACCATGCTAAGTGCAATACTTGGGATAGTTTTTAATCAAGTAGGTCGAGCATTGGGTTCGACACCATGTCAAGTATAATTTTGTGATGGTTTTTCAATCGAATGGACTGAACATTGGACTCGATACTATGTCAAGTACAATACTTGTGATGGTTTTTAATCAAGTGGGTTTAGCATTGGGCTTGACACCATTCCAAGTACATTACTTGAAATAGTTTTTACTTGATTAAACCGAACATTGGATTCGACATCATTCAAAGTGTTTTACTTAAAATGATTTTTATTCTTCTCAATTAAAATATCAACTGTAACAATAATTCTCATTAAAAATCTTATAGAAAAAATCAACAATATAAAGATTTATAAATAAAAAAAAGAGTACATAATAAATTAAAATAGAAACCAAGGCTAATTATTTCAAAAATTTAACAATTTTAGTATTATTTCAATTTTTTTTTAAAATTGTAATATATGTATATATAGTTATCATGGTGAAGAAATAAAAAAAAATAATATATATATATATATATATATATATATATATATATCAAAACTACAAAAGAACATTAGGCAAACAAATAAAATAATATAAAATGAGTAACAAATTTTACACCTCTCACGATTAGTCTAGGTAAAAAGAATAATTAAAGTTACAAGAAAGAAGAAGATCAAATATAGGATAATATAATATTTAAAGATAAAAAAACAAAAAACAACGTAAGATCAACCTAAACTCACGATCTTACGAAAAATTAAACTCGATATATTTTAGAATGAATTTAAATTACATTCGAAGTCCATCTTAATATAATATTCTCTTAAAATATATAGTTTTTCAAACATTTATATTTCAATAATATAATTTTTGACTTAATAAATAAAATTTTCTATAACATTATATTATATTTTATCAATAAAATTTATATTAAAATATATTATGTAAAATACACATTTTTAATAGTAGGTGTATATTTCTAAAGTTTTACAATTTAACCATATATAATATTAATATATTCTATCATAAAATAAACTTAAACCACCTTAATCAAAACTTTAGACAAATCTAAAATCTAGATAAACCTATCATAGAACCATAAATAACTTAATTTAAGAAAATTTAAATTCAAATTAATTAAAATTTTCGGATTGGTTTGTGAAATTTCTGGTTGTCAACCACCCCATAATGCTTTAAAACAGGAAAGACTGCTATTAAAATATTAAAATAGTAAAAAAAGTTATAATAAAATCGAAAAGAAACGGTGAAACACAAAAAAAATAAAAGAATGCATAATAAATTAAAATCAGAACCGAAGATTAGTCAAATTCCCCCTTCTTGGTATACTATCAGTGTTCAACGATTTCAAGCTATATGCTTCCCTTCCTACTACTTCACAAATGCAATATGGTTTTACTGAACAAATATTAACCGTACGTATAATAAACACATGACAATTATCTTCTTTATGCTTCATTAAAAACCTCACAAAAAAAGTACATAACTTCAACACAAAGATATTTCATGTCCAAGATTTGATGTGTCGTTTCTCCTTTTTGTGTCATCCTCTTTCTTATCACTTGCATTTTTGAAAATGGCACAGGATTGATTTACCTACCCTAGAGGGAGTGCCAAAATGTTCTAGTCAGGAAGAATGAATCTCACCTAGAACATTCAATTTTTGCCAGAAAACTAAGGATTTCTAGCCGAGTTTGTGTTCTCCTTTTTTCCGATCATAAGTGTCCCTTTTCCAAGACAATAAAGGAAATAGCTAATTTATTCATCACGAATAAATTCAGACTGTACCTGAAAAAGAGTCATGTCAATGAATACGGTAATATTGAAGGTATCCCTCAAAACATTATATATGAACAGTGTGACAAAGCTTGCAACTATGTAACAAAAGATACACAGATATTGAAAATAATAACGAAAGCCTTCCATTAAAAAACTCAATGTATAATGTATTTAGAAAAATTATACCTTTCCCCGGCCTTTTTCTCACTATCTCATTCCAGCTTATATCAAGACAACACACATGGAAAACGTGGGGTCCATAAACAATACAACTACTTTCCAGTAGTCTTTCTTTTGTGCAAATTATCTGCAAGAAACAAATGATTTCATGTTGGCCATGCTTGGCAGGTAAACTTGCCTGGAAATAAGGACCTTCCTTCTCTTAAGTGTAACCTAGTTGACAAAAATAACCAAAGATTATTAGTCAGGGATGCGAAACAAAATTACAAATTTGAAGTTAGCTATAAAAGATATTATTAAGTATACAGATACAGTGCAATATTCAAATCTGAAGCGTTCCAATCAAATATGTTATTGAAATCTGTCACTGTTTGCGATAAATTCCAAGAAGATACAAGTGCTCTACTAATAGCTGGAACATTATAACACCCATTCCCCCTCCCTCCCTACACAAAATAAAAGGTATAAGATTAGTAACTATTACCTGGGTATGATAGAATGAATTTCATAGCATAGAAATTTAATGAACCCGTCAAGCAGAAGTGGGCTACATGGTGAGCATGAGTGTTCAACCAACTGAAGCAGCTACATCTGACAGATCTTCAGAACTGGATGAATATAGAATTGGGCTCCACTCTGTATTAACTTCAGCCTGATGTTTATGCTTTGCTTGTACTCCAACATCATTCCTAACAAAGTCTAATGCATGCAATGCCTTGGCAGATAACAACCTCAGATCTCTCATTTCAGCCAACAATTTTAAAACAGAAAGATATATATCCGATCTACATGCATATTTACATGAGCTGAAGAAATTTCTGTCAGTCAACTGTATCCCTGACTCAATCATCTCATGTAGTATCTGTTTCATCATCGGGAAATCTCTTTCTTTACAAAAAGTGAAAAACATCATATTATAGGTATGAACACTAGGTTTCAGACCATTGTCCTTCATTCGGTAATACAATGTGCAAGCCTCTTGAGTTCTCCCATCTCTAAGTAGTGCACATAGGCCAACTGAGTATGCCACACTGTCGAGTGGATATCTATTCATTACTGCTAATCTGGTAACATTGACAGCCTTGTGATACTTTCCGAACTTTATAAGCGCGCCTGTTATTACAGTATGTAAGTGAGCATCAGTATCATGAGAACTCATAACAACAACATGGTATACATTAACAGCTTCGTCAACTCTTCCCGCAGCACAGAGTGCGCTTAGCAATCCAGCAAAACTATATTTATCTGGCACAAAACCTACATCAACCATGTAGTCATAGAATCCAATGGCAATAGAAGGAACGTCGGCCTTAGTGAGAGAGCTTAAAAGAGCATTGCAGAACACTAAATCAGTATCGATATGTCTGGAGACTAGAACTAGTTTGGGTAAGAGATAAAACATTCTGGAACGGCAGATTGTGGATAACAATGAAGTAAAGGTATAAGAATCAGGTTTTATGTTAAGGCTGGACAAACTAAAAAAAACTCGGAGTGCATCACGGCATCTTCCAGCCTTTGAAAGGCAATCAATTAATACATTAGATAAAACTAAATCCGGAATTAAGCCTGTAGATAACATGACATTAAACAAACGGAAAGCATGGGTTGGCATGTTGGATTGCATAAAAGCCTTAAATAAGGAGGTATATGTTACAACATTAGGAGAACAACCGGTTTGAATCATATTGTGGAAGAGGTTGGTAGCAAGATGAAGGCGGCCTAATTTACAGTAGTTATGGATGAGAATGGTCCAAATATTGACAGAGAAATTGATGCCAAGAACAATCATGAGTGCCAGGAGCTGATAAGCCTGCGGTAGCGCATTGATGTTACAGAAACAATTGAGAAGCATCCGAAATGTGAGAGGGGAGGGAGAATAGCCGGCCCGGAGCATAAGTCTGAGAATAGAAGAGATGTAAGGGAGAGTGTTGTGGGTGTGCCTCTTCTTCAAGTTGAAGTTGGAAAGATGAAAGAGTGCAATGTTGAAGGTGAAGAAATTAGGGGGATGGGTGTGGTCGAAGAGAGAGAGAGACGCAGCCACATGGGAGTGTCCAGTTCTAAAGAGAACATCCATAAGCAAATTCCGAGCAAAGGTGTCGGGGACAAAACCGTAGGCGCCTTGCATCTGCTCATACGCTTCAACAACCATGTCGTACATACCTGCACGCCAGTAAACCCTCAACAACACCAACTGAGATTTAGGGTTTCTGAGAGAGGCGCATCCGATGCTCTCCAGCTCAGAGAGAATGGCTGAGACGGTATTGTAGCGGTGAGTGAGGCGACGGAGCACAGTGACGATGTGATCGAGGGCAAGCAAGTGGTGGCGGCGGCGTTGGGCTGTCCAGAGGAAAAAGGAGAGGGCAATCAAATCAGATGGACATTTAGACACGGTACGCTTCAAGCTCTGGCTGTTCACTTTCTGCTTCTGTCTCTGCCCACACCACCCAGCAGAAGATGAATGGCATTGCACTGCCCTTAATCTCCACCCTATTCCTGCTCCTGTTCCCTTTCTTCTCCACAACCAACTCCATATCATTTCCCTCTCACAATCAATTCTAAACCCTAATTACTCCTTCCTATCATATTTCCTACCCTCACTTCACCTCCTTAACTTTTTAACTCTCACTCCATTCTTCTTTAATCAATTTCTGTTTCTGTGTTTAATTATCTCTAAAGATGAAAATAATAAAATATATTTTATATTTTTGGAACTATTAATTAAATATAGTAAAATTATGTATAATAAAAAAATATTATCATTGATTTTTATCCTAAATATTTTAAAATTAATATTAAAAAATAAACTTAAATATTGATAAGTTTACAACCTCAAAAACTTATAAATATGGGTTCTATAAATCCCACAATATCCGAAAGGTTGAAATTTAGTAAGAGAATTATCATACATAAATTTTAAGCCTCTTTTTCAGTCATTGTATTTGATTGCCCCAGGAATTTATCCCTATCTAGGCTACTACATTTAAATACTCCTTCCCTCCAAAACTGGTTTCTCCTTTGCGTCTCATGTAATGGACATAATTCTACAAGTAGACACACCTAGGTTATTATAATCCGCAAATTACATGGTTCAAACATAGATCCTAATAATATAGTCTCATTTTTTTTTATATATTTATTCCCAATGTTTATTTTATAACTATCCTTAAAATACAGCAATATAATTTAAAATACTAGAGTACACATGTTCCTCTAACTACTATTAGAATAGTAGTGAACCAAACTCCATCCCAACAACTCCAATGTGGGTAACCATCCAATCCCCAATTGGTGCTCAAGGCTCAAAAACTATAATCCTACCAAACCCAACATTGATGCTTTGCTTTGTTAAGTTTTTTTTATAGTAAATACTTTGTTATTTAAAAGATCACTCTTTTTTCGCATGATTTAAAAGACTAATTTTTTTCTCTAACCGGTTGTCATCATTCATAAGGATCTATATTGTATTCTCCCATGAACCTTTAATAAAAAAAAAAGTAAATATTAAACATTTTAATAAAGTAAACTTATTAAATTAATTTTTAATTATAAAAAACAACTCTGATATGAACTTTATTGCTTGTTAGGATTCCAAGTTAAAATATCTAGAAAATCAGGTTACAGTCTTGTTAGACTTGAAACAGATAAACAAAATTAAATGCTTAATTTGATAGACAAAGAATCACAATGATTGATTATGAAAAAAAAATATGGAAATTAAGGACTTCATGTGTCCCTTTCTTTTTTATCATTAGATGTTCCATTATTCTATGAGCATTCTCACTATATGTTTTTATATTTCAATTCAGACTTAAAATAGTATTCTTTTTTTTTTTATAAGATATATTTGTAGGTACAATTAGTTACAAAAAAGGAGATTGAATAAAGGCTAAACTTAATTCGTCTTTTTATCAATCACGTGAAATGTAAATTATAAAAAATAAGAGATAGAGAAAAGTATACACAAATATTTATACGGGTTCATTCCAAACATTATGGCTATGTCTAGACCCCTTAAGCTCCCTGGTTAAGAGTTTTAAGCATTATACATCTCTCTAGGTAACAAGTATTCTTCACCTTTCCAGGTACACAAGTATTCTCCTTCTCTCGAGGTATACAAGTATTAAACATCTCTTTAGGCACCTAGTATTGAACACTTCTCCAGGCAGCAAGTCTTAATTTCTCTGTAAGACTAAGACCTCTCAACAAGTGAGACAAACATTCTCGACAAGAGAGCAGACAGTGAAAGCTCACAATGTTATATTCACACAGTAAATGATTTACAATACAAAACTCACTCCTTAAACCATGAGTGCTCTAAACAACAAATATACAAAAATTCTCTCACAAAAGACATAAAGGCGTTATGTAAGCTTTGTATCTTATCTTCTTCACCTTCAAGGTCTTTATATAGTCTTCAGATTACGATCGTTGAAGCTTTAATTCTTCTCTTTGTTCACATGATCGTTAGACGTTGGATATAGAAACTCTTGCTCTAATTGATTGCTCTGCATCTTGGACTTCAAAAGTAGTTTGAATTATTCCTTAATTTAGTCTCAATATGAACATTGATATTTTAATATTGTAGTAGACGCTTGATATGGAAACATTTACTTTGTCTTTGCCATATGATATATGCATCCACTCTTGAGTTCTTTCTAAACTTTGTGTGATTTTGAACGTTAAAAATATATCTTGAATGTGCTCTGATTCTCATTTTCCACTTCAACTATGTTCCTTTAAACGTTAATAATAGAAAGTTTTGGCATGTGTCTTTAATGCTCTTTTAGGAATCTTCTGATCTTGATCTTCTTTGTGTATCTTGAATATATTTGAATTTAAAATGTTTATCTAATGATTCAAATTTATCTCTTGAAGCTTTTCTTCAACTTTAATTAAATGAAGTTTTGAGTTTTATTTTATTAATAACATATTTACATTTTGAAGAATTAATTCTATGTTGTGTTAAAATCATTTTTTAAGAAGAATAGATTTAAAATTAACTGAGAAATATTAGAAATATTAAATTTAAAGAAAGACTAAACCAAATGACTAACGATTCAAAAGTTACATCTTAATACACAAATATATTTATATATTAGTTGATGGTTGGGGAAGGAAATAGATTAACTAAATTATTAATATACATTGTGGGTGGTGTTGAAGATGGTTGCTACCCCTTCAAGATTGTGTTTGATGAAGACTTCTATGTACATTTCATTTGTATTTTGCTTTGCTTTAAGTGTGTCTTAGGTAGTGCTTAGAGGTTGTCTAAGAGTGGGCTTTTGCTGAGTATCTCACCTCATAACCACTGGCCATGTGATAAGAACAAGCATAAGTTTTTTTAAACTGTTTTTCACATATTTTACAAAAAACACGTTTACTGCATAAAAATAAATCTGTTCTTTTCTAAATAAACAGATTCATTCTTTTTCACTGATGCCTTGGCTAAGTCTTGTAAAAATTAGATGTTGTGCATCAGGTATTTTGACTAAGTCTTCTTCTTTTCAAAACGACTGAGTTTCAAACAGTTAAGCTTTTCTGTTTTCGTTTTGAAAAATAAATCTGTTCATCTGTAAATGAATAGATTCTTTTTGTCTCTGGTGCCATGTCAAGCTTAAACGTTTTTCAGCTTTATCTCTGCACCAGAATGGTTGACTAAGTCTCCTCACTTAACAAATTCTCTAACTGCTTTTGAAAATAAATCTGTTCATTTTATTTTCAATCTGTTCATTTTATAACAGCTTTAACTGTTTTTCAAAAATCTGTTATAAGTTGGTTTTCTATAAAATGCAAACTTGTTTCTGAGTTTATTACTGATTCATACATTTGCAAAAAACAAGTTTTGACAGCAGAGAGTTAAGTGTTTACAAAGGATTAGCATTTGTTCTTCAAAGATTTCAAAAATCACAAAGTGCTTGTTCTTGGTTTGGTTCCAAAAGCTTGGTGTGAGGTGCTGCTACTGTTCTAGCAATCTTGCCTACTGGTTTAAGGCAGATCTTTGTATCCTCAATCAGGTGTAGTCGTTTCACTTCTCATTTCTTGTAATAGTTTGGTTGAACACTCTTCTTGATAGGTTTTCTTGGAGAGTGTGTGTGTGTGAGCTGAAATAGGTTTTTTTCAGCAAGAGTACCTAAGTTCTTGTAGGTTTCAAGAACAGTGGGAATTGTACTTGGTTGTACTATGTTTTAGTGATTTCCACCTGGTTTTGGTGAAGACTGGATGTAGCTCAGTTGAGTGAACCAGTATAACTGCTTGTGCTCATTCTCTCTCTCTGCAATTTCGTTTCTGCATAATTGATAAAACAGCGAAGAAATAAATCTGTTTAATTGAAAATAAATCTGTTCTTTCTGGGCACTGTGCATACTGTTCTTAATTTCTGAAAAAGTTGTTTGAATCTGATAAGAACATATATAATCTGCTAAAAGCCACTGGAACAGATTGGCTGTGATAGGTTGCTCAAGAAATTGTTAAAACTATTAATTGAACCTTAAACAATTGCTTAAAGTTGAAGCTTGCTGTTCTGTGATTCATTGTTCTTAATTTCTGGAAAACTGTCTAGTTTCAATAAGAACACTGATAATCTTTTAAAGGCTGATAAAACAGGTTGTGTGTAATAGATTGTCTCACTAATTGTCAAGCCCTTAACTGAACCTAAATCACACGAATTGGAAATAAGGTTTGCTGTTTTTGAGTTGCACTGTTTTTCAATCTGATATCTGTGTGTGTGCATCTTGAAATTCTATCTGCATAATCTTGTGATTAACCTTGCTGAATTAAAAGCTTTTCAAACAAAAACAGTGCTGAAATAAATCTGTTCATTTTCACATAAATCGATTTATTTTTCTGTAAAACTGTGTTAAACACTGTTTCTGCGAGAAAGTTTTAAAAGGTCAATTCACCCCCCTCTTGAACTTTGGCACTATTAAACCCAACAGGTGGTACATAGAAAGAAACAATAACATGTCCATTAGGTGCCAAAATAACATGAATTGTAAGCAAAAGTCCATTAGTACCCTATTTGTATTTCAACTATTTTCCGAAAAGCTAGTCAGTCTCTTAGTTATAAAAGAATTTGGAAAGTTGGACACATCCATCTTATTCAGTTTTAATATGATATTTATTTTGTATATGTCAAAAGAAAAAAATAGAAAAGTAAAACAATAAAATTACATCAAAACATTACATAGTATAACATTAAATAGTAAGTGAAACATATTCATAACACATTTGAAGTAATGATCAGAAAAGAATTTTAAAAGAAAAAATTAAGAATAACACTAGGGATGAAAAAAAAAATTTAAGGTGTTGTTAATCTTTTGAATTTCTATCACATTTAGGTTATATCTTTTATTTTATTATTATTGGACTTTATACTGGTTTGAAGTGTTAGTGTAGTAGATTTTGCGATCTTTAAGAAATTATATATTTTTTAGTGCAATCCATCTTAGATTGATTGGATTAAAACTGGATATAGATTTGAAGATAATCGAATCTTAGGTTGTTGGAGAAAGTTTAGTTTGATAATTTGGTGGAGAAAGTTTATTAGGTATGAAGTTGCCGTATTCTAGGGTCAGGACACTCTCAAACCTTGGAACACTATAAATTGTTTCGGTAGTTGTAGAATAAATAATTGTTTCATAAGAGTCCAAAATGCCTCTTTTGTAACTATTTTTTGAATTCTAATTATAAAAGTACGATATTATCATTAAAGAAAAATAGGTCTTCCAAAAGAACGACATTTATTCCCAAAATATTTTGTTTCTGTAACACATTTAAAATACCACTACAATCAAAATGCGAATTTCAAATGCATTTTTTTTTATAGATAAGCTCTTTCGTAATAAAAACAACAACTTACTCCTACTTCTCACTTATAATTCATGTGTCACTCACAAATTACCTCTCATTGTTTGATTTTATCAACCGTGAGGTGTTTGGGAGTACTTCTTCCATATATATTTTTTAATGTACTGCTGAAAGGACATTCTAAAAGTATGATATTTAAGTTACGAAATTAATAAATTATTCTATATTATTTCTCCACTGAAACATTCAAAATACTATTATGTTGCTTTTATGTTTATCTAAAATTTTCATAATACACTATTTGTTATGGACCACTTTTCCTTATTTATTTTGTAATGAACTACGAAATAGACATTTTGATAAAAAAAACAACGTGTGTAAAGTATTTGAAATTTAAAATAACTCCTGTAATATTCAAAGTACCCTTATGAATTTGGTACTTTAAGAAAAAACAAATAACGAAAAATTGGTAGTAGCATATGATAATATAATGTATGAACAACTATATTAACAAATAAAGAACTGTTTTTAATAGGTGCAGCATGAATATGCCTAGCCTCATCTATCTACAGAGAACTATTACCGGATAAAATGAGGGATTATGTACTTACTATATACAATGCCTTTATTGGTGGTAAACTGTGAAGGTTGTTTCCAGTACTCTATGGGACGTGCAGGTTTTAACTGAGCAAAATATTCCATCGTTCTTTAAGGGCCTCATAAGCCTTAAGACAAGGAATAGCCAGCAATTCCCGCCTTCCATCAATACAAGTTTCAGTTGCGAGGCCCAGCCTTAATAATGTATTAAGTGCATTGTCAATTGGCATTTCAACCTGCTAATTATGCAATGATTATGATCAACAGCACTGACAGACTATAATATAGAGAGCAGAACCCCCCAAAAAATATTATATCTACTTATGTATCACCTTCACTTTAAACATTTCATACAAGAATCTCTCACATTTTTCTCCAACAGTTTGCCGAGAAATAACCTGGAGCCAAGAATGTTACACATGATTTATGTTTCACTTGGAATTCTATATCATAAGATGGATTTGCAGACAACTGAAGCCAGAGTAACTTAATTAGGAGGAACAATTGACAAACCTGACCATTCTCTTCTTTGAGCAGGATGGCATAAGCCAAAACAGCTTCCTTGTACTGCACAATTGTATACGTAAAGTTTAGGGAGATTGACGTCAATGATCAAAATACGTAACAACGAGGTTTTATAGAAGAAACCCTATTTTGGAAGAGCAGTCCCCCATTTTACGATATAAATACTGTGCATAACCCTGTCCACTTACTATGACTGGGGCTACTGTTCAGGCGTTCATTTTCACAACATAAATCACAAAATAAATTCATAATGGCTTCTATTTACAAAAATTGAATTAATTCTACTAAGTGTTTCGTGATCTGATTTTCAGTTTATCAAATTTACCATTACATGATTCTAAGATGTTTTCCAGACCAGTTGATGCAAGAAAAACTAGCATGATGACTAGTTGATGCTAGAACATTCACATAATTCAATAGTTTAGAAAGGGATTGCACCTTAAAATTGTCAAAGAAAATCGTTCAAAACCTTCAAATATTTTTATTAAAGCCAAAAAGATTGAGCGCCACTTTATCAAATAATAATTCAGCAGTATTGATTTTTTAAGTTATCCACGGGGTGCACAGAAAGCACAACAAAGGAAGTTTCTCACTTGCTGCTGTTCAGAAGCATCTAGGAGAAAATGCACTGAGCCAAAGCCACTTGCCAATGTTTTTTCATAGAGTGTCTTGTTGACTAACAGCTGCAATATAACATTCATGACAGTTCAGATATTTTCCTTTCCACAGAATCTTAAAGAAAGATTTGTGCTTTCACAATCTTCTACCACAATCTCTGCTAGTACAGGAGAATGTTAATTACCTGATACCTATCCCATGTCTGTTTGTAACCAAGAACCACACGACTCCCATATATTATTAGAGCACTTATGGCAACAACATCAAGTAATATTGCTGATCTGACAAAAGTTAAAGTAAATATCGTTTACCAGAGGTCCAACAGTTTTCAAATGGTATAACTTTAAGCTGGAAAGTTACTGGTGGAAGGCAGAAATCAGCTGTTTCTAGATCATAAAAGAATTCATTCACTTTTATACAATGGAGACATCAAATTACACAACTTTTATATAGATTATGTTTTTTTTTTTAACTTACTATTAGATTGAAAATTATTATCACATACACAATTTTATATTAATATAAAATTATTTGATGTCTCTTTTATATATATATACACACACACAGTTTTCAATATATGCTAAAATAAGTCATTTAATCACCTTATTGTAATTTAAAATTTAACAAAATTTGACAAGGATAATCATAATGTTATAAAATAATAATTTAATGGTTGGATTGACAAATTAACATTTTATATAAAGGTATTGTTGATGTAAAATTTGGTAAAAGTTACACCCATGTAATTTGATTTTGTCTGCGTGCGTAGGTGTGTGTTGTGTAAACAATACACTGGTATTTAAAGGAAGAACAAAATCCTAATAAAAGGAAGTAAATCTCCATGTAAGATACTTCATAGATGTTCTTAAAATATTGGCTCAGCTCAAAATGGTTTTTGTTGGTTCTTTGAGGCAAGACACCTGGGAGATTTGACAACAATGAATCATGAATAAATCCATATAAGAGATCAAGACATCAAATTCAACAAAAAACCTTAAGGCAATAGGTTTGTGGGTCTTTCTACTTATATATTGTTCATCTCTACAAAATGTGAGACTTTCAACTCACCTTGAATTCCTAATCACTTCTTAGAGAAGTAAATTACCATGCTCGATAATATTTTCCTTAACAACTGCTAAAGGAGAAAATATATATCTATAAATAGACACGTGCCCACATACTCAAGAATACGAGGAGCTAATCCACTTTGTCAAGGAAAAAATGAAAAAGCCTCTATAGCATGAGATAGTTAAGCTTAACTATGAAGAACTTAGAAACATAATTAAAAATAACCTATAGAGATGCAACAAAATATTTAGGAATATTATCTTATGAAAGCATGAAACTGAAATGTACATACGGGGAAGATACGACATTCTCAAACTTGTAGTTTATGAAGTATGCCAAAAGTCCCAAAATTGTGGCAACATCCAAGCGCACCTGTAAGTTTACATTTAACTGTTACAAGGGTAAAGAAATTAATGTAAAGATACTCTAAATAAAAGGTTTGGAGATAATTTATGTGTGTATCTTCATTATGAAACCAAGGTACATTATATATAACAGATGGGCTGCTATCAAGCTCATAAGGAGATAAAAAAAAAGAATAAATCCCTAAACATTAGCTACAAATCAAATCCTGTAAAGGGAAACAATATTCTCCAAATAATTACAATAAATATACAAATAATCACACGAAGAGAAACTCCAATCTTCCACATAAGTTGAGAGGAATTTTGAAGTTTTGAGTTGTTTTCTTGTACAGTGGTTCAAATTTCATGAGCTTGTTATAGAAGTAGGTTCTGCCAATTCGAGAGTCCACAGAATTAATTAACCATGCCATGACAATAGAGTTTTCTGCTTCCCATGTATTGTAACTCGTATTTGTGAAATTGGTGCAGTGAGTTCTCCATTGATATAGCTCATTTTCCCTTTCCCTTTGATAACAAGAAGAACCGATTGGCACCATTCTTGAAAATTGGACCCAGTATTTGGTGGAAGGGTTTCTATGTTATCTTCAGACTTGGGTGGGTTTTCATTGTTTTTTGCCATGGTGATGGTGTTTCTTTTACAGCTAGGGAATAACCAATTTTTGCGTGTATCTTCACTATGAAACCAAGGTACATTATATACAACGGATGGGTTGCTATCAAGTTAAAAATTTGGAGATAAAAAATAATAAATTCCTAAACATTACCTACAATTCAGATCCTATAAAAAGGGAAACAACACTCTTAATAATTACAAATATACACTAATTACTCCTTATTTTTTGGATTATCATAATCCCTTGAGTTCACAACCATTTAAACTATATCCAACAGATACCTTCACAATCTCATAATTATCTCCCCATTATTATTAAATTTATTTCAATGAAAAATGAAAGCTTTATCTATCCAGTGCACTGGTCTCAACCAAAGATATATTAAGGAAGTATGAATACTAAGACCATGAAAGTTGCACCAAACATATATATATCATTTCTGATTAAAAAGGTTTAGTTCTTTATAACTGGATTGCCCAGATCCTAATTGGTCAAATTAGGCCAGACTCTGATTTAAAAATATTTGCACTAGTATAAATTATTAGTAAAGAGAGGAAGCTGAAATTACATCACGATTTTAACATATACAGAATAAGAGTATAAAACACTTAACACACACAACATGTAACTTCAAATGAGTTTAAAACTAATTCTAAAATAAGGAGCAAGAATGTTAGCAGATTTCTTACTGTGTCTATGATACGGAATGATAGCTTTTTGTGTGGGAAAATTACCTGAAAATAAATTGACTATCCTCTGAAGAATATAAATATAGAAATAGAAAGTTACAACAGGAACAACATTAAGAAGGGTCTTCTCATCTGGGACCTGTCAGTCCCTGTAGAGGCAAAATGATTACCGGTAAATCTGGAATAGGAATTCTCTCATAGATCTTTAATTGCAATGACGAAACGGAAGCTGTATCATTAGCATTTGTTTCGCCAACTTCCTTGGTATATAGTAGAATTAATTCTTCAAATGCTGGCTCCTATTTTCAGAGCATGTAGGATTTGGATCAATTTTCCAGCATAATCATATTAGTATAATCAACAGATAAAAAAATCAATGCCAGCAAAAAACTTTATTAACTCTTACACATAGGAACATAAAGTCAATACCAGACTACAAAGGTGAAAAATCATGTCAACCATTAGGAAAATCGTGACACTGCTATATTTATAATATAACTAATAATAGATGTATAATCTATCTCCAATCTTTTGAGAAAAATGATGCAAAAGGAAAGAAATCTTGAAGACATGAAGGTCAAATATATAAGGCATGCCTTCAAATAAATAATACACATAGGTCAAGTAAGAATGGCTCTCCTAAATACACATTTGTGCAGCTCTACAAAGAATTGTACACAATGGGGAGTACCTGCAGGACTGACTGTGAGAAAAGTATGGAAATGGAAGTTTTCAACATTTTCCAAGGATCATTTCCACAGTATTTTCTTGTTGCAGGTCTCCATATATCATTAAGTGATATCCTTGATAAAAAAGTAGGCCTGGAAGGAGACATCTCTTGATTGGTCATATCAAACAATGATGCTTCAATTAAATTATCCTAAATTAAAACTAGCAAACTAAACATAGCTTTAGATCAATAAATTGATGAACTAGGTAAGACATTTAAAATAAGCTATAATCAATTACCCACTACATATTCACAGCTTTAATTAGGAACCAGTTCATTAAAGATATTGACAATATATTATCTTTTCCTTTCTATATTTTATTACTATGACACAATCTTGGATATATCTGTAGTATTTAAAGCCCAGATTTAAGTCAGATTGTGGGTAACTCTACTTTGCCAATATATCAGGAAAGCCTATGTACTCAAAAAGTGAAGAGTTGAATGAATTCAATTATTTTAAACCTGTTACTTGTTACTTGGTTTCTCATGAGAATATCTGGTTTATCAGAAGTCTTTCATTTGTGGCACCTTATTCCATTCATGTAAGACTTGTTGAGACTTGAGAGTACCTTCATGTAATTTTGAGTAAGTATCTAGAGTCCTAGAAAAGTCATCTATGGAGTTCATACCCATCTATTCGATTATGATAAGAGGAGCAACTAGCAAAGAGATTGTAATAAAAAAGATGACTTGTGGAGCAAACCTAGGAACTTGCAATAGATTGTAATAAAATGATGATTGGTGGAGCAAACCTAAGGTAAGGTTCAGGAGCATTATTATCGTTGTGAATCTCAAAACGTGTTTCTTGCAAAGGGGGGATAAGTCCTATCCAAGAAAGCATTCTCCTCAAAAGCCTTTCACGAGGACCAACTGGTGACAAAATCCCTTCATATCGAGCTACTGCCCTCTGAGCTGCCAGCCAAATAGGAAGTTCTGCATTTGGTACTTGATTTATACCTATATGCTCATCTGAAGCAGGGTCATGATAAAGTAGTGATTTCTGAAATACTGACAATTCCTTTAGCCAAAGCCTCAATCTTTCTGTCCAGTTTTGTATTTCATGTCTCTGATTGGCATTTTTGTAAAGCTGCAGAGAGCAAGAAACATGTTATACTATTTATACCTAACACATAAGGTACAAAATTTAAAGATAATTTTGATCAGATAGACATAGTCATCATCTCATGCATAACCCTTAACATGAAAATACTAAACCAGATATATTACTTAAGTAACCATAAGGCATACTCTTATAGATAGATTGTGGTCTCAAGGATTAAATTGATTAAACACATTTCACAGATAAACCATGTCAAAATATTTTATATTTTGTGCAGTGAAGAAAAAAATCAAGAGAAGACTATTTATGGCTCTCATAACCATAAAAGGCAACAGTCAACCTTTGCAACTTCTATTCTATCCTTAAGATAAAAACCATTGCATGCATACATGGAGAACGAAATTACCACATGGAGAAAGCTCTAATATGAACAAGGGTCTTTGAAGGTTGATACACTAAATAAATGGAGAGAATTAAGATTCAAGAAACCTGATGAACATATTTTTCCCAATTCAAGAAGCATGAATGTCAGAAAAAGTGTGTGATACTTATGCATGAAATTATGTAAAGAATCTGCCCTTTCCCATGCCTGAAAAATGCCAAAAATCTGTATATCTGCACACAAATAGAAAAAGCTAAATGAAGGAACTACCACCAAAATTTAACCTCACTGATCCAGGAGCCAAGTTTTGTTAGTGGTTTTGATATAACAAAGAAGGTTCTTCGCAGAATCTTAGACTGTAGGTAATCCAACTTTTCAACAATTAATAAGCCCTTCTGCTTCTCTGTTGCATAACCACGCCTACAAAAAAAAAATATAACACATTACTGTTAAATAACACAAGAAATATGTCAATTTATATTTTGCCCCTATTATATACTATAAATTGGTCTTATCACTAGTCGATGTGAGATCCCAACATAATTATAATTTCTTCATTATTATTTGTCAATGAAGAGAAAAAAAAAAAAAAACTTGTCTTTTTGCCATTGAATTCTTGATAGCATGTTTCCTTTCATACCCGTTGAATATTGAAAACATATATCAATGACTTTTTCCTTCGGTGACGAGGAAGGTATAGTTAACCTACAACCGCCCCGTCCCATTTTCATCCTTAAGCTTTAGTGACCAATTAGAAACATAAGGCAGGCAATGCACACTCAAAAATACTCACAAAAATATTAATAATGTCACGTATCAACTACCTCAAAAGCTTACGTTATTTGGAGAAAACAAATAAATATTTTATATAATATTTCTAACACAACGCCGCATGCAAGGGGCCGTTACGGCTTGAAGAAAATCTATAAAAAAATGCAGCAATCAATCCTTGATCTGGGATCCTAAAGAAGATGAGAAGAATGTAAATTAAAAAGCATAAAGCAAGCAGAAGTTAAGTATATTATTTAGCTAATCAGGAATCAATCATGCAGAAGGAAATTCACTTAATTGTATGAAGCATTTATTTTGAAACTATCATTTAAAAATCGCTAGCATTGCATAGCAATATTTCATCTAATCCTTCCTTTAATAAGCTAAGATGATAATATATATGCACATAAAGTATTCAAGAATAATTTTTGAAATTTGATATAAAATTCAATATGAAATAACAAGCATGCAGAAATACTGCGTCTGAAATTACCTAAATATTATGGCATTGGACTCATATGCTCTTTTCCAATCAACATATATTGGCAAGGTAAGGAGATAGTCTGTGTTCAATGCAGACGTTAACATCAGGTCCCTAGCTGATAGTTCTTCAAACTGTGCATCTGAAAGAAGCTTCATGAAAGCATGTTGGAAACGAGTAGCAATGGTAACCCTGCCAGCAAATTTGAAATAATGTGTCAATCACCATTTTGAACAAAATGGAAACATAGCTACAGAAAACATCTATTTTTGTTTAAAGATACCCAGCCTGGCCTTTAAGATTACCTCATTAAGTTAACTTATTATAGAAAAATAATATGTTAGAACATACTTCTAATCTTCTCAAGTTTGTATTTGTCCTTCTGTGTATGAAATTTCTGATTTAGTCTCCCAATGAAGGATCTAAGGCACCTAATTAGAAATTAGAATGAACCCAACTCATTTCAGGGGAAAAATAGGATTAGAAAAATAAAAAATGAGTCATTTGAGAGACGTGTAGTACTCATCCTTTCCAACCTGTGATCCTACTGAGAGGTTTTATCATCATTAATGATGTCTGTACTCGGTAATTTTAAACTATACACAGCAGAAGTTGGTAATACAGTTTTTCATTGTATTTTGATCAATAGATGATGAATTGAATCAAATTAAGTGAAATATTTGGCCCATACTAAGTGGAAAGGAGCAAAATGATAAAGGCGTGTGTGTGGAGACAAACCTGGAGCCACTATCATAATCTTTCTTGGTAGCTGCTACGTCGAGAGATCGTAAAAGAGCGGTGAGGTCCAGAGCAGGGTAAGGGAGCACAGGCTTTTCCCGCTGATCCTGCTGGTAGTCATAGAGGTTGGCGTCCTCCAGAATTGAAATAATGTCATTGTCATCGGTAAGCATGTCTGAATCCTTGGTATTATTCACAAGTTGTGTAAGTGAAGTGCCTGTTTGGAGTGAATTGATAAGTTGATAATCGGAACGCATCTCCTCTAAAATGCTTTTGTGCTCAGCGTGAAGTATAGAGTCTAAGCATCTGTTGAAAAACAAAGAGTGAAGAAACACAGAACCACGAGTTGAGAGAATGAAGTGAGATGCATGCAGAAGGAGATAGATGTAAAGATAGAGATGTTATAGAAGTGATGGGTTGTGAGACTTACGAGGTGAGAAGGCGAAAGTGATGGGCATCATCTTGGGGTTGGTTAAACATGACAGAGAGGATGGCATCCACGAGTTGGGACTTGGAAACAGGGATGTGTTTCTGTCTCGGCACTCGTATTTTGGAAATTCCCTCTTCTTCGTCTCCGTCAAAATCATCCCCCCCGACACTGGGATTCCTACTTGTATTTGTATGATAGTTCTGTTGTTGATACTGGTATTGTGAGGATGGTTCCACCACGGACATTTCCTGAAGCAGTGAACAAGGAACCCTCTGCCTCGCGAACACACCATGTGTTTGTGAATAAGAAAACAGAGACTGGGGTTGTGAAATTGGCACAATACCCAAACTCTGCCAACAATATGACATCTGCTTTCAATTTGACTCAGCTACTGACTTCTCATCAACACCAACGCCCGCTCACCCTCACCGCTTAATTTCACTTCCACTTACAACAACACAAACAACAACCATCTCGTTGCAATTCATAAGCACTATCCTACATTGTATGGTTCTAAAAATTACACACACACCCCTCACTCAAACTCTAATCAAATTTATCATTGATTATTTTGTTTTTACTTAAAAATTAAATAATTGCAAATTCGTAAAATATTAATAAATATGAAATTCTATGGAATTTGTGACTTATTCTCGGTCTATCAAACTTCTTATTAGTGATGCCTAACGATACATGTGTTAGGACAGCAGTACTAACAATAGTTATTAAAGTTTGGATATTATATTTATGACATTAACGTCAAATTATTACATTAATTTTTTTTTATATTTAAGTGATTTTAAATTAAAATAAAGTGAAATACATTTAAAAAGATGAATACTTTTTTAAAGAAAGTAATCTCTCTCTATTTATAGATTTTAGTTTGTTTCTAATGAATTATTTTATCTAAAGCAACCATTCCTGATCATGGGAGTTGATATTTCTCCAAGGTATATTCATTTATACAGAA
Source organism: Phaseolus lunatus (assembly GCA_013389735.1). Lineage (NCBI taxonomy): Eukaryota > Viridiplantae > Streptophyta > Magnoliopsida > Fabales > Fabaceae > Phaseolus > Phaseolus lunatus. The sequence goes on from CM023861.1 coordinate 37,999,321, forward strand.
ATAATATTTGGAAAATTATTAAGAGTGTACATATAAAGAATTTAAAATTAAAATTGATCATGCACAATTTTCAATTATGATTATCTACATAGTCCATCAATTAATTATAAAGGTAGCAAAGAAGAATATAATAATAAAAAGAAAAAAAATAGAAATTTGAGTAATAAATCCTAAGAAAATATCAAAATATCTATTTTTAAATCTCTTTCATTGTAATTTATATTTATTTTTTTATATGTTTTTTATGTTTTTTTATTTATATTCAAACAGGACAAAAACATAGTAAAAAAAAACTTTAAGATAAGTGTGAGAAAAAAAAAATATCAAAAGAATGAAAGTAAACCACAATAAAAAGATTAAAAAGTAAATATTTTTTTCGGGTTTATTACTTGTTTCTTATTTTAGTTTTCTTTTCTTTTAGTTTTATATTAGTAATGAATCAAAATTATGTTGATGTTATCAATTTGAATTTGTTTAATATATTTTTTTTATTGTACCTTAATTATTAAAATTATATGTTGAAACTTATAGTTGATGAGAGAATCTTTATATCTTATTTTTTCTTAGTGATATTTGATATTTAAAAAATATGAATACACATAATATAATAATAATAATAATAATAAAAGTAAAAAAATACACACGTTATTGGATTAACGTAGGTGTTTCCGTTAGTTAGAATAAATAATATTAATAATTGAAGTAAAAAATAAAATAAAAAATTAATTTTAATATTTGGAGTAGTTAAAATGGGTGTTTTTTTTGAAAGAGGAGCCGAGAATAGGATATGGTAAATATTGAATAGGATGTGTGGTTAGGTTGAAATTAGATAAATGCATTGTAATGTAATCTAATAATGGAAAATGGAATTACATTCTAAGGCAAATAACGCGGTTTGACATCTTAAAATGCATGGGCTGAAAAGAAAGAAAGAACAAAATCAGAGGACCTCCTTAGACCTCTCGCCCAAACAGCTCAACTTGAGAAAACAACCAAAAGGAAGTTATCATGAGACGCAAAAAAATTAGCAGATTCTCAGCCTATTCCTCCTCATTTCTTCTGAGTCTGTTCGTACTAGCTCTCTCTGTTAGTCCTAACAGCTCCATCGCAATTGGCCTTTGGCCACTAATGATCAAAGATGGTGCTGTATAGTAATAAAAATATTAATACATAAAAATAATAATAGTAATAATAATGACGACAATGATAATGATGATACACCTATCATTATCATTATCAATTTTATCATTGTGATTGTGATTGGGATTGTGATAATGGGGGCGCGCTCTGCTTCGGTGGTGCGCGCACCATTCATGATTGTGAAGTTGTGGTTAAGCTTGGTTAAGGGTAACGTAGTTGTGTTGGTTTTGACATCAATATTAATATCATCATGCTGGTGCACATCAGCGAAAGCAATGTATTCTGATGCGGAGGCGCTGGTGAAGTTCAAGAAGTCGTTGACAAATACAAGGGCCCTCAAGAGTTGGGATTCAAAAACAAACTCAAAGCCACCTTGCTCTGGCAATATTCCCAACTGGGTGGGCCTGTTTTGTTTGAGGGACAAGGTTTGGGGGTTGCGCCTCGAGAACATGGGCCTAACAGGAAACATCGACATAATGACTCTGGCTTCAATCCCCGCTCTCCGCTCGGTTAGCCTAATGAACAACACCTTTGTGGGTCCCTTGCCCAGCGTCAGGATGCTGCCAAATCTCAAGGCCCTCTACCTGTCCTATAATCATTTCTCAGGACAGATTCCCGACGATGAATTTAAGGGTTTGCTTAAATTGAGGAAACTCTATTTGGCCAACAATGAGTTCACAGGTCAAATTCCTTCCTCTCTTGCCACCTTGCCTTCTCTAATCATCCTCAGGCTCGACTCAAACAAGTTTCAAGGTCCAATCCCCCAGTTTCAACGTAATAATAATAATACTTTGAAGATTATCAATTTTTCTAACAATGACTTGGAGGGTCCCATTCCGCGCTATCTAATCCCCTTCGGCTCCTCCCCGTTTAGCGGTACCTTAATGTTTCTCATTTCATTATGCATCCATATTCATTCATTTCATTGCACTCACTCACTCAATCAATATTGCAGGTAATCCAGGACTATGCGGGGCGCCCCTGACGAATGAGTGCCAAGAGTTAGCCACACCATCCAAAATGCGTCTTCTAAAATTTTTACTAGCTTTCGTCGCGACTGCACTGCTTCTAGCCATCCTGGTTTTAGTGTTGGTGATACGTCGGTTGAAGTCTCAAACATCCCAACTGCAACACAACCAACAACAATCTGCAACAGAAGGCCATAAGCCCTCTGCGTTGCCGGGCCAGGGCCAAGCCTCCAACAAACTCATTCCTCCCATTTATGTCAAAACTAAAAGCCTAGCGGATCACTATGATGCTAGTCCTAAGCAGGTGTCATCAAATCATGGTCATGGAAATGCACATTCCAGGAGGGGGGAACAAGGCAAACTCACATTCCTCAGGCATCAAGATCCCAGGTTTGATTTGCAGGATTTGCTAAAGGCCTCCGCTGAAATTCTAGGAAGTGCAGGATTTGGGTCCTCCTATAAGGCCGTCATTTTAGACGGTTACGCCGTGGTTGTCAAGAGGTACAAGCAAATGAACAATGTTCCCAGAGAGGAGTTCCACGAGCACATGAGAAGACTAGGCAATCTCAACCATCCCAATCTTCTCCCTCTCCTCGCCTATTATTACAGAAAGGAAGAAAAGCTTCTACTCTCTGCCTTTGTTCCCAACGGTTGCTTGGCCACTCATCTTCATGGTAATTATTACTTTTTTTAATTCCATTTCCACGTTTGTGTCTGTGTCACTTTTCAACGTGGCTACATATGTAGTAACAATATTACTGTAATTGTTAATCATGCAGGCAATCATAGCTCTCAAAAGCCAGGACTTGATTGGCCAACTCGCTTGAAAATCGTGAAAGGTATAGCTAGGGGTTTGTCCTACCTATACAGTGCACTTCCAAGTGTAATTGTGCCTCATGGTCATCTCAAATCTTCCAACGTGCTTTTGGATAAATCCTTCGAACCCCAGCTCACTGATTATGCCCTCTGTCCCGTCATCAACATCGACCATGCCCAACAAATTATCATGCCTTACAAATCTCCGGAGTATGCTCAACTTGGGCGCATTACAAAGAAGACTGATGTGTGGAGTTTTGGAATTCTGATTCTGGAGATCTTGACCGGCAAATTCCCTGAGAACTATCTCACACTTAGACATAATACTAATTCTGACATAGCCAGTTGGGTAAATACCATGATTACTGAGAAGCGCACCAGTGACGTGTTTGACGTAGAGATGGGAGGAATCGGAAATTGTAAAGCTGAATTACTCAAACTCTTGAAGATTGGCTTGAGTTGTTGTGAGGAGAATGTTGAAAGAAGGCTTGATATGAAGGAAGCTCTTGAACAAATTGAAGACTTGAAAGAGAGTGAAAATGATGCTATTATTGGAGAATACTCCTCCACTCCCATCACCCCAGAAAGAAATGCTTATAGAGCTGTGTGATTGTCACTCACTTTTTTTTCTGCTGCTTCACTCCGACTTTATTTGGAAGCTACCAATTTGTACGCGTGGAAGGTGGCTTTCCCCATGAAGATGAACATATGCTATTAATTAATCTTAAATTCTTTTTAACTAATTAATTAGTTATTCTGTCTATCTGGTTTTCTTGTTAACATAACTTAGGCACTTATTGTTATTCCTCTAACTGAACCATCTTGTAATGTTACTTTGTCCTATACTAGTTAGGATTAGTTAACCCCTTTATTAATTTCACCTATCTCTGTATAAAACATTATCTAACAATTTTAAATCTCTAGTGCTAGTCATCGTGCAACACATGCACATATTAACAAAAATGATCAATTGCTCGTAAGTATATGCACAGTAAGGTTAACAAGAAGACCTAAAAATATTTCAACATATAAGATAAATTTTCTTTTTATTATCTCATATTTGTTCTAACTTTGTCATTGGTCGACTTATTTTTAATAACTATGTATTTTTGTATATTGTTATGCTAGAGAATATGTTTATTAAAAAAAAAATCATACTAATAAAAAAGAGCCTATGCATCCAAGATATATTGGAACTCAGATAATTTTAGAATCTAGTGCTAGTATAGTGTAGTCACTAACATTTTTCGAGTTAATAATATTTATTCATACAGTGTTTTTTCTCTAATTGTTAATGCCATTCCCAAGAGAAGAATCTCTTGATTAGATTCTTTAAAAAGTTATAAAAATTATTATTCTAAACTCACGTTGAGATGCACGAATCCTCTCACTTATAATATTTACCTTTAAAAGTTAATCAACCCTACTAGTAGGTCAGTCATCCAAACTAGTAAGATCAAAGGCCAACTCTAAAATATGACTTGCATGAAGTATCAAAGTAAGTTACTCCGGTTCTAATCTTAGTTGGATGGTCCTATTTAAAACAATCAGTTCAAAACTTTCATCAAGAACAATTGAAATATTTATGAAAACAGATTGATATATTGAATATATATATATGGCTAATAAGTCATCATTCACAAAAAAGACTATCATCCATGTATTTACTTCTTACCCAAAAAGACTACCCAGGGTCTAACAAAAAGGAGCTAATCCCAGTAAGATTAGTGAATTATTCCTAGCCCCACCTGTTTGTTAATTGAGGCTTCAAAATACCTGTATAAATAAGATATGAGCCATTTGATGTGGTCTTAGAAATTCCTATCATAAAAAAGAGAATCCTCATAAGGTAATGTCATGCATCAAAGCGGGTTCCAACCCTCCGACCTATGTTCCAATAGTGATTAGTGTTTCTGATACAAAATTTGTAACTTAACATCATAAAAACTCATCCTCTACGCCCATGCTTAATGATATCCCTTGTGCAACAGATATGTTTTCCTGCAAACCGCAAAACCACACCTTCCCCAGCCAAGATACCAGATTAATGCAGAAAATAAGTCACATATATAGCATGGATAAACAAAACAGTCATGAAAACCTTCTTTGCAAATTTGATATGTGGGAGTCATATCAGTCACTGCTCCCTCTGTTGTTGCCCCTGTTGCTCTTTATAAAACATTAGTATCTTGATTAGTTGCAAGCCTTCGAAGTCTAGAATTTTGCCACACTTCCACGTATTTACCTACATCAACAAAAGACCTTCCCCAACAGATAAGCTAGCACAGAAAAAGCTTGCATAAACAGAGAGCAACCATAGATACTAAACCATATTGCACTAGCTAGAAATAAAAGTCTAGCAGATAGTTTTTAGACATAATTGAGTTGAGAGACCAATCCAAGAATGAAAAGGTAAAAGTTATACATTTACTGTTTAGCCATAACCAAATCTTGAGTTGAGCATATGTAGAATTTCCTACTGTACCCTTGCCTAAAGACTACAGTTCCTAAGATCCCTTATTTGCCAAAAAAAAATTGCAATCCATGTGGCCTTCCATTTCAGGTTTTGCTTTTGATTTAAGTGTGGGAGACATAATTGGTCAAAATGCCTATAAAAATTATGTTAGACAAACTTAATATCAATCCAGAACACAGAGTTCTAGATAGTCGCTGCAACACCGCAACCTAGGAATAAGTGATTTATAGATTCATCATTTTGTGAACATTGGAGAGAGATGAGATGGGGTGTGACATCTAGTAAAAATCATAAAATAAGTGGTTTGAAAAACAGTTTTACTTAATCCTATAATGAAAATCAAATATTCTTATTTAAAGTAAATATGTTTTTCTTTCCGAGACATGAGCTTAATTTTATAATTCCTTGTGGATAAGCTCTAATTTAGTGATAAAGATTAAAAAAAATTCACTTATAAAAACTTAAATTAATAATAACTTTTAGTAAAAGATACAAGGTATAATCAAGTATTGGTTAAGTGGTACCTTTAGTATTAATATCTATTTATAAGTTTTCAAGTCTTTGATAAACAAAATTAACTAAAATATATTTGATTATGAATAAGTATTTAAATATCAACTTAATTGAAAACTCGTGTTTGAATCCATGACTAGTTAAAAACAATAAATATATTGATATATGTAAGATTCTAGCTATATAGTTTTTAGGTTGGTAAGTGTGACATCGATTAATTAATTTATAATGAAAATTAGTAGCAACTTAAATTTCATAAGAAAACGTCTTTTAATAACTAAATAGTGTTGACAGGTTTTGGAAAAAAATAATAAATAGTATTTAGCTTTTCAATAAATTATATAATTCAATCGATATAAATGGAAGACCAATAAAATTATTTGAATACAAGACATAATAGTTTACATCTTTAAAAATATCACTAAAGATTATAGAAGAAAAAAATATTGTAGAAAACAAAAAAAGAAATGATAATAGGATATTTTATCTAAAATAATTAATAATCTTCAAATTGAAAGCTATACAAAATGAAATAAAATATTTATTAAAAATGAGAAAAAAATGTCATTCATTTAACAACGAAAAGTTTTAAAAGGAGAATAAAATATTTTGATGAAAAAAACTGACACTTAAATACTATTATTTCTAAAGTCAAATTCCTCTAAATAAAAGGAGATTACTTTAACATAATGTGTCATACATATGAAAAAAATGATGAAATTATGAAAAGTTTGGGGTAGTAGTCCCAAGTTATTCATAGCACTTGTGTTTTTAAGGATTTTGTAATCAATTGAATTTTTTAGTTTTTTGTGTTTACCTCTAACTGATAGGATAAGAAAAGAAAAAATTGATTGATTGAGCATAAATTAGGGGTTTATAACAGTTTTGTTAGTTAATAGAATAGAATGGTTATTAAGTATGGTTATAGAAAAGGATGAGAAGGCACATGAAGAGTAATTTTGAAATTAATTTGGGGGATGATATGAAAGCTGCACGCGTTGGCTGAGAAGAAGAGAAATGTGGCACTCAAATCACAAAGGATCAGGGATTGGAAAGGGAGGAGGAGGAGGAGGAGGAGGAGGAGGCGGCGGCAATGGAATAGTGGCAGTGGCTATAGACAACGACAAAGGAAGCTCATACGCTCTTAAATGGGCTGTTGATTGTCTGCTAGGCAGAGGTCAAACAGTTATTCTCCTCCACGTTTTGCACGGGACATCTGTTTCCAGTAAGTCCTATTTCTTCTTTTCTTCTCTCAAACAATTTTACTACATGCCAATAAAACACTTGTTATTTTTTTCAATCGCAACAGGGGGTAGCGAGGCCATTATCTGTAACATCACCAATTCCTCTGTATCTCCTCATAGATACCAACTTGATACCGCTACGAAGGATTTCTTTCTCCCTTTCCACTGCTATTGTACACGCAAAGATGTAGGTGTCACGCTTTGCTTTTTTTTACTCAAATTAGTAATAATAACACGGGTATTACATTTTTTTCCACATTATTTACTTCTGTAAAAATATTTTCTTAGATACAATGCCTTGATGTCCTACTTCAAGACCATGATGTTGTGAAAGCAATAACAGAATATGTCTCTTATGCTGCAATTGAAAACTTGGTGATTGGTGCAACATCCAGGCATGGGTTTATTCGGTAGGATTCCGTATCTCCATGTTAATCTGAAATTAAGATTGCATTCGTAGCTATTTTTATAAGGAGAATACTTTTGATATTTGTGGAAGTCTTTGGTGGATAAGCCCGAACCCGAAAGGATGCAATGCAAGTCATTGTCATCTAGTATTTTCCAGCATGCATGTTGTTGCACCTTTCTTATTTTAGTCTTTCCTTGTGCAGATTTAAGTCATCATCAAGTAGCATATCCAAGGGGTCGCCGGACTTTTGTACCGTGTTTATCATTTCAAAGGGAAAAATCTCGTCTGTTCGGAATGCTACTCGTCCAGCCGCACATACATCCCCACTTCTGAGCCACATACGTAATCTAAAGAACAAGGACGAAAATCATCCTGAAATACCCTTCAGAAATACGAATACGAGAGGTTTGTTTCTGTCATATATAAAAATATATAATATTCAGTTTGTTCGGCATCTATCAATTCCTGCTTGCACTGCAGTTTTAATCGTATTTATCTACAGACGGGACGTCAATCAAACCTCAGGGCTGGCTCGATGAATCTATTAAGTAAGTCTTTAGTCAAACCATTCAAAGTCCAAGCCCATAATAATATAACATGGTTTCCTTGGTTTGGTTCGGTTGAGGCAGGTCTCCATTTCCTAGAGGAAGAGGCACGAGTGGAATGTCATGCGTGGACTTCCCAGACTCAGATACAGAAATATCTTTTGTAAGCTCTGATAGGCCAAGCAGTGGTCGTTCATCCTCCGTTTATGACTATTTTGAGGCAGGCCGAACTTCGCTTGGTTCTACCAGTTCAGATCATAGTTTTGGATCAACCCGATTGGGACTCAAGTTCAATGACCCCAGTTCACCCCTTACTTCAGTCTCTCATGAAAGCAGTAGAACATCATTCTCTTATTCATCACAAAGCATGGTGAGTGAGTGAGTGAGTGAGAGAGGACATGTGTTTTTCCTTTATTCTTTATACACCACTTCTACTGATTGATTATATATCAATATTATCTTACTAAAGCAAGCTTTATCATTACATTTCAAATAAGTAAAATTGTTTAATCATTTTTGTGAGCCCATTGATACGTGACCATTGAAGGTATCAACTTCCCTTTGCTAAAATAATTTAGGATGAAGAAGCAGAAGCTGATATCAGGAGGCTGAAGCTTCAGGTAGAGCAATCGATGGAGATGTACAGTGCAGCATGCAGAGAAGCACTAACAGCCCAGCAGAAGGTATATTCTGAAAAGTATATACAGTCCCTTTTTCTATAAATGTGTTATTGGGATTTCAACTGGTACAACTATTTTGGTTGCTACAGTTAACGGAGTTGACCCACCGGAGAATTGAGGAAAAACAAAAATTAGAAGAGGCACAATTGGCTCAGGAAGCTGCGCTGGCAATTGCAGAGCAAGAGAAAGCGAGATGTCGAGCAGCCACGGAAACTGCTGAAGCATCGAAGAAAATTGCTGCGATTGAAACACACAGAAGAGCGAGTGTTGAAGTTAAAGCTCTTAAAGAAGCAGAGAAGATGAGGAAGCTTTTGGACAATCTCACCCAAACTGATGCAAGATATAGAAGGTACAGTATAGAGCAGATTGAAGCAGCTACGAACTTCTTTGCTGAATCCCTGAAAATCGGGGAAGGAGGTTATGGCCCTGTTTTTAAATGTTTCCTTGATCACACTCCAGTTGCTGTCAAGGTTCTACGTCCAGATGCTGCTCAAGGGAAGTCACAGTTTCAGCAAGAGGTGATCAACCAGTGGACATGAGTAATTCTACACCACTTTTTTCGTATTTGACTCCATAACATGTTTCCATTTCATCTCGTTTACCTTAGGCTTGGCCTTTTATAGGCATGATTGAGACCTTGAAAATCTGATGAAATCCCAACAATGATATCCATATAGTTGGATAGCTGGCATCTCTTCCACATCATTCTTTTCTATCTCAAACTTCTCGTTACATCTCTTTCTTCTTTCCTTTTTCTAATCCATTTCTTAAAACCCAAAATTGGGACACTCCTCCATCACTTCCCAATGATATCTAGCCAATTCCAAAGACACATACACGTAAAGAGAGTAGAAAAAGAGAAGGAGGATTTGGGATCTCAAGGGTAAACCTAAAAGCATGCATAATTTAAAGCCTCGTGTCTATTTTTATAGTGTTCTGAGTTCTGATTCATAATGCCCGGAACTGAATTATGTTGTGGGGGTATACCAATAGCATATAATAGTCAAATATGTTGTGGTAGTAATATTTGCAATCAATCCTAAATATATAAATGTGCGTGTGCAGATTAACATTCTGAGCTGCATGCGACACCCAAACATGGTGCTTCTTCTAGGAGCGTGTCCGGAGTATGGCATACTGATTTATGAATATATGGCTAATGGAAGCCTAGAAGATTGTCTGTTTCGAAAAAGGAAGAACAGTGTTCTGTCTTGGCAGCTGAGGTTCCGAATTGCTGCTGAGATAGCGACGGGCCTACTATTCCTGCATCAGACCAAGCCTGAACCTTTAGTGCACCGTGATCTGAAACCAGGCAACATTTTGCTAGACCAGAATTATGTGAGTAAGATAAGCGATGTTGGATTGGCAAGGCTTGTCCCAGAAGTAGCCGAAAACGTAACACAATGCTGCATGACATCAGCAGCTGGAACATTTTGTTATATTGATCCTGAGTATCAGCAAACAGGAATGCTTGGCGTGAAGTCGGATGTTTACTCTCTTGGAATAATTTTCCTTCAACTATTGACAGGAAGAACTCCAATGGGATTAGCTTACCGTGCTGGAGAAGCTATAGAGAATGACACCTTTGAGGAAATGCTGGACCCATCCGTAACCGATTGGCCTCTTCAACAAGTCGTGTGCCTTGCAAACATAGCAGTCAAGTGTGCGGAACTCAGGCGAAAAGACAGGCCAGACCTTGCCAAAGTGGTGCTGCCAGAGCTTGATAAATTGAGAGACTTTGCCGAAGAAAACATGACAGTGCAGTCGTTGCCCATCATTTTAGGATGCATTGCGCCTTCACCTTCCCACAGTGAAACTTCTGTGCAACAGGTTCGTACTTTCTGGCTCCCAAATCACCTAATATACATAAAAAAATATTTATTTGTATCATAATTTCATAATATTTACGTGGATGAATACATACATGCTATATCAGCCTTCCAATTCCATGACCTTGTTGAGGTCATGTTGCAGGATGGGATGAGCGACCCGCGCTTTGTACATTCCGTAGGGTCATCAGCTCCATCAACGCCCACAGAAGGAAAACCTTAAATATATATAAAAATGCTGTTTCCGACGTACATGCATGTAGGGCCTAAACTTAGTCAGAGAAAAAGTATAAACAAAAAGTTTTTTTCCAGTTGACAATGTACACATTCAACAAGACTCATTCTTGTTCTACGTCACTTATATTTTTCATTTTTTTATCTAATCTATTAAAATGTGGAAAAATAATAAATATTTATATTTATTTTTAATTAGACAATATTAAAATAACTAAATAATTTAATTTTTTAAATAAGATTATATAATTGTTTAATATTTTTTTTTATTAAATTACAGTAAAAAAAACTAAGTTAATAAATAATAAGATAAACATATAAGAAAATCTATATATTAATTTCAATTAAATTTCATATTAGTTAACAGTATTAATTTTATTTACAAGGAATCTTTTATGTGATATTTTTCTATCATAAAATTTAAGAAAAAAAAAGATAAAACACTTGAGATATGAAATGGATCAGCTTCAAATAATATTGTAAAAGACTTTCTTTATACGATTTTATAAGACTGTATTTATCTATAAAAAACCCACACATTACAACACAGTACAAATTAAAAATTTATAACTATTAATAAAACAGGAAAAAATACTATCAATTTATTCCTCTTTCACAACAGTTTTTTATTCCAAAATATGTCTTTATTAAATTATTTTGATTCTACTATTGTCAAAATAATTATTTAATTTATTTTTTTGTCTTATAACTAATCTCATATATATATATATATATATATATATATATATATGTATATAAATTTTTATTATATATTTCTCTATCTCAATGTTACATAATTGATGGAAGAGAGTTCATTCGCATTTCTATAGTTTTAAAAAAATAAAATTAATAATAATAATTATTATATTAAAAAATAATGAATAAGTATGTAATATATATATATATATATTATTTATATTGTATTATATTTTTAAGATGTATTCAAAGTTAATTTTAGTATTTATAGTTTATTTTTTACTTTTTACTTTTAAAGTATAATAAGACTAAAATAAAAATTAAAATATTATGTATATCATAACAATAAATATACACTATTTCATTTGAAATACTTTCTTTTCTCTTTAAATTCCAGCAGTACATTCACATATTAACAACCATGATTATTACATTTTTTTTAAATGTTTATTCCATTAGTTATTGTAAAAATATGGAGTGTGGAGAAACTTCTAAAAAAAATTAATTTCTTAACGTAAAGAACAAATTTACAATTTGTGTATGTTTCATTCTTACTTATAATAAAACAATTGTAATTGAATTTTAAATAAGAATGAAAATTTAAAAATGCCCATAACACTCTTTTAAAGCCATTTTTTTTCCTGATAGTTTAAATTTAAACTCAAGAGAGAAAATAATTAAATAGAATTTGAATTTCATATTTTTTTTATAATTTTTAATATTTTATCAATTATGGGTAAAAATATATTTGATGTATAATAGTTAAAATTTATTTAAAACTACAAATTCAATAAAGAAAATAATTAAATAAAATTGGAGTTTCATATTTTTTTTAATAATTTTATGCTCAACCAATAATATATGACAATTAGGTAACATTTCATACTCTTAATCATAGCGGTGACAAAGTGAAACGGGCCGTGCGGGGTGAGTTGTTTATTTTAACCTGATGGTCTGCTTAGGCTTGCCCCACACAACCCGCAGTCTGCATGGGCCAAGTGCGGGGCGGGTTGGTCCGCATAACTTTAAAATGTAATTTTTTTTTTCTGCATCTCCATATTTTCTTCATGTACCCTCATATTCCACATTCCAAAATTTTTAATAACATCTTTATGTGCATATCTCGTGAAAATAATATTATGAGACCATTTACTTAACGCATCTAAATAAAAAAATTCAAATTTTTTATTTTAATTTTTTTTAAAATATATTTCTTATGCGAGCTGGTCCATAGGCCTACGAGCCAACCCTTATGCGGGACGGGCTAAAAAAATCAGCCTACAGATTCTATGCGGGACAGGCCAAGTGCGGGGCGGGCCTGTGCGGAGTGGGTCAATCCGCATTGTCATCCCTACTTAATCATTGTAATACATGTGACACTATTAAGCAATAGACCAAAAATTCATCCTCAATTGTTCAATCAACTTTAATTATAAAAAATGTTCTATTTACAAAAAAAGAAATTGTAACAAAATTTATATTTATGAAAAATTACATGCCTTGAGACCTCAATTTTGTGATTTTTGAGATTTAAGAAAATATAACCTTTAGTATTGAGTTGAAAACCCAAGAAAACACCAGAAACAACACAAGCATCATACTTTTTTCTATTAACAGTGATAGTGCTAGAATAACATAGGCATCTAAAAACACAAATGATAGTAAGATCATAAGATTTAGCATGCAATTTTTCATAAGAAGATTTATTGTCTAATAAAGGAGTTGGTGTGTAATTTATCAAAAAAACAACATGTAAAGCAGGAAAATTCCAAAATAAAGGAGGTAAGTTTGCTTGAATACTGAGAGCACAAGTAACCTTTAAGATATGTTAATGTTTTCTTTCAACAATACCATTTTGTTCAAGCATCCCAACACAAGTAGTTTGACGAATAATGCCTTTAGAAGAAAAAAAAATTTCATGGCAAATTCTGCCCCGTTATCTGTACGTATTATTTTGACACTATTTTCAAACTGATTTTTAACATATGCAATAAAATTTTTAATGTGAATTTTGGTTTTAGATTTAGTAATCATGGGTATAAGCCAAGCAAAATGAGAGAAGTCATCAACAATAGTTAAAAAATACTTATGACCATACATAGAAGTGATAGAACATGGACCCCAAATATCCATATGCAATAAGTCAAGACAATGATTAGTATGAGAACTACTCAAATTAAAAGATAGTTTCTTTTGCTTTGCTCTATGGCAAGTATCACACACGTGAGTTTTATTTGCAATAATAAAAGGAAATTAAGTTCTTAAAACATATAATCTTTCATCAGAAATATGACCCATTCTATTGTGCCTCAAATTTTGGTTATTTATGAGTAGTACTGTAAGAAGAAGCAACAGTTTTGAAAGCAAAATTACAAAAAACAGTAGAATCAAGAATATAGAATTCATTAGTGGTCTTAACTGTACCAATCCTCTAGTTGGTAACATTGTCCTGTATATCACATTTATTTGAAGAGAAAATTAATCTATAATCAAAATCTGAAGTGATTTTTGAAACAGAGATCAAATTAAAAGAAAAATTTGGTACATACAGAACATTGCTAAGGTAAAAATTTTGATTGAAGACAACAGTGCCCGAATAATTAGCCAGAACATGATGACCATTGGACAGATTTATAGGAATAGGTTTAATAGGTTTGTATGAGGCAAAATTTGATAAGGAAACACATACATGGTCAGTGGCTCCTGAATCTAGAATCCAACAAGTTTTCATGGTTAGCAAATTAGTTTTGGTAGAAAGATTACTTGTTGAAGATTGATCAGTCAGTTGGTGAGTTGATGATAAGTGCCTAATTTCCGTAATATTTTATATTAAAATATAGGCACTTATGAGTATTAATTGCTAATTTACATATAAAATAATCCCAAATTTATGAATTTATACCTTTTTTACATTTTTTATGATCTTTAATTGAATAAGAGCATTTTATTCCTAAATTTGGTGTTAATTGCAGGTTTTTATGGAAGAATGGAGATTTGGACTAAAGAAGAATGATATATGATAAAAGGAGAAAGCTGGAAGGCCTAGAACGTGCAAAAGAGAGAGAGAAAAGTTCAACTCAACAACAAGAATGTGTCAGATTAATTGGACTATTTTTATGTTTTTATTATTAAGCCCCATAAGTGTGACCCAGGAAGTCACTCAATCCTAGCAAATTAGGTTAAATAGGGGACTAGAGGCATAACCCTAGGGTGTGCTAGATTGAGAGGAAAACACCATAGAGTGAATTGTAACCCAATTGGGAGAATGGAAGGTGCTAGAAGTATGCGTGGCTAATTCTACCCTTTGGGATTAAGAGTAATTTGCTCGAACTCTTATGTATTGAGGTGATATCCTATATTAAAATATTCAGTTCTTAATTGATTATTGGTATTGTTGTTTTACTTTAAATTTTCCGTGACAAATTGAGAATCTTAAATCTGACTGGAAAGTATTTTTAGGGTTCTGACCTAAACAACAATACTTAACATATTTGAGTGCTAGGAATAGACTTGAAATGTTAATTGCTATTAACGTCTGAACTTCGTTCTAAGTTGTTCTTATAATCAATCTAGGGATCGATAGTTAGGGAACATTCTTAAGAATTTTATATGCGAGGAATTGATATAAATGATTTTTATATGGGCATCAATTTCAATCAAAGAACTTAATATTGACATGCTAATCAAAATACATAAGAGTGAGAGAGATGAAACCTAATCCCTATTTTTCCAACTTGAAGCAACCAATTCTTTGTCTGTTTTCTTATTGATCATCGCCAACACAACCACTTTCAACACACTTTTAATTGTTTTGTTCTATATTTAACGATTATTGTACTTGATAATTCACTGTTCTTTGTGAGATTGATATCTGTCCTTAGGGACAATTATTACTTTTCACAACGCGGTGCACTTGTCATAAAAAGTCATCAAGTTTTTGGTGCCGTTGCCGGGGAACAGGTTTGAGTTGTTGAGTATAATTCCTAAATATTGTAAATATTTTAATTGTTTTGATTTGTTTTTATTTTGTTAATTTTATTTTGTTAATTTTATTTTATTACAAATTTGATTTGATTGATTTTAATTTATAGATTTGCTGTTTTAAAAAAAAGTTGTTATTTTTATTTTTTTTTCTTTTTCTACGTTTAGTTTACGTAGTTATTTAGTTAGTTGTTAACAATTATAATTTTCTGTTTTGTTTTATTTTATTTTAGTTTTTATTTTATTCCTATTATTTATTTGTTAGTTTAAGTACGTTAGTATATTGTATTTTTAATTAATTAATTAATTAATTTTTATTTTATATTTTATATTTCTTAATTTTCTTTTATCTTATTTTTAGTTTTTATTTTACATAAGTTTTTATTTTGTTTATATATATTTATTTTTTTTGTATATTTTTGTTATTTTTCTCTTAGTGTCATTTTAGTGTTTTATTTTATTTTGCAGATTTGTGTTTATTTTTATCTTCAAATTTATTTTGAATTTATTTTATTTGCTTTTAATTTTTTTGTTAAAAAAAAAGAAAAAAAATATTTTTTTTTCCCACTAATATGTTTTAGGAAGAAAGCAACATGGCAGAAGAACAAGTACCACCTCTTAGAAGGACACTTGGAGATTATGTCATGTACTAAGGGCCAAGACATTTTTCTAGTATTGTAATACCTATTACCGCTAAGGTCTTGGATATAAATCCTGATTTTCTCACTCTCATCAGTGCCTATCAATTTACAGCAATGGAACATGAGGATCTGTATTCATATTTGGATACATTTTATGAATTGGTAGGAACAATGGGCTTTCAATCAGGTGATCTTGAAAATGTTTATATGCGCTTGTTTTCTTTTTCATTGGCAGGAAAGGCTAATGAATGGCTCAAATCACTTCCAAATAAGAGCCTCACTAGTTGGAAAGATGTAGAGGAAAAAATTTTACAAAGATTTTTTCCAATTTCTCGCTACATCAAAGCAAAGTCTGAAATCTCTATGTTCAGACAAGGAGTAGATAAAGTCTTCTGTGAGACATGGGAAAGATTTAAGATGATATTGAGAAAATGCCCAAATCATGGATTTGAAGATATTGCTCAACTGAGCATATTCCTTAATGGTCTTAGATATGACATGAAGATGCTCCTAGATGCTGCAGCTGGTGGCACAATGATGGCTCTTGACGTAGAACAGGCGACAAGGATTATTGATGCATTAGCATCAACTGATTATCAACCCCAACATGATGGACAAGGTCTTCATAATAAAGAGTCATTAGAAGATGCACTCTTGGCTAAAAATAAGATTCTGACACAGTAGATTGAGCAACTAACTGCACAAATGGCTAAATTGCCCCAACAATTATAAGTTATTCATTCATCTCAAAGCTAGAGTCAATCAATCAGGTGTGATTTTTGTGGAGGTGATCATCCTAATGGTCACTATTCTTATCAGAACAATGAACCTGACAAAGATTGTGAGCGCACAGGACAATATTGTGAGAGCGCAAGACAATAGCATGGCCATGATTAGAAGTATAGAGATCCAGATGGGACAGCTGGCCAAACAAATTCCACAAATTATGGAGGGACAAAGTGGCCAGTTTTCAGTCAACAACCAAACCAACTCAAGAGAGCATTGCAATGAAATTGCCACCGAACATGGTAAAATAATAGGAGAGAAGGATGGTAAGATTGTAGGGGCTGAGAAAGAAAAAGATGAGACTGAGAGGGAAAAAAATAAGAAAGAGAGAGAAAATAAGAGAAGTGAGGAAGAAAAAATTAAAAATAAGGAGAGAGGTGTTCTTGAAAAAGATTTATCATATCCTCATGCTCTTTCAAAAAAAGAGAATGAGAGAATTTTTTTTGACAATTTTCTCCCTAAAAATTATTTTGCAGGAAATCTGAAGCAAGATTCAACATTTGAGAGATTTCTGAAGAATAGGAGCTATATTGAAGAAAGAAATAGAGAGTTAGAGGCTAGATGCAGTGTTATGACTCAAAAGGACTTGCTTCAAAAGTCCAAGAACTCAGGAAGTTTTAATCTTCCCGTGTTTATAGGTGCTTTATCTGTTGTGGACAAGGCCGCATTGTATTTAGGCGATTTGGAGGTTCAACCCACCAAGATGCAATTGGCAGACAAATCCATCAAAGATCCTTATGGTCTAGCTGAAGATGATCTTGTAACGAGGAAGAATGCATACAACAGAGAGAGTTTTCTAGCTTGAAATAAATAGGCGTCAAGCTAGGTAACGTTAAATGAGCGCTTACTGGGAGGCAACCCAATCCACATTTTAGTTTTATGTTGTTACCTTTGTTGATTTTATTTTTCAAAAAAAAAAAAAAAATCTTGTATGCTTCCTAATCATTTTGCGAGTTATGTATTTTAACCTGGGGACAGGTTCTATTATTTAGGGGGCAGATCCAGCAAATGAAGCAAGACTATGGATAAAAATTTTAACAAAAAGCTGGATGACTTCTTAAGAAGAGAGGATTGAACAAAAATATGGTTTTATCTTTCTAATTCTCTTTTCTTTTCAGTTATTTGACTTTTATTTTCTGTTTAGTTTTTATTTATTTATTTTGGTTATTTTGTTTTCTGTTTATTTGCTTATTTGTTTAGTTTGTTTTAATTTCTTATTTTGTATTTTGAATAAATTTGCTGTTTTTGTTAGTTTTTTAGTTTTAGGTCTTGAATTATCTTTCTTGAATAAATTTCAGTTTTTAATTTGTTTGTTTTCTAGTTTATTTTTTCAAATAAAAAAGAACTAGAATATTAATTTTGAATTGTGGAAAAAAGAATTTGTGTTTAAATATTAAACAGTGAGATGAATTAGACATAGGTTAGAAAAGAAAATATGATTAAATCTCTATTCAAATGTAGTTGAAATTGTGATACATGAATATTTAACAGGATGATTGATTAGAACAAAGAATGACAAAACAAAAAGGAATGAGACCGATTAAACCAAGTGAGTGTGTGAACCTTAAACAGTTTTGAGAGTTTTACTGATGAATTGTCAGTTATGGTTGTTTAATTTTTAGTTTTTGTTACATCATAAAAGAGCATGAAGATGATTGAGGCATTTGTGTTAATTAGGAACCCAGGACCAAATAGCCAACCTTGATCTTATTAGAATTCAAATTTTTTATAAATTCCCTTTGAGCCAAGAATTTTTGTTATTATTGCACCCTAACCTTTAATGATATATTTTCCTAACCTTTGGCATGTTTAAGGAAGGAGAACATAGATGCAATAAATATAGAAAAGGGAATGGTTGGTTCTAATTGTGGAAGTTCAAAAATTTGAAAATAGGAAGAATCTATTCCTATTGATGAAAGAGAAAAAAAAAATCTCAAAGAGAAAAAAAAATTTCAAAGAGAAAAAAAAAAGAAAAAAAAGAGAAAAATTCATGTTGAAAATCATGAATAAGAAAAAAAAATATGAGAAAAAGTGTGAACTCAAACGAAAATGGTGATTAGATAACACATATGTGCTATATTTAAATTGTAGGTATGTTCTTCTTCTTTAAGATGTGCATTTTGTTATATGAAAAACCAATACTTTTTGAAAGCTCAGCCTCATTACAACCCTGGAAAAGACCTCAAGATTCATGTTTCTAATATGTTTGTGATTTGAAGATGAAATGAAAAGCAACTGCGATTTGTTATGATTCAATGAAAATAGAGAGAAACACTTACCTGTGAGCATATGAGAAGATATTCCTTGATGAATTGTCATTTATTTGTTTTGATTTGATCCTGGAAGTTGATTGTGTCTATATTTTTCTATATTTGAATTTGGAAGCATCATAAGTTTCTAATTTAATCTGTTGTTTAATGAATTAAGCTGTTTTGATATTTAAATTCAAATATATTCATTTACTTTTCTTGAGGACAACCAAGATTCTAAGTTGGGGAGAGTGATAAGTGCCTAATTTCCGTAATATTTCATATTAAAATATAAGCACTTATGAGTATTAATTGCTAATTTACATATAAAATAATCCCTAATTTATGAATTTATACCTGTTAAGAAATGGGCTTTAAGCCTAACTCAACCTCATAAAACCGGCTTATAAGGTGAGGTTTACACCCACTTATATACAATGAAATGTCCTCATCTCTAGTCGATGTGGGATCTCCAACACACCCCCCTCACGCCGAAGCTACCAACTCGTGCGTGTAGATATATGTTATGGGTGGTCCGATAACGGCCCGATAGCGGGTGGCCTGATAAACCCAACAAATTCTCGCTAGGATGGGCTCGAGAATGGCTCTGATACCATGTTAAGAAATGGGCTTTAAGCCTAACTCAACCTCATAAAACCGGCTTATAAGGTGAGGTTTACACCCACTTATATACAATGAAATGTCCTCATCTCTAGTCGATGTGGGATCTCCAACAATACCTTTTTACATTTTTTATGATCTGTAATTGGATAAGAGCATTTTATTCCTAAATTTGGCATTAATTGCAGGTTTTTATGGAAGAATGGAGATTTAGACTAAAGAAGAATGATATATGCTAAAAGGAGAAAGTTAGAAGGCCCAGAACGTGCAAAAGAGAGAGAGAAAAGTTCAACTCAACAACAATAATGTGTCAGATTAATTGGACTATTTTTATGTTTTTATTATTAAGGCCATAAGTGTGACCCAGGAAGTCACTCAACCCTAGAAAATTAGGTTAAATAGGGGACTAGAGGCATAACCCTAGGGTGTGCCAGATTGAGAGGAAAACACCATAGAGTGAATTGTAACCCAATTGGGAGAATGGAAGGTGCTAGAAGTATGCACGGCTAATTCTACCCTTTGGGATTGAGAGTAATCTGCTCGAACTCTTATGTATTGAGGTGATATCCTATATTAAAATATTCAGTTCTTGATTTATTATTGATATTGTTGTTTTACTTTAAATTTTCCGTGACAAATTGAGAATCTTAAATCTGACTAGAAAGTATTTTTAGGGTTCTGACCTAAACAACAATACTTAACATATTTGAGTGCTAAGAATAGACTTGAAATGTTAATTGCTATTAACGTCTGAGCTTCGTTCTAAGTTGTTCTTATAATCATGCTAGGGATCGATAGTTAGGGAACATTCTTAAGAATTTTATATGCGAGGAATCGATATAAATGATTTTTATACAGGCATCAATTTCAATCAAAGAACTTAATATTGACATGCTAATCAAAATACATGAAAGTGAGAGAGATGAAACCTAATCCCTATTTTTCCAACTTGAAGCAACCAATTCTTTATCTGTTTTCTTATTGATCATCACCAACACAACCACTTTCAACACACTTTTAATTGTTTTGTTTTATATTTAACGATTATTGTACTTGATAATTCACTATTCCTTGTGGGATCGATATCTGTCCTTAGGGACAATTATTACTTCTGACAACGCGGTGCACTTGCCGTAAAAATTCATCAGTTGAATGTGTGGAGAAAGTTCCCACTTGATGTTATGATATTGCTCATTTAACCCACGAAGGAACTGCGTTGCCTGATCCTCAATTTCTCTAATTAATAAGAGTCATAACAACACAATAACAAAAGCATTTTGTCTTACATGCATAAGTGTGGTTAGGTCTAAAATTTTCAATTTAATCCCATATAATACAAAGCTTAGTAAATATAATCAGTAACAGATTGATCTCCCTGACTTAGGATAGCAACTTCCATTTGCATATCAGAAATTCTAGAAAGATTTCCTTGAGAGTATTTAGTTTTTAGGTGTAACATCCCGCCAAATTCTTTTCATATTTATATAATAAAATAAAGGTAAACGAATATATTGAAGTGAACATAATTATATATAGGTAATGAAGTTTCTCCTCACAGGGAGTTTAATACATGATCGGTCAATTTCCAAAACTTAAACAAAATACAGCAAAAAGACAAACAGGCGATCTCCTATCAGAAAAAAAAAGGGCGATCTCCTATCAGAAAAGGGCGATCTCCTATCAGACAACAAAAAAAGGGTGATCGCCTAACAGAAACAGAAACGGGCGATCTCCTTCCGGCGACCACTCACTGAGGAGCTCTACTACCTGCAACCTCGTCTGCTCCCGTGCAAAAATACACGATCATCACAGGTTTAAGAAAGCAATCACAATACCAGATAAAAGGGTAAGCTAGATGTTTTAAAAACTTTAAATATGAAACTTTAAATCAATAGAAAACATAAATCTTCACACCATTCATAATCCATATCGATTTCAACCATCAACATTCCCATATTCCACAAACTCGTCAAGTGTCTATTCGCTACTTTCAATATTCATGGTTCACATGTCAGACTTTCCACTGACTCAATACATATAGACACATGACTCTACTTCCGGAAGACTCGTGCGTTGACTCAGACCCAGAGATTTGCACCTGTCATACCACACCACTGTGAAATCCACACAGGGTCGCTGTGAAATCCACACAGCTATGCGCATACATAATCTCAATATCATCACTCTCCCGGTATGACAGGGTTAATTCATATAACAGGTCAAGCTCGTTCTCTTTCAAACAACTTACCCATACATATGAACCTCCTTCGACTCTCCACAACTGAATAACTTCATCTATGTGATTCCATTATATCAGCAGAGTCAGGATATCTCCTTCTAGACAAGTCCCTAGTCAATGCACATTACACACGATCTTACACGGTATTTTCTTTCCTGAAAATACTATGCCTTGATCCCACATTCACAACATTCAACACATCATACAACACTTAATGAACGATTCCAGTCACAGCAACATTCATTCTGCGGTTCAGATTTTCCAATATCACATGAAATTTCACATTTAAAACTCAAACAGTTTCAAAACAACACAAAAACAGGGGAGTTCGAAAAACAACGCCAAAACCGGCGATCTCGTCCAAAAATAGGGGATTATGCAATAACAGTTGAAAACCGGCGACCACGTCGCCCCATCATCTCAATCATCTAATATAAGGTTTTCGTTGGAAATAAGGCTAGCTTCCCTTACCTGGATTTGCGCAAAACACCAAGAGCTCCAAAACCCACCGAAGCTTAAAGATGCCTTAGCTCTGTTTAAGCGTCTGGTTTGTAGAACTTGCAGAGAACCTCCCAGGTGCTCCAAGGGCAGTTGTCGCTCGTCGTACTGGAGCTTGAGGATGCCTGAATCGCAGCGCGAAGGAGAGAAAGGAGAAGAATGAAGGTAAACTCACTCTTTCACTCTTGAACCACTGCAACGTTCTTTGCCTCTCAGAAGTGGGTTTTTGAATCTAGACCAACTTGTCCACAATTTCCGCTGCCACCACCCACTCTGCAGGAAGGCTTGCGTGCACGCTTCTCTGAACAGTACGGCCACGTGTGTCTCTGCGCATGCCAACTCTCTGATGTCACTATTCTGAACCACCCTTTTTGTCTACGTGTCGCGCGTGCAGGACGTCTCATGCTGGGAGCCTGGGTCCCACCTTATCTGTGTGAAACTCGACGTCGCGCGGTAACTTTCCACCGTTGACTCATCCTGGCGAACGACCGATGTCTTTCCCTGGAAGACGACCGATGTCTATCCCTGGCGATGCCCGCATGTCTCTCGCGCCCTGGCGATGCCCCCATGCCTCGCGCCCTGGCGACGTCCGCATGCCTCGCGCCCTGGCGACGTCCGCATGCCTCGCGCCCTGGCGACGTCCGCATGCCTCGCGCCCTGGCGACGTCCGCATGCCTCGCGCCCTGGCGACGTCCGCATGCCTCGCGCCCTGGCGATGCCCCATGCCTCGCGCCCTGGCGACAGGCGATTATGTACTAACCAGGCGATCTCATAGTCTTCTAAGCTACACTTTCCTTCCTTTTTATTTTAAATAAAAACATACTTAGAATTCATTTAAAATATATTCCTTTTATTCCAATTTAATTTTACAGGTCCTTACATTAGGTCATTCCATGCATTAACAACTAAATCCATCCAAATGATGCTCTTCCTAATCGGAACATAGACAAAGTGTAATAACCATGACATCACTATGTTATTATAGTGATCCTTCGTTGTGCAGGGATGTGTGCTAAGAACAAATTCTATTTTGTTTTTCGCAATCAGAGCCGTCATAACTAATCTACTTCAGGAGTGATATTTCGTTGAATCAATAAATGGTAATACCAAATTGGGTGTGGGATTCTCATTAAGGTGCAAAGACAGATAGGTCTGATAAGATGTTTCTTCTACCACTTCTGCCATTTCTGTTGAGAAAAAAAAAAGAATCTCAAGGACAACGAATAAAAAGATGGGATGAATAAAAAAAAGGAACCAAGAAAAACCAAGAAACAAAACAAGAACAAAGAAAAAAGTGAATGTATTATTCATTGAAGATACAAGGAATTGTATATATATAGGATAAGTGCAAAAAGAAAAATGGGCCTAAGAGCTACATGCAGCGCAAAAGCCCAATAACAAAAAAAACATGAATATTATCACCTTTGGTGACCATGACAATACCTTGAAGGTGTGGAACATGTTGGGAAAATGCATGACAACCTTGGAGGACACCGCTGAAGATGCTCACTTTTATTGGGTTTCATGTGTGCACTTCCTCCGAACGAATGGGTCAGTTATCGCGAGTGGCGGCATGGATGGGTTGGTGAAACTATGGGACATGGAAGGAGACGTTAAGCTTCATGAGATTAACTTTGGTTCCTTCATTGGTGGTGAGATTTTGTTCCCTCTAAATAATGGTTGGGTGAAAAGGGTATAATTGTTTGGGATTTGGAAAGAGCAAGAAGAATGTTAAAGTGATGCCTGAACATATTTATGTTGGAGGAAAAAGAGAAGAAAAAGAAAAAGAACCTGAAAAGAAGAACTGAAATTGGGTTGAGGAATAAAAAGGGTAGAGAATAGAGAGGGAGGTGTGAAGAAGATTGGGGTTGATGCCTAGTTGAGAGAATGAGATGGCAAGTAAAGTAAAGAGAAATAAAAAATTGTTCTATAAATCAATTTGCTACAAGTGGAAAGAAAGAGAATGTATAATTACTTTATTCGTCCCTACATTTAGGTCAATATTCAATTTAGTATAGTGGTTTTAAAAAAAATAAATCAATTTTGATCTCTATGTTTTTAA
Source organism: Phaseolus lunatus (assembly GCA_013389735.1). Classification (NCBI taxonomy): domain Eukaryota; kingdom Viridiplantae; phylum Streptophyta; class Magnoliopsida; order Fabales; family Fabaceae; genus Phaseolus; species Phaseolus lunatus. The sequence continues at coordinate 38,023,948 of CM023861.1, forward strand.
AAATATATCCAAATTGATCCTTTTCTATTAAGTTGCACCAAACAATGTCAGGTGGTGCATATCTGGCAGAGAGAAGGGGTGATGTGGAATGACAATTAAAAGACATATCAGATTGGGTGTTTATGATTTGGAGGCATGAAATTGGATTTGGTAGAGATTAATGAAGTGTGGTGGTTAGGATTTCTGTTTTGTCGTAAACATTCTTGGACGATGACTTCTTCACAGATACGAGGGTGTTGACAGATACGAAGGTCGTTTGTGGTGGTGTCTGGTGTTGTGGATTCGTTAGTGGGGGAGGAGTAAATAGGTTTTGTGATTTGTTCGCAGGTTCGTTCATAGTTTCGTTTGTGGTGGGAATGTCTACCTAACCTTAGAAACGACCAAGCACGAAACTGCACCACGTTGAACAATTGCTCACCTCTCACAATTGCTGCCCCACACAATTGCACTTCACAGGCTCGAGATCGCACCTCACAGGATTGAACCCTAAACCCCAATCGCACTTCACGGGATTGCACCTCACAAACTCACCGCTTGCTATTAAAAAATCCTAATCCCCAATTACAATTCAAAAAACACCCCCAATTGCAATTCTAAAAGTCCTAACCCCCAATTTATTTTCCCCTAAACTAATCTCTTATGCCTATAAACCCTAAACATCAAATCTGATGTATCTTTTAATTGACAGTCCATATCACCCCTTTTTCCCTTCACATACACACCACTTGAAACCATTTGGTGTGACTTAACAAAAATGACTAATTTGGATATATTTTAAAAAACATAGGAACCAAATCGATTTTTTAAAAATTACTGTACTAAATTAAATATTAACCTTAAATATAGGGACAAATAAAGTAATTATACCAAAAGAGAAATAATAACTGTTGAGTAAATCAAATTGAAAAATCTCTATGTGAAGAAAAATTGACTAAATAACTAAATGGTTCTTTCAATAATTTTAAAATGAAATATATTAAACAGTTAAAATTGGAAAAAATTGTGTAAGTAAAATTTGTGGTTATAAAATCGTTTAAAAAGATATCCTAGTTATATATAAGTATAGATATAATATTTAAATTATTTAAGAAAATTATGGTACATAAGGGTATGAATATGTGAAGTTGGGTGTTGCAGGTGTCAGGGTTTAGAATTAGAATTTATATACTGAGAGGGTTTTAGGATAGCAAGGGGATGGGTATAGTGGTTATCTGAATGTGAAGATGTTGGTTAAAATGCAAACAAATTGGTTTGTCCCTGTTGCAGTCCCATTCCCAGTGCCACAGAAGCTTGAGGGTTGTTTTGTGATGAGTAAGTGCGTGCTATCCACGCATCCTCCCACTCCATTTGAAGCGGGTAATGATAAACCAAGAAGAAGAAGATCAAATTGGCGTTGTGGTTGTGGTTGGGAGGAGGCACAGGTACAGAGACAGGGTCTCTCTGAATCTGTATCCGAACCTGAATCCAAACGGGAATGGGAAGTGCAGGAAGCTCGCAGGGCCATTTCAAGTTATCTCGGAGAATTAGGAGTGTCAGAGGAGGAATCGTTGTCCATCGCGTGGAATTGCCCGGGGTATGTGAAGATGTTGGTGGAAGGTGTGAGGGATTTGGATGAGTTGGGGTGGGAGGCAGATAAAGAATTTGTGGGGTTGAGCTTCAAGGACAAGATTCTTCGTGTTGCCGCTCAAAAGAGAGACAAGGGAAAAATTGCCTACTTAGAGACTCTGGGTCTCACTATCTCTTGGTCTATCAACGTCGCCGGATATCTCTCCTCTCACACCCTCTCCTCTCTCATACACAAGGTTACACGCATCAAGCAACTCTTCTTTTCTCCGGCTGATAACGATAACGATAACGATCACCACCCCTCGTTGCTCATGAGAAACATTCGCCTCACGATGCGCCACTTGTCAATTTCAATTGACGAAGACCTGCAACGCACTTTCTCCTTTTTCGAAAAGCTTCAAGCAAAGCCTGGTGGCCTAAACATCTTAGCTTCCCGAGATGCCGCTTTCTGTTCCTTAATCCAATCCTTCCCTCGTCTCCTTCACTTATCCGTAGACAACCACTTAACACACATACTGGATTCTCTCCACAATTTTGGAATCCCCACATCTCGCATTTCAACCATAATACTGGCTTTCCCTCCTCTTCTCTTCTGGAATCTTCAACTCCTGCAAGCTAGACTCCTCACCTTCAAGCAGGTACCAACCTACCGTCCCTTCCATCTATTCTTCGTTACTTGTTTGCCTTATAATTAAATCCATCCATCATGTTAATCTCAATTTCTACCTTTTGAATTAATATATTAATATTATGTTATTTTCTAGATTAACGTGGCTGATCAAGATTATGCCAAGTTGCTGCTAAAATATCCTTGGCTTCTATCGACAAGTTTTCAAGAAAATTATGCGGAGCTCCTTGCTTTTTCGTATTCTATCAAGGTACCATTTTCTTCTGTCATGATTACGTGTATCCATTTGATTTCGGATGCATATGTAACTTTAGTTATCATCACTGAAAGGAAACTGAGGACATTTATTTGAATTATTGTTTTTCAATAATTTACATGAAAACATATTCTATATTGAAATGGAACTAATTATATTTAAATAGCTCAACAACCTTCCATACCACCCTGAATGAGGGATTTATAGAAGGACTGGACTAATAATAGAAGGCTTCAATATAGGTTCCAAAGACACAGATAGACCGTGCAATTGAAAGCCACCCTCATCTATTAAGCTGTTCAACTAGCAAGCTGGAGTTGATGGTAGATCAGTTTGCTAAACTTGGAGTTCGGAAGAAAAAGTTAAATCAGGTTATTGCTAGAAGTCCTCAACTACTACTACGGAAGCCCAAAGACTTTCTACAGGTATTTATTTTTAGCTTCAATCAAGTGTTTAATTTGTAACAAATGACATAAATGTATAAATCCATTGACGTGTGTTCACTCAACAACATAAGCTTTTGAGGTTGCATGCTCTTGACATGGTATTAGAGCCTGTACCACCAAGGGGTCTAAGGTTCAATCCTTGCTTCACCCATTTTTAAATTAGAAAAGGTTAAAATTTAGCATAAGGTAGGACTTGTGCACTAGTTTCCCTTTGAGACCAAAGGGGTCTTGTGTGAGGGGGCAAATTAGAGAGGCTGTAAATATTTAGGTGAGGCAGATTTGTTGGCTGCTATGAACTTGTGAAGTTCATAGCAAGCTTTGGTGTGACATTCTTCTTCAACGTGGCTCCAAGAGTTGCAGCAGTTTCACAAGGAGGACCATGATCACGACCGCCACCACATCCTCTACTTCGACCACCATGATGAGGGAAGTGAGAGAATAGAGCAAAGGAATTCTCGAGAGACATTGAAGTGCTTTAAAAAAGTATAAGGAATGGAAAGATGCATCAAATTTTTGCTGAACAACATCATAGGTAGGAATAGTAGAACTAGAGAGAATATAATTACAAATGACTTCAAGGTTTAGTGAAAGTCTAGCAATAGCAAGTACTATTAAAAATTGATCTCGTTTTTAGTAAAATGTATTTGCATCAATAATAAGGGGCATAAGAGTAGAATATTCTGCAATCAAATTGTTGAGCCCCTAGACAGTCTATGAACCATTGGATGGTCTAATGACCAGGATATCATATGTTGTGCTTATGTTTTGATGATAACAAAAACTAATTGGATGACTTGTATATTGAAAGATTTGAGCAATGTTTCTACAACTACAATTCCATTAGACGGCCTGAGTATCTTCAACATAAGTTCATGATAGATAGTCTGAGAGTCTATAGCTTATATTCACTAGATGATATTATAAGCTTTGTTGAGTGTATAACATCATTCTAATTGAATGTGTTACTTGGTTTTAACCATGATTTGTATAGTAGTGGTATAGAGTAGATCCTTCGAGCATCTATAGTTTTGTTCATGCTAGACGATCAGATTAATGTGTTGAACGAATAACAAGTTTTGATTATAATTGTTAAATGAAATCTTCTAAATACATATATCTACTGAAAATGCACTCAATTAAAGAGATTTTATGTCCAAAAATGAAAAGATTTGAATTTGTACATTAATTATGTTCGTCCATGTTTTTCGTGTATCTTTAAAATCCATCTTTTCCTAAACAATTTATTTCAAATAAATCTTACGAATATCTTTTCTAATGAATTGCGAATATCTTCCAATTTTCTCTAAACAGAAAGAATTTGAATAAATTGAAAATGTCAAGTACCCCGTTTTTGTATCATGCGTTATTTGGATTGAAATGATTTTCTAATTATGTTTTCATTTGATTTACTTACCCATATTGCTAATACTTTCGAATTAGTTTCTTACACAAATTCGAAGCAATAACAAATTGGAAGGTTGCGAAACCAAGTTTTCTATTTTGAGCGTCTAACACAAAAAAGATGAAGATATGAAGATACTGTAATATCCAAACTTAACCAATTTTGTTGCCCAAGTATAGATATAAGGAGATTGAAGGTGGAAAACAAAGATAAGGCAAGCCAAGCAACAAAAGGAGATATTGTGATCTTGCTGAAAATACTGAGCGTTGCAGTGAGTGTCTACTCTAGTCTTTAGAGCATTAAGTTTTTTGGGTTGTGTGTGAAACCATTATAGTTTTTCACTCTATGAAGCTATACCTGTCTGAGCTTTCTTTGTGCTTTTTCTGAGAGTGTTCTTTGTTTTTTTTTAGAGTTCTTATTCTCAGAGGGAGGTTAAGAATATGTAACCTGGAGAGGTGAGAATACTTGTGTAATTGGTTCCTTAGGAGTTACTTAAGGGGACTGGTTGTAGTCCGGGTTTGAGTGAACCGAGATACATTATTGTGTGTTGATCTCTCGTTACTCTTATTATTGCTCATGCTTTGTTGTTTTTATTTTTCTGATTAAACGATCAGTTAAATGGTCTGCCAAAACGATTATGCTAAACGATTTGATTTGTTCTTATTAAACTGTCTATTAGATATTCATCTTTATTAGCTGAGAAAAAGGCTTAAGGCTCCATTCAACCCATCCCCCTTTTTGGATCCAACTGCACCTACACAAGTGATGAAGCAGTCGAATATATGTGACACAACAACTACTCTTGGACCGCATCATAGGTTAGGAATAGTAGAACTAGAGAGCATCTTCTTACAAACAACTTCAAGGTCTGGTGGAAGTCTAGCAAGAGCAAGTACCATTGAAAAAATTGATTGCGTTATTTGTAGAATGTTTCTGCATTTGTAGTAAAGGGCGTAAGAGTAGAATATTTAGCAATCAAGTGATCAAGATTTTGAAGATATGTTTGCATGTGTATGCTCTCCAACTTGATGTTCATTAAGTTGGTGAGTACTTTATATAAACGATGAACATTGTTTGAATAAACTTTCTTGGCCTTCTTCCATGTCATATCAGGTTATAAAGGCCTGGTACTGCGTCTAAAGATTGGGATTAGTGATACATTTGTTGACACTTCAACTTGAAGAGAAGTGCTAGAAAAAGCTTTCTATTGTCATCTAGATTATTTTGTGAAAGTTGTTTCAGCTGTGGTTGTCAATCATATAGGGTCGTTGGTGTAGGTTTTCTGTCAGTCTTTTTGTATTTCTGTTCAGACTTGACATATATGAAAATAGATATGCCGAGAGCTCTCTCTCAAGCATTTTTTTTCCCTAAGACACTTCTACTCTCAACTATTACTCAATATTATTTGTACTCTTAAGAATTTGGGTTTAAACAGCCTAAATCTATCCAACAAAACTGAGTAGTAAGAGCCCTATATCCAGGCCCCCAAAACTAACTTGTAAAATGAGAATCGTACAAACTTTATAAGTACTATGTGTACCTTATCCCTAGACTATGTGGAATTAAACCAACATGCATTAGGTTGCAATTAAGGCAGCCTCCAAAGAGGCCACAACTAAGGAAGCTTGGGATGACCGCAATTAAGGCTGTTTTTCAACATGTACCAATGACTGCAATTAAAGCTTGGGATCAGTCTCTCTCTCAGAACTAGGGCTATCGGCCTGAAGCAAATGCAAGTGACTCAACATTGGATCTATGATAAATTTTGATACTGTCTCAAAATTTGGGTTAAGACCCCTATTCATCCCCCTAAACTAGCTTGTAAACTGAGGATGGTCCAAAATTTCCAATTTCTATCAAAACCTTATCTTTAGGCTATGTGGGATTAAAGCAACACCCTTGAGGTTGCAATTAAGGCAGCCTCCAAATAATTCACAACTAAGGGAAGCTTGGGATGACCACAATTTAGGCAGTTTTTCAACATGCACCTTTGACTTGTTGCTGATTTGTAGGCCTCAACCCCTCTTTTCTTTTAGCATGTGTTTTATGTTCAGATTGAGAGATAATGTATTTTGTTGTGTTTGTATGGTTGTTAAATTTGGAGTGTGCTCTGATGGTGGATTCTAAACTGGTAAAAAACTAGGAGGTTGAAGATATGTGGTAGATTGCATTGTTGTTAACTGTGTTCTTTTGTGATATGCTTCTTACAAGGGGCGCAAATGTTATCACCGTTCAGATAGTTGTTACTTTGCTTCCGTAGATGTTACCTTTCTAGAAGATGAACCTTTACAGGAGAGCATTATTTTGAAATCTGATGTCTTCTTTCCTGAGATAGTATTTCCTTGTTGTCCTTTGAAATGTCGTATGGCAGGTATTAGCTTTTTTCTATTGGCGGCACCTAAACTGAACCTGCTTAGACCAAGCCTGGTACCCTACATTGGTGTCTCAAGAGGAAAGGAAAACGCAAACTGACTCAACAACAACAATCATCTAAACCTACTAAATGTTCCTTTGCCCATTCCTTTGAGTAATTTTTCTGAGTAAGAGAGCTTGTCAATTAGCTGACGTGTTTATGAAAGGACTAGCTATGAAGATTTTCCATGACCTTATTGGCAAGTTCGAAATAATAGATTTCCAATTTCTATTCTCTAGCCTGAAGTGATGTGTTGTAATGTACCCACTAATTGCTTTATAATTATTGTAATTATTAGAAATTAGGATATTTGTTTGCTACTACAAGTCTTTTTAGGAAAGCATTTAAGCTGTTTAGTCTATATAATGCTTCACCTTGTACAGTTTAGAAAATAATGTTCAGAAATTTTCTATTCAAATCTCTTGCTCGTTGTTGTCTGCAGATTGTTATGTTGTTTCAAAATATGGATTTAGATAAAGAAACTATTGGAAGAATACTTGCCCGCTGCCCTGAAATTTTTGCTTCCAGCATTAAAAGAACTTTAGAAAGGAAGATTGAATTCCTTTGTAGGTTTGGCGTTTGTAAGGCTTTCCTTCCTGGGGTTATCAGAAAGTATCCCGAATTACTTGTTTCTGACATTGACAAAACTTTACTGCTAAGGTATTGCTCTGACTCATCTATTTTATATATTTTTTACCGTTGTTTCAGTATCATATTTGTTTAGTCTTACCCAACTAATGTTTATACATTTACTATGCACCTTGTGTCATTTTCCAGCAGCAAGTATATTCTATTTTAAAATAATTGGAGTGCGTTAGATTTTTAAATGATAATACGATGATATTGTTCTGTTGCAAATTTCAGTTTTCTCTGATGAAAAATAAAAGAAAATAATGATTTCCTAATTTCTTCAACTGTATCATGACCACTCCGTAAATATCACATTTCATCAGCAAAAACGTGAAACATGAACCTGCTTCTCGAATAGTGATTTAGGTGTCATTTTCATTTATAAAACTCATGTTACACATCATAATAATGAAACCTGACATATGAGGTAGGCTGACATCTTAGGTTCCAACTATCATATGCCATTAAACGAAAGATAACATAAAACAGAGAAAAAAAAAGATACAAACAATGTCATTTTGTTTATTATCTAGTAATTTTATGTGTTGATGTTTGCAGGATAATGTACTTGATGAAGTTAGGTCTTTCAAAGGAAGACATTGCATTTATGGTTCGTACATTTTCTCCTATTCTTGGGTACAGTATAGAGGGGGTTCTTAAGCCTAAAATAGAATTCCTTGTGAACTCAATGGAGAGGCCAGTAAGAGATGTGGTGAGTTACCCTCGGTATTTTAGCTATTCACTAGAGAAGAAGATAAAGCCAAGATATTGGGTGTTGAAAAGAAGGGACATCAAATGTAGCTTAAAGGATATGCTGGGAAAAAATGATGAAGAATTTGCTGCTGAATTTATGGGTATTGGAAGGATGCCCGTTTCTCCTTCCGTGTAATGATAGCCTGTAAATATCAATAGTTGTATTGTAATTTTAGGTTTCCCTTGTAGAAACCAAGCTTAGCACATCAGATTTTTGGGTGTTCCTTGTAATTATTTTCAAAGAGATAGAAATTCTTTCAATTACAGAAAAAATTGTTTTTTCAAAACAAAAAATTGAACATCAAAATGAGAAATTGATGAATAATTAGTCTAATTACGATTATATACGGACTAGCTCTATTCATTAATCTTGCATTCATGAATGAACATCGAGAGTAAACCTAGTGTGATGATACCAAGATCTTAGGAATTCATTGCCTCAGCTCGTTAGTGAGATAGGATCGAACACCATTGGTATGATTCACAATGGAGATCAGTATAAATTATAAATTGTTTATTCTTCTATGATTTATGGATGAAAAAGTCTTCAGAATGATCATCATTGAAAAGACAACGTCACGACTAACAATCTATGGTTCGAGATGGACATATGTTAAATTCTTTGGGCACGTGGCTATGATTATTTTAGGCAATTACTTCTTCGACCATAAATAATATGACTGTACCCAATTTCATTGAAAAAAACAAAAACGTCCTTAGAAAAAATAGAAGCATATAATACTTTCCAGACTCTTTTTTCTGGATTTTTTTTACATAACAGAATTTTTGTATGATAGAATTTTTTATCCAAAATGTGCTTTTGATTTTTGTTTACAGATTTTTATTTATAGAATATAATAATTTCTTTCAGATCTATTTTTTCATAATGTTATTTTTAATTCTGGAATTTTATTTCCAGAATAAAAGATATTTGTAGAAATTAAAAAGATATATAGAGTGCAAATTTAAAATAATTGGATGTAGGAAGAATTTGCCTTATTTTAGTTTGGAATCTAAACCATTTCTTGAAAGGCTCTTTCTTACTTCCCCAATACTCTCTTCTTGCATATCCGTGTAGTTTTAGAAAAAGACTAAATTGCCTAAAAGTAAGATTTTTAGATTAAAGAATTTAAAAATTATTTTAAATTATATAATTCAAAATCTAAAAATGTATTTTAAATTGTAAAATCTAGAAATATATATTCAGATTATATCATTTGAAAATATGATCTATATTATAAAATCTAAAATGTATTTTTAACTTATATAATCAATAATATATTTTTAGATTTAAAAATATATTGTTGATCACGAAATATGAAGATGCATAATATATTTTTAAATTTAAAAATATATTTTTGATCAGTGAAGATGCATTTTAAATGGTACAAACTGAAAATATATTTTAGATTAATAATTTGAAATATATTTTTAAATAAAAAAGCTGGCACTGAAAAAGTAACTTCATGAAATATTGGCTTAGACATTTTTTTTTATAACTGGAGGTCACAAGGTGATAATGTAATAGTATTTTGGTGTTATTGTTTGGTTATGATATGTTAATGTTACTAATGTGATATAATATATATTAGATCTTTAACTGATTGGTGATAAAAAATTTATAATAAATTTATTTATCTGAAGTATCTCATTTTATTTTATTTATTATTTATTGATAAAAAATAAATAACGATTAAAATGTAAATACGAACATTTGCAATTTAATGTACGAAATAAAGCGTATAAATAAGTTTTTAAGTCTACTGGACAAATCGACTAATATGTGTAAACAATTAAGTTTTTAGTCTATTGGACAAATCGAGTAATATGTGTAAACAATAATTCTAAATATTTCTTTATTTTCGTTTGGTGCGTAAAAATGCATTTTGTTTAAGACATTAAACATTTTCTTACGCAATACTTTCTTTAAATACGAGGAAGTAGGAAGATTACTCGTGTAAAATAAACTGTTTAGAATATTTACTTGTTCATGTTTTTAAGAGATTAGTTAAATTTGATAAAATTGAAGGCAGATTTTTTTTTTTTTTTAGATAAATGTGCTTGGTTTAAAGTATCAAACTAAACGAAGACATTATTTTCAAATAAATATAGGATGTCAAAGTCAGAGTTGTAATTCTTATTACATAACATACTATTTATTTCATTTTAAAAATATTCCAAGATAATTTTTTATTTAAAATGATATATTATTCCTGTTTCCTTTCACTCAAATTTCTCAATCTTTTCTTTTTTGTCACCGGTAAGAATTGAACTCATTATGTATAGTTTACAACCTAAGATGTTAGAGCTAAGTTATTGCAAAATTAAATAACAGCTACCACAATAACATACCACAATAAATAGGAGCTATATAAAATTGAATAGAGTTGTTTGTAAAGTATAAATAAGTTAAAAATAGAAAAAAAATGCTTTCATCATTATGTAGTTTGATTGATTAGATAAAAAAATAAGGAAAAAATAAAGATAAATAGAATTATGTGAGAAAAAAAAAAGTCCTATTCTTCTCGTCTCTCCTATACCAAATAACCAATATAATTTCTCCTTACCTCCTTTCTAACAAACAAGGGCTAAATGATGACCACACAATTGTCGTCACCTCATTTTATGGAATTAAACTATAAATTAAATATTATAAATAATATAATGATTGTTTAACTATATCTTATAAAATCCTTGAACCACTTAACATTCTTTCTTTAGGCCTCCCGCCATCCTAACCAACATTGAAGAAATTAAGCTTGTAAAAAGAAACTTGAATAAACTATCATCATTACAAGTGTAATGATAGTTTTCAAGCTCTGTTAGGAATCAAAGAGCAATTTTCTCAGTTGCTTACATTAGACGTTTGGCATCCCTACAATCTTGTAACTGCATCTAAGATTGTCAAATTGCGAAAGCCATTGTCAGTGATTTAAACTGTAAAACATGAAAACATCGTTAGTCTTGGGTGCCCGAATAACTAATCTTCAGAGCGATACCAAAAGAATATTCTGATAAACGACTATAAAGAATGAAATTCCAAGAACCCCATTGCTTTATATTCCTCATGTTGCAATGCCAACGTACAATACATCTCCATAATTCAGGAATCACCCTCACTAATTTATAGAAGTACACAAATGATATGGACTCTAATGTTAATTCAATTCTTTAGGTAAGGAAGAGAAGGGGGTGAGGAGTGTTGGCATCAAAAGTAATAATAAACGTCACCGTTACATGCAATAATCACGGTGGTTTCCAATGGGGATTGGTTTTAGCCAGGATATCAAATAGAAGTAGAAAGTATCTGATGAACCAGAATTCCTCAAATAAATTACTTGAATTTGAGAAACTTAACTAAACCACCGGAACAAAAGGGTAAATAAGTAGTATAATGCATCCAGTTTTTCCCTTTTTTGGCCCTCAAAGATAAAACATAAACAAAATTTCTTTCATTTACAGAAATCTGTGGCTATTTGTACAGTTAGTTATTATCCCTCGTTGCATGAAATCACTTAAAGTTTCAGTTTTTTCCACATTAATGAACAAATGAAAATTCACTCACCATTACAACATGGATGGGAAATCATCAAATGTGGACAGCAAAATATCTTCACCCAATGTAAGTCAAGGTGGTGATCACAAGAACCATGAAAAGCCTCAACCTTTGTCCTCAGAGCAAAATTGTTCCTTTCTTAATCCCAGGCTCATTGATTTGATCTTGCTGAAAAAGTGTTTCAAATTCAGGGGAAAATGCAACAAAAAAAAAAAGAAGCTTTCATTCACAATCTGAAACATGTCTCTTATATAACAGATCATACAAGAAAACCAAAAAGTTTTGATAGAATTTTTTGCCATTAATTGTTGTTATTATTGACTCTAGTTTTGGGCAACATCCGTTTTGGGTGTCTGATAGAATGGAGTGTCAGTTAATGATGCCAGCAAGCCGACCTCAAATGGAGGTAGTTTGCCAAGGCAAACTAATGCAAGACAACCGTTCGCGAAGGGGATCCCTGAACAGGCCCATGGGATGTGGTCTTTTAATACAACTTTCTTATTTTTTGAGGAAAAAATAGTTCTGAGGCCCTTTATCTTAATCAGAAATCAATAAAAAAGTGAGAAGAATCCGTTTATTGTAAAGATAAAAAGGCAACAAGACACAAGACGGATAATAAAAACTGAAACAAAGGAAATAAGAAAAACTTCTACAAATCTCAACAGGACACATAAACCGTTTCCACTGGATTTTACTTATCCCATAATAGACCGTGAAGTTTAAAACAAACATATAAATATGATGCATGCTTCCCGTAAGAGCCATGCAATATAATCACAGGGAATAGAATTGAAAAGCTAACATCTGAGACAGACAATGCAATCAACCTACACCTCCATAGCCACAAGTAGCTTTAACATCTTCAATTCCTTTCTAACGTCTTTGGAGGAACATTATATAAATAAATCACCTTCAAACATATGCGTATGGGAGAGAAACCTATGCAAGATATAGTTTAACCAAATTAGTCCTCTATAGGACTTTTTAGATGAAAGCTGATAATCATCTAATTACCCAATGAGACATATCTTGACACAACGAGTGAATTCTTAAAATTTGGATGTGTCTAACTCGACCCTAAAAGCTAGCTTATAGAATAAGAATTGCCCTCTATTTATATATGCTATCCAAGCAATATCTCTACTTTATGTGGGACTTGGGTTTTCCCCAATAGCAATATGAACAGCTGTTCTAGTAAAAAGTGCAAGAGGGATTTGACTAAAGATAGAAACATACCCTAGCAGAATAACATCTTTTATCAAGGATATAGAGTAATACTTTCTTGGCATCCTTGTATTCATATCAACTAAAAGACAAATCATACAAAACTAATCAAAGCAGAAGTTTACCACTTTTTGTCTTAGATGGCTTGATACTCCTACTAGCATCAGATGAGGAAAAGGGCCTTTTTGCCGAAACTTTTGTCAATGTGTCGTCCTTCTTTGCAGATATCAAAGATGAGTAAAGAATAGCATCTACAGCTTCACGCTGCTGTTTCCTTTTTGAAACTTCATCAACTTTATTTTTAGTAGAAGCATTACCTTGATCAACTGCATCTCTCTCTTTGTAACAGCCTTTCATTGAGGAAACAGAAATTTCAGTAGAAATGCTCCTATTCCCTCCGGAATGCATAGTTGGTCTTTTTGACACCTTGTGCCCACCACCTGCCTCTTCCACTGGAAAATCTAAATTGTTCCTTGATTGCTGAAATTTTAATTGTCTTTTACCCAATGCTTTCTTTCCCATGCTAATTTTCGATTTTTCTTTGCCTTCTCTTCCCCCATCACAAATCGGATGACCTGACATTGCAAGCATGTCACTGCAGGAGCTTCTGCTTTCATATTTTGCAACCTGATATCCCATATCCTTAGTATTGGAGAAATGCTCATCTTCAGATTTCCTTCCCTTACATGGAGCATATTTTCCCAAAATTGAAGAAGTATTCTCGTCCCCATTACCCTTATTCCTGTCCCAGACTTCAGAGGCAACACATTTCTTTTTCCTCTCAACAGTATCCTTTCCATGAACCAAAATTTTGTTTACAGTCTGGTCACTATCCTTAACCTTCTTCTCATGCTCCAGTGGTCTTGCATGATTATCAGAACTTTCAACAAAGCAATTATTTTTATCTGTTTTGAAAATTGAATGATATGGCATCCTAGCCCTCATTATCAAGTTTCTTTCTTTAGCATCCTTCACAAGAGCAGCCCAGTTCTGGTTAGTCTGTAGAGTTCTAGCATTACCCAAAATCCAAAGTGATAACTTGGCCCTTGTCAAGGCAACATTCATCCGTCTTACATCAGCAACAAATCCAATAGAGTTTGAGCTTATTTTGGAAGCAATAATACCAGAATGAGCTGCTCTTACAGTAGAAAGTAACAATATGTCCACCTCCCTACCTTGGAAACCATCCACAGTGTTAAATTCAATATCCGCGACACTCAAAGGTCCAAATGCATTAAGAATACGAGATCGCAGAAGAGAAAGTTGAGACTTGTATGGAGTAATCACACCAATTCTTCCACCAACAAATTCAGCAGGGTACCTTAGGAGACATTTGTAGTTTTGTAAGCAAGCATCATGATAAGCAGAGAAGTAAGTAAAACAGAAAGTAAATTTAACCTTTTCTTGAAAAACTTTAGTACTTCAACCGCAGCATCAGCTTCATTTTCATTACAAAGTGACATTACACCAGAACTCTTCCCCCGAACCTCCTTGCCATCAATGATATCATAAAACACATATGGCCCAAGACCACTGATTTGATGAAATGGTGCTGATTTGTTAGACATTTGGCTACCATTCAGTAATTTGTTGTCATAGAAATGCAATGATGGGAACTTACAAATCTCTGGATGCATTCTATACTGCCATTGTGAGAAAAAAATCATAAAGGGATTCAGCTTTAAATCATAGAACATGGCAATGTAAATATATAACACTCCATGCCTACCAAAAAACAAAGAGAGGATTGCTTGTAATTGTGTGATTTGTAGACACATGAGTACTCTTAGCTATAATGAAGAAATACTAATAAAGAATAAAATCAATACCTAATAATGGAAAATATTTGATAAGATATTACCCTATCAAATCATATCTCCTATTTAATGTAATCAAATCATATTTTTAATGCTCCCCTTCAAGTGGGAACATATATGTCATATGAACCAAGTTTCTAACGTGCACTATCAACACATCATAGGTGGTGGGATACTATTCCTGATTTCATTTCCTATGAGATTTTATAGGGATAGATATCATTGTTTGTTACATACGCTATCACTGCTTTATGAATGACCAACAACATACGCTATCACTGCTTCATATCATTGTTTGTTACAATCTTTAGCATTCTTTGTTACATAAAGAAATGCTTTATGACTAAAGTATGATCTCCTTAACTTTGCTTCTATGCCTCGGAAACCATTGCTTTTGTAAATCTCCCAACTCATGTTCTTGGAGATTGTTTAAGATCATACAAGGCCTTCTTTAGGAAGCATGCCTTATTTCTTCCACTACAAGTTTCAAATGCGAGTGGAATTTCTATGTACACTTCTTCTAAAGCTCCATGAAGAAAGGCATTCTTCACATCCAATTGGTGCAAGTCTCATCTAAAATGAGCGGCTAGAGCATGAACAACACAAATTGTATTCATCATTCCTATAGGAGAAAAAGTCTTCTCATAGTCAACTCCATTAGTTTGAGTGTACTCATTTGCAACCAATCTAGCTTTATACTTGTCTACTGACCCATGTCTTGTGTTTCATTGTAAATTTTCGTGTTCACCATATGACCTTTTTGTCTTTTGGTTTGTCAACAATGTCCATGTTTTCTATGATGAAGCCATATTTAAGACTTTGCCCATGTTTCTATTGTTGTTCTTTTCCTTATTATTTCCTTTGTTTTCTTTGGGTTATTGTACTCTAACATATACAACCATCTCCATTCCTTAGCAATTAAAATTTTCTTCCTCGTGGCAAGGTTCTAAAAGACACGATAAAAGGAGAAAAACAATACTGATGAACAATTCAAGTCTTTTATAAGTTTTTGTATAGAAATAAGACTATTGGCCAGTTGTGGGACATAAAAAAATCCTTTAATACAATAGATGATCCTACCATTAGATTCCACGATTCACATAAGAGTATACTATAACCATTTGCAAATATTATTAATTATTCTTTATTAATTTAAACATATGAATTAAAAAACATAGGAAACAAAGTCATATGATCTATTGCTCTGAATCAAGAATCCAAACATCCTAAAATGCATACCCAATTGTATTGAACGAACTCTTACCTCTCATAGACAAGGTACACGATCCAAAAGACTTACTCATTGACTCGATCGTTGTTCTCAGATGTTCAAGTTCCTCATTGTAGCTCCCATACCAAGATTTGGTCGAGGAAGAGCACCACAATTATTTGTTTCTTCGGGTTCTAAGATAGTAATACTTGCCCATTGTGAGATTCCTTCGTTACTTCCTCTGCCTAATAGTACTTTGTCTCTCCAATGGAGTTTGATGCATGTTTCTTTAGTATGCCTGCATCTTTTACAATATGAACAATATTCTCCATGGTTAACTTTTGCACAAAGCTTTCCTCTATTCTTTAATTCCTTGACAACCCCTTTCCCCTATTGTGTTGGAGGTTCCTCCGTTGAGCATGACAGCCCTCCAAGTCTCTTATCCTCTAACAATAAATAACACTTCAAATAGAGAAGGCAATTTTTTTCTCTAATTGGGTCATATTCATGGTTCAAACCATCTAGAAATTTAAAGATTCTTACTCTTTCATCAACTTCAGCATGTGTGCACCAACATCTACTTTGCAAATTTCAAATTTTGGTATTGATCTAGTTCGATGATATTCTAATATTGATAGAGAACCTTGTTTGCTATTAAACACCCTGCTTTCAGTGTCATAACAAGCAACAAAATCCTTTTTCAAAGAAAAAGTGTTATTTAGGTCATCCCAATTTCTTTTAGCAGAAGAATAAATCATAATTTCAACTTATCTCGAGGACCAAGGAATAATACCACATCCAGGTCATGGTCAATGAATTTTCATTATCCCAAATCTCAAAAATAGGGTCAATTGACCTTGGTCCTCCACCATCAATGTGGTCTAATCTTGATTGTCCTTTTAGAACCCTTTGAATGTACTGGCTCCACTATAAATAATCTCGCTATCAAAACGGTAGGGAACCATCACATTTGGAAGATCATTAGGACCTATAGAAGTAAATTTCACCTCAGCCATTGAGAAAAAACACTAACTTTCACCACACTCTTCAAGGAGGACGGCGGCAATAATGGTTGGAGGCCAAAGTCAACCCATTGGTCGGCGATAGTGGCAACAGAAACAAGACCCCAAGATCGGGAGCTCTGATAGCAATTTGAATAAAGAGAGAGAAAAGAAATATTTTATTAATTACAATCATGATGATTACATTCTTAACTCCTTTATTTTGTAATAATCATACCCTTAAAAAAGGAAAAAGAAATCAATAGAAATGAATGTGTAGATTTTATGAATATTTTTCCTTATTACTATAGAGATATTAGGATATTCGTATCCCAAGAATGTCCTATTTACGACATCTTCGATCATAAGATCAAATGGCAACTCAATTCAACACTTATCTTGAATCTCCTACAAATGGCACAATTTCTTCCATTAATCCTTAAGTTTCTCTCTTCCATTATTTTCTTGTATGCATCTTCTTTTCCGAATTGTAAGTGTTCTATCTTCTTGTTTCGTTCTCCTCCTATCTCTATGTGTATGTTCATGTTCTTCTATTCTTAGAAGTACACTTTCACACTTAAATAATCCTATGGATAAAACTCATGTTCAGTGGCAAGTTTCTATGGATTCTTGTTCTATCATCTTCCTTGTATTGTTTTGCTATGTACCTATCACATTATTGCTCTGGCAAGTTTCTATGGATTCTTGTTTTATCATCTTCCTTGTATTGTTTTGCTACGTATCTATCACATTCCTTCTATTGATTAGTGGGCAGATGCTTCAACAAAGTTGCTATCTTTAGCTTGATTTACATTTCTTCAAAGCAAACTCAATGTGGAGAATTTTTCTCCAGAAAAATCTTCTCCTTGAGTTTGAAGTGGGATGTCAGTAAGAATTGTTAGTTACAACTGTCCAGCCGTTTTCTTTTTTGTCAATGCACAATTGTCGAGCTGTTTGCTTGTATTCTAGTATGCTACTTGCTAGTGTGTTAATGCACATATGTCTAGCTGATAGTTGTCGAGCTGCTTGCTTGTATGTTAGTGTATAGCTGTCCATGTAATATTCATATACCTGCTGAATGGTGCAAAAACTATAAATACTTGTAATCATGGTTGTCAAACTCGCGAGTCAACTCGTTGACTCGTCTGAGTTTACGTATCCACTTGCCCTTACCAAGTTAACTTGGATGTAAACTCATTTTTTGAGTAAACTCGTCAGACTCGGAGTGAACTGGGTGAAATCGCGAGTTTGGTCTGAGTTGGCGAGTTCAACTGGGTTTTTGTTTTAACTCAAAACGGTGTCGTTTTGAATGGGGAAAATTAAATGAAATCAATTGCCCTTAGGGTTTCCCATTTCATTTTCATTTTGGTTTCACTTTGCGTCTTCTGTGGAGTGCGCGGAGGTGGTGCGTCTTCTTCTGTGGAGTGCGGCAGTTATGGCTATCAAGCGGAGCGGTCGCGCGATGGTGGTGGTTAGGTCGTGGAGTCGTGCCGGTTCGTGCGGTGGTTGCGGTGGTCGCGGGTTGTAGGGGTTGTAAGTCGACAGTGCCGTTTATCATATAGGGTTAGAGATGGGTGGTGTGAAATTAGGGTTGCATTGTTATGTAGTGTGATTTAGGGGATTAGGGTTCTATTTTTTATATTGGGCTGTTTTTTTTTATTGGGTTGTAGAATACAAGATGGGCTCCAAATTGGATTTTTTTTTTTTAATTAATTGAGCTGCAGAATGATATCTGTGGTTTTTTTTTAAATTGGGAAAGTTGCTGTAAATTTTATCTTTTTCTGGGAAGAAATTGAATTTGGAGGAGTATTAATATCAGTATGAATTTCCTTATTTGAGACTTTGAAGTTATATAGTTTTTATTCATAACTAAACTAAATGTAGTTATTTACTATTAACTTTTTTTTTTAAATTTGAAAGTAAACTCTTCCGAGTTTACGAGTCGACTCTACAAGTCAAGTTTACGGAGCTCCCATGAGTCTACGTAGACTCGCGAGTTTGACAACCTTGCTTGTAATATTTATTTAATTGTTTTGTACAACAATTAATAAAATATCTCGTTCAGTTTCTCTAAGATGTCTCTTTTCTGTTTATTGTCAATAATAACTAACTTCTATATTTTTTCTTCATAACAGTTGTAATACTCTGATCTCTCCAGTAACAGAGAATTACAAGTCTTTTTGTTTGTACAAATTCATTTTTAGTATCAATTTTTAACTCAATAGTCAGAACTAAAACTTCGGAGATGGTGGCAGTGGTTGTGATAACAGCAACCAGGAATAGAAGCAACTTTGGAGAACTTCAGGCAACCCAAAAAAGGAGCTGCAACTAAGCCAGCAAGGATTTAAATAGATGCAGAGCCCCGAGCTCTCATACCAACTTGGAAAAGGTTAGGGAAGAGAATAAATCAGGGAAGAAATTCTGATTGACATTCTTAAAGTTAACTAACTAGAGGTTAACATTAAATAGGACCCTACCATCCTAGAAATAAGTTATTGAAATAAATACAATAATTAATAATAACTCAGCGTATCCCAACAATATCTCAATAGTCACAATAATTAGTAGCATCTCACAACTCCACACAACCCATTATCATACAAGAGCTCTTTGATTTGATCCCTTTGCATATTCATCAATATGATTCCCATAAAGAAAACCTTGAGCTGAGCACCAATGGGATTAATAGCAAATTGAAATATTGAACCAAATACCCTAAATGCATGCATATTAGCAAACTTCGGTCGTAAAATGCTTACTTTCTTTGAACGTACTGGAAATTACCAAAAGAAACAACTTCAAAACTCAAATTCATAGCACTATAAAAGTTCCATCAAACACAAGAAAACGAATATTCCAAATGGAAATGACTACCAAGTACTGCAAAAATAAATGAGCATCTGTTACAAATAGCTAAAGCATTCATCACATAAACCTATTCCAAAATAAGAATTCTTGAATCTTTTGGTATCTCTCACCAATCCACATTCTTTATATTCCTTAATAAGAAATAGTGGCCTCTCACCATTGTCTAAATTGTTTGATCAAATCATACAATAAAAAGGTAGTTTTCCTACTAGTTAAGGTCAGCAACATGGATCAGAGAACACCAATATATTCTGTCAAAAACAAACTACAATGATTGTTCTCAGATCCATCAAAATCTATGGCATGGTATGAAGCATGGAACTAACAGTTTCTATAGTATACTTTACTCAGGTAGGAGCAAACTATGTACCTGTTCAGTAAGCATAATAACAGGATGCCCAGCCTTTTGTAAGCGTTCAAACATGCTACAGTCATAAAGAAATTTACTAGCAACATTTGAGAGGACAGTTGCAGGAAGCTGCTTTGGGTCACCAACCTTAAATAAATTACAAAGGTTAGTTTTACTATTTACCCTACATCAGTATAAGTTTAAAAGCTTTTGGTTAGTACTCTTTTACCATAATGCAATTGGTTCCACTTGACTTTAAAAGCTGAAGAGGAATCAAAGTAGCTGGCTCAAGAGCCTGTAGCAAGAAAAAATAAATCAGAAGGTAAATAAAGTTAACTAGAGGATTACAGACAAATTATTTATAACAGAACTAATATATATATACTTGGGCAGCTTCATCAATTACAACAGCATCGAAGAGGGTATGTTCAGATGGACCCCCAAACTTGGAGTTTAACATTCTCTCAGAGCACACCCCATAAAGATCCCCACCACATCCACTTAAAGTAGTTACCACTATTTCAGCTTCCTTTAGTATAGCCTTCCGTAGCTTATTCCTAAGAGCCTTGGTTTCTTCATTGGCTTTCTTTTCCTGAGTCTGAACATTACAAAGATCTTTATATATTTGTCTTTTTTGATCATACAGTGTCCGTAGCTTCATTTCAATTTCTGTCTCTGACATTTCCTTCTCGTTTGTCATATGAGAGTCATTATACAAATGACTTTTAACATTAGAATTCTGATCCCTTGAGTCAGCATGCTTGGCTTCATAAAACCTAATAGAATCAACTAGTTTCTCTAATTTAGACCGCAGCATGGCTGATGAATCTACCCCCAAATCACTATTCACAACGTTTGAATGTGTCCTCTCCTCAGCTACACGTTGATCAACTAACGTATCAATAAAGAATGGCAGTGAATTTGAATGAACTGTTTTTGCGTTTCCAACCCTCACGAGATAAGGCTTGTACATTTTCCCATTACTGCCATAAAGACCATGACTAGAAATTCTTGCCACCAACTCATCCACTGCAGCGTTAGATTGAGCACAGATAAGCACTCTTTGTCTCGCATAATTTCCAAAAGATGTTGATGACTTTTGCGTATCATTGCCCAACTGTCTAGCCAACGCTGCATCCTGCCATGCCCTTGCAATGACAGCATTCTGACTAACCTTCGGTCTTGAATAGGTAGAGGAAGAATTTTGGTACAAGTGTTCATCAAAAGTATTTTTTAGACAATTCATCTTCGGTTGAGAAACTAGAAGAGCACTGACAATTGCAACAATAGTTCGAGTCTTCCCAGTTCCTATATTTACATAAGCATACATGCAAATTAACAATTTAAAGAGCTTAAGTAGAAAAATGACAAGATCTTCATGGTTAGAGATAGCTCGAGGTGGTTCAATTACCTGGGGGACCCTGAATAAGACATAATTCAACAGTCTTTTTTGCTTTGGCCCTTCCAATAGCATCACTTATTGCTTGAAGTTGACAGACATTAAATGTTGACCTCAGAGTTTGCTGCAATGACTGGCACAAATTATTTAGATCTAATTCTTTACATTTGTTGAAACACAAGGAATTGTTGACAGGATTCAAAATGAGAGGAAGTAAAGGAATGTCTTTTATTGATGACAATGCATGAAATTCTCGCATTTGTGGGGTAATACTCATTATACGGCAAGCATGCCATTTACTTCGTTCAGTGAGATTCCGTCTAGCTTGATTTAATCGTAAAGAACCATTTTGAAAATACAATTTGATGAGAATAATGCTTGAACCTCTTTTATTGTCTTTCTCACGCCTTTCAACCTGCAAAAACACAGACGGCTTTAAAAATGACATTGACTTGTCTGCAGCTCTTCAGGCGGCATTGAGGTGCATAAGCAGCTTGAGATTCCCTTTTGCCACACTAAGGAACCAGCACAAACTTTGTTCAACAAAAAGGCAACCCAACACAAAGCAACTTTAAAATTAATTCAAACAGTTGGCAGGCTTCCAGAATCAACTTTACATTTCATGAATTCTATTTGCCACTAAAACAAGATAAAAAAAAATATTTCTGATAAAGGTTGAAAAGGTGCAAATTAAGATATTAGCAGGAAAATTCCGAGTTAAACCAACTTATGTATTGGCAATTGCAATTTTCAAACATGGTCAATTATAGAATAAGCAATCAATTATCAGCAAAAAGGACAACAGGCTTACCAATCAAGGTTCACAAATCTTCCTACAAGATAAATTTCTCAACAAAACACAATATGACATTTAAGTGGATAAATATGCTAATGATATTATTGAAAATTTTCTACAAGACACTAGGAATAAGCTTGTTTGAGTTGGTTGAAAATAAGGAGAAGAGCCAAATTCGTAGAGATTGAAAGGTTTTAAACTTTTTTCATGTTGAATTAATATAGAAGTGGCAAAAATATGAATTGGACAACAAAAGTGTCACATTATGCTTTCAAGTTTAGTATGAAGTGGTTTTCCTTAACTTTCAATCTTCACATTTTCCACCCACTCAAGCATGCAAGCTTAAAAAAATTAATTGTAGGACATTATAGGTATTGGAGAAAAATATTTAGATGATAGCAATCACACATGGATAAAATAAAAGTATACCTTTCCAACCATATGAACATCTTGAGAAGATTTTTGAGGAGGATCTTTTGTTAGCAAAAGAAAGTCATTTTCTGCAAAGCTCCTACATTTTGAAGCGACATCATCATGGACAAAGCGTACAATATGGAAATCATCAATTCTCTCAATTGACATCACAGAAAGGACTCCATAAAACATCTCCTCCCATGAAGACATTTCCAGAAAAGAATTTTGTAGCTGTGCTTTGAACTCCTCCAAAACTAATGGCTGAAATATCTCGACATACTGTTCAGGAGATTGAAAATATACAGGAACTTCCTTTAATTTGTTAACAATTTGGTCTCTTGTCGATGACAATCCAATTGTTGCAAAATAATTTATCTCAAGAATAGCTTTATACCAATCATCCAACCTTGGTGGCCTGAATCTTTTCACTGGGTCCTCCAATTTACAAAGATAACCAGATCTGTTTTCAAAAGGTGTTTTGAGTTGAATAACTTGTCTTTTCAAAATTGTAGGCTTTGGTACATGCAACTGGACACGTCCCACAGATTTCAATGCAGTCTCTAGAGGGTCATCTTCTGCATCCTGATCACATAAAATTTTGCTACAAGTACTTGACACAGTGTCAACAGTTTTGGGAGCCATACCACCACAAGCTTTACTCAAATTTTTAGCACTGGCAGCTTCATCCAAAAGCTTCGTCAAATTCCCCAAATCCTTGGATTTTGAACTTGCTTCTTTCCTACAACTGCCTGAGCCTTTTGAATCAAAAGATGAAGTCACCACAGGCTTATCATGTAAATTACCAAAACTGGCCTTTTTCTGGAAGGTCTCCTTAGTTTTTTTCAAAGTTTTCATGAATGAAACATTCTGGCTCGCATGTTCGGCAGCTGGTAAACTATTACCAAAATGATGGGGCATAATATTGCCATCAGAAACGTGCTGGACATTCTCACCAAATGATAAAATGTCCTTCTTGGAAGAAACTTTTGGTTCCACTTCATCATCTGAAAGAATAATTACACTGTCAGTGCTTTTGTTGCCAGTCACTATTTTAGAGTCCAGATTTTGTAACTCTATATACTCCATAGATGAAGAATGAACATCTGAAGAAAAACAGTCCTTCTCAAGTGACAATCTTTCAGATACCAATGATTCAGAGTTGAGATTTGCCTCCTTAAAATTGTGAGATCCTTCTCTAGATAAAGAAACGGACAGGTGTGACACTTGTTCTGTCAATTCTTCCAAAGTATAACCATCTAAATTGACAATGCATAACATTAATAAAATATATTGATGTCATAGAACTCACCAAATCATGGAGGGGAAATTGAGAAAAGAAATTAAACTCACCGTTCAAAATAAGATTTTCTATGGTCATGATTGTTGAAAGTGAAGTTTTATCACAAGAAGCTTTGAACTGATTCAGTATATAAGTAACAGCACGCTTCCAATATACAATTACAACTTTAAGTGATGACTTCCCCCATTCCATAAGATCATAAAGCCACTTGAAATTCAATTTATTTTGTACCAGCATTGTGAGATCCCAAAGCTCTTTATCACCAGATAGACAAAGTTTATCGACAAGAACAGGGAGAATCTCCAGTAACCGTACACAAGTCATCTGAAAAACAAGGAATTATATTATCAACAGTTGTATGTACATTTATTTAAACTTCAATTTTAAATAAAACTCAAAAATATTTAGGTAGTAAAGAAAAAACAAGAAACTATTGTTGACAGTTGTTAGGAAATTTATTTTAAATTTCAATTTCAAATAAGGACTCTAGAATATTTAGGTAGTTAAGATCAAGATTGGATTATTAAACTCTCATTTGATTCTCCTTTATTTTCTCCCTTATTTTGTAATCACTAATAAAGGCGGTTAGGCTTTCTCCTGGCAATCTTTGTCCGTAAAACTCATGTAATTTTGATCAATCAATATAATAAAGAAAAATTATTCTATTCTCCTAAAATTACATGGTATCAGAGTTTTAGCTCTAATCATGAGTTGGCCTACCAATTTACAATTCCTTTTACTACAGAACAATTAGAACACTGTTATTAGTTAGGCCCAAACTAAAATGCTAAGACTTTTCAACTAAAATGGCAGTTAATTTATCCTCCTCTCTACTCAAAGAAGATATTTCCTTTTCTATTGCTCCTTTTTAGTACCAAACAGAATTCCAAAAACTCCATGGATCACTGATTCTAGAGCTACAAGCCACTTGGAAAAATTGCTCAAAAAGAGTTCTCCGCATAAAGTCTTTCCACACACGTTTACATAAATAAAAGGATCAGAATTGCAAATGATACCTTTTCTACTATAGCAACTGTTGGTTCCATTCCTATGTCTATATCTCTAGCTCTTTGTAATGTCCTTCATATCCCAAATGTGTCATTTAATACTGTGTCAATCTCTAACCCTTTGTAATGTCCTTCATATCCCAAATTTGTCATTTAATACTGTGTCAATTTAATTGACAAATAACTTATAGGCTATTTTTCACTTCTCCACTTGCAAATTTAAGGAGTTGAGTTCAAGGAGGATGATTAACAGTGCTAAGGAGGTTGATGGACTCTTTCTCTGACAATGGTCATTTTTACGGAGAACTCTAGAAATATCTCAATCCAGTCTTTGTTCATTAAGATAAAAAAATAATGCCACAGAATTGAAGGATAGGTTACCCAAACTTTTTGTACTTGAAATGAAACATTTATTTCCTGCACCTTTTAAAAATGAAAATCTTTGGCTCACCCCCCACCTTCAGTTGCAGAGCAGGGCTTGGATGGTGTATTGAATACACCTTGGACTAGTTACAAGTTAGCTTAGCATTTCAGACTAGCAAGTGACAGCTAGATCTAACTGTTTCAGCTCCTTGTAAAGCAAGCTACAGAATGCTATAAATTCTCTAATGTAACAAAATCACCCAATAATTATGAAAAACATTTTTCTCTGTCTCAAATTCTCTAGTGTTCTAACAAAAAAGAATTACAAAGAGTAAAGGAAGATACAGAAAAGCTGCATTAAACACAAATGTGATTTTTAACCTCAATTTTGATACTTTGATAAAAAATAGAGTATCAAATAATTATCAAACTAGCAGTGTTCATCAAATAAAATTTGGATAGTAAAAATATATTCATTACAAGCTACTTTAAGCTTAAGTTTGACATCAGCAAACAAACAAAATTCCAAAACTGCATGTCATAAAATGATAAAAAAACTAAAGAAGTACTATGCTAAATGATATTTTAAATAACAAAGCATTTCAAACAAACTGAACAAAGCAATAGCCAGGGAAAAAAAGACAGGATAATACCTGGCAAAGATTGTAATCAATGAAGTTTTTGCCATTCACCAAGCACGTACAGAAAATATGCCATGCCATTTCACATAGCAAGCGTCCAAATTGTTCCTTTGTTCTTTGTTCAACATTGACAGCATTTTTAACAACATTCTCAGGCACAGAACTGGAAGCTGGCTGCTTTAAAAACCCACCCTGTGATGAGAAGTTTGGCATTCTTAAGTCACTATGTGTTTTTTCTGGCAACTCTGGAGCAAGTAGATCCTCATCCTTGAGTAATTTGCATAAAAGAAACCAAAAATGATGTAGAGTATGAAACTTCAACAGAACAGAACCCAGTTGCACCTACATAGATACACAATGGGATTAGTAAAATGGAATACAAAAGGGAAACAGTCAAGACAAATTCATTTTACACCAACTCAATATTTCACAGGCATGAAGAAGCATGTCCACAAAATCAGAACACCAAATTCATTGGACACAGAACAAACTTGTTGTCCCAGTCAATAGACTTTTGTAAGAACACGGACAGGATTCTGTTGCAATTAAGTTGACTTTTGCAGTTGCCTGGTGCATTTGATTAAAGGAGACTATGAAGAACTAAACCACTAACATTCCTCCTACATGAGGTGTCAATATGCCAGTATTAGATATAATATTCTTTTGTTAATAGTCTGTTAAGTTTCCGTCAGTTATAACTGTGTAACATATTGCTGAGTATCAATCATCAGTAGTCTATGGATACATGTACATTACATTCTCCATTAGTAATCAATTATACAAGTTTTAGAATCCCTTTTCTGTTTTGTCGATCTCAAAACTCTACTCTGTGGTCACACACATTTTCAACACAAATGACACTTCCCAGATACTTCTCAATACATGTCCAAGAAATATATTATTTCTAGTCAGCTCAAAGACTACAACCAACGACACCTTTATAAAACTTGAATAATTAAGCGAACACTTCCATAGTGATATACAATTTAAGGACACTACTGTTTGTGTGTGTATCCAATTATTTTAACATTCAAAATACACATTTTATACATAATGAAATCATAGTAGTCAAAAGCAGATAATAACATAGGTCACCCCAAAAAGCTATAAAAGGATAGTACATAGTATAAGGGCCACTATTATGTTACAATAGTTGTCTTATCATATAACAAAAAACTATGTATTAATATTTTTATCTTAGATATTATAATATACTTCATGGTTTTATAATAGCATAATCCATGATTATTTACACGAAAAATAAACAGCAACAAAGCCCCTTCCCAATTGTAGTACCGTTTAGGGATGGATGGAGAGCTCCCAGTTTGGGGTGCACGCCAAACACCCACTAACACCCTACAAAAGAACTATTTGAGGAGAAATAGAGCACCACTCAACTCCACCACCTTGTGATAATGGCACTATGACACAATAGAGAACTATGAATAAATTATCAAAATAATGACTTTTTTTTTATTTTTGTGTGAAGCTAGTTATCATAAAACTTAGAACATTGTTTTGAAAAGGAAACATTACCCGTCTGTCTCTTTGTACTTCTGGAGAGATTTGCAAATATACAAATCTTAGTTATCTATATAGATATTGTATTATGTTATTCATTTAATTTTATTTTAGTATCTCTCTTTTTAGATACACACACATACACAATGTCTCAACTGCTAAGTAACCATGTTGGAGTATCCACATCTGTGTGTAGGAGTATCCGCAGTAAAAACTACTACAAGTGTTACAGTTTCTCTCTAGGGGAACACTAATGGTTATCTTAAGGGAGTTTAGGATCAGGTATGCAGAGAGAATAGATTGCACTGTTTATGTTTTCAGCCATTTCACTCCTGTTTTAGAGGATCCTCCTCCCCTAAATCATACTTCTCCACTGACATTTCCTTACGCACAAACACACAAAGCAACAAAGGGCAGACACTAACTACATTATTATCAAGAAAACATTTGCAAAAATTATTACCAGTTTCATAGCATGGTTGAGGCCCAGAATAGTTGCATACAATGAGGGTTTTTGAGAACAAAGAAATTTCAATCCACTTGAAAGACCCCGAGTATCTGAAACTTGTTCTAACATAGATTTTCCAAATTGTCTAATGTCCTGAATGGGAAAAAAAAATAAGAAAAAAAAAATAGAATATTCATCACATTCTAACAAGGGTAAACATGAACTTCAAGTTTTAGGAAAATGTTACATCATTCGGATCTAAAAGTGAAAGGATTAAGCTTTCACTCATCAATGGTTCCCATGTCCACTGACTTCGAAGTTCTCCATGTCGTATCTGAACTAAAAAATGTGCAGTTAACCTGATGTGCAACTCCATATAATTAGTCAAGAAATTAAAAATTGACTTTTAACTTAGAACCAGAAAATGCTCAAACTTTATCACATAACATAAATATAAAGTGAAGCTGGCGTTAGGAACCTAATAAATGTTCTCAATAAAGAATGAGACATAGTCAACACTTCAACTGAGTTTTTTGATTTGTTTCCATCTCCACCATCATCAGATCCAGTTGGAACCTTCCACCCAAATGAAGAGGAAATTTCTGGAGCATAAGATGAAAGGAAAGATCTGTTTGGAAGCATCATTTCTGCATTATTCTCGTATTCTACCAAAGGAAAATGAGATCGTGCCCAGAAAACAGCTTTGGAAAATGAAATTGGAAGGATTGAGGGATTAATATCAACCAAAACATCAACCCATAACATTGGAATGCATATCCATTCTCGGCAATCTTGAGAAGTTATTCCACTTTGAACTTTAAAGTGTCTCCAAGAACAACTACTATCCTTCTCTTTGCTGTCTGGAAAAGTTGGCAGACAAATGTCATCATTTTCATCATCCAACTCAATGACCTCATCTGTAATGCCACGATCAGTGGTCAGAGTTGTGCAGCAATTCAGCACTGAATACATTAATGCAGTAGCATCTGAAACTATGATGGTCTGTATAAGGTCAAATGCAGGTTGCCTCAAAGAACTGTGGAGCGAGGAGTCCTTCAGAGATGACACAAGGGCAGGCCCCCTGTCCAATACAAATATTGAGAAGTGATCAGGTAACTACACTAATGAATATAACATCAGTCCAAGTACTAGGGTACTACCTCTGGTCTTGTATAAGATATACACTGATTTGTCATGAAAATTAATGCCTTTTTTGGGATATTAATAATATAAGTCACTAAAAATTATTTGTACAATTATGAGTTATGTCATTAAATATAATCAGCACTTTAACCATTTAATTCTAGGTATTTTTTCAATACAATTTAAAGTAATATTATTAATTAAAATTAATCAACTTAACTACTTTATTGGTTTTGATAAGTTGGGTATTTGTTTCTTATATATAAGACCAGAAGTGGTATATCATAAATACATAGCTTTGCATTGAATCTCATTCATATTATATGTTGTAAATAAAGGTTTCTTAGAATTAAAATATCTTTGTGATCTCATTATTCAGATAAAATATCATTAGAATCTTCATATTTACTCATGCATATTTTGTTTCCTTATTATAGAGAGATTTTACAAATCAAACAGTTGTAAGAGGGAAAAAGCTGAATGGATTTTAGCTAAGTTGTTGAGTTAAAGGAATAGAGCTTCTAGAGATTTCGATATCATCATGTACCAGAAAATAGCAAAATGAGATTGATGTTTGTAAATAAAGAGTGATGAGTCACATTTAGTGCTCAAAAGACCTAACTGAAGGAGTGTGAATTTTAATCTCTCAAACCATTGTCTGGTTGCTTGTTTTAACTCATAGAGTGCCTTGTTCAACTTACAAACAAGAGATCCCAACTTCAAATCCAATAGGTTGGGTCATATAAATTGATTCTTCAAGTAGACCATTCAAACAAAACATTATTTACATCCAGCTGAAATAATTTCCACCCATGTGAAAGAGCAAAAGTAAGAATAAGTCTGAATTTTACCACTAGAGAAATGGTTTCGTGAAAATAAAAATTGTGCACTTCATGAAAACCCTTAGCCACCAACCTCGCTCTGTATTTGCATCCAATAACTTGTCTATGAGGAGTAAAGAAACTAAATCCCATGTATTTTGCTTCAAACTTGATACATTGCATCAAGACAATTAGCTTAGCATCCTCAAGTGCTTTCTTAGTTGTTTTAGCTTCTAAATGAGTAAGGAACAAGGAAGGATTAATGTGTTGGAAGGTTCAGGTGTGACAGAAGGTACAAGTTAAGGAGTCAGGGAATTGTAAAGTGGTGTAAGATTGATTTAAACTAAAGTAACAATTAAGATTTACACAGAATTAGGCACACTAGGAAAAAGATCAGCATAAAGAAAACAATGTTCAGTAAACAGAACATTTATATACATATATATATATATATATATATATATATATATTTCCAGTGGATGAATGACATTTATAGCCCTTGTGTGTGTGAGAGTACCCTAAGAACAAGCATTCCTCATATAAAATCAAGCTTGTGAAAGTGATGAAGTCTTAGTAGTTTAAAGCAAGCACGTCCAAAAGCTTTGAGTAAATGAAAGTCATGATTATTATTCAAAACAAATAGTATAAGGAATGGCAAACTTAAGAGAAGTTGCAGGCAACCTGTTAATAAGATATACAGCAGTTGTAAAAGCATAATCCCAAAATTGCAAATGAAGATAAACACGATCCAGCAAGATGAGACTCAAATAAAAAATGTGTGGATATTTTCTTTCAGTTACAAGAGTACAAATCTAACTTGTCTCACTCTGGAGTGAGTCTAATGATAAAAATAAGAGTGAATCTTGCACAAGCAAGCACTAAACTTGATAAAGACGATTGAAGCCATGTAAGAAGCAGTTGATGTTGCTTTTCCCAAGCTAGACACTGGATTGATGTGATTTACGTCACTAACAAGTTCAAAAAAGAAAATGCATGTGAATAGAAGGAGAAACAACAAATTGATGAAGGTTATGCACATCGATAGCCAGTTCGATCTTCTGTCACTGCTGCTAAAAAAATTTATCATCAAGCTTTTTGGTGATTTGATGAGAAAATGTGGCTGGAAATGAATAAGTTTCACCATCTGAACTTGTAGCGAAAGCCATGAAAAAAGGATCAAGAAACTTTGGATACCATGTAGAGAAAATTGACTTTACCTTATTATGTAAAAGTGTAAAACTATATATACACATAGCTAAGTTACAAATTAGTTGTTTTGTAACTATATAAGATACACTAACCATAAAAGAAACTAATTATTGTAATTACCCAACAAACACAATTACAATTACGAGACTAGAAACCAACAATTGTAATTGTCTAACATATACAATTACTGACCAAAGATAAACTGAAAAGTAGCTGACACTAAGAAATTCATACAATGCGGAGGATTAGACTTACATGAGGAAAACCTGCACACCGAAAGACCTTGAGAAATTGATAATGTCGATTCTTTTGAAAGAAAAGATGGTGGGATAAGGAATGGAACAGTTATGCCAAATGGAGGATAATATGCTTACTAGGTATGAAAGACATGATCCAAATAAGTGAGGGGAGGGCATAACTGTTTGAGATGATAGGGTGAGACCCATTTCAATATTTAACAATGCTTGCACTCAACAACTTTGTTTGGGTGATGCACATGGGCCTGTGGCACTAAATAAGTCTACGGACAATCCAAAATCATTACAATGGTGTGTAAAAAGCTTAAATCCATTGCCCAGTTTGTTTTTAAGTGCTTTGATTGGTTTGTTCAATAGTAGATCAATGAGTGATTTGACTTGTTTAAAGATGGAAATTATTTCAGATTTATATTTGACAAGGTAGATACGCAAGCTAACAAACTCTTACAAGTTGCTAACTCTAGCATTTGATGAGTGTTGAGTCAGCTCAACACTTATACACGAGTATAGACAACTGTTTAATACCAAGTACAAATTCAATAAATTTCACTTCAACACACAAAAAGAAGGGGTTCTGACTTCATACCACGTATGTGCACACTCTGAGGGAGGACAAGGCGGGTTCATCTTGTACCCTCGGTATACAATAAGAAGTGCTATCTGCAAAGAATATCTTATATATAGCATTATAGCAATGGTAATAAGCCAAAACAACTTGCAGTATCAATTATAAAAGCCAAACAGGCCATTTGTTTGTGTGCATCCATCATGCAAAAATCTAAATGTAATAACCTGACAAGCCAATTTTCTTGTTAGAACGCTGAAGTTACTGCTCACTGGCACTTGATGGAGCAAAAAATAGAGAAAATACCTACGCTGCTTTTCAAGCTCTCCATCTTGCAAAGCTTCAAGAGACTGTAACATGGGATGAAGTATCTCAATAATAACGTCAATACAAGAACAACCCTCCTTCTCCCAATACACATTCAACAAAGAAACAAATCAAATCACCATCCATACTTGCCTGTAGAAAAGGTTGGAATAGACCAAAAATATCTTTATGAATTTTTTCAATGCGAGTATGGAAGCATTGACCAATTAGAGTGTTGCGCATTACACTTGGAGACAATGTAGACCTTAACCAAAGCTTACAACCTCAAACCAAGCCAAAACAACAAAACAAAAATTCAGCAAAAGAAATATAAATGAATTAAAAAACATGGAAATGGAAAAGAAAAATGGCATACCAAGCATTTCGAAGAGGAGTCTCAAGCATGCAACAGCGTGTGAAAATTCAAGTGAATCACCACTAATATGATTGAGTACAATATCGACAAAAAAGGGATAGCGTTCCAATATCCCTTCTTCAAAAGTTGAAGGATCCAAGAAGCCAAGCCTTCACAAAGCATACATAATGATGTAGCATGTAAATATCAGTAAGGAACATACTGAGATAAAGATTGATGTTAACAAATCAAAACACTTCTTACAGTGATTTGATACCAATCCATAAAGACACACGATCCAATTGAGTTCTTGGTGTTGAGGTCTCCAAAGCCACTGGCAAAGCATCTGCCTCTAAACAGCCAATAAATTTCTTTAGCAATGGCTGCAAAGGTTCCAAGTCTGTTGCTCTCCTACACATAAGCAAACATAGATCGTATCGAAAAGGGAAAAAAAAGGCTTTTGAATATCTCACACCAGAAAACTCAATGTGAACATGGTGATAAAGAAAAGATAAGTAAAGAGGTTCGTATCTATGATTTCAATGGTGATATGGCAATGACCATACTCTACTAAGTGTCTTCCATGTCTTTCTCTATAACAGAACCACTTTCTTTTGAGAAAAGATAAAGATATTCATATGTAATTTTAGATACAGAGAATTTGCTTTTACAAAACCCAAGCTCAATGGAGCATCATCAACTTAAACATGAAATCACAATCAGTGAAACTGAAGAACTTTCAGACCAACCAACTATAAGTACCTGAGTTTTCCCATTGATCCTGCTAAGCGATATCCAACAGAACGAACACTTCTCTTGAAAAATAGTAATGCATAAACTCCCTGGAAGAAAATGGGTTCACCATTGAACTAACTGTAAAAGAGAATCTTCTAGCAGAAATACACAACTGAGTGCCACAAATAAAACATACCGGAAACTGTTGATGCCCAGACAAAGCCAGCTCATGCTTATTATCAATAGCTTCAACAAACAACTCAAACTCAGTGAATAGAGGCTCAAAATCTAGGAGGATTGGGAACATCAATACCTGTGTCAAATGATGAATGGGGGAAAATAAGCTGATAAACTCTAATCCTCAAATTAGAAAATCCATTCATAAAGAAAGTGGAATGAGACTAAGTATAACTACTACCACATAAAATATCATGAAGAGAATAACTATTTTAGCAAAAATAATACTCACCATTTTGCAGTACAAAAATAATCAATTTGCACTTCCCCGTGAGATTTTCAATACAAAAAATAGACATGTAATAACATACCATGGAAAACAGAAAACATATTTAGATGAAAAGTACAGTCAACATATTTCTTGTACTAATTCAGAAGCAAAAATAAATATTTATTTATAAAGAGAAATCATAAGATGCGAGCCCAATAAATAAAATGTAAAATATTATATCAATCATAAGTACCAAGAAAACACACCTCATACAAAACATTAACAACTTCTGTATTATCACAGGCAGGATCATACTTTTCCCTTGCTATTTTTGTATTGACATCTCTCAGATGTAATGTCACCCTTTCACAATCAAGCTTCTGTAAGACATCGAGAAGTGGACCAATAGAGCTAGACTCATACTCCATGTTATACATGTCTTGGGCTTGATGATGCTGAGAAATGCATTGCAGGCACAGTCCCATTTCATCAGAGATTCTCTTCCATAACAGCCTCAGAGGTGAATCTTGACAATCATTTTTGAAGTAATTGTAAAAAGTCTCCAAAAGGGGTCCCATTATATCCCAAAAGCCACACCAAATGTGACTTCCACCAGGCAAACAAATTAGAAAATTATATGCATCTGTAAACCTGGCAATAATTACAGTTATTATGGAAACTACACCAAGGCTCATTGGATACGAAACCAGCTAGGCACCACTGCCTCAGTAACAACATAAATAGTTTTTTTTTTTTTTTCATATAGAAGAAAAAAATAACATAATCTAAATAATCACTTATTCTAGAGATACTCACACAAGTATGACTGACGATTATGTTTCATATAAGCAATAATTTATTTGCATACTTGTTCTTTAAACCCACCGTGTTTATCAAGTGCTTATACTGAGGAGATGAGGAATGTGTATAATGCATAAGAAACAGACAGAGTAAACATCTGCTTTAAGTATTATCACTCTAAACTTATTTTGCTTCAGCAACAAGTCAAAATAATTCCCATTAAAAATGAAGTCGAAATTCAAGGGGAGCCAAACATCGGCATTGCAATTCCATTATTATCAAAACGAAGAGCCAATTGTTGACTATAATTTGGATTCATTCCGGCGCTGAAAATAAAAAGGGTGGAAATAGCAATAACCATTGTTGTTTGAGGAGGTGGAGGTTACGACACTTGGAGGGGTCAACATGATCGTCATCGTCGTTCTCCTCTTCTTCCCCAATGCATCTCCACCGGTCCAGTAGCTCCCGCCTAGCAGCAAGTTTGTTCGCCGTAGCCATTGATATGTTAGGGTTTATCCTGCAGATTTTGGAATCACGTGAATATTAAGATTATGATGATGATGTCTATCATCCTAATTTTAAAACGGAACCTCCTCGGGACTGGACTGCAAAAGATTAGGGTGAGGGCACGGTTTTTAATATTCACTAATTCCATTCCATTTCTTCATAATTGAATTGTGTATTTTTTCTCATTTTTTTCGATGGCTGAATTATTATTTTTCTTATTCAAAAGAGATTTTATTCTATACTACTTTGAAAGTTTTAAGTCTCAAGCTAAAACCAAATTACCTAGTCCCTTTTCATGGTGAATATTTTTAGTTTAACTATTGAATTCTAAAATCTATTATTTTCTTGATGCTTTCAAGCTTAAAAATTAGTTGAAAAACAGTTAAAAGAATTGTCGAAAATAATTTACAAATTAGTTGATAGGTGATAATTATTAGTTTATAAATTCCGATCTCAAACTAATTGATTAAATTATAAGTGATTAAATTAATAGAATTTGTTAAGTTTGGTAAATCTATTTTTCCTGATTTCAAACTGTTTTGACCGTTGATTAAAAGTCTTAAACGGCTATTTTTGAGGCTATATAATATGTTTTTATATTTCTGAAGAAGAAAAAATATCAGATTACCAAAAGATTAAGAAAGTTTTTTTTTAAGTTTCCAAGATTGCTTAAGGCTTTGGGTTCTTTGTAAGAGTGGTATAGGACTATTGTGTAGTCTTTCAATCCAATGTGTGATTGTATCAGGTGTATTCTATTCCTTTCTTTCTTTGATTTGTATTTTTGTAAAGAATCAGTGTTGCATAGAGTCAAAGGGTGTTCTGATCTGTGTTGTGTTTTTGTCAAAGGAAGTGTGTTCTTGAGGGGTTCAAGATCACTTCTTGTGGGTGTGTGGTTATAATTTGTTGTGTATTACATAGTGGAATACCCAGGGGTTGTTCTAGGGACTGGATGTAGCTCAGGGTTGAGTGAACCAGTATAATTTGATTGTGCGAATCTCTTTATCTCTCTCTCTTTTATAAACTGTTTGATATTGTCTCTGTTATCATAAACAACTGGTTATTTTGTATTTTCAACCGGTTGATATTTTTGCGTTACAAACTGTTTGGTACTTGTTTTTACCTCTGTGCTATAAACAACCGGAATAACAAATACACTTGTTTTGGTTGTGGTGAACAGGGCCACATTAAATCAGAATGTCCAAATTATGAAAAAGTTGAATCCAAGAATGAGAAAAAGGGAAAGGCAAAGAAGGCCTACGTGGCATGGGATGAAAATGATGTCTCATCCTCAAGTTCTTCTGATGATGAAGAAGCAAACCTCTGCCTTAAAGCTTCAATATCCAGTAGTGAGAGTTCAACATCAAGTTCAGCATCTTCAATTAAAGGTAACAAATATTATGAATTGCTTGATGCATTCAATGAAACTCATGAAGAAGCTAACCGGTTGGCCCTTTCTAATAATCGGTTAAAAGGTTTGAATAACTGGATGGAAAGCAGGATCAAGACTCTTGAAGAAGAGCTTAGAAAATCAAAAGAAGATTTTGAAAATCTTGATCTTATTTTTAAAAACTCATCTTGTGATTGTGAGTCAAAAGCTTGCGAAAATTGTGAAAACCTTGAGAAAAAGATTCAATATCTTTTGAAAACTTTAGACAAGCTCACAACTGGAAAATCCAACTTTGAAAATGTTCTTTCATCTCATAAATGTGTTTTTGGGAAAGCTGGCTTAGGCTTCTATCCTAATAGTAAAGCCAAAAGAATTTCAAAACCTTTTTCAGCTGTACCAGAATTTCAATCGGTTAAAAGAATGATTCAACCGATTGTTACTTACTTTTATTGCATGAAGAAAGGTCATTCTATTATATTTTGCAGGTTTCGAAAATCTCTTGTTCCTAAAGGGATTTATAAATGGATTCCAAGATGTATTGATGTTTTTAAAGACAGTTCTAACACCAAAGGTCCCAAATTTATGAAGGGATCAAATCTTGTAATTTAATGAGTTTTATTTTGCAGATTTGTAACTGTGCTTAAAGGACCAAGAAGATTTGTACCTCAAGAACAAGTTTGCACATGTCTAAAGCATTGCTCTATGTGCATAAAACAGTCAATTTGTGTAATATGTATTTTAGGACCTATGTACTGCTATCTAAATCATTGGTTCTGAAATCTATTAAATTTCTTGATTTCTTTGTGTATATTTCAAATTACCTGTATGTCTTTATATGTTTTATACATACGTGTACACCAATCTATCTTTAATGTTCAAACATTGTATGTTCTGTTAAAAATTTGTATTTTCTCTTATATGTGCATCAGTACAGAATTTCAATCGATTGTTTCTACGAAACAACTGATTGTTTTGATTTTGTCAGCATTAGGTTAAGTTGCTTTCAAATTCCAGAATTTGTTTTGTGAATCTCTACTAAACACATTGTAATCTTTGGTCAAATTTGTATTAATTGCATCATTAAATACATTTTGCCTCTGCTATAACTGCTTATTATGGATCAGATTCCTTCAATTCTTGGAAAACAAAACTGCTTTTAGGCTTGTTCAAAGATAGCATGTGATCTTTGTGCAATTCTGATTGGAACTGACATTAGCAGCTTTATTGTGTTGAATTGATTCCTTCCATGGTTGAATCTTTGACTCATTAATTGCCAACGTTCTGATTATTTTCTGTTGGGCTTATAAATAGAAATTTTAACAGGTTATTCTTCCAAAACAACCAACTGTTTTGTATTTCTCTCTACTCTAATCTCTACAGTGTGCCATTCACCTTGTTGTCATGGAAACCACTCCTTCCTCTGCAAAAAGAGTAAAAACCACAGTTAGAAGAAGAAGTGGAAAGATGGAGAGCTGGTTCTCTAATAACCTTGAGATGATGAATAAGTATCTACTTGAGACAAGTAGAAAAGCCATCAACACTCCAAAAGTGCTTTTTTTTGCTTGGCTAAAAGAGCAGAAGATCATGGAAGTAAGAAGACTGCTGAAGGGACAACATCTCAAGCATTTTCTGGAATTAAATGGAAACATTTATCCAGAGTTGGTAAGGGTTTTCTACACCAATGTTCAATTCAATGGTGATGTGCTTTTGTCTCATGTGAAAGGTGTAGACTTGGAGATTACCAATGAAGTTTGGACAACAATAACTGGATTGAAGTTCTCTGGATTGAGAATCAACAGAGGCCACGTAGAAGCAGTTGAGAATTCAACAAAATGCAATTTTACAAAAGCTGCCTCAAGGATCCTCAAGCAAGAGAGAGGAATTTTGCTGTTGGAGGGCTGAAATTGGATGCTAGGTTGATAGCCTTGGCTGTCTCATGGATTTTAACTCCAAGGGGGAGCAACCATTCAACCTTATCTGAAGAAGATCTTGTGCTAATCTACTACATAATGAGCAAGATCAAACTGAACTGGATTCACATTATCAAAGAACATATGCAAAAGGCAACAAGGTTAACTGATTTTCACTATCCCTATGCAGTTTTGATTACTAAGTTTTTGCAATATTTTGAAGTGGATCTAGAAGGAGAGAAGTCAGACATTGTGAAGTCAACAGTGGATCCCTAAGCAAGATGGGAAAGATCAATGGAAGATGGGTGAGCAAGGTTGGAAGTGACCAAGCTGACCCAAGTGGAACCAATGCTGATGAACCAGAAACTGGAGCAGCTCAAGAAGAACCAGCTGCTGAGTTCAATGAAAGAGGACCTAGTGATTACAACATGGGAGAGAGGATGACATCAATGTCACCTTTTGAGAGATTTATGGTAAATAGAATGGACAACTTTGTTGAAAGAATGGATACCTTTGCTGAAAATCAAAGGACTTTGCAGGATACTCTTACCACAGGTTTTCAACAATTTGATACAAGATTCAATCGTGTGGAGGCACATTTCTCGAACATAGATGGACAAATTGAAGATCTTCAGAATCAACTTTTTGATATGCAGTTTGATAAGGACAACAGTCCTTCCTTTTAAAAAGTGTATTAGCTTTCCTCTTTTCATGAACAATTTCTTTATATTTGTTGTTTTTAATCCCTTCTTTTCGTCTATTTGTGAAGACAAATAGGGGGAGTATTAAGTGTGAGCTTTGGATTGTAATATTTTGCACTCTTTAAACTGTTTTATATCATTGCATTAGATAGAAAGGTTTGCTGCTCTGATAGGTTTAATCGGTTATGTCTGCAGTTCAACCGGTTGTTCTTCTGCTGCTGCACCTATGGTTTGGTTTTCTCTCTGTTTAAATGTGAAAACGTTTTTTGGTGCACTAACCTTTGGAAAAGAATATGTTGTGTTCTATCTGTGACTATAGGTGATAATCAAATTCTAAAACATCCCTTCCAAAGCAACCAGGGATTTGTCTTCATCAAATAGGGGGACAATGTTGGAACCAAGGCTTTTATGAACCAAATCTGTGAAGAATCTGTGCTGAGCTTGGTTGTTGTGATGAAGTTGGGTTTAGGTCTTCATTTTCTATTTTAGAATTTGTACATTTTGTCTTTGATTCATAACCTTAGCTTAAGCAAACTTGATTTCAAAAGAGAAAATGAATTTTGAAAAGCTAAGTGATAAACAACCGATTATTTTCTCGATTTAACCAATTGTTCCTCACAGGGCCTGTTTGATGGGTTTTACAACTGTCTTATAATTCTCTTAACTGAATCAACCGGTTATTTCGAAACTTCAATCGATTGAATTTTGAATTTCTATAACAGCTTTTTGAAAAATTGTTTTGCCCAATTACAGCTGGCTTTCTTAACAGATTAAACGAGCATTTTGTGAGGTTTATAAATAGAGACTCTCTTATCCTTTTGAAATATAGAAAATACAATTGAGATACAGAAAACGTTTGGAAAAGAGAGTTTTACAGAAATTTGAGAAAGAGTTGAAAATCAGTTTTGAGAAGAGTTTTTGCTGAAAATTTCAAGATTGCTCAATAGCTGATGTTTTGGTCAATACACGAATCTAGGAACTCATAAACAATGTGTTTTCAATTCCTTTCTTTGTTCCTAAGATTGTATTCTTGTAATTCTTGTAAGTGTGTGAAATCCTGTAAAATCATAGGGTGTTTTGATTTGAGGTGTGTTGTGTGTTAAAGAGAGTATGTGTGATCTTATGTATAAAAGATCCTCTTTTTGTGTTGTTGTGTGTATGTAATTTGTGGTACATTACATAGTGGAACTCATAAGGTTTTTCTGAAGAACTGTATGTAGCTCAAGGATTGAGTGAACCAGTATAAATTGATCTGTGCATATCTCTCTTTCTCTATCGTGGTTTATCTGTTTTGAAGTTTCTGTATCTGCTATAAACAATCAGTTATATTGTTCTTACAATCGGTTATAATTCTAGTGTATAACTTTGTTGTTAGCTGTGTAAAAATAACAATCGCTTATATCTTGGCATTGCTTGTATGATAAGAACAATCGGTTATCTTGTAATATCAATCGGTTAATTTTCTGCTGCTTGTTTTGAAAGCTTGATTTCTTTTAGCTTCTCTGATCTTTCTCTTTATGAATTGATAAAGGATTTCATTCTTAATCAAATACTTTTGAAAAGCTTTAAAAAACAATTCACCCCCCTCTTGTTTAAGCCATTAATTCTAACATTTATCGTTGGTGACTTTATCGTGGGTGACTTTATCGTAGGTGACTTTATCATAGGTAAGTTTATCGTGGGTGAGTTTATCGTGGGTGAGTTTTTCGTGGTGGAGTTTATCATGGGTAACTTTATCGTGGGTGAGTTTATTAAGCGTGATTTTATCGTGGGTGACTTTATCGTGGGTGACTTTATTGTGGGTGACTTTATCGTGGGTGATTTTATCGTGGGTGATTTTATTGTGGGTGACTTTGTCGTGGTTGAGTTTATCGTGGGTGAGTTTATGTGGGTGAGTTTATCGTGGGTGACTTTATCGTGGGTGACTTTATCATGAGTGAGTTTGTCATGGGTGAGTTCATCCTGGGTGAGTTTATCGTAGGTGAGTTCATCGTGGGTGACTTTATCACAGGTGACCTTATCATGGGTGAGTTTATCGTGTCTGACTTTATCGTGAGTGACATTATCGTGGGTAAGTTTATCGTGGTTTAGTTTATTATGGCTAAGTTTATCGTGGGAGACTTTATCGTGGGTGAGTTTATCATGGGTGACTTTATCTTGGGTGAGTTCATCGTAGGTGAGTTTACCGTGGGTGAGTTTATCGTGTGTGACTTTATCCTGAGTTACATTATAGTGGGCAAGTTTATCGTGGGTGACTTTATCGTGGGTGATTTTATCGTGGAGGACTTTATCGTGGGTGAGTTTACCGTGGGTAATTTTATGGTGGGTGACATTATCGTGGGTGACTTTATCTTGGGTGAGTTCATCGTGGGTGCGTTTTTCGTGGGTGATTTTATCGTGGGTGACTTTACTGTGGGTTGCTTTATTGTTGGTGACTTTATTGTGAGAGACTTTATCATGGTTGACTTTATCGTGGGTGACATTATCGGGGATGACTTTATCGTGGGTGACTTTATCGTGGGTAACTTTATCGTGGGTGACTTTACCGTGGTTGACTTTAGCGTATGAGTTTATCATGGGTGAGTTTATCGTGACTGAGTTTCTCGTGGGTGAGTTTATCGTGGTGGAGTTTATCGTGGGTGACTTTATCGTAGGTGACTTTATCGTGGGAGACTTTATCATGGTTGGGTTTATCGTGGGTGACTTTATCGTGGGTGACTTTATCATGGGTGAGTTTATCGTGGGTGAATTTCTCCTGAGTGAGTTTGTCGTGGGTGAGTTTCATGTGGGTGACTTTAGCGTGGGTGAATTAATCGTGGGTGACTTTACTTTGGTTGACTTTATCGTGGGTGAGTTTATTGGGGGTGACTTTATCGTGGGTGACTTTATCGTGGGTGACTTTATCGTGTGTGACTTTATCGTGGGTGACTTTATTGTTGGCGACTTTATTGTGGTTGACTTTATGGTGGGTGACTTTATGATGGGTGAGTTTATCGTGGGTGACTTTATGGTGGGTGAGTTTATCGTGGGTGACTTTATTGTGGGTGAGTTTATCGTGGGTGACTTTATCGTGAGTCAGTTTGTTGTGGGTGACTTTATCGTTGGTGTGTTTATCGTGGGTGTGTTTATCGTAGTGGAATTTATCGTGGTAGAATTTATCATGGTTGAGTTTATCGAGGTGAGTTTTTCATCGGTGAATTTATCGTGGATGAGTATTTCCTTGGTGAGTTTATCATGGGTGAGTTTATCGTGGGTGAGTCTGTCGTGGGTGAGTCTATAATGGGTGAGTCTATCGTGAGTGAGTTTAACGTGGATGATTTTATGGTGATGGAGTTTATCGTGGATGACTTTATTGTCGGTGACTTTGTCGTGGGTGTCTTTATTGTGGGTGCGTCTATTGTGGATGATTTTATGGTGATAGAGTTTATCGTGGATGACTTTATCGTTGGTGACTTTATCATAGGTGAGTTTATTGTGGGTGACTTTATCGTGGGTGACATTATCGTGGGTGAGTTTATTGTGGCTGACTTTATCATGGGTGAGTTTATTGAGCGTGATTTTATCGTGGGTGACTTTATCCTAGGTGAGTTTACAATGGGTGACTTTATCGTGGGTGAGTTTATCGTGAGTGACTTTGTCGTGGTTGAGTTTATCGTGGGTGAGTTTACATTGGGTGATTTTATTGCAGGTGAGTGTATCGTGGGTGACTTTATCGTGGGGAGTTTGTCGTGGGTGAGTTCATCTTGGGCGACTTTATTGT
This sequence comes from Phaseolus lunatus, assembly GCA_013389735.1. Classification (NCBI taxonomy): domain Eukaryota; kingdom Viridiplantae; phylum Streptophyta; class Magnoliopsida; order Fabales; family Fabaceae; genus Phaseolus; species Phaseolus lunatus. Next base: position 38,066,861 of record CM023861.1, read on the forward strand.
GGGTGAGTTCATCCTGGGTGACTTTATCGTGGGTGAGTTTATCGTGTGTGACTTTATCGTGGGTGACATTATCGTGGGTAAGTTTATCGTGGTTTAGTTTATCATGGCCGAGTTTATCGTGGGAGACTTTATTATGGGTGACTTTATCGTGGGTGACGTTATCTTGGGAGAGTTCATCGTGGGTGAGTTTATCGGGGGTGAGTTTATTGTGTATGACTTTATCGTGAGTTACATTATAGTGGGCGAACTCATCTTGGGTGACTTTATCGTGGGTGATTTCATTTTGGGGGGCTTTATCGTGGGTGAGTTTATCGTGAGTGAGTTTATCGTGGGTGAGTTTATGGTTGGTGACTTTATTATGGGTGAGTTTATCGTAGGTGTGTTTATCATGGGTGTCTTTATCGTGGGTGGAGTTTCTCGTGGAAAAGTTTATCATGGGTGATTTTATCGTGGGTGACTTTATCGTGGGTGAATTTGTTGTGGGTGACTTTATCGTGGGTGAATTTATCGTTAGTAAGTTTATCGTGGATGTTTTCATTGTGGGTGAGTTTATCGTGGGTGAGTTTCTCGTGGGTGAGTTTATCGTGGGTGATTTTATAGTGGGTGAGTTTATCGTGGGTAACTTTATCATGGGTGACATTATCGTGGGTGATTTTATCGTGGGTAACTTTATCATGGGTGACATTATCGTGGGTGATTTTATCGTGGGTGATTTTATCGTGGGTGACTTTATCGTTGATGACTTTATTGTGGTTGACTTTATAGTGGGTGACTTTATGGTGGATGAGTTTATCGTGGGTGACTTGACCGTGGGTGACTTTAGCGTAGGTGAGTTTATCGTGGGTGACTTTATTGTGGGTGAGTTTATCGTGGGTGACTTTATTATGGGTAACTTTATCGTGGGTCAGTTTATTGTGGGTGAGTTTATCGTGGGTGACTTCATCGTGGGTGACTTCCTGTGGGTGAATTTATTGTGGCTGACTTTATCGTGAGTGACATTATAGTGGGCGAGTTTATCGTGGGTGATTTTATCGTGGGGGACTTTATCGTGGGTGAGTTTATCGTGGGTGATTTTATCGTGGGTGACTTTATCGTGGGTGAGTTTATCGTGGGTGTGTTTATCGTGGGTGGAGTTTCTCGTGGAAAAATTTATCATGGGTAATTTTATCGTGGGTGACTTTGTCGTGGGTGACTTTATCATGGGTGAATTTATCACTAGTGAGTTTATCGTGGATGTTTTCATTGTGGGAGAGTTTGTCGTGGGTGAGTTTCTCGTAGGTGAGTTTATCGTGAGTGATATTATAGTGGGTGAGTTTATCGTGGGTAACTTTATGATGGGTGACTTTATCGTGGGTGATTTTATCGTGGGTGACTTTATCGTGGGTGACTTTATCGTAGCTGACTTTATTGTGGGTGACTTTATAGTGGGTTAATTTATCGTGGGTGACTTTATAGTGGATGAGTTTATTGTGGGCGACTTTTTGGTGGGTGAGTTTATCATGGGTGACTTTACCGTGGGTGACTTTATTGTAGGTGAGTTTATCGTGGGTGACTTTTTTGTGGGTGACTTTATCGTGGGTGACATTATTATGGGTGACTTTATCGTCGGTGAGTTTATCATATCTCATCTCATTTCTCATTTCATATCTCATCTCATTTCTCATCTCACATCTCATCTCATTTCTCATCTCATATCTCATCTCATTTCTCATCTCATATCTCATCTCATTTCTCATCTCATTTCTCATCTCACTTCTCATCTCATATCATATCTCATCTCATTTCTCATCTCATCACATAATCTCATCTCATTTAGGGTCTGATGTGGTCTGATTCGGTACGGTTCGGTCAGGTCTGGTCCGGTCTGGTTCGATCAGATTCCGTTGGGTCTGGTGCAGTCCGGTGCAGTCTGGTCTGATCCGGTTTGGTGAGGTCCAGTCCGGTTCAGTCTGGTTCGGTCTGGTGCGGTTCGATACTCTGTAGTTCTGTTCGGTCCGGTTTGATCTGGTTCAATATGGTCTGGTTCGATCTTGTCTTGTTCGATCCAGTGTGGTCTAGTTTGGTTTGGTCCAGTACGATCCAGTCCGGTTCGGTATGGTCTAATTTAGTCTGGTGTGGTCGGGTTCAGTCTGGCCCAGTTGGGTACGCTCTGGTTTAGTTCGGTTTGGTTCGGTTCAATCTGGTTCGGTCCTGTCTGGTTCCCTTCCAATCGGTCTTGTCCGATTTGGTATGGTCTAGTTTGGTACGGTATGGTCAGGTTCGATCCGGTCCGGTCCCCTTTGTTCGGTTTGGTTTGGTTCAATCCAATTTGGTCCTGTCCGGTTCCGTTTGGTCTAGTTCGGTTCAGTTGGGTACGGTTTGGTTCGATCCGTTCTAGTTTTGTTCGGTCTGTTCCGGTTCGGTTCAATTCAGTACGGTCTGGTTCGGTTCAGTTCGATGTGGTGGGGTTCCGTTTAGTTTGATTAGGTTGAGTCTGGTTCAGGTCGGTTCGGTCCGATCCGGTCTGGTGCGATTCGGTTTAGTCCGGTACGTTTCAGTCCGGTGCGGTTAAGTTTGTTCAGTTTTGGTTCAGTCTGATTAGGTTCATTGCGGTCCGGTCCGGTTTGATTCGGTTCGTTCCAGTTTGGTTTGGTCTAGTAATGTCTCGTTCGGTCTAGTTGAGTTTGGTCCGGTTCGGTCTGGTCAAGTTCGGGATGGTCCAGTTTGGCTCGGTCTGGTCCGGTTCAGCTCGGTCTGGTCGGGTTCAGTTCTGTTTGATTCGGCTTAGTCTTTTTTGTTTAGTTCGATTTAGTTTGGTACGGTCTGGACAGGTCCAGTTCTAGTCGATCTGGTCACGTTTGGTCCAGTTTGGTTTGGGCCGGTCTGGTTCCATCCAGCTTCCATCAAGTTCCGTTCGGTTTGGTCTGTTTCGAGCCAGTTTGGTTTGGTCCGATCCGGTCTGGTTCAGTCTAGTTCAATCTGGTGGGGTCCTATCTGGTTCGGTTCTGTCCTGTGCAATCCAGTCCAATCTAGTCCGATTTGGTTTGGTTCGGTCCAGTCCGATTCAGTATGGTATAGCTTGCTCTAGTGTGGTCTGCTTCGGTCCGATTTAGGGGTTAGGGTGTAAGGTTTAAGGTGTAAGATTTACGGTTTAGGGTCTGGTGTGGTCTTGTCCGGTCCGGTTTGATTATATTCAGTTCAGTTTGGTTCGGTTCGGTCTGATTCGATTCGATTCGGTTCGGTCCGGTCAGGTCTTATCTGGTTTGGTCTTCATTGGTCCAATTTGGTGTGGTCCGGTCCGGTCCAATCTGGTTCGGTCCGGTTCTGTTTGGTCTGGTTCAGTTTGGTTCGGTTCGGTGCGATTTGATCCTTTCTGGTTCGATTCGGTCCGGTCTGGTCTTGTTCAATTTGGTTCGATCCAGTGCAGTTCGGTATGGTCTAGTTTGGTCCGGTTTGGTCTAGTTCGGTTCGGTTTAGGGTTTAGGTTCAGGTGTGGTCTGGTCCGATTCGGTTTGGTTCGGTCCAGTCAGGTTTGGTTTGGCCCGGTTCGGTTCAATCCAGTATGGTTCGGTTTAGTTTGGTCGAGTTCAGTCTGGTTAGGTTCGGTTCGTTCGTTGTTGTTTGATCCAGTTCAGTTTGGTCCTGTTCGGTTTCGTCCTATTCGATCATGTGTGGTTCGGTAGTGTTTGGTTCGATTCAATTTGGTCTAATCAGGTTTAGTCCAGTTCGATTCGATCTGGTGCGGTTCTGTCCGATCTGGTTCGATTCTGTCCGATCCTATTTGGTTCAGTTTGGTCCTGTTCGATCCAATCTGCTCCGGTCTGGTTCAGTCTAGTCTGGTTTAGGGTTAATGCATCAGGGTTTAGGATTCAGGATTCAGGGTTAATGCATCAGGGTTCGGGATTCAGGGTTAAAGGTTCAGGATTCAGGGTTAAGGGTTCATGGTTCAAGGTTAAGGGTTCGGGGTTAGGAGTTCGGGGTTCAAGGTTCAGGATTCAGGCATCAAGGTTCAGGGTTTGGGCATCAGGGTTCAAGGTTCAGGCATCAACATTCAGGATTATGGGATCAGGGTTCAAGGTTCAGGGTTCAGGGTTAAGGCATCAGGATTCGGGGTTCAGGATTTAGGGTTCAGGGTTCAGGCATCAGGGTTCAGGCATCAGCGTTTAGGATAATGGGTTCAGGGTTCAGGGTTTAAGGTTCAAGGTTCAGGGTTCAGGTATTTGGGTTCAAGATTCAGGGTTCAGAGTGCAGGATTCAGGGTTCAGGGTTAAGGGGTTAGTATTAGGGGTTTAGGGTAATGGGTTAAGGGTTCAAAGTTAAGGGTTAAGGGTTAATGGTTTAAGGGTTTAGACATCATCTATCATGATTATGGGTTCAGGATTTAGGGTTCATGGTTCAGGGTTCAGGGTTCAGGGTTCAAGGTTCAAGAATATGGGTTCAGGGTTTTGGCTTCAGGGTTAAGGGTTAATGGATCGGGGTTCAGGGTTCAAGGTTCGGGGTTCAGGCATAAAAGTTAAGGGTTGTGACATCAAGGTTTAGGGTTTGGGGTACATGGTTTAGGGTTAAGGGTTAAGGGTTTAGGGTATATGCATTAACGATCAGGATTATGGGTTCAGAGTTTAGGGTTTAGGGTTCGTGGTTCAGGGTGCGGGGTTCAGGGTTCATGGGTCAAGCATCAGGCATCAGGGTTAAGGATTCTGGGTTCAGGGTTCAGGGTTTTGGCTTCAGGGTTAAGGCTTCACGGTTCAGGGTTAAGGGTTTTGGCTTCAAGGTTAACGGTTCAGGGTTCGGGGTTCAGGGTTCGGGCATCAAGGTTCAGGGTTAAGAGTTAAGGATTTAGGGTTTAGGGTTAAGGGTTCATGGTTAAGGGTTAAGGGTTAAGGGTTAAGGCTTAAGGGTTCAGGCATCAATGTTTAGGATTATGGGTTTAGGGTTGAGGGTTCAGGGTTCAGGGTTGAGGGGTCATGCATTAGGGTTAAGGATTCAGGGTTTGAGGTTTAGGGTTCGGGGTTCAGGGTTCAAGGTTCGGGGTTCAAACATCAGGGTTAAGGGTTAAGGGTTCATGGTTATGGATTTAGGGTTTGGGGTTTGGGGTTCAGGCATCAGGGTTCAGGTTTCAAGCATCAGGGTTCAGGGTTAGAGCATCATGGTTCACGGTTCAGGCATATGGGTTCAGGGTTTTGGCTTTAGGGTTAAGGGTTCAAGGTTCAGGCATTGGGGTTCAGGGTTCAGGTATCAGTGTTCAGGATTATGGGTTCAGGGTTCGGGATTCAGGGTTCGGGGCTCAGGCATCAGGGTTCAGGTTTCAGGCATCAGGGTTCAGGGTTAGAGCATCATGGTTCACGGTTCAGCCATATGGGTTTAGGGTTTTGGCTTCAGGGTTCAGGGTTCAAGGTTCAGGCATTGGGGTTCAGGGTTTTGGCATCAGTGTTCAGGATTATGGGTTCAGGGTTCATGGCTCAGGGTTCGGGGCTCAGGGTTCAGGGCTCAGGGTTCGGGGCTCAGGGTTCAGGCATCAGGGTTAGAGGATCATGGTTCACGGTCAGGCATATGGGTTCAGGGTTTTGGCTTCAGGGTTCAGGGTTCAGGCATCAGGGTTCAGGGTTCAAGCATTAGCGTTCAGGATTATGGGTTCGGGGTTTAGGGTTTGGGGTTTTGGGTTCAGAGTTCAGGGATCTGGCATCAGTTTTCAGGGTTCGGGGTTCAGAGTTCGGGATTCAGGCATTAGGGTTAAGGGTTAATGGTCAGGGTTAAGGGTTAAGGGTTCATGATTAAGGCTTAAGGCTTAAGGGTTCTGGGTTGAGGGGTCAAGCATCAGGGTTAAGGATTCAGGGTTCAGGGTTTAGGGTTCGGGGTTTAGGCATCATGGTTCAGGGTTTGGGGTTCAGAGTTCATGCATCAGGGTTCAGGGTCAGAGGATATGGGTTTTGGCTTCAGGGTTTTGGCTTTAGGGTTCAGGCATCAACGTTCAGGATTATGGGTTCAGGGTTTAGGGTTCAGGGTTTCAGGGTTCAGGGTTCAGGGTTTAGGGTTAAGGGTTCATGTACCAGGGTTAAGGGTTCATGTATCAGGGTTCAGGGAGAAGGGAGAAGAGTTAAGGGTTAAAGATTCGGGGTTTAGGGTTCAGGGTTCGGGGTTCAGGGTTCAGGCATCAACATTCAGGATTATGGGTTCAGGGTTCAAAGTTCAGGGTTCAGGGTTCAGGATTTAGGGTTCAGGGTTCGGGGTTCAGGCATCAAGGTTCAGGTTTCAGGCATCAGGGTGCAGAGTTAGAGCATCATGGTTCACGTTTCAGGCATATGGGTTAAGGGTTCAGGGTTCAAGGTTTAGACTTTAGGGTTCAGGATTCAGGCTTGAGGGTTTAGGTTTCAAGCATCAGGGTTCAGGATTAGAGCATCAGCAAGCTACATCGAAAGCGTACAATTAGCGGATGGTTCATGGTTTGCTCTATTTGTACTCAAACTCGTTTCTTTTGAAATGTCATAGGAATAAATTCATATGATATTTGAAATGCAATTATGATGCAAAATGCTTATAATGAATTAACTAGGTATGGGTCATGGGGAATCTGTTATACCTATGGAACATGGTTTGGAATAAAGGGACTCAGGTGCAGGTAAAAGGTACCAAGATGACCACAACATTAGAAGAGGATGTGAATTTTTGCTTTCCAATCAACAACTTTCTGGTGGCGAGGAAGAGAGCTATGTTGCATGTCAACAAATGGTAACTTGTATACATTCTCAGTCTTTAAACTTCCTATAGATGGACACAACCTGCACCACAATTCATATTACATAGTTTAGTCAATAAGGAAGGTTTAATTTCCATGCATATGAGTAAGTAGTAATATAAATTGTAGCACCTCATCAAGCTCCACCACTGATTGTGCTAACTTCTGATACTCCTTTGGATCAGACACAATGTCTGAATCAGCAAGCTTGACCTGAAATTTCATCTTTGAGACAAAAGTTATCACAGAAAATGGAAACCAGCCATCCAGGTGTGGTTGTCTGTACCTTTCACCCCGTCTCCTATTTTCCCGTTCCCGCCTCGTATCAGCTTTACAGGCCTCAAACTCCTCGCTACTCATAACTGGGGCTGGAACATTCATTCCCATACCGAAGTCAGCAAGATCCCTGAACATAAATTATTGTATTACAATTAAACCTTCTAAATACCAACACATCGACATTGCATTGGATAAACATGAAACCAAATTCAATAGGAGTTTCAAACTACAACTCTTAAATCCATAAAAGAAAGTAAATGGCACATAAAAATCCATAGAAAAAGAGAACAAAATTGAATAAAGAGCACATACAATTTTTGGTCACACTGAAGAAACATCTCCAACACTGCTCACTTCCCTACCAAAGTCTCGATCTTTGGAAAAGTCCCTGTTCAAGAAAAGAAATACTATACCAACACAAATGTTGGTGTAAAACTATTAACCTAAAAAACAATTCAAAATCTAAAATTCGTCTATCATACAGTTATACACAAAATACAAATAATCATCCAAGACATATCTTTTAAATATACTCCTAACTTGTAAAATTAAGATAGAAAACCATCTTGATTTAGTCATGAGTGTGCACCCTCACCACTTTATCAAGATTCTTTTCATTCTCAGTACTTTCATCCTTATTCACAACAACTAGTTTGACTCAAATACAAATAAGATTTCAAGAAAACAACCCTGTTGCCAATAGGAAAGCCAAATAGAGAAAAAAAAACAGCATTATCACTCGGTAATGATGGTTTGACACCATCATCTTTAGGGAACCCAAGTCTAGCTGTGTGTTCTTGGAAATTGGGTGAGGATTAAACTCGAAAAGGACAAATGTAAGCATGTACCTACACGATCACCAACCCATATTCCAGCCTCTTCACCACCAGTGCCTGCTCGTACTGCATAAGTGAATGAAGATAAAAAAAAAAACCTTTATAGAGCCAGAAAAGTAAATGAAGAAAGCAATGTATTGATGTGTTAAACTCTGCTATCCAGAATTGTGGAGTGCAACCTAAGTGTCCTATATATAGCACAAAACAAGTCACTCCCATGATGCATGAAACACTCAACTAAGCCATAAAGCAAAATCGTTGAGCTACAACAATATAAAGAAAGAGATTATGTACCTTCAATCATTACGTTTCTAGCATCTAGAGGATCACTGGGAAGCAGTAGCACCTATCATTGTGTAAGACAAAATTAAAAAGTTCTGAAACTCCCGTATTTGATTACCACCGCGTAAAAGTGCATTGTACCAGCAACTGTCACAACATAGTGAACAAGATTAATATCTGGTAGGATGAGTTTGAAAATTGTAAGGACCTAGAAACTTTAATTGGAATAAAAGTGTTATATTTAAATAATTTCAGAAGTTATTATTCAAGATACAAAGAGCTGGTAATAGAAATTTCGTAGTAGTCGGACCTCGGACGTCACCCAAGATCTGGGGTCAGCGGGTAGAGGTCGGTCGGCTGACTATTGTATTAACAAAGTAGTCAGGTGCGATGACCTTATCGTGAGGTAATCACGTGGGTGTGCTCGAGGAAGACATGGGGATCAAGAAGAGTAAAGGAAGATAAGTGTAACTTTGAAATCTATGAGATCGCCTAGTTAGTACATGATCGCCAGTCGCCTATGGTGCACATGATCTTCGAAAGTGCACTCAGTATGTGGTCCGGATACTGGATCAACCAGAGTGGGTTCCACAAAACCACACGTATCAAGGTGTGGGTTAAGCCTTAGATACGCTGTGCATGCAAAACTCTATGCTTGAGCATAAGAAATCGTCCTTGGTGTTGCATGCATGGGCGCACGAGTAGTGCTGACCTACTCTTGGAAATGTGAAGCTACCGACGTCACCAAGTCATGTGGAAATGATACCTTGGACGTAACATAGTGGGATGAAGAACCTACAGCAAGGCGTGGCGATGTGTCGTCGGGCATCGCCAGGGCGCGAGGCATGCGGGCATCGCCAGGGCGCGAGGCATGCGGGCATCGCCGGGCGCGAGGCATGCGGGCATCGCCAGGGCGCAACATCGGTCGTCCTCCAGGATGAGGCATCGGTGGGTAGTCATCGCGCGAGTGGTCATCGGTGGAAAGTTATCGCGCGATGTCGTGTTTCACGCAGATGAAGTGGAACCCAGGCTCCCAGCATGAGCGTCTTGAATGCGCGACACGTAGTCAGTGAGCGTACTTCAGAACAGTGGCTCCAGAGAGTTGGTATGGAAAGTGACCCAAAACCCACATGGCCACACTGTTCAAGGAAGTGTGCACGCAACCTTTCCTGCAGAGTGGGTGGTGGCAGCGGCATTCTGGGCAAATTGAGTTAGATTTAAAAACTCACTTCTGAGAGGCAAAGAAGGTGCTGTGATTCAAGAGTGACAGAGTGAGTGAGTGAGTTACCTTCATCCTTCTCTTTTCTCTCCTTCACTCTGCCATTCAGGCCTTATCACGTTCCTGCTTAGCTATCGACGACCGCCATAGAGCACCTGAGAGGTTCTCTGCAAGTTCTCCAGATCAGAACGCTTAGGCAGAGTTCGAGCATCCTTAAGTTCGGTGGGTTAGAGCTCGAAGTGAGGTTTTACGCAAGCCCAGGTAAGGGAAGCTAGCTTTATTTTCAATAAAAGCCGTAGATTTGCTGTTTCTGAAGTGAAGGCGACGTGGTCGCCGGTTTCACATCCTTTTTGTGATGCTCTGTTCTATGTGTTTGGGCGACGTGGTCGCCGGTTTTAAACCCCTTTTCATGATGTTCTGTTCTTATGTGTTTGGGCGACGTGATCGCCGGTTTTTAAATACACATTTCGAAATCCCCTGCTTTTGGACCAGATCGCCGGTTTTGGCGTTGTTTCTCGAACTCCCCTGTTTTTGGTGTGGTTTGAAACTGTTTGAGATTTAAATGTGATATTCGAAAATCTGAACCTTGGAATGATTGTTGCTGTGATTGGAAATCGTTTCTTTTAAGTGTTATATGATGTGATGAATGTTTGAATGTGGGATCAAGACATAGTATTTTCAGGAAAGGAAATACCGTGTTGAGATTAGTTATGAGGTGTATTGATCAGTGAGTATCCTGTGAATGAGACGATCCTGACTCTGCTGATATGATGGAGTCACATAGATGAAGTCATTCAGTTGGTGAGAGTCGAAGGAGGTCCATATGTATGGGTAAGTCGTTTGAAAGATAACTGACTTGACCTGTTATATGGATTAACCCTGTCATACTGTGAGAGTGATGAGTTTGAGGCCGAGATTATGTTGATGCGCATGGCTGTGGGAACATTACAGCAATGAAGTATGACAGGTGCAGGTCTCTGGATGCTAAGTTCAACGCACGAGTCTTCCGGAAGTAGTGTCAAGTGTCATGTGTGATGAGTCAGTGGAAGTCTGACGTGAGAAATGAGAAACATTGAAAATTGATAGACACTTGATGGAATTATGTGAATTGAACGACTCTTGAGGAAATTGTGAAATATGTGATTACTTGATGGCTGTGTGATATGAATGAGAAAGTGATGGACTTTTGTGAATGTTTAAAAAGGCTTATCTATGTTGGTTGTCCAGTTCATAATTTAAAGTTTAAAAATATCTAGCTTACCCTCTGTATTGTTATGTGGCTGTTTTCTCTTAAAACTGTGATGATCGTGTACTTTACACGGGAGCAGATGATCTTCCAGGGAGTAGATCTCCTCAGTGAGTGGTCGCCGGGGGGAGATCGCCTGTTTCTGTCTCTACGTGGTGATCGCCTGTTTTCTGTTCTGATAGAAGATCGGCTGTTTTGGGTCTTCTGATAGGAGATCGCCTGTTTTGTCCTTTTCATGCTGTATTTGTTTTTTTATTTCGAAACAATTGATGGAATGTATTAAAACCCTATAAGAGGGACGTCTCTTTTTGAATACGATGTACGGGATGATGTATTTTCAATATCTAATACATATGTTGATTTTGTAAATTCAATATCTATGCTTTATTCTATTATATAAATAGGAAAAGGTTTTGGAGGGATGTTACAAAAATACTGATGAGCGAACTAAATTTTTTAATATATTTGCCTTAAAAACACCCCAAAACTTGTGGATACCATCTCCGACAACTAGATTAAAGATAATTTAAACTCAATAATTATTTTAACTAAGAATTTTGATGTTTTCTATGTTGCACAATTAATGCCTTACATATGATATGGAATAAATATGATTTGTTTTTATTTGTAATGTTTTTATTTGTGATGCAAATGGATTGAAACAACAGAATAGTTAGGATCTTTAATTGTTCTTTCTATCTTTCTTTAATGGAAATGGGTATCTTTATATAACAAAACAATACTAACAACAAAAAGCCAAGTCACTTACTTTGGCCGCATTATTCTCATACTGATCCATCACCTCATCAAGCAAAGCAGGCCAAGAATTTAGTTCCATCTTTTGCCATGATGACAAAAGATCATAAACAGATTTAAGTCGATCTATAATTCATATAAACAGAAAAAATAATTAGTAATTTCAAAGAGCGTAGTTGCAGCTTTATCACTTAAAAGAAAGTACATACTTGAAAAGGGGAATTTTGAACCATTTTCTTGCATAACTTCAGCTTTGTGCAGTAAAAACTGCAACCATGAAAACCCCTACAGAGGAGAGAATAGTTAAAACTAAACTGTAAAGTCACGAATTAAAACATGTTCTTTGTATTTTAAGAAGCCTGGATTAAAAATAAAACACTTCAAAGGGAATATAGTTAAAAAAAAAAACATATTTCATGTTGGATAAAGATAAATTGGAGCATATTTAAAAATATCAGTAATCATGTTCATTGAAGGAAAATAAAATGATATACACATAGATAACCATCAAGGACTGATTTAAACTAGGAGTTTAAGTACTAAAAACACAAATACACTGTTTGGGTACATGCTCACTACCTTCGCTAAAGGAGTATCTGATGGGAGAGTCAAGAGCATGTCAATTACATCCAAAAATTTTTGAAGATCATTATGAACTTCCCACTCATTTATATGAGGAAGAATCTGCTGTTGGAGAGGTCCAAGTACGTTCAACATGTGTACCATTTTGGGAGCATTTGAATCCTTCACTCCAGAAAGAATGTAAAGAAAACACAATCATGAAACCAGCATGGTAAGAAGATAAAAGGCTTCAAAAAATCAAAGAGTTAGGCACCTTGTAAAAATTGTATCTAGTTGTTGGTGTTGAGGAAATAAAACAGAGCAAGATATTTTATTATCTTTACTAACAATTACATTTATAATACTTTCAGTAGCTGTCTTCTAAATGCTTATGAGCAGTTACTTAGAAATATTTATTCCACAATTGAAACAAGAAAAATAAAGAGTCACATGCATTTATGTGCAGTTACAAAATCATAATATCCAACACTCCTCCTTGATTTTTTGACTGCAAACTCCAATCTTCTGTCTTAAGAATTCAAACTTGCTAGTTGGAAGTGACTTGGTAAACAAATTTGCAAGTTTTTTCATCCTCGCTTTGCTTGATCTCCATTCAACACCTTTGGATAGTGCAGATTCTAAAAGACTTTTGTCAAAGCCTAAACTGAGAAGATAATTATCTATTCGGCTATACCATGCTCTTGGAGCCTCTTTTAAACCATAAAGAGCTTTAGACAACCTGTAAACTTTGCTTCTTTTCCTTCCACAATAAAACCTTTAGGTTGCTCAACATAAATTTCCTCTTCAAGAAATCCATTTAGGAATGTTGACTTAACATCCATTTGATGTACCTTTCTATCTCGACATATGTCAACAAGCTCCCAGGTTTTGTTCTTCTCAATCATATACAACTCCTCCTCCATTGTCTTTTTCCACTTTGGGTCATTGATAACTTTTGTGTGATCAGAAGGTTCACATACTGCAACGTTATATCTATGATATATGCCAGAGGGTAATCGAGTGTCTTTAATTGGTGGATCATCTTCCATTTCAGATTTTTGTATCTTGAGAAGCCCTTGACCAAGCTTCTTATGCCATATCTCAGCAGTATTTTTCTTTGTTGAAAATACTGTCTCCTCCTCCTGAAATAAATCTAATGAGAAACTTTTACCTCTCATTGTTACCTTGAACAAATCTTGTCCGGTAGCATCCTTGATCAAACAATGGTTATCTTCAAAAAATACCTTGAATCCTTTTTGTAGCAACTGACCAACACTCAATAAATTTTGGTCTACGTTAGGTACATATAACACATCAGTAATAGTTTTGGTACCTGAATGTGTTGCTACAACTATGGTTCCTATTCCTTTTACTGGAATATGACCCCATGGCCTATCTTGACCTTTGAAATTTTTGAAGGCTTCAACTCCTTGAAATTTTTTTTGTCATTGGTCATGTGATTTGTGCATCCACTGTCAATTAGCCAAGATGCACTTGAAATATTGCTGCAAAAACCAGTTGCAACGAAAAGTACATCCTCCTCGTCATTTGCAATTTGAGCATCTACATCTTGTTGCTCATTTTGGTTTCTACAAATGACTGCTTCATACCCAAGTTGATTGCACTTGTTGCACTTAGCATCAGGTCTTATCCAACACTTAAACGGTGGATGACCTAACTTGTTGCAATGCTTACAAGGAGGATAATTTCTACCTTTGTTTCTCCAGCCACCTTCATGTTTGGCAAGTAAGGCTCCTTCTACTATTGCTCCATCTTGTCTCATGGCTCTCCTTTGGCCTTATGCTTGTAAAGCATTTAAGAGCTCTGCAAGCGAAATCTTTGATAGGTCCTTTGTGTTTTCCAGGGTTGTTATGGTGGCTTCAAATCTCTCTGTAACTGTTACAAGCAGTTTTTCCACAATTCTTGAATCATTTAACACAGATCCAAGCAACCTCACTTTGTTGGCAATGCTTAGAAGTCTGTCAGAGTACTCTTTTACGGATTCTGACTCCTTCATTCTCTACAATTCAAACTCCCTGATTAGATTCAGCACTTGCATTCCACGAATCCTCTCATCACCTGCATATTCTGCATTTAGGTAATCCCATATTGCTTTTGCTGACTTCAAGGACATTATCCTTGTGAATACCATAGGAGATACTGCTGCAAATAGACATGCTTTTGCCTTTGATCTTTTTATCTTCTTTTCCTTCTGTGATTTTATTTGTGCCACAGTAGGGTTTTCTGGAAGAGACTGAATTTCATTGTCCTCTTCTACAGCTTCCCATAAATCCAATGCTTCTAGGTAGGTTTCCATACGTACATCCCACATTTGATAATTGTCTCCATCGAAGATTGGTGGTGCCATTACAGAAAAATTGGACCCTCCTTCCATTGGTGCACTCTATTAACCTCACAGATCCCTCAAGAAGATAACTCTGATACCAATTGTTGGTGTTGAGGGAATAAAACAGAGCAAGATATTTTATTATCTTTACTAACAATTACATTTATAATACTTTCAGTAGTTGTCTCCTAAATGCTTATGAGCAATTACTTAGAAATATTTATTCCACAATTGAAACAAGAAAAATAAAGAGTCACATGCAGTTTCATGCATTTATGTGCAGTTACAAAATCATAATATCCAACACTAGTAGCAGATTTGTGAGACAAAAGGTACTTCTTTCTGTAGTCTAAACAAAGATAAAATAAGTGTTCCAGCATGAGTTTAGCATCTAGACTGAGCAAATTTATGGAGTGTGTAACATCCCGCCAAAACCTTTTTATATTTATATAATGAAAATAAAGGTAAACAAATATATTGAAGTGAACATAATTATATATATGTAAAGAAGTTTCTCCTCACAGGGAGTTTAATACATATTCGGTCAATTCCAAAACTTAAACAAAATACAGCAAAATAAAACAAACAGGCGATCTCCTGATAGAAAACAGAAAACGGCGATCTCCTAACAGATAAGGCGATCTCCTATCAGAAAACAGAAACAGGGGTGATCGCCTAACAGAAACAGAAACAGGCGATCTCCGTCCGGCGACCCCTCACTGAGGAGCTCTACTTCCTGCAACATCATCTGCTCCCGTGTAAAATCATACACGATCATCACAGGTTTAAGAAAATATCCACAAACAAGAACATAGGGTAAGCTAGATATTTTAAAGAGAATTTAGATATGAAACTTTAAAATCAAGATAAAACAAATTTAAAACACCCACGTAAAACCATCAACGTTCTCATTCTCTTCACATGACCATCAAGTAATCACATATTTCAAAATTTCCTCAAGAGTCTTTCAATTCACATACACCATCAAGTGTCTATCAATTCAATGTTTCTCATTTCTCACGTCAGACTTCCACTGACTCATCACACAAGACACTTGACACCACTTCCGGAAGACTCGTGCGTTGAACTTAGCATCCAGAGACCTGCACCTGTCATACTTCATTGCTGTAATGTTTCCATAGCCATGCGCATCAACACAATCTCGATCTCAATTTCATCACTCTCACAGTATGACAGGGTTAATCCATATAACAGGTCAAGTCAGTTATCTTTCAAACGACTTACCCATACATATTGACCTCCTTCGACTCTCACCAACTGAATGACTTCATCTATGTGACTCCATCATATCAGCAGAGTCAGGATCGTCTCATTCACAGGATACTCACTGATCAATACACCTCATAACCAATCTCAACACGGTATTTCCTTTCCTGAAAATACTATGTCTTGATCCCACATTCACAACATTCAACACAACATATAACACTTAAATGAACGATTCCAATCACAGCAAAACTCCTTCCAAGGTTCAAATTTTCGAATATCACATTTAAATCTCAAACAGTTTCAAACAACACAAAAACAGGGGAGTTCGAAAAACAACGCCAAAACCGGCGATCTCGTCCAAAAACAGGGGATTATGCAATAACAGTTGAAGACCGGCGACCACGTCGCCCCATCATCTCAATCATCTAATATAAGGTTTTCGTTGGAAAACACCAAGAGCTCCGAAAACCCACCGAAGCTTAAAGATGCTTTCACTCTGATTTAGCGTTCCGGTCTGGAGAACTTGTAGAGAACCTCCCCAGGTATCCAAGTGCAGTCGTCGCTCGTCGTACTGGTGCTTGGGGATGTCTGAAATGCAGCGCGAAGGAGAGAAAAGAGAAGGATGAAGGATGAACTCACTCTTGAACCACAGCAGCGTTCTTTGCCTCTCTGAAGTGAGTTTTTGAATCTAAACCAACTTCTCCACAATTTCCGCTGCCACCACCCACTCTGCAGCAAGGCTTGCGTGCACGCTTCCCTGAACAGTACGACTACGCGTGCCTCTGCGCAGGCCAACACTTTGATGTCACTATTCTGAACCACTCTTTTTGTCTACGTGTCGCGCGTGCAGGACGTTTCATGCTGGGAGCCTGGGTCCCACCTTATCTGTGTGGAAACTCGACGTCGCGCGGTAACTTTCCACCGCTGACTCTTCCTGGCAAACGACCGATGTCTTTCCCTGGAAGACGACCGATGTCTCCCTCTGGAAGACGACCGATGTCTATCCCTGGCGATGCCCGCATGTCTCTCGCACCCTGGCGATGCCCGCATGCCTCGCGCCTTGGCGATGCCCGCATGCCTCGCGCACTGGCGATGCCCGCATGCCTCACGCCCTGGCGATGCTCGCATGCCTCTCGCGCCCTGGCGATGCCCCCATGCCTCACGCCCTGGCGATGCCCGCATGCCTCGCGCACTGGCGATGCCCGCATGCCTCGCGCCCTGGCGATGCCTGCATGCCTCTCGCGCCCTGGCGATGCCCCCATGCCTCGTGTCCTGGCGACGTCCGCATGCCTCGCGCCCTGGCGATGTCCGCATGCCTCGCGCCCTGGCGATGCCCCCATGCCTCGCGCCCTGGCGACGTCCGCATGCCTCGCGCCCTGGCGACAGGCGATCTCATAGTCTTCTAAGCTACACTTTCCTTCCTTTTTATTTTAAATAAAAACATACTTAGAATTCATTTAAAATATATTCCTTTTATTCCAATTTAATTTTACAGGTCCTTACAGAGTGGACACCTGAGAAAACAAAATAAAGAATGGAAGAATGAGAAGTAATGTTACAAGCAATGAGCAGGTCAAATCCTTACATCAAAATAATGTATTGATGATATTACCTTTGATTAAATCAATGTCCAATGAATATGATTCCATAAAGGAATGCAACCAATCTTCATAAAAAACTTCAAAAATTCTAGGCTGAACCAAAAAAGGTGTTACTACCACAAGGAATTAAAGAAAATGGAAATACATAACATATTCAGCACTAGTAATGGCTGTTAATTACATAGTGTTGAATTTCCCCAAAACACGGTGATTAGTGGATGGACCTATAAACAATACTATCATTAATTACATAAAATAAAACCATTCACGTGCTTTTACCCAACAGCTTAAACGTTATGGAATAATTTACAATCACATAGTATTAGAGGTCCTACAAATATATAGTTTGAAGTTTGATGTATATTGTCACCATGCATCAACCCCAAAGGGAACTTGCAGGACAGAGCACATTAGATATAAAACTATTGATGTGCTTTTACGCAATGGAAGCTTTGTCACAATCACAACTGATTCGTATCAGCATACTCAGCAATTTTACACAGTAATTCATTGAACCACTACGTAAAACTCTGAAACTTACTTGACCAAATATGCACCTAAAGAGTAAAAAATTAGCATGACCTCTTTTAACAAGCTACACAATGAAACATGATCCGGTCAGTCAGCTAGTCGATGACGTCAGCAGCAGATGACCACGTGGACCATTCACAGGGTGACACGTGGTAGAAGATAGCAGGTGAATCAGAGGGGAGATCACTCAGAACGGTGATCGGTGGTCAGTTGCTAAAGTGACCACCACCAGCAGATCAGTGCCTAGATGAGCGCCTGACAGCAGAGCGCGAGAAGTAATGAAGCACCGATCAGTCATCGGTGCAAGGTCATCAGGAAGAAGGGTGATTAACACCTCTTTGTCGAGAAAGAAGTCCTCAATTCGAGCAGAGAGCTCACCAATGAAGTCCTCAGAGGGTAAGAGATGTGGGCGATGACAAGGTGGTGAGATGTCCCTTCAGCGCGTTACTCATGTCCTTACGCGCAGAGCCACGTAGGTCGCCCGGGCCAATGACTTAGTCTCTTCGCTGAAACAAGTTAACAGCTTGAGACTGGGGGGCTTGTGTACCGACCAGTCCTCGGACACCGAGAACAAAACACATGTTAAGCAACTAGGAAACCTAGCATAAAAAAGTTAACTTCAAATCAGAAACTATATTCTAACTTGAATTTATAAAGAAGACCAAGATCAAAGACTCACAGTCTGGATTCGATCACTAGATCCAAATATCTGATTATGAATGTGAATCACATGACCGAGGATAGACTCTTCCAGCTGCTTCCATTCTTCATCCAATGTGGAACATTCTTTAGAAGATACCATCTGATTGAATAAAAACATTTAATTTCTGACAACTAACACGTACAGGATTGAATCAATAAAAGAAAAAAAATACAACATCCAAAGTTAATATAAGGATTACTTTGTCAGCAGAATTTTCATCTGAAGAAAATTCATTCCATTCAAAAAATGTTTCAGGTACAAATGAATTTGAAAGTGGTGGTAATTCAACGTCAATAACACTCTCAATTTGAAAAGCTCGAGGTCTAAACTTGTACTGTTGAGCGTCAAAATCACTCTTTGACTTTGCATAAGCTTTTGTACTCAACCAAAGTCTGGCAAACTCGTCAAATATCTTGTGCAAGAGCTGAAGTAGAAAACATAGAATGTTTTAAGCAAATATAAATGAATTTGTTGACAGAAAAACCAAATAAGGAAACTGACCAGGTAAGACTTATAATCGATTATTTTTGCATTAGCAATACGATGTGCAACTTGAACAAAAATGCTCCAATAGATAGCAGCTCTATATTGTACCACAGATGCCTGTTTGTGAAGATTCAGATACAAACCAACAAATAAAACTAATAAATTTCGAAATAACATAATACAAAATGTTGTTTGAGAATTAGAATTAGGAACTTAATTCAACAGTATAATACCATCTTACCAACAGCAACGCTACTTGAAAGAGTAACAAGCCTTTCCATCAAATCCATATCCACCAAACAAAAGCCTGTGCCAGACTCTAAACTGTATGCAGGATGCATGTCCAACTCAATGTCATGATTACAGAAATGAACTTGCATGAAGCAGCGTGAGGGAAGTGCATAAGTGTGTACATCATTTCCTGTCAATCTCATCATGTTAGTTCCCAAGCAAATTTAAAATGAATTCAAGCAAAACAAAAACTCTGTGAAATAACATACCATAACCACAATGATGTTTTCATTCCCAAGCGTATTCAAATATTTTTTTCCAGGGTACATGACAGAATCAGTGACAATCCAAATTTCATCTCATACATAGCAACCTGAATTGGTTGAATAATGTCACTATATGCAGCGTACTCGTCCATCAATCGATTGATAAAGCACGTAATTGTTTCCTGCGATACAAAATCAGAAAGAAGAATATTAGAGAAGGCTAATGAGCTCAACAAAATGCATGTGAGGGCCCTCAAAAAGATAAGATGTTGTAATTTCCAAAGTAGCCAATAAAAAAAGTGAGATATAGGGAGATCACTGCAATTGTATCTTGGCTTTTGCTTCTGTAAGAAAAACAACCGGTTGTTTCAAAATTTTAAAAGGATAAAATTATGTTGTTTACGTTGCTTGCATCTTGGCTTTTGCTTCTGTAAGAAAAACAATCGGATATCTCGAAATTTTAACAGCCTCAAATTCAGCTGTGTACATTGCTTGAACATTGGTTTTGCTTCTATAACATAAACAACCGGTTAAATCGAAATTTTAACAGGTTAAAATTCTGCTAACAGTTTTACAAACCTTGTTTCTTCTTAATCTTTCTTTCTGTAATTTGATAAAGATCTTCATACTTAGTTGGGATTTGCGAAAATCTTTGAAAAGTAGTTAATCTGTGAAAGCAGAGGGCTAATCTAGTTTGGTTTGAATTACAAAGGTAGTGTGTGTGTGATCTTGAGTGAGAAGATCTTATCTTTGTAACTATTTTATTTGCAATTTGTTGTGCATTATGAATAGTGGATTGCCCAGTTTGGTTTTGGGAACTGGATGTAACTCTGGAGGGAGTGAACCAGCATAATTGTTTTGTGTGAATCTCTCTATATCTCTCTTGTATAAACTGTTTGAAATTTTCTGAAGCTGTAAAAAACAACCGGATTTTTCAAAATTTTAACAGGTTAAAATTATGTTGTTTACATTGCTTGCATCTTGGCTTTTGCTTCTGTAAGAAAAACAACCGGTTGTTTCAAAATTTTAACAGGTTAAAATTATATTGCTTATATTGCTTGCATCTTGGCTTTTGCTTTTGTAAGAAAAACAACCGGTTATCTAGAAATTTTAATAGGTTAAAATTCAGCTGTATACATTGCTTGAACATTGGTTTTGCTTCTATAACATAAACAACCGGTTAAATCGAAATTTTAACAGGTTAAAATTCTGCTAACAGTTTTAAAAACCTTGTTTCTTCTTATCTCTTTAATCTTTCTTTCTGTAATTTGATAAAGATCTTCATACTTAGTTGGGATTTGCGAAAATCTTTGAAAAGCACTTAATCTGCGAAAGCAGAGGGCTGTTCTAGTTTGGTTTGAATTACAAAGGTACTGTGTGTGTGATCTTGAGTGAGAAGATATTATCTTTGTAACTATGTTATTTGTAATCTGTTATGCATTACGAATAATGGATTGCCCAATGTGGTTCTGGGAACTGGATGTAGCTCTGGAGAGAGTGAACCAGCATAATTGTTTTGTGTGAATCTCTCTATCTCTCTCTTGTATAAACTGTTTCATATTTTTTGAAGCTCTAAAAACAACCGGTTATTTTAAAATTCTAACAGGTTAAAATTCTGCTGTTTACATTGCTTGTATCTTGGCTTTTGCTTCTATAAGAAAAACAACCGGTTGTTTCGAAATTTTAATAGGTTAAAATCATGTTGTTTACATTGCTTGCATCCTGATTTTTGCTTCTATAAGAAAAACAACCGTTTATCTCGAAACTTAAACAGGTTACAATTCAGCTGTGTACATTGCTTGAACATTGGTTTTGCTTCTATAACATAAACAACCGGTTAAATCAAAATTTTAACAGGTTCAAATTCTGCTAACAGTTTTACAAACCTTGTTTCTTCTTATCTTCTTAATCTTTCTTTCTGTAATTTGATAAAGATCTTCATACTTAGTTGAGATTTGCGAAAATCTTTGAAAAGCAGTTAATCTGCGAAATCAGAGGGCTGTTCTACTTTGGGTTGAATTACAAAGGTAGTGTGTGTGTGATCTTGAGTGAGAAGATCTTATCTTTGTAACTGTGTTATTTGAAATCTGTTGTGCATTACGAATCGTGGATTGCCCAGTGTGGTTCTGGAAACTGGATGTAGCTCTGGAGGGAGTGAACCAGGATAATTGTTTTGTGTGAATCTCTCTATCTCTCTCTTGTATAAACTGTTTGATATTTTCTAAAGCTGTAAAAAACAACCAGTTATTTCAAAATTTTAACAGGTTAAAATTCTTTTGTTTACATTGCTTGTATCTTGGCTTTTGCTTCTGTAAGAAAAACAACCGGTTATCTCGAAATTTTAACAGGTTAAAATTCAGCTGTGTACATTGCTTGAACATTGGTTTTACTTCTAGAACATGAAAAACCGCTTCAATCGAAATTTTAACAGATTAAAATTCTGCTAACAGTTTTACAAACCTTGTTTCTTGTTATCTTCTTAATCTTTCTTTTTGTAATTTGATAAAGATCTTCATACTTAGTTGGGATTTGCGAAAATCTTTGAAAAGCAGTTAATTTGCGAAAGCAGAGGGCTGTTCTAGTTTGGTTTGAATTACAAATGTAATGTGTGTGTGATCTTGAGTGAGAAGATCTTATCTTTGTAACTGTGTTATTTGTAACCTGTTGTGCATTACGAATAGTGGATTGCCCAGTGTGGTTATGGGAACTGGCTGTAGCTCTTCGGGGAGTGAACCAGCATAATTGTTTTGTGTGAATCTCTCTATCTCTCTCTTGTATAAACTGCTTGATATTTTCTGAAGCTGTAAAAAACGATCGGTTATTTCAAAATTTTAACAGGTTAAAATTCTCTGTACATTGCTTGTATTTTGGCTTTTTCTTCGGTATGAAAAACAACCAGTTGTTTCGAAATTTTAACAGGTTAAAATTATGTTGTTTACATTGCTTGAATCTAGGCTTTTGCTTCTGTAAGAAAAACAACCGGTTATCTCAAAATTTTAACAGGTTAAAATTCAGCTGTGTACATTGCTTGAACATTGGTTTTGCTTCTATAACATAAACAACCGGTTAAATAAAAATTTTAACGGGTTAAAATTCTACTAACGGTATTACAAACCTTGTTTCTTTTTATCTTCTTAATCTTTCTTTCTGTAATTTGATAAAGATCTTCAAACTTAGTTGGGATTTGCGAAATCAATTTAAAAGCAGTTAATCTGCGAAAGCAGAGGGCTGTTCTAGTTTGGTTTGAATTACAAAGGTAGTGTGTGTGATCTTGAGTGAGAAGATCTTATCTTTGTAACTGTGTTATTTGTAATTTGTTGTGCATTACGAATAGTGGATTGCCCAGTGTGGTTCTGGGAACTGGATGTAGCTCTGGGGGGAGTGAACCAGCAGAATTTTTTTGTGTGAATCTGTCTATCTCTCTCTTGTATAAACTGTTTGATATTTTCTGAAGCTGTAAAAAACAACCGGTTATTTCGAAATTTTAACAGGTTAAAATTTTGTTGTTGACATTGCTTGTATCTTAGCTTTTGCTTCTGTAAGAAAAAGAACCGGTTGTTTTGAATTTTTAACAGGTTAAAATCATGTTGTTTACATTGCTTGCATCTTTCCTTTTCCTTCTGTAAGAAAAACAACTGGTTATCTCGAAATTTTAACATGTTAAAATTCAGCTGTTTACATTCCTTGAACATTGGTTTTGCTTCTATAACATAAACAACCGGTTAAATCAAAATTTTAAAAGGTTAAAATTCTGCTAATAGTTTTACAAACATTGTTTCTTCTTATCTTCTTAATCTTTCTTTCTCTAATTTGATAAATATCTTCACACTTAGTTGGGATTTGCGAGAATCATTGAAAACCAGTTAATCTGCGAAAGCAGAGGGTTGTTCTAGTTTCGTTTGAATTACAAAGGTAGTGTATGTGTGATCTTGAGTGATAAGATCTTATCTTTGCAATTGTGTCATTTGTAATCTGATGTGCATTACGAATAGTGGATTGCCTAGTGTGGTTCCGGGAACTAGATGTAGCTCTGAATGGAGTGGACCAGCATAATTCTTTTGTGTGAATCTCTATATCTCTCTCTTGTATAAACTGTTTGATATTTTCTGAAGCTCTAAACACAGCCGGTTAGTTTAAAATTTTAACAGGTTTAAATTCTGCTGTTTAGATTGCTTGTATCTTGGCTTCTGCTTCTGCATGAAAAACTACCGGTTGTTTCAAAATTTTAGCAGGTTAAAATCATGTTGTTTACATTGCTTGCATCCTGGCTTTTGCTTCTATAAGAAAAACAACCGGTTATCTCGAAATTTTAACAGGTTAAAATTCAGTTGTGTACATTGCCTGAACATTGGTTTCGGTTCTATAACATAAACAACCGGTTAAATCGAAACCTTAACAGGTTAAAATTCTACTAAAAGTTTTACAAACCTTGTTTCTTCTTATCTCCTTAATCTTTCTTTCTGTAATTTGATAAAGGTCTTCATACCTAGTTGGGATTTGGGAAAATCTTCCGAAAGCAGTTAATCTGCAAAAGCAGAGGGCTGTTCTAGTTTGGTTTGAATTACAAAGGTAGTGTGTGTGTGTGATCCTGAGTGAGAAGATCTTATCTTTGTAACTGTGTTATTCGTAATCTGTTGTGCATGACGAATAGGGGGTTGCCCAGTGTGGTTCTGGGAACTGGATGTAGCTCTCGAGGGAGGGAACCAACATAATTGCTTTGCGTGAATCTCTCTGTCTCTCTCTTGTATAAATTGTTTGATATTTTCCGAACCTGTAAAAACCAACCGGTTATTTCAAAATTTTAACAGGTTAAAATTCTGCTGTTTACATTGCTTGTATGTTGGCTTTTGCTTCTGTAAGAAAAACAACCAGTTGTTTCGAAATTTTAACAGGTTAAAATCATGTTGTTTACGTTGCCTGCATCTTGGCTTTATCTTCTGTAAGAAAAAAAATCGGTTCTCTTGAAATTTTAACAGGTTAAAATTCAGCTGTGTACATTGCTTGAACATTGGTTTTGCTGCTATAACATAAACAACTAGTTAAATCGAAATTTTAACAGGTGAAAATTTTGCTAACAGTTTTACAAACCTTGTTTCTTCTTATCTCCTTAATCGTTCTTTCTATAATTTGATAAAGGTCTTCATACCTAGTTGGGATTTGTGAAAATCTTGCGAAAGCATTTAATCTGCGAAAGCAGAGGGCTGTTCTACTTTGGTTTGAATTACAAAGGTAGTGTGTGTGTGTGTGATCCAGTGTGAGAAGATCTTATCTTTGTAACTGTGTTATTTGTAATCTGTTGTGCATGACGAATAGTGGGTTGCCCAGTGTGGTTCTGGGAACTGGATGTAGCTCTGGAGGGAGTGAACCAGCATAATTGTTTTGTGTGAATCTCTCTATCTCTCTGTTGTATAACCTTTTTGATATTTTCTGAAGCTGTAAAAAACAACCGGTTATTTCAAAATTTTAACAGGTTAAAATTTTGTTGTTTACATTGCTTGTATCTTGGCTTTTGCTTCTGTAAGAAAAACAACCGCTATTTTCGAAATTTTAACAGGTTAAAATCATGTTGTTTACATTGCTTGCATCTTGGCTTTTGCTTCAGTAAGAAAAACAACCGGTTATCTCGAAATTTTAGCAGGTTAAAATTCAGCTCTGTACATTGCTTGAGCATTGGTTTTGCTTCTATAACATAAACAACCGGTTAAATCGAAATTTTAATAGGTTAAAATTCTGCTAACAGTTTTACAAACCTTGTTTCTTCTTATCTCTTTAATCTTTCTTTCTATAATTTGATAAAGATCTTCATACTTAGTTGGGATGTGCGAAAATCTTCCAAAAGCAGTTAATCTGCGAAAGCAGAGGACTGTTCTAGTTTGGTTTGAATTACAAAGGTAGTGTGTGTGTGATCTTGAGTGAGAAGATCTTATCTTTGTAACTGTGTTATTTGTAATCTGTTGTGCATTACGAATAGTTGATTGCCCAGTGTGGTTCTGGGAATTGGATGTAGCTCTAGAGGGAGTGAACCAGCATAATTGTTTTGAGTGAATCTCTCTATCTCTCTCTTGTATAAATTGTTTGATATTTTCTGAAGCTGTAAAATACAACCGGTTATTTCAAAATTTTAACAGGTTAAAATTATGCTATTTACATTGCTTGTATCTTTGCTTTTGCTTCTATAAGAAAAACAACCGGTTGTTTCGAAATTTTAACAGGTTAAAATCATGTTGTTTATATTGCTTGCATCTTGGCTTTTGCTTCCGTAAGAAAAACAACCGCTTATCTCGAAATTTTAACAGGTTAATATTCATCTGTGTACATTGCTTGAATATTGGTTTTGCTTCTATAAGATAAACAATCGGCTAAATCGAAATTTTAACAGGCTAAAATTCTGCTAACAGTTTTACAAACCTTGTTTCTTCTTATCTCCTTAATCTATCCTTCATTAATTTCATAAAGATCTTCATACCTAGTTGGAATTTGCGAAAATCTTTGAAAAGTAGTTAATCTGCGAAAGCAGAGGGCTGTTCTAGTTTGGTTTGAATTACAAAGGTAGTGTGTGTAAGGACCTGTAAAATTAAATTGGAATAAAAGGAATATATTTTAAATGAATTCTAAGTATGTTTTTATTTAAAATAAAAAGAAAGGAAAGTGTAGCTTAGAAGACCTATGAGATCGCCTGGTTAGTACATAATCGCCTATCGCCAGGGCGCGAGGCATGCGGGCATCGCCAGGGCGCGAGAGGCATGCGGGCATCGCCAGGGCGCGAGAGGCATGCGGGCATCGCCAGGGCGCGAGGCATGCGGGCATCGCCAGGGCGCGAGAGACATGCAGGCGTCGCCAGGGATAGACATCGGTCGTCTTCCAGAGGGAGACATCGGTCGTCTTCCAGGGAAAGACATCGGTCGTTCGCCAGGATGAGTTAGCGGTGGAAAGTTATCGCGCGACGTCGAGTTTCACACAGATAAGGTGGGGCCCAGGCTCCCAGCATGAAACGTCCTGCACGCGCGACACGTAGACAAAAAGGGTGGTTCAGAATAGTGACATCAGAGTGTTGGCATGCGCAGAGGCACGCGTGGTTGTACTGTTCAGGGAAGCGTGCACGCAAGCTTCCGTGCAGAGTGGGTGGTGGCAGCGGCATTTGTGGACAAGTTGGTTTATATTCAAAAACCCACTTCTGAGAGGGAGAACGTTGTTGTGGTTCAAGAGTGACAGAGTGAGTCTACCTTCATCCTTCTCTTTTCTCTCCTTCGCGCTGCGTTTCAGACATCCCCAAGCACTAGTACGACGAGCGACGACTGCACTTGGATACCTGGGGAGTTCTCTGCGAATTTTTCCGTCAGGACGCTAGAACAGAGACATCTTTAAGCTTCGGTGGGTGTTGGAGCTCTTGGTGTTTTTGCGCAAGTTCAGGTAAGGGAAGCTAGCCTTATTTCCAACGAAAACCTTATATTAGATGATTTTTTATGATGGGGCGACGTGGTCGCCGGTTTTCAACTGTTATTGCATAATCCCCTGTTTTAGTGTCGTTTGAAACTGTTTGAGATTTAAATGTGAAATGTATGTGATATTCGAAACTCTGAACCGTGGAATGATTATTGCTATGTTTGAAATCGTTCATTAAGTGTTGTATGATGTGTTGAATGTTGTGAATGTGGAATCAAGGCATAGTATTTTCAGGAAAGAAAATACTGTGTAAGATTGTTGTAGAATGTGCATTGATCGGTGATTTCTATAATGAGATATCCTGACTCTCCTGATATAATGGACTCATATAGAGGAAGTCATTCAGGCGTTGAGAGTCGATGGAGGTTCATATGTATGGGTAAGTGGTTTGAAAAATAACCACTTGACCTGTTGTATGGATTCACCCTGTCATACTAGGAGAGTGATGAGATTGAGATTGAGATTATGTTGATGCGCATAGCTGTGGGAACTTTACAGCAGTGTAGTATGACAGGTGCAGATCTCTGAGTCTAGTCAATGCACGAGTCTTCCGGAAGTAGTGTCAAGTGTCTGTGTGTGACGAGTCAGTGGAAGGTCTGACGTGTGAACCATGAATGTTGAATGTAGTGAATAGACACTTGACGAGTTGGTGGAATATGGGGATATTGATGGTTGCAATTGATATAGATTATGAATGGTGTGAAGATTCATGTTTTCTATTGATATAAAGTTTCATATTTAAAGTTTTTAAAATATCTAGCTTACCCTGTTATCTGGTATTGTGGTTGTTTTCTTAAACCTGTGATGATCGTGTATATTTGCACGGGAGCAGACGAGGTTGCAGGTAGTAGAGCTCCTCTGTGAGTGGTCGCCGGAAGGAGATCGCCGGTTTCTGTTTCTGTTAGGCGATCGCCCGTTTTCTGTTTTCTGTTTTCTGTTAGGAGATCGCCTGTTTGTCTTTTTGCTGTATTTTGTTTTAAGTTTTGGAAATTGACCGGCTATGTATTAAACTCCCTGTGAGGAGAAATTTCATTACATATATATAATTATGTTCACTTCGATATATTTGTTTTACTTTTATTTCATTATATAAATATGAAAAGCAAATTTTGGCGGGATGTTACATTAATGGTATCAGAGCAGTTCGTCCTTAGGATGACCTGAGGGCTGTGGATCCATTGTGTTTCTTCTGCTCATAAAAATTTATTTGAGTTTTAAATAAAAAAACTATAGTGAAAGGTTTTCAAACGTTTTTGTATTGAAAGTTTGTGTGTGCTTTAGTGAATATATGCCCTAACTGAAAATCTTAGTATTAAGAATGAAAGGATCTTGATAAAGTAGTGAGGGTGCACACTCATAACTGGATCGAGATGGTTCTCAATCTTAATTCCAAAGGTTTGATGTTTAGCATACATTGAATTCTGGTGTGATTTATTTCATTTTATTGAGTGTTTTTGTAATTGATTGAAAGTGGTTGATTGGATTGATGGTTGTATACCAGTAGCTGTTCTGGTGTTTTGCTTGAGGTTATAAGTATTATGATTCTGTTGATGAACTCAAATTCTTAATGACTTTGAGATGCTGACCTTTGTAAGGTCTAGATGTTACCTCCTGAATGAATTGATTTCTCATCGATCTCATTCTTGTAGTTGTAGGGAATATAGAAACCAATAGTTTCAAAATCTGAAACGAAGGAAGATGGCACGTAGACCTCCTACCCCTCCCCAACCTTCTTCGGAAATGAGCCAGATTGCCAAGGCTATTGAGATGATGGCAACTGCCATCCAACAACAGAATGCAGCAATGGCTCAGAACCATCAAGCTGCAATGCACCATTGGGAAACTGCTCGGTCGGCTGAAACAAATTCCCACGTCGGTCAGCCTCAGGAACAGATGGGACTGACCGAGTTCATGAGGCACAACCCACCCAAGTTCAGCGGGAATGCTACCCCTGATCAAGCAGATCAGTGGGTCAGAGAGTTGGAGAAAATCTTTAGGGCGACCTCTTGCCCTGAAGAGAAGAAATTGGTGTTCGCCACCTATCTGCTATCTGGAGAAGCCGAGTTCTGGTGGATGGGAGCTCAGCAGATGATGGAGGCCCAAGAGGATGTGTTGGATTGGGAGAGCTTCAGGGTGAATTTCCTGGAGAAATACTTCCCAGACAGCGCAAGGTTTGCGAGGGAAGCTGAGTTCCTAAGGTTGGAGCAGGGGGATATGTCTGTGAACGCCTATGCTGCTCGGTTTGAGTACCTCGCCCGATTCTATACCCAGGCGACCTCCAAGGCCTGGAGGTGTAGGAAGTTCGAAGAGGGGCTGAAGCATGGGCTGAAGAGGACCATAGCCCCTATGTGCATCAGGGAATTTCACGCCTTAGTAGAGAAGGCGAAGATGGTGGAGACTCTGGAAAAGGGTGATTCCCGGGTGATCAGGTCACACCCAGGGGGTTCTTCCAGTGGGAGGGCCAAGGTGCAGCAACCACAAAGCAAGCCTTATGCGAGACCTCCACCACCTCGGGCAGGAGCAGCATCATCCCAGTTTCAGCAGCAACAACCTTGGAAACCCAAATGTTTCCATTGTGGTGGACCACACACACCCAATGTGTGCCCCAAGAAGGCTTCGGAGAGAAGGTGTTTTGCATGTCAAAAGACGGGACACATTACTAGAGATTGTCCTACCCAGAATGGGATGACTCAACCCGTTGGTCCTCAGCAGTTGAGGAATGGAGGCAGTAGACCTCAAGCAGCAGGAAGGGTGTTTGCCATGACAGGAGCGGAGGCGTCTCAGTCAGGTAACCTCGTGCAAGGTGTTTGTTTTATAGTTGGTAGAGGTCTAAAAGCCTTGTTTGATTCTGGAGCGACACACTCCTTTGTGTCAAGCCTGTGTGTAGCCGAGTTGGGCCTTCCAGTGAAGGAGTTACCGTTTGAACTGTTGGTCTCTGCACCTGCGTCAGGACAGGTGTTGACCTCTACAGTTTGCCCCGAATGTCCAGTGATAGTAGAGGGACGCAGATTCAAAGTGAACTTGATCTGCCTACCTCTTCAGGATCTGGATGTTATCCTAGGAATGGATTGGCTAGCTGCCAATCACGTCCTCATAGACTGCGGTAGTCAGAAGATAGCGTTTCCAGACCTCCAAGAGTCAGATGTGATATCTGCTCAGCATGGGTGGTCGGAGTTGGAAAAAGGGGCGAGGTGCTTCGTGATCCTAGCTCGGTTGGAAGTGAAGAATGAGGAGGACGTAAGCAGGATACATGTGGTGAAAGATTTCATGGATGTATTTCCAGAAGAAGTACCTGGATTACCTCCCAAGAGAGAAGTGGAATTCTCTATTGATTTGGTGACTGGAGCTGGACCAGTGTCAATGGCACCTTACAGGATGGCTCCAGCCGAGTTGGCAGAATTAAAGAAGCAAGTGGAAGAGTTGTTGGAGAAACGATTCATCAGACCCAGTGTATCTCCATGGGGGGCTCCAGTGCTCCTAGTTAAGAAAAAGGATGGAGGGGCTCGATTATGTATAGATTACAGGCAGTTGAACAAGTTGACCATCAAAAACAAGTACCCCCTACCTAGAATTGACGATTTGATGGATCAAATACATGGGGCCTCGGTGTTCTCAAAGATTGATCTGAGATCGGGGTACCACCAAATTTTGGTAAAAGTTGAAGATGTTCAAAAGACAGCATTTAGGTCTCGTTATGGGCACTATGAGTATGTGGTGATGCCGTTTGGAGTAACAAATGCTCCAGCTCTGTTCATGGACTACATGAATAGGATTTTTCGCCCTTTCTTGGATAAGTTTGTGGTAGTCTTCATAGACGACATACTCATTTATTCAAGGACCGAGGAAGAACATGAAGAACATCTGAAGACAGTATTGGAGATCCTGAGGGAGAAGCAATTATATGCCAAGTTCTCTAAGTGTGAGTTTTGGTTGAAAGAAGTCAACTTCTTAGGACATGTAATATCTGCCCAGGGGATCTCGGTGGATCCAGCCAAAGTGGAGGCAGTGCTTCAGTGGGAACGTCCTAAGACAGTTACTGAGATAAGGAGTTTTGTGGGCTTAGCAGGCTACTATCGGAGGTTCATTGAGGACTTTTCCAAGGTAGTGGCTCCTTTAACACAGTTGACCCGCAAGGATCAACCTTTTGCTTGGACCGACCGATGTGAGCAGAGCTTCATGGAACTAAAGGAAAGGTTGACTAGTGCTCCAGTGCTGGTGATCCCAGAGGTAGGAAGACCTTTTGATGTCTACTGTGATGCTTCACATCAGGGTTTGGGATGTGTTTTGATGCAAGAGAAAAGAGTGGTTGCATATGCTTCAAGGCAACTCAAGGTTCATGAGAGAAACTACCCTACTCATGATTTGGAGTTGGCGGCTGTGGTGTTTGCCTTGAAGATTTGGAGGCACTATTTATATGGAGCTCGGTTCCAAGTGTTCAGTGACCATAAGAGCCTGAAATACCTGTTTGATCAGAAGGAACTGAACATGAGGCAAAGAAGGTGGATGGAGTTTCTAAAGGACTATGATTTTCAACTCATGTATCATCCAGGGAAGGCCAATGTAGTGGCAGATGCTTTGAGTAGAAAATCAATACAAGTAGCCACCATGATGATGGAAGAGCAGAAACTGATCGAGCAATTCAGAGACTTAAACCTTGGGGTAGAATTTCATGTAAATCACATTAGTTGTAGTAAGCTGGCTATAACTAATGACTTCCTTGGAGCGATAAAGGATAAGCAGTTGGAGGACCCTAGTCTGAAGCGTACTGTGGAGTCACTAGGGACCGACCAGGCTAAAGACTTTGTGATGGGCGACGATGGAATCTTGAGATTTAATGGCAGAATTTGCATACCTGCAAATGAAGAGTTGAAGAAGATGATCCTAGAGGAAGGTCACAAGAGTCGCCTTAGCCTACATCCAGGCATGAACAAGATGTACCATGACTTGAAGGAGTCATTTTGGTGGTCGGGCATGAAGAGAGACATCGCCCAGTATGTTACAACCTGCTTAACATGTCAGAAGGCAAAGATAGAGCATCAAAGACCTGGCGGGTTGTTACAGCAACTGGATATCCCTGAGTGGAAATGGGACAACATTGCCATGGACTTTGTTACCCATTTACCCAGATCGGTAAAGGGTCATGATGCAATATGGGTCATCATTGATCGGCTGACGAAGAGTGCCCACTTTCTCCCAGTGAATATGAGGATGCCTATGGCCAAGTTGGCACAGTTGTACATCAAAGAAATAGTGAGGTTGCATGGAGTGCCTTCCAGCATTGTTTCAGATAGAGATCCCAGGTTCACTTTACGGTTCTGGCAGACTTTACAAGATTGCTTAGGAACTAAGTTGAGAATGAGCTCGGCATATCATCCTCAAATAGATGGACAGTCAGAGAGAACAATCCAGTCCTTGGAAGATCTACTGAGGGCGTGTGTCTTGGATCAATTGGGAAGTTGGGATGAGGTGTTGCCGCTGGTAGAGTTTACCTATAATAACAGTTATCACGCCAGCATAGGGATAGCACCATACGAAGCCTTGTATGGAAGGAAATGCAGAACTCCATTGTGCTGGTACTAGGAGGGCGAAACAGTATTGGTTGGACCAGAGTTGATTCAGCAGACGACCGAGAAGGTGCAACAGATAAAAGACAGAATGAGAGCATCTCAAAGTAGGCAGAAATCCTATGCAGATCAGAGGAGAAAACCTTTGGAGTTTGTTGCTGGAGACCATGTGTTCATGAGAGTGACACCAACCAAGGGTGTAGGACGGGCGATCAGATCAAAGAAGTTGTCCCCTAAGTTCGTGGGACCATATCAGATCTTAAGGAGGATTGGTCCAGTGGCTTATGAGATCGCCCTACCTCCCCATTTAGCGAATCTGCATAATGTCTTTCATGTATCACAGCTAAGGAAGTACATGGCAGACCCTAGTCATGTGCTGGAAGTGGACGATGTGCAGATCAGGGATGACTTGTCCTTTGAAGCGAAACCAGTCAGGATTGACGATCGGCAAAGTAAACAGCTCCGAGGCAAGACCATCAACATGGTGAAAGTGGTGTGGGATGAGAGATCGGGTGATTCAAATTGGGAGTTAGAAGAACCCATGAGAGAAGCCTATCCATACCTCTTTTCCTTGTAATTCAATTTTCGAGGACGAAAATTTTTCTTGTTGGGGAGAATGTAAGGACCTGTAAAATTAAATTGGAATAAAAGGAATATATTTTAAATGAATTCTAAGTATGTTTTTATTTAAAATAAAAAGGAAGGAAAGTGTAGCTTAGAAGACCTATGAGATCGCCTGGTTAGTACATAATCGCCTATCGCCAGGGCGCGAGGCATGCGGGCATCGCCAGGGCGCGAGAGGCATGCGGGCATCGCCAGGGCGCGAGAGGCATGCGGGCATCGCCAGGGCGCGGGGCATGCGGGAATCGCCAGGGCGCGAGAGACATGCGGGCATCGCCAGGGATAGACATCGGTCGTCTTCCAGAGGGAGACATCGGTCGTCTTCCAGGGAAAGACATCGGTCGTTCGCCAGGATGAGTTAGCGGTGAAAAGTTATCGCGCGACGTCGAGTTTCACACAGATAAGGTGGGGCCCAGGCTCCTAGCATGAAACGTCCTGCACGCGCGACACGTAGACAAAAAGGGTGGTTCAGAATAGTGACATCAGAGTGTTGGCATGCGCAGAGGCACGCGTGGTTGTACTGTTCAGGGAAGCGTGCACGCAAGCTTCCGTGCAGAGTGGGTGGTGGCAGCGGCATTTGTGGACAAGTTGGTTTATATTCAAAAACCCACTTCTGAGAGGGAGAACGTTGTTGTGGTTCAAGAGTGACAGAGTGAGTCTACCTTCATCCTTCTCTTTTCTCTCCTTCGCGCTGCGTTTCAGACATCCCCAAGCACTAGTACGACGAGCGACGACTGCACTTGGATACCTGGGGAGTTCTCTGCGAATTTTTCCGTCAGGACGCTAGAACAGAGACATCTTTAAGCTTCGGTGGGTGTTGGAGCTCTTGGTGTTTTTGCGCAAGTTCAGGTAAGGGAAGCTAGCCTTATTTCCAACGAAAACCTTATATTAGATGATTTTTTATGATGGGGCGACGTGGTCGCCGGTTTTCAACTGTTATTGCATAATCCCCTGTTTTAGTGTCGTTTGAAACTGTTTGAGATTTAAATGTGAAATGTATGTGATATTCGAAACTCTGAACCGTGGAATGATTATTGCTATGTTTGAAATCGTTCATTAAGTGTTGTATGATGTGTTGAATGTTGTGAATGTGGAATCAAGGCATAGTATTTTCAGGAAAGAAAATACTGTGTAAGATTGTTGTAGAATGTGCATTGATCGGTGATTTCTATAATGAGATATCCTGACTCTCCTGATATAATGGACTCATATAGAGGAAGTCATTCAGGCGTTGAGAGTCGATGGAGGTTCATATGTATGGGTAAGTGGTTTGAAAAATAACCACTTGACCTGTTGTATGGATTCACCCTGTCATACTAGGAGAGTGATGAGATTGAGATTGAGATTATGTTGATGCGCATAGCTGTGGGAACTTTACAGCAGTGTAGTATGACAGGTGCAGATCTCTGAGTCTAGTCAATGCACGAGTCTTCCGGAAGTAGTGTCAAGTGTCTGTGTGTGACGAGTCAGTGGAAGGTCTGACGTGTGAACCATGAATGTTGAATGTAGTGAATAGACACTTGACGAGTTGGTGGAATATGGGGATATTGATGGTTGCAATTGATATAGATTATGAATGGTGTGAAGATTCATGTTTTCTATTGATATAAAGTTTCATATTTAAAGTTTTTAAAATATCTAGCTTACCCTGTTATCTGGTATTGTGGTTGTTTTCTTAAACCTGTGATGATCGTGTATATTTGCACGGGAGCAGACGAGGTTGCAGGTAGTAGAGCTCCTCTGTGAGTGGTCGCCGGAAGGAGATCGCCGGTTTCTGTTTCTGTTAGGCGATCGCCCGTTTTCTGTTTTCTGTTTTCTGTTAGGAGATCGCCTGTTTGTCTTTTTGCTGTATTTTGTTTTAAGTTTTGGAAATTGACCGGCTATGTATTAAACTCCCTGTGAGGAGAAATTTCATTACATATATATAATTATGTTCACTTCGATATATTTGTTTTACTTTTATTTCATTATATAAATATGAAAAGCAAATTTTGGCGGGATGTTACAGTGTGTGTGTGATCTTTAGTTAGAAGATCTTATCTTTGTAACTGTGTTATTTGTAATCTGTTGTGCATTACGAATAGTGGATTGCCCAGTGTGGTTCTGGGAACTGGATGTAGGTCTCGAGGGAGTGAACCAGCATATTTGTTTTGTGTGAATCTCTCTATCTCTCTCTTGTATAAAGTGTTTGATATTTTCTGAAGTTGTAAACAACAACCGGTTATTTGAAAATTTTAACAGGTTAAAATTCTGCTGTTTACATTGCTTGTATCTTGGCTTTTGCTTCTGTAAGAAAAAAAACCGGTTATCTTAAAATTTTAACAGGTTAAAATTCAGCTGTGTACATTGCTTGAACATTGGTTTTGCTTCCATAACATAAACAACCGGTTAAATCGAAATTTTAACAGGTTAAAATTCTGGTAACAGTTTTACAAACCTTGTTTCTTCTTATCTCCTTAATCTTTCTTTCTGTAATTTGATAAAGAACTTCAGACCTAGTTGGGATTTGCGAAAATCTTCCAAAAGCAGTTAATCTACGAAAGCAGAGGGCTGTTCTAGTTTGGTTTGAATTACAAAGGTAGTGTGTGTGTGATCTTGAGTGAGAAGATCTTATCTTTGTAACTGTGTTATTTGTAATTTGTTGTGCATTACGAATAGTGGATTGCCCAGTGTGGTTCTGGGAACTGGATGTAGCTCTAGAGGGTGTGAACCAGCATAATTGTTTTGTGTGAATCTCTTTATCTCTCTGTTGTAAAAAACAACCGGTTATTTCAAAATTTTAACAGGTTAAAATTCTTTTGTTTACATTGCTTGTATCTTGGCATTTGCTTCTGTAAGAAAAACAACCGGTTGTTTCGAAATTTTAACAGGTTAAAATCATGTTGTTTACATTGCTTGCATCTTGGCTTTTGCTTCTGTAAGATAAACAACCGGTTATCTCGAAATTTTAACAGGTTAAAATTCAGCTGTGTACATTGCTTGAACATTGGTTTTGCTTCTATAACATAAGTAACGGGTTAAATCGAAATTTTAACAGGTTAAGATTCTGCTAATTGTTTTACAAACGTTGTTTCTTCTTATCTCCTCAATCTTTCTTTCTGTAATTTGTTAAAGATCTTCATACCTAGTTGGGATTTGTGAAAATCTTCCAACAGCAGAGGGCTGTTCTAGTTTGGTTTGAATTACAAAGGTAGTGTGTGTGTGATCTTGAGTGAGAAGATCTTATCTTTGTAACTGTGTTATTTGTAATCTGTTGTGCATTACGAATAGTGGATTGCGCAATGTGGTTCTGGGAATTGGATGTAGCTCTAGAGGGAGTGAACCAGCATAATTATTTTGAGTGAATCTCTCTATCTCTCTCTTGTATAAACTGTTTGATATTTTCTGAAGCTGTAAAACACAACCGGTTATTTCAAAATTTTAACAGGTTAAAATTCTGCTGTTTATATTGCTTGTATCTTTTCTTTTGCTTCTATAAGAAAAACAACCGGTTGTTTCGAAATTTTAACAAGTTAAAATCATGTTGTTTACATTGCTTGCATCTTGGCTTTTGCTTCTGTAAGAAAAACAACCGCTTATCTTGAAATTTTAACAGGTTAAAATTCAGCTGTGTACATTGCTTAAATATTGGTTTTGCTTCTATAACAAAACGGTTAAATCGAAATTTTAACAGGTTAAAATTCTGCTAACAGTTTTACAAACCTTGTTTCTTCTTATCTCCTTAATCTTTCTTTCTGTAATTTGTTAAAGATCTTCATACCTAGTTGGGATTTGCGAAAATCTTCCAAAAGCAGTTAATCTACGAAAGCAGAGGGCTGTTCTCGGTGGGTTTGAATTACAAAGGTAGTGTCTGTGTGATCTTGAGTGAGAAGATCTTATCTTTGTAACTGTGTTATTTGTAATATGTTGTGCATTACGAATAGTGGATTGCCCAGTGTGGTTGTGGGAACTGGATGTCGCTCTCGAGGGAGTGAACCAGCATAATTGTTTTGTGTGAATCTTTCTATCTCTCTCTTGTATAAACTGTTTGATATTTTCTAAAGTTGTAAAAAACAACCGGTTATTTCAAAATTTTAACAGGTTAAAATTTTGTTGTTTACATTGCTTGTATCTTGGCTTTTGCTTCTGTAAGAAAAACAACCGGTTGTTTCAAAATTTTAACAGGTTAAAATCATGTTGTTTACATTTCTTGCATCTGTAAGAAAAACAACCGGTTATGTCAAAAATTTAACAGGTTAAAATTCAGCTGTGTACATTGCTTGAACATTCGTTTTGCTTCTATAACATAAACAATCGGTTAAATCGAAATTTTAACAGGTTAAAATTCTGCTAACAGCTTTACAAACCTTGTTTCTTCTTATCTCCTTAATCCTTCTGTCTGTAATTTGATAAAGATCTTCATACCTAGTTGGGATTTGCGAAAATCTTCCAAAAGCAGTTAATCTGCGAAAGCAGAGGGCTGTTCTAGTTTGGTTTGAATTACAAAGGTAGTGTGTGTGTGATGTTAACTGAGAAGATCTTATTTTTGTAACTGTGTTATTTGTAATCTGTTGTGCATTACGAATAGTGGATTGCCCAGTGTGGTTCTGGGAATTGGATGTAGCTCTCGAGGGAGTGAACCAGCATAATTGTTTTGTGTGAATCTCTCTATCTCTCTCTTGTATAAACTGTTTGATATTTTCTGAAGCTGTAAAAAACAACCGGTTATATCAAAATTTTAACAAGTTAAAATTCTGCTGTTTACATTGCTTGTATCTTGGCTTTTGCTTCTGTAAGAAAAAGAACCGGTTGTGTCGAAATTTTAACAGGTTAAAATCATGTTGTTTACATATCTTGCATCTTGGCTTTTGCTTCCGTAAGAAAAACAACCGCTTATCTCGAAATTTTAACAGGTTAAAATTCAGCTGTGTACATTGTTTGAATATTGGTTTTGCTTCTATAACATAAACAACCGGTTAAATCGAAATTTTAACAGGTTAAAATTCTGCTAACAATTTAACAAACCTTGTTTCTTCTTATCTCCTTAATCTATCCTTCTGTAATTTCATAAAGATCTTCATACCTAGTTGGAATTTGCAAAAATCTTTGAAAAGCAGTTAATCTGCGAAAGCAGAGGGCTGTTCTAGTTTGGTTTGAATTACAAAGGTAGTGTGTGTGTGTGATCTTGAGTGGGAAGATCATATCTTTGTAACTGTGTTATTTGTAATCTGTTGTGCATTACGAATAGTGGATTGCCCAGTGTGGTTCTGGGAACTGGATGTAGGTCTCGAGGGAGTGAACCAGCATATTTGTTTTGTGTGAATCTCTCTATCTCTCTCTTGTATAAAGTGTTTGATATTTTCTGAAGCTGTAAAAAACAACCGGTTATTTGAAAATTTTAACAGGTTAAAATGCTGATGTTTACATTGCTTGTATCTTGGCTTTTGCTTCTGTAAAAAAAACAACCGGTTGTTTCGAAATTTTAACAGGTTAAAATCATGTTGTTTACAATTCTTGCATCTTTGCTTTTGCTTCTGTAAGAAAAACAACCGGTTATCTCGAAATTTTAACAGGTTAAAATTCAGCTGTGTACATTGCTTGAACGTTGGTTTTGGTTCTATAACATAAACAACCGGTTAAATCGAAATTTTTATAGGGTAAAATTCTACTAACAGTTTTACAAACCCTGTTTCTTCTTCTCTTCTTAATCTTTCTTTCTGTAATTTGATAAAGATCTTAATACTTAGTTGGGATTTGCGAAAATCTTTGAAAAGCAGTTCATCTTCGAAAGCAGAGGGCTGTTCTAGTTTGGTTTGAATTAGAAAGGTAGTGTGTGTGATCTTGAGTGAGAAGATCTTATCTTTGAAACTCTGTTATTTGTAATCTTTTGGGCATTACGAATAGTGGATTGTCCAGTGTGGTTCTGGGAATTGGATGTAGCTCCGGAGAGAGTGAACCAGCATAATTGTTTTGTGTGAATCTCTCTATCTCTCTCTTGTATAAACTGTTTGATATTTTCTGAAACTGTAAAAAACAACTGGTTATTTCAAAATTTTAACAGTTTAGAATTCTGTTGTTTACATTGCTTGTATCTTGGCTTTTGCTTCTGTAGGAAAAATACCTGGTTGTTTCGAAATATTAACAGGTTAAAATTATGTTGTTTACATTGCTTGCATCTTGACTTTTGCTTCATCGCTTAATTCAATTGAACTTGACTAATAACTAATTGATATCTGACTAGATTGTAGTTTGTACTACATTTGGGTCTTGTAATGGCTCATGCACGAACAATGCTTCATTGCACGGGTTTTCCTTCTTGAGAAAAGGCTATCTACTGTTGTGTATGCATCAGTAATTTCTCTTTTCACTATTTGTTTAAATATCTTATTGTCTTTTTATGGTAGGTGTTGCTATTGAAAATAAAATATGATCCTCTTGTGTTAACTTAAACTATTTGTACTCTATTTGTCTGTAAGTGGATATTCCCAATCTGCAAAACTTAAAATTTTCTACGATTCTATTTTAGTATTATTTTCTTCATGATCTGACCTTGGGATTTTGTGCAAATTTCTTCCTTTTAGATCTTAGTTCTATGGGTAAATAAGTTGAACTTTAGCTTTCTCATTTCTACCTTATAGCTTGGGAAGGGTTTGAAATATGTATATATATGTCTGGGCTTTGATCATATGTGATCTCAGATGAACTTTGGCCTGGTTTTGCAAAATAAAATCAAGCATGCCTTTATTAAGCATATGCCAATAGAAATTGATTGTATAGTTTTCATTTAATACATGTTATATGAAGGATCCCTTGAAAAGTTGAGTTTTGACCTTTTCTTGGGCTACGTATTTGAGTAATTAATCATGCTCCTTGTTGGCTATCATTGCATTTTGTGGAAACTCTGGTGAGGTTAGTGAGTCTTATAGAATAAACAAGTTCTGTTTTATACTCAAGGAAATTGTATCTGTAAGCTGGCTGACACATCAATGATATTTAAATCACTCAACGTCATCCTTGCTGTTCTCATTACATGATGGTAATAATTTGGTTAAATTTTTAAGTAGGTCCATTAACTCTGGAAATTTTCAAGCAGGCCCTTTAACTAATTTTTTTAATTAGGTTCCTTGATCCTGCAATTTTTTAATTGAGTCCCCAGAGTTTTTAAAACTGCCATAAATTGTATTTTCTAGCAGTTTCAAGCTGCCAAAAACTAACTCTGGGGACCTACTTTTTTTCGTTTAGGGATCCAATAAAAAAACTAGTTTAGGGACCTATTTGAAAATTTCCAAATTAGTTCAGAGACTTAGCTGGAAGTTTATATTACAGTGTCAATATTTTGGCCCATATATTTACTGTCAATTATTCCCTTCAACAGTTCAACAAACTCTAGCTCGTTCTTCATCAAAATTTCCTTGATAAATTCTTCATTTCTCCCCTTCCTCCCAACCAAAACCCTTATAGCACCACCTATACTGGTAAGAATAAAGTATTGATGAATTTTTACTGCATATATCACTGCAGATCTTGTGATTGACTGAAAGTGTGTATTGGAAACTTGATTGTTGCATTGCATCTGAAAGACTGAAATGATATTTCTATATGAAACCGTGGATAGGTGGCAGAGATCAACAGTTCTTGTACCACTTAATTTATTAATATATACTTTATGTATTTTGTTTATGATATATTGATGAAATTATGTATTTTTCCAGGAAAGTCTGTCCTATAATATATTCCTTGAAGGGGTAAAAATAAAAGATGCCTTCTTTTTATTTCATGTTCTACTGCTATTGAAAAACCCTAATCTTTTGATGAGTACTTGTTTGAAATATGATATACAAATTAAATTAATAGTAGTGAAAATTAAGATATGCTCTTTTCAGTCTTTTTCATATGCATCACTGACTTTGTATGGACCTTAATCTTTGTATAAAAGACTTGTCTAGTATGGATTATCCTACTTTCAAATTCTGGGTATGGTCTTGGAGTCTTACTCAAGTTGGATACCAATGTCACAAATGTGTCCTGCTTGGTTTCTGTTCTCTTGCCATTATCACATCTATGAACGCTAGTCTACGTTGCTTCATAACCACCCATTGTTGTGATTAATCACGTGTATCAAGTTCACCAAATTTGTAAATTGACTTCCCACAAACTTGCACCTTGTTGATTCACACTGTTTCTCTTTGTAGGTATCGTGCCATCACCAGTGCTTACTACCGTGGTGCAGTTGGTGCGCTTCTGGTGTACGATGTTACTCGCCATGCAACATTCGAGAATGTTGACAGATGGCTGAAAGAGCTGCGAAATCACACAGACGCCAACATTGTGGTGATGCTTGTTGGAAACAAATCCGACCTTCGCCACCTGGTAGCTGTTACAACAGAAGATGGGAAGTCGTATGCTGAGAAAGAATCACTTTACTTCATGGAAACCTCAGCTCTGGAGGCTACCAATGTAGAGAATGCATTTGCTGAAGTTCTAACTCAAATCTACCGCATTGTTAGCAAGAAAGCAGTAGAGGGTGTTGAGAATGGAACAGCGTCTGTGCCTGCCAAAGGGGAGAAAATTGACCTGAAAAATGATGTGTCTGCTTTGAAGAGAGTTGGATGCTGCTCAAGCTGAGGATGGAAAACATAGTTGTTGAATTGGTTGGTATCGGCTCTGTTGTACGTGTAATATTCTGAGAAATACGAACTAGAAGAAAAGTGATATTTAATGTCATAGTGATCCGGTCGGTCATCAGTAGTTGATGACGTCAGCAGCCGTTGACCACGTGGACCATGCACAGGGTGGCACGTGGTAGAAGAGCAAGTGAATCAGGGAGGAGATCACCTAGAACGGTGATCGGTAGTCAGATACCAAGTGGCCACCACTCCCAGTTCAGAGCATAGATAAGCGCCTGGAAGCACAGCACGGACGTCGGTTGATAGTCATGAGGCACCGCACGGACGTCGGTGGATAGTCATGAGGCACCGCCCGGTCATCAGGGGAAGTCATGAGGCACCGCCCGGTCATCAGGGGAAGTCATGAGGCACCGCCCGGTCATCAGGGGAAGTCATGAGGCACCGCCCGGTCATCAGGGGAAGTCATGAGGCACCGCCCGGTCATCAGGGGAAGTCATGAGGCACCGCCCGGTCATCAGGGGAAGTCATGAGGCACCGCCCGGTCATCAGGGAAAGTCATGAGGCACCGCCCGGTCATCAGGGGAAGTCATGAGGCACCACACGGACGTCGGTGGATAGTCATGAGGAACCGCCCGGTCATCAGGGGAAGTTATGATGCACCGCCAGGTCATCGGTGGAAGTTATGAGGCACCGATATGGTGTGACTGCATGAAGAGCGCGATCGGGCGTTAAGAGGGAGATCGGTCGTAAGTGCATGCAGAGGGAGGTCGGTCGTAAGTGCATGCAGAGGGCGAGCGGTCATCGGTGTTCTCAGCGAGAACGCTACGCATGCACCTCGCATGATGCCCACTCAGAGGACGTGCGGCGAGGCCATGCAGGCAGGATGCGCCTGGCGCTCTCCTGGGAGCATGCGGCCCGCACAGAGAGAAGCGTAGAAGCCCTCCAGGTGTGACGCGCGTACGGTAGATTCCAGCTGGTGCCTCCACGTGTCACCATCTGGGAGAGAGGCGCGGCTCAGGTATAAAGCACTCCACGTCATGTAAGGTAAGGGAATTCTTTCCAGATTTACAAGTTTACACATGCTCTCTACACTGAGTTTCTGAGTCATTGTGAGAGCGTTCTTACACGTGGCACAGTGATAACAGAAAACAGTTATAGAGAGAGAAAGTGGATGTGAGAGCACACACGAGTCTCACAGAGAGATTCAGTGATAGATTTGGTGTTCCTGTTGCCTGACTTGAGCGTCGGAGCTACAACGGCCGCCAGAGGCGCCGTCTGTGTGTTTTGCAGGCCGCGTTTGGGGTTTCCGGTGGTGGTTCTTGGAGCGTTCCTGCAGAACAGAGGGCTAGACGAAGGAGTGACGAGGCAATCCTCCACGTTCGAGTCAAGCGGCAGGATCACATAGCATGTTAGACTCTTTGTGTAACCTTAAAAACTAAGTTTGGTGTTTCAATAGGAGCTGCTGGGGAAGAAAGTTGATTGCTAGTTTGTTGTAGTGCTGTTATTATTGTTTTTCAAATGTTTTCACATGCAAAGAATTAATTGAAGCTATTGTCTCATTTAAGGTTTTCTGTACCACTATTATCTTGTTATGGTTCAACAATTCAGACTCTTGGTGAAATCAAACACATGTAATGATGGATATAAGTTTCAAACTCTTGTTTGGTTAACTAGAATACAGTCGACAGAAACAGGAAAAAAAGTATATACAATTTTTAAAAGTAAGATATAATTTTATGACAAAGTATTAAATTAAAAAATTACATTCTTTTAGCTATTATGAAAGTATTTTTATATAATTTATTTATATTTATACTCTTTTTTTCTACTCATTTAAAAGAGTGAAGAGAAATTCTTTCACTCCGTTCTTTATTTTTATCATTGTCATATCCATCCCTTTCTATTACTTTTTTTTTCTCTCATCCAAAAAAATCATTATAGATGAGAAACGCGATTTATATAGTTAGAGCGCCACTTTGGTATGAAGAGATTTGGCTATCTGACAAATTTTAGAAACATTATTCTAAGAAATATTTAGAAGAAAACTTGCAAGTAGAGCCACTTGGGATCATTAGCAAAAACATAAGAAATATTGGAGGATGTTTCTTAGACAGTTATTTTAGTGGTGTATAAAGCAATTTTAGAAAATCTATTATTTTTAATAAACAATTCCATAAAAATAATAAAATTTTCGGTTGCCGGGACTTGAACCCGAGTCTTTCAGGTGAGAGCCGAATATCCTAACCAACTAGACTACAACGGAATGGTTGAGGGTACAGCGGGCTTAACTTATATAACTGTTGATTTCCAAATCAGATTTTCCAATAGAGACAGTGTTAGGGAGGGCAAGACAGGGACCCCTGGGAGAGTTATGACCTTGCATGATCCACATATTTTTGTCCTCAAAAATGTCTTTCCTTTCCTTTTCTTTTGGTGTATTTCAATCTTCAATTCATTTTAAGAGGATAACTGATAGGTACAAACAGTATACTTTATATATTGATTCTGTATGACTAATGTAGTATAATAAGGAGTACATTTATTGGTTTATGCCTGTATCAAGAGTTTAATTGAATGCATTTTGTGGTAGAAAAATCTCTTCAAATGCAAAGCTGCTATAAGAGCTGGTTCTTCACAGTATGAGGTTTGTACTAAT
The DNA here is from genome assembly GCA_013389735.1 of Phaseolus lunatus. NCBI lineage: Eukaryota > Viridiplantae > Streptophyta > Magnoliopsida > Fabales > Fabaceae > Phaseolus > Phaseolus lunatus. The sequence goes on from CM023861.1 coordinate 38,111,037, forward strand.
ATTCTACCAACTTTTCTGTGGCTTATTGGAAAGGCTTGCTAGCATTCACTTCTGTCACTACTATCACTGCAGGAACTGGACATTATTTTTATATTATTAATGTATCTGAATTAGTAAATAGATTTCATGTGTCGGCCTTTAAGAGGAGTTTTAGATTACTCCACTACATACACATTTTCACATTCCTGGCTTTCTGAAAGCATTCATTTAATGCAACTCATGCATTGCTTACACTTAATATTGACTAAGGCTTCTTTTTCATATATTTGGTGATTACAGAATACTAATTTCCGGATTATGATAGGAAGTGTTCCTCTGATTGTAAAAATTTTCATTTTGTGAGAAAAATGCCTACATTGTAACCACAAAGTATTGTTCCTCTGTAGAACATAATTTCTGAAACGGTGGTTCTTAAAAAGTATTCAATGTCTGGCTATGAAATGTTTTATTTGTTTCAAAATAAGCATGGCTTTTTTGTAATATGAAGAAAACATATGTTTTGCTTTTCTATTTAACATTTTTACATTATTAACTGGTGTCATAAAGACAGTTAAAATAATCATAACAGCAATAAAGAAATAAAATTTATGCTGAATAGTAGGTGTAGTCTAAGTAACTAGTAACACTGTATAACAATTTCAATTGCTTTCATTCAACAACAATAATGCTGCCACATTAGCTTCTCTGGTTTCTGATTGAAACTCTCCCTTTGTTCTTTTTAAAATATCATATATTTTAAAATCTTTTGTTCTATTTAATTGTTATTTTTAAATTCATGACAATATTAATTAGTCTTTTTGTCATTTCAATTGTTACTTTTTTTTACCTAATTTTTAATTATTTACATGTATACATATACATATTTTTTACCGTAATGTACACATAAAAATAATAGAATAGAAAATATTATAAATTTTCTTCTAAAATCATTAATGTTAAACAGACACATTACTTTCCAACATAGCACATGGATTTGCCATAACTTTCAATAAAAAGGGGAAAATTAATTCATTTTGAGAATTTTTAAATTTTATTCACTGGACCATCATCACACAAAGAACTATTATTTTCCTTCAAATCTCAGCTGCCACATTAATTGATTCAAGAAGTATAGCTGGATCAAAGGACATTACACTTAAAGCATCATTGCAACTATTTGGAGAAAGGACATTCTTGGGAAGGTGGTGAAGCTTTGGTGCCATCCTCCATGGGGTGATTTGGGTGCTTCCCTGAAATAAGGCCTCCGAGCATCTCAGCTGGGTCATAATAAATTTCCACCTCTTCAACTTTCAAAGAGTCATCCACCTGTTTAGATTCATGAGTCATGATTGTGATACAGCCTTAAGTAAAAAAAAATTTATGACCATTACTGAAACAATTCACATCACTAACTGTCAATACTAGGTGGGATATTTTGTTCGTCTCAGAAATTTTGGTCTTTATCAGAAATGATTGAATGTTTTCATACTTGTTTTAACTTCAAGTTTGCTGACATGTATTGTTCTCTTTAGTATTTTGTAGTTTCATTGCAGTTTTGTATTTACTTTAGTATTCGGTAGTTCTATCAGAATTTTGTATGCATTTTAATATTCATTAGTTTCATTAAAGTTTTGTCCTAAAAACTAATGAAAACTAGTTCATGAACACTTTTGTTTTTCTCTAAACCTACCAAAGAGTTTTGTCAGAACATTCTGGTATTTATTTTGCTTCGAAACATTTGATTTCATCGTTTGTTTTTTTATATTTCTAATGTTAAAATAGAAACATGTTATATTTTATAAAAGGTTTGAGATAGCTGACAATGGTAAATTCACGGCAAGAATCCATTTTCTGAATGTAAAACACATAGTAAAAGTAATACCTTGACAGTTCCGAAACCATAGAATTGGACCATCTTCCCAGTAGGTGCATGTTCCTTATAAGGGCCTTCAAAGAACCCCCAGTGCCTAAACTTGAAAGCAATTTCAGGAGGTCCACTATAAACTTTTATGACCTCCCAAGCAAACCCTCTGGGAAAAGCTGATCTGAAGACTTCATGAGATGATTCAAAAGTCTCTTCATCAGCTTTGTAAGGCTTCAGGTCTTCTGGCAGAGAACTTTGCAATAAAGCATTATAACTTCCCAGCTTCAGAGTTTCCTCTCCAGATAATCCCTCCCTGCCTGCAAATCAAACATGATGCAGACAGCATACAATTAATTTACTAACAGAAAAATCAGAACAAGATTGACGTTATTATGTGATACAACTATCATTTATTACCTTATATTCCATTGAAAAACTTGTCTCCTACAAGAAAATACTTACACAAATGAAGATGTTACAAGATCTTTCTCATGGAGACGTCCTTTTGCTTCAGAACTAACTAACTATCCATGTCTGTGGATGGGGGGAAATTTGATCCTTATTGTGGAATTATGGAAGTGGGGTGTCTAATGAGAAGTACAAGGTGAAAAATACATGGGAAATTTTGATCCATTCATTCATCCCCTTTAATCATGTGAATTGCAGTTAATCAAATAGTGGAACTAAAGAGTACAAAAAATAGAATTAATGGACTAAAGCAAAGTATCCATTTATCGATCAATCCATCAAATCAAAACCCCTAACATTGGAAAAGATGGAGAGGAAATAAATTTGACAAATATTAAGTGCATACCATTCACAAATAGCTTGAACTTCTCAGGGTTTATTGTCTTGAAATCCTGCAAACGGGTCTTGTGTGAGAGCTCCATCTCCCATGACTTGATAGCATTTTGCACTATCTCCTCCAATGATCCTTCTGGCCATTCCTGCAAATACAAATTGAACACACATTCTAGAGAGAGGGGGGAAAAGGGTAAGAGGGTATGGTGGTTGTTGCACCTTGGTTCTTCCTTGTTCAAAAAGCTTGTTAACAGCATCATAAGTGGGAGGGCCACCATGTCTCCACTGGATGTTTTCAGGTTCATCATGCAAGAAAGATCTGTACCTGTCTTTGGCCATGACAAATTAATATGCTAGAGCATATACACAAGAAAACCAACAGCTATAGTTGTACCATAGGACTAGATCATGAGTTCTTATATAGGCTTTTTCATGGCCTCTTTTGAATCATTAAGATAAGGTTTTCTTTCCTTGTATTTATGAAATATATTACTTTCTCTGGCATCTTAATATTATCTGACCAATTAAAATTTTGGAAGAAAAGATAAATCCTTTTAGAGGTTCCATATTAATTGCTTCCACATCCGTCACACCATTCCTGTTTATACTAATTAATGAATTTGAGAACATTAGAGCAAATTAGTTTAATTTTTACAGAAGTTGTTTATGAAAGCAATTAACGGATAAATCATGATTCACTAAAAATAAGTTTGAGATCTCAAATTAGGATTTATCATTATGTAGGACAACAAAGAAATTATTAAAAGAGAACTAAGAACTCAAATTGAATCTTGCACATATTTTATAATATTAATCTCTTATAACAAAAAAAAAATTATTCATATTTACTTTTATACATAAATACATTTTTATTAGCCAATATATCGTTGATTATATAAGTATTTTAAATAAAATATTATATATAAATTCTGACGAGTGTATAATTCCAGTATATGTTAAAAGCAGGGAACCGAACTTGGTCTTAAAGATAGAGGGAGCCGGCATCAAATTTAATATAAAATATTTATAATGATATATTTTAGAATATTAAAAAATCAATAATCAATTTTATATTACCAAGAAGTTTTATAATTATGTTTTTTGATATACTAAATCAAAATTTATAACATTGTTTTATGTACTATTAATGATCTTCTTTTAAAATTTAATGTCACATATTTGAACTAGTACACTTGAACATAGCATGATACAAGAATCTCACAATACAAAAAAGGAAAACAAAAGAGAATACAGCAGCACCACCACCAACACCAGTAACAGCAGCACCAACACCAACACCAATAACAGCAGGAACAGCAGCAGCAAGAGCAGCAAAATAATAATAATAATAATAATAATAAAACAGCAGCAAGTGAAGAAGCAGCAACACCAATAACACTAGCAGCAGCAACAACACCAATAATAAAACAGCAGGCCAGAGTAGCAACAACACCAATAGCAGCAGCAGTAATAACAATAATAAAACAGCATGCCAGCAACACCAATAACACTAGCAGCAGCAACAATAACATAGCAATAATAATAATAATAATAATAATAATTATTATTATTATTATTATTATTATTATTATTATTATGTTTGACTGGTAGAAAAAAAAGAGAGAAAGGAAGGACTTTTCTTCTTTTCTGTTCAGTTGAAGAAAAAGTGACAAAAAAAACTAAAGAAAATAACTATTTTTTCTTTCTTTTTATTTCTTTTTTATTTAAATTAAATTTTAATTATTCGTTTTCTTTCCATACATCCCAACATAATTATTTAAATATTATTTTATTTCTTAAATTTTAGATAATTTTTTTTTAGGCTTTCAAATTCAAAATAATTAACTTTAGTTTACATAATTTTAGCAAAACTTTAATCCCACTGTGTCAAATGTTGTTAAAAGGTTTAGTTAGGTGATTAATGCATTACAAATCCTTTATATGATAATTTATTTTAGTTTTGCATTTTTTATTATAAAAAATGGTACGATAAGCGTATTTTATTTCAAAATATTTCTTTCAAGGGTATTTAAAAAGAAGTCATTTCTACAAAATGATTAAAGTACTTTTCTTTTTTCAAATTACAGAAACTAAAAAATAATTTTAAATTTAAATTATCAAAAATAAATTCAACGTATATTTAATTCTATTAATTACTTATTAAAAGATTATTTCAATTACTTTGTTTCGTTTTGACTTTTATTATCAATGTAAATAGTTTGTGTCTGTAGTTGAGGTACACACAATTAATTTGAAGTTAAAGTACCATCTAACTGCAAGAAAATTAATGAAATTAATTGTAATAAGACATTGTAATCAAATTATGACACCTTTTTTCTTATATAAAAAAAATGTATTTATTACTTTCTCTTCAATTTTAAATTTAAATACTTTTATATCAACTGAATTTTTTGAATTTTTGTTAATTGAAAGGCACATTAAATCTTTGGATACTCAATTATAACTTGATATCCTACACAGAGCACATGATTTATTGAGTGTCCAAGAGGCCACTATCATTGGACTTACCAAATAAACTTGGACTTACCAAATAAATTTTTAGAAATCCTATCATTTTAATTTAATTTAATAAGTACCATAATCAATAAATTTTGATAATTGATCCATTGAATATATTTAATAATGATCATTCCAAAATATTGAAACTATATCTTTCTTGAAGACTATGAAGTTTAACCTAAAAAGTTGAAAATTGTATTTTCAAGATATCTTGAAAATATGATAAGCATTAATTATCTATTACCTTTTTGAAGTAAACAGTGAATGAATTTTTGACATTTGCACAAGAAAATTCATTATAAAATTCAGAATATCCAACAGTGCAAACCGCAGAATATGTAATCATCTTTGTAATTCAATTCAGATTTTACATGCAAAAAGTGAACTAAGCCAAACTAAAATCTGAACAGCAAGTTGAATGGTCACCAATTTTAGTTAACAATTTAAGGGCAAAACCATGCTGTCCAATGTTAAACTCAATCCTCTTTTTCCCGATGAATGTCAACTAGGTATCTATTTAGATACTGGCCAAATGACTTTGTAGAGAATGACTCATCAACATGCCTCCTAGCTTCTCTACCCATTTTCTCTGCCCCCTGAGGATCATTTATGAGCTTAGCCATTGCTGAAGAAAACTCTTGTGGAGTAGGATCACAAAGGAATCCCGTTACACCATTCTTAATTGACTCCACAGGGCCACCACTATTGCATGCAATAACAGGCTTATAGGCTGCCATGGCCTCCAGAGGAACAATGCCAAAGTGCTCATCCTGCATCAAAGATCTTTCTGTAAATCTCATTTCTTAATTCAGTTTCCACCAGTTGTAATGAATCATAATTTGAATGATTTTATATACCTTTGGTGTGTAAAGAACACACAGGCATTCCGAAAGAAGTGCATTTCTTTCATCTGTAGGGCAAGAAGCGATGAATCTTATTTTACTAGAGACTCCTTTCTTTTGTGCTAAATCTTTAAGCTCTTCTAAGTACTCCACATTCTCCTTCAACCGTTTGTCAAAGCCACCTAGCACCAATTATGACAATAGGGTTGTTACGCACAAATGCTTCAAAGTGAAATAAATGACTCAAGTATGATTTGTTCAAACTTAAGACTCTGCAGTTTTACCAAGAAAATACATTTAAAATAAAATAAGGGAATATAGCAGTGGAGGAAAGAATGAACAAACTAAGAAAATAGTTAAAAGTTTACTGTGCCTTTCTTATTACATGGAAAGGTCTTATACAGACCTAGAATTATTGTGAGCAAATCCTTATAGGACAATTGTTGTTCTACTAATAGAAAGATGTAACAGAAAGATTTTGCTCAAAGATGATAGACAGCTACAACTTCTAAATATAATTTGCAAACTTTGCGTAATGGGCCTTGAAGATCTAGAGCCGGTATCAATTGCCTCCTCCTGAGGAACAACCTTGTCCTCAAGGATTGTGGGTAGGTTGGGTTATGTGGGAGTGCATCTGGTGGAATAGATTGTTGGACTTCAGGATATATGGTTTGGGCTGTGGGAAGGGTTTGTGTAATTGGAATTGGTACATGGGGTGGGCCGTTTGGAATAAGCAATTAGGGACTGTTTGTATGAGATGTGTGGGAGGAAAGTTCTGGAGCATGGGTTTAGGTGGGAGGTGTGGTACAGTTGGCGTTATTAAGTGGGAAGGTGTACGTGGCTAAGTTGAGGTTGGAGGATTTTGCGATTGAATATGGGTCGTTGATGTTAGACGCATGGCAGGGGCTGAAAGGAGTTTAGGTGAAGTAGTGGAGTTGGAACTATTGAGTTGAGTTTGGGAAGAGTGTGGGTAGGTAATGGAAGTGAGGTGGACGAGGGAGCTTCTATTTCTTTAGGATAATGGAAAGAGTGGTGTTTTCGGGCCATGGTAGGGTTTAAGCAAGGATATGTGGAAGATGGGGTGGATTCAGGAGGGTGGTATTTGTTGTTGGGTCTTCGCAATGGTAGCTTTCAACTGATGGAGAATATAAGTACGTTCGCCTAACGTCATGTCGAGGTTGGGCTCCGTAGCTGTTCCTAGAACGTAGTCTGGTATTGTTGGTGGTGGTCGTCCGTATAGAGCCTAAAAGGGATTAGTTTTAATGGGGAGTGGTAAGATGAGTTATACCAGAACTCGATGAGATGCAAGAGTTTGTACCAAGTTCTTTGGTTGTTACTGGTAAAACATCTCAAGTAGATTTCCAAACTCCAATTGATAACTTTCTGGCCATTGGTTTGTGGATGGTAAGCTATGCTGAATTTTAATTTTGTGCCGTATAGGTCTTATAGGTAAAATAGTTCTTTTCGAAAATGATTAAGGAACAAAGGATCTTGATCAAAAATTATGGATTTTGGAACTTCATGTAGCTTGCAAATCTCAACAGAAAATCGGTTAGCTAATTGAGTGGCATTGAAAGATGTAGCAAGGGCGATTTAATGGGCAAATTTGGACAGTCTATCAAAAACTACCCGTATGAGACAGTGTGACCAAAGGATGAAGATAAATGTGTGATTATGTGGTTAATTCCTCCCAAAGCTTGGTTGGTGTGGGTATTGGTTGGAGTAATCCTTAAGGCTTTAGATTGCTTGGCTTGTTTTGTTGACAGGGTAGGCGCTGTTTGATGTAGTTTTGTGTTACGGTATAGGTTTCTAGCAATTGGAGGATGAGAGTCAGGTGCTCGATGTGTTCGAACGTAGATTGGCTATAGATGAGAATGTTGCAAAAAAAAAAACTAGGGCAAAGTGGCATAGATGTGGTCTTAAGAGGTCATTCATGGTTGCTTGAAAAGTGGAGGGCGCATTAGAGAAACCGAAGGAAATAACTAGAAAATCATAATGCCTATCAATTGTTCTAAAAACATAGTCCCAATCGCTATCTTGGTCTAATCATATCTAATGGTACCCTATGCGGAGATCTATCTTAGTAAACACTTTGGAAACCGTTAATTCATCCAAAAACTCATCAATTGTGGGAATATGGAATCAATCCTTCACTATTATATCGTTTAGTGCTCTGTAGTCCACGCTAAAGCACCATGTGCCATCTTTTTTTTATTAGGATGTTGAGGCAGATGATGCCTTCTTCTAGCATTTCCTAAAAGAGGGAGGTCATAGTTTGTTTATGAGCATGATTATGAGGTCAATGAGATGGTAATCCATGGGGAAAGGCAAACACTGTGTGGTATGATTTTAGGTGTGTGAATATCCGAGTGGTGAGTAGGGTTGGGAGGATGGGTAGTAGAGGGGTTTTGTTAGAAGGTAGGAAGATGATTAGAAGCTACAACATTGTTGTGTAAAAGGTGGAAATATGGGTGGGTGAAGCATGTTTGTGGAGAAGTTTGGTGGTGTCGTGGAGGGTAATTGGGAAACCATTGTGGTTGAAGGAAAGGTGAGGGCTAGAAAAATTAGCTTGTAAAGGGCCAAAAGAGCATAACCAATCCATTCCAAGGACCATATCAGCACCCTCAATTGGAATGAGGTAGAAGGGAATGAAGAAATCACATGTTTGTATAGAAACCAAAACATCAGGACAAAGGGAAGAACATTGGATTTGGTCTCCATTTCCAACCATGACAGAGAAAGGTGTGATAGGAAAGGTGCAAAGTTGTAGGTGAAGGGCTAGATGGGGTTGCAATATGTTATGTGAATTGTCTGTGTCTATTAGGATAGTAATTGGAAGATGAGCAATGTGACCTTCAAATTTAAAAGTATGGGTTGAAGGCTCTACGCTCTTAGAGTTGGGTTGAGGTAAGTTTTTTTACAGGAGGGGGTGCAATTGATTGTGGAGGAGTGGAAAAAGGAGGGCGTGGTGGGGGTAATAGGCATTGGGACTGTTTGGGTAAAGTTGGTGAGGGTCGTAGGGAACATTTGGAGTCATGGAATTTCGATTCCAACGGTTTTGGTTAGGACCATGGCCTATGTTATTGAGGTGGATTGGAGAACATCCATTTCCCTTCGAATCTCAAGTATGACGTCGAAGATGAAACAATTTAGATCTCAGGAGTAAGGTCCAAAACCCGATTGCATAGTTTTTCAGACACCTTTTGATATTTAGTGACTGTGCCATTTTGACAATTTAAATAACTCTGCCTGATGGTTGGCATATGTTGAGGGGCCAAAACGAAGTTCAAGGGCTCGACTAAAAGAAATCCAGTCAATGAGTTGGTGATTTTGATACATCCATTTAAACCAACTGAAGGCATCACCTCACATATAGAAAGCAACCATTTTTAAATGAGAATCCCAGGGAATATTATAGAATTGGACAAATTGATCAGCCTAGAATAGCCAATCTACGGGGTCCATACCATAAAAAAGAGTTGAATTTTTGGAGGGCATATAGGGGAGGAAGTGATAGAAGGAGCGTAAAAAGGAGGGATGGTTGTGGTGGCGTTGTATTAATAGTAGCATGTGAAGTGTTGGAAACAAGGGGGCATCTATGGAGAAATGGTTGAAATGAGACGTCGAATCAATAATAGGTGGAAGATTGGTGGTTTGAGAAGACAAGGTAGTGAATAGGCCAATGAGGGTATGGGTTAGTGTATCTTGTTTAAGTTCCAAGGCCGTTTGATGGGTTTCCATGGCTTGATGGAGAGCAAGGTAGCAGCCTTCATGGTGTTCTTGTGTGGTATGTAGTTGGGTTTGCAGATTAGCTAATTTGTTAGGATGGATTGGAGTGTTTCTTTGAGGTCTTTGGTTGGTTTGGGAGGCATGGAGGTAGGTCAATGAAAGTACAAGTTGTTACAGTGCTGGGTGCTAGGAGGTGTGAAAGGAGAAAGGGAATATAGTTGGAGGAAGGAACAGACTAACTAAGAAAATATTTAAAAATTTACTCTTTGCCTTTCTTATTACATGGAGAGGTCTTATAAAGACTTAGAATTATTGTGTGTCAATCCCTATAGGACAGCTGTTGTTCTACTAACAGAAGGATATAACAGAAAGATTTTGCTCAGAGATGACAACTACTGCTTCTAGATATAATCTGTAAAGCCTTGATGTTTTCCTGATGGACCTTGAAGATCTGGGCCTGGTATCAGGTTTGTTCACACTTAAGACTCTGCAGTTTTACCAAGAAAATACATTTAAAATTAAATAAGAAGGCCCAACACACCAAGCAGATGGAAATCAATAAATTTTTTACTTGCAACTTTTTCCAAGTCCAACCAAACTTTACCCTATTTTAGTTTTTCGACTAATGTATTCACAGGTACAACAGTCCTGGATAAATTCAGATAACCTTCAAAGATCCTAAGTAAAAACTCGTAAGCTTAATAAAAGGAAGTTGTTCCTCGATATTGACCCTTGAGTGAAGCAGCCCAAACTTGCACAACAAAGTACTTGGTTCTTTGCACTTAATGGTCAATGTTTATCAACAAATACTAAAGGATCACATCTAGACAGCTTAGAAAAAGTGTTTTAATCATAATAATAGCAGATATTACATGCCTTTCAACAATATTTGCTCACAGTTTTCTGCTAAAAAATTGTACAGATCAAATAAAAAAAATTCTGTGTAATATTATATGTTATTCTTGTACATTATCCTAGAGAAGTGCTCGTGAGTCATAGTGATAACCAAACCAAATGAACATAATATCACAAGTCCTAAATTTCCTCCTCAAAACCAATATGAAGATCTAATCCTCAAACAAATAAGGTTTGTAACATTGTCATAACTACGCATTCCACCTCTCATTTGATGGCAACGAAGTTAAAAGTTAAATAAATTAACTTTCTGTCAGCACATAATCGTTAATAAATACTCATTTCTAGTTTATTACAACAGAAAATAAGCACGCACTTTCCGCAACAATTATGAAAAGGTTCAATAAGTAACAAATTGACAAACCCACACAATACACCTGTTTGAGAAATGGTTGTATCATAGTCATACTAGATAATTTACCTACAAACCAAACATAATTTTCATTAAAAATAATATTTTATATCTTGAAAATGAAGACACCACCATACCAAACTCCAGTATGAGGCACATACACTAGAACAGATATTCCCATCCCATGTCAATTAGTAATGTACATAACATCATCATAACATCTATCATCAGAAAGACAGCTGTAAACAAAAACAGACTCACCAGCAATAGTCAAAGAAGCATTAGTAATATCTTTATGCTTAAAAATTCCTTCAGGTGAGTGAAGCAAAGCAAAAGCTGAAATAGCTAACTGTATATTCTTCTTCCTTTCAAAGCGATTGATGGAAAGGAAATTCAGCCTACAACCGAAGGAACAATGCAAATTAAGACTATGATTCTATTCTATACATAAAGTTTATAAAATTGGATATAAGAATAAGTACATGCATAATCTTGTAAAGTGTCAACCATATATCTACAAACATGTCATTTACTTAAAGGAACTGGGTTTGTTGAACTGATCCACATTGACAGCTGGATATAGAACAGCTGGTCGAATTCCATTAGCATCTAGAGACTTAAAAGTATTTGCAAAAGTAGAGGCAGTGAAGTTGCTGTTAACAAGTATCAAATCAGCCATTCCTGCAATTCAGCAAAGGCTAATAAGATGCAGGGTTCAGCATGTACACTAGACAATATAATCCTAGTAGGAAAAAATTAATAAAGCATGGATATAAAGTTAAACCAGTCGTCATTTCTTCTACATAGTCAATTGGTTTTCTATACATCCTCCTAATGAAAGTTGAATGTTGAGCCAGTAACAAGTCCGGAAAATGACAGTAGAATACAACCTACCAAAGAAAATAAAACAACTAAGAATTGAAGATGTCAAAACAATCCACATATGATATCTTCTGCTTCCTTCTTGGCTACCTTTATTGACCTTTTAAGTTTGAAGATAGGAATAACTACAGATACTTGATCTGCCAGTACAACATCAAATGAATGCCACATGAAAAGTACACAGAAAGCAACAAAAAGGCACCGAAGGTATGCACACAAGGCATGAAGACGGTAGAACACATGACGAGGAAGGAAGGAACCATACACAGTAACCGGAAAGGTACCTGAAAGATCACAAGTCAAAAACCATGTCAATGGCAATGCTACTTCCTTATAAAGAACAGAAATGTGAGACATTAATGACTTAAATGAACTTTTTCCCTACTACAGTCAAAATTTGATTTTAGTCTTTTGTTACATTAGGCATTTCTGTTAATATTAGATGTCAACATAATAGAAGGCACAAATAAAAGTGCAATTAAGCCCACAAAAATAGAGTGAGACTCACCAGCAACAGTTTCTTCAAAGCATCTATTTTTGTCATGATGCGCAGTAAAAACATGAACTTTATGGCCCTGGGATGCAAGCTCAACAGCAGCATCCACAATCAATCTCTCAGCTCCACCTTCAAAACAATCGCAAGGTAAACTAAGGGGAAATCAACTAGAGGGGAAAAAAATAGCATGATAATGTTTCATGAAACCAAAATTTTAATTTAGAAAAGTCAAATTAATGGAAACTTTACAAAAACTGTCGGTTTTAATCTGAGTGGACTAGAAAACAATGGGGAACAGTGGTTACTTACCTATGCCAAGATCCGGGTGAATTATTGCGATGTTCAGTTTTGAGCTTCTTCCCTTTGCCATGTTTGAAAGTAAAGATCGGAACTTTAAGATGAAGATAACAAACCCAGGAATCGTTCGCCGGCGACTGTGGTGGCGTTATGTCGTAATCCGAAAGGCTAAGGAATTTTAACCCTTCTTTCGAATTGGGGGTAAACGTCGTCGTTTGAAAAAAAAACACGCAGAATATTATGTAAGAGAGAGTTTAGGTTGATAAAATGGAAATAACGAAATAAAATGAGATAAAATGGAAATAACAAAATAAAATGAGATAAATGATAATTGATCCGGTCGGTCATCGGTAGTCGATTACGTCAGCAGCAGATGACCACGTGGACCATTCACAGGGTGGCACGTGGAATAAGATAGCAGGTGAATCAGGAAGGAGATCACTCAGAAGGGTGATCGGCGGTCAGTTGCTAAGTGACCACCACCATCAGATGAGTGCCTAGATAAGCGCTTGGAAGCAGAGCCGGGAAGTAAAGAAGCACTGGTCCGTCACCGGTGCATGGTCATCGGGGTTTCTTGTTGATCCTGCCACGGACTCGAACGCGGAGGAGATGCCTCGTCACTCCTTCGTCTAGCCTTCTGTTCTACAGGACCGCTCCAAGGACCACCACCGGAGCTCCAAACGATGCCTGCAAAACAACGCAGACGGCGCCTCTAGCGGCCGTGTGCACTCCGACGCTCAAGTCAGGCAACAGGAACACCAAAACTCTCTCTGAATCTTTCTGTGAGACCCGTGTGTGCTCAACTCCACCCTCTGTTATCACTGTGCAACGTGTAGAAACGCTCCCACAGTGACTCAGAGAAAACTGTGTATGTGTGTAAAACTGTAAAGGTCAGAACCCCCTTACCTGATAGGAGGTGGAGTACCTTTATACTGGGCCGCGCCTCTCTCTCAGATGGTGACACGTGGAGGCATGCAACTGGCATCTGACCATACACGTGCCACACCAGAAGGGCATCTGTGCTTTCCCTGTGCGGCTAAGTTACCCTCTCGTGGAGTAACTTAGCGCGTGTTGGCAAGAACCCCGCCGACCAATCTCCATCTCTGCATGTACCAACCGACCGAACTGTTCTACCAGCCTTCCACCGACGTCTGTGCAGTGCTTCCAGCCTTCCACCGACGTCTGTGCGGTGCTTCCAGGCCTTCCACCGACGTCTCTGCGGTGCTGATCCACCGATGACCGTGGGGTGGCTCCTCGAGGGTATCTCACTATTTTCCCCCGAGGGTGGCTCATTGCTTCCCCCCGACGGTGGGTCATTGCTTTCCCCCGACAGAGGCTCACTACTTCGCGCGCTCTGCTTCTAGGCGCTTATCTGAGCACTGATATGGGGCGGTGGCCACTTGGCAACTGACCACCGATCTCAATTCTGAGTGGTCTCCTCCCTGACTCGCCTGCCATCCTATGCCACGTGTCACCCGGTGACTGGCCACGATATCATCTGCTGCTGACGTCATCGCCTACCGATGACCGACCGGATCACTTGTTAACACGCGTTAAGCTGGGACCCAGGCTCCTAGCGAGAACGTTACGCATGAAGCACTGGTCCATCATCGGTGCATGGTCATCGGGGGTCAGGGGTCAGGGTTAGGGCTTAGGGCTTAGGGTTTAGGGTTTAGGGGTTTAGGGGTTTGGGGTTTAGGGTTTGGGGTTTAAGTGGTTTAGGGTTTATGGTTTATGGTTGAGGGTTTAGGGTTCAGTGTTCAAGGGTCAGGGTTCAGGGGTTGGGGTTCAGGGGTCAGGGTTCTGGATTCAGGGTTCAGGGTTCAGGGGTCAGGGTTCAGGGTTCTGGGTTCAGGGTTCCGGGTTCAGGGTTCAGGGGTCAGGGTTCAGGGGTCAGGCTTAGGGCTTATGGCTTATGGCTTAGTGCTTAGGGCTTAGGGCTTAGGGCTTAGGGCTTTCAGGGTTCAGGGTTCAGGGGTGAGGGTTCAGGGGTGAGGGTTCACGGGTCAGGGGTCAGGGTTCAGGGGTGAGGGTTCAGGGGTCAGGGGTCAGGGTTCAGGGGTCAGGGGTACAACATCAAATGAATGCCACATGAAAAGTACACAGAAAGCAACAAAAAGGCACCGAAGGTATGCACACAAGGCATGAAGACGGTAGAACACATGACGAGGAAGGAAGGAACCATACACAATAACCGGAAAGGTACCTGAAAGATCACAAGTCAAAAACCATCTCAATGGCAATGCTACTTCCTTATAAAGAACAGAAATGTGAGACATTAATGACTTAAATGAACTTTTTCCCTACTACAGTCAAAATTTGATTTTAGTCTTTTGTTACATTAGGCATTTCTGTTAATATTAGATGTCAACATAATAGAAGGCACAAATAAAAGTGCAATTAAGCCCACAAAAATAGAGTGAGACTAAGTGGTCGCACCCTCGGTCCACGTGGCAGGTGAGGCCACGTCATGTGCTGCTCACGTGTCTGCTCTTTAAGGTTACGACTTCCACGCTTTATCTGGCGACACGTGGACGCATCAACGGCTCATACTGAGTGTCGCTACCGTTTCCCCCCTTCATTCAAAAGAGGCGCGCGCTAGTATTGTTGCATCCCCTTCTTCAGCATACTCAATCTGTCTTCTCTCCGCGCGCACATTTTCTTCGATCTTCCGACCTTCCACCCTTCTCCGATCATCAAAAGGTTTGTCTTTTCTTCTCCCTTGGTGTATTTAAAACATTTCTACCGTTTGTATTCATATTTTTCATCACTGTTCATCCATCTTCTCTATTTTCTTCTTCCAAAACCCGCGCTATGGTTCACTGTTCTTTCCTCTCAATCTCTGCTTTTCCTTATTCCTCTTTTTCACCTGAACCTTCCTTCCCACTCTCTCCCCTCCATTTTTACTGAATCATTCATTATTTCCCTCTTCTTTCTTTCATCTGATTTTACTCCTTCCTTTCTTCCATTGCAGCTTTCGGCAATGGCTCGCGTAAGGCAAACGGCACGCCTCGTTGCCTCTTCCTCCGGTGCCCAGCCCCCAAGGCCTGCACCGTCGTCATCCTCTACTCCAACTCCACCCCAACCTGATGCAACCTTTCCCCCAGACCAAGCCAGAGTGTACGAGTGGGCTCCTTTGGTGCTCCTGGCTGAGACCTCCACACAACTCCCTCCGAACCACTTAAAGACCATTCTCAGCAGTGACCCAGACGCACCCACGTGCGCCGTTCACAGGGAGAATGACTTCCGAGTGGTCGTACGTATTCCTCCACGATGGATACCTATCTGTGCTGACGACAGGGCTACCAAAGGGGTACCCTTCACCTTTGTATATTCTGCCATCTTCAAGAGACTGAAGCTACGCTTGCCCTTCACCTTCTTTGAGAAGGAGTTGATGATGGAGCTGAAAATCGCCCCCTGCCAGCTCCATCCAAATGCCTGGGCCTTCATTCGGGCATTTGAGATTCTGTGTGACCATTTCGGTCACCCTGCCTCGATCGACGTCTTCCTTTATTTCTTTGAGGCGAAGAAATCAGGGGACCGGTCTTGGGTCAGTTTAAACGGGGTTGCTGGCAGGATTGTCTTGGGCCTATACCAGCAATCCTTCAAAGACTGGAAAGGCAGATTTTACATGATCTCGGCTACTCCTCGGGACCCCGTTCTGCTTGAAGGATTCCCCCTCTACTGGGTCCCAGGGGTCGAGTTCAAAAAACCCAGGGATTTGGAAACACTGACCCCCTACGAGCGCGAACTGTGCAATCTTCTGCGGGGGGCAAAGTACAGCTCTGCTACTCTCATCAAGCACGAGTTTGATGTAGTGTCCCTGAAAAAGTACATAGGTAAACCACCCTCTCATCACTCCGTGCATCTGCATAGCATCCTCATGCACATTTACTGTCTTAGTTTGGTTATCTGATTTTTCCTCTTGACCTCTGATGTAGATATGACTTCCGGGAAAGATAGGAGGCAAGCCTTGCGAGCACTGGCTCAGTCCAGGTTTGCTTCTGCAACAACCAGGCTCGAGACTGCTCCTGTTTCCACCTTCTCCAGCTCTGAGGTATTTGTGGCTCCTCCACTCTCGGTGGCACCTGCAAGGGGTGCTGAGGCTGAAAAGAAAAAGAGGAAGTTGGTCAAAGCGTTCTCTGCTCGCACAGCCAACGCCGCTGCTGCTACTGCTGCTTCGACCGAAGAGGAGAGTTCTGACGTTCCCCTCCTTCGTCGCAAGAGGACCCGGCAGGAGACTGGGGGGCCTTCAGCCGGTGAAGCTGAAGACACTGAAGTGCTGCAGGTTGAGGAAAAAGAAGAGGGTGAAGCTTTATCTCCTACCTCTCAACCTGCACCCACGCCCCCCGGACCGTCATCTCCCCCACCGCCACCTTCTCCAAACACCCTTCCTTCCTCTTTAACTCCCCCTGCTCCACCATTACCAGTGAGGCAAACGCCAAGTTCACCCAGCCCACCTGCTGGGGATGAACCAAGGCCTCCTGTCTCACCACCAATGCAAACCACTGCTACGACCTCTCAAGGCGGTGGGGTTTCTTCACAACTGAGCTTTCCTGGAATTACCAACGAGAACCTCAGCAGGGTCATCTCCTTGGCCAGGCACTGCATCAAAAACAAGGGATTCGACTCGTGGAGCGCGCAGGATGTGGATGCGCATCTGGCCAATAACCTGGTGCTCTCCTTGCAATTCTCTACCCAGCAGCACAAACAGGAGCTCTTGGGAAAGAGAATTCAAGAGCTTGAGCACGACAAAGCCTCCTTGATGAGCGACCTTGAAGCTTCTCAAGATTCGGTGAAAATGCTGAGCGATATGGTGGAGAGGACCAGAAAAGACTACTGTCTACAGGTGCAGGAGACTATCAGGACCGAGCTCCTGATGGGCGAGGCCGTGACTGCTCTAGATAGTCAAGCCATGGAGCTGAAGGGACAGAATATTCATCTAGAGGCTGAGACTTCCTCCTTGCGCCAACTGAGCGACCAACAGGCGTCTGAGATTTCTTCCTTACGTCAACTGAGCGTCCAGCAGGCGGAGGCTCTCAAGGCTTCTAGGGAGGAGCTTACTCTGAAGGAGAAGAAACTTGAAGAGGCTCTGGTCCTACTCCTGGAGGCACAGAGCAAACTGACAAGGACCCAGAAGGAGCTCGAAGGGGCCGAGGGCAAACTGGAGGAGGCTGTGTCTTCCTTTGCCAAGCAAAAGGAGGAGCTTGAGGCCGACGTAGCTGAGACCATGGAGGCTGGTGCCGATGCATGGGTAGATGGGTTCAAGGCGGCCTTGGAGCAGGTTCACTGCGTCCTACCGGACTTGGACCTTACCCAATTCACCCCTGGCCATTCGGT
Source organism: Phaseolus lunatus (assembly GCA_013389735.1). Taxonomy (NCBI): domain Eukaryota; kingdom Viridiplantae; phylum Streptophyta; class Magnoliopsida; order Fabales; family Fabaceae; genus Phaseolus; species Phaseolus lunatus. The sequence continues at coordinate 38,129,054 of CM023861.1, forward strand.
CGCCGACGGCAAGCTCATTCCTCCTCCTTGAGCTTCCTCCCTTGCAACTTCTTTTTTGTAATCTCTCTTTCTGCAACATAGCTTACGTACAAGCTCTTTTAATGTAAACGCTCTTTGTAACGACTTCCATTGAATGAAATCCGCTCACTTCAGCTACTTTGCTTCTCTATCTTTATTCTCTGCATGTGACTAACTACTAACCAACTTAGGCTTTAGCGCGATCTCACTATAGCCCTTTGGCTTCTGACTTGACCGCAACTATCTGTTGCCTTATCGTTACCTTTGACAGTTCTTACGTGTAACCTCACGCTGGACGACTGACCTGATGAGGCCTAAAAGCTTCGGCTTACCATATAAGAACTTGCATGGAAAAAGTTTCCTTACTCAGAGCTTTCTGGGTGAGTTGCATGCTCCCAGGAGAGCGCCAGGTGTGGCTGGTCTAAGCACACTCACCGGGCGCATCCTGCCTGCATGGTCTCACTGCACTTTCTCTGAGTGGGTGCATGCGTAACATTCTCGCTGGGAGCCTGGGTCCCAGTTTAACATGTGTAGCACGCAACCACCGACCACCGACTTAGCATGTTAGGGAACTACCGATCAGCCATCGCGCCTCGTACTTCGCTTTACCTTTCTGCCGCTCCAGCGCTGAATGCATAGAGGGCCCGAACGCTCAAGATGATGCCTTGTCTTGGGAAGAAGAGTGTTTCTCGATACCCCTCTTGCTTACCCCAAGGTCATCGACCTTACGTGCATCGGGTTATTCTATCTTCTCCCACTCCTGGGGTGAGGAGGACTTCGGTTGGTGGTCCGTACTTGCGCCTGGGGCAAGGAGGATTTTAAATTACTAGGAAGCACTTGCACACTTGATATACTGAAAACTTTATTTTATTGGGTTGCCTCGTTAAAAACCCTCCTTAGGGAAAAAAGAGTGCCCCCTGATCTGCAACTGTTTACAGTATATGAACACTGAGTGTTTGTACAGCGCGAGAACGCATCTACTTTACAACTTAACTAAAGTAGAATTTCAAGTGTGTGGCGTTCCACGTTCTGGGGATAGCTGCTCCCTCCAGAGTCTCCAGCCGATAAGCTCCATTCTCCAACGCCTCAACCACTCTGTATGGACCCGTCCACTTCGGAGATAGCTTGTTCTCCATCTCATTCTGATGCGCTTTCCTCATCACCAGATGGCCTTCCTGAAAACGCCTGAGCCTCACTTTGGAGTTGTGCCTGTGTAAGGACCTGTAAAATTGAATTGGAATAAAAAGAGTTATATTTTAAATGAATCCTAAGTATGTGTTTATTTAAAATAAAAAGGAAGGAAAGTGTAGTTTGGAAGACTATGAGATCGCCTAGTAGTACATGATCGCCGGTCGCCTGCTACACATGAGCGCCAGGGCGCGAGGCATGTGGAGTCGCCAGGGCGCGAGAGGCATGCGGGCAACGCCGGGGCGCGAGGCATGCGGGCAACGCTGGGAGCGAGAGGCTTGCGGGCATCGCCAGGGCGCGAGAGGCATGCGGGCATCGCCAGGGCGCGAGGCATGTGGACGTGGCCAGGGCGTGAGAGTTATACGGGCGTCGCCAGGGATAGACATCGGTCGTCTGCCAGGGCGAGAGAGACATCGGTCGTCTTCCAGGGCGAGAGAGACATCGGTCGTCTTCCAGGGCGAGAGAGACATCGGTCGTCTTCCAGGGCGAGAGAGACATCGGTCGTCTTTCAGGGCGAGAGAGACATCGGTCGTCTTCCAGGGCGAGAGAGACATCGGTCGTCTTCCAGGGCGAGAGAGACATCGGTCGTTCGCCAGGATGAGTCAGCGGTGGAAAGTTATCGCGCGAGGTCGAGTTTCACACAGAGTAAAGTGGGACCCAGGATCCCAGCATGAAACGTCCTACACGCGCGCCACGTGGACAAAAAGGGTGGTTCAGAATAGTGACATCAGAATGTTGGCATGCACAAGAGACAACAGTGGTCGTACTGTTCAGGGCAGTGGTTGGCATGCACAAGAGACAACAGTGGTCGTACTGTTCAAGGCAGTGGTTGGCAGGCACAAGAGACAACCGTGGCCGTACTGTTCAGTGAGAACGTACACTCAGGCTTTCCTGCAGAAGGGGTGGCAGCAGCAGCATGCGTGGACAGGTAGGCTTGGATTCAAAAGTCACTGCGGGAAGGCAAAGAAGGTTACAGTGACTCAAGAGTGAAAGAGTGTCTGCATCTTCATCCTTCTCTTTTCTCTCCTTCACTCTGCCATTCAGGCCTTATCACGTTCCTGCTTAGCTATCGACGACTGCCCTTGGAGCACCTGGGAGTTTCTCTGCAAGTCCTACAAACCAGACGCTAAAACAGAGCTAAGGCATCCTTTAAGCTCGGTGGGTTTTGGAGCTCTTGGTGTTTTGCGCAAGTCCAGGTAAGGGAAGCTAGCTTTATTTTCAATAAAAGCCGTAGATTAGCTGTTTCTGAAGTGAGGGCGACGTGGTCGCCGGTTTCATTTTCATCTTCGTGATGCTCTGTTCTATGTGTTTGGGCGACGTGGTCGCCGGTTTTAAATACAGATTTCGAAATCCCCTGTTTTTGGACAAGATCGTCGGTTTTGGCGTTGTTTTGCGAACTCCCCTGTTTTTGGTGTTATTTTGAAAACTGTTTGAGATTTAGATGTGATATTCGAAAATATGAACCTTGGAATGAGTTTTGCTGTGATTGAAATCATTCGTTTAAGTGTTATATGATGTGTTGAATGTTGTGAATGTGAGATCAAGGCATAGTATTCTCAGGAAAGAAAATACCGTGTAAGATCGTGTAGGATGTGCATTGACCGGTGATTCGTTATGATATCCTGACTCTCCTGATATAATGGAATCATATAGATGAAGTTATTCGGGCGTTGAGAGTCGAAGGAGGTTCATACGTATGGGTGAGTTGTTTGAAAGAAAACGAGCTCGACCTATTGTGTGGATTAACCCTGTCATGCTAGGATAGTGATGATATTGAGATTCATTTATACGCTTGTGAATGTGTGTGATTTCACGGTGACCCTATGAATGTGTGTGATTTCATAGTGGGCAGTATGACAGGTGCAAATCTATGAGTCTAGTCAATGCATGAGTCTTCCGGAAGTAGTGTCAAGTGTCTTGTGTGATGAGTCAGTGGAAGTCTGACGTGAGAAATGAGAAACATTGAATTGATAGACACTTGGTGCATTATGTGAATAGAAGAACTCTTGAAAATATTGTGAAATGTGTGATTTCTTGGCGATCAGGTGAAGGGAACGAGAAAATTTATAGTTTTACGTGGTTACCTTGAATTTGTTTTATCTTGATTTTAAAAGTTCATATCTAAACTCTCTTTAAAATATCTAGCTTACCCTGCGTGTTTTGGTTCTGTGGCTGTTTTTCTTAAAACTGTGATGATCGTGTATAATTTACACGGGAGTAGATGATCTCCCAGGAAGTAGAGCTCCTTAGTGAGTGGTCGCCGGAAGGAGACCGCCTGTTTCTATCTCTTTGTGGTGATCGCCTGATTTCTGTCCTGATAGAAGATCGGCTGTTTTGGGTCTTCTGATAGGAGACCGCCGATTTCAATGTATTTGACTGTATTTTGTTTAAGTTTTGAGAAAAATTGACCGGTTATGTATTAAACTCCCTGTGAGGAGCAACTTCATTTTATATAAATACGTATGTTCACTTAAATATTATTGTTTTACCTTTAATTCATTTTATACTTATGAAAAGAAATTTGGCGGGATGTTACACAAGCTCAACAGCAGCATCCACAATCAATCTCTCAGCTCCACCTTCAAAACAATCGCAAGGTAAACTAAGGGGAAATCAACTAGAGGGGAAGAAAATAGCATGATAATGTTTCAAGAAACCAAAATTTTAATTTAGAAAAGTCAAATTAATGGAAACTTTACAAAAACTGTCGGTTTTAATCTGAGTGGACTAGAAAACAATGGGGAACAGTGGTTACTTACCTATGCCAAGATCCGGGTGAATTATTGCGATGTTCAGTTTTGAGCTTCTTCCCTTTGCCATGTTTGAAAGTAAAGATCGGAACTTTAAGATGAAGATAACAAACCCAGGAATCGTTCGCCGGCGACTGTGGTGGCGTTATGTCGTAATCCGAAAGGCTAAGGAATTTTAAGCCTTCTTTCGAATTGGGGGTAAACGTCGTCGTTTGAAAAAAAAACACACAGAATGTTATGTAAGAGAAAGTTTAGGTTGATAAAATGGAAATAACGAAATAAAATGAGATAAAATGGAAATAACAAAATAAAATGATAATAATGGAGGACTTTTTCTTAAGATAATATTATTGATCCTGCCGCGGACTCGAACGCGGAGGAGATGCCTTGTCACTCCTTCGTCTAGCCTTCTGTTCTACAGGACCGCTCCAAGAACCACCACCGGAGCTCCAAACGATGCCTGCAAAACAACGCAGACGGCGCCTCTAGCGGCCGTGTGCACTCCGACGCTCAAGTCAGGCAACAGGAACACCAAAAACTCTTTCTGAATCTCTCTGTGAGACTCGTGTGTGCTCAACTCCACCCTCTGTTATCACTGTGCAACGTGTAGAAACGCTCCCACAGTGACTCAGAGAAAACTGTGTATGTGTGTACAATGGCAAAGGTCAGAACCCCCTTACCTGATAGGAGGTGGAGTACCTTTATACTAGGCCGCGCCTCTTGTAACATCCCTCCAAAACCTTTCCATATTTATATAATAGAATAAAGCGTAGATATTAAATTTATAAAATCAACATATGTATATAGATATTGAAAATACATCATCCCGTACATCATATTCAAAAAGAGACGTCCCTCTTATAAGGTTTTAATACATTTCATCAACTCTTTCGAAATAAAACCAGATGCAGCATAAAAAGGACAAAATAGGCGATCTCCTATCAAAAGACCCAAAACAGCCGATCTGCTATCAGGACAGAAAAACAGGCGATCACCCGATAGAGGCAGAAACAGGCGATCACCCGATAGAGACAGAAACAGGCGATCTCTTCCCCGGCGACCACTCACTAAGGAGCTCTACTTCCTGGAAGATCATCTGCTCCCGTGTAAAAATTACACGATCATCACAGTTTTAAGAGAAAAACAGCCATAGAGCAGAACACGCAGGGTAAGCTATATATTTTAAAGAGAGTTAGATAGGAAACTTAAAAATCATAAAGATGAAACAAATCAAAATCACCCACGTAAAAACTATCAATTCCTCGTTCCCTTCACATGACCACCAAGAAATCACACAGTTCACAATATTCTCCAGAGTCATTCATTTTCACATAAAGCATCAAGTGTCTAACAAACTTCAATGTTCCTCATTTCTCACGTCAAACTTCCACTGACTCATAACACAAGACACTGGACACTACTTCCGGAAGACTCATGCATTGACTAGACTCGTGTATTTGCACCTGTCATACTGCCCACTGTGAAATCACACACATTCACAGGGTCGCCGTGAAATCACACACATTCACAAGCGTATAATGAATCTCAATATCATCACCATCCAAGCATGACAGGGTTAATCCACACAACAGGTCGAGCTCGTTCCCTTTTGAACAACTCACCCATACGTATGGACCTCCTTCGACTCTCAACGCCCGAATAACTTCATCTATATGATTCCATTATATCAGGAGAGTCAGGATATCATAACGAATCACCGGTCAATGCACATCCTACACGATCTTACACGGTATTTTCTTTCCTGAAAATACTATGCCTTGATCTCACATTCACAACATTCAACACATCATGCCACACTTAAAGAAATGATTTCAATCACAGCAAAACTCACTCCAGGGTTCTTATTTTCGAATATCTCATTTAAATCTCAAACAGTTTCATTAAACAAAAACATACTTAGAGTTCATTTAAAATATGTTCCTTTTATTCCAATTTAATTTTACAGGTCCTTACAAGGGTTCTGGGGTCAGGGTTCAGGGGTTGGGGTTCAGGGGTCAGGGTTCAGGGGTCAGGGCCTTCAGGGTTCCCTCCGACGGTGGCTCATTGCTTCCCCCGACGGTGTCTCATTGCTTCCCCCGACGGTGTCTCATTGCTTCCCCCCGACGGTGGCTCACTACTCCGCGCGCTCTGCCTCCAGGCGCTTATCTGAGCACTGATATGGGGCGGTGGCCACTTAGCAACTGACCACCGATCGCCGTTCTGAGTGGTCTCCTCCCCGACTCGCCTGCCATCCCATGCCACGTGTCACCCTGTGACTGGTCCACAAGATCATCTACTGCTGACGTCATCGCCTACCGATGACCGACCGGATTAATTATTTTCACTTTTATTTTTCCAACTAGCTTTTTTTTTTTATTTTCCTATTTAATATCTTTTCATTTTTATTTTTCTATCTAGTACAATTTTTTTCCATAGTTTCATTTTGTAATTTCAAAAAAAAAAACCTTTTAGAATTTTTTATTTTTTTTTGTCTAGAGTGAATGGAAAAGAAAAAAAATATATAAAGTAGAATAAAAATAAATTTAAGAACTGTATTGGACCAGAGTGTTTAGAGCTGAGTACTCGTTGATCAGAGCTCAGCATCTGTTAGGACTTAGAGCTTAGGGCTTAGGGATTTCAGGGTTCTGGGTTCAGGGTTTCGGGTATACGATTTACGGTTAACGGTTTAGGGTTTATGGGTTTGGGGTTTAAGGTTTGTGGTTTAAGGGGTTTAGGGTGTATGGTTTATGGTTTATGGTTGAGGGTTTAGGGTTTAGGGTTTAGGGTTCAGGGTTCTAGGTTCAGGGTTTAGGGTTTAGGGTTCAGGGTTCAGGGGTCAGGGTTAAGGGGTCAGGGTTAGGGCTCAGGGCTTCTGGCTTAGGGCTTAGGGATTTCAGGGTTCAGGGGTTAGGGGTCAGGGGTCAGGGGTCAGGGTGCAGGGGTCAGGGGTCATGGGTCAGGGGTACAACATCAAATGAATGCTGTAAGGACCCAGAAAATTTTATTGGAATGAAAGTGTTATATTTAAATAATTTCAGAAGATGTTATTATTTAAAATACAAAGAGCTGGTAAACGAAGTTTCATAGTAGTCGGACCTCGGACGTCGCCCAAGATCTGGGGTCAGCTGGTAGAGGTCGGTCGGATGACGTGTGGATCAAGAAGAGTAAAGGAAGAAAAGTGTAGTTTAGAAGACTATGAGATCGCCGGTCGCCTACTACACATGATCGCCAGGGCGCGCGAGGCATGTGGACGTCGCCAGGGCGCGCTGTAACATCCCGCCAAAATACTATACAAATGTATATAATGAAAATAAAGGTAACAAATAGATTGAAGTGAACAAAATATTATATATATGAAATGTAGTTTCTCCTCACAGGGAGTTTAATACAAATTCGGTCAAATTTTCCAGAAACATAAACAAATTACAGTAAAAAAAACAAAGCAGGCGATCTCCTATCAGAGGACCCAAAATAGCCGATCTGCTACCAGAACAGAAATCAGGCGATCTCCTTCCGGCGACCACTCACTACGGAGCTCTACTTCCTGGAAAATCATCTGCTCCCGTGTAAATTATACACGATCATCACAGTTTTAAGAAAAACAACCACAGAACCAAAATACGCAGGGTAAGCTAGATATTTTAAAGAGAGTTTATATATAAACATTAAAATCAAGGTAAAACAATTTCAAGGTAACCACGTAAAACTATACATTTTCTCATTTCCTTCACCTGATCGCCAAGAAGTCATACATTTCACAATATTTTCAAGAGTCGTTCTATTTCACATAATGTACCAAGTGTCTATCAATTCAATGTTTCTCATTTCCCACATCAGACTTCCACTGACTCAGCACACAAGACACTTGACACTACTTTCGGAAGACTCGTGCATTGATTAGACTCAAAGATCTGCACCTGTCATACTAAACAACTGTAATGTTTCCCTAGCTATGCGCATCAACACAATCCCGATCTCAAGTTCATCATTCTCACAGTATGACAGGGTTAATCCATGGAACAGGCCGAGCTCGTTCTGTTTCACACGACTCACCCATTCCTATGAACCTCCTTCGACTCTCCACAACTGAGTAACTTTCTCTATGGGATTCCATTATCTCAGCAGAGTCAGGATATCTCATTAGGAATCACCGATCAATGCACATCCTACACGATCTTACACGGTATTTTCTTTCCTGAAAATACTATGCCTCGATCCTACATTCACCATATTCAACACATCACATAGCACTTAAAGGAACGATTTCAATCACAGCAAAACTCAATCCAGGATTCTTATTTTCGAATATCTCATTTAAATCTCAAACAGTTTCAAAGCAGCACCAAAAACAGAGAGTTCGCAAAACAACGCCAAAACCGGCGATCTGGTTCAAAAATAAGGTATTTCGAAGTCTGTACATAAAACCGGCGACCACGTCGCCCAAAAACACATAGAAACAGAGCATTCATGAAGATGAAAACGAAACCGGCGACCACGTCGCCCTCACTTCAAAAACAGCTAATCTATGGCTTGTATTGAAAATGAAGGCTAGCTTCCCTTACCTGGACTTGCGCAAAACGCCAGGAGCTCCGAAACCCAACGAAGCTTAAAGAATGCCTTGGCTCTGTTTTCGCGTCTGGTTTGAAGGACTTGCAGAGAACCTCTTAGGTGCTCTAAGGGCAACGTCGCTTGTCTCACTGATGCTGGAGGTTGCCTGAGTCTCAACGCAAGGAAGGGAAGAAGGGAGGGAGGAAGGTTGCACTCACTCTAACACTCTTGAGTCTGTAACGCTCTTTGCCATTCCCGCAGTGGCTTTTGAATCCCAGCTTACCTGTCCACGTATGCTGCTGCTGTCACCCCTTCTGCAGGAAAGCCTGAGAACCACTGCCCTGAACAGTACGACCACTGTTGTCGCTTGTGCATGCCAACCACTGCTCTGAACAGTACGACCACTGTTGTCGCTTGTGCATGCCAACCACTGCTCTGAACTGTACGACCGCGAGTGACTCTTGCGCATGCCAACATTCTGATGTCACTATTCTGAACCACCCTTTTTGTCTACGTGGCGCGCGTGCAGGACGTTTCATGTTGGGAGTCTAGGTCCCACTTTACTCTGTGTGAAACTGGACGTCGTGCGATAACTTTCCACTGCTGACTCATCCTGGCGAACGACCGATGTCTCCTTCGCCCTGGAAGACGACCGATGTCTTCCTCTGGGAGACGACCGATGTCTTCCCTGGCGACGCCCTCATAACTCTCGCGCCCTGGCTACGTCCACATGCCTCGCGCCCTGGCGATGCCCGCATGCCTCTCGCGCCTTGGCCACGTCCACATGCCTCGCGCCCTGGCAATGCCCGCATGCCTCGCGCCCGCGCGATGCCTGCATTCCTCTCGCGCTCGCACGATGCCTGCATGCCTCTCGCGCCCGCACGATGCCTCATGCCTCGCGCCCTGGCGACGTCCACCTGGCGCTCATGTGTAGCAGGCGACCGGCGATCTCATAGCCTTCTAAACTTAACTTTTCCTCCCTTTTTATTTTAAATAAAACATACATAGAATTCTTTTAAAATATAACCCTTTTTATTCCAATTCAATTTTACAGGTCCTTACACGCGCGAGGCATGTGGATGTCGCCAGGGCGCGCGAGGCATGCGGGCAACGCCGGGGCGCGAGAGGCATGCGGGCGTCGTCGGGGCGCGAGGCTTGAGGCATCACCGGGTCGCGAGAGGCACGCGGGCTTCGCCAGGGAGAGACATCGGTCGTTCGCCAGTATGAGACCTCAGTGGATAGTTATCGCGCGATGTCGAGCTTCACACAGAGAAAGTGGGTGTAACATCCCGCCAAAATACCATACATGTTCATATAATGAAAATAAAAGTAACAAATAGATTGAAATGAACAAAATCATATATATGTAAATAAAGTTTCTCCTCACAGGGAGATAAATACATAACCGGTATATTTTTCTAAAATTTAAACAAAATACAGCCAACTAAATTGAAAACCGGTGATCTCCTATCAGGGGACCCAAAACAGCCGATCTGCTACCAGAACAGAAAAACAGGCGATCACCCGATAGAGGCAGAAACAGGCGATCACCCGATAGAGACGGAAACAGGCGATCTCCTTCCGGCGACCACTCTCTAAGGAGCTCTACTCCCTGGAAGATCATCTGCTCCCGTGTAAAAATACACGATCATCACAGTTTAAGAGAAAATAACCACAGAGCAATACAAAAGAAAAGGGGTAAGCTAGATGGTTTAAAAACTTGTAAATCAATAGTAAACATAAAACTTCACACCATTCATGATCCATATCAATTTTCAACCATCAACATACTCATATTCCATAACTCGTCAAGTGTCTATTTCTAATTTCAGTATTCATGGTTCACACGTCAGACTTTCCACTGACTCACAATGCATAGACACATGACACTACTTCCGGATTGACCCGTGCGTTGACTCAGGCTCAGAGATCTGCACCTGTCATACCATACCACTGTGAAATCCACACAGGGTCGCTGTGAATCCACACAGCCATGCGCATATAAAGTCTCATATCATCACTCTCCCGGTATGACAAGGTTAATTCATATAACAGGCCGAGCTCGTTCTTTTTCACACGAGTCACCCATTCATATGAACCTCCTCCGACTCTCCACAACTGAATAACTTCATCTACGTGATTCCATTATATCAGCAGAGTCAGGATATCTCCTTCTAGACAAGCCCCTAGTCAATACACCTATACAGATCTTACACGGTATTTCCTTTCCTGAAAATACTATGCCTCGATCCCACATTCACAGCATTCAAGACATCATACCATGCAAAGGAATATTTCAAATCACAGCAACAATCATTTCAACGTTTCAAACTTTCGAATATCACATATATATTGTATTTAAATCCCAAACAGCTTCAAACAACGTCAAACACAGGGGAGTTCGAAACCCGTATTTAAAACCGGCGACCCCGTCGCCCAACCACATAGAACAGAGCATTTCGAAAGAAACAGAGAACCGGCGACCACGTCGCCCTCACTTCAGAAACAGCAAAACTATGGCTTGTATTGAAAACGAAGGCTAGCTTCCCTTACCTGGACTTGCGCAAAACACCAGGAGCTCCGAAACCCAACGAAGCTTGAACAACGCCTTGGCTCTGTTTTTGCGTCTGGTTGAAGGACTTGCAGAGAACCTCCCAGGTGCTCTAATGGTGCTGCCTCTCGTCGTACTCTTGTGTGAAGATGCTAGAATCGCAGCGCGAAGGAGATATCTGGAGGAGAAGGGAGGTAACTCACTCTTTCTCTCTTTGAATGTTGCAACGTTTTTGTTCTCTCAGCAGTGGGTCTCTGCATCTTAAACCAACTTATCCACCAAAAGTAGCTGCCACACCCACTCTGCAGAGAAGTCTGAGTGTACGTTTCCCTGAACAGTACGACTACAGTTGTCTCTTGTGCAGGCCAACCACTCCCTGAACAGTACTACTGAGCGTGCCTCTGCGCAGGCTAACACTCTGAGGTCACTATTCTGAACCACTCTTTTTGTCTACGTGTCGCGCATGCAGGACGTTTCATGCTGGGAGCCTGGGTCCCACCTTACTCTGTGTGAAACTCGACGTCGCGCGATAACTTTCCACCGCTGACTCATCATGGCGAACGACCGATGTCTCCCTCGCCCTGGAAGACGACCGATGTCTCCCTCGCCCTGGAAGACGACCGATGTCTGCCTCTGGGGGACGACCGATGCCTATCCCTGGCGACGCTCTCATGCCTCGCGCCCTGGCGATGCCCGCATGCCTCTCGTGCCCTGGCGATGCCCGCATGCCTCTCGCGCCCTGGCAATGCCCGCATGCCTCGCGCCCTGGCGATGCCCGCATGCCTCTCGCGCCCTGGCAATGCCCGCATGCCTCGCGCCCTGGCGATGCCCGCATGCCTCTCGCGCCCTGGCGACCATGTGTAGCAGGCGACCGGCGACCTCATAGCCTTCTAAACTTAACTTTCCTTCCTTTTTATTTTAAATAGAACATACATAGAATTCATTTAAAATATAACCCATTTTATTCCAATAAAATTTTACAGGTCCTTACAGTGGGACCCAGACTCCCAGCATGAAACGTCCTGCACGCGCGCCACGTGGACAAAAAGGGTGGTTCAGAGTGGTGACATCAGAATGTTGGCATGCGCAGGAGACAACAGTGGTCGTACTGTTCAGGGCAGCGGTTGGCATGCACAAGCGACAACAGTGGTCGTACTGTTTAGGGCAGTGGTTGTCAGGCTTTCCTGCAGAAGGGGCAGCAGCAGCAGCATACGTGGACAGGTAGGCTTGGATTCAAAAGCCACTGCGGGAAGGCAAAGAGCGTTTTCAGTGACTCAAGAGTGAAAGAGTGCCTACATCTTCCTCCCTCCCTTCTTCTCTCTTTTGCGTTGTAACTCAGGCAACCTCCAGCATCAGTGCGACGAGCGACGTTTGCCCTTAGAGCACCTGGGAGGTCCTCTGCAAGTTCTACAAACCAAACGCTGAAAAACAGAGCTAAGGCATCCTTTAAGCTCGGTGGATTTTTGAGCTCTCGGTGTTTTGCGCAAGTCCAGGTAAGGGAAGCTAGCCTTCATTTTCAATACAAGCCATAGATTAGCTGTTTCTGAAGTGAGGGCGACGGGGTCGCCGGTTTCGTTTTCATCTTCGTGAATGCTCTGTTCTATGTGTTTGGGCAACGTGGTCGCCGATTTTATATACAGACTTCGAAATACCTTGTTTTTGAACCAGATCGCCGGTTTTGGCGTTGTTTGCGAACTCCCTGTTTTTGGTGTTGCTTTGAAACTGTTTGAGATTTAAATGAGATATTCGAAAATAAGAACCTTGGAGTGAGTTTTGCTGTGATTGAAATCATTCCTTTAAGTGTTATGTGATGTGTTGAATGTGGTGAATGTGGGGTCAAGACATAGTATTTTCAGGAAAGGAAATACCGTGTTGAGATTTGGTTGTGAAGTGTATTGATCTGTAAGTATCCTGTGAATGGGGCGATCCTGACTCTGCTGAGATAATGGAATCACATAGAGGAAGTTACTCAGTTGGTGAGAGTCGAAGGAGGTTCATATGAATGGGTGAGTCGTGTGAAACAGAACGAGCTCGGCCTGTCTTATGGATTAACCCTGTCATACTGTGAGAGTGATGAATTGAGATCGAGATTGTGTTGATGCGCATGGCTGTGGAATCATTATAGCCAATGAAGTATGACAGGTGCATGTCTCTGGATGCTAGGTTCAACGCATGAGTCTTCCGAAAGTAGTGTCAAGTGTCTTGTGTGATGAGTCAGTGGAAGTCTGGCGTGAGAATGAGAAACTTTGAATTGATAGACACTCGATATATGTTGTGATTTTAATGACCTTCGAGGAATCGTGCAATATGTGTTTAGTTGATGGTTTACGTGGGTATCTTGAATTTGTTTTACCTTGATTTTAAAGTTCATATCTAACTCTTTTTAAATGTCTAGCTTACCCTGTGTTTCTTTTGTGTTGTGTTTGGCCTTTTCTTAAACCTGTAATGATCGTGTATAATTTACACGGGAGCAGATGATGTTGCAGGATGTAGAGCTCCTTAGTGAATTGTCGCTGGAAGGAGATCGCCTGTTTTCTATTTCCGTTGGGAGATCACCCCTTTTGCTGCTTTCTGATAGGAGATCGCCTATATGATAGGAGATCGCCCTTCTAATAGGAGATCGCCTATCTTTCTATTGTATTGTATTTTGTTTATGTTTTAATGGAAAAGTGATCGTATTTGTATTAAACTCCCTGTGAGGAGAAACTTTATTTACATATATATAATTTTATTCACTTCAATCTATTTGTTACTTTAATTTTCATTATATAAATATGAATAGTATTTTCGCGGGATGTTACAAATGCCACATGAAAAGTACACAGAAAGCAACAAAAAGGCACCGAAGGTATGCACACAAGGCATGAAGACGGTAGGGTTTATGGTTTATGGTTGAGGGTTTAGGGTTCATGGTTCTGGGTTCAGGGTTCAGGGTTCAGGGGTCATGATTCAGGGGTCGGGGTTCAGGGGTCAGGGGTCAGGGGTAGGGCTCAGGGCTTATGGCTTAGGGCTCTAGGCTTATGGCTTAGGGCTTAGGGCTTAATGCTTAGGGCTTAGGGCTTAGGGCTTAGTGCTTATGGCTTAGGGCTTAGGGCTTAGGGCTTAGGGCTTAGGGATTTCAGGGTTCAGGGGTTAGGGGTCAAGGGTCAGGGGTCAGGGGTCAGGGGTCAGGGGTACAACATCAAATGAATGCCACATGAAAAGTACACAGAGTGTTTAGAGCTGAGTACTCGTTGATCAAAGCTCAGCATCTGTTAGGGCTTAGGGTTTAGGGCTTAGGGCCTTCAGGGTTCTGGGTTCAGGGTTCAGGGTTTCAGGTTTACGGTTTACGGTTAACGGTTTATGGTTTAGGGTTTAGGGGTTTGGGGTTTAGGGTTTGGGGTTTAAGGGGTTTAGGTTTTATGGTTTATGGTTTATGGTTGAGGGTTTAGGGTTTAGGGTTCAGGGTTCAGGGTTTCGGGTTTACGGTTTAGGGTTTAGGGCTTAGCGGTTTAGGGGTTGGGGGTTTAGGGTTTGGGGTTTAAGGGGTTTAGGGTTTATGGTTTAGGGTTCAGGGTTCAGGGTTCAGGGTTTCGGGTTTACGGTTTACGGTTTAGGGTTTAGGGTTTAGGGGTTTACGGGTTTGGGGTTTAGGGTTTGGGGTTTAAGGGGTTTAGGGTTCAGGGTTTAGGGGTCGGGGTTCAGGGGTCAGGGTTCATGGTTCAGGGTTCAGGGGTCGGGGTTCAGGGGTCAGGGTTCTGGGTTCAGGGTTCAGGGTTCAGGGGTCAGGGGTCAGGGGTCAGGGTTCAGGTGTCAGGGTTCAGGGTTCTGGGTTCAGGGTTCAGGGTTCAGGGTTCAGGGTTCAGGGTTTAGGGGTCAGGGTTCAGGGGTCGGGGTTCAGGGGTCGGGGTTCTGGGTTCAGGGGTCAGGGGTCAGGGGTCAGGGTTAGGGCTCAGGGCTTATGGCTTAGGGCTTTGGGCTTATTGTAAGGACCTAGAAACTTTAATAGGAATAAAAGTGTTATATTTTAAATAATTTCAGAAAAATGTTATTATTTAAAATACAAAGAGTTGGTAAATGAAGTTTCGTAGTAGCAAACATCGAACGTCGCCCATGATCTGGGGTAAGCTAGTAGAGGTCGGTCGGATGACATGTGGACCAAGAAGAGTAAAGGAGGAAAAGTGTAACTAAGAAGTCTTCTATAAGATCGCCGTTAGTGAAGACGGAGGCGATCTCCGACTCCTCTGGCACATAATCGCCTGTCGCCTAGAGGAGACATGAGCGCCAATCGCCTAGAGTGTACGTGATCGACGGGAATGCACGTAGTATGTGGTCGAGATACTGGATCAACCAGAGTGGGTTCCAACAACCACGCGTATCAAGGTGTGGGTTAAGCCTTAGATACGCTGTGCATGCGAAGCTCTACGCTTGAGCAAAAGAGATCACCCTTAGTGTTGCATGCATGGGAGCACGAGGAGTGGTGCTGATCTACTCTTGGAAATGTGAAGCTACCGACGTCACCGAGTCATGTGGAGATGATACCTTGGACGTAACATAGTGGAATGAAGAACCTTCAGGAAGGCGTGGCGATGTCGTCGGGCATCGCCAGGTGAGAGGCATGCGGCCATCGCCAGGGCGCGAGGGGCATGCAGGCATCGCCAGGGTGCGAGGCATGCGGGGTTAGTCTTCGCGCGAGAGGTCATCGGTGGAGAGTCTTCGCGCGAGAGGTCATCGGTGGATAGTCTTCACGCGAGATGTCATCGGTGGATAGCCTTCGCGCGAGAGGTCATCGGTGGATAGTTTTCTCGCCAGAGGTCATCGGTGGAAGGTTATCGCGCGATGTCGAGCTTCACACAGAGAAAGTGGGACCCAGACTCCCAGCATGAAACGTCCTGCATGTAACATCCCGCCAAAATACTATACAAATGTATATAATGAAAATAAAGGTAACAAATAGATTGAAGTGAATAAAATATTATATATATGAAACGTAGTTTCTCCTCACAGGGAGTTTAATACAAATTCGGTCAAATTTTCCAGAAACATAAACAAAATACAGTAAAAGAAACAAAGCAGGCGATCTCCTATCGGAAGGGACCGATCTCCTATCAGAGGACCCAAAACAGCCGATCTGCTGCCAGAACAGAAATCAGGCGATCACCTTCCGGCGATCACTCACTAAGGAGCTCTACTTCCTGGAAAATCATCTGCTCCCGTGTAAAAATACACGATCATCACAGTTTTAAGAGAAAACAGCCAGAGAACAATACAAAGGGTAAGCTAGATATTTTTAAACTTTAAATTTTAAACTAGACAACCAACGTAGATCAGTCCTTTTTAAACATTCACAAGAGTCCATCACTTTCTCATTCATATCACACAGCCATCAAGAAATCACATGTTTCACAATATTTTCAAGAGTCGTTCTATTCACATAAAGCACCAAGTGTCTATCACTTCAATGTTTCTCATTTCTCACGTCAGACTTCCTCTGACCCATCACACAAGACACTTGACACTACTTCCGGATTGACTCGTGCGTTGACTCAGGCCCAGAGATTTGCACCTGTCATACCATACCACTGTGAAATCCACACAGGGTCGCTGTGAAATCCACACAGCCATGCGCATATAGTCTCAATGTCAATAACTCCCCCGGTATGACAAGGTTAATTCATATAACAGGCCGAGCTCGTTCCCTTTTGAACAACTCACCCATACGTATGAACCTCCTTCGACTCTCCACAACTGAATAACTTCATCTACGTGATTCCATTATATTAGCAGAGTCAGGATATCTCCTTCTAGACAAGCCCCAGGTCAATACACATTACATACGATCTTACACGGTATTTCCTTTCCTGAAAATACTATGCCTCGATCCCACATTCACCACATCACATAGCACTTAAAGGAACGATTTCAATCACAGCAAAACTCACTCCAAGGTTCATGTTTTCGAATATCACATTTACATCTCAAACAGTTTCCAAAGCAACACCAAAAACAGGGAGTTCGCAGACAACGCCAAAACCGGCGATCTGGTTCAAAAACAAGGTATTTCGAAGTCTGTACATAAAACCGGCGACCACGTCGCCCAAAAACACATAGAAACAGAGCATTCACGAAGATGAAAACGAAACCAGCGACCACGTCGCCCTCACTTCAGAAACAGCTAATCTATGGCTTGTATTGAAAATGAAGTCTAGCTTCCCTTACCTGGACTTGCGCAAAACACCAGGAGCTCCGAAACCCAACGAAGCTTGAACAACGCCTTGGCTCTGTTTTTGCGTCTGGTTGAAGGACTTGCAGAGAACCTCCCAGGTGCTCTAATGGTGCTGCCTCTCGTCGTACTCTTGCGTGCGGATGCTAGAATCGCGACGCGAAGGAGAAGGGAGGTAACTCACTCTTTCTCTCTTAAAAAGCTGCAACGTTTTTTGTTTCTCTCAGCAGTGGGTCTCTGCATCTTAAACCAACTTATCCCTCAAAAGCAGCTGCTACACCCACTCTGCAGAGAAGTCTGAGAACCACTGCCCTGAACAGTACGACCACTGTTGTCTCTGGTGCATGCCAACCACTGCTCTGAACAGTACTGCCACTGTTGTCGCTTGTGCATGTCAACCACTGCTCTGAACAGTACGACCGCGAGTGTCTCCTGCGCATGCCAACATTCTGATGTCACTATTCTGAACCACCCTTTTTGTCTACGTGGCGTGCGTGCACTACGCTTCATGCTGGGAGTCTGGGAGACGACCGATGTCTCCCTCTGGGAGACGACCGATGTCTCCCTCTGGGAGACGACCGATGCTTCCTCTGGGAGACGACCGATGTCTTCCTCTGGGAGACGACCGATGCCTTCATCTGGGAGACGACCGATGCCTTCCCTGGCGACGCCCTCATAACTCTCGCGCCTTGGCCACGTCCACATGCCTCGCGCCCTGGCAATGCCCGCATGCCTCGCGCCCGCGCGATGCCCGCATGCCTCTCGCGCCCGCGCGATGCCTGCATGCCTCTCGCGCCCGCGCGATGCCTGCATGCCTCTCGCGCCCGCGCGATGCCTGCATGCCTCTCGCGCCCGCGCGATGCCTGCATGCCTCTCGCGCCCGCGCGATGCCTGCATGCCTCTCGCGCCCGCGCGATGCCTGCATGCCTCTCGCGCCCGCGCGATGACTGCATGCCTCTCGCGCCCTGGCGACGTCCACCTGGCGCTCATGTGTAGCAGGCGACCGGCGACCTCGTAGCCTTCTAAACTTAACTTTTCCTCCCTTTTTTTTTAAATAAACATACTTAGAATTCATTTAAAATATAACTCTTTTATTCCAATTTAATTTTTCAGGTCCTTACATACGCGCGCCACGTAGACAAAAAGGGTGGTTCAGAATAGTGACATCAGAATGTTGGCATGCGCAAGAGACACTCGCGGTCGTACTGTTCAGGGCAGTGGTTGGCATGCAGAAGAGACAACAGTGGTCGTACTGTTCAGGGCAGTGGTTGGCATGCGCAAGAGACAAACATGGTCGTACTGTTCAGAGAAACGTACACTCAGACTTCTCTGCAGAGTGGGTGGTGGCAGCTGCTTTTGTGGACAAGCTGGTTTAAGATGCAAAAACCCACTTCTGAGAGAGGGGAACGTTGCAGTTGTTCAAGAGCGAAAGAGTGAGTTTACCTCCCTTCTCCTCCATTCTCTCCTTCGCGCTGCGATTCTGGCACCTTCACACAAGAGTACGACGAGCGACGGCCACCATTAGAGCACCTGGGAGGTTCTCTGCAAGTCCTTCAAACCAGACGCAAAAACAGAGCCAAGGCATTCTTTAAGCTTCGTTGGGTGTCGGAGCTCCTGGTGTTTTGCGCAAGTCCAGGTAAGGGAAGCTAGCCTTCATTTTCAATACAAGCCATAGATTAGCTGTTTCTGAAGTGAGGGCGACGTGGTCGCCGGTTTCTTTTTCATCTTCGTGAATACTCTGTTCTATGTGTTTGGGCGACGTGGTCGCCGGTTTTAAATACAGATTTCGAAATCCCCTGTTTTTGGACAAGATTGCCGGTTTTGGCGCTGTTTTACGAACTCCCCTGTTTTTGGTGTTGTTTTGAAACTGTTTGAGATGTAAATGTGATATTCGAAAACATGAACCTTGGAGTGAGTTTTGCTGTGATTGAAATCATTCATTTAAGTGTGGCATGATGTGTTGAATGTTGTGAATGTGAGATCAAGGCATAGTATTTTCAGGAAAGAAAATACCGTGTAAGATCGTGTAGGATGTGCATTGACCGGTGATTCGTTATGATATCCTGACTCTCCTGATATAATGGAATCATATAGATGAAGTTATTCGGGCGTTGAGAGTCGAAGGAGGTTCATACGTATGGGTGAGTTGTTTGAAAGAGAACGAGCTCGACCTGTTCTGTGGATTAACCCTGTCATGCTTGGATGGTGATGATATTGAGATTCATTATACGCTTGTGAATGTGTGTGATTTCACGGCGACCCTGTGAATGTGTGTGATTTCACAGTGGGCAGTATGACAGGTGCAAATACACGAGTCTAGTCAAAGCATGAGTCTTCCGGAAGTAGTGTCAAGTGTCTTGTGTGCTGAGTCAGTGTAGTCTGACGTGTGAAATGAGGAACTTTGAAATTTGATAGACACTTGATGCATGATGTGAAATAGAATGACTCTTGAAAATATTGTGAAATGTGTGATTTCTTGGCGATCAGGTGAAGGGAATGAGAGACTTTATAGTTTTATGTGGGTATCTTGAATTTGTTTTATTCTGATTTAAACTATTCATATTTAAACTCTCTTTAAAATATATATAGCTTACCCTGCGTGTTCTGCTCTATGGCTGTTTTCTCTTAAAACTGTGATGATCGTGTAATTTTTACACGGGAGCAGATGACCTTCCAGGAAGTAGAGCTCCTTAGTGAGTGGTCGCTGGGGAAGAGATCGCCTGGTTCTATCTCTTGGTGGTGATCGCCGGATTTATGTCCTGATAGCAGATCGCCTGTTTTGGGGTCTTCTCTTAGGCGATCGTCGGTTTATGTATGGAGACCGCCGTTTTCGTTGTATTTGATTGATTTCGTTAAGTTTTGAAAAACATTTGACTGGTTATGTATTAAACTCCCTGTGAGGAGCAACTTCATTACTTATATATATAATTATGTTCTCTTCAACATTATTTGTTTACCTTTATTTTCATTATAAATATGAATAGTTTTTGGCGGGATGTTACACTTATGGCTTAGGGCTTAGGGCTTAGTGCTTAGGGCTTAGGGCTTAGGGCTTAGGGCTTAGTGCTTAGGGCTTAGGGCTTAGGGCTTAGGGCTTAGGGATTTCAGGGTTCAGGGTTCAGGGGTCAGGGGTCAGGGGTCAGGGGTCAAGGGTCGGGGTTCAGGGGTCAGGGTTCTGGGTTCTGGGTTCAGGGTTCAGGGGTCAGGGTTCAGGGGTCGGGGTTCAGGGTTCAGGGGTCAGGGTTAGGGCTCAGGGCTTATGGCTTAGGGCTCAGGGCTTATGGCTTAGGGCTCAGGGCTTAGGGCTTAGGGCTTAGGGCTTAGGGCTTAGGGATTTCAGGGTTCAGGGGTCAGGGGTCAGGGGTCAGGGGTCAGGGGTCAGGGTGCAGGGTGCAGGGGGCAGGGTTCATGGGTCAGGGTTCTGGGTTCAGGGTTCCGGGTTCAGGGTTCAGGGGTCAGGGTTAGGGCTCAGGGCTTATGGCTTAGGGCTCTGGGCTTATGGCTCTGGGCTTATGGCTCTGGGCTTAGGGCTTAGGGATTTCAGGGTTCAGGGTTCAGGGGTCAGGGTTCAGGGGTCAAGGTTCAGGGGTCAGGGGTCAGGGGTCAGGGGTCAGGGGTACAACATCAAATGATTGCCACATGAAAAGTTCACAGAAAGCAACAAAAAGGCACCGAAGGTATGCACACAAGGCATGAAGACGGTAGAACACATGACGAGGAAGGAAGGAAGGAACCATACACAGTAACCGGAAAGGTACCTGAAATGGCAATGCTACTTCCTTATAAAGAACAGAAATGTGAGACATTAATGACTTAAATGAACTTTTTCCCTACTACAGTCAAAAATTGATTTTAGTCTTTTGTTACATTAGGCATTTCTGTTAATATTAGATGTCAACATAATAGAAGGCACAAATAAAAGTGCAATTAAGCCCACAAAAATAGAGTGAGACTCACCAGCAACAGTTTCTTCAAAGCATCTATTTTTGTCATGATGCGCAGTAAAAACATGAACTTTATGGCCCTGGGATGCAAGCTCAACAGCAGCATCCACAATCAATCTCTCAGCTCCACCTTCAAAACAATCGCAAGGTAAACTAAGGGGAAATCAACTAGAGGGGAAGAAAATAGCATGATAATGTTTCAAGAAACCAAAATTTTAATTTAGAAAAGTCAAATTAATGGAAACTTTACAAAAACTGTCGGTTTTAATCTGAGTGGACTAGAAAACAATGGGGAACAGTGGTTACTTACCTATGCCAAGATCCGGGTGAATTATTGCGATGTTCAGTTTTGAGCTTCTTCCCTTTGCCATGTTTGAAAGTAAAGATCGGAACTTTAAGATGAAGATAACAAACCCAGGAATCGTTCGCCGACGACTGTGGTGGCGTTATGTCGTAATCCGAAAGGCTAAGGAATTTTAAGCCTTCTTTCGAATTGGGGGTAAACGTCGTCGTTTGAAAAAAAACACACAGAATGTTATGTAAGAGAAAGTTTAGGTTGATAAAATGGAAATAACGAAATAAAATGAGATAAAATGGAAATAACAAAATAAAATGATAATAATGGAGGACTTTTTC
The DNA here is from genome assembly GCA_013389735.1 of Phaseolus lunatus. Taxonomy (NCBI): domain Eukaryota; kingdom Viridiplantae; phylum Streptophyta; class Magnoliopsida; order Fabales; family Fabaceae; genus Phaseolus; species Phaseolus lunatus. The sequence continues at coordinate 38,150,891 of CM023861.1, forward strand.
TTAAGATAATATTATTGATCCTACCGCGGACTCGAACGCGGAGGAGATGCCTCGTCACTCCTTCGTCTAGCCTTCTGTTCTACAGGACCGCTTTAAGAACCACCACCGGAGCTCCAAACGATGCCTGCAAAACAACGCAGACGGCGCCTCTAGCGGCCGTGTGCACTCCGACGCTCAAGTCAGGCAACAGGAACACCAAAAACTCTCTCTGAATCTCTCTGTGAGACTCGTGTGTGCTCAACTCCACCCTCTGTTATCACTGTGCAACGTGTAGAAACGCTCCCACAGTGACTCAGAGAAAACTGTGTATGTGTGTACAATGGCAAAGGTCAGAACCCCCTTACCTGATAGGAGGTGGAGTACCTTTATACTAGGCCGCGCCTCTCTCTCAGATGGTGACACGTGGAGGCATGCAACTGGCATCTGACCATACACGTGCCACACTTGAAGGGCTCATTGCTTCTGTAACATCCCGCCAAAATACTATACAAATGTATATAATGAAAATAAAGGTAACAAATAGATTGAAGTGAACAAAATATTATATATATGAAATGTAGTTTCTCCTCACAGGGAGTTTTAATACAACTTCGGTCAAATTTTCCAGAAACATAAACAAAATACAGTAAAAGAACAAAGCAGGCGATCTCCTATCGGAAAGGACCGATCTCCTATCGGATGAGGCCGATCTCCTATCAGAGGACCCAAAACAGCCGATCGGCTACCAGAACAGAAATCAGGCGATCTCCTTCCGGCGACCACTCACTAAGGAGCTCTACTTCCTGGAAGATCATCTGCTCCCGTGTAAATTATACACGATCATCACAGTTTTAAGAGAAAAACAGCCAACGAGCAAAACACGCAGGGTAAGCTAGATATTTTAAAGAGAGTTTAAATAAGAACATTAAAATCAGAGTAAGCAATTTTCAAGATATTCACGTAAAGTTATCAAGTTTCTCATACTCTGCACCTGGTCACCCAGAAATCACACATTTCACAATATTCACAAGAGTTATTCATTTTCACAATACTGCATCAAGTGTCTATCACTTCAAGTTCCTCATTTCACATGTCAGACCACCACTGACTCAACACACAAGACACTTGACACTACTTCCGGAAGACTCGTGCATTGACTAGACTCAGGGATTCTGCACCTGTCATACAAAGCTGTAATGTTTACCAGCTATGCGCATTAACACAGTCTCAATCTCAAGTTCACCATTCTCACAGTATGACAGGGTTAATCCATATGACAGGTCGAGCTCGTTCTGTTTCACACGACTCACCCATGCATATGAACCTCCTTCGACTCTCAACGCCTGAATAACCTCATCTATATGAATCCATTATCTCAGGAGAGTCAGGATAATCCCATTATAGACATCACCGATCAATGCACATCCTACACGATCTTACACGGTATTTTCTTTCCTGAAAATACTATGCCTCGATCCCACATTCACAGCATTCAAGACATCAACCCACACTCAAATAAATGATTCAAATCACAGCAACAATCATTTCAAAGGTTCAGATTTTCGAATATCACATTTAAGCCTCAAACAGTTTCAAAGCAACACCAAAAACAGAGAGTTTCGCAAACAACGCCAAAACCGGCGACCTGGTTCAAAAACAGGGTATTTCGAAGTCTGTATTTAAAAACCGGCGACCACGTCGCCCAAACACATGGAACAGAGCATTCACGCAGATGCAAACGAAACCGGCGACCACGTCGCCCTCATTTCAGAGATAGCTACACTATGGCTTGTATGGAAAAAGAGGTCTAGCTTCCCTTACCTGGACTTGCGCAAACACCTAGAGTTCCGAAACTCAACAAAGCTTGAAGAACGCCTTGGCTCTGTTTTCGCGTCTGGTTGAAGGACTTGCAGAGAACTGCCCAGGTGCTCTAATGGTGGCTGTCGCTCGTCGTACTCTCGTGTGAAGGTGTTAGAATCGCAGCGCGAAGGAGATATCTGGAGGAGAAGGGAGGTAACTCGCTCTATCTCTCTTTGAAAGCTGCAACGTTTTTCCTTTCTCTCCGCAGTGAGTCTCTGCATCTTAACCCAACTTATCCATCAAAAGCAGCTGCTACACCCACTCTGCAGAGAAGTCTGAGAACCACTGCCCTGAACAGTACGACCACTGTTGTCTCTGGTGCATGCCAACCACTGCTCTGAACAGTACTGCCACTGTTGTCGCTTGTGCATGCCAGCCACTGCTCTGAACAGTACAACCGCGAGTGTCTCCCGCGCATGCCAACATTCTGATGTCACTATTCTGAACCACCCTTTTTGTCTACGTGGCGCGCATGCCCTACGCTTCATGCTGGGAGTCTGGGTCTTACCTTCTCTGTGTGAAACTCGACGTCGCGCGATAACTTTCCACTGCTGACTCATCCTGGCGAACGACCGATGTCTCCTTCGCCCTGGAAGACGACCGATGTCTTCCTCTGGGGGACGACCGATGTCTTCCTCTGGCGACGCCCTCATAACTCTCGCGCCTTGACCACGTCCACATGCCTCGCGCCCTGGCAATGCCCGCATGCCTCGCGCCCACGCGATGCCTGCATGCCTCTCGCGCCCGCGCGATGCCTGCATGCCTCTCGCGCCCCGCGCGATGCCTGCATGCCTCTCGCGCCCGCGCGATGCCTGCATGCCTCTCGTGCCCTGGCGACGTCCACCTGGCGCTCATGTGTAGCAGGCGACCGGCGACCTCGTAGCCTTCTAACTTAACTTTTCCTCCCTTTTTATTTTAAATAAAAACATACTTAGAATTCATTTAAAATATAACTCTTTTATTCCAATTTAATTTTTCAGGTCCTTACATTCTCCCCAACAAGAAAAATTTTCGTCCTCGAAAATTGAATTACAAGGAAAAGAGGTATGGATAGGCTTCTCTCATGGGTTCTTCTAACTCCCAAGTTGAATCACCCGATCGCTCATCCCACACCACTTTCACCATGTTGATGGTCTTGCCTCTGAGCTGCTTACTTTGCCTATCGTCAATCCTGACTGGTTTCACTTCAAAGGACAAGTCATCCCTGATCTGCACCTTCTCGGTCGTCTGCTGAATCAACTCTGGTTCAACCAATACTGCTTCCTGGTACCAGTACAAAGGAGTTCTGCATTTCCTTCCATACAAAGCTTCATACGTTGCCATCCCAATGCCAGCATGATCACCGTTATTATAGGTAAACTCTTCCAACTCGGCTGGAGCCCTCCTGTAAGGTGCCATTGACACTGGTCCAGCCCCAGGTACCAAAATCAATAGAGAATTCCACTTCTCTCTCAGGAGGTAATCCAGATATTTCTTCTGAAATTACATCCATGAAATCTTTCACCAAGGTATCCGACTTACGTCCTCTTCATTCTTCACTCCCAACTGAGCTAGGATTCACGAAGCACCTCGCCATCTGACTCTTGGAGATCTGGAAACGCTAATTTCTAACTACCGCAGACTATGAGAACGTGATTGGCAGCTAGCCAATCCATTCCCAGGATAACATCCAGGTCCTGAAGAGGTAGACAGATCAAGTTCACTTTGAATCTGCGTCCCTCTACTATCACTGGACATTCAGGGGAAACTGTAGAGGTCAACACCTGTCCTGACGCAGGTGTAGAGACCAACAGTTCGAAAGGTGACCCCTTCACTAGAAGGCCTAACTCGGCTACACACAAGCTTGACACAAAGGAGTGTGTCGCTCTAGAATCAAACAAAATTCTAACGCATCTACCAGCTATAGAGTAACACTCGGTACTAAGTTACCTGACTGAGATGCCTCAACTCCAGACATGGCAAACACTCTCCCTGCTGCCTGAGGTCGACTGCCTCCATTCCACAACTGTTGGGATCCACTGGGTTGAGTCATTCCATTCTGGGCAGGACAATCTCTAGCAACGTGTCCCGTCTTTCGGCAGATGTAGCATCTTCTCCCTGAATTCCCCTTGGGGCACACTTTGACGTTCTGTGATCCACCACAACGGAAACATCTTGGTTTCCATGGTTGTTGTTGCTGAAACTGGGGCGGAACTGCTCCTACCCGATGTGGGGGAGGTCTCGCATAAGGCTTGCTTCGTGGGTGCTGTACCTTGGCTTTCCCACTGGAGGGACCCCCTGGGTGTGATCTGATTACCCTGGAACCACCCCTCTCCAGGGTCTCCACCCTCTTTGCCTTCTCCACTAAGGCATGGAACTCTCTGATCCCCTGATCTGGTTGGTTCGGAGAAACGTTCCCACGGAACTGGGTTGGGTTGTGCCTCATGAACTCGGTCATCCCCATCTGCTCCCGAGGCTGATTGACATGGGAAGCTGTTGCAGCCGATCCAGTAGTTTCCAAATGATTCATTACAGTCTGATGAATCTGGGCCATTACCGTATTCTGCTGTTGGATGGCAGTTGCCATCACCTCCATGGCCCTGGCGATCTGACCCATCTCTGAAGAAGGTTGGGGAGGGGTAGAAGGTCTACGTGCCATCTCCTTCGTTTTCAGATTTTGAAACTATAAGATTCCTATATTTCCCTACAACTAAAAGAATGAGATCGATAAGAAATCAATTCATTCAAGGGGGTAACAGCTAGACCTTACAAAGGTCAGCATCTCAAAATCATTAAGAATTTGAGCTCATCAACAGAATCATAATGCTTATAACATCAAGCATAACACCAGCACAACTACTGGTATGCAGTCATCAATCCAATCAACCATTTTCAATCAATTACAAAGACACTCAAGGGAATGAAATAGCTCACACCAGAATTCAATATATGCTAAACATCAAACCTTTGGAATTAAGATTGAGACTCATCTCGATTCAGTTATGAGTGTGCACCCTCACTACTTTATCAAGACCTTCTCATTCTTAACACTAAGATTTTCAGTTATAACATATATTCACCAAAGCACACACAAAATCTCAATACAAAAACGTTTGAAAACTTTTCACTATAGTTGTTATTTTAAACTCAAATAAATTTCATGAGCAGAAGAAACATAATGGATCCACAGCCCTCAGGTCATCCTAAGGACGAACTGCTCTGATACCATTAATGTAACATCCCGCCAAAATACTATACAAATGTATATAATGAAAATAAAGGTAACAAATAGATTGAAGTGAACAAAATATTATATATATGAAATGTAGTTTCTCCTCACAGGGAGTTTTAATACAACTTCGGTCAAATTTTCCAGAAACATAAACAAAATACAGTAAAAGAACAAAGCAGGCGATCTCCTATCGGAAAGGACCGATCTCCTATCGGATGAGGCCGATCTCCTATCAGAGGACCCAAAACAGCCGATCGGCTACCAGAACAGAAATCAGGCGATCTCCTTCCGGCGACCACTCACTAAGGAGCTCTACTTCCTGGAAGATCATCTGCTCCCGTGTAAATTATACACGATCATCACAGTTTTAAGAGAAAAACAGCCAACGAGCAAAACACGCAGGGTAAGCTAGATATTTTAAAGAGAGTTTAAATAAGAACATTAAAATCAGAGTAAGCAATTTTCAAGATATTCACGTAAAGTTATCAAGTTTCTCATACTCTGCACCTGGTCACCCAGAAATCACACATTTCACAATATTCACAAGAGTTATTCATTTTCACAATACTGCATCAAGTGTCTATCACTTCAAGTTCCTCATTTCACATGTCAGACCACCACTGACTCAACACACAAGACACTTGACACTACTTCCGGAAGACTCGTGCATTGACTAGACTCAGGGATTCTGCACCTGTCATACAAAGCTGTAATGTTTACCAGCTATGCGCATTAACACAGTCTCAATCTCAAGTTCACCATTCTCACAGTATGACAGGGTTAATCCATATGACAGGTCGAGCTCGTTCTGTTTCACACGACTCACCCATGCATATGAACCTCCTTCGACTCTCAACGCCTGAATAACCTCATCTATATGAATCCATTATCTCAGGAGAGTCAGGATAATCCCATTATAGACATCACCGATCAATGCACATCCTACACGATCTTACACGGTATTTTCTTTCCTGAAAATACTATGCCTCGATCCCACATTCACAGCATTCAAGACATCAACCCACACTCAAATAAATGATTCAAATCACAGCAACAATCATTTCAAAGGTTCAGATTTTCGAATATCACATTTAAGCCTCAAACAGTTTCAAAGCAACACCAAAAACAGAGAGTTTCGCAAACAACGCCAAAACCGGCGACCTGGTTCAAAAACAGGGTATTTCGAAGTCTGTATTTAAAAACCGGCGACCACGTCGCCCAAACACATGGAACAGAGCATTCACGCAGATGCAAACGAAACCGGCGACCACGTCGCCCTCATTTCAGAGATAGCTACACTATGGCTTGTATGGAAAAAGAGGTCTAGCTTCCCTTACCTGGACTTGCGCAAACACCTAGAGTTCCGAAACTCAACAAAGCTTGAAGAACGCCTTGGCTCTGTTTTCGCGTCTGGTTGAAGGACTTGCAGAGAACTGCCCAGGTGCTCTAATGGTGGCTGTCGCTCGTCGTACTCTCGTGTGAAGGTGTTAGAATCGCAGCGCGAAGGAGATATCTGGAGGAGAAGGGAGGTAACTCGCTCTATCTCTCTTTGAAAGCTGCAACGTTTTTCCTTTCTCTCCGCAGTGAGTCTCTGCATCTTAACCCAACTTATCCATCAAAAGCAGCTGCTACACCCACTCTGCAGAGAAGTCTGAGAACCACTGCCCTGAACAGTACGACCACTGTTGTCTCTGGTGCATGCCAACCACTGCTCTGAACAGTACTGCCACTGTTGTCGCTTGTGCATGCCAGCCACTGCTCTGAACAGTACGACCGCGAGTGTCTCCCGCGCATGCCAACATTCTGATGTCACTATTCTGAACCACCCTTTTTGTCTACGTGGCGCGCATGCCCTACGCTTCATGCTGGGAGTCTGGGTCTTACCTTCTCTGTGTGAAACTCGACGTCGCGCGATAACTTTCCACTGCTGACTCATCCTGGCGAACGACCGATGTCTCCTTCGCCCTGGAAGACGACCGATGTCTTCCTCTGGGGGACGACCGATGTCTTCCTCTGGCGACGCCCTCATAACTCTCGCGCCTTGACCACGTCCACATGCCTCGCGCCCTGGCAATGCCCGCATGCCTCGCGCCCACGCGATGCCTGCATGCCTCTCGCGCCCGCGCGCTGCCTGCATGCCTCTCGCGCCCGCGCGATGCCTGCATGCCTCTCGCGCCCGCGCGATGCCTGCATGCCTCTCTCGCGCCCGCGCGATGCCTGCATGCCTCTCGCGCCCGCGCGATGCCTGCATGCCTCTCGCGCCCGCGCGATGCCTGCATGCCTCTCGCGCCCGCGCGACGTCCACCTGGCGCTCATGTGTAGCAGGCGACCGGCGACCTCGTAGCCTTCTAATTTAACTTTTCCTCCCTTTTTATTTTAAATAAAAACATACTTAGAATTCATTTAAAATATAACTCTTTTATTCCAATTTAATTTTTCAGGTCCTTACAGCTTCCCCCGACGGTGGCTCATTGCTTCCCCTCGACGGTGGCTCACTACTTCGCGCGCTCTGCCTCTAGGCGCTTATCTGAGCACTGATATGGGGCGGTGGCCACTTAGCAACTGACCACCGATCGCCGTTCTGAGTGGTCTCCTCCCTGACTCGCCTGCCATCCCATGCCACGTGTCACCCTGTGACTGGTCCACAAGATCATCTACTGCTGACGTCATCGCCTACCGATGACCGACCGGATTAATTATTTTCACTTTTATTTTTCCAACTAGCTTTTTTTTTATTTTCCTATTTAATATCTTTTCATTTTTATTTTTCTATCTAGTACAATTTTTTTCCATAGTTTCATTTTGGAATTTCAAAAAAAAAAAACCTTTTAAAATTTGGTTTTTGAGATGATGTTTTTAGAATTTTTTATTTTTTTTTTGTTTAGAGTGAATGGAAAAGAAAAAAAAAATAAAGTAGAATAAAAATAAATTTAAGAACTGTTTTGGACCAGAGTGTTTAGAGCTGAGTACTCGTTGATCAAAGCTCAGCATCTATTAGGGCTTAGGGTTTAGGGCTTAGGGCCTTCAGGGTTCTAAGTTCAGGGTTCAGGGTTTCAGGTTTACGGTTTACGGTTAACGGTTTAGGGTTTAGGGTTTAGGGGTTTGGGGTTTAGGGTTTGGGGTTTAAGGGGTTTAGGTTTTATGGTTTATGGTTTATGGTTGAGGGTTTAGGGTTTAGGGTTCAGGGTTTCGGGTTTACGGTTTAGGGTTTAGGGTTTAGCGGTTTAGGGGTTGGGGGTTTAGGGTTTGGGGTTTAAGGGGTTTAGGGTTTATGGTTTATGGTTTATGGTTTAGGGTTCAGGGTTCAGGGTTCAGGGTTTCGGGTTTACGGTTTACGGTTTAGGGTTTAGGGTTTAGGGGTTTAGGGGTTTAGGGGTTTACGGGTTTGGGGTTTAGGGTTTGGGGTTTAAGGGGTTGAGGGTTCAGGGTTTAGGGGTCGGGGTTCAGGGATCAGGGTTTTGGGTTCAGGGTTCAGGGTTCAGGGGTCGGGGTTCAGGGGTCAGGGTTCAGGGTTCAGGGTTCAGGGGTCAGGGGTCAGGGGTCAGGGTTCAGGGGTCAGGGTTCAGGGTTCTGGGTTCAGGGTTCAGGGTTCAGGGGTCAGGGTTTAGGGGTCGGGGTTCAGGGGTCAGGGTTCAGGGTTCAGGGGTCAGGGGTCAGGGTTAGGGCTCAGGGCTTAGGGCTTAGGGCTTAGGGCTTAGGGCTTAGGGCTTAGGGCTTAGGGCTTAGGGCTTAGGGCTTAGGGCTTAGGGATTTCAGGGTTCAGGGTTCAGGGGTCAGGGGTCAAGGGTCGGGGTTCAGGGGTCAGGGTTCAGGGTTCAGGGTTCTGGGTTCAGGGTTCAGGGTTCAGGGGTCAGGGTTCAGGGGTCGGGGTTCAGGGGTCAGGGGTCAGGGTTAGGGCTCATGGCTTATGGCTTAGGGCTCAGGGCTCAGGGCTTAGGGCTTAGGGCTTAGGGCTTAGGGCTTAGGGATTTCATGGTTCAGGGGTCAGGGGTCAGGGGTCAGGGGTCAGGGTGCAGGGGTCAGGGGTCATGGGTCAGGGGTCAGGGGTCAGGGGTACAACATCAAATGAATGCCACATGAAAAGTTCACAGAAAGCAACAAAAAGGCACCGAAGGTATGCACACAAGGCATGAAGACGGTAGAACACATGACGAGGAAGGAAGGAAGGAACCATACACAGTAACCGGAAAGGTACCTGAAAGATCACAAGTCAAAAACCATCTCAATGGCAATGCTACTTCCTTATAAAGAACAGAAATGTGAGACATTAATGACTTAAATGAACTTTTTCCCTACTACAGTCAAAAATTGATTTTAGTCTTTTGTTACATTAGGCATTTCTGTTAATATTAGATGTCAACATAATAGAAGGCACAAATAAAAGTGCAATTAAGCCCACAAAAATAGAGTGAGACTCACCAGCAACAGTTTCTTCAAAGCATCTATTTTTGTCATGATGCGTAGTAAAAACATGAACTTTATGGCCCTGGGATGCAAGCTCAACAGCAGCATCCACAATCAATCTCTCAGCTCCACCTTCAAAACAATCGCAAGGTAAACTAAGGGGAAATCAACTAGAGGGGAAGAAAATAGCATGATAATGTTTCAAGAAACCAAAATTTTAATTTAGAAAAGTCAAATTAATGGAAACTTTACAAAAACTGTCGGTTTTAATCTGAGTGGACTAGAAAACAATGGGGAACAGTGGTTACTTACCTATGCCAAGATCCGGGTGAATTATTGCGATGTTCAGTTTTGAGCTTCTTCCCTTTGCCATGTTTGAAAGTAAAGATCGGAACTTTAAGATGAAGATAACAAACCCAGGAATCGTTCGCCGACGACTGTGGTGGCGTTATGTCGTAATCCGAAAGGCTAAGGAATTTTAAGCCTTCTTTCGAATTGGGGGTAAACGTCGTCGTTTGAAAAAAAACACACAGAATGTTATGTAAGAGAAAGTTTAGGTTGATAAAATGGAAATAACGAAATAAAATGAGATAAAATGGAAATAACAAAATAAAATGATAATAATGGAGGACTTTTTCTTAAGATAATATTATTGATCCTACCGCGGACTCGAACGCGGAGGAGATGCCTCGTCACTCCTTCGTCTAGCCTTCTGTTCTACAGGACCGCTCCAAGAACCACCACCGGAGCTCCAAACGATGCCTGCAAAACAACGCAGACGGCGCCTCTAGCGGCCGTGTGCACTCCGACGCTCAAGTCAAGCAACAGGAACACCAAAAACTCTCTCTGAATCTCTCTGTGAGACTCGTGTGTGCTCAACTCCACCCTCTGTTATCACTGTGCAACGTGTAGAAACGCTCCCACAGTGACTCAGAGAAAACTGTGTATGTGTGTACAATGGCAAAGGTCAGAACCCCCTTACCTGATAGGAGGTGGAGTACCTTTATACTAGGCCGCGCCTCTCTCTCAGATGGTGACACGTGGAGGCATGCAACTGGCATCTGACCATACACGTGCCACACTTGAAGGGCTCATTGCTTCCCCCGACGGTGGCTCATTGCTTCCCCTCGACAGTGGCTCACTACTTCGCGCGCTCTGCCTCTAGGCGCTTATCTGAGCACTGATATGGGGCGGTGGCCACTTAGCAACTGACCACCGATCGCCGTTCTGAGTGGTCTCCTCCCTGACTCGCCTGCCATCCCATGCCACGTGTCACCCTGTGACTGGTCCACAAGATCATCTACTGCTGACGTCATCGCCTACCGATGACCGACCGGATTAATTATTTTCACTTTTATTTTTCCAACTAGCTTTTTTTTTTATTTTCCTATTTAATATCTTTTCATTTTTATTTTTCTATCTAGTACAATTTTTTTCCATAGTTTCATTTTGGAATTTCAAAAAAAAAAAACCTTTAAAATTTGGTTTTTGAGATGATGTTTTTAGAATTTATTATTTTTTTTTTGTTTAGAGTGAATGGAAAAGAAAAAAAAAATAAAGTAGAATAAAAATAAATTTAAGAACTGTTTTGGACCAGAGTGTTTAGAGCTGAGTACTCGTTGATCAAAGCTCAGCATCTATTAGGGCTTAGGGTTTAGGGCTTAGGGCCTTCAGGGTTCTAAGTTCAGGGTTCAGGGTTTCAGGTTTACGGTTTACGGTTAACGGTTTAGGGTTTAGGGTTTAGGGGTTTGGGGTTTAGGGTTTGGGGTTTAAGGGGTTTAGGTTTTATGGTTTATGGTTTATGGTTGAGGGTTTAGGGTTTAGGGTTCAGGGTTTCGGGTTTACGGTTTAGGGTTTAGGGTTTAGCGGTTTAGGGGTTGGGGGTTTAGGGTTTGGGGTTTAAGGGGTTTAGGGTTTACGGTTTATGGTTTATGGTTTAGGGTTCAGGGTTCAGGGTTCAGGGTTTCGGGTTTACGGTTTACGGTTTAGGGTTTAGGGTTTAGGGGTTTAGGGGTTTAGGGGTTTACGGGTTTGGGGTTTAGGGTTTGGGGTTTAAGGGGTTGAGGGTTCAGGGTTTAGGGGTCGGGGTTCAGGGATCAGGGTTTTGGGTTCAGGGTTCAGGGTTCAGGGGTCGGGGTTCAGGGGTCAGGGTTCAGGGTTCAGGGTTCAGGGGTCAGGGGTCAGGGGTCAGGGTTCAGGGGTCAGGGTTCAGGGTTCTGGGTTCAGGGTTCAGGGGTCAGGGTTTAGGGGTCGGGGTTCAGGGGTCAGGGTTCAGGGTTCAGGGGTCAGGGGTCAGGGTTAGGGCTCAGGGCTTAGGGCTTAGGGCTTAGGGCTTAGGGCTTAGGGCTTAGGGCTTAGGGCTTAGGGCTTAGGGATTTCAGGGTTCAGGGTTCAGGGGTCAGGGGTCAAGGGTCGGGGTTCAGGGGTCAGGGTTCAGGGTTCAGGGTTCTGGGTTCAGGGTTCAGGGTTCAGGGGTCAGGGTTCAGGGGTCGGGGTTCAGGGGTCAGGGGTCAGGGTTAGGGCTCATGGCTTATGGCTTAGGGCTCAGGGCTCAGGGCTTAGGGCTTAGGGCTTAGGGCTTAGGGCTTAGGGCTTAGGGATTTCATGGTTCAGGGGTCAGGGGTCAGGGGTCAGGGGTCAGGGTGCAGGGGTCAGGGGTCATGGGTCAGGGGTCAGGGGTCAGGGGTACAACATCAAATGAATGCCACATGAAAAGTTCACAGAAAGCAACAAAAAGGCACCGAAGGTATGCACACAAGGCATGAAGACGGTAGAACACATGACGAGGAAGGAAGGAAGGAACCATACACAGTAACCGGAAAGGTACCTGAAAGATCACAAGTCAAAAACCATCTCAATGGCAATGCTACTTCTTTATAAAGAACAGAAATGTGAGACATTAATGACTTAAATGAACTTTTTCCCTACTACAGTCAAAAATTGATTTTAGTCTTTTGTTACATTAGGCATTTCTGTTAATATTAGATGTCAACATAATAGAAGGCACAAATAAAAGTGCAATTAAGCCCACAAAAATAGAGTGAGACTCACCAGCAACAGTTTCTTCAAAGCATCTATTTTTGTCATGATGCGTAGTAAAAACATGAACTTTATGGCCCTGGGATGCAAGCTCAACAGCAGCATCCACAATCAATCTCTCAGCTCCACCTTCAAAACAATCGCAAGGTAAACTAAGGGGAAATCAACTAGAGGGGAAGAAAATAGCATGATAATGTTTCAAGAAACCAAAATTTTAATTTAGAAAAGTCAAATTAATGGAAACTTTACAAAAACTGTCGGTTTTAATCTAAGTGGACTAGAAAACAATGGGGAACAGTGGTTACTTACCTATGCCAAGATCCGGGTGAATTATTGCGATGTTCAGTTTTGAGCTTCTTCCCTTTGCCATGTTTGAAAGTAAAGATCGGAACTTTAAGATGAAGATAACAAACCCAGGAATCGTTCGCTGACGACTGTGGTGGCGTTATGTCGTAATCCGAAAGGCTAAGGAATTTTAAGCCTTCTTTCGAATTGGGGGTAAACGTCGTCGTTTGAAAAAAAACACACAGAATGTTATGTAAGAGAAAGTTTAGGTTGATAAAATGGAAATAACGAAATAAAATGAGATAAAATGGAAATAACAAAATAAAATGATAATAATGGAGGACTTTTTCTTAAGATAATATATTGATCCTACCGCGGACTCGAACGCGGAGGAGATGCCTCGTCACTCCCTTCGTCTAGCCTTCTGTTCTACAGGACCGCTCCAAGAACCACCACCGGAGCTCCAAACGATGCCTGCAAAACAACGCAGACGGCGCCTCTAGCGGCCGTGTGCACTCCGACGCTCAAGTCAGGCAACAGGAACACCAAAAACTCTCTCTGAATCTCTCTGTGAGACTCGTGTGTGCTCAACTCCACCCTCTGTTATCACTGTGCAACGTGTAGAAACGCTCCCACAGTGACTCAGAGAAAACTGTGTATGTGTGTACAATGGCAAAGGTCAGAACCCCCTTACCTGATAGGAGGTGGAGTACCTTTATACTAGGCCGCGCCTCTCTCTCAGATGGTGACACGTGGAGGCATGCAACTGGCATCTGACCATACACGTGCCACACTTGAAGGGCTCATTGCTTCCCCCCCGACGGTGGCTCATTGCTTCCCCTCGACAGTGGCTCACTACTTCGCGCGCTCTGCCTCTAGGCGCTTATCTGAGCACTGATATGGGGCGGTGGCCACTTAGCAACTGACCACCGATCGCCGTTCTGAGTGGTCTCCTCCCTGACTCGCCTGCCATCCCATGCCACGTGTCACCCTGTGACTGGTCCACAAGATCATCTACTGCTGACGTCATCGCCTACCGATGACCGACCGGATTAATTATTTTCACTTTTATTTTTCCAACTAGCTTTTTTTTTTATTTTCCTATTTAATATCTTTTCATTTTTATTTTTCTATCTAGTACAATTTTTTCCATAGTTTCATTTTGGAATTTCAAAAAAAAAAAACCTTTTAAAATTTGGTTTTTGAGATGATGTTTTTAGAATTTTTTATTTTTTTTTTGTTTAGAGTGAATGGAAAAGAAAAAAAAAATAAAGTAGAATAAAAATAAATTTAAGAACTGTTTTGGACCAGAGTGTTTAGAGCTGAGTACTCGTTGATCAAAGCTCAGCATCTATTAGGGCTTAGGGTTTAGGGCTTAGGGCCTTCAGGGTTCTAAGTTCAGGGTTCAGGGTTTCAGGTTTACGGTTTACGGTTAACGGTTTAGGGTTTAGGGTTTAGGGGTTTGGGGTTTAGGGTTTGGGGTTTAAGGGGTTTAGGTTTTATGGTTTATGGTTTATGGTTGATGGGTTTAGGGTTTAGGGTTTAGGGTTCAGGGTTTTCGGGTTTACGGTTTAGGGTTTAGGGTTTAGCGGTTTAGGGGTTGGGGGTTTAGGGTTTGGGGTTTAAGGGGTTTAGGGTTTATGGTTTATGGTTTATGGTTTAGGGTTCAGGGTTCAGGGTTCAGGGTTTCGGGTTTACGGTTTACGTTTAGGGGTTTAGGGGTTTAGGGGTTTACGGGTTTGGGGTTTAGGGTTTGGGGTTTAAGGGTTGAGGGTTCAGGGTTTAGGGGTCGGGGTTCAGGGATCAGGGTTTTGGGTTCAGGGTTCAGGGTTCAGGGGTCGGGGTTCAGGGGTCAGGGTTCAGGGTTCAGGGGTCAGGGGTCAGGGGTCAGGGTTCAGGGGTCAGGGTTCAGGGTTCTGGGTTCAGGGTTCAGGGTTCAGGGGTCAGGGGTCAGGGTTTAGGGGTCGGGGTTCAGGGGGTCAGGGTTCTGGGTTCAGGGTTCAGGGGTCAGGGGTCAGGGTTAGGGCTCAGGGCTTAGGGCTTTGGGCTTATGGCTTAGGGCTTAGTGCTTAGGGCTTAGGGCTTAGGGCTTAGGGCTTAGGGCTTAGGGCTTAGGGCTTAGGGCTTAGGGATTTCAGGGTTCAGGGTTCAGGGGTCAGGGGTCAAGGGTCGGGTTCAGGGGTCAGGGTTCTGGGTTCAGGGTTCAGGGGTCAGGGTTCAGGGGTCGGGTTCAGGGGTCAGGGGTCAGGGTTAGGGCTCATGGCTTATGGCTTAGGGCTCAGGGCTTAGGGCTTAGGGCTTAGGGCTTAGGGATTTCATGGTTCAGGGGTCAGGGGTCAGGGGTCAGGGGTCAGGGTGCAGGGGTCAGGGGTCATGGGTCAGGGGTCAGGGGTCAGGGGTACAACATCAAATGAATGCCACATGAAAAGTTCACAGAAAGCAACAAAAAGGCACCGAAGGTATGCACACAAGGCATGAAGACGGTAGAACACATGACGAGGAAGGAAGGAAGGAACCATACACAGTAACCGGAAAGGTACCTGAAAGATCACAAGTCAAAAACCATCTCAATGGCAATGCTACTTCCTTATAAAGAACAGAAATGTGAGACATTAATGACTTAAATGAACTTTTTCCCTACTACAGTCAAAAATTGATTTTAGTCTTTTGTTACATTAGGCATTTCTGTTAATATTAGATGTCAACATAATAGAAGGCACAAATAAAAGTGCAATTAAGCCCACAAAAATAGAGTGAGACTCACCAGCAACAGTTTCTTCAAAGCATCTATTTTTGTCATGATGCGCAGTAAAAACATGAACTTTATGGCCCTGGGATGCAAGCTCAACAGCAGCATCCACAATCAATCTCTCAGCTCCACCTTCAAAACAATCGCAAGGTAAACTAAGGGGAAATCAACTAGAGGGGAAGAAAATAGCATGATAATGTTTCAAGAAACCAAAATTTTAATTTAGAAAAGTCAAATTAATGGAAACTTTACAAAAACTGTCGGTTTTAATCTGAGTGGACTAGAAAACAATGGGGAACAGTGGTTACTTACCTATGCCAAGATCCGGGTGAATTATTGCGATGTTCAGTTTTGAGCTTCTTCCCTTTGCCATGTTTGAAAGTAAAGATCGGAATTTTAAGATGAAGATAACAAACCCAGGAATCGTTCGCCGACGACTGTGGTGGCGTTATGTCGTAATCCGAAAGGCTAAGGAATTTTAAGCCTTCTTTCGAATTGGGGGTAAACGTCGTCGTTTGAAAAAAAACACACAGAATGTTATGTAAGAGAAAGTTTAGGTTGATAAAATGGAAATAACGAAATAAAATGAGATAAAATGGAAATAACAAAATAAAATGATAATAATGGAGGACTTTTTCTTAAGATAATATTATTGATCCTACCGCGGACTCGAACGCGGAGGAGATGCCTCGTCACTCCTTCGTCTAGCCTTCTGTTCTACAGGACCGCTCCAAGAACCACCACCGGAGCTCCAAACGATGCCTGCAAAACAACGCAGACGGCGCCTCTAGCGGCCGTGTGCACTCCGACGCTCAAGTCAGGCAACAGGAACACCAAAAACTCTCTCTGAATCTCTCTGTGAGACTCGTGTGTGCTCAACTCCACCCTCTGTTATCACTGTGCAACGTGTAGAAACGCTCCCACAGTGACTCAGAGAAAACTGTGTATGTGTGTACAATGGCAAAGGTCAGAACCCCCTTACCTGATAGGAGGTGGAGTACCTTTATACTAGGTCGCGCCTCTCTCTCAGATGGTGACACGTGGAGGCATGCAACTGGCATCTGACCATACACGTGCCACACTTGAAGGGCTCATTGCTTCCCCCGACGGTGGCTCATTGCTTCCCCTCGACGGTGGCTCACTACTTCGCGCGCTCTGCCTCTAGGCGCTTATCTGAGCACTGATATGGGGCGGTGGCCACTTAGCAACTGACCACCGATCGCCGTTCTGAGTGGTCTCCTCCCTGACTCGCCTGCCATCCCATGCCACGTGTCACCCTGTGACTGGTCCACAAGATCATCTACTGCTGACGTCATCGCCTACCGATGACCGACCGGATTAATTATTTTCACTTTTATTTTTCCAACTAGCTTTTTTTTTTATTTTCCTATTTAATATCTTTTCATTTTTATTTTTCTATCTAGTACAATTTTTTTCCATAGTTTCATTTTGTAATTTCAAAAAAAAAAAACCTTTTAAAATTTGGTTTTTGAGATGATGTTTTTAGAATTTTTTATTTTTTTTTTGTTTAGAGTGAATGGAAAAGAAAAAAAAAAATAAAGTAGAATAAAAATAAATTTAAGAACTGTTTTGGACGAGAGTGTTTAGAGCTGAGTACTTGTTGATCAAAGCTCAGCATCTGTTAGGGCTTAGGGCTTAGGGTTTTAGGGCTTAGGGCCTTCAGGGTTCTAAGTTCAGGGTTCAGGGTTTCAGGTTTACGGTTTACGGTTAACGGTTTAGGGTTTAGGGTTTAGGGTTTTGGGGTTTAGGGTTTGGGGTTTAAGGGGTTTAGGTTTTATGGTTTATGGTTTATGGTTGAGGGTTTAGGGTTTAGGGTTCAGGGTTTACGTTTTGGGTTTAGGGCTTAGTGGTTTAGGGGTTGGGGGTTTAGGGTTTGGGGTTTAAGGGGTTTAGGGTTTAGGGTTTATGGTTTATGGTTTAGGGTTCAGGGTTCAGGGTTCAGGGTTTCGGGTTTACGGTTTACGGTTTAGGGTTAGGGTTTAGGGGTTTAGGGGTTAGGGGTTTAGGGTTTACGGTTTTGGGTTTAGGGTTTGGGGTTTAAAGGGTTGAGGGTTCAGGGTTGAGGGGTCGGGGTTCAGGGGTCGGGGTTCTGGGGTCGGGGTTTCTGGGTTCAGGGGTCAGGGTTCAGGGGTCGGGTTTCAGGGGTCATGGTTCAGGGTTCTGGGTTCAGGGTTCAGGGTTCAGGGTTCAGGGTTCAGGGTTCAGGGGTCAGGGGTCAGGGTTCAAGGGGTCAGGATTCGGGTTCAGGGTTCAGGGTTTAGGGTTCAGGGTTAGGGTTCAGGGTTTAGGGTTCAGGGTTTAGGGTTCAGGGTTTAGGGTTCAGGGTTTAGGGTTCAGGGTTTAGGGTTCAGG